>CM057344.1:681414986-683914986 GCA_030015575.1 Agapanthus africanus
CGGCTCATATTGACCCTTGTATACAATCCACGGGCACGAATAAATATTTCCCCAGCAAAGTCCCACCTGTGACTAGGGATATGTCCATATAATGAGCAACCCTTGTAGGTCCTCTCGACCTATAAGGAGAAAGCCCTCTTGTAGGATCCTTACGACTTGCAGAGGAACATACACTTAGGAATCCTCACGATTCTTAGGGAGAAAATACACCTACAAGATCCTCACGACCTGTAGGGAGAGATACCTTTGTGAGACCCTTACGGCTCATGAAGTCAAAAGCCTTGGTCGACAGGACCCTTAACCCTGTTTACTAAGCCACCTTTGTTCAACATCGACAGAGGAAAATGATGATTCGCTCCTGGCAACATCCCAGTTGTAGCGGTGCTGATGCCGAAATCGGTGTCTAAAAACCGAGCTTGCGGCGAAAAAGCTAGCAAGCCACACATGCATACGAAATAGCCGAAATGATGGGGCAACTTGCAATAAAAAATAGCAAGTAAAAATGTATGCATGAAAAATAGCCGAAATGATGGGGCAACTCGCAATAAAAAAGCAGCCAGTAAAAATAAAATAAACAGCCGAAATGATTGGGCACCGCGAAAAATAGCCGAAATGATAGGGCAATCGCGACCTCCGCGATATAAAAGCTGAAATGATAGAGCATCGCGGAAAAAGAAATAAAATATAAAAAAAAGAAGTTTCAATTTATGCCCTACAGGTGATGTTCCATCACACCCTGTACACAATCCAAGGGCGTAAACAAAAAGGGGATCATACTTCTCCCCCAGGTTTCATCAGAAGAAGAAGCCAAATCTCAACGGGCCAAAGGAGACTTAGAGATCATCTCAGCACTCGTCTTGTAACAACGGACACAACTCTTAGCTAAGCGGAACAACGGCAACTCCCAGTTCCATGGCTCGATGGTATACATATCGCCAACAGTCAAACCTCCATCCCGTGAAATGCGGATACAATCAGCAAAATTCCTGGTTACGTGGAACGCGGATAACATCACTCTTTGACCCCGTGGAAAACGTCCAGAGCGGATCCTGGTCCTCACGAAGCGTGGCAGTGAACCCATGTGAAGCATCCAGAGCGGAGCCTAGTCCTCGCCGAGCACGGCAGTGAACCCGTGTGAAGCATCTAGTGCAAAATTCCTGGTTACGTGGAACGCAAATAACGTCACTCTTTGACCCCGTGGAAAACGTCCAGAGCGGATCCTGGTCCTCACAGAGCACGGCAGTGAACCCGTGTAAAGCATCCAGAGCGGAGCCTAGTCCTCGCCGAGCACGGCAGTGAACCCGTGTGAAGCATCTAGTGCAAAATTCCTGGTTACGTGGAACGTGGATAATGTCACTCTTTGACCTCGTGGAAAACATCCAGAGTGGATTCTGGTCCTCGCGGAGCACGGCAGTGAACCCGTGTGAAGCATCCAGAGCGGAGCCTAGTCCTCGCCGAGCATGGCAGTGAACCCGTGTGAGGCATCTAGTGCAAAATTCCTGGTTACGTGGAACATGGATAACGTCACTCTTTGACCCCGCGGAAAACGCCCAGAGCGGAGCCTGGTCCTCGCCAAGCACGGCAGTGAACCCGTGTGAAGCATCCAGAGCAAACACCGGACTGTGGAGTCCTTAAAATCCACGGACTATGATGTCCTTAACCTTGACCGTAATGTCTTAAAACTATCGATCAACCACCCCGATTCCCTACGGAATCTGCCTTGGTTGAAGGGTACATCTCTTCACTCCTTTGATACCTGGCGTTGTAATTCCTCAACGTCTTCAAAGAGGCGACGGGTCCCTGCAACCAAACATCGGACTATGGAGTCCCTAAATCCACGGACTATGAGGTCCTTAACCTTGACCGTGATGTCTTAAAACTAATATCGGACTGTGGAGTCCCTAAATCCACGGACTATGAGGTCCTTAACCTTGACCGTGATGTCTTAAAACTAACATCGGACTGTGGAGTCCTTAAATCCAAGGACTATGAGGTCCTTAACCTTGACCGTGATGTCTTTAAACTATGATACCTTGAGCGACGCCTGACCCCGTGAAACACGGATAAGGGCGACCACATCCAGCACTTGCAGCTCCTCACGACCTGCAAGGAAGAAAACTCTCTTGTGAGATCCTTACGACTCTCAAGGGAAAAACCCGCTTAAGAATCCTCACGATTCTTAAGAAGAACTTACACCTATGGGATCCTCTCGACCTGTAGGGAGAAAAACTCTTTATGAGATCCTCGTGGCTCATAAAGTACAAAAGTCTTAGGAAGCAGATCTTAACCCTGAATCCTAAGCCTCCGATGCCCTGCAAGGAGATCAAGATAAATTGTCCGCAAAACACATTCAACAAAAAGGAGACGCAATTCAGAATGAAAATATATCTTTTATTCATAAGCCAAAATGGATACAAGGTATAATTCATGAAGCAACAAAAAGAAGATACTCTCATCCATGAGTATGTACAAAAGAAAAAGGAAGGAAAAGATACAAATGTTTCAAGCCGGCGGGCGATTTAGCAGCTTGGTCAGCTCATCCTGCTTTTGCTGGGCCACGGCCTCATGATTTAAGATCGCCAAAAGACGAGCCTCCGCCTGAGCTTGCTGGGCCTGATATGAAGCAAGCCGAGCTTCAAGCTCTTTCTCGGTGGCCTTATGGGACTCAACCCTTTCACGAGTGAACGTGGCAGCTTTATCGAGAGCTACCACCTCTTTGATGGACTCCAGAAGCACCCGCCAGAGTTCATACGCTTTGTTGGCTTTGGCTGTGAGATTGGCTTAAGCTCGCTCAGCGCCTTGGAAGGTAGCTCCCTCTCCGAGAACTTGCGACCGAGCCTCTTCTCGCACGACGTCATGTTTGCCGCGCACCGTGCTATCAGCCCCCGTAACTCCGCCTTTGCAGCCACGGCCTCCGAGGAAAGGCGAGAACATTCAAGGGCGTGCAAGCGAGCCTCCACCTGCCGACAGAACTCCACCCAGACTCGCACCACTTCTTCGCTATGGTAGGTAGCAAGAAAAGGAAGAGAACCGTTAGCTTCGGCGGCAAACGCTTCAGCTGTCTCCTCAATCAAAGATGATAAGGAGACAAGGCTTAATTGGGCCAAGCGTTCTGAAGCCCGCAAGGCATAAGGGCCGGGCGGCATCACGATGCGCGACTCCAACGCCGTGGAGACTGGCAGAGCTGTTCAAATTTGAAAGATGTCAGTAAAATTCTTAAGCAAAGAACGAATGAGAGTATGATGAAACGCCGCTTACCGACAGTCATGTAAATAGGAGCTGAAAGTTCCCCTGGCCCTTCGAGAACCTCGACCTCATTATCGGCCTCCAAAACTGTAGAGAACATCAATGTCAATACGCCAAATAACAATGATGATATGAGAAGTGATGAACAACACTCACCTTGTCCGGACGAGAGGACGATGCGTTGAGGAGATATCGCCTGCGGAGCGGCCATTTCCAAAAGACGCTGGAAGGACTGCCGAGGAGATAGATCGACAATGGAGGCAGCCAGTCAACGCAATTCTGAAAAGACAAAAGAGTTCAGCTAACAGAAATATTACTAGCTCAAAACATGGAAGGTTACCTTCGACACTCCTCCCATTCTGAGCCGGGGGGATAGCAGCTTCAGCAGCCTCTGTCGTTGACCTCAGGCTCCAACAAAGGGAGGGTAGTCCCGACTACCTCCATCTCAATCTCTAGGCCGCCTTCGGGTAAAGTCGTTGGGACGGCGACCACCGAGGGAACCTCTCCCAAAGGAGCGAGTACCCTGGAATCAAGAGCCACCACCGGAGGATCTATTGTGAGAGGAGTGGCATTGCCGGCCCCATCGAGTAGGGCTGCATCGGGAATGGCAACGGGCTCTAGCTGCAGCAAGCCAGTGGGGATCTCTCCCAGCGTCGAAGATTCTGTACAATTCAAATAAGAATAAGGATACATATGCACGAGCATAAATAATCCGAAGAACTACAAAAAGAACCACAACGTACCGATGCGCAAAGAAGCCCTCAGTATGGCTTCTTCAAGCCGCTGCTCCTTCTCAAGGAGGCGTGCTCGCCGGGGTTCAAGAGTAGACTCATGGCCGCCAGTCCATAAAGAGAGTGCGTCCGCCGCGTCCTCTAAAACAGCCTGCTTCAAGGCCCTTTCCCCCCATTCCTCCAAAGGGCCTATAAATCGCCGCCGAAACCACGAGGGGTCTTCGTAAAAGATTACAGCAGGATAGGGCTTCTTCGAAACCCTGGCGTTCTGAGACGCGTCTTTGGAACGCCTTATAGCCTCAGCCAACTGTGCAGCTTCCTCGACGGCTGAACTGGGAAAAAGTAGTTCAGCGTTTGATTCCGGTAAGGCCAACGGCTCATCTTCAAGGATGGGCTCAGACTCCGTTAAAGAGTCGAGCAAATTAGTAGCCACCTTCCTTCGACGCTTGGACCCAGAACCAGTCGCCGAGGACGACCGTCTCTTTCCCTTCGAAGCCTTAGTGCGGCGTTGGCCCACGTCGCCCTCAACACCCTCGCTCGGCGCCACAACTGGAGATGACATTGCCATTGTCGATGCCACGGAGAGTGGTGCTGCCTCGGGTGGTGGTACTATTACCGGAGCCCGTCTACCCCGCGATCGAGTACCCAGGGGCATACCAGCTATTGGAGTGAGATCTACTCCCGACTCTCTAGGAATAAGCACAGCGCCGGTATCCCTCAGGGGAAAGCGGACCGGGGCACGCGGTCGCAGCGCAGCTCCCGTGGCCGGAAACTGAATAGGGGCACCATGGCCAAGAAGCACCCTTCTCTCCTCAATAATAATCGGGTTCACCCGATGGAGATACCAGCCCATGAACGACCCCACGCATCGGGGAATGTAATCACCATCAGGGATCATGAACTGAGAACCGGTGTTCAACCTCACAAGGTGGTGGGCGGCATCTTGGACGGCCTCGAGCGAAGGAACCGGCGCGACTATGAAAGCTTCAAACGGGACGCCCTGATCATAGCCAAACTGCCGGGCAAAGCGATGCGGATTGTACCGTATAAAGAGAGCCGCACTGTCCTGACGGAACACCAGGTAACCCGGTCTGATTGCATATAAGCGTGCGCCTTCCCGAGGCTTCAAAGAGGGCGCGTTGTCTATCGACCGATCCCAAAGCGGCTGGGCTGAACCCGCGAAAGAAGATAACACCCGATCATTAAATACCAACCCGCCAGCAGCAGCGTAAGGAGAAATCAACATCCGAATAGCCCCGAATTGAGTCGGGTCAGCAGCAGATGCATCCACCAATCGCATAAGCAGCGGGAAGGTATAGGCGTCGTAGAATGCGGGCCTTTGATGCATGGCGAAAGCACCCAAGACGTGCATTTCGATCCAAGACGTAAAGTAATGAAGTGAAAAATTTACCACATCTACGCCGGGGGTGGAAGTGTTAGCTGCAGCACCTAACCCATGGTAAAGATGCGCCAATGCCGGGATGCCAATGGCCAGCCGCGTTCCCTCAGCAATACAGTGAGCTGGATAAACGACCGAAACTCTCATAAAGCGGCGCTGCATAGGAATGAAGAACCAGCTGAGCCAGACGCTGATAAACCCAACAAAGAACGTCTCCTCATCCATGCCGGGAGCTGCAATGGATTCGAAAGACGTCGGTGACATTATGGGGATGTAATATTGCGGTAGATCCGATTCATTAGTCGGCAGCTTCTTCGGACCAAACCCAAAGGGGTCTTTAATGTTTGCAAACTTCGGAGCTGACTTCGACAAGACGCCCTCGCGAAGGAAACAAGCGATGAAGCTCTTGAAAGTAACACCCTGCTCTTCAGATTCGGTGAACAAACGATCAAAGATACCCAGCACCTTGATTAAGCTGGGACGCTTGTGGCGGACGGCGTTCTCAGCAGACAAGCCGTCAAGCGGTGCGGGCTCGGATTCAAAGACGTATTCATCAGAGGGCAGCAACTCCTCATAAAGCGCCCCTCGAATTGGCAGTCCCGAGATCTCATAGAACTCCCCCAAAGAAATCGAGACTTCCCTGCCCCCCAGAAGAAAAGTGTTGGTGGGGAGATTCCATTGATTCAAGAACGCCTTAACCCACCAGACATGCGGGGACTGATAATGGAAGAGTGACGCATATATTGCCCGGTAAAGCCCGTGCACGATGAGTAGCAAGGATATAGCGAGCCCAGAGGAGTGAGCCCTATCTTATAAATTTGCCCCCATGGGTGGGCCTCACCCTGGCAAATGCGTCGTCCCAAGATATCTATAGTGGGGATTGGATGGTTCGGGATACCAGTCGTCGAAGGCTTGAGCCGTCCCGTCGGGGTCCAATTTGGCATCTCCACAGCGAAAACTGTCCTCGGAGGATCCATCGGAAAAAATGAGAAAGTGGGCTCTGTCGGCACTTCACAGAGGAAACTCCGGCGACCCCGGATAATATGGCTGTACCAAGTTCCCCATAGAAGTAAGTTGGTGCAGTTCGGGTCATGAGCCCAGATCATCGCCATCGCTTCCTCATCAGATGGTGACTGAGGAAAAGCAGCCTTCGAGTGAGTGAAGGGAAAACACGAAACAGAAGCCATCGCACCTGAAACAAAGTAAAGGAAAACTGTTAAAAGTGGAGCCAGCAATATGTATATATATATATGTATATATACATATATATATGTATCCACACACACATATGAGCATAGATATATGAAGACAGTTAAAGAAAGCGACAGAAGACTTGTTTGGAAGGACCATTAGTTACAAAACATGGGGGTCCCACGAAATCAAGATGACGGCTGGTTGATGATGAGACACAACAATTATAATGAGACAAGGGGGATATTCTGATTAAATAAACAGTGGACATTAAATGACCCTACACATTCTCCTAATAAAAAAAATCCACCTTGGACTTTGCAACAAATCACACAGGATCAAGAGAATTAAATTCCCAGACAAGACATCATTGCAAGCATCTTCTCCGTTGAGTACAGAAGGACAATCTAGGGTAAGGAAACCCTAAGAAGCCTCCATGTGAAGAAACTGAGTTCTTCATAGGAATTAAATTCCTTATTAAGAGAAGGGAATTAAATTCCCAGAAACATTTTCTTCAAACGGAATTAAATTCCTTAAAAAGAGGTAACGGATCTCATCATCTCCCTAAAATCATCAAGTGAACCCTAGGAGATCCATTGTTCGAAGATTAAATGGTTCTCTATTTTCGCTGATAAATTCGAAAAAAATGGGTTCATATTAAAAGAGGTAAAACCCCTAATGTGGATTTAAAATCAAGAGAGTTCTTTTAAAATAAAGGTGCTTCGACCGTTCAACATCATTACCTGAGGAAAAAGGATCCTTCAACAGAGTTAAACTCTGGAAAATGTTTGAGACAGAGAACTAAGCTCTGAAAACGAGAATTAAATTCTCAAGGGAAAAAGTTCTCAAAGGAAGAAGATGAGCAAAGTGAAGGCTCTTCTGAAAAGACATGGGTATTATAGGATGTGATGGAGACGCTTCATCTCCCTAAATCCCTAGAGGAATCCAACGGTCACAAAAAGTGACAGCGTTGCACTCACGTGCAAACACGTGAGAACAATGCTGTGGGGGCATTTGTGTCCTGATTTAAAATCAGGAAAAGTTACGAAGGAGGCATCACGTGCTAGCACGTGACCAGCAGTCACGTGTTGGCACGTGACATTTAAAAGCAGCGGCAAAAGCAGACTCATTCTCTGATTAAATCAAGAAAAATGCTCCAGACGAGGGTCACGTGCTCACACGTGACCAGTGGTCACGTGTTGGCACGTGATGACCAAGCAGCGGCAAAGACATAGCGCAGAAGAAAAAGAAAGCTCGTTCCAGGGGGGTCACGTGCTTACACGTGACCAAGGATCACGTGCCCACACGTGACCATGGGTCATGTGGTCACACGTGACCGGCTTTCAAAGCCCATTTATTTAACAGAATTAAATTCTGAACGGCATTCAAATCTTTCCAAAGGAAAGTGATTATTTGGAACCAATTGGATTAAAGATTTAAAGGTGATTAAATATTATCTATTTGTGGAAAAAGCCTGAACTTAGAAAGATTTCCCCTTAAAATCTAACCGAAATAACAAAGGAGAATCTCTGGATTTAAAATCCGATGGTGAATAAAATTCACCTAATAATCCAAAGGTCCAAACGAATGGTGAATACAAATTAAATCTCTCAATGAAAGATTCACCAAAACTAATTGATTCTGCTTCTTCTCCTATAAATAGGAGCCAAGAGACACAAAGAAAGAAGAAAAGGAAGAGAAAAAGAGGGCAGAGAGAGAAAAGAGAGAGCCTTGATACTTTGGAGGAATTTGTATCTTCTGCAAAAGAAAAGCTTAGGTAAGAAAGGGAAGGCCTTTAAAAGAGAATTTAATTCTCAGCAGAGTTTAACTCTGATATTAAACAGAAGAACATAGTTCTCTCTTTAGTGGAGGATCTGCAAAGTGTACATCTTCAGGATCTCAACCCAATGAGAGGGAATGTGAGTTTGAGAATTTAATTCTCACAGAACTATAGGAATTTAATTCCTTTAAAATAAAATTAGGGTTTAACCCTATGTTACAGGAATTCAATTCCTTCAGAATGAACAGATTCAGGGTTCAACCCTAGTTAAGAACTGAGTTCTGTGAAAATAACAGGAATTTAATTCCCTTAAGAAAGAAGAAATTAGGGTTTCACCCTACGACAGAATCTCATTCCTCAGAATAAGTCTCTAAAAGAGAGTGGGAACTTGATTCCTTAAAACTGTTATTAGGGTTTAACCCCATTCAGAGTTCAACTTTATCCCAGAATATAAATCTTCAGAAGGAAATAGAAATTTAATTCCTCTAAAATTATTGTTAGGGTTCAACCCTATGAAGAGCTTAATTCTTAAAAGGGATTAACAGATCTTCTAAAAAAAACATACATAGAGGCAGGGTCACGTGCCACCACGTGACCCCCGAAAAGATCCGCAGAAAAGGCCCTTTGAGGCAGTGCCTCACGTGACCCACGTGACCCTTGGCAGAAGCTTTAACATACAAGCATTTCAATGCCCGTCACGTGATGGCACGTGATGCTCCAAAAGATACGATATTCTCAGCAGAACAAATGAAGGGAGGGCGCCCTCACGTGCTACCACGTGAACCCTCTTGCCTTAGTGTTTAACACTAAATTGGAATCCCGGAATCCAGTGTTAAACACTGTTTGGCCTTAGTGTTCAACACTAATCAAAGAACTTTATTTGCAGTGTTTAACACTGAATTTCTTAGTGTTTAACGCTAAATTAAACCCCTGTTAACAGAGCTTAAGATTAACTCCCTTAGTGTTCAATACTAAATTAAAATCTCCGTCACCAGTGTTTAACACTGATTATTCTTAGTGTTTAACACTAATCTGAAATCTCTGCTGCTAGTGTTTGACATTGATTTGCTCTAGTGTTTAACACTAATTTGAACCCCCTGTTGCTGGTGTTTAACACCAACTGTCTTTTAGTGTTAAAACACTAACTTGTTCCCAGTGTTCAACACTGCTGATCTTTAGTGTTTAACATTAACTTCAGCCCAATTGGTTAAATGGCTAAAGGCAAAACCTCTCCTTCAATGGACCAACAGAAAGCCAGTATTCTAAACATGATGGGATTTAGCCCAAGATGGCCATAAGTCCTCAATTCAAACTTAACTGGGCTAATGGGCTCATAACACAATTAATTGGTCTTGATCCCAAATTGGGCCAAAGACTGTTTAATCCACCCCGGTTCAAGGGTACATCTCTTCACTCCTTTGATACTTGGCATTGTAATTCCTCAACGTCTTCAAAGAGGTGACGGGTCCCGATGACCACACATTGACACGGACTGTGGGGTCCTTAAACTCATGGACTATGAGGTCCTTAATCTTGACCGCAACGTTTTAAAACTAACATTGGACCGCAATGTCCTTAAACTACCTATGGACCGCAATGTCCTTAAACTACCTATTGACCGCAACGTCACTAAACTAAACAACAGGGCTCCCTTAACCGCTCTATTGTTGGATCTAAACAATCCTGTTAAGTCGATCTTAGTCTGAAAACTAGACTAACGTGTCCTTAACAAACGTTTAAGTCGATCTTAGTCTAAAAACTAGACTAACGTATCCTTAACAACCGTTTAAGTCGATCTTAGTCTCAAACGAGACTAACGCGTCCTTAAACCCAAACCCCCAAACCCAAATCTAAGATAATACGGATTTGGACTAGTCCACGCCCTACGGGCGACGACATAACTCAATCTCCGTATACAATCCACGGGCAACCAAACATAAAATAAACACACACGACACGAAGTGACCATCTGGAGAAGGAGAAAGTGGTTACCGCGATGCGGTAGCGTAATTAACTGCAGGGACTTGCGCCTGCAGGGAAGAGCATCCCCACAATCAAAAAACCCCTCAAGCGAGGGGGAATCTGACGAAGTCTGCTACATCGGACGCATCCGTTTAAACCTTCGATGTATGGTGCCATAAATCAACTTGGCATCTTCAGAGAGGTAGACGGATAGCACCAATTAGCATTTGCCCCGAATCACAGGCGAGACGCCCATGTCTCGGCCGCCGTTCGGAAGGGAACAGTCATTTGCTGACGTTAGGTTGTCTGTGAACCGTAAAGTCTTAGAACTGGGGACTTTGCCGTGGCTCCGTTTGGTGGTGTCGCATCCGTATCCTGCTAGAATGAGGAGGAACGCCGTTGCTGATTTTTAGGCTGTAGATGTTTCCGTTGAAATTTGGAACTAGGGACTTTGCCATGGCTCCGTTTGGTTGTGTCGCGTCCGTGCCCTGCTGGCATGAGGAGGAACGTCGTTGTTGGTCTTCTGGGATGCAGATGTTGCTGTCGAGATCTGACTTTCCCTTTGACAGAGTTTGTTGGGACATGTGGTTCCCTTTTGTTTATGCCCATAGATTGTGTACAGGGGTCAGTATGGACTTACCTGCAAGGAAAATTTTTCATTCTTTCATTCTTTTTTTATTTCTTTTCGCGATGCTTTATCATTTCAGCTTTTTATATCGTGAAACTCGCGATTGCCCAATCATTTCGGCTATTTTTTGCGGTGCCCAATCATTTCGGCTATTTTTCTTTTTCTTTACTCGCTGCTTTTTATTGCAAGTTGCCCAAACATTTCGGCTATTTTTATATGTATATATTTTACTCGCTGATTTTTATTGCGAGTTGCCCAAACATTTCGGCTATTTCATATGCATTTTTTTGCGGGTATGGAACTCAAGATCCGATACCAATCTTAGCATCAGCATCGCTGCGACTGGAATATTGCCAGGAGCAAAACATCATTTGCCGTGAAAGGACTTGGAATTTGATACCGATTTAGGCATCAACATCGCTACCACTGGGATATTGCCAGGAGCGAATTATCATTTGCCTTTGTCGATTTAAACAAAGATGGCTTAGCAAACAAGGTTGGAATCCTGTCGACTAAGGCTTTTAACTTCATGAGCTCTACGGGTCTTATAAAGGTGTTTCTCCCTACGAGTCGTAAGGATCTCGTAGATGCGTTTTCTCCTTAAAAATCGTGAGAATTCTTAAGTGTATGTTCTCTTATAAGTCGTAAGGATTTTACAAGAGTATTTTCTCCTTATAAGTCGAGAGGACTTACAAGTGTCATTCACCACATGAGGAAATTTCACGTCATTGGTGGAACCAGGTGGGAGAAACGTTTATTTATGCCCGTGGATTGTATACAAGGGTCAACATTAAACCGTTTGTAGGGCAGTCTGGGAAATGTGATGGCTTAAGAACATGTTTAGATCCCTGTAGCTTAAGGCTTTCGAATCTTATGAGCCGTGAGAGTCTTACGAGTCGTGAAGATCTCGTAAGTGTAATTTCCCCTCAGGAATCGTGGGGATACCTAAGTGTGTTGCTCCCTTGTAAGTCGTAAGGATCTCACGCAGGTATTTTCTCCTTACAGGGTCGAGAGGACCTTGCAAGTGTGCATGAATTTTAATGAGTCTGCGCCTTTTCGGGTTTTCACAAACTCGCCAGTAGCACTGCTGTTTTTACTCACGGAGCCCTTTCGGTTTTTCCTCCGTTCCCATTTTGCTTATGGACATACCATTTTTTTTACGAGTCTGCGTCCTTTCAGGTTTTCACAAATATCGCCGGTAGCTTTACTGTTTTTACTTACGGAGCCCTTTCGGGTTTTCATCCGTGCCTATCTTACTTATGGACGTACCATTTTTTTAACGTCAGCCCAAGGATGCTACGGTTTGTAGTAGTTTTAGAGATGTCTCGGTCTGTCGTTAGTTTTAGGATATTGCGGTCCATAGCTAGTTTTAGGACATTACGGTCCATTGTTAGTTTAGGGACGTTTCGGTCCGTCGTTAGTTTTAGTACATTGCGGTCCATATCTCATCCTGTATGCACGTGTATTTGTCTCGCGACGGGATACATAACGATAAAGTGGGATATACCCATTTAGGGTATGATTTGGTTTGGTTGGGGTGTTTTGTGATCCATCCCTACCGCGACTTCTTCCACTTGACGTCGACGCCTGGCTTTTTCGAATATGGCCATTTTGCATTCTCGATCAACTTTGCTCTTCTGACGGGCTTCGTTTAGCAGCACGTCAATCAGCTCATCAGACGGTTCCAAGGATTTTGGTGTCGATTCTGCCCCCAGCTTCTCGGCATCAGGAGTTTCTTTATCATCTATTGACTGTTGGGGTCAAAATTTGCACCCCGGTTGACCGAGTCAAAGTCAAGGTCAACCCCAAGCCAGGTGGGCCCAAGCCCAGGTCAAGCGGGCCCATGCCCAAGTCGAGCTCGCGGCCAGCCTACTCCATGCCAAAATATAGATCATGTAATAAATAATTTTTATGTAATTTTTTATGCATGAATGTACGCAAAATAGGCATAAAGCCAAATTTTTTGTAAAGCCCATAGTTTATGTGCAAAAAGAAATGGCACATGAGCCATGAGATGGGCAAAATGCCATTTTGTAAAGCCTAAGGGGCAATATGTAAATGTGTAAGCCTATATAAGGCAATATGATGATGAATAAAGCATATACTTTTTTCATTCCCCCCTAAAAAATAGGGCCTGTGCCTCTTTCTCTTTCCTCAAGGTTCTAAAACCTTCTTCTTTGTTTTGAATTAAATCAAGAGTTTTACTCTTCCTTTTCCAAAACTAAATAGTTTTTCACCACAAAACCCACAAAGGGGACCTTAGATCTCCCATCAGATCTCAAAAAGAAGAGATTTTTAAAATCTCACATCTCTTGATCTTCAAGATCTTGCCAACAGAGGAGGAAGAAGGAGACCCATATCCGAAAACCCCATTTTTGGGAAGACCCAAGGCTCCAAAGAAGAACCCCTTTCATCAACTCCAAAACATTTTAGGAGTTTAACTCCACTCTAAATTCTATTTTAGGATTTTAAATCCTATTTCTGGGGCTAAAATCCTCTATTCCTCACCGGCGCCCAAACGCCCGAGCACCTAGCACCCCAAGCGCTCAAGCGCCCAGCGTCCACGTGCCGGACACGTGGCGCGCTCGAGCGCCTTGCGCTCAACCGCCCACGTGCCTAGCACGTGGTGCGCTAGCGCTCGAGCGCCCAGCGCCCACGTGTCGGACACGTGGTGCGCTAGCGCTTAAGCGAACAGCACCCACGTGTCGGACACGGGGTGCGCTAGCGTCTAAGAGCACAGCGCCCTGCGCTCGCATGCTAGGCACGTGAGGCGCTACCCCACGCGTTCTTTGGGCGTTTTCCCCCTTTTTATATATATGTATACATGTGTATACACACACACACACACACACACTCCACAACACCATCTCTGCGGGGCCCCCGATACATCCAAAACCCCTCCAAAACACAACACTACATATTGAGTTCGCATGACCAGTTTAACCCGTTAATCGGAGATTCCCTCGCCCTAAAGGCGAGGGGTAATTAATAGCAGCTTAGTCCGCAGCTGCCGGAGATTCGGATCCCTGCAATCAATAAACCCCCGCCTACCCTAGGCAGGGAAAATCTATAGTACGCCTGACAAGCGCGCGCGTATTCCCATCTCAATGGGGTGACGAAAAATACCCTGCAGAATCTGGCACGCCCGGTGGGACAGATCTCTCCTCCCATATTTCGGGTTAAACGTTCATGCGAACTCAATCAATATACATATCTATGTTTCTGCTAAAATAATGCTCTTTCATGCAGATTTTCAAGCAATCACCCTTCAACAATGTCTCCGAAGATGAACTCAGCTCCCATCTTCTACATGATGAAGATGGGGCCAGGACTGTCCTTCCGGCCAGCCTTGGGCGACAGTGGGAGGAGTCGCCGCTACCATTCGGCTCTATTCTGTTCATGCCAGCTAACGCCGTCCCTGCTCTTCAAGCCCCATTGACGGATAAACCAGCCTCAAAGGGGAAAAGGCCGAATGTCATGGTCGCGAAGGCACCTCAGCCCAAGCGCATGTCCGTTTCCGAACGTCTCTCCCTCGCCCCAGCTAGGGGCAAGGCCATCAACACCAGCAATGAAACAAGGCATCTCGGGCAAGCTCCAGCGGCGCCCCTGACAACTGCTCAATTGGGTGTCTTCTCAAGCCTCCCCATCACTCAGCCTATGGCGGCTTCCCGAGGAGCAGAAGCCTGCCAAGAGCTCAAGGTAGAGAAGCTGAGGCAGAAGCAGCTCAGATACAGAGCCAACAAAAGGGCTAGGGCTCTGACCATGTTAAAATTTATAAATTTCCAAAGCCCGGACCGCTCCACGAAATCAGCCGCCAAAGATAAAGAGATGGCTGCGTATGTGGTTCGCACTGTCTATATGGTCGGACATGAAGAAACGAATCCTCCTCTTCTTCACAGCCATGGTGATGATATGATTGACGCTACCCAGCATCGGCTCGATCTAAGTGATGAAGAGCCCGCTCAGGCCGATAAGCCAGAGGAGCCCGTGGTTCCTGCGGAATTGAGCTCAGGCAATAAAGATGACCCGGTTGTCATAGCCGGAACTACAGATCAAGCGTTATTCTGATGGCTTCGGAGGCAGCTTCAGGACAAGGATGAGAAGTTAGCCAAGGTACAGTCCAAGATCGACGAATTGGCAAACGTCGCGGCAGATCTCGCGACCCAAGTTGCTCGATTGCCATTACAGCAGAATCAAATTTTGGGTCATGAGCCAGGGATTGATACCCGGAGGCAGCCAACTGATACCCCCTTCAACCTAAGAGCGGGGCGCCTTCGCGAAAAACGGCCGTGATCAACCTCCAGTCCCTCCGATACATACACCGAAGGGGAATCACCTCTGAAAGAGAAACTGGATAAGGTCTATTCCTTCAAAAGGAACAAAGTCCACAAGATATTCAGGGACGCCCTAAGAAACGGTCTACAACTGCCAGAGTCAAAAAGACCGCAGGAAGCGAATATGACCAACGACCCCAAATACTGCCCCTATCACAGAGTGATAGGTCATGCCATTGAGGACTGCTTCGTCTTCAAAGATTGGGTCGAAAGGCAGTACAAGATGGGAGAGATAGAACTGTCTAAAGGCGTGTTAGCAAACAGTCAAGCTACGATCGCCGATTTCATACAAATGGAGACCGAAGCCTTTTGGGAACCTAATCCTCCCAGACATGTGCCATTATCTGAAAAGGGCGAACCAAAGACTGATCGGCCTCAAGGACCAGCATCAGTGAGGGTACCTACTCTAATGGAGAGAAAGAAAAAGGCGTACTCCTTCAGGAGGGATGAGGTCCGCAATATATTCGAGGAAGCCTCGAACAACGGTCTGCAATTGCCTATTCCAAAGAGGCCATATGAAATGAATATGACCGACAATCCCGTATACTGCCCATACCATAGAGTGGTGAGTCATACCATTGAAGACTGTTGTGTTTTCAAAGATTGGGCAGAGGACCAATACAAGCTTGGAAAAACCTCACAATCCTCGGATGTATCGGCAAGCCACAGAGATACGGTCATCAACACAGCTCTGCCAAGATCAAAATCCAAGGAGCTGGGATAAGCAAAGAGGACCACCATGTCGTTAAACTGGGAACACCAGCTAACCACTACGTCGTTAAACTGGGAATAAATGACCACCACGTCGTTAAACTGGGAACAATCGACCTCTAAGTCGTTAAACTGGGAATGTAAAAAAAGAAATGTGTAAATAAAAAAAAGGAATGTGTAAATAAATAAATAAATAAAAAGAAAAGCTGAAATGATGGGGCAACCGCGAATAAATAGACGAAATGATAGGGCAATCGTGACCTTCGCGATAAGAAAAGCTGAAATGATAGAGTAATCGCGGTGATAAAAAATGCCGAATGATGAGTCGCTCCTGGTACCATATTCCAGTGCAGCGATGCAGACGTCAACCAAAATCCAATTTTCCAAAATTCCCCCAGCCTTACGGCCAGTCCCCAAATTGACTACCGTATACAATCCACGGGCTCAAATAATTCTCATCATACCCATGCCCACCGTAATCACCAGTTACGCGGCTGGTCTCCGCCCTTGGAATTATGCTCCATTGGGAAGACCCACTCATGTGTCCTCACGATGCATGAGGAGAACAAACCTTCGTGGGATCCTTACGACTCACAAAGGAAAAACACACTTGGGAGTCCTCAGGACTCCTAAGGAGAAAATACACCTACGAGATCCTTATGACCCGTAGGGAGAAAATACTTTTATTCGACCCTTACGGCCCATAAAATTGAAAAGCCTTAGGTGATAGGGACCTAAACCTGTCTCCTAAGCCATCACTCCCCAACAGGCAATTGCGAATGATGAGTCGCTCCTGGTACCATATTCCAGTGCAGCGATGCAGACGCCGTACAAAACTCAAATTCCCAACGGCGAATAATGGGTCGCTCCTGGTATCATATTCCAGTGCAGCGATGCAGACGCCAATCAAAATTCCAAATTTCTCAGATCCCAACGGTGAATGATGAGTCTCTCCTAGTACCATATTCCAGTGCAGCGATGCAGACGCCGTCCAAAACTCAAATTCCCAATGGCGAATGATGAGTCGCTCCTGGTACCATATTCCAGTGCAGCGATGCAGACGCCAACCAAATTCCAAATCCCATACCCCAACGGAGAATGATGAGTCACTTCTGGTACCATATTCCAGTGCAGCGATGCAGACGCCGACAAAACCCCGAAATTTTTCCGGCCCTACGGTCTGGATCATACATCCTGCAAAACCGTATACAATCCACGGACGTAAAACGATCCCAATCCCTCCCAAATCCTGCCGGTGAGACCACATTCAAAGTCCCACCGGCGGTGAAGATTCAAAAATGAAAAAGAAAAAAAAGAGGTATGTCCACAAGCAAAATGGGTACGGATGAAAACCTAAAAGGGCTCCGTGAGTAAAAACAGCAGGACTGCCAGCGAGTTTGTGAAAACCTGAAAGGACGCAAACTCGTAAAAAAGAGATGAAATGCACTCACAAAGTCCTCTCGACTTTGTGAGGAGAAAATTCCCGCGTGAGATCCTTACGACTCACAAAGGAGCAACACACTTAGGTGTCCCCACGACTCCTAAGGAGAAAATACACTTACAGGATCCTTATGACCCGTAGAGAGAAAATGCTTTGTGAGACCCTTGCGGCTCACAAAATTGAATAGTCTTAGGTGATAGGGACCTAAAACCTGTCTCCTAAGCCATCGCTTCCTGATAAGCAAGCGCAAATGATGATTCGCTCCTGCTACCATATTCCAGTCTAGCGATACCGATGCCAAGCAAAAACCAATTCCCAAATCCTCCCGGGGCAAATGATGAGTTGCTCCTGACATTATTCCAGTGCAGCAATAAAGATGCCAAACCAACAACCTCTGCGGCGGAATCATGCTCCGTCCTAAAATTTACCCCGTGTCGAAATCATGCTTCGCCTTAGGATATCTACCTTCCCTGCTGGAATTATGCTCCGCCTCGGAATCAAATCAACCAACCAGCTCTGCGTCGGAGTCATGCTCCGTCTTAGAGTGTACCCCGCGTTGAAATCAAGTTTCGCCTCGGTGTATCTGCCTTCCCTTTCGGAATTATGCTTCGGCTCGGAATCAACCAACGACCTCCTCGTCGGAATTAAGCTTCGCCTCGGAACCAAATCAACCAGCAAGCTCTGCGTTGGAATCATGCTTTGTCTCAGAATGTGCACCCTGTGTCGAAATCATGCTTCGCCTCGGTGTACCTGCCTCCCCTGTCGAAATTATGCTTCGTCTCGGAATCAAGTCGGCCAGCAAGCTCTGCGTCGGAATCATGCTTCATCTCAGAATGTCCACCTCGTGTCGAAATCAAGCTTCACCTCGGTGTATCTACCTTCCCTGTCGGAATTATGCTTCGACTCGGAATCAACCAGCAACCTCCTCGTCGGAATTAAGCTCCGCCTCGGGATCAGAGCGTCGACCGTCCATGTCGCAAAAAGGGCAGTGCAGGCTTCCCACAAATCGGGAACCAAATCGCTCCGGATTAGAGCGTCAACCGTCCATGTCGCAAAAAGGGCAGTGCAGGCTTCCCACAAATCGGGAACCAAATCGCTACGGATCAGAGCGTCGACCGTTCATGTCGCAAAAAGGGCAGTACAGGCTTCCTACCAAGCAGGAATCAAATCACTCCAAGCCAGGGAAATGTCTACCATGGACACTCCGTCTCGGAGACGCGTCAAGCGTTGACCGTCCATGTCGCAAAAAGGGCAGTGCAGGCTTCCCACAAATCGGGAACCAAATCGCTCTGGATCAGAGCGTCGACCATCCATGTCGCAGAAAGGGCAGTGTAGGCTTCCCACAAATCGGGAACCAAATTGCTCTGGATTAGAGCGTCAACCGTCCATGTCGCAAAAAGGGCAGTGCAGGCTTCCCACAAATCGGGAACCAAATCGCTACGGATCAGAGCGTCGACCGTCCATGTCGCAAAAAGGGCAGTACAGGCTTCCTACCAAGCAGGAATCAGATCACTCTGGGCCAGGGAAATGTCTACCACGGACACTCCGTCTCGGAGACGCGTCAAGCGTTGACCGTCCATGTCGCAAAAAGGGCAGTGTAGGCTTCCCACAAATCGGGAACCGAATCGCTCCGGATCAGAGCGTCGACCATCCATGTTGCAGAAAGGGCAGTGTAGGCTTCCCACAAATCGGGAACCAAATCGCTCCGGATCAGAGCGTCGACCGTCCATGTCGCAAAAAAGGCAGTGCAGGCTTCCCAGTAATCGGGAACCAAATCGCTCCGGATCAGAGCGTCGACCATCCATGTCACAAAAAGGTCAATGCAAGCTTCCCACAAATCGGGAATCAAATCGCTCCGGATCAGAGCGTCGACCGTCCATGTCGCAAAAAGGGAAGTGCAGGCTTCCCACAAATCGGGAACCAAATCGCTCCGGATCAGAGAGTCGACAGTCCATGTCGCAAAAAGGGCAGTGCAAGCTTCCCACAAATCGGGAACCAAATCGCTCCGGATCAGAGCATCGACCGTCATGTCGCAAAAAGGGCAGTGCAAGCTTCCCACAAATCGGGAACCAGATCACTCCGGGCCAGGGAAACGTCTACCTTGGACACTCTGCCTCGGAGACGCGTCAAGCGTCGACCGTCCATGTCATAAAAAGGGCAGTGCAGGCTTCCTATAAAGCAGGGACCAGATCACTCCGGGCCAGGGAAACGTCTACCACGGACACTCCGCCTCGGAGACGCGTCAAGCGTCGACCGTCCATGTCGCAAAAAGGGCGGTGCATGCTTCCCACAAATCGGGAACCAAATCGCTCCGGATCAGAGCGTCGACCGTCCATGTCGCAAAAAGGGCAGTGCAGGCTTCCCACAAATCGGGAACCAAATCGCTCCAGATCAGAGCGTCGACCGTCCATGTCGCAAAAAGGGCAGTGCATGCTTCCCACAAATCGTGAACCAAATCGCTCCGGATCAGAGCGTAGACCGTCCATGTTGTAAAAAGGGCAGTGCAGGCTTCCTACAAAGCAGGAACCAGATCACTCCGGGCCAAGGAAAAGTCTACCACGGACACTCCGTCTCGGAGACGCATCAAACGTCGACCGTCCATGTCGTAAAAAGGGCAGTGCATCCCCAAAAGTGGGAACCAAAGCAAGTCGCCTCCACGCGAAAGAAGATCCATCAATTTCATGCACACGATTCAGATATGTGGTGTGCATTTATTGATGGGGGGAACTTTGTTGCGGTCAAAATTTGCACCCCGGTTGACCGAGTCAAAGTCAAGGTCAACCCCAAGCCAGGTGGGCCCAAGCCCAGGTCAAGCGGGCCCATGCCCAAGTCGAGCCCGCGGCTAGCCTCCTCCATGGCAAAATATAGATCATGTAATAAATAATTTTTATGTAATTTTTTATGCATGAATGTATGCAAAATGGGCATAAAGCCCAATTTTTTGTAAAGCTCATGGCTTATGTGCAAATATAAATGGCACATGAGCCATGGGATGGGCAAAATACCATTTTGTAAAGCCTAAGGGGCTATGTGTAAATGTGTAAGCCTATATAAGGCAACATGATGATGAATAAAGCATATACTTTTTTCATTCCCCCAAAAAAATTAGGGCATGTGCCTCTTTCTCCTTCCTCAAGGTTCTAAAATCTTCTTCTTTCTTTTGAATTAAATCAAGAGTTTTACTCTTCCTTTTCCAAAACTAAATAGTTTTTCACCACAAAACCCACAAAGGGAACCTTAGATCTCCCATCAGATCTCAAAAAGAAAAGATTTTTAAAATCTCACATCTCTTGATCTTCAAGATCCTGCCAACAGAGGAGGAAGAAGGAGGCCCATCTCCGAAAATCCCATTTTTGGGAAGACCCAGGGCTCTAAAGAAGAACCTCTTTCATCAACTCCAAAACATCTTAGGAGTTTAACTCTACTCTAAATCCTCTTTTGGGATTTTAAATCCTATTTCTGGGGCTAAAATCCCTTTTTCCTTGCCGGCGCCCAAGCGCCCGAGCGCCTAGCACCCCAAGCGCTCAAGCGCCCAGCGCCCACATGCTAGACACGTGGCGTGCTAGCGCTCGAGCGCCTTGCGCTCAAGCGCCCAGCGCCCACGTGCCGGGCACGTGGTGCGCTCGCGCTTAAGCGCACAGTACTCAAGCGCACAGCGCCCACGTGTCGGACACATGGTGCGCTAGCGCCTAAGCGCACAGCACCCACGTGTCGGACACGTGGTGTGCTAGCGCTTAAGCGCACAGCGCTCACGTGCTGGACACGTGAGGCGCTGGCCCTACGCGTTCTTTGGGCGTTTCCCCCCTTTTTATATATATGTGTGTGTGTATACACACACACACACACACACTCCACAACACCGTCCCTGTTAGAAAAAAATTCTAACGGGACGCTGCCCCGCACCCCGCAAGGGGGCTGCTAGCCCTCTTGACCCCCAGCCCGCTATCCGGGTAGCGGGACCCCTGTAAAAACTCTGCGGGGCCCTCGATACATCCAAAACCCTTCCAAAACATAGCACTGCACATTGAGTTCGCATGACCAGTTTAACCCGTTAATCAGAGGTTCCCTCGCCCTAAAGGCGAGGGATAATTAACGACAGCTTAGTCCGCGGCTGCCGGAGATTCGGATCCCCACAATCAATAAACCCTCGCCTACCCTAGGCAGGAGGAATCTGTAGTATGCCTGACAAGTGCGCGCGTATTCCCATCTCAATGGGGTGACGAAAAACATCCTATATTGACGAGTGAGAGATCATGTGACAACTTGCCACATAATCTTCGGGTTCTTCTGATGCGCCGTCTCCTTCATCATTGTCATTGCCTCTGTTCTCAAGGATATGCTTGAGAAACTCATGAAGTGTGACTGGGGTCCGTGCGCTTGTCATCAGGCTGCGTGGGCTTCTTGGTCTTCTTCTTCGAAGACTTTGACGGCTGGACGTGGGTATTTTGCCCATTGCTACTAACTCTCGGTGTCGGGCGCGGTTTCAGCATTCCCTCAATGATCTCGGGCTCTAGCGGGCTTTTCCACCTGATTGCGGGGCAGCTTGAAGTCCCTTCAGCATTCTTTTCGTTTTTGCCGAAAGAACTACTTCACATAGAGCTTCCTCTATGAATGAGCATGATGCCCCCGGCGTGTCTACCCTTTTAGGAGTGTGCTGTTGTGGCAGATTTACCTTCCAGTTTTCGGACAGCGCGAACTTGCCTTGTTGGTACGGGTCTTCAACTCAGTTTTTGAAGACGTAGCATTCTTCGATCGGATGACCCAATATTCGGTGGTAGGGGCAGTAATTGGGATTGTTGACATTGTTTGGTTGCAGCGGGTGTCTCGACTCCGGTAGAGTGATGATCCCGTTGCGCACTGCCAGTTCGAACAGTTTCCTTACTTTATCCCGGAGAAATGAGTAAGGACGTCTTAACTTCTCGCTAAGGAATCGCGATTTGTTGCCTTGGCGAGCAGCTAGCCTCAGATCACTCGGCTGTTGTTAAGCGTTGGCGACGAAGGTAGCTTTCCCTTTACCCCTTTCGTTTTACGGCTCCGTTTTTTAGGAGGACGGTCTATGGCCCATCTGGTCCATTTGGGACAGCTTATCGATCAAGGCCTGGAAAGTGGTCAGCTTGAATAACATCATGAATTGGGAAATGGTTGCCTGAGGGTCAAGGGTCCCCACGAACATGCCCACGACAGGAGTTTCCTCTATGCGTTGTTCACACTTTGACCACAGGTTCTGCCACCGAATGGCGTATTGAACCCAGGTTTCTCCCGGCTTCACTCTAGCGTTAATTAGTGCGGTGATCGGGGTGCGCTCGCTAGCGCTCGTGAATCTTTGTGTAAACAGTAGCTCTATTTCTGTGAATGTCTTGATAGAGTCATTCGGGAGCTCGGAGTACCATTCGAATGCTGTCTCTGACAAGCTGCTAACAAACTGACGAAGCAGTAGTTTGTCATCACCCCCAGTATTACCGCACAGAGCCCTGAATTGAGCAACGTTTTGGTATGTATTACCCTTCCCCTTATACACATGGAATTTAGGGATCATATATCCTAGCGGGTACTTTATTTAATCGTACCAACCCGGATAGGGCCGTCAAGTCTTGACGATTTGGCCAGCGGCTTCGCTCGCCTGGTGAGCTTGTATCTGTTGAGCTATATAGTCATCAAGGGCAGCTTTGGAGATGGTCTCTTCCTTGGCTGCTGATAGAGCTGGAAGAGGGTTTGATATCTCCCCTCTGTCGTCTTCGAGGATTATTGGAGGGTTTTCGGCTGGAGGGTCCGGTTGGATCATTATCCCCACCATATCCTTGAACAGAAGCGCCATCTGTTTTATATTAGCCGCTTGTTCCGCGGCTTCTTTATCTTTTTCACGAGCATTCTTCGTAGGAATTCAGCGTAGGTTTCCTGCTCCTAGCATTGATCCGACGATGCTTCCGGACTTTCCTTCAGCCCAGTGAGTGCGGCCATCTTCGTCAGCATCTCTTGGAGCTTTTGCTATTGTTGCTCCTGAGCCTTTGTCACAGATCGGGTGAGCAGTCGATGACCCGTGGAGATACGGCTATCCTCTTTCCCGGAAGCCATGTAGATGGTGTGCACTACCATTCACCCATACTTGGTGCATTTGGATTCAGTGCCCTTGAGATTCGTCGCAGACATAGGGATCTTCTCCGGCCTTCTCCTTTCATGAGTGGTCGACGTTGAAGGGGCTGTTGTGATAGGCACCAGGGCAGACAATACCTTCCGTGGCACGGCGACGGGATGGTCCTTCTCTTGCCGAACCTTTATCTTCTTTGGTTGGCGGGAGTAGTCTTGGTTAATTACAGAGTCTTGGACTCTTCGCCAGACCCTGTGGATTTTAGAGGACAGCCGCTGAGGGGGCTGTTCCGGCTTCGCCTTTGTGATGTTTTCAGCAGGCGGAGGAGACTTTTTCAGCACGGTAGTTGGAGAGTTCTTGCACACCCTCCTGAGCGGTTCAAAGCTGTTCCCAGTTGGAACAACAGTATCAACTTCCATCGTTGGAACTGGTGGGGTAAGTCCGGAAGGGGAACTGCCCCCAGCTTTCCTCACTCGGCGCCAGTGGCAACGTCGAGTATGTCTTGCAGACGGGACCAACTCAGTTACGGGTGTGGCTTCATCATGCCCCTATTCTAGTGAAGGGTTGTGTTTCCCCCAATCAGAGAGCAAAACTCTATTCAAAATTTGAAATTTGAAATAAGGCAGCGCCTCATAAAAGCGCTAGCGCCAAGTGCGCCAGCACTAAGAGTCAAAGACTCTAAGGCAGCGCTCACGTGCAAAGCACGAGAGCGCTAGCGCCAAGAGCGCCAGCTCTATAGACTTTGAGGCAGCGCTCACGTGCAAACCATGAGAGCGCTAGCGCCAAGAGCGACATCGCTAAAGACTCTGAGGCAGCGCCTCACGTGCAAAGCACGAGAGTGCCGGCGCTAGAACTAAATGTTCTCCACCATTGGATCAAAGATCCAACGAAAATGATAAATCATCAAATTACCAGAATAAAATTCTGTTGAGTAAATACTCCTCAAAATCTTTCCAAACTGGAAAGATTGTGCTCTGTAAATCAGAGCACTGTTGGATCAAAGATCCAATGATGATTAAAAATCACCCAAATACAGAATAAATTCAGTATGGGAAAACATTTTCCCAATCTTGTTAATAACAAGAAAACTATCTTCTGTAAAACAGAAGCTCTTGGATCAAAGATCCAACAGTGGGAAACATTCCCCAAATCAATAAGAGATCTCTCAATGAGAGATTTCCTTAACTAATTCAACAAATCAGCCTCCCCTATATAAAGGACCCAAGACTTCAAGTCTTGTACAGAAGAACCCCCCCCCCCCATAAACTTCAAGAAACTTCAACGATGAGAGAAATTTCTTCTCAAGGTAAATAGCAAGAAGAGAGATCATGGCATCTCCTCCATATTTGAGAGTTTAACACTCACATCAGAAGAACTTAGTTCTTTTTCAGATTATAGATCTATAAGACAAGGTCTTTCACAAAAGTAAAAGAGATCACAGTATCTCATCAAGAAAGAGAAGAACTTAGTTCTTAGATCCATGAGATAAAGTCTCATATAAACCGAGAATTTAATTCTCAGAGCACATAACTGATCAGAGCTGCCAAAGAAGCGCATTAGCGCTCCAATTTAAAAGAAGCGCCTTAGCGCGCCAATTTTAAAAGAAGCGCTTTAGCGCTCCAAGTCTGGCGCCCAGCACCCAGCGCTCTTCACGTGGGCGTCTTTTTATAAGAAGCACCTTAGTGCTTAAAGTCTGGCGCTCAACGCCAAGTGCTCCACGCGCTCCTCACGTGAGCGCCCTTTTATTAGAAACGCCTTAGCGCTCCAAGTCTGGCGCTCCAGCGCCAATCGCGTGAGCACCCAATTATAAGAAGAGCCATAGCGCTCCCAGTCTGGCGCTCAGCGCCAGGCACTCCGCGTGCTCCTCACGTGGGCGCTAAGGAATTACAAACCGCTCTGTAAATAAGGCCCCAGCGCCATAAAAAGTGTTCAACACTCAATAAAAGACAAAAAATGGTGTCATAACCCAAATCAATGCTCAGCATTATTGAATAAAAGGGGCTGAGCCCAAACACATATTCAACATTTTATTCAAAATGAGTGGACTGAGTTCAAACAAGTGTTCAAATACTTTATTCAGAACTGAGTGGACTGAGCCCAACTTGGCCACAAGTCCCTAATTCAAATTAACCGAGCTCATGTGCTCACAATCTTTTTAATTGGTCTTAGTCCCAAACCTGACTATAGATCTCCCAACTAACATTGGTTCAAGGGTACATCTCTTCATACCTCTAATACATGTCGTTATAATTCTTCAACGTCTTCAGAGAGATGGGGGTCCTAATAACCAATAACTTTTGGTGCATCTCCAAACGGTTAAACCAAAACCTTACAGACTATGATGTTTTTAAACCAGACTATGATGTCGTTAAACCATACAGACTATGATGTCTTTAAACCATACAGACTATGATGTCTTTAAACCGTACAGACTATGATGTCTTTAAACCAGACTATGATGTCTTTAAACCGTACAGACTATGATGTCTTTAAACCAGACTATGATGTCTTTAAACCATACAGACTATGATGTCTTTAAACCATACAGTGATGTCTTTAAACCTCCCACACCATGATGTCTTTAAACCTCACAGACTATGTTGTCTTTAAACCATACAGACTATGATGTCTTTAAACCAAACTATAATGTCTTTAAACCTCACAGACTATGACGTCTTTAAACTAGACTATGAGGTCCTTAAACTCATGAACTATGAGATACTTAAACTCATGGACTATGATGTCCTTAAACCCAATGGACCGCAATGTCCCTAAACTAAAACGATAGAGTCCAAATACTCTTTCGTTGGATCTAAATGATCCTAAAACCTTGTTAAGTAGATCTTATTCTAAAATTAGGCTAATGTATCCTTAACAAGCATTTAAGTTGATCTTAATCTAAAACAAGATTAATGATCCTTAAACCAACCCAAACCCAAATCTAAGAAAATACGGATTTGGACTAATCCACGCCCTACAGGCGACAACATATATTTGTCTCCGTATACGATCCACGGGCAACCAAAAATAAAAACAAACACATATGACACGAAGTGACCATCTGGAGAAGGAGAAACTGGTTACCGCGATGCGGTAGCACAATTAACTGCAGGGGCTTGCGCCTGCAGGGAAGAGCGTCCCGACAATCAAAAACCCTCTCGTAAACAAGGGGGAATCTGACAAAATCTGCTACAACGGCCGCATCTATCTAAACCACCGATATACGGTGCCATAAATCAACTTGGTATCTTCGGAGAGGTGGACGGATAAAACCAAATAGCATCTGCCCCAAATTCAGGCAAGACGACCTATGCGGTTTTGTCTCTGTTTTTGGCGGCGAACAGATTTTGGCACGCCCGGTGGGATCTTTTCCTCTTTCCACTCCACACTTCATGTGTCGTGTTTGCGAACGAATCACGGTTTTATATGGTTGCCCCCGTAATCGAGGTACTAAGATTTGGTGTCTTGCTCCCGTGCAGAGAAAATGGCTTCCAACTGCACAAGCTGCAACAACTCCCACTCAGTCTTCGCCGGAGGAGTGACCTATGGGCCCCAAGCGGCCTCCATCTTCTCCATGCCAGTGGAACAGGTGACTCAGGACACCACTGGACTGTTCTTTGGGACCATGATCCCACCGGCAAGCTTCAGCGTCCCAATGCCGTCACAGGAAGCTCCGAAGAAATCGGTCTTTGCTCGGCTTACTACTACCACGGCCCTTTTCAACGGGTCGTCCAAGTCCAACGCATCGGTCTTTAACAGGCTAGGCCAAAGTTCAAGCGGGCCCGTGAAGAAGCCTGCAATAGCCGAAGGAGTTATCCCGAAGCGGATAGCCATCCCAGCTCCGGTAAACGAAGTCGTCAGAGGGGCTTCTCCGGCTAAGGGGTTGGTCTTTGCAAGACTATACATCCCAATTCCTGCTTCGGGTGAGGTCGTTACAAATGATTCCCCTGCCAAAAAGTAGGTCTTTGCAAGATTGACTGTTCCCTCTCAGCGGACGTCGGCCTTCGACAGGTTGACCCCAACATCCTCTCCTCAAAGCAGGGGGCATGACGAAGCCACCCCCGTAACTGAGCCAGTCCCGTCTGCAAGACATGCTCGACGTCGCCACTGGCGCCAAGTAAGGTAAGCTGGGGGAAGTTCCCCTTCTGGATTGACTCCACTAGCTCCAATGGTGGAAATTGACGCTGCTGTTCCAACTGGGAACAGCTTTGAGCCGCTCAGGAGGGTGCGCAAAAACTCTCCGCCCGCCGTGTTAAAAATATCTCCTCCACCCGTGGAGAACGATACAAAGGCAAAGCCGGAGCAGCCCCCTCAGCGGCTGTCCTCCAAAATCTACAGGGTCTGGCGAAGAGTCCAAAACTCTATAGTCGACAAAGACTACTCCCGCCGATCAAAGAAAATGAAGGTCCGGCAAAAGGAGAATTTCACCGCCGTCGTACCACGGAAAGCATTGATTGCAACAGCCCCTGTAACTTCGACCGTTCATAAAAGGAGAAGGCCGGAGAAGATCCCCATGTCTGCGACAAATCTCAAAGGTGCTGAATCCAAACGCCCCAAGTCTGGGGGCATGGTAGTGCACACCATCTACATGGATTCCGGGAAAGAGGATAGACGTATCTCCACGGGTCATCGACCACTCACCCGGTCTGTGACAAAGGCTCAGGAGCAACAACAAAAGCTCCAGGAGATGCTAACAAAGATGGTCGCTTTTACTGGGCCGAAAGAAAGCCCGGAGAAATCGTCGGAGCAACGCCAGGAACAAGAGACCGATGTCGAGTTCCTCCGAAGAATGCTAAAGAAGAAAGACAAAAAGGCCACAGAACAAGCGGCCAACATAAAACAAATGGCGCTCTTGTTCCAAGATATGGTCGGGATTATGATACAGCCGGATCTTCCAGCTGAAGACCCTCCAATAATCCTTAAAGACGACAGAGCGGAGATATCAAACCCACTTCCGACTCTATCAGCAGCAAGGAAGAGACCATCTCTAAAGCCGCCCTTGACGACTATATAGCTCAACAGATACGAGCTCACCAGGCAAGCTGTTACGCCCCACCCCCAGTACAGAGAGTATTGTCCGCTCTGGTCGAAGCCGCACGGTTTTGTCCTTCGGGGCGAACCGGATCCGGCCAGGGGCCACTTCCCAGGAGGTCAGATTATGATACA
This sequence comes from Agapanthus africanus, assembly GCA_030015575.1. NCBI lineage: Eukaryota > Viridiplantae > Streptophyta > Magnoliopsida > Asparagales > Amaryllidaceae > Agapanthus > Agapanthus africanus. The sequence continues at coordinate 681,443,661 of CM057344.1, forward strand.
GCCGGATCCTCCAGCTGAAGACCCTCCAATAATCCTTAAAGATGACAGAGTGGAGATATCAAACCCTCTTCCGGCTCTATCAGCAGCCAAGGAAGAGACCATCTCCAAAGCTGCCCTTGACAACTATATAGCTTAACAGATATGAGCTCACCAGGCAAGCTGTTACGCCCTACCCCCAGTACAGAAAGTATTGTCCGCTCTGGTCGAAGCAGCACGGTTTTGTCCTTCGGGGCGAACCAGACCCGACCAGGGGCCACTTCCCAGGAGGTCGGATTACACCCATCCTGGAACTTTCCTGGCTCGAGCACGCTTAACTACGGAGTTCTCAAGCTCCTGTAGTGCCGGTTCACTTAAAAGGCGCCTCTGTATTTCGGAGTGGTCTCATTCCATTTATAGTACAGATCTGCCCTCTTTCGGAATGTATTCCGAAGAGTCCCCACTGTTATACAGTGGGTCCCACGGGCTCAAGAGGTGGTCCCCACGGATTCAAGAGGTGGCCCCGCCCACTTAACATAACACTTGGCATGACACTTTGTTCTGTGTGGCACTTTGCTCCGTGAGCAAGAACCGGATCCCGACATTCTCCCCACCTTTGAACAATGGTTTGTCCTCGAACCACAGACCTACTATTGAGGGACCAGCTATGATACCATTCTGTCATGCCCCACCCCTCAGTACAGAAAGTACTGTCCTCTCTGGTCGAAGACGCACGGTTTTGTCCTTCGGGGCGAACTGGAGCCGCCCAGGGGCCACTCCCAGGAGGTCACCCATCCTGGAACTTCCCTGGCTCGAGCATGCTTAACTATGGAGTTCTCATGCTCCTGTAGTGCTGGTTCACTTAAAAGGCGTCTCTGTTTTGAGGAGTGGTCTCATTCCATTTATAGTACAGATCTGCTCTCTTTCGGAATGTATTTCGAAGAGTCCCCACTGTTCTACAGTTGGTCCCACGGACTCAAGAGGTGGCCCCCGCCCACTTAAAATGACACTTGGCGTGACACTTTGTTCCGTGTGGCACTTTGCTCTGTAAGCAATAACCGGGTCCCGACACAAGCGAAGCCGCTGGCCAAATCGTCAAGACTGAATGACCCTATGCGGGTTGGTACGATCAAATAAATTACCCGCCAGGATATACGATCCCTAAATTCTATGTGTATAAGGGGATGGGTAATCCACACCAGTACGTTGCTCAATTCAGGGCTCTGTGCGGTAATACTGGGGGTGATGGCAAACTGCTGCTTCGCTAGTTTGTTGGCAGCTTGTCGGAGACAGCATACGAATGGTATTCCGAGCTCCTGAATGACTCTGTCGAGTCTTTTGCAGAAAAGGATCTACTGTTTACATAAAGGTTCGTAAGCACCAGTGAACGTACCCCAATCACGGCGTTGATCAATGCCAGAGTGAAGCCGGGAGAGACATGGGTTCAGTATGCAATTCGTTGGTGGAACCTATGGTCAAAATGCGAACAGCGCATAGAGGAAGCTCTTGCCGTGGGCATGTTTGTGGGAACCCTCGATCCTCAGGCGACCATATCCCAATTCATGATGTTTTTCAAGCCAACTACCTTCCAGGCCTTAATCGACAAGCTCGCCCAAATGGACCAGATGGGCCATAAGCCGTCCTCGTCGAAAACGGAGCTTCGAAACGAAAGGGGTAAAGGGAAAGCTACCTTTGTCGCCAACGCTCAACAACAGCCGAGTGATCTGAGGCCAGCTCTTGCTAAGGCAACAAATCATGATGCCTCGACGAGAAGTTAAGACGTCCTTACTCGTTTCCCCGGGATAAAACGAGAAGATCATTCGAACTAGCAATGCACAACAGGCTCATCACCCTGCCGGATCCGAAGTGCCCACTGCAGCCTGGTGACGTTAATAATCCCGACTACTACCCAACACGATGATAATTGTACAGGTCTGCAGAAATACATCGATACACTGGAAGAATATAACTAGAAGGCACGGACCCCAATTACATTGGACGAATTCTTCAAGCATGTCGTTGAAAATGAAGACGATAATGCTGATGAGGGAGACGATTCTTCAGAAGATCCCGAGGATTATGTGGCGAGCTGCCACATGATCTCTCAGTCGTCAATAAAAGGCAAAGAAGCTCCTGATGTAGAGAAACTGGGGGTAGATCCAGAACCAGAACTCTTGGAACCGTCAGATGAGATGATCGACATACTACTGAACGAAGCCCGTCAAAAGAGCAAAGCCGATCAAGAATGCGAAATGGCCATATTCGAAAAAGCCAAACGTCGGCGATGAGATGAAAAGGTTGAAGCACTCCAACTAGATTGAAGCACACCCACGGCAGACAGAAGCAAGCTTAAGATGAGAAAACGGTTCGCTAAGGCCCTATCGATAGGAATAAAGTTGCCACCTTTTAAAGGAAATACTCCTGGCATCATACACCTTGACGAAGCGGGTGCAAATCCAAACTACTGCTTATACTATCGGAGGATCACGCATCCTACTGAAGAGTGTAATGCTTTCAAGAACTAGTGGCAGGGATATGTTGCCCATCGACAACATTTCAAGCGGATGAAGCGCAAAACTTGTCGGAAGCAGAGAAATACAACGGATAAGCGCAAAAGAACTGCCGGTAACTGTCACATGGTTGATACCAGGGGATCACAAGTTCTCACCTTCGGAAGCGATTTTGATGAAGAGATAGCCCTCGGCCCTCTCTTCAAAGAATCCACCTCAGGAAAAGAAGAAGAGATGAAGAACTGCGAGAATATTCAGCTGCATAACCGTACGTTGCCTGAAAAGAATCTTGGACCCACAAACAAGGGGACGAAAAAAAAGATAAAGGGAAGGAAAAAGTCCCTGAGGATATCGTCCTCGATGATCGAGTCGTCGAAGAGCTGGCAGCCAAGGACCCGCCCAAGAAAAACAGGTTTTAGTTGGGTACAATCCCGAGCCACATGGAGGTAGTGAGCGGATCGTCAGGGGATTCGTCTCTCCCGGTATATTGGGGGTTGATGTTGTGGTGTGCACGGGTGGCCATCACCAGAAATTCTCGGCCGGGGTATGTTCCCCTCCGAAAGACGGCGCGACTGGCATCTTGCCTAAAATTCGGGACAGATGCTAATTGGTGCTATTCGTCTACCTCTCAAAAGATACCTAGTTTATTTATGACACAATGTATCGAAGGTTTAAACGGATGCGTCCGATATAGCAGACTTTGTCAGATTCCCCCTCGCTTGAGGGGTTTTTTGATTGTGGGGACGCTCTTCCCTGCAGGCGCAAGCCCCTGCAGTTAATTACGCTACCGTATTGCGGTAACAACTTTCTCCTTCTCCAGATGATCACTTCGTGTCGTGTGTGTTTGTTTTGTGTTTGGTTGCCCGTGGATTGTATATGGAGACTGAGTTATGTCGTCGCCCATAGGGCGTGGACTAGTCCAAATCCGTATCTTTCTTAGATTTGGGTTTTGGGGTTGTGTTTAAGGATACGTTAGCCTCATTTGAGACTAAGATCAACTTAAACGTTTGTTAATGATACGTTAGTCTAGTTTTAGACTAAGATCAACTTAACGGGATCGTTTAGATCCAACAAGAGAGCAATTAAGGGGAAGGCCCTGTTGTTTAGTTTAGTGACATTGCGGTCAATAGGTAGTTTAAGGACATTGCGGTCCAATGTTAGTTTTAAGACGTTGCGGTCAAGGTTAAGGACATCATAGTCCGAGGATTTAAGGACTCCACAGTCCGATGTTAGTTTTAAGACATCCTGGTCAAGGTTAAGGACATCATAGTCCGTTGTTAGTTTTAAGACATTCCGGTCGAGGTTAAGAACATCATAGTCTATTGGTTTAAGGACCCCACAGTCCGGCGTTAGTTTTAAGAGATCCCGGTCGAGGTTAAGGACCTCATAGTCCGTTGTTAGTTTTAAGACGTTGCGGTCAAGGTTAAGGACATCATAGTCCGAGGATTTAAGGACTCCACAGTCCGGCATTAGTTTTAAGACATCCCGGTCAAGGTTAAGGACCTCATAGTCCATGAGTTTAAGGACCCCACAGTCCGTGAAATGTATGTGTTTATCGGGACCCGTCATCTCTTTGAAGACGTTGAGGAATTACAACGACAAGTATCAAAAGAGTGAAGAGATGTACCCTTGAACCAAGATAGATTAAGTGATCTGTAGTCTAATTTGGAACCCAGACCAATTAATTATATTATGAGCCCATTGGCCCAATTAAGTTTGAATTGAGGACTTATGGCCTTCTTGGGCTAAGTCCAATCATGTTTGAAATATTGACCCTATGTTGGTCCATTGAAGGAGAGCCTTTGCCTCTGAAACTTAGCCAATTGGGCTAAAACTAGTGTTAAACACTAAAGACCAACAGTGTTGAACACTGAGAGATAAGATTATCAGATTAGTGTTAAACACTAGAAATTGTGATTCTCGAATCAGTGTTAAACACTAATAAATAACAGTGTTAAACACTAGCAACCAAGTTATCAGTTTGGTGTTAACTATTAGAAGAGAGGAGATCGCATGGGAACACGTGATGGCATCCAAAAGGTGGGCCAGATCCCCCTCATTTTGTTATACAGATAAGTGTTTAACACTTTTTATTCTGACAGCCATCACGTGTGAGCACGTGATGGGGGCTCATGCTCTGGTCTATTAGAATGCTCATTAGGGGTCACGTGGTGACACGTTAGGGCGCCCTAGAGCTTCTTTTCTTTTGTATTTTCCTTATGTGCTTCAGGGGTCATGTGGGGCACGTGAGGCATTGCCTCAAAGTTCTTTTCTGTGGATCTTTACAGGGGTCATGTGGTAGCACGTGACTCTGGTTCTTTGCATGTTTTAAAGATCTGTTCATCTTTTAAAAATTAAATTCTTCATAGGGTCAAACCCTAGCAATAAACTTTAGAGGAATTAAATTCCTATTTTCTTCTGAAGAATTATATTCTTAGATAGGGTTAAACCCTAATTTCTTTTCTGTAGGAATTAAATTCCCCATACATGTAAAGAATTAAATTCTGGCATAGGGTGAAACCCTAATTTTTTTTAAGGGAATTAAATTCCTGTGAGTTTTAGAGAATTAAGTTTTCAATTAGGGTTAAACTCTAGTTCTGTCCATTTTGAAGGAATTAAATTCCTAGGGTTAAACCCTAATTTTATCTCAAAGGAATTAAATTCCTATCATTCTGTGAGAATTAAATTCTCAAAGCTCAATTCCTCCTCTATGTTTTAGATCTGCATGGCAGGATCTCAACCCAATGAGAATTAAATTCTCAATTCATGGGGAGATGTGCACTTTGCAGATCCTCCACCAGAGAAAGAACTAAGTTCTTTTCTTTATATAAGAGTTAAACTCTTTTGAGAATTAAATTCTCTTTTGAAGCCTCTCTTTTCTTACCTAGGGTTTTTCTTTTGCAGAGAATCAAATTCTTCCTTCTGAATTTTCAAGATTCCAAGGCTCTCTCTCTCTCTCTCTATTTCCCTTTTTAACTCTCTCCTTTGGCTCCTATTTATAGGAGAAGGAAAAGAATCAATCTGTTTTAGTGAATTTTTCATTGAAAATTTTCATTTGTTTATTGAGAGATTTGATTTATCTTCATCATTAATATGGGCCTTCAGATTATTAGGTGAATTTTATTCACCATTGGATTTTAAATTCAAAGATATCTTTTTGTTATTTCGGTTAGATTTAGGGGGAAATCTTTCCATGTCCAAGATTTTTCCATAAATTGGTAATATTTAATCACCTTCAGATTCTTGATCCAACGGTTTCAAATAATTCTTCTTCACTTTGGAATGATTTGAAGGATCTTTCCTCATAATTTAATTCTGTTAAAGAATAAGGCTTTTAAAGACGGTTACGTGTGGCCACGTGACCGTTGGTCACGTGTGAGCACGTGACCCTTGGTATGGGCTTCTCTTCTTCTATGCTTTGTTCTCTTGCCGCTGCTTAACCATCACGTGCCAACACGTGACCACTGGTCACGTGTGAGCACGTGATGCCTCTTCTGAAGCTTCTTCCTGACTTTTAATTAGAGAACAAATATGCTCTGCGCCGCTGCTTCACCATCACGTGCCAACGCGTGACCACTGGTCATGTGTGAGCACGTGATGCCTCTTCTGAATCTTTTCCTGATTTTTAATCAGGGAACAAATGCCCCCATAGCGTTGCTCTCACGTGTCTGCACGTGAGTACAACGCTGTCACTTTTGTGACCGTTGGATCTTTCTTGGGAGTAGGGTAGATGAAACGTTTTCCATCCCATCCTATAAATGCCCATGTCTTTTCAGAAGCGCCTCCATTTTGCTCATCTTCCTCCTTGCATACTTTTCTTTCTGAGAATTTAATTCTCCTTTCCAGAGCTTAGTTCTCTGTTCCAAAAATTTTCCAGATTTTAACTCTGTTGACTGATTCCTTTTCCTCAGGTAATCATCTTGAACGACCGAAGGACTTTCACAAAAATCACCACCGGATTTTAAATCTAGATCAAGGGTTTTTCCCTTTGACAAGAACACATTTCTTTTTAGTTTATGTTCTTCCACAAGAACATAAAACCATCTAATTTTCAAACTGTAGATCTCTTAGGGTCTCTTTAACCTTTAGGGAGATGATGGTGTCGGTTGTCCCTTCCATGGAATTTAATTCCATCTCCAAGGTGCTCTGGCTCTGGAACCACATTTTCTGGGAATTTAATTCCCTTTTTCAAAAAAGGAATTTAATTCCTATGAAGAACCAAGTTCTTCCTTAGATACCTTCATGGGTTTTCTTGCTTTGAGTCATCTTCTTCACAATCCAGAAACAGTTTGCACTGTTGGTCTTTGGGAATTTAATTCCCTTGATTCTGTTTGATTTATCACAGAGCCCAAGATGGATTTGTCTTTTAGGGGAATGTGTAGGGTCACTTGAAACCCACTGCTTATTTAATGTTATAGTTGCTGTGCCTCATCATTAGCCAGCCGTCATCTTGATTTCGTGGGACCCCCATGTTTTGTAACTAATGGTCCTACCAAACAAGTCCTCTGTTCTTCAACTGTCTTCATATATTTATGCTCATGTATATGTGTGTGTGTGTGTGTGTGTGTGTGTGTTCCTGGCTTCACTTTTTGACAGTTTTCCTTTACTTTGTTTCAGGTGCGATGGCTTCTGTTCCGTGCTTTCCCTTTACTCGCTCAGAGGCCGCTTTTCCTCAATCACCATCCGACGAGGAAGCGATGGCGATGATCCGGTCTCATGACCCGAACTGCATCAGCTTACTTCTATGGGGAACTTGGTACAGCCATATCATCCGGGGTCGCCGGAGTTTCCTCTGTGAAGTGCCGACAGAGCCCACTTTCCCGTTCTTGCCGATGGACCCCCCCGAGGACGGTTTTCGCTGTGGAGATGCCAAACTGGACTCCAACGGGACGACTCGAGCCTTCGACAATCGGTATCCCAAACCATCCGATCCCAGCTATAGATATCCTGGAACGACGTATTTGCCAGGGTGAGGCCCACCCACGGGGACAGATTTATAAGATAGGGCTCACTCCTCGACACCCCACGGGCTACCTCCTCTGGGCTCGCTATATCCTTGCTACCCATCGTGCGCGGCTGCAGAAGGTTGAACTCTACCAGTCGATATATGCGTCGCTCTTCCATTATCAATCCCCGCATGTCTGGTGGGTTAAGGCGTCCTTGAATCAATGGAATCTCCCCACCAATACTTTTCTTCTGGGGGACAGAGAGGTTTCGATATCTTTGGGGGAGTTTTACGAGATCTCGGGGCTGCCCATTCGAGGGACACTTTACGAGGAGTTGCTGCCTTCTGATGAATACGTCTTTGAACCCGAGCCTGCACCGCTTGATGGCTTGTTTGTCGAGAACGCCGTCCGCCACAAGCGTCCCAACTTGATCAAGGTGCTAGGTATCTTTGATCGATTGTTCGCCGAATCTGAGGAGCAGGGCGTTAGTTTTAAGAGCTTCATTACCTGTTTCCTTCGCGAGGGCGTCTTGTCGAAGAGAGCTCCGAAGTTTGCAAACATCAATGACCCTTTTGGGTTTGGTCCGAAGAAGCTGCCGACCAATGAATCGGATCTACCGCAATACTACATCCCCATAATGTCGCCGATGTCTTTCGAATTCATCGCAGCTCCCGACATGGATGAGGAGACGTTCTTCGTTGGGTTTATCAGTGTCTGGCTCAGCTGGTTTGTCATCCGTATGCATCACCGCTTTATGAAAGCTTCAGTCATCTATCCGGCTCACCGTATAGCTGAGGGAACGCGGCTGGCCATCGGTATCCCGGCATTGGCGCATCTTTATCACGGGTTGGGCACTGCGGCTAATACTTCCACCCCTGGCGTAGATGTAGTAAACTTTTCGCTTCACTACTTTACATCTTGGATCGAAATGCACGTCTCAGGTGCTTTCGCTATGCATCAAAGGTCTGCATTTTATGATGCCTATACCTTTCCGTGGATTATGCGATTGGTGGATGCTTCTGCCGCTGATCCGACTCAATTCGGGGCTATTCGGGCATTGATTTCTCCTTATGCTACTGCTGGCGGGTTGGTTTTTAATTATCGGGTCTTATCTTCTTCCGCGGGTTCAGCCCAGCTGCTTTGGGACCTATCAAAAGATAACGCGCCCTCTTTGAAGCCCCGGGAGGCCACGCGTTTATACGCAATCAGACCGGGTTACCTGGTATTCTGTCAGGACAGCGCGGCCCTTTTCATGCGGTACAATCCACATCGCTTTGCCCGGCAGTTTGGCTACGATCAGGGAGTCCCGTTTGAAGCTTTCATAGTCGCGTCGGTTCCTTCGCTCGAGGCCGTTCAAGATGCCACCCATCATTTTATGAGGCTGAACACCGGTTCTCAGTTCATGATCCCCGATGGTGATTACATGCCCCGATGCGTGGGGTCGTTCACGGACTGGTATCTCCATCGAATCAACCCGATTATTATTGAGGAAAGAAGGGTACTTCTTGGTCACGGTGCCCCTACTCAGGTTCCGGCCACGGGAGCTACGCTGCGACCGCGTGCCCCGGTCTGCTTTCCTCTGAGGGATACCGGCACCGCCCTTATTCCGGGGGAGTCGGGGGTGGATCTTACTCCAACAGCCGGTATGCCCTTGGGTACTCGGTCGCTGGGTAGACGGGCTCCGGAAACAGCGCCACCACCCGAGGCAGCACCGCCCTCCGTGGCATCGACAATGGCGGTGTCATCCCCGGTTGTGGCACCGGGTGAGGGTGACAGGGATAAGGGTGTTGAGGGCGACGTGGGCCGGCACCGCACTAAGGCTCCATGGGGACGGAAGCGGTCGTCCTCGATAACTGGCTCTGGGTCCAAGCGTCGAAGGAAGGTTGCTACTAACTTGCTCGACTCTTTGACAGAGTCTGAGCCCATTCTTGAGGATGAACCGTTGGCCCTACAGGAATCAGATGCTGGACTACTTTTCCCGAGTTCGGCCGCCGAGGAAGCCATACAGTTGGCTGAGGCCATACAGCGTTCTAAAGATGAGTCTCAGAACGCAAGGGTCCCCAAGAAAGCTTATCCTGCCGTGATCTTTTACGAAGACCCCTCATGGATCCGGCGACGGTTTATCGGCCCTTTGGAGGAGTGGGGTGAAAGGGCGCTGAAGCAGGCCGCTTCGGAGGATGTTGTGGACACGCTTTCCTTATGGACTGGCGGCCACGAGTCTACCCTCGAACCCCGGCGAGCGCGCCTCCTTGAGAAGGAGCATTAGCTTGAAGAAGCCATATTGAAGGCTTCCCTGCACATTGGTATGTTTTTTTTTTATTTCTTTGCAGTTTTTCAGATTGTTTATGCTCGTATATATGTATTCTGATTCTTGTGTGGATTGTGCAGAGTCCTCGGCGATGGGGGAGGTCCCTACGGGCTTGTTACAGCTAGAGCCTGTTGATGTTCCCGATGTAGCCTTGCTCGATGTAGAGGGGCTGACGAGGCTGTTCCTCTTGCCATAGAGCCTCCAGCGGCAGTTCCTGATCACGGAGCGCTTACTCCTTTGGAAGAGGCTGCTTTGGGGGTTGCCGTCCCAATGACTCTTCTTGCGGGCGGCCCAAAGGCTGGAAGAGAGGTGGTCGGGACTACCCTCCCTTTGCTGGAGCCGGAGATCACGATGGAGGCCGTTGAAGCCGCCATCCCCTCGACTCAGAATGGGAGGAGTGTTGAAGGTAACCTTCTACATTTTAAATTAGCAATCTTTCTGTTATCTAAACTCTTTTGTTTTCCCAGAATTGCGCGGGTTGGCGGCCTCTATCGCTGATTTGTCTCCTCGGCAATCGTTTCAGCGTCTATTGAAGATGGCAGCTCCGCAGGCGATCTCCCCTCAGCGCATCGTCCTTTCCTCTGGGCAAGGTTAGCGTCGTTCGCCATTTTTTATTATAGCATTGTTGCTATTCTGCGAAATAACATTGATGTCTCTTACAGTTTTGGAGGCCGGTGACGAGGTCGAGGTCGAGGTCGTTAAAGGGCCAGGAGAACCTTCGGCTCCTACTTGCATGACCATAGGTAAGTGACATTTCAATATAGTCCCACTTGTTCTTTTACTTAAGAGTTTTACTGACATTTTCCAAATCCGAACAGCCCTGCCAGCCCCCATAGCGTTGGAATCGCGTATCGCTATGCCACCCGGCCCCTATGCTTTGCGAGCTTCAGAACGCTTGGCCCAGTTAAGCCTTGTCTCCTTGTCATCTTTGATCGAGGAGCTTCGGGCTGGCAGTGCAACCACGGATGAAGCATTTGTCGCCGAAGCTAACGGTTCTCTTCCTTTTCTTGCCACCTACCATAGCGAAGAGGTGGTGCGATTTTGGGTGGAGTTCTGTCGGCGGGTGGAGGCTTGCTTGCATGCTCTTGAGTGTTCCCGCCTTTCCTCGGAGGCCGTGGCTGCAAAGGCGGACTTACGGGGGCTGATAGCGCGGTGTGCGGCAAACATGGCATCATGCGAGAAGAGGCTCGGCCGCAAATTCTCGGAAAGGGAGATGGCCTCTAAAGCATTGAGCGAGCTTCAAACCAGCCTCACAGCCAAAGCCAATAAAGCATATGAACTCTGGCGGGTATTTCAAGAGTCTATCAGAGAGGTGGTGGCTCTTGATAGAGCTGTCGTGTTCACTCGCGAAAGAGTCGAGGCTTACAAGGCTACTGAGAAAGTGCTCGAAGGCCGGCTCGCCTCGTATCAGGCCCAGCAGGATCAGGCGGAGGCCCCTCTTCTGGCGATCCTGAATCATGAAGCTGTGGCCCAGCAAAAGAAGGATGAGCTAGCAAAATTGCTAAATCGCCCGCCGGCTTGAAAACTTGTATCTTTTCCTTTCTTTTGTACATACTCCTGAATGAGAGTATTTTCTTTTTGTTCTTTCATGAATTGTACTTTGTATTCATTTTGGTTTATGAATAAAGACATATTTTTCTTTTTAATGGTGTGTCTCCTTTTTATTGAATGTGTTCTGCGGACAATTTATCTTGGTCTCTTTGCAGGGCAGCGATGGCTTAGGATTCAGGGTTAAGATCTGCCTCCTAAGACTTTTGAGCTTTACGAGCCGTGAGGGTCTCATAAAGAGTTTTTCTCCCTATATGTCGAGAGGATCATGTAGGTGTAAGTTCCTCTTAAGAATCGTGAGGATTCATAAGCGGGTTTTCTCTTGAGAGTCGTAAGGATCTCACAAGAGAGTTTTCTTCCTTACAGGTCGTGAGGACCTGCAAGTGCTGGGTGCGGTCGCCCTTATCCCTATTTCATGGGGTCAGGGGTTGGTTTGGGATGGTTTCCAGGGCGTCGTAGTTTAAAGACATTGCGGTCAAGGTTAAGGACCTCATAGTCCGTGGGTTTAAGGACTCCACAGTCCAATATTAGTTTTAAGACATCCCGGTCAAGGTTAAGGACATCATAGTCCGTGGGTTTAAGGACTCCACAGTCCAATGTTAGTTTTAAGACATCCCGGTCAAGGTTAAGAACATCATAGTCCGTGGATTTAAGGACTCCACAGTCCAATGTGTGGTTACCGGGACCCTTCACCTCTTTGAAGACGTTGAGGAATTACAACGACGAATATCAAAGGAGTGAAGAGATGTACCCTTGAACCATGGTAACTTCAGTCTAGAATCATGGTGGTTGATCGTTAGTTTTAAGACATTACGGTCGAGGTTAAGGACATCATAGTCCGTGGATTTTAAGGACTCCACAGTCCGATGTTTGCTCTGGATACTTCACACGGGTTCACTACCGTGCTCTGCGAGGACCAGGCTCCGCTCTGGACGTTTTTCATGGGGTCAAAGAGTGACGTTATCCGCGTTCCACGTGACCAGGAATTTTGCTCTGGATGCTTCCCACGGGTTCACTGCCGTGTTCGGCGAGGATCAGGCTCCGCTCTGGATGCTTCACACGGGTTCACTGCCATGCTCTGCGAGGACCAGGATCCACTCTGGACGTTTTCCACGGGGTCAAAGAGTGACGTTATCCGCGTTCCACGTGACCAGGAATTTTGCTCTGGATGCTTCCCATGGGTTCACTGCCGTGTTCGGCGAGGACCAGGCTCCGCTCTGGATGCTTCACATGGGTTCACTGTCGTGCTCTGTGAAGACCAGGATCCGCTCTGGATGTTTTCCATTGGGTCAAAGAGTGACGTTATCCGCGTTCCACGTGACCAGGAATTTTGCTCTGGATGCTTCCCACAGGTTCGCTGCCGTGTTCGGCGAGGACCAGGCTCCGCTCTGGATGCTTCCCACGGGTTCACTGTCGTGCTCTGCAAGGACCAGGATCCGCTCTGGACGTTTTCCAAGGGGTCAAAGAGTGACGTTATCCGCGTTCCACGTGACCAGGAATTTTGCTCTGGATGCTTTCCACGGGTTCACTGCCGTGTTCGGCGAGGACCAAGCTCCACTCTGGACGTTTTCCACGGGGTCAAAGAGTGACGTTATCCACGTTCCATGTGACCAGGAATTTTGCTCTGGATGCTTTCCACGGGTTCACTGCCGTGTTCTGCGAGGACTAGGCTCCGCTCTGGACGTTTTCCACGGGGTCAAAGAGTGACGTTATCCGCGTTCCACGTGACCAGGAATTTTGCTCTGGATGCTTTCCACGGGTTCACTGCCGTGTTCTGCGAGGACCAGGCTCCGCTCTGGACGTTTTCCACGGGGTCAAAGAGTGACGTTATCCGCGTTCCACGTGACCAGGAATTTTGTTGATTGTATCCGCATTTCACGGAGTTGGGATTCGACTCTCGGTCATCTGTATGTCGGCGAGCCATGGAACTGGGAGTTGTCGCTGTTCCGCTTTACTTGATGTTGTGTCTGCTGTAATGAGACGAACGTCGAGATAGTCTCTAGGCTATCTGTGACTCATCGAGATTTGGCTTCTTCTTCTGATGAAACCTGAGAGAGGAGGAGTGCGATTCCTTCTTTGTTTACGCCCCTGGATTGTATACCGGGATTGATGTAATATCACCTGTATGGCATAAATTTCATTTTTTATTTTATTTCTTTTTCCGCGATGCTCTATCATTTCAGCTTTCATATCGCGAAGGTCGCGATTGCCCCATCATTTCGGCTATTTTTCGCGGTGCCCAATCATTTCGGTTATTTATTTTATTTTTACTCGCTGCTTTTTATTGCGAGTTGCCCAATCATTTCGGCTATTTTGCATGCATACACTATTTTTTATACTTGCTTCTTTTGTTGCAAGTTGCCCGATCATTTCGGCTATTTCGTATGCATGTGTGACTCGCTAGCCTTTTGCCGCAAGCTCGGGATTAGACACCGATTTCGGCATCAGCACCGCTACAACTGGGATATTGCCAGGAGCGAATCATCATTTGCCTCTGTCGATGTAACACCCGAGCCCAATGCTACTATTTTCAGTTACTGTTTGAGCATAATATGGTACTCATTTCATTTAACTTGCTCGTTTGTTGCTTACTGTAAAAATTTACCCGGCAAAGTCATTTCTACATATAACAAATTTTGGCATCTAAAATAAAATTGAAAATATTCATCTTGGCCTACTTGACACCCCTACCCTCGTGGTAGCGTCCGCGCATTGTATTCTCGTCCCGTTCAGTGAAACGGACGAGTTTGGATGGCTACGTGCACGTACGTGTGTCCGTTTTGGGGGTATGCTTTTTAATCATAAAATACTTAATTTTAAAATTTGGATCCCGCTTAAAATCCTATTATTTCAATTTCAAATTTTTGGACTCGACCCGGGCACGATTTGGAAATGTTTTATTTGGCGCCAAAATCCCAAATTTTAATATTATTAAAACCATCGCATATATTTTTCTAACTAACCTGATATCTTACTGTTCATTACCTATCTTTTAAATCTTTAAGTTAACCATATAATATTTTTACAATCTTTTATATCCTTCTCAATTTATTCTCTCAGCCAATCGCAACCTCCCCTTTAACCCCGTGGGCCCCACTTTCTCTCTCTCTCTCTCTGTCTCTCTCTCTCTACTTTTTTCTCTCTCTCTCCCCCTCATATATTCTCTCGTACTTCTCTTTATCATTCTTTCTCTTTTTGCTTCATGTCTCGTTTCTTATTTTTTTAACTGTTCTTTTGTTGCCGGAATTCCGTCGTGCCGGTGACGCTTCTCGACGTTCCAGCGAGGTACCCCGACCCGTGTGGTTCCTTTGTTCGTCGTTTGGGTTCATTCCGTGAACCGTGCGCCCGTCGCGAGTTTTCCCGCCGACGGTTAACGTTCCGTGTTCCCGATCCGCGACCCATCGAGGCAAGTTAATCTTGCTACATGCTATATAATTCATTTTATACATATTTAATTAAATACCATACCAATAGTTTAAATCTAGTGCCCCATGTTTAATTTTATAACGTTTCGATGTTCCGTTTGCATCCGTTTATATCATATTAAATCTAGATCATGAAAACTTATCTGTGACATACTAGATTACATTATACTGCATCCATATCAATTAAAGTATATATCGTCGTAATATTTCTTATTATTATCTTTAATTAGTTCATAATCTGCATTTTATAATATTATATATTTGAAAATATTATAGTTTACACATGAAACGTCGTTGAAAAATCGGATATGACAAATCTGAAATTTACTGTACACCTTACCGTATAAAATTCATTATAAATCATAGAAAAATCATTAGTATACGTTCTTTAGTTCGTTACGAAGATAACTCAGAATACTATAACTCTATGAAATATTTACTTGCAAAATAAATTGTTTAAATAACATAAAATGCAAATGAAAATGTTTTCAAACTGCTGTCCAGGGAAATTCCAGCAGCAAACTTTCAACTTGGAATGTTCATAACTTTTTGTAGGGACAACCTGAGATGCTTATACTTATAAAAATGAAAACCTTATTGAATTATCTTTGTTTTGGTATAAGACACGTCACTTTAGGAGAACGTTTGTTATTTTTAAGCTTTTTTACAAATTATGGTGACGCTGAATTTCTGAACGGAACTTTCTTGTGCATGGTTAATCAATACCACTTTTATAGTTATTAATCGCTTTAAATATGCTATCCATATTAATATTATTATATCAATATTTATATCACATATTGCTTAGTTGTACATCCCACATTACCATTTTATAGTTTTATAACTTTTCGGATACCCATTTGCATCCATCGCATTTAAGATACATATAATTGCATCCATAGATCACATTACTATATAATAATGTGATATTAACACTCCATGTTTAATAAATTGCATCCTAATTAATATTGAAACTATAAATGTAACCATAATCGATAACTGTGCATCCATATCCTTGAAATTATATCTATTTGCATATCATATTACATGTTCCAGTTTATTGTTCTGATAGTACTCATGCTTGTTTATTTATACACATGCTTATGTTGGTTTGATTATGAGCACCCACATGACATCTTATGCTTCCTGACATGACCTGTTATACTTTCTACTTGACATAACATGGTACCGTACACTCTTGACATGACATGACACCTTTATACATTACCTGGCTTGACCTGATGTACCATGGCTTTACCTGTTACCTGATCTTGTGTCTAATGCCAACAAACATAACATGTAGTCCTCATGGACCGTTCCTGTTGTCTATCCAGAAAAACCTGTTTACCTGATCCTGCATTGGCATTAGTTTCTTAATTACTGAATATCTGACTTGACATACACAACTTGGGGGTATGGGGAAATCAAAAGTGTAAACTAAAGTGTAACTTAAAAGGGTATTACTTGATCCATGGTCCCGGGGGGTAACGGGACAGAGTCATTCGTGACTCTTACATTTTCCTGATCCGTGGTCCCGGGGGGTAACGGGACAGAGCCATTCATGACTCTTACATTTCCTGATCCGTGGTCCTGGGGGGTAACGGGACAGAACCACTATTGGTTCATATATTCCTGATCCGTGGTCCCGGGGGGTAACGGGACATATCCTTTGAGTTACATGGAGGATTACTCAAATTGATTTCAAAGACTTTAGAATAGAAAACCTGATAGAACAGTTTAGTTTACCCACTGCACGCTACCCTATACTGGTATGATTCATATTATTGTTATTCTTGCTGTATTCATGTTTATATTACATTGCCTGCTACACTGTTCATATTATATTACTTGATGACATGACGCGCTGACGTCTGGGTTTTGCATGGCCCAGATTCCATACCGCTGTTGCAGTCCGAGCAGGAGTACTTCAGCCAGCAGGCTGAGCTGTGAGTTCAGTAGTAATTAGTTTTATTTCCTGCATTTATTTCCTGATGTGAGCCCGCATTATAGGACACACTTTTCAGTTATTTGTATTGGATCATTTGCTTCCGTATTTATTTATTATTGACTCCTGTTATTCTGGATTATGGACATGTTTTAGATAATTTTATCTTGTTCTTGATATCTCTACAGCCGTAATGTGACTGTGGATGGATACTTCCTACCCACAGGTAGCATGGTTGGCTATGTCACGTGCCCAATCTAGCGTATTCTGGGAAGCGGGGCGTGACAGTCGATATCGAACAAAGGTGGCTTAGCGAACAGGGTTAAGATCCTGTTGACTAAGGCTTTTGACTTCATGAGCCGTAAGGGTCTCATAAAGGTATTTCTCCCTGCGAGTCGTGGGGATCTCGTAGGTGTAATTTCTCCTTAAGAATCGTGAGGATTCCTGAGTGCATGGTCTCTTATAAGTCGTAAGGATCTTACAAGAGTGCTTCCTCCTTATAAGTCGAGAGGACTCACAAGGGCTGTTCACCGTATAGACATATCCCTAGTCACGGATGGGACTTTGTTAGGAAAACGTTTATTCGCGCCCATGGATTGTATACAAGGGTCAGTATTGAGCCACTTGTAGGGCAATATCGAAGGTTGTGGGGGGGGGGGGTTTGCTTAAGAACAGGTTTAGGTTTCTGTAACTTAAGACTTTCAAATCTTATGAGCCGTGAGGGTCCCATAAGAGAGTTCTCCTTACGAGTCGTGAGGATCTCGCAAGTGTAATTTCTCCTTAGGAAACGTGATGACTCCTAAGTGTGTTGCTCCCTTGTGAGTCATAAGGATCTCACGCGGGTGGTTTCTCCTTACAAGGTCGTGAGGACCCTGCAAGTGTCCTTTAACGAGGTTGCGCCCTTTCGGGTTTTCACAAACACTCGCCGGTAGTCCTGCTGTTTTTACTCACGGAGTCCTTTCGGGTTTTCATCCGTGCCCATTCTGCTTACGGTTATACCGTTTTCTTTTCTTTTCTTTTCTTTTTTTTATTCCTTTTTTTCTAACGAGGTTGCGCCCTTTTCGGGTTTTCACAAAACTCGCCGGTAGCCCTGCTGTTTTTACTCACGGAGCCCTTTCGGGTTTTCATCCGTGCCCATTTTGCTTATGGACATACCGTTTTTTTTGTTTTTTTTTTAGTATCAGCTTTGCAATCCACCGTAGTTTATCGACATCTCGGTCAACAGGTAGTTTTAGGACATAGTGGTCCGTCGTTAGTTTAAGGACGTTTCGGTCGGTCGTTAGTTTAGGGACGTTTCGGTCCGCTGTTAGTTTAGGGACGTTTCGGTCCATTGTTAGTTTAAGGACGTTTCGATCTGCTGTTAGTTTAAGGACATCCAGTTCAGGAGAAGGCCGGCTACCGCTTATAGAGTTTGAGCTTAGGAAGATAGCGAGCGGACATAGTCGTCGTCATCTATCATTGACCTAGGCCTTGACTTATTAAGCATAGTATTTCTTCAGGATGCGGCCGTTTATTGGTCTGAAAGGTCTTTCACCGTGTATGTCCATGAGTAGATAGGCTCCACCCTGGTAGATCTTGTCTATGATGTATGAGCCTTCATACTTCGGCTCGAATTTTCCCCGCTTGGCGCGATTGGGGATCATAGGTCTTTTGACCACTAGCACGAGTTTTCCTTGGCGGAATGTTCTCGGCCTGGTCAATCTTTCATATGAGCGCGTCATCTTTGCTTTATAAGCCTCCAGATTTTTTTGCGCTATGAGCAGGGTTTCATCAAGGGCGTCAAGCTCCTCAAGCCGAAGGTGAGCATTTTCTTCGTCCGTCAGCTCGTAGTGGACTGCCACTCGTAGAGAGGATAGCTCTATCTCGAGGGGGAGTACCGCTTCCGTACCGAATACCAACGCGTATGGCGTTGTGTTCGTGGCCGTCTTGAACGTAATCCGATACGCCCAAAGAGCTTCTTGCAATCTCCAGTGCCAGTCCTTTTTGTTTCGGGAGACCATCTTCTTCACGATATTTGTCAAGGTTTTGTTGAAAGCCTCAGCTAGACCGTTAGCTCACGGATTATAAACTGAGGAATATCTCCAGTCTATGTTGTGTTGCTGCGCGAAGCAACTAATCTTGTGGCTTCTGTAGGCTGGACCGTTATCGGAGATGATCCGTCGCGGAGTTCCAAACCGATAAATAACGTGCGTCTTGAAGAAATGGAGAATATTCTCCGTCTTCACTTCCCTTAACGGTACTTCTTCTGCCCACTTGGAGAAGTAATCGGTGGTCGCTAGGATGAAATGATGTCCCCTGGACGATGCCGGTTCAATGGGGCCGATTATGTCAGTCTCCCACATTTCGAACGGCCAGCTAGCCACCGTTGGATGTAGTGGATTTGGGTACTGATGGATAAAGTCTCCATGAATCTGGCACGAGTGGCACTGCTTCGCATATTCGAGGTAGTCCTGAATCATCGTGGGCCAATAGTAGCCCATTCGTTTAATCTTCAACTTCATCTTCGGGCCTGCTTGGTGAGAACCGCAGAGTCCGTCGTGAACTTCCTGAACGACTCTTTTCTCTTCATCGGGTCCCAGGCATCTCAACTATAGAGAGTCAAATGACCTCTTGTACAAAGTATTATTGATGAAGGTGAAAGACAGAGCTCGTTTCATAAGCTGATGTCTTGAGGATGCATCTTCAGGCGTTCGACGGGATTTGAAATAGTCTATGAAGACTTCTCTCCAATCTTCAGCCTTCTCTTGGTCCTTTATTTGCATAGCCATTTGCTCGGTTGCTTCCTTTTCTTCAGATGATTCCGGAGATATTTCTGCCGGTGTGAGGACCCGACGGCTTTGTACCATGATTCTGACGACATCGAGGTTCTCATCAGCCAGTTCTTTAGCGAGCTTAGCTAACGCGTCTGCCTTGCTATTTTCCGCACGCGGTATGTTTTCCAGCATGTAGGAGGGAATTTGAGTCAGCGATCGCTGTACTCTCTTGCCATACTTCACCAGCTCTGGTTTGCACGTTTGGTAGTCGCCGTTTACTTGACTAACGACCAGTTGGGAGTCTCCGTATATGAGGAGGTTTTCAATTCCCATGTCGATGGCGATCTCAAGGCCTGCTATCAAAGCTTCGTATTCAGCTTCATTATTCGTCCTCGGCTCTGTCAAGGAGAAGGCGAAGCGCATTATCCCTCCTTGTGGGGTCACGAAGATGAGGCCTACCGCTGATTTGATTATGGGGGTGCTTTGTTTACGCTTCTTCATGGAAGACGCTTCATAAAAATAAAGTTCCTACCGGTTACCACCACCGTCGATCGCATCAAACGCGTGTTCATCTGGCAGTTCGCAATTCAAAGAGGAATCGGCCGGTATTGGATGTTCAGCGAGGAAGTCGGCGATGGCCTGGCCTTTGACTGCTTTAAGAGGTTGATAAGTTATCGAGAACTCCATCAAGAGCAATGCCCATTTAGCGAGCCGACCTGTCAATATGGCCTTTGACATCAAATATTTGAGAGGGTCCACCTTCGATATGAGACGGACTTCATGCGCCAACGCATAGTGCCTGAGCTTTGTTATCGCAAAGACCAGCGCCAGGCAGTGTTTTTCAATGGGGGAATAGTTGCCTTCTGCCCCCAGTAGAACCCGACTCAAGTAATATAGAGCTCTTTCTTTCCCTTGGTCGTTCTCTTGTGCCCATAATGCACCTAAGGAACCTTCGAGGGCTGTGGTATAAAGAATAAGAGGCTTTCCCTTGACTGGAGCAGCTAACACCGACGGGTTCTGCAGGTATTACTTGATCTAGTCCAGTGCGCCTTGGCATTTGTGATCCCAGACGAACGGGGTTCCCTTCTTCATCAGGTGACTGTAAGGGAGACACTTGCCTGAAAGGTTGGCTATAAATCGCCGGATGTACGCGAGCTTCCTTTGGAGAGACCGCAATTGTTTGAGAGTCCTTGGCGGTGGCATTTCCATGATCGCCTTGATCTTTGACGGATCTATCTCGATACCCCGGTGCCGGACAATACACCCTAGGAACTTGCCTGAGGATATCCCAAACGCGCATTTGAGAGGGTTCATCTTCAAGTTGTATTGCCGAAGGCGTTGAAATACGGTCTTCGGATGCTCTAAATGCTCCTCGTACGATTTGCTTTTCACCACGAGATCGTCAATGTAACATTCGACGATTTCATGTATGAGGTCATCGAAGATCTTCGTCATGGCCCTCTGATAGGTGGCACCGGCGTTCTTTAAATCGAAGGGCATAACTTTGTAGCAAAATATACCCAGAGGAGTCCGGAAAGCGGTGTGCTTCTGGTCTTCGGGGTGCATCTATATCTGATTGTATCCTGATGAGCCGTCCATGAAAGAGAAAACCTCGTGAGTGGACGTGTTATCTATCATCAGCTCGGTGACCGGTACTGGGAAATCGTCCTTCGGGCAAGCTTTATTGAGATTCCGGAAGTCCATGCATATGCGCACTGTCCCATTCTTCTTCATCACCGGAACAATGTTGGCGATCCAGTCAGGATACTGAACTTCCTGGATAAACCCAGAATCGATTAACTTCTTGACTTCGGCGTTGATGCTCATCTCAAGCTCGAGCTGCATTCTTCTCGGCGCCTATTTGACTGGCTTAACGTCCGAGGATATCGCCAATTTATGCATAGCAATTTCTGGATCTAAACCTGGCATTTCAGAATAGTTCCATGCGAAGCAGTCTCTATGCTGCATAAGCACGTCTTTTAACGCAGCCACCCTTTCTTCAGATAGTAGCTCGCTGACGAATGTCGGTCGTGGGTCGTTTGCCATCCCTAAGTCGATTTTCTTGAGGTTATCTGCGGTGGTATGTATTCCGTCTTCCAGCTCTTCCGGCGCTGGTGGAAATTCTGAGATCACCTCGTCATCGCTGTTTTCGAAGCACCAAGGAAGGTCATCCATATTCTCAGGCTCCCTTTTTGATATTGCTATCATATGACAAGTACGAACTCGCTTCCAAGACCGACGTGGATCTGGTTCTGCTCTTGTAGCTTTGGGTTCGTGCTTTTGTGGCGGCGTTACCTTTCAGCTGCTGGATAGAGCAAACCTGCCTTGCTGGTACTGGTCTTCGACCCAGTTCTTGAAGGTGAAGCAGTCCTCAATAGGGTGTCCTATGGCTCGGTGATAAGAGCAATAGCCTGGATGAGAGATCTTGTTAGCTTGCTCAGGGTGGTTAGACTCCGGAAGTGTAATCATTCGATATTTTAAAGCGAGATAAGGTATCTTCTTTGTCTTATCTTGCGGAAAGGAGTATGCTCGACTCATCTTCTTCATAAGGGACGAATCCAGACCACTTGATTCTCGACAGCGTGACTTTTTAATCCCGCTTTGTCGCTGTCGAACGCCTTTTCCGCTCTTTGACTTATTTCTGCCTCTGTGTCGGGCCTTTTGCACAGCAGGTTGACAGGGAGGAGTATTTTTGTCTTTTGCAGCCTGTTGAAGAAGACGTTGCATCCTGGCTTTCTCGTAGATGGTCATTTCGCGATTATGGTCGTCCCGAGCTTTTTGGCCCGCCTTCCTGATAAGCTTGTCCATTCGCTCTTCAAATGACGGATTCGGCACTTTGATTGCAGGATTTAGTTTTGATAAGGGGTCGGTGTTTTCTGACAGGGCATCCTCTTCTTCGTCGAAGTTATATATGGCGTAGCTACCGTGGACTCGTTCCCGTTTCCCGGATCTTACATACCCAAGCCCAAGCGTTTCCATTCTCCCGTTGGGCAATTTGCGCTGAGTCCCAGGGACATCCCAAATCCTGTTGTAGAACCGAGCTTGTCGAATACTCTGTTTTAAGGGTACTCTTTGGCGCTTCAACAGCCTTTTTAGTCCGTTCGTATAATATTTGGGCAAACGGATAGGTTGGAGCCTGTCAAGTGTAGAATCCGCGCCGTGCCAGATTTCTTTCTCCACTCTTGTTTCCATGGATTGGTAGAATAGGATCGCCTTTTCACCTTTTCGCTTGGGAGGGACGTAAAACGTCTGCAGGTCTTGCACATTGTAAGCTTCAAGCGCGTCAAGATCTTTGTAGTGCTCTCGTGGAATCATGGTGATTTGCAAACTCTGATCATCACCAGGGAATTCTTGTATTGGCGGCCGACTGAAGAACACAGCATTAACCTCATCTTCCGAATCGCTTCCGAAGATCAATATGGGGGCGGACGGTCCCGGGTTGCTGCGTCGAGACGGCCCAGCGTAAACTATCTCTTCCTCTTCTTCGGTATCACTCCCGAAAACAGGAATGGTGGCGGCGGCTTCGTTCTCCGGAGAAAAGACACCTCTCCGTGTCCTCGAAATCTGGCAAAAAGCACTTTGCATCTTCGTATTTGCGGACTTCGTTCACGGAGAATGGGTTTAGCTCGCCTGTCACGGTGTACTCGAGACCATCCTTGAAATACTTCATACACTGATGTTGCGTAGAAGGGATGATGTTGTCCTCGTGTAATCAAGGACGACCAAGCAAGGCGTTGTAGCAGGTCTTGGCATCAATGACGTGAAACTTAATGTCTGTGACGGGTAGTCCGAAGCGTAATGTTAGTATTACCGATCCGAGAGTCCGTGATGACTGAGAATCGAAATCGGAGATGGTAATTTTATCACGAGCGAGGTGCTGAAAACTCATGCAGATTTCCTTCAATACCCGAACACTAAGGAGATTGACGGAGGATCCATTATCAACCAGGATTTTGCCTATCTTGATATCGTGGCAGTATCCAGAGACGTATAGGGGACGGTTGTGGTCGTACGTCCCGACGAGAAGGTCTTCATCACCGAACATGACATCGGCTGTGCGCACTTCTTCCAGTTCATCCTTCATCCTTTCTTCGGCGAGGAAGGCTTGGAATTGCTCGGGCTCTTGCAGCGCCTTGATTAATGAATCTCTCGCTTCTTTTGATAATAAGAGGGTGTCAAGAATGCTGAGCTGCGAGGGTAGCTTTCTCAGGTGCGCTAGGATGTTGTAGTCCACCTTACTCTTCTTAGGCTGGTCCTTGGCAGTCAGCTCTTTCATAACTTGGTCATCTAAGGCGATATCCTCAGTGACCTTTTCCTTTCCCTTATCTTTTCTAGTTGCGGGTCCGAGATTCTTTTCCCGGAGCGTGCGATTGCGCAGCTGAATGTTTTCGCAGGCCTCTGGTTCTTCCTCTTTCCCTAAGATGGATTCTTTAAAGAGAGGGCCCAGAGCCATTTCCTCGTCAGAATCGCTCCCGAATGTGAGCACTTGTGATCCCCAGACGTTGACCGTGTAACAGTTACCGGTAGTTCTTTTGTGTCCTTTGGTCGTACTTCTCTGCTCCCGACGAGTTCTGCGTTTCATTCGCTTAAAATGTTGCCGATGAGCAACATGTCCCTGCCACCATGTCTTAAAAGCGTCGCACTCCTCAGTGGGGTATGAAATCTTCCGATGATATGAGCAGTAATTAGGGTGCCTCTCCGCCCCCATTGAGCGTGTTTTCTTCCGAGGGTGGTAGTTTCATTCCCATTGACATGGCTTTGGCAAACCTTTTTCTCGTCTTGAATATGTTTTTATCCGCGTCGGGTGTCTTTCGATTTGGCGGGCGTGCTTCGACTCTTTCGTTTAGTCGCCTGCGTTTGGCTCCTTCTGATGCGGCCATCTCACGCTCCCGATCGGATTTACTTTTCAAACGAATCTCGTCTAGAAAGGCGTCGATCATTTCGTCTGTCGGCCACACAAGCTCCGGTTCAGGCTCTGCCCCCAGTTTCTTAGTGCCAGGAGTTTTTTCATCGTCCGTAAACGAGTGGGAGATCACATTACAACTCGCCACGTATCCCTCGGATTCATCCGACGAGCTCTCTCCGTTATCTTCCTCCTGAAAGAAGTGGTTGAGGAACTCTTGGAGTGTGATGGGAGTTCGTGCCTTTTGATTGTACCCCTCCAGCGCGTCAATCTGTTTCTGCAAGTCCGTACGCTTGTTGCCAGGCTTCACGGGCTTCTTAGATTTCTTCTTCTTTTTCTTTGAAGATTTCGACGGCTGGTTGTGAGTGCTCGGGCCATCACCACTGATCTTCGAAGTTGGGCGCGGCTTCAGCATCCCTTCAATGATATGGGGTTCCAGCGGACTCTTCCACCTGATTGCCAGGCATGTCTGGAGATCACTCAGCATCCTTTTGGTTTTAGCTGAAAGAGCCACCTCCCATAGAGCTTCTTCAACAAAAGAGTACGTTGCCCCCGGTGTATCCATCTTCTTAGGAGAGTGCGGTTGTGGCAGGTTCACCTTCCATTTCTCGGACAGCGCAAACTTGCCCTGTAGGTATTGATCTTCAATCCATCCTTTGAAGACGAAACAATCCTCAATCGGATGGCTTACCGTTTGATGGTAAGGGCAATAATTGGGGTTATTCACCTCATTGGGTTGAGGCGGTCGCTTTGGATTTGGCAGGTTGATAAGCCTGTTGCGTACCGCCAGCTCGAATAGCCTTTTCGTCTTATCCCGCGGGAATCAGTAGGGGCGCTTCATTTTCTCATTATAATACTGTCGTCTTTCTTCCAGTTGATCCGCTAGCTTTGGGGCACTGGGTTGCTGCTGAGCGTTCGCAACGAAGGTTGCCTTCCCTTTACCCTTGTCATTCCAAGGTTCCGGCTTCGGGGGAGGCGGTCTGTGACCCATCTGGTCTATCTGGGCCAACTTGTCGATCAAAGCTTGGAACGTGGTTGACTTAAAGAATATCATGAACTGTGAGATAGTTGCATGAGGATCTAGGGTACCCACGAACATGCCCACCACGGGCGCTTCCTCGATGCGTTGTTCGCATTTTGACCACAAGTTTCGCCAGCGTATAGCGTACTGGACCCACGTCTCACCTGGTTTCACCCTGGCATTAATCAATGCCGTTATCGGAGTGCGTTCGCTGGCGCTCGTGAATCGCTGCGTAAATAGCAGCTCCATCTCCACAAATGTTTTGATGGAGTCGTTCGGGAGCTCAGAGTACCACTCGAACGCCGTTTCTGACAAGCTACCGATGAACAGGCGAAGCAACAATTTATCATCACCGCCGGTGTTGCCGCAAAGCGCCCTGAACTGGGCAACATGCTGGTGGGGATTGCCCGTCCACTTATGGACATGAAATTTTGGTATTGTATAGCCCGGCGGGTACTTGATCTGATCATACCAGCTCGGATATGGTCGCCCCGTTTTTACAACCTGACCGGCTGCCTCAGTCGCCTGATGAACCCGTATCTGCTGTGCTATATATTCGTCTAGGTCAGCTTTGGAGATTGTCTCCTCCTTGGCTGTTGACAGAGCCGATGGAGGATTTGACGTTTCTCCCCTGTCGTCTTCAAGGATGATTGGAGGATCTTCAGCAGGAGAATCTTGTTGGATCATCATTCCCACCATGTCCCGGAACAGGAGGGCCATTCGCTTTATATTGGCTGCTTGTTCGGCAGCCTCTTTATCCTTCTTTTCCAGTATCCCGCGAAGGAATTCAGCGACAGTTTCTTGCTCCTGGCGTTGATCCGAGGACGCTTCGGGGCTTTCTTTTAGCCCAGTGAATGCGGCCATCGCATTCATCATTTTCTGGAGCTTCTGCTGTTGCTCTTGAGTTTTGGTCATTGACAGTGTAAGCGGTCTATGACCTGTAGATGCACGGCTGTCCTCCTTTCCCGACGCCATGTATACAGTATGGACTATAATGCCCCCGGACTTAGGGCGTTTAGGCTCGCCGCCTTTGACATTTGCCGCAGGTGTGGGAATTTTCTCCGGCCTCCTTCTCTTATGGGCCGTTGAAGTTGAGGGGGCCGTTGCAGCGGGCACCCTGGTAGTGGTCGTCCTTTGCTGTTTGTCCGGACGGTTCCTTTCTTCTTGCACTTTTGCCCTTTTCTGTTGGCGAGAGTGATCTTGGTCGATTACCGAGTCTTGAACTCTCCGCCAGACTTTATGAATCTTGGAGGACAGCCGTTGAGGGGGCTGCTCCAGCTTAGTTTCTGTAACTCTCCCCGCAGGTGGAGGAGATCTTTTTAGCATAGCGGTCGGAGAGTTCTTGCGTACCCTCCTTAGTGGTTCAAAGCTATTCCCAGTTGGAACAGCAGCATTAACTTCCACCATTGGAGCGGGTGGAGTTAGCCCTGAGGGGGAGTTGCCCCCGGCCTTCCTTACTCGGCGCCAGTGGCGACGTCGAGCGTGACGAGCCGTTGGGACTGGCTCGGCGATAGGGACAGCTTCGTCTTGCCCCCTGTCCGAATGAGGCGCTGCCGGTGCCAGCCTCTTAAAGACTGATGTTGTCTTTTGAGTGGCGACGTTTAATCTGTCAAAGACAGACCCTCGAGTAGGAGCAGGAGCCGGGATAGTCAGCCTTGAAAATACCGACTCTTTAACAGGAGAAGCCTCCTTGACGGCTTCAGGAGCAGAGGTGGCTGTCTTCCTCGGGACGGCAATTTCAGGGTTCAGGGGCTTCTTGGCAGGCCCGTCAGAGTTCTGGTTCAGCCTGGCAAAGACAGAGGCTGCTGGCTTGATATTGGACGACCCGTTGAAAGGGGTCGTTGTAGTAGTGAGCCGATCGAAGACCGACTTCTTGTGCGCTTCTGGTGTGGGCACTGGAATAGCGAAGCTTGCAGGCGGGATCATGGTCCCGAAAAACAGACCGGTGGTGGCCTAGGTTACTTGTTCCACCGGCATTGCAAGGATGGAGCCGCTTGAGGCCCATAGGCTACACCTCCAGGTGAGGCGGAGCGTTGGTTGCACTTGCATTTTGAGCAACTCGAGCAGTTGGCTGCCATTGATGCTTGATTTCTGCGCCAGGAAAAAGACCAAATCTTAGTAACTTGAAACCCAAAGGAAAACATTAACAAACTGCGATTCGTTCGCGAAGACGACACACGAAGTGTGGAGTGGAAAGAGGAAAAGGTCCTACCGGGCGTGCCAGAATCTGTTCCCCTCCGAAAGACGGCGCGACTGGCGTCTTGCCTGAAATTCGGGGCAGATGCTAATTGGTGCTATCCGTCTACCTCTCTGAAGATGCCAAGTTGATTTATGACACCATGTATCGAAGATTTAAACGGATGCATCCGATGTAGCAGACTTCGTCAGATTCCCTCTCGCTTGAGGGGTTTTTTTATTGTGGGGACGCTCTTCCCTGCAGGCGCAAGCCCCTGCAGTTAATTACGCAACCGTATTGTGGTAACAACTTTCTCCTTCTCCAGATGATCACTTCGTGTCGTATGTGTTTGTTTTGTGTTTGGTTGCCCGTAGATTGTATACGGAGACTGAGTTATGTCGTCGCCCATAGGGCGTGGACTAGTCCAAATCCGTATCTTTCTTAGATTTGGGTTTTGGGATTGTGTTTAAGGATACGTTAGCCTTATTTGAGACTAAGATCAACTTAAACGTTTGTTAATGATACGTTAGTCTAGTTTTAGACTAAGATCAATTTAACGGGATCGTTTAGATCCAACAAGAGAGCAATTAAGGGGAAGGCCCTGTTGTTTAGTTTAGTGACATTGCGGTCAATAGGTAGTTTAAGGACATTGCGGTCCAATGTTAGTTTTAAGACGTTACGGTCAAGGTTAAGGACATCATAGTCTGAGGATTTAAGGACTCCACAGTCCGGTGTTAGTTTTAAGACATCCCGGTCAAGGTTAAGGACATCATAGTCCGTTGTTAGTTTTAAGACCTTCCGGTCGAGGTTAAGGACATCATAGTCCATGGGTTTAAGGACCCCACAGTCCGGCGTTAGTTTTAAGACATCCTGGTCGAGGTTAAGGACCTCATAGTCTGTTGTTAGTTTTAAGACGTTGCGGTCAAGGTGAAGGACATCATAGTCCGAGGATTTAAGACTCCACAGTCCAGCGTTAGTTTTAAGACATCCCGGTCAAGGTTAAGGACCTTATAGTCCATGAGTTTAAGGACCCCACAGTCCGTGAAATGTATGTGGTTATCGGGACCCGTCACCTCTTTGAAGACGTTGAGGAATTACGACGACAAGTATCAAAGGAGTGAAGAGATGTACCCTTGAACCAAGATAGATTAAGTGATCTGTAGTCCAATTTGGAACCCAGACCAATTAATTATATTATGAGCCCATTGGCCCAGTTAAGTTTGAATTGAAGACTTATGGCCTTCTTGGGCTAAGTCCAATCATGTTTGAAATATTGACCCTTTGTTGGTCCATTGAAGGAGAGGCTTTGCCTCTGAAACTTAGCCAATTGGGCTAAAGCTAGTGTTAAACACTAAAGACCAACAGTGTTGAACACTGGGAGATAAGATTATCAGATTAGTGTTAAACACTAGAAATTGTGATTCTCGAATCAGTGTTAAACACTAATAAATAACAGTGTTAAACACTGGCAACCAAGTTA
This sequence comes from Agapanthus africanus, assembly GCA_030015575.1. Classification (NCBI taxonomy): domain Eukaryota; kingdom Viridiplantae; phylum Streptophyta; class Magnoliopsida; order Asparagales; family Amaryllidaceae; genus Agapanthus; species Agapanthus africanus. Next base: position 681,472,652 of record CM057344.1, read on the forward strand.
TCAGTTTGGTGTTAAACATTAGCAGAGAGGAGATCCCATGGGAGCACGTGATGGCATCCAAAAGGTGGGGCCAGATCCCCCTCATTTTGTTATACAGATAAGTGTTTAACACTTTTTATTCTGACAGACATCATGTGTGGGCATGTGATGAGGGCTCATGCTCTGGTCTATTAGAATGCTCATTAGGGGTCACGTGGTGACACGTGAGGGCGCCCTCGAGCTTCTTTTCTTTTGCATTTTCCTTATGTGCTTCAGGGGTCACGTGGGGCACGTGAGGCATTGCCTCAAAGTTCTTTTCTGTGGATCTTTACAGGGGTCACGTGGTAGCACGTGACTCTGGTTCTTTGCATATTTTAAAGATCTGTTCATCTTTTAAGAATTAAATTTTTCATAGGGTCAAACCCTAGCAATAAACTTTAGAGGAATTAAATTTCTATTTTCTTCTGAAGAATTATATTCTTAGATAGGGTTAAACTCTAATTTCTTTTCTGTAGGAATTAAATTCCCCATACATGTAAAGAATTAAATTCTGGCATAGGGTGAAACCCTAATTTCTTTTTTAAGGGAATTAAATTCCTGTGAGTTTGAGAGAATTAAGTTCTCAATTAGGGTTAAACCCTAGTTCTGTCCATTTTGAAGGAATTAAATTCCTAGGGTTAAACCCTAATTTTATCTCAAAGGAATTAAATTCCTATCATTCTGTGAGAATTAAATTCTTAAAGCTCAATTCCTCCTCTATGTTTTAGATCCGCATGGCAGGATCTCAACCCAATGAGAATTAAATTCTCAATTCATGGGGAGATGTACATTTTGCAGATCCTCCACCAGAGAAAGAACCAAGTTCTTTTCTTTATATAAGAATTAAACTCTTTTGAGAATTAAATTCTCTTTTGAAGTCTCTCTTTTCTTACCTAGGGTTTTTCTTTTGCAGAGAATCAAATTCTTCCTTCTGAATTTTCAATATTCCAAGGCTCTATATATCTCTCTCTCTATCTCCCTTTTTAACTCTCTCCTTTAGCTCCTATTTATAGGAGAAGGAAAAGAATCAATCTGTTTTAGTGAATCTTTCATTGAAAGATTTCATTTGTTTATTGAGAGATTTGATTTATCTTCATCATTAATATGAGCCTTCAGATTATTAGGTGAATTTTATTCACCATTGGATTTTAAATTCAAAGATATCTTTTTGTTATTTCGGTTAAATTTAGGGGGAAATCTTTCCATGTCCAAGATTTTTCCATAAATTGGTGATATTTAATCACCTTCAGATTCTTGATCCAACGGTTTCAAATAATTCTTCTTCATTTTGGAAAGATTTGAAGGATCTTTCCTCAGAATTTAATTCTGTTAAAAAATAAGGCTTTAAAGCCGGTCACCTGTGGCCACGTGACCGTTGGTCACGTGTGAGCACGTGACCCTTGGTATGGGCTTCTCTTCTTCTGTGCTTTGTTCTCTTGCCGCTGCTTAACCATCACGTGCCAACATGTGACCACTGGTCATGTGTGAGCACGTGATGCCTCTTCTGAAGCTTCTTCCTGACTTTTAATTAGAGAACAAATATGCTTTGTGCTGCTGCTTAACCATCACGTGCCAACACGTGACCACTGGTCTCGTGTGAGCACGTGATGCTTCTTCTGAACCTATTCCTGATTTTTAATCAGGGAACAGGGTAGACTAGAATTACTGATTCGGATCAATAGTTTCTCAGTTGGTGATAGGCTTCATACCGATACTAAATGTCAAGTTATTAGGGGTCTGACTTTATCCACCCCCTAGACTCGATATGCGATACTCATAGACGAACGAACCGGACTGTACGGATATTGTTACTGTCACACTCAGTAGGGTTTCAGGATGAGTTCGCTCGTCGGCCTCCCTTTCGTTCAATACCTGGGCAGCCGTTACGTACAGCTAGTGCCACTGACGTGCTTGTGGTTAAACCCACTGCCAGCGTATTGACGAGTCTTTAGAGTCCCACACAGAGGGTTTCCCTGGTTCGGGCGAAACGTTGTAGGGGCCGTATGGTTTTATGGCAGGGTTCGATCATATACGTGCACTTGTGCACGGATCATGATCGGACGGATAATACTAGTGGGTTTTGGTTTAAGCCGGATCTTAATATTATATTGTTAGATTACTTTCGTCTCGTTGTATTCGTATTCGGCCGGAATACGGACGTAGGTATGTATATACGGATGAAGGGTATTCTTGTAATTTGTTACGAGTTTACTTTTGAGCTTGCCATTTCTTTTTCTTGGATCAAACATTTAGATAAATGTTTATTTATGGAAAGTGTGACACAATGTGATGGAAAGTGTGAGTGCAAGTCTTGGCCTTGAGCTTTGAATGTGGCATGTGCACTTGGCTTGGTTTTGGTGTGAGATATTATTGTTGTGAGGCAGGTCTTTTCTAGTGCTAGGATTTTTTTTTGTTGCACACACAATATCTCACAACAATACACACCAAAAGAAAAAAGGCAGCAAGCATTTTCTTTCACTTGCAAAGTTCTTGAGCTCACACACTTCATCACTTGGCAACTTCTTTAACCTCCATCCATACCCTCTCATGAGTTAAGAATCCATGGATGTATTGGGACAAAATGATCACACACTCTCTCTACTTCATCTTGGGTATCTAGGCTGGCAAACTGGATGCCCGAGTTGCTTCGGTTTTGAAGCGGGAGCCCGTATTACTAATTCTCAACGTAGATCATCTTCGACGAGGGAGACTAGAGAGCGAACTTGTTCGAGGCAGCCGTGACGAGCTAAGGACGGAGATTGAAGACCGGAGGACACGGATCTATCGGTATAATCTCTTAAACTACTTTATATAGAACTAGTATAGGGTTAATGGTACGATCCGACGATTAGGGTTCCATTAGCGCCGGATTTTTAAAGTTTTTGTTCCGTGTTTGGCCACAGATTGATGGCCAGGGCGCTGCCGTAACCCTACAACATAAGCAATACCGGCCACGTGGACCAACTAAAGCTCATGAGTTTGTAAGGGATGAAACCGTCGGTTGCCAAAACTAGACGTACATTCTTCGGCTCATCCCCAAAATGATTAACACCGTCTAATTGCTTCCATAGCATCAGCCGGATGCCTCAGCTTCCCGTCTTTGATCCGACGATCGGAATGCCATCGAATGCTCTTCGCCATGTCCTTTGAAATATATAAATTTTGTAACCTCTTAGCCATGGGGAAATAACGAAGGATTTTGGATGAAGTTTTCTTGTTCTTTTTGCTGATATCGGACGTTTCTACTTTTGAATTTCGCTTAACATTTTTCCATTTAGACAAGTTGCAAGTGGGACATTCATCGAGAGACGCATAATCCTTACGATACAGCACAGTCATTTGGACATGTATCGATCTTCTCATACGAGAAACCAAGTGTCTTAACAATCTTTTTTGCCTGGTAATGATTCTTTGGAATGCTTTCCTTTTCTTCAGGAATTATCTTGCGTAAGAGATCAAGAAGCACGTCAAAGTGCTCGTTAGCCATCCCGCTGATCATCTTCTGATGGAGGAGTTTTATTGCAAATGACAGCCTACTAAATTTTGTATAGCTTTCGTACAGATCTTGTTCGTTTTTCTCCAAAAGTTTCTGCAATTTCTCTAACTCACCGGTGCCTTCAGACGGTTCAACATAATTCATTTCCTCTCCGGCAAATAAATATTCCAACATCTCATGCGTGTCATTTATCCTGTCACCCGTAGGCAATTCAGCTTGCGAAGCTGCGGTATAGTTATCCATCCCCATCTTCTCGTCACGTATTATCTCGCTATGGTAATTCCAATGTATATAGTTCGGTTCAAAACCCTCTAGAAACACATGTTCTTTTATCACTTCACGTCGAAAACGAGTTCCATTCTTACATTTCTTATAAGGACGGAACAAGAGTCCGTCTCGACTACGCTTTGGGTTCTTATTTGCGTAATCTAAAAACACTTCAAGCCCATCTTTATATCCGATGTCTCTCAAACTATAACTATCTTTTTTCCTCATGTGTATAAACGATTTATCCGAAAGAATTCCCATCTATCACACAAATAATAATATGAGTTTAACATATTTTATGAGTTTATTACAAATTTATCATTAAATAAATTTTTAAGTCCTAAATAAAATTTTATGATGTGAACGCAACAAAATATCTAAAGTCATTTAAGATTGGCGTAAGTACTCAGGGAAAAAGGTCGGGACGAGTAATTAGTTTCACGGCTGTCAGGGATAAAAGTCCTAATTCCCATTATGAATGCAACACTCGCATCTCACATCCTCTTGTTTCTCGTTCATTTCGAGAAAATTTCGGCAGCACTTTCCCCATGTTTCCCGTGTTCGTACATAAATCTGTACACGGGAACAAGTGGAAAGCACCGCCGAAACTTTTCGAAATGGACGAAAATACAGGAGGATGTGAGATGTGAGTCTTGTTGCATTCGTAACATGTCCAAATTGGAAAAATCCGACAATTACTATATATCAAATCCCCTGGTCGAATACTACACATACGTTTGAAAAAATTGAATATGACGCTCAACTCGCACAAACACATAATGTGGTCCTATCAATTCGACAGGAAAAAGATTTGACATACACCAATTGTCAGACGGAAAACTATAGGTCGATTCTAAACAAGTTTAAGACCTTTCGATCTTAAACTTACTCATTAAATAAAAACATAAAACCCTAGTTAAGTTTCTAATCAAAATTTTAGGGTATCCCTTAATTTTCTACTTAATCTTTTTTTAATCGGGGTCTCGGTTCACTATTATTTTGTCTTAATTAAGATTTCTTAATTAATTTAATTAATATTATAGGTTAATTAGTATTAGTTTTTCTTAATCATTTTGATTTTATTTTTGATTTATGTATCTACTATAGTTTAATTGGTATTAAAGGATTTGATTTATTATGGATAATATAAGTTAGGATGAATATGTTATTGAAATATTTCATATGCGGGCGTGCACACACACATATACACTCTCACACTCATATATACGCGTATGCACTCAAACACTCATACATACACTCGCTCACACACTCACCCACACTCGCTCATATATGTACGTGTGGACACACACTTACACATACTCACTAACACACATGCGTGTGCGCACACTTGTTCACACACACCCAATTAATTAAAATACATTTTACCCTAAATTTATCTAACATAATTCTATAATCTATCTTTCCCTAAATTAATCTAACAAGTAAATTTATCGTTTACCTATAATCCTTATATTTTCACTCTAACTTTAAATTACCAAATTTATATTTCAATTTTTCATCTATTTTCAATTTTAAAACCCATATAAAACAATTTCCAATTCTAAACCCCATCTAAACCACTCTTCAATTTCACCTTATATAATTAACCCTCAACTACTCTTCAATAACCTTAATCCTAAATCACTAATTAATCAAAAACCACTCTTTACACTCATACACACAGGCACAATCACAAATTCTCATAACCCAACACATTTAAAATTGAGTTTCATACCAATTTAACCCTGGCTAGCTAGTTGTTTTAATTAATTTTAATTTTCAAACCTATTAAAAATGAGGAATTAAACGGGAATTGTAATGAAAATCAAATATTTTCCTAACCCAACATCACAATTGCACGATTAAATTCAAAAAAATAAAAATTGGAAGAACCCTAAGCTTTAGACAAGGATTGTAAAATTTTTGGAGAAAAAATCGAGCACCAGCGGCGGCAACAACTTAAAAAAAGTATTGGATCAAAAATTTGAAATTTTAGCATGAATCTAGATAAGAATTGGGAGGAAAATTCACTATAGAGAGAAAATGGGGAAGAATGGAAGAGGAGAAGCTCTATCGCGGGTTAAAATTGCAGGAAACATCAGCGACCGTTGAAAAACTGACGGTCGCTAATACATTAGCGACCGGATATTAGCGTCCGTGTGTTTTAAACAGACACTGATATTTCATTAGAGACCGTTTAAAAGTAAACGGTCGCTAATGAACCGTCCATAATATGCACAGTTTCTACTTGTGGTCTCTGAGGTTTAATTGGGATGAGACCCTACCCTCAGAGCTATAGGTCAAGTGCTGTAATCGACCACATCCCCATTTTTGGCCGAAGGAAATATCTGTCGTGGTTCAAAAAGATGCAGCGTGGCTTCAAATTTTCATCGACCAGGGGGAAAGAATCTACAGGAAGAAAAAGACTTGTGGAGAAATACACTAAAATTCTAACAAGACAATACAAATGAAGACCCAAAACTTAATAATGCATTGCATTCATCATCTACCCTTTTCCTCATCAAGTTGGGGTCGATACGAAACCAAGACTCAATGAAACATCTGCCGTTGGTTTACTGCCGACCATCAGTCTTTTTCTTAGATAAAAAACATACTTTTAGTCGCAAAAATTATTATAATATGATAAGGATTTGTCATAAATTAGGGTGAGAACAAAACAAAAACAAACAGCACCACATCCACATCTTTAAGAGTTCGAGTGATCCTAGGTGGAAACACGGCTGTGCTTCTCTTGAGACTTTTGAATGGAGCTTTAATTGAACTGTAGCAGCATGGGCACATGCTCCAATTTATTAGGAGGCTTGCCTCAAATGCCATCATTCTCCTTTTCAACAGTCCCGTGCAATGCCACGTTACGATGCTTATTTTCGTCCGCAAATCTGAGCCGTTGGATCTGCTTCTAAACCGTCACAACATGGACCTTTCTGTATTCCACTTATGACAGCCGATGGTTTCGCATAACAAGGCAGAGCAAGGGAACCGAATCCTGCAATGCATAATCAATTTGTGATCAGGCGCGACGGAACACGAGAAGATTACGTGAAAACTCATTAATTGGACGGGACGGCAAATTTAGATGAAACTCCCTCCTGCTGGTTGTGCAATAAATTGCTTTCTAGTAATTATAGTTCGAAGTCGGCATATGTATGTTGATAATTTTTGCAAACAATCGTAGAAAACTATGTTTTGTCTATCCATCTATATATGCATTCATTCTTTTTTATTGGATGTGAGAAATCTGAAAGTCCAGATCCGACCATAGCTGACTTGTATAATCAACACCGAACACAATATATTAGAAGATAATATATGTACAATGTCATCTCAACACGACCTATTCTTCAATCCATAATCTATTTAGCCACATTAAATTCACGTAGAACCGAGATCTTCGATGATACAATGCTAATCAAAACACAATTTCCAAGTTCGTTTCATGTGATGCCTAAGCTCAGAGCAAGCCCCGTATGCCTGGTACGATACGTAATACGCTAAAATTCCGATTCTGATCGTCGCTCAATCAGCGAACCAGTTCTGAACAGCAACACAATCAATAATGCTAGACTTCGATCCGCGTGCCTTGCGCATGCCGAAAATCGAGGGTTAGGTTAGGATGGGAGGCAAAGGTGGGCCTCATATCCTGGCAAAGGATGGGCAAGCTCAATGATTTCTGTTGCACGTCTCTAAGTTGAGCTTAATTTCTCTCCATGAAACAAGTGTCCCCCCATAGTCACCGATTGTTTTGAGACGGGGCTTTTATTGGTTGGATGGGACCATGAACTGAATAAACTCTAATCTACAATAGAATCAGATGGTGACATTGCCTACTCTTTTAGGCTTTGAATGATATATTGCTACTCAAACGGGCAAAAGAAGAAAAAAAATTAAAATACTACGGTAACTAAAGAGAGACCAGCAAAGAGAGAGATTAATTTTAAGATTTTAGTTATGATGCATTTATGTTTTCTAGCATTACTTGTGAGAAATGTAGGTTGGAGTTGAGGTAAAGTAGTTTGATTCATTGATTAGGCTAAGAATTTGTATCCACCTATCCTACTTGTGTGCTAGACTTCTCGCTGGTTGCAAGGACACGAGGTGGCGCGACATATGGTGTGCTCTCACAATTCTTTGAATTTAATTTTCAGAAAACGAGAAAAATCCTTTCTTTTAAGGCGGTACACATCATCGGCTTTTTTTTAAAGAAAACCCTATAGAATCAGTAACTATAAAATCCTAAAAGATAGATTTTAAACAAATAAAATATTTGAAGAAATTATTACAGTTAACAGAAAGTTCAACCTGCATCTTAAGAAATTAAAAGATACCTAATGCATTAATAATAAATTAAAGTAATACATATAGTTAAATAAAAAATTAACAAACCCATTTATTTATTTACTCGATGCTTTTTTATACCAACACGCGCACCAAAACGCTAGTGTTTTTAAAGCTGAATAGCAAATATCATACGACGAACATTTTTTTTTTCTGTTGAATTACTGTTAAGTTTGTTTCCCGAACCTCGAAAATCATGTCAAAGGGGAAGCTCCTAAGCCTTTAATGAGATTGGAAGGCTCTTTTCTTTTTTTTCTTTCCAATCATTCTATACTTAAACTGTCTATGCTTCGAAATGATGTAAGATAATTTGAAGATAAAACCTTCGATTTGAATCCATAAGGATTGCGTAAGTTGGATTTGAAAATGGGTAAAACCGTCGAAGACTGTTATAACAGAAATGTCACTTATCACAAGTGAAATCAAAATATCAGCAATATCCGCCGACATCTCGTTATGGGCGTGCCACTATTTTGAATGCTTATCGTTTTCAAAGAATATCATTTGGGCTAAATATCAACCCATAGTTGAAATATCGATCAATATTTGAAACATCGGCTATCGAATTTAACGTATTAGTCGATATATCGGATTTATCGTATCTGGTAAGCAAAACCTATCGGCTTATCATCAAGGTATGTATAATGTCGCCCAATCATAAGTCTATGGCGGATGATACTTGAAGATTTTATCATAATTTGTATAACATAGAATTTATAAAATAAAACATGCATAATATTCATTGTAGACTATACGGACATATCTAATACCTATGTAGAAATTTTCAATATTAACATCCGAAATGCCCGAAATAGACACTCGATATCAACGTACGTCTGGTATTAACTTAAATCACCGATGTATCGTCCAATATTTGTATCCATATTAGAAATACTATCCACATATCCGAAATTTGATACATTGCTTATGACGGTATGGATATGTATCATGAAACAGTAAAAATTTGGGTTAAATGTTCAATATCTTTCAGTGGTTATAAATGGTTATATCAGAGACTTAATTGATGTCAAACTTTTGGATGTGAGTTGTGATTAGGCAAAGCTTTAATTACACATTAATCTTCACAATTCGATGTAGGACTAATATCGTAACTCTCAACTACCCAAAATCAACTAGCCTATTAGAAGCTTTTACTGTCATGAACAATAAAATGCAATATCAGCCGCTAACGGGCAGCATGTTTTTCATGTTTGTGCATTAAATAATGATCAAACATAGCATAAACACTAATTTTATACATAGGGGTTTGGCTTCACCGATTAAACTCAAATCAAGCTAATAATGTGCCTATTACTGACTACTTATAAACTGACTGTTTGTGCAAACCCCCTCTTTCCTCAAAATCTAAACTACTTATAATTCTCTTCGCTATAAAGATTTAACTGCATTTTTATTAACCATCTTTCAAAAAGCAAGGCCACTGCCTCAAAGCTCTAAACTATAGTAGTAAGAGACAAGAAATATCTATATAATTTGATCTTGACTTGGAATTGGATCAAAACGCAATTAGATTGCCGTGAAAAATAGGCATTACATATCCCAAGTTTTACCAAGTTAGCACATAAATACCTGCACTTTAAAATCTTGCTCAATATTTGAACTTTCAGTAGTCGTCGTCACTTTTGTTGCCAACCATTAACCATTAACCATCGGTATGTAAAGACTGTTTTACATCCTGATATAACCAAACTCACTAACCCGCTTTATCCGGTGATTTAAAAAAATCCCTCCCCAAAAATTAACTTATCCCTCCCTCCCTCCCTTCCCCGATCCCTTTCACCTTCACCCAAACCCCAAAAAACTTACTGTGGTAAGACGGGCACTTTACTGGTCCAAAAATAAAAAAATTGGTCACATGAGATATGCCCGGAAATCTAAAATGGAATATACCTACCTTAAGATAATGGTGTGTAGCAAAGTTATCAAGACCTAAATATTTAGGTATTAAAGAGCTAGATTTTAAGGTGTAGGTTTTTATGTGAATGTGCTAACTTGGTCAACCTTTGAATATTCAAATTTCATATATTTTTCTGACTAAAACGAAGTTAAGCACCCCGTATTTCATTAAACGAAAATTTAATGCAACCAGTACATTTTATTAAAAAAAAGTGCAGAAATGTCCAAAGAAACAAGGATAAAAAATAAATAATAATAACATAACAAGAAGTCCAGCATGGGAAACTACTCCCTACACATATTCCTTTAAATTTCATTTAGTCTATAGTAAATATAAACGCGCAGCTCTTTTTATTTTGCTTTGATGTTTTTGGATGAGACCTCTTCAGAAATCAAACCAACGGCCACCCACTTTGGAGAGTAAAGTTCTCTTCGTTTGAAGCGCTTCCCTTACTCAAGTAGATAGGGACGTCGCAAAGGTGATATAATTGTACACGTGAAGGGTTACTCTTCTTAGCTAAAAGCCCTGATTCTAGAATTTCGAGGCCAGTTTCCAAATCAGTGATCAATTCTCGAATGGTACATAAAGATTGAAGATATATATAATTTCCTACAGCGCTTAATCTGAGAATCCAAGAAAAATTGTCGCCACATGAAATTCTGAACATGAACAACATTTGTAATATGAAAGATGCCAATAAAATTATGTTTGAGGTAAAAAAATTCTACTGTAGTTGCGTTTAGAACTGGGAGCTTCACTTCATAGCAGGGGATGGTAAGTGAGCTGAGCCGAACTTTAGGTTGTTCGTGTCCGTTCGATTATTTAAACGAGCTTAAAAACTTGTTCAAGTTAGGCTCGTTTATTTGTCGAATGAGCCCAAGCTAGCTCTCAACGAGCTCGAGCTTTTACGAGCCTATGTATAATCTAAAGCTAAAATCATATTGAAAAATTCGGCAGAGAGATATGGAGTTTTTATAACCAGACAAGCAATCTTAGAGCTTGTTTTTGGTACATAGTCAAGTCAGGTCTAAAGTCTCGAACTGCTTCAATAGCGTACTATCACAATATATATGGCTGAATAGAAACTATGATTTGATCAGTATCAAGTGAACATAGCCGAGTTAATAAGTGTGTATGAGGAATTAATAATTATTCTTTTTAATATTACTAAATGCAAGATAAGCTATGAACAAGCCGAGCCCACACGAGCCCTAAACAAGCCAAGCTCTAACACAGGCTAGTCCCGACCTAGCTTTCGAGCTTTTCTAACGGCCTATTTTGAGCACATTGGCTTCTTCTCCTTCTTCTTCTTTTTTCTTTTGGCAATTGTGCTGCAAATGTTGTTAAAATGATTTTTTAAAAATATAAATGCATGCAAAACAGCACATCGAAGAAGGTGGATGTAGGAGATACGACTTTATAAACCAGTATAAACACAGGGGCATAAAACCTTTCAAAAATAAAGAAGCATATTTAAAAGTTTCACGTTATAAATTTTGTGACTAAAATGTGAGTGCAGCAGAAAGTCATGTTAAGGGTGACTAATTAAGTCAAATCAACAGCAAACATCCCATAAAAAAAACACATTCACTTAAACTTCAATGCAACTGACCAGAAGTGAGTTTGGCATACTCTTTGGCTCCCCCAATTAATTCCACAGATTCCTACTCCCTCACGTAATGCTTCTTTCTCACTCTATGGGGGTTAGCTGGTCATGTTTATTGCACCTGCATTAATACCTGCCAACCCCAAGAATCCTCTACAAAAACCAATAGCAGCTTCACCACTTCTAAGGGAAAATAAAAATATATATACATATATTCAAAAAGACATTAACAATGGCATCAAGACCAGGTTTCCTCACTGAATGGCCATGGCAAAGGCTTGGCAACTTCAAGGTATAATCTCAACACTCAACCTCTCTCTTCTTCTTCCTCTTCTTATTTTAGTCCTAGGTTCATGCCACTTATACTAAAAGAATAACATGTGAGTTGGAAACAATTTTTTTTCCATTTTAATGTATGAAAATTAAGGGATTAGTATATCTTCTGTTGTGGAAACATTACCTGAAAACTTGAGACCAGCAAGTCCCAACACACACACACACACACACACACACACACACATATATGAAGCTAATCCTACGAGGTCCAGCCTTATTTCTAATTTTGGGGTCCAATTTTCAAACACCCAACCTTCCGTGTTTTTCATCTATCCACTCCGGCCACCATGATCTACACATATTAGATAGGGTATGTATCAAATTTTACGACATTTGAAGACCTAATCCAGCAAATAGACTAAAAACCGACGGCTTTACGATGCATGAAAAACAAGTTCGCTCGATGGGTGTACTAGGTGGGTGTACTAAAGGTTTTTAAATCTCGTAAAATTTGATACATAACATATCTAGCACATATAGATCATGGTGGCCGGAGCGGATCGGTGAAAAACACGAAGGGTTGAGTGTTTGAAAATTGGACCTCAAAATAAGAAATGAGGCCGGACCTCATAGGATCAACTTCATATATATATATATATAGAAAGAGTGTTGCCAGTATAAAAAGTATTTCTCTCAACCATATAACTTCAGAGTATTAGTGTGGCGGGACGGAAACATGTAACCAACACAATGAGACAGGAAAATGAAAGAGTATTCTTCATTGTGTTATTCACTAACATATGTTTGTGATCTTTTTGGTGAGATGCAGTATGTGGTACTTGTACCATGGGCCGTTCCAGGACTCAAGATGATGATGAATGCAGCAACCAAAGGTTATGAGGAAGTGGACTTAAGTTTCCTCGTGGTATTACCTTCTCTGTTGCTAAGGATGCTGCACAACCAAATCTGGATCAGCCTGTCCCGATTTCAAACCGCACGCAGCCCGCACCGGATCGTTGACCGTAGCATCGAGTTCGAGCAGGTCGACCGCGAGCGCAACTGGTCCGAACCCGAACTCTCATACGTTCACATAAATTTTGAAAAGGGTTAACATAACACACACACACACACACAGAGAGAAAAAGAAAAAGAAAAAAAAAAGATGCAGAAGAAGTTTACCTTGTGCAGCACTTATTGCCCTCGAATACTTTTTTGGGCCAACACCCTCCCGGTTCATCAACCCAAACCTTTAACCCAAAAAAAAAAGTTCTAGAGTTAAATTTGACTACTATTTGAGTTGTTTAGGGTTTGATTTGAGTGATTTTAAGGGTTTTGATCGATGAGCAAAGAGGGTGTATGCGTTAATAAATCACTTGCAGGTGTGTAAAAGATACATATCAACTATAGGTGGTTTTGTGTAATTAACACATTAAAAAATCATGCTAACTCTTAACTATGAACTTATGTTGGAACCAATCAAAAAGTTTGAGAGATGTGACATTGCTACTTTTAATCGTTGCCAACCACGCAACATGTAATAGAAAGATTTCATTTAACATACCCACAACGGAAAATCATGCTTATCAAAAAATAGGTCAAGGCAAAAGAGAGAGGATCAACTATATACCATAACTGTAGCAAGAAACCTAAGGTACCTCTACAATTCTACTGCTATGATGCGGCTAATGTCGTAACTGCAAATAAATAAAAAAATTACAGGGATGACCAGATAATCTTTAATGGGCTTCTGTTCTACATCGGCCAGGCGCTCATTCCAAGCGCGAAAAATCTTCCATTTTGGAGAACCAATGGCGCAATAATGACGGCTCTTATTCATATGGGGCCTGTCGAGTTCCTATACTACTGGTTTCATAGAGCCTTGCATCATCACTTTCTCTATTCTCGCTATCATTCTCATCATCATGCCTCCATTGTTACAGAGCCTATTACATGTAAGTTTTCTTTTTACCGTTTTACCCTTTTTCACCAATAGCTATGCAAGTTATTTAAGTATTTATAAAAAGGGAAAAGTGTTGCTATGCAAGGGCTGCGCAGCACACCCAACAGAAGTGCGGGCCCGCAGCTGTTGGGTGTGTTGCGCAGCCCTTGCGTAGGTAAAGGCAGGCTGCATAGCTACCCTTGCCTCTCTTATAACAAAAAGCATCATCGTTCTTTGTACCTTTCTTATTTAAAGATGCAAGTACATAAACAACAACAGTGTAATCTGCGTAGTTAGAAGTCTGCATCATACAATGAATCTTTGCTTGTTAATCTTCCCGAGCCTTAATTGCCATCTTCAAATGGTTTATTTATTCGCTTTTATACCCTTAATTATACTGAGTTTCTGATTCAAAAACAAAGCTGCACGCGCGGTCAAAGAGCATTGAAACATCTGGAATTTGGTGATGATAACATGACAGTCCCAACTACATGCATACGGGAATAGGTAGGAAACTAGGTGGAAAAAGCCAAATGGGCAGGGTGCCATAATTCAGGGCCATTTATTGAGCATTTATGAAGATTTTTTGACATTTTACCCGCCTAAAATTTACTTTCTGTCAGCATATTGAACCATGCCATATGGTCATGTGTTAGCCCCGTGATGAGCTGTACGTTTCTTTCCTATAACCATAAAAAGTCAACTATTCAACTCTTGATTAGATAGATGACCACACCTGTCCAGATGAACTTCATAGTCTAAAAACTAAATACACCAGATAAAATAAAACAAAAATCTTACAATTTTCATAGAGAAAGAAAACTTTCTTTAAAATAAAAGGTATTAGTTTTGCAAACACCTATGAAAAAGAATAAAGATCACAAACATAGATTTTAGGCCGCTGAGATCAACATGAGTAATATCGGATATGCAATCAAGCACGCTAGATTTCTCACTTTTCATCCTCCAAAAGAGGAGATTTTATTCCTATGGGGTCGATCCCATCAGGGTCTGCTTGGCAAATTGAGTCTCCTCGAGTTGACTCTAGGAAAATGTCACGACTCAAGTGGCCTTTGTCCCCTTGAGTATCAAATGCATTGTTTGTTTTGGAGTTTCGAGTATGAAATTGAGTTACATATTGGTGAAAATAAGATACTCATACCACCCCATAAAACCAACATATACCTTGAATTATATTAACCAAACTGATCTAAGATCATGGAAAAACTGCCCGTGGTGTAATAGAAGATCGGAAAAAATAAAGATTTCAAGGGGGTCTAGCCAAAAAATCACAATTCCAACAAAAAGTGATGATAATTGCCACATAAAACTGAAAAGGTGTATATAAAGCAAAGAAATGAATTTAGAAACCATGATGCGACTCAAATAACTTCTGCGCACTGTAACAGAAGTCCTGAATATTACAAATCCCAATTGATACCACAAGATTTCAATACATAGTGAAAAGGTAGGAGGTGCTAGACTACTTGCGGAGGAGGCGACAATAGGAGAGGTGACAAATTGGCCATATCCTTAGTTCCTTTGGTACATGCACCCGATACATGGAAGAATTTTTCCCAAAGTTGGGCCTTTTAAACCTGACTTTAATCGGCTCATTTTCCTTAGGGTGAACTGATGTCACAACCAACTCAATCCACCTATAAAGTCAAGGAAGCAAACACCCAACTCCATACTCAGGGAGTCAAAAAATATGCTACAGTACTTTATCCCCTGAATTTACCCAAGTCAAGCGCAGACTCAATGAAACAAACACGCCCTTTAATTGTTATTTGAACAAAAAGATCACAAAAAACTTTTGGTAAAAGTTATGTCTTGGTCCGAGTGGGGATAGCATTTCTCTTCTGCATGTCTATAGAGTTTTTAAAAATCCAAACATCTCAGAGATAGATATAGAGGTAGGAATTTGTCGAGCGAACCACACTCCTTCGTATACATCAGGAGTCCATTTATGAAAAGAAGTCCCTTTTGCGTAAAGACAACTGATAGATAGGACTATAGTTACCAGGAACAAACACATGAAGATGTAAGAATATGCATAATCCTTAAAAGGTAAGGCTGACCTTGAAAAACTTTTTCAACAATTTTCTTGTATATGACGCGTGCTTTTACAAGTTTTCTTCTTAAAATGGGAAATAATTTTCCAAGTGATTTCCTCAAAAATATAAATCTATTTCTACTAAAGTTCTGGCAAGCTTGTTGTGATAGATATTTAAAATGCCTTATTCCCAACCACAAATGCAGTACTAGTTATGGAGAGTTTCTATGATATTCATATAAATCTCGCAATCTCGCTTAAGTAAACATATACCTGAGAATAACCCACTTTTGTGTTAAAATGGCAGCTGTAATCCATCCGTTTGCAGAACATATTGTGTACTTCTTGCTCTTCGCCATCCCAATATTAACGACCATCTTCGCTGGGACAGCTTCTCTTGGAGCAATCATTGGCTACATAGCCTACATCGACTTCATGAACAACATGGGCCACTGCAACTTTGAACTGGTTCCCAAGTGGCTTTTTCGTGCTTTCCCCCCTCTGAAATATCTCATGTACACTCCATCGTAAGTACACACTGCTCCCTTGAAACCTGAAACAGACACCAGTTTGAGAATTTTATATCTTTAAAAGTTAAAACATAGGAAAAGGACAGAAGATAATTTTTAAAATATTATCGATGCTAAATAAAATGACTGTATAAGCGCAAAAAAAACTCGTACAACACATTGTAACATGAATGCTAGATAGGGGACAGAATTGAAAATCAAGAGTAGACAAAAAGCAAATTTAAGAGGTTCGCTATGACAAACAAATACATTTACCGATGATAGTCACTGCCTATATATCTGAGTAGATGTTTACTTTAAGGTTTCATTTGCATTTATTGACGAACCATAGCGGGTTTGGGGCGTGTGGGGGCAAAGCTCCATGTTTTTGTAAGAGGCTACTAATATTGGTATCCAAATAAACCAATACCCATACTATATTTGCCACTGTGATTTTTTTGGGAATAAGTTTTGAATGGATTAGAAAATGAATAATGATACAGCATAATATTGTGGTTACTTGCTAATTCTGTCATTTTAAATAAGGATAATTTTGTGTTTATTGACTTAATTTAGGAGGCAATGCATACCAATAATTAGTCCTTTATAGCATCTTTATACTTTAATATATGCACTCATTTCTTATCAAATAAAATTTCTATTCTCATACTAAAAGTCTAAAACTAACAAACAATAGTTAAACTACTCATAGAAATAGCTTTGTATTGGTACAAATTGTGCATGGATGAAAATAAAATTTATATATTTAGACTCGACAAAAACATTACTGAAGTACAATTCTTTTTTCCAAATGTGGTAAGCAAAATAAAGTTGGCTTAATGATACCTTTCATGTTGGATATGGCTTTGTAATATTGAATTTGATTCATTTGTAGAAGTGTAAGAAACTAAAATGAATAATTTGAGCCTCTTCCGTTGTGGCTGGCCCCATGCCCCCATATAAGAAGATGATAACGAAATATTGGTTTAAACAAACAAGTTCTAACATTTTTTTTAATTATAATTAGTATTACTTTTGATATACACAATGTTGTTTCATGGATTTACCCCCCAACCCCACCCTCCCTACCCCGAAAAAAGGCAATTTTTTCTGGCTCCACCCCTGACCGTATCTTAAAAGTTCAACAAGCCTAACATAATTAGCAACAAGAGTCCATGAATAGCTCAAATAAAAACTGTTGATTAACAATACTAATAATAAAAACATAAAATGATCGCGCATAAGCATAAATAACAGAGATACACATAGCACATGGGCACAAACAATATTTCAAGTTTCGAATGATGCTTTAGCTTACTCGCTCACTAAAGTGCTTGAGGGCTTAGCAATCAAACTTTTGATGCAGGTTTCATTCTCTTCATCACACACAATTTCGGACAAATTATTCATTGTTCATGCCATTCTACGACTACATATATCATACGATGGACAGGTCATCTGATGAATTGTATGAAACCTCTCTAAAGGGGAAAGAAGAGACTATGGATGTTGTCCACCTCACACACCCTACTACTTTGACCTCAATTTACCATCTAAGGCTAGGATTTGCCTCAGTTGCATCGAGGCCATACAAATCTAAATGGTACATCCTGATGATGTGGCCAATGGCAGGTCTCTCAATGGTATTGACTTGGTTTTATGGGTCATCCTTCACTGTTGAAAGGAATAAGTTGAAAAATCTCAAGATGCAAACATGGGCAATACCGAGATACAATTTTCAAGTAAGAAACATGGCTATCTTCAGTATAGGTTTTATTTTCATAGTTTGAATGTTTATGAATGTGCTCTAACTTTTTTTCCATGCAGTATGGCTTATCATGGGAAAGAGAGGCTATCAACGAATTAATCGAAAAGGCAATACTAGAAGCAGATGAAAAAGGAGTTAAAGTCCTGAGCTTAGGACTCCTAAATCAGGCAAGCCATTCCCTATTTCAGTTAAACTAATTTAAGAAATGGATTATAGGTATTAAGATCAGTAGCCAAAATATAATGCTTATGGTATTAATAAGCAATACTGCTAACCTATTATTATTAAATGTCTGGAATCATGACACTTACTGCAATGACAACCTAATCTCAATTTCCAGGCAAAAGAGCTGAATAACAATGGAGAGCTTTATCTTCAGAAGTACCCCAAATTGAATTTAAGAATCGTAGACGGAAGTAGCTTAGCAGCTGCTATAGTACTCAATAGTATTCCCTCAGGAACAAACCAAGTTCTCGTTAAAGGACAGCTTTCTAAGGTGGCTTTTGCAATATCACAGGCATTGTGCAAGAAAGGCGTCCAGGTATATAGACAATATGCCTATTTTTTGTTAAACATGACCAGTAAAAGTTTTCTAGTGTTAAGAACTTCACTAATGATTTCTTTTATATCAGGTATTGTTGACAGACAAGAATGATTTGCATCTACTCAAATCCCATGTCTCAGGAAGCGCGGCAAGTTATCTGACACTTTCAAGCAATTCTACTCCAATGGTAAGCCTTGGGCCCCGTCAAGTCATTAATAGATAATTATATATATCATAATATGCTGAGAAATTTAAATTGTAGCATATAACCGGGGATGCTAAAATTAAGAACATACTGAAGTAAATGAAATTCTGGTGGCAGAAGCATGTTGTTACCAAATACATTATCATAACAGCTTCAACCTCTTGTATGATATTGATACAGCTTCTACTATAATAACCAGACTTTAATATGGTGGATAAATGGCTCTCACGCTCAAACACAGTATCGTGATTACAAAAATTGAAACCACATTTGTAATCACAAAGAAACCTACTTGTCCAGATTGCCTGCATTCGATGTTTCTGCATATAAGACTCATTAGTTGGGGATGTGCTTAGAGATGGAAACCGGGTCGGGTCAGGCAGGGTTTTTAAAAATTGTATACCTGGTCCGAAAAATTATCACAAAACCCACCCAAACCCGGTGGGTTTACAATATTAAATACCCAAACTATCATGTACAGCTTCCAGCAGGTTTCAGAATGGGTTTCAACAGGTGGGTCGGGTATCAATAGGCTATAGTGTTTTGTTTGATATATGAGATATTTCTCAAATATCTATAACTGAAAGCCTATGATCAAATCTTTCATGCTGCATGCTGACTTGATTGGGGTTTACGGTGGAAAGAAAAAATTCAGAGATGGGCAAGAACTTAGAGAAGAAAAGCAGTACTTAAATTGGTAACTAGAGAAGAGGAGAAATGCAGGGTTCAAGGAAATAGGGGTAAGCGGCTAAGCGCTAATAAGACTGGGAAATCAATCTCTAAGCTCTTATTTATCCAAGTCTTAAGAAATCAAGTAGCTAAGGCTAATGGTTGAGTATATTTGGGCGGGTCGGGATCTCCAGTGCGGGTTTGGATTGAGCGGGTTGAGAAGTTAGGAAGGATTTTTATCTTAACCAAAACCCGAACCAAAAAATATGAAAAAAGAAAAACCCACATTCATGTAGGCTTGTAAAGCCAAAATAACCTTTAAAAACAAGTGGGGTTGGGTTTGGGTCAAACCCGACCCTACTTGCAACCTAGATACTTGGCACTTATAACTTCTTCTAATCAATAATGTTTTAGGTACATTTAAGTATGGTCAGATGCATCAAAGTAACTTGGTTGGCAATTATGTTTTCTGCTATTTCTGCAGATTTGGTTGATAGGAGATGGATTGGATGATTCGGAGCAAAGGAAGGCACCAAAAGGCACACGTTTCATTCCTTTTTCGCAGTTTCCTCCAAAGAAGGTGCGCAAGGACTGTATCTACTACAAAACTCCGGCAATGAAGATACCAGAAGCATTAGAAAACATGCACTCTTGCGAGGTAATCAAATTACTTTACAGAAAAAAGGTCTAAGCTAAATGTTCTGAATATAAATGTTTTTAATATTGATGAAAATCCTAAATGATGTCATTAATGTTGACAGAATTGGCTACCGAGAAGGGTGATGAGCGCATGGCGAGTTGCTGGAATAGTGCATGCATTAGAGGGATGGACTGCTCATGAATGTGGCGACACAATGTTACAAATCGAGAAAATATGGTCAGCTGCTTCACGCCACGGATTCCTTCAGGTTACACAAGTTTGATCATCCTTATACAAACAGGCATCTTTCAGTTTACGCAAATAAAGATTAAGCACTTCCAAAATTCAAGGTCAAATATGTTTGGTATAATTGGAAATAAAAGTTTGGCGATAGAACATAGACTGGTTCATGGATTATACTCTATAGAATGTAATATGATTTATATCGTCAACTGTAATATCAAATATGGGGGTTTACAGTCTACTTCTCAGATTTCTCTTTTACATATATCTAAATATAAGTTCTTCTGAGGTTTTATTCAAACATGCATTCAAGTTATCTTTCCTTGTGATCATATACATGCAATAATTGCATATTCAATACACTGCCATGCATTATCAACATCCAATGTTCAAGGCATAAAAAAACAGTTTTTACAACAACAACAAAAAAAAGCAAAAACCAAAAGAAGCAATATTTGAATAAGAATAAGCTTGCAATATGTAAAAGCTTTAAATCCCTAAAGCAATTGTAGAAACCTTAACCCTAAAATGAATCGAGATGAATTCGAACCTCGGTGACAGCGATCGGAGTGGCGGCGGATCGCCGGAAGCGAATTCGGAAAGTCTGGGGATCGTGAGTTTAACTGTAAGCGGGTCGAGTCGGATCGGATCGGATCTATGTAATATCCAGAGCAAAGCCAATAATAAAATATTTGGTTTGTTAAATTTTTTTGTTTTGTTTTAATGTTTTAAGTTTTTAATTCAAGATAAAGGAGCAGGCCGCGAATTGAAATCCGAATTTGATTCTCAGTGCATCTGCCAAAATGCTCATAGTTTTGATAAATAATAAAGTTTTTTAAAAAATCTTTACTAAAGCAACCTTTTAGGATTCT
Source organism: Agapanthus africanus (assembly GCA_030015575.1). Classification (NCBI taxonomy): domain Eukaryota; kingdom Viridiplantae; phylum Streptophyta; class Magnoliopsida; order Asparagales; family Amaryllidaceae; genus Agapanthus; species Agapanthus africanus. The sequence goes on from CM057344.1 coordinate 681,494,034, forward strand.
CTCTCCCCCTCTCTTTTTTCTCCTTTTTTTTGATATAAATTTTATGATTCTCTTTGCTTTACCTAACCTAAGAATGTTTTTAAAACTTCTCAAATATTCTCCAGCTATAATTATAAGAGATTTTTACATAAAACATGGATAAGTGCGTGGCATGTGGAAAATGCTGATAATTCTCGCTCATTTTAGAGGCGAATTTGTGGGTTCCCTGGGTGTGTGTATGCATGAATGCGGTGTGTATAGATGTGTTGTGTGTTGCAGGTTAGGATTTACGGGTGAGTGCCAATTATTTTTTTAAAAAAAGTAAAAAAATATCCCACTCACGGGTTATAATCTTTAACTATGTAAAGGTATTTAATTAAGCAAAATTATGCACTGTTTATGATTGAACATTAAAAATGTCCAGGATCATTAATGTATCATAAATGATTAGTCACGATATGTGGAAAACAATACAAAACCTAATAAAGACGCCGTAAATAAATAAAAACAGTAGGAAGGAATATTTTTTACTTGTTCATGGCAATGTTAATTCCAAAATAGATTAATATTTTGAACATCTTCTCTGTGTTTCTTAGTCCGCTCAAACATAGTCGAGGTCATTGATAATTATTTTGTCCCAAGAGAATAGGAGTTCTAAACAAAAAAGAGCACCAAGCCGCATCGACTTGCTCCAAGCAAGGGCTGTTAAAACGAATAAAATGTTTAAACTTGAGTTTGTTTGTGGTTGTTTCAATTATCTAAACGAGCTGTGCGGGGCATATAGCCCAGTGACGGATGATAGGAGTTTGTGGAGGGAGACCCGAGATCGAACCCTGGATATCCCATTTAGTGCTTCAAAAAGAGACACGCGGGACCAATAGGCTTCGTTGTAGTAAAAAAATTATCTGATCGAGCTTACAAACTTGTTCAAGTCCGACTTGTTGAAAATGCCCAAGCGAGCTTAATTTGTCATTTCATAGAAGTATGAGGAATGGTTCTTGCCATATGCTATATGTCATGCCAATCAAATCCAAATTTCATAGTTAGACCTTTTTTGATGATGCTCATAAGTGAGAATTTCTTAGATCACGACACGTGGCGAATGACGTATCATCCGTGACAGCTCGCTAGACTCCTGGGGGGTTACCGAGGCAAAATCAGTGTGAAGAACTGATTACCTTCCCTGGTTCGTCTCCGAACTTACGCTCCGCCCCTTACCCAAAAGGACCCAGCCGCCGAACTGGCGCCCATTCTCATGTACTCATCTCCGAGCTATTGCAGAGCTAAGCCTCCTCGGCGTCCCGGCTCGTCTCTGAGCCTCACGCCGAGCTAAGCCTTCCCAGCTCTCCCAGACAAACGAGAACACGAGGCCCTAGCGCTTCCGCAATGGCTCCGCGTATCTCGCCAAAGAGAAATATCCGTCTCTTCATGTTCTGCGTCCCACGCTGGTGCATCCCCCCATTAATGGGTGTATCCCGCCATTAATAAGGGGATCCCGTCACTCACACTGGCGTAACGTCAGGAGCGTAACCGAAGGCGAAGATCTCACGCCTTCTCGCTCCATGCGACCATTATAAAAACCCCTCTCTCAAACGACTCAGGTAAGGCAATTTTATTCCAATAAACCGCTACTCTGTTCATTTTTCTCTGCTAACTTGATCGTCGGAGTGTCCTACGGTGGTCACCACCCCGGGACTTCTTTGCAAATAGCTCGGCTTCACCTCAAAATCAACCCATTCAGATCCATATGCCCAAGAAGACAACCTTCAAGCCAAATCTCAGCCGTTCAACAGCGCTCGCTACAGATCGATGGAGGACAGCATCTGAAGGAGATCCGACCTCTATCAGTTAGCGCCATCTGTGGGAATGCTTGTAGGTTTCTTCCCCCATCAAAGTTGATCTTCCGTCTTCGACCTAATGGCGAGTGAGAACCGTGGCGATCCCAGTACGAGTCGTCGCCTCCCTCACAACGGAGGCGGGAGCGGCTCATCTCATCCTCCCAATGCCATTGTCGTCTTATTCATCCGGATCGACAGACTCACGTTGATAGTGGACGCACTCATTCGCGTTCAAGCGGTGAGCCCTGCCCACCAGATCACAGCTCCCCCTCCTAGAGATCATGACGTCGGCAGAAGAGCGGATAACATTACTCCCCTCGATGCCCCCGAGCACAGGCGTGCCGACTCCAACAACCGCGGCTCCCACGTAGCAACCGATTCAATCACCCGCTGGGTGCCGCACGGCTCTACGCCGAGGTCCCGGGAGAGAGACCATTGCCGTAACGCCCATCGCGCTCCCACACCGCCTGAGGAGGTGTCGGTCAACTCGCCCTCTTCCAGGCGCGACTGACGCCCTCTCCCTCACCAGGACCACGCAAACAACTCGCATCGGGAGATTGTAGAAACCTTAACCCTAAAATGAATGGAGATGTATTCGCACCTCGGTGACAGCGATTGGAGTGGCGGCGGATCGCCGGAACCCTAGGAGGTGCGTGAATTCGGAAAGTTTGGGGATCGTGAGTTTTACTGTAAGCGAGTCGAGTCGGATCGGATCGGATCGGATCTATGTAATATCCAGAGCAAAGCCTATAATAAAATATTTGGTTTGTTAAAATTATTTTATTATTTTTTGACATTTTAAGTTTTTAATTCAAAATAAAGTAGCAGGCCGCGAATTGAAATCCGAATTTGATTCTCAGTGCATCTGGCAAAATGCTCATAATTTTGATAAATAATAAAATTTTAAAAAAAATCTTTACTAAAGCAACCTTTTAGGATTCTCTCTCTCCCTCTCTTTTTTCTTTTTTTTTTTTGATATAAATTTTATGATTCTCTTTGCTTTACCTAACCTAAGAGTGTTTTTAAAACTTCTTAAATATAGTTATTTTCACGATTACTTGTTCATGGCAATGTTAATTCCAAAATAGATTAATATTTTGAACATCTTTTCTGTGTTTCTTAGTCCGCTCAAATCGTAAGAACTTCGAGATCATTGATAATTATTTTGTCCCAAGAGAATAGGAGCTCTAAACAAAAAAGAGCACCAAGCCGCATCGGCTTGCTCCAAGCAAAGGCTGTTAAAACGAATAAAATGTTTAAACTTGAGTTTGTTTGTGGTTGTTTCAATTATCTAAACGAGCTGTGTGGGGGCATATAGCCCAGTGGCGGGCGATAGGAGTTTGTAGAGGGAGACCCGGGATCGAACATTTAGTGCTTCGAAAAAGGCACGAGGGACCGATAGACTTCGTTGTAGTAAAAAGAAATTTCTGAATGAGCTTACAAACTTGTTCAGGGGCACGTTTGCTTGTTGAAAATGCCCAAGCCAGCTTAATTTATCATTTCATAAAAGCATGAGGAATGGTTCTTGCCATATGCCATATGTCATGCCAATCAAATCCAAATTTCATAGTTGAACCTTTTCCTTCGAACTAAAATAGCAGATATATGTATGAAATATACATTTGTCAAATTAAAGAAAAAGAGAGAAATATTAAAATATTTTAAACTAAGCCTTGGTTATTGGATCATATGCCACATAGATCCGATCCGAATGCGACCCGCTTACAGCGATACGCATTAACCCCAAACTCTTCGACCCGCCGTTATCTCGACCTCGCGCGCCTCCTAGGTTTCCAGCAGGCCGCCGCCGCCGCCGCCGCCGCCTCCTCCTCTCTGTTCTCATCACCGAAAGGTGCGAAACTATCTCCATGTGTACTTATTATTGGTTCAGGGTTAGGGTTTCCAAACTTGCCATAGACTCGTTCTTTTTAGCATCAATTTTTGATTTTACACTCGAAAGTAATACTATTCATGATTAGTTTAGGAATCTATTGTTTGTTGCCGTCGTCGAAAGAAGTTTCACGCTGCTTGTTTGTTTGTTAAATTGCGTCCCGTGTAGTTTTAAAGCACTGATCAAGATGAATTTTTTAATATTGGTTCTTGCATCGATTAATCTGCAAATTTGTTTGATCGAACATATGACGATTTTCTTCGGAGAAATAGTACAATCTGGAATCGATACCTGCTCGATAATCGTACACCACATTGACCACACGACTATCTAGTAATTACGAGCTCTGACGTCCAGACCATTCTCCAATGCATCCACTGATTCGAAAACCTCTGCTTTATATGAAAATATCCGGTTCACAAATACAAAAAGATGAAGCTAAGTAAAGCAAGGATGCAGAGAAATCCATAGCAGTAATCCAGATGCGAGGCGTTGAGATTGTTTAATATCCATCCCTTGCCCCTTTTCCTTGTGATATCAGAGAAACAATTGATAGGAAGTTACCACTTCCAAACGCATTTAAAGAAGAAGTGCCCAGACTCTTCATGCTCTCTGGAGCTTGATCATAACAGAATTCAGTCTTTCCAACTACTAAGAAAGCATCGGCTACCCCCATGAGAACAAACCGAGGGAGTAATGTAAAGATGGTCAGGGGAAGACACCCTTCATTTCGAACCAAACCATGACTTCCGGCAACACCTGGCCTTCTCTTCTCAATTGGAGACGCTATCGTTATTGTTATGATGTGTAGGAACATCCCTATTCCTATTCTTTGCAGGAGTGTGATACCTCTTTGATTTTTGGTCCATTTCTTCATGATCTTCACAAAGTAAAGATTGTAAAGCACAACATACACATGCATGAATGTGGTCACAAATGCTGCAGGCTAGCTGGCGGGATATCGAAATTGGGCCCCAGGTGTCGGTTTAATGCTGTGCCTTGTTCGACAAAGAGGGTGTTGATTTGAGCAATCATGGTGCATGGAATTATCATTGCAACCGGTACTGGAATCATTCTAATAATTTGTTTCGTCTCCTCCACTTCTGTCACTGGGCACAACATCCATGCTGTGCTTGGGCTAGCTTTAATGGTGGCTTTATTGAGGAACCCGGATTCACACACGGAGCATTCATAGAAAAATAAATAAATAAATCATATTTTAGGTAACTGTGATGATAAGACCACAGATTCCGCTATTCAGCCTATTCACATTCAAACAGTGGGGGAAGTAAAGTTGTTGCTTACCTCAAGGAGGAGGTCGATTCAATCCTAAACTTCTTTTTCTCCTTATACACCTCCATGTCCAACTTGTAAAGTTCCTTGGGATCGTTCGGGATAGGGACCCTCCATTTCCTTGATGCAGCGACCATGACCCTGGCCATCTTAGTAAAAGGACTCCCTTGTGGCAGCTTGTGTCTATAAAATGGAGTACATGCTATGAAAATCAACATAGAAACCATAAGGCCCGACTTAGGAAGCCCATAGCCTATGGTCCAACACTCATTGTCCTGCAAGTAGACCAGCACAGTGTTTGCAAACAGTGTCCCCAAGAGGATGCTGAACATCCACCAGCTGAAGAATGAAAGCTTATGAGTTCTCTTTAGGGTCAAAATCGTCGAATTGGTGGGCACCAATAGTTGAGATGTTGGGTTTGGTTCCACCATTTCCTACAGCAAGTAGGTACAGCCCACCGAAAAATGCACCCAGCTGTAGGGTGGAAGCCGGCTCGCAGTTGGATGTACACCTTGATGGCTTTAACGGTGGGACTGAAACTGCTAGGGGTTAGCAGAAGCATCCCCTATTATCACAAAAACATCATTATTAGTTATTATAACTATCGACTAAAGATTAAATACAGAGATCCAAGGAATGTGATGATGGCCAAGTGATGCCTGATTTCGGACCACATATTAAATTTAGTACACAATGTTGGACCAAGAGGAATAGAAACTGCAAGTACATCACTCTCGTTGACTACAAGTTTGGATGGTACCCACAGACTAGAGCCGACTACCAAAACAAGCTATTGTTATAGTTTATCAGATCCAGCGCGCGCGCGCGCACACACACAGAGAGAGAGAGAGAGAGAGAGAGAGAGAGAGAGAGAGACCTCTTCGACTTGCTGTAGATATGTATTGAGAGTCAGAGATTCATCACCAATACGTAACAAATGAGAAATTACTTATGTATGCAACAAGTCATGGTGTCAGCCTCACTCATAATATGGATGAATAGCTATTTGATTTAAAGCATTCTTGACCCTTGGGTATGTTTGTTTTCTTTTTACTACACAAGAATATCTAACATCCACTTGCACCATTCAGCACAACATTAATCAGCCCTTAGACTTAAGGTGCATTGCATTTTACTCATTGATTTTTTTTTTGGAGTTTCATATTATGTATTTGGTTCTCAATTTTTTGTCCCTAATTTTGCAATCAATCCTTGAAAGAGCACAAGACTGGCACAAAAGCAGTTGGAATCTTAGAGAAAGGTGCGTCATGATCTGTTGAATTCGTGAATATGTAAAAGGAGGACGTAAGTACATAACTTAAAAAAACTTGGAAGGAAACAACTAAGCATAGAATAGTGATACACTTTTACCCAAAAAATAAATAAATCCAAATTCCTTTTTTTTTTCAATGTTAGTCGTTTATTGCAAAAATAGATCATTAAGAAGTACGGACATGCTCTTTATGAAGCAAACAAGCAGAACAAAGGTACAGTTGGCAAGGGGGAAAAAATGCAGCTGAGATCCCAAATTATCCATGCCGCCAAGTAAACTGCAGCGTTAGTACTCATCAGCACAAATAGTTCTTGTACTCGTAGGGAAACAGTAAAGTTACTGATAGATAGTGGCAGGTCCAAGAACAAAGGTCCGGTTTCGGCTGAGGTGAGCATCAGTGACATAAGCTCCCAAGATTGGCATTAAGAACACTGTCCCAACCCAGTTGGTGACATTATTTGCAGCTTCAACGGTGCCCTGATGCAGCCTATTGGTTTAGTACGACACCAAGTTTGATGAGATCCCATAGCATGCTATCCTCTCAAACACCTCATAAACTGGATTCAATCACCATATGCACAGCTCAAACATTCATATATAGCTAGTAAAAACATGGATGGGACTTAATGGTAAAGAAGGTATTACCCACAAGGAAGGAGCAAGCAGCCCAGCCTCCCCTTTTGGTTCTAAGGATAGGGCTGCCTTTGAGATCAACTGAGCCATCCCTTGTGAAAATAATCAAAAGGAGATAATTTATTGGTATGAGAAATAATCAAAGAGTTCATACAAATATATATAGTGAGAGTTATAGATCATCTCTCAATCTAATAACAAATTATATCATAAGTAATATAATAATTACTCAAACTGATAACTAAATATAATAACTATATATTTGCATAACAATATTCATAACACTCTCTTGCAAGCTGGAGCGTAGATGTCAATCATGCCAACCTTGTACAGAAGACAAGCGAAAACCGATCGAGAAAGAGCTTTCATAAGAATATCTGCTAGTTGAGCTACAGAGGAAACATGCTGGAGTTCAACCACTTTATCAGTTACTTTGTCACGAATGACCAGACAATTTATCTCGATATGTCTGGTCCGCTCATGAAAAACCGAATTCTCATCAATATGAATTGCTGCATTGTTATCACAGAAGAATGTAGTCGGAAGAGAAGAATGAACTCCATGATCTGTCAAAAGAGAGTAAGCCATACCAACCCAGCAACTGTATGTATCATAGATCTATACTCAATCTCCGCAGAAAAACGAGCAACTATATTTTGCTCCTTAACTTTCCATGTAATCAAGTTTCCTCCCAAAAAGACACAATAACCACTTGTGGAATGCCGATCATCAACAAATCCAGCAAAATCAGTATCCACAAAGGCTGTGAGCGACAACATAGATGATAGTTTGTAAAGAAGACCCTGTCCTGGGGAACCTTTGATGTTTCTGAGAAATACTCAACTGCCTTAAGGTGAGAGGTCAAAGGATTCTGGATATATCGACTCACTGTGCTAACGGTAAAGGCAATGTCTAGTTGAGTAATAGTAAGATAAATAAGTTTCCTAACTAGACGTCAATATCGTCCTGGGTTAGGTAGTGGAGGATCCGATGGAGGGCTTAATCGAGATAATTTGACCTAGGAATCCATAGGGACGTTTGCTGGTTTGCATCCTAGAAATCCTGTTTCAGATAGAAGATCAAGTGCATATTTGCGCTGAGAGAGCTGCAATCTACCAGAATTTCATGACACTTCAATTCCAAGAAAATGTCTAAGTGATCCAAGGTCCTTGGTATGAAAGTGAAGCTAAATGTTTTTTCACCTTGGAGATGTCAGCAGAATCATCTCTAGTGATGATAATATCAACATACACCAACACAGTTGCCTTACCCTGAAGACAATAATGTGTAAAAGAGACGTGTCTATGCGACTACGTTTGAAGCTAATCTGTCTTAAAATCATGCTAAATTTTCAAACCCGGCACGTGGTGACTGCTTTAGTCCATATAACGAATTATGTAGAAGACAAACAATAGACTCCTCGGTCGCTCAAAGTCAGGAGGCTGCTGCATATAAATAGTCTCGGATAGATCATGATTGAGAGAGGTATTCTTCACATTAAGCCAATGAAGAGGTCTTAGAAACAGTGAAAGATATAAGAACACGAATCGATGTTAATTTAGCAACCGGTGAGAAAGTCTCAACATAATCCAAACTGTACTGCTGAGTAAATTCTTTAGCGACTAATCAAGCTTTGACACGGTCAGTCGTCCCATTTGGATTTTGATTGACAGTAAAGACCTATCGACATGCAACAACCTTCTTATCTGAAGACGGAGGTATCAATTTTCAAGTCTGATTAGAGCACAGTGCGAAAATCTCCTCTAACATAGCTGCATGCAAATCTGGGCGTTGAAGTGCTTCCTGAACAGAGAAAGGATGAGTGATGGCAAACGTGGAAGAAACAAACTGACGAGCAGATGGGGTCAGACTATGATAGAAAACAAAATTAGAAATCAGATATACAGTAGTACAGAAACGCTTACCCTTGCGTAAGGCAATAGATAGAGAGAGATCTTTGAAAGGCAGCGGTGGTGGAGAATCAGGAACAGTGGATTGTATTATAGTACCTGCAGAAGAATCGTTAGAAGAAAAATCACTAGGGGAGGTGACTGAACAACTTTCTTACAACGGTGGTGCACCTGTGGATAAGGGACTACAGGCTGATCACCATGAAGCATAGGTGGAAAAGATGAATCAAAATCTGGGAAAGGTATATGTGGAACCGAGATAGTAAAGATTGGTTCCTTAACAGTTGATGGAAAATAGGCTTAATCTTCTAAGGTCACGTGACATGAAGTACAAACTTTAGATGTGGCATGGTCAAAGCAAACATAACCTTTTTGGGATCGAGAGTAGCCTATAAAAACCATATGTTTAAATCTAGGATCAAGTTTGTCAATATGAGAACTGAGAATATGGGAATAGTATCGGCAACCAAATGCCTTTTGGAGGAATAGGAAAGTCTTGCCCTGTGGAAACAAAATAGAGAAAGGAGACTGGTTGTCTAGAATCGAAGAAAGTATGCGATTGATATAAAATCAGGCAGCTAAAACAGCGAAATTCCATAATCGTTTAAGAACGTGCATATGTAAGAGAAGAGAACGAGTTATCTTAAGTAAATGTCGACCTTTTCGTTTAGCAATCCCATTTTGCTGAGGAGTATAAGAACACGAAGTTTGGTGCAATATTCCCCATGACTTACAAAATGCAGTAAGGTTCGTGTTGATATACTCCTTAGTATTATCTGAACGAAGAATCTTAATTGAAACACCAAATTGATTAGAAATTTTGTCAACAAAGATTTTAAAAGTAGATAAAAACTCAGACCTATTATGCAAAAGATACGGCCAAGTCATTCGTGAACGATCATCAATAAATGTAACAAAAGATTTAGAACCAAACACACTAGAAAATTTAAAGGGTCCCTAAATATCGGAGTGAACTAAAGAAAAAGGTAAGTCATGTCCCTTATTAATTGGAGAAAAAGATGGGCGATGATGTTTTCTAAGAATACAAGCCTCATAACTAAATTCTGATAAACTAATAGAATGTAGCATGGTACGTAAAGACGAAAGAGGAGGGTGACCAAGTCTCCGGTGCCACTGGACAGTAGAAACGGTTACAGAGGTGCTTAGAAGATGATCAATATAATACATTCCATTCTTCTCATGTCCCCTACCAATCCGTTGCTTTGTCAGAAGATCATGTACCATAAAGTAAGATGGATAGAAAGTTATAGAACAGTTGGAATCATTTGTAAGCCGACGAATGGTAAACATTTTTTGTTTTAAAGATGGCACAATTAAATCATTTTTAAGGTGTAAAGATGAAGTAATAAATCAACAGAACCAGAAATAGCTGTGGTATTACCATCAGCCATGGAAATAAGCTTGTGAGGACTAGAAGTAAGATCAAATGGTCTATCACGAGACATGCGATGTGAGGCGCTGGAATCGGCTACTCACGAATCAGAATAAGAAAGTAAAGATATCCCTGACAGACTGAAAAGGTTGGCAGGAGCTACAGAATAGAGGAGATGACATAACTGGCTTTATTCATCACTGGATAAAGGTACTTGTCCGGCAGAAGAGAAAGGTTGATCAGTACCTGCTGGTATGGATGTCTGACAAGCGATAGGTGTACCATCAGGATAGCCATATTTCTCCCAACACCAGTCGTCCCGATGATTATTGCCGTCATAATAAGAACAAGAAATGCCTGATCGGTCACGACCATGTCTACGGGAACCATGTCTATGGGCAATTAAAGGGGGGACGACTACGTTATGTCCTATGGCTACCAGAAAAGGAAGCAGAGGAACCACGTCCAGACAGAGTGTAGGTCCCCATGTCCACGGTCTCGAGTAACAAGTGTGGTCGAGAGTCTGAGTAGATGGTGAAGAGACGGTGGGCACATAATAAATGCTCGATAAGATGCTTGTAAATGAAGGATAACGACTTTGAGAAAGAATTAGCGAGCGGACGCCTTCAAAGCTAGGTGGTATTCGAGCCAAGAGTAACGTACCAACAAGAGACTCGCGCTGTTTGCGAGTGACAGCGGGGTCAGTGGAGATAGGCTGATAGACGTTCCACTGATCCAGAAGTCCACTGAAGAGAGCACCAAAGTCCTGAATATCATCTCCTAGAATAGCCATGGTAAAGGTATGGAATATATCATAAAGCTTCTGCAAGTTATTAAGAGACGAGTAGAGAGATCGAAGGTGTGTCCAAACTTCCCATACAGTTTTCAGAGACATAATAGACGTATAACAGCGAGGATCCATAGAATAGATAACCAAACAATTATCTTGTTATCATTCTGGAACCATATATCAAAGTTGGGATCTTTAGAATCAAGAGGAGCATCTATCAAGTGGCGGTGAAGGTCTTTGCTGTTCAAGGCTCGTTTCACAGCACTGGACCATTGAAGGTAGTTCTTTGTGCCGGAGAGAGAGAGATCGTAGTCAAACGAAGATCCCCTCCTCGCCTCCCTCCACAGCACCCAAAACCTTCGATCCCCTCCTCGCCTCCCTTCAGCAACCCCCACTACCTCGACCCCCTCCTCGCCTCCCTCCAGTAGCACCCACGACCTTCGATCCTTCCTCTCCTCCCCCAGCGACCCCTAGGATCTCGAAATCTCCTATGTACCTTCGAATCCCTTCCAAGACCCTTTCCCTCCCTTCGATCCTTCCTCCAGCACCATCGACTTCCCTCAGGACCCTCGACTCCACTCCAGTAGCCCTTTCCTCCTTTCGACTCCATGTTATAAATATTGTTATGTAAATATATAGTTATTATATTTAGTTATCAGTTTGAGTAGTTATTATATTAGTTATGATATAATTTGTTATTAGTTAAGAGGTGGTCTATAACTCTTACTATATATTTGTATGGACTCTTGATTATTTCTTATACCAATAAATTATCTCTTTTTGATTATTAACATGGTATGAGGGCCAATGACTCGATCCAAATTCGACTAGACAATATTACCAAGTGTTATACTTTCCACGTGACAACCGCACCGAAGAAAAAAGTGATGGTAGCATGTGAGAAAGAGTGTTGAAAGTAAAAAAAAACAAATGATGAGACTTTAAAGATAGTCACACATTGGAAACAGCAAAAGAAACATATGCATATAAAATATAAAATGGGTCACACTTCAACAAAGTTTGAGTCTTATTGTTGGAATCACTCATCATTAAAAGAGTGTGTAAAAACCCATCAGTCAAACTTTTCTCTAACTTTAATCTCAACTTTAAAAATAACTTTAACACCTTGCATAGTCTCTTTCCCCATTTTCGAAGGTTCGTCCCATTGCTTTATGGTTGACTAGTGGTCCTTGCTCTTATACGTCCGGTCAATATATAATGTACTTGCAAGAATATTCAAAGGTGTCATGAGACAGCCGCAACATCCTTTTTTTGGCCTTTTGAGTTTTCTGGTTCTACGTGGACAATAAAGTTGTGTTGATCCTTAAAATCTTATATGATATTATATTGGTTGGGTACAGACTCTTTATTAGATCTTTGTATGATTACTTAAGAAACCAAACCCGGGTTCGAGCATGGGGTGCCCCATTAATGAAAAGGGGTAGCTAATTTATTCCACCTATCATCTCATGATCGGGTCCGGGTTCTCATTTATTTATTACTTAAGAAACCAAACCCCATAAGCAAAATGTATCAATACAAGTCACTTATTTTAGCCTAATAATCCCCAACACAATATGTGTAACGTTTATATGGTCATGTTTAAAATGTTACTGAAAAAATATAAGCCAGAATTTTTTATCAACTTTTACTCGACTTTTATTGATACCTGCATAATTCGAGAAATATAAGATCTCAATGATCCTAAATCCGAATTTGAATCCAGCAAACTATTGGGCTTGGATCCCAATGGATCTATAATAAATCTTAGGAATGTAAACGGACCGGATAATCCGACTCGGATCCGTTTTCGAATCCAACAACTTGCAGATATGGAAACAAAAAATCCATATCCGGACGGATCCAGATAGGGAATTTATATCCAAATCGGATCCGGATTCGAATATGGATATTAACAAAATTTTCTTATTTGGATCCGGATATCCGAACTAATGGTATCCATTATCCAACTACTAATTACTATTAGATATAATTAGACTTATGGATGGCCGGCGGACTTTGATGTTATATGAAAAAGCCTTAATTTGAAACTATTGAAATTTGTGAACTTGATGTGATTGTTTAAATCTAAAATATTGGTTAACCTATATAAATATTTTATTAGTTGTAGTCATGAATCATGACTTTTTATATTTATTCGAATAGTATTCGTATCCGATTTTAGCGGATGTGGTTTTTACAATTCTCAATTTCCCTTGGCGCTACATGTCAATTTGCGGTTGTATTTTCGGAGGAATAGTTCCGGGTGGCATGGTCGGTCGTATCTGTCCAGACTCGTGAAAGTCAGCAAGTCAAAACTCCCTTGGGTTGATCCGATCCGTATTCGATTTGTAGGCCGACAATTATTCATATCCGCATTCGCATCCGTAAATATGTGCTGGATACGGATATGGTAATGCTTATATCCGATCCGTATCCAATCTATTTACATCCCTAATAAATCTAGCAGACTTGGACAATTGACCTTATAAAATTTTTAATGGATCTTGAGTTGTTTTGTAGGCTCTGACCTGAATACGATTCATTGCCATCTCTAGAGTGGTCCACCTGTACTGCGCAACATGTCAATCTATATATCAACTTTCGGAACAAAATCTACCAAGAGATTTATGACAGTAGGCCCCACTTAAGAAGCCAAAACCCAATGATTGACTTGATTCAAGGTCTGGTTCGTTTCAACATTCAACTTGTCAATCTCCAATCCAATGTAAAAAGTATCCATTTGAATGACCTATAATTGGATATTAATAGGAAGAATTTGCTGTTAAATCTTTCCTCTATATATTTCTGAAATATCAATCGAGGTACTTTAGTTAAATCCTATAATTGTCTTGCATATTTCAAAAATCTCAAATTTTTTCTTTTTCTTTGGTTTTCCGATATTTTATTTGTTATAGCACACGAGAAACATTAAATATATAAAAATCCATTTTTTGTATTCTTCAATTTTTTTGCATTTTGCACGCTATATATAGCATATGAATATGGCAAAAATTTTAAAATCTCAAAATTTCTATTTTCTTCCGTTTTCCAATATTCTACTTCCTTTAGCACAAGAAAATCATAAAATATTTTTTGTTTTTTTTCGTTTTTAATATTTTCCATGGTACAACACACGAAAATCGGAAAATTTTCAAAGACCTTAAATTTTTTTGTTTTTTCCTTTTTAAATATTATGTATGCTATATAGCATATGACGATCACGAAATTTAAAAAAACCCCAAACTCTTTTGTTTTCTTCAAATTTACAATATTTGAATACTACCATATGAAAATTGTGTAATCTCGAACTAATCTGTTTTTTTTTTCGGTTTTTCAATATTTTACTTGCTATGCACACGAAAATCGTGAAAATTTCAAAAATACCAAAAGTTTTCGGTTTTTTGATATTTTTGCATGTTGTGCACTAAAATCCCGAAATTTTCAATAATCTCAATTTCTATGCTCTTCGATTTTTAATATTTTACTTGCTATAACATAAGAAAATCGCAATATCTTCAAAAATCCTAAAATTTTCCTTTAAATTTTCAATATTTTTCATGAAAATCACAAATTTTAACAAATTCAATTTTTTTTTGTGTTCAAATTTCAATATTTTGCATAACACATGAAAATTGTGAAAATTTTAAAAATCTCATTATTTTCTGTTTTATTCGATATTTTAATATTTTGTTCTCTATACTATATAGGTTGCACGGACACGTCTTGTTGGTTGTCGTCTCCGTGTCGCACACAGATTCGTGCACGACATGTGTCCGACACAGAATTTGTGTTATGCTTCGAAATGAGACGGTTTTGGATTTGGACTCATGTCGGATATGTTTTAGTGCAAGTATGACACAAAATGTGATTCCTGACGATCCTATTTTTTCAATTAAAGGCAGGAAAACCCCTTAACCTTAATGAAACTCTTGAGTTGGCTTTTTCTTGCTATTTTACTCAATATCGATTCTTAATATAATTTCTATGGTAAAATATATATAGTTTTTGCTAAAATTGTTAGAAAAATGCTAAAATTATATGCTTTAACTGAAATTACATTGAGTATAGTAGTTTATTGTATAGTAATTGCTGAAATTACGTCAAATAAAATTAAAAAAAGTTGATATCATATATTTTTTTTATGGAAATTGCTAAAATTGTGCTTAAATAACTTAATTCTTTACTGAGATTTTATAAATACAATAAAAAAGTGTTGAACTGCTAAGGTTTTTTATGAATATTTTATTGTTATGTTATGGTATTATATTTCTTATAAGGGATTTTTATTAAAAAGCTCCCTTATACTTCGCTAATTACTAAAATGTCCCCCATAACTTGTATTTACTTAAAAGACCTCCCATAAATTTAGATTGCACTAAAAAGCCCCCTAACAGGGCAAAAAGAAAATCTTTTTGGTATTTTCTATTACTCTATTTAAAGGCTAACGGTGAATATCGAAAGAGGGTCTCAAAAACCCTGGCTCCTTTTCTTCTCCCAAAATTCCCAATTTTCCTCCTAAATTGGCTTTAAGGTTAGATTTTTCGATCAAAGATTTATCAAATTGATCATTGGAACAATCTTGTCTTCCTCAACGTTCTTTAACAACGAGCTTTTTGAGTGTCGTTGTTTCTTCAATTGCAAGTTTTGAGTTAGTGGGAAACCTCATTCGAAATGAAAGTGATTTTTTTTTGTTTTAGATCCCAATCTTCAACTGAGTAAGGATATTGGTTTTTTTTATAAGAAAAACCCACTTGAATACATAGAAGGTAAGAGAGTAGCTCAAGCTCCACCTTCATCTCCCTAACGAAATGTTAACTTTGAATGAAAAACTAGCGAAAAGGGGTTTTTAGTGTAATTTAAATGTATGGGGGGTCTTATAAGTAAATACGAAGTATGGAGGGCTATTTAGTAATTAGCGAAGTATGGGGTTTTTTAAAGCAAAAAGCCCTTATAATTATATATATTTGTGTCCCTGTATCCAATACTTTGGGATTTTGCCGTATCGCCGTGTCTCATCTTATGGTGGCCATCCCTGTATCCGTGTCCGTGCAATCTTGTATACTAAAAGATCGCGGACTTTTCAAAGACATCAAAATTTTCTGTTTTCTTTCGCTTTTCAATATTTTTCTTCTTAAAATACACAAAATAGCTAATTTTTTTGGTTTTCTTCGGTTTTATAATTTTCTGTATGCTATATAGCACAAGAAAATCATGAAATCTTAAAAAATTTCATTTTCTTTGGTTTTTAAAATTATTTTGCTTCCTATATAGAGCATGAAAATTGCAATATTTTCATAAATCCTAAAATTTTCTATTTTCTTCAGTTTTTTAACATTTTGCTTGCTAAAACAAATGAAAATCGTAAAATTTCCATAAATCTACAAATATTTCCGATATCTTCCTTTTTTCAATATTTTGCATGATATAGCATATGAAAAGCACAAAAGTTTAAAAAATCTCAATTTTTTTTTGTTTTTTTCCCCTTTCCTTCATTATCTTGCATGCTAAATATAGCACATAGAAATTATAATATTTCAAAAATCTCGGAATTTTATGTTTTCTTCAGTTTTCTAATATTTTACTTGCTCCTACTGTTGGAGAACTTGCGGGTATCAAGGAGACAAAAATCTATGTAAAGTTGAAGAAGAATATATTGTTGATTGCTACTAAATACTGAACAGAATAAAGAAATCGATCCGAGTGATTGAGACTCTGGATGACTAGGAACCACTGTCAAAACACGAAAATCACAAAATTTACCCAAATTTTTTTTCAAATTTCCAATATTTTGCATGCCAGAGGCCATACATCACAAGAAAATCACGAAATTTTCAAAAATCTATGTTTTTTGGTTTTTCAATATTTTGCATGTTATCACGTATGTAATAGCAAAATCGTCAAAAATCTCAAAAAAATTTCTTTTTCTTCTGTTTTCAATATTTGTTTTTGTAGCACACGACAATCGTGAAATTTTCAACAATCTTAATATTTTCTGTTTTCTTTCGTTTTTCTATATTTTACATGGTATGGCATAAGAAAATTCCAAAATTTTCCAAAAATTTTCGTTTCTTCAATATTATGCATGCATAGCACACAAAAATCAAAATTTTCAAAAATCTCAGATTTTCCGTTTTCTTCAAGATTTTAACGTTTTGCATGTATATATAGCACATGAAAATAGCAAGTTTTTAAAAAATGGTAAAATTTTCTGTTTGCTTTGGTTTTTCTATATATTTTTGCAATACCAAACGAAAATCGCAAAATTTTTTAGTCAAAATTTTTCTTTATTTCGATTTTTCAATATTTTGTATACTACAGCACACAAAATATTGGGGATTTTTTTTAATTTTTTGCCAATATAACCTAAGTAGTGAGAAAAAGTAAATAACGATTTTAAAGAAAGGGGGCTGATCAGAATTTTTCACCATATAAGCTTAGCTATATGTGATACATATTGAGTAGGGAGCCAATAAAAAAATTCCATGATCCAAACGTATTAAGAAATGTAAATAGGGGTTAGATAACAAATTTTTCATATAAGTCCAAGCTAGATAAGGAAGTATTCCAAAGAATATTTTCTCATATAGCATTATATATGTTATGTAGATAGATAGATTGATTTTTTGGACCCGTCTTTAATTATGGTTCCCCTAAACTTAAGAATTAATTGAGATAAATTTTGATATATGGAAGGGATAGTGAGGATATATATGGTATACCAATTAAAAGAATTTGCCACCAGGCAGAATATAAAAGGAAAGTTTTCAAATATCCATAAATTGCTCCTTACAATCTGTGCAGCACATGTTCGGATACAGATTCGTGAGTTCACAATTTTCCAAAAACTTAGGAAACATGATATGTTTTTATATTTATTTTAAATTAAGTAAATATGAATATATTAAGGTATATATACCAATATATACCAATATATATAAATAATGACATTATATTAGATATTTAATGCACTTTCAAACTTTTGAGAGCCTTAATTCTCGAGAGAAAGAGTAGAGGCGTTGATTCGAGAGAAGTTAGTGAAGCATTTATAAGTCCGAGCAAATCAAATCTGAGAGTTTCTGAGAGTTTCGGACTTCGATACATGATCAAGGACGATTCATAAGGTATATAGAAGTATCTGTGTCGGCTTCATAGCCTACAATCACTCTCTATGTCATCCAGCCCCTGCATATTTTGGAAATATTATCTTATCTAAATTAAAAGGGACACATGTGTTGGTTTGCTTTATGGTGGGGCCCAAGATACGGTTTAGGCCTTTAGGGTATTTAAAGAGTATGATTTATTGGAATTTGCTAATTCTTACAACATTGCCTTAAACTTTCAGTGTTTTCAAATAAATATCTAAAGTATTCTTAAACAAATAAACAGTCTAGACTTAAAATTCTAAATATATTAAACTTTAAGTTAGGTAGCAAAGTTTTTGCTAAATAGCAAAGAGATGTTCAAAGATAATTAACTTTGACCAAAAACACCATAACACAATAAATTGAAAGCTTATGGTATTGTTTGCAATTCAATAAATTCAGGTTATCTATCTGAAACTGCTGAAACTTTTGGTAATTCTGTGAAAATGAGCCTTAATTAAAACCCGCCCATATTTTCCAGTGAGCAATATACAGTCCTCCTTGAAGCCCATCCTCTATTTTAGATATGATTGATAATTCTTCATACGTATTTATGCAATACTGTATTTATTTTACAAAGTGAAAAATGAAGTTAAAGTTTTTTCTTCTCTCCTGAGGAATTTTTTCAATTATAGGGTTACTTTAATATTTTAATAAGATAGCTATAGTGGTCATGGAATAAATAATCAACATACAACATTTAAGATCTAATCTTTATAGGTTTAAATCTGTTGAAAAACAATATGTGACTCCCACGCATCACGTGGGGGTTACCCCGAGTTCTATTCTATAATTTAGTAACTGATTATGGAAGCGTGTCGATTACAATTGTATTTATCACAAAACAACATATGCCATTATTCCGCAACTTTTTAAATTCGACACTGAACAAGCGTGTTGCAAATGTTTTGGCTTAAGGATTTTATTGTTTGAGATCGTCTGATGCCCTGTGATCCTCCTTTGCTGCAGTGACTGATTCAAAATGCTCGACCTTATATTTGTAGACCTTACTGAACCAAAGAAAGAAAATGAAGTTTAGGACACTAAGAACAGCGAGGAATGCATAGTAATAGTCTAGATGTGATGCATTGAGATTATTCAAAATCCATCCCTTTCCACCTCTCTTTGTGACCGTGGAGACAACTGACAGGAGAAAGCTACTGAGGAAGTTTCCCATACCGTATGAAACCAAAGAAAATGAAGTTCCCAAACTTTTCATGCTCTATGGAGCTTGGTCGTAGAAAAACTCAATCTCTCCCACCACAAAGAAAGCATCAGATATGCCTATGAGCACAAACTGAGGCAGCAGTATAAATATGGTCTCTGGAACTTGCCCTCCAATTTTTACTAATCCATGGCTTGATGCAATACTTAGTCTTCTTCTTTCCACTAGACCTGCTATTATCATCGTAATGATATGTAGAAACATCCCAAATCCAATTCTCCGAAGGAGAGTGATTCCCCTAGGGTTTTTAGTCCATGCCCTTAAGATCTTAACAAGGTAACGGTCATAGAGTGGAAGTGTAATGAGCATGGATAGTGTGGCAAATGATGTGAGACTAGCTGGAGGGATTACAAAGTTTGGTCCAATGCGCCGTTCTAATGTGGTACCTTGCTTCACGAAAAGGGTGTTATTTTGCGCGATCATTGTGCATGGGATGATCATTGTAGCTAGTAGTGGAAGCATTTGGAGAATCTGTTTGGTCTCCTCCACTTGGGTTACGGAACACAATTTCCATGGGGTGCTTGGCCCACATTTTACCGCAGCTTTGTTTAGGAATCTGTTTTCATGAAAAGAAAGAAGTTATGCACCATGAAAACACTAGGCACTTCATGGTTCTATTGTCATTTAGAGCCCCTTTGGATATGAAGTCGAGAAAACAGGAATTACTTTATAAGTGGAGATATATGTTAAGAATTTGCAGGACCTATTTGGCTAATGCTAAAAAATATAGATGAAGTTGTATTTTTCATTGAAATATCTATCGTTATACCACTGCAAACCGATGCCAAACTAGTCAGAGTTTTCTTGGGGTTAAGCCTACTTTTTATAAGTTAACTTTATATCTAAAATGGAATTCATAATTTCTTTTAAATAACAGAACAGTTACCTTACAGAAGATGTGGAATCAACCCTGAACTTCCCTGTCTCTTTATACACCTCCAAGTCTAATTCATGAAGCTCCTTAGGATCATTAGGAACAGGAACCCTCCATTTCCTCGATGCAGCCACAATAACCTTAGCCATCCTAGTAAAAGGACTCCCTTGTGGCAACTTGTGTCTGTAAAATGGAGTACCGACTAAAAATATAGCGACAGAGATCGCAAGGCCTAATGTCGGTAGCCCGTATCCTAGGGTCCAGCCTACATTATCTTGCAAGTAGACCAAGACGGTATGGGCAAATAATGTCCCTAAGAAGATGCTGAACATCCACCAGTTGAAGAAGGAAAGTTTGTGGGCCCTCTCCTTAGGGTCAAAATCATCAAACTGGTCCCCGCCAATTGTTGAGATGTTTGGTTTCGTTCCGCCATTGCCTAGCGCTATAATGTACAGACCTCCGAAAAATGCACCTAGTTGTAGAGTTGAAGCTCCATGGCAGTTGCTTGAGCATGGCGGCGGCTTCAACGACGGTATAGAAACCGCGAGGGTTAGGAGACACATTCCCTAGTAGCATGAACAGGATTGTTAATTTCATAATATTTTTTTTCAATTATAATTTATTATTTTATATTTTTAGACATATTTCTGGCACAAACCGCAAGGGAAATTCGGCTGAATGGTTCGTCATACATAATAGTTCTATAACTATAGTTCAAGAAAAGCAGTCTAAAGGAAACATAATATAGGTGATTAATGCAACAGTTTTTGGATTCTTTTATGTTTTGAAAGACGAGAGTATCTTTTCCTACACCAAGCAAATATATCATATTTTCCCTTCTTCTAAACATCTTTTCCTAGTCTGGATGTCAAACTGGTCTTTCATATTGTCGTCTATAGTTCTTGGCACAGAGCTTGGCACTAATTATGATGGGGTTGTTTGCAATGCTGACAACTAGTAAAACTTTGTTTAATTGTTTCCTAGAGTCTGGCGCACAATAGCCGATCCCATTTAGATGGTAAAAAGCTTAGATGATGGCATTAGTGATGTTTTCATAATGTTTTTAGGAAAAGATCTCTTGTAGCATTAAATCATATCAACTGCTTAAAAAAAGGTGGGTAAAGAATATGGGGACAAGACTTAGCAATGTTTGTTACCATCAAATTAGCAAATGAGTGCAAGCCTTTTACATTATACCTTTTGATTGTTGCTCTTTAGCCCAACTTCACTCCTTTTTCCACTCATCTGCTTTTGTGTCCTATCATTGCTTTAGATATTGATCCCAACAGGGCTACTTTTCTCATGCTTTGGATCCATAAATCACCATGATGGCTCTCAAACCAGTATATTTTTGTTTTCCTGCGCCCCCCCCCCCCCCCACCCACACACACACATTTATATCACTAGTCAGTCCACAAACGCATCTAACTTTTGGATAAATTTCTTGACATGAAAACAGAGCACTACATTTGCCATTTAAATTTATTTATTTATTCTATATTTCCAAGCAAGGCATGTTTGCATTTGAAGCTGTTTTATATGATGCCATAATATCCTATCGAGTGAAGCTTTTGACTAAAGTGATTTCGGACACATTTGATGAATCAACAGGCCACTAGATGAAAACTTATTGCCAAGTGGCAACCAAGCTTCCATCTCCAATCTGACACTTGTGTGGACCTAAACTTCCAATCAACACAAGCCGGAAAAAATGTGTCACTACTTTTTCTTGGGTTCCTTCTAGCTTTCTATCGCTGCACAGAAATGGGTCAACCTAGTCGTGGATAGTGGGCCCAACTTGAGGTCATCCTTTAGGAATAAAAAGTTTAGGTTCGGGTCGACTTGATCCGAAAGTCTCTCCACTTCTGCAGTGGTAAAGATATCGAAAATGGTATCAGAGCAGTCAATGCGAGTAAATGGACTAGGATCAATAATAAAGTTCCTTTTTGTATGCTTACAGTGATATTGGTTGGAGAAATTCGACTAAGGCAAAATTGTAAAAAGCTAAGAGACCTCTCTCTCTCTCTCTCTCATTAGCATCAATTTTGAAATTTTATAAAGAGTTTCCAAATTTGTTATATGGTTAAATATTTCATGAGTTGGCCCTTGTTTCAATATGTTGCTTGTTAACACGTAATGCATCAGAATTAATCTTTTGTGTAAAGCGTTTTGGTTTCGTAACACATTTGTAGAATTAATCGAAGATGCTATATTTAGCCATTCAAAGGTCCCAAAGCCATCCTATAAACCTATTGACTTGGTTTGGATTCCCAAGTTTCAATCAATTTGCAAGCAAGTGGACCTTAGCCTCCATTAACACAAGCCTGCTGAAATGCGTTACAATTTGTTGTGGGGTTTCCTGTAGCTTTTTACCTCTACTTTGAATTGGCCAAGCTGGTGTTTGGATTTTGACCACAGGTTGTGATCATCCTTATTGGAATAAAAAGTTGGGTAAATTTTCAAAAAGCTCCCGGCCCACTTCAAACTTGTATAAAAACCCTTGGGATTTCTCTTGTTAAAAAACCCTGGACCCAATCAAAACCCTCTGCGTACCAATTGCCTGTAATATCTAAACAGTTACAGTTGCTTGCAATATCTAAGCGGTTGCCTGTAATATCGAAACAGTTGAAGGAATACAAGCCTTGAATGAATTAAAGCCCAAAGGATTTTTCACAAAGATTTTGAACAGTAGGCCCTTCTCAACAATTTTGAAAATTACAGGGGTTTGTAGACAATTACCGATCAGACGGGGGCTTTGACAATTTACCCTAAAAGGTTTTGCAATGGATCTTGACGATGAAGTCCATGCTAGTTGTATTTGCTTGGCTGCCCCGGGTTTATCTCAATTAAAGCCCTTATCTATCAAATGTTCATATTGGTTAGATTGCATGAACCCTTCCATCTTTTGTGCATGTGTTGCACATGTACAACATGATGCTTTTCTATGTTATCTAAGAATAAAGTTTAGCTGCGGGGACTCGGCGAAAACAATGGATGACCTACCCACTAAAACCCCAGGCCCTGCTTTATGTCGCCTACATTAATCTCGTTCTTGAAATGAGCTTAATATATTCCTTTTTTTCTTTTTTAACAAGAAGTCTGAGTTTTTGTAATTTTCGCTGCCACTTCTTACAAATATTGTATATTTAAAACTTTGGAAGGTAGGAATTTTTGAGAACGAAAAGGTTGTAAAAGATGAGACAAATATTTCTGTAAAATTAGACGGCAAATTGCAGATTTTCAAAACCAACAATCTGCCATATGAACAAAATTGAGGCGGTTTTATGCAATTTCGCATTTTTTTATTAAAAAAACCCATTAGTGTTCCCACATCTCTCATAATATATCGGATATCTCTATCATGATTTACCTTATATACATGCAGAACATGCACCCTTAAATCTAGTATGATTAATTTGAACGTTAAGATATTCTGAGGGCCGGGACATCTGGTTAGGGTATGAGAATCATGATAAGTGATCTAATTCTATTTAACAAAAAATTTGAATTTCAAGGTGAACTCTCTCCTCTCACTAGAGGTCAAAATGGCATCAAGTGATCGTGAGGTTTAAACTTCTACCAATAAAAAGGGTGCTCTTGTTAGTGAGAGAATGCACTAGACCAGTAATGATTCTATTCTTGACTTAAAAAAAAAGGAGGGGTATCTAATATAATGCTACAACTCATGCATAAACATGTACCTTTTCTTAGGATTTGAAGTCATGTTACTTTCATAGCGTGCATCTAATGCCTTCTTCTATCAAAGGATGCAAGTAGCCAATCATAACGAATTATAGCTAGTGTATTATTTTTGCAATTGGTGCCATGATAAAGCTTTAGCTTATAGCTTATGAATATTTGCCCCCACTCTAGAATGAATTTTTTGAACACTACTAAAAGATGTGATAGTATAACATTATTGAAATAAGGTTGATCTATTCATGGTAATCATTTTGTTTCCACATTAATAAATTAACCCTGTATAAACACACACATCAACTATACTTGATGCTATCATGTGAAAATAAACAAAATTTAACTATATATATTCAATGACCTGTAAATTTAATATAAAATACAAGATTTGATATTAGACGTGATGGCGAAAGTTTTACCGAGAGATAGACGGCAGAGGAGATGACGAAGGTCCAGTATCGACCAAGATGAGCATCTGCAACATACGCTCCTAATATTGGCGTCAAGAACACGCTCCCCACCCAGTTGGTCACATTATTTGAAGCTTCAACAGTGCCAAAATGCATCATATTGGTCAGGTATAGCACCAGGTTGGAAGCTATCCCATAGTACGCCATCCTTTCGAACACCTCATACACTGCAGTAGATATCAATGCCAAATTCTTAGCCGAGGAGAAAATTATTGACGTACATGATTCTACCCTTAATAAATAATGTAATTTAATTGTTGTTCCGTTTAATCCGTATAGTTTGTAATATAAACAATGCCTTAAGCGAGGCGTCTCTTTTAAACCCCTTTTAAACTAGAATTCAATTTTAAAGCAGCAACAATAGCCAAGAGCGAAACGGAACATATTTTAAGAATAGTTTGATGAAATTAAGAAGACGGCATTACCGACAATGAAAGAGCAAGCAGTCCACCCTCCACCCTTGGATCTGAGAACAGGGTTTCCTTTGAAATCAACTGACCCATCTCTTGCATACTCTCCTTCTCCTTTCTCTATATTGATATTCTCACCTGGGGCCATTTTCATATATCAATCCTGGCTTTATATGTTTTCTTTATTTGTATATATAAGTTTCTTTCAAGTGTGTGCATCGTATATATAGGCAAAGATTTCATATAGAAGAAGGCTTTTTCATTCCATAGGAGATGCATGGATCTATATGCTGATGTCAGTCGAATCCTTATTGGATTGGGACCCGATAACGATGCCTTTCGTTATTATGGACCATCTTCTAATACGTCATTATTAATTTTGTTTAGAATTTCTTATTACACAAGTTCTTGCTGTTTTAACTCAGAAGGGTTAAAATAGTGTGTGTGTGTGTCAACCAATCACACTAAATTTATATGTTGATAAGATAATAACAATAATAAATGAACCTAGCGGGTTTCTTATACTATATCATGGCACGTGAAAAAGCATTGTCCATCAAAGAATGATTGCATATTTACGTGGGCTTCAATTTAGCTAAAGTACTGTAATCTTTCTACATATGTTAGAAAAATGTTGGTTAAATTCTTTTTGAATATTAGTAGTGATGTGTTTTAAATTTAAGTTAAGAAAGAAGGCAAGGTTTAAAATAAAGTAGATTGAAAAGACTATGAAACATATCTAAATAATATAAGTTATCGAAATGATGTGTAAGTTGTCATTTTACTTTTCCCACCTTTTGAGAAGAGGGGTGGGGGAGGGTGGGGGATTGCATCTTTTCTCATCATTTTTTGCAAATTTAATACAATATTAATATTGTATTTTTAATTAAACATCATCTTATCTAAATATTTGGTTTTGAAAGTTAAGTTACAGAGAAGACTTTAAAAATTGAAAAAGAAAGGTGACGTGAATAACTATTGCTGCATGGGTTGGGGGTGGGGTGGGGTGGAGTTGGGGGGGGGGGGGGGGAGGGGGTGTTGCGAATCTCCAAATTTTAATTTTCAATATATGGAAATTATGAAATGTACAAAAAATCCCCCAAAAGAATTTTTCTATAAATTTTCAATATTTTGCATGCTGTAGCACACAAATATGGTGAAATTTTAAAAATCTTAAAACCTTTGTTTTCTTCGGTTTTCCAATATTTTGTTCTCTGTGTATAAGAAAATTATGAAATTTTCAAAGATAAAATATTTTTTTCTTTTGTTTTTCAATATTCTATATGATATATAACACGAAAATAGCAAAATTTTCTAAAATCTCAAAATTTTCAGATTTTTTCTTTTTTCAATATTATAAATGCTATAGCAAACGAAAATCATGAAATTTTCAAAAATATCAAATTCTTTAGTTTTCTTCGGGTTTTAAATATTTTTCATGCTACAAGAGGTGCCAATAACTAAATTTATATAAATCCCGAAAAAATATTTGTTTCTGGCAATATTTTGTAGCCGGGCAATATTTTGTAGCCCACCAAACAGAAATTATGTAATGTTTTAAAATATCGAACATTTTTGTTTTTCAGTATTTTGCTTGCAATGCAGGCACGACGGGGAATATTGGTGCATAAATTTAAGAGTAAATATAGGCAAGATAACAATTTTCCCATTAAAGTCCATCTTTATGACCTTTAAGTTTGAATACTTGCATAAATTTTAGAATACCAACATCAATATCTATTTTGCAATTTTATCCTTCTATCCATCCATCTATCTAGTAGGTATTATTATATAGTAAAGCTATGTCAGGGGATATTCAGGGAATATCCGTGCACTTATCAAATGGAGGGCCGCGACATAAGTTTCCATCGCTTTCCAACTCGGTTTTCTGGGCTTTACAAAACTTTTCCCGCTTCCTCCTATAGTAATAGTCCTAGGCGTGCATGTGACAGCTTCTTGGAATTAAAGAGTGGTGAGAGAGAGAGAGAGAGAGAGAGAGAGAGGAATAGAAAAGAAAGGGCCGGTGATCAAATAGGGAAAAAGAAAGGGGCTGCTGATCAAATAGAATAGAAGAGGAAAGAGACATGGAGATATCAATAAATGTCTAAAAAATGACAATGCAGAATGGATATGCATTTTTCATCTCTTTTATTCCATCTATCTATTGTACGCTCATAAACGTAGAAGATGCATACATGGTTATATGTTGCTCAGTTAAAATGTCTTTACTGCAAAATTAGATAAGGCTCGATAAGCTTTACCGCTTTTTAGCAGATTGTAAATGTTATCATTTTCATGGCTCTTATGAAATTGTTTTCGAACAAAATAAAAAAGTTTTTTGAAATTGTTTTGAGAGAATTTTGGCCAAGTTTTGATAAAGGTGTAAAATCCTAGAGACTTTTATAAAATTGTTTTCATCAGAAAATAAAGAAAATCTTATGGAGAATTTGGGTTAAGTTTCAAAGATTAGCGAGACAATAGAATTTAGTTGAAATGCTCATCATTGCTGCATCAATCTATTTCTTGGATTTTTGGGCAATTTTGTGTGCCCGTGCATGTCACGGGAAACTTGTTTATATATATATATATATATATATATATATATATATATATATAAAGTGCTAGCTTGGAATTTTCAAGCAAAATTTTGTCCTCTTGTGGAAAATTATGGTAAATCCCCTCATTTTCCCTCTAATTATCTATCTATATAAATCTATCTATCTATCTATCTATCTATCTATCTATCTATAATTTTGTCGGAAAACTATAGTAAAGACCCTCATTTTTCATATATATATATATATATAGAGAGAGAGAGAGAGAAATGGAAGAAAGATGCCATAAGAGGGAATTTCCTCCTGTGGCGTCGAAAAAACACACCATCCATCGTGTTTTCCGACGATCGGAATGCATCATCTTTATCGTTATCATCTAAGATGTGGGTAACCAAATTTCATGTGATTCTACAACTTTTTCACCGTTGAATTAGTGGGTTCAAAATAACGGTTTACCGACAATAAAACTTTTTACATTGCTAAATCAACGGTGAAAAATTTGTAGAATCACATGAAATTTGGTGTACCCACATCTTAGATGATAACGATGAAGATGATGTATTCCGATCATCGAAAAACACGATGAAGGGTGTGTTTTTTCGACGCCATAGGAGGAAATTCCCTCCTATGGCCTCTTTCCTCCATTATTCTCATATATATATGTACACATGTCGGAATTTTTTTGATATTGCCCTCTCGAAAATCGTATATTTTGAGAAACTCCACTCACACTTCACTATTTTTAAATAACCCACTCTAAAATTGTAACCCAACTAAATACTATAGGGTGTTTTTCGTCATCCCATTGAGATGGGAATACACGTCACTTGTCAGGCGTATGCAGATTTCCCCTGCCTAGGGTACACTGGGGTTTATTGATTGTGATGATCCAAATCTCCTGTAGCTGTGGACTAAACTGCCGTTAATTACCCCTCGTTTTCGAAGCGAGAAAATCTCCGATTGACGGGTAAAACTGGTCATGCGAATTCAATGTGTAGTGTGCATATGTTGTGTTTTGAATGAGATTTGGACGTATCGGGGGCCTTGCAGAGTTTACGGGGGTCCCGCTACCCGGATAGCGGGCTAGGGATCAGCCCCCTTGCGGGATGCGGGACAGCGCCCCGTTAGAAATGTTTTTCTAACGGGGGACGTGTTTTGAGTGTAGAGCGTGAGGGAAAAAGAGGGGTGAGGAGCGTCCTAAGGACGCGTACCTGGCGCGTGGGCGTTGGGCGTTGGGCGTTCGCGGGTCAAGTGAGAGGCACGTGAGCGCTCACGTGCCGGGCGCGTGGCCGCTAGGCACCAGCGGGTCACGTGCGCGGCACGCGACCACTGGAAACACCAGCGGAAAAAAGGGTTAGCCCCTAGACTGGGAGTTGAACTCCCTAGGGGGCTTTGGAGTTGAACTTCTGAACAGGAATTAGATATAGATTTCGAGTTAAACTCTTAAAAGATCAGGATTTGGAGTTAAACTCCTTTGAGAATTTGAATCTTGGAGTCGAACTCCTTAAAGATCTTCGGGGATGATTAAAGGGGACCCCTTTCTTCTCCCTTAAGCCTTGGATCTTCCCAAAGTGGGATTTTTGGAGGTGGGTCTTCTTCCTTCTCCTTTCTTTTTGCTGGATCTTACAGAAAAAGTGAGGTGAGATTAAAATTCTCCTTTTTAGGGATTTGATGGAAGATATGAACTCCCTTTCGAAGGTTTTATAATGAAACTTTATTTAGTTTTGAGAAAAAGAGAGCTAAGCTCTTGATTTTAATTGGAAATGAGAAGAAAGAAGGAGAACATGAGAGAGGGGAGATGGAGGCACAAACCTTAAATTTTTTAGGGGAATCAATTATTATTTTCGTTTCATCATGATATTTGCCTTTTATAGGCTACACAATTTTACATATAACCCTATGGGTTTTACAAAATGAAATTTTGCCTATCCCATACCTCATGTGCCTATTTCTTTTTGCACATGAATCATGAGCTTTACAAAAATTTGGCTTTTTGGCAATTTATTTTACATTCATGCATGGAAATTATATCAAATTTATTTATTACATAATTTTCTTGGCATGGGGGAGACCGGCCTCTTCATATTTGGGCTCGACTTGGGGTTGGGTGCACTTGGTTTGGGCTTGGACCCACTTGACTTGGAGTTGGCTTTGATTTTGACTTGGTCAACCGGGGTGTAATTTTTGACCCAACAAATACCCCACTCCATTTAACCAACGTTTTCTGACCGTTTAAAACTGCCGTTAGATGGGGTAAACAGACAAAAATACCCATATCTTCTCCACTGCCTCCGCTCGCATCCTTATCGACCGCCGTCGTCTCCATCAGTCTCCTCTCTTCCCTCAGCCTCCCCGTCTCGCTTCTCGCCGACGCCCCTCTCGCATCCTCATCGGCCGCCGTCGCCTCTATCAGTCTCCTCTCATCCCTCAGTCTCTTCTCCCGTGTCACCTCCATCCTTTTATCCTCCGCCATTATCACCTTAACCCACCACCTCCATCAACACCCAGCACAACCTCCACCCATCATTACCACCGCTACCACCACCTGTTGGATATGTATGCCCTAGAGGTCATTATTGTATATATATAGTGGATATTTGTACATATGTATGTACATGACAATCTTGCTCGATATGATAGTATGCTATTTGGTTTGTCTTTATCTTAACATGTATATATGTTTTACTTGTAATCGGTAATACATGTTAATAAAGCCCGTATGATTATTGCTTGACGACCAACGTTATGACGACGATCATACATATGGGGGCTGGGTAGTCTATAAGCATATCCTTAAATATCCCTAATTGTAGGAGTATCGAGACCGGCTATCGATATTCCGTAGTACACTAGTGTATACGTTTCTAGACCTCGACGAAGGGCGATGGTTGGTCCCACAGCCATTGGTGTGTGACACCTAAGATCGTATACAGGTGCTCACCAAGGATAAGTACACTGGACGGACTCGCCGAGAAATTCTAGATGGAATTATACCTATCATCAAATAGCAGTTCTCAGGTGACATGAGTACAAGTTAGTCTTTAGACTTGATATCGTCATTTGTCTCATGTGAGTTCCTAATGTACTTAGATTACTACCCTACCACGGCTCTATTGAGTCTTGCAAACAGGTTTTAGTTGGGTATAATCCCGAGCCATATGGAGGCAGTGAGCGATTGTTAGGGATTCGTCTCTCCCGGTATAGGGAGTCGATGTCGCACTGTGTTCGGTTGTCCAGCGCCATAAGACCTTGGTCAAGGCAGATGAGATCTACCGATGGTTAGATTAGTAGTTTCTCGGATCGGTCCTGAACCAAATCGACATGAATTATCGGGTTATTAGGGTCTGACGTTTATGACCCCTAGACCCATTATGCGATACTCTTAGATAAAGAGACCAGACTGTACGGAGATTGTCATGGATAGGCTCGGTAGGGGTTCGGATGAGTTTGCTCGTCGGACTTCCTTTTCGACAGATATCTGGGTAGTTGTTACGTACAACTAGTGCCGCTGACATACATGTGGTTATGAATTTATCCAGTAACTCACTGCCAGTATACTGTCAAGTTTTTAATCCCACACGGAGGGTTTTCCTGGTTCAAGCGAAATGATATAGTGGCCGTATTTTGATACGTGCAGGGTTCTGATCAAATGAGTGTACTAGCTACACGGACTTTTGATTGGACGATTTATAATACTAGCCGGTTTAGGATTAAGCTGGATTATTAAATCAAGTATTGATTTAATAATTCTCTCTCTCACACACACACACACACATATATCGATATGTATATTCTAGTGTTATGTTCATTGTATTTTTCTATTTCTTGGGTATTCGCATTGTTATACGGATACGGGTATGTATATACGGTATAATGTATTTTGTATTTATACAAAGATACATTTTAGAAGGAGAATACCTCATTTTAGCTTGTCCATTTATTTGTTTAAATGAAAATGAGGTGGAGAGGTGAGTTGGCTTAAGAATAGTGAGATGCATGGTTGAATAGGGTAGACAAATGAATTATACACTATTCAAGTATGGTTGCTATTTTATATTTGCAAAAATCATTTTACAAAACCATGGCTTGTATTTTCTCTCACAAAGAAATTCATTATCACCATTTCCTTTCTCTCTCCTCACTTGAGCTCCTCCTCATTCTTCTTCAGTTACCCTCTCATGTGTTGAGAATCAAAATGTGAAAGAAGTAAAAAGTAATACTAGAATACATCACTACATCCCTAAGCACCTTAGATTAGCAACTTAGGATTTTTAGTTGCTTCGCTTGTTTGTTTGTATGAAGTTACAGTCTTGAACCATATCTCTCGGGTGGATCATCTAGGACCAAGGAAAGCCGGCCTACAAGCTCGATCCCGGAGTTCCGATAAGCTAAAGAAAAGGTTTTGAAGATCGAAGGACATGAATTCTTAAGTATAACCTCCTAACCTAGTAGTTAAAACTCTCTGTAGTTTGCTACTTTTAGTGTTTGGTTAGATTCTAGGGTTTTAGTTTCTAGCGCCTCTCGAAATTTTTTTTTTATTCCGCAAAAGCCACGGTTGTAGCGGCAAAGACGTTAGAAACTCTATCACCACCATCATATTCCACCACCATCGTCTCCTCCTCCTAACCTACCACCTCCATCAACACTCACTACTTCCTTCTAACCCACCACCGTCCACCTCCAAGCCCCTCCACGACGCTATCCGCCTCCTCCACCACCTCCTCCCCTTACCTCCCTGCCCTCTCCCGTCCCCTATCCCCACCCCCACTACTACCACCATCATCAATTCCATCATCGTCATCATCAATTTCATCATCACCCCCTTCATCACCATCATCATCTCATCATCGTCAAGGAGAATGATGATGATGATGAGGGGGCGGAGGTGATGGTGAGGGTGGGGCCGAAAGATGATGGTGCGGCGGGTGGAAGGACGAGGTGGGGGCCATCGGGGTCAGGGCAGGGGTGACGCCGTTGATGACATGGAGAGAGAAGGAAAGAAAAATTGGGAGGAGAGAGAGATGAGGGAGAAGAGAGAGAGGTGACAGAGAAGAGAGAGGGGGGATGGGGGATATTTTGGTCTTTTTACCTTTCTAACTGACCATGGTTGAGGGTTAACTTAACAAAATCCTACAGGAGTGGGATAGTTAGTTGACGGAGAATTTTGGAGTGGGCTATTTAAAAATAGTGAAATGTGAGTGAGATTTCTCAAAATATGTTATTTTCGAGAGGGCAATATAAAAAAAACCCATAAAAGTCATATAAAGCTATCTTGCAATTTTCAAGGACCTTTATGTCATCTAGTGGAAAATTGTACATAAGCCCCTTAGTTTTAAAATTTTGCAAATAAACTCCAGTGATACATTTTGAAAAAAATTCTTTTACAATTTCATCAAGATATTAGATATTAGACCATTTGGATGTATTCTGATTATTTCGGTGTTCATGGAAAATTTTAACGTCGTGATTGAATGCGGCTATATTGGGAAATCGTTGTTTAATGTTTTGTTCATTTTGCTTTCAAATGCAATTTTCATTTTTCTTTTTATCATCTAGCGGAAAATTCTATGTACACCTCTCAATTTCAAAATTTTGTCATGGTTGCAAAAATTTGCAAATAAACTCCTGTAATATGTTTTAAAAAAATTCCCTTAAAATTCCGTCAAGATATTAGACCATTTTGATGTATTCCGATTATTTTGGTGGTCATGGAAAGTTTTTAATTTGCAACTTACTGCGGCTGTATTGGAAAAACGTTGCTTAATGCATTGTCCATTTGGATGTATTCTGATTATTTTAGTGTTTATGGAAAATTTTAAATTTGCGATTTAATGCGGTTATATAGGGAAATCGTTGCTTATTACATTGTTTATTTTGCTTTTAAATGCAGTTTTCATTTTTTTTATCATCGATCTACCGGAAAATTGTAGGTGAGTCCCTCAGTTTCAAAATTTTATTATGGCTGCAAAATTCTGCAAATAAACTCCAATAATACAATTTGAAAAAAAATACCTAAAAATTCCGTCAAGATATTAGACCATTTGGATGTATTTCGATTATTTTGGTGGTACATGAAATTTTTTTAATTTACGACTTACTGCTGCTATATTGGGAAAACGTTGCTTAATGCATTGTTCATTTTGCCTTCGAATATATAAATGAAAACTCGGTTTCTCGATCCTGCTAGTATCTATATTATAGAACATAAATAACCTCATTAAATATGATAAACTGATTGGATCTCAGGACAACCTCTTGATTTATCACCGCTCACCATATAACTTCCACAACAAATTATGAGATTTATTTAGGATTATATACATAACTACGATAAATAGTTACTATTGAGCAAGTAAACCAAAAGGCAAACCAAAAATAAAAATAAAAAGGGGAAAAAATCCTTTATAGTAACATATCTGCAAATGAATCATTTCAATGGAATCTGAAACCACACAAGAAAACATTTCAACATAAAAGTCAACAAGAATAGATTTCATATCATACCCAGAAGGGAAAAAAATTGAGCAATGCCATGATTGAAGAAAGCATATATTATAGATACAGGCGAAGCCAAGCATAGAACTCAGCACACATAGCTATAATGCATCAACATAACATTGCTAGAATGAAATAATATTGACAACTATGATATGCCGTAAATCTCTTTATCTTAGTATTGGCTATTAATTCTGATATGATTTCAATAAATAACTTCTATATATCATATCTAATAATGCATCCATTCAATGAAACATCAAACCAATCCAACATACATTTCATTATCATGGTAAAATAGAATATATTAGTCTCAAAAAAGTATGTTTCCCCCTCAGGCTTCAACTATAGATAAATATTCTTCTTACCAGTATCTATCAATACATTTTTTTTCTGTTAAAAAGAAAAACTATCAATTTATTGGAAAACCATAAGCAGCTATACTTTCACAAAACAAATGGTGAGAAAGTGTAAGCCCCCCGATAGCGTCTGCATTTGCTTCAGCAATATCCTGCTTTTGCTTCAGAATCCTTTCGCGATCGCGTTTTATTGGTGGATAGGTGTTGTAAGCGAATACAATCTTTCGGGGCGCCATATCCTCATCGATGTCTGCTTGCTCGATGCGCACGAGATCACTGATATTTAGAAGCTTCCCTCCGCCAACTAAAATTAGCTCCTCAAAGAATTTCTTGTAGCTCAGTTCCTCGAAATTATCATTGGTGATGTAAAAGTTCCATCCACTTGGTAGTTTTGGTGCCTACAAGACAAAAGTCTAGATATAGTTAAACCGTTTTTTAAGGATCTTTTTTTGCGAGGAAATTAAACCGTTGTCCAAATAACATTAACCTTCAACTATCCTTAACTATCATTGCTCTCACTAAACTACCTTATAGTTTTTTTAAATTGCGGTGGTCTTCCTTAAACTTTGGTTTTAAAGGACATTTTCACAAAAATATCCTTAAATATAGCATTTTAAGGGAGTTTACCTAATATGAAAAAAACTTCAAAGATAGTTTTGTGTAGTGAAGCCTAAATTATATTTTTCTCTTTTTCGAAGAGAAATAAAGATCAGAACCTTTTGCATCGCCATAAATCGCCCGAGTTTCGGCCCCTCCAAGCTCCCAAAACCATCACCGGTGATCTCGTACGAGTCTACAGGAACAGGATGGCTAGTTTCTATGCAAGCTTTGGCCCCTGCAGCATGGCAACATAAACAGTATTAGATAACAATTTTAATGCACTAGAATAAATAAATGACACAGATGAGTACTTGACTAAAATCTAAAAAGTACTTAGCATGCAATTTTAACGTAGCTGAAGCTCACAGCATTCAAGGAAACTAAATATAACGAGCATCGACTTTCATTGTATATATGGGTCTAAATATAGGAATAATCTTAAAGGCATTCGCAAGAGTGTAGAAATTACTTACATTCTATACTTATGCGTGGTCAAGATAGCCTTGAGAACCTTCGCTGTTCGAGCACAGGCACCGTTCTGATCGACATCGACAATGACATGGGTCACCTTTTCGTCCCAAGAACTAGTTGCAACTGTGTCACTTATGGGTGCGAGCTTGTCCTAGATAGTACTCTGCAGACCATGCAGAAGATTATGAGCAATGAGCAGTTCAAGATAATAATAATAATAATTATTATTATTATTATTATGAGTAGAAATTACTTTTCTGGTTTGTGCATTAAAAAATTATATTTATATCAGGAGAGTGGTGTTTTTCAAGTTAATTTTGTATTTGATTTTTTACATTCATAATTGGATTACTCAATAGGAGCAATTTATCCTTCTAAATCTTTCTTGTGTAGTTTTTAAAAGTTTGAAATACGAAAAAGAAAAGAGTGATATATTTGTTCATTAATCACTGAACCTGACATTTTTAGAGAATGCCACATGTCATCTAAATATATTGTCAGATGTCATTTGATAGGGCGCACAAGCGTCTGCATAATGATCTTCGTGGAGATAATCAGATGTCATAAACCAAGTTACTCGCAAGACAAGTTGGTGGATTCATTCTTACCTTCTGTTCTTTATTGAGATCGGAACCACAAAGAATCCAATCTTTCCCCCAACCAGATGACTCCAAAGGTCCATTTTTCGGCGCTTCTGGACAGACCAAATCTCCTGACGGTGTCGAAGAGTGTCTGGTAAAAGTAGATAGACGCTCACAAGATTAGCATAAACCAAACATAAATATGTGACAAAGGTCAATTAGGGTTTCAAGGATACTTAAGAGCATACAGATCTTTAAGGGAAAGAAGCTATACAGTGGACGTCGGACGTTAACATTTGATTTAGGCTTGGGTCTGTCGCATGGTAACTTATTTGAAGCATGAGCAGGACAGAGCACATGATATTCCGTAGTAGACTAGTGTATACGTTTCTAGATCTCGACAAAGGGCGATGGTTGGTCCCGCAGCCATTGGTGTGTGATACCTAAGATCGTATACAGGTGTTCACTAAGGCTGAGTACACTAGACGGAATCGCCGAGAACTTCTAGATAGTATTATACCTATCATCAGATAGCAGTTCTCAGGTAACATGAGTACATGTTAGTCTTTAGACTTGATATTGTCATTTTTCTCGTGTGAGTTCCCAATGTACTTAGATTACTATCCTACCACGGCTCTACTGCGTCTTACAAACAGGTTTTAGTTGGGTACAGTCCCGAACCACATGGAGGCAGTGAGCGATTGTTAAGGATTCGTCTCTCCCGGTATAGGGAGTCGATGTCGCACTATGTTCGGTTGTCCAGCACCATAAGACGTTGGTCAAGACAGATGAGATCTACCGATGGTTAAATTAGTAGTTTTTCGGATCGGTCCTGAACCATATCGGCATGAATTATCGGGTTATTAGAGTATGTCGTTTACTACCCCCTAGACCCATTATGCGATACTCTTAGATGAAGAGGCTGGACCGTACGGAGATTGTCACAGATAGGCTCAGTAGGGGTTCGGATGAGTTTGCTCGTCGGACTTCCTTTTCGACAGTTATCTGGGTAGCTGTTACGTACAACTAGTGCCGCTGACATACTTGTGGTTATGAATTTATTCAGTAACTCACTGCCAGTATACTGTCAAGTTCTTAGAGTCTCACACGGAGGGTTTTCCTGGTTCAAGCGAAATAATATAGTGGCCGTATTTTGATACGTGCAGGGTTCCGATTAAATGAGTATACTAGCTACACGGACTTTTGATTGAACGATTTATAATACTAACCGGTTTAGGATTAAGCCGGATTATTAAATTAAGTATTGATTTAATAATCCTCTCTCATTCTCTCTCTCACACACATATATCGATATGTATATTCTAGTGTTATGTTCATTGTATTTTTCTATCTCTTGGATATTCATATTGTTATACGGATACGGGTATGTATATATGGTATAATGTATTTTGTATTTATACAAAGATACATTCTAGAAGGAGAACACCTCATTTTAGCTTTTCCATTTATTTGTTTAAATGGAAATGAGGTGAAGATGTGAGTTGGCTTAAGAATGGTGAGATGCATGGTTGTATAGGGTAGACAGATGAATTATTAATTCATTTGTCTACACTATTCATGTATGGTTGCTATTTTATATTTGCAAAAATCATTTTACAAAACCATGGCTTGTATTTTCTCTCACCAAGAAATTCATTATCACCATTTCCCTTCTCTCTCCTGACTTGAGCTCCTCATTCTTACTCAGTTACCCTCTCATGTGTTGAGAATCAAAGTGAGAAAGAAGTAAAAAATAATACTAGAATACATCACTACATCTCTAAGCACCTTAGATTAGCAACTTAGGGGTTTTAGTTGCTTCGCTTGTTTGTTTGTGTGAAGTTAGAATCTTGAACCACATCTCTTGGGTGTGTCATATAGGACCAAGGAAAACCGGCCTAAAACGGCGGATTTCTAACGTTGCTACAAGCTATTTAAGGTCTAAGAGAGGCTCTGATACCATGTGATGGTATGTGTATATGAATATGTTGGATCGTCGTGGATGAATAGCCGGAGGATGTGAGAAGAGCGTTTTTCTTTTCTTTCATTCATGTAATTTGTAAAAAGCGATGTAATATTATTTTGAGGGGCACATCCGGGTTGAGGTTGTAGCCACCGTTGTATAATTTTTTTTTTACTGTTTTTGCTCCTAGGATAGAGCCAAGGTGGGGTGCACAAACTACCGGGTTCTTTGAAGTGCCGAGTGGCTTACTCACTTTGTTGAGGGAGGTTACTTCACTTCGGGAATTTGGCGGGAAGTTTGCCGCACCCGTAGAGATCTAGGGTGGGGTTTGGCTATTCATCACGACCGTGAAACTCGTCTCTCGTTAAGGGCTTAAATGTAATACGGAATTCCTAGTATATCCAATGTATTCATCTGTGATCTGGAATGTTTATAAATGCGTGCGACGCATGGCTATTTATATATGAGATATATAATAAACGTTGCTTATGTTTTGCACCCGCACTAGTCCAGCCCCCGCTATGCCGTTAGTTAAGTAACCTAACGGTGCATGACAGGGCCCCGTGGCGTATGTAGATGGTATAAACGTACGTTCTATTTTCGTTTCTTTTCTGTGATATTTAGGAAACGTAAATATTGAGACAACATTAATGTAATTAATGTTAAGAAAAAAAATCTAAAGATATTGTAGAATCATACTTTTTAAAAATGGGTAATTCTAGTTTTTTGCTTTGCATAGTGGTATTCCTTGATGAATATCCAGCACCTCATTCGATGAGGGAAGGGCCGAGGTCCCTTCACCGGAAGTGACCCTTTTAGCGAAACTAGCAAATGTTACAAAGCACTCGATTGTTTTTATAGTTAATCTAAATTTTGCTTTGTATCGTGGTATTCATGAATATCCAGCACTTCATTCGATGATGAAAGAGCCGAGATCCTTTCACCGGAAGTGACCTCTTTAGCAAAATTAGAAAAATACTACAAAACCATTCGACTTTTAAAACGGGAGCTTAAACCACTCCTTTCACTAGATTCTACAACGATATCAAGTTCAAAGCGTGGTTTTCATCAAAACCATCCATTGCCCTCCACCATTTTAGGAAGCAGAGTACTTAGTATTTGTACCACGTTTGTTGACTTTAGTTAAGACGTGGTGTACGGTAGATAAGTGATGTCTTCCTACAAAGTATATAATGCGATCGATTAGGACATACGCATGACCTTGTTGACCATAGTTAAGGGTTATGCGGGTGGGTCTAAATCAATCACGAAATGGCGGGTAGAACTTGACTAGTGCTTATTGTTCTCCTCCGAACACAGAGACGGAACCGCGTAGGTCCATCTTGCCTAAATTTCGAGGGCAGATGCTATTTGGTTTTACCCGTCCACCTCTCCAAAGATGCCAAGTTGATTTATGGTATCGTATATCGGAGATTTAGACGGATGCGGCCGATATAGCAGACTTCGTCAGATTCCCCCACATTTGAGGGGTTTTTGATTATGGGGACGCTCTTCCCTGCAGGCGCAAGCCCCTGCAGTTAATTATGCTACCGCATCGCGGTAATAACTTTCTCCTTCTTCAGATGGTCACTTCGTGTCGTGGATGTTTGTTTTGTTTTTAGTTGCCTGTAGATTGTATACGGAGATTAATTTATGTTGTCGCCCGTAGGGCGTGGATTAGTCCAAATCCATATTTTCTTAAATTTGGGTTTGGGTTTGGATTTAAGGATACGTTAGTCTAATTTCAGACTAAGATTAACTTAAACGTATGCTAAGGATACGTTAGTCTAATTTCAGACTAAGATCAACTTAACGGGATCGTTTAGATTCAACAAAAGAGCATTCGAACTCTATTGTTTAGTTTAGGGAAATTGTGGTCGATTACCAGTTTAAGGACATGGTGGTCCACTTTAAAGACATCATAGTCTGTAAAGATTAAGGACCCCACAGTCCGTGGGCTTAAGGACCCCACAATCCATGGGCTTAAGGACCCCATAGTCCAAGGTTAAGGACATCATAGTCCATGGGTTTAAGAACCCCACAGTTCGAGATTAAGGACATCATATGTAATACCCTAGTTCATTTATACCAGTTTTAGTTCATTTATTTCTTTATTTATGGTATTTTCCTGGTTTATTGTGTTTTGGGTGCGAATAGTGTATTTGACATTTGTATTTGCATCCGACCCGACCCGCGTGCTTGAAACCAGTCTTGATTCATGTTTATGATTTATCCTGACCTGTTACATGGACTCGTACACTTTCATTTTAATTTATACATCTTGAATACTGGCATTTTATCTGGCATTTGCATTTTTACAATATAGCATTTTAAGTCACATAAAATATTTTAAAAATACATTGCATGGCCTGCATGATACCCCTAGCCCCGTGGTAGCATCCGCGCATCTTGTTCTCATCCCGTTCAGTGAAACGGACTTGTTTAGATAGCTACGCGCACGTGCGTGCATCCGTTCTTGGGGTATGCATTTTTCGTTATCCATTCATTTTTTATTTTGGTCGACATGTATATTTTTCGTATTTTAAAACTGAATTTTAGACCCGACCCGGACATGTTTTGGACTATATTTGTATTTACCAGAATATCAAATTTTATTTATATAATATTAATTTTATAAATTGATACAAATTAAAATTTAGTTAACTAATAAAAGATTTTTTAAATTTAAACCTAAACTAATTTCCTAATAAACTAACAACCCCTTTCTCTCTCTTTCTCCTCTGCATATATATATTTATATATATATTATTTATTTAATTTTTTCTTTACTTATTTAATACACAGCCTCTTCTTCTTACTTTTTCTTTCTTCTTTCTTTTTCTTGATCTTGTTTCTTGATTCCGGTGATCACCGCCGGAGCCATGCTCGTCGCTGACGATCCGAGTGATCCAGTAAACGTACCTGACTTGCGTAATCACCCTCGTGCGTTGTTTGGAACCGTTCCGTGTACCGTGCGCGCGTCGCGATATTTCGCCAACGAAGGACGTTCCGTACACATCCGTTCTTGTTCCGTCTAGACAAGTTAATCTTTCTACATGCTATATAACTCATTTTATACCTATTTAAATAAATACCACCTGTATTTTAAATCAAGCATCACATGTTTCATATTACAACCTTTCGACGTTCCGTTTACATTTGTATAATGCATTTCAGATTTAGGACATGCAAACCAATCTTAATTACATGCTACATTATTTTAGACGCATCTATTTTAACAAATGGAATACCTGTATTTAAAATCATGCACCCCATGTTTAGTTTTATAACTTTTCGATGTTCCGTTTGCATCCATTCATATCATTTCAGATCTAGGTCATGAAAACTTATCTTGTTACATACTATACTATCATATACTGCATCAAATTGAATAGTTACATTTCATATTGCTTAGTTATATGTTCCACACTTG
This sequence comes from Agapanthus africanus, assembly GCA_030015575.1. NCBI lineage: Eukaryota > Viridiplantae > Streptophyta > Magnoliopsida > Asparagales > Amaryllidaceae > Agapanthus > Agapanthus africanus. Next base: position 681,535,311 of record CM057344.1, read on the forward strand.
TTAGTTTATCATTTTACGATTATGTGAGACCCGTTTGCATCCATATCATTTAAAATATATATCATCTTAATATTTCTTATTATTATCTTTAATTAGTTTATAATCTGCATTTTATAATGTTATACATTTGAAAATATTATAGTTTACACATGAAACGTCGTTGAAAAGCGGATACGATATATCTGAAATTTACTGTACACCTTACCTTATAAAATTCATTATAAATCATAGAAAAATCATTAGTATACGTTCTTTAGTTCGTTACGAAGCTAACTCAGAATACTATAACTCTATGAAATATTTACTTGCAAAATAAATTGTTTAAATAACGTAAAATGCAAATGAAAATATCTCTAAACTGCTGTCCAGGGAAATTCCAGCAGCAAACTTTCAACTTAGAATGTTCATAGATTTTTGTAGGAACAACCTGAGATACTTATACTTATAAAAATGAAAACCTTATTAAATTATTTTTGTTTTGGTATAAGACACGTCCCTTTTGGAGAACGTTTGTTATTTTTAAGCTATTTTACAAATCAGGGTGATGCTGAATTTCTGAACGGAACTTTCTTGTGTATGGTTAATCAATACCACTTTTATAGTTATTAATCGGTTTGAATATGTTATCCATATTAATATTATTATAACAATATCTATTTAATAAATAATAGTGCTTGTGTTTTAATATTCAGCAAATTTTACCGATTTACAGTTTTATAGTATCCGTCTGTATCCGTACGGTTTATTACATATCTAGTTGCACGCCGAGACCATATTATTTTATGTTACTGTTGTATTAGTGCACCATGCTTGATAATTGTGCATCCTACATAGTCATGATGTAACCCCTGACAAAATATTTGTGCATCTATGCTTTACCGTGCATCCGTACTTGCTACAGTTTTAGTATGAGCATCTGCTTGACCCATGTGTACTACCTGTCATGACCTGATATACTACTGCTTGACTTGATACCTGATACACCACTACTTGACATGACTTGATACATGTACACTACCTGACATGACCTGATATATCATTACTTGACATGTTACCTGATCTTGTTTCTAATGCCGACAATCCTGACATGTTGTCCCGATGGACATATCCTGTTGTCTGTACAAACAAAGCCGTTCCTGCTTGATCCTGTGTTGGCATTAGTCTCAGATTTATAAATACCCGACTTACACACATAACTTGGGGGTATGGGGAAATCAAGAATGTAGCTGAACGTAACTCAAAGGGCTATTATATCATTTTACCATGGTCCCGTGAGGAATGAACGGGACATGGACTCATAGTCTATTACATCATTTTACCGTGGTCCCGTGGGGAATGAACGGGGCATAGACTGATGGGTTACGATGAGGATTGCATTCATTGATTTCGAATAACTTTAGAGTAGATCACCCTATAGCACAGTTTAGACTACTCACTGCACTTCACCTGCTTATATCATGTTCACTGATCTATATTCATGTTACGTTTTACTTGTTACTGAGAACTTGTCACTCTTCATACTTCATGCCTGCATATATTTCATTATATCCTGCTTGCCTTGAATTATTAATATTATGACGCACTGACGTCTGGGTTTTGCATGACCCAGATCTCTCATCCTTATCGCAGGCTGTCCAGTACTTTGATCAACAGGCCGAGCAGTGAGGACTTGTTATTAGTTTAGTTTAGTTTCCTTTCAGTATTTTCATTCCTGATGTGAGCCCGCATTATGGGACGTATATTCCAGTTTATTATTGTATTGGATCTTTTCGCTTCCGCATTATTTTTATTCTTGACTCGTTATTCTGGCTCATGGACATGTATTAGATAGCTGTTTATTATTTTACTGTTCTTGATATCTCTACGGCCGTAATGTGACTGTGGAGGGATATTTCCTATCCACAGGTAGCATGGTCGGCTCTGTCACATGCCTATCTTAGCGCACTCTGGGAAGTGGGGCGTGGCATCATAGTCCATGGGTTTAAGGACCCCACAGTCCGTGGTATGTCTGGTTGTCGGGACCCGTCACCTCTCTGAAGACGTTGAAGGATTACAACGACATGTATTAGAGTGAAGAGATGTACCCTTGAACCAATATTGATTGGGGGATTTGCAGTTGGATTGATTTAAGGATAGTTAATCTCGTTTGAGATTAAGATCAACTTAAATGTTTGTTAAGGATACGTTAGTCTAATTTTAGACTAAAATCTACTTAACAGGATCATTTAGATCTAACAAAAGAGCATTTGGGCTCTATTGTTTAGTTTAAGGACATTACGGTCCAAGTTCAAATGCAAACATGGGTTTGGAAATACACCAAATAGTTATTGGCCATTAGGGCCCACCACCTCTCTGAAGACGAAGAATTATATCGATATGTATGAGAGGTGTGAAGAGATGTACCCTTGAACCAAAGTTGACTGAAAGGCTCTGGGAATTATTTTGAATGTTATATGAGATGACCAATTTTGGAAGACAAAGGTGTGTTTGAGGTTCAGTCAAAAGAAAGGGGTACCGCCTCTGGAAAACTTGGCTAGTTCAAGCTAAGATTGGCTTGGATATAGTGTTAAACACTAGAGTAAACTCGGCTATTACGTCCTCCCACGTGATGAGCTCAGAATAGTGTTAAACACTAGGGATGCAGCGCCCAAAATAGTGTTAAACACTGAAAAACAAAGCGATCACATGGGGTCACGTGAGACGCTTGAGTGTTGGGCCCAAAATTCCTTTATTTTATTCTCAGAATATTCAAATAAGTGTTAAACACTTAATCTTTATGACCATCACATGTGGGCACGTGATGGGTACCCTTGCACTGGATATTAAAAGGATTTGCTAGGGGTCACGAAGGGACACGTGAGGGCGCCCATGGATTGGATTTTAATCCTTCAATTCTTTCCATCTTCTCTTTTTTAAAGAGGTGTTTGTCAGGGGTCACGTGGGGGCACGTGAGGCATCCAAAATCTATTCTTCCCTTCTTATTTTGAAGAGTTTGTTCAAGGATTACGTGGGAGCACGTGACCCAATTTCATTCGTTCTCTTTTGATCACTGAGGAGGGGGAGTCACGTGGGCACACGTGATCAAGTTGGATACTGATTTCTTTACGTGCATGAAAAGTTTAAGTCTCTTGTTTAAGAATTAAATTCTTTTGTAGGGTTGAACCCTAATTTATTTAGAGGAATTAAATTCTTATGTACTTGGAAGAATTAAATTCTTTAAACTCAATTCTCTCTCTAAGTTTGGGATCTGTATGACAGAATCTTCCCGATGAGAATTAAATTCTCAACTTATGGAGAGATATACTTCTGCAAATCTTCAACCATTGAAAGAACTAAGTTCTTATATTAAGAGTTAAATCCTATTTTTGTTGGAGGAATTAAATTTCTATATGTTAACATATGGGAGAATATAATTCTCTGAACTTAGCTCTTCTCTTAGTTTTAGATCTACATGGCAGAATCTCCCCGATGAGAATTAAATTCTCAACTTATGGGAAGATCTGCTTCTGCAGCCAAAAGAAGAACTAAATTCTTATCCAGAAGAGTTAAACTCTTAGTTTGAGAATTAAATTCTCTTTTTGTTTTGTGGGAGCTTATAGAATGATATCTTTCCCCTTTCTTATCTCGGGTTTCTTTTTCTGAAGAGACCTTCTTTTCGAGGATTAGCATAAACCAAACATAAATATGTGACAAAGGTCAATTAGGGTTTCAAGGATACTTAAGAGCATACAGATCTTTAAGGGAAAGAAGCTATACAGTGGACGTCGGACGTTTAACATTTGATTTAGGCTTGGGTCTGTCGCACGGCAACTTATTTGAAGCATGAGCAGGACAAAGCACATGATAGTTTTCCTATTACAAGGCAAATAACTTGCGATGACTAAAAACTTCCAATTTTTAAATACTATTTTAATAGCAATAATTAGCCATAGAGCTAGACAAAATTTACAAGCACCTTACGCAGTCCCAAACGACATTCTAGGAGCTCATGAGCACATGGAACATGATAACTTCTTCGGCATCTCTTGGCATAGCAGCCAAGGGCAGCACCATATTTGCCACACTTGCTGCACCTGAGCTCTGAAGCGTGTGACAATTCGAGCTCCAAGTTCATTACAGTCTCGCCGGAGTAATAAATTTGTGGCGCCCTAAGTTAGAATCAATAGAAAAAATTAAACAGAGACAAGCCGCCACAAAGTATATGCTACAAACCATATTTCACTAGAGAGAACATTAGCATCAATACCGCGACAAATTATTGATAGGTTATATCTCATACCATTCTTATAAAAAATACCAACGCAAATTTCTGAGCATAAAAAAACAAAAAAATGAATATGATAAAATTGGACATGTATCAATTTACTTTAACACCATGATTTGTTTTGTGAACAAAAGCAAAATGCAAAACTAACATTTCAGCATAAATGAAACAAATCATTCTCTTTAATGCATGAGATGAGAGGCAGTAGTAGCAAATTTACAAATAACATACCATACAATGCATTTCTCATGCACATGAAAGACGTTTGGTTTTGTAGCTTGACCCAAATCTACTTCTCTCACATTCAATAAATGTAGTAAATTTCCAGATCCCCGAAAGTTTTCATTTTCATTAAATGAAAATACATAGATTTAATGCAATTACCACAAAGGAAGTAATACAACAACAACCGAGCCTTTTATCCCAGGCAGGGTAGGCTACATGAACCAACAAGAGAATCACGCCGGGTCCAGCACACGAATCCTCTGCCTCCACTCACTCCTATCGAACAATATACTTTCATTGAGACCTTTAACAACCATATCTTTTCGTATCACCTCCATCCATATTTTCTTCGTTCTCCCTTTCGCCCTTTTGACATTGCCTATATTGAGAGTATCCATTCGTCGAACCGGTGCTTCCATAGGTCTGCTTCGTATGACCAAACCATCTTAGCCGGTTTTCCCGCATCTTCTCCTCCATAGGTGTCACACCAACTTTTGCACGAATATACTCATTTCGCACCTTATCTTTTCTAGTGTTACCATACATCTAACGAAGCATTCGCATCTCCGCTACGCGTATCTTCTGTGTATGATATTTCTTAGGAGCCCAGCATTCTGTACCATATAATAAGGCAGGCCGAATAGCGCTTCGATAAAACTTCTCTTTCAACTTTAACGGAAAGTTGCGATCGCACAAAATCCCTATTGCACTCTTCCATTTCAACCAACCAGTTTGGATCATTTGATTAATATCGCTATCGATCTCCTCATCCTTTTGGATGATAGAACCTAAATATTTAAACTGATCACTCGGTGATATCTCTTGCCCTTCCAGTGTTATGCCACTATGGTCTCGACTTCTCTGTTTGCTAAATTTGCAATGCATATATGCTGTCTTGGACTTGCTCACTCTTTACTCTCGAAATTCCAACGTTTGCCTCCATAACTGTCACACCTCGCTTCCTAGTAGACAGAAACGGTGACGTGGCGGGCCGCAACGTATTTATTAAGAAATAAATACATTAAGCGTAATTAAGCAATATATAAAAATAAACAAAAATGACAAGAGTAATCAAATAAACAACTTTATTTACATTCATCTTTACGTACATCAATTTGAAAATAAAAGATACAATGAGTAAAGCAGTGCTTAAACAATGAAATACACGAAAGTGCAACGAAACTAGAAGTCAGGTGAGCAGTAAGCAGGTCTAAGTTCTCCTGGCTCGGCTGTGTCTTCTCAGGGTCTGGTCCTTCTGACGAACATTCCAAAGAAATAAATAGAAAGGAATGTCGTCAGCGAACTAACGCTCGGTAAGACCCCAGAAAACAAAGAGAAGATAATATATAAAGTGAAATGAACAGGAAAAGTGTAGATGACTGATTACCGGTATATGATAGTTATTCTAACGTGGTTATTTATAATTTGGTAAAGAAGGTATTCATATATACAAGAGGGGTCCATCTTACCCCGTAAACTATGGTAACATATGGTATAGGGCTTCGTCATAACCCATGGGATAACGACACAAGAATTCGTGTAGGTGTCTTTTAAATGACCTCTCGTGCCACGATATACGTTCCATACCAATCTACCATTTTATCCCCGTGTAATGTATTGTATAGATTATGTTTACAAGTCTTGCCGAAACCATGGATACAAAATGTTCAAGTAATCATGTTCATTATGTAATCAAGTAGTCATGTCAAGTTATAACCATAGTTCGGTCAAGTCAAGTATACATGTTTGATATTGATGTTTGATTTCAAGTATTCATGTTCATGATCAAGTATGTGTTTGAATTTGGAATCAGGTTTGAATTGGAATCATGTTTGAATTGGACTCTGATTAAGTCAGACTCTTGTAAACTGATTTAAACTCTGGGATTCTTAACTTCGGGAATCATCGGCAACTGCTGTACATGGACGGCAGGATTTATGTTTTTTTCCAAGACAATTGCCATTGATAACACCATTAGGTTATCTACCTTAAATAAGCAAACACTCACTTATTTAAGGTTATCTACCTTAAATAAGCAAACACTCACTTTCCGGGGCTTGTTTCCCCCAATCAGAGCAAGGCTCTTTCAAAATTTAAATTTTGAAATGAAGTAACACTTCAGATGCAACGCCAAGTGCGCTGCGCCCTAAGCAGCGCACCGCGTGCAAAGCACGTGTGCGCTAGCGCTGGGTGCGCTGCGCTGTAAGCAGCGCACCGCGTGCAAAGCATGGGTGCGCTAGCGCCAAGTGCGCTGCGCCCTAAGCAGCGCACCGCGTGCAAAGCACGGGTGCGCTAGCGCTGGAACTAAAAGCTCCCCACCGTCAGATCAAACATCCAATATAATTAATCAGAATTAAATTCTGTTAAGAAAAGATTCCTCAAAATCTTTCCAAACAACAAAATTGTGCTCTGTAAATCAGAGTACTATTGGATCAATGATCCAATAGTGATTAAAAAATCACCAAAATACAGAATAAATTCTGTATGGAAAAGATTTCCCAATCTTGTTAAAAACAAGAAGATTGCCTTCTGTAAATCAGAAGCCCTTGGTGGTGGGGAATCCCCAAATCAATTGGAGAGAAGATCTCCTTTACTGATTGAATAAATCAGCTTGCTCTATATAAAGGCCCCCAGACTTCAAGTCTCGGATATACAGAAACAAAGAGAGGAACCCCCATAAGCTTTGAGAGATCTCAGAAAGAAGAGACAAGCTCTCAGAGAAACAAGATTTTCTTCAAGGTAAAAAAAATGAAAAATGATGATGATGAACAGAGAGATGAAATCATCTTATAATTAAAAAGAAGAATTCACTTCTTTAAAGATCATAGATCTACAAGACCAAAGTCTTTTACAAAGAGATCAAAGGATCTCGTCATAAAAAGAACATAATTCTTCTCACAGATCATAGATCCCCAAGACAAATTGTCTTTCTGAAATCATGGACATCTCATCATAAAAAGGGGGAGAATAATTCAATTCACTTAGGATCACAGATCCATAAAGGCAAAGAATTTCGTCAACATAAGAGATTAAAACATATCCTACAAAGTAAGAACTTTGTTCTTAAAACCTTGAAACAAAGTCTCTTATAAAAGAGAATTTAATTCTCAGGACGCAAACCAATCTAAGTTGCATAAAAGAAAAGCCTCAACGCTCCACATCTAGCGCAAAGTGCTACAGAGCCTTAGCGCTCTTAATTTTGCAGAGCCTTAGCGCTCCAAATATAGCGCACTGCGCTCATTATCTGGCGCTCAGCGCCAAGCGCGCCACGTGCTCCTCACGTGCACGCTACTTAAAAGAAGCATCTCAGCGCTCCTGATCTGGCGCTCAGCGCCGAGCGCACCACGTGCTCCTCATGTGTGAGCCACTGAACTAATAGCGCTTTGTGCTCATAAATCAGCGCAATGCGCTCATAGACTGGCGCTCAACGCCAAGCGCACCACGTGTTCCTCACGTGTGCGCTACTCGGCAGAAGCGCACTGCGTTCTTTGACTGGTGCAAAGCGCCAAGCGCACCATGTGCTGCGCTGATAGAACATAAATTGTTCTTTAATAAAGCCCAGAGCTATGATGAATGCTCAGCATTCAGTAAAAGACAAAAACATTGTCAGAATCCAAATCAATACTCAGCGTTGTTAAAAGGGTCAAGCCCAAATGAATGCTCAACAGCCCAAAATAAATGTTAAATATTTTAACTTGACTGGACATAGCCCAAGATTGGCCATAAGTCCTCAATTTAGATTAATTGAGCCCATACGCTCATAAATCTTTCAACAAATCTTAGCCCCAAATTGGACTACAGATCTTGCAACCAAAATTGTTCCAAGGGTACATCTCTAAACCCCTCTGATTTATGTCGTTGTAATCCTTCAACGTCTTCAGAGAGGTGACGGGTCTCAGCAACCATACATTTCATAGACTATGACGTCTTTAAACTGGACTGTGGGGTCCTTAAACCTATGGACTTTGATGTCCTTAACCTCGGATTGTGGGGTCCTTAAGCCCATGGAATATGATGTCCTTAACCTCGGGCCGAGATGTCCTTAAACTAATATTGGACCGTAATGTCCTTAAACTAATTATGGACCGCAAAGTCCCTAAACTAAAATAGAGTCCAAATGCTCTTTTGTCGGATCTAAACGATCCCGTTAAGTTGATCTTAGTTTGAAATTAGACTAACGCATCCTTAACAAATGTTTAAATTGATCTTAGTTTCAAATGAGACTAACGTATCCTTAAACCCAACCCTCAAACCCAAATCTAAGAAAATACGGATTTGGACTAATCCATGCCCTACGGGGGACATCAAAAATTAGTCTCCGTATACAATCCACAGGCAACCACAAACAAAACAAACACCCACGAACAATTTTCTTAACTTCCTTTTTAGCCATTTTATACTTCTCAAATCTCTCCGCATCTTTACTTTTCTTCAAATGTTTATAAGAATCCCACTTGATTTTAATAGCAGGCTTTACTTCTTCGTTCTACCATGATGTGTTCTTAGATGGTGGAGCATCAGCTTTCGACTCACCAAGTAGATCTCTATCCACTCTCTTGATACAACTAGCCATCTTATCACAAAGGAAGTAATAAGTATATTAATCTGGTTAATCGGCATAAGTAATAATTTAGAGGGGAAGTAATTTTTTTACCTCAGTGGTTTATAAAGAATGGCAAAATGCACATTCCATAGTTCTGTTGGTTCCAAAATTAGACTTGCGGTTCGACTTCAGCCTTTTTGACTTTCCAAGATTCTTGCTTCGGATTTCCTTCCCGGTATTAATTTGCTGCACAAGGTGATAAAATAAGTGTAAATACTATGAAGTTGGCTATGAACATTACATGGCAAGGAAGTCATAGAATCCTTGTAGGCATGACAAGTTTTATAACACACCTTCGAATTATGAGGGCTTTTGAGATAACACCAATGAACTTTAAAAATGCCATCCCAAACTAGCAATACAAACAACAGCAACAGCAACAACTGAGCCTTACATCCCAAACTAGCAATGTAATATGAAATTGTTTGACCTTTTTTATTTAAGACAATTCATGGGACATAAAACATTACTTGTTTTGAAAATAAAACTTCGGATTTTCTTAAATCAAACCCTAATACTTCTTAGATCAAATCCAAACCAACACTTTCAGATTGCATTGCTAGTCCAGTGGAGTTTCATGGTATTTTTAAAGTTCATTGCCGTTATCTCAAAACCTTGGAAAGTCGATTGTGTTCAATAAAATTTACCCAAATTTTAAAAAGAAAAATGCTGTCATGTACATGGAGTATAAGTAGTAAATACCTTTAAAATCTCCAAGTGTGATACAAGATAACTTGCATCTTCGTTTGGATTATCGTATTTGTCGCAATCCGAATCTTTTTTTCCCTGCTATTCTTCCCCTTCAGGACTTTGCATCTGTTTCTTGCTTCTTAGGGTCTCATGTTCGTTTCCAGGACTTGTTGGTATCATATTGTCTATAGGTGGTGCAATACAAGTATCGTTGATTAAAAGTGAATAAGACTTGTAGTTTCCTTATGCATCATGCATCTATATTTTAACCTTCAATTTTAACCATACATGCACAATATACTCACAAGTAGTTAATGGTAATACTTTTCATTCTCTAACTTGAGCATTTCATTAGATTTTTTTCCAATTTATATCAAGTACAGAAGAATTCATGTTTTTGTAAATATTTACCAATCGATTTATGCAAGAAGCAGGCTTTAAATCTACTAATACTCATATAAGCTTAGTAAAAATTCTACAACAAACTCTGAAGAATGAAAAATGATTATCTTGGTTAGCAGAAGATATTTTGCAGAACGGACATTCACAACCATTTTCGGTTGAAATATCTGTGCATCAGCTGCAATTAATCAAGGAAATGGATAAGTATTGTGCAATGGGAAACTGCCGAAATAAAGGGTGAGATGGCTAGAAATGAAATCAAATAAAGTTGTCAAACCTGCACAGGATGTGCTTACAAGGAAGCATTTTTGGCATCTCCAACGGCTTTAGGCTGTCACAAGGAATTGAACTAAATAAGGACACTGAAACTGAACATTATGTACGGGCATTACAAGCATCGGTAAAAATTGTATCCATGGCACTTCCTCCGCCCCCACACCAAAGCACAAAATAAAATAAAATAAAAAACAACTATATCAATAAATAAAAAACAACTATATCAATAATCATAACATAAGTAAGAACACATGGAGGCCAAATATGAAAGTCTGCTCAAATTTATTGTCATTGTCTCCCGATTGCATAACAATCTCTCCAAACCTTCAACAAGTGACATCAAATTATCCCCAATTACGAACATTTCAAAGACTATCTGTCTTTCTTGGTTGGGTGGCGCCTGGACCATGTGCATAAATCAATACTAAGTGCATCTTTTGTGGTCAAGAAGTCTGAGTGACCTTTTGTGATGTGAAGCCAATCAAAGATGTTGTGTTCATCATGTAGCATTCGGTGTTGCTTACAATGATGCAACAAACGTTGCTGGTACAAAAACCTATAGTGACTAGCCGGTTGATGAGTTAAAGCATGCCTCTCTCGTGCCTACAACATCAATCAATTTGTAAATTTGGATACTTTTCTACCAAAACACTTCTCACCATTCAGCCACATCACTTATAAAGCTTAAAATCGACATTAGTTTCTCTTCACAACCAAGAATTGTGAGGATGGGATTCATGGATGAGAAACTAAACCTCGCCAAACAATACGACGAGCGGTGATTGTACCAACACTCATGCATCAAATTCTCCCATTAGAGATTCAAATTGAGCATCCTTCAGCAAGAAAAGTACTACGATGAATGACATCCAACGAAGTCCTCGTTTTGCTCTCCTTTCCATTTTTCCCCGTGTAAGAAGAGAAACCAACAATAAAATGGAAACCCATGATCCCCGTAGAAATATGTCATGCCTTATCAAATTAGCAATTACCACAATAAAATAATAATTATGTAGCCCCACATTTGATAAGTACGCAACATTGAAGTGACCTAGAACATCTGAAACGTCCACTTATGGAAACAAAATGAATCCTAAAACCATGGATTTCAGCACAAACATGAGAGGCTTCCATGTGTGCGTGCGCGCGCCTGTGTGTAGGTTAATAACACTTGTTGGTGGCATCCAAGGAAACAAGCTTTGCATTGCTTGTAAACCCCCAAGACTCCCAACTCACGACTTACGTTGATCAACAAGCCTTATATGACATCACAACACATTTTGGACTATAATAGAACTCAACTCAACTCTACTCTCAAACCATACAAGTAACACCTGGCAGTGCACAAGGATAACCTCATTTACACTGATTTTAGAGTAGAGTAGGGATGACGTAAAATGGAAGGTCAAATTAGAAACTTTCAATCCATTTACATAAACATAAAGGGAAAAGGTAGTATACCTAGATGCAAATATGTTTCTTTTTAGTCGTTTTTCTTGGAATAATTAGTGTATATGATATATACATTTTGACATGGCAAGCTTACGATTTTATTGCATTAGATGACACCAATTTATTGCCTTTAAAAATCACAATTATTTGATCGGCAATAGTTTAGTGGTACGGGCTTCATCATTTTTAGTCTTCTTAACTTTTATCGTTGTATTTATTGATTTAGAGAAAGCGTGCGACAAGGTACCTAGAGAGGTATTATGGGGGACAATGATTAAGAAGGGGATCCCCGTCAAGTACATTGATATAATCAAGAATATGTACAATAGGGTGGTAGCAAATGTAACTTGCGGTGGCCTAACGAGTGATTTTCCGATTACAATTGGCTTACATCAAGAATCTGCATTAAGTCCATTCATGTTTACCATCGTGATGGATGAACTTACTTGAACTATCCAAGATGAGCTACCTTGGTGCATGCTATTCGCTGATGATATTATTCTAGTAAATGAGATGAAAGCAGGGGTTAGTGCCAAATTGGAGTTATGGAGGCAAACGTTGGAATCTCAGGTGTTCAAATTGAACAGGACCAAGGCAGCATATATGCATTGCAAATTTAGCAAACAGAGAAGTCGAAACCACATTGGTATAACACTGAAAAGACAAGAGATGTCACCGAGCGATCAGTTTAGATATCTAGATTCCATCCTCCAAAAGGATGTGAAGATCGATAGCGATGTTAATCAAAGGATTCAAGCTGGTTGGTTGAAATGGAGAAATGCAACAGGAATTTTTTGCGATCGTAACTTTCCGTTAAGCTTGAAAAGGAAGTTTTATCGGAGCGCTATTCGGCATGCCTTATTATATGGTACAAAATGCTGGGCTCTTAAGAAGCATCATACACAGAAGATGTACGTAGCGGAGATGTGAATGCTTCGTTGGATGTGTAGTAACACTAGAAAAGATAAGGTGCGAAATGGCGATATTCTTACAAAAATTGGTGTAGCACCTGTGGAGGAAAAGATACGGGAAACCGGCTAAGATGGTTTGGTCATGTGCGACGCAGACCTATGGAAATACCGGTTCGACAAATGGATACTATCGATATAGGCAATGTCAAATGGGCGAAAGAGAAACCGAAGAAAATATGGATGGAAGTGATACGAAAAGATATGGTTGCTAAAGGCTTCAACGAAAGTATATTGTTTGATAGGAGTGAGTGGGGGCGGAGAATTCATGTGCTGGACCCGGCGTGATTCTCATGTTGGTTCATGTAGCCTACCCCATATACTTGGGATAAAAGGCTCAGTTGTTGTTAACTTTTATTGTTGTGCAAAGAAGATGCTATTTTTTTTTGAAAGTATCACATTTAGGAAAGATAAGGGCATCCATACGATACTTGCTACTATTACTATATATAGTTCAAGATTGCATTTGCAAAGGAAACTTTTTGTTTTTTTAAGAAAATAAACTTCCTAGTATTTTGTGGGTTTACTTGAATAACCTCTTGAGTAAAGGAAAATTTTATCATTTAATCATTAAGAAAAGTTATTTTAATTTTAAATTACCTATTAGATTAAGGATATATCTAGTACTAAGGTAAGGGTACCCTTATCCTACTCATTGCCAACCTACAGCAAGTCAAAAAGAGGCTCCCGTTCAAGTGTCAAGACGAAATTCTCTATAGTTACCTATGTTTACTTTTTCCCAAGGAAGCACAGCAACTATATCAATAAGTAAAGATAGAACGTTTATTAAAAAGTTCATTCTTGTTTCTTGTTTCTTAACAATCTTGTTAATTGTTTTTCATGAACTCAACAATGATTTTTCCTCATTTATTTCTCCATATTATCTCAAAGGAATTTCATTCATTTAAATATTAGACTATAAATTAGGAAAGCTTTAGTTGGAAGGCTTAAGATTAAAAGAAATCAAGTTATTAAAAGCGGAATACGAATCAAATCCTCTTAGGTCTATCTGCAAGTGGGTATAAATATCAAAACCACCTTTCTTCAATAGTGAGTTCACTTAATGCGCACTTAATATTTCATTTAAAGGATGTTCCTTAAATATCCAAAACCATTTAAAATTATTATTGCCTTTCATGTTGCAAGTTTGAAGACTAAAATTTGTTATGTCAATCCACACGCAATACAAATATGATAGAGAGGAGCAAAATCAAAATTAAATAGAACATACAGATTTAATGGGTTTGGCCAAATTGACCTACGTCCCCGAGCGAACTGATCTACTATACTCTCTAAAATGTGAAATTACAATGATGGTGGAGAAACTCTCAAACTCCAATTCCAAATACACCTAAAAATCTCACCAAAGAAGGCGGCTTCCTTGTTCTCTCAACAAAATTCCATACCAAAACATTAACTTCATAAGGTACATTGCAGTCTTTATATACTTGCACCTCAAGTAAAGGCCTGAACCTTGGGCTTCAAGCTCGACCAATCCCCACATGGCTGAGTCTCGGTCTACAGTTAATAATTTATGGCTCGTACTTCGAGCATGATAGTTAGAGGGCTTGAGCAACTTAATAGGCTTGAACATATAGCCTGATAAATGCTCGGAAAGTGGACCAATAGAGCTTGGTTATAAGAAATGCGGATTCAGATCAAATAATTTAAGACGCACATAACAATACTGAGGCGTGCTTGGTAGTATACCTAAATTGTTGCTTTCTCGTGGTTCAAATGCTACGAATGAAAATACTACGCACATTCATAATCACATTGGGAGACCTAAAGATGATCCTTCACGTAGTTTTATATCATGTATGCTCTTCACTCCCATCACATTTGCTATATGGTAAGAATAGGAAGTCTACAACAAGCGATATCAAAAGGTCTTATCATGTGACTAGCATTCAATACGTTATTCACCTCTGCTTGAATGATACCACAAAGATGCAACTTACAGAGCACTATTTGGTGAAGTTGTTTATTATTATAAGTCAAACCCGTAATCTTAGATGTTCTCGACATGTACTTTTTTCAAGACCAAGCTTCATTACTAAGAAGTCAGAGGCGTCATCTAAAATGTCCTTTTCGAAGTACCGAAGGACACGATAAGCAGGCATATATAGTTTATAGTGTTTGGGCTGGCATATCATCCAACTCATGCGGCCACGTCGAGATATGGTACGGCACTTGAACCCATTCCTGCAGTGCATGTTTGCAGAAAAGAGATTCTTTTTTTCCATTCGAGAAACGACGAGCATGACTAAAGTGGCTCTTCGGCGTTCCTAGAAGGTTGGATGATCTCATCCTTGAATCGTTAGGGATCGTCTTTTCTCGTCACCTGTCTATTCTTGAACATATTCCCGACTTGAAATTTTGAACATTAATTGAAAAGGTGGTTATTATTCTTTTTTTATGTTATATGATATTGTTTTCTAGCAAGCTATCAAGATATCAATATAAGTAAATCTGGAGTTACAATAATTGCTACACTTGATGATTGCTTATAGATTTATGTTCATATTGAGTTAGATTGATGATGATAAATATAATTCCTGACGCTCTGTTATAAAATGTGTTTTATGGGTCATATATGCACCCGCATATGCATTATATTCTCTCCTGACGCATATAATTAAGCCACATGGTTTATTGTGCGGACAAATTTAGTTCATTTTTCAAAGCTAAAATGCCTATGCGGGCAATAATTTACACACTCAAAACACATCTCTTTTATAGATGGATAGGTTGCTATGTTAGAGCTTCTAACTAGCCAATTAACTTACATGAACCCTATTTTTTTTAACTTTTTCATTTCATTTTTCGTTCTTTTCAGTTACAAGGTTTTCTTTATTTTCCCTCGCTTTTTTTATAACACCAGCTAAGAAATTTTTTTTGACAAACCATAGAGAAAGAGTCTTGGTTATTTCTCTATTGCAGAAAGTTTTTCTCAGTGTTCTAAATATTGCCAATATATCTCCTATCTCAGCCGATATATTAGTTTTGGAAAGAAAACGATACAATATACCAAGTTTATATCTTTTTGTAGTTTTGAATAAATATCGGCCGATATATTGTAATATCGTCCGATATATCAGGTCGGATATATCTGTCCAAATATCACAATATTTTACTAATTTTATTTGGCTTATTGGTTTGCGAGTACAATTGCTAACAAACCCGACCCGACCCGTTATAAAGGATAGCTAATGGTCAAAGTTGCTGAAAAAGCTCGGATCAAGCTCTAACTTTACTTACCTCATACTCGAAAAAACCCTTGATCTAGATCTGGGTTCTTGAAGCAGTTGCCTCTCCAGGGCCTCTCTATCATCGAATCTCGTCCCTGTCCATCGCCTCTCCGTCCCTCAGCTCTTGAATTTGGGCTAAATTTTTGAGAGATTTAGTCATGGGTTTCTTAGAAATCCAGGGCTGGATATTGTAAAATTGCAGCACTCAATTTGTGAGAAATTCATAGCTAAATTTTCATATAAGTTAATGACTAAACTTTTAGAGAAAATCATGACTGAAGTTTCAAGAATTCCGTAACATTCAAGGTCTTCAGGAATTCAGTAACATTCGAGAAATTCCAGGAGGATTTAAACCTACGACGAGTCATTATATTTGACCGCTTTACAACTGAGCTATTGAGGAAAAAAACTCATCTAGCAGAGCCAACTTCATATTGAATCTTATTTATGACATTTAGAAAATATCTCCCGATATATCACGATATCGAATATCCGATATGAAAATCTTCGATCCGATATTCAAAATTTAAAACATTGGTCTTTTCAAATGTACTTCGATTATATTAGTTTTACCTATAAAGAATTTGAATTTTCCTCATTTTTTCTTCATTCACATAAGATGTTGTCTGCATATTATTTTATTTCCTTGTCTCTTCCTCTTTGATAATCACTCTACCACATAGTAGCACCTACTGTGTTGCATAGTGTATACCACTCCATAAACTTATTTATTAACTTCCAAATTTGATAAGGTATACATTTATGAAACAAAACATTTATCAACCATGACATCTAATATTCAGTAAATGATCAATCCATCTCAACATCCACCATCCAACATAGAATATCCGTGATCGACATAAACCTAACATATAGCATTTAGAGAACTGGTAAAGTAAATGCTTTATAATGTGGCCTAAATTAAAAATACCACCTTACTTGTGAACCTTCATAGTTGTATGATCGCTCCAGACAATGTTGCTTTACTAACCAAATCACCAGTTAATTGGATGAGTAGGACCAATCTTTTTGTTGGGCTTACACCTCCACAATAGTATTCTCCTTTCATGCAGACAAACCATTGATGATATGCTAAATCACTCTTCACAACATACATTTTCAATAATAAAGTTTCTTGGGGTGAGAAAACTAAGGTAAATACATAAGTATCATAATATATATGTCAGACACCATGATCCATGTACCTAGTGTATATCAATTTTAGACTTTAAATTAAAGATTGTTTCAGAAGCATATCTAATTACGGAGATATTGGTTCCATCGTCAAAAATAAATATCATTGGACATCTCAAGTTCATTTGTAGAAGGATTCATACAAATAATCCCTTTTGGTGTAATTACAATGAAGCTCCCAAAATTATCCAAATTATTTAACAACATTTGTGTATGGTGTGTGATATAACAGGAATTAGCTCGCTCCCGAGGTATAGCTCGCTCCTGAGCTATAGCTCGCCCGACGACTTAAGGCCTAGGCCTCCGCTAGCCATAAGACCCAATAGATCCGCATCCACTTAGCTGCACAGACCCAAGGCCCATTGGGTCCATATCCGCATCCATACCACCATAACAACGGTCCCGCATCCTTATACATGACAAGAATCTAAGGTGGCGGTTACTCAATACAATCTTTCTTCAATTCAAGATATGCTGGAAATCCTCTATAAATCTTCTCAACCAATCAAGGCCCTTCAGATGCACTTATATAAGTCAGATGTCATCATAACAAGCTACACATACTTTCCACCGCTAAAACCCTAATTCTCAAAGCGGCTACTGGCTTGGTCGAAGGCCACCGGAGTATCATTTTCGGGTATCTTTTGTTTTGCAGCTCCACGGATGCAACGATCTATCGCCTTGTCTACTTTTCATGCATACAAATTTATTAGCACTCACAAATTCATTGAATTTTATCCAGCTTGAGTATTGAAAAACTCTAGAATATTATAAAAAAAAGTATACCCAAGTGCAAATGAATTTTTTTTTGCATAAACCAGAAAATTTCAAAAACTAATTGACCCAGTATGATTTTTGGTCACTGTGAATTAGTTATTCAGGATGGAGAGATCCTTAATATTATTAGTGCTTATACACCACAAATAGGTCTTGATCACGCTAGTAAGTATCTATTCTGGAAGGATTTAGACGAGATGGTGCAAAGGACACCTAGCTAAGAGAAGTTATTTATTGGTGGTGATCTCAATGGACATATAGGTACTAGTCGTAGTGGGTTTGATGCTGTCCATGGAGGTTTTGGTTTTGGACAAAAGAATGAAGAATGTAGCTCAATTCTAGATTTTCCCTTGTCTTATGACTTGATCTTAGCAAACACTTGGTTTAGGAAAAGATAGTCTCACCTTATCACCTTTAGAAGCGTATCAAGTGTAAGTCAAATACACATTTTTCTGACGAGAATGATAGACAGAGATTGTTGTATCGATTGTAGGATAGTGCCAGGTGAGAATATAACCACTCAACATAGACTTTTAGTTCTAGATTTTTTATTTAAAAAAGAACCTAGGAAGATTAGACGTAAGGTAGAGCCTAGAATTATGTGGTGGCGACTGAAAGAAGCTAACCAAAAAGTTTTTATAGATCGTGTAGTTCAAAAGGGAATTAGCAGTCTGAAAATGATTCAAACAAAATATAGAAGATGGCTAGTTGTATCAGGAGGGTAGCAAGAGATCTACTTGATGAGTCAAGAGATGATGCTCCACCATCTAAGGACACATCATGGTGGAACGAAAAAATAAAGGCTGCTATTAAAATCAAGAGAGACTCTTATAAAGATTTGAAGAAAAACAGAGATGCGGAGAGAATTGAGAAGTATAAAATGGATAAAAAGAAAGTTAAGAAAACTGTTCGGAAAGCTAAACCTAAGGTCTACAAGGAGTTATACGAGAAGTTGGACACTAAGAAAGCTGAAAGTGATATATACCGGATTGCTCGGATGCGGGAAAGAAAGACCAGAGACTTATGTACGGTGGAGTGTGTCAAAGATGAAGATCAGAAGGTTTTAGTTCGAGATGAGAATATTAAGGAAAGATGAAGAGATTATTTTGAAAAATTGTTCAATGAGAGCTTTACTAAGAATTTGGATGGACTTGTCAATTAATCTCAAGATATAAACCGTGATTTGCAAGCGTAAAATAAGAATACCTAAAATTAATGAGGATTTGAAAAGAATAAGATCAAGAAAATTGGTTAGTCCAGACGGAATTCTTATCGAGATTTGAAGATACTTAAGAGAAATCGGCATTAAATGGCTGCCAGATCTGTATAATAAAATTTTGCTGACCAAAAAGATACTTAATGAGTGGAGGAAAAATACTCTTGTATCTATCTACAAGAACAAGAGTGACATTCAAAATTGCTCAAACTACCGTGGAATAAAACTTATGTGTCAAACATGAACCTTTAAGAGAGAGTGATTGAACACATGCTAAGAAAAGATGTTAAGATAATAGAGAACCAGTTTTGGTTCATGTCCGGACAATTGATGACATAGGCTATTCATTTGCTTCGTCAACTTGTCAGGCGTTTTCTAGAGAAGAGATGAGATTTGCATATGATATTTATTGATTTAGATAAAGCGTACGACAAGATACCTCAAGAGGTATTATGGAGGGGCAATGATGAAGAAGGGGGTCCCCGTCAAGTACATTGACATAATCGAGGACATGAACGATGTAGTGACAAATGTCAGAACTTGCAGCGGCCTAGCGAATGATTTTCCGATTACAATTGGTTTACATCAAAGGATCTGCATTAAATCTATTCTTGTTTACCATCGTGATGGATGAACTTACTAGAACTATCCAAGATGAGATACCTTAGTGTATGCTATTCGCTGATGATATTGTTCTAGTAAATGAGACGAAAGCAGGGGTTAATGTCAAATTGGAGTAATGGAGGCAAACGTTGGGATCTTGGAGGGTCAGATTGAGCAGGTCCAAGACAGCATATATGCATTGCAAATTTCGCAAACAGAAAAGTTGAGACCACATTGGTATTACACTGGAAGGGCAAGAGATATTATCGAACGATCAGTTTAGATATCTAGGTTCCATCGTCCAAAAGGATGGAAAGATCGATAGCAATATTAATCAAAGGATTTAAGCTGGTTGGTTGAAATGGAGGAGTGCAACAGGGATTTTGTGCGATCGTAACTTTCCGTTAATGTTGAAAAGAAAGTTTTATCGGAGCGCTATTCGGCCTGTCTTAATATATGGTACAGAATGCAAGGCTCTTAGGAAGCATCATACACAAAAGATGCACGTAGCGGAGATGCGCATGCTTCGTTGGATGTATGGTAACACTAGAAAAGATAATGTGCGAAATGAGAATGTTCATGCAAAAATTGGTATAGCACCTGTGGAGGGGAAGATGCAGGAAAACCGGCTAAGATGGTTCGGTCATGTGCAACACAGAGCTATGGAAGCACCGGTTCAACGAATGGATACTCGATATAGGCAATGTCAAAATGACGAAAAGAAGACCGAAGAAAATATGGATGGAGGTGATATGAAAAGATATGGTTGCCAAAGACCTCGATAAAAGTATACTATTCGATTGGAGTGGGTGGAGGTGAAGGATTCATGAGCTGGACCCGGCGTGATTCTCATGTTCATGTAGCTTACCCCATATGCTTGGAATAAAAGGCTCAATTGTTGTTGTCAACTAGTTATTCGGGGCTGTATCCGTATTATGGGCTAGGGTCGAAAGGGTCAACAAATCATTACAAAGTACAAGCGAAAGCCCTATTAATTTTTTTTCTAAAGAAAGAAAACAAACGCTTTTTTCGATCATATTTCATATAACGTTTTTACTAAAAAGAAATAATTTCAAATTAAATTTGACCCGGTTTTAAGAAATGTGTTTGCTCTTTTAGCATCTGAATTCGATAGATTTTATTTCTTTTAGAGTTTCTTATGTGCTTTTATGACATCCATAGCTACTTAGGATTAGTATTCTCATGAGCTAACAACTATACAAGAGATCCTTCACGAAAATACTTGCCAAGAAAACTCCATTTACTTTGACTGATTCGTTCGCTAATTTTATTCGTCTCCTCATCGATATAACACACATTCTTGGTGATCACAAAAGTACACCTTGGCGAACAAGTTCTTGAAATTGTTGCACGTGAGTGTACACCTATCTAAGAGAGCATATCATCAATTTCCTTTGCATCAAGAGATTTACTACAAGAGAAGAAAATATGTTTTCAAGGACAGTAATCTTATGGTCCTATCAATAATTAGTATAGTTTAGATTTATTTTGCAGTAGATTAGCTCTGTAGCATGAAGTGCAAACCAAGACGATATCTCCATGTGACATCAAAGTTGTTTTGGAACATATTAAGTTCAATCCATGGAGTTCATTTGATGTAGTCCTTCACATACTGGTTGTAGTTTATTCCATGTGCTGAGATGCATAGTCCACATATAGCAAAAGTCAAAAGGGTGGGTATCATGTACATGTTGAGAGGTGCGTATCCTTTTTCCTTATTGATGTAATTTCTCATCATAATGGGACCAATGGCCATATTAGGTTAGTAAATATGGAAAGTATGTCAATCTATGCTAATAGAATCCATTGACACCAAATTAAGCTAATAAATATGGAGTACGCTGCGGGATCCAAATAAACAACTATATTTATATACGAGGAAAGACGACTTGTACAATCCTTATCCTGCGGAACACCTACTCAACAGAAACAAAAAGGAGGGGGGAGGGGGGCATGCACATGGGTGGAGCCTGTTGTACCCCCTCCTTTCACCTGTTTGCGCAGGGGTTCCTCTAGAAATGCGTAAACATGAGCCAGAGAGAGTGGATAAGAAAGTAAACAACGTTCACTTAGTCTCTTCATATCTTCGTCTTATCTACACAAACATGTCTTCCTGTAATGGTACATGTTCTTATACATTAGGGCATGTTTGGATAGTTAGGATTAAAATCCATAGGATTTAATTTGGAATTAAAATATCCCAGAATGCACTTACATTCTTTTTGGATGAAACTGTAAGGGCTTTTCAACTTGAGCGTGTTTGGATGGTTTGGGATGAGGATAATTAAATCAACCGGCTTTAAAAAACAATAAAAAGCTCTAATTCAAGAAATTCAACAAGAAACAGCTCAAAAAAATAATAAACTCTAATTCAAGAAATTCAACAAGAAATGCTCAAATGACTGCCAGAAATTACTCATCGGGGTCCTGAGCATGATTGATTCCTCCTCTTCATCCTCGTCTTGGCTTCCGAATCATCAAATGAATGGTAAGCGTCAAAATCAGCGAACCTTGGCCTCGATCTGGAAGGGAAGAGGAAGTTTCCAGAAGAGCCGCAAAAGTACTGGCCTAAGCCTTGAGGCGCTTCTCTTTCCTTAGACATGAACGAAACCCTAGGAATCAGCAACCAGAACGCCTCGGACTCTCTCGAAATTGGAAATGGAAATGAAATTGAACGCCAAAACCCTCATTTTGATTGCAGTCGGAGGGGGAATTGGATGAGAATAAGATCGAGATGGAGAATTTTGACTTTGGATGGCGAATTTGGGAGGTTAGGGTTAGGGTATTGATCAGGGAAATTTTGGGGAAGAAGATGAGGCAACGATAATGAATTTGGCCCACCCCCGAGATGCGGAGGCAAGAAGACGCGGGCCAAGACCTTTAGGGAAAAAATTGACCCTGAGACAGTTTTTTCTGTCCGGTGGATAGGACCAAATTAGAGGGTTCATTATCTGGATCAAAGAACAAAGAACTTATCCAAACTGTCTCTCTTGCAGGATCGGACCAATGCGGCGGAAAAATGGCATATGAGCTTTTTTCCATGGGATAGGTATTATCCAAACAAGGCCTTAAAAGGAAAAAAACTATAATGGGTCCCACTTTCCAATACAGTTTTATCCACATCCATAGCACTTGCTTAGAAAGTTTTGACTAAAATGTGACTCAACGCGTACTTGTAGAGGTTAGTATGTAGTAATTGAGATTGGAGCCATAGATTAGAATTGAATCTCCTAACTTCAAAGTGGGTTAGACGATAATGGAGCTATGGATTAGAGTTGAGTCGCCTAATGGGCTACGCGGAAAAAACGTCCATGCTACATTCGCATTTTTGGTTTGTGATGCCGCCAAAACTTGATTATCCAATGCCATGTGGCTATGCTAATATCTTTGAATCTTTCTTTAAGAAACAATGTTTCTTTCCAATCAAATATATGACAAGATAATGCATGTCTATAAAAAGCATTCAATAAGTATGAAAGAACCACTATGGGCGGATGAGCGCATTGTGGTTAGTAGGGGCAAAATGAAGACAATGATGTTCTATTGAAAAATCCAACAAAATAATATATTAAAAAACATTACACGATTTAATAAGTAAAAAGTTATCTTTAAAAAAATTTAAGCATTTGGAAATTTCTATATTATAAAGACATGTTGGGACACATACTATTAACATGAAGTACATTTACTATTATAACTAGGACTTACATGCCATCTTTTCATTTTTTAAAGAAAATCCAAAAAAAGAAAAAATTATCTCTCTAAATTTGTGATTTGCATTTATTTCATAGAGTCTCACTCTAAATTTGTGGTTCACATTCGCAGACACTAAGAATTGAACCCATGACCTTCAACTAGGCAATTGTGTAACTTCTCGTCTAGGCTAGACTTCAATATTGATATTTTATAGTATATGTATGTATAAATTATATCCAAAATATAATACTTTCTTGCTACCGATATAAATCTTTTATTTTTTGGCAAAAATCCAGTGGGGGCGATTGCCCCTGCGGAGGCCCATGTAGATCCGCCCCTGCAGACCACAAAGATACTTCATCCACATGGATAGCAAAGCTAACAAAACCGAGTATCAGTAGAATCAAGAAAAAAATTTAACAATTCATAGAAATCGAAAGTGCTCAAGGTTGAAAAGAATCAAAGCATTCGATTTATTTCAACCACTCTTGTCAGCAAGAAATTAACTATCATTTAAAAAACTACTTTTCCTTGTAAGTACCTGTAAGCATACAAGCATAGGAAAGGATGAGGCATAAATTTTTAAACTTCTTGCAAAAAGTTACAAATCATCTACATTCTCAGCCTCTCAGGCCTGAGCAATGTCAATATATTAACAAATCAAAATGGCATTATCAATTAATCACATAAATCCTTCAAAATTAGGGACATAAACATCGAAAATAAAGAGGAAGGGCGAGAATTTAAATACCAGCGAGGGCACTTCAGCTCCGTCCCCATGTCCTCAATATTAAGGGTATTTGAGCTGAGAGATTGCTCCATCATCCTCGATTCAGCCATCTCTTCTTATTATGATCCCCCAAAATATCTCGCGCGCACGCTAGAAGATGAAGATTAGGGCTACGATTAGGGGTTTTATTTGGTTGAATTGGGAGATACATCTCACTTGGAAAAGACAAAATTTGAAGAACTGTTAAGAGATAACAACCTTAATTTGGGGGAAAGTTGTTTTGATATATATGGGCTCCGATTCCAGGCCCATTCTTAGACATCAGATTCCGATAAAAATGATGTAATTATCATTTTGATATGTTTTGATTGAATTATACTATCATATAAGGGATGATGATAATTATTATAAGATAACATCCATAACTGTTTCTTTTTACTCCTCAAAACTGACCTTGGAACTGCTGTTTCAGTATCAAACATAAAAGACAGGTACAGTAAAGTAAAGACGATTGTGATAGCAACAACAGAATCAATGGTGATAATAGTGCCGGTAACGATGGTAGTGATGTCAATAACAACACCTGAAAATAATGTGGTTGATTTTGATGTGCAACACAGAAAAGCGGCTTTCTTTAAGAAGGTTGGTTTTTTCCGTTATGAAAAATGCATTCTACATCGTCAAGATCATATGCTTCTATTCTGTCAAACAACCCAGCATGATGTCTCCCTTGATAGTATAGCTCTCTAAAATAACTAATCATTTGTGGCACATGCCAAAAGAACCAACATTCAAGAGAACTAAAATGGGTCTTCTCTGGGTTTTCATTGAATTTTCTGTTAGGTAAGTGAGGAAATAGTTTGAGCTTAGACACTTATGAAGTAGAAGATGATAATATAAATGGAGATTAACCTCGAGGTATTTGCAAGTGTAGAGATGCTTACAATCTATACGGAGGGCCCATTTCCCTGTCAAAATAGCCCAGAAAACCTTCGATGTTATATTACAGGCACCATTCTCATCTACAGCAACGATGACACGCGTCAACTTTTCGCTCCAGGATCTAGTTAGGAGTGCATCACTTATGCATGCAAGCCTGCCAACATTATGCTGTGAACCATGCCAGAATATTATGAGCAATAAATAGTTCAATTTTTTTTTTTGGTTTTTTTTTTCATTTTTTTTTTGGTATGTTTGGATACACACAATCCTTCGGATAAAAATGCTAGATTCCATTTTTCCTCTGGATCAATGCAATCCTTTAAAAATGGTTGTTTGGATGGCATTTTCATGGGTAAATCCGAGGGGAAAAACTCCCCAAATAAGTCCATTCCATGGGATAAAAAAATATTAGCTAAGACCTCATTATTTTTCCCCAAACTTTTTCTCTCTGTCTTTTTGAAAATAAAATCAAGTGTCATAATATAGGTCAGATGCACAAAAAAAGAAGAAGAAGAAGAAGAAAAAAAAGAAGCTAACCTCAGGATTAAGTCAGTAAATTAATTAAAGATATTACCAGTATTTTCATCTTGGCACTCAGCCACGATTAAATTTTCATCTTGACACTGCATATGATAAACGTTAACAACAGCGACAATTGAATTGATGTCTTTATATACATTTACTAACGAATTGATAAGAGATGCAGGAGTTAAATCTGCAAGCATTCATTTACGCCTGGTTAAGTTATTAATCCTACAAGAATCTCAAAAAGAGCAAGAAATTGCCTAGATTAGCAAAATATACTTCACATGTAGGACATTCATAACCATTTTGTATCGAAAAATCAGTGCAATCACTGCAGACAATCAAAGAGATGGATCATAAGTATGTTTGGCGTTTACAAGGGGAAAACTGCCCAAATATAGCGTGGTAAATCTTAAAATAAAATAAAAATAAAATTACCAAACCTGCAAAGGATGTAGAAACATGGAAGCATCATTGGAAGCTCCAACAAATTTGAGCTGCCACAAGGGAATGAACTGAATAAGGACACTGATACAGAAAAAATACTAGTGGGCATTACAAGCACGGGAGGAAGCCCTACCATGGCACGCAACTTCCGACATCAAAGAATAAAACAAACATAAAATTAAAGAAGAAACTTATCGATAAAGCATCCTATAAGTGAGAAGATGCTGAGGCCGACTCAGAATGTTTAGTCAAAATTTATTGTTTTTCCCGACTGCAAAACAATCTCTTTAGACCGTCAGGCATCTAGCGACATCAAATTATCAAACTGTTGTCAAGTGTCAATTACAAACAATCAAACCCTCCTATCATTCTTAGCTTGGTAGTGCCCGGACCACATTTCATAAATCAACCAGTTCATCTTTTGTTCTCTGCCATGAACAAACTAAAAAACAACATTAGTTCTCTTCTCTCTTCAGAGCCAAGAATGGTGAGTATGCATGCGAAACTAGACTTCAACTAACTATATAATGGCTGTGGTTATATACGGGCGTAACTAATCCAAAGAAGCATGGTAAGTGCATTGCATGCAGCACTAACCTCTGAATATCTCAAAGGTCCACTAACGGCAACAAAACTAATCCAAAATCCTTGTGGTTTCAGCAGATATATGAGAGGCTTCCACATTTAAATGTGCAGGCTAACAATGCTCATGCATGGTATCCGAAGAAGCATGGTAAATGCATTGCATGCAGCTGCATGAAGTCCTGATACTCCTAATTAATAAGATACAACTTAGGTCAATGAATCCTTTTGTGACCTCACTACACATTTTTCACTATATATACTAGATCTCAACTTTCAAACCGTACAAGTAACCCGGCAAAGCGTAAGTGTTAACTCTTTAATCCTATTTTAAAGGTCTGCGTAAGATTAGTATACCTGTTTACATAAAATGGTAGCTTAAGGCTAAGGGCTTTCTATCCATTGATATTGTAAAGATTTAGATCATTTAAAGTTGAGGGAGGAAATTATATATTTTATTATTATGAGTGTACACGGGTTTTTGAAATAAGTGAGTTTCAATAATAAGACTCAAGCCTTATTGAGGTTTGACCCCATCTTATATCTTATACCCATATATCTCTAATAGTTTTTTCAATGTGGGGCTATTTTAATCCACACATCTCTCAAAGGTATTTTTCTTTGTGCTTGTAGACTGCTTCTCTCAGAGATATTGTTGAGATCTCGATCGATCTGGGCTCTGAAACCATATACAGATTTAGATTATTTAAAGTTGAGGAGGGCAATTATATATTTTATTTATGAGTGTACACGGGCCTTAATATATGTGGATTCTAACAATAAGACTCAAGTCTTGATGAGATTTGACCCATCTTATATCTTTTACCCATGTATCTCTTATAGTTTTTCAAATGTGAGACTATTTTAATCCCATCGTCGATATAAACATAGAGGGTACGGGGAATAAATCTCAATATATACACGTTTCTTTAACTTGTAAATTAATATTAATGTACATGATGTATGCATTTCCAAAAGGTTTTCATTTCGTTAGATGGCGCAAATTATTTACATTTAGAAAATCACAATTATATGGGTTATTTTCACTTCGACTATTTAGTTTAATATCATTGTTCGAAAAGGGAAATTTGAGGAAGAAGATGCTAACACTTGAAAAGTACCAAATCTCGAAGAGATTCAGACACACCTTACTATTTATTACCAATATATTTCAAGATTGCATTTGCTCTGAAAATTTAGAGTGTTTCTTACGTAAAAAGACTAATAATGATTTTGCATGTTTACCTACTTGCTAACCTATATACTGAAGGATCTCCCTTTCATATAGCCATATGGTCAATAATTTCAATTTTAATTACCTATTAGGAAAAGGATAAATTTGGCTTTTAGAGTACGGGTACCCTTATCCTTGTTGTCAACGTGACAACAAGCCAAAGAAAGGATCTCATTCAACCGTCATTGTTAGTTTGTTTGGCTCTGTTCGGGGAGCAGCACCCGCCGCTCAACACGTCGCCGCTCCCCCCGAGAGCGGCGATGTTTCCCACCCCCCTTGGGAGCGGTGGGAAAAGCTACCAATGGGTAGCTTTGCGATGGGGAAGAAAAGGGAGCTGATGGCCCTCCTTTAAGTTTTGTATTTTTAATTTTTTTTAAAAAATTATGGTGGGATCCATCTGTTTAAATTTTGTTTTTTAATGCATTTTTAATACACACAGTTTATTTTGGTAATTTATATTTAAAATTATGGTTACAAAACTATGGTTCATGTTATCCAAACTCTCCATGGTTACAAAACCATGGTTCCACGCCTTCCGAACACATCCCAAAATATAGTTTGGTTACAAAACCATGGTTTCACACCGCTCATCCAAACTAGCCCTTTATAGTTTATTATAGTTATTTTTCCATAGTGAAGATGCAATCAAGATCAATTCTTATTTTCTTTTCTTTTTTTGTATAGCTCTCCATATTACATTCCATCTCAACATAATTTTATGCACTTAAACCGTCTGACTATTCTAGGCAGGCTTTAGATAGAAGGTCAAGACCAAGACTCTTCTTATTACAATTGGATTATAAATCCAATGAGTGAACGTGAGTGTAAAGATCACAACCATCTTCTCTTCATTTTTCTTTTGGCTATGACGTCTTAAGAGGATATCGAACATACGACTTCTCACTAAGTTCTACCGCATATCTCTTCTTCAATCATGAGTTCACTTGATGGTGCATTTACGAGATGTTTCATAAATATCCTAAGACAGTTCAAACTACTATTTACTTTCATGGTTGCAAGGTGGAAGATTCGATATTAAAGACGATGCTTGGTAGTATACTTAACCGGTTGCTTCGTCATGTATCTCGGAGTGACGGTGCTTGGTAGTATACCTAAACTTTTGCTTCCTCGTGTATCTCGGAGTGCTTGGCATTAAAATACTGCGAACGCTAGCTAGACCTAATTTTCACGTATTGTCTCACTTATCGTTTAGGATAGCAAATTATACACTATGTATGTTCTTTAAGCTCGTCATATACCCTATGCGATAAGAATCAGAATAGTCTCTAAAAAGCGGTTTTATAAATGTCTTATCAGATGATTAGCGTTCAAAGCATTCTCTCTTGCTTATATGGTACCACTACGATGTTTGTTGAGAAAAGCAATATTAGGTAAGTTTTTATCATTAGAAATCATAGCCTTCGTCAAAATCGTCTTCAACATGTCTTTTGCAATGTCCTTTTCAAGCATTTAACTTCATTAATCAACAGTTAGACTTATCATCTTATATATCCCTGACATGTTTTTTGTAATGTCCTTTTTAAGCACCAAAGAACGTTGAAATGCATGTGAATATATTTTATAATATGTTATGTTTGAGCCAGCATATCTTCCAACTTAGTACACTACTACAAATAAGGGTTGCCCCTACGGATAAATCCGTAGAGGCAACCCACTGCCCCTACGGATATATGCGTAGGGGCGAAAAAATACCCCGTAGGTGCAAAGGCCGCAGGTGCAAGTTGAGGCCCTGAACTTGCCCCTACGGGCAAATTATTGCCCCTACGGATTTATGTGTAGGTATTGTTGCCCCTACGGATTACGCCGTAGGGTATAAGATTTTATATTATTTACAGTTTTTTTAATATATTACTTGTACCTACGGGCATGTCCGTAGGGGCAAGAACTATCCCCTACGGATATGTGCGTGGGTACGTTTCCGTAGGGGCAAAATATCAGGATTCCTGATATTTGGCCCCTACGGATAACGCCGTAGGGAAGAGGCAGTGGCCCCTACGGATATATCCGTAGGGGCTTTCCCAACCTCCTGGCACTGAGATCAGGGGGGAAATATCAGTTACTGCTGATATTTTGCCCCTACGGATATATCCGTAGGGGTAACATGTTTGCCTACGGATTAATCCGTAGGTACATATTTTCTGTATTTTTTTTAAAAAATAGGCTGCTTGATTTTTTCCCGCCCTGTGCACAATAATATATACATCAATCAAATCATATATTGCAGTATTCATAATCACATCTCACGCATATATATAATATACAAAAGAAACACAAAAACTGAATATGATATAAATACAAACCAATATCAATATCGTTTCAAAATGTAGTACAATGTGTATGATATAAATAAATACATGTTTCAAAAAATAAGAACCAAAAATCTACCCTAGCTCGGTCCAGCTCCACCTCTGAATAACGATAGAATAACGCGCGCCTGCTCCTCGGTCAATAAACTCTGCAATTCGTCGCGAGCGGGAGTCTGAGCGGCATGTGGAGCCGGCGACGTGGTCTGCGCAGCCGCCGTCGAGGTAGTCGCTTGCGGAGCCGCGGCTGCGGGAGTCTGAGTGGGCGGTGGAGCTACAGGAGCTGTCTGCGGAACCGCAGCCGATGTAGTGGCTTGCGGAGCCGCAGCCGAAGGAGATGGATGTGGAGGCTCGGCCGATCTACCATGTCGCGTCTAGACATAACGTGTGTAAGAAGCATGTAAGAACTGTGTATTATTCGAATTCGTATCATTATTAAGTTATTTCGAAACCCTGTTTGGATATCTAGTTTGGAAAAGCGTTGTTTATTTTAATTACATATGTATGTATGATTAATCAAACTTAAGTCTAAAACCAAATAAGCTCAAACTACGTACTAATTATGGATATGTTGATATGTATATAATATGAAATGATATTTTACCATAAAGTAGTATACATACCAGCATCTCCTTCAACTCCTGAACGCTGGCCCTCAAGCTATCCAGTACCTGATGGACATGCCGGTCACTGGAGACGGAGGAAGTAACCGCCGGGGTGGAGTCCAACCTCATATGGGCCCTGCTAGGGCCCAATCCCCGGCCTCTCTCCCAACCTCCGTGGTGCCCTCCGTGTGCGGCGTCCAGAACTGGGGTCAGCAGCCTCGGATCGTTCTGTCTGGTAAAATCGATCCCCGAAGCCTGGGCCTGCTCAACCACCCGCTCCTACACCCACATTAAGCAGTAAAGTATAAGTATAAAATTTAAACTTGAACCTTCCAAAACTAAAATTTCAAATTTGGGTAGAAAAAATATTAACACTTACGCAGTACTCCTGGGTAGCGACGTCGGGATATCGAAGCTCGCCCGTGGAGGGATCTGTCGAGGTGCCGTGGACGGCAAGATATGCGGACAGCACGCTCGGTGTACCACCTGACGCCACGGTCCGAGATGTCTGCAATATTAGAAAGTAACTCTTAATATTAGAAATATTAGAGAATAACTCTTAATATTGCAGAATATTAGAGAATAACTCTTAATTTACCGATAACTCCATGGCTCGAGTAATGTTCCTCGAGCCACCTGTGTAAGTGGGGCGACCCCTCTTCGCCGACTTCCTGCTCTCCGTATTCTGAGCGGCCTGTTTCTGCACAACGCATTAACATTTAGTTCTCTAATTAAGAAACACAAAGAAATAAATTATATCATAAATAATGAATTAAATTTAAAATACATACCTGTTTGCGTTGGGAGTCGAAATAAGCGCACAATAGAGGCCATGTCTCTACGTTGACTCTCGCAAACGCCGGAGTAGATAGGAGGGCCGCTCTCTCTGCCTCGGGGGTCGCCATCCACAGGGAGTAGCAGTCGGCCTTCAGCTCATTCCTGTTGTATCGGACCTTGGCCTGCATGTTCTTCATCAGGCCATTGTACAGAGCATGAAGGTCGAGCACCCTCCCCGGGTGATCAGGGTCGGTTACAGGCTGAAAATCGTAATCCAACTGAAAATACCCAAAAAAATATTGTTATTAGATTGCAAGTGTTAATAATAAATATATTGGATAGATCAAATGAAAATATATATTAATACATACCCGAGCCTGATCAAAGAAGAGGGCGAATGAGCGCTGGTGCTGCTCGCCCCACTCAACGTGAAGTGGATAGTTCTTCACGATCCGGCTCTCGTCCCCCAAATACCGGCCGAACCTCTCGGCATGAGGACCGGTATAGCGATAGTCAAGGGTAAAAAATAGGGGGAATGCTGCCTCCCCCTAGCTCTATCAGGCCTCAGCCTATGGGACTGATTCGGGCCTTGAGTCCCCCTCTGGGGATGGAGAGGCCCTGCGTCTGCATGAAATATCAAGACAATCAATAATAAGACAAAGTTGTATTAAGAAATCAAGATTAAACAAAAATTCAAGTGTGATATATACCTCCGGTGACTAGCGCACGAGCCTGGGCCCGAGCAGCAGCACGAGCGGGACGATAGTTCCTCCGGTGAGGAACAACCGGGGTCCCGGACCCGGACGCATCCCCTCCAACTATAAAATAAACATCGACGCTAAATTTCCATGAAGTTCATATTTATTCTATAGAGTATATGTAAAATGAATAAATATTTTAAATTTATTCATACTAACCTGCAGACGATGCGGAGGGTATGGAAGCGGCAGGAGTGGCCCCTGTGGAAGGTATGGACGCACCACCTATAATTAGACAATTAAAAATAGATTATATAAGTAATTGCAAAAAGAATGTGTAGATCAATAATATAACGTTCTAAATCAATATGCATGCACTATAGGATATATAAACATACCCGCAGGTGCGGTGGTGTCACCACCTACAGCTAGACAATAATAAAAATTGCTAAGTAAGAGCAAAAGGAATGTGTGTATTTATGATATAGCATTCTAAATCAATATACATACACTATATGATATATAAACATACCTGGAGGAGCGGGGGTGGCCTCTGTCCCAGATGTGGACGCATCACCAACAACTAGACAATCAAACATTGACAATATAAGTAATTTTGACATAAACATGCATGAATATCTGTAATATTACATTCAAAATGGATATACGTGCAGTGTACCGGGAGGTGTGGCCAAATCAACACGGAAGGAGGCATCCGAAGGGGTCTCCGATCTGGGTGCAAGACCGGCCCTCTGAAGCTCCCTACGGAGCTCTCCGGGCGGCAGAACCGCTCTGCCTCTGCCTCTGCCTCTGCCGCGGCTGGAGCTCCTGCCGCCCCTCGCTGCTCCCGACAACGTCATCAAATCTAGATAAACGGTTCGTGGACGCATTAGACAATCATTAAAAGTATCGACTATATATGATCTAGAGCGTAAAATGTGAAGTAATAATATAACATTACTGATAACCTTTTTCGTTTCGTGGGCGCATCATACATATCTACTTGGATTTCATCGTCGATGTCATTTCTAACCCACGTAACTTCATGATCGGTCGAAGACAACCCGTCCTTCGAAACAGACGGTCGGAGCACTTTAAGCCTTCGCTCTTCTTCGTCCTCATCGCTGTCCTCGTATTCTGGGACATCGTAGACATCTCTAGGTTTCCATCAGCATACAACACTCTACCCCGGATGCTTCACACACTGTGAGTAGTATACTTGGAACGCTTGGTTCGGAAAGATAAACGGATCGTCCTGACCGTAAAATCGAAGTGTGTTCACACTGGTCAATCCATATTCATCTTTCCAAGTCCCAAGACTGCTTATCCACCTGTCCGTATCGGTTCGCGGATCGTACCAAGTACACTGGAATATATAAAAGGGTTCTGATCGTCCGGGATAGTGGATGCCGAGTATATAATTTAAGTACCCATAGTAAATCACACCGTCCGATCCTACCGTCGCAATCCCACTATTCTGAGTGGTTCTAGATGTTTCTATGTCCTTAACTTCGAATTTGTATCCAAGGACACCAAATCCTTTGTAATATGCAACCTCTATACTAGGAAATTGAGCTAAACATCTTGAATCACTCTCAAATAATGCAGACAAGTTCGGATCGTGGATCTAACAAAACAAATTTTACGACAAAATACATAACGATACAAGTTTAGATTAAAACTGATAGCAATAAATTGTTATTCGAATAATTTACATGATCTGTGACCCAATCACAAAAATTATCCTGATGGTATTTTTCCAAACGTTCTTCGTTCCAATCAGGATGCCCCTCAGGTATCTCATTAAAATGAGTTCTGTTTTTGACAAGTAATTGTGACATTAATATTATGTCATTTCATACACATACAAACACAGATATAACAATTAATCCAAAAGAACTTACTCTCTAATTTGTTCAAGATATGCGCAATTAAGCAAGATAAACCGGTATATCTTGTTGATAAACATAGTGTCTACCCTCTTATACTCGGCTTTACCATATGGCCCGTCTTGAATTCTTCGTGGTCAGTTAAGCCTTGTCTCAATGTTCTCGTCCAGATAGCGGGAACAAAATGTGGTTGCTTCATCAAGAAGATAATCTTGCATGATAGAACCCTCTGGTCGATTTTTATTGCGTATATACTTCTTAAGAGTGTAGAGGTACCTAATGAGAATATGTTGAATAAATAAATACGGGCATACATGACAACAATAAATTTATAAATTGCGCGAAACGAAAAATTACACGTACCTCTCGACGGGATACATCCATCGATATTGTACTGGTCCGGCTAACTTCGTCTCAGTTGCAAGATGAACCGTCAAGTGTATTATGATATCGAAAAATGACGGTGGGAAAATACGCTCAAACTTGCAAAGTATCAACGCAATAGAATTTTCTAATTTATCCAGCGTCGCAACCTCCAGTGTTTTAGCACACAACTCCCTGAAAAAACAATATAGGTCGTTGATTACTAGACCAACCGAGTCGGGGAGAGAAGTCCTGAGGGCTAATGGAAGAAGGTGCTCCACGATAATATGGTGATCATGACTTTTCAGCCCATCAATCTTGCCCTTCACAATTTTTATTTTCTTGCTGAATGATCCTGAGAAACCTGTGGGCACTTTCAAATCATATAACACCTGCAGGAATCTTTTCTTCTCCGGTTGTGACATATGATAAGCGGCATTGGGAAGTACAAACTTGCCCGGTTTACCCGCTACCGGTCTAGGGTGCAATTCACTTCTTATTCCCCACTCTTCTAGATCCATCCGAACATTCACGTTGTCTTTCGATTTCCCGTCTTTACACAGAAGCAAGTTAAGTATGTGCTCTGATACTCCCTTCTCTATATGCATGACGTCCAGACAATGACGCACTGAATTTGTAGACCAGTACGGAAGCTCGAAGAAAATGCTTAACTTGTTCCAATATTGTGGTTTGACCTGTTTCGTCGGATCCATCCCGAAGGTCACGTTATTGTAACCATCCCATTTAGCAGTCACGTCCTCTCCGGATAATGGGGATGGAGCCCCAAGAAGCTCCTGATGACCATCAAAGTGAACCGTGTCTAACCTATAGGGGTGGTCTGGAGGCAGAAAACGTCGATGGCCGCAATAACAAACCTTCCTGCTAAAATTCAAAAATTTTGATGTTGTGTGTTCATGGCAATGAGGACATGCTTTGTGACCATGTACAGACCAACCTGATAGCACTCCATACGCAGAAAAGTCATTAATTGTCCACATTAAACCTGCACGCAGTATGAAGGTTGTATTTGTGTTTGAATCATATGTCTCTACACCATCAATGAACAAAGTTTTCAGCTCCTCGATCAGAGGTCGGAGATAGACGTCGATATTGTTCCCCGGTGAGTTTGGTCCGTCGATAAGAAGAGGTATCATAAAGTATGATTGGTCCATAGCCAACCAAGGCGACAGATTATAAATTATCATTACAACGGGCCATGTACTGTGACTTCCAGCCATATAGTTGAATGGGCAGAAGCCATCGGTAGCCAGTCCGAGCCGGACATTGCGAGGATCGCTACTGAATATTGCGTGCCTCCTATCGAAATCCTTCCATGCCGGTGAATCTCTTGGATGGCTCATTTTTCCATTTTCGCTTGGAGGAGCACGGTGATGCCAAATCATTGCCTCGGCTGTTTTCTTGCACCTGAATAGCCTCTGTAGCCTCTGTGTTATGGGAAAATATCGTGCTATCTTCACAGGTATATCAGGCTTCTTATCAGAATCTTTCGGCTTATACCTGGCCTCTCCGCATGTTGGACACTCTTTCAAATCTGAATTCTCTTTCCGGTACAACACGCAATTTTTAGGACATGCTTGAATCTTCTCGCACTTTAGACCCAAATCAGACATTATTTTCTGGGCTTCGTACCAGCTTTCGGGCGCATTATTTCCTGGAGGCATAGAATCTTTCAAGAACGAAAGAAGTATTGTGAATGACTTGTTGCTCCATCCATTTAGGCACTTAATCTGGAAAAGTTGGACGAACCATGAGAGGGTGGAATACTTCGCATTCTCATAAATTGGTTTCCTAGCATTATTCATGAAATTTTCATATTTATCCGCACGCGGTCCTTGACCGGAAGGAATGTCATCTTCGGTACGAATAGATTCACCTAGGGCAGCCTCTACCATATCCTCCATTTCTTCTGATGGAAATAAATTTCCGTCTCCTGCCGTATTACCGAATTCTTCTTCTTCTCCTGCCGCATTATCGTGTCCTCCTTCTTCTTCTACCGCAGTACTGCATTCTTCTCCTTCCCCGTGATATTTCCAGGTTGAATAAAGTCTAGTAAACCCATGTTTTACAATATGAAGCTCTGCCAATTCTCCCTTCTGCCAGTACTTATTGCCACATCTATCGCACGGACAGAGAATCTTCTCTATTATTATCTTATTATGTGCTCGTGCAAATTCAAGGAAAGCGGCAACTCCTGCGACAAACTTAGGTTGCATATGTTGTTTCCAATCCACATACATCCAGTCCTTAACTCTGACGTACTCATGGGCCATGTTAGACTGAATAACATATAAATTGTAGGTTATGCTGACTATTGAGAAATATAAGAACGGGATAGTTACTGACAAAGGAGAAAATCCGTGTATATACTTTGTGTGTGTGTTTGTCGTTGAAAAGAATAAATCATCGCACGTTATGTTAACCGATAGACGGGGACTAAGTGGCGCTTTTAGTTTCATATATGAGTATCGATGGGAATATGAAGGTTTCATATTATCATATATTGGTTTTAACCCAAACATCTCGAATAGCTCTCTAATTATGCGTTTGTATGTATGTGTTCCGGCTGTCGGGGGTAGGCTTCTATCCCATTAAGAATGTATAGAGCGAACGCCCATCACTTGTGCTTTCAACCGTTTCGAGTAAATTTCGGCAGCACCTCCCCGCTGTTCTCCGAGTACACTGTAATAGAATAGATAATCATTTCAAAGCTGTGAAACAACGTTGAAATGAACATCTAATCTATCTTTGTACACGGAGAACCAGCGGAAAGGTACCGACGAAATATCTCGAAACGGATGAAAACACAAGTGAATGAAGGCATTTGCTTTATACATTCTTAACTTGTCCACACGGGACAAATCTATGGGTTACCATACGATTGAATTTTCTCGTCGCGTAGACTATACGACGGTTGTTAGTATCGAGCTATACTATCCGATATTTAACAACCTTCGTATAGTTCTAGGTCACGACGAGCATCGCACGTATGTTAACCGATAGACGGGGACTAAGTGGCGCTTTTAGTTTCATATATGAGTATCGATAGGAATATGAAGGTTTCATATTATCATCGAGTATCATATATTGGTTTTAACCCGAACATCTCGAATCGCTCTCTAATTATGCGTTTGTATGTATGTGTTCCGGCTGTCGAGGGTAGGCTTCTATCCCATTAAGAATGTATAGAGCGAACGCCCATCACTTGTGCTTTCAACCGTTTCGAGTAAATTTCGGCAGCACCTCTCCGCTGTTCTCCGAGTACACTGTAATAGAATAGATAATCATTTCAAAGCTGTGAAACAACGTTGAAATGAACATCTAATCTATCTTTGTACACGGAGAACCAGCGGAAAGGTACCGACGAAATATCTCGAAACGGATGAAAACACAAGTGAATGAAGGCGTTTGCTTTATACATTCTTAACTTGTCCACACGGGACAAATCTATGGGTTACCATACGATTGAATTTTCTCGTCGCGTAGACTATACGACGGTTGTTAGTATCGAGCTATACTGTCCGATATTTAACAACCTTCGTATAGTTCTAGGTCACGACGAGCATCGCACGTATGTTAACCGATAGACGGGGACTAAGTGGCGCTTTTAGTTTCATATATGAGTTTTGATGGGAATATGAAGGTTTCATATTATCATCGAGTATCATATATTGGTTTTAACTCGAACATCTCGAATCGCTCTCTAATTATGCGTTTGTTGTGTATTCTTGTTGTATGTGTGTGTTCCGGCTGTCGGGAGTAGGCTTCTATCCCATTAAGAATGTATAGAGCGAACGCCCATGCCCCTTTTACCAATCAAGAGAATACTACTAATAACTTATTGATAACATAAACAATATAATAATATTTTAGTATGTCAGGTTAAAATAATTGTATTAGCAAATACATTTTAGATAGTTATATAGACTGCAAATTTCCAGAGAGAAAAAGTGGATGGGCAAGGAGAACAGAAGTTCCATTTTATTCACTTTTTGGATGGAACGATTTTGGTAGGCGGAAATCTATCATATACCAAAAAACTTCTAACTGAAACCATCAACTTCCAATATTAGATTCATTCATAACTAACAATAAAAGGTTCTACTTCTCATTTTATTTGACTGACACCAAATAAACCTATCCCATTAAAGATATACTTCAAAGTTCCAAACACCAATTCCAATTGACTAACCCCCTTACTTAATTTGGGTCAACAACATAAGCTTATTGAATATTATCAATCACTAAAGTAATATTAAGGAGTATGATAAAGTTCAATGTCAAGACCATGCATATATTCTCGGAAGAAATATTCAAAAAAAATGATATCATGATCACTCAAGTAATATCTAATTTTCCCACAATAATTGAAAGGCATAGAGTTGAAGGGGATTATGAAGAAAGAATGGACCCAGTCACCACCCATCAAGCAGCTTTCTCCCTACACCAATTTACTTTCTGTTTTATGAAAGACATCCTAGTGTTGTCAAATATCTTACGACATGCAAATCAATCTTACGATTCAATACAGGATACAGGAAAATTAATAAGTATCTTATGAATGTATTTGTTGGATGATTGGATCAAGTGGTTTTAGGATACAATTTCTGCATCTTACAATATAATATAATGGAATCACAAATATTCAACCCAACTAATAAATGTGTTTCAAATATATTTAGAAAGATTTTTTAGTCACATTTTGGTTGCTAGTTTTAAGATGAGAAAACGGAGTATACGTTTGAATTTCCTATGTTGGCGGGACACATAACATCACTAAATTCATCGATCCATCCATGTATTTTGTTGTCATCAATCCACCTAACCCTAACCCCAACCTAGCCCCAGCCCCAGCCCCAGCCCCAGCCCCCAGCCCCCAGCCCCAGCCCAGCCCAGCCCCAGCCCCAGCCCCCAGCCGCCAGCCCCAGCCCAGCCCAGCCCCAACCTAACCCTAACCCTAACCCCAGCGCGGCCAGCTAAACCCCAACACCAACCCTAAGGCAAACCCTAACCCCAGCCCCAGCCCCAGCAGCAGCGAACCCCAACCCTAACCCTAACCCCAACTCCGACCGCGACCTCGACCGCGACCCCTGCCGAACCTCAACTCGCGCGCGCGCAACCCCCCGACCCCAGACCCAGCACGTATGTTAATCAAAAAATTCTTTAATTTACCTCAAGATTTACTCACCTGACCGGCGGTGGCGACGACCTGAACGGCGGTGGCGACGAGGACGACGGTGGCGACGAGGAGGACGACGGTGGCGACGAGGAGTTGTTTTCGCGCGCGATCGAGATCGAGAGAGAAAGAAATTGTGAGCGTAGGCGATCGATCTGTGCTTTAGTAATTCGATATTTAGTTGCCCCTACGGATATACCCGTAGGTCCTTTGTTTGCGGCTCCGTAGGGGCAAACACCAAATTAAGAATTAATATTTTTATTCTTGGACGTCTGGGCCCGTAGGGGCAACCTTTTAGCCCTACGGATTAATCCGTAGGGCCAAGTTAATTCTGCCCCTACGGATTCCAATATCCGTAGGGACAACCTCCTATTTTACTAGTGATATTCTGAACTAAATTAGAATCGTTAGTTATTTTACTTTGTTGTTTTTTTAGTTGTATTGCATAGTTCCTACGAGAACGTCAATATTTTAAGATACGTAAACGTGTAGCTTTTACAAATATTTATTATAAGGTTTAACGTTTCTGTCATTAATTATTACACAATTTATTAATTATTCATAATTAATGTAATCGTGGTTGCCCATAAATCTATCTAATACCGAGTTATTAGATGGATATTATTCAATATATTAATCAAATGTAATTCGATAGGATTTCCTTCAAGAGTCAAGACACACCACCTTCATCGACCATGACATCAGAATTTGCAGATGCTATCAAAATCTATGTCTCTCAAGATATCCGACACCCGGCATAGAATTTCTCATCAATATGAATCCGACATATGACATTTCGAGCGTTTGTCAACCAAATACATTTTGATGTCGCTCAAATGGAAAAAGGTACATTTTTTAGAAGCTTTTAAAAGTTTTACCAGGATATTAATTAGGTTGTATGATTACCATATTAACTATAGTTACTAAGTTGCTCTTGTAACTAAATCGTGCATTAATCGAGTGAGCAAGTCAATCTATTTGTCGGGCCTTATTACCGTCAACAACCTTCATAGCTCTATGATGGCA
Source organism: Agapanthus africanus (assembly GCA_030015575.1). Taxonomy (NCBI): domain Eukaryota; kingdom Viridiplantae; phylum Streptophyta; class Magnoliopsida; order Asparagales; family Amaryllidaceae; genus Agapanthus; species Agapanthus africanus. The sequence continues at coordinate 681,576,285 of CM057344.1, forward strand.
AGCTTACTTGCCGCCGACAAACTACTCGATCATTCTTATCTCTCTACACAATATACATTTTCATTTTTCAATAACAATGTTCTACAGGAAGAAAGAAAATAACTAAAACAGGGTAAATCAACGGCTACCCTATCATTAATGCCAAAGATTATGATCCATGTATTACTGAATATTGACTATTTTATCAACAAATTGGTAAATGCAAGTAAGGTATATATAATCGCCTAGATATATTTGTTGAATCCATGAGATTAAAATGCCCTTGAACATCTCAAGCACCATTTAAAGCAGAAAATTAATCTGAGTATCCATCAGAATTGGCCCGAGTAATGATAATTATCGTATTGTTTAACGAAACCCTTGGATGGGATTTAAAGACTTTGATAATGTCGTTAAAAGAAGCATGCCAAGTACAAAGTGCATTTTATGGCAGAAATTAAAAAGTTTCAAAAACTTAAATTGGCCTGGTATGATTTATGGTCATTGGTCACACTCAAGTATTTCCCCATAAAGAAATATATCAAATCCTTCAATTGATGGGGATATTGTATATGCTTTTTACATTAACTTGACATGGTTTTTAAAACATGTGTCGTGCTCTTTAATAAACTGAAGTTGAAGGATATTAATTCATTTCTGTTTTTGCTTGCTGCATGTATGGAATCCATTACTAATTGGGTTCAGTTGTCTTCTCTCTTAACTACAATTTAAATAGAGCTTCTCTTAACGAATATACCCACTCCAAAAGCTCCATTTAGTTTAAATCTCGCTCGCTCGCTCGCTCGCTAACATGAGGTTTGAACCATGAAGTAACGCATGTATGCCATCAAAGTTTTCTGGACCACATCGAGTTCAAATGGTGGACTTCATCGACCCATTCACAAACTTTCTGAGTTGGTTATAGTTTATTCCACATGTCGAGATTTGAAAAGCATATTCCACATATTGCAAAAGTCAAAAGGGGGAGTCTCTTCCATATGAGGTATTCCTTTTCCCCTCTTAGTTATAGTTGATCTTCTCATGGTGGGCACAAGGGCCGTACTTAGATCAGTAAATATATGGAAATTTTGTCAACCTATCCTTCTTGAAAGTAAATAGATGCGGAATGAGGACGATACATATGTACTGCGTATAGGATCCAACCAACAACCATATTTGGACAAGTAAGAAAGATGGAGATTGAAGAAGCAAAAGAAAAAAATTCACTTGGTCTCTTCATATCTACGGCTTATCAACATTTTCATATCATTCCTTCTCCCTAAAATGAGGAAAAAAAAACTTATAAATGGGCCCCACATTGCTATATAGTTCCATCCACAGTCAATAGTGTGCGAGTAATATTAGTTTGACTAGACATGCTTGAAAAGGATGACATATATGTTCTTTTGGATTTTTGTTTTGGTTTTGGTGTGGGGAGGGGAGGGGGGAATCAAACGTAAGCATTTTTCGGTTGATGAGAGAAGAGAAAAGTGTGGCCAGTACATCCTGCACAATGCAAATTATGTTGATATAGATAGAATCGGTTCCATTCTTGTTATGAATTACTTCTTATTTACTAAATGATGCGGGGCGGATCCGTGCGTCAAGATGTTACCTTCCGTTGGTCTGCTGATGGCGGCGATGGACGGCTGAGATTTGATCTGGAGGCTGGCTCCTGAGGCGTGTGGATCTCAATGGGTTTGAGGTTGTTTGCGTTGAGCTACCTGCAAGGAAGTTCCGGGGTGGTTGTACCACCGAGGACCCTCCGACGGTCAAGTTAGAGAGGAAATCCGAGCAGAGTAACGGCTTAGTGGAGTAAAAAATGGCTTACTTGGACCGTCTGAAGAAGGGGTTTATATAGTGGTGGCAGCAGGCAGGGCAGGCGCGAGAATCACGCCGGCCGTTACGCTCCTGATGTCACGCCCGCGTGATGAGCGGGATCTCCCATTAATGGCGAGACAGGCTCGTTAATGGGGGATCGTGATGGCGTGGAACGTGGGATGTGACCGGCGGAAATCTCGTGCATGGCGAGATTTGCGGGATGGCGGTTGCGCCTGTGAGCGGTGCCGTTGGTCGGTCGATGAGACCGAGAAAGATGACCTCAGCGGGAGAGCTCGCGGACGAGCGGGAGAGCTGAAGTATCTTGGTTCTGCTCGAGCCCGGAGGTGAGCTGAGAGGGCCGAGGTGGCGAGGGCCTGTGATAGCTCGGAGAAGAGCTGTGAGGCCGAGGAGGCTAATTGCGCTGGGGGCTTGGAGGTGAGCCGGCGTTTGTTCATGGGACGGGCACAAGAGCGGCCTGGTCGGCCACTGTAGGTCCTTTCTTGTGAGCTTTGGGGCACGCCATCTGCCACGTGACATGATCTGGGAGATCAGCGATATCGAGCATCATCATTAGCTCCCCACTCTCGTCCCGACCAGCTGACGAGTCGGTTCGATAGTGGTCTGCCGTGTCACCCAAGGTGAGCTCCTTTCGAAGATATCGTCGGGGCGTGTTCCCGAACAATCTGTTGTATTTTCTGGATGACACCAGCGGATCAGGGGAGAGATCTCTGCATTAAAGAGGGTGCGCCGGATCATGTGTACGTTTACTGAAGCGACAGTCCACGTGTCGGGCGTTGGTTGGTTGACACGACGGGTCGCAGACCTCTGGCGTCTGAGGGGATATGCCAATGTGCATGCGACAGGTGGAGCGATCGTGGCCGTCGAGTGTACTAAACCGCTTCGACGAGAGATGACTGTCGCCGTTAGATGAGAACAATGGTGGCAATAAGTAGAGGTGGGGTCCACGTGAGGGCCCATTTCTCTTCATAATCTCCTCGTCTCTGGTCTTGTTAGCTCGGCGTTCTCCTCTTTAGGTCGGGATTTCCGCGTTTGCTTTTCCGAGGACTCCTCTTCATCAGGTTAGATGTTTTCCTCTGAGGAGTCTGTAGATGTAGTTGGTGTAGAGTCTGGGGAGCCCTCTGTAGAGTCTTCCTTTTCTTCCCTTCTTCTTCTTCTTCTTCTTCTGGACCGGAGTCTTCCCAGGGAGCTAGGGTTCGGTCTCCTTCCCAGGGTCGCGCGACGGGGGCGGCCCCCCGAGTGGAGGTTGCAGATGCGCCTGGCGTGCCGTCTACGGTGAGACACGAGGAGGAGCTTGCCAATGCTCGGACTTGTTTCCATATTCCTCCCGGCTATACGTTGCGTTTGGGCGGGGAGGGGGAGAGGGCAGATCAGGTACGGGGCAAGGAGATTGCCCTGTACTTGGAAACCTTTTGGGCCAGAATGCGCATGCCCTTCTCCCCCGAGGTTGTTAGAGCGCTGAATTACTTCGGGTTAGCCCCGGGCCAGCTAGTGCCGAACTACTGGAGGATTCTCCTCGGGTTCCTGGTTCGTTTGAAGTTGCAGACGATCCCCTTCGGTCTGTCCATCTTTACCTCCTCTCTCATTTACAAAGGTCACCCCGACACTCGCGCGGGCGACCCGAGGTGGGTTTACCTCTCCTTTAGGAAACAAAGGGGGAGTGCAGCCGGGTCGGGAGTCGTCGTCTTGTCTTCTTCCATCCACGATTGGAATAAAAAGTTTTTCTTTGTCGGGCCGCCAGAGGGTGAGGACTGGCCCGTGCCCACCCAGTGGTTTAGGGATAGGTGCTGGCGAGGAAGTCTGTCCAACGATCCCGACGCAGTGAGAGTGGCAGAGTGGGAGCCCATTCCTCGGGCTGACGTGCTGCTTTCTGAGCGGGCCCTTAGTTGGGCTGGGCTCAGCCCTACCCAGTTCATCGGTAAGTTAAGAGCTTGCGTTTGTCTTCATTTCTGTTTGTGTTGCTAATTCCATTGTAATTTGTCTTGTGCAGAACCCATGGACTTGAGCCACCTCCGAGCAGCCATACGCAAGCCGAAGAAGGGATTGAAGGCCGGAGGTGCCAGCTCCTCTCGTCCGACGTCTGTCCCGGTTCCCCCAGCAGCCGTCCCACCCCAGCGTTTGCCTAGGGCCGAGCCCTGGAGCCTAGCCAGGCGCCGAGCAGAAAACGGGTTCGGGGAAAGGATGCCCAGGCTTCGGAGATGGAGACCGGCTCTCCGCCGTTGCCTCTCAAGAGGTTCCCCCGAACAGTTCCGCGGACCCCGGCCTCCCCAATCTTGGTAGACGAGGGGGTCCTCCGCTTTGAGGTGCCCTCGGTGCTTTCCGTCGCTGACAGCTTGCTGTCGGACATGGAAAGGTCGGCCGGAGGCAAGATCCCTCCGGGGACTCTCAGGGCATAAATGGCGGCAATCGCCCAAGAGGCCGTGCAGGTTAGTGCCCGTACTTTACTTGAATTTTATTTCAGTTTCTTACCATTCGTGAGATTTGGTGCCTCTCCTTTCTTTCTGACCCCCCTTCTGACTTCTTCAAGTCTCCAGCACGTCGCCCTCGTCATCCATATGGAGGACGAGGAAATTACCCCGGCGGTGTGATTATAAGTGTGGTAAACCATTAAATTATTTTGCAATATTAAAGCATCAGGTATTTAGTTTGTGTAGATATAATTTAGTTGTTTATATAATTTAGTTAGCATTGTAAATTATGTAGTTATAAAACTTAGTGTTCAAGATTAGGTAATATAATATACGAGAATAATGGAGGAAAGAGGTCTTAGGAGGCTTTTTGTGTAAGGAGGCGGTACAAATCATGTTCTCCACCATTTTATTTGACGATCGGCACCGGCCATTTTGATCACCATCGTCTAATATATCGACACACCAAATTTTATGTGATTCCAACACCTGTTCACCGTTGATTTAGTGGGTGCAAAATTAACGGTTTACCGACAATATAACTTTTTACATTGCTAAATCAATGGTGAAATGGCATTGTAATCATATAAAATTTGGTGTATCGACAAATTTGAGGATGAAGATTAATTTGGAAGGTGCCGATCGTCGAATAAAATGATAGAGAACGTACTTTTTATGGCCGCCTAACACAAAATGCCTCCTAAGACCTCTTTCCACTTTCCTGCATTTTTCTCATAATATATATTACTGTTCTAATAAAATATATACATAAGTATATATAAGTAGAGAATAATGGAGGAAAAAGGCCATATGAGAGGATTTCTTCATATGGCGTCCAAAAAATACAATCTCTATCATTTTTTCCAACGACCGGCATCCATCATCATCATCGTTATCATCTAAGATGTGCATATACCAAATTTTATGTGATTCCACCACCTTTTCACCGTTGAATTAGCAATATAAAAAGTTTTATTGTTGGTAAAATAGTATAATCACATGAAATTAGTGTCTCCATATCTTAGATAACAAAGATGGAGATGATGTATGCCCGCTGTTGGAAAGAATTATGGAGAGCGCATTTTTCCGAGTGGAAGCAACTATGAGATCGTTTCTCCGTTAACCTCGTATAAGTTCTCTTCTCCCCTCTCTCTTCTCTTTCCCTCTCTAAAACCTCTTTCTTTCACGCAAGCATCAATTTTTCCTCATTTTAATCCATCGCCGACCTCGCCTTCTCTTTCGCCGCCGCCGCCGCCGCCGCCGCCGCCGGCCTCAACGTCTCCTCCGTGGATCACACGCTCCTCCTCCACGTCGGACCCATCCGCAGCTTCTCCCTCTCCTACTCCTTCACCATCGACCACTTCTCGTACGACGTCGCCGCTGGCTCGCCGCCTTCTCTTCCTCCTCCGCCACCAACGTCGATCTCCAGCTCCTCTGCTGCGATATTGCCCTAGATCCATATCCCAATCCCCCTGGGTTCCCCCTTTTGGAAACCCTAGATCTCGATAATTGCCTCCTCCTTCATGATGATGATGATGGAAGCGTCTCCTACCTCATCCCCAACCGCCCTCTCCTCAAGAAGCTCATCCTCTGGAACACAGAGCCTTGCCCGCACCTCCGCATCCGCACACCCAATCTTCGAGCCATGCCTTTCTATGGCTCCTTGGAAGATTTCCTGTGGGTTACTGCTCCACTTCTTACCATCCTGACCCTTTCCTTTGTTGGCTATCTCGAGCAAGACGATGAGGATTCCGAGCATGATGATGCGGATGAATCCGAGGAAGGCGATTCGGATCACGCAGGAGCCTTGATCACTTCAAGGCTACCTTTACATGCGATCGTTCTATCTTTGTAAGCCCCTCTCTCTTGATTTTCCTTTTCAGATCTTAGATTAAAGTTGGTTACTTGAATCTTTAATACCACTGATTTTTGCTGATGATACTTATTGCTCCTATCTTTACTTCTACAATATACTATATAATTCTCTATATGAATTACTGCTTACTTAACATTAACATGTACGCATCTTACATATATAATCATTCTACCACCAAATATTATCTTACCCAATATGATATTTAATTGAACATATATGTACATTAAACATGCCATAAGTACAGTTCCAACAACTCGATCAATCATTTAATCATTAACTCTCTATATTTATAATTTCAAATACTCAAAATCATATTAATCACAAACCCAGTATCCGCCCCACTAATGAACCTATACTATTAACTAATACTATTATCCTTAATTTACACATGTTATAATACTGCAATATAATGCCATAATCATAATGCATAGACAGTATGTATGAACATTCCTGCACTCAACTTTTGCATTACAAATACTAAGTAAGGATTTGATCACGGTTTTAACCGTTCCTACGGATACGTTTTATCACGGTTAAAACCGTGACACAACCGTCACCTAAAATCCCGTCACGAGAATCCTAGTCACGCCCTTAACCGTGACCATATGTTTTTTGGTCATGGTTAAGACCGTGACCATATACGTGGCGTTACCAAAAGCGATTCAAACAACTAAATGAAATCTGTGTGGAGTCCACATATATGATTACGGTTATAACCGTGACCAATTTATGGTCACGGTTTAAACCGTGACCATAGGAGAAATATAGCACTACTACAATATGGGGTTGTCCCTCCGGACTCAGGAATCCGTAGGGACAAATATTTCCTGCCCATACGGATTTATCCGTAGGGCCACATCGTTGTTCCTACGGTGCCTTACGTTCTAATTTTTTGTTTGGCCCTATGGAGCCGCAAACGGTGGACCTACGGTTATGTCCGTAGGGGCATATAAATAGGTTATTAATAAAAAAAAACACAGAAAAGTCTCATCGTTCCCAAAATTTCTCTCTCACTCCCGCGTCTCATATCGCTTGTTCCCGCGCCTCGTCGCCACCTTCGTAGGTCGTTCCCACATATTCATCGACTTCCCGCGCCTCGTCGCCACCTTCGCCGATCGTCGTCGACCACCGATTTCTGTCGTCTCCTCCACCGCGCGCCCGATTAGTAATTAAATTTCAAATTATTTTTAATTTTGATGATGTTAGGTCTAGGGTTCAGGCCAGGTTCGGGTAGGGGTGAGGGTTTGGCATCGGCATCGGGTTCTGGGGTTAGGGTTAGGGTTCGGTTCTGGGGTTCGGTTGGGGTTGGGGTTGGGGGCTGGGGTTGGGGCTGGGGCTAGGGTTCGGTTGGGGTTGGAGCGGGGCTAGGGTTCGGTTGGGGTGGGGCTGGGGTTCGGTTAGGGTTGGGGCTGGGCTGGGATGGGGCTGGGGCTAGGGTTCGGTTGGGGCTGGGGTTGGGCTGGGGCTGGGGTTCGGTTGGGTGGGGGCTGGGGCTAGCTATGGCTTGGGCTTCATCACCTGATATAGCGAAAAATAAATCGAACTTCAGTACACCCGACCTCATTGAGTTTCCTATTGAAGTTCCCGGTCAAACGGCATATGCATATTTTTATTCGCTATGAAATCCCAATTATCAAGCTACCGAGGACGAAAAGCCACCTTTGTTAGTCGAGAGTCATGGTAATAGACTTGTCATTGTAGATCATAGTCAATTGTTTTTCCTATCATTTTCTTGATCCAGATGCTAATCAGCTTGTTAATTAGTTATTGTTTTTATGACGTATTTGTCTATATTTGTTGACAGTGGCCTTTCTTTTAGATGAACATGTTTTTTTGATGCATGTTTCAGTCATGTGAATTCATATGTTGCGTATAACACTTTATGATATCAGTATCCTACATTTGTAGTTTTAATTGTTGATTGTTATAGATGAATACCATTGCAATAATAGTTTTTAGTTGATATATTAATTTTTCAAATATTTGCATGTATGTATCCATGCCTGCCTGCATATATGTATGAGGATAATGGGTATATTATTAGGTTGCCGTAGGAAATTTTTTTCCTTCATATGGCTGTCAAAAGTCAATCCTTAATCTCTTTGTGGATGATCAGTTCTATCAATCTTGATCTCCATGGTTTAAAATCATGTTACACATACGACACGAATGCACAACAAACGCATCATTAGAGAGTGATTCAAGATGTTCAAGTTAAAACCAATATATGATACTCGATGATAATATGAAACCTTCATATTCTCATCGATACTCATATATGAAACTAAAAGCGCCATTTAGTCCCCGTCTATCGGTTAACATACGTGCGATGTTCGTCGTGACATAGAACTATACGAAGCTTGTTAAATATCGGACGGTATAGCTTGATACTAACAACAGTCGTATAGTCTATGTGACGAGAAGATTCAATCGTATGGTAACCAATAGATTTGTCCCGTGTGGACAAGTTAGGAATGTATAAAGCAAACACTTTCATTCACTTGTGTTTTCATCCGTTTCGAGATATTTCGTCGGTACCTTTCCGCTGGTTCTCCGTGTATAAAGATAGATTAGATGGTTCATTTCAACGTTGTTTCACAGTTTTGAAATGATTATCTATTCTATTACAGTGTACTCGGAGAACAGCGGGGAGGTGCTGTCGAAATTTACTCGAAACGGTTGAAAGCACAAGTGAATGGGTGTTCGCTCTATACATTTTTAATGGGATAGAAGCCTTACCCCCGACAGCTGGAACACACACATACAACAAGAATACACAACAAATGCATAATTAGAGAGTGATTCAAGATATTCAAGTTAAAACTAATATATGATACTCAATGATAATATAAAACCTTCATATTCTCATCGATACTCATATATGAAACTAAAAGCGCCACTTAGTCCCCGTCTATCGGTTAACATACGTGCGATGTTCGTCGTGACATAGAACTATACGAAGATTGTTAAATATCGGACGGTATAGCTCGATACTAACAACCGTCGTATAGTCTATGCGACGAGAAGATTCAATCGTATGGTAACCGATAGATTTGTCCCGTGTGGACAAGTTAGGAATGTATAAAGCAAACACCTTCATTCACTTGTGTTTTCATCCGTTTCGAGATATTTCGTCGGTACCTTTCCGCTGGTTCTCCGTGTACAAAGATAGATTAGATGTTCATTTCAACGTTGTTTCACAGCTTTGAAATGATTATCTATTCTATTACAGTGTACTTGGAGAACAGCGGGGAGGTGCTGCCGAAATTTACTCGAAACGGTTTAAAGCACAAATGAATGGGTGTTCGCTCTATACATTCTTAATGGGATAGAAGCCTTACCCCCGACAGCCGGAACACACATACAACAAGAATACACAACAAACGCATAATTAGAGAGTGATTCAAGATGTTCAAGTTAAAACCAATATATGATACTCGATGATAATATGAAACTTTCATATTCTCATCGATACTCATATATGAAACTAAAAGCGCCACTTAGTCCCCGTCTATCGGTTAACATACGTGCGATGTTCGTCGTGACATAGAACTATACGAAGGTTGTTAAATATCGGACGGTATAGCTCGATACTAACAACCGCCGTATAGTCTATGCGACGAGAAGATTCAATCGTATGGTAACCGATAGATTTGTCCCGTGTGGACAAGTTAGGAATGTATAAAGCAAACACCTTCATTCACTTGTGTTTTCATCCGTTTCGAGATATTTCGTCGGTACCTTTCCGCTGGTTCTCCGTGTACAAAGATAGATTAGATATTTATTTCAACGTTGTTTCACAGCTTTGAAATGATTATCTAATCTATTACAGTGTACTCGGAGAACAGCGGGAGGTGCTGCCGAAATTTACTCGAAACGGTTGAAAGCACAAGCGAATGGGTGTTCGCTCTATATATTCTTAATGGGATAGAAGCCTTACCCCCGACAGCCGGAACACACACATACAACAAGAATACACAACAAACGCATAATTAGAGAGTGATTCAAGATGTTCAAGTTAAAACCAATATATGATACTCGATGATAATATGAAACCTTCATATTCTCATCGATACTCATATATGAAACTAAAAGCGACATTTAGTCCCCGTCTATCGGTTAACATACGTTCGATAATTTATTCTTTTCAACGACAAATGCACACACAAAGTATATACACGGATTTTCTCCTTTGTCAGTAACTATCCCGTTCTTATATTTCTCAATATAGTCACCATAACCTACAATTTATATGTTATACAGTCTAACATGGCCCATGAGTACGTCAGAGTTAAGGATTGGATGTATGTGGATTGGCAACAACGTATGCAACCTAAGTTTGTCGCAGGAGTTGCTGCTTTCATTGAATTTGTACGCGCACATAATAAGATCATAATAGAGAAGATTCTCTGTCCGTGCGATTGATGTAGCAATAAGTACTGGCAGAAGGTAGAATTGGCAGAGCTTCATATTGTAAAATATGGGTTTACTAGACTTTATACAACTTGGAAATATCACGGAGAAGAAGAAGAATGCAGTAATGCGGCAGAAGAAGAAGGAGAACACGATAATGCGGCAGGAGAAGAAGGAGAATTCGATATTGCGGCAGAAGGAGAAGACGGTAATTTATTTCCATCAGAAGAAATGGAGGATATGGTAGAGGCTGCCCTAGGTGAATCTATTCGTACCGAAGATGACATTCCTTCCGGTCAAGGACCGCGTGCGGATAAATATGAAAATTTCATGAATGATGCTAGAAAACCAATTTATGAGAATGCGAAGTATTCCACCCTCTCATGGTTCGTCCAACTTTTCCAGATTAAGTGCCTAAATGGATGGAGCAACAAGTCATTCACAATGCTTCTTTCGTTCTTGAAAGCTTCTATGCCCCCGGAAAATAACGTGCCCGACAGCTGGTACGGAGCCCAGAAGATAATGTCAGATTTGGGTCTAAAGTGCGAGAAGATTCAAGCATGTCCTAAAAATTGCGTGTTGTACCTGAAAGAGAATTCAGATTTGAAAGAGTGTCTAACATGCGGAGAGGCCAGGTATAAGCCGAAAGATTCTGATAAGAAGCCTGATATACCTGTCAAGATAGCACGATACTTTCCCATAACACAGAGGCTACAGAGGCTATTCAGGTGCAAGAAAATAGCCGAGGCAATGATTTGGCATCACCGTGCTCCTCCAAGTGAAGATGGAAAAATGAGCCATCCAAGAGATTCACCGGCATGGAAGGATTTCGATAGGAGGCACGCAATATTCAGTAGCGATCCTCGCAATGTCCGGCTCGGACTGGCTACTGATGGCTTCTGCCCATTCAACTATATGGCTGGAAGTCACAGCACATGGGCCGTTGTAATGATAATTTATAATCTGTCGCCTTGGTTGGTTATGGACCAATCATACTTTATAATGCCTCTTCTTATTGACGGACCAAACTCACCAGGAAACAATATCGACGTCTATCTCCGACCTCTGATCGAGAAGTTGAAATCTTTGTTCATTGACGGTGTAGAGATATACGATGCAAACACAAATACAACCTTCATACTACGTGCTGCTTTAATGTGGACAATTAATGACTTTCCTGCGTATGGAATGCTATCAGGTTGGTCCGTACATGGTCACAAAGCATGTCCTCATTGCCATGAACACACAACATCGAAATTCTTGAATTTTAGCAGGAAGGTTTGTTATTGCGGCCATCGACGTTTCCTGCCTCCAGACCACTCCTATAGGTTAGACACGGTTCACTTTGATGGTCATCAGGAGCTTCTTGGACCTCCATCCCCATTGTCCGGAGAGGACGTGACTGCTCAATGGGATGGTAACAATAATGTGACCTTCGGGATGGATCCGACGAAACAGGTCAAACCACTATTTTGGAACAAGTTAAGCATTTTCTTCGAGCTTCCGTACTGGTCAACAAATTTAGTGCGTCATTGTCTGGACGTCATGCATATAGAGAAGGGAGTATCAGAGCACATACTCAACCTGCTTCTTTGTAAAGACGGGAAATCGAAAGACAAGCTGAATGCTCGGATGGATCTACAGGAGTGGGGAATAAGAAGTGAATTGCACCCTAGACCGGTAGTGGGTAAACCGGGCAAGTTTGTACTTTCCAATGCCGCTTATCATATATCACAATCGGAGAAGAAAAGATTCCTGCAGGTGTTGCATGATTTGAAAGTTCCCACAGGTTTCTCAGGATCATTCAGCAAGAAAATAAAAATTGTCAAAGGCAAGATCGATGGGCTGAAAAGTCATGATTACCATATTATCGTGGAGCACCTTCTTCCATTAGCCCTCAGGAATTCTCCCCCCGAATCGGTTGGTCTAGTAATCAACGACTTATGTTGTTTTTTCAGAGAGTTGTGTGCTAAAACACTGGAGACTGTGACGCTGGATAAACTAGAAAATTATATTGCGTTGATACTTTGCAAATTTGAGCGTATTTTCCCACCGTCATTCTTCGATATTATAATACACTTGACGGTTCATCTTGCAACTGAGGCTAACTGGTACAATATCGATAGATGTATCCCGTCGAGAGGTACGTGTAATTTTTCGTTTCACGCAATTTATAAATTTATTGTTGTCCTGTATGCCCGTATTTATTTATTCAACATATTTTCATTAGGTAGCTCTATACTCTTAAAAAGTATATACGCAATAAAAATAGACCAGAGGGTTCTATCATGCAAGATTATCTTCTTGATGAAGCAATCATATTTTGTTCCCGCTATCTGGATGAGAACATTGAGACAAGACTTAACAGGCCTCGAAGAATTCAAGACGGCCCATATGGTAAAGCCGAGTATAAGAGGGTAGACACTATGTTTATCATCAAGATATACCGGTTTATCTTGCTTAATTGCGCATGTCTTGAACAAATTAGAGAGTAAGTTTTTTTGGATTAATTGTTATATTTGTGTTTGTGTGTGTATGAAATGATATAATATTAATGTCACCATTATTTGTCGTAAACAGAATTTATTTTAACGAGGTACGTGAGGGGCATCCTGATAGGAACGAAGAACGATTAGAAAAATATCATCAGGATAATTTTTGTGATTGGGTCACAGATCATGTAAGTTACTCGAATAACATTTTATTGCTATCAGTTTTAATCTAAACTTGTATCGTTATGTATTTTTCGTAAAATTTGTTTTGTTAGATCCACGATCCGAACTTGTCTGCATCATTTGAAAGTGATTCAAGATGTTTAGCTCAATTTCCTAGTATGGAGGTTGCATATTACAAAGGATTTGGTGTCCTTGGATACAAATTCGAAATTAAGGACATAGAAATATCTCGAACCACTCAGAATAGTGGGATTGCGACGGTAGGATCGGACGGTGTGATTTATTATGGGTACTTAAATTGTATACTCAGTATCCACTATCCCGGACGATCAGAACCCTTTTATATATTCCAGTATACTTGGTACGATACGCGAACCGATACGGATAAGTGGAGAAGCAATCTTGGGACTTGGAAAGATGAATATGGATTGACCAGTGTGAACACACTTCGATTTTACGGTTAGGAAGATCCGTTTATCTTTCTGAACCAAGCGTTCCAAGTATACTACTCACAGTGTTTGAAGCATCCGGGATGGAGTGTTGTATGCCGATGGAAACCCAGAGATGTTTACGATGTCTCGGAATTCGAAGACAGCGATGAGGATGAAGAAGAGAGAAGGCTTAGAGTGCTCCGACCGTCTGTTTCGAAGGACGGGTTGTTTTCGTCCGATCATGAAGTTACGTGGGTTAGAAATGACATCGACGATGCAATCCAAGTAGATATGTATAATGCGCCCACGAAACGAAAAAGGTTATCAGTAATGTTATATTACTACTTCACATTTTACGATCTATACAAGTATAGTCAATTCTTTTAATGATTGTCTAATGCGTCCACTAACCGTTTATCTAGATTTGATGACGATGACGGGAGCAGCGAGGGGCGGCAGGAGCTCCAGTCGCGGCACCGGCAGAGGCAGAGCGGTTTTGCCGCCCGGAGAGCTGCGTAGGGAGCTTCAGAGGGCCGGTCTTGCACCCAGATCGGAGAACCCTTCGGATGTCTCCTTCCGTGTGGATTTTGCTACTCCTTCCGTGTGGATGCCTCAATCCTATAGTGTATGCATATTGATTTAGAATGTTATATTATTGATCTACACATTTTTTTTGCAATTACTTATATAATCTATTTTTAATTGTCTAATTATAGGTGGTGCGTCCACATCTGACGCAGGGGCCACTCCTGCCACTTCCGTACCCTCCGCATCGTCTGTAGGTTAGTATGAATAAAATATAAAATGTTTATTCATTTTACATATGCTCTATAGAATAAATATGAACTTCATGGAAATTTAGCGTCAATATTTATTTTCTAGTTGGAGGGGATGCGTCCGCATCCGGGACACCGGCTGTTCCCCACCGGAGGAATTATCGTCCCGCTCATGCTGCTGCCCGGGCCCAGGCTCGTGCTTTACTCACCGGAGGTATATATCACACTTCAATTTTCGTTTAACCTTGATTTCTTAATACAACTTTGTCTTAATATTGATTGTCTTGATATTTCTTGCAGACGCAGGGCCTCCCCATCCCCAGAGGGGGATTCAAGGCCCGAATCAGTCCCATAGGCTGAGGCCTGACAGAGCTAAGGGGAGGCAGCATTCTCCTTCTTTCTTACCCTTGATTATCGCTATACCGGTCCCCATGCCGAGAGGTTCGGCCGGTACATGGGGGATGAGAGCCGGCTCGTGAAGAACTATCCACTTCACGTTGAGTGGGGCGAGCAGCACCGGCGCTCATTCGCCCTCTTCTTTGATCAGGCTCGGGTATTAATATATATTTTTATTTGATTTATCCAATATATTTATTATTAACACTTGCAATCTAATAACAATGTTTTTTTTGTATTTTCAGTTGGATTACGATTTTCAGCCTGTACCCGACCCTGATCACCCTGGGAGGGTGCTCGACCTTCATGCTCTGTACAATGGCCTGATGAAGAACATGCAGACCAAGGTTCGATACAACAGGAATGAGCTGAAGGCCGACTGCTACTCCCTATGGATGGCGACCCCCGAGACAGAGAGAGCGGTCCTCCTATCTACTACGGCCTTTGCGAGAGTCGACGTGGAGACATGGCCTCTATTGTGCGAATATTTCGACTCTCAACGCAAACAGGTATGTATTTTAAATGTAATTCATTGTTTAGGATATAATTTATTTGTTTGTATTTCTTAATTAGAAAACTAAATGTGAATGCGTTGTACAGAAACAGGCCGCTCAATATCGAGAATAGGAAGTCGGCGAAGAGGGGTCGCCCCACTTATACAGGTGGCTCGAGGAATATTGTTCGAGCCATGGAGTTATCGGTAAATTACAATAGACCGGCCTTTGTGATATAATGCAATATTAAGAGTTATTTTCTAATATATCTAATATTAAGAGTTATTTTCTAATATTGCAGACAGCTCAGACCCTGGCGCAAAGTGGTACACCGAGCGTTCTGTCCGCATATCTTGCCGTCCACGGCACCCCGACAGATCCCGCCACGGGCAAGCTTCGATATCCCGACGTCGCTACCCAGGAGTATTGCGTAAGTGTTAATATTTACTCAATCCCTATTTGAAATTTTAGTTTTGGAAGGTTCAAATTTAAATTTTATACTTATACTTTACTGCTTAATGTGGGTGTAGGAGCGGGTGGTTGAGCAGGCCGAGGTATCGGGGATCGATTTTACCGGACAGAGCGATTCGAGGCTGCTGACCCCAGTCCTGGACGCCACACACGGAGGGCACCACGGAGGTTGGGAGAGAGGCCAGGGACTGGGCCCTAGCAGGGCCCATATGAGGTTGGACTCCACCCCGGCGGTTACTTCCTCCGTCTCCAGCGAGCGACGTGTCCAGCAGGAACTGGAGAGCTTGGAGGCCACCGTTTAGGAGTTGAAGGAGATGCTGGTATGTATACTACTTAATAGTAAAATATCATGTCATATTATAGATATCAACATATCCAATATTAGTACGTAGCCTGAGCTTATTTGGTTGTAGACTTAGCTTTGATTAATCATACATACATATCTAATTAAAATAAACTATGGTTTTCCAAACTAGATATCCAAATGGGGTTTCGAAATAACTTGATAATGATACGAATTCGAATAATACACAGTTCTTATACGCTTATTTCACACGTTAGGTCTAGACACGACAGGGTACATCGGCAGAGCCTCCACATGCATCTCCTTCGGCTGCGGCTCCGCAAGCCACTATATCGGCTGCGGTTCCGCAGACAGCTCTTATAGCTCCATCGCCCGCGCAGACTCCCGCAGCCGCGGCTCCGCAAGCCACTTCCTTGACGGCGGCTGCACAGACCACATCGCCAGCTCCACAGCCCGCTCAGACTCCCGCACGCTCCGAATTGCATGATTTATTGACCGAGGAGCAGGCGCGCCAGATTCTAGCGTTTATCAGAGGTGGAGCTGGACCGAGTTAGGGTAGCTTTTTGATTCTTATTTTTTGAAACATGTATTTATTTATATGATACATATTGTACTACATTTTGGACGATATTGATATTGGTGGTCATACGGTGTTTATATTTATATCATATTCTGTTTTTTGGTTTCTTTTGTATATTATATCCGTGAGATGTGATTATGAATACTGCGATATATGTTGTGTGATGATTAATTTTATATTTGATCGATGTATATATTATTGTGCACATGGCGAGAAAAAAATAGGCAGCCCTTTTTTAAAAAAAAAGACCTGATAATATGTACCTACGGATTAATCCGTAGGTACCAACGTTGCCCGTACGAGTTAAACCGTAGGGGCAAAATATCAGGATAACTGATATTTTTCCCTGTGATCTCAGTATCAAGGGGTTGAGCTTGCTCTTACGGATATATCCGTAGGGGCAAACATATGCCCCTACCCAGTTATCCATAGGGGCAAAATATCAGGAATCCTGATATTTTGCCTCTACGGATATGTACCTACGCATGTATCCATAGGGGCTATTACTTGGCCCTACGGATTAATCCGTAGGTACATGTAATCTATTTTAAAATACCGTAAATAAAATAAATTTTTTGCCCCTACGGTCTATTCCGTAGGGCAAAAGGGACATACACAGAACTTCGTAGGGGCAAATATTTGTTCGTAGGGGCAAGTTCAAGGGTTCGACTTGCACCTACGGCGCTTGTACCTACAGGGTATTTTCTTGTCCCTACGGCTGTATCCGTAGGGGCAGTGGTTTGGCCCTACGGATAAATCCGTAGGGGGAACCCTTATTTGTAGTAGTGTGGTCACGGTTTAAACCATGACCAAAAGGTTAAAGCGTAATGTAGGATGCTTGCTATAGCAGGTAATCATGACTATATAGTCCCCATGGTCATGGTTTAAACTGTGATC
The DNA here is from genome assembly GCA_030015575.1 of Agapanthus africanus. Classification (NCBI taxonomy): domain Eukaryota; kingdom Viridiplantae; phylum Streptophyta; class Magnoliopsida; order Asparagales; family Amaryllidaceae; genus Agapanthus; species Agapanthus africanus. The sequence continues at coordinate 681,593,824 of CM057344.1, forward strand.
ATAAGGGGAAACCACAGTGAAGGTACTAGCAAGTAATCGTTACCATATAATATTTGGTCATGGTTTAAACCGTGACCATATAATATTTGGTCACGGTTTTAACCTTGACCAAATATATTATCAATTTTTTAAAATTAAAATATGCGCGCCCCACGCATGCTACTTTCAATAACAACCAGCGACGGATAATAATTATATGATCAAATTTCACACAATTTTAACAATAAAGAAGTAATATGATTAGAATCAAACACAATTATAAACAAAATATATACACCAACCAGTATAATCAATAAGCCAATAAAACAAATGTTTGTATAAAAAATCAATAATCTATGGTCGTTGGGACGATTCAGCTCCATCGTCCCGTGACCTGAACATACTCCCAAACTCGTCTCGTATGGCTTGCCTGATGGCATCCGCGTTCGACTGTCTCAGTTCTTCGATCTGTGTTTGAAGTGTATCCACCTGCACATTCTGCTGCTCTACCCGATTTAGGAGCCGACGAAATTTCTCCCGTGACGCAACGGCTGCATCTGTCCGCGTCTGGGCTACAACGTACTCGTGGACGGACGGATGCTTGGCAAAGTGTCGGTGGTCCCAGGACCAACCCCGTGCTCATAACCACCGTGATGTCTGCCGGATATCTAATCTAGAACATGGACAATGGCGGTAATTGAATCGTCGGGGCCAAGTCCTAAGACGTCCGTCCTCTCCAGGAATTAGGTTTGTGAAGAATATATATATAACGTGTTAACTTAAATACAATATCGACTTGATTATATGAAATTCACCATGTATTCGCCTTTGCCCTTATGTAATGCGGATCATCCTCTGGCAGCAGTGTAGTTGGCGGGGTCTTTCTTTTTCTGCGATAAAATTAGGATTTATTTCAATAAGTAATTTGCGACAAAGAAAACATATATTCTTAAACGTCGAAATACTTATGAGCTGGTGCTGAGCGCTAGACTACGACCGCTTCCCCTGGATCGAGATAACGTGTTCTTTGACGCCGTTGTTTCGGTTCTCTCTGTTGCAAACCGACGCTGTCTTGCAAATATAAAGAAGATAATATTATATATCACAAAATATGATTTCATGTTATATTTATTGGATATAAATGCTCTCAAGGCAATTATCGCAGTTGCAGGAATGCAATTATTGAATTCATGTGGAGCTATACCAAGAACAGTTTTATTTGAGATGATAGTATGCTATCTGGTTTGTATTTATTATTCACAAGTATACGTTTTACTAGCTGTACATAACGGCTACCTAGGTATTGAACAAAAAGCCGGTCGACAAGCAAGCTCGTCCATACCCTGCTAGAGCTTATTAGTAACATTCACCTTACAGCCCGATCTGTTCGTCTGAAACTGTCGCATACTGGGTCTGAGAGGTGGAAACCGTCAGACTCCCAATCACCCGACAAGTCGTGCCTATCTTTCTCACACAAACATCATAGAGAAAGCGGTATGAAAAGGAAAAATAGAATGCCCATATATGCCATCCGCATTCGCCATGGGGCCCCGTGACCTGGGAATTCACGTGACCGGGGAATGTCGCACTTCGTTTGTGTCTCGAACGAAACGCGGGATTCTTAGATGATCCGACCATTCCAGCTCTGATACCATTGTAAAGGTCGCACTCGCTAGACGGGTGTTTAAAAACATTTGCGGAAGCGGAAAAAACGAAGTAATCCATGCGAACAAGAGCTTCTTAACCTAGAATCCAAACATAGACCATATCAGACTCACATGTGCAACCCCGTCGAATTGATCACATCAATTCGGCGACGTTAAACACTGCATATCACATATGCCATTGCATTAATAAAGTTAAACGTTTTAACCGCGTCAACACGGAAGTTGGATATACGTGCCCTCAAGGCAATTATGGTAGTTGCAGAAATCCAATTACTGAATTCATGAGGACCTATACCAAGAACAGTCTTGCTCGAGATGATAGTATGCTATCTGGTTTGTATTTGTCACTCATATGTATACGTTTTACTTGCTATAACGTATCACTATTGCATGATGATAAAGCCTATATGATTTTTGCTTGACTACCAGGATTATGATAGGGATCATACTAGTGGGGCCTGTGTAATCTATAAGCACATCCTTAAAAGTCCATAGTCGTAGGAGTATCGAGAATGGGTATTGGTACTTCAGTTTAGACTAGTGTATACGTTTCATGACCTTGTACGAGACGATGGCTGATCCCATAACCATTGGCGCTTGACACCGATGATTATGTACAAGTGCTTATTGGATGAGTTACACTGGACGGACTCACCGAGAACTCCTAAATGGTTTTATACCAATTGTCAGATGACAATTCTCTGGTGACATGAGTACAGGGCAGTCCCTAGACCCAAGATCGCTATAGTTTCTTGTGTTTGTTCCCACTGTACTTAGATTACTACCCTAGCATGGCTTTAAAGAGCCGTGTAAACAGGTTTTAGTTGGGTACAGTCTCGAAGCATATGGAGGCAATAAGCGGTCAAGGGATCCCATCTCTCCCGGTATAAAGAATTGATGTTGCACTGTGCACAGCTGGCTATGACCATAAGTTTTTGGCCAAGGCAAACGAGATTTACTGATAAGTATTATTAGTAGTTTTTTGAATGGACACGAGCTTGACATCAGCATGACTTATCGGGTTATTGGGAGTTTGCCGGTTTCCACCTCTCAGACCCTATATGTGACAGTCTTAGACGAAGAGACCAGACTGTATCGTGAATGTCATTGATAGGCTCTAGCAGAGTACGGACGAGCTTTCTTGTCGACCGGCTTTTCGTTCAATATCTGGATAGCCGTTATGTACAGCTAGTACCGCTAACGTGCTTGTAGGTTAACCCGGTAGGGGATTGATCCGAAAGTGTTTCAGATTAATCAGATATGATCCTAACCTACTGCCAGCGTATTGTCGAGTCTTTAGAGTTCCACACAGAGGGTTTTTCCGTTCTAACGAAATGATGTAATGCACGTACGACGATGTGTGGGAGTCCAATTAAACATGTGTATGTGATACTACATGTATTTAATTGGACCGATGATACTAGCCTGTTTATGATTGAACCGAGTCATTAAATCAAATGTTGATTTAATAATATTACTTATATATGATGCTGCATACATAAACTAGTATTATTGTGATATTCTCACCCTCGTTTTGATATGCTATATATCATGTACATGTTACATGTCATATCTATATTTATATATATTATATATATGTGTGTGTAATGTGATGATGAATATGTATTTTTCTTTTTATTCCTGTTCTTTTTGCATAATAAAGAAACGAGGTGGAGCTTATTTACTTACTCATTTCTTATCTCATGACACTTGGTTATGAAAGAGGGTGGAATGAAATGAGTAGACACTCTACTCTCTTCATTCCAATCATGGTTATGGTTTTTTTTTATTTATGGTTTTTCATTTTGGCACCATGTTTTTTTTCTCTAGCTCATGAACAAAAGAAAATGAAGAAGAAAGAAAAAAGAAAGTTCAAAAATTCACTTCATTTTCTACATCCATCCCATCTCATGTCTAGCAAGCATGAAGGTGAGTTACATCGAGTGGTTGATGTTGAAGCTAGAACGGGTGGCTCTTGCGTGGATTATCTTCAAAGGAGCTGATCGGTAACCAAACGAGATCCGGAACACCGCGGAGTTTAGTCTGAGTCCTTGGAGTACAACCATTGGAGCAAATGAAGACACTTCAAAGGTTGTATATTCTTAATTCTAGCTCTCTTTTGTTCACAAGTTTTAGTCTATGGTTGATTCTAAGTTAGGAAGGTCTTTCTCGCTTGGAATTTGTCGTTTTTCCACTTCTGCAAATGTTTTTTAAAATCCGTCCAGCGAGCACGACCCTCCTTACAGTGGTATCAGAGTCGTTCATAGACTTTTAACTTGCTTTTCGGTGGCTAATTGATTCTTATAACCATTTTGAAAATGAATTTTTTACCTTTTTTTAAAAACTGTCCCAAACCAGTAACTATTTTTGCATATAACTCACATCTTGGGGATTTCGGTTCGGACCGAGAGCCCCGTGGTGGTGCGGGAGCAACCCCAGGGTTGTCACCGGGGGCTTTGGTGGTCTCCCACACCCGAGACCATCACGAAATGGTCTTGGGAGTGGCGCTAGGACAGCAAGCGCACAGCTATGCGCGTACTGTCCCAGCAGCCAACCCATGGCCATAATGTCATGGCCATGGGTTGGAGCCCCCACCCAATGCCTTCCGAGGTCTTATGAGTCGTGCCCGAGGTCCCTCTCGGTGTCTCGGACAGTTTTTGGGTCGTTTGGGTTTCGATTTATGCAAGAAATGGTGGTGTTTTAGAGCCGGGGCTGATCTTAAATTTCAATTTTTTGAAATTCAATTTCGGCTTCATGGGTTTTTGAATTCGTTGGCATGGGTTCCGTATTGACGCGGTTAAAACGTTTAACCTTGTTAATGCGATGGCATATGTGATATGCGGTGTTTAACATTGCCTAATTGATGTGATCAATTCGACGATGTTGTACATGTGAGTTTGATATGCTCTATGTTAAATTTTTTTTTTGGATTGGATTGTCGCGAAATGAATAGCCTCGTGCGAAATTGTGTAATGTGATGTATTTAATTTCATTCATGTTGTAAACAAATGTAAATACTTTTATTTGGGGCGAGCGGTCGACATGTAGCCGTTGCTACCGGTTTTTGTATTATTATTTGTGGGGGCTCAATCAAGTTGCGATCGATATCACCGTTGTATTATTATAGGTTTTAGGATTACCCCATGGAGAAACGAACCGACAGCCGGGTTCTAGATTGCAGCGGGTGGCCATCTTAAGGAGTTGAGATCGGGTCACTCGATCTCAGGACTGGTGGGCTGCTTACCGCGCTTGTAGGGGTGAGGATAGACCCGTGGGGGAGTGCTCGAGTCATTGGATTCGAGAAAATGCTAGTTAGCCCCATCATGGTAATGATGTCGGGTCGCCTCATTTTCTCGGATTGATAGATAACTTGTCGCACTTGTAAGGGTCGAATTACAATCTTTCTGAGATCAAGTGTGCGTTTGGCTACGCACGGGCTACTCACGTGACCGGGGAATGTCGCGCTTCATTTGTGGCTCGAACGAAACGCGGGATTCTTAGGTGATCCGACCATTCCAAACTGTGATGTTTTCCCGCTTGCTGCAATGTGATTATTTGTGTGATGATATATTGATATATATTGATATATGATATATATAAATAAATGCTATATACGTTTTGCATTCATGCTAGCCCTGTCCCTGCTTTGCCGTTATTTAAGTAACCTAACGGTGCATAACGGGGTATCGTGGCGAAAGCAGATGGCGTGTATGCGCATTCTATATTTTCCTTTTCATACCGTTTTCTGTAATGGTTATGTGAGAAGGAAAGTGCTAGATAATGTGATTATCTAGATGATGGGATTGTATTAATTGGATTAAATACAAAGTAAAATAAATCTATACGTTGTACAAACCATTTTTTTCTAAAAAGGAAATTTTAGTCAATTCTTTTGTTTTGCATTGTGGTATTCGGTTAGAAATGTCTTGCACCTCATTCGATTAGGAAAGAGCTTTGATCCCGTCACAGAGAGTTCGCTCTTAAGTAAAAATTTGTGTCACTAAAATTGTTTTTGTAGTCGTACTTTTTGCTTTGAATTGTGATATTTGGTTAGGAATATTTTGCACCTCATTCGATGAGAAAAGAGTCTAGATTCCTTCACAGGGAGTTCATTTTTAAGCAAAGCTTTACGTGATTATAAACTTTCAAAACCACTCGGTTTCTAAGAGGATATCAAGTTCATTATGTTAATATTTTTCTTCAAAACCAGCCGTAGCCCTCTGTCATTTCAGGAACTAAAGTACTTAGTATTCGTGCTGCGTTTGTTGACTCCGTCAAGACGTAGTGTACTGTAGCTAAGTGATGTTTTCCTGCTTGCATACGTTGCGATTGGTTAGGACAGTCGTACACTTTGTTGACTCCGTCAAGGGTGGTGTGGGTGGATCTAAATTAATCACGAAATGACAAGTTGAACTTGACTAGGGACTTATGGTTTGTTGATTTCGTTAAGGTCACAAGCCGTTGGGGGTAAAAACGCTATCGGAAGTTTCAAGAGTTGAAACTTACATGAGATTGCATACCTTCTATGGTGTGGGGTGACTTGTTGACTCCGTCAAGGTTACAACTCCATGATAGTTTAGGTCCCGATTCCTACTGTGAGTAATAGTTACTCCCGGAAAATTTTCTATATGAAATCCCGACAAGTTCTCCTTTTAGGGTTTGAAGGAGAATTCGACAGAGCAGTGGGAACCATTCTGATTAGATAAATATACCAATCTAATATAGGTTAGAGTGCATGCTGAGTGTTTCTTTTCTCTTTTCGGCAGCGATCCCGGACTGGCCTTAAACTAAGACTCGTTAACCATATCGACCGACCTTTTTACAAAATCATAGCTTTGGAATGTCTAGATTGCCCTAATCCACAATATAGTCGCATATGTCCTTACCTATCCTACTTCCCCTTCTGCTAACTCCAGAACTCTCTGTATTCGATATAGAGATCCATATTGGTTGGAAGGCCATCGTATAGTTAGATACGAACTTAATGAAATTGTTTCAGTCCGAGAATAGCCACTAGTTCTGGATTAGATGAATAGTTCATTTGTCTATCCTCCTACCTTGTCTCAAGTTCGAGAGCTCCTTGCATATAAGGAGAGTATACCAGTTACGCTTATTGGATAGTTTTCTTCCAATCTCGAAGCTAGTGCTAAAGAAATGATAAGAAGAAAACCAACTAGCATAAGCTCTGTATACAGAAAGTTAAGACGAAGAAACATCAAAAGGGGTTGAAGTCTGAGAAAGGGAAATTGCGACTATTGTCATGAGCCTGTGCAATGGAAAAAGCAATACTATGAATACCATACAAACCAGAAACATTTTGATATCTCAGATTTCCTGTGTGTGTGTGTGTGTCTTAGAAAATTGTTTCTAAATAAACTCCAACTCCTGGATATATAGATACCGGATTAGAATCCCACATTTGCAGGGTGTTACAGATGCTGAGAAGGAGCAAAGAAATGAGATTGAATGATTTTATCCTCAATGTCAGTTTTCGAAACAATTGTTGCTATTGAGGAAAATCATCAGGTTTTGCATAAATGGCAAACTTTTAGTTTCTTTTAACCAAAAGAATATTTTCAATTAACATCACATAGAAATTGAGTTAGTGAACTTAAGGGACATATACATATTGATGTATGTTGTCCGATGTTCATACGGACATGGGATTGGTACTAGGTATTCCGTATTGAGAATGTGATTATCTCTTAGATTGCTCATCCGCGGGTGTGCTCCATGATGAGTAATGCTGAGTTGCTTTCTTCAAATTTTAGGGATGCATTAGAGATAGATGCATATCAATGGATATTGGTTCTACCTAAACTAGTTGCTTTGTTTCTATATGTGATAAAGAATGATGTTCATCTTAAAATTGTTGAGATATTGGGTTATCCGGTTTGTGCTTAAAAACATAGTCCGGACAAACTCAAGGTACGTTTCAGTAATAACAGTTTGTGGGTTATTCCAAACTTTTGCGAGGGATTGTTTCTACTATTTTCAATATCAAAATTGTTTTGTTCTTGACTTGCCAGCTCCTTGGTAAAGGAATTTCTTGCAAAAGAGATTAATGGGAGTATGGTAGAACTGAAAATGGTTTCAGAACCACAAACGGTTACTGAAAGTTTAATGGAACATGATGATCCAATTGAACCTGACAGACCATAGCTATTCCGCAGATTTAGTAGGTGACTTCAGCCACCCGAGAGATATTTCGGTTTTTTCATAGACGGTGACTAGGAGTGTCACGACCCAAGAATGGCCCGTGACGGCCCTAATACTACGCAACGCCTAAAGACGCAACGTAGTAAAAGAAAGCCAAAACCCAGAAATCTAAACCATAAAAATACGGAAAAGATAATATAAGTTTTGAAACATTTGAAATCGCAACCCAAATTCTTTAAAAGTCTTGCTTTCTTTCTTTAAAATTTAGCAACACCCCATTTTTATAAAGACTAGTCAATATGAATACAACAGAAGAATAAGGACAGTAGAGAAAAAGCTGTATATATAAAGACATCAAATCCACCATAATACACACTACGTCCTCACCAAGTCTCTATGTCAATAATACAACAGTAGATGGAGAGTACAATACAACGAAGGTACAATATATAATACAGATAACCGTCGAACCCACCTATGCAAAATGGTACTGTGAGCTGATGCGGTATCTGTAGCAAAAGATGGTAGCTGGATAGCTGGATAGGGGAATAGCCTGCCTCGACTACTCTGGGGAAAAACCTGAAACACCTGTGGCACAACGGGGGTGAGTTGCCAACTCGTGAATAGTATAAAACATATGCAGGTAATCGCAGGAATGTACGTACAACATGAATCTAAGATATGCGATTACAATAATAATATATCATGCAATGCTGAAATAGGGAGAGTACACTAGCAGGTACAATCAATATGTGAAGCAATGATGGCATGATAGTAGTATGCAATGTCTATGCAATAGAGATATGAGAAAGCAAATATGCAACTATCATAAGGGTACACTACAAGTACTACCAATATATGAATCTGTGCATAAGATAGGTAATGGTGAGGTGTAGGGTGGAATATGTCATTTTCCACGGAAACCTGACGTCGTGGCAGGATCACAATCCACCAAGATACTCCAATCCCAAATCCTCAAACCAGGCCCCACATTGGCACTCACATCAAATAAGTCTCACATCTCCTCAATGTACAATGTCGAGTAATCTCCTATATCCCGAATGTACAAGTCACCAATCACATAGGTATATCCAATGTCCAAATCCCAATGAATCACCTAGTATCCCAAGTCCAATCTCAAGTAAGTTTCTAGCATCCTAAAGGTAAATATATGTACAGAAATAAATATGATGGGGGCAATACACATATATTAGCGTCCCATTCCACTAATATTGGTGTAAGGGTATATATAACAACGGCTAAGTCCCCTGTTATATATACAAAAAGGGGTTAAAGAAATATCATGAAACCGTGTGCCAAGCATCGACACAGAAATCCTCGTATATGGGGCTCCGTCAGTCCGGATCAGCCCACGGGGTCCGTCTGCAGTGTCGGCCCTCGGCCTCGACAGTACAGGTCATCCCGCATCCACCTCTCTACTCTGGCCAGTAGCCTCCAGACAACTGCCAGGTCCAAACAATCACCGGTAGGTACTCGCCCGCCTCCAGGCTCAATCGGCAAACCCATCGATCTTCTTGCCGAGGGGAACCATACCGGGCCCCACCATGTACTCTCATACGGCAACCACACATCGTATGGAGCATAAAATCAGCACCGATAAACTCATGGGGGACGCTCGAAATATCATATCAAGGAAACCGGGTTGTTACATGTATGCATAATTTCATGAACTCCCGCGGTTCCCAAATCCCGAAAACATCATATAAAATCCAGATAAACAATGCATAAATACAGGAATAAATGTATGCGATATATCTGAATGCGAGCAGGTAAACACAAGTATATAGCTGAACCAGATGTATGCGAAATCATGATAAGGTACAGCTAAGTAACATCAGTAAATGTGAATATGCGACAACAACTGAATATGTATCTAACATACAGGTGTAGCAAAGTATAGGTATCTACCTATAGGAACTGATGTCGTATACCCCCCTGGGTATAGTAACATATGTAGGAAATCCCTCCCGGTATAGGTAAAATATGTATGAGGTATACCTGTAGCTGTATCGCAAAGTGAAAATATACCTATCACTAATGGTATGATACACTATAGGTATACCGATAAGCTAGGTGTCAAGTATGGCAAGCAATGGTAGCTATAAGGGGTAGTGTGTGACATGGCAATTATTGACGGTGTGTGTGTAGCATGCAATCCGTGCTCGTGCAACATGAACCGTCAATAATGTGTGCAGTGTCCTACGGCTGCTAGTCACAGTATATAGCTATATCTAGGAAATGCAGTAAGGCGCAATTCTACAATGACGTAGAATGTGCGACAGGAAATTGAATCCTAGCCCAGACGCATAACGCCATGCGGGCGATTCCCCTGTAGATGTTATATCTACTCACCTATACTCCACGCTGGGTGAATCCTATCACCTGCTCCCCCTGGCTGTGTCCGTCTGCAAACCTGCAAATACGACAAGAAATCACATATAAGTCAAATATCTCGCGAAACGTGATATCGAACCAAAACGAGAAACTCGCGTCGCAAACTAAACGCGCGTGTGCACGATACGCTGAATCGTGTGTGTACGCGTCTAAAACCCATCGCGACACGCCGCGATACGCTGGATCACAGAACCCACTCACGTATCGCGCGTATCGCGCAAACACAACTAAACACAAAAGCGACATAGGCTCCCAGATTTTCCTACAGGCAAGATATTACAAAACTAGACATGTCAAGGACCTAGAGAACACAGCAGGAGCCCTACACCAAAACCCCAACACCCATGCTCCCCACTGGGCCGCAAATTGCGGCCAAAACCAGGAAATTGGCGGCCAGATTTGAGAGTGGTGAGGTCGGGCTTTGATGGTGGGGTCAGGGTGTTACTAGTAGGCTGGGGTCCACTCAATTTTATCCTGAAGTCACCCGGGTAACAGCAGATCACAGATATCCAATAAATCACTTTAAAAACACCAATTTGCACAATATGGAAAGTCTATGGTATTTTAGTGAAATCTGGGGATTTCTCAGAAGAAGTGGCCTTATCAACACTACACTGAGCTAGGTTAACCAACACAATCAAGACTTAACCAAAATCCCACACAAATTACCTTAATTAACACCAAACTAGCAATAATCGCACACCGAAGCTAAACTAACATACAACTAGGAAAACTAGGAATTGGGTTCAGAAATATACCCACAAGGATCCTAGAAAGCTGGTGAGGAGGTGTATGGAGGAAGAAGTGAGCTGCTGCCAGGGCTGGGGCTGCTGCTGCTACAGCTTCTGCTGTTGTTGCTGATCCTGTTGCTGCTGCTGTTGATGAAAATGATGATGATAAGTTGCTGATGATGTTGTTGTTGTTGTTGTTGTTGTTGTAGTGTTGTTGTTGCTGCTGCTGCTGTCTCACTGCTGCTGCTGCCCTTCTTGCTGCTGCTGCCCTTCTTGCTGTTGTTGTTGCTGCTACTGATGTTGCTAATGTTGTTGGTGATGCTAGCTGCTGCTGCTGGAGCTCTCTCTCTCTCAGGTGAGTGTGTGTGAGTGAGTGAGTGAGTGAAATGAGAGAAAAGAGAATGAGAAATGAGTGCACTAACAAAGCTAACCCCTCCTCTCTTCTCACTCCCTCTCACCTCATTAAATGAGGCATGGGCAAAGTCATGATGCCCATGCTCTCTCTCTCTCTCTCTCTCTCTCAAGGTCAACACAAAACAACTAATAAAACCCTTAATAAAATTCATTTTCATTAAAACAACCATGCACTACAATTAAACCTAAAAGCACTTAATACAACCTTAACACTAGATTAGAGAAATGGTTAGTTAACCATGGTTGCTAATCATGGTTAAACACCAAAAACAAGCCTAGTTATCATGCACAAGTGTGTGTGTGCCTAACAAAAATATAATAAAATACACAATAGTTAGGATAAAATATTTAAAACTTAATTTGGTAAACTTTTTATTAAAAACCACATATTAAAATATAATTAGCTATAAAACACATTCTAAGGTGTTACAATCTCCCCCCTTAAAAGAAATTCGTCCCCGAATTTAAAACTTATACTGTTACCTGTACCTTCAAAAAGAAGATTAAAATCCTCAAGTCTCGCTCGCAGCCTCCTAAGTGACTACCTCACTATACGGCTACGTCCAAGAAAACCCTTCACAGATGGCAAGACCTTTGACCGACGTTTCTCCACCTGTCGAGCCATTAACACACATGGCTGCGGGCGAACGAAAGATCGCGTCCAGCTAAATGGTCTGGTGCCAAATCATGTGAGAAAGGTCATGAAGGTAATTGTAAAATATCATCACAAGGAATACGGGGTGAAAATCCAATAATCTGGGCGGAAGTGCCAAATTGAAGGCAACAAAACTAACTCGCTTATAGGATCTAGAAGGACCTAAAATTCTGGGACAAGCTTCCCAACATCCAGCACGTCGTTCATCGGAAAGTCCATAGGAATACATGATCTGTCCCTGCGAACTCGAGTCTATGACTATCACAGTCGTCATAAGACCTCAGTTCGAAATGGACAATCCCCATCCTGACCTAACACAACTGGACCGTCTCCGAAATCTCTAGACTAGCTGGGGTCCAAAGTCCTACTTACGCAGAGTCAGAAAACAACAGGCTGGCGATCGACACGATCTAACCCCTAAGCCTAAGGGTGGCCAATTGGAGTGTCTCCTGATAACATCTATCGAAGGAGAACCCTAACGATGGCGAGTGACGATCCCAACTGCTGACGACAAACACACCACTTAAACAAACAACTGAGCACTGAGTATAACCGGATGACAAGAATCCGAATGGAGTCACACCCTAACTAACTGGGTAGAAACCATAACGGAATTCATGGAGATCTGCTCCCATTCCTGCTTCGGAAAGGTAAAAGATTGCAATCCTCCAGCCGGCCTCAGATGCTCGACCCAAAGCACACAGCAAGACAGACACTTGAAACGAAACTTGAAACTTCTCTTTACATCCCTGTCCACTCGTAACTATCTCACAAGTCGCGCCAACGCTGGTGGACTTGAATGCATAGAGAGAGTTGACAGATGTGCATGTTCTAGGATTACACGTCTCTACCTGATAATGGCAAGTACACAAACGTGTCCCTAACTTAGCACATCATTGTCACAATCAAGGTCTCCGAATCATTATCCAGCCGAATATGCTCAAGTATCTCTGACGTACGAGCTTCGACGGGCAGTGTCTCGCGAAAACGATTTAAGGAAAGTGGTCGGGCGCGGACATGAGCAAGCTGTCCCCTCCGTAGAGACGAACTAAGCTATACTCGACGATCACACAAGAACTGTAAATCTGCAGAAGACTAACACAACAATCCAAATCTGCTGCAGGAAGATGTACATTAAGCTCTAGTGGTCCGTGGAAAATCTGACACGACTCTCAAGCAAGTAGTGTCTCCAAATCTCCAACGCAAAACCACCGCGGCCATCTCCAGATCATGAGTGGAATATCCTCCTCGTACTTCCTCCAAATGTAGGGAAAGCAAAAGCGATATCTCTATAGTGTCACCTCAGTACACCCTCGAGCCCACTCAAAAAACATTACAGTTAAACAACAAAGTCGCCCGAACCAAAAGCAAAGAAAGACTGATGCAGTTGTTAACTGAATCTTCAACTGCCGAAAACTCCGTACACATGCCTCAGTCCACAGAAAAGTAACCTCCTTCTGGTCCATTCAGTCACTGGTGCAGCACCACTCTAGCAATCCTGCCTGAAACGGCGATAAAACCTGCTAAGCCCAACAATCCGCGGATCTCCGTCCTGCACACAAGTCTGGGCCTAAGCTGTACGGCCACGATCTCCCTCGGAACCATACGGAACCGTCTCCCGCGACTACAAGACCTAGGAGTCAACACAAACAAGCCTGAAGAAACACTCCGAGAATTTAACAAACTGCTGGTACTCTCCCAGTATCTGCATAACAAATCCTCAAGTGCTACTACTGTCCCTCAAGACACATAAAATAGACCAGAGTGTCGTAAATAACACAACAGAAACTGGTCGAGGAACGGCCTGCAGAAATCTGGTTCATCATATCTACGAATGCTGCTAGGGCGATAGTGAATCCAACGACTCACAAAAACACACAAAGCCCGTAGCACGCACAAGGCAGTCTTCGGAACGCCGTCACTCCGAATCCGCAATAATGATGACCTGATCCCAAACACACTTAGAAAAATGTCTCGCACTCAGGAGCTGATCGAAGAAATCGCCACGGCAAGGTGAAGGATACCTATCCGCACCGTAAGCCGGTTCAATTGACGATCCATCGATACGCAACCCTAAATTGCCGTCTTTCTCCTTGACGAACAGAAATAGGAGTTTCCAAAAGCGGAACACTCAGACGCACAAAACTTCCCAAACCAAAACTCTGCAGCTGATCCTTAAGCTCCCTCAGCTTCGCCGGCTCATCTGGAACGACGTCGGAAAAACTCTCGCACGAAAAGAACCCGGTCCAACAATCCCACGGTAGCTCCGGTATCACGAATGAACGCCAAGAATCCACGCCATCTCCTCAGTAGCCGACTAGCGAAAAAGACTGAATTCAAGCTGTGAGAGGCGGCACAACTATCCACCTGCACAACAAGAACTGACTTGCCGGGGAAAACAAAACCTAACTTGTTTCCACACGGTAGTCCACAGACGCCTAGCACGTAGTTAACCAGTCCGTGCCTAGGAGAACGTCAAATCCAACATCTCTAGAAGGATCAAAACGACGGACGAATCTCTATCTCCTATCCGATTGGCACAAAACTGAAATACGTGTCGCGCAACAAAAGGATCGCTGACAGAAGTTAAAACAACTACTACGACTAATCTACCCAACCACAGTACAAGCAAGAAACAAACAAATACACCAAGAGAACATAAAGCCCAAGGGTACCTGAAAACTCCACATTGGACGTCTGCGCGTCCCGATGAGTAGAAGCAAACTCCTGTGTCTGCCCTCTACTCGCAGCTGGATGAACTCCTCTGGTAGCCTGAGCCCTCTGAGCGAATCTTCCACGTCCACGGCCTCTCTGAAAACGATCATGACGAGGTGCTAAGGAACAATCCCTGACGATGTGCTGAAGGCTCCCGCATCGAAAACATCCACGTGCTGACTGCTGACCATCCTGGGAATGGAAGCTGAACGACTGTCCTCGTCCTGAGCCTCTGCTACTCCCGCGACGGCCACGAAACCTGTTTTGGCGACCAAACCTCTGTCTCTGGGCTGGTACACTGGTACGAGTCCTCCACTGTCCTGGAATACGTGCCTCGTCAACTGGAGCTGCAACTACTGGTGCTATGTAGGTGACGGACTGCTGCACACTGATCGTAAGGGATAGCTGAGTAACGGGGGTGACAACCTCCTGTCGTAGCTCCCGAACGACGTCAACTAACGAACTCATCGTCTGGCGGAACTCCTGCATCTCTACCAACAGTCTATCCATGGTATAGGTCGTAGGCTGCTCCGTCTGCACCTGTGCAACTAGAGTGCCATCCTGGTCAGTACTCGTCTCACCCGAGCTAACTCTGACCTCGGCCCTCGTTGCATCACTCTGAGTCCCCATAGTCATCGGCGGCAAGGCTATAAATAGATATAAGATGAGATTCGATAAGAATGAGGAAATCGAATCTCAAAGATATGAATCATCAAGGAAGGGATGTCAAGCAAATTGTACTTAGGTCACTTAATGCAAGGTACCGCGCTGTGGGTATGCTGCAGACATACACACACTACGTTACTCTGCTTAAGTTACCTACTCCATCATACTAAGGTCATCCTACACTCCGAAAGGTAAAACCTAACGCTCTGATACCAACTTTGTCACGACCCAAGAATGGCCCGTGACGGCCCTAATACTACGCAACGCCTAAAGACGCAACGTAGTAAAAGAAAGCCAAAACCCAGAAATCTAAACCATAAAAATACGGAAAAGATAATATAAGTTTTGAAACATTTGAAATCGCAACCCAAATTCTTTAAAAGTCTTGCTTTCTTTCTTTAAAATTTAGCAACACCCCATTTTTATAAAGACTAGTCAATATGAATACAACAGAAGAATAAGGACAGTAGAGAAAAAGCTGTATATATAAAGACATCAAATCCACCATAATACACACTACGTCCTCACCAAGTCTCTATGTCAATAATACAACAGTAGATGGAGAGTACAATACAACGAAGGTACAATATATAATACAGATAACCGTCGAACCCACCTATGCAAAATGGTACTGTGAGCTGATGCGGTATCTGTAGCAAAAGATGGTAGCTGGATAGCTGGATAGGGGAATAGCCTGCCTCGACTACTCTGGGGAAAAACCTGAAACACCTGTGGCACAACGGGGGTGAGTTGCCAACTCGTGAATAGTATAAAACATATGCAGGTAATCGCAGGAATGTACGTACAACATGAATCTAAGATATGCGATTACAATAATAATATATCATGCAATGCTGAAATAGGGAGAGTACACTAGCAGGTACAATCAATATGTGAAGCAATGATGGCATGATAGTAGTATGCAATGTCTATGCAATAGAGATATGAGAAAGCAAATATGCAACTATCATAAGGGTACACTACAAGTACTACCAATATATGAATCTGTGCATAAGATAGGTAATGGTGAGGTGTAGGGTGGAATATGTCATTTTCCACGGAAACCTGACGTCGTGGCAGGATCACAATCCACCAAGATACTCCAATCCCAAATCCTCAAACCAGGCCCCACATTGGCACTCACATCAAATAAGTCTCACATCTCCTCAATGTACAATGTCGAGTAATCTCCTATATCCCGAATGTACAAGTCACCAATCACATAGGTATATCCAATGTCCAAATCCCAATGAATCACCTAGTATCCCAAGTCCAATCTCAAGTAAGTTTCTAGCATCCTAAAGGTAAATATATGTACAGAAATAAATATGATGGGGGCAATACACATATATTAGCGTCCCATTCCACTAATATTGGTGTAAGGGTATATATAACAACGGCTAAGTCCCCTGTTATATATACAAAAAGGGGTTAAAGAAATATCATGAAACCGTGTGCCAAGCATCGACACAGAAATCCTCGTATATGGGGCTCCGTCAGTCCGGATCAGCCCACGGGGTCCGTCTGCAGTGTCGGCCCTCGGCCTCGACAGTACAGGTCATCCCGCATCCACCTCTCTACTCTGGCCAGTAGCCTCCAGACAACTGCCAGGTCCAAACAATCACCGGTAGGTACTCGCCCGCCTCCAGGCTCAATCGGCAAACCCATCGATCTTCTTGCCGAGGGGAACCATACCGGGCCCCACCATGTACTCTCATACGGCAACCACACATCGTATGGAGCATAAAATCAGCACCGATAAACTCATGGGGGACGCTCGAAATATCATATCAAGAAAACCGGGTTGTTACATGTATGCATAATTTCATGAACTCCCGCGGTTCCCAAATCCCGAAAACATCATATAAAATCCAGATAAACAATGCATAAATACAGGAATAAATGTATGCGATATATCTGAATGCGAGCAGGTAAACACAAGTATATAGCTGAACCAGATGTATGCGAAATCATGATAAGGTACAGCTAAGTAACATCAGTAAATGTGAATATGCGACAACAACTGAATATGTATCTAACATACAGGTGTAGCAAAGTATAGGTATCTACCTATAGGAACTGATGTCGTATACCCCCCTGGGTATAGTAACATATGTAGGAAATCCCTCCCGGTATAGGTAAAATATGTATGAGGTATACCTGTAGCTGTATCGCAAAGTGAAAATATACCTATCACTAATGGTATGATACACTATAGGTATACCGATAAGCTAGGTGTCAAGTATGGCAAGCAATGGTAGCTATAAGGGGTAGTGTGTGACATGGCAATTATTGACGGTGTGTGTGTAGCATGCAATCCGTGCTCGTGCAACATGAACCGTCAATAATGTGTGCAGTGTCCTACGGCTGCTAGTCACAGTATATAGCTATATCTAGGAAATGCAGTAAGGCGCAATTCTACAATGACGTAGAATGTGCGACAGGAAATTGAATCCTAGCCCAGACGCATAACGCCATGCGGGCGATTCCCCTGTAGATGTTATATCTACTCACCTATACTCCACGCTGGGTGAATCCTATCACCTGCTCCCCCTGGCTGTGTCCGTCTGCAAACCTGCAAATACGACAAGAAATCACATATAAGTCAAATATCTCGCGAAACGTGATATCGAACCAAAACGAGAAACTCGCGTCGCAAACTAAACGCGCGTGTGCACGATACGCTGAATCGTGTGTGTACGCGTCTAAAACCCATCGCGACACGCCGCGATACGCTGGATCACAGAACCCACTCACGTATCGCGCGTATCGCGCAAACACAACTAAACACAAAAGCGACATAGGCTCCCAGATTTTCCTACAGGCAAGATATTACAAAACTAGACATGTCAAGGACCTAGAGAACACAGCAGGAGCCCTACACCAAAACCCCAACACCCATGCTCCCCACTGGGCCGCAAATTGCGGCCAAAACCAGGAAATTGGCGGCCAGATTTGAGAGTGGTGAGGTCGGGCTTTGATGGTGGGGTCAGGGTGTTACTAGTAGGCTGGGGTCCACTCAATTTTATCCTGAAGTCACCCGGGTAACAGCAGATCACAGATATCCAATAAATCACTTTAAAAACACCAATTTGCACAATATGGAAAGTCTATGGTATTTTAGTGAAATCTGGGGATTTCTCAGAAGAAGTGGCCTTATCAACACTACACTGAGCTAGGTTAACCAACACAATCAAGACTTAACCAAAATCCCACACAAATTACCTTAATTAACACCAAACTAGCAATAATCGCACACCGAAGCTAAACTAACATACAACTAGGAAAACTAGGAATTGGGTTCAGAAATATACCCACAAGGATCCTAGAAAGCTGGTGAGGAGGTGTATGGAGGAAGAAGTGAGCTGCTGCCAGGGCTGGGGCTGCTGCTGCTACAGCTTCTGCTGTTGTTGCTGATCCTGTTGCTGCTGCTGTTGATGAAAATGATGATGATAAGTTGCTGATGATGTTGTTGTTGTTGTTGTTGTTGTTGTAGTGTTGTTGTTGCTGCTGCTGCTGTCTCACTGCTGCTGCTGCCCTTCTTGCTGCTGCTGCCCTTCTTGCTGTTGTTGTTGCTGCTACTGATGTTGCTAATGTTGTTGGTGATGCTAGCTGCTGCTGCTGGAGCTCTCTCTCTCTCAGGTGAGTGTGTGTGAGTGAGTGAGTGAGTGAAATGAGAGAAAAGAGAATGAGAAATGAGTGCACTAACAAAGCTAACCCCTCCTCTCTTCTCACTCCCTCTCACCTCATTAAATGAGGCATGGGCAAAGTCATGATGCCCATGCTCTCTCTCTCTCTCTCTCTCTCTCAAGGTCAACACAAAACAACTAATAAAACCCTTAATAAAATTCATTTTCATTAAAACAACCATGCACTACAATTAAACCTAAAAGCACTTAATACAACCTTAACACTAGATTAGAGAAATGGTTAGTTAACCATGGTTGCTAATCATGGTTAAACACCAAAAACAAGCCTAGTTATCATGCACAAGTGTGTGTGTGCCTAACAAAAATATAATAAAATACACAATAGTTAGGATAAAATATTTAAAACTTAATTTGGTAAACTTTTTATTAAAAACCACATATTAAAATATAATTAGCTATAAAACACATTCTAAGGTGTTACAAGGAGGCTTGCATCATGTAATGATGATCCACTAGTTATCAGCATGCCATAGGAAGTGGTGATTTTCGATTGATGGCTGGATGCTAAGTTAGCTAAGTTGGATTCCATGCACTACAATAAATTATAGATTTTGTTGTGTGCTCTTGAAAATGGTAAAACCCATAAGGAGCAAACAGATCTTTCGAGATCAGTACAAATGGGAAGGTATTAACCTAATAAGGCCATACTTGTGTTAACATGTATTCATCAAATATCCGATGAGGATTGTGATGATACTGTTATTTCATTATTTGTGCTGAAGTCTATACAGATATATTTTGCCACTGTTGTTTTCATGACTATAATATCTGGTATGAGAATGACTATAACGTCTTTCTAAAATGGATTTAGAAGTATACGCGTATATGACTTTACCAGAACATTTTCTTAGTCAGCAGCGGATAGTGTGCAAATTGCTTAAGTTTATTTATAGACTAAAGCAGACATAACGGAGATGTGATGTTGTGGTCAAAGTGTTTGACTTGATAAAAAATTAGCGATGAACCTGGTATTTGTAAGAAGGCAGTAAGGAGTAGTGTCAAGTTCCTCATATTAATGTAGATGACATACTCTTGATTGGAAGTGATGTTTCTATTCTATGATTCGGTCTAACATTGGTTGTCATTGTTTCTCTTATATATATATATATATCATTGATTCTGGTGACTATGTCTATAGATTTAGATCAAGTATGGGTTTTGGGATTGTTACAATTCAAGAATATTAACACCATTCTAAAGTGGTTTAGAATGGAGGACTCCTGGTGAGGCGATATACCCGCAGGTAATAGGACCACCTTATCTAAAAAGATGTCTTTCGGGGCTGATGAAGAGAGGGACTCGCATGACATTCAACATGTTTCGGAAGTGAGGTCAATCATACGATGTTATATACCAGACCAGATATTGCTTTAACACATGGTGTAATAAGCAAATATTAGTCCAATCCTGAAGAAACATAGGAAGGAATGAAGAACATATGAGATGTTCTTGTTGTATGGTAATGGCAGATCCTTTCGGGATGCGATTACCGATTCTAGCTTCTATGGTGACAAGGATGATATAATATCTGTCGCGAGTCATTAGTTTACCTTTTTATGAGGAGCAGTATATTGGAAGAGTTCCAATCGGGATACTGAGGTAGTCAAGACGCTGGATGCTGATTTTGACTCATCAGAGGATGCATCCTAAGAAATTGTCTGGATAAATACGTTCAATTATGAACATGGTCCCATCAGCCATCCAAACAAATTTCTAAAGTATGTATCACTCATTTCGGGAGATGGTTGATCTCCGTAAAGTTGAGATTTATAGAGATACAGATAGAAACGTTGTAGCGGATCCACACACTGAGGCTGTTTCTTGAACACAGTTTGTGAAATTGTTAGTACAGAAGTTGGGCATGCAGTAGCACATGAGATGTGTATATGCGATACCACAATACTTGGCCTTGAGTGCAAGTGTGAGATTGTTGAATATAGGTGCTTTCAACGCAATTATCGTAGTTGCAGAAATACAATTACTGAATTCGACCTATAGCAAGAACAGTCTTGCTCGAGATGATAGTACGCTATCTGGTTTGTATTTTTCATTCATAAGTATACGTTTTACTTGCTATAATGTATTACTACTACATGATGATAAAGCCCATAGGATCTTTGGTTTGACTACCAGGATTATAATAGGGATCATACTATTGGGGCCTATGTAATCTATAACCACATTCTTTAAAGTCCCTAGTCGTAGGAGTATCGAGACTGGGTATCGGTACTCCAGTTTAGACTAGTGTATACATTTCATGACCCTGTACAGGACGATAGCTGATCTCATAACCATTAGTGTTCGACACCGATGATTATGTATAGGTGCTCATTGGATGAGTTACACCGGACAGACTCGCCGAGAACTCTTAAATGGTTTTATACTAATTGTCAGATGGCAGTTCTTTGGTGACATGAGTACATAGCAGTCCCTAGACCCAAGATCGCTATAGTTTCTTGAGTGTGTGCTCACTGTACTTAGATTACTACCTTACCACTGCTTTAAAGAGCCGTGCAAAAAGGTTTTAGTTGGGTACAGTCCTGAAGCACATGGAGGCAATAAGTGGTCAAGGGATCCCGTCTCTCCCGGTATAAGGAGTTGATGTTGCACCGTGCACAGCTGGCTATGACCATAAGTTTTTGGCCAAGGCAAACGAGATTTACTGATTAGTATTATTAGTAGTTTCTTGAATGGACACGCGCTTGATGTCGGCACGACTTATCGGGTTATTGGGAGTCTGACGGTTTCCACTTCTCAGACCCGATATATGACAGTCTTAGACGAAAAGACAGGATTGTACGTTGAATGTCACTGATAGGCTCTAGCAGGGTACGAACGAGCTTGCTTGTCGACCGGCTTTTGGTTCAATATCTGAATAGCCGTTATGTACAGCTAGTACCACTAATGTGCTTGTAGGTTAACTCGGTGGGGGTTGATCTGAAAGTGTTTCAGATCAATTGGATATGATCCCGATCTACTGTCGACGTATTGTCGAGTGTTTAAAGTCCCACACAGAGTGTTTTCCCATTCTAGCGAAATGAAGTAGTACACGTACAGCGATGCGTGCGGGGTCCAATTAAACATGTGTATGTGATACTACATGTATTTAATCGGACAGATGATACTAACCGGTTTATGATTGAACCGAGTCATTAAATCAAGTTTTGATTTAATGATATTGCTTATATATAATGATGCATACATTAACTAGTATTATTGTGATATTCTCACTCTCTTTTTGGTATGCCACATATCATATACATGTTACATGTCATGTGTATATTTATATTATATGTGTGTGTGTGTGTGTAATGTGAGGATGAATGAATATGTATTTTCCTTTTTATTCTTTTTCTTTTTGCACGATAAAGAAATGAGGTGGAGCTCATTTGCTTACTCATTTTTTATCTCATGATACTTGGATATGAGAGTGGGTGGAATGAAATGAGTTGACACTTTACTCTCTTCATTTCAACCATGGTTATGATTTTTTTTTTATGGTTTTTCATTTTGGCACCATGCTTCCCTCTAGTTCAAGAACAAAAGAAAATGAAGAAGAAAGGAAAAAGAAAGAGAGTTCATGAATTCACTACATTTTCTACATCCCTCCAATCTCATGTCTAGCAAGTATGAAGAGTGAGTTACATCAAGTGGTTGATATTGAAGTTAGAACCAGTGGCCCTCGTGTGGATCATTTTCGACGGAGCCAATCGGGAACCAAGCGAGATCCGAAGTGCCGCGGAGCTTAGCGGGAGTCCTTGGTTTCATCATTGGAGCATGAGAAGAAGTTTCAAAAGTTGTATCTTCTCCAAATTCCATCCTTTTGTTTACAAGTTTTAGTCTATGGTTGATTCTAAGTTAGGAAATTCTTGCTTGCTTGGAATTTTTTTTTCCGTTTTCTCGCTTCCGCAAAGATTTTATTAACCCGTCCAGCGAGCACGACGACCTTACAGGCATTGGGTGAGGCCCCAGCCCATGGCCACGAAATTGTGGCCATGGGTTGGCTGCTGGGACAGCAAGCGCCCAGTGGTGAATGCAGACGCGAATGGTGTATATGTGCATTTTATTTTTTTCTTTTTCATACTATTTTTTGTTATGTTTGTGTGAGAAGGAAAATGCTAGATAATGTGATTATCTAAATGATGTGATTGTATTAATTGTATTAATACAAAGTAAATTAAACCTATACGTTGTAGGAACCACTTTTTATCTAAAAAGAAATTTTAGTTGATTCTTTTGCTTTGCATCATGGCATTCGGTTAGGAATATCCTGCGCCTCATTCGATGATGATAGAGCCTTGATTCCGTTACATAGGGAGTTCGCTCTTGAGCAAAAGTTTGTCACTAAAATTGTTTTTGCAACCGTATCCTTTTGCTTTGCATCGGTTAGGAATATTCTGCACCTCATTCGATGAGGAAAGAGTCTAGATCCCTTCACTGGGAGTTTACTCTTAAGCAAAAGTCTACGTGACTATAAACTTTCAATTCCACTCAGTTCTTACGATAATATCTAATTCATTACGTTGATGGTTTCCTTCAAAACCAGCCGTAGCCTTTGGTCATTTTAGAAAGTAGGGTACTTAGTATTCGTGCTATGTTTGTCGACCTTGTTGAGGCGTAATGTACGGTAGCTAAGTGATGTATTTCTGTTAGCATGCGATGCGATTAGTTAGAACAGTCGTACGACTTTGTTGATCTCGTTAAGGGTCATGCGGGTATGTCTAAATTAATCACGAAATTACGGGTTGGACTTGACCATCGACTTATGATTTGTTAACATCGTTATGGTTATAAGCCGTTAGAGGTAAAAATCAATATCGGGAGTTTCAAGTGTTGAAACTTGCAATGAGATTGCATACCTTCTAAGGTGTGGGGGTGACTTGTTGACCCCGTCAAGGTTACCACTCCATGATAATTTGGATCCCGATTCTTACTATGAGTAATTTTTACTTCCGGGAAATTTTCTGTACCAAATCCTGGCTATTTCTCCTTTTAGAGTTTGAAAGAGAATTTGACGGAACAATGAGAGCCATCTTGATTAGATAAAATTACTAATCTGATCTAGGTTAGAGTGCACGCTGAGTGTTTCTTTTCTCTCTGGCAGCGATCCTGAACTGACTTTAAACTAAGACTTGTTAACCATTTTGACTGACCTTTTTACAATTGATAGCTTTGGAATGTCTGGATTGCCTTAATCCACGACATAGTCGCATATGTTTTTACTTATCCTACGTCCCCTTCTGCAAATTCCAGAACCCTCTGTATTCGGTACAGAGATCCATATTGTTTGGAAGATCATTGTTTGATTAGATACGAACTCGATGAAATTATTTCAGTTTGAGGATGACCACTAGTTCTGGATTAGATGAAATAGTTCATTTGTCTCTCCCTCCAATCTTATCTCAAGTTTGAGAACTCCTTATATATAAGGAGTGTATACCAGGTATGCTTATTGGATAGTCTTCTTCCAATTCCGAAGTTGGTGCAAAGGGAATGGAAAGAAGAAGACCAACCCGCATAAGTTCGGTATACAGGAAGGTGGGATGGAGAGACATCAAAAGGGGTTGATGAGTGAAGAAAGGAAAATGTGACTACCGACATGAACCTGAGCAATGTAAAAGGCAATACTATGAATACCCAACTAACCCCACTGAATTTTTTTTATGTTTTGGATATCCTGTGTCTGTATCTTAGGAAACTGTTTCTTGATAAACTTCAACTCCTGGGTATATAGATACCAGATTAGAAACCTTCATCTGTAAGTCGTTTCAGATGCTGAGGAGCAGAGAATTGAGATTGGTTGATTTTACCTTCAATATCGATTTTCGGAGCAATTGTTGCTATTGAGGAAAATCATTAGGGTTTTGCCTAAACGACAAACTTTTGGTTTTTTTTAACCAAAAGTATGTTTTTCAATTAACAGCACACAGGAATTGAGTTAGTGAGCTCAAGAGACTTATACATATTGATGTATGTTATCCAATGTCCATACGGACATAGGGTTGATTCTAGGTATTCCGTATTGATAATTTGATTCTCTCTCAGATTGCTCATTCACGGGTGAGCTCCATGATGAGTAATGCTGAGTTGCCTTTTTCAATTTTGGGGATGCACTAGAAATAGATACATATCAATTGATATTGGTTCTATCTAAACAAGTGCCTCTTTTCTATATATGATATAGAATGGTGTTCATCTTAAAGTTAAGATATGGGGTTATCCGTTTTGTGCTTAAACACATAATCCAGACAAACCCGAGGCACGTTTCAGTAATAGCTGTTTGTGGGTTATCTCAAGCTAACGCAAGGGATAGCTTCTACCATTGTTCAAAGATCAAAAGTGTTTTGTTTTTGACTCGCCATCTCCTTGGTAAAGAAATTTCTTGCAAAAGAAATTCGTGGAAGCATGGTAGAACTGGAAATAGTTCTAGAACCACAAACGGTTATCGAAAGTTTAGTAGAACCTGAAGATTCAATTGATCCTGACAGACCATAGCTACTCCGCAGATTTAGTAGGTGATCTCAGCCATCCGAGACATACTTTGGTTTTCTCGTAGATGGTGACTATGAGGCTTGCATCATGTGATGATGATTCTACTAGTTGTCAGCATGCCAAAGAAAGTGGTGGCTTCCGACCGATGGCTAGATGCCATGTTATCCAAGTTGAACTCTATGCACTACAACAAATTATAGACTTTGTTGTTCTCCTGAAAGGGGTAAAATCCATAAAGAGCAAGCAGATCTTTCGAGATCAGTGCAAATGGAATGGTATTAACCTAACAAGGCCAAATTTTTAGTTGACATATATTCATCAAATACCCGATGAGGATTGTGATGATACTGTTACTTTATTGTCTGTGCTGAAGTTCATACGGATATAATTTGCCACTATTGTTTTCATGACTATGACATCTGGTATGAGGATGACTGTAACATCTTTCTAAAATGGATTTAGAAGTGTACGTGTATATGACTTTATCAGAATATTTTCTTAGTCAGTTGAAGTAGCGGATAGTGTGTAAGTTGTTTAAGTCTATTTGTAGACTAAAACAGCCATAGCGGAGATTGATCATCTGTTTTGATGTTGCGGTCAAAATGTTTGACTTCCTCAAATTAGAGATGAACATGGTATTTGTAAGGAGGCAGTAGGAAGTAGTGTCAGATTCCTTATATTGATGTGGATGCCATAATCTTGATAGGAAGTGATGTTCCTATTCTACGATTCGGTCAAATATTGTTTGTCATTGTTTCTCCCTTATATATATATATATTTAGATCTAGTAAGGGTTTTGGGATTGTCCCAATTCAGGTATGTTAACTCCATTCTAAAGTGGTTTAGAATGGAGGACTCTTAGTGAGGTAATATACCCGCAGGTAATAGAGTTACCCTCTCTAAAGAGATGTCTTTCGGGATTGATGAAGAGAGGGACTTGCATGAATGGCATTCGACATATTTCGCCAGTGAGGTCAATCATGCGATGTTATGTACTAGACCAAATTATACTTTTACACTTGGTGTAGTGAGCAGTTATTAATCCAATTCTGGAGAAATATAAGAAGTGAAAAACATAGGAGATGTTCTTGATGTATTGTAACGGCGGACCCCTTCGGGATGCGATTACCGATTCCAACTTCCGTAGTGACAAGGGTGACAGAGTATCTGTCGCGAGTCATTAGTTTACCCTCTTATTAGGAGCAGTATATTGGAAGACTTTCAAGCAGGATACTGAGGTAGTTAAGACGCTGGATGCTGATTTTGACTCAGCAGAGGATTCATTTTAAGTATTTGTTTAGATAAATACGTTTATTCATGAACATGGTCTCATCGGTTACCCAAACAGAGTTCTCAGGTAGGTATCGCTCATTTCGTGAGATAGTTGATCTCCGTGAAGTTGAGATTCAGAGAGATATAGATAGAAACGTTATAACGGATCCACTCATTGAGGCTTTTTCTTGAACACAGTTTGTGAAACTGTTAGTACGGAAGTTGGGTATGCACTAGCACATGAGATATGTGTATGCGATACCGTAATAATTGATCTTGAGTGCAAGTGGGAGATTGTTGGATATACGTGCCTTCAAGATAATTATCATAGTTGCAGGAATGCAATTACTGAATTCATGTGGACTTATACCAAGAACAGTCATACTCGAGCTGGTTTGTATTTATCATTCATAAGTATACGTTTTACTAGCTATAACGTATCACTACTACATGATGATGAAGTCCATATGATTTTTGCTTGGCTACCAGGATTATGATAAGGATCATACTAGTGGGGATTGGGTAGTATATAAAGCACATCCTTAAAAGTCCCTAGTCGTAGGAGTATCGAGACCGGGTATCGGTGTTCTAGTTTAGACTAGTGTATACGTTTCATGACCCTGTACGGAGCGATGGTTGATCCTATAGCCATCGGTGTTTGACACCGATGATTGTATACATGTGCTTATTGGATGAGTTACACTGGATAGACTCGCCGAGAACTCCTAGATGATATTATACCAATTGTCAGATAGTAGTTCTCTGGCGACATGAATTCTGAGTAGTCCTTAGACCTAGGATCGCCATAGTGTCGTGTGTGTTCCCACTGTACTTAGATTACTACCCTATCATGACTTTAAAGAGCCGTGTAAACAGGTTTTAGTTAGGTACAGTTCCGAAGCACATGAAGACGGTGAGCGGTTGAGGGAATACGTCTCTCCCGGTATAGGGAGTTGACGTCGCACTATGCAAAGCTGGCTATGACCACAAGTCCTTGGCCAAAGCAGACGAGATTTACTGATAAGTGTTATTAAAAGTTTCTCTGGTGGTCATGAGCTTGATGTCAACACTACTTGTCGGGTTATTGGAAGTCTGACGGTTTCTACCTTCTAGATCCAGTATGCGACATTCTTAGACGAATAGACCGGATTGTACGGTGAATGTCACTGATAGGCTCCAGCACGGTACGGACGAGCTTGTTTGTCGAACGTCTTTTCGTTCAATACCTGGGTAGCCGTTATGTACAGCTAGTAAGACGTATATTATGAATGATAAATACAAACTAGATAGCATGCTATCATCTCTAGTAGGACTGTTTTTGGTATAGGCCCGCATGAATTCAGTAATTGCATTCCTGCAACTATACGATAATTACCTTGAGGGCACCTATATCCAATAATATTATAATCTTAAAAATTAAATTTATACATGAACATCATCGCGTCGTAATACGCGACCAGCTGCGGCCAATCCTCTCTCGGGACATCCCGAAAAATGGCCTCCATCATCACCTCCCGCTCTTCCTTAGTAGCCGCAGCTCAGAGAATGTAATGATACTTCTTATTGGCGTCTCCTTTAATAGTCTGACATTCGGATATGACCCAGTCTATGGCCTGATGTGCATCGAATGGCGTAGGAACGCCATTCTCGCCGATGAATCTGTAATGTCCCTAGGTCTGAAATTACAAAATTTTAAATAAATAAATAAATGTATGTGTGTGTGTGTGTGTGTGTGTGTGTGTATAAAAACGATTAAATTTAAATGTATGAAAGGTTATGTGATACTGTGGCCGCTGCAAAAAACTGCCGAATATAGTCGGTCTGGCATGGGCTCCACCTAATATGGAGCGGGTACCTATAGTAGGTACAGATCTCCGCTCTCATGTAATCCCCCACTTGGTCGAGTACTCACCAACAGGCACACCTGACGCGGTCTACTCCAGCGTTCATGGAGCAGCGCCTGGGGCTGGCCTGGAGGAGGATGGCCCAGTAGGACCCTCGTCCTAACACCGGTGGAGCCTGAGAAAAGATAGATATACGGACACAATATTATAATATTGTGAGTATGTACATAGAATTTAACAAATTTAAATTACAATCGTTATTTAAAAGATTTAAGCAATAATGATTATACCTGATGTCCCCGGCGTGGTGCTAGAACTGATGCTAGACTCCGTCCCGTCAGTACCATGACTGCAAACAATAAACTGCTAGGTGATTTGATAGAATTATTTTAATAGAAAACTAAAATATGAATAGATAACTATATACCATGTGCAGGAGGAGTGACAGGTAGGAGGTTCTGCTATCCCGCTAATAGGGATAGACAGCGGGTCCTGTGGCGCTGCGGCTGCTGAGGGTGATGGGGATCCTATAGTAGGGGCGTCGATGGGAATATCTTTTTCGAGCTCTGCTATCTCATTGACGTCCACGTTTTTAGAACACAGCTGTCGAAAATACGTGCAAAAATCGTTAAAAACGAGACTAACTTCGGATTTTACCAATGCTCTCAGGTATAAAGGAAGAAGATGTTGCATCAATATGTAATAGTCGTGGCTCTTGAGTCTTACGATTTTTCCATTTTCTACTTGTATTTATTTGGAAATGTTTAATGAGAAACCATTAGGGACTTTCAATTCTTTCAACACTCGCAGGAACCGCCGCTTCTACTCTTTATCCAGGTTGTAGATTGCTGGTGGGATCTCGTAATAATCTGGTTTATCAGCCACTGGCCGAGAATGCAATTCTTCTTTAATGGACAAACCATCCAAATCCGTCAAATCTCGGCGGGCGTTGAGATTGTCCTTCGTTTTTCTATCCTTACAAAGCAGAAGATTGATGATGTGTTCAGAGACGTCCTTTTCGATATGCATAACATCTAAATTGTGGCGGAGCGGTAGATCGGACCAGTACGGAAGTTGAAATTATTTTAATTAATTTCTTCCAACTGGTTGGGTATTGCATTGCATTTTTGTTTTGTTTCTTTCCGAATATGATATTCTGACGTCTCTATTGTTGCAATATTTCGTTACCGGACAATTGTTTAGGAGGCCTACCGGTCTCCGTCTTTCCGTCAAACAATTCTTTATTCTTTCTGAATTTTTGAGTTACAGGCAAGAAACGTCGGTGGTCCATAAACGACTATTTCCCGCTAAACTCTAAGTGTACGACGCTCGAATGAGTATGACAACTAGGGCAAGCAAACTTACCTTGAGTTGTCCATCCCGACAGCATGCCGTAAGCTGGAAAATCATTAATAATCCACAACAAAGCAGCCCGCATTTGAAAAAATTGTTTACTATCTGCGTGATAGGTTCTCACGCCAGGTTTCCACAGCAATTTTAACTCATCGATCAAGGGTTAAAGGTATGCGTCGATATTTTTTCCAGGAGATGAGGGACTGTCGATTAAAAGTGCCAACGTAAAATAAGACCGCGTCATAGCCCTCCATGGCGGCAGGTTGTATATAGTCATCACAACGGGCCAAGTTCTGTGAGTACGCCAGCAGCGAATCTTCCCAAATGGACTGAAACCGTCGCTCGCAATTTTCAGCCCTATGTTATGAGGATCTGCGTTGAATGAAAGATATTTTTCATCTAAAACTTTCCACGATATCGAATCTCTGGGTTGACTCACTTTTCGCTCTTCACAAGACGCTTTATGGTGTCACTGCATTTCAAACGCCATCTCCTCACACATAAATAACCGTTTCAGTGTCGGTATTAATGGAAAATGATGAAGAATTTTCACGGGCACATCACTCGACCGAGGGTCTTTCTTAGGCTTGAATCGGCTAGTCCCGCACACGGGACAGTTTCTGAGTGTGGCGTGTTCATTCCGGAACAAAATACAATCATTCTCACATGCATGTATCTTATGAATCTTCAGGCCGATATTTGTGATTATCTTTTGTGCCTCATACCAGTTCGGTGGCACTTTATTTCTGTCCGGAAAAGCTTCCTTTAGCAGCTCTAGGAGATCGGTGAAAGTTTGGTCACTCTTATCTATTTTTGCACTTGATTTGAAAGAGATGTACAAAAAATGGCAGTTTTGAAAACCTTTTGCAATTTGGATATAACGGGATCCTAGAGTCAGCCTTGTACTTCTTCAATAACGAGGGTTTAGTGCTTTCCGTATCATAAAGAAGTCCAACGACATTTATAAGTTCATCCATGTCGTCGATTGGCGTGAATACAACATCTTCGACGATTTCGTTTTCTTCAAACTGCCATTCCTCTTCCTCCTCTTCTTCTACTATTCCTTACCACTCTGCGGTTTCTGTTTTGATGAATTCGTTTCCGTCACTTGCACCTATGCCTCATCTCCCGTTACAACGATTTTTCTCCGTGAAGTTCCTACGTAGTGTAATCTTTAACGAAACTGTATCTCACGATATGTAACTCAACTTTCGACTTGAGTAATCACTTATTCATACATTTAAAGAAAGGACAATAGATTTCGGTAATCCAAGACATGCATAGACAAAATCGGCAAAAAAGCTAACACCGTCAGCGAAAAAGCTAACACTGTCAACGAAAAGCGGTTGACTCTCGAGAGAGTATCGATATACATCCAACTCTTGTCGTGGAGGTACAGGAATGCCATATTGGGACAGCCCGGACGAAACAAGGTTCTTATAGACAAGATGCACCGGATTAAGATTTCTTGACAGATACGCGATAGACGGGATACTAATAAGCGTTAGTGTTAGGTTTAATTGACGACTTGGTTAATTTAAGTTTTTCACTAAACTACTTTCAAAATTTAACTAAACGATTTCTCTTAGTAAATTAACTAAATTATTATAAATTTCATTACTATATCCTTAACTTTTGTTGTTTTCACTAAAATATCATTAAAATTTTGAATAAAAAACCCATTTGCTCAATGATACTTATTTACACTAAAATACTCTTAACTATTGTTGTTTTTCACCAAAATACCCTTAACTATTGTTGCTTTTCACTAAATTACTTATAAAAATTCGCTAAATTACCCTGGCCTAAACTTAATACAAACCCTAACCACAGCCCAGACCCTAAACATAGCCTAGACCTTAAACCTAACCCTAATCATATCCCTAACACTAATTAACCCTAACCCTAATTAATCCCAATATATCCCGACCTTAACCCCTAATCAACCCTGACCCCTAACCCTAACCCAAATCATTAACCCTAACCCTCACCCTAACCTCCTAACCCAAATCAGAACCCTAACAAAATTACAATTTAAATTCTTGAAATTGAAAATAATTAAATTCAAAATTTATGAAAATTAAATTTAAAATTGAAGAAACTAACCTCCGGCGGCAAATCGAGAAAAAATAAACGGTGGCGAAGCTCGAGGCGGTGAGCACGGCGGCTGGGTATCGATGTGGTCAGCAAAGCTCCAAACGAGGTGCGCGTGGGTCCGGCAAGGAGGCGGTGGAGATCGGCGGCAGCGAGATGCCCGGCGGCGAGACCAGGCGACGGTGACGACGAGAGGATAGGGGCAGGATTTGGGGGGTGAAATGAAAATAGGGTCGGGAAAAAAGGGGATAAGGGGATTTATCTTCAGTGGGTTGTGGGGCCTGCCATAATTTTTATTCATAGCGGTTTTAACCGTGACCATATCTTCTATAACCGTGACCATAAGTTGGTCACGGGTAAAACCGTGACCAAATGCCCATTACTACTTGACACATTTGTAGTTGTGAAATATTCCACTCTAATACTGCTACACTATTTCATGATACTAAAGACCAGACAATCATTCTTAATATCATAAATTTTTTCATCTACTCACATACTAATTTAATAAATATATTTCTATTTTGTTACAATTAATAAATAAAATTGGTAAAATGTATAGGTAAATAATACAATCAATTTGTTACGTAATATCATCTATACCTATTGACTACAAGTATGCTTACACATTTGTAACTATCATTTGTTGCACTCACGACACCTTCTCACTTGTTTTTTTATTGTACTTTTACAACTTTTCTTATGCCTTACATCTATATTGTATACTTTCATTGTATTCCTGTTATGTATTATATATGACTTTGCAAATACACTGTGTTATGCCTGTTTTTTTGCCATTACCTCATCGTACTACTACATAATACATAATGTTCGTTGTGGTACAAGAATTATGAATTACCTATGAACCTATACTCACAATAGTTTACAAATATAATGTATATAACATATACTATCTTGACCGGAACTCCTCTGAAGTCCCATTACTAACTTATGAATGAGTCCGTGTACTCTTGCCTCTGAATGATAGCTTTGAGTCCGAGAATACTCCTGTGGTGGTTGGAGTCTCATTACTAACTTATGAGTGGGTCCGTGTTTCCCTACCCCTG
Organism: Agapanthus africanus; assembly: GCA_030015575.1. Lineage (NCBI taxonomy): Eukaryota > Viridiplantae > Streptophyta > Magnoliopsida > Asparagales > Amaryllidaceae > Agapanthus > Agapanthus africanus. Next base: position 681,627,057 of record CM057344.1, read on the forward strand.
GATGATGGTATTGGATCTGTGAATACTCCCGCGTTAGATTATACCATCTTGACATGAACTCGACATGAACATGACATGAATCCGTAAATCATGAATCTCGTGAATATCATGAATCTAATGAACATCTTGAATCCTATGAATCTTGTGAACATAACATGCGTGCGCTAGCGCTATATATATATATATATATATATATATATATATATATATATATATATATATATATATATATATATATATCATGGGATGGGGTAGCTCGAAGAATGGGGTGTTTATGTGTAACGGAGGATCATATCTTGTTCCTCGTGGTACCGGAAAATAACAGTACATTGCATTATATATAAATCTTGAATCTCGTGTTGTTCCGTGAGATTACGGAATATCCAGATTAAATAATAACTCCCACAATCGAGCTTATAATTTTACAAGTAATAGCATTGAAATATTAAATATCGTGATAGTCTAGTTACCTTGCACTGATTAACACATGCTATTTATTTGACATGCATACCATTGTTTCCTGTTCACAGTGATTCGCATGTCTTGTACCGATACTATTAATATATACTACTTATTGTGTAACCAATATAGTAATCAATCTATTATATGATTAATACCTTGAAAAACATAATCCGATAATGCATATTAAAATAATATATGACACTAACCTTTAATGAGAATATTTATATAAATGTATAAATTGCATAACATTTGATGTTAAATAAAATAGAATACCTTGATCATAAAATTGATATTCAAAATATGCTTTACGTTTCGACATTGAAATATTATATGCTTGTTTGATTATACTGAATACTATATTTCGTTTCAAATACTTTTTTTTTAAATTGGGACTAACAAAACATTAGTTCGCTGATAGCATTCATGTTTTATGTTTTTCTTTTCTTAGGAATGACGTCAGACGACTTTGGATAGACGATGAGGCTAGGTCAAGACAACTGAGGAAGACTTTGACCAATACTTGCCAAGCCGATCATTAGTTATCAATCCAGTATGCATGGTTCGAGGTTTTATTTTACGGCCTCTTTTATCTGTCTTTTTGTTTACGGATACCTGTGTCCGTTTGGACGTGATTTGTAATAAATATTATTGGATATGTTTATAAGCTTTAAATTCTTGTACATTAGTTTCCTTTACCGCTTAACATACGCATAGCGCATTCAGCTTAAGAAAGAGTGCTTCTCGGTATGAATACATTGTGGGTCTCGTCTGTTTTCGTCCCTCGTCTTTTGGGAAGCGGGACGTGACAGATTGGGATTGCTCAACGATTATTTTCCACAACTTTCATTATTGGTTTTGCCAGTAAAACCCTTAAGGTTGCAACTAGGCTGGAGAGCCCGCGACCCAGCCCGGAAATTGGCTTGGCCTAGCTCGAGGGCCATGTGGTGGGCTCGGCCTGGCTAAGGGGCCAGCCCAGGTTGAGGCTGGGCTAGGCTTGGTTCCTGCCGGCCCGCGCATGAGCCCAAACCCAGTCCGAACCTGTCGATGAGATTTCAAATTTCAAATTTTTTTGGCCCGAGGGAATAATCAAAATTTCAATTTTGAAATTTTTCTTCATTCTCGACATCCAAAATTCTACCTCTCATCCAAAATTCCATAAATACCTTCCTACTCTTCTCATTTTTATTACAATTTACAACAATATAATTTTCATTCTCTACATCTCTCTTTAATTGCCGAGAAGTTTACCGTTAAAATTTGGAATCAAACAATCTTTATTTCTGCCATCTCAATTTGGCCGGGTCAGGGTCACAATTTGGTCGGGCCGGGCCCAGCCCTAAGACCATCGGGCCTGATTGCCATGCTGACCCGGCTTGATCTTCTATTTCAGTGTTCAAGTTATCATGGTATCCATCTAATAAATCAAATAAACTATCTAGTTTAATTTTAGGATCAAAAACTGTAGCTAAACAAAACAATGCAAGAATTTATCCTAATATTTATTCAATGTAGAAACCATGCTATTTAACATTTCAGAAAATGGATCTTCAGTATCAAGTATATAATCATTAATAACTTTACTAATATAAAATAAGTGCTCTACCGCTAAACAAGTAGTTGGATAATAAACACCAATAAAGTTCTTGTTAAAGTAAAAATATTTAAAAAATTCATAACATATTCACAAACAAACCAACCGAGATCTTCTAAATCATCAGTGGGCATTTGTTCCAGATAAAATAAAGTAATATGAATTCTATATTTAAAAAGACATTTCAACATTTCATAAGTAGAATTTCACCTATTTGGAACGTTGGATTTGAAAGATATAAATTTTAAACTTAACTGGGCACAAATTTGCGTACAAATTTGTTTTCGAGGTCCAGAGCTTTCAATAAATATCATGACATCTCTAAGTTTTGTTAAATGAGGATCAATAACTTTAAGACCATCATGTATAATTAAATTTAAAATATGGCTTGCATATTTTTGATGAAATAATATTCCATTTAAAATAGAATTTAAATTATTTTTAAAAATTGTTATAGCTGTAGTATTATTAGTAGCATTATCAAAACTATTTAAAATATTTTATTTTGAATATCATAGTCATGTACAGTGGTCATAATACAATTACTTATATTATTTCCAGTATACGGATGCTCTATTTTCGAAAAACCAATAATTCTTTTTTGTAACTACCAATCATTATCAATAAAATGTGCAGCGACACAATTATAACTAATGCCCTATTTTGTTGTCCAAAAATCAGAAGTTAATACAATTTTACCTTTAAAATTAGTAAAAATACTAATAAATTTGCTTCGGATTCATAAAAATTAAAAAAATATCACCTCTAAGTGTATTTCTTGGTACTCTTTGAAATACAGGATTATATGCAGTTTTTACCGATCTATCATATTTTTCATTTTCAGCAAAACCATATGGTTCAACATGTATAACATATCTACCAAGTTCTCTTCTATTAATTTTTTGAGAAAAAGAAAAACCAGTCAAAAATTAGATGCCATGCTTAGAGTTGTTTGTCGAGAATTTGCTTTTTGATTGGTGTTTGCATGTCTTCTTAGACGGGTAGTTCCATCTTTTTTAACTCAGGTAAAATCTTTTCTGCAAGTCTTATAAACAGCCCGTTGGCCTTTACCTGCAACTTCTTGTTCAAAATGTTTCCAAATTTCAAAAGTTCTAGCTCTTTCGGGTTTGGGAATACTAGGACCAAAAACACTGGAATCAAAAACATTAAGAGCAAGAGCTTCTTGCGTGACTTTGTGGTGTATGCATTTCAAAATTAGCAGAATCAAAATTAGGAGAATAAGAATCAGTTATTGGCACCGTATTACTTAATCTAATTGCATATTTGCATTCAAATCAATTTGAAGAACGTCTATGTGATGATGTACCGGTCATATTTCTTAATCTAATTGTATCTTGTGAATTCGAATTAAGTTGAAAAAAACGTCAACGTGATGATGAACTGGTCCTGTTACCTTGTGGTGATGATGAGCCGGCTATAATTAAAAAAAATTAGAAAGAGGAAGAGATATGATAAAAAAATTCGAAAGAGGAAAATATATAACTAATACCAAAAAAGCCGATTCCAAATAGTAGAATCAAATTATTGGAGATTGAGGTGAAGATTGAGATTGCAGGAATAAAAATTGCTTGATCCCAAATTTTAATAGTGAACTTCTTGGCATTTAAAGAGAGAGATATAAAGAATGAAGATTATATTATTGTGAATTATGATGAAAATAAGAAGTGTAGAAAGGTATTTATAGAATTTTGGATGATAGAGAAGTGGAATTTTGGATGAAGAGAATGAAAAAAAAAATTCAAAATTCGAAATTTTGACCGTTGCCTCTTGTCTTGGGCCAAATTTTTTTTGCAGATTTTGAAATTCGAAATTTTGACCATTGCCTCGGGCCAAAAAATATTCAAATTTTGAAATTTAAAATCCCCTTGACGGGCTCATACCGGGCCTCGAACTAGCCCGAATAGGGCTCGTGCACAGGCCGCCCGACCCATTTGCCACCTTGATAAGTATATATAAATTTATTTCCTATCTATTTATACACATGGTCATTACTTGTATTCTTTTCGTTGAGACACTGCGCTACTGATCCACATGTCTCAAGTTGAAACCCTATCCTCCCCAAATTATTTATTTCTTTATTTTAATTATTTTGCATTATAGAATCTTGTTTCTAAAGAGAAGGAAAAAGAATTGTATTTTTAGTTTTTTGAACAGAAAAATAACGTGTTTAATTTAAAATTTATATTACCATAAAACTTTTCTAAGCCGTTTGATGTGGCCCAATTTAATCTTAACCCTTGATCTCAAAACCCTAGTCTCAAACCATAATTTTTCCTTCATCTTTTTCTTTGCCTCTTTTCTTCCCCACTATTTTTTTATATCTCATATTTTCAAAACCCTATCCTAAGAAACTAAACGAAGGAGGAGCCATCAACCCATCGTTGGAAGCCTCGAAATCAATTCGACACTGACTCTACACATTTTTAGCAACTTAATATTGAGATCAAGTTACCGTTTGTAAGTCCCCCGATTTTATACCTAAAAATATTTATATCTTGCTAAACCTATTGCTATGTTGACTCACATGATATTATGCTAGTAGACTACACATTATCGAATTTAGACAATTAACTGTATTTTAGAACTTATAAGTGCTTGCTAGAATTTCTGGACAGTTCGATAGTAAAATGGCCATAACTACTACTCTAGAAACCCAAATAGAATGATTCTTTTTTAAAAATCAAAGTACACAAAAAGATCTACATTTTTCGCAACTTTAGCGTCTTCTGAAACGATCTGGAATTGGGTCATTTCGACCAAAACTTTTGCTGCTGATGCAGTTTCGATGTTCTGGAAATCGCCTATTGACCCGATATTTGTTTTTTAGTTTATTCTCCTTTAATAATTTTACTGATCCGTATTTTGGGTTTAAAAGTTCTCTAAGTTCTACATGCACAGTAAAATTTTGGGACTAATCCCACAGTGTTTGAGTCACGACTTGGCGACAAGAACGTATATGGGCAGATTCTGTCCAGATCGGCGCACTGATTTTGAAAAGGGAATAAGTAGAACCCCCGAACTCGTTTTTCGGCAAAGCTTTGAGGTATGGATGCCTAATTGATAGACCTACAGTTTCCTCATCAAATCGAGACCTAGAAACGGATATCGCAACACGATATATGCTTTGCAAGTCGTAATATGTTTGCTGTCCCAGAACATAGAACTGTTTTGAAACCCTTAGCTTACAAAAATCATAACTATAGCTTCGGAAGTCCAAATCGCACAAACTTAAGTGTTTTTGATAACTAGACTGAAAGAACTTTCTGTCCCTAGTATATTTCGAGACCTGTCAGAAACTGACAGAAAGTATCGCAAACCGCGTTTTAAAAGACACTGGTCAGATTCTGATCTACTCCACGCAACGATACTAAAACGCGTCTCTCCCGAACCAAAAGTTGGATTTGGACGAGACTTAACCCTATGGCTACGTCACCTAAGACGACTTTCCTTGTTTATTTTGGTGTTCGTACAAACTAAATAACTATTAATTTTCAGTGTTACTTTAAGACATCGTTTCTGGCTCATGCTTGAACATATCACCTAGTAATTTTCATGCCTTCTGAGCTTGTATATATATATATATATATATATATATATATATATATATATATATATATATATATATATATATATATATATATCGACTTGAACTTGGGCTAGTTCTTATAGATGCATTATTGTTATCATGTGGTTATGTGGATTTCGTGAATTACAAATCTTGAAAATCATGAATCTCGTGAATCTAATGAATATCGTGAACATGACGTGTATAATAAACACTGGTGTTATAATTCACACGCATAATTTTGTTCGAGACATTTATCTTTACGTCCTTTTATGTCACCCTTTTTTTGAACATCCTGGTTGGTTGAATTCAAATTTGTAAATCGTGTTGTTGGATAATTTTATTTAAATTCTTTCATGCTTTAAATTCTTGTATGTGTGTGTGTTATTGCTTATACAGACGCTTAGGGTATTCGTATCGAGAAGGAGCGTTTCTCGGTGTGAATATGTTACGGGCCTCGTACAGCCTTGCTCTCCGTCTTTTGGGAAGCGGGGGTTGACAAATATTTCCATATAGAACTTCATAATCAATTCACTCATTGTTGAAGAAAATAAAACAACAGTTGTGAAACTAAAACAGAAACATAGGCTAGTGCCAAAAATATAAATAAATAAATAAAAATAACAGAAACATATTAGATTGTGAAAATAATAGACATCATGATCAACAAAAGGAACCCCAAAAGTTTACTATTAATTTCATGAATAAAAACGGGCTTTTACAAAGAAAGAAGCCTATATATGTTAATTAAGCTGGGTCCATCTCAATCCCACTTAACCCAGTTCCATCTCACACAAAACTCTTCTTCCCTGCCAATTTAGCCTGGCCCCACTCCACTTCAATTTTCCATGTGATGGTCATAATACTAAAGGTTTTGTATTTCAATTCACGACCTACAATTTTCTTTATTATATAAAAGACGACCATCATTGATACTTTCTTTTTTTCCCACCCCACAATCATTTAAATATGAAAAAAAACACCCTATATTCTTAGCAGTTTTAGATTACACCTTTAATTGATCCCTAAATTCCCGTTTTATTACCGGATCTAATAATTCTATACGGAGGGCTCTTTAAAGGTGAAGTTAAATGCCTTTATTGTATCAAGAAAGAAGAATTAATAAAAATACGTTAATTGTTAATTGCTAAGCTTGAAGGTGTTAAAGGAGAAAACTTGAAGCAGCTCGAAGGCTTAATACATTGTGTTTTTTTAGAATAACAAAGAGTTTTCAAGGTAAACAAATAGACTTGCTAAGATTTGCGATGACCTTTGTATCAACGGTTTAAAGGCGGAACATTTTTGGTGATAATTTTTGTAAACAATTTCTATGATTTAAGTAGGTTTAAAATGTAATCGAGTTCGGTATTTGTGTTATAATTTTTGGATGTTCTTTAGTCGGAGTTTTTCATGCATGGTGAAGCTTTTTTGGTGTCTTCTCTGACCAAAATTACCTGATCCGTCACTGCTAACACACAGTGTATGCAGACATAGATATATAGCGACCCCAATATTAAAAAAGGTAAACTCAAATAACTTTGATCAGCGATCGCCAGTGTCTCTTCTGTTTGTGAGAATCACAGCCGTTTCTTTTTCCTTTTTTTTCTTGAACTAGGACATATTATATATACACACACATAGATATATTATAAAAATTCTTCTACATAGATTCCTTTGCTTTGTTCTCTCGACAAGCCGTACACATGCACTGGAATGTATTGCATGGCCCCTTGTATTGCTACTGCTTTCTCCGCTGTCACCGTAGTTCAAAAGCTTCAACCCAAATAGAGCAAAAAAGAAGAAGGGTAAATCAGAAGCAATAAAAGATAAGCAGCTAGTTAGTGCACAAAATAGATAGGGTTATTTGCACAAAACACCCCTGTACTGTACTTCAGATCTCACTTATACCCGCAAACACCCCCTAGAATACTCCTACACCAAAACCCTAAGGAACACTCAAATCTAGGCTAAACAAATCAAAGAATTGTCTGATTTAACTCTACAACTCGGCTGTGTTGTTTAAATAGAACTTGAGTGTTTATTTTGGGGTTTGGTTAACGATCTAGAGGAGGCGTTTGCGCTCATAAATCACTTGGAGGGTATAACTTGTTGTCTGCGCAATTGACCAAAATAAAAATAAAAATAAACATACCTGCAATCACCCTCTCTTCTAAATTATTGGCTTGGCGCCTCACGTTTGTCCTCAGGATACACAACCGTCGTATTGAGGTCTTGAAAGAGATGAGGTGGAGAAGGCATGAGAAGAGATAACCTTTGTGACACATGTCGCATAGTAGGACGATTTTGTGGACTGGTACTCAAACACTGGAATGCTACATCAATTGACTCGGTTACAGCAGCTGCAATTTCATCCATAGGAGGTGGTAAACGATCGTCTAAAGCTTCTTGTACTGTTCGGGATGATAAATTAGAAAGAAGATCCCCTGGGTGTTTTCCTAACACCAACTCTAGTGTGATTATTCCAAAGCTGTATACATCACATTTCTCGGTCACCCTCATTGTGTAGGCAAGTTCTGCAAGAAAACGGCATAGAAAATAACTTGATCGTAGTATGTCAATTTTGTTATGGATATATTATATAAATCAATATTGTAATCCAGTTAGGTGGTAATATATATCTTGTATTAAGATTGAATCTGTAACTCAGCATATCATGTCTGAGCTTTAAATTTCTTGGACAGAAACCAAGATGCCTTTGAAAGGCACATATTGAATGAGAAAAAACCAAATAACATATTCCTTGAACAAAAAATAAATCCATGATACAAAATTGTGAATAAAGTCAATACTGAGAATCCATGTTTCATGTAGAAGCAAGCTTCTTTTGAAAAGGACAATTTCAAACACAGTGAAATGGCAAATTAGCTCAGGTTGGAGCATCTTCTAAGTTTACACATGAATTAGATTAAAATACTGTTCACCTAATCAGAATGCCGAAAAAGACATAAATGCAACTATTTTCTAAACTCTAATGTACCTAAGGACATTAGCTTTCGATGTAATTATATATGTCGATGATGCAGAGCAAGACATTAATAATAAACTACCATCACATGAATAGTCCAAAGTTTTGCCAAGTCAATGAAATAAAATAGATTCTTTCTATGTTTGTAAAAAGAAATACAATTACAAATATACCTGGTGCCATATATCCATGTGTTCCTGCAACAGCAGTCCAATTAGACGAATCCGGCATCAGTAGTCTCGCAATACCAAAGTCTGATACACAAGCCTTGAATTCAGAATCAAGCAGAATGTTGTTCCCGGTTATGTCTCGATGAACAATAGGCCGAGGGCAATCGTGATGCATGTAAGATATAGCACATGCGATATCCTTTATAATGTCTACCCTTTTGTTCCAGTCCAATTCTTGTGAAGCTTCCACGTCTTTCAGAATATTTGCCAAACTTCCCCTCTCCATGTACTCATACACAAGAAGTTTGCATACCGAAGAAGAACAAAATCCATACAGCTTAACAATATTTCTATGTCGAATCTCAGTCAATATTTGGATCTCATTTCTGAATGCTTCATCATCGATTATAAATGATTCATTTTCAGCTGGATGAATCCTTTTAACTGCAAATACTTCCATCGTTGGCAGAATCACTTTGTACACGCTTCCGTATGCTCCACTACCAATGCAAAATTTATCATCAAAATTTTCCGTTGCTATAATGATATCCTTAAATAATATTTGCCCATGAAAATTCCATACTGAGAATGCAGTCTTATAAATCTCTTCATCCTGACATGGTTGGATATGTCTCTTCCTATTGCAAAGCACTAAAGAAACTCCGGCAAACGCCAATAGAAAGATCAAAATGCCAGCTGGAATAACGATAAATAGTATGACTTTGTGGCTGCTTGATTTGTTTTTCGTTGGCGTTGACGATGAGTCGCAAGGAAGCAGCCCATGAACTTGACCACACAAATCTTTATTGTGAGCAAATAACTGGGCTGATGCTCTAGTATCAGGAACGGGGCCCTCTAATTCATTGTATGATAAATCTATAGATGATAAGCTGAGCATATTCTGAAACGAAGATGGAATGGCACCCGATAAATTGTTGTGGGAGATATTCAAAATCTCTAAATTCCTCAAGCTCCCCAATTGATCTGGGATCTTTCCTGTAAACAAATTGCAACTCAGGTCGAGTAAACTTTGCAACTGAACTAGATTTCCAATCTGAGTTGGAATGCTTCCATTTAAGAAGTTGTTTCTTAGCTTCAAAGTGATCATCTGAGAACAATCTCCCAACTGTTCCGGTACAGATCCATTAAGTCTGTTATCTGATAGATCAAGAATCTGTAGGGGTTTGGCCAATTTTCCAATTTCGGAGGGTATTCTTCCGGTAAATTGATTGTCAGACAAAGTTAAGTTGAATAATAATGGGAGGTCTCCCAGTTCCTTTGGTATCTCTCCTTCGAGCAGATTCGAGGAGAGGTCTAGCCTTTGAAGCTCTGATAGTTTACCAAATTCAGGAGGAATCCCTCCACTAATGAGGTTATCAGAAAATCGAATATCTGTAAGACTTGCGCACTGTGCCCAGCTTGGTGAAAGCTCGCCATGAAATCTATTGTTATTTAGGAAAATACGTAGTAGATTTGGGTACACCCCAAATCCATGGAAGACATCCCCAGTGAATTGGTTTGCACCCATGCTAACTCGAATCAAGCTGCTACAGTTTTTTAAACTTGTAGGGATTGGGCCCGTGAAATTGTTACCAGTCACCGAAAGAAGTTGAAGTGCTCCTCCTTTGCATATCTCATCAGGTAGATAGCCGGAAAAATTATTTTCAGCCAATACAAAATTAACCAACTTGGTAATATTTGACATTTCTTGAGGCAAGGGGCCGTAAAATTGATTATCAAAGACCGATAACCCTGTAAGGCTCCCTAATTTACCAATAGATGGAGGAATCAGCCCGGCGAAGCTATTTTGGAAAACTAGCAAATTCTGAAGCTCAGTCAAATTTCCCAAGCTGGAAGGCAAAGGCCCTGTGAGATTATTCGAACAGACTTCAAAATCCCAAAGACTTGTAAGATGCCCCAACTCCTGAGGAAGGTGACCGGATAGTTGATTCCCGCATAGATATAACCACCGCAAATGAGTCAAATTTCCTATCGCCGGAGGGACAGGACCAGTAAGATAGTTTTGGCTAAAATCTAACTGGATGAAAAACTCAATCTTTCCGATCTCATGTGGAATAGGACCAGAAAGATTGTTGGAAGCAAGAGACATGTCGTTCATTTTGCTCAGGTTTCCCAAACTAGGAGGAATGGTGCCTATAAGGTCGTTGTTGGATAAATCCAAGGTGCTCAGTTTTCCTAGCATCCCGAGTTCATATGGGATGGTGCCTGTAATATTATTACCTGACAGGTTCAAAGTGGAAAGATTCGTGAGAGAGCTGACCTTTGAAGGAATGGAACCATAGAGATGGTTGGTTCCAAGATCGAGAGTCGAAAGCGATGTGAAGGCCGAGAAGTTGAAGGTTTCGAGATTTCCCACGATGCTCATGTTATGCAGACTGATATCGCTGATGGCGTTCCGCCGGCCGTTGCATGTGATTCCGGTCCAGTTGCATGGACTGATCTGTGGGGTCCAGGAACCGAGGGGCTCTTGGCTTTTGAGAGTGGATTTCCAATGACTGAGAGACTTCTCTTGGTCATCAAGCAATGTAGAAGCTCGAGCACTCGAGGCAACAAGCACTATGAAAACAAACGAAGCCCAAAGATGAACATGGGGGATGGGTTGTTTCTTAAGATACTGCAAGGTTTCCATTTGGAAGACGATAAGCAAATCAGTTTAGAAAGCGTTTCTTTGTTGCCTTTTCATCAGATGAGAACAAGGGCCTTTTTTATAGACAGCGTTATCGTATATGCTATTAACTAGATTCTTGAATCAGCCATCGATGAGGACAAACAATAATAGAGACAATATAACTGAACGTATTCATGAAAAATTCAAAGATTACGGTTCCTTGGAAAGAAGATTTGAGAACAAATTATTATTTAAAAAAAAAAAAGAATACTAATATTACACGCTAGAGTAAGGAAAAAAACCGAAGTTTCCTTGATGTGATGATATTTGAATTTAGTGGTCGAGAGAGCAACATAAATAATCTGATACACAAAAGCTAATCCTAGGATGACTGACTTCTATTTAGTGGCGACTTTTCCGCTGCTCGTTTTGGAATGTTGAAAGACTAAGACATCAACAATTTAGTACAATTATTGCTTTCTCACCCAGCTCTTAAATACTTAACGCAGTTAGTTTTAGTGGTTGAGGTAGACTTGTTCTCCTACAAAGTTGGTGATTTTCCATGCTTCTTCCTCCAAGTTAGGATAAAAAACACTGTTCAAATCTTTTCCAATTTTTGCATTCTCACCATCTCGTAGACGTGCTAGATCTGACCACCAGAATAGAAATAACCCTTTCAAAATCATGTTGTCATATGACAGTGTATGCCTAGCTTCATATCTGTTGCGTTCTCAATCCCTATCAACTCCTGCCACCCATAAAAAGTACTGAGTAACTAAGGTTAAACTCTCATCAGTATCAAAACCAGTATCAGAGAATCATTTTCAGATCTGGAATAGGGAAACTCAGATGTATCGGTCATCTCGGATGAAAATATCAGATGCATCAGTCATCTCGGATGAAAATATCAGTGTATCAGTCATCTCGGATGAAAATATCGGATTTTTAATTGCTCGACTAAAAGAAAATTTAAAAATTAGCAAGATTTTAGTAAAATAAATATAAAAAAGGGCCCAGGAGAATAATGTGGAAAGGAGTCCCGAGGAGGGAAATTCGTTAGGCGGCATCAAAAAACTATACCTTCCAACATTTTATTCGACGATCGGCCCAAATCATCATCATTTTTATCATCTAAGATGTGGATATACCAAATTTCATGTGATTCTACTACCTTTTCACTGTTGAATTAGCAATATAAAAAGTTCTATTGTTAGTAAACCGTTAATTTTGCACATACTAAATCAACAGTGAAAAAGTGATAGTTACATATAAAATTTGGTGTATCGACATTTTAGATGATAAAAATGAAATATTTTCAATTGATGATGTCTAGAAAGTACCTAGTTTTTTTTTATTACATTGTAAAAATAACTATAAAACTTCATAATTTTTTTGGGTAATTTATGATATCAAATAAACCAATAATCAACCCGCTAACCCACAAACCAGTTACTAAATTAATACTAAAATCACTCTAATCATTTGACAAACATGGTATGAAGATCTCAACACTAGATATAGATTCCGGCCTCCAACGTTCATTTTTGGGATCAAAATGGGCCATCTTGGATCGGATGGCCTATTAAGGCAAAACACTAATGGGAAAGGGGATTCATGGGTGATTAAGGTGGTGGCAGTGGAAGTGACGGTTAGCTGATATGTTGATACAGAACCCACAAACCAACAACTTGAGCTTTTGGATAGAGTTGTTCTTGACATGACATCAAGACACCGAGGCTTCAGGAGGTCTTGCTCATGTCATGGGTACATCTACTAGTATCACCTGCTATTAATGTGGCATGGCTGGATATATGAATCACTCGTTCCTTTTGAAAGGATTTTGTTTTGTTCGAGTCAAGATGTGATAAATTTCTTAGACTAAATCAGAATTAGGTACCGAATTGCAGGCCTGTAATGCTTTATATGTACCAATCTTAAATAAGTGAGGACAACACTTGTTGATATGAATTGCTTTAAATAAACCGTTGGGATACAGATTAGCAACACCATGACGCAATGGAGGTGGGACAAACACGTAAAAAGTCTATTCATAATGTAAGCTCATTTCATGCATCACCATTTTTGATTTGTTTTTCCTCCTAGACTAGATGTTGATATTGATGTGGATATGTATCCATGACCATTAAATACAATATACTACTAGAATAGGGGGTTGCCCCTACGGATAGGGGGTTGCCCCTACGGATATTGAAATCCGTAGGGGCATATTTATTTTGGCCCTACGGACTAATCCGTAGGGCCATAAGATTGTCCCTACGGTCCAAGACGTACCAACGTAAAAATATTAAATCTTAATTTGTTATTTGCCTCTACGGTGCCGCAAACCAAGGATGTACGGACAAATCCGTAGGGGTATCTAAATATGGATTTAATAGAAAAGAAACATAATTTCCCTACGCGCTGATTATCCTCCTCCTCGATCGAGCGCGCGAAACCTGGCAAATCGCCTTTTCTCGTCGCCGCGTCACCGACCTCGCCGATCTCATCGCCGACCTCGCCGATCTCACCGATCTCGTCGCCGTTCTCTCTCTGTCGTTCCCGATCTCGACGCCGTTCTTCCTCGTCGCCGATCCACCGAACAGGTAAGTAATTAAATCTTCAATTAAAGAGATTTTTGATTATTTTAGGGGTTGGGGTTGCGGTTGCGGTTGGGGTTCGGCTAGGGTTGCGGCTGGGGTTGTGTTCGGCTAGGGTTGCGGTTGGGGTTGGGGTTAGGGATGGGGATGGGGCTGGTGCTGGGGCTGGGGATGCGGTTGGGTTGGGGTTGGGGTTAGGGTTAGGGTTGGGGTTCGGCTGGGGGGCGCATAACTGTTGGGGTTGCGGTTTGGGTGGGGTGGGGTTGGGGTTGGAGTTAGGGTTGGGGCTGGGGCTGGGACTGGGGCTGGGGCTGGGGTTAGGGTTCGGGTTGGGGTTCGGCTGGGGGGGGCGCATAACTGTTGTCTTGCATGGTAAACTATAAAGGGGGTTTGTGCAATAAATCCTGATTATTGCGCTGCGCTTGCAATGGGTACTTATCCATGTTATGCATGTTGATTCCTACTTTTGTTCGCTTGCTTGCATATATTGTAGATATGAGTTTATTTGTTTGTTGGGTTTGTTTGTTTCTTATTCCATTGATGGACACATCCAAGCAGTATGAAATTGTATCTTCCTTTTGCTACCAACGATTAGCTAAGTTAGATTACGCAGTTGTGCCTTTCTTTCTAGATTTTGTATAGATTTTCCACTTTACATTTCTATCCATAATTGATTGGATAATTTATCGACCAAAGCTCTCTACTTGAGAAACCGAGCGGCATTAGTGTGACAATGTCATCATGTGAAACTTCCGTCGACCGCCTAAATTCACAAATTTCTTTTTCTATCTGTTAGTTTAGGGGCATGCATAATTTGTTTTTAGCCGTAAATGGCTCTAGTTATATATTTCTCCGTCGTGTTTGAATTGTGTATCACAAAATTTGCCTAAATGGTTCATTATATGTTCCCCCATTCATGCATGTATAACACGCACACATATTAGCTTTTGTGCCATATACTTTTGGAAATCAAATTTTCAACACTAATTTTGATCTGAGACCCGTGTTATGTAGCATTAATTATGAATTTATATTATATTAATCTTGTTTATTGATTTCTTTTCTATGTTAAAGGTATGCATCTCAATCCCAAGTCTAATGCATCTTAGTTCTTTAATACTCAATTCTTCATATATCTTATTCTCAAGTTGCAATTTGCAAGTAACTAAGTAAGTATTATTTCGTAAGTTTAAAATCATGTTACACATACAACACGAATGCACAACAAACACATCATTAGAGAGTGATTCAAGATGTTCAAGTTAAAACCAATATATGATACTCGATGATAATATGAAACCTTCATATTCTCATCGATACTCATATATGAAACTAAAAGCTCCACTTAGTCCCCGTCTATCGGTTAACATACGTGCGATATTCGTCGTGATATAGAACTATACGAAAGTTTTTAAATATCGGACGGTATAGCTCGATACTAACAACCGTCGTATAGTCTACGCGACGAGAAAATTCAATCGTATGGTAACCGATAGATTTGTCCCGTGTGGACAAGTTAAGAATATATAAAGAAAACACCTTCATTCACTTGTGTTTTTATCCGTTTCGAGATATTTCGTCGGTACCTTTCCGCTGGTTCTCCGTGTACAAAGATAGATTAGATGTTCATTTCAATGTTGTTTCACAGCTTTGAAATGATTATCTATTCTATTACAGTGTACTCGGAGAACAGCGGGGAGGTGCTGCCGAAATTTACTCGAAACGGTTGAAAACACAAGTGATGGGTGTTCGCTCTATACATTCTTAATGGGATAGAAGCCTACCCCCGACAGCTGAAACACACACATACAACAAGAATACACAACAAACACATAATTAGAGAGTGATTCGAGATGTTCAAGTTAAAACCAATATATGATACTCGATGATAATATGAAACCTTCATATTCTCATCGATACTCATATATGAAACTAAAAGCGCCACTTAGTTCCCGTCTATCGGTTAACATACGTGCGATGTTCGTCGTGACATAGAACTATACGAAGGTTGTTAAATATCGGACGGTATAGCTCGATACTAACAACCGTCGTATAGTCTACGCGATGAGAAAATTCAATCGTATGGTAACCCATAGATTTGTCCCGTGTGGACAAGTTAAGAATGTATAAAGCAAACGCCTTCATTCACTTGTGTTTTCACCCGTTTCGAGATATTTCGTCGGTACCTTTCCGCTGGTTCTCCGTGTACAAAGATAGATTAGATGTTCATTTCAACGTTGTTTCACAGCTTTGAAATGATTATCTATTCTATTACAGTGTACTCGGAGAACAGCGGGAAGGTGCTGCCAAAATTTACTCGAAACGGTTGAAAGCACAAGTGATGAGTGTTCGCTCTATACATTCTTAATGGGATAGAAGCCTACCCCCGACAGCCGGAACACACACATACAACTAGAATACACAACAAACGCATAATTAGAGAGTGATTCGAGATGTTCATGTTAAAACCAATATATGATTCTCGATGATAATATGAAACCATCATATTCTCATCGATACTCATATATGAAACTAAAAGCGCCATTTAGTCCCCGTTTATCGGTTAACATACGTGCGATAATTTATTCTTTTCAACGACAAACGCACACACAAAGCATATACACGGATTTTCGCCTTTGTCAGTAACTATCCCGTTCTTATATTTCTCAATATAGTTAGCAAAACCTACAATTTATATGCTATACAGTCTAACATGGCCCATGAGTACGTCAGAGTTAAGGACTGGATGTATGTGGATTGGCAACAACGTATGCAACCTAAGTTTGTCGCAGGAGTTGCTGCTTTTCTTGAATTTGCACGCGCACATAATAAGATCATAATAGAGAAGATTCTCTGTCTGTGCGATAGATGTGGCAATAAGTACTGGCAGAAGGTAGAATTGGCAGAGCTTCATATTGTAAAATATGGGTTTACTAGATTTTATACAACTTGGAAATATCACGGGGAAGGAGAAGAATGCAGTACTGCGGCAGAAGAAGAAGGAGAACACGATAATGCGGCAGGAGAAGAAGAAGAATTCGGTAATGCGGCAGAAGGAGAAGACGGTAATTTATTTCCATCAGAAGAAATGGGGGATATGGTAGAGGCTGCCCTAGGTGAATCTATTCGTACCGAACATGACATTCCTTCCGGTCAAGGACCGCGTGCGGATAAATATGAAAATTTCATGAATGATGCTAGGAAACCAATTTATGAGAATGCGAAGTATTCCACCCTCTCATGGTTCTTCCAACTTTTCCAGATTAAGTGCCTAAATGGATGGAGCAACAAGTCATTCACAATACTTCTTTCGTTCTTGAAAGATTCTATGCCTCCGGGAAATAACGTGCCCGACAGCTGGTACGGAGCCCAGAAGATGATGTCTGATCTGGGTCTAAAGTGCGAGAAGATTCAAGTATGTCCTAAAAATTGCGTGTTGTACCGGAAAGAGAATTCAGATTTGAAAGAGTGTCCAACATGCGGAGAGTCCAGGTATAAGCCGAAAGATTCTGATAAGAAGCCCGATACACCTGTCAAGATAGCACGATACTTTCCCATAATACAGAGGCTACAGAGGCTATTCAGGTGCAAGAAAACAGCCGATGCAATGATTTGGCATCACCGTGCTCCTCCAAGTGAAGATGGAAAAATGAGCCATCCAAGAGATTCACCGGCATGGAAGGATTTCGATAGGAGGCACTCAATATTCAGTAGCGATCCTCGCAATGTCCGGCTCGGACTGGCTATTGATGGCTTCTGCCCATTCAACTATATGGCTGGAAGTCACAGCACATGGCCCGTTGTAATGATAATTTATAATCTGTCGTCTTGGTTGGCTATGGACCAATCATACTTTATGATGCCTCTTCTTATCGACGGACCAAACTCACCGGGGAACAATATTGACGTCTATCTCCGACCTCTGATCGAGGAGTTGAAATCTTTGTTCATTGATGGTGTAGAGACATATGATGCAAACACAAATACAACCTTCATACTGCGTGCGGCTCTAATGTGGACAATTAATGACTTTCCTGCATATGGAATGCTATCAGGTTGGTCCGTACATGGTCACAAAGCATATCTTCATTGCCATGAACACACAACATCGAAATTCTTGAATTTTAGCAAGAAGGTTTGTTATTGCGGCCATCGACGTTTCTTGCCTCCAGACCACCCCTATAAGTTAGACACGGTTCACTTTGATGGTCATCAAGAGCTTCTTGGACCTCCATCCCCATTGTCCGGAGAGGACGTGACTGCTAAATGGGATGGTTACAATAATGTGACCTTCGGGATGGATCCGACGAAACATGTCAAACCACCATTTTGGAACAAGTTAAGCATTTTCTTCGAGCTTCCGTACTGGTCTACAAATCCAATGCGTCATTGTATGGACGTCATGCATATAGAGAAGGGAGTATCAGAGCACATACTTAACTTGCTTCTTTGTAAAGACGGGAAATCGAAAGACAACCTGAATACTCGGATGGATCTACAAGAGTGGGGAATAAGAAGTGAATTGCACCCTAGATCGGTAGCGGGTAAACCGGGCAAGTTTGTACTTCCCAATGCCGCTTATCATATGTCACAACCGGAGAAGAAAAGATTCCTGCAGGTGTTACATGATTTGAAAGTTCCCACAGGTTTCTCAGGATCATTCAGCAAGAAAATAAAAATTGTGAAGGGCAAGATCGATGGGCTGAAAAGTCATGATCACCATGTTATCGTGGAGCACCTTCTTCCATTAGCCTTCAGGACTTCTCTCTCCGAATCGGTTGGTCTAGTAATCAACGACCTATGTTGTTTTTTCAGGGAGTTGTGTGCTAAAACACTGGAGGTTGTAACGCTGGATAAACTAGAAAATTCTATTGCGTTGATACTTTGCAAGTTTGAGCGTATTTTCCCACCGTCATTCTTCGATATCATAATACACTTGACGGTTCATCTTGCAACTGAGGCGAAATTAGCCGGACCGGTACAATATCGATGGATGTATCTCGTCGAGAGGTACGTGTAATTTTTTGTTTCACGTAATTTATAAGTTTATTGTTGTTTTGTATGCCCGTATTTATTTATTCAACATATTTTCATTAGGCACCTCTACACTCTTAAGAACTATATAAGCAATAAAAATCGACCAGAGGGTTCTATCATGTAAGATTATCTTCTTGATGAAGCAACCGCATTTTGTTCCCGCTATCTGGACGAGAATATTGAGACAAGGCTTAACCGGCCACGAAGAATTCAAGACGGGCCATATGGTAAAGCCGAGTATAAGAGGGTAGACACTATGTTTATCAACAAGATATACCGGTTTATCTTGCTTAATTGCGCATGTCTTGAACAAATTAGAGAGTAAATTTTTTTGGATTAATTGTTATATCTGTATTTGTGTGTGTATGAAATGATATAATATTAATGTCACCATTATTTGTCGAAAACAAAATTCATTTTAACGAGGTACGTGAGGGGCATCCTGATTGGAACGAAGAACGATTGGAAAAATATCATCAGGATAATTTTTGTGATTGGGTCACAGATCATGTAAGTTATTCGAATAACATTTTATTGCTATCAGTTTTAATCTAAACTTGTATCGTTATATATTTGTCGTAAAATTTATTTTGTTAGATCCACGATCCGAACTTGTCTGCATCATTTGAGAGTGATTCAAGATGTTTAGCTCAATTTCCTAGTATGGAGGTTGCATATTACAAAGGATTTGGTGTCCTTGGATACAAATTCGAAGTTAAGGACATAGAAACATCTAGAACCACTCAGAATAGTGGGATTGCGACGGTAGAATCGGACAGTGTGATTTATTATGGGTACTTAAATTGTATACTCGGCATCCACTATCCCGGACGATCAGAACCCTTTTATATATTCCAGTGTACTTGGTACGATACGCGAACCGATACAGACAGGTGGAGAAGCAATCTTGGGACTTGGAAAGATGAATATGGATTGACCAGTGTGAACACATTTCGATTTTATGGTCAGGAAAATCCGTTTATCTTTCCGAACCAAGCGTTCCAAGTATACTACTCACAGTGTTTGAAACATCCGGGATGGAGTGTTGTATGGTGATGGAAACCCAGAGATGTCTACGATGTCCCAGAATTCGAGGACAGCGATGAGGACGAAGAAGAGAGAAGGCTTAAAGTGCTCCGACCGTCTGTTTCGAAGGACGGGTTGTCTTTGACCGATCATGAAATTACGTGGGTTAGAAATGACATCGACGATGAAATCCAAGTAGATATGTATAATGCGCCCACGAAACGAAAAAGGTTATCAGTAATGTTATATTTTTACTTCACATTTTACGCTATATACATATATAGTCAATACTTTTAATGATTTTCTAATGCGTCCACGAACCGTTATCTAGATTTGATGACGATGTCGGGAGCAGCGAGGGGCGGCAGGAGCTCTAGCCGCGGCAGAGGCAGAGGCAGAGCGGTTCTACCGCCCGGAGAGTTGCGTAGGGAGCTTCAGAGGGCCAGTCTTGCACCCAGATCGGAGACCCCTTCGGATGCCTCTTTCCATGTGGATTTTGCCACACCTCCAGGTATACTGCACGCATATCCATTTTGAATGTAATATTACAGATATTCATGCATGTTTATATCAAAATTACTTATATTGTCAATGTTTGATTGTCTAGTTGTTGGTTATGCGTCCACATCTGGGACAGAGGCCACTCCCGCTCTTCCAGGTATGTTTATATATCATATAGTGCATGTATATTGATTTAGAATGCTATATCATAAATATACATACATTCCTTTTGCTCTTACTTAGCAATTTTTATTATTGTCTAGCTGTAGGTGGTGACACCACCGCACCTGCGGGTATGTTTATATATCCTATAGTGCATGCATATTGTTTTAGAACGTTATATTATTGATCTACACATTCTTTTTGCAATTACTTATATAATCTATTTTAATTGTCTAATTATAGGTGGTGTGTCCACATCTTCCGCAGGGGCCACTCTTGCCGCTTCCATACCCTCCGCATCGTCTGCAGGTTAGTATGAATAAATATAAAATATTTATTCATTTTACATATGATCTATAGAATAAATATGAACTTCATGGAAATTTAGCGTCAATGTTTATTTTCTAGTTGGAGGGGATGCGTCCGCATCCAGGACCCCGGTTGTTCCTCACCGGAGGAACTATCGTCCCGCTCGTGCTGCTGCCCGGGCCTAGGCTCGTGCGATAGTCACCGGAGGTATATATCACACTTCAATTTTCGTTTAAGCTTGATTTCTTAATACAACTTTGTCTTAATATTGATTGTCTTAATATTTCGTGCAGACGCAGGGCCTCCCCATCCCCAGAGGGGGACTCGAGGCTCGAATCAGTCCCATAAGCTGAGGCCTGACAGAGCTAGGGGGAGGCAGCATTCCCCCTCTTTTTTACCCTTGACTATCGCTATACCGGTCCTCATGCCGAGAGGTTCGGCCGGTATATGGGGGACGGGAGCTGGCTCATGAGGAACTATCCACTTCACGTTGAGTGGGGCGAGCAGCACCGGCGCTCATTCGCCCTCTTCTTTGATCAGGCTCGGGTACGTATTAATATATATTTTTATTTGATTTATCCAATATATTTATTATTAACACTTGCAATCTAATAACAATGTTTTTTTTGTATTTTCAGTCGGATTACGATTTTCAGCCTGTACCCGACCCTGATCACCCTGGGAGGGTGCTCGACCTTCATGCTCTGTACAATGGCCTGATGAAGAACATGCAGACCAAGGTCCGATACAACAGGAATGAGCTGAATGCCGACTGCTACTCCCTGTGGATGGCGACCCCCGAGGCAGAGAGAGCGGCCCTCCTATCTACTCCGGCGTTTGCGAGAGTCGACGTAGAGACATGGCCTCTATTGTGCGAATATTTCGACTCCCAACGCAAACAGGTATGTATTTTAAATGTAATCCATTGTTTAGGATATAATTTATTTTTTTGTGTTCCTTAATTAGAAAACTAAATGTTAATGTGTTGTGCAGAAACAGGCCGCTCAGAATACAGAGAACAGGAAGTCGGCGAAGAGGGGTCGCCCCACTTACACAGGTGGCTCGAGGAATATTACTCGAGCCATGGAGTTATCGGTAAATTACAATAGACCGACCTTTGTGATATTCTGCAATATTAAGAGTTATTTTCTAATATTTCTAATATTAAGAGTTATTTTCTAATATTGCAGACAGCTCAGACCGTGGCGCAAGGTGGTACACCGAGCATGCTGTCCGCATATCTTGCCGTCCACGGCACCTAGACAGATCCCGCCACGGGCGAGCTTCGATATCCCGACGTCGCTACCCAGGAGTATTGCGTAAGTGTTAATATTTATTCTACCCATATTTGAAATTTAGTTTTGGAAGGTTCAAGTTTAAATTTTATACTTATACTTTACTGCTTAATGTGGGTGTAGGAGCGGGGGGTTGAGCAGGCCGAGGCCTCGGGGATCGATTTTACCGGACAGAGCGATCCGAGGCTGCTGACCCCAATTCTGGACGCCGCACACGGAGGGCACCACGGAGGTTGGGAGAGAGGCCGGGGACTGGGCCCTAGCAGGGCCCATATGAGGTTGGACTCCACCCCGGCGGTTACTTCCTCCGTCTCCAGTGAGCGACGTGTCCAGCAGGAACTGGAGAGCTTGAGGGCCACCGTTCAGGAGTTGAAGGAGATGTTGGTATGTATACTATTTTATAGTAAAATATCATGTCATATTATAGATATCAACATATCCATAATTAGTACGTAGCTTGAGCTTATTAGGTTTTAGACTTAGGTTTGATTAATCATACATACATATGTAATTAAAATAAACAACGGTTTTCCAAACTAGATATCCAAATGGGCTTTCGAAATAACTTGATAATGATACGAATTCGAATAATACACAGTTCTTACACGCTTCTTACACACGTTAGGTCCAGACGCGACAGGGTACATCGACCGAGCCTCCACATGCATCTCCTCCGGCTGCGGCTCCGCAAGCTACTACATCGGCTGCGGTTCCGCAGACAGCTCCTATAGCTCCACTGCCCGCTCAGACTCCCACAGCCGCGGCTTCGCAAGCCATTACCTCGACGGCGGCTGTGCAGACCACATCGCCAGCTCCACAGGCCGCTCAGACTCCCGCACGCGCCGAATTGCATGGTTTATTGACCGAGGAGCAGGCGCGCTTGATTCTATCGTTTATCAGAGGTGGAGCTGGACCAAGTTAGGATAGCTTTTTGATTCTTATTTTTTGAAACATGTATTTATTTATATCATACATATTGTACTACATTTTGAAACGATATTGATATTGGTATTGGTTTATATTTATATCATATTCAGTTTTTGGGTTTCTTTTGTATATTATATGCGTGAGATGTGATTATGAATATTGCGATATATGTTGTGTGATAATTAATTTTATATTTTATTGATATATATATTATTGTGCACAGGGCGGGAAAAAATCAGGCAGCCCCTTTTTTAAAAAAAAACAGATAATGTGTACCTACGGATTAATCCGTAGGTACACATGTTGCCCCTACGGTTTAAACCGTAGGGGCAAAATATCAGCATTAACTGATATTTCCCCCCCGATCTTAGTATCCGGGGGTTGGGCTTGCCCCTACGGATATATCTGTAGGGGCAAACAAAGGCCCCTGCGGAGTTATCCGCAGGGGCAAAATATCAGGATTTCTGATATTTTGCCCCTACGGATATGTACCTACGCATATATCCGTAGGGGATAGTACTTGGCCCTACGGATACCTCCGTAGGTACAGTTAATATATTTAAAAAAACCGTAAATAAAATAACTTTTTTTCCCCTACGGCCTACTCCGTAGGTGAAACTGGACCTACACAGAACTCCGTAGGGGCAAGTTTTTGCCCGTAGGGGCAAGTTCAGGGCTTCAACTTGCGCCTACGGCGTTTGCACCTACAGGTTATTTTTTCGCCCCTACGGAGTTATCCGTATGGGCAGTGGTTTGCCCCTACGGATAAATCCGTAGGGGCAACCCTTATTTGTAGTAGTGAGATATTTGCATTTGACTCATTGCATGCTAAGGTATCCAAATTAATGTAGCACCACAAGAAAACTAAGACCTAACTCAACGGGAGCTTAAACTGGACACGAGACTCCCGTTGAATTATATCTGAAAATTTGTTAACTTTGGTCAACATCTTTTTCAATAGGAGTCTCGTGTCGAATTAAATGTTGACCAAAATCAACAACCCTAGCCCGATTTCAGGCCCTCCCCTCCCTCCCAAAACACTTCCCCGCTCTAAAAAATTCCCCAATTTCCCCTCCTCGCCATCGCCTCTAAAAAAAACCTTGTTGTCGCCTCCGCTGCCGCCTCTTCGTCGTCGTCATCGCCGCCTAGTCCACCGCCGCCTCTTCATTGCCGTCGCCTCCTCCTCCTCCTCCTTCTCACCGCTCCCCTAATTCGATCCCCACCGCCTTGTCGTCGCCGTCCCTGCCTCCTTGTCGACCTCATCATCATCAACATCACCGTCGATCTCCCCATCATCACCGCCGAGCACCCCTTCACTTAGCACCCCCTCACTTAGCACCCCTTTCATCGGCTATCCCTCCTCCGATCACTACATCCGAGCTTCCTTCCTCCGCGGACATCGTTTACCGGATCTACTTCGATATGAAATCGGCGACGAACTAGGTGAATTAATTTTATTAAATTCAATTTTCAAAGTTTATTTGTGGTGTAATTTTAGTTAGTTTCATTATATTAGAAAATTTGTGTAGAAATGGCAAGAAAAAGTAATTGGCAAATTTATATAGAAATATACGTCGATATCCGGTACACCGCCTACGCCCTTTAATTCTTAACTATATACTAAACATAGATTAAGTCATCAATTAAACATTAATTAAATTGACAATATTGAAACGATAACCATCAAAACTAATTTAATTAAATACATGATACTCAACGATAACAAAAAGTAAACCAATACATATCGTCATCGAGGTTCTCATATTGATAAAATATCGCGACTTAGAATCTCTTTATCAGTTATATGCGTACGGTTATCTTTATGACATAAAACTACGCATGAGTTGTTAACCTCGAACGTCTCGTAGTTTATGCGACGAGAAAATTAGTCGCACTATAACCGATAGTCCTGTCTTGGATAAGTTAAGAATGTATAACGTATACACTTCCTTGCACAGTTATGCTTTCATTCGTTTTGAGATGAGTTTTGTCAGTATCTTTCCGCTGGTTCTCCGTGTACAAATATAGATGAGATGATCATTTCAATACTAATAGTATTGATATGTTTATCTCTTCTATTGCAGTGTACCCGGAGAACAGCGGGGAGGTGCTGCCGAAATTTTCTCGAAGCGAATGAAAGCACAAGTGCAGAGTGTGTATACGTTATATGCATTCTTAATGGGATAGAAGGCTTACCCCTGACAGCCGTTATCCTCGACATCCAATATAGAACCGTTAATATCGTGAACTGTTTGAAAATGTTTATTCTGATATAATAAATAATCATGAACTATCTTAGGTTTTACGTACTGAAAAAGAATGGATAAAACTTGGATAAATAAGAACAAGTTTGGCTCTAAATTCCATAACGGTGTTGAAGAGTTTATGCAATTCTCATCAAGAGCGGGTGATTGTCGTATTACATGTTCCTGTAAGAAATGTTGTAACCGCATTTGCTCCTGTATGATATTCTTCTCACTGTTATTGCTCTGTTAGTCATTCTAACTTAAGTAATGTGAAACTTGCAATTTATAGCATCTTTATGATATTCTTTTCAGTATTATTGCTATGCCATCTGAGCAAACTTAAGTAATATGAAACTTACATATTTATTGCTCATGTATGATATTTTTTCAGCATCATTGCTCTATTATCCATCCAAAATTTTAGCTACCTAAATAATGTGTAATTTACATTTTACAATCTCACTTTCTTAATTTTCATTATTATTTTGTTCTCTAACATATTGAACTATATACCGTGAAGTTATTTTAGATATGTCAGGTGGTTATATGACCGATCAAGATACAGGGGATGAGGGACAGCCTATACAGCGATGAACATAGGGGGTGAGAGGATTCACACTGGCTACTGAAATCTGGAAGAGGATGCCAAATCCTCCTGACAAGCTGATTGCATATCTTCCATTTTCAGGAGAACTTGTTCGTAGAAGCTATATTGATGCAAAGAAGATGATGTCTATAGTGAACAACAAGAAACGCATGCCTCATGTGATCAAGGGCGACGATGGCGAGTGGGTGGCCCTTAAGTAGGAAAGCCCAGAGTTGATGCTGAAGAACATTGTTGTATGAGAGGTTATGGTGAGATTTATTTATGCTATTCAATATTGAACTGTATTTTGATTTATTTAAATATGTTTACATATACGATAATGAATTATCCTGTTTTGCAGAGTCGGTTTGATTTCCGATGGTATGATAAAGAGGGTCCCGAAGCGGTTGTCGATGATTGAGAAGTTCACGATAAACTGCTTAAGTATATGGTGAAGAACTGGAGATGCCATAAGAACAAAATCTTCAAAAAAATTGAATCTGCCAATACACCGGATGTCACGACCCGGAAACGGCACGTGACCGGCACTTGAATCACGTGAAATCTATAAGACCCACCGTAACTCAAGTAAGCCGAAAATCAGGAATCTAAAACTTTTAAGTAAACAGTAGAGGTGAAGTTTTGGTAAATGGTTATTAATAAAATCAAGTCCCTTTTTAAAGTATAAGTACCGTTTGTTTGAAAACACAAGTGGGTTTAAGACTAAGATTTAAAAACATTTTCGTCATTTAAATTTTTTGCAGCACCTCCTTTATAAATTTTGATAACCGATAGATACAAATAATTATAATATCAGTATCCCCAATCGGGAGCTATCTCATCGTCCAATCGGAGGAATCACAACCACATAGTAATATACGACGCCCAAGACAAAGATCAATGATTAGTCTAAAATATTGCACATTTGAACTAATATTTTTCCTACTATTATTAAGTACCAAAATGTGTTTATTGTAAATATAGTACATATGAGGGTTTATTTGTAAAAAGTTTATTATCATATGTTTCTACATTATATTTAACATAATGAGGGAAAATATATGCATATAATATCTATATGAAATCTTAGTAATTAAAATATGCATATCATATCAAATATTTCTAATCAATATTCTTAAGATATTATATCATTTAAATGGTTAGGATAATATCTCAAAAAATATCAAATGCTACTAACATTATGATCTGAGATATTCTGCAGATATTAGCTTAGGTCTGGAATCCAAGTGAGAGATCCGAGTCAAATCGGGATATCGAAACTAAATCTGTCAAAATGTAGAAAAAAAATCGAAAGATCTACCAACGGTAGAGATTCAGAGTAGTATTTTTAGAATCTAGACATCAAGAGAATCTACAATATCAACACAAAAGACCAGAAAAAAATCCAAAACTTGATTCCATCAAGTTGCGGTGGAACCGCCGCCAAACATGGCTATATGCGGTTCCGCGGCGGTTTGATAGCCCTGCGATGTGATATTTGGTGGTTTGGACGTTAACTACATATATTTTTTATATGGAATCTAAGGTTTCTGTTTTTAGGAACTATATAAGGGACCGAGAGCTATATATTGAAAATCATCACCGAAGATATCAAGAGATCCAAGAGATCCACGTATCCGAGTGATCATTATCTATTCATCTACCTCCAACAAGAGAGAGATCTAGAGCAAACCAGGCTTCTTGTATTCTACTTTCTAAGGAGAATTGTAAATGCAATAGTTAATTAATAAAGATAATTGTTTTTAATTCTTCTTACATTTATTTCCGCATTTAATTTCTACATTTACTTTTCTGCATCTTAATCATGTTTTCATTCTTCTTCAACCTTTCTTCTAAATCTTTAATTATGAGCGAGTAATTCCTAACTTGTTAGCGTTTGTAGGATATGGTAGTACAATGGATGAGAAAATCTTTTAACTTCTTTTATACATTTTAAAGTCTATAAAGTTTAGCAAAATAAATATTAATCTTCTTATCGGGCGCGCTACTAATTTATTGATAGTCATGACCACGATTTGAGATTGGTTTAATACTTGTTTTGTTAAGGGCTAGACAAGAATAGAGATCAATGTAAGGACAAGGGTTAACAGTGGGGAAACCCTAGTTTCTTTCAAAAAACCCTAATCTACATTCATCACTATCGATCTAGTTTTAAACTATTAAAAGATAAAAAGAGTCATTTTTAATTATTCATTCATTACTACTAAGTCCTACGAACCCTACAAACCTTTTCTTTATAAATTCTATATTCATAACGACAAATAATCACCCTTCTTTTATCAACTCGTCTAAAGTAAGAAAAAAGTTCACGTTTCCCTGCGGACGGCCCGTACTCATCGCGGATAGCTACTAGCGACACCGTCTTGATTACGGTTATTTACAAAAACACTTTCTTCACTTACGAATAATCAAATGGCGTCGTTGCCGGAGAAACGGTCGTAATTTTTTTCTTGTTATTCGGGTTGATTTCTTATAAAATCCAGCAACCATAAAAAAACCGCATATTGCGCTTTTAACGATTATTGTGCGAATTTTGCAAGGGAATCTGGAGTAACCGGAGTAAGAAAACAGAGACTGTAAACTTAGACCATAGGAGTATAGGAGAGTACTGAAGAAATTTCAGCAGAAGAACACAGCAACTTGAGGCGGAACCGCGGAAAAATTATGGCTTTGGCGACGGAACCGCGGCACTTTGGGTGAGTTGGGCCCCCAAACTTCTGTGGTAATTTCTTGCTATCTTTCTCTCTCCTTTAAAACTCCAATAAATTGATTCTACCTGCATGATTCTGTGCAAATATTGCCGCTAAAAATCTTTTTGCGTGTTTTAGATTTTGGTGTGTTTTTGCATATTTAAACCGGACTTTAAGGGGCAATAAATCCAAATTCAGATTAGGTTGGGAATTTCATCACCCTTTCCAGGCTCCGCAAATCACAAACATGCATATTATCACCCTACATTAATTAAAAAATATCTAGACCTAGCCCCTAAGGACATTCGCGCTCAATTAGAACAGAGAAAGGTCGTGGGTAATCTATTGCTTATCTGCATTTTTCTTGTGGTGTCTAAGGCAAGTATGACTAAGGAAAGTGGTTACTTAATTAGGCCCGCTATTTCGGTGATTCGTATAGCGGATACCTCCCACTTACCTGGCACTTACCTGGACACGAGATTGATAAGGAGATAGTAGAGGATTGATCCTGCGACTTGTCCTTTGGAAGTCTAGGAGCGGTCTAGTGACTTGACCTAGGAGACCCAAGTTCTAGAAATTGATTGTGCATTTTGTGATTTGCCTCAAGTCCCTCTTTCAAAGCAAAACAATTTCCAAAATCCAAAAAAACCCTAAATCATTACCATTTCACCCTCTTTTCTTTTCACTTTCTTATAATCAGTAACCCAAACAGACGAACTCTTGACGAGCTTTGCTATCCAGAACCAGATATTTCTTGTTTTCGTAATTGTTTCGGTACAAAATCCGACTCTACTATGTTTTTAAGAGATAGGATAGAGCAACGGAAAAGAACAGTAGGATACCTCACCCAAGGTCCTATCAACCGCATCAAAATTCTACATTTTCTTATATTGATAATCCGTTAAAGACAAGTGAGGGAATTTCTAAACGCATGTCCATCGTTGAGCATATTGCGAAGGCTGAAAGCCAAAGTTTCAATCCTTTCACTAATCCAAAACCATTAGGAAAACAAACACCATCATTTCCATATGAAAATATTGATACTCATTTTGAGGTGAATATGGCATCTTTTACACCCATGACCATTGCTGAACAAATAGCAATTGCCAGTCGCCAACTAACCAACCAATCTTAATATTCTTTATATCACAGATTGATCCTGATCCTGTTTATGAAACTTAGGTACATCTTTCTAATTCTTATTCACAGTACCAAACTTTTACACGCTCTTATGTTGACACTTATCTTGAGGCTAATGGGGAAAATCATAAACACATGTCAATTGCGGAACACATTGAACTTGCCCATAACCAACAAGTAAAGGCAACTCTTCTTAACATTTCTCTTCAGGCTAATGCGGCAAATCATAAACGCATGTCAATTACGGAATACATTGAACTCACCCGTAACCAACAATTAGACACATTCCAACCATACTCAACTTCCTCATCTTAACTAGACAGTGTTTCTGAAATTCAATTAGGAAGTTCCACGGTTCAAAGAGAATTCTTCATTGAAACTTTTTCAAAAACCATGTCTAGACTTGAAGTAGAGTTGGAATTGAGTAATGAAAGAGAACAAGTGATCCATCAAATTCAAACCAAAACCGATTCTTTTGATCGCGACACATTCCATCCTGCACTCCAACCGAATATATTCGATGTTCAACCGCTTCATAGTCTAAGTGATGAGGTGTCCGAGAATAACATGTTTGACTTTTCCGATAGTGAGTGTGAAAGAAAGCTTGACACCATTTCAAATCAAACCGATCCTTATTCGACCACACTTGATATTTCAAACCTTCCAACTCCATCAAGTGAACCAAGTAATTTATCGATTGAGGATAGTATAATTGATGAATTCTTAAATACCTATTCGTTTGATTTGACCGAAGGAGTTAGTGGGAGCGGTGATAAGAATATCGTTGAAGATGAACCTGTTATGTTAGATGAGTTGGATTCTCCTACCCATCATGTCCCTTTTATTGAACATGAACATCTTCCTGTACAATTAACCGATCTTATTCTTACCACAGACCTATCTGATAAGCAGTACGATATCCAGCCTTCATTTCCCACATCTGGTTCAACAAAGCTCGACACACAAGTTTGTTTACCCTTTTCATCACCCACTTTCTTTGGCTCATCTAATCTTCTTTCATTTCTACCGAGTTTTGATGAATCACACTCCGATATTTCAAGTTCTACGATTCTTAAAAGACTACTCGATTTAGACTCTTTTGAGAAGGAGGGAGACGATCGTTTCGAATCTCCTACCTCTATAATTTATGACGAATCGAGTGTTTTGAATCTTGGTGAACAAAAGACCAACCTTGGAACTTTCAACCGTCCTAGTAAATCTGCATATTCCATTAATATAGATATCGATGAAATTATTACTCAGACCATTGATGAAAGTTTTGAAGATATTTTCGCCGAAGAACTCGCATTCCTGAAAGACATGGATATTGTGATGAATCAAGCTCCACCCGAAGAAATTGAACTGCCACCCTTTCTTCTTATCAAGTACGAGAATGCGAATATTCCACTCATTCCTGATCATTCACATTCTTGTTTTCATCCACCATCATTTTTTCGTCTCTACCAACCGATACGTAAACCCGATCGATTACGCCTCTTATCTCCCCACTTCTTCACGTCTATAATCTTCTACCAACTATGTTGTTACATCGTTAAAATATTCGAATGGTTGGTGTTAAGTTTTGGTCTTTGTAAAGTTTTGCATAGACCAATAACTACCCCATGCTTATAATTTTAAATGATTAATACCATTTCACTCAAGTTTGGGGGGGGGGAGAAAAATATTTTGGCTCTTGATATAAAAACAAATTTTTACATAATTATGAGCCAAAAATAAGTTTGGGGGAGGATTTCACTGTCATTGACTTTTTGTCCCCATTTACTAATCATTAAGAACTTTTCCTCCCAAGTCTACAGTTTTGGAGCTTAAAAGATGATATCAGTGAGCACACTGCTGCAAATAAGTTTGGAGGAGCTTTGTGCTTATTTACGCATCATTTTGCATTATACTATAATAGCAAAAAAAAAATTGATAATAAAATTTAGGAAGTGAAAAATACATATGAAAGATAGGAAGATATTTAAGAAATGCAAGAAAATTAGATATTTTAATACAAAACTAGTAATAGGTAGTCATGAGCTGTTGTCCCAAGGGTTAGTAAGATGAAAGGAATCACTAATCTGAGAATAGGGTCTGAAAAATAGTCCTTGTTTTTTAGTCCAAACATCTTAACGTTGATACCTTACTATATGCACTTGCACACATATTGAAACTTGGGATAATAGAGAATACCTTGAAATGTTCTTATCTGAAAGCTTTAGTATGAAGGAATATATATATAAAAACAAAAATATAAATGACATAAAAAAATGGTGAAAGAAATGAACACTGATTTTGTAATTACTTAAGACAGCATAAAAAAATATAGCGAGGGTGCCTTATCACCTTATGCCTTAGACCAACTGGTTTGGGAGTCACTGCTAAGACTTAGGTGTTGCAAGACTAGAATATTACTAATTACGCCTAAAAGAGTGAGCACATTTGGTAATCGGTTGGTTAGTACCTCAAGAAGTATTAACGGTCGCATGAAGAATGTGTGAGCAATTCCATCTATAAAACATTCACCAATTAAAAACTACTAAGGAAGATGGACAAGAGTATGATAGCTTGAATTAAATTCTCCAAGTGTAGGGATGTTTTTTACACACATGTAGGGGTATATGATCGATATTTGGAAGAAAGGTAGGGAGGAAGACTAAAGACGATATTTTATTGAGAGATGATGTGATTTCTGACATCTTTTCATGACTATTAAGATAGAGCTCATGGCAACTAAAAAGCTAGTGTAGTTTGAAACTTTTATTTTCAAGTTCTTTCTTATGTCCCTTATCTTTGTATGTAATTTTCATTTTCTGTCTTTTATTATGGGATTTTTGTTGGATATAGTGCCCTCTAAGTCAATTATTGGATCGCAGGTACGTGATTGCAATGATTGAGGGATGACCTATACCGACATGACTGTCTTACTCGAGATGATAGTATGCTATCTGGTTTGTCTTTATCATCGTATACATGCTTTAGTTCACTATTGCATGTTGATAGAGCCCATAGGATTCTTGCTTGACTGCCAGCAGTATGATGGCGATCATATACGTGGGAGCTGGGGTCTATAAGCACATCCTTAAAATGTCCCTAGTCGTGGGAGTTTCGAGACATGGCATCGATACTCCATAGTAGACTAGTGTATATAGTCGAGACCCCGACGAGGGGCGGTGGCTGGTCTCACAAGCCATTGGTGTCAGTTGGTTCACCTAAGATGTATACAGGTGCTCATTGAGTACACCGGATAGGACTCGCCGGGAACATGCTAGTTGGTATTATATATATCGTCAGATAGCAGTTCCTTGGTGACACGTGTACAGGTTAGTTTGTCGACCTGAGATCGTCATTTGTCTCGTGTGAGTTCCCACTGTGCTTAGATTACCACCCTACCACGCTCAAAGGAGACGTGCAAACTGGTTTTAGTTGGGTATAGTCCCGAGCCACATGGAGGCAGTGAGCGGATCGTCGGGGATTCGTCTCTCCCGGTATTGGGGGTTGATGTCGCACAGTGCAAGGGTGGCCATCACTAGAAATCCTCGGCCGAGTTAGTGGAGAATTACTGATTTGGATCAGTAGTTTCTCAGGTGGTGATGGGCTTCATGCCGACACGATTTATCGCGTTATTAGGGGTCTGACTTTATCCACCCCACTAGACTCGATATGCGATACTCTTAGACGAACGGACCGGACCGTACGGATATTGTCACTGTCAGGCTCAGTAGGGTTTCTGGATGAGTTCGCTCGTCAGCTTCCCTTCCAATCAATACATAGGCAACCGTTACGTACAGCTTGTATCTCTGACGTGCTAGTGGTTATACCCAGTGCCAGTGTGTTGATGAGACATTAGAGTCCCCCACAGACCGTTTCCCAAGTTCGGGCGAAACGTTGTAGAGGCCGTATGGTTTTATGGCAGGGTTCGGAAAATGCACGTGCGTTTACGCACGTGTCATATTTCGGGCAGATAATACTGGTGGGCTTTGGTTTAAGCCGGATCCGAGTATTATACTGTGTAGATATAATATCTTTGTCTCAGTTGCATTTGTATTCGGTCGTAATACAAATGCGGGTATGTTTATACTGTTACGGGGTTATCCTGAAATTCGTTTCGGGATCGCTTTTGGAAGTTGCCAGTTTCCAGTTTTCTATCGCCCGTCTTTAACATTCGGTTAAAGACGGATTTATATTTTCTTGAGGTGAGTCATGAGTGTGGAAGTTTCTAGAAGGTTCTAGATTTAGTGACAAGGCTTGATGATTCATTGCTTGCATTAAATGGATGATGACTAAGTTAGTGAGTCATTATTGCATTTAATGGTTTTTAGTGATGTGTTAAGGTGACTCATTCTTTTCCTGATTGATCTTTATCTTGTGGTCACCTTCCCCTCTCCTACACCCACCTCCCTTGCTCTATTTAGTGGCCGGCCCCTCTTGTTGAGGGATGATGATTTTTTGGAAAAAAGAAAGGGTTGTTAAAATGAGAAGAGAGAGATCTAGTTCATATATATTTTCATATCTCATTTCAATCCGATCCAAAAGGCAACTTCATTAACCGTTCGTCCATAGCTTTGGACGTAACGAGACAAAGTGTTCTACTCAATCTCTACATCAATCTTGGTTATCTCTTTTAGCAAACTTGATGACCGAGTTGCCTCGGTTCAGAGGCGGGAGCCCGTTTAAAGATCCATCGACGTGGTGCCACCTGGACGAGAAGATTGGAGATTCAGGAGATCGGAGCAGCCGCAACAAAGTGTGGGATGATGGTTGAAGACCGAAAGACTCGGATCGTTCGGTATAACGTTTCTACCCACTTTGTAGTTTGTTAGTTTAGCTTTAATGGAAGATCCGGGTTTTAGTATGCGATAGCACCAGTTGTAAAAGTTTTTGTTCCGCATTTGGCGTCTGTTAGACGGCCGGGGCGCTACTGTGGACTTATAGTGGTATCAGAGCCTCGCCATTAAGCTTTACTAACTTGTGCTAACGCGTTTAAAATATCGATCGAACGGAATTTCGAAAACTACAATTTTCTGTACAAAAGTTTCTGTCGATTTTAAATCTGGCCTAAAAATTATTTTGAGCATCACAGAAAATTGTGCAGGTAATTCTAAGCAAACTGGTGAAATTTGGTCACGTGATCCCACAGAACGGCCGCGGATCTGCGGCCCAAACCAGGGTTTGGCCGCGGATCCGCCGCGCTTTTGAGGGAACAGTGAGTCAAATTTCTACAGTATGTTCTACATGGCAAATTGTGGCTTTTGGAATATTTCTTTTGGGCCTATATTTTGTTATTATACAGCAGATGTATGTGGGGCCCACTTCGGGAAGTTTTGTCGACCGAAATTTTAAACTTGTTAGTATGCAGTACTTATATTATATCTCCGACCGGGAATGTCATTCGAGCGGTAAATTGCGTTTAATTGCTATAGTCCTTTTAGACGGATTTGCGAACGTGACATTCGCGTTGATGTTCTGTGTTGTGCTGTGATATTGCAGATTTGTCGTGGTGGATAGCAGTGTGAAATGGTAGTGCAATTTGGATTTATTTGTATATTTGATATTGCGGGGCGAGCGTCCAACATGTGGATTGCCGTCACTGCCTGTTTGTATAATATTCTTTTTGGGGCACGACCGGGCTGAGGTCGATATACCCATTGTACATATTTTTATTTCTGTACTAGGTTTACCCCGCGACGGAGTGTACGGATAGCCGGGTTCTGGAGGGCAACGGGTCCGTATCTCATGGCTTTGAGAGGCGGAGGGGCCTTACTCTAGAATTGGTAGACTATTCGCCGCACTTGTAGGGGGTATAGGTTGACCTAAAGAGGGGTGCTCAAGTTACCGGATTCCGTGAAGTGCCGGGAGGTCCATTCACTTTGCTGTAGGGGGCTGCCTCGCTTCAGGTTTTGGCGGGTAACTTGCCGCACCCGTAGGGGTCTAGGTTTCATTGCACAGGTTATCCACATGACCAGGGGAACGTCGGGTTTCAGTAGCGGCTCTGTGAAACCCGGGGATCCCAGATTATCTGTATTGTTCTGTGATGCTTATTACTTTTTCTGTAATGTTGCATATTATCACGCCTGGAGGGATTATTGTATATTAGTATATATACTATTAGATGTTGTATATGTTTTACACCCGCGCTAGTCCAGTCCCCGCTCTGTCGTTAGTTAAGTAACCTAACGGGTGATGACGGGACCCAGTGGCGAATACGGATGGCATATACATATATTTTATTTTTCGTTCTTTTCTGGTGTGATTGATTGATGGGACTGCGTTGATTCTTATCAATGTAAGTAAAACAAACCTATATTTGATGTTGTTGGAACAAATTTTAAAAAGTGTTATTACAAAGACGTTTCCTTTTGTTTTACATAGTGATATTCAGTTAGAATATCCTGCACCTCATTCGACGAGGCAAGGGCCGAGATCCCTTCACCGAGAGTGACCCCTTGGGCAGAAGTTTACGTCAGGGTAATAACTTCAATATAGTCGATTACAAGTTGCTTTGCATCGCGGTATTAAGTTAGAATATCCTGCACCTCATTCCACGAGGAAAGAGCCGAGATCCCTTCACCGGGAGTGACCTCTTTAGCAAAAGGTTTTCGTCACTATATCTTTATAAAAAGCTATCAGGTTCCTTCAACGAGATCAAGTTCATTACGTTAAAGGATTTTCGCCAAAAACCAGCCGTAGCCCTCCGTCATTTCTTATGGATGGTCAGTAGTATTCAAGCTATGTATATTTAGCCCTTAGTCAAAACATAGTGATTGGTAGCTGCTGGGGTGTTCACATGTTGCATAGATAGATACGTTGGTTTGGGACAGTCGTATTACTATATTTGGCCCTTAGTCAAGAGTATGTACGGGTGGGTTCAAATTGACCTGGATAATGATGGATAGAACTTGACATGTGACTTATGAGATTTTTGGCCCTTAGTCAAGGTCATAAGAGCATGGGGCAAAAATATATATCGGGAGTTTCAAACATACATGAAACTTGCCAGGTATGCGCATACCTTCTGGAGTATGATAACTTGAGTGGCTTCCATCAAGTTATCATGCGATGATAGTTGGATCCCGATTCACACTGATGAGTTGGTTTACTCTTCGGGTGATCCCGATTGATTCTTCTTTCAGGTTTGGAGGAGAATTTGACGGAACAGTGGGAGCTTTCCTGATTAGATAAAGTGATAACCATTCTGATCTAGGTTAGAGTGCACGCAGAGTGTTTCTTTTCTCTCTCTTTCTTTGGCAGCGACCTTTGACCGACCCTAGACTATGACTCAGTGACCAAGTTGACCGAACCTACTTAAAATACAAGTTTTTGGATTGTCCAAGTTGCATAAGTCATTGCCGCTCCTTCTTTTACCCTTTGTATTTCTCAGAACACCCCGTATTACTACGGACATCCACTTCCATTGGATAGATCCATCGTATGGTTATATACGAACTCGAAGGGACTTCTTCGAGGATGGATCCAGGTTCAGGAGAAATAGAATTAGTTTATTCAGTTTTCTTTTATTATCACCTTCTCTCAGGTTGCGAGCACTCCTAGGATTAGGAGAGTACACCTATTATGCTTATTGGATAGTCTTATTCCAAACCATAGGCTGGTGCCGAAAGGTAGCGAATGAAGAAAATCAATTAGCCTAAGTAGGGTATACAGAAGGTAATAACTAAAGACAAAATAAAGGGATTAGAAAGAGGGCAAAGTAAATTGCGACTGTTACCATTCACGATCAAACCGCGTACTTCATCGCCACTCCTATTTTCACCTTTGCTTTTTCCCCAGTTCGGGAGAAATAGAATAAGGTATTATTCAGTTGTCTTTTATCATCACCTTCTTTCAAGTTGTGAGTACTCCTTGGTTTAAGAGGGTACACCTATTATGCTTACTGGATAGTCTTCTTCCAAACAATAGGCTGGTGCCGAACGGTAGGGAAGGAAGAAAACCATTTAGCCTAACGAAGGTGTACAGAAGGTAACGACTAAAGACAAATAAAGGGATTTAGAGAAATGACAAAGAAATATACGGTTATAGTCATGAATTGGATTATGGAAGAGGCATTACTAGGAATACCAGGATACCCCTACGAAACATTTTCATGTTTCAGTGCATTGTTAAAGGAAAACTGATTTTCCGATTAGATACTTACTCCAAGGTATGTATTTACCAGGTATGATTCTCATATCTGCATGATTTTACAGATGATGAGTAGGAGTAGGTTATTGGAACTAAGGTGATCATCCTCATTATATTGGAATTCGTTGTAATTGGTGATATTTGAGGAAGTCGCCTGAGTTTTTGCCATACGGCATGTATTTGGTTTTGAATATCCGTCGTTGTGCACCAATTTCAAAATGATATATCTGTACGTTTATTTTTATAAAGTGAGATATAACTTTTTGAAATTATGTCCGTGACATTTACCTATATCAGTTGACGATTGGGTAAGGAGCATTGAACAACGGAGTAGTTCTTAACCATAAGTACAGTTTTCAACCTACGATGCACAGGTTTTTGAGTTATTCAACTCAGCGGACTTATACAGAGTATTGTATATTATACAGAGTCCGTCAGGACAAAGGGGTCGTTCCTCGTACTATGTTCTGTTTACTTATGATTTCTCTAGTTTTTAGACAAGTGTTTCGTCGAAATACAAGGTCTAAGTTTTGAGAAGTTGTGGGTATAAGAATAAAGTAGAGAACCAGGTGTCACAAGTATCGGGATTCTTCAAAGAGATCGAAGATGTAGATTCTTGTGATTGGTATTCAGATGATAGTAATGATTTTTTGAGAAACTTGTTTCTCTTTCAGGTTACTCATAATTGGATGGATTCCTAAGTTGAGTAATGCTGATTAACCTTTCTCCATTGAGTTGATATGCACTGGAGACAGTTGCATGATTAGAATCTGGTTCCAATTAAATAAGTGCCAAATGTTTCTATATTGGATATAGAATGGTTAAATATCTTAACGCTGTTAAGGTACGGGGAGTTGTCCAGCTTATGCTTAAAACCAGACACTGGATAACTTAAGGCACGTTTCTGTAATGGCAGTTTATGGGTTGACCCTGGTTATGACGAGGGTTGACTTTCTAACATATGGAAGATCAATAGTGATATTGTTCTTGACTCGCCACATTTTTAGTAAAATGGATTTTTTCAGAAAAAGTAGTGGGAGTATGGTAGAACTGGAAGTGATTCCAGAACCGCAAACGATTACGGAAAATTTAATAGGACCTAAAGATTCAATCAGGTTTGACATTCCAATAGCCACTCCGCAGATATGGTGGGTAACCTCAGACACCCGAGAGGTACTCCGGTAGCCTCAAGGACGGTGACAGGGAGGTTCTTGTTTACCCAGACTTGACACTACTGTTGTTCCAGGCTATGAGACCCGGCAGGAGGATAAGTATAGCATCGTTCTAAACTAGCTTTAGAAGAGTACGTATATATTATTCTGCCAGAGGGTTGTCATAGTCAGTGGGAGCAGCAGAAGCATAGTGGGCAAGTAGCTTATGTCTATTTATATACTTGAGCAGATATAGCGGAGATAAGATCATCTATTTTTGATATGACAGTCATGGATTTTGACTTCATCAGAATAGGGGATGGATCTGTTAAGGAGGTAGTATGGTGTGATGTCCTGGTATTTGGATGACATACACAAAGTAGAAAGTAAAATTCCTATACTACAATCGGTTGTACTGTGGTCGTCACACAGTTGTTTCTCCAGACAGGATATGAATATAATATCTGACATTCTGGTTTCTAGATCTACGGTTTTAGATCTAGAATTGGGTAGTTTCCCAATTTGGATACTTTGACAGTATTCTAATGGTATTTTAGAATAGATGACTCCTGGCATGGTGGTGTACCTGCAGATGATGGAGTCACCCTCTCTAAAGGTGTCTTACAGACTAAAGGGGAGAGGGATGTGCATGATTGGCAGATCACTTGCTTAGGCAATTGAGTCAATCGTGAGATGTCAAGTACCACACCAGATGTTGTTTTTGCACTAGATGCAATAAGTATATATTAATCCAATCCTGAAGAAACATAAGGAAGCAGTTTTAGAACATAAGTTCATGTTCTACGGATTTGATGACGGCAGCCTCCTTCGGGAGACGGCTATCATTCCAGGCTTCAAAGGTGACATGGATGACAGAGTGATTATCAGAGTTATAGTTTTCCCTCTGACGAGGGACAGTATTATGGACAGTTGGTCTAAGAGGATACTGTGGGAGACATGGTGCTGGATACTGATTAGGTTCAGTTATCGATACAGTCTAAAAAGTTTGGATTTCTAGTTCATTTATGAACTAGGTCCCATCAGATATCCAGACATATTCTAAGACATGTATTACTCGATTTGGAAGATGGCTTTCTCCGCGAACTTGAGATTAAAAGAGACATAGAAAGAAACATCAGAAAGGATCCACTCACTGAGGCTATGGGTATGCGTCATCGCAATAATAGCCTTAAGTGCAAGTAGGAGATTGTTGGATATAGTGCCCTCTAAGTCAATTATTGGATCGCAGGTACGTGATTGCAATGATTGAGGGATGACCTATACCGACATGACTGTCTTACTCGAGATGATAGTATGCTATCTGGTTTGTCTTTATCATCTTATACATGCTTTAGTTCACTATTGCATGTTGATAGAGCCCATAGGATCCTTGCTTGACTGCTAGTAGTATGAAGGCGATCATATACGTGGGAGCTGGGGTCTATAAGCACATCCTTAAAATGTGCCTAGTCGTGGGAGTTTCGAGACAGGGCATCGATACTCCATAGTAGACTGGTGTATACAGTCGAGACCCCGACGAGGGACGGTGGCTGGTCTCATAAGCCATTGGTGTCAGTTGGTTCATCTAAGATGTATACAGGTGCTCATTGAGTACACCGGATTGGACTCGTCGGGAACATGCTAGTTGGTATTATATATATCGTCAGATAGCAGTTCCTTGGTGACACGTGTACAGGTTATTTTGTCGACCTGAGATCGTCATTTGTCTCGTGTGAGTTCCCACTGTGCTTAGATTACTACCCTACCATGCTCAAAGGAGACGTGCAAACAGGTTTTAGTTGGGTACAGTCCCGAGCAACATGGAGGCAGTGAGCGAATCGTCGGAGATTCGTCTCTCCCGGTATTGGGGGTTGATGTCGCACAGTGCACGGGTGGCCATCACTAGAAATTCTCGACCGAGATAGTGGAGAATTACTGATTTGGATCAGTAGTTTCTCAGGTGGTGCTGGGCTTCATGCCGACACGATTTATCGCGTTATTAGGGGTCTGACTTTATCCACCCCCCTAGACTCGATATGCGATACT
The DNA here is from genome assembly GCA_030015575.1 of Agapanthus africanus. Classification (NCBI taxonomy): domain Eukaryota; kingdom Viridiplantae; phylum Streptophyta; class Magnoliopsida; order Asparagales; family Amaryllidaceae; genus Agapanthus; species Agapanthus africanus. The sequence continues at coordinate 681,668,354 of CM057344.1, forward strand.
CTTAGACGAACGGACCGGACTGTATGGATATTGTCACTGTCAGGCTCAGTAGGGTTTCTGGATGAGTTCGCTCGTCAGCTTCCCTTCCAATCAATACATAAGCAACCGTTACCTACAGCTTGTACCTCTGACGTGCTAGTGGTAATACCCAGTGCCAGTGTGTTGATGAGTCATTAGAGTCCCCCACAGACCGTTTTCCAAGTTCGGGCGAAACGTTGTAGAGGCCGTATGGTTTTATGGCAGGGTTCGGAAAATGCACGTGCGTTTACGCACGTGTCATATTTCGGGCAGATAATACTGGTGGGCTTTGGTTTAAGCCGGATCCAAGTATTATACTGTGTATATATAATATCTTTGTCTCAGTTGCATTTGTATTCGGTCGTAATACAAATGCGGGTATGTTTATACTGTTATGGGGTTATCCTGAAATTCGTTTCGGGATCGCTTTTGGAAGTTGCCAGTTTCCAGTTTTCTATCGCCCGTCTTTAACATTCGGTTAAAGACGGATTTATCTTTTCTTGAGGTGAGTCATGAGTGTGGAAGTTTCTAGAAGGTTCTAGATTTAGTGACAAGGCTTGATGATTCATTGGTTGCATTAAATGGATGATGACTAAGTCAGTGAGTCATTATTGCATTTAATGGTTTTTAGTGATGTGTTAAGGTGACTCATTCTTTTCATGATTGATCTTTATCTTGTGGTCACCTTCCCCTCTCCTACACTCACCTCCCTTGCTCTATTTAGTGGCCGGCCCCTCATGTTAAGGGATGATGATTTTTTGGGAAAAAGAAAGGATTGTTAAAATGAGAAGAGAGAGATCTAGTTCATATATATTTTCATATCTCATTTCAATCCGATCCAAAAGGCAACTTCATTAACCGTTCGTCCATAACTTTGGACGTAACGAGACAAAGTGTTCTACTCAATCTCTACATCAATCTTGGTCATCTCTTTTAGCAAACTTGATGACCGAGTTGCCTCAGTTCAGAGGCGGGAGCCCGTTTAAAGATTCGTCGACGTGGTACCACCTGGACGAGAAGACTGGAGATTCAGGAGATCGGAGCAGCCGCAACAAAGCGTGGGATGATGGTTGAAGACCGAAAGACTCGGATCGTTCGGTATAACGTTTCTACCCACTTTGTAGTTTGTTAGTTTAGCTTTAATGGCAGATCCGGGTTATAGTACGCGATAGCGCCAGTTGTAAAAGTTTTTGTTCCGCATTTGGCGTCTGTTAGACGGCCGGGGCGCTACCGTGGACTTACAATTTTATGGGTGTAATCCGTTGAAAACCCTTAGGAGACAACACTCCTCCTACTAGGGATACCTAGAAATTTAAAGGCTTGTTGCATGTGCTAAGTGCAATTGTGTTGCCTACGAAAGTGTGCTAGCTAGGTTTTTCTTTTCTTTTTCTTTTTCTCTTAAATAACTAGTTTGCTCGGAACGATCTGTCATGCCCCGCTTCCCAGTATACGGAAGGGGACGCGACTGACCCCCTACGTATATACTCAGAAGTAAACACACTAAGCGTATCTAAAAAATATAAGATAAATGTACACAGGAGACAAATGTAAATGAACATCAACTTTATTTATTAAACATTCTTTTTACAGTACAATGGAAAAGTAAATACATGGAATGAAAGCAATGCCTAAATAATGGCATAACAGGAATGTAAATATGTACAGGAATCTAAAGCTCTGGGTCGAAAGGTAGCTGATCCAAGTCTTCGCTGGCGGGCTCGATCTCCTGAAGGTCCGATCCACCTGACAACATTCCAAAGAAGAAGAAAAGGAATGTCGTCAGCGAACAATCGCTCGGTAAGTTCCAAAGATAAGGGAGAAATAGAATAGACAGAGAGAGAGTATATTTTTATTAATATTTGATTATATTATTAACGCTCTTATTTGTAGCTTGGTACAGAAAATGCCAGTGTATACGAGAGGAGCCCCACTATTCCGGAAACTAAGGTATACGGAGCACAAGGAACCGTTTAGCCACGGTACAACGGCAATGGATATTCAGGTTAGGTGTATTATGGTTACAGTCTCGTGCCACTTTTAACACCTTCCTTACTAATCTACCCCTTTACAACCCCGCGATGTCTTTTGTATTGATTGTATGGATTGTATTGTATTATAAATTGTATAGATGGATGACTTGCCGAAACTATGATATCAGTAATGGAACGGATATAATGGATAAGCATGTAAATGGAGTATATCCATGGTTCGGTTCGGTCAATATTGATTGAATAGATTGAACAGATTGAATATATGGATTTATGGATTCAGGTTGTATTGCAGTTTTATACTTGAATCATATTCAAGTCAGATTGATTATATTGAGACTCAGTCTGAGTCCGAAAATTAGAAAAGAAATTGAAATCCTGAATTAGGTTTTTTTGGTGTTATCAGTAACTGTTGCACATGAACGGCAAGATTTGTGTCTTTTACAAAGACAATTACCGTGTTGATAACACCGTTATTTAGGTTGTCTACCTTAGATAGGCAAGCACCCATATCTCCAGTTCCATGAGGCTCAAGAGACTGGTTTCGCTTAAACTTATATTTACTAGGGTCCTTATTGTAATTTATATAACTTGAGTGAGTTTTATGTAAAAATAGTTTGGTATAATTTTCAAAATACACCTCAGGCATTTAATTATCGTCTTTAGGGTTTTCATAATGGTATATTTTACAATTGTGACATTTCTAGTAAATAGAACCTAGTTTTCATAATATATGGTATTTTGTTGATATATATTGAACTTGTTTTGTATTGCATGGTATTTTTATGTAAAAGTGATTCTTTTGATTTAGAAATTTGGAATATTGTATAATATATCTAAAATAGATCTTTTGATAGCACACACATATATATATATATATTTATATAAAAATAATTTTAATTTATTATTTTCTAGTAATCTCATTTTCTTAAAAATGATATTAAAATTTCCATCGGAATCCGAATGCTCCTTGTGGAGGTCAGAATTTCGCTCTACTAGACCCAAATACGTGCGATAATCCGCACCATCCCGAAACAGGGTTCTCCAAAATTGGGTTGTAGAGGCGCAATTCAATGAAAAGGATTAATACACTTTTTATAGAATATGGTTTTGTAAGTTTAAGGTATTTATCTATAAAGTCGTATTTTCCGTATTCTATTGTCCCAAAATTTATCGTGCTATGATAGAGATGTGTGTTGTGAGGAGGTAAGTCATAACCTCGTGAACTATCTAAAGGTATAGCAAGGAAATAAGCTATTATGTCGAAACTAAAGTTTATGGTATTTTTCTGTAAAAGTGCGATAAAATTGCAATATGGATTCTTTTTATATGAAACTTGTTCAATATGTTTTGTTAATGTTTAATGGCCATGATATGAAAGTTCGGTATTATTGTGTTTAAGAAAAATAGAACTTTTAAGGAAAAACCGAATCGGAAGTCGGATTAACTTCGCTTCCGCCGGATTTTAGTTTTGAATGTTTTTAGAGTAGAGAAAAGAAGAAGAAGTAGGGAATTACTGGTTTGTTGGACTAGAGGAGAGAGAGGGGGTCCTAAAGAAAGCCTCGGGGCGTCGTTTCGTCGCCGGAAACTCCTCGGATCGTTATCGGAACTTCGTCGGAGCTTCGCCTTTTGCTAACTCCACTTGCACACAAGAAGGCTTGAAAGTTTTGTATAGGTTTTGTAATGGAATTCTGAGTGAGAGGGGTGTAAATTGGAGTGGGTATTTATAGGGAAAAATTAGGGTTTATGGGTGAAAGAAATGCATTAAAAGGGATTAAAAGAGCATTTTATTGCTCTCTGGAATTGTGCAAAGAATACAAACAGTGTAGGGGAGTGGGGTAAGCCAAAGGTTGCAGGGGTCGAAGTTTGGAAGCAATACCGTTGGTTTAGACCGGCAGTGCCGGGTCTTTTGTTGCTTGTCGCCGGGTCAATACCGACGGGGGGTGTTGGGTCTTGGGCCACGTGTCCTTGTCGCTTCAATTTCCCTCGTGCTTATGTTTATTTATTCTGTAACTTACCCTAATACGTGTAGCGCACATGTAAACCCTTAGGCTTCTAAAAGAAATAAAAATAAAAAGAATATGTGGCTGATGGGATTTGAACCCTGGTGCTATGTTTCAGCAGTGCAAGGCTTTACCAATGTGCTACAAGTGTTTTCTTGCTGTTCAAAATCAAATCAAACATATAACTTGTGTTCAGGCTCAGTGTCCCTTTCTGTATTTTTGAAAAAAAATTGTACAGAAAGTTTATAATTGTTACATTCTACCCTCCTTATAAAAATTTTGTCCTTAAAAAAAGGAAAAGTGTAATAGATTCAAGAAAAGTTTGGTGATAGAACTATTGGTAGTGCATGAAAAATATGTGAAAGAATGAAAGAATGAAAAAGATTGAAAAAGAGTTGAGGAAATTACCAGGGTTATCTTGGTCTACGGCCTCTGCTTAATCGGCCGCTAAAAGGAAAGCCTGACGCCGCGGTACATTCCTCCTAGTTGGAGTCACATTCCTCTGTCCTTGGGGCATGTTTCTCCGCCCTCGAGGCATGTTCCTCATTGTCTGATGGAATTGGCGATTAGGCTGTGCAGGAGGTGGAGCAGGGAGTGCAAGACGAGGTGCAGGAGCCTGGATAGCTGGCCGCTGCGGGTAGTTGGTGGGTGTGTGAGCTGGGTTACGTCTATAAAGACAGTTTCCAATTCCGTGATTGGATACGCCACAAACTAAGTACAGGCCTTTTGCGCGCCTACAGTCCTTCCACAAGTGTCCTTCTCTCTTGCAATAGAAGAAAAAGTTGGGACTTGGCTGGTTATTGGGTTCTTCCGGTCTCCTGAGTTCAACCGTTGGCCTTGAAGAGGCTCCTCCAGCCATCTGAGTGGCATGGCACTTCACTCCGGCAATTTTAGGTCTGCCCTTTCTCTTTACTACTGCCTCGTATCTTCGAGCAGCTTTCAAAGCCAAATCATGGGTTGGAAAATCCCCTGTAACTAGAGCAGCTTGGATCTCCGGATCCAACCCTTGCTGAAATCATTTTGACCGGATCTCAGCAATCGGTATCAAGTGTGCAGTGAATCGACTGGGCATGGTAAACTTAGCATCGTATTCATCCACTGATTTGGTCCATATTGAACCCTATTGTAGGTGGATGAACTGCTGTTCCATGTCGAATCTGGCAGTCTCGGGGAAGTACTTTGCGTCGAACATATCGTGGAAAGTCCTCCATTCGATCGGTTGGGCGAGACGACTTTCTTCCGCCTTCAACCAGACTCGTGCATTGTCAGTGAGTTGCAGCTTTGCAACTCGAACCCAAGCAATCTCTGGCGCTTGTGCCGCTGCCAGGTCATCTTCAACACTCTGAGCTCATTTCTCAGCTTCTAGCAGGCTCTCTTTACCGGAAAATTGCTTAGGGTGTAAAGCTCTGAATTGCTTTACCCCAGAGGCTTCCGCTTCTGGTCGGTTCATAAGAATTGCAGTCTGCTGCTGCTGTCCTTCCAGGAGGCTGCGGATCGCCTCAAACAGTACCGTCTGCTCATTGATTGGAGCAGCGACGGCAGGAGTAAGCGGTAGGGGTGGAGGAGTGTAGTTGACATTGGTGCTGGTGTTGTTCGGAGAATCCATAACTTTGAGTGAAAAATAGGGTTAGGATATATTCAAAGAATAACATTCAAGGATTATGTAATGTAAAGAATGTTTTCAGTTGCTGTTTCTTATGTTATATTTCTTAGTATGTCCCACGCAGAACTGACCTTCATGGGCCACCAACAAAACTTGTCACGCCCCGCTTCCCAGTATACGGAAGGGGACGCGACTGGTCCGCTACATATTTACTCAGAAGTAAACACACTAAGCGTATCTAAGCAATATAAGATAAATGTACACAAGAGACAAATGTAAATGAATAGTAACTTTATTTATTAAACATTCTTTTTACAGTACAATGGAAAAGTAAATACATGAAATGAAAGTAATGCCTAAACAATGGCATAACAGGAATGTAAATATATACAAGAATCTAAAGCTCTGGGTCAAAAGCTAGTTGATCCAAGTCTTCGCTGGTGGGCTCGATCTCCTGAAGGTCCGATCCACCTGACAACATTCCAAAGAAGAAGAAAAGGAATGTCGTCAGCGAACAATCGCTCGGTAAGTCCCAAAGATAAGGGAGAAGTAGAATAAACAAAGAGAGTATATTTTTATTAATATTTGATTATATTGTTAACGCTCTTATTTGTAGCTTGGTACAGAAAATACCAGTCTATACGAGAGGAGTCCCACTATTCCGGAGACTAAGGTATACGGAGCACAAGGAACAGTTCAGCCACGGTACAACGGCAATGGATATTCAGGTTAGGTGTATTATGGTTACAGTCTCGTGCCACTTTTAACACCCTCCGTACCAATCTACCTCTTTATAACCCCGCGATGTCTTTTGTATTGATTGTATGGATTGTATTTTATTATAAATTGTATAGATGGATGACTTACTAAAACCATGATATCAGTAATAGAACGGATATAATGAATGAGCATGTAAATGGAGTATATCCATGGTTCGGTTCGGTCAATATTGATTGAATAGATCGAAAAGATTGAATATATAGATTCATGGATTCTGTTGGGGTCGAAAATTGCACCCTGGTTGACCAAGTCAAAGTCAAGGTCAACCCCAAGCCAAGTGGGCCCAAGCCCAGATCAAGTAGGCCCATGCCCAGGTCGAGTTCGAACATGAAGCGGCCGGCCCTCCTCCATGCCCAAAATGAAATAATGTAATAAATAATTTTTATGTAATTTTTTATGCATGAATGGGCATAAAGCCAAATTTTTGTAAAGCCCATGGCTTATGTGCAAAAAGAAATGGCACATGAGCCATGGGATGGGTAAAATGCCATTTTTGTAAAGCCTAAGGGGCTATATGTAAAGTGTATAGCCTATAAAGGCAAAGATAATGAAATATCTCAACAACTTTTTCTCTCTCCCAAAAAGAATCAAGATCTGTGATCTTCTCCTTCCTCAAGGTTCTAAACCTTCTTCCATTTTTTTTCAATTAAATCAAGAGTTTTACTCTTCCTTTTCCAACACTAAATAGTTTTTCACCATAAAACCCATAAAGGGGAACTTAGATCTCCCACCAGATCTTAAAAATAAGAGATTTTTAAAATCTCATACTTCTTGTTCTTCAAGATCCGGCAAACAGAGGAGGAAGAAGGAGACCCATCTCCAAAGATCCCACTTTGGGGAAGATCCAGGGCTCCAGGGGGAGAAGCCCCCTTCATCAGCTTCAAAATATCCTAGGAGTTTAACTCCTCACACACACACACACACACACACACAAAATAATAAGTGTTCCTTTCTGGGAGTACAACTCCCCTCGCAGGGACCAAGTCCCTTTTGCCTCCCGAGCACCCACGTGCCTGGCATGTGAGGCGCTAGCGCCCAGGCGCCTCACGTGCCAGGCACGTGAGGCCCTAGCACCCTTGCACTCAAAGCGCTAGCGCCCGAGCGTCCACGTGCCTGGCACGTGGGGCGCTAGCGCCCAAAGCGCTAGCGCCCGAGCGCCCACATGCCTGGCACGTGAGGCGCTAGCGCCCGAGTGTCCACGTGCCTGGCACATGAGGCGCGAGCGCCTAAAGTGCTAGCGCCCTAGTGCTCAAAGCGCTAGCGCCCGAGCGCTTTCTCCCACGCATCCTTTGGATGCCCTTTTCTCTTATATATATATATATACATACACACACATACATACTCCACGACACTGTCCGTGTTTGAAAAAAATTTCTAACGGGGTGCTTCCCCGCACCCCGCAAGGGGGCTGCTAGCCCCCATGACCCCAGCCCGCTATCCGGGTAGCGGGACCCTCGTAAAAACTCTGTGGGGCCCCCGATATATCCAAAACCCCTTCAAAACACAACGCTGCACATTGAGTTCGCATGACCAGTTTAACCTGTTAATCGGAGGTTCCCTCGCTCCAAAGGCGAGGGGTAATTAACGACAGCTTAGTCCGCGGCTACTGGAGATTCGGATCCCCACAATCGATAAATCCCAGCCTACCCTAGGCAGGGGGAATCTATAATGCGCCTGATAAGCGCGCACGTATTCCCATCTCAATGGGGTGACGAAAAACACCCAACAGATTCTGGCACGCCCGGTGGGACCAATCTCTCCTCCTATATTTCGGGTTAAACATTCATGCGAATTCAATCAATATACATATCTATATTTATACTAAAATTATGCTCTTTCATGCAGTTTTCCAAGCAATCAATTTTCAACAATGTTTACAAAGATGAACTCAGCTCCCATTTCTTACACGATGAAGATGGACTCCAGGACGGTCCTTCCGGTCAGTCTTTAGTGACAGTGGGAGGAGCCGCTGCTACAGTTCGGCTCTATTATGTTCGTGCCAGCTAACGCCATTCCAGCTCCTCAAGCTCCGGTAACAGACAAACCGGCCTCGAAAGGCAAGAGGTCAAATGTGGTGATCTCGAGGGCACCACTATCCAAACGAAAGTCGGTGTCTGAACGACTTTCGTTGGCTCCAGCTGAGGGAAAGGCCATCAACACCAACAAACCAACAAGGTGTCTCGAGCAGGCTCCAGTGCTGTCCCTAACAACTGCTCGATCGGATGTCTTCTCTGAGCTCCCCGCCAATGATAAAGAGACGGCTGGATATGTGGTCCACACTGTCTACATGGTGGGCACGCGCAGCAAGAGCAAGGAAGGGGCCACTACATCTCAAATTCAATCTGGTATGAATATGGCTGCTACATTCCAAGACTAGCCTCCTCTGGAAGGTAATGAAGACCCTTCCAGTGAAGCTGATAAGCAGGGAGAGCCCTCAGTTCATGAGGAGTCGGGCTCGGAAAGAGAAGATGAACCGACTTTCCATCCTAAGACCGCAGAGCAACAACTTTTCCAGTAGCTCCGAAAGCAGCTCAAAAGTAGAGACAAGGAGGTGGCCAAGCTCTACTCAAAAATTGATGACTTGACAAACGTCGTCTTACGGCTCACAGCTCAAGTTGCCTCTTAGCCGCCCAATCAAGCGCATGGTTCTACTTATGAACCGGGAAACGGTGTCCCGAGACAGCCAACGCCTATTCCCTCAAATCTAAAGGGGGCGGACATCACGAAAGTCAGTCGCATCTTATCTCGGGAAATATCTTGGCTACCGATGACAGCAACCGCTAACTCAAGATCAAATCATGGATTTGGTTGCCAACAAAGTCAAAACATTGGTAGCCGAAGCCGGAGAACAAAAAGATGTCAACAGTAGCGGGAGACCATATCCTGCTCGGTACGACCTTGTGGAGTTTCCCACTGGCTATGTCGTCCCCAAATTTGAAAGGTTCGATGGGACGGGAAATGCGAACCGGCACATTGCCTAATTTAAAGCATCATGCGCGAATACTGGGGGCAATGATGCGCTCCTTCTCCGCCGGTTTGTCAATAGCTTGACCGATGTTGCTTTCGATTGGTATGCAAGCATACCGGATGACTCGATCACGACGTTCGCTCAAATAGAATCCATGTTCGAGCAAAGGTTCATGAGTGTCAGCGATAAAATCACCATTGCCGACCTTGTAAGGACCGAGCCAAAGAACAATGAAAGAAACATGGATTTTATAGTCCGATGGCGCAATCTCTCTATCAAATGCGAACCGCCGTTGGAGCAAGACCAATCCGTCAGTCTTCTTATAGAAAATCTGAACGACTGGATGAAACCTTTCCTGTGCACCGCAAGCCTCAAAACATTCCAAGAGCTGACCAAGAAAGTTCAAATGTTAGAACGCTCAAAGCCCGAGTCCACTCAGAATCTCCAATTCACAAACAAACCGAGACATCGGAGGGACGACAACCGGAAAAGCAAAAGCTCCAACAGCACCGATTCTCTGGATAAGCAGAGAGCGGGCGGAGCAAAGACTAACAAATCTCGAGAGCCAACTTTGGAGGAAAGAAGAAATAAGGTCTACTCTTTCCGAAGGGACAAGGTCCACAAAATTTTTAAAGATGCTCTGAAGAATGGCCTGCGGCTACCAGAACCAAAATGGCTAAGTGAAGCGAACATGACTGATCATCCTAACTTTTGCCCATACCACCGAGTGCTGGGACACACTATTGAAGACTGTTGCATCTTCAAGGATTGGGTCGAGAAACAATACAAGACGGGAGAAATATCATTGTCCCCTGGCATGTTAACAAGCAATCAAGCTGCGACCACCAATTTCATACAAACGGAGACCGAAGTCCTTCAGGGACATGATTTTCTCAGACATCTGCCTTTCTCTAAAAAGAGCGCACCAAGGCAACAAGCTAAGAGCCAAGCGAGAAAAATTGCCAATGGAGAAGCAATAGACGGGTATACAACCCATACGGTCTATATGATGGAGTTCAGAGGAACAAGTCCTCCTACGCCTTATAACCATGACAATGACGCGGTTGTTGCCATCCAACATCGGCTCGATCCAAATGATGAAGAGCTCGCTCAGGCCATTAAGCCAAAGGAACCCATGGTTCATGCTGAATCAAGTTCAGGCGGTAAGGATGACCACGTTGTCATACCCGGAACAATAGAACAAGCATTATTCCAATGGCTTCAAAGGCAACTTCAGGACAGGGATGAGAAGATGACCAAGGTCCATTCCAAAGTCAATGAGCTGGCAAATGTCGTGGCGGATCTCACGACTTAAGTCGCCCGATTGCAATTACAACAAAATCAAATTTTGGTTCGTGAGCTGGGGATTGATATCCAGAAGCAGCCAACCGATACTCCCTCCATCCCGAAAGCAGAACACCTTTGTGAAAAACGGACGCGATCAGCCTCCAGTCCCTCCGATACGTACACTGAACGTAGTAAGTGAACAGTAGGCGAACCAAAGACTGACTGTCCTCAGGGTCCAGCATCAGTAAGGGCACCTACTCTAAAGGAGAGAAAGAAGAAAGTATACTCTTTCAGGAGGGATAAAGTCCGTGAAATATTCGTGGACGCCTTGAACAACGGTCTTCAACTGCATATTCCAAAGAGGCCACATGAGATGAGCATGACCAGCAATCCCATATACTGCCCATATCATAGAATGGTGAGTCATACCATTGAAGACTGCTATGTTTTAAAAGATTGGGTGGAGAACCAATACAAACTTGGGAAAGCCCCACAGTCGTCAGATGTATCGACAAGCCACAGAGCTACGGTCATCAACACAGCCCGCCAAGATCAAAGTTCAAGGAGCTGGGATAAGCAAACCACCGACCACCAAGTCTTTAAACTGGGAATAACTGACCACCATGTCATTAAACTGGGAAACATCGACCTCTAAGTCGTTAAACTGGGAATGTAAAAAAGAAAAGTGTGTAAATAAAAACAAAAATAAAGCCGAAATGATGGGGCAACTGCGAATAAATAAAGCCGAAATGATAGGGCAATCGCGACCTTCGCGATAGGAAAAGATGAAATGATAGAGCAATCGCGGTAAAAAAAATGGTGGCGAATAATGAGTCGCTCCTGGTACCATATTCCAGTGCAGCGATGCAGACGCCAACCAAAATTCAAATTCCCAACGGCGAATGATGAGTCGCTCCTGGTACCATATTCCAGTGCAGCGATGCAGACGCCAACCAAAATCCAATTTTCCAAAATTCCCCCAGCCCTACGGTTAGTCCCCAAATTGACTACTGTATACAATCCACGGGCTTAAATAATTCTCATCATACCCATATCCCACTGCAATCATCAGTTACGCGGTTGGTCTCCGCCCTTGGAATTATGTTCCATTTGGGAAGACCCACTCATGTGTCCTCACGATACATGAGGAGAACAAACTTATGAGATCCTCTTGACTCGTAAGAAAACGCCTTTGTGGGATCCTTACGACTCACAAAGGAAAAACACACTTGGGAGTCCCCACGACTCCTAAGGGGAATACACCTACGAGATCATTTTGACTCGTAGGGAGAATACTTTAATAGGACCTTACGGCTCATAAAATTGAAAAGTCTTAGGTGATAGGGACCTAAACCTGTCTCCTAAGCCATCGCTCCCCAACAGGGAAAGGCAAATGATGAATTGCACCTGGCACCTGTGCTTCAGTGTTAGCAACGCTGATGCCGACCCCAACCCCAAAAATTCCAAACTTCCGATCCAATAGACCCTTAAGTCGTTAAACTGGGAACAGATGACCTCTAAGTCGTTAAACTAGAAACAGATGACCTCTAAGTTGTTAAACTGGGCACGATAGACCCCTAAGTCTTTAAACTGGAAACAGATGACCTCTATGTCGTTAAACTAGAAACAGAAGACCCCTAAGTCGTTAAACTGGAAATAGATGACCCCTAAGTCGTTAAATTGGAAACGAGAGAGATCCCCTCACGGTGGATGATGAGTCGCTCATGGTACCATATTCCAATACAGCGATGCAGACGCCAACAAAGTCCCAAAATTCTTCCGGCCCTACGGTCTGGATCATACATCCTGCAAAACCGTATACAATCCACGGGCGTAAAAGGATCCCAATCTCTCCTAAGTCCCACCAGCGATGAAGATTCCCCAAAAAAAAAGAAAGAAAAAAGGGTATGTCCACGAGCAAAATGTGCATGGATGAAAACCCGAAAGAGCTCCGTGAGTAAAAACAGCAGGACTGCCGGCGGGTTTGTGAATACCCGAAAGGGCTCAAACTCATGAAAAAGAGATGAAATGCACTCGCAAAGTCCTCTCGACTTTTTGAGGAGAAAATTCCCGTGTGAGATCCTTACGACTCACAAAGGAGTAACACACTTAGGAGTCCCTACGACTCCTATGGAGAAAATACATCTATGAGATCCTTTCGACTTGTAGGGAGAAAATGCTTTTATGGGATCCTTATGGCCCATAAAATTGAAAAGCCTTAGATGATAGGGATCTAAACCTGCCTCCTAAGCCATCAATTCCTAAATCCTCTCGGGGCAAATGATGAGTTGCCCCTGGCATTATTCCAGTGCAGCAATGTAGATGCCAATAAAAAAAAACCAATCCCCAAATCCTCTCAAAGACAGATGATGATTCTCTCCTGGTACCATATTCCAGTGTAGCGATGCTGATGTCAACTCAAATTAAACAAATCAAACCAACCAATTCCAACATCGACCTCTGCGTCAAACAACAGACACTCCGCCTCGGGGAAACGTCGACCAGCGACACTCCGTACCGGGGAAACGTCCAACAACGACACTCCGTAACAGGGAAACGTCAAGCAGACACTCCGTGCCGGGGACACGTCAATCAGCGACACTCCGTCTCGGGGAGACGTCCAACACAGACACTCCATGCCGGGGAAATGTCGACCAGCGACACTCCGCATCGGGGAAACGTCCAACAATGACACTCCGTAACGGGGAAACGTCAAGCAGAAACTCCATCTCGGGGATACGTCAACCAGCCGACACTCCGCCTCGGGGAAACGTCGACCAGCAACACTCCGTACCGGGAAAACGTCCAACAGCGACACTCCGTAATGGGGAACGTCAAGTAGACACTCCGTGCCGGTGACACGTCAACCAGTGACACTCCGTCTCGGGGAAACGTCCAACACAGACACTCCGTGCCGGGGACACGTCGACCAGCGGCACTCTGCATCGGGGAAACGTCTAACACAGACACTCCATGCCAGGGAAACGTCGACCAGTGACACTCCGTGCCGGGGAGACGTCCAACACAGACACTCCATGCCGGGGAAACGTCGACCAGCAACACTCCGCATCAGGGAAACGTCCAACAATGACACTCCGTAACAGGGAAACGTCAAGCAGACACTCCGTCTCGGGGACACGTCAACCAGCGACACTCCGTCTTGGGGAAACGTCCAACACAGACACTCCGTGCCGGGGACACGTCGACCAGCGACACTCCGTACGGGGGAAACGTCCAACAACGACACTCCGTAATGGGGAAACATCAAGCAGACACTCCGTCTCGGGGATACGTCAACCAGCCGACACTCTGCCTTGGGGAAACGTCAAGCAGACACTCCGTGCCGGGGACACGTAAACCAACAGACACTCCGCCTCGAGAAAACGTCGACCAGCGACACTCCGTGCTATGGGCACGTCTACCAAATCACTCCGGGCCAGAGAAACGTCTACCACAGACACTCCATCTCGGAGATGCGTCAAGAGTCGACCGTCCATGTCGTAAAAAAGGCAGTGCATCCCAAAAAGTGGGAACCAAAGCAAGTCGCCTCCACGTGAAAGAAGATCCATCAATTTCATGCACACGACCCACATATGTGGTGTGCATTTATTGATGGGGGGCACTTTGTTGGGGTCGAAAATTGCACCCCGGTTGACCAAGTCAAAGTCAAGGTCAACCCCAAGCCAACTGGGCCCAAGCCCAGATCAAGTGGGCCCATGCTCAGGTCGAGTCCGAACATGAAGCGGTCGGCCCTCCTCCATGCCCAAAATGAAATCATGTAATAAATAATTTTTATATAATTTTTTATGCATGAATGGGCATAAAGCCAAATTTTTGTAAAGCCCATGACTTATGTGCAAAAAGAAATGGCACATGAGCCATGGGATGGGCAAAATGCCATTTTTGTAAAGCCCAAGGGGCTATATGTAAAGTGTATAGCCTATAAAGGCAAAGATAATGAAATATCTCAACAAATTTTTCTCTCTCCCAAAAAGAATCAAAATCTGTGATCTTCTCCTTCCTCAAGGTTCTAAACTGTCTTCCCCCTTTTTTAATTAAATCAAGAGTTTTACTCTTCCTTTTCCAAAACTAAATAGTTTTTCACCACAAAACCCACAAAGGGGAACTTAGATCTCCCATCAGATTTTAAAAATAAGAGATTTTTAAAATCTTATACTTCTTGTTCTTCAAAATCCGGCCAACAGAGGAGGAAGAAGGAGACCCATCTCCAAAGACCCTACTTTGGGGAAGATCCAGGGCTCCAGGGGGAGAAGCCCCCTTCATCAGCTTCAAAATATCTTAGAGGTTTAACTCCTCACTCACACACACACACACACACACACACACACACAAAATAATAAGTGTTTCTTTCTGGGAGTACAACTCCCATCGCAGGGACCAAGTCCCTTTTGCCTCCCGAGCGCCCACGTGCCTGGCACGTGAGGCGCCAGCGAGCCCAAAGCGCCCGAGTGCCCAAAGCGCTAGCGGCCTTGCGCTCAAAGCGCTAGCGCCCGAGTGCCCACATGCCTGGCACGTGAGGCGCTAGCGTCCAGAGTGCTAGCGCCCTTGCGCCCAAAGCGCTAGCGCCCGAGTGCCCAAAGCGCTAGCGCCCGAGCGCCCACGTGCCTGGCACGTGAGGCGCTAGCGCCCTAGCGTCCAAAGCGCTAGCGCCCGAGCGCTTTCTCCCACGCATCCTTTGGATGCCCTTTTCCCTTATATATATGTGTGTGTGTGTGTGTGTGTGTGTACATATACACACACACACATACTCCATGACACTGTCCCTATTAGAAAAAAAATTTCTAAAGAGGCGCTGTCCCGCACCCCGTAAGGGGGCTGCTAGCTCCCTTGACCCCCAGCCCGCTATCCGGGTAGCGGGACCCCTGTAAAAACTCCGCGGGGCCTCCGATATATCCAAAATCCCTTCAAAACACAACACTGCACATTGAGTTCACATGACCAGTTTAACCCGTTAATCGGAGGTTCCCTCGCTCCAAAGGCGAGGGGTAATTAACAACAGCTTAGTCCGCGGCTGCCGGAGATTCGGATCCCCACAATCAATAAACCCTAGCCTACCTTAGGCAGGAGGAATCTGTAATGCGCCTGACAAGCGCGCGCGTATTCCCATCTCAATGGGATGATGAAAAACACCCTACAGATTCATGTTGTATTGTAGTTTTATACTTGAATCATATTCAAGTCAGATTGATTATATTGAGACTCAGTCTGAGTCTGACAATTAGAAAAGAAATTGAAATCCTGAATTAGGTTTTTTTGGTGTTATCTGTAACTGCTGCACATGAACGGCAGGATTTGTGTCTTTTTCAAAGACAATTACCATGTTGATAACACCGTTATTGTCACGACCCGAAATTTGGTACGTGATGGCACTTAAACCACGTAACGTCTACAGGCGTAACGTAATTCAAGTAAGCCGAAAACCCAGAAATCTAAACCATCAAAAGTAGTAAGTGATAAGAACATTGTTAAAACTTTTAAAAATCTCAAGTACAAATTCTTTAAAGTCCAAATTTACTTCCTTTAAAATTTGGCAGCACCTCCTTTGTAAAAATAAACCAGCCCCAAAAAGGGTACAACATAAGATATAAGTATAGCATCCCCAACGGGAGCAAATCCACGCCCAAAGGAGGAAACAACTACCACAAGAAGATATACGACGCCGTAGCGAAGAAATAGACGATATAAAGTGAAAACGGCATAAAAGATAAAGCTGCATAACAAAAGCCGGCTCACACGAGCACGACACCCAAGTCACAAAATAATATACAATATCGTCTTCACATCTCGTCTCTAAGTCAATACATGAAAGTGGTAGATGGATAGTACTAGATACAATGAGATATACAATGGGCATCATCGGATAACCGCAAAACCCACCTATAGCAAAACTGCTCACAGTCAGCCGTAGCGGTATCCGTTGCAAAAGATGATACGATAAGAAGAAGCCCTGCCGCGACTGCTCTGAGGGGCAACCTGCAAAACCACTATGGCACAACGAGGATGAGTTGCCAACTCGTGAATAGTGAATAACATATGCAGGTAATCGCAGGTATGCACGTACTGCGATAATCTATCACATGCAAGCTGATAGTATGATATGGAAATATATATGCAACAGTCATGAAAGGTACTCTATCAGGTACTACTAATACATGAAGTAATGCATATCAATAAATGCTGAGTATGGGATAAAACATATCATCAACACGGAATCGTCATCGTGGAGAAACTAGTGTCCATCAACGACACACCAAATCCCAATACCTCAGGTACCGCATCCTCAGATCGGCCCTCAAATCCTGTAAGTCTCATGGAACCTGAGTGTCCAACATCGACACCCTAAAACATCATGAAAACTAGTGTCCGGCATTGACACATAAATACTCATATCATGGCTCCGTCTGCGGGATCGGCTCGTGGGCTCCGGCAGAACGGTCGGTCCATGTCCCTCTCTCAGGCGCCGTCACCAAGACTGGCCCTGATATCCACGTATCATACGTCTCACGGAACCTGAGTTTCCAACTCCGATACTCGCAATCCACGTATCCATACGTACATAACTTCGGTCGGTATCCTCCAGATATCCGCCAAGTCCAAATACTGTCACCGGTAAGGTAGTACTCCCCTGCCTCGGGCTCAACGCCATCATCTGCGATCTTCTTGCCCCGGGGTACCTCCGGGCCCCACCATGTACCCGCATACGGCCTCATCCAACTTCCCGCATCGGGTATCTAATACAATTCTCAGAACCGAGAAAACTCATGGTGGACGCACTAAAATATCATATCAAGAGAAACCGGGTCTGTCAAACAATGCATAATTTCATGAAACTACGGTCCTCAAATCCAGAAAACATCATGTGAAATCCATATCTCAATGCGAAAATCCATGAAATATAATATATGCAACATAAAACAGTAATATGAGCATATAATGGAAAAACCGCTATTTAAATGCATCAAGTCATTAAATATATCATGCGGTTTCCAATTTCTCCGAAATCAAATGCAACATCATATACAGGTGAACATGTAGCTATAGCCAGGTATATGTGTAAACATGTAAGTATAGAAAGGTATATGTGTAAGCATGTAGGCGTGCAAGGCATATGTGTAAGCATATAGGTATGCAAGTATACTACCTTTCATATGCGCAATGAAATAAGAATCAATGTCTCAATTATCCCTAACCAATACAATATCCCGTATGTATATGTGTTAGCTATATCTCATATGCACAATGGAATAAGAATAACCGTCTCAATTATCCCTAACCAATACAATATCACGTATGTATATGGGTTATGCGTGCCATGGTAATTACCGACGGTGTGGGTGTAACATACAACTTGTGCTCGTGCAACATGAACCGTCAGTAATGGTGTTGTGTCTCATTAATACTATGTCCATATGTAATAGGAAAATAAAGTATGCAACAATGGTACACATGCACAATTAATGTCCATATACTCATAACTAATAATCATGTCATTTAATCTAGCTCAGACGCATAACGCTATGCGGGCGATTCCCTGTAGATGTTAAATCTACTCACCGATGATCTTGGGCTAAGTAAAGCCAACCACTTGCTTTTCCTTCTTCACAGCGTCCGAAGTCCCCGCCTGCGACCCTAAAATCATATAACAACCATAACAAGTTCACATTAGCAGTCGACCAATAACACGTACAAACTACGTTTGACCGACGCACCAACTCCAAACAAACTCTCAAGTGTTGGTCTAGTGGCTAACGTGCATAGCGACACTACGAAACCAACCCAAGAGCAACAGCTACACAAGAACACGAACCATGTCGGATAACGTAACGCGTGTAGTCGAAACACTAGAAATAAGCAAAGTGATCCCAGATTTTACTACACAAACAATTGGTGAAAGTTGCAAGTTCCACGAGACCACACACAACCCCAGAGACCCCCATACCAAAACACAACCCAACACACCCCAGTCTGGCCGCAATTTGCGGCCAGAAGCAATATAATTGCGGCCATATTTTTAGGGAATGGGCTCAGGTTTTCAGGGTAGCTTTTATGTCACTACACTAAGTCACTGTGATGGGAACTTTTCCAACAAACACCTGGTTTGATAGCAGATTCATCCGAGACCCAAATCTACACTAAAATACGATATTTGCACAAAACGATATCTTTGGTGTTCAAAACTGAAACTAATAACCTACACAACACTAAAAACACCTACTTAACAGATAGAGATCATTACCTAACCACACATGCTCAAAGATCCTAGCTTTCCAAGCTCCAAGGGATCCTAGAGGCTAAACAAGACTTGAGAAGTGATTTGGGTGAGGTTTAATGAAGTTTAGTGAAGGGGTAGTGAAGGATTGGGTAAGGGTTCAGTTGAAGGAAGAGGGAATGAAGAAATAATGAGAAAGAGATAGAGTGAAGTGAGAATGAGAGTGTGAGGTGATAATGAGAGAGTGCGGTGAGTGTAGGGTAAGTGCACCCTTGCACTTACTCTCTCCCTCTCCATCAATAAATGCAAGCCATGACTCCTCATGACTCACCTTGCCACCTCCCCCCCAATCCAAAACAAATGGAAATATCTCACAACAAAAAGCTAAGGGTTAAGGTTAAACAAAGCAAGGATTTGCTTTAAGGTGTCATGGTCACTAAACAAGATTAACACTAACTAACCGTCACATTAACATGCACAAGTGTGTGCAAGCCATAACAAATAATAATAAAATATTAATTAATTGTTATAAAATGTGAGGAAACCAATTTGGTAAACTTTTTACAGAAAACCCGCATTATCACTTAATTAACACTAATCGCATTCTAAGGTGTTATAGTTATTTAGGTTGTCTACCTTAGATAGGCAAGCACCCATATCTCCGGCTCCCTGAGGCTCAAGAGACTGGTTCCGCTTAAACCTATATTTACCAGGGTCCTTATTGTAATTTATATAACTTGAGGGGGTTTTATGTAAAAATAGTTTGGTATAATTTTCAAAATACACCTCAAACATTTAATTATCGTCTTTAAGGTTTTCATAATGGTATATTTTACAATTGTGACATTTCTAGTAAATAGAACTTAGTTTTCATAGTATATGGTATGTTGTTGATATATATTGAACTTGTTTTGTATTGCATGGTATTTTTATGTAAAGGTGATTCTTTTGATTTAGAAATTTGGAATATTGTATAATATATCTAAAATAGATCTTTTGATAGTGTACACACACACACACATATATTTATATAAAAATAATTTTAATTTATTATTTTCTAGCAATCTCATTTTCTTTAAAATGATATTAAAATTTCCATCGGAATCCGAATGCTCCTTGCGGAGGTCAGAATTCCGCTCTACTAGACCCAAGGACGTGCGATAATCCGCACCATCCCGAAACAGGGTTCCCCAAAATTGGGTTGTAGAGGCGCAATTGCATGAAAAGGATTAATACACTTTTTATAGAAAATGGTTTTGTAAGTTTAGTGTATTTATTTGTAAAGTCATATTTCCCGTATTCTATTGTCCCAAAATTTATCGTGCTATGATAGAGATGTGTGTTGCGAGGGGGTATGTCATTACCTTATGAACTATCTAAAGGTATAGTAAGGAAATAAGCTATTATGTCGAAAATAAAGTTTATGGTATTTTTCTGTAAAAGTGCGATAAAAATTGTAATATGGATTCTTTTGATATGAAACTTGTTCAATATGTTTTGGTAATGTTTAATGGTCATGATATGAAAGTTCGGTATTATTGTGTTTAAGAAAAATAGAACTTTTAAGGAAAAACCGAATCGGAAGTCGGATTAACTCCGCTTCCGTCGGGTTTTAGTTTTGAATGTTTTTAGAATAAATAAAAGAAGAAAAAGTAGGGACTTACTGGTTTGTTGGACTAGAGGAGAGAGAGGGGGTCCTGAAAAAAGCTTCGGGACGTCGTTTCGTCGCCGGAAACTCTACGGATCGTCGCCGGAACTTCGTCAGAGCTTCGCCCTTTGCTAACTCCACTTGCATACAAGAAGGCTTGAAAGTTTTGTATAGTTTTTCTAATGGAATTCTGAGTGAGAGGGGTGTAAAATAGAGTGGCTATTTATAGAGAAAATTAGGATTTAGGGGTGAAAGAAATGCATTAAAAATATGCATTAAAAGGAATTAAAAGAGCATTTTATTGCTCTCTGGAATTGTGCAGAGAATACAAAAGTGTAGGGGGAGTGGGGTAGGCCAAAAGTTGCAGTGGTCGAAGTTTGGAGGGAATACCGTCGATTTAGACCGGCGGTGCCAGGTCTTTTGGTGCTTGTCGCCGGGTCAATACCGACGGGGGTGTTGGGTCTTAGGCCATGTGTCCTTGTCGCTTCAATTTCTCTCGTGCTTATGTTTATTTATTCTGTAACTTACCCTAATACGTGTAGTGCACGTGCAAACCCTTGAGCTTCTAAAAGAAATAAAAATAAAAAGAATATGTGGCTGATGGGATTTGAACTCTGGTGCTATGTTTCAGCATTGCAAGGCTTTACCAATGTGCTACAAGTGTTTTCTTGCTGTTCAAAAGCAAATCAAACTTATAACTTGTGTTCAGGCTCAATGTCCCTTTCTATATTTTGGAAAAAAATTTGTACAGAAAGTTTAGGGTTGTTACGCGATCAAAATTAAGTTTGGGGGTATTTGATTAGTTTAAAATATTGCACATTTGAATGAACATTTTTCCTATTATTATTAAGTACTAAAAAGTGTTTATTGTAAATATAGAACATATGAGGGTTTATTTGTAAAAATTTTATTATCATAAATTTCTATATTACATTTAACATAATGATGGAAGATATATGCATATAATATCTATATGAAATCTTAGTAATTAAAATATGCGTATCATATCAAATATTTCTAATCAATATTCTTAAGATATTATATCATTTAAATGGTTAGAATAATATCTCAAAAAAATACAAAATGCTACTAACATTATGATTTGAGATATTCTGCAGACATTAGCTCAGGTCTGGAATCCAAGTGAGAGATCCGAGTCAAATCGGGATATCGAAACCGAATCTATCAAAATGTAGAACCAAATCGAGATATCTAGTAACGGCAAAGACTCAGAGTATTATTTTTAGAATCTAGACATCAAGAGAATCTACAAATATCAACACAAAAGACCAAAAAAATCCCAAAACTTGATTCCACAAAGTTGCGGCGGAACCGCCGCCAAACATGACTATATATGGCGGTTCTGCGGCGATTTTATAGCCTTACGATGTGATATTTGGTGGTGTGGATGTCAACTGCATATATTCTTATATGGAATATAGGGTTTATGGTTTTAAGGACTATATAAGGGAACGAGCGCTATACATTGAAAATCATCACCGAAGAGATCAAGAGATCCACGTATCTGAGTGATCATCATCTATTCATCTACCTCCAACAAGAGAGAGATCTAGAGCAAACTAGGCTTCTTGTATTCTACTTTCTAATGAGAATTGTAAATACAATAGTTGATTAATAAAAATAGTTGTTTTTAATTCTTCTTGCATTTATTTTCCGCATTTAATTTCTGCACTTACTTTTCTGCATCTTAATCATGTTTTCATTCTTCTTCAACCTTTTTTCTAAATCTTTAACTATGAGCGAGTAATTCCTAACTTGCTAGGGTTTGTAGGATAGGGTAGAACAATGGATGAGAAAATCTTTTTAACTTCTTTTATACATTTTAAAGTCTATAAACTTTAGCAAAATAAATGTTAATCTCCTTATCGGGGGCGCTACCAATTTATTGATAGTCACGACCACGATTTGAGATTGGTTTAACACTTGTTTTGTTAAGGGCTAGACATGAATAGAGATCAATGCAAGGACAAGGGTTAATAGTGGGGAAACCCTAATTTCTTTCACGAAACCTTAATCTACATTCATCACCATCGATCTAGTTTTAAACTATTAAAATATAAAAGGAGTCATTTTTAATTATTCATCTATTAATACTAAGTCATAGGACTTCCTACAAGTCTTTTCTTTGTAAATTCTATATCCGCAACGACAAACAATCACCCTTGTTTTATCAACTAGTCTAAAGTAAGAAAAGAGTTCATGTTTCCCTACAGAAGACCCGTACTCATCGCGGCTAGCTACTAGTGATATCGTCTTGATTGCGGTTATTTACAAAAAACACGTTCTTCACTTACGACTAATCAATCAATACACGAAAAAGTAACTCGACTATATCCAAAACTCAACATATAAAAGAATAATATACAAGTCTTGTCTTCAAGTCCACAAAATATACAAGTTTTGGTCGATAGAGTTTTTTTTAACTAAATCACAAAAGGTTATACATATACAAGCGGCATTTACGATCTGGAATGTAACCTACCAAAGTAATCACCCGAAGAAGAAGAAGCGTGCCAGCAAACCGCTACTGATCCGAGCGATCGGTCCTGCAAGAAACTATGGCACAACAGGGGTGAGTTGCTAACTCATGAGTAGAAAATATCATCAAGTAGAAATCGAATGCATAACGATCTACCTAAGTCACACTGTTTAATACTATCGTACTATGTGAAAATGAATGTGAACGTGTATATACATAAATTTCACGTCAGTATCAATAAATGTGTCATATCAGGTCACGCATAACACATAAGATCCCCAAGGTCAATTAATATGTGGAAATATATCATCCTTAGCACGCGCACATATAATCTAATAAGTGTCCATCAACGACACTCGAAATCCTCATAAAAACAACTAAGTGTTCAGTATCGAAACTCGAAGTCCCCATAAATCCCATGTCCAGTATCGACACTCGAAATCCTCCAATCTCAGACGCCGTCTCTCGGATCGGCCCTCATATCCATTTGAATCATATAACCCCGGTTGGTATCCTCCGGATATTCGCCGATTTTCCATACTATCACCGGTCGGTCTCGTCCTCGCTAGGCTCACCTATCTTTTTATACGGGCTTCTTGCCCTTGGGTACTGTACCGGGTCCACGATGAATCCGCAATCGGTTCCTCCCTCTGCCTTGATTCGGATAATACTCATATAATCAAAACACAGAAAACTCATGGTGGACGCCAAATCATCATATCAAGAGAAATCGCGTTTAAAACATTTACAAGTTTTATAAAATCATATCCGCGGTTTCTCAAATCTCATAAAAACAGGGATCCCATGAAAACACTATTGCATAAGAACATAGCAATAATGGAATAAATTAAAGTACAGAACAGTGGTGTAATACATGAAAATATGTAATGAGCAGTGATCTAAGGTACTGGCAGGAAAATAGTATGATGCAAAATAACGTGGCAAGTTATATATGTGTGCGTGACATGATAATTACCGATGAGGTGTGCGTAAACATATGAGTCTGTGTACGTGCAACATGTAAATCATCGGTAATAGTACAGTGTTCTACAAGTGTTTTCATATAAGCAATGTAAGAGAGTATTATATGGAACAGTACGCGATGCTGGGTAATAAGTAGTAATCTACAATTCTAACAGGGTATAATGTGATACAAATGACATGGAAAATTCTATATGTGTACATGACATGGTAATCACCGATGATGTGTAGGTGTAGCATGCGAGTTGTGTAAGTGCAACATGAAATCATCGGTAATAGTGTGAGTGTCCTAGCAAACGAAGTTAAGTACAGCTAAGGTATAAACATAGTATATATCATAAGTAATCTAAGCGCGAGCGTATACAAAAATAAGGAAATCTTAACGTGAGCAAGCTTTAAAATATCTAACTACGTATGAGCCATACAGTTATAGTTTAAAATAGTACGAAACGTTATTTTGGAAATAAGGGACTACGATATTTTTGAAATAGATATAATTTGAAAATTCATAGCGCGCCCTTAACGTTATCATTAAAAGCACGTAACGAATCGTTAGTTTTCAAAATAATTATGGCTCTAAATATCTCATAAATTCCCGATTTGGGATTAAGTAAGACTTCTCGAGTTGAATGAATATCCGCCGCATTCGGCAATCTATCCTCATCACATCATGTACAGATCCTCCATCGTACGATGTCATCTAAACAATATGGTATGAATCTTTAGTCGTGTACGCCAACTCATATCATATCATATATAGTACGGACATCTAGTCGTGTATAACAATAACAATACATATATATGGCTATGAAATAGAGATCAAGTATATAACTATCTGCTAAGTATACGAATATACGCATATGGTGTTCTAGCATGACTCTATAGGCTACGTATACGGTTATAATATATATAGTATTCTAATTATTACGGTTGCGGGGATGCTATGCACCATCCATTCGACTTCCCTATAGATATACATCTTGTTGGGGTCAAAAATTACACCCCGGTTGACCAAGTCAAAGTCAAGGTCAACCCCAAATAAGCGGGCCCAAGCTCAGGTCAAGTGGGCCCATACCCAAATCGAGCCCCGCGGCCAGCCTCCCCCATGCCAAAATAAAAATTATGTAATAGATAATTTTAATGTAATTTTTGTAGGGTTCCTAGGCATCCTATAGAGGTCTCACAAGGCATCAACCATGCCATTTTTCAAAAAATATGGTGCCGAGAAACCCTAGACTACGGATCGTTGCTAGAATTCTAGGCGAAAAGTAAACTAGTTAACACTTAACTACAAGGATATGGAAATTACAACCTTTGTAGATCCGGATATCCACCTCCACGGCTCCGCAACGAAGTCTCCTCGCTGTCCATGTCGAACCCCGGGCTCTAGCGTCGGCTTCATCGGAGAATGAACGGGCTTGGTCATCGACGACGATGCCGAAGATGATCTACGTCGAGGCATCGCTAGATCAAGCTCCCACTTCACAAAGTGATGAAACTTGTGAAGGAAACACACTCTACTACTTGGCAAGAGGTAGAGGATGAAGAAATAGGAGGTGGGTTCTCTTTAGAATTGGATTTCTCACTCTCAAGCTCAAGTTGCCATTGATGGCCTCAAGGTTTCAAACTTGAAGATGAAGAAGAAGATGAGCTAGAAATATGATAAGTCTTTTTAAAATAAAAAGAAAAAGGAATACTTAGCATAATTCTTACTAGGGTTAAGTGTAGAGAATAGACCATGGTTAATGGATGGGTTAGGGTTAAGCATGATGACAAGAAAGGTTAAGAAGTCAAAGCTTCATGAAGTTTCAACTAAAAGACAAAGAAAGCCACCATTCTTATCATAAACATTTCCAAATAAATAAATAAAGAAATGAATAAATAAATGATTAAGCAAAACCCTAATTATCACTTAACCATGGTTTAATCCTTCACACTTAACCAAATGATCAAGTATCATCAAACATGATACAAATATGTGCACAAAAGTATATCACATATACAATGTGCATCAAGTGAGAAAATCCATATAAAGTGAACCAATACTAGCTAATGCAAAGTAATATATCAAATATATAATTATACATTAAATCATTAAATCAACATTTGATTCAATGATCCGGTCATGTCGCACATAACCGACTAGTATCCTATGTATCGATTTATCGAATCAACGATTCGATAACTAGGTCATATCGAATATAACCAATCGAAACATTTATCGCGAGAATGAAATGCTGTATCACATACACGCATTATTCTCGGTCCCGCACATATCTCATATGCGCTCCTATTTCGTTTCGCTTGAGCCAGGAAACCTCTGTGTAGGACTCTAAAGACTCGTCAATACGCCGGTAGCAGATGATGATCATATCAAGCACCCACAAGCCGCAACCGGTCTGCTAAACGTAACGGCCACCCGGGTATTGAGCGATCAGAAGATCGACGAGCTAGCCCGCTCACACTCCTGCGAATCCGACCAGTAACACTTACCATACAGTCCGGTCTCTTCGTCTGATATGTCGCATATCAAGTCTAGGGGTGGTATACGTCAGACCCCAATAACCGATAAGTCGTGCCGATGTGAGGCTCATAACGGGTCGAGAAACTACTGGTAACACTTACCAGCAAATCTCTGATCAACCCTGGCCAGGGACTTCCCTGTTACGGCCAATCGAGCACAGCGTAACATCAACCCCCAATACCGGGAGAGACGAAACCCCTCCTATCGCTCATTGCCTCCATGTGACTCGGGACTGTACCCAAAGACCACCGTTTTGCACGCCCTCATGGACGTGGTAAGGTGGAGATCAAAGCACAGTAGGAATCACATAAGACTCTATGACGATCTCGGGTCTACAGACTAACCTGTACAAGTGTCACCTGAGAACTGCCATCTGACGTGAGGTATAATACCATTTGGGAGTTCTCGGCGAGTCCGTCCAGTGTACCCAGTCTCCACTGAGCACCCGTATACCATCTCTGATGTCAAACACCAATGGATATGGGATCATCCATCGCCCATCACATGGGTCGAGAAGCGTATACGCTAGTCTACACTGGTATATCGATGCCCCGTCTCGATACACCCACGACTAGGGACCTTGAAGGATGTACTTATGGACTACCATGTCCCCACTAGTATGATCTGCATCATAGTCCAGGTAGTCAAGTACACATCCTAAGGGCTTTACCAACATGTAACTATAAGACAGTATAAAGAGACTAGTGTACATGTTAAGATAAAGAGTAACCAGATAGCATACTATCATCTCGAGCAAGAAAGTCATCTCTATATATGTCCAAGCATCCAATATAATATACAACATCTGTACAATACTGGCCTCTAGGGCATACATACAACTAACAATCTCCCACTTGCACTAGGGCCAGCTGGTGTAGTATCGCATACCGAGCATCCCGAAGAGTCTCTCAAACTGTATCTGGGGAATGGCCTTCGTGAGTGGATCCGCCGTGTTGTTCTTCGTGTCAACTCTCCTGACCTCGATCTCCCGGCGATCAACTATCTCCCGGATCAGGTGATACCGCCTCAGAATATGCCTGGATCGCTGATGGGACCTGGGTTCCTTGGCCAAAGCCACCTCTCCATTGTTATCGCAATACAAAGGTATTGGACGCTCAATGGATGGAACCACTCCAAGTTCAGTAATGAACTTCTTGATCCAGACAGCCTCTTTAGCAGCATCGTTGGCAGTGATGTATTCAGCCTCCATCGTCGAGTCTGCCACGGTTTCCTGCTTGGAACTCTTCCAGCTAACTGCCCCTCCGTAAAGGGTAAAGACAAATCCCGACTGCGACTTAGAGTCGTCCTTATCACTCTGGAAGCTCGAATCGGTAAAGGACTCCACTTGGAGTTCTCCGTTACCATACACCAAGAACATATCTCTAGTCCTTCGCAAGTACTTGAGAATGCTCTTCACAGCTGTCCAGTGATTCTCTCCAGGATCAGCTTGATACCTGCTCACTACACTTAGTGAGTATGCTACATCGGGTCTGGTACATAGCATCGCATACATGATAGAGCCTACTGCCGAAGCATAGGGTATCCCTTGCATGCGAGCTCTCTCCAAATCAGTCTTGGGAGATATCTCTTTGGAGAGAGTGACTCCAGAGATCGTGGGCAGGTTCCCACGCTTGGACTCTTCCATACTAAACCTCTTTAGTATGGTGTCAATGTACCTGGATTGGGACAATCCCAAAATTCGTTTGGATCTATCTCTATAGATCCTAATCCCCAATATGCAGGAGGCATCACCAAGATCTTTCATTGAGAATCTTTATGATAAGAAGAGCTTGACCGATTGCAGCATAGGAATATCATTTCCTATCAAGAGTATGTCGTCCACGTACAATACGAGGAAGACAACCTTACTCTCTGCCACCTTCTTGTAGATACAAGGTTCATCTGGGTTTTTGACGAAATCAAACTCTTTGATAACGATGTCAAAGCAGATGTTCCAACTCCGCGATACTTGCTTTAATCCATAAATGGATTTAAGCAGCTTGCACACCTTTCTGCTGCTCCCACTGTCTACGAAGCCCTCTGGCTGAGTCATGTACACGCACTCTTCTAAATCACCGTTTAGAAAGGCGGTCTTAACATCCATTTGCCAGATTTCGTAATCATGATAAGCAGCGATGGCAAGCATGATCCGGATGGATTTAAGCATAGCCACTGGAGAAAAGGTTTCGTCATAGTCCACACCTGGTCTTTGACGAAAACCCTTTGCTACAAGTCTAGCTTTGAAAGTCTCCACTTTCCCATCTACAC
Source organism: Agapanthus africanus (assembly GCA_030015575.1). Classification (NCBI taxonomy): domain Eukaryota; kingdom Viridiplantae; phylum Streptophyta; class Magnoliopsida; order Asparagales; family Amaryllidaceae; genus Agapanthus; species Agapanthus africanus. Next base: position 681,697,152 of record CM057344.1, read on the forward strand.
CAAGTTTCTTCTTGAAGATCCATTTGCTCCCAATGGGTTTTACCCCTTCAGGAGCAACGTCCAAAGTCCATACTTTGTTGGTGTACATGAATTCCATCTCGGACCGCATAGCATCCAGCCATTTCACTGAGTCAGCACTCGTGATGGCCTGCTCGAAACTAGTCGGGTCATCATCCTCCATGATGCAATCCTCGCTCCCACCATCCATGAGAAAACCGTAGTATCTCTCAGGTTGGCGAGGAACCCTACTAGATCGGCGGAGTGGCTGGGGTTCATCGGGAACTACGGAATCCTCTGGTTCAACCAAATCTTCTGTTGTAGTCTGTGTCGCTGGAACCTCTTCCAGTTCTACCTCAATGCCACTTATCTGTTTCATAAGAAAACCTTTTTCTAAGAAAGTGGCATGTCGAGAAACAAACACCTTTTGTTCCTCGGGGTGGTAGAAGATATACCCTTGTGAATTTTTGGGATATCCTACAAACTTACATAAAACAGATCTTGTCTCGAGTTTGTCCGGATTTTGTCTTTTGACATAGGCTGGACAACCCCATATCTTAATATAATTAAGATGTGGTCTCTTTCCTTTCCATATCTCATATGGAGTGGTAGGCACTGATTTGGTAGGAACTCTATTCAATAGGTCCATGGCTGTCTCAAGCGCATGTCCCCAGAAGGAAATAGGTAACTCAGCTGTACTCATCATAGAGCGCACCATATCTAATAGGGTGCGGTTTCTCCGTTCAGATACACCGTTGTACTGTGGTGTATATGGAGGAGTCAGCTGAGAGAGAATCCCATTCTCTTTTAGGAAGTCCAGGAATTCATTGCTCAAGTATTCCCCTCCTCGATCAGATCGTAGGATTTTAATACTTTTTCCGGTTTGGTTCTCGACTTCTTGTTTATATTCCCTAAATTTCTAAAAAGCTTCTGATTTGTGTTTCATCAGGAACACATATCCGAATCTAGAGAGGTCGTCAGTGAATGTAATGAAGTATGAAGAACCATCCCTGGCATGTGTAGACATAGGACCGCATACATCACTATGTATCAGTCCTAAGAGTTCGGTAACTCTTTCTCCGTGTCCCGTAAACGGAGCTTTGGTCATCTTGCCTTTGAGACATGATTGGCAAGTGTCATAAGATGAAAATTCAAACGGATTTAAATATCCATCCTTATGCAACTTAGCCAATCGTGTCGCATTGATGTGACCCAGTCTACAATGCCACAAGAAGGATTCGTTCAGTTCCGAACTCTTCCTCTTGTGTGTGTTTGTTATGCTCAGAACTGTTGATTGGTTTAGAACATAAATGCCATTGCACAACGTGCCTGATCCAACCAACTTTTGGTTACGGAAAATGTTCATAACATTATCCTGTAATACAAAATTATATCCCTCTTTACTCAATAAAGAAACCGATATAATGTTGCAAATCAGGTTCGGCATGTAATAGCATTCGTTCAGAACCAATGTATTACCAGTTGGTAATTCAAGGTGATATTCCCCGACAGTCTTAGCTGCAACAATTGCACCATTTCCAACTCTAATGTCTTTATCACCTTCTCTAAGTTCTCTACCTTTCCTAAGCCCATGTAACTGATTACATATATGGGATCCTGACCCGGTATCCAATACCCAGGACGTAGAGCAAATGGAGAAACAGTTCTCAGTAACGAACACACCCGAAGAAAATGCATCAACATGTACTTTCTTTAATCGGGTGGCATGGGAATATTGGTATTCCCCTATTTCCTGTTCATTCTTATAACTCTTATAGGAAAGAACGGAACCAACGTTCCCCAGCACAGTATAACATGCGGGTTCGGTCAGTACATCCATATTATTATCTTCATTAGAGCATGAAATGGTCACTACCTGGAGAGAGAGAGAAGAAAACACTTTAGCGTATGCTCGTGCAAGATCAGATTGGTTATTATCTTATCTAATCAGGATGGCTCCCACTGCTTTTTATCAAATCTTCCTTCAAACCCTAAAAGGAAAGACTAGCCGGGATTAATTACACACTACAGGTTCGCCAATCTTTCAGCCAGGCCAGTGTCGGTACTTTGAGGGAGGTCCCCCGTGCTTTCGCACGAACCTAATTACTGTAAACCTCGTTTTCCCAGAGGCGTAACCTCGTTAACACCTTTCTAGACACCTACTTGATCGGCTAATTGTAATGTGTAAAACTCTCCCAGGAGTAACTCTTACTCGCAGTGGGTATCGGGATCCAACTATCTCATAGAAGGTATGCAATCTCATTGCAAATTTCAACACTTGAAATTCCCGATAATATTTTGCCCCTAGCGTGCTATGACCTTGACGCATGCCAAACAACCCATAGTCCGCTAGTCAAGTTCAACCCGTACATTTCTTGATTGAATTAAACCCACCCGCACGACCCTTGACGCATGCCAAACAACGCCGTGCGAATACCCTAATCCAATCGCATCGTATGCTAGCAAATGTGCACTAGTTAGCTACCGTACACTACGCCTTGACGCATGCCAAACAACCGCAGCACGAATACAAACTAGTACTTATCTGAAATGACGGAGGGCTACGCAGGTTTTCATAAAACCATGAGCGTAATGAACTTGATATCGTTGTAGAATCAAATGAAGTTTTGAAATGGAGTGATTTTGAGGCTTTTCCAGTTTTGCTAAAGGGGTCACTCCCCGCGAAGGGATCGTCGGCCCTTTCCTCGTCGAATGAGGTGCGGGATATATCATATATATCACTGTGCAAAGCAAAAACTCTTAAAAGCAATCAAAGCCAAACCGAGTGTGTAGCATCTGCCAGTTACTGCTAAAGGAGTCACTCCCGGTGAAGGGATCTCGGTCCTTTCCTCATCGAATAAGGTGCAGGGTATATCATATATACCGCTATGCAAAGCAAGAACTGTAGCTACCTGTTTTGTTTAAAATTTGATTCTACAACATCATTTGGTTTCTTTTCTTTCATTAATCACATTAATGAAGTCCCATCATTTAATACCTAAACATCACAGATAGATATGACGTACACTTATGCCATCCGCATTCGCCTCGATGTCCCCTCGTGCACCGTTAGGTTAGGTAACTAACGACAGAGCAGGGCAAGGCTAGTGCGGGTGCAAAACATAAGTAACGTCTATATAATATATCATATATACTATATACTATATCCATCACAGAGTCACAACACATATATCGCAGCAGAATCAACATATGAAATATTGGATATACTAGGACGTCCGTGTTTTCAATACGAGCCAGTATAAAACACGGATTCCACGGTCGTGATGAATAGCCAATCCCACACCCCTAGACCCCAACGAGAGCGGCAAGCAACCCTGCCAATTCTAGGGTTAGGAGACCCGGACTCGACTCCTCGAGTTGGTCTCCCACTGGACCCCAGAACCCGGTTACTTGTGCTCCCCTCCTTGGGTCTATCCTAATGCGGAAAAGTAAATAATATACAAAGGGTGACAACTTCCGCTACCTGGAAGTGCCCCAAAAGAAAGAATATTACATACAAGTTTTTACATGAATGAAAATGAAAAACACTCATCTCACATAAAACCCCCGGCTATTCGAACACGACGATCCAATATAACATATCCAGCAACACATAACATCACATGTCATCAACGTAAGTAAATATGCGCATCCTAATTGTCGTTGACATATAGCAACGAAACCGGCGATATCACATATTACACTTACGGTCACAGAAAAGAAAGTGTAAAACTACAACAATTGGAATCCGCAACTTCTTTAGACATCGCATGCCTAATCAAATGAAATACTTAGACATCACATGCCTAACAGATATAAATCCCGCATTTTAGTCTCATTATCGAAAACTCTTTTCAATATCAAATGAAACTAAACCGCTAGATTTATATCATTCATTCAGTTATCACATAACTGTTTGTGAATTCCAATTATTGTATCCCATTCCAGATAAATAGAATATATTAAACTTTTCGATCGAACATTCGAACACCCAAGTTTTCCCGAAACCATCCAACACATGAAATAGGTTCAAAGACATTCGTTTCATGCCTCAGTACCAACGGTCCAGCCGTAGAAGGGTCAAGCCAACGCCTCACATGTGGCACGCCGTACTGCCCCAAACCCGAAGGTTCAAAGGGCAGTTCAAGACGGTCACATAATCGAGTTAAGGTTTGTTGTCTTCTAGAGGGACCATCGCGTTACTTGCACTACTCAGAACGTCCTTAAACCACACAATAATCCAACACTTGGATATATTTGGCAGGGGAAAGATTGGGTATTTATATCCGGTCGAACTTTTTAACATATTCAAAAAAAAATATCCGGAAAACACTTAGACAAAGTTCGATAATCCGATCGAATCGACGATCCCCTATACAACCCCATAATACTCAACTCTGGAGTCAAATTAAAATTCCCAGAAAACTCAGAACAATTAATAAGGAATTACTGTGCAAAAATCAAGGGCTGACGTCATCAAAGCGCCGCGGAACCGCCGCAGAAGCCATGCTTCTGCCGCGGTTCCGCCGCACAAAACACTGTTCATGGGAAACTTTTTGCATCGTAATTCTTAGATTTCATTGCTGAATTTTTTAAGCAATTTTAATTGAAAAAAAACCACAAATTTGAAAAATTTCCAGAGAGCTATTTTGGGGTTGGGTTTTCGGTTCGTCCGGATTTCAAACTCCGTCTAGAATTCGCCTAAGGCTCTAGCTAGGCTCTGATACCACTGTAGGGTTCCTAGGCATCCTATAGAGGTCTCACAAGGCATCAACCATGCCATTTTTCAAAAAATATGGTGCCGAGAAACCCTAGACTACGGATCGTTGCTAGAATTCTAGGCGAAAAGTAAACTAGTTAACACTTAACTACAAGGATATGGAAATTACAACCTTTGTAGATCCGGATATCCACCTCCATGGCTCCGCAACGAAGTCTCCTCGCTGTCCATGTCGAACCCCGGGCTCTAGCGTCGGCTTCATCGGAGAATGAACGGGCTTGGTCATCGACGACGATGCCGAAGATGATCTACGTCGAGGCATCGCTAGATCAAGCTCCCACTTCACAAAGTGATGAAACTTGTGAAGGAAACACACTCTACTACTTGGCAAGAGGTAGAGGATGAAGAAATAGGAGGTGGGTTCTCTTTAGAATTGGATTTCTCACTCTCAAGCTCAAGTTGCCATTGATGGCCTCAAGGTTTCAAACTTGAAGATGAAGAAGAAGATGAGCTAGAAATATGATAAGTCTTTTTAAAATAAAAAGAAAAAGGAATACTTAGCATAATTCTTACTAGGGTTAAGTGTAGAGAATAGACCATGGTTAATGGATGGGTTAGGGCTAAGCATGATGACAAGAAAGGTTAAGAAGTCAAAGCTTCATGAAGCTTCAACTAAAAGACAAAGAAAGCCACCATTCTTATCATAAACATTTCCAAATAAATAAATAAAGAAATGAATAAATAAATGATTAAGCAAAACCCTAATTATCACTTAACCATGGTTTAATCCTTCACACTTAACCAAATGATCAAGTATCATCAAACATGATACAAATATGTGCACAAAAGTATATCACATATACAATGTGCATCAAGTGAGAAAATCCATATAAAGTGAACCAATACTAGCTAATGCAAAGTAATATATCAAATATATAATTATACATTAAATCATTAAATCAACATTTGATTCAATGATCCGGTCATGTCGCACATAACCGACTAGTATCCTATGTATCGATTTATCGAATCAACGATTCGATAACTAGGTCATATCGAATATAACCAATCGAAACATTTATCGCGAGAATGAAATGCGGTATCACATACACGCATTATTCTCGGTCCCGCACATATCTCATATGCTCTCCTATTTCTTTTCGCTTGAGCCAGGAAACCTCTGTGTAGGACTCTAAAGACTCGTCAATACGCCGGTAGCAGATGATGATCATATCAAGCACCCACAAGCCGCAACCGGTCTGCTAAATGTAACGGCCACCCGGGTATTGAGCGATCAGAAGATTGACGAGCTAGCCCGCTCACACTCCTGCGAATCCGACCAGTAACACTTACCATACAGTCCGGTCTCTTCGTCTGATATGTCGCATATCAAGTCTAGGGGTGGTATACGTCAGACCCCAATAACCGATAAGTCGTGCCGATGTGAGGCTCATAACGGGTCGAGAAACTACTGGTAACACTTACCAGCAAATCTCTGATCAGCCCTGGCCAGGGACTTCCCTGTTACGGCCAATCGAGCACAGCGCAACATCAACCCCCAATACCGGGAGAGACGAAACCCCTCCTATCGCTCATTGCCTCCATGTGACTCGGGACTGTACCCAAAGACCACCGTTTTGCATGCCCTCATGGACGTGGTAAGGTGGAGATCAAAGCACAGTGGGAATCACACAAGACTCTATGACGATCTCGGGTCTACAGACTAACCTGTACAAGTGTCACCTGAGAACTGCCATCTGACGTGAGGTATAATACCATCTGGGAGTTCTCGGCGAGTCCGTCCAGTGTACCCAGTCTCCACTGAGCACCCGTATACCATCTCTGATGTCAAACACCAATGGATATGGGATCATCCATCGCCCATCACATGGGTTGAGAAGCGTATACGCTAGTCTACACTGGTATATCGATGCCCCGTCTCGATACACCCACGACTAGGGACCTTGAAGGATGTACTTATGGACTACCATGTCCCCACTAGTATGATCTGCATCATAGTCCATGTAGTCAAGTACACATCCTAAGGGCTTTACCAACATGTAACTATAAGACAGTATAAAGAGACTAGTGTACATGTTAAGATAAAGAGTAACCAGATAGCATACTATCATCTCGAGCAAGAAAGTCATCTCTATATATGTCCAAGCATCCAATATAATATACAACATCTGTACAATACTGGCCTCTAGGGCATACATACAACTAACAATTTTTATGAATAAATGTATGAAAAATGGGTATAAAGCCAAACTTTTGTAAAGCCCATGGCTCATATGCAAAAGAAATGAGCACATGAGACATGGGATGGGCAAAATGCCATTTTGTAAAGCCCAAGGGACTATGTGTAAATTTATAAGCCTATATAAGACAACATGATAATGAAAAAAAAGAATTTTATTCCCCTCAACAGCTAGGGTTCTTGTGACTCCTTTTCCTTCCTCAAGGTTCTAAACCTTCGTCCTTTTTTGAATTAAATCAAGAGTTTAACTCTTCTTTTTCCAAAAAAGAAATAGTTTTTCACCATAAAACCCTTGAAGGGGAACCCAGATCACCCATCAAATCTCCAAAAGGGAAGATTTTTAAATCTCACCCCCTGTTCTCCAAGATTCGGCCAACAGAGAGGAGGAAGATGGATACCCACCTTTAAAAATCCCACCTGGGGAAAAATCCAACGCTCAAGAGAAGATCCAGGGCTCAAGGAAGAAGAAAGGGGTCCCTTTTGATCACATCCGAAGATCTTTGGGGAGTTCGATTTCAAGACCCAAACCCTCAAAGGAGTTTAACTCCTAATCCAGATCTTTTAGGAGTTTAACTCCAAATCCAAATCTTTTGGAGTTTAACTCCACTCGAAATCCATTGGGAGTACAACTCCCAGTATAGGGGCTAAGCCCCATCTTCCCGCGCGGGCACCCTGCGCCCGCGTACTAAGCACATAAGGCGCCCACGCGTCCTTTGGACGTTATTTCTTTTTTTTACACACACACACACACTTCACAACACTGTCCCCGTTAGAAAAAATTTCTAACAGGGCACTGCCCCACACCCCACAAGGGGGCTGCTAGCCCCCTTGACCCCCAGCCCTCTACCCGGGTAGCGGGACCCCCGTAAACTCTGTGAGGTCCCCGATACATCCAAGACCCCTCAAAACACAACACACGCACACTGCACATTGAGTTTGCATGACCAGTTTGACCCGTCATTCGGAGGTTCCCTCGCTCCAAATGCGAGGAGTAATTAACGGCAGTTTAGTCCGCGGCTGCCGGAGATTCGGATCTCCACAATCAATAAAACACCCGCTTGCCCTAGGCAGGGGGAATATGTAGTACGCTTGATAAGCGACACGTATTTCCCATCTCAATGGGGGGACGAAAAACACCCTACACATCTACTCGCTGATACGCGTCTCGCTCTAGTCGAAACCGACGAACGCCTTGCCCGTCTTCGTCGTTTCGGAAGTCTCCGCGATTGTACCTACAATTGAAACCATATCGAATCGCATAAAAATCCACATCGAAATCGAAACCACAAGCGAAGCATACATAGGTTAGAACTTATAGTCCATGCGTGCAAAATACGACAAATACCCCCGGCGTCGACGTATGAATGTCGAACGACCAAGTCAAGACATAAAAATCTGAAAAACAAGTTTCAAAACTCGCAAAACATTGCCAAAACCCAATCAAAATGCTTCCAGATTTTGACACAGGCAATTTGGGACAAAACTAAGAATACAGTGGCTAAGTTATCAAGTGTGTGAGATACTGGCCAAACCCCAAACCCTAACTAGTTGTTCTGGCCGCAATTTGCGGCCAGAGGGAATAAATCCGTGGCCAAGGGGTAGATTTATGGGCTCGGGCTTCTACAGTGGTCTTATACTGTTCCTATCATCATCTCACAGTAATATATATATATATATATAAGAGATCCTAAGTTGCTCCAACTTTGAATTAAACAACACAACTCAAGAAAACCAAGTTTAAAAACCGTAAAACATCATCAAAAAGCTACGTAAAACACCTTCAGATTTTGACTCAGAGAATCTGGAACAATTTAGCTTATAACAAGGGTTTATATATCATGTATAAGATCTACTGACCAAACCCCGACACCTAATTCAACAAAGGGGCCGCCAAAAAATCATTTTAACCGCAATTTGAGGTCCAAATAGGAAGTTAGGGTCTCGTTCACTTTGTAGGGTCTCCTGGTGGTCCAATTAGGTCAAATATATACGCAAAATATTTTGCAGAGATCCCAAACTACACCAGGTTTCGTTTGAACACAAAAACACAACAAAAATCCTAGTTTTCATGGCAAGAACTTTAAAAACTTGATAAGTATGGATCTTTTTTTACCTTATATTAGGGATTTGACATGGTGATCAAGCTTGCAGTGTGTTGTTCCCTTATAAAAAGGGGAGAAAAGAAAGTGGAAAAGAATCCTCATAATTTGGCAACACATGTTAAATACGTGGGCGCTTATATGCAAAGCATATAATCGCTGAAAACAAATAACTAAGGGCCAAACTGGCCTCACGTGTTAAACACGTGAGTGTTCATATGCTTTGCATATGAGCGCTGCTAAATAAACCTAAAGGCCAAACTGGCCTCACGTGTTAAACACGTGAGCGCTCATATGCAAAACATATGAGCGCTGAATATAAATAAACCTAAGGGCCAAACTGGCCTCACCTGTTAAACACGTGAGAGCATATAAGCGCTAGAAGCAGATAATAATTAAAGGCCAAACTGGCTTCACGTGTTAAACACGTGAGCGCTCATATGCAAAGCATATGAGCGCTGAACATAATAAACCTAAAGACCAAACATGCCTCACGTGTTAAACACGTGAGCGCTCATATGCAAAGTATATGGGCGCTGAAAATAAACAGGCTAAGACCCATACTAGAGGTCACGTGTTAAACATGTGAGTTCTCTTGGTGCTTTCTTTGGCAGCGCTCACATGCAAAGTATGTGAGCGCCCCAATTTAGAATGCTCCCATCTGATAGAAGTAAATTCTATGTGATAGAATTAAATTCTATTTGGGAAATATTTTTCCTGATCTTCCTAATATGGAAAGATCTTTCTCTAACAGAGAATCTTGGATTTAAAATCCAATTGTGATAAAATCTCACCAATTAAACCATTTGATAGAATTAAATTCTATGTGGGAAATATTTTCCTGATCTTTCTTAAACTAGAAAGATTTTCTCTGTTAAACAGAGGACCCTTGGATCAAAAATCCAACGGTGATCATCTGATAGAATAAAATTCTATCTTAGAAAAATATTTTTCTAATCTTTTTAAATTAACAAGATATTCATATAACAGAATTAAATTCTATGTTAGGAAAATATCTTCCTAATCTTGTTAAAATAACAAGATATTAATAAGATAAAATAAAATTCTAATCTTATTAAACTAACAAGATATTTATATGATAAAATAAAATTCTAATCTTATTAAACTAACAAAATATTCATATGATAGAATAAAATTCTATCTTAGGAAAATATTTCCTAATCTTGTTAAATAAATAAGAAATCTTCTCTGTTGAATAGAGAGACTTTGGATTAAAAATCCAACGGTGAATAAAATTCACCGATTGATCTAAAACATTATTTTGATTGATCATGAAATCAATCATGATCTCTCAATAAGAGATTTCCTCAACAAATTGATCCGTTTCTTTCTCCTATAAATAGGAGCAAAGAGATGACAAAAGACAGAGGAAGAAAAAAGGAGAGACCCCCCATAAGCTTCTGTAAAAACACAGAAGGCTCTTGAAACAACAGAGCATTTAATACTCTCAAAAAAAGAGGATTTCCCTCCTAAAAACCCTAGGTAAAGAAAAAAGAAGAGATCAAAATATCTCCTTTACCTAACATACCATATCTAAGAGTTTAACCCTTTTAAAAGAACTTGGTTCTTTCTCTGGATCTGAGATCCACAAGACAAGTCTCCCACAATGTGAGAATTTAATTCTCATCGGGAAGATCTTGTTTTTGAGAATCTAAGATTCAGGGAAGGACAAGGTTGAACATGAAGAACATGGAGTCTATAATACTCCGGGAACTTAGTTCCTTCATATCAAGAACTTGGTTCTTTAAAGAACCCGATCTAAGATCCTTAAAATAGTGATCTTGGTAATCCTAAATGGTAAAAACACCATTAAGGGAGGTTTAACCTCTCTGAAAACATAAACATGGAAAATATGGAGTTCATAATACTCCAGGAACTTAGTTCCTTCAAATCAAAAACTTAGTTCTTAAAGAACATGATCTCAGATCCTCAAAATAATGATCTTGGTGATCATTAATGGTCAAAATACCATTAACAGAAATTTAAGTTCTCTAAAAACATCATCAGAGATTAAATCTCTAAAAAAGCTCAGCGCCTCACATGAAAAGCACGTGAGCGCTCAAGACCAAGTATATAGCGCCTCACGTGAAAAGTACGTAAGCGTCCTAGGCTAAAAACTCAGCGCCTGACGAGAAGAGCACGTGAGCATCAGAGAAAATTAGTGCTTAGCACTATTGTAGCGCCTCACGTAAAAAGCATGTGAGCGCCCAAGGCTAAGTTACATAACGCCTCACGTGAGAAACTTGTAAGCGCCCAAAAGATCCCTCCCCAATAGAAGCCAGCGCCTCACGTGCTCCTTACGTAGGCGCCATACATAAGTACTTAGCACTTTATAAACAGCCAAGTGCTCAGCACTTATTTGGCAGCGCCCATGTTTGAGCTCCTCACATGATACACATGTGAGCGCTAGAGCTGCAAACAAGTGCTCAACACTCCTTCAATAAAAAGAAGGCTGAGAAGATCAAGCCCGAATTGGCTAAGCCCCTCCAGAGTCAATTGCAACTGAGCCTAAATGCTCTGTTGTTGGATCTCAACTAAAATTTGATGATTCTTAAATGTTAATAAGTTGATCTTAGTTTTAAATAAGACTAACTTATCCTTAGTTAAAAATGAATTGAGCCCAAATGCTGATATGTTTAAGTTGATTTTAATCTCAAACTAGATTAACAGTCCTTAAACCAAACAAAACATTTTTGAACTAAAGGAACATATAACCTAAGTTCAAAACCAGAAACCCAATCTTAGCCCATACTGGCTAAGCATATATTTATGATATCCAAATTGATATCCAAACCGATCTTAGTCTCAAATATGACTAATGATCCCTTATCGATGATATCCAAAATGATATTCATCCCATATCTCCTAAGTTAATCTTAGTCTCAAATATGACTAATGATTCTTAGGTCCACCACCATCTTTTCCCTCAAATACGGGATTTGGTTTAAGAGTACATCTCTTCATAGCTATGATATATGTCGTAATTCCTCAACGTATTCAGAGAGGTGGCGGGTCCGACAACCAACAACTCCTCTTAATGCACATCCAAATTGACATGCATGCCTCAAATCGGATCGTGCCCCAAATTTGGAACATTCCATATCTCCATTGTTCATTTCTTCACGTAACAAATACACGTGTGCGCAAGATGGACAATAGACCGAAATGTCTCCAAACTAAAAACTTCGCCTCCAAAATGGCAATAAAGGACCGAAACGTCCTTAAACTAACACATCGCCTCAAACATGGGGATAATGGACCGAAATGTCCTTAAAACTAAATATTCGTCACAAACATGGCAACCCAATTCTGGCCCAAATTAGCTAAGCTTATATTTGTGATATCCAAACTGATATCCAAATCGATCTTCATCCCATATCTCCTAAGTTAATCTTAGTCTCAAATATGACTAATGATTCTTAGGTCCACCACCATCTTTTCCCTTAAATAAGGGATTTGGTTTAAGGGTATATCTCTTCATACCTATGATATATGTCGTTGTAATTCCTCAACGTCTTCAGAGAGGTGGCGGGTCCCGATGAGCAACAACTTCTTTCGCTGATGCCCTTCCAAATTGACGTGCATGCCTCGAATTAGATCGTGCCCCAAATTGGGCATATTTCATATCACCATTGTTCACTTCGTCACGTAACAAATACACGTGCGCGCAAGATGGACAATAGATCGAAATGTCCTTAAACTAATATTCGCCTCCAAAATGGCGATAAAGGACCGAAACGCCCTCAAACTAATATTCGCCCCCAAATACGGCGATAATTAACTGCAGGGGCTTGCGCCTGCAGGGAAGAGCGTCCCCACAATCAAAAACCCCTCGCAAACGAGGGGGAATCTGATAAAGTCTACTACAACGGCTGCATCCGTCCAAACCTCAAATATACGGTACCATAAATCAACTTGGTATTTTCGGAGAGATGGACGGATAAACCCAAATAGCATCTGCCCCCAGAATTCAGGCCAGACGTCCCAACGTCTCGGTCCGTCTTTCGGCGGCGAACATGTGCCATTTGAAGAACATGAGGACTTGAAACTTGATCTAGTTTGAGTTCTTGATCACTTGGAGTATGAATTGGTGTTTGTGAGTGTGAGAATGTTTGTTGTGTGAGGATTTGTGAGAGGCTAAGTGAGTGAGGATGTAGAGGGGCAGCCATAGGAAAGGTGATGGAGAATGAGAGAGTGTGAAGGTGAGAAAATGAGAGAGTGAGAGTGTAACACCTTAGAATGTGTTTTGTAGTTAATTATATTTTAATGTATAGTTTTTAATAAAAAGTTTACCAAATTGGGTTTTAATTATTTTATCCTATTTATTGAGTATTTTATTAGGATTTTTCTAGGCACACACACACTTGTGCATGTAAACTAGGGTGTTAATTGTGGTTTAACCATTGCTTAATCTAGTTTATTATTGTTTAGGTGTTATGGGTTTTAAGTGTTATGGTTTGTTTTAAAATAAAAAGGATTTAAAATTTTGGTTGAAGTCTTGACTTTGGGAGAGAGAGAGAGAGAGAGAGGGAAAGCATGGGGCAACATGGCTCATGCCATGCTCATTAAATGAGGGAAGAGAAAGAGAGTGGAGGCGGTTTTTGAATTTCCTCTCATTTCTCTCTTTGTTCTCTTTTTTCACTCACTCTCTCACTCTCTCTCACACACACACACACTCAGCAGCAGAGAAGCAGCAGCCTCAGCATCATCATCAACAACAACAGAGACAGCAGCAGCAGCTCACATCAGCATCAGCAACAAGCAGCTGTAGCAGCAACAGCATCAGCCTTAGCAGCAGCAGGAGCCCCAGCAGCAGTAGCAACCCCTCATCTTCTTCTTCACCTACTCTCTAGGGTTCTACAGGGTATACTTCTTAACCCAATCCCCTAGTTGCTTATGTTGTGCATCGATTAGCTTCGATTAGTGTTAATTAGCTAGTTTTGTGCTAGTTTTGGTGATTTGTGAGTGTGGTGGCAAATTGATGATCGTGTTGGTAAACCCTACCCATTTAAGTGTTATTAGGGTCACTTGAACTGAGATTTAACCCAGATTACACTAAAATACCATAGGGTTTCCTTTTAGTGCAATTGGTGATTTTTAAAGCGATATATTGGCTTTTTGTAATCTGCTTTTGACCCGAGGCCTTCAGGACAAAATTGAGGATACTGGAGCATGCTCACTAGGTCTAGAACACACCACCAGAACACGAGCCCCTCATTCAATTTCCAGGCCGCAGATTTATTTGGTTTGGCCTCAAATTGCGGCCAAGTAGGGGTCTGGGGTGTTGGGGTCTTGGCTAGGGTTCTCTGCTGTGTTATCTAGTGTTTTGGCATGTATAGTTTTGTAAGATTTGGCCTGTAGGAAAATCTGGGACTATATATCGTTTTTGTGTCCGTTGTGTTTGCGCGATACGCGCGATACGTGAGAGGGTTCTGTGATCCAGCGTATCGCAGCATGTCACGATGGTTTTAGACGCGTACACACACGATTCAGCGTATCGTGCACACGCGCGTTTAGTTCGCGACGCGAGTTTCTCGTTTTGGTTCGATATCGCGTTTTGCGGAATATTTGTCTTATATGTGATTTCCTTGTCTTATTTGCAGGTTTGCAGGCAGGGACTACGGACACTGCTACAGAGGGGAGCAGATGGTAGGATTCACCTAGCGTGGAGTGTAGGTGAGTAGATTTAACATCTACAGGGGAATCGCCCGCATGGCGTTATGCGTCTGGGCTAGGATTCTAATACTTGTCGCATATTCTACTTCATTGTTAGAATTGCGCCTTTACTTTATTTCCTTGATATAGTTATACTGTGACTAGCAGCCGTAATACACTGCATATATTATTGACGGTTCATGTTGCACGAGCACGGATTGTATGCTACACACACCGTCAATAATTGCCATGTCACACACAAACCATTATAGACATTATATTGCTTGGTTAGGGACCTTGTGACATTAATTCGTATTGCTTATCACATATGACATTACCATACCTATATACCTATAGAGTATCGTACCATTAGTGATAGGTACACATACCCTTTACGATACATCTACAGGTATACCTTACTCATATTTTCTTATACCCAGGGGGGTATACGACATCAGTTTTTATGGGTAGACACCTATACATTGTTACACACATATTCAGTTGCAGTTACATATTTATCTTCACTGATGTTACTTAGTTGTACCTTATTGGTTTCGCATACATCTGGTTTCAGCTACATATTCTCATTTATATGCTCGCATTTCAGATATATCACATATATTTATTCCTGGATTTGCGCATTGTTATTTGGATTTCACATGATGATTTCTGGATTTGGGAACCGCGGGAGTTCATGAAATTATGCATACATTGAAAAACCTGGTTTCCTTGATATGATATTTGCGCAACCACCATGAGATTTATCGGTTCTGATTATATACTCCATACGAGGTGTGGTTGCCGTATGAGGGTATATGGTAGGGCCCGGTATGGTTCCCCTCGGCAAGAAGATCGATGGATGTTGCCGATTGAGCCTGGAGGCGGGCGAGTTCCTACCGGTGACAGTACTGATGACTCGGCGGGGGTCATGGAGACAACGTTGGGAGTCATGCACGTATGCATAAGTCGAAAGGCGAGGGTCAGAGCTAGGCACTCGTGCTTTCGGGACAGCGTATGATACGTACCTATCAGGATTTCTGTGTCGATGCTTGGCACATTGTTTTCATGATATTTCTTTAAAACACCTTTGTATATATAACAGGGGATTAGCCGTTGTTTTATATACCTTTACACCAATATTAGTGGAATGGGACGCTAAGATATGTGTATTGCCCCCATCATATTTATTTCTGCAAATATATATATATATACTTTTAGGATGTTAGAAACTTACTTGAGATTTGACTTGGGATATAGGTGATTCATTGAGATTGGATATTGGATATGAAAGAGATTGTTGATTGTACATTCGGGATATAGGAGATTACTCGATATTGTACATTAAGGAGATGTGAGACTTATATGATGTGAGTGCCCAATATGGGGGCTGATTTGAGGAATTGGGATTTGAGTGTCTTGATGGATTGTGATCCTACCACGATGTCAGGTTTCCGTGGAATGACATATTTTACCCCATACCTCACACTTATCTATTTTATGCACAGATTCATATATTGGTAGTACATGTTTGTGTACCCTTATGATAGTTGCATATTTACATTCTCATATCTCTATTGTATGGTTATTGCATATTATTGTCATGTTACTATTGCTTCACATATTGATTGTACCTGCTAGTGTACTTTCCTTTATTCAGCATTTGCATGACATGTTATTACTGTAATCGTATATCTTAGATTCATGCTGTACGTGCATTCCTGCGATTACCTGCATATGTTATCTACTATTCACGAGTTGGCAACTCACCCCCGTTGTACCACAGGTGTTTCAGGTTGTTCCCCAGAGTAGTCGAGGCAGGCTATTCAGCTTTTCAGCTATCATCTTTTGCTACAGATACCGCATCAGCTCACAGTACTATTTTGCTTAGGTGGGTTTTGGTGGTTATCTGTATTTTGTTTTATACTTTCGTTGTATCTTGTACTCTCCATCTACTATTATGTTGTTGACTTAGAGACTTGGTGAGGACGATATTATATATTATTTGTGGATTTGTTGTCTTTTATATACAGCTTTCTCTCTATTGTCTTTATTTCTTCGCTATAGCTTCATATTTTTGTGTTGTATTCATCTTGGGTTAGTTTTTACAAAAAAGGGTGTTGCCAAAATTTTAAAGAAATAAAGTAGGACTTTTAAAGAATTTGGGTTGCGATTTTAAATGTTTCAAAAACTTATATTATCTTTTCCGTATTTTTATGGTTTAGATTTCTGGGTTTTGGCTTTCTTTTACTACGTTACGTCTTAGGGCGTTGCGTAGTACTAGAGCCGTCACGGGCCAATTTTGGGTCGTGACAAAATTGGTATCAGAGCGCTAGATTTTACCTTTCGGAGTGTAGGATGACCTTAGTATGATGGAGTAGGTAGCTTAAGCAGAGTAACGTAGTGTGTGTATGTCTGCAGCATACCCATGATGCGGTACCTTGCATTAAGTAACCTAAGTACAATTTGCTTGAAATTCCTTCCTTGATGATTCATATCCTTGAGATTCGATTCCTTATTCTCATCGAATCTTATATCTATTTATAGCCTTGCCGCCGATGACTATGGGGACTCAGAGTGATGCAGCGAGGGCCGAGGTCAGAGTTGGCTCGGGTGAGACGAGTACTGACCAGGATGGCACTCTAGTTGCACAGGTGCAGACGGATCAGCCTACGACATATACTATTGATAGACTTTTGGCAGAGATGCATGACTTCCGCCAGACTATGAGTTCTTTGGTTGATGTCGTTCGGGAGCTACGACAGGAGGTTGTCACCCCTGTTACTCAGTTGTCACTTGCGATCAGCATGCAGCAGTCCGTCACCTACATAGCACCAGTGGTTGCAGCTCCAGTTGATGATGCGCATATTCCAGAGGCTCAGAGAGTTCCAGGACAGTGGAGGACTCGTACCAGCGTACCAGCCCAGAGGCAGAGGTTTGGTCATCGAGACAGATTTCGTGGCCGTCGCGGGAATAGCAGAGGCTTAGGACGAGGACAGTCATTCAGCTCTCATCCCCAGGATGGTCAGCAGTCAGCGCGTGGATGTTTTCGATGCGGAAGCCTTCAGCACTTCGTCAGGGATTGTTCCTCAGCACGGCGTCAGGATCATACTCAGAGAGGCCGTGGACATGGAAGGTTCGCTCAGAGAGCTCAGTCTACCAGAGGAGTTCATCCAGCTGTGAGTAGAGGGCAGACACAGGAGTTTGCTTCCACTCATCGGGACGCGCAGACGTCCAATGCAGAGTCTTCAGGTATCCTTATTTCATTTGTTCTTCATGCTTATACCGTGGTTGGGTAGATTAGTCGTGGTTGCGTTAACTTCTGTCAGCGATTCTTTTGTTGCGCGACACGTATTCAGTTGTGTGCCAATCGGATAGGAGATAGAGATTCGTCCGTCGTTTTGATCCTTCTAGAGATGTTGGATTTGACGTTCTCCTGGGCACGGACTGTTTAGTTACGTGTTAGGCGTCTGTGGACTACCATGAGGAAACAAGTTAGGTTTTGTTTTCCCCGGCAAGTCAGTTCTTGTTGTGCAGGTGGATAGTTGTGCCGCCTCTCACAGCTTGAATTCAGCCTTTTTCGCTAGTCGGCTATTGAGGAGATGTCGTGGATTCTTGTCATTCATTTGTGATACCGGAGCCACAGTGGGATTGTTAGACCGGGTTCCTTTCGTGCGAGAGTTTTTCCGACGTTGTTCCGGATGAGCCGGCGAAGCTTGGGAGCTAAAGGATCAGCTGCAGAGTTATGGTTTGGGGAGTTTGTGCGTCTGAGTGTTTCGCTTTTGGAAGCTCCTATTCCTGTTCGTCAAGGAGAAAGACGGCAGTTTGAGGTTGTGTATCGACGGATCGTTAATTGAACCGGCTTACGGTGCGGATAGGTATCATTCACCTCGCCGTGACGATTTCTTCGATCAGCTCTACAGTGCGAGACATTTCTAAGTTTGCTTGGGATCAGGTCATCATTAGTGCGGATTCGGAGTGATGGCATTCCGAAGACCGCCTTGTGCATGCTACGGGCTTTGTGTGTTTTTGTGAGTCGTTGGATTCACTGATGCCCTGGCAGCATTCGTAGATGTGATGAACCAAATTTCTTCAGGCCGTTCCTTGACCAGTTACTGTTGTGTTATTTACGACATTCTGGTCTATTTAATGTGTCTTGAGGGACAGTAGTATCACTTGAGAATTTGTTATGCAGATACTGGGAGAGCACCAGCAGTTTGCTAAATTCTCGGAGTGTTTCTTCAGGCTTGTTTTGTGTTGACTCCTAGGTCTTGTAGTCACGGGAGACGGTTTTGTATGGTCCCGAGGGAGATCGTGACCGTACAGCTTAGGTCCAGACATGTGTGCAGGACGGAGATCCGCAGATTGTTGGGCTTAGCAGGTTTTACCGCCGTTTCATACAGGATTGCTAGAGTAGTGCTGCACCGTCGACTGAACAGACCGGAAGGGAGGTTTCTTTTCTGTGGACTGAGGCATGTGTACGGAGTTTTCGGCAGTTGGAGATTCGGTTAACAACTGCATCAGTTCTTTCATTGCCTTTGGTTCGGGCGACCTTGTTGTTTAACTGTGATGTTTCTTGAGTGGGGCTCGGGTGTGTACTGAGGTGACACTACAGAGTCATCGCTTTTGCTTCCCTACATTTGGAGGAAGTACGAGAAGGATATTCCACTCATGATCTGGAGATGGCCGCGGTTGTTTTGCGTTGGAGATTTGGGGACACTACTAGCTTGAGAGTCGTGTCAGATTTTCCATGGACCACTAGAGCTTAATGTACATCTTCCTGCAGCGGATTTGATTGTTGTGATAGTCTTCTGCAGATTTACAGTTCTTGTGTGATCGTCGAGTACAGCTTTAGTTCGTCTCTACAGAGGGGACAGCTGGCTCATGTCCGCGCCCGACCACTTTCCTTAAATCGTTTTCGCGAGACACTGCCCGCCGATGCTCATTCGTCAGTGATACTTGAGCATACTCGGCTGGGTAATGATTCGGAGACCTTGATTTGTGACAATGGTGTGCTAAGTTAGGGACGCGTTTGTGTACCTGGTATCATCGGGTAGAGACGTGTAATCCTAGAACATGCACATCTGTCAACTCTCTATATGTATTCAAGTTCCACCAACATTTAACATGACTTGTGAGATAGTTACGGGTGGACAGAGATGTAAAGAGAAGTTTCAGGTTTCGTTTCAAGGTGTCTGTCTTTTTATGTGTTTGGGTTGAGCATCTGAGGCCGGCTGGAGAGTTGCAACCTTTTACCGTTCCGAAGTAGGAGTGGGAGCTGATCTCCACGAATTTCGTTTTGGTTTCTACTCAAGTTTAGTCAGGTGTGACTCCATTCGGATTCTTGTCGTCCGGTTATACTCAATGTGCTCAGTTGTTTCTTGTTAAGTTGTGTGTTTGTTTTGATTGTTGTCAGCAGTTTGGGATCGTCACTCGCTATCGTTAGGGTTCTCCTTCGATAGCTGTTATCGGGAGATACTCCAATTGGCCACCTTTAGGTTTAGGGGTTAGGTCGTGTCGATTGCCAGCCTGTTGTCTTTCTGACTCCGCGTAAGTAGGATTTTGGACCCCAGCTATGTCTAGAGACTTCGGAGATGGTCCAGTTGTGTTAGGTCAGGATGGGAATTGTCCATTGCGAACTGAGGTCTTATGCCGACTGTGTTGGTCATAAACTCGAGTTCGTAGGGACAGATCATGTATTCCTACGGACTTTCCGATGAATGACGTGTTGGGTTTTGGGAAGCTTGTCCCAGGATTTTAGGTCCTTCTGAGATCCTATAAGCGAGTTAGTTTCGTCGCCTTTAATTTGGCTCTTCCGCCCAGATTATTGGATTTTCACCCCTTATTCCTTGTGGTGATACTCTACAATTACCTTCTTGACCTTTCTCACATGATTTAGCACCAGACCATTTAGCTTAGACGCGATCTTTCGTTCACCAGCAGCCAATTGTGTTAATGGCTCAGCAGGTGGAGGAACATCGGTCAAGGGTCTTGCTATCTGTGGAAGGTTTCCTTGGACGTAGCCGTATAGTGAGATAGTCACTTGGGAGGCTGCGAGCGAAATTTGAGGATTTTAATCTTCTCTTTGAAGGTACGCGTATCGGTATATTTTTAAATTCGGGGACGAATTTCTTTTAAGGGGGGGAGATTGTAACACCTTAGAATGTGTTTTGTAGCTAATTATATTTTAATGTATGGTTTTTAATAAAAAGTTTACCAAATTGGGTTTTAATTATTTTATCCTATTTATTGAGTATTTTATTAGGATTTTTCTAGGCGCACACACACACTTGTGCATGTAAACTAGGGTGTTAATTGTGGTTTAACCATTGCTTAATCTAGTTTATTATTGTTTAGGTGTTATGGGTTTTAAGTGTTATGGTTTGTTTTAAAATAAAAAGGATTTAAAGTTTTGGTTGAAGTCTTGACTTTGGGAGAGAGAGAGAGAGAGAGGGAAAGCATGGGGCAACATGGCTCATGCCATGCTCATTAAATGAGGGAAGAGAAAGAGAGTGGAGGCGGTTTTTGAATTTCCTCTCATTTCTCTCTTTGTTCTCTTTTTTCACTCACTCTCTCACTCTCTCTCACACACACACACACTCAGCAGCAGAGAAGCAGCAGCCTCAGCATCATCATCAACAACAACAGAGACAGCAGCAGCAGCTCACATCAGCATCAGCAACAAGCAGCTGTAGCAGCAACAGCATCAGCCTTAGCAGCAGCAGGAGCCCCAGCAGCAGTAGCAACCCCTCATCTTCTTCTTCACCTACTCTCTAGGGTTCTACAGGGTATACTTCTTAACCCAATCCCCTAGTTGCTTATGTTGTGCATCGATTAGCTTCGATTAGTGTTAATTAGCTAGTTTTGTGCTAGTTTTGGTGATTTGTGAGTGTGGTGGCAAATTGATGATCGTGTTGGTAAATCCTACCCATTTAAGTGTTATTAGGGTCACTTGAACTGAGATTTAACCCAGATTACACTAAAATACCATAGGGTTTCCTTTTAGTGCAATTGGTGATTTTTAATGCGATATATTGGCTTTTTGTAATCTGCTTTTGACCCGGGGCCTTCAGGACAAAATTGAGGATACTGGAGCATGCTCACTAGGTCTAGAACACACCACCAGAACACGAGCCCCTCATTCAATTTCCAGGCCGCAGATTTATTTGGTTTGGCCGTAAATTGCGGCCAAGTAGGGGTCTGGGGTGTTGGGGTCTTGGCTAGGGTTCTCTGCTGTGTTATCTAGTGTTTTGGCATGTATAGTTTTGTAAGATTTGGCCTGTAGGAAAATCTGGGACTATATATCGTTTTTGTGTCCGTTGTGTTTGCGCGATACGCGCGATACGTGAGAGGGTTCTGTGATCCAGCGTATCGCGGCGTGTCACGATGGTTTTAGACGCGTACACACACGATTCAGCGTATCGTGCACACGCGCGTTTAGTTCGCGACGCGAGTTTCTCGTTTTGGTTCGATATCGCGTTTTGCGGAATATTTTTCTTATATGTGATTTCCTTGTCTTATTTGCAGGTTTACAGGCAGGGACTACGGACACTGCTACAGGGGGGAGCAGATGGTAGGATTCACCTAGCGTGGAGTGTAGGTGAGTAGATTTAACATCTACAGGGGAATCGCCCGCATGGCGTTATGCGTCTGGGCTAGGATTCTAATACTTGTCGCATATTCTACGTCATTGTTAGAATTGCGCCTTTACTTTATTTCCTTGATATAGTTATACTGTGACTAGCAGCCGTTGGACACTGCACATATTATTGACGGTTCATGTTGCACGAGCACGGATTGTATGCTACACACACACCGTCAATAATTGCCATGTCATACACAAACCATTATAGACATTATATTGCTTGGTTAGGGACCCTGTGACATTGATTCATATTGCTTATCACATATGACATTACCATACGTATATACCTATAGAGTATCGTACCATTAGTGATAGGTACACATACCCTTTACGATACATCTACAGGTATACTTTACTCATATTTTCTTATACCCAGGGGGGTATACGACATCAGTTTTTATGGGTAGACACCTATACATTGTTACACACATATTCAGTTGCAGTTACATATTTATCTTCACTGATGTTACTTAGTTGTACCTTATTGGTTTCGTATACATCTTGTTTCAGCTATATATTCTCATTTATATGCTCGCATTTCAGATATATCGCATATATTTATTCCTGGATTTGCGCATTGTTATTTGGATTTCACATGATGATTTCTGGATTTGGGAACCGCGGGAGTTCATGAAATTATGCATACATTGAAAAACCCGGTTTCCTTGATATGATATTTGCGCAGCCACCATGAGATTTATCGGTTCTGATTATATACTCCATACGAGGTGTGGTTGCCGTATGAGGATACATGGTGGGGCCCGGTATGGTTCCCCTTGGCAAGAAGATCGATGGATGTTGCCGATTGAGCCTGGAGGCGGGCGAGTACCTACCGGTGACAGTACTGATGACTCGGCGGGGGTCATAGAGACACCGTTGGGAGTCATGCACGTATGCATACGTCGAAAGGCGAGGGTCAGAGCTAGGCACTCGTGCTTTCGGGACAGCGTATGATACGTACATATCAGGATTTCTGTGTCGATGCTTGGCACATTGTTTTCATGATATTTCTTTAAAACACCTTTGTATATATAACAGGGGATTAGCCGTTGTTATATATACCCTTACACCAATATTAGTGGAATGGGACGCTAATATATGTGTATTGCCCCCATCATATTTATTTCTGCAAATATATATATATACCTTTAGGATGTTAGAAACTTACTTGAGATTTGACTTGGGATATAGGCGATTCATTGAGATTGGATATTGGATATGAAAGAGATTGTTGATTGTACATTCGGGATATAGGAGATTACTCGATATTGTACATTAAGGAGATGTGAGACTTATATGATGCGAGTGCCCAATGTGGGGGCTGATTTGAGGAATTGGGATTTGAGTGTCTTGATGGATTGTGATCCTACCACGATGTCAGGTTTCCGTGGAATGACATATTTTACCCCATACCTCACACTTATCTATTCTATGGACAGATTCATATATTGGTAGTACCTGTTAGTGTACCCTTATGATAGTTGCATATTTACATTCTCATATCTCTATTGCATGGTTATTGCATATTATTGTCATGTTACTATTGCTTCACATATTGATTGTACCTGCTAGTGTACTTTCCTTTATTCAGCATTTGCATGACATGTTATTACTGTAATCGTATATCTTAGATTCATGCTGTACGTGCATTCCTGCGATTACCTGCATATGTTATCTACTATTCACGAGTTGGCAACTCACCCCCGTTGTGCCACAGGTGTTTCAGGTTGTTCCCCAGAGTAGTCGAAGCAGGCTATTCAGCTTTTCAGCTACCATCTTTTGCTACAGATACCGCATCAGCTCACAGTATTATTTTGCTTAGGTGGGTTTTGGTGGTTATCTGTATTTTGTTTTATACCTTCGTTGTATCTTGTACTCTCCATCTACTATTATGTTGTTGACTTAGAGACTTGGTGAGGACGATATTATATATTATTTGTGGATTTGTTGTCTTTTATATACAGCTTTCTCTCTATTGTCTTTATTTCTTCGCTATAGCTTCATATTTTTGTGTTGTATTCATCTTGGGTTAGTTTTTACAAAAAAGGGTGTTGCCAAAATTTTAAAGAAATAAAGTAGGACTTTTAAAGAATTTGGGTTGCGATTTTAAATGTTTCAAAAACTTATATTATCTTTTCCGTATTTTTATGTTTTAGATTTCTGGGTTTTGGCTTTCTTTTACTACGTTACGTCTTAGGGTGTTGCGTAGTACTAGGGCCGTCACGGGCCAATTTTGGGTCGTGACAAAGTTGGTATCAGAGCGCTAGGTTTTACCTTTCGGAGTGTAGGATGACCTTAGTATGATGGAGTAGGTAGCTTAAGTAGAGTAACGTAGTGTGTGTATGTCTGCAGCATACCTATGATGCGGTACCTTGCATTAAGTAACCTAAGTACAATTTGCTTGAAATTCCTTCCTTGATGATTCATATCCTTGAGATTCGATTCCTTATTCTCATCGAATCTTATATCTATTTATAGCCTTGCCGCCGATGACTATGGGGACTCAGAGTGATGCAGCGAGGGCCGAGGTCAGAGTTGGCTCGGGTGAGACGAGTACTGACCAGGATGGCACTCTAGTTGCACAGGTGCAGACGGATCAGCCTACGACATATACTATTGATAGACTTTTGGAAGAGATGCATGACTTCCGCCAGACTATGAGTTCTTTGGTTGATGTCGTTCGGGAGCTACGACAGGAGGTTGTCACCCCTGTTACTCAGTTGTCACTTGCGATCAGCATGCAGCAGTCCGTCACCTACATAGCACCAGTGGTTGCAGCTCCAGTTGATGATGCGCATATTCCAGAGGCTCAGAGAGTTCCAGGACAGTGGAGGACTCGTACCAGCGTACCAGCCCAGAGGCAGAGGTTTGGTCATCGAGACATATTTCGTGGCCGTCGCGGGAATAGCAGAGGCTTAGGACGAGGACAGTCGTTCAGCTCTCATCCCCAGGATGGTCAGCAGTCAGCGCGTGGATGTTTTCGATGCGGAAGCCTTCAGCACTTCGTCAGGGATTGTTCCTCAGCACGGCGTCAGGATCGTACTCAGAGAGGCCGTGGACGTGGAAGGTTCGCTCAGAGGGCTCAGTCTACCAGAGGAGTTCATCCAGCTGCGAGTAGAGGGCAGACACAGGAGTTTGCTTCCACTCATCGGGACGCGCAGACGTCCAATGCAGAGTTTTCAGGTATCCTTATTTCATTTGTTCTTCATGCTTGTACCGTGGTTGGGTAGATTAGTCGTGGTTGTGTTAACTTCTGTCAGCGATTCTTTTGTTGCGCGACACGTATTCAGTTGTGTGCCAATCGGATAGGAGATAGAGATTCGTCCGTCGTTTTGATCCTTCTAGAGATGTTGGATTTGACGTTCTCCTGGGCACGGACAGTTTAGTTACGTGTAAGGCGTCTGTGGATTACCGTGAGGAAACAAGTTAGGTTTTGTTTTCCCCGGCAAGTCAGTTCTTGTTGTGCAGGTGGATTGTTGTGCCGCCTCTCACAGCTTGAATTCAGCCTTTTTCGCTAGTCGGCTACTGAGGAGATGTCGTGGATTCTTGGCATTCATTTATGATACCGGAGCCACAGTGGAATTGTTGGACCGGGTTTCTTTCGTGCGAGAGTTTTTCCGACGTTGTTCCGGATGAGCCGGCGAAGCTTGGGAGCTAAAGGATCAGCTGCAGAGTTATGGTTTGGGGAGTTTGTGCGTCTGAGTGTTTCGCTTTTGGAAGCTCCTATTCCTGTTCGTCAAGAAGAAAGACGGCAGTTTGAGGTTGTGTATCGACGGATCGTTAATTGAACCGGCTTACGGTGCGGATAGGTATCATTCACCTCGCCGTGACGATTTCTTCGATCAGCTCCACAGTGCGAGACATTTCTAAGTTTGCTTGGGATCAGGTCATCATTAGTGCGGATTCGGAGTGATGGCATTCCGAAGACTGCCTTGTGCGTGCTATGGGCTTTGTATGTTTTTGTGAGTCGTTGGATTCACTGATTCCCTGGCAGCATTCGTAGATGTGATGAACCAGATTTCTTCAGGCCGTTCCTCGACCAGTAACTGTTGTGTTATTTACGACATTCTGGTCTATTTAATGTGTCTTGAGGGACAGTAGTATCACTTGAGAATTTGTTATGCAGATACTGGGAGAGCACCAGTAGTTTGCTAAATTCTCGGAGTGTTTCTTCAGACTTGTTTTGTGTTGACTCTTAGGTCTTGTAATCACGGGAGACGGTTTTGTATGGTCCCGAGGTAGATCGTGACCGTACAACTTAGGTCCAGACATATGTGCAGGACGGATCTGCATTCATGGGTGGACCTACGAATGTCAAATTTCCGTGGAATGACATATTTTACCCCATACCTCACACTTATCTATTCTATACACAGATTCATATATTGGTAGTACCTGTTAGTGCACCCTTATGATAGTTGCATATTTACATTCTCATATCCCTATTGCATGGTTATTGCATATTATTGTCATGTTACTATTGCTTCACATATTGATTGTACCTGCTAGTGTACTTTCCTTTATTCAGCATTTGCATGACATGTTATTACTGTAATCGTATATCTTAGATTCATGCTGTACGTGCATTCCTGCGATAAAGGATCTCGAACATCTCGAAAGGACCTACGAATCTAGGGCTAAGCTTTCCCTTTCGCCCAAATTGCATCACGCCCTTCATCGGAGATGTTAGTTATATGTATGCCCTAGAGGCCATTACTGTACATATGATGTATATTGTAGTGGATGCTAGGACGTATATAGGGAGGACTTTCTTGCTCGACATGATAGTATGATGTCTGGTTGCTCTTTACCTTAACGTGTACACTGATTGTCTCTCTGTTACATGTTGGTAAAGCCCTTAGGATGTGTACTTGACTACCTGGACTATGATGCGGATCATACTAGTGGGGACATGGTAGTCCATAAGTACATCCTTCAAAGTCCCTAGTCGTGGGTATATCGAGACGGGGCATCGATATACCAGAGTAGACTAGCGTATACCTTCTCGACCCATACAGATGGGCGATGGATGATCCCATATCCATTGGTGTTTGACATCAGAGATGATATACGGGTGCTCAATGGAGACTGGGTACACTGGATGGACTCGCCGAGAACTCCCAGATGGTATTATACCTTACGTCAGATGGCAGTTCTCTGGTGACACTGGTACAGAGTAGTCTGTTGACCCGAGATCGTCATAGAGTCTTGTGTGGTTCCCACTGTGCTTTGATTTCCATCTTACCACGTCCAAGAGGGCGTGCAAAATGGTGGTTTTTGGGTACAGTCCCGAGTCACATGGAGGCAATGAGCGATAGGAGGGGATTCGTCTCTCCCGGTATAGGGAGTTGATGTTGCGCTGTGTTCGATTGGCTATAACCGGAAATCCCTGGCCAGGGTTCCTGAGATTTCCTGGTAAGTGTTACCTGTAGTTTCTCGAACTGTTATAGGCCTCATATCGACACGACTTATCGAGCTATTGGGGTCTGATATTTACCACCCCTAGGCAGGATATGCGACATATCAGACGATCAGACCGGACTGTACGGTAAGTGTTACTGGTTGGATTCACAGAAGTGTGAGCGGGCTTGCTCGTCGATCTTCTGATCGCACAATACCCGGGTGGCCGTTACGTTTAGCAGACTGCTTGCGGCTTGTGGATATTTGATATGATCATCACCTGCTGCCGGCGTATTGACGAGTCTTTAGAGTCCTACACAGAGGTTTCCTGGCTCAAGCAAAATGAAATAGGAGCGCATATCAGATATGTGCGGGACCGAGAATAATGCGTGTATGTGATACCGTATTCTATTCTCGCGATGAGTGTATCGATATGGTTGTATGCGATATAACCTAGTTATCGAATCAAGGATTGATTCGATAAGCCGATACATTGGATATTAGTCAGTCACATGCGATATGACCGGATCGTTAAATCAAGTGTTGATTTAATGATTTAATGCATAATTATATATTTGATATATTACTTTGCATTAACTAGTATTGGTTTACTTTAAATGGATTTTCTCACTTGGATTGTGCACATTGTATATGTGATATACTTTTGTACACAAGTTTGTATCATGTTTGATGATGCATGCTAACTTGGGTTTGTGTAAAGATTAAACCATGGTTGTGTAATGGTTAGGGTTTTTATTTTCTTATTCATTTATTTATTTATTCATTTTGGAAAATGAAAAGCATAAAGAGAAAATGGTTGCTAACTTTGTTTGTATTATGAAGCTTCATGAAGCTTTGACTTAGTGACCATTTTGTCTCATGCTTAACCCTAACCATTCCACTTAACCCTAATCTATTCTCTACACTTTACCATGGTTGCATTATGATAAGTATTGATTTATTTTCCTTTTTGAAGGATACTTATCATAATATTCATCTTCTTCTTCTTCTTCTTCACTTGAAGAAAGCTTGCTTCAACAATGGCAACTTGAGCAAATGAGTGAGAAATCCAATTCTAAAGTGAACCCACTTCCTATTTCTTCATCCTCTACCTCTTGCCAAGTAGTAGAGTGTGTTTTCTTCACAAGTTTCATGACTTGGTGAAGTTGGAGCTTGATCTAGCGATGCCTCGACGTAGATCATCTTCGGCATCGTCGTCGATGACCTAGCCCGCTTTTTCTCCGATGAAGCCGACGCTAGAGCCCAAGATTCGTTTTGTACAGCGAGGAGACATCATCGCGGAGCCATGGAGGTGGAGAACCGGATCTACAAAGGTTGTATTTCCGTTTACCATTTAGTTAAGTTGTTAACTAATTTCTTTTTCGCCTATATATCTAGTTAACGATCCGTATTAGGGTTTCTCGGCACCCGTAAAATTTGAAATTGGCATGGTTGATGCCTTGTGAGACCTCATTAGCGTGCCAAGAAACCCTACAGTGGTATCAGAGCCAAGCTAGAGCCTTAGGCGAAGTGTAGACGAAGTTTGAAACCCGAACGAACCCGAAACCCTAACACAAACATGCTCTCTGGACTTTTTCCAAAATCTGGAGTTTTTCGATATTAAAAATATGCAGAAAAATCAGCAGGAATATCTAAGAATTACTGTGAAAGTCGACAGCCCAATTCCCCAAAGTCGCCGCGGTTCCGCGGCACGAGCATGGCTCGTGCGGCGGTTCCACGGCCGTACGGCCTCATTATATAATGTATTTTGCACAGTAATTCTTAGTTTCAAGTGCTGGTTCTCCTGGGAATTTTTAATATTTTTTCAAGAGTTGAATTTTCTGGGTTATTTTGAGGATTCGAATGTTCGATCGGATTATCAAATTTTGTCTGTGTGGCTTTCCGGATATTTTAGAGTATGTTAAAAAGTTCGACCGGATATAAGTACCCAATTTTTCCCCTGTCGGGAAATTTCCAAGTGTTGGATCTTTCCGTAGTTTAACGACGTTCTAAGTAGTGCAAGTAACACGATGGTCCCTCTAGAAGACAACAAACCTTAACTCGATTATGTGACCGTCTTGAACTGCCCTTTGAACCTTCGGGTTTGGGGGAGTACGGCGTGCCACATGTGAGGCGTTGGCTTGACCCTTCTACGGCTGGACCGTTGGTACTGAGGCACGAAGTGAATGTCTTTGAACCTATTTCATGAGTTGAGCTGTTTCGGGAAAACTTGGGTGTTCGATTATTCGATCGGAAAGTTTAACATTTTCTATCTTATTCGGAATGGGATACAATAATTGGAATTCACAATAAGTTATGAGATAACTGAATGAATATTATAAACATAGCAGTTTAGTCTCACTTGATCGGTTGCCACGGAATTTTGATGTGATCAAAAGTCCGTCGCAATCACGTAGCGTACGCGGATACTCGCCGGGTAAACTTAATAGACAGCCTCACTCCATAGCCCCGACCAAGTGACTGTGGGAGAACCCCGTCGCCGAAAGCATCCGTTCGGGTGCTCGCGGCAGCGGTGT
The DNA here is from genome assembly GCA_030015575.1 of Agapanthus africanus. Taxonomy (NCBI): domain Eukaryota; kingdom Viridiplantae; phylum Streptophyta; class Magnoliopsida; order Asparagales; family Amaryllidaceae; genus Agapanthus; species Agapanthus africanus. The sequence goes on from CM057344.1 coordinate 681,727,483, forward strand.
TCCGCCTTGGTGCACTTCGTCGACGGTATCGGGGGTGCGGCCGTCTACTGAAGTTTGCGACGAGCATTCGATCAGGATGTCGGGAATCTTGTTGAATTGCCCGACTTGGTATTGAAAAGTGTTTTCGATTTTGAGACTAAAATGCGGGGTTTATAATTGATAGGCATGCGATGTCTAAAGAATTCATTTGATTAGGCATGCGATGTCTATGCAGGTTGCGGATTCCAACTGTTGTAGTTTTACACTTTCTTTTCTGTGACCGTAAGTGTAATATGTGATATTGCCGGTTTCGTTGCTATATGTCAACGACAATTGGGATGCGCATATTTACTTACGTTGATGACATGTGATGTTATGTGTTGCTGGATATGTTATATTGAATCGTCGTGTTTGAATAACCGGGGGTTTTTATGTGAGATGAGTGTTTTTCATTTTCATTCATGTAAAAACTTGTATGTAATATTCTTTTATTGGGTCACTTCCAGGTTGCGGAAGATGTCATCCTTTGTATATTATTTACTTTTCCGCACTAGGATAGACCCAAGGAGGGGAGCACAAGTAACCGAGTTCTAGAGTCCAGTGGAAGACCAACTCGAGGAGTCGAGTCCGGGTCTTCTAACTCTAGAATTGGTAGGGTTGCTTGCCGCACTCGTAGGGGTCTAGGGGTGTGGGTTTGGCTATTCATCGCGACCGTGGAATCCGTGTTTTATACTGGCTCGTATTGAAAACACGGACGTCCTAGTATATCCAATATTTCATATGATTCTTCTGCTGCGATATCTGTGATGTGATCATGTGATGTTCTGTGATAGATACAGTATATAGTATATATGATATATTATATAGGCGTTACTTATGTTTTACACCCGCGCTAGCCCTGCCCCGCTCTGCCGTTAGTTACCTAACCTAACGGTGCACGAGGGGACATCGAGGCGAATGCGGATGGCATAAGTGTACGTCGTATTTATCTGTGATGTTTAGGTATTTAAATGATGGGACTTCATTAATGTGATTAACGAAATAAAAGAAACCTAAAGATGTTGTAGAATCGAATTTCAAAATAAAACAGGTAGCTACAGTTCTTGCTTTGCACAGCGGTATATATGATATATCCTGCACCTTATTCGATGAGGAAAGGACCGAGATCCCTTCACCGGGAGTGACTCCTTTAGCAATAACTGGATGATGCTACACACTCGGTTTGTCTTTTGATTACTTTTAAGAGTTCTGCTTTGCACAGTGATATATATGATATATCCCGCACCTTATTCGATGAGGAAAGGACCGACGATCCCTTCACCGGGAGTGACTCCTTTAGCAAAACTAGAAAAGCCTCAAAAGCACTCCATTTTAAAATTCATTCGATCCTACAACGATATCAAGTTCATTACGCAATAGGTTTTCAGAAAAACCTGTCGTAGCCCTCCGTCATTTCAGATAAGTAGTAGTTAGTATTCGTGCTGCGTTTGTTGGCCTTTGTCAAGGCGTAGTGTGCGGTAGCTGACTGGTGCTTATCTGCTTATGCATATGATGCAGATTGGGTTAGGGTAGTCGTGCGACCTTGTTGGCCTTTATCAAGGGTCGTGCGGGTGGGTTTAATTCAATCAGGAAATGACGGGTTGAACTTGACTAGCATCCTATGGTTTGTTGGCCTTTGTCAAGGTCATAGGAGGTTAGGGGCAAAATATTATCGGGAATTTCAAGTGTTGAAATTTGCAATGAGATTGCATACCTTCTATGAGATAGTTGGATCCCGATACCCGCTGCGAGTAAGAGTTACTCCTGGGAGAGTTTTACACATTACAATTAGCCGATCAAGTAGGTGTCTAGAAAGGTGTCAACGAGGTTACGCCTCTGGGAAAACGAGGTTTACATTAATTAGGTTCGTGCGAAAGCACGGGGGACCTCTCTCAAAGTACCGACACTGGCCTGGCTGAAAGATTGGCGAATTGTAGTGTGTAATTAATCCCGGCTAGTCTTTCCTTTTTGGGTTTGAAGGAAGATTTTATAAAAAGCAGTGGGAACCATCCTGATTAGATAAAATAATAACCAATCTGATCTTGCAAGAGCATACGCTGAGTGTTTTCTTCTCTCTCTCTCCAGGTAGCGACCATATCACGCGTTAATCAAGATAATAATACGGAATATTGACCGAACCCGCTTGTTATACTGAGCTGGGGAACGTTGGTCCCGCTCCAACTTATAATTGTTATAAGACAGAGCAGGAAATAGGGGATTACCAGAATTCTCGTGCCACCCAAACGAAGAGAGTGCATGCTGATGCATCATCTTCGGGTGTGTTCATTACAGAGAACTATTTCTCAGTATCCTTTACGTCCTGGGTATGTGATACCAGATCAGGATCCCAGATATGTAATCTGTTACATAGGGCTACAGAAAAGTAGAAAACTGAGAACGGGTGATAAGTTTCATGAGGCAGAAAACGGGGCAAGTGTTGCAGCCAAGTCTGTTGGTCACTGTCACCCTGTATTACCAATACATTGATTCTGAACAAATGTTATTAGATACCGAACCTGATATGCAAAATCATATCAGTCTCTTTATTAGTAAAGAAAGGATATAATTTTGTATTGTTGGATAATGTTTTGAACATTTCCTATATCAAAAGTTGATCGGTTCAGGCACGTTATCTAAAAGCATTGATGTTCTAAATCAAACTACAGTTCTTAGTATATGGAACACACATAAGAGGAAGAGTTCAGAAATGAACGAATTCTTCTTGAGGTATTGTAGACCAGGTCAGATCAATGTGACCCGACTAGCTAGAGTTACATAAAGATGCATATTTAAATTAGTTTGAATTTACATCTTGTGAAACTCGCCAGTCATGTCACAAAGATAAGATGACCATAGCTCTGTTTATTGGAAACAGAGAAAGAGTTAATGAACTCTTGGGACTGATACATGATGATGTATGTAAGGTCTCCTGTCTACACATGCCAAGACTGGTTCTTTGTACTTCATTACATTCTCTGATGATCTTTCGAGATTCAGACCTATGTTCCTGTTGAAACACAAGTCCGAACCTTTTGAGATATTCACAGAATATAAGTTAGAAGTAGAGAACCAAAATGAGGGTATAAGTATTATGTCCTTTGATGAGATCAAGGAGGAGAATACTTCTGCATGGAATTCCTGGACAATTCTAAAGGAGAATGAGATTCTCTCTCGGCATTACTCCTCCGTATACACCATAGCACGATGGTATATCGGGGTGGAGCAATCACACCCTATATGATAAGGTGTGCTCTATGATGAGTACTGCTGAGTTACCTATTTCCTTTTGGGAGTTATGCACTTGAGAAGCTGCATACCTATTGAATAGGGTTCGAATCAAATCAGTTGCCTACCACTTCATATGTGATATGATAAGGGAAGAGCCCATCTCTTAAGTTAGTTAAGATTTGGGGTTGTCCAGCCTATGTCTGAAAAGCAAAATCCGGACAAGCTCGAGGCAAGGTCTGTAATGTAGAACTGGAAAGGTTCCAGCTATACAAACTACAGCAGATGATTTGATAAAATCAAAGGATTCAATAGTTACCAACGAACCTCAGCCTCTCCGCCGATCTAGTAGGGTTTCTCACCCACCTGAGAGATACTTCTGTTTCTTTATGACAGTGGGAGCGAGGATTGCATCATGAGATGATGACCCAACTAGTTTCGAGCTGGCCATCAGGAGTGGGACTCTGTAAGAATGGCTGGATGCTTAGCGATCTGAGATGGAATCCATGTACACCAACAAAGTATGGACTTTGGTTGCTATATCTGAAGGGTTAAATCCCCATCAGGAGCAAGTATATCTTGAGAAGATTACTTGGTGTAGATGGAAAAGTTGAGACTTTCAAAGCTAGACTTGTTAAAGCTTTTCGTCATCGACCAGGCGTGGATTATGATGAAACCTTTTCAAGTGTCTATGCTTAAGTCCATCCAGATCCTACTTGCCACGGCTACATATCATGACTACGATATCTGGCGGTTGGGTGCCATGACTGCTATTCTAAATGATGTTTTAGAAGAGAACGTCTATAAGTACACAGCCAGAGGGCTTCGTAGACAGTGGGAGCAGCGGAAACGTGTACAAGATGCTTTATAGGATAAAGCAGGTATCGCGGAGTTGGAACATCTGTTTTGATGTGTTAGTCAAAGAGTTTGACATCATCAAAATGGTAGATGAACCTTGTATATACAAAAAGGTAGTAGGGAGTACAGTGACGATCCTCGTAGAGTACGTGGATGACATACTCTTGATAGGGAAGAAGTTTCATATGCTACGCTCGGCCAATCTCCGTTTATCACAATGATTCTCTATAGGATCAAAGTGATACCTCCTAAATCCTGAGTTTGGATCTATGAGATAGATCTAATTGGATGTTAGGATTCTCACTAGTTGTAGTGAGATGGTATCAATCGATCCTGGGAGAATCACTGGAAGGGTTCCAGAGTGATAAGGATGACTGAATGTCAGTCACAGGCATTGTCTTTACCCTCAGTAAAGGGACGGTATGTTGGAAGAGTTCCCAGCTAGATACCGTGGCATACTAGACGATAAAGGCTGGATACATCGCTATTTGAGATGCTACCAAAGAGGCAGTCTGGATGTATATTTGTTCATGAGATGAACTTAGTTCCTCCCATTGTGTGACAATGGAGTTATGGCTTATGCCAAGGAACGTCCGTCCCATCAGTGATCCAGACATATTCTAAGGCAGTATCACCTGATCATGGAGATAGTTGATCTCCAGGGTGATCAAGGTTAGGAGAGTTGACTCAGAGGACAACACAGCGGATCCACTCACAAAGGCCTTTTCCCAGAGAGAGACTTTTATGGGATGGTTGAGTATGAGATACTACAACCACTGCTACAGATGGCCCTAGTGCAAGTGGGAGATTGTTAGTTATATGTATGCCCTAGAGGCCATTACTGTACATATGATGTATATTGTAGTGGATGCTAGGACGTATATAGGGAGGACTTTCTTGCTCGACATGATAGTATGCTGTCTGGTTGCTCTTTACCTTAATGTGTACACTGATTGTCTCTCTGTTACATGTTGGTAAAGCCCTTAGGATGTGTACTTGACTACCTGGACTATGATGCGGATCATACTAGTGGGGACATGGTAGTCCATAAGTATATCCTTCAAAGTCCCTAGTCGTGGGTATATCGAGACGGGGCATCGATGTACCAGAGTAGACTAGCGTATACCTTCTCGACCCATACAGATGGGCGATGGATGATCCCATATCCATTGGTGTTTGACATCAGAGATGATATACGGGTGCTCAGTGGAGACTGGGTATACTGGACGGACTCGCCGAGAACTCCCAGATGGTATTATACCTTACGTCAGATGGCAGTTCTCTGGTGACACAGGTACAGAGTAGTCTGTTGACCCGAGATCGTCATAGAGTCTTGTGTGGTTCCCACTGTGCTTTGATTTCCATCTTACCACGTCCGAGAGGGCGTGCAAAACGGTGGTTTTTGGGTACAGTCCCGAGTCACATGGAGGCAATGAGCGATAGGAGGGGATTCGTCTCTCCCGGTATGGGGAGTTGATGTTGCGCTGTGTTCGATTGGCTATAACCGGAAATCCCTGGCCAGGGTTGCTGAGATTTACTGGTAAGTGTTACCTGTAGTTTCTCGAACTGTTATAGGCCTCATATCGACACGACTTATCGAGCTATTGGGGTCTGACGTTTACCACCCCTAGGCAGGATATGCGACATATCAGACGATCAGACCGGACTGTACGGTAAGTGTTACTGGTTGGATTCACAGGAGTGTGAGCGGGCTTGCTCGTCGATCTTCTGATCGCTCAATACCCGGATGGCCGTTACTTTTAGCAGACCGCTTGCGGCTTGTGGGTGTTTGATATGATCATCACCTGCTGCCGGCGTATTGACGAGTCTTTAGAGTCCTACAGAGAGATTTCCTGGCTCAAGCAAAACGAAATAGGAGCGCATATGAGATATGTGCGGGACCGAGAATAATGTGTGTATATGATACCGTATTCTATTCTCGCGATGAGTGTATCAATATGGTTGTATGCGATATAACCTAGTTATCGAATCAAAGATTGATTCGATAAGCCGATACATTGGATATTAGTCAGTCACATGCGATATGACCGGATCGTTAAATCAAGTGTTGATTTAATGATTTAATGCATAATTATATATTTGATATATTACTTTGCATTAACTAGTATTGGTTTACTTTAAATGGATTTTCTCACTTGGATTGTGCACATTGTATATGTGATATACTTTTGTACACAAGTTTGTATCATGTTTGATGATGCATGCTAACTTGGGTTTGTGTAAAGATTAAACCATGGTTGTGTAATGGTTAGGGTTTTTATTTTCTTATTCATTTATTTATTTATTCATTTTGGAAAATGAAAAGCATAAAGAGAAAATGGTTGCTAACTTTGTTTGTATTATGAAGCTTCATGAAGCTTTGACTTAGTGACCATTTTGTCTCATGCTTAACCCTAACCATTCCACTTAACCCTAATCTATTCTCTACACTTTACCATGGTTGCATTATGATAAGTATTGATTTATTTTCCTTTTTGAAGGATACTTATCATAATATTCATCTTCTTCTTCTTCTTCTTCACTTGAAGAAAGCTTGCTTCAACAATGGCAACTTGAGCAAATGAGTGAGAAATCCAATTCTAAAGTGAACCCACTTCCTATTTCTTCATCCTCTACCTCTTGCCAAGTAGTAGAGTGTGTTTTCTTCACAAGTTTCATGACTTGGTGAAGTTGGAGCTTGATCTAGCGATGCCTCGACGTAGATCATCTTCGGCATCGTCGTCGATGACCTAGCCCGCTTTTTCTCCGATGAAGCCGACGCTAGAGCCCAAGATTCGTTTTGTACAGCGAGGAGACATCATCGCGGAGCCATGGAGGTGGAGAACCGGATCTACAAAGGTTGTATTTCCGTTTACCATTTAGTTAAGTTGTTAACTAATTTCTTTTTCGCCCATATATCTAGTTAACGATCCGTATTAAGGTTTCTCGGCATCCGTAAAATTTGAAATTGGCATGGTTGATGCCTTGTGAGACCTCATTAGCGTGCCTAGGAACCCTACAGGAGAGACCCTCAGAAAAACATGATCGCCAACCGCGAACTCTAATCTGCGACGGCGCCTGTCTGCATACGATTTCTGCCTACTCTGAGCTGCTCTCATCCGATCTCGAATCAACTGCACTTTCTCGGTCATCTCCTGCATGATCTGCAGCCCAAAAATACTGCTCTCGCTCAGCTCAGTCCAACAGACGGGCGATCTGCATCTCCTCCTATACAAGGCCTCGAAAGGTGCCATCCGGATAGTATCCTGGAAGCTATTGTTGTAGGAGAACTCCACTAAAGGTAAATGACGATCCCAGCTACCGCCAAAGTCCAAAACGCACGCTCTGAGCATGTCCTCGAGAGTCTGAATAGTCCGCTCTGACTGCCCGTTGGTCTGCGGATGAAATGCTGTGCTAAAGCTCAAACGGGTGCCCAATGCCTCCTGAAGTCTCTGCCATAGTCGGCTGGTAAACTGGGTGCCTCGATCTGATACTATATAAGTCGGTACGCCATATAACCGCATGATCTCGTCGATGTAAATCTGGGCATACTGAGCAAAACTGAAAGTGGTCTTCACTGGCAGGAAGTGAGCCGCTTTCTTCAATCGATCCACGATCACCCAAATAGAGTCGTACCCTCGACTGGTCCTGGGTAGACCCACAACGAAGTCCATCGAAATCTGCTCCTATTTCCACTCCGGAATGGGCAAAGGCCGCAACTCTCCTGCTGGCCTCTGGTGCTCGGCCTTGACTTGCTGACAAGTCAGGCATCTCGATACGAAGTCAGTGACATCCCTCTTCATCCCATCCCACCAATAGACATCTCTCAAATCACGGTACATCTTGGTGGAACCTGGATGAACGCTGTATGTAGATCTATGCGCCTCCTCAAGAATCCTACGTCGCAGTCCCTCCGAATCTGGTACGCACAATCGAGTCCCGAATCGTAGTACTCCCTAATCGTCGATCACGAACTCGGAATCTCTGCCCTGCCTAATCTGCTCCATGATCGCTGAAAGTCGGTCATCACTGGGCTGTGCCTCTCGAATGCGGTCAAGTAACTGCGGACATGCACGAACATGCGCAAGCTGTCCCCCTGTCGGAGTGAACTCAAACTCAACTCGGCTGCCGCATAAAATCTGCTAATCTGCTGACGATTGCCTCTGCACTGCGTGCAAAAAAGATAGACTACCCCCGGGCCTCCTGCTCAAAGCATCCGCCACTACATTCGCCTTGCTCGGGTGGTACAAGATCTCACAGTCATAGTCTTTCACCAGCTCCATCCAACGACGCTGTCTGAGGTTCAGGTCTCGCTGCTGAAATATATACTTTAAGCTCTTATGGTCAGTGAATATTTGGCACGACTCGCCGTATAGGTAATGTCGCCATATCTTAAGTGCAAAGACCACTGCAGCCATCTCCAAATCGTGAGTGGGGTAGTTCTGTTCATGTTTCTTCAATTGTCGCGAAGCATACGCGATCACCCTGTCATGCTGCATCAAAACACATCCTAGCGCCACCCGTGAAGCGTCACAATAAACCACGAATCCGCCTGATCCTGAAGGCAATGATAATACTGGCGTCGTAGTCAAACAAGTCCGTAGCTGCGGAAAACTGTGCTCGCACTCCTCCGTCCAAACGAAGGGAACTCCCTTCCGGGTCAAATCGGTCAAAGGTGCAGCAATACGGGAGAAATCCTGAACGAATCGCCTGTAGTAGCCCGCCAGGCCTAGAAAACTACGGATCTCCGTGGCCGATGTCAGTCTGGGCCACTGCTGAACGGCCTCAATCTTCTTCGGGTCCACACATATGCCATCTCTCGTAATCACGTGACCCAAGAAACCAACGCTGTCCAACCAGAATGCACACTTGGAAAATTTTGGAAAAAGCTGGTGCTCCCTCAAGGTTTGCAAAGTAATCCGCAAATGCTGCTCGTGCTCCTCTCGGCTCCGGGAATACACCAAAATATCATCAATGAACACTATGATGAATAAGTCAAGATACGGCCTGAATGTACGGTTCATCAAATCCATAAATGCTGCGAGGGCGTTGGTGAGTCCGAACGACATCACCAGAAACTCATAATGGCCATAGCATGTACGGAAAGCTGTCTTCGGTATATTCTCCTGTCGGGCTCGCAGCTGATGGTATCCTGATCGCAAGTCGATCCTCGAAAAATAACCCGCACCCTGAAGCTGGTCGAACAAATCATCAATGCGCGGCAACGGATATCTGTTCTGCACGGTAACCTTGTTCAGCTGGCGGTAATCGATGCAGAAGCGCAAACTTCCGTCCTTCTTCTCGACAAACAGGACCGGAGCACCCCATGGAGAAACACTGGGCCGAATAAGTCCCTTATCTAACAAATCTTGCAGCTGAACCTTCAATTCTCTAAGCTCCGTCGGGGCCATCCGATAGGGCGGTATAGAAATAGGCCCCGAGCCGGGAATCAAATCAATACAGAACTCGACATCGCGCTTAGGCGGCAATCCTGGCAGCTCATCAGGGAAAACATCAGGGAACTCGCATGCAATCGGAACCTGATCCAATGGAACATCTGTAGCTCTAGTATCGCAAACATAGGCTAGAAATTCCCGACATCCCTTTCTCAACAGCTGATCAGCGCGAAGAGAAGAAATCAATATGTGAGGGGCGGCACCACGGTCCCCCTGCACAACAAAAGCCGACTCGCCGGGAAAACAAAATCTAACTGTCTTCTCGCGGCAGTCCACCGACGCATAGCACGTGGCTAACCAATCCATGCCCAAAAGAACGTCGAAGTCCAACATCTCCAGAAAGATCAAGTCGATAGGCAGCTCTCGCTCGCCAAAACGGACGGTACAGGATCGGAACACGTGCCTAGCAATAAATGACTCTCTCACAGGAGTGGTCACAACAAGCAGCTGATCAAGCAAACCGGACTCTCTACCCAAACTCGGCATGAAGTGTGTGGAAACGTATGAGTGCTTGGATCCGGGATCAAACAACACGTGTGCATCAACAGAACATACTGATAGGGTACCTGTCACGACGGCATTGGATGCCTGCGCATCCTGGGGTGTCAACACAAATACTCGGGCCTGACCTCCTCCAATAGCGGGCTGACCTCGGCCTCGGCCTCTGCCTCCTCATCCTCTCTGGATCGGCCCGCCGCGTCCACGGCCTCTGGGTGCACCTAACTAGCGTGGAACATCGCCTGTGGCAGGAAGTAGAGCTCTCTGAGGAGGGGGCGGTGATGGTGGTAGGGTCACATGCGGAACTGTCGCCACTCCCTGTCGTCTCGCCGGGCAGTCTCTGATACGATGGTGCAGACTCCCGCACCCAAAGCATCTTGGCGACGTCTGTTGTCCCTGAGGATATGAACCATACAGCTGACCTCATCCAAACCTTCTGTCGGCCCTATCTCTCGGAAAGAATCTGGCGTGCTGCCTCTGATCTGGCGTGTCGGTACAAATCCTCTTCGGCCCGGGAACGGCCGAAGTCACTGAAATATGTGCCTCCATCCGCAACGCTGTATCCATAGCCGCTGAATAGGTATCGAAGTGCTGGGCACCAATGGCAAGAAATAGCTGGGCATCCAGTCCCTGTATGAACCTCTTCACCCTCTTCGCTTCAGTATCCACCAGATACGGAGCATATCGGGACAACTGTGTAAACCGGACGTCATACTCAGACACCGTCATTCCTGGAGTCTTGATCAAGGCCTCAAAACTACAAGCTCTGGCGTCACGAACGCTCTCCGGAAGGAAACGGGCTAGAAAGACTGCTGTGAACTCGGTCCACGTCATGGGCGGTAGGCCTGTAGCTCGACCTCTCAAAACTGACTCCCACCATATCTGTGCGAGGCCCTCTAGTCGGAAACTCGCAAGCTCTACCCATCTATCATCAGAGCATCTTAGCGAACGGCAGATCCTGGCCAAACTGTTAAGGAACGTCTGCGGGTCCTCTGCTGCATCGGTACCCGTGAAGACTGGAGGTCTCAGCCTCATGAACTCCTGTAGCGAAACCGGGATGGCCATGGAGGTAGTAGTAGGAGCAGGTATCATAGTAGTCTGGGATGTAGTAGGTACGTCCTCCGGCCTCGGTGCACGACTGGCCGCAACTAAGGATCCTACCATCTGACGTAGCTCCTGCATACTCCCCATCATCTGTCGCAGCTCCTCCATACCGGACTCAAGCCTATCCATACGGCCTGGGGAAGGCGGATGAGTCTGTCCCTGCGGCATAGGCATACCACCCTGCTCAGTCCTAGTCTCGGATGAGCCAGCTCGAATCTCGTCTCGGACGGCAGCCCTCTGCGCTCTGGTAGCCCTTTGCGGCATAGTGATTGGTACAGGAAACAGGAAAATAAGAACGGTGTAATAGAATCGTGGGATACATGGAATTGAAGAAGGAATTTCAAGCAAGTATATCCTAAAGTCACTTAGGCGGAGTACCGTATCGCAAGTATGCCGCGGACATACACACGCTACGCTACCCTACTTAAGTCACTTACTCCATCTACTAAGGGTCATCCTACACTCGGAAAGGTGAAACCTATCGCTCTGATACCAACTTTGTCACGACCCGCAAGGTACGGAATGCGACCGGCACTTAAGTTACGAAACGTCTCAAGACGTCCGTAAAATAAGTAAGACGAAGCCCAGAATACAAAACCCAGTTAAGAATTAGAGTGAAGGAAAAACCATTTTTATTTAAGCACTTGTTTCATTAAGTCATATCAAGTCTCTTTTTATTAAAACAACTTCCATTTTTCCCAAATTTCCGGCAAAATCTTCTTGTAAAATAGTCCCCCAACGGGTACAACAGGAATACAAGTGAATAACAGAAATATGGCATCCCCAAGCGGGAGCTAGCTCTTCGCCTCAAGGCGGTCACAAATCCCACGCAATGTAAAATATAATGTGCATAAGTAAGCATGAAAGCACAAGTAAAAATAATATGTCGACTCAGGTGAGCTCGACCCCAAGCATAACATATAATCCACAAGTCTCACAACCTCGTCTCTAGGTCGATATACAGTAATCCAAATAAACTGGTACAGCTGAAATAGTAGTAGTAGATGGAGTACTCTAGGTACAATGAACATATATAAGGGGGGTACAAAATGATAACAACCCACCTATGAGCAAAAGCCTCGAGTCCAGGCAAAAAGAGCAAAGGAGGCAAAAGTGTCTGCCGCTACAGTGCTGACGGAACGGACCTGCAGAAAAGCTGTGGCGCAACGGGGGTGAGTTGCCGGCTCATGAGTAATAAATAACATCTATTAAGACTATCGCATGCATGCACACAAGTATCCTAGCATCCCTAAATAGGTATGGCTATATGTACTAGTAGGTATGTATGCAACATCAGTGTACTAGCAAGTCTGTATGGTACATGGATGTAATAACAGGTATGTATGCCACATGAATATACTATCATGTATGTATGCTATATGAGTCAACTCAAGATCTCATCAGGTAGGTATAAGAATTGTTCTTTATTCTATTTTTTGAAACTCCTTTTTAAAATCAGCATAATATCCATGGAATCAACAAAATCTGTGTCCAACAACGACACCACAAAACTGTCTCAACCTCAAGTATTCATGTCAAGTATCTCTGGCCTCAGCCGTCCAGCTGATCCATGTCAAATATCCATATCTCAATCTAGCGGCCACGGTCGGTATCCTCTGGATATCCGCTATGCCAAATGAAGTCACCGGTAGGTAATCCGTCCCTTATCAGGCTCAACGCCATCTTCTGCGATCTTCTTGCCCCGGGGTACCGTACCGGGCTCACCATGTACCCGAGACGGTTCATCCACCTCCTCGAAACGGGTCTCGAAACCACAGCAAACTCATGGTGGACGACACTTTACATCACTAGAAAACCGCAACTTTTATATTTTAAAAGATTATAAGTTTGAAATCTTGCGGCTTTCCTTCGAAATCCAGAAATATCATAAATCTCATGAAATCATCATGGATGCATATGTCGATGATAATGAATACCTATGGTATCAATGTTCAAGTTGCAATGTATGATTTATACTAGGCATGAGCAGATGATATAATAATGCATATGCACGAGAATAGCAATTCTTATGATTTCATTTTAAATATTTGTTTCAATAGTACAGTTCTAAGCAATTAACATGTTTCAGATTTATAGTTATCTAGTGTCGTGACATGACAATTACCAGGGTGTGTGTACACATGAATAGTGCTCGTGCTGCATATAAAAACCTGGTAATGGTGCATGTGTCCTACAAATGAGTTTGCGTATATGGGTATAACATATGGATCTAACTGCAGCAAATATCATGCAAGTATTATTATTCTAATGTCACAAGTAATATCAAGTTTACTATTTACAAGTTTATTAAATCTAACGGGCGACTCGCGCCATCCAAACGATCGTCCCCCGTAGATGTTAAATCTACTCACCCGTGAACCCGTGCTAGGTGTGTCCGACCACCTGCTTCCCTTTCTCTGCTGCGCTAGAAGTCTCCGTCGGCGAACCTAGAATTTACAAAAGTCACCATATAAGGAAAAATCCTGCAAAACACGATATATCAATAAAAGGATACGCGTGCGTGAAACTAAACGCGCGTGCACACGACACGTCGCGACGCGCACAAACCCACCAGAACCTACGCCGACGCGCTGTGTCGCGCAGCGCGCCACAGAACCACGCGTATCACGCGCGTGTCGCACGAGACTTAAAACATCGAAAACACGCTATTAGCTCTAGATTTTGCCTCTGGGCTCAACTTAAAAAATTGCAGGTACCAACAGACTAACCTACCCAGCATAACCCTACACCCAAAAATCCAACACCCCACCCCCTACTCTGGCCGCAATTTGCGGCCAGAACGATTAAACCGGCGGCCTCAAAGGTGAGGTGGGTCCCTGTGCTCTGTGTGTGTATCCCTAGTAGTCTCACCATGCTACAGTCTTCACAATTTTATTTTTACGGGCTCAGGTCAACAACAGAATCTACAGAGGCTAAAAAGTAGCTAAAACTGCTAAATTACGCCAAGTCGGATAAATCGGGTGTCTTTGTGAAATCTGGGACCAAACTTGGGTGTTCTAGTCTCAACAGCACCTAATAGGGCTACTCTAACCATCACAACCATTACTTAGCCAAAATTCTCTTAATTCACCCAAAATTACCACTAAAGCATGCAATAAACACCAACTAAGCTAGATAACCATAATTTTAGCAATTTAGAGTCGGGTTAAGGGGGTTATACCTCAAAAGACCCTAGATGAAGGAGAAGAGAAGGAGTAGGAGGGTATGTGCTGCTGCTAAAGCTCCTGGTGCTGCAAACTTGGCTGGAACAGAGCTGATCTGCAACTTGCTGAAATTTACAGAGCTGTTGCTGCTGCTGTTGTTCTGGTGGTGTAGTGTATATTGTGTTGCTGTTTGAAGCAGTAGCAGCAGGTGGAGAAGATGTTGAAGTATTTGTGGTGGAGTGTGGGGTGTAGTGATGTTGTGTGAATGTGGTTTTGGAGCTTTGGGCTGTTTGCAGCAGCTGAAGTTGCTATTGCAAAAGTTCTGTTGATTTATTTGGTGTAGAAGTGTTGCAGTAGCAGCAGCAGGGGTTGTGTTTCTGGCTGTTTGGGGTGGTGAAGTGTTGTGTGTTTGTATGGAAGGGTTATGTAAGGAGTTGGGGCTGTTGTACAGCTGCTGATGCTGATGAAAAGGCTGAAGCTGATGTTATATGGCTGATATTTTGGCTGATGTACAGGAGCTGATGTGCTGTTCTTGGTGGCTAAGCTGATGTTTGTTTTGTTGGCTGATGAGGTGTTGCTGCTGTGGGTGTAGTAGCTGCTGAGCTAAGGGGTTAGGTAGCTTATATTGATGATGTTGTTGGGAGCTGATGTTTCTGATGCATGGCTGAAGTTTGGGCTGAGGAAGTTGTTTTGGGGGCTAAAAATCTAATTTTTGGGCTGATGTGAGCTTGAGTGAGAGGGTGATGGATATGCTAAAAGTTGTGAAGTGAAAAAGGAGGTGACACATCCTTAAAGTCATCATTCTTCCTCTTATAAACAAAAGCTATCATGATACACATCACATCCCTCTCTCTCTCTCAAGCAAGTCAACCTACACCCTAAACTCCCTTGGTCAAAACCAAAAACCTTTAGTTAACCTAATTAGCCTAATCAAGTGTGTTAGACCACCATGGTTAGCTTAAACATGGTTAACCTACAAGCTCAATTATATGGCAAACCCTAGTTAACGTGCACAAGTGTGTGTGGTCGAGATAAAATTCTACTAAAATAACCATAAAACCAGATAAATCACTAAAAACCCGTTTTGGTAAACTTTTTACCAAAAACCCCACATTAACACACAATTACCACTAACCCTAAACTCAGGTGTTACAGTCGGCTTCCTCGCGTCAAAGACGATCCACCCGAGAGTATGTGCTTCAAGCTCCAACCTTTAAACCGAGATAACTGAGGTACTTAGTTTGCTAAGCTAAGTAGCCTAGATGATGTAGAGTATCTAATGGAGTGTTTTATCTCATGAGACTCTATGTTTCACAACTCATGTGAGGGTTAGAGTCTTAAGAAAGAAGGAAAGGAAACTATGGAGAGAGAAAGCAAAAATGCAAATGAGCTAGAGTTGTGCAAGTGTAGAGAATGGCTCATCTCATCAATAATGAAGCATGGATTATTTTCTCATAGAAAATAACCACCATGCTTCAATAGTGAACACAAACTAATAAATAAATGTATAATCCATGCTTCACACCCATGCCATAAATATCTCCAATTACACCTCATTAATCTATTTTTAAAAAATAGATAAACCAAATAATGAGGTGTTCTCTTCTAGAAGCATCTCTTGTGAAATTACAAGAAGGCCCTCACCGTATATACATATCCGTATTTGTATTCCAAAAAATATGAATACAATGAGATGATAACAATCCAATAATATAATACTAGGATCCCGCTTAACCAAAGCTCACTAGTATTATCCGCCCGAACATCATCCGTGTAACCAATACATGTATGTGATTGGAACCCTGGCATAAAACCATATGACCTCTACATCGTTTCGCCCGAAGCAGGGAAACCCTCTGTGTAGGACTTTAAAGACTCGACAGTACGCTGGCAGTGGGTTAAACCACAAGTCAGTCAGCGGTACTAGCTGCACGTAACGGCTACCCAGGTATCTGTCGATAAGAAGGCCGATGAGCAAACTACTCCTACTGAGCCTATCTGTGACAATCTCCATACAGTCTGGTCTGTTCGTCTAAAATACTCGCATATCGGGCCTAGGGGTAAATGTCATGCCCCGCTTCCAAGTGTACGGTGAAGGGGACGCGGCTGGGCCCGCTACGTATTTACTCAGAAGTAAATACGCTAAGCGTAACTAAGCAATATAAAATAAAATATACACAAGAGACATGAATGTAAATGAACAACAACTATATTTATTAAACATTCTTTTATAGGTACAACTGGAAAGGTAAATACAAGAATAGAAAGCAATGCCTAAATAATGCTATAACTGAAATGAAAAGTAAATACAAGTGCCTACATCTCTGGATCGATGGCAAACTACTCCAAATCCTCATTACTGGGCTCGATCTCTAGTGCGTTGCATCCACCTGACAACATTCCAAAGAAAGAAGAAAAGGAATGTTGTCAGCGAATAATCGCTCTGTAAGTCCCAAAGAAAGAGAGAAGTAGAATAGACAGAAAAGAGAATATAATTGTTATATTGATGTTTTATTCTGTTAATGCAGTTGTTTGTAGTTTGGTACAGAATATACCAGTGTATACGAGAGGAGTCCCACTATTCCGGAGATTAAGGTATACGGAGTATAAGGAACCGTTAAGCCACGGTACAACAGCAATAGATATTCAGGTTAGGTGTATTAAAGTGACCGTCTCGTGCCACTTCTAACACATTCCGTACCAGTCTACCCCTTATAAAACCCCGTAATGTCTTATGTATTGATTGTATTGCTTGTTTTGTAAATGGAGGACTTGCCGAAACTATGATATCAGGTAAACATAAATGGATATAGTGGATAGTCATATAAACGGAATATATCCATGGTTCGGTTCAAGTCATATTCATATTGATATGGATTGTATTCTGGCATTCATGTATTCATGTTGTATTGTAGTTATACTTGAATTGAATTCAAGTCAGTTTGTATTCAGATTAGACCATGACTTGAACTGAGTGAAACTTTTAAACATAATTGAAGTCTTAATTATTTTGGAGTTATCGGTAACTGCTGCACATGGACGGCAGGATTTGTGTTTTTTTCCAAGACAATTACCGTATTGATAACCCCATTTTTAGTTGTCTACCTTAAATAGGCAAGCATCTATTTTCTCTGGTTCCCTGAACCTCAAGAGAATTGGTCCCTCTTAAACCTATATTTATTAGGATCCTTATTGTAAATTAATATAACTTGAGGGGGTTTTATGCAAATAGTTTTGCTATATTTTCAAAATATATCTCAAGTATTTATTTATCGTCTTTAGGGTTTTCATAGATGTAATTTTTAAATGTGAAGTAATTTCTAGTTGATATAAACCTAGTAATAATTGTATATGGTATTTTAATGTAATATGGACATTATTTTGAATTGTAATGGTAGTTTCATATAATTGGTGATTCTTTTCTTTGATTTAGAAAGCATGGAATATATTATATATTAAAAATAGATATTTTGATAATATATATATATATAATTATTTATAAAAAAATAATTTTATTTATATTCTAGAAATCTCGTTTTTCTTAAAATTGTAATAAAATTCCATCGAGACCGAATGCTCCTTGCGGAGGTCTGAATCTCGCCCTACTAGTCCGATGGATGTACGATAATCCGCACCAACCAAGTCAGATTCCCTACGAATGGGTTGTAAGGACTTAATCGTATGGAATTAAATATTACGCTTTAAAAGAAAAAGGTTTTGTAAGTTTAGGGTATTTTATTGAAATGTGTATTTTCCCATAAATATTGCCCAAAAGTAAATAGTGCTATGTCATAAATGAGTGTTGTGAGGAGGTAGGTCATTACCTCGTGAGTTTTCAAAAGGTAATACAAGAGAATATGTTGAATTATGTCGAAAGTAAAGTATGTGGTATTTAACCGTAAAAATGCGATAAAAGTTGCATAATAGATTATTTTGAGATGAAACTTATTCTATTTTGTTTATTAATGATTACTAAACAATATATTAAAAATTTGTAGGTTTTTTATTAAGAAAAATTGGATTTTTAAAGAAAAACGAATCGGAAGCCGGATTAACTCAGCTTCCGACGAGTTTTGAAAAGGAGAAGTTTTAGAATAGAAAAGGAGAAGGGAAGAGGGGACTTACAGGTTATAATGAAAGAGGGGAGGTAGGGAAAGATTAGGAAAGCGTCGGAGAGTCATTTCGTCGCCGAATTGTTCTTGGAACTTCGCCGGAACTTCGACCTTTGCTAACTTCACTTGCACAACTTTGGACTTGAGAATTTTAGAGAGTTTTGGCAGGGAATTTCTGAGTGAAGAGGTGTAAAATAGAGGATGGTATTTATAGGAAAAATCAGGGTTTAAGGTATTGAATTTGAGAATTAAAATGTGCATTAAAATGGATTAAAGAGAGCATTTTTAATTCTCCGGAAATGTGCAGAGTAAACAAACAACATGTGGGTAGTGGGGTAGGCGAAGGGGTGCTAGGATTAATTTTATAGAGTATTGGGTATGGGGGGGCCTAGCGGTACCGGTCATTTGCCCAATCTCGCCGGCCATAGGTGTTGTTTAGGGGTTAGGATTGATGTCACGTGTCCAAGTCTGTTTGTATACTAATTTCCACATGTTTGATTACTTTGTGACTTTTCATTTTACGTGCAGTGCACGTGTAAACCTTTGAGCTTCTAAAAGTTTTTTAAAAAAATCAACAAAATAATAATGTGGCTGGAGGGATTTGAACACAGGGGCTATGTCACAGCAGTGCAAGGCATTTACCAGTGAGCTACAAGTGCTTTCTTGCTGTTCAAAAGCAAAATAAATATTTATAGTGTACACAGGTTGCCAAAAACTCTTTTCTCCACATCACTCGGACCAAGTTTACTTCCTTGTTCCGAAGTGACTTCACCTTTATATCCAGGATTTCAATAAATTGTTGCTCACAAGATAAGTATGGCTGTAAAGTGAGCTCGGAGTGATCAAGAATATGGCTAGGGTCACTCACATACCTTCGGAGTTGGGATATATGGAATACGTTGTGCACTCTTTCCAATGAAGGTGGAAGTGCTAAGCGATAAGCCACTTCTCTGACTCGTTCGAATATGCCGAACGGTACAATATATTTCGAACTGAGTTTACCCCATCTTCCAAAGCGAATCACTCCACGGTTTGGGAAAATCTTTAGAAAGACATGATCTCCCGGTTGGAATTCCAAGTGACGGCGCTTTACATCAACCCAGTGTTTCTGTCGATCTTGGGCTATGTGCATTCTTTCCCTGATGGTGCGAATATATCGATAGTTGCCACTATCATCTTAGGTCCAAGGAGTTCTCTATCTCCGATGTCGTCCCAACTTAAAGGTGATCGACACTTCCTTCCATATAGAGCTGCAAATGGTGTCATTCCGATACTTGCTTGGTAGTTGTTTTTGTATGAAAACTCCACAAGATGTAGGTGATCTTCCCACGATCCTCCGAAATCTAGCATACATGCTCTTAGCATATCTTCAAGGATCTGAATTGTTCGTTCACACTGTCCATCTGTTTTTAAATGGTACGTTGTGCTAAAGTTCAGACTTTTTCCCAAGCTAGCTTGCAGACTCTGCCAAAATTGCGATTGGGATCTGGTGTCATCGGAGACAATGCAAACCGGTACTCCATGTAATCTCACGATTTCCTGCATGAGTTCATGGGTATCAGAGCTAGTACATATTAAAGAGTTTAAATCTTAGATTCTTACCTTTATGTACTTTTTTGCTAGTGTCTCGGTAGATTGACCAACTCGAAATGAGATGAAGTGAGCCGACTTTATGAGTCGATCCACAATAACCCATACCGCATCGTTGCCTTTCGTGCTGCGAGAAAGTGCAGTCACGAAATCCATAGTGATGTGTTGCCACTTCCATTCTGGGATAGGTAACGGTTGAAGTAATCCAGCAGTCCTATGATGTTCAGCCTTTACTTGCTGACATACTAAGTATTTAGCGGCACTTCTGGCTACTTCACGCTTCATTCCACGCCAACAATAATTTTGATGCAGATCTTTGTATATCTTTGTATCTCCATGGTGTACTGAATAGGGAGAGTTGTGGGCTTCTTTCATCAATTCTTCCCGCACAGAACCTTTTGGTACACACAATCTGCTGCCGTATCTCAAAGATCTGTCTTCATGGATGATGAAGTCTGTTCTAAGTCCACTTTCTACTTGTTCTCTGATCTTCTGCAACTTAGCATCACTTGCTTGAGCTGCTTTGATCTGATTGACAATAGTATACTGAACTTGTAAGTTCATCAAATTTGAAGTATTACCTGGCATGACCACTTCAATCTCCATCTGATGCAAATCTTGTTGAAGCTTCTACTGAGCGGTGAGATTTAGTGCTAATGGTTGGCGACTAAGTGCATCAGATACTACATTCACCTTCCTTAAATGATATTGTAGGTTGATGTCGAAGTGCGCCATAAGTTCTAACCATCTTCTCTGCCGCATATTCAACTCTTTTTGAGTAAACACATACTTCAGACTTTTGTGGTCTGTGTAGATATCTACCCGTTCACCAAGAAGATAATGATGCCAAATCTTGAGAGCAAAGATTACAGCTGCCAACTCCAAATCATGCATCGGGTGCGCTCATGAATTTTCAACTGTCATGATGCATAAGCTACAACTTTATCGTGCTAATGTAGAACACATTCTAATCCTTTCCCGGATGCATCGCAATGTACTACGAAACCTCCAGATTGGTCCGGTATGACAAGGATAGGCGCTGATTTCAATCTTGACTTGAGTTCTACGAAAGCTCGTTCGCATGCTTCGGACCAAACGAATTCTTCATCTTTACGTGTGAGCTTGGTCAAGGGTGTTGCAATTTTTGAGAATCTTTCAATGAATTTTCTGTAATATCCTGCTAATCCCAAGAAGCTTCGAATGTCTTTCACTGACTTCGGTGTCGGCCATTCGCTTACTGCTGATACTTTTGCTGGATCTACAGAGATTCCATCGCCTGATACAATATGTCCGAGAAATCCGACTTGATCTAGCTAAAACTCGCACTTGCTGTATTTGGCATAGAACTGATGATGTCGCAAAGTCTCCAGGACAATTCGTAAGTGTTCGGTGTGTTCTTCCCGACTTTTTGAATACACCAGGATGTCGTCGATGAAAATGATAACAAACTTGTCTAAGTACTCTCGGAAAACTTGATTCATCAGGTTCATGAATATTGCTGGTGCGTTGGTCACTCCAAATGGCATCACGAGATATTCATAATATCCATAACTAGTTCTGAATGCCATTTTGTGGATATCAGATTTCTTGACCTTCACCTGATGATAACCCGAACGAAAATCTAACTTGGAGAAAACGCAAGATCCACTTAGCTGATCGAACAAATCATCGATGCGCGGTAGTGGATACTTGTTCTTTATTGTTATTTCGTTCAAAACTCTATAATCAACGCATATTCTGTATGAACCTTCATTCTTCTTCACTAGTAGAACTGAAGATCCCCAACTTGAAGTGCTGGGACGAATCCATCCTTTCTTTAATAATTCATCTAATTCAGTTCGTATCTCCATCAAACCTTCTGGACTTAGGCGATATGGTGCTTTGATCACCGGTTGTGCTCTAAGTATTAAATCAATGCTGAATTCAAGAGCTCGATCTGGAGGCAAACCTGATATATATTTAGAAAAAACGTCATCGAACTCCTGAACTACCTCTGGCTTATCATCTTCTGCCTGTAAATTTGCAATCACTTCCTTCTTCGGTTTTGCCTTGTATATGCTTGGCTCCAGTGTACAGTCTCCACTTTTGAAATAAAAGACCGAGTGGTCTGGAATCTCAAACACTACTCTCCTTTGACGACAGTCGATGGTAGCGTAGAAAGTTCCGAGACAATCCATACCCAAAACTACATCGAAGTTCGGTATGTCCAGCACCTTGAAGTCAGCATAAAATTCTCAGCTGCATACGACTACTGGATACAGGTCGTATCCTAAGGTTGCTTTTAGAACGACGTTCCCTGAACTGACATTCTAGCTGGATACAAGCGGTTTGACTGGAATCGCTTGAGTTCGGACGAACCGTTGCGATATAAAACAATGAGATTCTTCAGTATCAAAGAGTGCTAGTGCAGGAAGTGAGGCTACTAAAATTGTACCTAAGGTATATGCGATATGTTTTAGGTATAGAGGAATATATAGATGTAAACAAGTATTGAATAGGTTAGAAAATTTTGAAAGGTTACCAGTAATGACTTGTCATGTGGCTTCAGCTTCTTCCACAGTCATTGTGAAAGCATGTCGCCTCGGTACATTCCTCCTAGCTGGAGGAGCATTTCTCTGTCCGCTTGTCTATCCTTGAGGTGGGTTCCGTTGAGCTTGATGGAACTGACGAGGAAGAGGTGCAGTCTGTCCACGATGTGGTGGAGTAGGGAGAGCAAGTCATGGAGTAGGTGCCTGGATAGCTGGCCTCTGCGGATAGCGCCGGCCCCCACTTGTGATTGAGTCTTCGAGGACAATACCCAATATTATGTGTGGGTGAACCACAGACCAAACAAAGGCAATTAGCACGCCGGTTGTCCTTCGCCAGGTGTCCATCCCTTTTGCAGTAGGTGCAAAATGCTGTACTGGGCTGGTTGGATGGTACTCCCGGTTCCTGGGTACAAAAGGTAGCCTTGAAGAGTCTCCTCCTGCCATCTAGGTGGCAGGGCGCTTCATTCCGGTAGATTGGAGTCTGCCCCTCATCTTCACCACTGCCTCATATCTGTGGGCAGCTTTTAAAGCCTGATCGTGGGTTGGGAAATCCCCTATAGCTAAGACAGCTTGGATCTCTGGATCTAACCCTTGCTGAAATCGTCTGGACCTGATTTCAGCGGTCGGTATCAAGTGTGCCGCGAATCTGTCAAGGTCTAGTGTTAGCTGTGTAGTATGTGATATTTGAAAATCGAATATTGAGACATATCTTACCTACTGAGCATGGTAAACTCAGCATCATACTCATCCACGGATTTGGTCCACATCGAACCCTGTTGTAGATGGATGAACTGCTACTCCATATTGAATCGGGCAGTCTTTGGAAAGTACTTCGCGTCGAAGATGTTGCGAAAGGTTTTCCATTCGATATGCTGTGCAAGACGGCTTTCTTTCGCCTTCCACCAAACTCGGGCGTTATCAGTAAGTTACAGCTTCACAACTCGTACCTAAGTGATCTCTAGCACTTGTATTGCTGCCAGATCATCCTCAATACTCAGAGCCCATTCTTCCGCTTCTAGAGGGCTCTCTTTCCCAGAAAATTGTTTCGGGTGCAAAACTAGGAATTGTTTTACCCCGGGTGCTTCCGCTTCTGGGCGGTGCTGCTGTCCCTCCAGGAGGCTTCGGATTGCCTCAAGTAAAACCGTCTGCTCATTGATCGGAGTAGCTATGGTAGGTGTAAGCGGTAGAGGTGGGGGTGTGTTGTTGACGTTGGTGCTGGTATTGTTCGGTGAATCCATAACCTTGAAAGAAAAATTGGGTTAGAATAGATTCAAGGAATATGAAATTGTAAGATTCAAGAAATATGAAATGTAAAGAATGTTTTTAGTTGCTGATTCTTGTGTTATATTGCTTAGAACTTCATACAGAATTGACCTGCATGTCCATGCAGAACTGACCTGCATAGGCCGCCAACAAAACCTGTCACGCCCCGCTTCTTAGTGTACGGTGAAGGGGTCGCGACTGGGCCCGCTATGTATTTACTAAGAAGTAAATACGCTAAGCGTAACTAAGCAATATAAAATAAAATATACACAAGAGACATGAATGTAAATGAACTGCAACTTTATTTATTAAATATTCTTTTACAGGTACAACTGGAAAGGTAAATACATGAATAGAAAGCAATGCCTAAACAATGGCATAACTGAAATGAAAAGTAAATACAAGTGCTTACATCTCTTGATCGATGGCAAACTGCTCTAAATTCTCAATACTGGGCTCGATCTCTAGTGCGTCGGATCCACCTGACAACATTCCAAAGAAAAAAGAAAAGGAATGTCGTCAGCAAACAATCGCTCGGTAAGTCCCAAAGAAAGAAAGAAGTAAAATAGACAGAAAAGAGAATATAATTGTTATATTGAAGTTTTATTCTGTTAACGCGGTTGTTTGTAGCTTGGTACAGAATATGCCAGTGTATACGAGAGAAGTCCTACTATTCCGGAGACTAAGGTATACGGAGCACAAGGAACCGTTAAGCCACGGTACAACAGCAATAGATATTCAGATTAGGTGTATTAAAATGACCGTCCCGTGCCACTTCTAACACATTCCGTACCAGTCTACCCCTTATAAAACCCCGTAATGTCTTTTGTATTGATTGCATTACTTGTTTTGTAAATGGAGGACTTGCCGAAACCATTATATCAGGTAAACGGAAATGGATATAATGGATAGTCATGTAAATGGAATATATCCATGGTTCGGTTCAAGTCATATTCATATTGATATGAATTGTATTCTAGTATTCATGTATTAATGTTGTATTGTAGTTATACTTGAATTGAATTCAGGTCAGATTGTATTCAGATTAGACCATGACTCGAACTGAGTAAAATTTTTAAACATAATTGAAGTCCTGATTGTTTTGGAGTTATCGGTAACTGCTGCACATGGACGGCAGGATTTGTGTCTATTTCCAAGACAATTATCGTATTGATAACCCCGTTTTTAGTTGTCTATCTTAAATAGGCAAGCACTCACTTTCTCCGGCTCCCTGAGGCTCAAGAGAATTGGTCCCGCTTAAACCTATATTTATTAGGGTCCTTATTGTAAATTAATATAACTTGATGGGGTTTTATGTAAAATGGTTTTGTTATATTTTCAAAATAGACCTCAAGTATTTATTTATCGTCTTTAGGGTTTTCATAGATGTAATTTTTTAAATGTGAAGTAATTTCTAGTTGATATAAACCTAGTAATAATTGTATATGGTATTTTAATATAATATGGACATTATTTTGAATTGTAATGGCAGTTTCATGTAATTGGTGATTCTTTTCTTTGATTCAGAAAACATGGAATATGTTATATATTAAAAATAGGTATTTTGATAATATTTATATATATAATTATTTATAAAAAAATATAATTTTATTTATTTTCTAGAAATCTCGTTTTTCTTAAAATTCTAATAAAATTCCATTGAGACCCCGAATGCTCCTTGCGGAGGTCTGAATCTCGCCCTACTAGTCCGATGGATGTGCAATAATTTGCACCAACCAAGTTGGATTCCCCACGAATGGGTTGTAAGGAATTAATCGTATGGAATTAAATATTACGCTTTAAAAGAAAACGATTTTGTAAGTTTAGGGTATTTTGTTGAAATGTATATTTTCCCACAAATATTTCCCAAAATTAAATCGTGCTATGTCATGAATGAGTGTTGTGAGGAGGTAGGTCATTATCTTGTGGGTTTTCTAAAAGTAATATAAAGAAATATGTTGAATTATGTCGAAAGTAAAGTATGTGCTATTTAACCGTAAAAATACGATAAAAGTTGCATAATAGATTATTTTGAGATTAAACTTGTTCTATTTTGTTTATTAATGATTACTAAACAATATATTAAAAATTTGTAGGTTTGTTATTAAGAAAAATTAGATTTTTTAAAAAAAAAGAATCGGAAGCCAGATTAACTCCGCTTCCGACGAGTTTTGAAAATGAGAAGTTTTAGAATAGTAAAGGAGAAGGGGAGAGGGGACTTACAAGTTATAAAGAAAGAGGGGAGGTAGGGAAAGATTAGGAAAGCGTCGGGGAGTCGTTTCGTCTCCGGATTCTTCTTGGAATTTCGCCGGAACTTCGACCTTTG
The DNA here is from genome assembly GCA_030015575.1 of Agapanthus africanus. Lineage (NCBI taxonomy): Eukaryota > Viridiplantae > Streptophyta > Magnoliopsida > Asparagales > Amaryllidaceae > Agapanthus > Agapanthus africanus. The sequence goes on from CM057344.1 coordinate 681,753,625, forward strand.
CTAACTCCACTTGCACAACTTTGGACTTGTGAATTTTAGAGAGTTTTGGCAGGGAATTTCCGAGTGAAGAGGTGTAAAATGGAGGATGGTATTTATAGGGAAAACTAGGGTTTAGGATATTGAATTTGAGAATTAAAATGTGCATTAAAATGGATTAAAGAGGGCATTTTTAATTCTCTGGAAATGTGCAGAGTAAACAAACAATATGGGGGTAGTAGGGTAGGTGAAGGGGTGTTAGGGTTAAATTTTGGGGAGTATTGGGTACGGGGGGCCCGGCGGTACCGATCATTTGCCCAATCTCGCCGGCCGTAGGTGTTGTTTAGAGGTTGGGATTGAAGCCACGTGTCTAAGTCTGTTTGTATACTAATTTCCACATGTTTGATTACTTTGTGACTTTTCATTTTACGTGCAGTGCACGTGTAAACCTTTGAGCTTCTAAAAGTTTTAAGAAAAAATCAACAAAAAAAATAATGTGGCTGGGGGGATTTGAACACAGGGGCTATGTCACAGCAGTGCAAGGCATTTACCAGTGAGCTACAAGTGCTTTTTTGCTGTTCAAAAGAAAAATAAATACCTATAGTGTACACAGGTTGCCAAAAACTCCATTTGTACATTAAGTTTTAAACAAAATTTCTGTACACTAAAACAGAGTTGTTATAGTAAACGTCAGACCCCTAACAGCGTAATAAGTCATGCTGGAGTAGAGCCCAATACACCCTAAGAAACTACTGGAGTATTTACCAGTAAATCTCGCATCTCCTGGCCAGGAACTTTGTATAATGGCTTTCCGAACACAGCACGATATCAACCCCTAATACCGAGAGAGACGAATCCTATCTAACTGCTATTGCCTTCAAGTGCTTCGGGACTGCAACCAACCACTACTTTTTTGCTCGACTCATTTGAGCCGTGGTAGGGTAGTAATCTAAGTGTAGTGGGAACACACTTGAGACGAATAGTGATATCAAGTCAACGGACTAATCTGTACCCATGCCATCCGGGAACTGCTACCTGACGATAGGTATAAAACCAACTAGTGGTTCCTAACGAGTCCGTCCAGTGTAACTCATAACCCAATGAGCACCTGTATACGATCTCCAGTACGACGTACTAATGGCTGTGGGACAGACCATCTCTTCTACCGGGATGAGAAGCATATACACTAGTCTAATCTGGAGTATCGATGCCCCGTCTCGATAATCCTACGACTAGGGACTTGTATAAGGATGTGTTTATAGACTACCCAGCCCCCACTAGTGTGACTACCATCACAACGCTGGTAGTCAAACAAAGATCCTGAGGGCTCTACCAATATGTATAAGCAATATGCTAAAAGAAACATATGCACATATTGAGGTAGAATCAAACCAAATAGCATACTACCATTTTGAGCAAGACTATTATTATAACCATGAATATCCCAGGCTTCCAATATGTAATATACAATTCAATATGATACAATAATGGCCTCTAGGGCATATATCACTAACAATCTCCCACTTGCACTAAGGCCATGTATTGGCATATCACAGTCCTATCATCTCGATTAGCCTCTCGAACTGTGTCTAAGGGATGGCCTTTGTGAATGGATCCGCAGTGTCGTTTTATGTCTCTACTCTACACACTTCGATCTCCCGGCGATGAATGATCTCCCCGATCAGGTGAAACCGCCTCAAGATGTGTCTGGACTTCTGATGGGACCTTGGTTCCTTCGCTAAAGTTATAGTACTGTTGTTGTCATAATACAGAGGTATTGGATCAACAATGGACGGAACCACCTGAAGCTTTGTCATGAACTTCCTGATCCAAACTGCTTCTTTCACGGCGTCACATGTAGCGATATACTCCGCTTCCATCGTTGAGTCAGCAACGGTGTCCTACTTGGAACTCTTCCAACAGACCGCCCCTCCATTGAGGGTAAAAACATAACCCGACATGGACCTGGAGTCATCCTTGTCACTCTGGAAGCTGGAGTCGGCGAAGGCCTCGACCTGGAGGTCTTCTCTGCCGTACACCAAGAACATCTCTTTAGTCCTTCTCAGGTACTTAAGAATGTTCTTCACTACTGTCCAGTGCTTCTTCCCTAGGTTTGACTGATACCTGCTTACAACGCTCAGTGCGTAAGCTATATCTGGTCTAGTACACAACATCGCATACATTATAGAGCCTACCATAGAAGCGTAGGGTATAATACGCATGTGATCCCTTTCCAAATCAGTCTTGGGAGACATCTCTTTGGAGAGGGTGATTCCGTGACAAGCCGGTAGATTACCGCGCTTTGAATCTTCCATCCTAAATCTTTTCAATATGGTGTTGATGTATCTGGACTGTGAAAGTCCCAACATCCGTTTAAATCTATCACGATAGATCTGGATCACCAGAATGTAGGAGGCATCACCCAGGTCCTTCATGGAGTACCTTTGTAACAAGAATCCTTTGACTGATTATAGTATAGGAATATTATTTCCTATCAGGAGAATGTCATTCATGTACAAGACGAGCAATACCACAGTTCTCGCTACAATTTTACTATAAATATATGGTTCATCTGGATTTTTGATAATGTCGAATTCCTTGACTGTCTCATCAAAACAGATGTTCCAACTCCGCGATGCCTGCTTTAATCCATAAATGGATTTAAGCAACTTGCACACTTTTCCGCTGCTCCCACTTTCTATGAAACCCTCCGGCTGATCTATATAGACACACTCTTCCAAATTTCCATTCAGAAAAGAAGTCTTTATGTCCATCTGCCAAATTTTATAATCGTGGAAGGCAGCAATAGCAAGAAGGATCCGAATGGATTTGAGCATAGCCACTGGAGAAAAGGTTTCATCATAGTCCAAACCAGGTCTTTGACGAAAACCTTTTGCAACAAGTCTAGCCTTACAGGTTTCAACTTATCCATCTACACCAATCTTCTTTCTAAAGATCCATTTGCAGCCTACGGGTTTTACCCTTTCTGGAGCAATGTCCAAAGACCATACTTTGTTGGTGTACATGGACTCCATTTCGGTCCGCATTGCATCCAGCCGTTTTACCGAGTCTCTGCTCTAGATGGCTTGCTGGAAGCTAGTTGGCTCATCATCGTCGATGATACAATCCTCTCTATCCACGTCTATGAGAAAACTGTAGTATCTCTCGAGCGCATGAGACTGCCTACTAGTCCTGTGGAATAGCGCAGGAATGTCCGGTTCTTTCGAAACTTCTGGTCCCACCATGCTTTCAGTAATAACTTGTGGTTCTGGAATTTCTTCCAGTTTTATTGCGCTCCCACTTATTTCTTTTTCAAGAAATTGAGTATCCAAAAAAGTGGGCATGCCGGAAAACAAAGACCTTTTGTTCTTCCATGTAATAGAAAAGATACCGCCCTGGAGTTTTTTGGGTATCCCACAAAGTTACACAGTACTGAGCGTGTCTCGAGATTGTCCGCATGCTGCTTTTTTACAAAAACTGGACATCCCCATATCTTCAGATATTGAAGATAGGGTTTTTCCCACTCCACATATGATATGGTGTGGTAGTCACTGACTTAGTAGGAAACTTATTCAAAAGATATGCAGCTGATTCTAGTGCATAACCCCAAAAGGATCGCGGATACTCAGCGTTACTCATCATGGAACGTACCATATCCAATAAGGTTCTGTTCCGCCTTTCCGATTCACCTTTGTGTTGAGGTGTGTATGGAGGAGTAAGCTAAGAGAGAATTCCATTCTCTTTTAAGTAACTCAGGAACTCGGCACTTAAGTATTCACCATCTCGATCAGATCTAAGTGTCTTGATACTTTTGCCGGTTTGTTTTTGTACTACATTCTTGTATTCCCAGAATTTCTCAAAGGTCTCGGATTTATGTTTCATCAAGAATACATGTCCATACCTTGAGAAATTATCCGTAAAAGTAATGAAATAGGAATAAACACTTCTTGCATATATAGACATTGGACCACACACGTCGCTGTGTATGAGTTCTAAGAGCTCAGTGGCTCTTTCTCCGTATCCAGTGAACGGAGTCTTTGTCAACTTTTTTTTGAGACATGATTGACAAGTTGCATAGGACTGATATTCGAACGGATCCAAATATCACTCTTTATGTAACTTCGTCAACCGTGTTTCATTGATGTGACCCAGTCTACAATACCATAAAAAAAGCCTGATTTAATTCTGGAGACTTTCTTTTAAGTGTGTTCTGGACGTTGAAAACCTGAGCTTGATTTAATGCGTATATAATCTTATCTAGTGTACCTGACCCAATAAAATTTTGATTAAGGTGGATGTGGACCACATCGCTTACAAATGTAAAATCATAAGTTTCTTTAGAAAGTAAAGATACAGAAATGATATTACAAGCCAGACTAGGTATACACAAACAGTTACGCAAAATCAAAATCTGCCCACTTGTCAATCCTAGATGATATTCCCCTATGGATACAGCATCCACGCTCATTCCGTTAGCAACCCTGAGAGTCATATTACCTGCCTTGATAACTCTACGGTTTTGCAGAGCCTGTAATGAATTACAGATATGAGATCCTGATCCGGTATCTAGTATCCAGGAAGTAGAGTTAATTGACAGACAATTTTCAATCATAAACACATCTGAAGCCGAAACCACAACGTGCTTCGAATAATGGTTTCTGACTTTCCAAGCCCTACAGTCCTTCTGCCAATGCCCTTTCCCGTGACAATAGAAATATTCCTCCTTTCCTACTGTTAGCCCCGAAACTTTTACCCTACTCTTTCCCTCTACCTTACTGACACCGCCTATTGGCTTGGTGGAGGCCTTCTTCTTCTCTCTCTTGGATTTCGTCTTGGATCTAGAAGAGAAAGATTCCCCAATAAGCAGAGCGGGTGTCTCCCTGGATTTCTGCAGGGTGCCCTCAGCGCTCCTCAATATGTTGAGAAGTCCTATAAGTGAAACTTCTTCCCTTGAATGTTGAAATTCAAGATAAACTAGGCGTAAGCAGAGGGGAAAGACTGTAGAATCAAGTCAGTATATAACTCCTTCTCCGACGTGGTCCCAAGGTCCACGAGCTCTTCAATATAGCTAATCATCGTAAGGACATGGTCCCCTACAGATGACCCAACAACCAAGCTCGTCTGAAATAATTTCTTCGAGCTTTCATATCTTGCAATACGAGATTGCTCTCCATATAAATCTTTGGTATGGAGAAAGATGGAAGCTAAGTCCATCTTCTCGTGCTGCCTCTGGTGTTCATAATCCATTGAGGCCATCACGAGGCACTTGGCTTTCGCACTGTCTTTTTCTCATGTCTTACGTATATCAACATCCGCGACGGTGGAATCTGGACCTGAGACGGCGGGGGCTTTGGTAGTAAGGAGGTAGCCCAGCTTGTCATAAGTAATGGCCATATGGACATTTCTTAGCCAATCTTTATAGTTTGACCCAATCAATTTATTATTAACTAGCAGTAACTTAAGCCCGGTCATTTTGGTTGCTGCTATCAGGAGAGAGAGAAGAAACACTCAGTATGATACTCTTGCAAGTTTAGATTGGTTATTAGTTTATTTAAACAGGATGACTCCCACTGTTTCTCGAATCCTCCTTCAAAACATAAAAGAAGAATTAGTCAGGATTAATTTCACTGTTACGATTCTTGCTTAACCTTTCGGCCAATCTAGTGTTGGTACTTTGAGGGAGGTTTTCCAACTCTTTCGCGAAATTCCTTAATTACATAACCACTTTTTCCTAGAGGCGTAGCCCCTCTGACACCGTTCTAGGCACCTACTTGGTTTATAGTATTGATTGTTTAGTGAAAAATCTCCCGAAGAGTAGCGGATACTCACAATAGAATCGGGATCCAAATATTATCGTGTGACAACCTTGAAGGAATTCTACCAAAATCATTACACTCCAAATAGTATACAACACTAGCAAATTTCATTTTCCTTAGAAACTCCCGATGTGGATTTTTGCCCCAAGCTCTTATGGCCTTGACGAAGGCCAACATATCATAAGACGCAAGTCAAGTTCTACCCGTCATTATCCAGGTTAATTTGAACCCACCCGTACAAATCCTTGACGAAGGCCAAAATAGCTGTACGACTGTCCCAAATTAACGCATCTATCTATGTTACAGATGAATACCCAGTAGCTACCAATAACTATGCCTTGGCGAAGGTAAAAATACATAGCTTGAATATTACTGAATACTCATCTGAAATGACGGAGGGTTACGAATAGTTTTGGTAAAACCGTGAACGTAATGAACTTGATATAGTCGAAGGAACCATGATAGCTTTTAAAAGGAGTGGTTTAGGCTGCGCATTTAAAAGTTGTTTTTCAAGAAAACCGAGTGGTTTTGAAATTGTTCCAACGATTTAAACTTTGGTTTGTTTTCCTTGCATTAATCAATGTTAATGCGGTCCCATCATATAACCCTATCATTGCAGAAAATAAACGAAAATAGAACATACGCTTATGCCATCCGTATTCGCCACGGGGCCCTGTCATGCACCGTTAGGTTACTTAACTAACGGCAGAGCGGGGGTTGGACTAGCGCGGGTGAAAAACATAAGTAACGTTTATTATATATAACATATATATAGCTATTCATCTTACGCAATAATAGGCATTCCAAATCACAGATGAATATATTGGATATACTAGGAATTCCGTGTTTCCTTTTAGCCTAGAACGAAAGACAGATTCCACGGTCGTGATGAATAGCCAAACCCCATTCTAGACCCCTACGGGTGCGGCAAACTACCCACCAAAAAATTGAAGCAATCTCTCTCAATAAAATGAGTAGGCCACTCGGCACTTTAAGAACCCAGTAGTTTGTGCACCCCACCTTGGGTCTATCCTAGATGCAAGAAATGGTAAAAGAAATAATACAACGGTGGTTATAACCTCAACCCGGATGTGCCCTGCAAAAAAATATTACATCAATTATAAATCTACATGAATGAAAGAAAAGAAAATACTCTTCTCACATCCCCCGGCTATTCATCCACAACGATCCCATACTCCATATAAACAAACCATCACAATACAGATATATGAAACCCCCACTAATCGACATATAGCGATTAGCAGACGTTTAGCATCATATATACAAACACAGAATCACGATTAGCCAAGAACCTTTAGAATTTCGATCGATAAACAAAAACTGTGTATACCCCATGCACAATCCAGTACACAAAAAAATCTGGGTAGAATCCACATATGCCAAAAATCACAATTCCATGTCAAAGACCCACAGAAGAAAATTAGACCGAGTCGGCCTTGACTCGGCCGCGGAACGGCTGCCAAACACACCGTTTTGCCGCGGTTCCGCGGTGGTATTGGTAAACTACGAGCCCGATTTCTTCTGTGTTCTTATAAATGCCTGCTTGTATTTTTAAGGTCACTGAAATAATTTTTTGAGCTGTTTTGAAAATCGACAGCAAGCATGGTATGAAATTTTGATTTCGTGCAATTTTTCGTCGATCGAAATTCTAACTACTTGCTAACTAGTTAGTTAAGGTTTAGTGGGCTTTGATACCACTATAAGTCGATGTCATGCATCCTGCGGGTTCGCGGGGAGGCGGAATTTACAAAAAACATTTTCTACAAGTTTCGCAACACCGAATAAACTCCAGAATCTTAACAGAAACCTTAACTAGCTAAACTATATGGAGGTTTAATTACTATGAAGAGTGTTATACCTCCTAGAACCTTGTCTTTCGGGTCTTCTTCTCTTCCTCTTCTTGAGCTCCTCGAAGATCTGGATCAAGCTTGCAACGTTAGCCTCCTCACGTCAAAGACGATCCACCCGAGAGTATGTGCTTAAAGCTCCAACCTCTAAACCGAGGTAACTAGGGTACTTAGTTGTCGGGCTTCCCTTGCACCTAGTCTAGGGTTGGTTCCATGAAGAGAATGATGCACCTTGCTTGAAGACTTCACTAATCCAAGATAATTTACCTTGAAGAATCTCAAACCCAAGCTCTTGCTTCACTAATCAAGTATTAGTAAAGCAAACACCCTAATCTAAGTGGCTAGAATAGATGAGGATTATGAAATAGAAATTTTGCTCTCTTTTGTTTTCAATTTCTCACACTTATTCATCACAAATCAAAAACCAAGTGAAGCTTTTTCACAAAGGAAGAAGAAGAAGAATCATGAGCTAAACCTTTTGCGATGAATAATGAATTATTGTTGTGGTTACAAATCAACCATGAGTTAAGCATGAAGGCTTAACCCTTGTAGAGAATAAACTAGGTTAAAGGGTTTTGGGTTGGGTTAAGAAATATCTACGCAAAATATCATAGCAAGTGACAAAAGTCAAAGATTCATGGAAACTTCATGCATTCTTAACCCTAATCCAAAACCTAACCATGTTTAAACTCTACAAAGCATGTTGCATTAGAAACCCTAACATGTTACAATATTATATATCACATATATAATATATTTTGTAACAAAAGAAAATAATACAATTAACATATATCGCATATATATCAATGTATCTTCCCATGAGAAAATGAATCAATAAAGTGAGCTTACATTAGTTAATGTAATGTGATATATCTCATATATAATATACATTAAATTATCGAATCAACACTTGATCCGATAATCCGGCTATTTCACAAATAACCGACTAATATAACAAGTATCAGTTCATCGAATCAACACTTGATCCGATGACCCGGCTATATCACATATACCCGGCCGATATCACATATCGCGAGAATCGAATACGGTATCACACACTCGTATTATTCCCGGTCCCGCACATATCACATATGTGCTCCTACTCCGTTTTGCCTAAGCCAGAAAACCTCTGTGTAGGACTCTAAAGAATCGTCAATACGCCGGCAGTAGGTGATGATCATATCAAACACCCACAAGCTGCAAGCGGTCAGCTAAACGTAACAGCTACCCAGGTATTGAGCGATCAGAAGATCAACAAGCAAGCCTGTACATTCTCCTGCGAATCCAATCAGTAACACTACCGTACAGTCCGGTCTCTTCGTCTGATATGTCGCATATCTCGCCTAGGGGTGGTAAACGTCAGACCCCGGTAGCTCGATAAGTCGTGTCGATATGAGGTCCATAACAGTTTGAGAAACTACTGATAACACTTACCAGTAAATCTCAGCAACCCTTGCCAGGGATTTCTAGTTATAGCCAATCGAACACAACGCAACATCAACTCCCTATACCGGGAGAGACGAAACCCCTCCTATCGCTCATTGCCTCCATGTGATTCGGGACTGTACCCAAAAGCCACCGTTTTGCATGCCCTCTTGGACGTGGTATGATGGAAATCAAAGCACAGTGGGAATCACACAAGACTCTATGACGATCTCGGGTCTACAGACTAACCTGTACCAGTGTCACCAGAGAACTGTCATCTGACGTGAGGTATAATACCATCTGGGAGTTCTCGTCGAGTTCGTCCAGTGTACCCAGTCTCTACTGAGCACCCGTATACTGTCTCTGATGTCAAACACCAATGGATATGGGATCATCCATCGCCCATCTACATGGGTCGAGAAGCATACGCTAGTCTACTCTGGTATATCGATGTCCTGTCTCGATACACCTACGACTAGGAACATTTGAAGGATGTACTTAGCGACTACTATGTCCCCACTAGTATGATCTGCATCATAGTCCTGGTAGTCAAGTACTCATCCTAAGGGCTTTATCAACATGTAACATAGAGACTATCAGAGTACATGTTAAGATAAAGAGCAACCAGATAGCATACTATCATGTCAAGCAAGAAAGTACTCACTATATATGTCCAAGCATCCACTACAATATATATCGTATGTACAGTAATGGCCTCTAGGGCATACATATAACTAACAATCTCCCACTTGCACTAGGGCCATCTGTTGCAGTATCTCATACCCAACAATCAGCTGTGGTTGAAGTATCTCATACTCAACCATCACATAAAAGTCTTTACTGGGAAATAGGCCTTTGTGAGTGGATCCGCGCAATTGTCCTCTGTATCTACTCTCCTATCCTCGATCTCCCTGGAGATCATCCATCTCCATGATCAGGTGATACTGCCTAAGAATATGTCTGGATCACTGATGGGACGGGGGTTCCTAGGCATAAGCCACAACTCCATTGTCACACAATGGTAGGAACGGAGTTCATCTCATGAACTTATATATATCCATACTGCCTCTTTGGTAGCATCCTTGGTAACGATGTATCTTACCTTTAATCGTCTAGTATGTCACGGTATCTAGCTTAGAACTCTTCCAACATACCATCCCTCTACTGAGGGTAAAGACAATGTATGTGACTGACAATCAGTCGACCTTACCACCCTAGAAGCTTTCCAGTGATTCTTCCCAGGATCGATTAATACCATCTCACTACACCTAGTGAGAATCCTAACATCCAATTAGATCTATCTCATAGATCAAAAACCCAGGATTTAGGAGGTATCACCTTGATCCTATATGGAGAATCCTTATGATAAGAGGAGATTGACCTAGCGTAGCATAGGAAACTCCTTCCCTATCAAGAGTATATCTTCCACGTACCATACGAGGAACACCACCATACTCCCTACTACCTTTTTGTATATACTAGGTTCATCTACCATTTTGATGAAGTCAAACTCTTTGACTACCATATCAAAACAGATGTTCCAACTCCGCGATTCCTGCTTTAACCTGTAAAGCAACTTGCACATGTTTCCGCTGCTCCCACTGTCTACGAAGCCCTCTGGCTATGTATTTATAGACGCCTTCTTCTAAATCATCATTTAGAACAGCAGTCATGACACTCAACCGCCAGATATCGTAGTCATGGTATGTATCAATGGCAAGTAGGATCTGGATGGACTTAATCATAGACAGTAGAAAAGGTTTCATTATTATCCACACCTGGTCGATGATGAAAACCTTTTGCAATAAGCCTTAGTTTTGAAAGTCTCAACTTTTCCATGTACACCTAGTAATCTTCTCAAGATATACTTGCTTCTGATGGGGATTTAACTCTTCAGATAAAGCAACCAAAGTCCATACTTTGTTGGTGTATATAGATTCCATCTCAGATTGCTTAGCATCCAGCCATTCTTACAGAGTCCCTACTCCTGATGGCCTGCTCGAAACTAGTTGGGTCATCATCTCATGATGCAATCCTCGCTCCCACTGTCATAGAGAAACCGAAGTATCTCTCAGGTGGATGAGGAACCCTACCAGATCGGCGGAGAGGCTGAGCTTCGTTGGAGACTATTGAATCCTCCGGATTTACCAAATCATCAGCTGCAGTTTGTATAGCTGGAACTCCTTCCAGTTCTACCTCATGACCACTAATTTCTTCACAAGAAATTCCCTTTTTCTCAAAAAGGTGGCATGCCGAGAAATAAAACACCTTTTGTTCCTCGGTTCGGTAGAAGATATTCCCTTGCGTATGCTTAGGATATCCAACCAACTTCCATAGAACTGACATTGCCTCGAGCTTGTCCGGATTTTGCTTTTAGACATTGGCCGGACAACCCCAAATCTTAACATCCTTAAGAGATGGGCTCTTCCCATACCATATCATATATGGAGTGGTGGGCTCCTAATTTGGTTGGAACCCTATTCAATAGGTATGTAGCTTCTCAAGTGCATAACCCCCAAAAAGAAAATAGGTTACTCAGTAATACTCATCATAGAGCACACCATATCACATAGGGTGCGATTGCTCCACCCCGATGCACCTACGAGCTGTGGTGTATACGGAGGAGTAATGCTGAGAGAGAATCTCATTCTCCTTTAGAATAGTCCAAGAATACCGTGCTCAAGTATTCTCCTCCCTGATCTCATCAAAGGACACAATACTTATACCCATTTTGGTTCTCTACTTCTGACTTATATTCATTGAATTTCTCAAAAGGTTCAGACTTGTGTTTCAACAGGAACATATGTCCGAATCTTAAGAGATAATCAGTGAATGTAATGAAGTACAAAGAACCAGTCCTGACATGTGTAGACAGGGGACGTACATACATCATCATGTATCAATCCCAAAAGTTCATTAACTCTTTCTCTGTTTCCAATAAACAGAGCCGTGGTCATCTTTTCTTTGTGACATGACTGGCAAGTTTCACAAAATGTAAATTCAAACTGATTTGAATATGCATCTCTATGTAACTTATCTAGTCAGGTCGCATTGATATGACCTAGTCTACAATGCCTTAAGAAGGATTCGTTCATTTCTGAACTCTTCCTCTTGTGTATGTTCTGTACGTCAAGAACTGTGGTTTGATTTAGAACGTATATGCTTTTAGATAAAGTACCTGAACCAATCAACTCTTGATATAGTAAATGTTCAAAACATTATCCAACAATACAAAATTATATCCTTCTTTACTAATAAAGAGACTGATATGATGTTGCACTTCAGGTTCGGTATCTAATAATATTCGTTCAGAATCAAAGTATCTTTGTAATATAGGGTGATAACTGCCAACATACTTGGCTGCAACAATTGCACCATTTCTAACTCTTAAAACTTATCACCCGTTCTCAGTTCTCTACCTATCTTTAGCCCATGTAATATATTACATATCTGGGATCCTGATCCGGTATCTCATACCCAGGACGTAAAGGATACTGAGAAACAGTTCTTTGTAATGAACACACCCGAAGAAGATGCATCAACATGTACTTTCTTCGTTTGGGTGGCATGGGAATCCTGGTAATCCCCAATTTCCTGCTCGGTCTTATAACAATTATAAGTTGGAGCGGGACCAACGTTCCCTAGCGCAGTATAACAAGCGGGTTCGGTCAATACATCCATTTTATTATCTTGATTAAGGCGTGACATGGTCACTACCTGGAGAGAGAGAGAAGAAAACACTCAGCGTATGCTCTTGCAAGATTAGATTGGTTATTAATATATCTAATCAGGATGGCTCACACTGTTTTAGTCAAATCTTCGTTCAAACCCTAAAAGGAAAGACTAGCTGGGATTAATTACACGCTACAATTTCGCCAATCTTTCAGCCAGGTCAGTGTCGGTACTTTAAAGGAGGTTCCCCATGCTTTCGCACGGACCTAATTAAAATAAACCTCGTTTTCTCAGGGGCGTAACCCCGTTAATACCTTTCTAGACACCTACTTGATCGGCTATTTGTAATGTGTAAAACTCTCCCAGGAGCAACTCTTACTCGCAACGGGTATCAGGATCCAACTATCTCATAAGAGGTATGCAATCTCATTGCAAATTTCAACACTTGAAATTCCCGATAATATTTTACCCCTAGCAGCTATATGACCTTAACATAGTCAACAAATCATAAGTGATAGTCAAGTTCAACCCGTCATTTCCCGATTGAATTAAACCCACCCGTACGACCCTTAACATAGTCAACAAAGTCGCACGACTACCCTAATCCAATCGCATCATATGCTTATACAGATAAGCACTAATCAGCTACCGCACACTACGCCTTAACATAGTCAACAAACGTAGCACGAATACTAACTAGTACTTATCTGAAACGACGGAGGGCTACGACAGGTTTTTAAGAAAACCTTTTGCATAATAAACTTGATATCGTCGTAGAATCAAATGATTTTAAATGGAGTGTTTTTGAGGCTTTTACTAGTTTTGCTAAAGAGGTCACTCCCGGTGAAGGGATCTCGGCTCTTTCCTTATCGAATAAGGTGCAGGATATTTCACAAATACCACTATGCAAAACAAGAACTACAAAAGCAATCAAAAGACAAAACCGAGGGTTGTAGCATCTGCCAATTATTGCTAAAGAGTTCACTCCCGGTGAAGGGATCTCGGCTCTTTCCTTATCGAATAAGGTGCTGGATGTTCTACAAGGAACACCGCTATGCAAAGCAACAACTAGAGATACCTATTTTTGAAAATTCGATTCCACAACATCTTTAGGTTTCTTTTATTTCATTAATCTCATTAATGAAGTCCCATTTTATTATGCTTCACAAGTATCAGATATGAAACGAAATCAACAATATATAATATATATCTCATATATATAATATAAACATTCGTCTCAGGCAGTAATATGATCTCATCACAGAACATTGCAGCAGAAGAACATATATGAAATATTGGATATACTAGAAGGTTCATGTTTTAATACGAGCCTGTATAAAACACGGATTCCACGGTCGCGATGAATAGCCAATCCCACACCCCTAGACCCCTACGAGAGCGGCAAGTAACCCTGCCAATTCTAGAGTTAGGAGACCTGATCTCGACTCCTCAAGATGGTCTCCCACTGGACCCTAGAACCCGGTTACTTGTGCTCCCCGCCTTGGGTCTATCCTAATGCGGAAAAGTAAATAATATACAATGGTGACATCATCCTCAGCCCGGAAGTGCCCCAATAAAAGAATATTACATACAATGAATTTTACATGAATGAAAATGAAAAACTCTCATCTCACATAAAACTCCCGGCTATTCAAAACACGATGATCCAATATAACATATCACAGCAACAAATAATATCTCATATCATCAACGTAAGTAAATATGCGTATCCCAATTGTCGTTGATGTATAGCAACGAAACCGGCGATACACCACATATTACACTTACGGTCGCAGAAAAGAAAGTGAAAAACTATAACAGTTGGAATCCGCAACCACCTTAGATATCATAAACCCAACGTATCTCATACTTTGGATTTTATGCCTAACCAAATGAATTCCTTAGACATCGCATGCCTAACAATTATAAACCCCACATTTTAGTCTCAATCTTGAAAACACTTTTCAACATCAAGTCGGGCAATTCAACAAGATTCCCGACATCCTGATCGAATGCTCGTCGGAAACTTTAGTAGACGGCCGCACCCCCCGATACCGTCGACAAAGTGCACTAAGGCGGAACACCGCTGCCGCGAGCACCGGAACGGATGCTTTAGGCGACGGGGTTCTCCTACATTCACTTGGTCGGGGCTATGGGGCATGGTTATCTATTAAGTTTACCCGGCGAGTATCCGCGTACGCTACGTGATTGTGACGGACTTTTGATCGCATCAAAATCCCGTGGCAACCAATCAAATGAGAGTAAACTGCTAGATTTATAACATTCAAATTAGTTATCTCATAACTACTTGTAGATTCCAAATATTGTATCACATTCCAGAATATCATAACGATATTTAACGTTTCGATCGAATCAACATACACCCACGTTTTACCCCAAGAGCTCAACACTTGAGCAAAGTTACAAATACCCAAAATCGCGCCACAGTTCTATGGTCCAGCCGTAGGAGTTAACCAACGCCTCACCTATGACACCACGGAACTACGGCTAACCCGAAGGTTCGTTCGCGGTTCCGTGGGCATAGAATCGAGTTAAGATTATTATGTCTTCTAGGGGGTCCATAGGATACTTGAGCGACTTTTGAATATAAAGTTAACTTAGGAAAATTACAACACTTGGAAATTTCAGCGGGGTAGAAAGTGTGGTGTTCGATGTTCGTTCGAACTGTTAAAAATAGTCAAGGTTACCAATACAGTGTTAAATAATACGACTACGAAGCACTACTAATTAGCCCCAGGTCAAACCAATCATCACATGAAAATTAGGCTAAATAAACAATACTAAGAAACCCAAAATGAAGCCAAAAGAGCACAGGAGGAATACGGGGGGCAGAAGAACCCTCAGGGCCGACCTGGCCGGAATTTGAGGCTTGGGGATCGGCCCAAAACCGATCCCCTCCCTCCGTATTTCTCCCAAGTTCTTGTAATGTCCCAAATATCATTCTGCAGTCGTTTGAAAAAAAATTAAAGGACTTTTTGCAAAATTTCCAGAGAGCAAGTCCTAATACCGTATTTCGAAGTGATTTTCGTTTTCGTAATTGTTATAACACCATATCTAGAATTCTAGTTTGGCTCTGATACCACTGTTGGGCTTCCCTTGCACCTAATCTAGGGTTTGGTAGCATCACACATGCCACTTTAAAAATTTAGAGAGGTGCAAAGCAAGTAAACCAAGAATCATGCTAGAATTACTAGGGTAACAAGTTTGTATCACATACAAAGAAGTAAAGAGATAGGGATTACAACCTTTGTAGTCAGTTCCTACGCTTTATAAGCTCCGTGTTGAGGTCCCTTCGCTGTGATCATCATAAACTCCGACTCTCGAGAGGCTCCATAAAGAGAATGATGCACCTTACTTGAAAACTTCACTAATCCAAGATGATCTAGCTTGAAGAATCTCAAACCCAAGCTCTTGCTTCACTAATCAAGTATTAGTAAAGCAAACACCATAATCTAAGTGGCTAGAATAGATGAGGATGATGAAGTAGGAATTTTGCTCTCTTTTGTTTTCAATTTCTCATACTTATTCATCACAAATCAAAAACCAAGTGAAGCTTTTTCACAAAGGAAGAAGAAGAAGAATCATGAGCTAAACCTTTTGTGATGAATAATGAATTATTGTTATGGTTACAAATCAACCATGAGTTAAGCATGAAGGCTTAACCCTTGTAGAGAATAAACTAGAGTAAAGGCTTTTGGGTTGGGTTAAGAAATATCTACACAAAATATCATAGCAAGTGACAAAAGTCAAAGCTTCATGAAGCTTCATGGAAGCTTCATGCATTCTTAATCCTAATCCAAAACCTAACCATGTTTAAACTCTACAAAGCATGTTGCATTTGAAACCCTAACATGTTACAATATTATATATCACATATATAATATATTTTGTAACAAAAGAAAATAATACTTAACATATATCGCATATATATCAACGTATCTTCCCGTGAGAAAATGAATCAATAAAGCGAGCTTACATTAGTTAATGTAATGTGATATATCTCATATATAATATACATTAAATTATTGAATCAACACTTGATCCGATAATCCGGCCATTTCATAAATAACCGACTAATATAACAAGTATCATTTCATCGAATCAACATTTGATCCAATGACCCGGCTATATCACATATACCCGGCCGATATCACATATCGCGAGAATCGAATACGGTATCACATACTCGTATTATTCCCGGCCCTGCACATATCACATATGTGCTCGTACTCCGTTTTGCCTGAGCCAGGAAACCTCTATGTAGGACTCTAAAGAATCGTCAATACGCCGGCAGTAGGTGATGATCATATCAAACACCCACAAGCTGCAAGCGGTCAGCTAAACGTAACAGCTACCCAGGTATTGAGCGATCAGAAAATCAACAAGCAAGCCTGTACATTCTCCTGCGAATCCAATCAGTAACACTACCGTACAATCCGGTCTCTTCGTCTGATATATCGCATATCTCGCCTAGGGGTGATAAACGTCAGACCCTGGTAGCTCGATAAGTCATGTCGATATGAGGTCCATAACAGTTCGAGAAACTACTGATAACACTTACCAGTAAATCTCAGCAACCCCAATCGAACACAGCGCAACATCAACTCCCTATACCGGGAGAGACGAAACCCCTCCTATCGCTCATTGCCTCCATGCGATTCGGGACTGTACCCAAAAGCCACCGTTTTGCACGCCCTCTTGGATGTGGTATGATGGAAATCAAAGCACAGTGGGAATCACACAAGACTCTATGACAATCTCGGGTCTACAGACTAACCTGTACCAGTGTCACCAGAGAACTGCCATCTGACGTGAGATATAATACCATCTGGGAGTTCTTGGCGAGTCCGTCCAGTGTACCCAGTCTCTACTGAGCACCCGTATACTGTCTCTGTTGTCAAACACCAATGGATATGGGATCATCCATCGCCCATCTACATGGGTCGAAAAGCATACGCTAGTCTACTCTGGTATATCGATGCCCTGTCTCGATACACCTATGACTAGGAACATTTGAAGGATGTACTTAGCGACTACTCTGTCCCCACTAGTATGATCTGCATCATAGTCCTGGTAGTCAAGTACTCATCCTAAGGGCTTTATCAACATGTAACATAGAGACTATCAGAGTACATGTTAAGATAAAGAGCAACCAGATAGCATACTATCATGTCGAGCAAGAAAGTCCTCACTATATATGTCCAAGCATCCACTACAATATACATCGTATGTACAATAATGGCCTCTAGGGTATACATATAACTAACATTAGTTTGCTAAGTTAAGTAGCCTAGATGATATAGAGTATCTAGTGGAGTGTTTTATCTCATGAGACTCTATGTTTCACAACTCATGTGAGAGTTAGAGTCTTAAGGAAGAAGGAGCGGAAACTATGGAGAGAGAAAGCAAAAATGCAAATGAGCTAGAGTTGTGCAAGTGTGGAGAATGGCTCATCTCATCAATAACGAAGCATGGATTATTTTCTTATAGAAAATAGCTACCATGTTTCATTAGTGAACACAAACCAATAAGCAAATGTATAAGCTATGCTTCATACCCATGCCATAAATATATCCAATTACACCTCATTAATTTATTTTGCAAAAATAGATAAACCAAATAATGAGGTGTCCTCTTCTAAAAGTATCTCTTGTGAAATTATAAGAATACCCTCACCGTATATACGTACCCGTATTCGTATTCCGAAAAATACGAATACAATGAGATGATAACAATCCAATAATATAATACTAGGATTCGGTTTAAACCAAAGACCAATAGTATTATCCGCCCGAACATCATCCGTGTAGCCAGTACACGTATGTGATCGGAACCCTGCCGTAAAACCATACGGCCTATACATCGTTTCGCCCGAAACAGAGAAACCATCTATGCGGGACTCTAAAGACTCGACAGTACACTGGCAGTGGGTTTAACCACAAGTCCGTCAGCGGTACTAGATGCACGTAACGGCTACCCAGGTATCTGTCAATAAGAAGGACGATGAGTAAACTCATCCGAACTCCTACTGAGCCTATCTGTAGCAATCTCCGTACAGTCCGGTCTGTTCGTCTAAGATACTCGCATATCGGACCTAGGGTGATGGTAAACGTCAGACCCCTAACAGCGCAATAAGTCGTGCCGGAGTAGAGCCCAATACACCCTGAGAAACAACTGGAGTATCTACCAGTAAATCTCGCCTGTCCTGGCCAGGGACTTTGTATAATGGCTTTCCGA
Organism: Agapanthus africanus; assembly: GCA_030015575.1. Classification (NCBI taxonomy): domain Eukaryota; kingdom Viridiplantae; phylum Streptophyta; class Magnoliopsida; order Asparagales; family Amaryllidaceae; genus Agapanthus; species Agapanthus africanus. The sequence continues at coordinate 681,772,640 of CM057344.1, forward strand.
ACACAGCGCGATATGAACCCCCAATACCGGAAGAGATGAATCCTATCTAACCGCTACTGCCTCCAAGTGCTTCGGGACTGCACCCAACCACTACCTGTTTGCACGACTCATTTGAGTCGTGGTAGGATAGTAATCTAAGTGCAGTGGGAACACACTTGAGACGAATAGTGATATCAAGTCAACGGACTAATTTGTATTCATGCCACCCGGGAACTGCTACCTGAAAATGGGTATAATACCAACCAGCAGTTCCCAACGAGTCTGTCCAGTGTAACTCATAACCCAATAAGCACATGTATACTATCTCCAGTACTACATACTAATGGCTGTGGGACAGACCATCTCCCATGCTGGGATGAGAAGAGTATACACTAGTCTATTTTGGAATATCGATACCCCGTCTCGATAATCCTACGACTAGGGATCTATATAAGGATGTGCTTATAGACTGCCCAGCCCCCACTAGTGTGACTGCCATCACAACGCTGGTAGTCAAGCAAAGATCCTAAAGGCTCTACCAATATGTATAAGCGATATGCTAAAAGAAACATATGCACATATTGAGGTAGAATCAAATTAAGTAGCATACTACCATTTTGAGTAAGACTGTTATTATAACTATGAATATCCCAAGCTTCCAATATATAATATACAATCCAGTATGATACAATAATGGCCTTTAGGGCATATATCACTAACAGAAATAATCAAAGGGTTATGTGCAAGGAATGGAAATGGGCATGAGCATGGGTGTGAGCCATGCCTCATGTCTCCATGTCTCCTTCTCTTTCTCTTTATATAAAATTCTTTTCAAGCAACCAAATACAAATAACAATAAGCTCTTAATATCTTAGCAACTTGCCATACCACCCTAAACATGGTTAAAAGTAAAACTTGGTTTAATATAGTAACTAGTATAGATCAATACTTTAAACCAATTTAATAAATCCCATTTAAATAATTTTCCGGAACTAATTTGGGACAATTTGGGATTAGGCACTTTTTCGGAACTAATTAGGAATTTATATTCATTTTAAAACTATTTAGAGAATTGGCACAATCAGATCACAACAATACCATATAGGCGCCACATGAGACTAGCAGTTGTTGGGGTAAGTCTTATTCCGCACTTTTGTAAGTGCGAATTAAGACCCAGAGTGCGGAATAAGACCCAGGGAACCAAGTCTGAGCCAAGTCTTCAAGCTTGGTTCTCAGGTTGATGCCAAAATTTATTGTACTTGCAAAGTGCAGAATAAGACTTGGCCTCATCCAGAGAGCCAAGTTTTCATGCTTGGCTCCCTGACTGAGGCCAAAACCGAATAAGCCTCAGAGAGTCAAGATTTTATATTTAGCTGAGGCCAAGATCTATTTCGCACTTGCAAAGTTCGGAATAGAACTTCAACAAAATCTCAACCACCATTCTCATATGGCATCTATGTGGTATTGATGTGACCCGATTGTGTTAATTCTCTAAATAGTTTTAAAATGTGTGTAAATCCCTAATTAGTTTGGAAAAAGTATCTAATCCCAAATTCTGTCTGCCCCTTTCAGATCCCCTCGCCCCGATGCTCTCCAAGACCCCGGCATCTACAGGTAATTTTTTTTATATAAAAAAAATTAGTTATTGGAAATTTTTGTTATTCTCATAGGGATGATTGACAAAATTGTATGTGTCTTGATAATTTCACAGGTTACATGAAGGCGTCATGCAATTTCGGAGAGAGCATCAAAGAAATCGTTAATGAAGATTTTGGTGATGGCATGTAAGTTGAAGTCACCCCTTTTGCCTTATAGTTTATTGAAAGCTTTGTCAAAATTGCCACCCATAAGATTGTAATTGTTTCAGCACAATGCGAGAAAAAAAAATCTACGGGGAGAACATCGGTCAATCAACTATGATCATTTTGAGGTTTTACAATGGATTGGACTATCATTTAGACAACGTGAGAAAAACTTCGCAGTAGCTTGTAGGAATAATTGATTGGATGCTTGGGAAGAGATTTCAAGCTTGAGGCGTGTCTGGTCATAAACGAAGACATAGCCAGGATTTAGAGCACCGGGCGAGGGTTTTGGATTTTGTATGAATATATGAGTTGTGGAACATGTTTCATTTTGCTCTTGGCTATATTTGTTCCTTAGGATTGAAAATAATTTCATATATAATATACCATATTTTCCTCTTCTTTTAGACTTCTATGTAGAGAATTTGACGTATGCCAATTGATAATCTAGAACTATACCAAGCCATTTTCTTGTCATAGCTTCCTGAACCAGGAATTTGACACTTATTCGGAGAGGGTTGACTTCAGGTCGAAACCAGCAATAAAACTTTGTGAGATCCTTGCTGAAAGTTTGCTTCATAGCTGAGCTCATTTGGATGGGAAAAGGCCTAGATGATGATGATGAGTTGTTCCAAGCCATACTATGATTTAACCTTAAAGCGCACATGCAAATTGTAGAGCTTCCAAAATGTAATGTTAATTCAAACTAAAGAGGCTACAAAGATATATTCTTATAAAATCGCTCATAAACACAACATGGATCGACACTTGATGCATACTCCAATCTGGAAACATACTCCAATCTTGAAAATTGCCAAGATAGAACTATTGAAGGTTCAGCTGAAACATGTCGGGCGTTAGCTGTTTCTTACTAGTTCTGTTGGGGTTAATACAAAACATGGCCAAAACAAACTCGGAACCGTGATCAAACAAAAGCAAATGAAAATTCATTCAAACCTCAAAGTAAAAAATAAAAATGAGCAAGAAGTTGGAATCATGATGAAACAAAAGCCAAGGAAAATCTATTAAACCTCTAATTAAATAAAAATGAGCAAGATGAAAAGGAAAAAGTGGGAAATGGAGAAAGGTAATTGATAATCGCGGCTGTAGTCCATCAGGATAGCAGTATGCCATGCTTGGGTTTCTTTAAATATACTTCGAAATCTAACTATGGGAAAGTTGTCAAACAGTTTTAGAATTTCCGGCTTGTTTGCATGAGCATCAAAACAAAACCCATATCATTAGATACACCGATCATTCATTGTATCCTAATTGAAAACGGCATGCGCTGTTGGAGCCACAGGAAATTGAATATATATAAATTTATGTGAGCAAGAAGTTGGAATCATGATGAAACAAAAGCCAAGGAAAATCTATTAAACCCCTAATTAAATAAAAATGAGCAAGATGAAAAGGAAAAAGTGGGAAATGAAGAAAGGTAATTGATAATCGCGGCTGTAGTCCATCAGGATAGCAGTATGCCATGCTTGGATTTCTTTAAATATACTTCGAAATCTAACTTTGGGAAAGTTGTCAAACAGTTTTAGAATTTCCGGCTTGTTTGCATGAGCATCAAAACAAAACCCATATCATTAGATACACCGATCATTCAATGTATCCTAATTGAAAACGGCATGCGCTGTTGGAGCCACAGGAAATTGAATATATATATATAAATTTATGTGATATCATGACTTGAGATCCAACGGAAGCATGTCCATATGTGTAATCAAACCGAAGGATTTAACGAAGTAATAATAGAATGGTTTTAGGTTTAATTATATTCTTCTTTATTATCTGCAGCATGTCAGCAATAGATTTCTACTGCTCTGTCGACAAGGTTCAAGGTGTTGATGGAAAAGAACGAGTTGTTGTTACATTCGATGGGAAATATCTGCCGTACACTGAGCAGGTTAATTGTGCGCTTATTTTTATTTATAACCCAATTTCCATCAATTAAAGACTTTCTATTTTGATTAGCCGTGCACTTTTTTTATTTATAACCCAATTTCCATCAATTAAAGACTTTCTATTTTGATTTGCAATAATAAGCAGACGACACGTTTGAAATATGACCATAAGGACTTCACCCTTGCACGTCGACATAATTCTGTGTTCTTTCCCATCAGTTTTCTAACGCTGACATAAAATTAGAATTTTTTTTTCTACTACCACTGGTTTACTGTAATCAAATAGCTATTCTAAAGAAATGTCTGCGCAGGTCATAAATTCTATATGCAACACTATTTTTTCTTTGTTCTTCACAGAAAATTGAGCATATGGTCTCAAGGAAGAAATAGAACCAGAGGTTGCTCCCATGCATCAAGGAGGAGTTGCATTGTATATCGTGTGTGTAACGTTTCTCAGTGTACAACAATTGCTCTTCTTGAAGTAGAATTTCGTATTGTAGGTTATAACAAATAGTAAATAAAAATATGGTTGTGTTCGCATTGAGACAATATAATAATTGCATCGCGGTTGCTGACATGGGTGTGTCAGGTAATTAAATTCTGGACCTTTCATCATATGCTAATGCATATGGCAGAAAAACATAACCCCCGACTTTTATCTAATCCGAGGCAAATTCTCTCTGTAAAGTGGCAAATGGTTTCATCAAAATCTAATGCAGAAACCAAGTATTCGATGTCAAATCGGCCTGCTAATGATAGAAACTATGATCTGTATATATGATTACTAAATGATAGAAATTATGATCTGTATATATGAGAATCATTCACAGCAATAGCTAATATATCTTTCATACAGTAGAGAGCTAGCTTTACCGTGAAAGTTGCTCATATTGCTCAAATTCGTAATATAACTTACTAGTGAAACGATGACGAAGCTTACATAGATCTTTAAAGAAACTCATTCTTGCTGCAATTGCATTTGGACAGGTGAATCGTTCAAAAATCAATTAATGAAGTGAATAAATAAATAAATAAATAAATACAAGGAGTTTCTCCGCCATATCATATTACATATGAATAGTCGGTGATGGCCGGCCAGTTGTACATAGCAAATGTCTCTCCTTGGTGCAAAATTTGAGGGATTCTGGTAAAGCGATCTTATTTTGCTTTCTTCCCACGCGGAGTGCTTTTCCTCCCCATCCCTTCCTTTTGTTCTTTCTGTTCTTTCATCATCTTCGCTGCCATCACCGGGGCCAAATGAAACCTCGGAGTGATAAGCTCTGGTGTTCTTGTTTGCCGATCAAATGCCCGCACACAAATATATCCTGAAAAAAGAACATATAACTAGAAATATCATATGCAGACCTTGGGGTGATACTCTCTCTCCTCACCCCCACCCACCCCGACCTCACCGTCTCCCCTCTCTCCCTAACCGATTCCTTTAATTCTCAACAAGTTCACAACCTCAAAATCGCCAAGCCCATCTTCAAACACATCCTCACAAAGCAAATCCTCGTCTCTGACCACTTTCTAACACAATGGTTAATTGTTTTGCATGGCCGGCATAGTTAAAAGAGCCCATGATTTTGGTAATGGATAGGAGAGCTTGGGGTTGTGACGGACGGTGGATCGCGTCAAGATGTTACCTTCCGTTGATCTGCCGATGGCGGCGATAGACGGCTGAGATTCGATCTGGAGGCTGGCTCCTGAAGCGTGTGGATCTCAATGGGTTTGAGGTTGTTTGCACCGAGCTACCTGCAAGGAAGTCCCGGGATAGTTGTACCACCGAGGACCCTCCGACGGTCAAGTTAGAGAGGAAATCCGAGCATAGTAACAGCTTAGTGGAGTAAAAATAGCATACTTGAACCGTCTGAAGAAGGGGTTTATATAGCGGTGGCAACAGGCAGGGCAGGCGCGAGAATCACGCCGGTCGTTACGCTTCCGACGTCACGCCCGCGCGATGGGTGAGATCTCCCATTAATGGCGAGACAGGCTCGTTAATGGAGAATCGTGATGGCGTGGAACGTGGGATGTGGCCGGTGGATATCTCGCGCATGGCGAGATTCGCGGGATGGCGGTTGTGCCTGTGAGCGGTGTCGTTGGTCGGTCAACGAGACCGAGAAAGATGACCTCGGCGGGAGAGCCAATGTATCTTGGTTCTGCAGTAGCCCAGGGACGAGCGAGGAGGCCGATTGTGCAGGGGCTCGGAGGTGAGCCAGCGGTTGTTCGTAGGACGAGCATAGGAGTGGTCTGGTCGGCCACTGTAGGTCCTTTCTCGTGAGCTTTGGGACACGTCATCCGCCACGTGTCATGATCTGGGAGATCACCGATATCAAGCATCGTCATTAGCCACCCTCTCTCGTCCCGACCAGCTGACGGGTCGGGTCGAGAGTGGTCTGCCGAGTCATCCGAGTTGAGCTCCTTTTCGAAAATATCGTCGGGGCGTGTTCCGGGGCAATTTGTTGTATTTTCTGGATGACGCCAGCGAATCAGGGGTGCGATATTTGCATTAAAGAGGGTGCGCCGGATCGTGCGTACAGATACTGAAGCGACTGCCCACATGTCGGGCGCTGGTTGGCTGACCTGACGGGCCGCAGGCTTCTGACGTCCGATGGGATACGGCCAATGCGCGTGCGGCAGGTGGAACGATCGTGGTCGTCGAATGTACTGAACCGTTTTGGCGGGAGATGACTGTCGCCGTAGGATGTGCACGCTGGCAGCGATAAATAGAGGAGGGGTCTGATTCAGGATCCATATCTCTTCATATTTTCCTCGTTCTGAATCTTGTTAGCTCGGCGCTCTCCTCTTTAGGTCGGATCTTTGGGTTTTCTCTTCCCGAGGACTTCTCTCCACCAGGGTAGATGTCTTCTTTTGATGAGTCTGTAGATGTCGTAGGGGTAGATTCTAGGGATTCTTCCACTGAGTCGGAGTCTTTCCGGGGAGTTGTCAGATCCTCTTCCCGAGGTCACGCGGCTGGGGCGGTTCCCAGAGCGGTGGTGGCGGACGCCCCTAGTGTGTCGTCCTCGGTGAGGTATGAGGACGAGCTTGCCACCGCTCGGGCTCGTTTCCATATCCCTTCCGGCTACACGCTACGATTGGCCGAGGAAGGAGATAGGGCAGATCAAGTACGGGATAGAGAGATTGCCTTGTACCTGGAAGCCATTTGGACCGGAATGCACCTGTCTTTCTCTCCCGAGGTTGTTGGAGCGCTAAATTACTTTAGGCTAGCCTCGGGCCAGCTAGTGCCGAACTCCTGAAGGATTCTCCTTGGATTCCTGGTCCGGCTGAAGTTGCAGATGATCCCCTTCAATCTGTCCATCCTTGCCTCCTCTCTCATTTACAAAAGTCACCCGGCACTCGCGCGGGCGACCCGAGGTGGGTTTAACTCTCCTTTAGGAAACAACGGGGGAGTACAGCCGGGTCGGGTGTCGTCATCATGCCTTCTTCCATCTACGATTGGAACAAGTTTTTCTTCGTTGGGCCGCCAGAGGGTGAGGACTGGCCCGTGCCCACCCAGTGGTCTAGAAATAGGTGCTGACGGGGAAGCCCGTCTAACGATCCCGACGCGGCGAGAGTGGCGGAGTGCTGCTTTCTGAGCGGGCCCTTAGTTGGGCCGGGCTTAGTCCCGCCCAGTTCGTCGGTAAGTTAGGAGCTTGTAGGCGGTCTGTTAGGCTTGCGTTTGTTTTCATATTTGTTTGTGTTGCTGATTCCATTGTATCTTGTCTTGTGCAGAACCCATGGACTTGAGCCACCTCCGAACAGCCATGCGCAAGCCGAAGAAGGGATCGAAAGCTGGAGGTGCCAGCTATTCTCGTCCGACATCTGTACCGGTTCCCCTGGCAGTCGTCCCACCCCAGCGTTCGACTGCGGGCCAAGCCCCGGAGCCCAGCCAGGCATCGAGCCGAAAGCGGGTTCGGGGAAAGGATGCCCAGGCTTCGGAGGTGGAGACCGGCTCTTCGCCGTCGCCTCTCAAGAGGTTCCCCTGAACAGTTCCGCGGACCCCGGCCTCCCCAATCTTGGTAGATGAGGGGGGCCTCCGCTTTAAGGTGCCCTCGGGGCTTGCCGTCGCCGACAGCTTGTTGTCGGACATGGAGAGGTTGGCCGGGGCAAGGTCCCTCGCGGGGGCTCTCAGGGCGCAGATGGCGGCGATCGCCCAAGAGGCCGTGCAGGTCAGTGCCCGCACCTTGACTTTCCTTCAGCTTCTTACCATTCGTGAGATTTGATGCCTCTCTTTTCTTTCTGACCCCCCTCTGATTTCTTCAGGTCCTCCAGCACGTCGCCCTCGTCATCCATATGGAAGACGAGGAAATTACCCCGGCGATCCGAGCCGCGGGCGAGCTCTCCTCACTGGAGGAGAGCTCGAAGTTGGAGCTGGAGGTGGCGATGGCGAGGGTCGCCGCCCTAGAGGGCGAGGTGGCGGCCGGGAAACAGGAGGTGGCGGCCGCGAAGCAGGAGGTTGTCCGGTACCGCGATGCCGCCCAGACCGCCGAGGCTAAGCTCCAAGACTCCAAGGTGCTCGTCAGCACCATGAAGAAGTCGGCGCGAACCCTCCGGAAGGGGCTGGAGGCGGCGGTAGAAGGGTCGAAGCGAGCCGATCTTAGGGCGGCGATGGCGGTGGAGGACTTCAAGAAGTCGAAAGATTTTTACACCATCCTAGCCTCGGCCACTACCGCCATCTGGCACGAGGCCCTCGACGCCGTCTAGACTCGGATGCCGGAGTTCGCTGACGAAGAGCTCCGAGCCGAGTATCCTCGCGGGGAAGACGAGCAGGGTGACGACCCCGGAGGCGAGGCCGGGGAAGAGATTCCCGGCGAAGGCGACGCCGAGGCTCCCGTGGTGGGTGGTGAGTCCCCAGACGCCGCCCGAGTCGTGGTACATATTGAGCTTCCCGGGGGTGCGCCCGACCCCGAGGCCTAAAGCCCTTTGTCTTCTTGTTTCTTTTCTATTGTTGCATCGGTAATATTGTAGGTCTCCGGGCATTTTATAAGGCTGGGGAGCCCCCAATACCCTTATAAAGACTTTGATTTTGGGAATGAATTATTTTTGCAGTAATATTTGTGTGTGCGCTTTCCTTTGTCGCTAAACACTTGTATTTGCACAGTACTGCCTTCATGTCAGGTATATTCTTCGTCTAGCGATTACGCGTCGAGTTGCGTCTGTTCGTTTGCCAAGTGTGCAAAGATCGGCGGGAAGACGGTATCTCTAATGCCCTGAAATCGAGGTGGAGATAGCTCAGACGTAGATAGACCGGATGCCTCTTGGTGAGGGCTTTAGTTGCTTAGTCGTGTAATGGGCAGGAGGCTGCCCGTTGGGGATGCGCCGAGCAGAGTAGCTGCTCGGTGGCCTCTTGGAGCAGGATTTGATCCTTGGCGTCAGTGGATAGTGAACTACCAGCCATGGATGGCCGAGCAGGGTAGTTGCTCGACTGCCTCTTGGCGAGGGCTTTGATCCCTGGTGTGTTGGGGTAGGGAGCTACCAGCCAGGGATAGCCGAGCAGGGTAGCCGCTCGGCTGCCTCTTGGTGAGAGCTTTGATCCTTAGCGTGAGAGGGGACGTAAATAGCCTACTAAGGGCGGGCCGAGCAGGGTTGCTGCCCGGTGCCTCTTGGCGAGGGCTTTGATCCCTAATGTGTTGGGGTAGGGAGCTACCAATCAGGGATAGCCGAACAGGAAAGCCGTTCGGCTGCCTCTTGGTGAGGGCTTTGATCCTTAGCGCGGGAGGGGCCGTAAGTGGCCTACTAAGGACGGGCCGAGCAGGGTTACTGTCCGGTGCCTCTTGGCGAGGGCTTTGATCCTTGGTGTGTTGGGGTAGGAAGCTACCAGCTAGGGATAACCGAGCAAGGGCGGGCCCGGTTGCCTCTTGCGAGGGCTTTTGATCCTTAAGGAGGGGCCGGGCAGGGTTGCTGCCCGGTGCCTCTTGGCGAGGGCTTTGATCCCTGGTTTGTTGGGGTAGGGAGCTACCAGAAAGGGATATCCGAGCAAGGGCGGGCCCGGTTGCCTCTTGAGAGGGCTTTTGATCCTTAGCGCGGGAGGGGTCGTAAGTGGCCTACTAAGGACGGGCTAGGCAGGGTTACTGTCCGGTGCCTCATGGCGAGGGCTTTTGATCCTTAAGGATGGTCGAGCAGGGTTGCTGCCCGGTGTCTCTTGGCGAGGGCTTTAATCCCTGGCGTTGCGGGGTAGGGAACTACCAGCCAGGGATAGCCGAGCAGGGTAGCCGCTCGGCTGCCTCTTGGCGAGGGCTTTGATCCCTGGCGTTGCGTGGTAGGGACTACCGGCCAGGGATGGGATAGCCGAGCGGGGTAGCCGCTCGGCTGCCTCTTAGTGAGGACTTTGATCCCTGGCGTTGTGGGGTAGGGGAGCTACTGACCAGGGATAACCGAGCAGGGTAGCCGCTCGGCTGCCGCTTGGTGAGGGCTTTGATATCTGGCGTTGCGGGGTAGGGGAGCTACCAGGCAAGGATAGCCGAGCAGGGTAAGCCGCTCGGCTGCCTCTTGGTGTGAGCTTCGATCCTTAGCGCTGGAGGGGCCGTGGGAGGCCTGCTAAGGATGAACCGAACAGTGAAGCTGCTCAATTTCCTCTTGGCGAGGTTCTGTCCGTCCTCCCTGGTGCGAGGACCGAGAAAATGGACAGTCGCTGACGACACGTGTCATGATCGAGTGGGAAACGCGAGGCGCCGGAGTAGCGTCGTTTCGATTTCGCATCGAGCGGCGCGACGTCTGCCGCGTGGCGGCACAGTTGCGGGTGAGTGGCCGTTGGACTCCTGGGGGGTCGTTCGCTATAAAACAAAGGGAGCGTTGATCACTCCATCTTTCATACCCAACGCGCAAGAATGGAGGACTTCCCTTTTTCAATCCCCGACATCGTGAGCTTTGAGGATGTCTATCTCTATCATCAGAACTGCACCGAGGACACGGTGCATTTGGTGATAAGCCGCATTGAGGGTCATTTCGGCCGACTGCTTCTCCGACGTTCCCCCTGCTACAGCTGTTAATGTACTCCATCTGGAGGGCGCCGCCGGTGCTCTACAACCCCTTATCTGAGCAGCTGAAAGACGAGACCGTTGGCAAACTAAGGTCTCTGAGGTGCTTCGGCCTGATCTCTGCGAGTCGGCTAGATCGCTCGGTGGCGCTTATCCTTGAGTGCTACCAATTGAGGCCCGATGCCGACGTTCGCGGGGGGCATCGAGGGCAGAGGTTAGATGCCGCGAGGGCTCGGCTGGCAGAGATATCCTCAGAGTACCACGAGCAGTGTTCTCTGCACCCCCTTCCCCCGCTATTGTAATTTTTCTTTTTCAATGTATGGCTGAGGAGCCCACAGTACCTTTTGAATGAATAAGATTCTTTTTCTTTTCTGCAATGCTTTATTGATCCCTTTTATTATATAAACAAAATGATCTCAAGAAAGGTGTACACTGCTTTTAAAAAGGAAATACATGCTAATAGATGTTCTTATTCGTGCAGCTTGAGCCCCTCGGATGTCTGTTGACATCTATGCCCGGCATAGGATACCGAGCTTCGTGGATACCAGGCGTATCCTCTGCTAACACGGCCATGATTTGACCGATGGTCAGCTCGGCGGGAGGGGACGCTGCTCCTGTTCGCGGTTAGCTTGCCGCTTGTCCCTCAAGTACGCCACGAGGTGCCCTGAACGGATGAGCTTCTCGATATAGTCACGGAGCTGCTTACAGCTCTCCGTGGAGTGGCCCAGCGACCTGTGGAAACCGTAGTAAGGGCTCCGGGTTCGCTTTGAGTCCATTCGTGAGATCGGGGGGAGCTTGAAGAACCCCTCGCTCTTAGCCTCTTCAAGCAGTACCGTCTGGAAGACGTTGAGCGGGGTGTACTCCTGAAACTTCGGGAAGTAGGGTTTTAGTGCTCAGGTCCCCTTCTCTCCTCCCTTGCCGTTTTTCTTTTGGTCGGCTTGCTCTGCCCGGGAAAGATTTACGTTCACCTCGGATTCAATCTGGACCTCGCGCTCGGTCTAGGCCTTTACCTCTGCCATGGTCTTAGGTTGAGCTAATGCAAAGGAGCGTAGCCACTCCTTGTGCCTAAGACCAGACCTAAGTGCTGTGATGACGGTCTCGTCCCGGTGCTCTGGGACCTCGAGAAGGGCGTTGTAGAAGCGGGTGATGTATGCTTTGAACGTCTCCTTGTTCCCGCTCTTGATCGTCAAGAGGTGGTCGACTGTGCGTTTTTACCGCCTGTTCCCAACGAAGTGGCTGAGGAATTGGGTGGCTAGCTCGTCGAAAGTTAAGATCGAGCGAGGCTCGAGTCCTCGAAACCAATCTCGTCCGGAGCGGATGAGAGTGGTTGGGAAAGCTCGGCACTTGGCAGCGTCGGAGTTGTCTTAGAAACTCATCCCGGCTGTGAATGCGTCCAGATGGTCCTTCGGATCGGACTTGCCGTCGAAGAAGGAGACCTTTAGGGGTTTGTTCCGGGAGGAGACATGGACGGCGAGTAGCTCCTCGATGAAGGGTTTGTGAGCGAGTCGGCGGCGTATTTAGCCCCGTCGCTCGGATGCCGACCTTCCCGATGCATGCCTTCGATCTTCTTTTCGAGAGCGTCGAGCCGGCCATGATACCCCGACGATTCAGCACATTCCGACCTCTGTCCCCTGCTGTTGGAGACCTGCGTCTGGCTGTGGCCTCGGTTCCTTTCGATGAGGTTCCTTAAATCGCCAGGCAAGATGGTCTTTGAGTTGCCGTGGCGAGTCCCATCCGCACGGCCCTGTCGAGGGAGGGGGTGTCGGTCATGCCTGGGAGCAAGCGAGCTGACTGACATCTCCTCGGGAGGGACCGGGCGCGCAAAGGCTCGGGGCGAGGTGCTCTGGCGACGGACCTTGGCGTTGCGCTGTGGGTCGCCCGGCGGGTCATAAGTGTGTAGCCCCGGGAGATCTGCAGTCGTAGGAGGCAGCGAGGCGGTGGTCGGCCGTGCCGATACGAGCAATCTTCTCTCACTCTGTAGGGGTCCCGGTCCCGGGACGGGGGAGCGGCGACCGGGGTAACTTGCCCCGCCGTTTGGACACTGACGAGCGCGTCCACCATGGACGTAAGTCGGTCTATCCGGATGGACAGGGCGTTGATGGCGTTCGGAGGAGGAGATTCGTCTGCGCCTCCGTTATGGGGGAGACGGCGGGCGGTGCTTGGATCGTCGTGATGATCGCTCACCATTAGATTGAGATCGAAAGATTAACTTTTGTTTTTGTGGAATCAAAGTTTCCCCACAGACGGCGCCAGCTGACGGACGGTGGATCGCGTCAATATGTTACCTTCCGTTGATCTGCTGATGGCGGCGATAGACGGCTGAGATTGGATCAGAAGGTTGGTTCCTGAAGCGTGTGGATCTCAATGGGTTTGAGGTTGTTTGCACCGAGCTACCTGCAAGGAAGTCCCGGGATGGTTGTACCACCGAGGACCCTCCGACGGTCAAGTTAGAGAGGAAATCCGAGCAGAGTAACGGCTTAGTGGAGTAATAATGGCTTACTTGAACCGTCTGAAGAAGGGATTTATATAGCGGTGGCAGCAGGCAAGGCAGGCGCGAGAATCACGTCGGTCGTTACGCTCCCTACGTCACGCCCACGAGACAGGCTCGTTAATGGGGGGGGGTGGAACGTAGGATGTAGCCGGCGGATATCTCGTGCATGGCGAGATTCACGGGATAGCGGTTGCGCCTGTGAGCGGTGCCATTGGTCGGTCGATGAGACCGAGAAAGACGACCTCAGCGAGAGAGCTCGCGGACGAGCGGGAGAGCCGAGATATCTTGATTCTGCGGTAGCCCGGAGACGAGCTGGGAGGCCGATTGTGCAGGGGCTCGGAGGTGAGCCAGCGGTTGTTCGTAGGACGAGCATAGGAATGGTCTGGTCGGCCACTGTAGGTCATTTCTCGTGAGCTTTGGGACACGTCATCCGCCACGTGTCATGATCTGGGAGATCACCGATATCAAGCATCATCAGGTTGTCACCCAGTAAAATTACATGTGTCACGTTGAAGGCGCTGATGGGCTTGTGAAAGTAAATGCTGAGATGTGGTTACTTTTTCAATGTTTTGATTGATGGGTATTATAATGCAGGTCGAGGTTTTCCTCAGGAAATGAGGAGGCAAAGGGTTGAGAAGAGAAGAAAGAAGAGAGGAGTTACGAGGATATGAAGGTGTTAGCCGCCGACGAAGATGATGTGGGTGGTTTTGGCACCTACATGGATGGCTACCTGGAGGATATACGGATTTGAGAGAGAAGAGAAAAGAATTAGGGGTAGGCGAAGCGTTAATACCTAACCTAACCTTGGTAAGGACTAAGGATTTGGTGTCTTTAAAAATATGAAAGATTTACGGTCCAAAATAAAAAAGGTAAGGAAAAAAAAACCTCTTGTTTAAGCATAACAGATATAAACCAGAGTTAACATTACATAATACATACCGCTTTTATAGAAGTGTTGTACCTCTTCTGTTGTAAAACCTACAAGATAGAATTGGTCCACAAAATGTAAGCGTATTGTTTAAATGGATCAGAGTGGCCTTGTTATTCGGTCTCATACCTCGAGTTATATGTGTTAGAGATGAACCGCAATAAAGAGTAGACCTATTCAGTGACCATATCCACTCTCTAGGAATAGTAAGCGGGTTAAGGCTAGTATAATGATCTGCAAAGACCTGCAAGTATTTATTTTTAAAATTTGTTTTAGTATACAGTTTAATAAAAAACAAAAAACAGACCGTTGAATTATTTTGTAATTAAAAGAAAAATCATTTACTACATCTACCTCATGTCCTTGAAAATATGTGCCATTGAGTGGAAAACTTCCTCTATTTGCTGTTCGACATGGAATCTGTTTATGATGATTTTGTGAAAGCAGTGAGCATCAGGAGTTGGTCTTTCTCTACATACACTAAGTTTATCTCATTCACCAGTCAAGTTTACACAAACGATGGCGTCGAAAGCATTACCAAAATTGTGCCTCTGACCATTCTGGCTTGTTCTTCTCTTTTTGTATTGCAACCCAAACATGTAATGTTGTCACACAATTTACCATCTTCAGAGTTACAGCAATCTTTTGGAGGCTCGTTCGATTGAGAAGTTTCACCTATCACACCACATTGTTAACATATAGTTAATCAAACTAAGGGCTGACATGGCCATTTGGTCTTTTGATTATCACTAATAAAATGCTTGCCTGGGGTCCATGTATCTAGAAGATAAGGAATGCGATCATCAGGGTCTCTTCTGTCGAGCTGTACATGCATCGAGGAAAAATTAACTAATAGGATTTAACATCACATGTACAAGTTTGAAAATGCTAGTAGATAACAGATTGACTTACTCCTTCCAATAGTGGAGATGAATCATCAAGTACATAGCTGCAAAAAATAAGAAAAGGAGAAAGTTAGCCTACATAGGATTTAGTGCAAGCCCCATCGTCCAACAAGATGATTTTAACGTCCAATAAGAAAGGAGAAAGTCTACATAAGATTATCATTGAAGTTTGGGTAAGTTTTCAAAAAGCCCCCGGCCCGCTCGTGAGTTGTCTAAAAACCCCTGTAAATTTTGAAATTGTTGGGAAGGGCTTATTCAAAATCTTAGTGTAAACCCTCGGGCTTTATTTTATTTAGGTCTTGTATTCGCTCAATTGCTTGGATATAACATGCAACTGCTTAGAAATACAGGCAATTGTTTAGATATCCAGGTAAGTAGACAACTGCAAGTGCTTATACATTACATGCAATAAATATTACAAGCAACTGCTTAGATATTACAGGCAACTAATATGCATGGGGTTTTGATTGGGCCCGGGTTTTTTTAACAAGAGCAAAAAGCCCAGGGTTTTTACACAAGTTTGAAGCGGGCCGAGGGCTTTTTGACAATTTACCAATAAAGTTTTTCTTTGTGGGTAGGAACTTTAAGATTTACGGCTAATACAAATCCTATAACACACACACACAGACACACACACACACACACATATAGAGAGAGAGAAGATAATGGATGAAAGGGGCCATAGGAGGGAAATTCCTCCAATGACGTCGAAAAAATACACCCTCCATAAATTTTTTCAACGATTGGCACCCATCATCTTTATCATGTAAGATGTCGATAAACCAAATTTCATGTGATTTCGTCGCCTTTTCACCGTTGATTTAGTGGGTGAATAATTAACGGGTTACTGACAATATAACTTTTTACATTGCTAATTCAACGGTGAAAAAGTGGTGGAATCACATAAAATTTGGTGTATCCACATCTTACATGATAAAGATGATGATGATGGGTGATGATCGTCGAAAAAAATCATGAAGGAAATAGATTTTTTACGCCGCCTAACGAAAAAAACTCCTAGGGCCTCTTTTTTTCATTATTCTCATATATATGTCTGTGTGTGTGAGAGAGAGTGACATAGGAGGTAATTTCCTCTCCTATGGCGTCGAAAAATACACCCTCCACAATTCTTTTCAACGATCGGCACTCACTATCTTCATCTTTATCATCAAAGATGTGGAAACACCAAATTTTATATGATTCTACCACTTTTCACCGTTGATTTAGTGAGTGCAAAATTAACGGTTTACCAACAATGGAACTTTTTTATATTGCTAATTCAACGGTGAAAAAGTGATAGAATCACATGAAATTTGGTATATCCACATCTAAGATAATAAAGTTGAAGATGATGGATGCAGGTCGTCGAAAAAAAACGTGGACGGTGTATCTTTTTGAGATCATAGGAGGAAATTCCCTCCTATGGCCTCTCTCTCTCTCTCTCTCTCTCTATATATATATATATATATATACACACACACACACACTATAAATCCCAAAATACGTGTGCTTCTGCCACCTTACGCAAGGATTAGTTTGCACGGTTGCCACTAGTTTGAATTTAGGCCAAGTGAACTAGTTTACTTTTCGAGTATAGAGTGTTTTACTGCCTTAAAGTTTTACTGCAGTATGCTCCCTTAAAGTGTCATTTAAGGGTATATTAGTAGGAAACTGCTGTTAAAACCAAAGTTTTTGGGAGCTCACTGTAATAGAAAAAATTAAGATAGAAATATCGATCGTGAAAGGTCTTTTAGAATAATTTATCCTTGATTTATGTTTATAAATAGCAAGGAGAAGAGGGAAATGGCGTACACTTGGTGCAATGTGCGAAGACGGTGCACATCCTTTAGCTTAGGAATGGGGATAGAAGCAGCTTCTTGAGTTATACAAACTAATGCCTTTGATATATCACCTTCTGCATACCCCATATTTCTTCCATGCAAATAATTCTGTACATTCTGCGTAAACTCTTCCGAATTGAGATTTATTGTCGAAATTTCCTCAGTGTCATCAAGAAATAAGTCTTCGATATCACGATTCAGAAAGGCGTCTTGGACATCACTTTCTATATCTTTCATGAGCTCAGGCTCCGGTGAAGCAGGCTCTTCAATGATCGGCTCACAGGTTCGAGGAACAGTTTGATATTTTGAGAGCATGCTTCCCTCAAGTTGCGGTATGGGCATTGGATTTGATATTGAGCCATGTTGTATGTTTGATGTAATAGGAGTTGCTGAACTCACTAAACTTGTATCCTTTGGTCCTGGAAGCGCGAGCCTTGTGCTGCAAAATATGTTGGGGATATCAGTAGCTTCCCATTTTGCTACCGTGAGATACATAAGTACATCTCTACATCCTGACAACTTCGGATTTGTGGTGTAGATGCAGGTTAAGATGGCATCAGACCAATCCAGGATTAATCCACTGGATTTAATGGAGTTAAAGAAAAGCTGATTTAAAAAATTAGTTAGAAGTATGAATCCACTTTGTATATGGATGAACTAGTTAGATATAAGATTCACATGCCAAAGAAAATACAGCTATAGGCTTAAAAATTCATGAGTATAGTAATAAAGAACACTTAAGTCTATGAGTATACAAATACTTATTTGAGCGGTAAGCACTAGCACAAAATATGTATGACTCCGTGGCCCTCAAAAACCATAAAGCTCTTCCCAAACTATTTTTTCCACCTTTAAAATTCAAAAAGAAACAATTAGTGAAGTGAATCTGACGTAGACGGGTTAAATCTCTTAAAACCTTTCTGAACTTCCATGTTTCCAGAATAACTCCATCAATGGATATTCAGAGATTTAAAGTATTTATGCTTAAAACTAATTGATTTTCCTAAAATAAGTATTATTCGGCAGGAACACTTTTTCTTCCAAGAAATGGAACGAAAACCAACAAAGTACACAAGAAATTAGCAGCTTCAAGCGATTAAGAGTGCAACACAAACCAAAAATAAGAGGAAAAGTCCAAATTTTAATTCCTGAAAGATAAAAAAGGATTGACAGCTGGGGTAAGTGAACTTTCTTGCCAATTTTTATACTTCCATATAAAATCTGTATGATTATATTAATTTAGAAAAGTTCCATATGTTTACACTCACCAATCCAAAAATGAATTGATATACAACTAAAAAGTACCTATCTATCTACATGGAGTTTTATTATCTAGAACTCAAACTGTTCTGTTTTGTTTTTTCTACAGTTATGTTTTGCATTTTTCAAAGCCATTATGGATTTAAGAAAATAAAAGAAATCACTTATACCGATGGATTTAAGTTATATAAACCAATTATGTGTATGTATTTTAGGTGATGTCTTACAAAGACCCACATGCAATATACATGCCAAAAATCTAACTGAGAGAAAATTCAAAATCTTATCAAAGATCAATGTAAGATTTTTGTGGATATGTCAACAACCAATAGTTGAAGTTTCAGCAAAATACCTGGCAAACGCACTTGCAAAGTGTTTGCACTCCCCTCTCATCGGACATGCATTGCAATTTGGCTTGCTCTTGGTACAGAAAACCTGCATTAGAACACACACAAATTTTCTTAACTCTAAATTGAATAAATAGATCATTGCATGAACTGTTGAGATAAGCTCAGGGTACTTACCTTACCAGTAGCAATAAGCAGACAGTGTAGTCTATACCTGTGAAATCAGTAGAATAAGGTGCAAGGTCGATTATATCCAAAGAAATGAAAGACTATTGGGAAGATGTTTTACAGCGTCTTATGATCAAGTTTGCAAAGCCGAGGCCAAAGGTACTTCTGAATGTGCTCCTGCACCGGATACCTTTATCAATAAAATTAAAAACATTAGGATAGTTTTATAATTAAAAATGATATAATCTAGGATTTACCAAATAAAACTACCAACATTTCTAAGAGATGCAACTGAATGGATTCTGGCAGGGGTTGAAGTGGGACCCATCCAAGCCTTACACAAATGCGACCAACGTTAGTATCAACCTGGTCAAAGATGTGTAAGGTAAAATTTAGCATATCTATGGAAAACCACACAAACATAATTATTCATGGTGTAACTCTTACTGGAAAAGCTTGATGGTAAAGTGACAAAAGGCGAACACATTCGACACTTTTGATCCCCAATCCAGCTATGCTTAATAGATAGTCTCTGAAAGTAACAAAAGCATTAAAATGGGGGATTCAGGTTGGTAAGCTACAAATATTCATTAGGAAACTACTTTCTGTCCCTAGTCTTCAAAATCTGCCTGCATTTTACTAGTAAAACAAATGATAATACACACCATTAATCTTACTTTGCTTTTTGAGGGGGTACATTTCTCAACCATTCAAGGTCCATGCTTCCATGATCTTTAACTAGACGGTCGAGGAGGTCCTGCAAGGGGGGGGGGGACTCCATAATTATAGATTCATTTGGAGGAACAGCTATCAACTTTAGACAGCATATTACATACAGATATGATGCATTTTCCACAAAACAGACTTGAATGTAAAATGTAGACGTTTTATTTAAACCATTAAAAACTAACAGAATGCCTTCTGGTTGAAATTGTAGAGAGAATTATACTTTATAGTTCATAATCATAGAGATTATATCATTTACGCTTTGCACAAATTTTGATGGTGGTGGATATATGCAAAGTCAATACTTAAAGATATAGTATGGAATGGCCTTTCCTCTATCAAACAGAGAAATCAATGCATTTGACATCTTGAAAACAACAATGCTGACAACAATATGCGAAGCACACCTTGATTCGCTTTGCCAGCTGGTTGTTTTGTCCTCGT
This sequence comes from Agapanthus africanus, assembly GCA_030015575.1. Taxonomy (NCBI): domain Eukaryota; kingdom Viridiplantae; phylum Streptophyta; class Magnoliopsida; order Asparagales; family Amaryllidaceae; genus Agapanthus; species Agapanthus africanus. Next base: position 681,792,418 of record CM057344.1, read on the forward strand.
TCTCTAATGGCATAAGCTACTGTACTTACATCAGAATGTCTCATTGCCTCATAGTCCAGAGTATCCGTAAAGTAGGTATTCCTCTCTTTATTTGCACCATTCTTCAGTCCCTCTTTTCGCAGGTTATCCCAGTCATAGGTCTCCTTCTCAATAGTAGGTTTTCCTTTTTTACCTTTCAATGCATCGTTAAAATTTTCATCTAAAAACTTCTGGGATGTGCATGCTTCATTCATTAATTTTGACTCGGCTTCATCAGAAATCAAATTATCTTTTCCAGTAACATTTTGTGAGCTTAAACAAGTCTGGGCACTGTAGTTCTGGAATAATGCGTGACTTTCAACCGCGTGTTGAGTACTTTCCACTTGGAGTTGTGCAGTTATAGGTCGGTTTATCCTTTCCGTGTCAGCAGTTTCGTCGTTGCCTTTTGAGCGAAGAGGAAATGTTGCAGCAAGATTCATGAATGCATTGCTGTCATTTAAATAAAAAAAAACCATTAACAACAGAATAAGATGAAGAGGGTACCTTTTTCCATCCTTTTTATGAACCAGGAACAGATCTAGGAATTATACTATAAAGTGCACAGCAGTAAAGTTGATTATTGGAAACATTTTGATGTTTGAATAAGACAGTATAGAAATCCAAAACAGAAATGTATAAAGAAACTACAGTATCGAATATCACTTCTCGTGCAACTAGCAACCAGAATGTTAAGGCTTCTAATTACTCAGATCAGTTTTGTGTTGTTCTCACGATTCAAATTCTCTTGTCACAAGGCTGAGACGATGCCATGTCATTTACCTGTGTAAACAACTTTACCTTGAAAGATGGTCAGTTACATTCTGTGTAAGTATGACGCCAATTACTGAATCCATAACCGATCCTTTCCACGGAAAGAACTCTTTAATACCTGAAAAAACGAAGGAAAATTTAAAGAGTAGTGTGAGTGCTAAACTAAATCCACTGGCAAGAAATCATGGGTAAATGTAGAGATCTTCTTCAAACAACATTATTTCTGCTTGAATCATCTTTATTTTACACCAAAAAGCTACACAAATTGATATGCATGCACAAATGTATTCATTCAAGACTTTGATCTTGAGGCATCTGAGTTTAATTCCTTGAAGGTTATCCATTCCAATTTAATTGTCCAGTTCACCACATCAGCTTCTAGGGCAAACATATCAGTGTTATCCCAAGAATGAAAGGATACTAAAACAGAAATTGAACCATAAGGTTTATCTAGTAGATACTTTGTTGAAGAACGCTTCTGGATGAACAAGAGAGGATATACCCATTTTTTAGCAACTAAACCTTTTAAGATCCGTGCTGCATAATGGAGTAATAATTGGCTGACCGTTTGTAAGAGACTTGAATGCAGCATAGAGAAAATATGGGAACTATTAAACAATCTCAAAACATGTGAACGGTACAAAGCTAACTTTTGTAAACTCGTCTTCCAAATATTAAAATTGTGTACTCAAGGCTCTCTATAGGCTCCAAAGGCATATTTATATTATTAAAGTATTTCATTCTGTTATGTCAATGTAAAGTAGGATTCATCTCTGCCCACCACATTTACACAGATATGTCCTATAGCAAAGTATGAAATGGAAGGGTGGGTGGGGGGGGGGGACACTACCTCTCCTCCAAGAAAAAAGGATGGCGAATTAGAAATTTCATTGCAAATTCCCGTGTTTTGATACTACTAAAACTAACAATGACATCATATATCATTTCTACCAGAAGCAACTCTATTTTTCATGATTTTTCTTTTCTGTTGTGTCAGATAATTCAAAGAGAATGCGGTAGCAATTATATAGAGAAGATGAATATTTCATAAGGAAAAGTTATAAATTTGTAGATGGAAACAACAAGCAATACCTAGGACGAGTTCCATGTTTTTGATAAATGAATAAACACGTCCATACAAAGACATGTCTTCCTCTGTGCTTTGACCTGCCATCAAAAGCTCATATTTCCTGATTGACTCCGGGTCCAGGTCAACCTTCCCTCTAGGTTTCGGTTGCTGCTTCTTGGGAACAGGAACAATCATTCTACCTCCACCATCATGAAGAACAATAGCATTTTGTGGTTGAATGTTTTTAGCAGCATTTTGTGGTCGAACTTTTTTAGCACGGCCACTTTTTATATTCAGCTTTCTTAGTCCTTTAATAATAACACCCAAATCGCGGGACTCTCGTGCTCGCATTAGCATGTTCATACGCGACTGGGGTCCATGACTCAAATTTTGCTGATTCTTCTTGCATATAGGTTCTTTTTCTGTAGTGGACGATTGGCTGCAGAGATCCACATTATCGAATTCAGGGATAGACACCTTCTCACAGGCAGCAAGTATATCGATGGAGTTTAGGTTATCAACCGTTGAAATACAGGAGTTTGGCTTTTCCTCTTCATAATTCTCATCGGCCTCTTTATTACCACAGTCGGAAACCTTTGCAGGTGTTGGTAGCTTGTTGAGGTCTATGTTACTCTGATTGAAAGGCTTTGCAATGGTCGAAACTTCATGGCAGTTAACAATAGGTTCAAAAGAGGTCGAAGTATGAACAGGTATATTATTTGATTTATCCTCCCCACTGAACACCGGCATACACTCTGAATCTTCAGGTTCATGAATATCATTGTTCTGATTACTCCAGTCATGTGGCTGTATAGGAGTGGAGACCCTATCACAGTCAACAACCAAGGTAGAGGATATTGAACTTTGAGCTCGAACTGTCCAGCTATCTCCGCTTCTCTCGTGGACAAATTCTCCGGAAACATAAATATCTTTCCATCTGCTGGTGCATACATCCTTTGGAATCTTCCTCCTCTTTCTCGTGTAATTCACTGGCATTACGGAAGAACCCCATACTACATTGTGGGCACGTCGTTTTGTTATCCTTGTCCAGTTTTTCTTGCAATTAGCCGGGAGAAATGGAAAATTCCATCCTAAACCATGGTTATCTCCCGAGTCGCTTTGCTCTTGAGCATCATCCTCAAAATGCAAACTTCGTCTCGCGGGTTGAGTCCGTGTCTTCTTCGTGCGTACATACTTTCTTCTGCCTGTAGCCTTTTCAACTGTCGACGCCGGAGTTTTCGGCTTCCGCGGCTTTACTTCGCGTAATACCTTGGGCATATATTTCTTTCTCTTCGGTTTCTTTCTTCGTGGTGTTCTATTATTCGAGTTTTCTTCTTTGATCTCTTCCTCGTCTTGAAGTTGCCTCTCCATCTGGTTCTTCTCCTCCATAGTTGCAGGTGATATTGGAGAGAAGGTGGACGGGTCCTTCATTATTGGGCAAATCATCTACACATGATATATATGAATTTAAACTAAATAAACAAATAAATTTCAGACAATCTATTTTTTTTTTTCTTAAATCAAATTTCCCAAATTCATCTTCAAATTGGGGGGAAAAAATTTACACCCGGCATTATAATTTAACATAAATCAAAATAGAAGCTAACTCATGTTGGAGTTTTCCTAATTCGCATACAAAAAAAAGGCTCTTTTTTGCTTACCTCAAATTCTGATGCTATAACAAAATTGAGTATTTTTAATTCGCATAGCAGAGATTAGAAACAATAATAATAATTTTCAGAAATAAAACTAACAGATTCACAACGAGGTTTATTCCAATTAATTTCTATGAAAACATAATGGTGATTGTTTTCTGAAAACTAAAAAGAGTTCAGAAATCTGAACAACTAACTTATAAAACACCCAAAAAATAAAATACTTACATTGAAAATTTCTTGGTGACTTTGGGATATGCGAGAGAGGTTCGGGCGAAGAGAAGAAGAAGAATATTTAAGGAAAAAATTTCTTATTGGGGAAGAAACAGAAACAAAAAGAATCGCTTTTGTTGTTGTTTAAGGTTTTAGGTTTTAATGGATAAGAACAAACGGTTAACAAATAAATATTTATATTTTGTAGGAAAAATTATGTATGGCCCCGGTTTTCTAACTTAGTTTAGTTTTAACCCCATAACATGGATCTTACATTTATTTTTGTATGTATTATTAAAATTTTATAAAATATGTGCTATGAATCGTATGATTTGGTGGATAAAGTTATATCATGAGCGATAATGTAATGATTTGACGGTTAGCCTTAGTTTGATAATTATTGCGACTCCGCTGTGGCGATGCAAGTCTGTATTGAAATAAAGGTTTGATATGAATTTCTTCGTCATGTTAACTAAAAGTTTTTAAAAGATCCATTATCTTAACTAAATGCATTAAGAATCTTACCAGACCTGATTTTGAGTTTTAGTAAATCTTTAAAAATCTATACTAAAAACTAACAAATCTCTTTATTCTTTAATATTTTATTAATTTAATTATGTGCATCGCACATATCATGATAAGTTGACACATCATCGTTGCGAAATGAAGTGGATCGTTTAAATTTGAAATTGATTGATGATATGGCTTTCTATTTTTTTAAAGAAATCAAACAAAAAACACCATTGTTTTATCTGTAGTGCACGTAATTAAATAATACGTCATTATTATTTTATAAATTCGCACGCAGTTAGGTTAAAAAAAATTACAATAAAAATTTCTATAATTATGTACAACATGCATACCTGCCAAAAACTCTAATAATTTATAGTTGAATAAATACCCTTTGCCTTTTTTCTTATGAGCCTTTTTTTCTCTTAGCTGTTTGACACATCCAAGTGTATGAATGTTAAAATCACAGACCAAAAATCTAAAGAAAAAAGATCAGATAAGATAATAAAGATTTTATATAAATTTTAGTCATGAGAAAAAATTGAAAGATTTTATATAAAAGATTTAATACAATTTCTAATAATCAGTTATCTCTGGGCAAACAGGGGTGTGTTCGCTTCAAATTTAATTTCAAAGAAACTAGCATGAAATAAGAAAAATCCATTATTAGCCTCTCTTTTTCTTATTCGTTTTAGAAATACTAACCACTTTCTATTTTATTTCATAATTAACTACTTCTCTCTCCCTCTCCCTCTCCTCTCTTTTTCATTCATGTGTCTCGCATCCTTAGAATCTAGTGTTGCTTAATGCTTTTTTATTTAAATCATGAATTAATAAGGTGGACATTCTAAATATATATATAAAAAATCTTAGTTCATTTCAATTCATATCTTTACTTTTATAAGCAGAAGAAGAAAAGATGAACAGGTCTTGTGGTGCTCTCACATTAAACAAAAATAAAATATTGAAGAAAATGTTGGGGGAAACCCCTTAATTCTATGATATTTAAGTTACCGGTTTTTTTATAAGAAAATCCTATAAAATCAAACAATGAAATAAACTAAAAATCATTATTAAATTATAACAAAACATTCAATTAACAAAAACAATGAAGAAACAATAAATAACTTCAATATATACAGTACATCATGGAGCAAATTTTGAAGCAATATACGCACATTTGGATCCATGAGTACAAGAACAGGATATAATTAGTCACAGCCCGTCATGAAAAGATATCACACCGAAATGGACTAATTTCCACCCTTCGTCCTCTTTAAATTACAAATCTCGTATATTTCCATAAATCCATAATATTGTATTTTCATAAATATCTCAAACAACAGAAATGGAAATCTTTCTTTATTACATGCCAAATTCAAATATTAATTTTATTATCTTAACGATTATTAAAGAGCCTCTGCATCTAATTAATTTGGAACGCTTTCTAATCTAATTTTATTTGTCAGGCCTATGCTGATCTTTATTGCGATGCTTATACCTCTTTATTTTTTCTTCGGCAAAAACCATAACCTAAAGTAGGAAATCCAACAGCTATATTCATAAACTCCATTCTTCACATATCAAGGCATGACCAAAAATTTGTCGCAATAATCAGCAATCAGCGTGCATGAAAGCCATGTAGAATGCTGGAACTAGCCTCAGCTAGCTTGTGCATCATTCAGAATGTTAATCATCTTGCTCTTCCTCTTGTTTGTCGCCAATTTTTTTGATTTGGTTCATCAAGGTACATCTCAGCAGCCTGAAGAGTGACATGAAATCGTCTCGAATCAAATTTCTGATATGATTGTTTAAAATAACAATTAAAAAAACATGCTTGCAGCGAATTTTACCTGCTCGATGTTGTGCGTGGCTTGACCCGGGTTTTTATCATAACCTACAAGTTGGAAACGAGGAAACCGAAGATAAATTCCCTTTAATTATGAATAAAGAGATTACAGACTCTATTGCAGACTCAATCAAGGGAGAGTCTAAATTAAAGGGTAGTTGTGAACAACATTGAAGGGCAAAAAGATATTAACCTTGTTTGGATCAACGAGACCACGGTCTGCAGGATGAACAAGACTAATGCTCAAATCGTCCGCTTTATCTCCCAAACCAAATATATATATATATATATATATATAACACACACACATAGTGATGGATCCATAGGAGGGTATCTTCTCCTATGACCTCAAAAAAATACTTATCAGCCGAAATGTAGATATACCAAATTTCATGTGATTCTACCACTTTTTCACCGTTGAATTAGCAATGTAACAAAGGTGAGTGTTAAAACTTTTTAATCTCCCTTCAATCAATATTCTAAATTAAAAAGGTGAGTGTTAAAAATTTTCAAGTTTTAGACAGTTTGACTATGTCTTTGTATATAAATTAAATAGCCGATCCTTTAATATATAAGAGCCATTTAAGTATATGCACACGTCATGCAACCGAAGAACACTCTAATAGCTTCATCAAACATGGGTTTATTTTTATAATATATTTTTTTCACTTCTATTGATTATTATTAGTGAGAAAAGGCATTGCCTTTGCCCCGTCTAACAATTATAAAGTGGTAGAAGTGAGATCGGCACGAAAGTCAAAAGAAAGTGCTTTTTAAAGGACATCATCTTTTGTTACTAGTATTTAGCATGCGTGATTCGCATTTTGTATAGTATGACATCATAAACATAAGTTTGGGAATATTTTCTAAAAGGACCGGATAAAATAATATAGCTAGGTTTCTAAAGAATTTTAGTAGGATTTTTATTTTGTAAATGTTTAAAAGGTTAGATACTTTTTAAATATTTTTTTCAATAATTACTACTATCATCGTTGTGGGTTATTTAAAATTATTCTCTTGACTGTGTAAGAAAATTCTTATTAATAGAGATTTGGATCATATCATGGGTATGATTTTGAATTTTAAAATTTGGAATTGGTAAAAAGAGGTTGATGAAATGACAAGCTCTTGTCCATCTTTATCATCCTTCCTTTTCCACTTTTACGAGAGGGAGAGGGAGAAAGATCTGAAGTGCCATCTCTGAAGTAATTAAAGAAAAAGACAATGAAGATTTGGGAGTCATAATTTTTTTAGAAATATTAGAAAATGTTGATATGTTGTGAAGAATCTTCATATTAATATTGAATCTTATCTTATGAATATTTTTTATCCAATCAAATCAAGAGTATTTGATTTTTGCGACTGCATTTCTAGTTATTTGTGAAGATTTAAATTAATCTTTATTGAAATATTTCAACTTATCTACAAAAAGGGCCTTTACCTCTATATATATATATATATATATATATATATATATATAAAAGTTAAATCAATCAAGGATTGATGGAAGGGAGCCTCCAATAGAAGCCTGCGATGCATCCAACAAAGCCTTCCGAAGATAATGTCTGCGGCCAATTAATTCAAGCAATAGAGAGGGTTGAGGGTGATGCAGCATGGCCAAACCAAAAATTTTAGAGAGATCATTATATGGAGAGGTTGACGGCTAATAGAGAGAGATTTGAAAGAAATCTCCTAAGATTGCTTGTAAACTTGATTTGAAAATTTCGTAGACGTTTGTAAATTTCGCTCTGCCGGGGACTAACCATACGGTAGGTGAACCCTATTAACAAATTTCTTGTGCCTCTCTGGTTTGTGATTCTATTTATTTTGTTCTCGCACTTATTTATGTATCTTTTGTTGGTTAATTGCGTGATTGTTGTTATTGGGTGATTTGGTTTGTCGCGAGCATTGTTCCGTGTATCGATTTCTCCTAACAATTGATATCAGAGCGTGGTTAAGGAACCTAGGATTCTTCAAATTTACGATCTAGGTCAATGGTGGGTAACGAAAACTACATCATTTTCTCCACTTTCTTAGATCATCGTTTTGAAGGCGTAGGTTCAGATCAAGAGAGAAGTCAAGTTTACTACGACATAGACAAAAGATGGCGGAGGATAAGATAAGGATCGAAAAGTTCAATGGTCATAATTTTGGTTGGTGGCGCATGCAGATGGAGGACTACCTGTATCAAAAGAATACGTTTCTTCTTTTGCTTGAAGAGAAGCCGGAGAAGATAGCCGATGAGGCATGGAACCTTTTGGATAGGAAAACCTTAATAACAATCCGGTTGTCGTTGACTCCGCAGGTGGCCTTTAACATGTTGAAGGAGAAAACATTCTAGACGCTAATGACGACGTTAGCGAAGTTGTATGAGAAGCTTTCGATATCAAACAAAATATCTTTGATGAAGAACCTTTTCAATATGAAGATGGCTGAAAACAGTTCGGTGATGGAACACTTGAATGAGTTTAACAGTGTGACAAGCCAACTCGAATCGATGGAAATCGTCTTTGAAGACGAAATTTGAGCATTTCTATTCCTCTGTTCGTTGCTGGAGAGTTGGGAAACCTGGTGATGGCGGTTAGCAACTTGATCTCGGGGACTCTCACGTTTAATGATGCAGTGAGTTGCATATTAAATGATGAGATGCGGTGAAAGGCGGCCGGGAGTGAGATTTCAGGAACTTCCGCGCTTTCGGTGGAGAATCACGGTAGAACGATAGAATGGGGGAATGGGAAGAACGATAAGTCTAAAAACCGAGGAAAAATCATAAGGAAAAATCCAAGATGCGTGTTGGAATTGTGGGAAGAAGGGTCACAAGAAAAATGACTGTAAAGCTCCAAACAAAGACTCGAATGAGAAGGCGGATGAGAAGGAAGCGAATGTGGTATCTACACAAGAACATGGGGAATAAGGTCTTTGTTTATCGGCGAACGACATCACAAATTCGGATACTTGGTTTCTACATTCGGGGGCATCCTTCCATTGCACTTCAGGCCGGCATCATTTCAGTGGGTATGTTTAGAGGATCTTGGACATGTGATGGTGGGGAACGATCAACCGTACAAGATCGTTGGAAAGGAAACGATCATGTTACAACCGTCAGGAGGTGGTCAAATTAAATTAAAGAATGCTAGTCACATTCCAGATTTGAAGAAAAAACTGATATTTCTACCAGTCAGCTTGACAATGAAAGGTTTATTACGACGTTTGAAAATTCTCAATGGAAGAAGGTGGAGTTGGGGTTATGTGAAAGTTGCATTTGTGGGAAGCAAAGTACGCTCAGGTTTCAAATTAGAGGCGTAGCGAAGAAGACCAAGAAGCTAGAGTTGGTGCATACGGACGTATGACGTCCGGTCTCGGAGGAGTCTTATGGATGGAATCAGTACTTCGTGACGTTCATCGACGGTGTAAGCCGGAAGACATGGGTGTATGCGATGAAGAAGAAATCTGATGTGTTTGGTATCTTCAAACACTGGATTACGCGGCTTGAAAACCAAACAGGGGCTAAGGTAAAATGCCTTAAGTCCGATAATGGAGGGGAATATTGCACACAGAAGTTCGAGATGTTTTGCTCGCAAAAAGGTATTCGTTGGCTGAAGAAGATACCTGAGACGCCACAACAAATGGTATCGCTGAAAAGATGAACATGACGATCTTAGAGCGAGTGCGGGGTATGACATTGGATACAGATGTGCCAAGTTCCAATGGGCAGCGGCAATCGATACTGCTGTGCACTTGATCAACAGAAGCCCAGAAAGTGCGCTTGATGGAGGCATTCCGGAAGAAAATTAGTCAGGTAAACCGGTTGATTATTCGCACATAAAAGTGTTTGGCTGCATTGCATATTCTTTGGTTGATAAAGCGGAAAGGAGTAAACTTGACTCCAAATCTAGGAAGTGTGCTTTCATCGGATATGGTGGAGATGAGTTCGAATATCGGCTGTGGGATTACACAAGAAAGAAGGTAATACGAAACCGGAACGCCATCTTTGATGAGTAGCATGATAAGGTTCCTAGTGCTCTTGCTGCTAATCCATGGCCGATGTGGAATCCAAAACAAAAACTTCAAGAGGGGGCACTAGAAACTAAACCCTAGCGATCGTTCCAAACACAAAACTAGAAGCAAAACATACAAGGTTTAGGGATTACAACCTTTGTCGCGTATCCACCTAATCATGGAAGACCCCTCTAAGCTCCGTAGACTGTCGGGAACGAACTTGAAAGAGGACCGCACTTGCCGAAAATGATCCACCCGAGGAAAAACGATCCAAGCTCCAGCTTCATATCAAGAGCACAAGTGAAGATACCTAAAGATCACAATTCACTAAGTTGTGATGCTTAAGGATGTAAGGATTTTCCACTTATTATAATCTCTCAAAAATAAAACTCAAGATAGCTTGAAGAAGGAGGAGGAGAGGATGTGAGAGAGAGAGTGTGTGTATGTGTGCGCGCATGAGAAAATGAATAATCAAGTAAGAAATGAGCTATACAACAAAAGTTTTATGCAAATGATTTTTACAATAAAAAAAATAGTGCCCATTTCTCTCAACCATGCTCTCTACCATGTCTCCTCCTCCACCTCATTTCCTATTCTTTAAAAAGAAATCCCTGAATTAGGCGTCCTTCTTCTAGAAACATTTCGTATAAATACGGAATACAACCCCGGTATATGTATCAAATACATATACGCGTATCCGTATAAAAACATGAATAGCTCAAAGAGAGAAAATGAACCGTGAACATATTACTAGAATATATATATATATATATATATATATTATTGAATCAATACATGATTTAATAATCTGGCTTAATCCTAAACTGACCAGTATTATCAACTGTCCGATTAAAGTTCGTGTAGCTAGTATACGTATTTAATCGGACCCCTACATGTATCAACATATAGCCTCTACATCATATCACCTGAGCCAGAAAAATCTTCTATGTGGGACTCTAAACACTCGCCAATATGCTGGCAGTGAGTTACTGGATAAATTCATAACTACAAGCACGTCAGCGATACTAACTATACGTAACGGCTACCCAGGTATTGTTTCGCCCAATCAGAGCAAAGCTCTGTTTGAATTCAAAATTTAAATTTTTGAAGCAACGCTTCAGATCTTTTGCGCTGAGCGCAACGCGCCACGTGTCAGGCGCAGATACATTAGCGCAGCGCACCCAATCAGAGCAAAGCTCTGTTTAAAGGAAGCAACGCTTCAGATCCCTTGCGCTGCGCGCGACGCGCCACGTGTCCAGCGCAGATACATTAGCGTAGCGCACCCAATCAGAGCAAAGCTCTGTTTAAAGAAAGCAACGCTTCAGATCCTTTGCGCTAGCGCTCTGCGCCACGTGTCCAGCGCAGATACATTAGCGCAGCGCGCCCAATTAGAGCAAGGCTCTGTTAAATGAAGCGCCGCGCTGCGCTCTGCGCTGTGCGACACGTGGCAACACAGTTGCGCTGCGCGACACGTGTCAGCGCAGATGCGCTAGCGCAGAAAAAAGGGGCTAAGTGCCAAAGGCAATTTAGCCATGCAAAATTACATGCACTTGATAACAACAAATTAAAATACGATGCACAAGCACAACAAAGAGTTCAAATAAAAAGAACACTTAACAGATAATAAAATACTTAATCAAAACATTTATTTATTATTAAATCTAAAAAAGATCACCGAATACGGGATCAGAGAGACAAGGGTTCACAAAAAGAAAAAGAAAATTGTTCAGCTCCCTCTCCGCCTTCTCCATCGCGTCGAAGCGGCGATCTTCCCGAGGGGTAGCCATCCAACGGTCGACGCCGCATTCCTGGGAGAAAGTGGCGATGACGACTCGACGAGCCAGTATCTGGCTCAGCAAGTGGAAAGAGCAGTCCCTCAAGGGTTTGGTGATCAAGTGCGCTTCGAGAAAGCACTCGATCTTATCTTCCGCGGCATCCAGCATTGCTGAGGACATCTCTGCTGGAGGAGGGGGAATGTCGGCGAGCGCCGAGGCAAGGATCATCCGAAGCCAAATGGAATTCGGAGGGAGAGGAGACCCCATACGAGTCAAAAGCTCGTGCATTGCAGCGTCGCATTGCTCGTCCGAGAGAGAAGGGTCCACCAAACGTGCAGCAAAACGGGGAACGATGTCTCGGATCGGCACCTCCCATGGTTGTCGGCGGGCGTGAGGGCGGTTGCAAGCCATGATCGAAGAAGTTCTCTGAAAATGAGAGAAGAAAAGGCTCAGCCTTGAGTTATATATATAGACCCAAGCACAAAAGATTCTGTGCACAATGAAATCATTGCCAAGGCCCGGGAAATCAGAATTTTGGGAATACAAGTTTGACTTGAAAAGAGGAGATGAAGCGGCGCTTCCGATTCTCCAAAATTTAATAAATGAAGCGACGCTTCAGATCCTCTGCGCTGAGCGCAACGCGCCACGTGTCAGGCGCAGATATATCAGCGCTGCGCCCAAGAAGACGCGCCCAATCAGAGCAAAGCTCTGTTTAAAGGAAGCAACGCTTCAGATCCTTTGCGCTAGCGCTCTGCGCTCTGCGCTCTGCGCTGCGCGACACGTGTCAACGCAGATGCGCTAGCGCAGTTGCGCTGCGCTCTGCGCTGCGTGACACGTGTCACGCGCTGGGGAATCTGCGCCAAACTAAATTAAGATTTTTTTTTAAGAAATCTTTTCTGTTCTTGTTGGAACAAGAAGATTTCCTTCTGCAAAGCAGAAGCCCTTGGATCAAAGATCCAACGGTGGGGAAAATTCCCCAAATCACTCAGGGGATGATCTCTTTAACAAATTTAACTAATTTGTGAGCACTATAAAAAGGACCTTAGGCCTCAATTCAAAGGCATGGAGATTTCTCTTGAGAATTCAAGAACTTTAAACAGAAAGAACTCCGAGAAAATTTCAAGAAAAAGGTAAAGAACCTTCATGGATTAGAAGAAATTCCTTCTAAAAAGACCATTAGTCTAAAAAAAAAAAATATATAAGATCAATGATCTTTATATAAAAAAAAAAAAAGAGAAACAGTGCTTTGCACTTCTTGTGAACCTTCGGTTCTTTAAAAACGATAAAAAAAATATAATAATAAAAGAATAGTGCTTCGCACTTTTACGAACCTCTGGTTCTTCGAATAAAGAAGAAATTTATTTTTCTTTTGATCTAATTTAGATCAAGAACTTAAACAGTGCTTTGCACTTCCCTTCTTGAATCTAAAAAGATTCTTAGTGCTTTGCACTTCCAAGTTGCGCCGCTGCGCTCTTAAGAGAGCGCCACGTGTCGGCCATTTGCGCTAAGCGCCCTTAAGATAGAGCTTTGCTCTCTGGAACTGGCGCAACTCACCAGAGCGTGCCACGTGTCAGCTGCAGAACAACTTGCGCTACGCGCCTTGAAATAGAGCTTTGCTCTCTGGAACGGGCGCAACTCACCAGAGCGCGCCACGTGTCAGCAGCGCAACAGCACAGCGCACTAGCGCAGTGCACTGCGCTGTTGCGCTTGCACTCACCAGAGCATGACACGTGTCCTCACCACAAGCGCTTGCGCTCAGTGATTGGCGCAAAGCGCCTGACAAATGCAATGCATTTTACTGAAGGGCCAGGCCCAAATCAGAGGGGCCTAGTAGGCCAAATTAAATTGCAATACAATAAAAAGGGGCAGAGCCCAAAACAAATTGATGCTTTGCATCCTTTCTGGGCAAAGCCCAAATAAAAATAAAAAGAAATGCAATGCAAAAGAAATTAAATGTTGGACATTTTCAACTAGACTTAGCCCGATCGTGGCCATAAGTCCTTAAATTAAATTGACTGAGCAAAATGGCTCTCCTAAATCAATCTACATCCGGTTCGAGGGTACATCTCCGAACTCCTTTGATATCCATCGTTGTAATTCCTCAACGACGTCAAAGAGGTGACGGGTCCCAACGACCACACATCGCTATGGACTGCGGGGTCCTTAAACTCGTGGACCGAGACGTCCTTAAACTAATATCGGACCGAGACGTCCTTAAACTAATATTGGACCGAGACGTCCTTAAACTAATGATGGACCACTACGTCCCTAAACTGGCATTGGACCGAGACGTCCCTAAACTAATGATGGACCACTACGTCCTTAAACTGGCGATGGACCGAAACGTCCTTAAACTAATAATGGACCACTACGTCCCTAAACTGGCATCGGACCGAAACGTCCCTAAACTAATATCGGACCGAAACGTCCCTAAACTAATGATGGACCACTACGTCCCTAAACTGGAACAATAGAGCCAATTGCTCTTTTGCCGGATCTAAATGATCCCGTTTAAGTTGATCTTAGCCCCAAACACGGCTAACGTATCCTTAAACACTTAAATGGACTATAAAACCCTCAATCAGCTTTGGTTCAAGGGTACATCTCTGAGCTCCTCTGACACCTATCGTTGTAATCCTTCAACGATGTTAGAGAGGTGATGAGTCCCGATGGCCATAAATTAAATGAATCACCACGTCAGGTTGATCTTAGTCCAAAACAGGACTAACGTATCATTGACGAATGTTTAAGTTGATCTTAGTCACAACGCGACTAATGTATCCTTAAACTAAAAACACCAAACCCAAATCTAAGTAAATACGGATTTGGACTAATCCACGTCCTACGGGCGACGGTATTACTCAGTCTCCGTATACAATCCACGGGCAACCACAAACAAAACAAACACCCACGACACGAAGTGAAATTCTGGAGAAGGAGAAAGTTGTTACCGCGATGCGGTAGCGTAATTAACTGCAGGGGCTTGCGCCTGCAGGGAAGAGCATCCCCACAATCAAAAACCCCTCAAGCGAGGGGGAATCTGACAAAGTCTGCTACATCGGCCGCATCCGTCTAAACCTCCGATACACGGTGCCATAAATCAACTTGGCATCTTCGGAGAGGTAGACAGATAAAACCAAATAGCATCTGCCCCGAATCTCAGCGCCAGGACATCGCGGTCCTGTGCGCCGCCGTTCGGAGGGGAACAGATTCTGGCACGCCCGGTGGGACCTTTTCCTCTTTCCACTCCACACTTCGTGTGTCGTCTTCGCGAAGCAATCGCGGTTTGTTAAATGGTTGTCTTCGGATTTCAAGTTGCTAAGATTTGGTCTTTTATCTGGCGAAGAACTCAAGCATCCATGGATTCCCACTGCACCAAAAACGCGAAGCACCACTGCAACGGACGCTCCACCTCACCAAGAGGTGTAACATATGGGCCTCAAGCGGCCTCTTTCCTTACTCTGCCGGTAGAGCAGGTGACCCAGGCCACCACCGGCCTATTTTTTGGGACCATGGCCTCCCCTGCAAGCTTCTCTATGCCGATATCCGCACCAGAAGCGAACAAGAAGTCGGTATTTGACCGGCTCACTGCTACCACGACCCCTGTCAACGGGTCGCCTGCTACTAAACCGACAGCCTCCGTTTTCACCAGGCTAGGTCAGAACTATAAAGTGGCCGTCCCAAAGAGGGCAACGGCCGCTGCTTTGGAAGTCGTTAAAGCGGCTTCTCCCATCAGAGAGTCGGTCTTCACAAGACTGACGGTTCCCACTCCTCCCCAAGTTGGTCAAAAAGTATCAGTCTTCGATAGGCTGACGTCGACAGTTACCCCACACCCAAACAGGGGGCAACAAGAAACTATCTCGATTTCCGAGCCAGTCCCAACGGCTCGTCGTGCGCGACGCCGCCATTGGCAGCGAGTAAGGAAAGCAGGGGGGCAACTCCCCCTCAGGGCTAACCCTACCTGCTCCAGCGGTGGAGGTCAATGCTGCTGTTCCAACTGGGAACAGCTTCGAATTGCTGAAGAAGGTGAGAAAGAACTCTCCGGTTGCTACATTGAAAAGGTCTCCTCCGCCTATGGAAAAAGTTCCGGAGACGAAGCAGGAACAGTCCCCTCAACGGCTGTCGTCAAAAATTTATAAAGTTTGGCGGAGAGTTCAAGACTCCGTGATTGACTCAGACCACTTCCGTCGCCAGAAAGGGGCAAAGGTGGAAAAAGACAAGAACCGCCCCATTAAACAGCAGGGGGCAACAAATGCTAGAATGCCCGCTTCAACAGCTCCTTCAACCTCAAAGGTCTACAAAAGAAAAAGGCCAGAGAAAGCTCCTGTGACACTGACAAAGTTTAAAAGCGGTGAACCTAAACGCCCCAAGTCAGGGGGCATAACAGTCCATACGGTCTATATGGCTTCTGGAAAGGAAGAAAGCCGTACTTCTACGGGTCACCGACCGCTCACCCGATCAGTGACCAAGGCTCAGGAACAGCAACAAAAACTCCAGGAGATGATGACCACAATGGCTGCACTCACTGGGCCGAAAGAAACCCCGGAAACATCCTCAGAAGAACGTCAAGAACAAGAGACGGACACCGAATTCCTTCGGCGCGTGCTAGAGAAGAAAGATAAAGAGGCTGCGGAACAGGCAGCCAACATAAAGAAAATGGCCCTCCTGTTCTAGGATGTGGTGGGTATGATGATTCAACCAGATCCACCTGCTGGAGATCCCCCGATCATTCTTGAAGATGATAGGGGAGAGACATCAAACCCTCAGCCCGTTCTATCAACAGCTAAAGAGGATACAGTCTCTAAGACTGATCTGGACGAATACATAGCCCAGCAAATAAGGGTTCATCATGCGGCAGAAGCAGCCGGACACGTCGTGAAAACGGGGCGACCATATCCAGGCTGGTATGACCAAATCAGGTACCCGCCGGGCTACACGATCCCCAAGTTTCATGTCTACAAAGGGACCGGCAATCCCCATCAACATGTGGCCCAATTCAGGGCTCTTTGCGGTAATAACGGCGGCGACGACAAGCTTTTGCTTCACCAGTTTGTTGGAAGTTTATCTGATACGGCGTTTGAATGGTATTCTGAGCTTCCCAACGACTCTATAAAAACCTTCGCGGAGATGGAGCTACTCTTCACCCAACGCTTTGCAAGTGCCAGTGAGCGTACCCCGATGACGGCACTGATCAATGCCAGGGTAAAGCCAGGCGAGACATGGGTTCAGTACGCTATACGGTGGCGAAATCTATGGTCGAAGTGTGAACAACGCATAGAAGAAGCTTCAGCGGTGGGAATGTTTGTTGGAACCCTTGATCCACAGGCAACCATCTCACAGTTCATGATGTTCTTCAAGCCGACTTCCTTCCAGGCTTTGATCGACAAATTAGCGCAGATGGACCAGATGGGCCATAAACCCCCTCTCCCGAAGTCGGACCCCCGAAACGATAAAGGAAAGGGAAAAGCGATCATCGTCGCTAATGCCCAACAACAACCGAACGACTCGAAGCCGGTTGCTCGTCCAAACAATACGCGCCCATACGTACCCCTTGAGGACAGGATGGGACGTGCTTACTCCTTCCCCCGTGATAAAACAAGGAGGCTATTCGAGCTGGCATTGCGCAACAGGCTCATAAATCTGCCAGATCCAAAACGTCCGTCACAACCGAGTGACGTCAACGAGCCCAATTACTGCCCTTATCATCGAGTGCTAGGCCATCCAATTGAGGATTGCTACGTTTTCAAGAATTGGCTTGAGAACCAGTACCGTCAGGGCAAATTTGCGCTATCTGACAAATGGAAGGTGAATCCTCCGCAGCCCCACACCTCTAAGGGGACGAATACGCCGGGGGCAACATGCTCCGTTATTGAAGAAACTCCCTGGGAGGTTGTATTATCAGCCAAAACGAGGAGAATGCTAAATGATCTTCAGACCTGTCCAGCGGTCAAGTGGAAGAACCCCTTGGAACCGCAGGTTATTGAGGGGATGTTGAAGCCACGACCGATTCCGAAGACCGATGGTGGCAGTTCAAGCACTCATGGTCAGCCGTCAAAATCTTCTAAAAAGAAGAAGAAATCTAAAAAGCCCGTGAAGCCTGGTGACAAGCGCACGGACTTACAAAAGCAAATCGACGCGCTGGATGAATATAACCAAAAGGCGCGAACTCCCATTACGCTCCAAGATTTCCTTGATCACGTCTTCCAAAAAGAAGATGAAAGGGAAAGTTCATCGGATGAATCTGGCGAATATGTGGCAAGCTGTCATATGATCTCCCATTCGACCACAAACGATGAAGGAACTTCTGGCACTGAAACGCTGGGGGCAAATGCTGAATCAGGAACCCCAGGGTTACCGGTTGAAATGATTAGCGCGTTTCTTAATGAAGCTCGGTTGAAAAGCAAGGCTGATCGAGAACGCGAGACGGCTATATTCGAAAGGGCTAAGCGTCAGCGACTTGAGGAAGGAGCTGAAATGATCCCGTTGGAGCAAAATGCCTCCACCACTGACAAAAGCCAATTCAAGATAAAAAAGAAATTTGCTAAGGCCATATCGATGGGCATGAAGCTACCACCCTCTGAAGAAAAAGTTACTGGCGCGGTAGAAATGCACCCCTCTTATTGCTTATACCATCAGGAGGTCTCGCATTCCACCCAAGATTGCAAAGCTTTCAATGGATGGTGGCAAGGATACGTCGCTGATCGACAACGATTTAAACGGGAAAAACGTAAAATTCGCCGAGAGCAAAGAAATACGACTAAAGAACTTGAAAGAACTACCGGCAATTGTCACATGGTTAACACTACCGGGTCATAAGTGCCTACATTTGGGAGCGACTCCGATGAAGAGCTAGAGCTTGGCCCCCTCTTCGAAGAATCCACTTCGGGACAAGAAAAAGAACCAAAGGCCTGCGAGAATATACAGCTGCGCAATCGAACATTACCCGAAAAGAACCTCGGACCCTTGAATAAGAAAAACAAAGGGAAAGAGAGGGTCTCTGAAGACATCGCTTTGGATGACCAAGTTGCGGAAGAGTTAACCGCCAAGGATCCCCCAAAAAGGAATAAAGTAGATTACAATGTCTTGGCGCATCTGAGAAAGCTACCCTCACAACTCAGCATTCTCGATGCCCTATTGCTATCGAAAGAAGCGAGGGATTCTTTGATTAAGGCCCTACAGGATCCGGACCAGTTCCAAGCCTTCTTAGCCGAACAAAAGATGAAGGATGAATTGGAAGAGGTGCACACAGCCGACGTTGCGTTTGGTGATGAAGACCTTCTCCTCGGGACGTATGAACACAATCGCCCCCTTTATGTCTCAGGATACTGCCATGACATAAAGATAGGAAAAATCTTGGTCGATAACGGATCGTCTGTCAATTTACTCAATGTGCGAGTGTTAAAGGAGATTTGCATGAGTGTCCAACACCTCGCCCGGGACAAAATCACCATTTCCGGTTTCGACTTTCAATCCTCAAAGACTCTTGGATCTGTGATATTGACGCTACGCTTCGGGGTGCTCGTCACAGACATCAAATTCCACGTTATAGACGCCAAGACGTGCTACAATGCTCTGCTCGGCCGACCATGGCTACACGAATACAATATCATCCCTTCTACACAGCATCAGTGCATGAAGTATTCTAGGGACGGCCTCGAGTACACAGTAGCAGGAGAGTTGAATCCGTTTTCCGTAAACGAAGTTCGCAAGTATGAAGATGCCAAATACTTCTTACCGAGTTTCGAAGACACGGAAAGGTGTCAGAAACCGGAGAACAAAACTAACGCAACCATCCCTGTCTTCGGCAGTGACACCGAGGAGGAGGAGGATATAATTTATTCAGGTCCATCCCAATCCACCAGGCCAGGACCATCCGTTCCTTCATTGATCTTCAGTAGTGATTCGGAGGATGAAGTTCATGCTGTATTCCCTGCTCGGCCCTCAATACGAGTCTCCGCTGATGAAGGGCGAAGTCTACAGATAACCATGGTGCCGCTTGAACATTACAAAGAACTGGATGCACTCGACACCAACAGCGTAGAAGAATTGCAGATATTCTATATCCCTCCCAGACGAAAAGGCGAGAAGGCAATCCTATTCTACCGCTCTAAAGAAAACAAGGCGGAAAAAGAAATTTGGCATGGCACAGACCCCACGCTTGACGGGATTCAGCCTATCCGTCTTCCTAGATATTATACCGAAGGTTTGAAGAAACTACTGGAGCGCCAGGGGATGTCCTTCACACAGACCGTTAGAAAAGCCAAATTCTATGACAAGGTCTGGAACGTTCTCGGGACTCAATGCAAACCGCCTAACGGGAGAACGGAAACAAAAGGGCTTGGGTACATCCGGCCAAAGAAACGGGAGCTAGTAAACAGCTGTTATGCCATGTATGACTTCGATGAAGAGGCTGATGCTCAATGGGAGGACGCTAATCCTGAATCAACAAAAGTTCCTGACACAAAACCGCCCAGTCCATCGTCTGAAGACCAGATGAGCAAACTTATAAAGGATGCGAGTCAAAAAGCCCGAAATGATCACGATCGTGAAATGGCAATCTATGAGAAAGCCAAGACACAGCGTCTCCTTCGACAGGCAGTAAAGAACGAAGATGTTGCCCCGCGTCAGCCTGCTACAAAAAGGGTTCGACGCGAAAGCAAAAACAAATCGAGGGGCCGAAAAGGTGCTCGACAACCACAAGACAGAGCTAAGAAGCCACGCATCCGAGAGTCGAGCGTTATTGACCTAGACCTTATGAAGAAAATGGGTCGAGCATACTCATTTCCTCGGGACAAAACAAGGAAAATACTTGATCTTGCTCTAAAACATCAAATGCTTACTCTGCCAGAGTCTAAACACCCTGAACAAGCGGGCGAAGTCTCCAACCCAAATTATTGCTCTTACCATTGAGTAGTAGGGCATCCCCTTGAAGATTGCTTCACCTTTAAGAATTGGGTTGAGGACCAATATCAGCTTGGCAAATTTGCGTTGTCTGACAGTTGGAGGGTAGCGCCGCCGCAAAAGCACGAACCCAAAAACACAAGGATAAAACCAACTCTGCATTGGGATTGGCAGAAAATTCGCACCTGCCATGTGATAACAATATTAAAAGAAAGGTCCGAGAACATGAACAACCTCCCTTGGTGCTTTGAAAGCGGCAGTGATGAGGTAATCTCAGAATTTCCCCCAGCTCCGAAAGAACTGGAGGATGGAATCCATAACACTGCGGATAATCTCAAGAAAATTGAGTTGGGGACGGCAAATGACCCGCGACCGACATTCATTAGAGCTGCTATCTGAAGAAAAGGTGGCTGCATTAAAGGATGTGCTTTTACAGCACAAAGATTGCTTCGCATGGAACTATTCCGAAATGCCGGGACTAGATCCAGAAATTGCTGTACACAAATTAGCGATATCCCCGGACATCAAGCCAGTCAAACAAGCGCCGAGAAGAATGCGACTCGAGCTTGAGATGAGCATCAACGCCGAAGTTAAAAAGCTGATAGACTCTGGCTTCATCCAGGAAGTTCAATACCCTGAATGGATTGCCAACATCGTCCCAGTGATGAAATAAAATGGGACGGTGCGTATATGCGTGGATTTTCGGGATCTTAATAAAGCCTGCCCAAAAGATGATTTCCCAGTGCCAGTCACCGAACTGATGATAGACAACACATCCACCCATGAGGTTTTCTCCTTCATGGACGGCTTATCGGGGTATAATCAAATAAAAATGCATCCAGAAGACCAGAAGCATACAGCCTTCAGGACTCCTCTTGGTATATTTTGTTATAAAGTGATGCCCTTCGGTTTGAAGAACGCCGGTGCTACTTATCAGAGGGCCATGACGAAAATCTTCGACGACCTTATACATGAAATCGTCGAATGCTATATCGACGATCTTGTGGTTAAGAGCAAATCATACGAGAAACATCTCGAGCATTTGAAGACTGTATTTCAACGCCTTCGGCAATACAATTTGAAGATGAATCCTCTTAAATGTGCGTTCGGGGTTTCCTCGGGCAAGTTCCTGGGATTCATCGTCCGACACCGAGGTATTGAGATAGATCCGTCTAAAATCAAGGCGATCATGGAGATGCCTCCGCCGAGAACTCTTAAACAGCTGCGGTCTCTCCAAGGAAAGCTCGCATACATTCGGCGGTTTATCGCTAATCTTTCAGGAAAGTGCCGTCCTTACAGTCACCCGATGAAGAAGGGAACCCCATTCGTTTGGGATCAAAAATGCCAAGGCGCACTAGACGAGATCAAGCAATACCTGCAGAACCCGCCGGTGTTGGCTGCCCCGGTTAAGGGGAAGCCTCTCATTCTTTATTCAACCGCCCTCGAAGGTTCCTTAGGCGCATTATGGGCGCAAGAGAACGATCAAGGGAAAGAAAGAGCACTCTATTACTTAAGTCGAGTTCTGCTGGGGGCAGAAAGCAACTATTCTCCCATTGAAAAACATTGCCTGGCGTTGATCTTCGCAATAACAAAGCTTAGACATTACGCATTGGCGCATGAGGTCCGTCTCATTTCAAAGGTGGACCCCCTTAAATACTTGATGTCAAAAGCCATATTGACGGGACGACTCGCTAAATGGGCCCTACTCTTGATGGAGTTTTCGATCACGTATCAACCTCTCAAAGCAGTGAAAGGCCAGGCCATCGCCGACTTCCTCGCTGAACATCCGATACCTGCCGATTCCCCTCTGAATTGCGATTTGCCAGACAAACATGCGTTTGACGCAATCGACGGTGGTGATACTCATTGGGAGCTTTATTTCGATGGAGCATCTTCCATGAAAAAGCACAAACAAAGTACGCCAATGATCAAATCGGGGGTAGGACTCATCTTCGTGACTCCACAAGGAGGAATAATGCGCTACGCATTCTCCCTGACGGAGCCGAGAACAAATAATGAAGCCGAATACGAAGCTTTGATAGCAGGCCTCGAGATCGCCATTGACATGGGAATTGAAGACCTCCTCATATATGGGGATTCCCAACTGGTCGTCAGTCAAGTGAACGGCGACTACCAAACGTGCAAACCGGAGTTGGTGAAATACGGTGAAAAGGTACAACAACTGTTGACCCGAATTCCCTCCTATACTTTGGAGAGCATACCTCGCACGGAAAACAGCAAAGCGGACGCGCTAGCCAAACTTGCTAAAGAACTGGCTGACGAGAACCTCGACGACGTTAGAATCGTGGTACAAAGCCGTCGAGTGCTTGCCCCAGCAGAAGTATCTCCGCAATCGTCTGAAGAAAAAGGAGCGAACGAGCAGGCGACCCTACAAATAAAAGACCACGAGAAGACCGAAGACTGGAGAGAAGTCTTCATAGATTGCTTCAAGTTCCACCGAATGCCTGAAGAAGTATCCATAAGACATCAGCTCGTAAAACGAGCTCTGTCTTTCGCCTTCGTCAACGATACTCTATACAAAAGGACGTTCAATTCTCTGTGGCTGAGATGCTTAGGACCTGACGAAGCGAGAAGAGTCGTCCAAGAAGTTCACGACGGGCTCTGCGGTTCCCACCAAGCAGGTCCAAAGATGAAGTTGAAGATCAAACGGATGGGCTATTATTGGCCCACGATGATTCAAGACTGCATCGAACATGCGAAGCAATGCCACTCATGCCAAATTCATGGGGACTTCATCCATCAACATCCAAATCCATTACATCCAACGGTGGCCAGTTGGCCATTCGAAATGTGGGGAACTGACATAGTCGGCCCCATCGAACCAGCATCCTCAAAGGGACATCGTTTCATATTGGCGACGACTGATTACTTCTCCAAATGGGCAGAGGCGGTACCGTTGAGGGAAGTAAAAACGGAGAACATCCTCCATTTCTTCAGAACGCATGTCATATACCGGTTTGGAACCCCGAGAAGGATCATCTCTGATAATGGGCCAGCCTACCGAAGTCATAAAATTAGCCGCTTCGCACAGCAGCACAATATAGACTGGAGATATTCCTCGGTTTATAATCCGCGAGCCAATGGATTAGCTGAAGCCTTTAACAAGACATTGACGAAAATCATAAAGAAAACAGTGTCTCGAAATAAGAAAGACTGGCATGAGAGACTGCAAGAAGCTCTTTGGGCGTATCGAACTACATTTAAAACTGCTACAAACACAACGCCATACGCGTTGGTATTTGGGACAGAAGCAGTACTCCCTCTCGAGATAGAATTACCCTCTCTACGAGTGGCAGTCCACTACGAGCTGACGGACGAAGAAAATGCTCACCTTCGGTTTGAAGAGCTTGACGCCCTTGACGAAACCCGGCTTCTAGCACAGCAAAATCTGGAAGCTTATAAAGCGAAGATGACGCGCTCGTACGAAAGATTGACCCGACCGAGGACATTCCGCCAAGGCGAACTCGTGCTAGTGGTCAAAAGGCCCATGATCCCCAATCGTGCCAAGCGGGGAAAGTTTGAACCAAACTATGAAGGACCGTACATCATTGATAAAGTCTACCAGGGTGGAGCCTATCTACTCATGGACATGCACGGTGAAAGGCCTTTCAGGCCGATAAACGGTCGCTTCCTAAAGAAATATTACGCTTAATGAGTCACAGCCTAGGTCAATGATGGATGACGACGACTATGTCCGCTCGCTGTCTTCCTAAGCCCAAGCTTTATAAGCAGTAGCCAGCCCTCTCAACGTCGGACCGAAATGTCCTTAAACTAATAGCAGACCGAAACGTCTTTAAAACAACTACCGCAGCATCTTTAGGCTGACGAGATAAAAAAAAAAAAAAAACGGTATGTCCATAAGCAAAATGGGCACGGATGAAAACCTGAAAGGGCTCCGTGAGTAAAAACAGCAAGACTACCGGCGAGTGTTTGTGAAAACCCGAAAGGGCACAACCTCGTTAAAAGACACTTATAAGGTCCTCTCGACCTTGTAAGGAGAAACCACCTGCGTAAGATCCTTACGACTTACAAGGGAACAACACACTTAGGAATCCCCACGATTCCTAAGGAGAAAATACGCTTGCGAGATCCTCACGACTCGTAAGGAGAACTCTCTTATGGGACCTTCACGGCTCATAAGATTTGAAAGTCTTAAGTCACAGAGACCTAAACCTGTGCTTAAGCAAACCCCCACAAACTTCCAATGTTGCCCTACAAGTGGTTCAATATTGACCCTTGTATACAATCCACGGGCGCGAATAAACGTTTCCCTAACCAAGGTCCATCCGTGACCGGGGATATATTCGAAGAAAACCCCCCTGTAGGATCCTTACGACTTACAGAGGAACAAAACACTTTGGAACCCTTACGATTCCTAAGAAAAAAATACACCTACAAGATCCCCACGACTTGTAGGGAGAAATACCTTCACGAGACCCTTACGGCTCATGAAGTCAAAAGCCTTAACCGACAGGACCCTAACCCTGGTCGCTAAGCCTCCTTTGTTCGACAACGACAGAGGCAAATGATGATTCGCTCCTGACAATATCCCAGTTGTAGCGGTGCTGATGCCGAAAGCAGTGTCCAATTTCAGGTTTACGGCGAAAGCCAGTAGACCGCTCATGCACACGAAATAGCCGAAATGATAAGGGCGACTTTAAAAAAAAAAAAAAAAAAGAGCAAGTAAAAATGTATGTATACAAAACAGCCGAAACGATTGGGCAACTCGCAATAAAAAGCAGCGAGTGAAAATAAAATAAATAGCCGAAATGATTGGGCAACTCGCAATAAAAAGCAGCGAGTGAAAATAAAATAAATAGCCGAAATGATTGGGCAACTCGTAATAAAAAGCAACGAGTAAAAATAAAATAAATAGCCGAAATGATTGGGCACCGCGAAAAATAGCCGAAATGATTGGGCAATCGCGACCTTCGCGATATAAAAGCTGAAATGATAGAGCATCGTAGAAATAAAATAAAATAAAAAGAAGAAATGATAAAACTTTGGCCCTACAGTTAGGATCACATCGATCCCTGTATACAATCCAAGGGCGTAAACAAAGAAGGAACCATACTTCCCCAGCGGATTCCGTCAAACGACGAAGCCGAACCTCAACGGTTCATTTCAACCGAAGAAGCCAGTGACTTCAGCAAAACTTCTCAACTCACGGATACAAACACTCCTTGACGAGAGCCTTCTGATCCGCGTCGACCCGCAGAGCCACCACTGCCTCCGTAGGAACCCTCGACTCGTTTCAAACCCCAAGGACACAAATAATCCTTGGCGCTTGGGAAACAAATAATCCCTCGCAAAACTTCTCAACTCACGGATACAAACACTCCTTGACGAGAGCCTTCTGATCCGCGTCGACTCGCAGAGCAACCAGCGCCTCCGTGGGAACCATCGACTCGTTTCAAACCCCAAGGACACAAATAATCCTTGGCGCTTGGGAAACAAATAATCCCTCGCAAAACTTCTCAACTCACGGATACAAACACTCCTTGACGAGAGCCTTCTGATCCGCGTCGACCCGCAGAGCCACCAGTGCCTCCGTAGGAACCCTCGACTCGTTTCAAACCCCAAGGACACAAATAATCCTTGGCGCTTGGGAAACAAATAATCCCTCGCAAAACTTCTCAACTCACGGATACAAACACTCCTTGACGAGAGCCTTCTGATCCGCGTCGACCTGCAGAGCCACCAGTGCCTCCGTAGGAACCCTCGACTCGTTTCAAACCCCAAGGACACAAATAATCCTTGGCGCTTGGGAAACAAATAATCCCTCGCAAAACTCCTCGACTCACGGATACAAACACTCCTTGACGAGAGCCTTCTGATCCGCGTCGACCCGCAGAGCCACCACTGCCTCCGTAGGAACCCTCGACTCGTTTCAAACCCCAAGGACACAAATAATCCTTGGCGCTTGGGAAACAAATAATCCCTCGCAAAACTTCTCAACTCACGGATACAAACACTCCTTGACGAGAGCCTTCTGATCCGCGTCGACTCGCAGAGCAACCAGCGCCTCCGTGGGAACCATCGACTCGTTTCAAACCCCAAGGACACAAATAATCCTTGGCGCTTGGGAAACAAATAATCCCTCGCAAAACTTCTCAACTCACGGATACAAACACTCCTTGACGAGAGCCTTCTGATCCGCGTCGACCCGCAGAGCCACCAGTGCCTCCGTAGGAACCCTCGACTCGTTTCAAACCCCAAGGACACAAATAATCCTTGGCGCTTGGGAAACAAATAATCCCTCGCAAAACTTCTCAACTCACGGATACAAACACTCCTTGACGAGAGCCTTCTGATCCGCGTCGACCTGCAGAGCCACCAGTGCCTCCGTAGGAACCCTCGACTCGTTTCAAACCCCAAGGACACAAATAATCCTTGGCGCTTGAGAAACAAATAATCCCTCGCAAAACTTCTCAACTCACGGATACAAACACTTCTTGACGAGAGCCTTCTGATCCGCGTCGACCCGCAGAGCCACCAGTGCCTCCGTAGGAACCATCGATTCGTTTCAAACCCCAAGGACACAAATAATCCTTGGAGCTTGGGAGACAAATAACCCCTAGCAAAATACTCAACTCACGGATACAAACACTCCGTGACGAGAGCTTCTTTGACTCACATCTCGGGCAGTAAGGATTCAAAAAAAAAAAAAGCTTACTTCCTGAACAATGGGACCCTGCAAGTCAATCCTAAATGGTCTCTTGCATACTATTCACGGGTCTCACTCTCTGAAGTCGATTCTCGACAAAGAGGGAAACAACCGCCTACGAGTCCTCTCGACTCGTAAGAGGGGCAATGGGATCCTGCAAGTCAATCCTAAATGGTCTCTTGCATACTATTCACGGGTCTCACTCTCCAAAGTCGAATTTCGATGAGGAGGGAAACAACCGCTTGTGGGTCCTCTCGACCCGTAAGAGGGAAAAACTCTCTTGTAGGATCCTTACGACTTATAAGAGAAAACCACACTTAGGAATCCTCACGATTCCTAAGGAGAAAACCCACCTGTGAGATCCTCTCGATCCGTAGGGAGAAAATCCTCTATGAGACCCTCACGGCTTATGGAGTTGAAAAGTCTTAGGCAGCAGATCTGAACCTGCGACCTAAGCCATCGCCGATTATTAGGAAAGTCAAGATGCGTGCCCTACTATCCGTCAACCATGTTCGCTAAGATGATGTGCTGATAATAAAAGAAAGAAAAGACGGAGAAATGACACAAGGCATTACAAAAAATATGCATCCTTCATTCATAAAATTTGATTGAGTTTAGGATACATCGTACTAAAGAATACAAGATATACATATATGTTACAAATACCAATGATACAAGGAAAATTACTGAGAAGGAAGCGTCTTGCACAGATCCAGCAATTGCTCGCACACTTCCTTCCATGCCTTTTCCCGATTGGCCACCACTGCCAACTCCGCCTCCACTTGGGCCCGCTGCTGCGCGACGGAGGCAAGCTGGTCCCTCATAGCCTGATGAGCAGCCTCACGGCCTGCGATGTCACGCTCGGCAATATCGAGTGCCCGCTTCAGTCTCAGCCCATTTGAGATGCGCTCCAGAAGGCCCTCGAAGACGGCCTTTACCTCAGCGGCGTTCGTCTCAACTTCGGCTCGCAGGCGAGCAGCGTTGCTTGAAGATTCTTGGCACTCCTTCAGCCTCAAAACCACTTCTTGTTCCAGATGACGGAAATGAGAAGCGCTTTGCTCGAGCCACGCTCCCCGTTGAGTGCTCGAGGCAAAGTCTCAGGGGACAGGCGCATTGACTCTAGCTGATGAAGGCAAGCCTCGATTTCCCGACAATAGTTAACCCAAGAGGCGACAGCACCCTCGTCATGGAAGGTAGCAAATATCGCCAACATCGGATTAACCGTCGTGGCGAAATCCTCAGCAGATACTGGAGCCTCGATGTCGAGCTCCTCGATGTAGTCGCTCAGTATGCGCAAACTATTCGCGGCACCTTTCGAGGACGGACGTCGCTGGGAAGGACCGCCCGGTATTGTAATATGAGACTCAAAAGGCACTGAGACTGGAACGACAGCTGAAAAAGACAAAATGTGATTAGATGATGATCCAATAGATATGGAGAAAATCATTGACAAGATAATTACTATACCGGTGGGAGCAGGTGGCAAGGACGGAAGGGCCGGTAGCGCAACCGATCTTTCTCCTCCCCCTTCGATTTGTAACACTGCAGTCAGGACAAGAGAGAGTTAGAAATAATTCTACCACTGGAAAAACAAAGATATCAATCAGGAACAGTACTTACCGGCGCCACCAGAGGGAGAAGCGAGCTCAGATGAAAAGGAGAAGTGTGGGACCAACACTTGATACAAATAGTCAAAAAGAACTCCTGAAAAACACAACAATGTGAATATAGTATATGGATTATACGTTTGAAAGATGGGTTTAGTAAATTGCAAACTCATACCTTCCAACATCTTTGACGGTGTAAGAGAGGGCTGAGGGGTAACCATCGCCAAGGCAGTCGTGGAAGGAGCTCCCTCAAGTACTGGGGCATCAACACTAGCTGCACCTGCATTACGAAAAATGAACTTGTCAGAAAAGATTGTAAAGCAAATAAAAATAACAACTTAAGGTGTACCTAAGGAGCTCCCGGCGGAAACAGAGACGACTCCCTCCTCTATCGACATGAGACCACCGCCTGTGGCCTCATCGCCCGACTCAATGGGGACCGTCGTCGTGCTCGCAAGACCGGGAGACGGCGGACGACCGTAGACGGGAAGGGCTATGACTGGAGTATTGCCAGATTCCAAAGAAGGAGCGGTTGGCTCTTCTTCAGGAATCGTGGCCACCTCGCCCACTACCATCTCAAGTTCGGTAGTGGCGGTTGTATCGTCCACCATCACCGGGGGATCACCGGCCTCGAGCGCTTCATTCGCCGCCATCCGGGACTCATTTATAATGATCATATCATCTGCCACCACTTCAGGTTCAGCATCAATGACCTTCTCGGCGGCAGGCCCCTCGACCTCCGCCTCAGGCTCCAAAGCCACAACGACGTTGCCCACCGTCGGCTCGAGTTCGGCAGGTACCGCCTCCTCTGCTTCTTTGGGATCAACGGTTTCCGCCTCCCCCTCGATCGGACTCGGCCCTGCAAGATGAGGGATATAAGGACCAATGACATTAAAAACCCTTTATAATAAAAACTCTGAGAGAAATATTACCTGAAGCGGATTTACCGTTTGCGCTCCGAACTGCACGCGCCACCTCTCTGCGGGCAGTGGATAGGGCGACAGGGGCCTCTTCGGATGGAGTATCAGCTCGAGGAGCGGTGCTCGGGCCCGCTCCCATAGCCAGGGCAGCCCTGCGCGCCTTCGCCTCACGCCTCAACCGCTTCCTCTCCTCCCGAGCGGTCACAAAGGACCTCTGTGATGCCTCCTTCAAGGCATCATCGTCTTCATTCAGGGATGCCTCCAGAGCCTTTAAGGCATCTTTCATCGGCTCTCCAAGACGAACCTCCTGCGGTGGCCCAGAAGAAACAGGAACGTCAGCAGCTGGTACAACATCTGCATCGCTAGGAGGGAACGGCATTGAAGTCCCTGTAATTAAAAGGGAAGGGTTAGATCGACCATAACACAAGAAAAATGAAAAACTTGATGAGTGGAGACTTACTAAGGCCCATAGATGCCCTAAGACGTTCCTCCTCCTGAAAAGTCCTCAGAGAAGCAGCAATGGCTTCTTCATCAGTGATGCCTGTTGAAAGGAAAGAAAGAAAAGCGTTGGTCAAAAATAATGAAGAAAATACGTTGCAATAAAGAAAAAGTGACTGGTAGTTACCTGATTGCGCAAGCTTAGCCAGCCACGCGTCACGCTTCACCAGCCATGCCGAAGCTCTGAGAGCAGCCTCTAAGTCTGTATCGTCCGGCGGCAGCCTCACCAACCCGACGTTAGTCCCATATTCGAGCAGACCCTCGGAATAGGGAGCGTGGGGTTCCTGGCCGAATGCAACGTCCGCTGCAAAGAGCGACTTCTTTTTCTTTTGCCCTCTGACCCTGGGCCCGCGAGGGATCGACTTCCGTTTAGCAGCTACTCTGGGACGACGAGTCCCGATGTCCGCACCCACGCCAGACTCCGGCGAGGGTACAACCACTGCTTCCACCTGAGCACAGGGTGCAGGAGGTACATCCGCGATATCAGGAAGTGATAGTTCACGTGGAGGACTTTGCGCATGTGAGAGTCTGCCCCCGGCATCTTTTAAAGGAGCGATTACTGGGGTCCTAGGAACCAAGGGAGCGGTGCGATCGGTACCTGGAGGTGCACCCTTACGATCAACCAACAATCGCTTCTCCTCCTTTATGACTGCCCCTGTCGCATGATTGTACCAGTCTTTGTACACATTGAGGAGTCTCGGAGCGTAAGTCGGCGCATTAATAAAAAAACGAGAGGTCGTATTCACGCGCATGAAATGGTGCAAGGCGTTCTCCATCCCCTCTTCAGTGGCAGCTGGTTCCACCAAAAAGGCTTCCAAGGGGACCCCCTGATCGTAGCCCAGTTGTTGAGCAAAACGATGTGGGTTATACCTCATAAAAATTGCCACATCATTCTGCCTAAAAACTAAAAAGCCCGGTCTAATGGAATATAAGTGGAGGGTCTCCCGGACCGTTAAAACAGAAGCTCCATCCTTAAAGATATCCTGTAATGGCCGCGTCACAGTGGTAGACACCTTTCCAACAGTCAACACCTTATCGACAAAGGACATCCCGGCTTCGACGGTATGGTGGCGAAGGAGCAAGCCCCTAGCGTTCCGTTGTGAGGGGTTTACAATTGATGCACCGATCAGCTGTATAATGCGAGGAAAACCGCTCTTGTCAAAGAACGAAGGCCTCTTATGCATTCCGAAGACACCCGCTGTGTGTAACTCGAGCCACGATGCGAAGTAATGCATCGGGAAGACCACATGCAACACCCCGGGCTCACTGGCATCCGCCGCTCGACTGAGACCGTGGTATAAGTGTGCCAGGCCGGCAATCCCAACAGCTACCTTCACCCCGATGACCATCCGATGTGCTGGATAGAAGACAGAGGGTCGCATTCGATGAGAGTGCATTGGGATAGCGAACCAACTCAACCATAACCCGAGAAACCCCAAGAAAAAGGCCTCCTCATCCATCCCAGGGGCCGCTACTTCTGCAAGAGACACGGTTGGAAAGTTAGGAAGAAAGAAATCCTTTTGACCTATTTCATTCGCCGGCAGGTTATCCAAACCTAAGCCGAAAGGGTCCTCGAGGGTGGCAGACTTGGCAGTGGCCGCAGAGAGGGCGTTAGGGTGAAGGAACCGAGCAATGAAATCCTCAAAGTTAACTCCTCGACTCCCATGTTCAACGAAGAGAGACTCATATATGTTCAACACTTTAATTAAGCTTAGGAACTGGTGTTGAACAGCAGTATCTGGAGTGACCCCCCTCACCGTTGGCCTAGCTCCGAAAACGTACACGTCTGTTGGGAGCAGCTCCTCATAATGTTCCCCCATCACCGGTAAGCCGGACACCTCCGCAAATTCCTCCAGAGAAATTGACACTTCCCGATCCATGGCAAGGAAAGTATGGGTGGGAATATTCCATTGCTCCAAGAAGGCCTTAAGCCACCAGGTGGGGAGCGTAGGATATTGGAAGAGAGAGACGTAGACTGCGGTGTACAATCCTAGTCTTATCAACTGTGACTTCTTCGTCGACAGGATATACCGGGCCCACGGCAGATAGCCAATCGGGTGGCGGGGAATCAGACCAAGGTTATACGATTGCCCCCAAGGCCGCGCCTCACCTTGACAGATACGACGTCCTAGGATGTCCAAAACCATAGGACGCTGAACCGGTATCGCATCTATAGCGGGATGTAGAAAACCTTTTGATGTCCAGTCCGCCAACTCCACGGCATACTGCACCGAGGGTGGGGTAGCATAATGAATCGCCGTTATGGGTTCCGACGGCACCGCGCATGTAAAGCTCCGTCGGCCCATAATGATCTGATTGTACCACGACCCCCAGAGGTGGAGACTCTTATGCTCAGGGTCGTATGCCTTGATCATGGCCAGGACCTCACGGTCCAAAGGCGCCTCTGGAAATCCCTCCTCCGAGCGGACAAACGGGAATGAAGTGTCTTCAGACATGATCGCTGCAAAAAGAGCAATGTAGCCGTCAGTGTTGTAATCCCAACATTTGACATTGAAAGAAGAAAATACATTAATTAAATTAAAATCAAAATTAATTAATTACACCACACCACAGTGCAGTGAGTAGGGGACCAAAGAGGGACCCACAAAATCTAAATGACAATACGTCAATTAAGAAGACAAACTCATCATTGGATGAGATTGTCAGTTGGTCCTTGGGGGGGACATTCCCATAATAAAAAAAGGGGGGGAAAGAATCCCTAGAGACAAGGAGAAAATCTCCTCTTTCAGAGCAAAGCTCTGTCACAGAATGACACTTGTCAAATTCTGGTCTCAAAAGAATTAAAATTCCTTAAGAAAGAGCTTAGCTCTATAATATTCCATCAAAAAGAAAGTTTTTGAAAGGAAATTTAAAATTAAGATTTCTGGAATAAAAAAAAGAGATCCATGAAAGCTTATAGAAAAATTCTTCATTTGTTTCAGATCTAAAAGATCTACATTTGATTCAAAGAGCAAAGCTCTGTTCATGGGTTAGAACCCATGAATAAGATCTCTGTAGATCTATGGATTTGTGAGAGCAAAGCTCTGTTAATGAAACCCTAAAAGGAATTTCTTCAGATCAAAAGATCCATGAGAGCAGAGCTCTATTGGTTAAAATTGATTTAAATTAACTTAAATTAATTTTAAAATTAATTATTACCTAAAAGTTTTTTAAACTTTGGGAAATAAGAGCAAAGCTCTAGAGTTCTGAAAACAAGAGCAAAGCTCTAAAATTCTTAAGCAAAGAGCAGAGCTCTGAAAATCTAAATCCAAGAAAATGGTGAGATTTTCTAAGGGTTAAAAGGCCCTATTTATAAGGCGCTTGCGCCTCTTGGAATTCCCCCTCAATCCAACGGTCAGGAGGGGTTGCCACCGTTGCACTCACGTGTGCGCCACGTGAGCGCAACGGTGGGGGGGCATTTGTTTCGTCCAATCAGAGCAAAGCTCTGTTTGAATTCAAAATTTAAATTTTTGAAGCAACGCTTCAGATCCTTTGCGCTGAGCGCAACGCGCCACGTGTCAGGCGCAGATACATTAGCGCAGCGCACCCAATCAGAGCAAAGCTCTGTTTAAAGGAAGCAACGCTTCAGATCCCTTGCGCTGCGCGCGACGCGCCACGTGTCCAGCGCAGATACATTAGCGCAGCGCACCCAATCAGAGCAAAGCTCTGTTTAAAGGAAGCAACGCTTCAGATCCTTTGCGCTAGCGCTCTGCGCCACGTGTCCAGCGCAGATACATTAGCGCAGCGCGCCCAATTAAAGCAAGGCTCTGTTAAATGAAGCGCCGCGCTGCGCTCTGCGCTGTGCGACACGTGGCAACACAGTTGCGCTGCGCGACACGTGTCAGCGCAGATGCGCTAGCGCAGAAAAAAGGGGCTAAGTGCCAAAGGCAATTTAGCCATGCAAAATTACATGCATTTGATAACAACAAATTAAAATACGATGCACAAGCACAACAAAGAGTTCAAATAAAAAGAACACTTAACAGATAATAAAATACTTAATCAAAACATTTATTTATTATTAAATCTAAAAAAGATCACCGAATACGGGATCAGAGAGACAAGGGTTCACAAAAAGAAAAAGAAAATTGTTCAGCTCCCTCTCCGCCTTCTCCATCGCGTCGAAGCGGCGATCTTCCCGAGGGGTAGCCATCCAACGGTCGACGCCGCATTCCTGGGAGAAAGTGGCGATGACGACTCGACGAGCCCGTATCTGGCTCAGCAAGTGGAAAGAGCAGTCCCTCAAGGGTTTGGTGATCAAGTGCGCTTCAAGAAAGCACTCGATCTTATCTTCGGCGGCATCCAGCATTGCTGAGGACATCTCTGCTGGAGGAGGGGGAATGTCGGCGAGCGCCGAGGCAAGGATCATCCGAAGCCAAATGGAATTCGGAGGGAGAGGAGACCCCACACGAGTCAAAAGCTCGTGCATTGCAGCGTCGCATTGCTCGTCCGAGAGAGAAGGGTCCACCAAACGTGCAGCAAAACGGGGAACGATGTCCCGGATCGGCACCTCCCATGGTTGTCGGCGGGCGTGAGGGCGGTTGCAAGCCATGATCGAAGAAGTTCTCTGAAAATGAGAGAAGAAAAGGCTCAGCCTTGAGTTATATATATAGACCCAAGCACAGAAGATTCTGTGCACAATGAAATCATTGCCAAGGCCCGGGAAATCAGAATTTTGGGAATACAAGTTTGACTTGAAAAGAGGAGATGAAGCGGCGCTTCTGATTCTCCAAAATTTAATAAATGAAGCGACGCTTCAGATCCTCTGCGCTGAGCGCAACGCGCCACGTGTCAGGCGCAGATATATCAGCGCTGCGCCCAAGAAGACGCGCCCAATCAGAGCAAAGCTCTGTTTAAAGGAAGCAACGCTTCAGATCCTTTGCGCTAGCGCTCTGCGCTCTGCGCTGCGCGACACGTGTCAGCGCAGATGCGCTAGCGCAGTTGCGCTGCGCTCTGCGCTGCGTGACACGTGTCACGCGCTGGGGAATCTGCGCCAAACTAAATTAAGATTTTTTTTAAGAAATCTTTTCTGTTCTTGTTGGAACAAGAAGATTTCCTTCTGCAAAGCAGAAGCCCTTGGATCAAAGATCCAACGGTGGGGAAAATTCCCCAAATCACTCAGGGGATGATCTCTTTAACAAATTTAACTAATTTGTGAGCACTATAAAAAGGACCTTAGGCCTCAATTCAAAGGCATGGAGATTTCTCTTGAGAATTCAAGAACTTTAAACAGAAAGAACTCCGAGAAAATTTCAAGAAAAAGGTAAAGAACCTTCATGGATTAGAAGAAATTCCTTCTAAAAAGACCATTAGTCTAAAAAAAAAAAAATATATAAGATCAATGATCTTTATATAAAAAAAAGAAGAGAGAAACAGTGCTTTGCACTTCTTGTGAACCTTCGGTTCTTTAAAAACGATAAAAAATATAATAATAAAAGAATAGTGCTTCGCACTTTTACGAACCTCTGGTTCTTCGAATAAAGAAGAAATTTATTTTTCTTTTGATCTAATTTAGATCAAGAACTTAAACAGTGCTTTGCACTTCCCTTCTTGAATCTAAAAAGATTCTTAGTGTTTTGCACTTCCAAGTTGCGTCGCTGCGCTCTTAAGAGAGCGCCACGTGTCGGCCATTTGCGCTAAGCGCCCTTAAGATAGAGCTTTGCTCTCTGGAACTGGCGCAACTCACCAGAGCGCGCCACGTGTCAGCTGCAGAACAACTTGCGCTACGCGGCTTGAAATAGAGCTTTGCTCTCTGGAACGGGCGCAACTCACCAGAGCGCGCCACGTGTCAGCAGCGCAACAGCACAGCGCACTAGCGCAGTACACTGCGCTGTTGCGCTTGCGCTCACCAGAGCATGACACGTGTCCTCACCACAAGCGCTTGCGCTCAGTGATTGGCGCAAAGCGCCTGACAAATGCAATGCATTTTACTGAAGGGCCAGGCCCAAATCAGAGGGGCCTAGTAGGCCAAATTAAATTGCAATACAATAAAAAGGGGCAGAGCCCAAAACAAATTGATGCTTTGCATCCTTTCTGGGCAAAGCCCAAATAAAAATAAAAAGAAATGCAATGCAAAAGCAAATAAAATGTTGGACATTTTCAACTAGACTTAGCCCGATCGTGGCCATAAGTCCTTAAATTAAATTGACTGAGCAAAATGGCTCTCCTAAATCAATCTACATCCGGTTCGAGGGTACATCTCCGAACTCCTTTGACATCCATCGTTGTAATTCCTCAACGACGTCAAAGAGGTGACGGGTCCCAACGACCACACATCGCTATGGACTGCGGGGTCCTTAAACTCGTGGACCGAGACGTCCTTAAACTAATATCGGACCGAGACGTCCTTAAACTAATATTGGACCGAGACGTCCTTAAACTAATGATGGACCACTACGTCCCTAAACTGGCATTGGACCGAGACGTCCCTAAACTAATGATGGACCACTACGTCCTTAAATTGGCGATGGACCGAAACGTCCTTAAACTAATAATGGACCACTACGTCCCTAAACTGGCATCGGACCGAAACGTCCCTAAACTAATAACGGACCGAAACGTCCCTAAACTAATGATGGACCACTACGTCCCTAAACTGGAACAATAGAGCCAATTGCTCTTTTGCCGGATCTAAACGATCCCATTTAAGTTGATCTTAGCCCCAAACACGGCTAACGTATCCTTAAACATTTAAATGGACTATAAAACCCTCAATCAGCTTTGGTTCAAGGGTACATCTCTGAGCTCCTCTGACACCTATCGTTGTAATCCTTCAACGATGTTAGAGAGGTGATGAGTCCCGATGGCCATAAATTAAATGAATCACCACGTCAGGTTGATCTTAGTCCAAAACAGGACTAACGTATCCTTGACGAATGTTTAAGTTGATCTTAGTCGCAACGCGACTAATGTATCCTTAAACTAAAAACACCAAACCCAAATCTAAGTAAATACGGATTTGGACTAATCCACGTCCTACGGGCGACGGTATTACTCAGTCTCCGTATACAATCCACGGGCAACCACAAACAAAATAAACACCCACGACACGAAGTGAAATTCTGGAGAAGGAGAAAGTTGTTACCGCGATGCGGTAGCGTAATTAACTGCAGGGGCTTGCGCCTGCAGGGAAGAGCATCCCCACAATCAAAAACCCCTCAAGCGAGGGGGAATCTGACAAAGTCTGCTACATCGGCCGCATCCGTCTAAACCTCCGATACACGGTGCCATAAATCAACTTGGCATCTTCGGAGAGGTAGACAGATAAAACCAAATAGTATCTGCCCCGAATCTCAGCGCCAGGACATCGCGGTCCTGTGCGCCGCCGTTCGGAGGAGAACAGGTATATGTCGAAAGGGAGGTCGACAATTAAATTTGTCCATACCCTATTGAGCCTGTAAGTGGCAATTTCCATACAGTCTGGTCTCTTCGTCTAAGAGTGTCGCATACCGGGTCCAGGGGATGGATAACGTCAGACGCCTAATAACTCTATAAGTCGTGCCGGAGTCAAGCTCATCACCTACCGAGAAACTACTGATTTTCTATCAGTAAATCTCATCCACCCTGGCCAGGAATTTATGGTGATA
Organism: Agapanthus africanus; assembly: GCA_030015575.1. Taxonomy (NCBI): domain Eukaryota; kingdom Viridiplantae; phylum Streptophyta; class Magnoliopsida; order Asparagales; family Amaryllidaceae; genus Agapanthus; species Agapanthus africanus. Next base: position 681,830,477 of record CM057344.1, read on the forward strand.
GCCAACCGAACACAGCGCGACATCGACTCCATGTACCGAGAGAGACGAATCCTTGACGATCGCTCACTGCCTCCATGTGCTCAGAACTGTACCCAACTAAAATCTGTTTGCACGACTCCTTTGAGTTGTAGTGGGATAATAATCCAAGTATAGTGAGAACTCACACGAGACGAATGACGATCTCAGGTCTAAAGACTATATTGTACTTATGTCACCAGAGAATTGCTATCTGACGGTAGATATAATATCATGTAGAAGTTCTCGGCGAGTCCGTTCAGTGTACCGACCTCCAGTGAGCATATGTATACAATCTTAGGTTCCCTAACACCAATGGCTTGTGAGACGGACCACTGCCCCTCGACGGGGTCTAGAAAGTATACACTAGTCTACTCTGGAATATCGATACCCGGTCTCGATACTCCTACGACTGGGAACATTTTAAGGATGTGCTTATGGACTACGCAGATCCCACGTATATGATCGCCATCATAATACTGGTAGTCAAGCAAAAATCCTATTGGCTTTATCATTATATATTAGCGACACGCAATAGCAATTAAAACATCTACACATAATGATAAAGATAAACCAGATAGCATACTATCATTTCGAGTAAGACCGTTCTACTCGTATAGGTCCTTCCTCAATTACCATAATTGCCTACCTGCAATTACAATAATTGCTTTGAGGGTACTATATCCAATACAGCACTTGTACAAAGGAGAAAAGCAAGCCAAGAAAGGTACAATATATGAGTTTATCGAGTTAGATGGAACTCAAGAGAACATTCAGGTATCTACATGTGGTGATCAGAATTTAGAGGAAACCATAGTGTAGGATCAGGTTCAAGAACAGAATGGTGACCATGTTCAGCAATCAGATGTACCGGTTCTAAGGAGATCTACGAGAGAAAGAAGAATACCTAAAAGACTTATGACTAACTTCATTTTGTACATAAATGCGGGAGAGCCCGAATCCCTTGAAGAAGCAATAAGCGATGGTGCTAGCAAGCAGTGGGAGCAAATTATGGACGAATAGAGGAAATCTTTGAAGAAGAACCATACGTGGGACCTAGTGAAGCTACCCAAGGATCAGAAAACGTTGCTTAATAGGTGGTGTATAGGATAAAAGATGAGGCCGATAGTGTGATGCGGTACAAGGCTCACTTGGTAGTCAAGGGTTACGCGAAAAAGTAAGAAATTGACTATCGAGAGATTTTTTCCCTATGCTGAAGATGATATCCATCCGGGTAATTCTTAGTATTGTGGCATTGGAGGATTTGCACTTAAAGCAGCTTGACATGAATACTGCGTTCCTTCATAGCGATTTGGAGTGGGAGATCTATATGATGCAAACACTGGGATACGAGAAAAGGGGGAAAGAAAATATGGTATGTAAGCTGCAAATGAGCTTGTACGACCTCAAGCAAGCTCTTAGGCAGTGGTATCTTAAGTTCGATCGGTTTATGCTGGAGATATGATTTGTGAGGAGTGAATCAGATCACTGCGTCTATATTCAAACTTTTAAGGACAGGGACTACATCATTCTATCACTATATATGGATGACATGTTGGCAGCGGGTCCGAATTTCAAGAAAATTCAAACTTTGAAGAAGACGATGGCCGAGAAATTCTCTATGAAGGATTTGGAAGCGGCAAAACAAATATTGGGCATGAAGATCGTTCGAGATAGAAAGCAGCGGAATGTATGGTTATCGCAAAGGGGCTACATTGACAAGGTTTTGAAGCGGTTCAATATGGACAAGTCAAAACCGGTGAGTACGCTCTTAGTGAAACATTTCAAACTCATGAAGGAGTTATGCCCGACAACTCAAGAGCAGAAAGATGAGATGACAAACATGCCTTATGCATCTGCGGTGGGGATTTTGATGTATGCAATGGTGAGTATGAGACCTGATATTATATATGCAGTGGGAGTTGTTAGCTGGTATATACAAAATCCGGGAAAGGAGCATTGGAATGCAGTGAAGTTGATTTTGAGGTATCTCAGGGGTACGTCTAGTCACTGCTTATGTTTTCGTGATGACTCTTTAAAGATGCAAGGGTACGTTGATACTGACTGTTCGGAAGATCGAGATAGTGGGAAGAGCACAACGGAGTACGTATTCACGGTTGGGAGAACAACGGTGAGTTGGGTCTCTCAATTACAAAAGGTGGTGATATTGTCGATTACGGAGGTGGAGTACGTAGCGATCACTGAAGCCAGCAAAGAGATGATATGGTTGTAAGGGTTAGTTGAAAAATTGGACAAGAAGTAAGACTTCAGCACATTGTGGAGCGACAGCCAAAGTGCGATACATTTGGCGAAGAATGCGGCGTATCACTCTCGAACGAAGCACATCAAAGTGTGGTACAACTTCATTCGTGTGGCGATTGAATAGAAGGGGCTAACATTGAATAAAATTGCCAGAGAAAAGAATTTGGTAGATATGTTCACCAAGTCGTAAACAGAGAGAAGCTGAATCTCTGTTGCAAGTTGGTGAATCTATCCATGAAAATTTAAAGAGGAGAGAGCGGCGGCGGAATCTTTTGAACTCTACTAGCGTTGGGAATCAAGGAGGAAGAAATCTCGAAGTAGGAGAATGCTATGTTGCGGAGAATCTTCCTTTTAATATTGGATCTTATTTCTAAAGGCTATGGATATTTTTTATCCAATCAAATCAAGGGCGCTTGATTTTTTGCGACTGCATATGAGGATTTAGTGGATTGTGAAGATTTAAATTGATCTTCATTGAAATATTTTAACTTCTCTACAAGAAAGGCCTTTAAGGCTTTATATATATATAAAAGATAATCGAAGCCTCTAATAGAAGCATGCAACGCATCCAACAGAGCGTTGAGGGTGCTGTGGCAGGGCCAAAGAATAAATTTTAGAGAGATCATTATATTGAAAGGTTAACGACTAATATAGAGATTTGAAAGAAATCGCCTAGGATTTCTTGTAAACTTGATTCAAGAATTCGATAGATGTTTGCAGATTCCGATCTGTCGGGATCTAGCCATACGGTAGGTGATCTTCGTTAACAAACTCCTTGTGTCTCTCTGGTTTGTGATTCTATTTACTTATTCTCGCACTTGTTTATTTATCTTTCATTGATTAATTGCGTGATTGTTGTTATTGCGTGATTTTTGTTATTGTATGATTTGGTTTGTCGCGAGTATTGTTCCGTATATTGATTTTCTCCCAACGGATGTCATATGTCATCCTTTATATTCGAGTTATAATAGCAAAGATGTATTTGTCTTGGAGTAAGAATTGAATATAAAGTTGAGATGAAAGATGATATGTCCAGCATTTACTCGTTAATAACATTTTTTCCAATGTTTGATTTAACGGGAAAGTAGAAAAGGTGCGAGAAATGCAGAATTGGTTAATTAGATACTACAAAATTCTTTTTCCGTTTACATTTTCTCTTACATTCTATTCTTTTGATGATAAGAAAAAAGATGGAGAGCGATTTTCCAAACTGGAGACCATCATCCATTTTGCAACATCTATTTAAAACACACACACTGAAAAAGGAACTTGGATTGCTTTCTCTTTGGTTTTCCACTTTGCTTTTTTAATACCTAGCTGCTAAAGATAGATTTAATCGAACTGGAAAGCGTTCCTAAGAAATACTTTCCTAATCGGTTTCTACACGGTAAGGAACAAAAAAGGGATATCGATAGTGGGTCTCACCTATGTGAGTAGGCCCCAAAATCTCCTCTTTTGTTCTTAGTTATATGGAATTGCATACGAACGCTGTTATCTTAATTCAATAGTTTTAGTTACTGGAGTGATCGAATAATCAAGCTAACCTTTCAATTAGTTAGATAATGTGTTTCCAGATCATTATACGCTCTCATCTCATCCTCCACCCATCGCAAAACACCGCTTCTGCCACCGGTTATGTGTGGAATCTTTATTAAAGATGACGGTAATATCAAATTCTGCAGCCTCGGATCAAGAAGTTACATCGACACTAGCTCCATGGACACCCCGCTCAGTTTCTTTGCCACGACCATCTCTATCTCGTCCATATGCAACGCTCAAACTCATTGATTTCTCCAATGGGTTGCTCCTCCTCCAACACTACGACAACGATGTAAGTCTACGGTAGCGTCCCGGCCATCTTTCCGAGGCCAAATGCGGAACAAAAACTTTTTATGAACTGGCGCTAACGCAAACTTAAAACCCGGATCGTTCTATTAACCGTAAACTAGTATTATGTAAAATGGGGTTTAGAGATTATACCGATCGATCCGCGTCTTTCAGTCTTTAACCTCTGTCCCTAGCTTGTTACGGCTGCGCCGACGAAGTACGATCCCCGATCTCGCTCGATCTCCGGTCTCCTCCTCGCCGAAGGATGCGTCACGTCAACGAATCTTTATACGGGCTCCCGCCTCTGAACCGAGGCAACTCGGACACGAAGTTTGCCAGCCGACATGTCCAAGGTTAAAGTAGAGATAGTGTAGAATACTTTGTCTCGAGTCACCCAACGAATCGGTTTAGGATTAATCGAAGTTGCCAAATGGAGGATTTGGGAATGAGCTTAAGGAATGAGCTAATGATTTTGCACTAATGTAATGAATCAATTTCCCACTCAAAAAGGAATGGGGCTGCCTGCTATGAGTGCTCGGCCAGGGAGATGAAAAGGGGGTGAGCACAAGGATAATTCAAGTGGTGAGTATATAGAAATATCAAAATATAATATCCTAACATTTCCAAAAGAGCAATAATGCAAAACGATGGGTTGTTCAATCAAGAATGAGCTAGAATGTTGCTGGAAATTTATGGGGCACCCCCAACCACAAAAAAAAACCTCCATTTACAAAGGCAACATTTGCAAATAAGCCCCTCACTTCTATTTTCAGCCAAAGAAAGATAAGTGATGTTTTGGCCAAACAAAAGAATCAAACTGGCAACTTCAAAAAGCGATCCCGTAACAAAATTACAGGATAACCCCGCAACTGTATATACATACCCGTATTTGTATTCCGACCGAATACAAATGCAATGAGACAAAATCTACACAGTATAATACTAGGATCCGGTTTAAACCAAAACCCGCTAGTATTATCCGTCCGAACCATACGGCCTCTACAACGTTTCGCTCGAACTGGAAAGCTTTCTGTGGGGGACTCTAAAGACTCGTCAATGCCCTGGTAGTGGGTTTAACCACAAGCCGTCAGTGGTACTAGCTGTACGTAACGACTGCCCATATATTGAGAGAAAGGGAAACCGATGAGCGAACTCATCCTGGAACCCTGCTGAGCCTATGTGTGACAATATCCGTACAGTCCGGTCCGTTCGTCTATGAGTATCGCATATTGGGCCTAGGGAGCTGGTGAACGTCATACCCCCAAAAGCAGTATAAGTCGTGTCGGAGTGTAGCCTAAAACACCTGAGATACTACTGGAATACCTACCAGTAAATCTCGCTTGCCATGGCCATGGACTTTGTGTAATGGCTTTCCTAAACACAACGCGATCTCACCCCCAACTTTGGGAGAGACGAATCCCCTGCCGATCCGCTCACTGCCTCCATGTGGCTCGGGACTGTACCCAACTAAAACCTGTTTGCACGACTCCTTTGAGCCGTGGTAGGGTAATAATCAAAGCACAGTGGGAACTCATACGAGACAAATGACGATCTCAGGTCGATAAACTAACCTGTACACATGTCACCTTGGAATTGCTGTCTGACGATAGGTTTTAATAACCAGCTAGCATGTTCCCGGCGAGTCCTGTCCGATGTACTCATAACCTAATGAGCACCTGTATACATCTTAGGTGAACCAACTGACACCAATGGCTTGTGAGACCGGCCACCGCCCCTCGTCGGGGTCTCGACTGTATACACTAGTCTACTCCGGAGTATCGATGCCCTATTTCGAAACTCCCACGACTAAGGACCACTTTTAAGGATGTACTTATAGACTACCCAACTCTCACGTATATGATCGCCATCATACTGCTGGTAGTCAAGCAAGAATCCTAGGGGCTTTATCAACGTGCAATAGTGATATATCATGTCACCTAAAGCAGTACACGATGATAAAGATAAACCAGATAGTATACTATCATCTCGAGTAAGACTGTCCTACCAGTATAGGTCCTCCCTCAATCATTGCAATCACGTGTCTGCGATCCAATAATTGACTTTGAGGGCACTATATCCAACAATCTTCCACTTGCACTTAAGGCTAATTATTGCGATGTCGCATACTCACAGCCCGTATGATACCGAACACCCAACTCCTCTACTGATCAGTCTCACAAAGATTGTTTGTAAAACTATTATGTTCGAGAAATAGCCTCAGTGAGTGGATCCGCTCTAATATTTCTTTCTATGTCTCTCTATATCCTAAGTTCGCGGAGAAACCCATCTCCCGAAATGAGTAATACCTGTCTCAGAATATGTCTGGATATCTGATGGGACCTAGTTCACGAATGAACTCCAAATCCAAACTTCTTAGACTGTATCGTCAACTGAACTTAATCAGTATCCTGCGCCATGCCTCCCTCAGCATCCGCTTGGACCACCTGTCCAAACTACTACCCCTCGTCAGAGGGGAAACTATAACTCTGACAGTCACTTTGTCATCCAGGTCACCTTGGAAGCCTGGAATGATAACTGTCTCCCGAAGGAGGCTACCGTTATCAAATCCCTAAAATATCCACTTATGTTCTAAAACTGCCTCCGAACGTTTCTCCAGGATTGGACCAATATCAACTTATTGCATCTGGTGCAGAAACAACATCTGGTGTGGTACTTGACATCTCATGATCAACTCAATTACCTAAGCAAGTGATCTTCCAATCATGCACATCCCTCTCCCCTTTAGTCTGTAAGACACCTTTAGAGAGGGTGACTCCGTCACCTGCTGGTACAACACCATGCCAGGAGTCGTCTATTCTATATACCTTTAGAATGCTGTCAAAGTACCCAGATTGAGAAGCTACCCAAATCTAGATCTAAAACCATAGATCTAGTAACCAGAATGTCTGATATAATTTCCATATCCTATGTGAAGAAAACACTGTGTGACAACCACAGTATAACCGATCGTAGTATAGGAATTTTGCTTCCTACTCTGTGTATGTCATCCAAATACCAGGACATCACACCCTACTACTTTCTTAACAGATCCATCCCTATTCTGATGAAGTCAAAGCCCATGACTATCACATCAAAAATAGATGATCTATCTCCGTTATATCTGCTTTAGTCTATAAATAGACACAAGCTACTTGTCCACTACGCTTCCGCTGCTCCCACTGACTACGACAACCCTCTGGCAGAATAATACATACGTGCACTTCTAAAACTAGTTTAGAACGACGCTATACTTATTCTCTTGCCGGCTCTCATAGTCTAGAACAACAGTAATGGAAAGTCTGGGTAAACAAGAACCTCCCTGTCACCGTCCTTGAGGCTACCGGAGTACCTCTCGGGTATTTGAGGTTACCCGCCATATCTGCGGAGTGGCTAGTGGAATGTCAAAACTGATTGAATCTTTAGGTCCTATTAAATTTTCCGTAATCGTTTGTGGTTCTGGAATCTCTTCCAGTTCTACCATACTCCCACTACTGTTTTCTGAAAAAATCCATTTTACTAAAACTGTGGTGAGTCAAGAACAATATCACTATTGATCTTCCAGATGGTAGAAAGTCAACCCTCGTCAAAGTTAGGATCAACCCACAAACTGCCATTGCAAAACGTGCCTTGAGTTATCCAGAGTTTGGTTTTAAGTATAAGCCGGACAACTCCATATACCCTAACATCGTTAAGATATGATCCATTCTATATATAATATAGAAACAGAGACACTGATTTAATTGGAACCAGATTCAAATTATGCAGCTGTCTCCAGTGCATGTCAACTAAATGGGGAGAGAGGCCGATCAACATTACTCAACTTAGGAGTGCATCTAATTATGAGTGACCTGAAAGAGAAACTAGTTCTCTAAAACATTACTATCATCTGAATACCAACCATAAGTATCTACATCTTCGATCACCTTGAAGAATCCCAATACTTGCTACACCTGGTTCTCTACTTTATTCTTATACCTATAACTTCTCAAACTTGGACCTTGTATTTCTACGAAACACATGTCTAAAACTATAGAAGTCACAAGTAAACAGAATATAGTATGAGGACCTACCCCTTTGTCCTAATGGACACTGGACAACATACAATACTTTGTATAAGTCCCCTGAGTTTAATAACTCAAACCCTGTGCGTCGTAGGTTGAAAATTGTACACAGGCGATTTCCTCAAATATCACCAATTACAACGAATTCCGATATAATGAGGATGATCATCTAATTCCCAATAACTTACTCCCACTCATCATCTGTAAGAACATACAGATGTGAGAATCATACCTGGTAAATACATACCCTGAAGTAAGGACTAATTGGGAAATCAGTTTTCTATTAACAATACACAGTGAAATTGAAACATGAAAATGTTTCGAAGGGGTATCCGGGTATTCCTAGTAATGTCTCTTCCATTATCCAGATTCATGACTATAACCGTATATTTCTTTGTCATCTCTCCAAATCCCTTTATTTGTCTTTAGTCGTTACCTTCTGTACACCATCGTTAGGCTTAATGGTTTTCTTCCTTCCCTTCCGTTCGGCACCAGCCTATGGTTTGGAAGAAGACTATCCAATAAGCATAATAGGTGTACTCTCATAATCCTAGGAGTACTCACAACCTGAGAGAAGGTGATGATAAAAGACAACTGAATAAACCTTATTCTATTTCTCCCGAACCAGAATCCATCCCCGAACTGGAACAAGTTCCATCGGGTTCGTATATAACCATACGATGGATTATCCAAATAACTGTGGATCTTCGTAGTGATACGGGGTGTTCTGGAGAAATACAAAGGTGAAGTAGGAGTGGCGATGAAATACTTGATTTGGTCGTGAATAGCAGTCGCAATTTACTTTGCTCTCTTTCTATTCCCTTCATATGTCTTTACTTATTATCTTCTGTACACCCAACTTAGGCTCATTGGTTTTCTTCATTCGCTACCTTTCGGCACCTGCCTATGGTTTGGAAGAAGACTATCCAATAAGCGTAATAGGTGTACTGTCTCCTAATCCTAGAAGCCCTCACAACCTGAGAGAAGGTAAAAGGAAAAGCCAACTGAATAGTCCTATTCAATCTCTCCAGAACCAGAATCCATCCTCGAATCTGGAACAAGTTCCTTTGAGTTTGTATATAACCATACGATGGATTTATCCAACGGAAGTGGATGTTCGTAGTAATACGAGGTGTTCTGGAGAAATGCAAAGGATAAAAGAAGGAGTGGCAATGATATATGCAACTCAGACAATCCAAAAGCCAGTGTTTTAAGAAAGTTCGGTTAACTTGGTTACTGAGTCATAGTCTAGGGTCGGGCCATGGATGCTGCCAAAGAGAGAGAGAAAAGAAACACTCTGCGTGCACTCTAACCTAGATTAGAATGGTTATCACATTATCTAATCAGGAAACCTCCCACTGTATCCTCAAATTCTCCTCCAAACCTGAAAGAAGAATTAGTCGAGATCACCCGAGGAGTAAACCAACTCATCAGTGGGAATCGGGATCCAACTATCATCGCATGATAACGTGACGGAATCCACTCACGTTATCACACTCCAGATGGTATGCGCATGCCTGGCAAGTTTCAGTTTCTTTAGAAACCCCCGATGTGATTTTTACCCCATGCTCTTATGACCTTAACTAAGGCCAACAAATCATAAGTCACATGTCAAGTTCTACCCGTCATTGTCCAGCTTAATTTGAACCCACCTGTACATACCCTTGACTAAGGCCAACAAAGTGGTACGACTGTCCCAAACCAACGCATCTATCTATGCAACAGAAAAGTAACAAATAACTACCATACACTATACCTTGACTAAGGCCAACAAACATAGCATGAATACTAAGTGCTACCCGTCTGAAATGACGGAGGGCTACGAATGGTTTTTGGCGAAAAACCTTTAATGTAATGAACTTGATATCTTTGAAGGAATCGGATAGCTTTTACAAAAATATAGTGGCGAAAACCTTTGCTAAAGAGGTCACTCCCGATGAAGGGATCTCGGCTCTTTCCCCGTAGAATGAGGTGCAGGATATTCCAAACTGAATACCACGATGCAAAGCAAAAAGTAATCGACTATAGTGAAGTTATTACCTTGACGCAAACCTCTGTCCAAAGGGTCACTCCCGATGAAAGGATCTCGGCCCTTGCCTCGTCGAATGAGGTGCTGGATATTCACAACCGAATACCACTGTGCAAAACAAAAGAGAACGTCCTTGCAATAACAGCTTTTTGAAAAATGTTCCAACAACATCTGTATAGGTCCGTTTTTTTTTCCATTGATATGAATCAATGCAGTCCCATCAATTAATCACACCAATAAAGAACGAAAATAAAATATACGTATATGCCATCCGCATTCGCTACTAGGTCCCGTCATCACCCGTTAGGCTACTTAACTAACGACAGAGCGGGGACAGGACTAGCGCGGGTGTAAAACATATACAAAATCTACTAGTATATATATCAATATACAATAATCGCTCCAGGCGTGATAAATGCAACATTAAAGAAAAGTAATAAGTATCACAGAACAATACAGATAATCTGGGAGCCCCGGATTTCATAGAGTCACGAATGAAACCCGACGTTCCCCTGGTCGTGTGGATAGCCTGTGCAATGAAAACCTATACTCCCTACGAGTGCGGCGAATAGCCTGCCAATTCTAGAGTGAAGTCCCCTCCCTCTCAAAGCCATGAGATGCGGACCCGTTGCCCTCCAGAACCCGGCTATCCGTGCACTCCACTGCGGGGTAAACCTAGTACAGAAAAGAAAATATATACAACGGGTACATTGATCTCAACCCGGTCGTGCCCCAAAAGAATAATATACAAACAGGCAGTGACGACAGTCCACATGTCGGACACTCGCCCCGCGATATCAAATGTATAAATATATCCAAACTGTACTACCATTGCACGCAAGCTATCCACCACGACAAATCCGCAACATCACAGCACAACACAGAACATCAACGTGAATGTCACGTTCACAAACCCGTCTAAAAGAGCTATAGCAATTAGACAAAATTTACCGCTCAAATGACATTCACGGTCACAGATAGTAATGTAAAGCACTGCAAAACTTTAAACAATGTTAAAAATATCGACTCCGAAATACCCCAATATAGCCCAAACACACTGATAAAACTATATCCAAATTAGGCCAAATAAACAACACCACAGGATCAACTTCCCAGAGACCAGAGCACACCCTAAACACAAACACCATAGGCCAATACTGGGCCGGCCTCGCCAAAAAATGGAGACAAGTGGCCGGCCAAAATCCGGTGGCAAGGGTCCGTGTTTGGGGTGTGTTCATGTGGTCTCCCCAGTAGGCTTATGCACTTCTTTAAAAAAAATCTGGAACTTTTAAAAACAACAGAGAATACAATTTCAGTGGTATCGTTAGGGTTTTGTTTCGGTTTTGATACTTTAACACTGTCTAAATCAACTAGTTAACGGTTAATAGTTTGGCTCTGATACCATGTAAGTCTACGGTAGCGGCCCGGCCGTTTTTCCGAGGCCAAATGCGGAACAAAAACTTTTTATGAACTGGCGCTAACGCAAACTTAAAATCCGGATCATTCTATTAACCGTAAACTAGTATTATGTAAAATGGGGTTTAGAGATTATACCGATCGATCCGTATCCTTTGGTTTTTAACCTCTGTCCCTAGCATGTTGTGGCTGTGCCGACGAAGTACGATCCCCGATCTCGCTCGATCTCCGGTCTCCTCCTCGCCGAAGGATGCGCCATGTCAACAAATCTTTATACGGGCTCCCGTCTCTGAACCGAGGCAACTCGGACACGAAGTTTGCTAGCCGACGTGTCCAAAATTGAAGTAGAGATAGTGTAGAATACTTTGTCTCGAGTCACCCAACGAATCGAGTGAGGGTTAATCGAAGTTGCCAAATGGAGGAGATGGGAATGGGCTTAAGGAATGAGCTAATGATTTTGTACTAATGTAATGAATCAATTTCCCACTCAAAAAGGAATGAGGCTACCTCCTATGAGTGCTCGGTCGGGGAGATGAAAAGGGGGTGAGCACAAGGATAATTCAAGTGGTGGGTATATAGAAATATCAACATATAATATCCTAACATTTCCAAAAGAGCAATAATGAAAAAGGATGAGTCATTCAATCAAGAATGGGCTAGAATGTTGCTGGAAGTTTCTGGAGCCCCCCCCAACAAAACCCTCCCTCCATTTACAAAGGCAACATTTGCAAATAAGCCCCTCACTTCTATTTTCAGCTAAAGAAAGATAAGTGATGTTTTGGCCAAACAAAAGAATCAAACTGGCAACTTCAAAAATCGATCCCGTAACAAAATTACAGGATAACCCCGCAACTGTATATACATACCTGCATTTGTATTCCGACCGAATACAAATACAATGAGACAAAATCTACACAGTATAATACTAGGATCCGGTTTAAACCAAAACCCGCTAGTATTATCCGTCTGAACCATGACACGTGCACAAGTGCACGCGTATGTTCGAACCCTGCCATAAACCATACGGCCTCTACAACATTTCGCCCGAACTGGGAAGATTTCTGTGGGGGACTCTAAAGACTCATCAATACCCTGGCAGTAGGTTTAACTACAAGCCGTCAGTGGTACTAGCTGTACGTAACGACTGCCCATATATTGAGCGAAAAGGAAACCAATGAGCGAACTCATCCTGGAACCCTACTGAGCCTATGTGTGACAATATCCGTACAGTCCGGTCCGTTCGTCTATGAGTATCGCATATCGGGCCTAGGGAGCTGGTGAACGTCAGACCCCCAAAAACGATATAAGTCGTGTTGGAGTGTAGCCCAAAACACCTGAGATACCACTGGAATACCTACCGGTAAATCTCGCTTGCCATAGCCATGGACTTCGTGTAATGGCTCTCTTAAGCACAGCGCGATCTCACCCCCAACATTGGGAAAGACGAATCCCCTGCCGATCCGCTCACTGCCTCCATGTGGCTCGTGATTGTACCCAACTAAAACCTGTTTGCACGACTCCTTTGAGACGTGGTAGGGTAATAATCAAAGCACAGTGGGAACTCACACGAGACAAATGACGATCTCAGGTCGATAGACTAACCTGTACACATGGCACCTTGGAATTGCTGTCTGACGACATGTTATAATAACCAGCTAGCATGTTCCCGGCGGGTCCTGTCCGGTGTACTCATAACCTAATGAGCACCTGTATATATCTTAGGTGAACCAACTGACACCAATGGCTTGTGAGACCGGCCATCGCCCCTCGTCGGAGTCTCGACTGTATACACTAGTCTACTCCGGAGTATCGATGCCCTGTCTCGAAACTCCCACGACTAGGGACCAATTTTAAGGATGTGCTTATAGATTACCCAACTCTCACGTATATGATCGCCATCATACTGCTGGTAGTCAAGCAAGAATCCTAGGGGCTCTATCAACGTGCAATAGTGATATATCATGTCACCTAAAGCAGTACACGATGATAAAGATCAACCAGATAGCATACTATCATCTCGAGTAAAACTGTCCTACCGGTATAGGTCCTCCCTCAATCATTGCAATCACGTGCCTGCGATCCAATAATTGACTTTGAGGGCACTATATCCAATAGATGAGACCTTCTACGTCTGCATCTCCGGCAACAAAAAAATGAACCCACATTCCCAAACAACCTTTGCTAACAAATCAGCGCAGCGAACAAGTATTGGCTTTTGATCCTCAGCGCTTGATGATGCTCATAGGTGGAAACTCCCTGGATCGTGACACGCGGCAGATGGCGTATCCCGATGCACACGGAAAGAGGGTAAGGACCGCACATCAGAAGCGCCTCCCGGGCTATCTTCCCGCTGTCTGGACCCGATCTTCGAGGATTCCTTGAACAGTCTTATGGTCGCCAAGTAAACGACCGTTGGCTCACCTTCGAGCTCTCCTACACGCTGAGCTTCCTCAGCCCTCCCAGCTTTCCTCCGAGCTATCACAGAACCGAGCTTCCTAGGCCTCCCGCTCGCCTCCGAGCCTCCCGTTGAGCTAAGCTTCATCGGTTCTATTGAGCGATCCAGAACACCGATCACAGGCGTCTCCGCCACGGCTCCGTAAATCTCGACAGACGCGAGATATCCGCCGCCCCACGATCCTGCATTCCACGCCGTCGCATCCCCCATTAATGAGCATATCTCGTCATTAATGGGGGATCTGTCCATTTTCGCAGGCGCAACGCCAAGGGCGTAACGGCCGGTGAGAATCTCACGCCCGCTAGCCCATGGCGGCCGCTATATAAACCCCTCTCTCAGATGACTCAGGTAAGGAAATTCTTATCCAATAGTGTAACAACTCCAATTTTAGTGTACAAAAATTTGTTTAAAAGTTAAAGTATACTTGGGGTATTTGCATTTCCTGTGAATACTATAAGTATTTGTTTTGCTTTTTAATAGAAAGAATGAGCTTGTAGCTCATTGGTAAGACCTTGCACTGCTGAACCAAAGCACCAGAGTTCAAATCCCATCAGCCACATTATTTTTTATATATTTTTTTAAATCTTTTTAGAATCCCAAGAGTTTACACATGCTAAACCCGTAAAACCAAAAGTCACATATAAAACAAACTGACCCAGGTGAAAGACCAAACGACGACGGACATTTGGCGGCGAGCCCCGGCCCGACTCAGCCGCCGCCGCCGGCCGAACTCAGGGAAATCGGATTTCTTTCTTCATGAAAGTTGTGTCTTTTGGTATTCTCTAAACCCTTAAATATTCTACACATTAACAGAGCTTTTTAAAACTCCATTAAACCATTTTTAATACAAAATTTAACACATTTTCTTTCACACCCTTTCACCTATCCTAGCCGTAGTTTATCCAATAAATACCACACCTAAACACACCCCCTCACTCCAAATCTCTGTCCAAAACTCTCAAGAAAATCCTCTAGAACCTTTGTGTGCAAGAGGAGTTAGCGAAGGGCGAAACTGTCACGCCCCGCTTCCCAAAATACGGAATACGAGGGGTTGACAAGGCCAGCCATGCTCCTACGGTCAAGGAAATATCCTGCCGTAGTCACACTTCGGCTTCTACCTTTACGTGGTAATCAGTAAACAATGCACAGGTAATGAGAAATACAGTAACTAAATCAAAAGAACTAACCAGGTGGAGATCAATGAAGTATAGCTCTGAGTCGCTAATCAAGATGTCCGCGATATCCTCGAGGTACGTCAGGTCCTGGTCCAGGCTAGATCCACTTCTCACTCTGAGCATGCATACTCAGGTCGTCAGAGCGACAAGATGGAAATATATATATAGATACAAATATGAACTCGTGCAATAATAGTGAACATGAAACATCAATCAAGGGATGATGACGGGAACGTGAAGTCGTCAATGCAGGTATCCAATAGAACAGACCAACAGTAAAGCAGTAAACAGTATGGCAGGTAAGTTGAATCAGTAAGCAATACATGTCAATGTCACTAACTCTATCAGTCTCTAAGTCTCACTGTATATGTCACTAAGCCTATCGTCAGTCCAAGTGTGAGAGTCAACCACGCAGGAGTATCCCCCACCCAAGGGTAGGACCAAGGGCAAGGGAACACGGGCCCGAAACACGCATGATTATAATCAGTAATATCCCTATATATCTCCATATATCTCCATATATCTCCATATGTGCCGGCATGGGACTCCCGAGATTCTGTTGAACTCACACTCAAACTACCCCAACCCGTGGTCTACATCAAACGCCAACCATAAACTCAAATACCGGTCGTTCCATGACAAGTCTGAGCGAGAACCGGAGACAGGATCCCCATCAAGCATGTCCCGACTGATACCCAAGATAAATGGACAGTGTTTGGTGTCTTACCTGTGACACCCATACAAGTGGTTCCATAATTGTCCCATACCAATTATAGTCACACTTATATACGTTCCACAGACATCGACAATGCAATAAATCAATAGGGTCCACTGATTGTGTACAAGTACGTGTCACTTTCATTTATCCATTCATGCTTAAACACTAACGTACTTGCCACAATCAAACACTAATACCTAACACTGGGTAATGCACATGATCACTACGTTACCAATGCAATGATATCCATATAATGTGATGAGAATACAGTAATTAAGGCATGATTAAGATATCATCAGTCGGTGTCCCACCAGTTACATAATTTATCATAAATGATACAAGCAAAATTTAGCGGAACAGTGTAAAAGGGGTAAACAGTGTGTTTAATTATCTATCCAGCAAAATTGGTCTCACGTTAATTGGGTTTCAGGATCACTAGATATGGCCATTTCATTTTAAGCGTTCACTGCTGGAAATCTGGTTTCGGAATCGGAAGTCCGTTTCGTAACGCATTTTAATCCCAGTTGGGATCGTATTTAGGCGACGCTATAGTTGAACTATATTTAGTATTATCAGTCAGGTTTCCACTGCAATTGGCGTATCAGTAATATATTATGGAGACAAGGAGTTATGGACAGATTATGTTCGATATGTAAAATCTGCTTCTGCAGAATTCAGCAAGATGTGTCGACATTGTAAAATGAATTAAAAATATCAAACGGTTGAGGAATCCAGTGGGACCAGTCGAGTAAGAATGCTAATTAAATTTCCTATGTAACGATAAAGGGTTCCGTGCATTCTCATATTTGAACAGTGATACACTGGGGTTTAGAAACACGGGTTAATCGGGATTTCCATTCTGGACTGCAGTCCAGAATCGTAATCCTCCGCAATTATCTCAATCATGATTAGTTAGAATTCAGATACCAACCATAATATACTGTATTTTAAACTTTTAGCTTCGATACGAGCCATCAAACGCTAAAATCCGGTTTGTACATAATTTAATATCAATTTTATAGTTTAGCATGTACGAAGGTTTTCAGGTTTTACGACAGAAATTAGGACGCCATTTTACGTGGGCAAACGACCTTATTTTGTAACCTAAATCTTAAAGGGTATTCATTATAACTCGGGCCATTGCAGGTTATTTGTTGTCGTCAAATTAACGGGATTTTCCATTCGAACCGTGCATCGAACACTTGAATTATAACGATTCACATGAAATTATATGCGGAAATGGTTGGTAACATGAATTGTAATATGTAAAAGTAGCATGAAGCAAGTATTAAACTTGCCTGAAGGTGTGTCGATGACGGTACGGCAGCGGCAATGGCACGATCGCGTCACGAATGCAGCACAGGTTTAGCCTCGTCGGATCTCGCTTCTTGGACTCGATGGCTCGGTGGGTGCGACGGGCGTGCGCTGATGTTGCGACGGATGGCGTGTTGCTGACGATGACGGCTTCAGGGGACCAGGGCCACAGTTTGATGACGACAACGGTGATCAGAAGAACGGGAACTGTGTTGGATGTAAGTGTTCGACGAAATGCCGGGGCTCGATTTGAAACTTGGGCTAGCTTTGGTGCTGCGGTGAAGGTGATGGGTCCGCAGGGGGTGATCGACGATGCACCGAGGAGGGCTAGGAGAGGCTGCGGAGGTCCAGGGGCGCCGGAGAAGAGAGCTCAGGCGATGCGAGCGAGAGGGGTGCTGTGAGAGATGTTGCGAGAGAGAGAGAGAGAGAGAGAGAGAGAGGGGTGCTGAGAGGGAGAGAGAGGGAAATGTTTGCTGAGAGAGAGAGAGAGAAAGAGAGAGAGAGAGAGCTCGGCTAAACGCAGAGACGGTGACAATGTCGGCTTAGGAGGCAGCGGCGGCGGGTGCTCAGGCGGCGGTGATCTCGGTGGTGTTGGTGTGAGGTGATGGAGGAGGGGGTCGCATAGGGTTGCAAGCGATGGTGGTCGGCGGTGAGATGCGGTGGTCGGGGCTAGGTTGGCAGCGGTGGTCGCGAAGAAACCGGCACAGGCAGTGGGCTGGAGCTCGGAGGCAAGGAGATGGGTTGAGAGCTCGGTTGAGGTCGGAGAAGGAGGAGATGGTCTCGGTTGGTGGAGAGGAGGGGATTCAGAGGATGGCTCCGGTGGTTAGGGGCTCGTCGGCGGTATTGGGTGCAGTGGGCTCGGTGTTTGGACGTGCGGAGGAGGAGTGGAGGAGCTCAGGGTTGGGTGTTAATGGTTGGAGGAGCAGTGACGTTGAGGAGCTTGGGGTTGTGGAGTGGCGGAGCTTCTGGTGCGTGGGGTTGGAGGTTGTAGTGACGTGAACGGCGATGGTCGACGACGTGGCAGTGAGCTCGGTGAGGGAAAAAGTTTGAGAGAGAGTGAGAAGGAGGAGGGGGCCGTTGAGTGGAGCGGGTTGTAAGAGGGAGTGCACATCGTGGGCGCGAGAGAGACGGGCGCGAGAGACGTGGTCGTGAGGATCGAGAACGTAGGTCGGCGGCGCGGGCGTGGGCGACGTGGGCACGAAGTGGGGACGCAGAAAAAGGGAGTGGGAAAATTAGAAGAGAGTGGGGGAGGAGATGGGTTGGAGCGGGTCGGATTTGGGGTTTTGGGCACAGGCAGCTGGGCCAGGCCGGCTTGGGGGGATTAAAAGGAATTTGAGAATTAAATGGAATTGGAGAATTGGGCCGGGCTTGGGAATTAAAATTAAACAATAAAGGAAAATGGGGAAAGGAAGGTGGGTCGGAATAAAGTAAGGAAAGGAAAAATAAAAGGGGAAAGGTAATAGGTAATTTAGTTTTGGGTTAGGAAAACTAATTTTAAATAAAAGTTATACAAAATATATATATATATTTAAATCGGACTAGATTTGGATTAAATTCTGGGAAAATACGGAAAATTTGTAGAAAATTCAGGAAAATATCTGGAGACTTATTTATTAAGATATGCTAAATATTTATAGGGAACTGGGTATAGAAAAAGGGAGAATAATAAAGGGAAAAATAAGAAGGCTTTGAGTAATAGAAATAGTTTTAGGTAAACGGATCTAAGAAGGGGGAAAAGAATAAAAGAATTAGGATTTTTAAATATTTAAAATAATTATAAGTATAACTAGATAAGCTTGTAAGTGACCCCTCTTATAAAAACACGGCTACTGGCGTATAAAAGGACTGGGTGCTACAGAAACTCCGGCGAACTTCCGACGAAGGCCCTAGGAGTTCCCGGCGATGAAACGATGCACCGGAACCTACTTCCACTCCCTCTTCCTCTCCTCTAAACCAAAAGCCAGTAAGTCTCACCTTTCCCTTCTCTATTCTATTCTTAAAACTAGTATTCCTAAAACCCGACGGAAGCGGAGTTAATCCGACTTCCGATTCGGTTTTATTTAAAAAGTACAATTTTCATTAAACACAACCAATCCAAACTCTCACATCTTGACTATTAATCATTAAAAAAACATCATGAATAAGTTTCATAGCAAAATATTTCATATTGCAATTTTTATCGTACTTTTTCAATAAAATACCATGTACTTTAGTTTTGACATTAAACATCATATTTCATTGCTATACCTTTAAATAGATCACGAGGTAATGACCTACCTCTTCACAACACTCATATGTAACATAGCATAATACCTTTCGGGAATATAGAATACGGGAATACGAATTTACAGTTAAATACCTTTAACTTATAAAAACCATTTCTACAAGATTACGTATTTTTAAACAGATCTTTGTAAAGCGCCGCTACAACCCATTTGGGGAACCCGTTTCGGATGGTGCGGATTATCGCACATCCTCGGCCTTAGTAGTGCGAGATGCAGACCTCCGCAAGGAGCATTCGGTCTCGAAAAATTTAAAATACAAATATTTTAAGAAAATATGATTTTTAGATAAATAATAAATTTAATTATTTTATAAATACTTATATATGTATTATCAAAACATCTATTTTTGATATATTATAAATATTCCAACTTTTCTAAATCAAAAGGAATCATTTTACATGAAATTACCATGTAACTCCATACAAGTTCAATACTTTACAATTAAATACCATGTATTATGAAAAATAGGTTTTATTCACTAGAAATGTCACAATGATAAAATCTACATCTATGAAAAATTTAAAGACGATAATAAAATACTTGAAGTGTATTTTGAAAATTATACAAAATTATTTTTACATAAAACCCCCTCAAGTTTTATAAATTACAATAAGGACCCTAGTAAACATAGGTTTAAGCGGGACCAGTCTCTTGAGCCTCAGGGAGCCGGAGATATAGGTGCTTGCCTATTTAAGATAGACAACTTAACAAACGGTGTTATCAACATGGTAATCATCTTTGAAAAAGACACAAATCCTGCCGCCCATGTACAGCGGTTACCGATAACACCAAAACCTAATTCAGGACTTCAATTTCTTTTCTAATTATTCTGACTCAGACCGAGTCTCATTATAAATAATCTGACTTGAATATGATTTAAGTACAAACTACAATTCAATATGAATCCATGAATTCATATATTCAATCTATTCAATCTGTATTGACCGAACCGAACCATGGATATACTTCCATTTACACGATTCTCCAGTTACATCCATTTTACTGATATCATGGTTTCGGCAAGTCATCCATCTATACAATTCAATTTACAAGACAATACAATACAAACAATACAATCAAGACATCGCGGGGTTTAAGGGGTAGATTGGTACGGAAGGTGTTAGAAGTGGCACGGGACTGTAAGATTTAAGACACCCAACCTGAATTCATTTACTGTTGTACCGTGGCATAAACGGTTCCTTGTACTCCATTTGCCTTTAGTCTCTGGCATATAGAGACTCCTCTCGTATACACTGGCATCTTCTGTATCAAGCTACAACAACAGTGTTAATAATATAATACAACTTCAAAAGCTACTTTCTCTCTCTGTCTATTCTATTTCTCCCTTATATTTGGGACTTACCGAGCGATTTTTTCGCCGACGACATTTTCTTTCTTCTTCTTTGAATGTCGTTAGGTGATTCGGACCTTCCAGAGATCGAGCCCAGCACTGAAGACTTGGACCAGTTTATTGAAAATCCCGAGCTGTAGCTACACTTGTACATTTCCTTTACATTATATATTTTCCATTTCTGTTATGCCACTGTTTAGGCATTGCTTTCATTCAGATGTATTTACTTTTCCATACATTGTACAAAAGAATGTTAATAAACAAAGTTGTTGCTTCATTACATTTGTCTCTTGTGTATATTTCTTTTATATTGCTTAGTTACGCATAGCGTATTTAATTCTGAGTAAATACGTAGCGACCTCGTCGCGTCCCCTGCCCGTACACCGGGAAGCGAGGCGTAACAGGTTTTGTTGGTGGCCCATGCAGGTCAAAGCTGTATGGAACCCTACCATGCAGTTCAGTTCTGCGTGGACAACCTAAGCAATATAACAAAAGAACCAACAACTAAAATATTCTTTACAATTCATACTCTTTGAATCCTATCATTTCATATACTTTGAATCTGTCCTAACCCAAATTTTTCTTTCAAGGTTATGGATTCTCCAAACAACACCAGCACCAACTTCAATAACACTCTACCTCCACTACCGATTACACCTGTCGTCCCTGCTCCGATCAACGAGCAGACGGTTCTACTTGAGGCAATCCGCAGCTTCTTAGAAGGACAGCAGCAGCAGACTGCTCTTTTAATGAACCGTCCCGAGGCAGAAGCACCTGGGGTGAAACAATTCAGGGCTTTGCACCCCAAACAGTTCTCAGGAAAAGAGAGCCCTCTAGAAGATGAGGAATGGGCTCAGAGCATCGAAGATGATCTGGCAGCAGCACAAGTGCCAGAGATAGCTTGGGTCCGTGTTGCGAAACTGCAGCTCACGGACAATGCATGGGTCTGGTGGAAGGCGGAAGAAAGTCGTCTTGACCAACCTATCGAATGGAAGACTTTCCGCGACATGTTCGACGCAAAGTACTTCCCTGAGACTACCAGGTTCGACATGGAACATCGGTTCATCTATCTGCAACAAGGTTCAATGTGGACCAAGTCAGTAGATGAATATGACGCTGAGTTCACCATACTCTGTCGGTAAGGTATGTCTCAATAATTCAAATTTTCAATATATCACATAGTACAAAGCTAACACAATACTTTAACAGATTTGAGGCACATCTGATTCCGACGGATGAGATCAGAGCCCGTCGATTTCAACAAGGTTTGGATTCGGAGATCCAGGCTGCACTGGCCATAGGAGATTTTCCGACTCATGAATTGCCTCTGAAAGCTGCCCGCCGTTATGAGGCAGTGGTAAAGATGAGAGGCAGATCTCAATCTGCTGGAGTTAAGCGCCCTGCCAACCAGATGGTAGGAGGAGCCTCATCAAGGCCATCTTTTGTGCCAAGGAGACCGGGAGTACAGAACAGCAGGCCCAGCCCAGCCCAGCCTTTTGTAACTACTGTAAGAGAGATGGACATATGTTGAAAGACTACCGGCGTGCAAACCGCCTTTGCTTAGTCTGCGGCTCAGCTACTCACGATATTGTGTCTCGTCTTCGTAGACAAAACTCATATGCTGGACCCAAGCCAGCAATCACTTACCTGCAACGCCCAGCCATTCAAGCACCTGCTCCGAGACTTGCACTACCTGCTCTACCACCTAGAGGACCACCAAATGCACCTCCTCCTTGTCAGTTCCATCAAGCTCAACGGAACGTTTCGAGGAATGCTCCTCAGGCCAGGAGGAATGTACCACGGCGACAGGCTTTCACGATGACTGTGGAAGAAGCTGAAGCCACCGGCCAAGTCATCACTGGTAACCCTTTCTTCTCAAGATTTTCCTTTCAGTCTTAATACCTACCCACATATTTTTCCTATACCTAAAACATATCCCACATACCTTAGGTACAATCTTAGTAGCCTCACTTCCTACACCAGCACTCTTCGATACTGGAGCATCTCACTGCTTTATGTCGCAACGGTTCGTCCGAACTCATGCGATTCCAGTCACACCGCTTGTATCCAGCTGGAATGTCAGTTCAGGAAATGGCGTTCTAAAGGCAATAATGGGATACAGCTTGTGTCCAGTAGTCGTCTGCAGCAGAGAATTCTATGCTGACTTCAAGGTGCTGGACATACCGAACTTCGATGTGGTTCTAGGTATGGATTGGCTTGGAACCTTCTATGCTACCATCGACTGTCGTCAAAGGAGGGTGGTGTTCGAGATTCCAGATCATCCGGTCTTTTATTTCAAAAGTGGAGACCGTACCCTGGAGTCAAGTACTTACAAGGTGAAACCAAAAAAGGCAGTGATTGCAGCAACTCAAGCAGAGGAAGGATCAAAGCCAGAAGTGGTTCGAGAGTTCGACAATGCGTTTCCTGACGATATATCAGGTTTGCCTCCCGATCGAGCTCTTGAATTCAGCATTGATTTAGTACCAGGAGCACAACCGGTGATCAAAGAACCTTATCGATTAAGTCCGGAAGGTTTGAAGGAGGTCCGAACTCAGTTGGAAGAATTATTGGAAAAAGGATGGATTCGTCCTAGCACTTCAAGTTGGGGATCACCAGTACTGCTTGTAAAGAAGAAGGAAAGTTCATACAGAATGCGCATCGATTATAGAGCCTTGAACGAAATAACTATAAAGAACAAGTATCCACTCCCACGCATCGACGATTTATTCGATCAGCTACGTGGATCTTGTGTTTTCTCCAAGTTATCATCAAGTGAAGGTCAAGGAAGCTGATATTCATAAAACGGCTTTCAGAACTCGCTATGGTCATTACGAATTTCTAGTGATGCTATTTAGAGTGACCAACGCACCGGCAATATTTATGAATCTAATGAATCAAGTTTTCCGGGAGTACTTAGACATGTTCGTTGTCATCTTCATCGACAACATCCTGGTATATTCTAAGAGTCGGAAAGAGCATGCCGAGCACCTACGAATTGTCTTGGAAACTCTACGACAACATCAATTATATGCCAAGTACAGCAAGTGCGAGTTTTGGCTAGATCAAGTTGGTTTTCTTGGACATATCGTATCAGGTAAAGGAATTTCTATGGATCCAGCGAAAGTTTCAGCAGTAAGTGAATGGCCGACACCAAAGTCAGTGAAGGACATTCGAAGTTTCTTGGGTCTAGCTGGATATTACAGAAGGTTCATTGAAGGCTTTTCGAAGATAGCAACACCCCTGACCAAGCTCTCACGTAAAGATGAAGAATTTGTGTGGTCAGAATCATGTAAGCAATCTTTCGTAGAACTCAAGTCAAGGTTGACATCAGCGCCCATTCTCGTTATACCGGATCAATCTGGAGGTTTCGAAGTGTATTGTGATGCATCCGATAAGGGATTAGGATGTGTTCTACATCAGCACGGTAATGTTGTGGCTTATGCTTCAAGACAGCTGAAGATTCATGAGCGCAATTATCCGACGCATGATTTAGAATTGGCAGCCGTTATCTTTCCTCTTAAGATTTGGCGTCACTATCTTCTTGGTGAGTGAGTGAACATATACACAGATCACAAGAGTATGAAATATATGTTTACTCAGAAGGAGCTTAATATGCGGTAGAGACGATGGTTAGAACTCATGGCGGACTTCAACACTAACCTTCAATATCACCCAGGGAAGGTGAATGTAGTTCCAGATGCTCTTAGTCGCCAACCATTAGCAATGCATCTCACCACTCAGTGGAAGCTTCAACAAGACTTGCATCAGATGGAGATTGAAGTAGTCATGCCGGGTAACGCTTCAAGTTTGATGAATTTACAAGTTCAATCTACCATTGTCAATGAGATCAAAGCAGCTCAAGCAAGTGATGCTAAGTTGCAAAAGATCAGAGAACAAGTGGTGAATGGACTCAGAACAGACTCATCATCTATGAAGACGATTCTTTGAGATACGGCAGCGGATTATGTGTACCAAAAGGTTCTGTTCGGGAAGATTTAATGAAAGAAGCTCACAGCTCTCTCTACTCAGTACACCCTGGAGGTACAAAGATGTACAAAGATCTACGTCAAAATTACTGGTGGCATGAAATGAAGCGTGAAGTAGCCAGAAGCGTCGCTAAATGCTTAGTGTGTCAGCAAGTAAAGGCTGAACATCATAGGACTACTGGATTACTTCAACTGTTACCGATCCCGGAATGGAAGTGGCAACACATCACAATGGATTTTGTGACTGCACTCCCTCGCAGCACAAAGGGTAACGATACGGTATGGGTCATTGTGGATCGACTCACAAAGTCGGCTCACTTCATTCCATTTCAAGTTGGTCAATCAACTGAGATATTAGCAAAGAAGTACAAGGAGGTAAGAATCTACTTAAGATTTAAACTCTTCGAATATGTACTATCTATGATACCCCTGAACTCATGCAGGAAATTGTGAGACTTCATGGAGTACCGGTCTGCATTATCTCCGATCGTGACCCCAGGTTCCGATCGCAATTTTGGCAGAGTCTGCAAGCATGCTTGGGAACCAGTCTGAACTTCAGCACGACTTATCATCCACAAACAGATGGTCAGTCTGTGCGAACTATTCAGATTTTGGAGGATATACTTAGAGCGTGTATGTTAGACTTCGGAGGATCG
This sequence comes from Agapanthus africanus, assembly GCA_030015575.1. NCBI lineage: Eukaryota > Viridiplantae > Streptophyta > Magnoliopsida > Asparagales > Amaryllidaceae > Agapanthus > Agapanthus africanus. The sequence continues at coordinate 681,856,027 of CM057344.1, forward strand.
TGGGAAGATCACCTACATCTTGTGGAGTTTTCATACAACAACAGCTACCAAGCATGTATCGGAATGACACCCTTTGCAGCACTCTATGGAAGGAAGTGTCGATCGCCATTAAGTTGGGACGACATCGGAGATAGAGAACTCCTTGGACCTGAGATGATAGTAGCGACTGTTGATGTGGTTCGTACTATCAGAGAAAAGATGCGCATAGCCCAAGATCGACAGAAGAACTGGGCTGATGCAAAGCGACGTCACTTAGAGTTCCAGCCGGGAGATCACGTGTTCTTAAAAATATCTTCGAACCACGGAGTGATCTGATTTGGAAGACGGGGTAAGCTAAGTCTGAGATACATTGGACCGTTCGACATACTCGAACGAGTTGGTGAAGTGGCATACCGCTTGGCACTTCCACCCTCATTGGAAAGAGTGCATAATGTGTTCCACATATCCCAACTCAGGAGGTATGTGAGTGACCCCAGCCACATACTCGATCATTCCGAGCTTACTATACAGCCCGACTTATCTTATGAGCAACAACCTATTGAGATCCTGGACAGAAAAGTGAAGTCATTTCGGAACAAGGAAGTCAACTTGGTTCTAGTGATGTGGAGAAAAGACACTCCAGGAGAATCGACTTGGGAAATGGAAGATAAGATGCATGCAAGATATCCTCACCAATTTGTAAACTAGTCCTTAAAATAAAATTTATAAATTTTGAGGACGAAATTTTTGTAAGGAGGGTAGACTGTAACAACTCCAATTTTAGTGTACAAAAATTTGTTTAAAAGTTAATGTATACATGGGGTATTTGCATTTCTTGTGAGTACTATAAGTATTTGTTTTGCTTTTTAATAGCAAGAAGGAGCTTGTAGCTCATTGGTAAGATCTTGCACTGCTGAACCAAACACCAAAGTTCAAATCCTATCAGCCACATTATTTTTTATATTGTTTTCTTTTAATATTTTTAGAATCCCAAGAGGCTACACGTGCTAAACCCGTAAAACCAAAAGTCACATATAAAACAAACTGACCCAGGTGAAAGACCAAACGATGACGGACATTTGGCGGCGAGCCCCGGCCCGACTCGGCCGCCGCCGCCGGCCGAACTCGGGGAAATCAGATTTCTTTTTTCATGAAAGTTGTGTCTTTTGGTATTCTCTAAACCCCCTTGTTCTCCGCTGAAAGACGCGACCGGGACGTTGGGACGCCGGGCCTAAATTTCGAGGGCAGATGCTATTTGGTTTTATCCGTCCACCTCTCCGAAGATACCAAGTTGATTTATGGCACCGTGTATCGGAGGTTTAGACGGATGCGGCCGATATAGCAGACTTCGTCAGATTCCCCCTCATTGATTGTGGGGACGCTCTTCCCTGCAGGCGCAAGCTCCTGTAGTTAATTACGCTACCGCATCGCGGCAGCCACTTTCTCCTTCTCCAGATGGTCACTTCGTGTCGTGGGTGTTTGTTTCTTTTTTTTTGGTTGCCCGTGGATTGTATACGGAGACTAATTTATGTTGTCGCCCGTAGGGCGTGGATTAGTCCAAATCCGTATTTTCTTAAATTTGGATTTGGGGTTGGTTTTAAGGATACGTTAGTCTCATTTGAGACTAAGATCAACTTAAACGTTTGTTAAGGATATGTTAGTCTAATTTTAGACTAAGATCAACTTAACGATTTGTTAAGGATATGTTAGTCTAATTTTAGACTAAGATCAACTTAACATGATCATTTAGATCCAACAAAAGAGCATTCTGACTCTATTGTTTTAGTTTAGAGACGTTGCAGTCCATAATTAGTTTAAGGACATTACGGTCTAAGGTTAAGGACATCATAGTCCATGGGCTTAAGGACCCCACAGTCCAAGATTAAGGACATCATAGTCCATGGGTTTAAAGACCCCACAGTTCGAGGTTAAGGACATCATAGTCCATGAGTTTAAAGACCCCACAGTCCGAGGTTAAGGACATCATAGTCCATGGGTTTAAGGACCCCACAGTCCAGTTTAAAGACGTCATAGTCTATGGAATGTATGGTTGTCGGGACCCGTCACCTTTCTGAAGATGTTGAAGGATTACAACGACAAATATCAGAGGAGTGAAGAGATGTACCCTTGAACTGATATTGATTGGGAGATCTGTAGTCCAATTTGGGATTAAGATCAAAGATTTATGAGCATATGGGCTCAATTAATCTGAATGAGGGGTTTATGGCCACTTTGGGCTCGGCCCATTCAGTTAAAATGTTAAACATTTGACAATGATGGGCATTGATTTGGGTTCTGACAATATTTTTGTCTTTTATTGAATGCTGAGCATTCATCATACCTCTAGGGCTTTATTTATAGAGCAATTTATGTTCTTTTAGCGCACACGTGAAGAACACGTGGCGCGCTTGGCGCTATGCGCCAGACAATGAGCACATTGCGCTTCTGGTGAAGTAGCGCATACGTGAGGAGCGCATGGCGCGCGTGGCGCTATACGCCAGAAAATGAGCGCATTGCACTTCTGGTGAAGTAGCGCACACGTGAGGAGCACGTGGTGCGCTTGGCACTGAGCGTCTGTCAATGAGCGCATTGCGCTTCTGGTGAAGTAGCGCACACGTGAGGAGCACGTGGCGCGCTGAGCGCCAGTCAATGAGTGTGGTGCGCTATATTTGGAGCGCTAAGGCGCTGCAGCGCTTTGCGCTAAATGTGGAACGCTGGGGCACTTATGTTAAGTAGCGCACACGTGAGGAGCACGTGGCGCGGTTGGCGCTGTGCGCCATTCTTGAGCGCAAAGCGCTTCTTTAAATTTGGAGCGCTAAGGCTCTTCTTTTATGCAACTTTGATCAATTCTGCGCTCTGAGAATTAAATTCTCGTTTATAAGAGACTTTGTCTCATGAATCTAAGAACAAAGTTCTTATTTTATAGGAGATAATTCAATCTCTTATTTTGGTGAAAGGCTTTGCCTTTATGGATCTGTGATCCTAAGAGAATTGAATTATTCCCCCCCCCATTTTTTTATAATGAGATGTTCATGATCTCTTTTTGTAAAAGAGCTTAGTCTTATAGATCTATGATCTGAAGAAGATTAAGTTCTTCCCCTTATTTTTTTATGATGAGATCTTTTAATCTCTTTGTGAAAGATCTTGGTCTTATAGATCTATGATCTTAAAGAAAGAAGTGAATTCTTCTTTTGATATGTGACGATTTCTTCTTTCTGTTCTTTTTACCTTGAAGAGAATTTTCTTCTTCTATCGAGTGCTTGCTTTTCTTTCTGAGATTTCTCAAAGTTTATAGGGGGTTCCTCTCTATGAGACTTGAAGTCTTGGGGCCTTTATATAGTGAAGGCTGATTTGTTTAATCGGTTAAGAAGATCTTTTCTGCAATTGATTTGGGGATTCCCCCATCGTTGGATCTTTGATCCAAGGGCATCTGATTTACAGAAGGTAATCTTCTTGTTTTTAAAAAGATTGGGAAATCTTTCCCCACACAGAATTTATTCTGTATTTTAGTGATTTTTAATCACCATTGGATCATTGATTCTACGGTGCTCTGATTTACAGAGCACAATCTTTTTGTTTGGAAAGATTTCGAGGAATCTCTTCTTAACAGAATTTTATTTTGATTAATTGATGATTTATCATCTTTATTGGATCATTGATCTGACGGTAGGGAGCTTTTAGTTCCAGCGCTGTCACGCCCCGCTTCCCAGAGTGCGCTATGATCGGCACGTGACATAGCCAACCATGCTACCTGTGGCTAGGAAACATCCCTCCACGGTCACATTACGGCTGTCTATAAGATATCAAGAACAGTAAAGTAAATAAACTATCTAGTACATGTCCATATGCCAGAATAAACGAGTAAAGAAATAGTATACGGAAGCAATAAATCCAATGAGTAATAACATCTGGAAAGTAAACATAACTAAACTGAATACTAACTGGATACTAACAGGATCCTCACTACTCGGCCTGACGGTGGAAATACTCCTGATCAGCCTGCGACAAGGGTAGAGGATCTGGGCCATGCAAAACCCAGACGTCGGTGCGTCATAATATCAACAATAATATAATTAAGGGGTAGCAGGACATGCCGGCATGAATATGAACAGTAACAAGTCAACAGGAATATATAACAGTGAAGTATATCGGTATAAGTGGCGTGCAGTGATCAATCTAAACCGTGCTACTGGGTTATCTATTCTAAAGTCTTCGAAATCAATTAATGTAATCCTCATCGTAAACCATCGGTGATTATTCCGTAACGCCCGGAAAAACGGCAAACAATAGGTATTCCGTAACTCCCGAAAAAACGACAAACAATAAATATTCCGTAACTCCCGGAAAAACGACAAACAATATGGTAGCCCTTTGAGTTACGTTCGGTTACATTCTTGATTTCCCCATACCCTCAAGTTATGTGTTCAACTCAGGTATTGATAAATCTGAAGCTAATGCCAACACAGGATCAAGCAGGAATAGGTTTGTCGATACAGACAACAGGATATGTCCATCGGGACAACATGTTAGGATTGTCGGTATTAGAAACAGGAACATGTAACATGTCAAGTAGTGATATATCAGGTCATGTCAGGTAGTGTACATGTATCAAGTCATGTCAAATAGTGGTGTATCAAGTCATGTCAAGTAGTGTACATGTATCAAGTCATGTCAAGTAATGCACAGGTATCAAAGGGATGCTCATAATAAAACTGTAACAAGTACGGGTGCACAAATAAAGCATGGATGCACAAATATTTATCAGGAATTACATCATGACTATGTAGGATGCACAAGATCAAGTATGGGATACTAATGTAACAGTAAAATGAAATAATATGGTCTCGGCGTGCAACTAGATATGTAATAAACCGTACGGATACAGACGGATACTATAAAACTGTAAATCGGTAAAATTTGCAGAATATTAAAACAAAAGCACTATTATTTATTAAATAGATATTGATATAATAATATTAACATGGATAACATATTCAAACTGATTAATAACTATAAAAGTGGTATTGATTAACCATGCACAAGAAAGTTCCGTTCAGAAATGCAGCATCACCCTGATTTGTAAAATAGCTTAAAAATAACAAACGTTCTCCAAAAGGGACGTGTCTTATACCAAAACAAAGATAATTCAATAAGATTTTCATTTTTATAAGTTGAAGTATCTCAGGTTGTTCCTACAAAAAGCTATGAACACTCGAAGTTGAAATTTGCTGCTGGAATTTCCCTGGACAGCAGTTTAGAGATATTTTCATTTGCATTATAAGTTATTTAAAAAATTTATTTTGCAAGTAAATATTTTATAGAGTTATATTATTATGAGTTAGCTTCGTAATGAACTAAAGAACGTAAACTAATGATTTTTCTATGATTTATAATGAATTTTATAAGGTAAGGTGTACAGTAAATTTCAGATTTGTCGTATTCGCTTTGCAACGACGTTTCATGTGTAAACTATAATATTTTCAAACTATATTTTGTATAACATTATAAAATGCAGATTATAAACTAATTAAGGATAATAATAAGAAATATTACGACGATATATATTTTTATAGATATAATTATAGGATGTCGCAAGTTGTAAACTTTCATACATTTTATATTATAAAACCGATTAACGTTAAATAACCACGGTGTATAAATTATATAGATATAGCTGTATAATGATGATAATGATGATAATAATAATACAGAAACATATAAATAAATTACATAAAGTATAGCATGTAGCAAGTTGTAAACTTGCCTCGAAACAAACGCGATGAACGGAAGCAACATAACGCTATACAAATCAACACCAAGTTTTGATGGCTCGGTTAAGGTTCTAGGATGCGGCTGGAGTTGCGTCGGCGAGAATGCATATATGGGCGTAAAGAACGAAGAAGGAGGATATATAAATTGATGAGGGAGATATATGTTATGTGGAGAGAGGGAAGTTTTGTGTTGAATATATATGGTATAATTTAAATTAGGTTATAAATATATATTAGTTTTAATGTATATAGATAATATCAAACTACAATCAATCTCCACCAAAATCTCATCAAAAAATATATTTTGAAAAATAATTCACATACGTAAACTTCTCAACCATAATGCAAGAATATATTTTAAATAACTCATACCCCTAATTTAAGATTTAAAAGAATTCTAAAAATATATCTAGATTTAGCAAATATTTGATATTAGATATCTTGAGATTTAAACGGAAAAAAAATAAAAGCAAAATAATATATGGGGTATGATAACATGCCATGCTAGATATTAAAATATATTTTTTAGTTCTAATTTGTATTATTAAAAGATATGCGGATACAAAATATATTATACATGTATATAGAACCTAGATGTACACGGATCCTCTCTACTAGTAAATATATGACGTAATCTTGAACCATGATGGGTTTCAAGCATGCGGGTCGGGTCGAATATTAACCATAGATACTAAAACACTATCCGCACCCAAAACAAATAAAACCAAGAATTAGCCACAAGATAAAGAAAATAATCAAATAGAATATGGTATAAATGAACTAGGGTGTTACATTATACCCAACTACAAAAGAATTTCTTCCTCGAAATTCCCGGAACGAGAAAATACAAGAAAACATGAATCTAAGAAAAGAGGTCTGAAAACTTCTGTCGAATCTCGTCTTCTCGTTTCCAAGTCGATTCTCCGTGCGAGCGATTCTCCCATGAAATAAGTACGGGCAGGATAACTTTGTTCTTATCTCTTCGATCAACAATCGACATCGGTCGTTCTTCATAGGACAAATCCTCCCTTACAGTCAGCTCTGAATGATCCATCACGTGTGTTTCATCTCGAACATACTTACGGAGTTGAGATACATGAAACACGTCATGAACATTCGCCAAAGATTGCGGTAAAGCCAATCGATAAGTCACTTCTCCAACACGCTCCAAAATCTCGAAAGGCCCTGCGAATCGAGGACTAAGCTTACCCCGACTCCCAAAACGAATCACTTCTCTAGTCGGTGATATTTTCAAGAACACCAGATCACCAAAAGCGAACTTTAGAGGTCTTCTCGATGTATCGACCCAACTCTTCTGCCGATCTTATGCTGCTTTCATGTGATTCCGGATAGTATTAACTTTCTCTAATGTTTGCACGATCAAATCCGGTCCCAAAAATCTTCGCTCTCCAACATCATCCCAACAAACGGGTGAGCGACACTTGCGACCATACAACGCTTCGAACGGAGCCATCTGAATAGTCGCCTGAAAGCTGTTATTGTAAGAAAACTCCACCAAGTGTAGATGATCCTCCTTTGAACCCTTGAAGTCTAACATGTAAGCTCTCAACATGTCTTCAAGAGTTCAGCATGCTCTTCAAGACTTCTTAAGTAGACCAGAATATTATTGATAAACACCACAATAAACTGGTCCACGAACGGTGAAAAGATTCGGTTCATCAAGTCCATAAATATTGTCAGTGCATTCGTGACTTCGAATGGTATCATTATATACTCGTAATGTCCATACCGAGTTCGGAATGCAGTCTTGCAAATATCCTTTGATTTAAATTGGACCTGATGATATCCGGATCGCAAATCCAGCTTCGAGAATACCCTCGCGCCACCGAGCTGCTCGAATAATTTCGCCAATTCGAGGGATCGGGTACTTGTTCTTAATAGTCACCCGGTTTAATTCTCGATAATCGATGCACATCCTCCTACTGCCATCTTTCTTCTTTACTAGAAGAACTGGAGCTCCCCAAGGTGAATTGCTGCTGCGAATCCAACCCTTCTCTAGCAATTCAGTAACCTGCTTCTTTATTTCTTCCAACTCCACTGGTGCCATTGGACAGTACGCCTTTGAGATTGGCGCTGCACCAGGAACAAAATCGATCGCGAACTCTACATCTCGTTTTGTCGGTAAACCCGAGATGTCCTCGAATACGTTCATGAACTCTTGAACTACAGCTGGCGCTTCCTCCTTATCAACTTCCATCGACGAAAGAACATTATTTGTCGGCCTAGCCCTAAACTCGACTGGCCCGACATAACTGCTACCTCCAGTGAAAACAAACTCTGGATGTCCGGGAATCTGGAAAATCACTTTCTTTGCCCTACAATCAATGTGAGTACGGAAAGTGCTGAGAAAATCTATTCCCAAGACAACTTCATAACTGCCGGTATCTATCACCAAGAAATCCGCAAATAACTCCCTTCCGCAAATAACGACAGAACAATCCTTACATTCTCTACTAGCTATGATCTTCCCATTCCCAGTGTGTATGTCCCACAACTAGACAGGGTCGTGCAAGTAATCGAGTGTGTAGCAATAAACTTGGACGACATAAAACAATGGGATGCACCAGAGTCGAATAACGCTAATGCGGGAAAACCATGAACAAGTAGGATACCTGAAACGACTTCCTCTGAAGCCTTGGCCTCTTCAGCCGTCAGGGTAAGGCTCGAGCTTGATTAGATCCTCGAGTTAACTGCTTCTGCTCCTGAATCTGCTTCTGCGGTGGCCTCTGAGCATCATCCTTCAAACGTAGCTTCGACGGGCAAACACTGACAGTATGATCATCTGATCCGCAAACCAAACAAAGTCCAAGCATCCTTCGACACTCCCTCTGCACGTGTCCGGACAGACGGCAGTACCTACAAATCGTCCTTCCCTTTTTCTTGTGCACTACTGGCTTCTTCATCGGTTTAATGCCACGCCGGTTCACCGGAATACCTCTGCGTATAAGCGCTTGATTCGGCGCAAATGCCGGCTTCCGTACCACGACTGCCTGCTGCAGCGTACCCTCTGTCTTCAATGATAGACTCTGCTGCTCCCTGGATGCTTTAAGCACTTGCGAGAAAGTGGTCAAACACAGAGATATAATTTGCCTCTGGATGTCCATGTCCAAACTGCGCATGAACCTCTGTGCCCTATCAGCATCGTTGGCAACCAAAGGTCCAGCGAATCTACTGAGCCGTGTCTACTCAGCTGCATGTGCATCCACGGATCCGACATTCTGCTTCAAGCTGATGAACTTTTCTTCCATTTCTTCCCGTGCAGTCTGCGGAAAGAACTTCTCCAAGAAACTCTGCGAGAAAGTTGCCCAACTGATCGGCTTGGGCAAACGGGTCTCTTCTACGAGCCACCATTCACGGGCATAGTCCACCAATTGGATGCGCACAACATCCACTCTCTTGTCCTCCGGAATCTGTGCCGCAACGAGTAGATTCTCCGTATCAACCAGCCACTGCTCCGCTGGCAACGGCTCTTCCAAACCAGTGAAAATGGACGGACCAAGTCTCCTGAAATCTGCCACGGTACCCACACGCTCAACTGGTTTGGCCCCAAAATTGTTTACGGACTGCTGGACGGTCCGCAAACATTCCTGAAAAGCTTCGGCTTGCCGCTGGTTCAGCTCGGCTTGCCGCTGGTTCAGCTCGGCTTGCCGCTGGTTCAGCTCGGCTTACCGCTGGTTCAGCTCGGCTTGCCGCTTCTGGTTCTCCAGCATCCCATGAATTATTCCAAGTAAGGCAGCGTTATCCACACGCCTCTGGTACGTCTTCATACTTCTGTCCGCCATGATCCTGCATCCAATACACCAAAGGGGATTAGTATGATAACAAGATTCAAAACTTACGATGAATGATGATCATGAATCAAGGATATGAATCAAGACTAGGACTCCAAGTTACTTAAATAGAGTACCGCATTGTAACCATGCTTCAGTTCATGGGTATAATCACATAACTCTATTCAAGTCGCCCAAATCCTAGTATTAGAATCGAAAGAATAGGAAGGGAGAAACAATAGAACGAAAAGGATTTCAAGCTGAGATGTAAAGCCATCCATCTCATCAAGATAAAGGGTCAAGAGAAAGATAAGATTCAAGAATCATGACAACAATGTGGCAGGACATGTTCCTATTTACGGGTTTTCTGATTCGTGTATTGGGTCTAATACCCAACTACAAAAGAATCAAACCCGATTAACCTAAATCCTATGGCTCTGATACCAAACAAACCCTGTCACGCCCCGCTTCCCAGAGTGCGCTAAGATCGGCACGTGACAGAGCCAACCATGCTACCTGTGGTTAGGAAACATCCCTCCACAGTCACATTACGGCTGTCTATAAGATATCAAGAACAGTAAAGTAAATAAACTATCTAGTACATGTCCATATACCAGAATAAACGAGGCAAGAAATAGTACGCGGAAACAATAAATCCAATGAGCAATAACATCTGGAGAGTAAACATAACTAAACTGAATACTAACTGGATACTAACAGGATCCTCACTGTTCGGCCTGACGGCGGAAATACTCCTGATCATCCTGCGACAAGGGTAGAGGATCTGGGCCATGCAAAACCCAGACGTCAGTGCGTCATAATATCAACAATAATATAATCAAGGGGTAGCAGGACATGCCGGCACGAGTATGAACAATAATAATTCAACAGGAATATATAACAGGGAAGTATATCGGTATAAGTGACGTGCAGTGATCAATCTAAACTGTGCTACTGGGTTATCTATTCTAAAGTCTTCGAAATCAATTAATTTAATCCTCATCGTAACCCATCGGTTATTATTCCGTAACGCCCGGAAAAACGGCAAACAATAGGTATTCCGTAACGCCCGGAAAAACGGCAAACAATAAGTATTCCGTAACGCCCGGAAAAACGGCAAACAATATGGTAGCCCTTTGAGTTACGTTCGGTTACATTCTTGATTTTCCCATACCCCCAAGTTATGTGTTCAAGTCAGGTATTGATAAATCTGAAGCTAATGCCAACACAGGATCAAGCAGGAACATGTTTGTCGATACAGACAACAGGATATGTCCCTCGGGACAACATGTCAGGATTGTCGGTATTAGAAACAGGAACATGTAACATGTCAAGTAGTGATATATCAGGTCATGTCAGGTAGTGTACATGTATCAAGGCATGTCAAATAGTGGTATATCAAGTCATGTCAAGTAGTGTACATATATCAAGTCATGTCAAGTAATGCACATGTATCAAGCGGATGCTCATAATAAAACTGTAACAGGTACGGGTGCACAAATAAAACATGGATGCACAAATATTTATCAGGGATTACATCATGACTATGTAGGATGCACAAGATCAATTATGGGATACTAATATAACAATAAAATGAAATAATATGTTCTCGGCGTGCAACTAGATATGTAATAAACCGTACGGATACAGACGGATACTATAAAACTGTAAATCGGTAAAATTTGCAGAATATTAAAACACAAGCACTATTATTTATTAAATAGATATTGATATAATAATATTAACATGGATAATATATTCAAACCGATTAATAACTATAAAAGTGGTATTGATTAACCATGCACAAGAAAGTTCCGTTCAGAAATTCAGCATCACCATAATTTGTAAAATAGCTTAAAAATAACAAACGTTCTCCAAAAGGGACGTGTTTTATACCAAAACAAAGATAATTCAATAAGGTTTTCATTTTTATAAGTTGAAGTATCTCAGGTTGTTCCTACAAAAAGTTATGAACACTCGAAGTTGAAAGTTTGCTGCTGGAATTTCCCTGGACAGCAGTTTAGAGATATTTTCATTTGCATTTTACGTTATTTAAACAATTTATTTTGCAATTAAATATTTCATAGGGTTATATTATTCTGAGTTTTCTTCGTAACGAACTAAAGAACGTATACTAATGATTTTTCTATGATTTATAATGAATTTTATAAGGTAAGGTATACAGTAAATTTTAGATTTGTCGTATCCGCTTTGCAACGACGTTTCATGTGTAAACTATAATATTTTCAAACTATATTTTGTATAACATTATAAAATGCAGATTATAAACTAATTAAGGATAATAATAAGAAATATTACGACGATATATATTTTTATAGATATAATTATAGCATGTCGCAAGTTATATAGTATAGTTTAAATTAGGTTATAAATATATATTAGTTTTAATGTATATAGATAATATCAAACTACAACCAATCTCCACCAAAATCTCATCAAAAAATATAATTTGAAAAATAATTCACATACGTAAACTTCTCAAAAATAATGCAAGAATATATTTTAAATAACTCATACCTCTAATTTAAGATTTAAAAGAATTCTAAAAATATATCTAGATTTAGTAAATATTTGATATTAGATATCTTGAGATTTAAACGAAAAAAATAAAAGCAAAATAAGATATGGGGTATGATAACATGCCATGCTAGATATTCAAATATATTATTTAGTTCTAATTTGTATTATTAAAAGATATGCGGATACAAAATATATTATATATGTATATAGAACCTAGATGTACACGGATCCTATGTACTAGTAAATATATGACGTAATCTTGAACCATGATGGGTTTCAAGCATGCGGGTCAGGTCGAATACTAACCATAGATACTAAAACACTATCCGTACCCAAAACAAATAAAACCAAGAATTAGCCACAAGATAAAGAAAATAATCAAATAGAATATGGTATAAATGAACTAGGGTGTTACAAGCGCTAGCGCACCCGTGCTTTGCACGTGGTGCGCTGCTTAGAGTGCAGCGCACTTAGCGCTAGCGCACACATCCTTTGCACGTGGCGCGCTATTTAGAATGCAGCGCTCAAAGCGGTCTGCCTACGGCGCAGCGCACTTGGCGCTTCTATGAAACGTTGCTTCATTTCAAAATTTGAAATTCGAACAGAGCTTTGCTCTGATTAGGAAAAACAAATGCTCCCCTCCACCGTTGCGCTCACGTGGCCTATATATGAGTGCAGCGGTGGCAGCATCTGCGCTCTTGGATCAACTCAGAAGTTGAAACGGCATCTCAGTGCCTATAAATAGGATCCTTGACCCTTGAGATGATTTATGTTCATCTTTTCTCTTGTTTCCTGAGAATTTTTATTCTCCTTTAGAGCATAGCACTTTGTCTTAAGAAGTTTCTTAAGGACAAAACTATATCAAAATTTAGGTAATAATTAAATCTTTTAAATAATCTAGGGTTTCACCTTAACAGAGCTTTGCTCTTCATAGATCTTTGATTTAAAGAAAACCCTTTTTCAGATCTTTGCTCTCTTAAAATCATAGATCTAAATAGATCTTTCTTAGGGTTTCTTAACCCATTAACAGAGCTTTGCTCTTCTTTTCAAATCATATAGATTTGTTAATCTTTCATAAAGAACTCTTAGGAGTTTGTTCATGGATCTTGAAGATCATGGAATTTTAATTCATTAAAACTTTACTTTAAGTTTTTCTGATGGGCTATTCCATCATTCTTACAGAGCAAGGCTCTTCAGAATTTCCTTTGAGGAATTTTATTCCTTTCATTATTAGAGCTGACAGATGTCACTCTGTTGAAGAGCACTGCTCTCAATGGGAGATTTAATCCTTGGCCCGAGGGGTTCTCATTAAATGAGAATCTTTCTTTGTGGATTTCCTCATTTAATGACAGTCTCATCAAATGATGAGACTGTTTTATCAATGATGAACTGTCATCTAGATTATGTGGGTCCCCTTTGGTCCCTTTTTACTGCATTGCAGTGCGGTACGGATTTAAAGTACCAAGTACCGAACTTGACTTGTAGCATTGACGGCTAACTTTTTTCTTTTCCGTGCAGGCACTATGTCTTTTGACACTTCCTTCCCGTTCGTCCGTTCTGAAGGCGGATTCCCCGAAGCGCCCGTAGACCGAAAAGTTTTTGCACTGATCAAAGACCATGATCCGGAGCACAAGAATCTCCATCTATGGGGAATATGGTACAACCAAATCATCAGGGGTCGGCGGAGCTTTTCTTGTGTGGAACCGTCGGAGCCCATTTCGGCGATCCCTTATGCAGATGCACCCCCGATAAACTATACTGTGGAGGAGGTGAATTGGACTTCCGAGGGTCTCCTTCGGCCTTCTATGGCCACAATACCCGTGCAACCGCCGGTGGCTTTGGACACTCTAGGACGGAGCATATGTCAGGACGAGTCACGCCCTTGGGGACAGCCATACAACATAGGACTAACTCTCTGTCACCCAGCCGGATATCTGCAGTGGGCCCGATATATCTTATTGGCGAAGAAGTCACAGCTGCTAAAGCTCGGATTGTACCCTGCGATCTATACTTCTTTGTTCCAGTATTCCGCACCTCCTGCATAGTGGGTCAAGGCATTTCTGGAGCAATGGAACATTCCGACCCACACCTTTCTCTTATTGGATCGAGAAGTCTCCGTTTCTTTAGAGGAATTTGCCGAGGTCTCCGGTTTACCCGTTAGGGGAGAACATTACGAAGAGCTGCTTCCTCCGGATGAGTATATTTTTTCCACCAAATCAGTGGTAATGGGTCTTACCCCGGAAAACGCTATTCAACACCAATTCCCGAATTTGATAAAGGTGTTGAATATCTATGAGAACCTTTTTCTCGAATCCGAAGGTCGTGGGGTCAACTTTACGGATGTTATCTCTCGTTTTCTCCCCCCGGAAGTACTGTAATAGGAAGCCGCGAAGTTCGCCAAACTTGAAGATCCTTTTGGTTTAGGTTTGGGCAATCTTCCGACGGCGGAGGCGGATCAGAAGAGTTTCTTTCTCCCCGACACCCCGATCGTCCCTTTTACAGAGCTGGCGGCTCCTGGGATCGACGAAGAAACATTCTTTCTGGGATTTCTTGGGTTATGGCTGAGCTGGTTTGCGCTTCCGATGCACCCTCGCCGTATGAGGCCGTCCGTCTTCTATCCAGCGCATCGAATGGTTGTTGGGATACAAGTGGTCGTCGGGATCGCTGGGTTAGCCCATTTGTATCACGGCCTCAGCTTGGCAACAGATACTACTGAACCAGGGGTGCAGCCTGCAAACTTCTCGATGCATTATTTCACCTCGTGGCTCGAGTTGCACGTGCTTGGCGTCTTCGGTATCCACAGAAGGCCTTGCTTTTATGACAGGTGTAAGTTCTCTCGGATCATGCGACTGTTCGACGCATCCATTGTAAATCCAACACCGCGGGAAGCTAGGGGCTTGCTCCTTCGTCCGCGCACGGTTGGAGATGGCATGTCCTTCATCGATAAAATTTTGACCGTCGGCCAGGAATCCGTGAAAACGGTGCTGCCATTGCAGGACATTTTTAAAGACGGGGCCTCTGTCTTGAAAGCTCGGGAGATTCTTCATCTATACTCCATTAGGCCGGGCTTTCTCGTATTTAGACAGAATGATTCATCGTTGTTCATGAGATACAACCCGCATCATTTCGCCCAGCAGTTAAGCTATAATCAGGGCGTCCCGCTTGAGGCTTTCTTGGTAGAACCAGCTGCTACTGAAGAAGGTATCCGAAGTGCGTTGCATCATTTTATGCGCCTAAAGACAGGGTCCAACTTCTTCATTAGTGAACCAAGCTGCGTTCCGAAGGCCCTGAATGTGTATGTGGCGTGGTATCAACATTCGATGGGCGCCGTTATTAGAGAGGAAAAGATATTGCTGCTTGATCGTAAGGGTGTAGCGCCGGCTGGTAATCCAAATGTTCCTCTGAAGCGACGGACCATTGTCCGTCCTCCCTTGAGAGAAGCCGCTGTGCCTGTGGAACCACGTGTTACACGTGAACTGCCCCTACCTAGAGTGCCTAAAAAAATGGTGGCTGTGGCGTCTCCCGAGTCCAGCGTGGGTTCGAAGATCGGGACTCGCCGCCCGAAGTTGCCTGCTAAGAGCAAGCTCGTGTTACCGGCGACTGGTACTCGCTCGCAGAAGAAGTCGATTCTCTCTGCGGATGTTGCATTCGTCCAGGAGCCTCATGCTCCTTATAGCGAGGGCATAAGTGAATACGGTACCAATGAAGGCTTATTCATGGCACCGGATGATACCGACCTCGAGGCTGCTATTGCAGCTTTCGAGCGATTAGCAAGCAACAAAGCAGGACTGGTCATCTTGCACAGTCAAGTAAACTTCAGTCGTATCTTTTTGCTGTTACGTTTTTATTATCATGCCTTGACTGACACTTCTTCTTCACCAGGCATCTCCACTGAAGAAGCTCTCGCAGCTTCTCTTAAGACTTTTGAGGAGGAGGAAAGACTTCGTGCATCCTTAGGCATCGGTACATTTCGGTTCACCGCGTCTCCATTCCCATTTTTATGGGTAAACTAACTTTTCTTTTCTTTATCTTATTGCATGGACTACCTCGACTCAGGTTATCCCAAGTGCAGTGCTGATTGCGAGTGGTGACGCAGCCGCAACGTTAGCGCCAGCCACTGCAGCCACTGTTATCCCTAAGTCGCCGCTAGGGGTCTCGCAGAAGTAGACAATGATGGATGTCGTAACAGCGCCGGAGGCAGAACTTGGTTCAAATGAAGATCTATCAGAAGTCATGAGGCGGTCAGCTCTTGTGGCTCAGGCCGAAAGGAAGCGCAAGAGGCGTGCATCGAGAGAACGTGATGCCGCCTTGGCTGTAGGTGCAGGCTCGAGCACTGCTCCCCCTGTCCCTATTTCTCCAGAGGGTGCTCCAGTTGCCCTGTCTACTGCTCATAGGCAGGCGGTACGCGTGGCTCGGGAAGTAATTGAAAAGCCATCCCAAGGTAATGTAACACTGGGTACTTTTATTAGAGTTTGATCTTCAGATTCTCATATATCATACCCTGCAGGGCCAAATCCAGGTGAGGAGGTGGCAGGCGAGATGACGGCAACTACTGAGCCCGAAGCGACTACTCTTTCTCAGGAATCCAGGACTGCTCCAATTGCCGCTCTTTCCACCTGTGGTTCCCTGCCGTCTCCTGGTATTGCGAGTGTCACGACGGCCCTCGTGGAATCAGGAGACGAAGCCATGGACGGCGAAACCATCCCCTCGAATGAGATCGAAGAAGTCATGATGCCTGGCGATGCTTCCGTCACCGTCTTGCCTGATGACCTGTCTGGTAGGTCTTGGGCCACTGCATTCTTTTCGTTTTATGATCCCTTCTGATGATATTTCGTTCCTCTAAAATGTAGGTGTGGTGAGCACTGAGGTTGCGAACCCTGAAGAAGCACCACAAGCTGCTGCTCTGACGGTTGTTGCCCCTTCGCCTCCTATTATATCTTCTCGAATGTTGGAAGGTATGGGTTTGTGATTAATTTAAATTAGGGACAGCGTCTTCCGCATACTGACCATGTATCATCGTGATCTTGTAGGAGTTCTCTTTGATCACCTGTATCAGGTACTGAACCCGCACTTCTCCTTCCAGTCGGAGATTAGTCTGCCCGTTGGTGCCAGTGAGTATCTTTTCTAACCGACGTCCTTTCTTTTCTTTAGCGGGCAGCCATGTCGTTGCTAATTCTTCTTTGCATTACTTGTAGCCTTACAAATTGAAGGAGGGGACGAGGGTATCGTTATGCTACCGGTACTCCCAGCTCTGCCCCCCGTTGCAGCCGGTATAGTAAACTCTATTGTTCGTGTTTCTTCTTTATTTCTTGAGTTGTCATCTGACTGTGATTTGTTTTGCAGCGGTCGCACCGACTCCAGCTCCGTTCGAGTCTCGCATCATAATGCCGGAAGGGCCCTTTTCTAGACGTCCATCTTCAAAAGGCGTTGTGACCAGTCTGCGCATGTTGGGTGAATACATCGAGGAGCTTGACGCGGAGGCCCCTACATTCGCTGCAGATTTTGCTGCCGAGGTTAATCCAATGCTGGCGAAGCTTGTGAACTTCCATAACGAGGGCGTCGTTGTGTCTTGGGTTAACCACTGCAGGAAGATTGAGGCCTGCCTGCATGAGCTTGGACTTAGGCGTCCTGTTCCTGAGATTGTGGCTTTGAACTCCCAGCGGGCTGCGTGGTCGAGCAGAGCGTGTCCTTCCTCCGCGATTTTGAACAAGAAGCAACCTTGAGGCGGAAGGAACGCGAGGAAGCTTCAGGCGAATCTGCCCGGCTGCGCGCCCAAGTTGAAGCGAATGCCACGCAACTGAGAGCCGTCTTTGGCAATTTGCAGCAATGCATTTCGGACGGGCTGGCATTGAGGCGGAAGCTCGACTCCATTGAGCGGGTTACGCAGAGTCGCGAAGCTGCCCAACGGAAAATCGATGAGAAGATTTCATCATGCTTGTAGCAACGGGCTCGAATTGAAGCGGAGCTGGCCGCGGCGGCTGATCATGAGAAGATACTGAAAAGAGTGCATGAGCAACTTGCTGACTTATTGAAAATGCCTCCTTCTCAGTAGCTGTTTTGCATAAATTGAACACTTGTAATCTTTAAATAACATGTATCCATTTTTTTATTCTTTCATATGATTCAACTTGTACTCCATTGAATTCATGAATAAAAGATACACATTTTTTGTTCTACTGTTGCTTCCTTTTCTTTACTGTGTCGTTGCCATGCGATTTTAGAAAGCGTAGCCTGTAGATAGTAAATGACGGACCATCTTGGACTCTCTGCGGGGTGACGATGGCTTAGGAAACAGGTTCAGGTCTGCTGCCTAAGACTTTTCAACTTTATGAGTCGTGAGGGCCTCATAAAGACTTTTCTCCCTATGAGTCGAGAGGATCTCGTAGGTGTATTTTCTCCTAAGGAATCGTGAGGATTCCTAAGTGGGTTTTCTCTCGAGAGTCATAAGGATCCCACAAGAAAATTTTCTCCTTAGAAGTCGAGAGGACTCGTAAGTGGTTGTTTCCTTTCTTGTCGATGTTTGACTTAGGAGAGTGTGGCCTGTAGAAAATCTATCTTGATCTCTCTGCGAGGCACTGATGGCTTGGGGGGCAGGGTTAGGATCTGCCACCTAAGACTTTTCAACTTTATGAGCCGTGAGGGTCTCATAAAGACTTTTCTCCCTACGAGTCGAGAGGATCTCGTAGGTGTGGTTTCTCCTTAAGAATCGTGAGGATTCCTAAGTGCGTCTTCTCTTGAGAGTCGTAAAGATCTCACAAAAGAATTTTCTCCTTACAAGTCGAGAGGACTCGCAAGTGATTGTTAAGTTGACCTACTCCCGAGTCAAAGCATTGCTTCAACGGGGAGGTCGAGGGTTGATTTTGGCCGTGTTTCATGAGGTCAGGATTGACTTTGGCCATGTTTCACGGGGTCGGGGGTTGACTTTCGGTTGTCTGTGCACCGCCGAATCCTGGAACTGGGAACTTTGCTGCGGCTCCACTTTGCTGACGTTGCGTCTGCTGTAACGAGACGAATGTCGAGGTGGTCTCTGGGTTGTCTGTGAACCGTCGAGATTTGGAACTAGGGACTTTGCCGTGGCTCTGTTTTGCTGACGTCGTATATTCCTGCAGAGACACTAATTTCTCTGCGGGTCGACGCGAATTGAGATGTTCTCATCAAGAACGCTGATTTCCCTGAATCGAGGTATTTGTTAAGGACGCTGATTTCCTTGGGGGTTGAGACGAATCGAGGTATTCCTGCAAAGACATTGATTTCCTTACGAGTCGACACGAATCGAGATGCTCTCGCCAAGGACGCTGATTTCCCTGAATCGAGGTATTTGCCAAGGACACTGATTTCCTCGGAGTTGAGACGAATCGAGGTATTCCTGCAAAGACACTGATTTCTCTGCGGGTCGATGCGAATCGAGGTGCTCTCGTCAAGGACGCTGATTTTCCTGAATCGAGGTTTTTGCCAAGGACACTGATTTTCTCGGAGTTGAGACGAATCGAGGTATTCCTGCAAATACACCGATTTCTCTGCGGGCCGACACGAATCGAGATGCTCTCGTCAAGGACACTGATTTCCCTGAATTGAGGTTTTTGCCAAGGACACTGATTTCCTTGGAGTTGGGACGAATTGAGGTATTCCTGCAAAGACACTGATTTCTCTGCGGGTCAACGCGAATCGAGATGCTCTCGTAAGGACGCTGATTTCTCTGAATCGAGGTTTTTTCCAAGGACACCGATTTCCTCGGAGTTCAGATGAATCGAGGTATTTCTGCAAAGACACTGATTTCTCTATGGGTCGACGCGAATCGAGATGCTCTCGTCAAGGACGCTGATTTCCCTGAATTGAGGTTTTTGCCAAGGACACTGATTTCCTCGGAGTTGAGACGAATCGAGGTATTCCTGCAAAAACACTGATTTCTCTTCGGGTCGACACGAATCGAGATGCTCTCGTCAAGGACGCTGATTTCCCTGAATCGAGGTTTTTGCCAAGGATACTGATTTCCTCGGAGTTGAGACGAATCGAGAGATTCTCTAAAAAGACACTGATTTCCTTAGGGGTCGATGCGAATCGAGATGCTTTCGTCAAGGACGCTGATTTCCCTGAATCGAGGTTTTTGCCAAGGACACTGGTTTCCTCGGAGTTGAGACGAATCGAGGTATTCCTGCAAAGACACTGATTACTCTGCGGGCCAACGCGAATCGAGATGCTCTCGTCAAGGATGCTGATTTCCCTGAATCGAGATTTTTGCCAAGGACACTGATTTCCTCGGAGTTGAGACGAATCGAGATATTCCTGCAAAGATACTGATTTTTCTGCGGGTCGACGCGAATCGAAATGCTCTCGTTAAGGACGCTGATTTCCCTGAATCGAGGTTTTTGCCAAGGACACTGATTTCCTTGGAGTTGAGACGAATCGAGGTATTCCTGCAAAGACACTGATTTCTCTGCGGGTCGACGCGAATCAAGATGCTCTCATCAAGGACGCTGATTTTCCTGAATCGAGATTTTTGCCAAGGACACTAATTTTCTCGGAGTTGAGACGAATCGAGGTATTTCTGCAAAGACACTGATTTCTCTGCGGGTCGACGCGAATCGAGATGCTCTCGTCAAGGACGCTGATTTCCTTGAATCGAGGTTTTTGCCAAGGACACTGATTTCCTCGGAGTTGATCCGAATCGAGAGATTCCTGCAAAGACACCGGTTTCCTTGCGGGTCGACGCGAATCGAGATACTCTCGTCAAGGACGTTGATTTCCCTGAATCGAGGTTTTTGCCAAGGACACTGATTTCCTCGGAGTTAAGACGAATCGAGGTATTCCTTCAAAGACACTAATTTCTCTGCGGGTCGACGCGAATCGAGATGCTCTCGTCAAGGACGTTGATTTCCCTGAATCAAGGTTTTTGCCAAGGACATTGATTTCCTCGGAGTTGAGACGAAACGAGGTATTCCTACAAAGACACTGATTTCTCTGCGGGTCGACACGAATCGAGATGCTCTCATCAAGGACGCTGATTTCCCTGAATCGAGGTTTTTCCCAAGGACACTGATTTCCTCGGAGTTGAGAAGAATCGAGAGATTCCTGCAAAGACACCGATTTCCTTGCGGGTCGACGTGAATCGAGATGCTCTCATCAAGGACGCCGATTTCCCTGAATCAAGGTTTTTGCCAAGGACACTGATTTCATCGGAGTTGAGACGAATCGAGAGATTCCTGCAAAGACATCGATTTCCTTACGGGTCGACGCGAATCGAGATGCTCTCGTCAAGGACGCTGATTTTCCTGAATCGGGGTTTTTGCCAAGGACACTGATTTCTCTAGGGTCGGTTGACTTGTTTCCGAGACGGAGCGTTGATCCGGCGGGGAGGTCATTGGTTAACTCTAGGTTGTCTGTGGACCGCGGAGTCTTGGAACTAGGGACTTTTCCATGGCTCCGCTTTGTTGACGTTGCGTCCGAATCCTGCTGGAATGAGGAGGAACACCGTTGTTGTTTTTTTTGGATGCAGATATTGCCGTCAAGATATGACTCTCCCTTTGACAAGGTCTGGTGGGGAAATGTGGTTCCCTTCCGTTTATGCCTATGGATTGTATACAGGGGTCAGTATGGACTTACCTGCATGGTAAAAAGTTTCGTTTCATATTTTTTATTTCTTTCCGCGATGCTCTATCGTTTCAGCTTTTTATATCGCGAAAGTCGCGATTGCCCAATCATTTCGGCTATTTTTCGCGGTGCCCAATCATTTCGGCTATTTTTTCTTTTTACTCACTGCTTTTTATTGCGAGTTGCCCAATCATTTCGGCTATTTTTAAATGTATATATTTTACTTGCTGATTTTGTTGCAAGTTGCCCTATCGTTTCGGCTATCTCATATGCACTTTTGCCTCGCTGTTTTTTATTGCGAGTTTAGATTTGGAATTTGATACCGATTTAGGCATCAGCATTACTACAACTGGGATATTGCCAGAAGAGAATCATCATTTGCCTTTGTTGGTTCGAACAAAGGTGGCTTAGCAAACAGGGTTAAGATCCTTTCGACTAAGGATTTTGACTTCATGAGCCGTACGGATTTCATAAAGGTATTTCTCCCTACGAGTCATGAGGATCTCGTAAGTGCGTTTTCTCCTTAAGAATCGTGAGGATTCTTAAGTGTATGGTCTCTTGTAAGTCCTAAGGATTTTACAAGAGTGTTTTCTCCTTATAAGTCGAGAGGACTTACAAGTATCGTTCACCATGTGAAGATATCCTTCTTTAGTAGTAGGACTCTGTTGGGGAAACGTTTATTTGTGCCCGTGGATTGTATACAAAGGTCGGTATTGAACCGCTTATAGGGCAATCTGGGAAAGGTGATGGCTTAAGAACAGGTTCAGATCCATGTAGCTTAAGGCTTTTGAATCTTATGAGCCATGAGGGTTTCATAAGAGGTTTCTCCTTACGACTCGTAAGGATCTCGTAAGTGTAGCTTCTCCTTAGGAATCGTGGGGATTCCTAAATATATTGCTCCCTTGTGAGTCGTAAGGATTTCACACAGGTATTTTCTCTTTACAGGGTCGAGAGGACCTTGCAAGTGTCTTTTAACGAGATTACGCCCTTTCGGGTTTTCACAAACTCGCTTGTAGTCCTGCTGTTTTTATTCACGGTGCCCTTTCGGGTTTTTATCCGTGCCCATTTTGCTTGTGGACGTACCATTTTTTTGCGTCAACCATAGGATGCTGCGGTTTGTAGTAGTTTAACGACGTCTCGGTCAGTCATTAGTTTAAGGACGTTTCGGTCCGTCGTTGCCATATTTGAGGCGAATTTCTAGTTTACGGACTTTTCGGTCCATGGGGCTTTCTCTATGAATGAGCACGATGCCCCCGGCATGTCCATCTTTTTCGGAGCATGTGGTTGTGGCGGGTTCACCTTGCAGTTTTCAGATAGCGCAAACTTTGCCTTGTTGGTATTGGTCTTCAACCCAGTTTTTGAAGACGTAGCAATCTTCGATTGAGTGACCTACTACTATATGGTAGGGACAATAATTAGGATGGTTGACGTCACCAAGTTGCGGTGGATGTCTCGGATCTGGCAGAGTGATAAGCCCGTTGCGCATTGCCAGTTCGAACAGTCTTCTTGTTTTATCCTGAGGGAATGAGTAAGAACGTCTCAACTTCTCATCGAGGGATCGCGGCTTATTGCTTTGGCGAACAACCGGTCTCGGGTTACTTGGTTGTTGTTGAGTGTTGGCGACGAAGGTCGCTTTCCCTTTACCCTTTTCATTTCGAAGTTCCGTTTTTTGAGGAGGACGGCCTATGACCCATCTGATCCATCTGGGCCAGCTTGTCGATCCGGGCCTGAAAAGTGGTCGGCTTAAAGAACATCATGAACTGGGATATGGTCGCCTGCGGATCAAGAGTACCCACGAACATGCCTACCACAGGCGCTTCTTCGATGTGCTACTCGCACTTCGACCATAGATTCTGCCACCGTATTGCGTATTGTATCCATGTTTCGCCTGGCTTCACTCTGGCTTTAATTAATGTTGTAATTGGGGTGAGTTCGCTAGCGCTTGCGAAACGTTGGATGAACAGCAATTCCATCTCTGTAAAAGTTTTGACGGAGTCTTTGGGAAGCTCTGCGTACCATTCGAACGCCGTCTCCGCCAAGCTGCCGACGAATTGGCGAAGCAGTAGCTTATCATCCCCTCCAGTGTTGCCGCAGAGAGCCCTAACTGAGCGACATGTTGATGGGGATTACCTGTCCCCTTGTACACATGGAATTTAGGAATCGTATATCCTGACTGGTACTTTATTTGATCGTACCAACCCGGATAGGGCTGTCCAGTTCTGACGACTTGGCCAGCCGCTTCATTCGCTTGATGAGCTTATATTTGTTGAGCTATATAATTATCGAGTGTAGCTTTGGAGATGGTCTCCTCTTTGGCCGTTGACAGGGCCGGCAGAGGATTTGATGTCTCTCCTCTATCATCTCCAATTATTACTGGAGGACCTTCGGCTGGAGGGTCCGGCTGGATCATCATGCCCACCATATCTTAGAATAGAAGGGCCATTTGTTTTATATTAGCCGCTTGTTCCGCGGCCTCTTTGTCCTTCTTTTCGAGGATTCTGCGGAGGAAGTCAGCATCGGTTTCCTGCTCACGACGCTGCTCTGATGACGCCTCCGGGCTTTCTTTTGGCCCATTGAGTGCAGCCATTTGCGTTAGCATTTCCTGAAGCTTCTGTTGCTGCTCCTGGGCTTTTGTCACGGATCGCGTAAGCGGTCGATGACCCGTAGAGATACGGCTATCCTCTTTCCCAGATGCTATATAAACAGTGTGGACCACCATGCCCCCAGAGTTAGGGCGTTTAGGTTCGGCGCCTTTGAGATTGGTCGCAGGGATCTTCTCCGGCCTTCTCCTTTTGTGGGCGGTCGAAGTTGAGGGGGCCGTTGTAGTGGGCACCCAAGTAGCTGTCGCCTTCTGTGGCTTGACAGGGTGGTCCTCTTCTTGCCGAACCTTTATCTTTTTCTGTCGGTGGGGATAGTTTTGATCTATCACGGAGTTCTGGACCTGTCGCCAAACTTTATAAATTTTAGAGGACAGCCGCTGAGGGGGCTGCTCCAGCTTCGCCTTTGTACCGCTCTCCATAGGTGGAGGAGACCTTTTCAGCACAGCCGTCGGAGAGTTCTTGCGGACCCTCCTGAGTGGTTCAAAGCCGTTCCCAGTTGGAACAGCAGCATCGACTTCTACCATTAGAGCTGGCGGAGTCTATCCAGAAGGGGAATTGCCCACAGCTTTCCTCACTCGGCGCCAGTGGCGACGTCGAGCATATAGTGCAGACGGTATCACCCCTGCTGTTGGATGAGCTTCTTCATGACCCCCGCTCTGAAGAGGGACTGTTGTCGTCGTCAGCCTGTCAAAGACTGACGCCTGTTGAGAGGGGAGAGTCAGCCTTGCGAAGGGAAACTTTCGAACAGGGGAAGCAGCCTTCATGACTTCATCTGGAGTGGGAGTTAGAGCGGCTAGCCTTGTGAAGACGGCCCTTTAGCAGGAGAAGCCGCCTTAGTGACTTTAGGAGTAGGAATGGCTATCCGCTTAGGGATAACACCTTCTGGTATTGCGGGCTTCTTCATAGGCCCGTTGGAGCTTTGGCCCAGTCTATTGAAAACCGAGGCACTGGATTTGGGCGACCCGTTGAGAGGGGCCGCAGTAGTTGCAAGCCAATCAAAGACCGGTTTCTTCGGAGCTTCTTGCAACGGCATTGGGGCGTTGAAGCTCATTAGTGGGAGCATGGTCCCAAAGAATAGCCCTGTGGTAGTTTGCATCACTTGTTCCACCGGCATTGTGAAAAGGGAGGCCGCTTGGGGCCCGTAGGTTACTCCTCCAGATAAGGCGGCACGGGAGTTGCAGTTGTAGTTAGTGCAGTTTGAAGCCATTAATGTTCTTTTTTCTGCACGGGAGCAAAACCAAATCTTAGTACCTCGAATTCAAGGGCAACCATATTAAACCACGATTCGTTCGCGAACACGACACATGAAGTGTGTAGTGGAAAGAGGAAAAGGTCCGACCGGGCGTGCCAGAATCCGTTCTCCGCCGAAAGATGCGACCGGGACGTTGGGAAGTCGGGCTTGAGTTTTGAGGGCAAATACTATTTGGTTTTATCCGTCCACCTCTCCGAAGATACCAAGTTGATTTATGGCACCGTGTATCGGAGGTTTAGACGGATGCGGCCGATGTAGCAAACTTCGTCAGATTCCCCTTCATTGAGGGGTTTTTGATTGTGGGGACGCTCTTTCCTGCAGGCGCAAGCCTCTACAGTTAATTACGCTACCACATCGCGGTAACCACTTTCTCCTTCTACAGATGGTCACTTCGTGTCGTGGGTGTTTGTTTCTTTTTTTTTTGGTTGCCATGGATTGTATACGGAGACTAATTTATGTTGTCGCCCGTAGGGCGTGGATTAGTCTAAATCCGTATTTTCTTAGATTTAGGTTTGGGGTTGGGTTTAAGGATACGTTAGTCTCATTTGAGACTAAGATCAACTTAAACGTTTGTTAAGGATACGTTAGTCTAATTTTAGACTAAGATCAACTTAACGATTTGTTAAGGATACGTTAGTCTAATTTTAGACTAAGAACAACTTAACATGATCATTTAAATCCAACAAAAGAGCATTTGGACTCTATTGTTTTAGTTTAGGGACGTTGCGGTCCATAATTAGTTTAAGGACATTACGGTCCAAGGTTAAGGACATCATAGTCCATGGGCTTAAGGACCCCACAGTCCAAGGTTAAGGACATCATAGTCCATGGGTTTAAAGACCCCACAGTCCGAGGTTAAGGACATCATAGTCCATGAGTTTAAGGACCCCATAGCCCAGTTTAAAAATGTCATAGTCTATGGAATGTATGGTTGTCGGGACCCATCA
Organism: Agapanthus africanus; assembly: GCA_030015575.1. Lineage (NCBI taxonomy): Eukaryota > Viridiplantae > Streptophyta > Magnoliopsida > Asparagales > Amaryllidaceae > Agapanthus > Agapanthus africanus. The sequence continues at coordinate 681,882,496 of CM057344.1, forward strand.
CCTCTCTGAAGACGTTGAAGGATTACAACGACAAATATCAGAGGAGTGAAGAGATGTACCCTTGAACCGATATTGGTTGGGAGATCTGTAGTCCAATTTGGGACTAAGATCAAAGATTTATGAGCATATGGGGTCAATTAATCTGAATGAGAGGTTTATGGCCATTTTGGGCTCGGCCCATTCAGTTAAAATGTTAAACATTTGACAATGCTGAGCATTGATTTGGGTTCTGACAATATTTTTGTTTTTTATTGAATGCTGAGTATTCATCATAGCTCTAGGGATTTATTTATAGAGCAATTTATGTTCTTTTAGCTCATACATGAGGAACACGTGGCGCGCTTGGCGCTATGCGCCAGACAATAAGCGCATTGCGCTTCTGGTGAAATAGCGCACATGTGAGGAGCACGTGGCGCGCTTGGCGCTATGCGTCAGAAAATGAGCGCATTGCGCTTCTGGTGAAGTAGCGCACACGTGAGGAGCACGTGGCGGGCTTGGCGCTGGACGCCATCCAATGAGCGCATTGCGCTTCTGGTGAAGTAGCGCACACGTGAGGAGCACGTGGCGCGCTTGGCACTGAGCGTCAGTCAATGAGCGCAGTATGCTATATTTGGAGCGCTAAGGCGCTGCAGCGCTTTGCGCTAAATATGGAGCGCTGAGGCGCTTATGTTAAGTAGCGCACACGTGAGAAGCACGTGGCACGCTTGGCGCCGTGCGCCATTCTTGAGCGCAGAGCGCTTCTTTAAATTTGGAGCGCTAAGGCTCTTCTTTTATGCAACTTTGATCAGTTCTGCGCTATGAGAATTAAATTCTCGTTTATAAGAGATTTTTTCTCATGGATCTAAGAACAAAGTTCTTATTTTATAGGAGATGTTTCAATCTCTTATTTTGGTGAAAGGCTTTGCATTTATGGATCTGTGATCTTAAGAGAATTGAATTATTCTCCCCCTTTTTTTTATAATGAGATGTTCATGATCTCTTTTTGTAAAAGACCTTAGTCTTATAGATCTATGATCTGAATAAGATTAAGTTCTTTCCCTTATTTTTTTAGGATGAGATCCTTTGATCTCTTTGTGAAAGACCTTGGTCTTATAGATCTATGATCTTAAAGAAAGAAGTGAATTCTTCTTTTTATATGAGACGATTTCGTCTTTCTGTTCTTTTTACCTTGAAGAGAATTTTCTTCTTCTACCGAGAGCTTGCCCTTCTTTCTGAGATTTCTTAAAGTTTATAGGGGGGTTCCTCTCTATGAGACTTGAAGTCTTGGAGACTTTATATAGTGAAGGCTGACTTGTTCAATCGGTTAAGAAGATCTTTTCTCCAATTGATTTGGGATTTCCCCATCGTTGGATCTTTGATCCAAGGACTTCTGATTTGCAAAAGGCAATCTTCTTGTTTTTAACAAGATTGGGAAATCTTTCCCCACACAGAATTTATTCTGTATTTTAGTGATTTTTAATCACCATTGGATAATTGATCCTACGGTGCTCTGATTTACAGAGCACAATCTTTTTGTTTGGAAAGATTTCGAGCAATCTCTCCTTAACAGAATTTTATTCTGATTAATTGATGATTTATCATCTTTATTGGATCTTTGATCTGACGGTGGGGAGCTTTTAGTTCCAGCGCTAGCGCACCCGTGCTTTGCACGTGGTGCGCTGCTTAGAGTGCAGCGCACTTAGCGCTAGCGCACACGTGCTTTGCACGTGGTGCGTTGTTTAGAATGCAGCGCTCATAGCGCTAGCGCACACGTGCTTTGCACGTGGTGCGCTGCCTAGGGCGCAGCGCACTTGGCGCTACTTTGAAGCGTTGCTTCATTTCAAAATTTAAAATTCGAACAGAGCTTTGCTCTGATTGGGGAAAACACCCCTGTACACTTTAAATATTCTGCACATTAACAGAGCTTTTTAAAACTCCATTAAACCATTTTTAATACAAAATTTAATACATTTTCTTTCACACCCTTTCACCTATCCTAACCCTAGTTTATCCTATAAATACCACACCTAAAAACAACCCTCACCCTAAATCTCCATCCAAAACTCTCAAGAAAATCCTCTAGAACCTTTGTGTGCAAGTGGAGTTAGCGAAGGGCGAAACTCCGGCAAACTTCCGACGAAGGCCCTAGGAGTTCCCGGCGACGAAACGATGCACTAGAACCTACTTCCAATCCCTCTTCCTCTCCTCTAAACCAAAATCCAGTAAGTCCCATCTTTCCTTTCTCTATTCTATTCTTAAAACTAGTATTCCTAAAACCCGACGGAAGCGGAGTTAATCCGACTTCCGATTCGGTTTTCTTTAAAAAGTACAATTTTCATTAAACACAACCATTCCAAACTCTCACATCTTGACTATTAATCATTAACAAAATATCATGAATAAGTTTCATAGCAAAATATTTCATATTGCAATTTTAATCGTACTTTTGCAGTAAAATACCATGTACTTTAGTTTTGACATTAAACATCATATTTCATTGCTATACCTTTAAATAGATCACAAGGTAATGACCTATCTCTTCACAACACTCATATGTAACATAACACAATACCTTTCGGGAATATAGAATACGGGAATACGAATTTACAGTTAAATACCTTTAACTTATAAAAACCATTTCTACAAGATTATGTATTTTTAAACAAATCTTTGCAAAGCGCCGCTATAACCCATTTGGGGAACCCGTTCGGGATGGTGCGAATTATCACGCATCCTCGGACTTAGTAGTGCGAGATGCAGACCTCTGCAAGGAGTATTCGGTCTCGAAAGATTTAAAATACAAATATCTTAAGAAAATATGATTTTTAGATAAATAATAAATTTAATTATTTTATAAATACTTATATATGTATTATCAAAACATCTATTTTTGATATATTATAAATATTCCAACTTTTCTAAATCAAAAGGAATCATTTTACATGAAATTACCATGCAATTCCATACAAGTTCAATACTTTACAATTAAATACCATGTATTATGAAAAATATGTTTTATTTACTAGAAATTTCATAATGATAAAATCCACATCTATGAAAAATTTAAAGACGATAATAAAATACATGAAGTGTATTTTGAAAATTATACAAAATTATTTTTATATAAAACCCCCTCAAGTTTTATAAATTATAATAAGGACCTTAGTAAACATAGGTTTAAGCGGGACCAGTCTCTTGAGCCTTAGAGAGCCGGAGATATGAGTACTTGCCTATTTAAGGTAGACAATTTAACAAACGGTGTTATCAACACGGTAATCGTTTTTAAAAAAGACACAAATCTTGCCGCCCATGTACAGCGGTTACCGATAACACCAAAACCTAATTCAGGACTTCAATTTCTTTTCTAATTATTCTGATTCAAACCGAGTTTCGTTATAAATAATCTGACTTGAATATGATTTAAGTACAAACTACAATTCAATATGAATCCATGAATCCATATACTCAATCTATTCAATCTGTATTGACCGAACCGAACTATGGATATACTTCCATTTATATGATTCTCCAGTTACATCCATTTTACTGATATCATGGTTTCGGCAAGTCATCCATCTATACAATTCAATTTACAAGACAATACAATACAAACAATACAATCAAGACATCGAGGGATTTAAGGGGTAGATTGGTACGGAAGGTGTTAGAAGTGGCACGAGACTGCAAGATTTAAGACACCTAACTTGAATTCATTTGTTGTACCGTGGCATAAACGGTTCCTTATACTCCATTTGCCTTTAGTCTCTGGCATATAGAAACTCCTCTCGTATACACTGGCCTTTTCTGTACCAAGCTACAACAACAGTGTTAACAATATAATACAACTTTAAAAGCTACTTTCTCTCTCTGTCTATTCTATTTCTCCCTTATTTTTGGGACTTACCAAGCGATTTGTTCGCTGACGACATTCTCTTTCTTCTTCTTTGAATGTCGTCAGGTGATTCGGACCTTCCAGAGATCGAGGCTAGCACTGAAGACTTGGACCAGTTTATTGAAGATCCCGAGCTGTAGTTAATCTTGTACATTTCCTTTACATTCTGTATTTTCCATTTCTGTTATGCCACTGTTTAGGCATTGCTTTAATTCAGATGTATTTACTTTTCCATGCATTGTACAAAAGAATGTTAATAAATAAAGTTGCTGCTTCATTACATTTGTCTCTTGTGTATATTTCTTTTATATTGCTTAGTTACGCTTAGCGTATTTACTTCTGAGTAAATACGTAGCGGTCTCGTCGCGTCCCCTGCTCGTACACCAGAATCCGGGGCGTAAACAAATAGGCCGCTACTCTGCCCAAATAGCTCGACTAACTTGATCGTCGGAGGGTCCACGGTGGTACAACCACCCCAGGACTTCTTTGCAGGTAGCTCGGCTTCACACCAAACCAAACCTATTGAGATCCACATGCTTCAGGAGACAATCCTTAAATCCAATCTCAGCTGTTCACCAACGCTGTCGGCAGATCGTCGGAAGACAACATCTGAAAGAGATCCAGAGCTCCATCAGTTGGCGCCATTTGTGGGAATTGAAAATTCCACTCATCGAAAGTTGATCTCCCGATCTCGAGCTGATGGCGAGTGACCATCACGACGATCCTAGCACTATTAGCCATCCTCCCTACAACGGAGGCGCGGACGGATCTTCTCTTCCCCTTAACGCCGTTCTCGTCCTGTCTGCACGGATCGACAGGCTCGCGTTGTCATGCCCCGCTTTCCAAAATACAGAATACGAGGGGTAACAAGGCCAGCCATGCTCCTACGGTCAAGGAAATATCCTGCCGTAGTCACAATTCGGCTTCTAGCTTTACGTGGTAATCGGTAATCAATGCATAGGTAATGAGAAATACAGTCACTAATTCTATCAAAACAGATATATGACATACAAGATAGATAAAGGGAAAGATAGCGCTGGGGTCGCTAACCTAGATGTCCGCAATATTCTCGAGGTAAGGCAGGACTTGATCCGAGTTCAGTCCACTTCTCACTCTGAGCATGCACACTTAGGTCATCTGGGCGACACATATAATAATAATTATATAAAGGCATGGAATGTTATTAAACACGAGAAGTACAACAAAATGCAGAACATGAGTATAATAAACATCAACTGAATATGAATAGTGCAATATGGGTATCATGTCAGTAAACTGGCGATGCGTATGTTACTACTTATCGGTCACTAAGTCCATGAAATCAATTGGTGGAAAGGATGCTCGTGTTTAATAAGGGTCTCATGCATGCCCGAGACTACGGTCCGCTGTGCCCGGGACATAACTCTATTAGCCGTGCCGTTAGGCCCATGACCTAATATATGTGTATGTATGTATGTGTGTGTGTGTATATATATATATATATATATAACTGATAGCGAATGATCATCCTCTAAATCACTGTACCTCGCTAAATACGAGTTCAATTCCACCTTGATTTCCCCATTCCCCAGGTTATAGTATGCATTCAGGTATTAGATAGATTGTAAATAAATACGTATCGCTGTCACTTTCAATCACTTTTCCACTTATCAATATCACTGTCGTATTTGTCACAACACAATCACTAACACTAACATATATCAACGATGCAAAACAATCGCTAGGTCTCAATATGAACGATCACTATGCAGCAGGTATAAATCAAGCACGAAAATATGCAGAAATGCACTGAACAGGTATTCACAATTTCATGACGACCAATGCCATATAACTTGCAAAATTTACGATAAATCACATGTATAAAATTAAGCAAAACAATATAAAAGACGTATGCAGTATGTTTAATTATCTGTCCATCAAAATTAGTTTCGCATCAATCGGGTTTCAGGTTTGCAAGTTATAGTCATTTCAATTTAATGTGTTTACTACAGGAAATCCAGTTTCTGAACTGGAAGTCCGTTTCGTAGCATGCTTTACTCCTAGTTGGGAGTATAATTAGGCGACGCTACTGTTCAACTAATTGTAGGGTTATGAATTAACTTTACATAACATGAGACGTATCAACAATATTCATTGTGGTTTAGGAGTTACTATCAGATTACTGACGAAGGGTGCAAACTGAAATGACAAAACACTGCCGTACAAGTCATCCGTTTAAAATATGATTTAAATACCAACTGACACTGGATTTTAGTGAAACTGGTACCATTGGAAAGATAATGATAATTCGATTCTCTACGATTCTATATATGGTTCCGCACACTTGTACATTTAAACGGTGAAGTATATGCGTTCTAAAACAAGCAAAGGTAGAGATTCTTGCCCCGGAATACAGTTCAGGGCCGCGAATCGCCTCAGTATTCATTATTATAACTTATCAAAATACAAAAATGAACTCTGGGGTGTTGTAGGTTTATCTGTTGGCTTCAATACGAGCCATCGAACATTAATTTGCGAGTTATATTCAATTTAATATGGATTTTAGAACATGGTGTGTGCGGTGAATTCCAGATTCAACGTCGGCCTTTGGGGGCGTCGTTTCTTGTGCGAGAAAACATTATTTTGCCTTCAAATTTCTACATGATAAATATAAACAGTAAAGGGATTTATTGATCATAAGTTTTGCTATTTTCATTTAGGTTTTGGTTTAGGTTTCGCATCGAACACTCTTGCATTATATACATATCATGATTGAAATATCGGTTTTACCCAATTAATTAATGTGTGATTTAATCACTACAAGTTCTGCACGATACTCGAAAGGTAATATTAAACCCGAATGTGTCCCACTTAATATGATTAAATAACGACGGTCACACATTAGAATGTAACGATAATAATAGTGTAAATATAATATCAATATAACTACAATTTGACTACTAATGATTTACAGCATGTAAAGCAAGTGAGGGGTTCACTTGCCTTCGGTCGCTTGATATAGAATCGACACCGCTTGCGGACTTCGTCTCGACACACGAGACGATGCGATGCTGGACACGGGCGTGACGCGGGCGCGATGCTTGGTGACTCGGTACTGGATGCAGTGGCGACGCAGGCATGATACGGTACTGGGCGTGGTCCTGGCTCGGTGCGTGACACGGCGCGACACGGTACCGAGCATGGTCTGGACTCGGGGCATGGTGCGGGAGCGGCACGGCACGTACACTGGATCGGCTGGCACGATGTGGCATGGGGACTGGATATAATGTGGCACGAGGAGTGGGCATAGGGCGCGACACATCTGGGTACGCAGTGGCACAGAGGCGGGCACGGTGCGAAGCTCGAGCGTGATACACACTGCGACGGCGACTACATTGACGACCATGATGGTCACAGGACCGAGGCTACGGCTTGGACGGCAACTCCGGCGACTGGAATATCGGGGATCTCAACAAACATATGTGTTCAACGAAATGTTGGGCATTGATTTTGGCTTGGAACTTAGGCTCGGCTGGGGCATGACGCGACATTATTGGGCACGGGTCAGCGGCAAGGCAACGGTGGTCCAGCAACGGTTGGGGGAGCTCTGGCGATGAGGAGCTCGGTTGGAGGGATACAGCGAAGGCTTGGGCAGGGGGTTGGAGCTCGGGTCGTGGAGGCAAGGTCGAGGTGGAGATGGGTTTTGAGGAGGCTCGAGGCTCGGAGATGGAGGCGGTGCTGGCGGCGACATTGATAGCTCTGGTGACGTCGAGGGGAAGTTGATACAATAGGTAAGGGAAATAGGAGGGCTCGATTAAAGACGAGAGAGAGGGGAGCTCAGCGACGAGCTCGGTGGTCGTCATGGCGCGGTGGGCTCCGGTGAGGAGGCTTGGTGCTCGTGATGTTCGGGTGGCCAGAGCAGGCGGAGGCGATGGTTGCTGAGGTTCGTGGAGGTTGGGGCTCACGGAGTTTGTGGTCGACGGTGAGGTGGAGGCAGGCGAAGGTGATGGTGGGTTCTCATGGAGGCGAGTGTGGTCACGAGGTGAGATGAAGGGGACGAGGAGGTCCCAGGGGTTGCAGTGAAGGGTATTGCGCTGGCGAGGTGGGGTTGCGGTGAGGGTGGAAGTGGGTGCATGGGTGCGGGTTGGTGGAGGCAACGAAGTCGCATGGGTGCGGTGATGACAGTGAAGAAGATCGGGGACGAGGGCGATGAGGGGAGGTGAGGTAAGGTTGAGGAGATGAGGTGAGGCAAAGGGGAGCTCGGGGCAGGCGAGGGTGAAAGGAGGGAAAACGTGCGGGGGAGAAGGAGGACAAGAAGAAGAAGAAGAAAGGCTGGGGAGTTGGGGGAGCTTATCATGGGTGATGGGCATGATTGTCGCGGAGCGGGCACGAGGACGTTGAGACGAGGACGAGGTCATGGGGGTGGCGCGAAGGAGAAGCGGGAAAAGAGGAGGGGAAGAAGAAGAGGTGGGGGTCTCGGGTTGGGTCGGGTGGAGTGGGTTAGGCTGGGGTAGTGGGTTGGGAAAAGTTATCAGGAAATATTTAATTAAGTAAAAGTTTAGTAAATTAATATTAGAAAAATGTAGGAAATTATTTATAGGAAATGTATTTAGAAAAATATAGAAAATTATGTATGAAAATTTGGGGAAGAATATTTGGAAATTATTTATAAAAATTCGGTCACGATATAATCGGAACTGGGTATTACACGTGTCCCTCGTGGATATCCTTGTCCGTGTCCAAATAGTTGGACAAGCCCCCCAGGTCGCCGTTCCCCCACCTCGGGACCATGACCTCCGCAGAGTGGGAGATGACACTGCCCACGCCGGCACGACTGAACAGCGTCTCGCTATTTCCGGCGGCAACAGATCCTCCGTGGAGACCAATTCAATAACCCGCTGGGCACCTCACAGCTCCACACCGAGGTCTCATGAAAGAGCGCCCCGCCCCGAGGCCCATAGCGCTCCTGTCCCTCCCGAGGAGGTGTCGGTCAGCTCACCTGCTCCCAGGTATGGCCGGCACGCTTTCCTTCGACAGGGTCGCCCGGACAGCACTCACCGCGGTGGCTCGAGGACGACCTCGCCAGAGGACTTGAGGAACCTCATAGAACGGAACCGGAATTGCGACCAAGCACAGGCCGCCAGCGGGAGGGGCCATAACTCTGAGTACACCGAATCCTCGGGATACCACGACCGCCTCGATGCCCTCGAAAAGAAGATCGAAGGTATACATCGGGAGAGTCGTCCTTCAAGCGAGGGGAGCAGGTATGTCGCCGACTCGCTTACGAAGCCCTTCACTGAAGAACTACTCGCTGTCCGCGTATCCTCCATAAACAAGCCTCCAAAGGTGGCCCTCTTCGACGGAAAGTCCGACCTGAAAGACCACCTAGACACGTTCACGGCGGGGATGAGCTTTCAGGACAACTCTGACGCCGCCCAATGCCCAGCGTTCCCCGCCACTCTCATCCGCGCTGGACGAGATTGGTTCCGAGGACTCATGCCACGCTCCATCTCTACCTTCGATGAGCTGGCCATCTAGTTCCTCAGGCATTTCGTCGGGAAAGACAGCAGAAGAGGGCCGTCGATTACCTCTTCACTATAATGAGCAGGGACAAGGAATCCTTTAAAGGATACATCACCTGCTTTTACAACGCTCTTCTTGAGGTCCCAGAGCACCGTGATGAAACTGTCATCACAGCCCTTAGGTCGGGTCTTAGGCACAAGGAGTGGCTCCGCTCCTTTGCATTAGCGCAACCTAAGACCATGGCCGAGGTCAAAACCTGGACCGAGCGAGAAGTCCAGCTCGAATCCGAGGTAAATGTGAACATGCCCCGGAGCGACTAGGTCGATCAAAAGAAGAGGGGTAGAGAAGAGAAGAAGAAGGTTGACCGGCCAAAGCCATACTCCCCGAAGTTCCAGGAGTATACTCCGCTCAACATCTCTCAGACTGAGCTGTTGGAGGAAGAAAGGGGCGCGCGATATTTCAAGCTCCCTCCGGTCACCTTAGAGCTGCCAAACGAACATGAGGCCCTTACTGCGCCTTCTACAGGTCGCAGGGACACCCAATCGAGAACTGCAAACAGCTCCGCGACTACATCAAGGAGTTGATTCGCTCGGGACACCTGGCAAAGTACTTGCAGGAAAAGAGACAAACAGACCGGGAGCAAGAGAACCATCCCCCTCCCGGAGAGTCGACAATCGACCAAATCATAGTCGTATCAACGGGGAGTACGTCTGGAGCCGGGGAGATTCGACGCCTCCTGCCGGTCGAGGGGGATAGCAGCCAACCCCGGAAGAAAAGCAAAGCGGCTGAGCCCATCACCTTCACCGACGAGGACCTCCACGGAATATCCTTACCTCACAACGACCCCCTGGTGATTACAGCACGGGTCCACCGCTATGAGGTTCAGAGGATACTGGTCGACTCGAGAAGCTCGGCATACATCCTTTTCTATGACTGCTTTTTACATATGGGCCTCAGCCCGGAGGACCTGAGGCCGACCGCCCACATCCTGTCGGGGTTTACTAACCACTCTATCCCGGCAGAAGGAGTGGTCACCCTCCTACTTAACATCAGGGAGTCAGGCCGCACACGAACCGTAGCAGTGGAGTTCATCGTCGCTAGAACTCCATCGACCTACAATATCCTCCTGGGACGCCCGACGCTAAATTCCCTTCGGGCCCAGATCTCGACCAACCACCACGCGATCAAGTTTCCACTCGACCAAAGGGGAATAGGTCGGGACTACGGGAACCAGCAAACCGCAAAGATTTGCTTTACAGCGACAACTACGCCCGAGGAACGAAGCGTCGACCTTGAAAGCGCAGGTGATTTCGAGAGTCCTTGGATACTCGGGACGAACAAAAAGAAATCTAAGGGGCCTCAGTGGAGCCACTAACAGAGGCCTCCCTCGTCGAAGGGGACAATGAACGAACCGTCCAAATCGGGTCACTCTTAACGGGGGCCTGGCGCGACGACTTAATCCACTTCCTCATAGGGAACTCAGACGTGTTCGCTTGGGCACCCGCCGACATGCCCGGGATCGACCCTAAAGTAATCTTATATAAGCTCAGGGTCGACCCGACGGTCCGACCCGTCAGGCAGAAGAGCCGAAGCTTCCCTCCGATTAGATAAAAGGCGATCGAGGACGAAGTTGACAGGTTGCTTGCAGCCAACATCATTCGAAACGTGGCGTACTCAGAATGGATGGCGAATGTGGTAATGGTTAAAAAGGCAAGTGGGAAGTAGCGCATGTGCATCGACTTCACAGATCTCAACAAGGCATGCCTGAAAGACAACTATCCCCTCCCTCGGATAGATCAGCTTGTCGACAGCTCAGCAGGCCATGAATTACTCAGCTTCATGGATGCTTTCTCTGGCTACAACCAGATCCGTATGAACCCGGCAGACGAAGAGCACACCACATTCACAACGGACCGGGGGGTATACTGCTATAAAGTGATGCCCATCGGCCTTAAAAACGCCGGGGCTACGTACCAACGCTTGGTCAACAGGATGTTCAAACCACAGATTAGGAGGAACATGGAAGTTTACGTCGACGACATGCTCGTTAAGTCTACCTCGTCAGATGAGCACGCCAAAGATCTTGGTAAGACTTTCGACATCCTCTGTAAATACAAAATGAAGCTGAATCCCACCAAGTGCGTGTTCGGGGTCACTAGTGGAAAGTTCCTCAGATTCATGGTTACCCACCGAGGAATCGAAGCTAATCCATTGAAAATCAGCGCCATCCTCAACTTGACCGCGCCAAAGACCAACGTTGAAATCATGCGGCTCACTGGGAGAGTGGCCGCTCTGAGTCGCTTCATATCAAGGTCCGGAGAAAAGTGCATCCCGTTCATCAAAGCCCTGAGAAAGATCCCAAGGTTCGAATGGTCGGAAGAGTGTTAGATCGCTTTCGAGCAACTGAAAGTGCACCTGGCAACTCCCCCACTGCTCACCCGACCAATTGAAGGAGACGAGCTATCACTGTATCTAGCGGTGTCCGATCAGGCTGCCGGCTCGGTGCTTGTCCGAGAAGTCAAAGGAGTCCAAAAGCCGGTCTACTACGTAAGCCATGTCTTCAAGGACGCGGAAACAAGGTACCCGGTCATAGAAAAGATTGTCTTGGCACTTATCATGGCCTCAAGGAAACTATGACACTACTTCCAGGAACACACCATCCGCATTCTCACCGAGCGTCCTTTAGGGGCTATTCTCGCCTCCCCCGGGTCTTCTGGTCATTTAGAGAAGTGGAGGTGGGAGTTATTTCAATTCGATATCAAATACCGTCTAAGGCAGGCTATCAAGGCACAAGTCCTGGCCGATTTTATTGTCTAATGCACTATCCCCGACAAGGAGGCGGTGTCAGTGTCGGCCCCGGGGTCTCAACCCTCGATCCAGGAGAGGACCGATTCCGTCTCCGATTGGGTCCTTTACGTCGATGGATCATCAACCGAGGATGGTTGTAGTGCCGACCTCAACATTCGAGGCTCGAACGAAGCAGAGATTGAGTATTCTTTGAAGCTCGAGTTCAAAGCCTCAAACAATGCCGCGGAGTACGAGGCCTTGCTAGCTGGACTACGAATTGCCTCCAGAATGGAGCTAAAGACGATCCGAATACGCAGTGACTCTGCCCTAGTCGTAGGCCAGGTGACTGGCCGTTTCGAGGCACGGGAACCTCTGATGGTGAAATATTTAGCTAAGGTAAGAAGACTACGAAAAGACTTCGACGAAGTTCAAGTGGAGCAGATCCCCCGACACCTAAACGCCCAAGCCGATGCTCTGAGAAAGCTAGCTTCTTCCTATACGACCAACGACAAGAGAAATATCCTCTTCAAGGTCTAGCCACGGACCAGCGTGGAAGACAGAGCGACAACACTTCAAGTCTACGCTGCCCGGGAAGAAGACCGGGATTGGAGGAAGCCCCTCGTAGAATTCCTAAGGGAGGGTACACTCCCAGAAGATCGAGGGGAAGCACGACGCCTCCGAGCCAAAGCCCACCATTTCGTTTGGAGCAGTAGAAACCTCTACAGGAAAGCCTTCACTCAACCTCTGCTTCGGTGCGTCGACCCCCATGAGGCTGACTACGTCCTCCGTGAGGTTCACGAAGAGGTCGGCGGAGCACATCAAGGGGCCCCCACCTTAGTCCAGAAGACGTTACTCCAAGGATACTATTGGCGGACCATCCATCAGGACGCTCAGAAGCTCGTCAGAAGGTGCAAGAGCTACCAACTCTATGGCAGCATACCCCGTCTTCCGGCTACCGAGCTAACGGCCCTGACCTCCCCATGGCCGTTTGCCCAGTGGGGAATGGACATGACCGACCAGCTCCCTACCGGTACTGGCGGACACAAATACATCCTCGTCGCGGTGGACTACTTTACGACGTGGATAAAGGCCATCCCCATCAAAAAACCGGACGCTACCATGACCATCATGTTCCTGCAGAACAACATAATATCCCGGTTCGAGATCCCGAGGTGTATCGTTACCGACTATAGGATGAATTTCGAAAACAACAAAGTTAAAGGATTCTGCAGCGAATACTATATACTGATGAAGTTTTCCACGGTCGCGCATCCCCAATGCAATGGGTAGGTCGATGTCGCTAACCGAGACGTCATTCGAGATCTTCGAACTCGCCTGGAAGGACAGTAGGGCAGTTGGGTCGACGAACTACCCCGGGTTTTATGGGTTTTGCGCACATCGAAGAAGACCCCCACTGGAAAGACCCCCTTCAGCCTCTGCTACGGCACCAAGGCGATGGTCTCAGCAGAGATTGGGCTGCCCAGTTACTGGGTCGAGCACTTCGATGATGAAGCAAACACTTCGGCCCTCCGGACTAATTTGAACATCTTGTTGGAGAAGCGGGACCGGGCACAGATCAAAGCTGCCGCTTATCAATAGCAAACTGCCCGCTACTATAATGCACGAGTCAAGCATCGTACCTTCAAGATCGGAGATTTGGTCTTAAGGCCGAACGAGTTCATTGACCAGGGCAAGTTGCATAAGTTTTCCCCAAAGTGGGACGACCCATTCCCTATCTCCGAAGTATTGCTCGGTGGGGCATATCGCTTGCAAGACGCGGCGGGTCGTAAATTTCCATGGCCTTACAACGCCGAGAAGCTCAAGTTGTACCTTTGAAAATTGTATCCATGAATATATGTTTCTTCTTTTCCAAAGCGATGTAAATTTTTCTACGTCTTTTGAATTAGAAGAAACTCCTCCTATGTGTTTCCCTCTTCCTCGGTTCAAAAATCACATGTTTCGTGAAAATACTCAAACGCACCAAGAAGACAAAAAGGAAACAATAGTATGTCGCAAAAAGGGAACTTTATTTATCAAAGGTATTGTGGGATCCTCAGCCTTACATGAAAATTAAAATTACAACAGAGAGGGTACGGGGTCGAGAAAGCACTGCTGGTGGTACTCCGTGGAGACCTCCGCCAGTCGAGCCTTGGTTTCTTTGGCCCGCTCCTGCCGATACTGCCCACATACACGGGACGCCACGGAAGCACCGGCCCCCCATCCGCCGGGCAGGGGCCCTCAATCTGCCTCTTTTGGAAACACTCCAAAATAAGGGTCACTGGCCGGTCGTGCCTATTCTTCGAGATGAGGTCGAGGACATAGAGCGTACGCATCTTGTCGAGCGCCTCATCCAGCAGCTCCTTGGAGAAGGGGTTGTACAGCCCCGGGGACCTCCTCCAAATTAAATACATCAACAATTGGAGGATGGACGACCGACGAGGAAGTAGACGGTCGAAATGTTCCTCGATGGCTGGACCACACCCCGGCACGTCTCCTCGGAGAGGGACTGGTTGTACAAGTAGACGTCATCGGAAGTGACGATCTCTTCAATCGTATAGATGGGCCCGACCATCTCAGAAAAGCAATGCTGAAAGAAACACATCTCCTTCTCTATTTATAACCTCAACAGAATCCCCCAAGGACCGAAATTTGCGCGAGCATGGGCATGAATCCTGGGATATTTTCAATTTTTCCAATACAGGACTGCCACATGGAGGGTATCCCGTGCCTCACGGCCGACCAAAGTCGGAACAACTCGGATCTTAGAACGCATCGCCTATGCATTTCAGCCACGTGCCGCCCGCGACGGTCACTCTTCCAGATTCACACGTCGGGGAAGGTCGGGCGACGCCTTTTAAAACCGAGCAGCTTCCCTGCTCGGTCAATCCATGGCTGGTAGTTTACTACCCACCGACGCCAAGGATCGAAATTCCAAATCAAGAGGCCATCGAGCAGCTTTCCTGCTCGGTCCATCCCTAGAGGGTAACTTCTTACCCATCTACGCTAAGGATCAAAGCCCTCCTCAAGAGGCCACCGAGCAGCTTCCCTGCTTGGTCCATCCTTAGTGGGTAACTTCTTACCCATCTAGGATCAAAAGCCCTCATCAAGAGGCCGCCGAGCAGCTTCCCTGCTCAGTCAATCTATGGCTGGTAGTTTACTACCCACCGACGCTAAGGATCGAAAGCCCTCATCAAGAGGCCACCGAGCAGCTTCCCTGCTCGGTCCATCCATAGAAGGTAACTTCTTACCCATATACGCTAAGGATCAAAAGCCCTCATCAAGGGGCCACTGAGCAGCTCCCCTACTCGGTCAATCTAAGGCTGGTAGTGTTGGGTTACGGTAGCGTCCCGGCCATCAAACCGTGGCCAAATGCGGAATAAAAGTTTGCTAAACTGGCGCTACCATTACCCGATGCCCGGATCTACCTTAAACCCTAAACTAGCAAGTTACAAATAAGAAGTTAGATGGTTATACCGAGTTGATCTGTGTCCTTCGGTCTTCAACCATCATCCTCAAGCTCATAGTGGCTCCTTGATCGAGTTTGGTTGCCGGTCTTCCTCCATCTACGATGATCCACCTGAGAAAAACGGTGCAAGCTCTAGCCTCGTCAAACGAGGCAACCGACGTTCTAAAGTTGCTAGCAATGGAGAGTGGAGGTGTAGAAAAGTGTCACTATCTTTTTCTCTCATCATAATGTGCTCAATGAGCAACCATAGAAGATGAAGGAGGTGAGGAAACAATGGCATGAGCAACTCAAGAAATGGCTAAGTGTTCATATGAGAATAGAATGAAGCAAGTCAAGAAAATGAGCAAGCCAAAAATAGAATGTGTGGCTGCCCTCTCTCTCTCTCTCATCTCAAAAATCCACATATAAAAAATCTCTTTTTCTTTTTGCAATAAACAAATAAGACCCATGCCTCTCTACATGTCTAAGACCCATGATCATGCCACCTCACCCCTCCATCTCATTTCCTTATTTGATTTTCCAAAAAGAAAATCCAATAATGAGGTGGCCACCTTCTAGAAGCTATTCCGTATAAATACGGAATACTTCTCGGTACACGTATCGAAATACATATACGCGTATTCGTACAAAAATACGAACAACCAAGAGAGAAAATGAATAGTGAACAATAATACTAGAATACATATATATATACATATATAAATTATTAAATCAAAACCTGATTTAATAATCCGGCTTAATCCTAAGCCGCCGGTATTATCAACAGTCCGATTAAAGTCCGCGCAGCATGTGCACATATTTAATCGGACACCTGTATATACCAACATACGTCATCTACAACATATCGCCTGAACCGTGAAAACCTTCTGCGTGGGACTCTAAAGACTCATCAATACGCTGGCAGTGGGTTTAACCACAAGCACGTCAGCAGCACTAGCTGTACGTAACGGCTACCCAGGTATTGAACGAAAGGGAGGCCGACGAGCAAACCCATCCTGAAACCCTACTGAGTCTGACAGTGACAATATCCGTATAGTCCGGTCTGTTCGTCTAAGAGTATCGCATATCGAGTCTAGGGGGTGGATAAAGTCAGACCCCTAACAACGCGATATTTAGTGTCGGCATGAAACACATCACCACCTGAGAAACTATCGATTCTAGATCAGTAATTCTTATTCACCATGGCCATGGATTTCTGGTGATGGCCATCCATGCACAACGCGACATCAACCCCCAATACCGGGAGAGGCGAATCCCCGACGATTCGATCACTGCCTCTATGTGGCTCGGGACTGTACCCAACTAAAACCTGTTTGCACGACTCTTTTGAGCCGTAGTAGGGTAGTAATCAAAGCACAGTGGGAACTCACACGAGACAAATGACAATCTCAGATCGACAGACTAACCTGTACACATGTCACCTGGGAACTGCTATTTGACAATATGTATAATACCAACTAGCACGTTCCCGGCGAGTCCGTCCAGTGTACTCATAACCCAATGAGCACCTGTATAATATCTTAGGTGAACAAACTAACACCAATGGTTTGTGAGACCTGGCCACTGCCCCTCGTCGGGGTTTCGATTAGTATACACTAGTCAACACTAGAGTATCGATGCCCATTCTCGATACTCCCACAACTAGGGACATTTAAGGATGTGCTTATAGACCCCCATCTCCCACGTATATGATCTCCATCATAATGCTAGTAGTCAGGCAAGAATCTTATGGGCTCTATCAACATGTACATAATGATAAAGACAAACCGGATAGCATACTATCATCTCGAGTAAGACTGTTCTACTGGTATAGGTCCTCCCTCAGTCATCATAATCACCTGCCTGCGATTACGATAATTGCCTTAAGGGCACTATAGCCAACAATCTCCCGCTTGCACTTAAGGCCAATGATTGTGATGTCGCATACTCACAGCTCGTATGATACCGAACACCCAACTTCTCTACTAATCAGTTTCGCAAAGCTCGTTTGCGAAACTATTGCGTTCGAGAAATAGCCTCAGTGAGTGGATCCGCTCTAATGTTTCTTTCTGTATCTCTCTTTATCTTAACTTCGCGGAGAAAGGTATCTCCCGAAATGAGCAATACCTTTCTTAGAATTTGTCTGGATATCTGATGGGACCCAGTTCACAAATGAACTCCAAATCCAGCAAACTTCTTAGACTATATCGTCCACTGAATTTAATCAGTATCCTGCGCCATGCATTTCCTCAATATCCACTTGGACCACATGTCCAACATACTGTCCCTCAAAAAAGAGAAAACTATAACTCCGACAGTCGCTCTGTCATCCAGGTCACCTTGGAAGCCTGAAATGATAACTGTCTCCCGAAGGAGGCTGCCATTACCATATCCCTAGAACATCCATTTATGTTCATAAACTGCTTCCCAACGTTTCTTCAGGATTGGATTAATATATATTTATTGCAGGTAGTGCAAAAATAATATCTGGTGTGGTACTCGACATTTCATGATTAACTCAATTGCCTAAACAAGTGATATACTAATCATGCAGATCCATCTCCCTTTTAGTCTGTAAGACACCTTTAGAGAGGGTGACTCCATCACCTGCAGGTAGACCACCATGCCAGGAGCCATCCATTCTAAAATACCTATAGAATAATGTTAAAGTACTCAGATTAGGATACTTCCCAAATCTAGATCTAAAACCATAGATCTAGTAACCAGAAACCCTGATATTATATCCATATCCTATATGGAGAAACAACTTTGTGACAACCATAGTATAACCGATCGTAGTATAGGAATTTCACTTCCTATAAAGTGCATGCCATCCCAATACCCGGACATCACTCTCTACTATCTTCTTACCAGATCCATCTCTTATTCTGATGAAGTCAAAGCCTATGACTGTCACATCAAAAAATAGATGATATATTTCCGCTATATCTGCTTTAGTCTATAAATAGACATAAACTACTTGCCCACTATACTTCCGCTGCTCCCACTGACTACAACAACCCTCTGGCAGAGTCATATACACGTGCACTTCCAAAGCTAGTTTAGAACGACATTATATTCATTCTCCTGCCGAGTCTTATAGTCTAGAACAGCACAATGGCAAGTCTGGGTAAACAAGAACCTCCCTGTCACCATCTCTGAGAAGACCGAAGTACCTCTCTAGTGCCTGAGGTTACCCACCAAAATCTGCGGAGTGGCTAATGGAATGTCGAAACTAATTGAATTCTTAGGTTCTATTAAATCTTCAGTGATCGTTTGTGGTTCTGGAATTACTTCAAGTTCTACCATACTCCCACTTCTGTTTTTCTGAAAAAATCCATTTTTACTAAAACTGTGGAGAGTTAAGAACAATATAAATATTGATCTTTCTGATGGTAGAAAGTTAACCCTCGTCAAAGCCCGGGATAACCCACAAACAGCCATTACTGAAACGTGCCTCGAGTTTATCCGGATTCTGGTTTTAAGTATCAGCCAGACAACTCCCTATACATCAACATTGTTAAGATATAAATTGATTCTATATATATCTAATATAGAAACAAAAATACTAATTTAATTGGAACCAGATTCAAAATCATGCAGCTGTCTCCAGTGCATATCAATCAAATGGAAGGAGGCCATTCAGCATTACTCAACTAGGAGTGCATCCATATATGAATAACCCGAAAGAGAAGCAAGTTCTCAAAACCATTACTATCAACGGAATACCAAACACAAGTATCTACATCTTTGACTTCCTCAAAGAATCCTGATACTTCCAACAAAAGGTTCTCTACTTTATTCTTATACATATAACTTCTCAAAATCTGAACCTTGTATTTCAACGAAACACTTGTCTAGAACTAGAGAAGTTATGAGTAAGCAGAATATAGTACGAGTACAAACCCCATTGTCCTAATGGACACTGGCCAACATACAATACTTTGTATAAGTCCCCTGAGTTCAATAACTCAAACACTGTGCGTCGTAGGTTGAAAAACTGTACTATGGTTAAGAAGAATTATACCGATGTTGAATGCACCTTACCTAATCACCAACTGATATATAGGTAAATGTCACAGACATAATATCAAAAATTTATATCTCACTTTATAAAATAAACGTACAGATATAACAGTTTGAAATTGGTGCATAATAATGGATATTCAAAACCAAATATTTACTGTTTCCTGATTTAAAATCAGGAAAGCTTCTGGGAAAAGCTTCAAAAGAGGCCACGTGCTTACACGTGACAGCAGTCACGTGTTGACACGTGACCTATAAAATACAGAAAAAGCGCACTTTGATTCGCTGATCAAGTCAAGGAAAAGAGCTTCAGAAGAGGTCACGTGCTCCCACGTGACCAGGGTCACGTGTCGACACGTGACGTTCAAAGCAGCAAACCCGCTCTCCAATTGAACCAAAGAAAGAAGTTCCAGACAGGGGTCACGTGCTTACACGTGACCAGGCGTCACGTGGTAGCACGTGATGGCTACAACAGCAACCGGAAGATAGCGCAGAAAGGAAGAGGATTCTTCATTCCAAAGAGGGTCACGTGTCTACACGTGACCATGGGTCACGTGGTCACACGTGACCGACTTTCAAAGCCCATTTTTGACGACAGAATTAAATTCTGAAGGAAATTCGAATCTTTCCAAAGGAAAGTAATTATTTGGGACCAATCAAATTAAAGATCCAGAGATGATTAAATATCATCTATTTATGGAAAATCTCGGGTGTGGAAAGATTTCCCCCCTTAAATCTAACCAAAATAACAAAGGAGAATCTCTGGATTTAAGATCCAATGGTGAATAAAATTCACCTAATAATCCAAAGGCCCAAAATGAATGATGGACGCAAATCAAATCTCTCAATGAAGATTCACAAAAGACTGATTGATTCGGCTGCTTCTCCTATAAATAGGAGCCAAGGGACACAAAAAAGATATAGATACGCAGAGAAGAAAGGAGAAAAGGAGAAGAGCTTTGATACTTGAAAAAGACTCAAATCTTCTGCAAAAACCCTAGGTAAGAAAGGGAAAGCCTTTTGGAAAGAAAAAGAATTTAATTCTCAACAGAGTTTAACTCTGAGGCATAAAACGAGAGAGCATATCTCCTCCCTCTTTGATAGAGGATCTGCAAAGTGCACATCTCCCCTTAAGGTTGAGAATTTAATTCTCAATGGGTCGAGATCCTGCCATGCAGATCCAAAACATAGAGAAGGAATGCAAGCATGAGAATTTAACTCTCATAGAACTATAGGAATTTAATTCCTCCAAAATAAAGTTAGGGTTCGACCCTGTATCATGGGAATTTAATTCCTTCAAAACAAAAAGAAACAGGGTTGAACCCTAATCAAGAACATAGTTCTGTCGAAACAGTGGGAATTTAATTCCTTTAATCATAATCCTCAGAAAAGGGGAGTTTAATTCCTTAAAAGCTTTTGTTAGGGTTTAACCCTATTCGGTTCTTCGCATAAACAAGGAATTTAATTCTCACAGAAAACTCAGATTTAAACTCTATTCCAGAATATAAGCCTTCAAAAGGAAATAGGAATTTAATTCCTCTGAAATTAAAAGTTCGAGGAATTTAATTCCTGAAAGAGGAGTAACAGATCCTCCAAAAAACAACATTGAGGCAGGGTCACGTGTCACCACGTGACCCCCCCAAAAGCCCTACAGAAAGCCCTTTTGAGGCAGCACCCCACGTGACCTACGTGACTTTCAGCAGAAGCCTTAACACATAGGCATTTGAATGCCCGTCACGTGCTGACACGTGACGCTATCAAAGACACAGTAATTTCGGCAGAATCATTGAAGGGAAGGCACTCTCACGTGGGGCCACGTGACCGTTCTTGCTGTAGTGTTTGACACTAAGTTAAAACCCTCGAATCCAGTATTGAAATGCTATCGGGCCTTAGTGTTCAACACTAATTAAAGAATTTTGTTCGTAGTGTTCAATATTAATTGTTTTAATATTCGGCACTAATTTGAGATCCCCATTGCCAGTGTTCAACACTGAGCTGTTTTAGTGCTTATGATCATTTCAAGGCCTTGTTGCTGGTGTTTAACACCAATTATTCTTCTAGTGTTAAACACTAACTTGTCAAACTCATTCCCAGTGTTCAACACTGATTGCTTTGAAGTGTTTAACACTAGTCTATAGCCCAATTGGCTAAAGGGATAGAGGCAAAGCTTCTCCCTCGATGGACTCACAAGGAATCAATATTCCAGACATAATGGGACTTAGCCCAAGCTGGCCATAAGTCCTCAATTCGTGACTAATTGGGCCAATGGGCTCATAACATAATTAATCAGTCCTGACCTCAAATTGGGCCACGGACTGCTCAAGCCACTCCGGTTCTAGGGTACATCTCTTCACTCCTTTGATACTTGGCATTGTAATCCCTCAATGTCTTCAAAGAGGTGACGGGTCCCGACGACCACCCATGATATGGACTGTGGGGTCCTTAAACTCATACAAATTCCTGGTCACGCGGAACGTGGATAACGTCACTCTTTGACCCCACGGAAAACGTCCAGAGCGGAGCCTGGTCCTCGCTAAGCACGGCAGTGAACCCGTGTGAAGCATCAAGAGCACATACCGGACTGTGGGGTCCTTAAACCCATGGACTACGACGTCCTTAACCTTGACCGAGATGTCTTAAAACTAACAACGGACCGCAATGTCCTTAAACTACCCACGGACCGCAATGTCCTTAAACTACCCATGGACCGCAACGTCCCTAAACTAGAACAATAGAGCCCTTCATATGCTCTTTTGTCGGACCTAAACGGTCCCGTTTAAGTTGATCGTAGCCTCGAAGATGGCTAACGCGTCCTTAAACCCTCAAACATACTGGACTACGAATCCCCCAAATTAACTCCGGCTCAAGGGTACATCTCTGAACTCCTCTGACATCTGTCGTTGTAATCCTTCAACGTCGTCAGAGAGGTGATGGGTCCCGACAGCCATACAGACGATGGACCACTATGTCCCTAAACTGGAACATTAGAGTCTAAACACTCTTTTGTCGGATCTAAACGATCCCGTTAAGTTGATCTTAGTCACAAAGTTAGACTAACGTATCCTTAACAAACGTTTGAGTTGATCTTAGCCCCGAACCTAACGCCTCAGACGTCCCAACGTCCCGGTCGCCGTTCGGAGGGGAACAGATTCTGGCACGCCCGGTGGGACCTTTTCCTCTTTCCACTCCACACTTCGTGTGTCGTGATTCGCGAACCAATCGCGGCTCGCTAATAGTTGCCCTCGGGAAATCTTTCCACACCCGAGATTTTCCATAAATAGATGATATTTAATCATCTCTGGATCTTTAATTTGATTGGTCCCAAATAATTACTTTCCTTTGGAAAGATTCGAATTTCCTTCAGAATTTAATTCTGTCGTCAAAAATGGGCTTTGAAAGTCGGTCACGTGTGACCACGTGACCCATGGTCACGTGTAGACACGTGACCCTCTTTGGAATGAAGAATCCTCTTCCTTTCTGCGCTATCTTCCGGTTGCTGTTGTAGCCATCACGTGCTACCACGTGACGCCTGGTCACGTGTGAGCACGTGACCCCTGTCTGGAACTTCTTTCTTTGGTTCAATTGGAGAGCGAGTTTGCTGCTTTGAACGTCACGTGTCGACACATGACCCTGCTCACGTGGGAGCACGTGACCTCTTCTGAAGCTCTTTTCCTTGACTTGATCAGCGAATCAAAGTGCGCTTTTTCTGTATTTTATAGGTCACGTGTCAACACGTGACTGCTATCACGTGTAAGCACGTGGCCTCTTTTGAAGCTTTTCCCAGAAGCTTTCCTGATTTTAAATCAGGAAACAAATGCCTCCACAGCGTTGTTCTCACGTGTCAGCACGTGAGTGCAACGCTGTCACCTCTCGCGACCGTTGGATTCCTTTAGGGATCTGGGGAGATGAAACGTTTTCACTATCTTCTATAAATAGCTCTGTCTCTTCATAGGAGCCTTCACCTTGTTCGTCTTCTTCCGCTGAGAATTTCTTCTTTGAGAATTTAATTCTCACTTCCAGAGCTTAGTTCTCTGTCTTGATCATTTCCCAGAGTTTAACTCTGTTGACGGATCCTTTCCCTCAGGTAAGAATGTTAAACGGCCAAAGCGCCTTTGTCTTTAAAAGAACTCTTTGGATTTCAAATCTATATTAAGGGTTTCGCCAAGAACCCATTTTTCTTCACGTTTCTCCATAAGAACAGGGAGCCTTCGAACTGTAGATCTCTTAGGTTTTAGGTGACCTTTGGGGAGATGATGACAACGTTTCAACTCCATGGACTTTAATTCCATCAAAATTATTTCTGGGAATTTAATTCCCTTTTTTTTTTCTAATAAGGAATTTAATTCCTATGATGAACTCAATCTCTTCACACAGAGGCTCCTTGGGGTCTCTTGGCCCGAGGCTGTTCTTCTGCAATTAATGCGATGGGGATTTTGTAATGATGCTGGTGACTTTTATTTCAGGTATCATGGACGCCCATCTGTATCGTCTTGACGAGATCATTTCCTATGGGAACATTCGTGCGCTGGGCCGCAGTCAGGACCAAGAATTCACTGATGCCCAGTGCGCCGAGATCATGAGCCGCTTTGATGAGTACAACCATCGACTACTTCCCCGTCGCTCTTCTCTTCTGAGGCTGATCGTACTGGCGATCCGGGAGGCCCTTCCTCTCTTTTGCGCCGGCATACCACTCGGGGACTTAGACGCTGCCGAGGATAAGGTGCATTCGGTGTACCTTATGGGCTTGATCTCAAAGAGGAGGCGGGATGATCTCATTGATCTTCTTCATCAGCTTTTTCAACAATCAGCCATACTGGGCGCCTATCGGAGGGTAGAGGACATCCGTGGGGACCCCGATGCTTGTGACCGTGAGCGAAAGCATACTCGGGAAGTTCGCAACGTTTGGAAGGTTTTGGATAAAGTTAATTTTGAGTTTCTCAACCCATGCCCCGCATCTGAAGTGTTTCCATTGTAAATGTGTCCTCGATATTTTGTATGAACCTCTTGAAGTATGAGTGGCGAGTTTTATTGTGTTCTCTCATGTTTGCACGCCTTTTTCCTGGAATTTAATCATTTCACTATTGTTGTTGCTGATGCCTTTAATATGCATGGTGCTATTCTATTTTCTAGTGCACGTCAAATTTGGGTCTCACACGTTCCGCACGTGGGACCATTTGATGGGGACTGTTCACAAAATTTTGCATGCCGCATTTCTAGCGCGCAGTATCGGATGCATAAAAAAAAACCTTGGAAATAGTTATTTCTCCTTGATTTTCGATGCCTTTCCTTTTTGAGCCTTGGAAACATCTTTCGCATGCAAGATTTTCCGCGCATGGCACTTAATGCACCTCTTTATATTCTTGAGGCCATAGCCTATTTTCTCCTTACAGAGAAATTCATTCCCATATCGACGTGATTTAATTTAAGGAGTATCTGAGCGTTATGGCCTGCAACCGTCCACACGCTCGTCGGCAGCCATGGGAAGTGCCCATCGAGGAGATGATCCCCCGCTTTGCCGCTCAGCTAGTGGATCCACTTCTTACTGATGACGAATGCGACTTAGCCATGCATGAACTCTCGATCCGTAGGGGGTCTCCCCTCCTGATGGGTTCTCTCTGGCTCCGGATGATCCTCTCGGCCGTGCTTGCCGATGTTCCTCCTCACCCGGCAGAGATGACCCTGGCGATGCTTGATGCGGCGGAGGAAAAACTCGAGGGCTTTCATGAAGCCTGCCTGATTACTCAGGCTCTGAGGGACTGCTCAATTCATCTACTGAGCGAGATAAAGGCCCAGCGAGCCATTATGTTTGCATTCGCGGACGAACACGGCACCAACCGATGGGGAGCGACTCCTCGCGAGAATCGTCGCTTCGATGTGCTGGAGAAAGCGGAGAGAGAGATGGAGAATCTTGTCCTTTGCTTCATCAACCCCTGTGCCGTTGATCCTTTGTTTGGTGATCTTTTTCGTTAGTGTAGAACCCCCTTTTTTTTGTACATACTCATGAATAAGAGTATCTGCCTTTTTTTTGTTTTGAATTGTATTTTGCATCCATTTTGGTTTATGAATAAAAGATACAATTTTCCTCTCAGTGATGTGTCCCCTTTTCATTGAATGCATTCTGCGGATATTCTATCCTAATCTTCTTGCAGGACGGCTGTGGCTTAGGATTCAGGGTTAGGATCTGTTTCCTGAGGCCTTTGCATCTTATGAGCCACGAGGGTCTCATAAGGAGTCTTTCTCCCTATAGGTCGAGAGGATCCCATAGGTGTGAGTTCTTCTTAAAGATCGTGAGGATCCTTAAGCGGGTTTTCCCTTGAGAGTCGCAAGGATCTCACAAGAGAGTTTTTCTTCCTTACAGGTGGCGAGGGCCTGCAAGTGCCGGGTGTGATCACCTTTTTCCGTGTTTCACGGGGTTAGGGATCTCTCAAGGTATCGTAGTTTAAAGACGTCGCGGTCAAGGTTAAGGACCTCATAGTCCGTGGATTTAAGGACTCCACAGTCCGATGTTAGTTTTAAGACATCACGGTCAAGGTTAAGGACCTCATAGTCCGTGGATTTAGGGACTCCACAGTCCGGTGTTTGGTTGCAGGGACCCGCCACCTCTTTGAAGACGTTGAGGAATTACAACGCCAGGTATCAAAGGAGTGAAGAGATGTACCCTTAAACTAAGGCGAAATCCGTAGGGAATCGGGGGGGTTGATCGTTAGTTTTAAGACATCACGGTCGAGGTTAAGGACGTCATAGTCCGTGGATTTTAAGGACTCCACAGTCCGGTGTTTGCTCTGGATGCTTCACACGGGTTCACTGCCGTGCTTGGCGAGGACCAGGCTCCGCTCTGGACGTTTTCCACGGGGTCAAAGAGTGACGTTATCCGCGTTCCACGTAACCAGGAAGTTTGCACTAGATGCTTCACACGGGTTCACTGCCGCGTTAGGCGAGGACTAGGCTCCGCTCTGGATGCTTCGCATGGGTTCACTGCCGTGCTCTGCGAGGACCAGGATCCGCTCTGGACGTTTTCCACGGGGTCAAAGAGTGACGTTATCCGCTTTCCACGTAACCAGGAAGTTTGCACTAGATGCTTCACACGGGTTCACTGCCGTGTTAGGCGAGGACTAGGCTCCGCTCTGGATGCTTCGCACGGGTTCACTGCCATGCTCTGCGAGGACCAGGATCCGCTCTGGACGTTTTCTACGGGGTCAAAGAGTGACGTTATCCGCGTTCCACGTGACCAGGAAGTTTGCACTAGATGCTTCACACGGGTTCACTGCCGCATTAGGCGAGGACTAGGCTCCGCTCTGGATGCTTCGCACGGGTTCACTGCCATGCTCTGCGAGGCCCAGGATCCGCTCTGGACGTTTTCCACGGGGTCAAAGAGTGACGTTATTCGCGTTCCACGTGACCAGGAAGTTTGCACTAGATGCTTCACACGGGTTCACTGCCGCGTTAGGCGAGGACTAGGCTCCGCTCTGGATGCTTTGCACGGGTTCACTGCCATGCTCTGCGAGGACCAGGATCCGCTCTGGACGTTTTCCACGGGGTCAAAGAGTGACGTTATCCGCGTTCCACGTGACCAGGAAGTTTGCACTAGATGCTTCACACGGGTTCACTGCCGCGTTAGGCGAGGACTAGGCTCCGCTCTGGATGCTTCGCACGGGTTCACTGTCATGCTCTGCGAGGACCAGGATCCGCTCTGGACGTTTTCCACGGGGTCAAAGAGTGACGTTATCCGCGTTCCATGTGACCAGGAATTTTGCTCTAGATGCTTCCCATGGGTTCACTGCCGTGTTCGGCAAGGACTAGGCTCCGCTCTGGATGCTTCACACGGGTTCACTGCCGTGCTCTGCGATGGCCAGGATCCGCTCTGGACATTTTCCACGGGGTCAGAAGTGACATAATCCGCGTTCCACATAGCCAGGAATTTTGCTCTAGATGCTTCCCACGGGTTCACTGCCGTGTTCGGCGAGGAGTAGGCTCCGATCTGGATGCTTCATACGGGTTCACTGCCGTGCTCTGCGAGGACCAGGATCCGCTCTAGACGTTTCCCACGGGGACAGAAGTGACATAATCCGCGTTCCACGTAGCCAGGAATTTTGCTCTAGATGCTTCCCACGGGTTCACTGCCGTGTTCGGCGAGGACTAGGCTCCGCTCTGGATGCTTCACACGGGTTCACTGTCGTACTCTGCGAGGACCAGGCTCCGCTCTTGACGTTTTCCAAGATACCGTAGTTTAAAAACATCGCGGTCGAGGTTAAGGACATCATAGTCCATGGATTTAAGGACTCCACAGTCCGTTGTTAGTTTTAAGACATCACGGTCGAAGTTAAGGACATCATAGTCCGTGGATTTAAGGACTCCACAGTCCGATGTTAGTTTTAAGACATCACGGTCGAGGTTAAGGACATCATAGTCCGTGGATTTAAGGACTCCACAGTCCGATGTTAGTTTTAAGACATCACGGTCGAGGTTAAGGACATCATAGTCCGTGGATTTAAGGACTCCACAGTCCAATATTAGTTTTAAGACATCACGGTCGAGGTTAAGGACATCATAGTCCGTGGATTTAGGGATTCCACAGTCCAATGTTAGTTTTAAGACATCACGGTCGAGCTTAAGGACATCATAGTCCATGAGTTTAAGGACCCCACAGTCCGATGTTAGTTTTAAGACACTACGGTCGAGGTTAAGGACATCATAGTCCATGGGTTTAAGGACCCCACAGTCTGTGAAATGTGTGGTTGTTGGGACCCGTCACCTTTTTGAAGACATTGGGGAATTACAACGACTAATATCAAAGGGGTGAAGAGATGTATCCTTGAACCAAGCTAAAATTAGTTTAAAATCATTACGGTTGATTGTTAGTTTTAAGACATCACGGTCGAGGTTAAGGACATCATAGTCCGTGAGTTTAAGGACCTCACAGTCCGATGTTTGCTCTGGATGCTTCCCACGGGTTCATTGCCGTGTTTGGCGAGGACCAGGCTCCGCTCTGGATGCTTCACACGAGTTCACTGCCGTGTTCTGCGAGGACCAGGATCCGCTCTGGACGTTTTCCACGAGGTCAGAAGTGACGTTATCCGCGTTCCACGTGACCAGAAATTTTGACTTTATCCGCATTTCACGGAGTCAGGGTTTGACCCTTGGTTATCCGTGCACCGCCGAGTCATGGAACTGGGGGTTGCCACTGTTCCGCTTTGCTATTATGTCTTGTTGTAATGAGACGAACGTTGAGATAATCTCCAGGCTATCTGTGAACCGTTGAGATTTGGCTTCTTCTTCTAATGAAACCTGGGGAGGAAAGGTGTGGTTCCTTCTTTGTTTGCGCCCCTGAATTGTTTACAGGGATTGCTGTGATATCACTTGTAGGGCATAAATTTCATTTTTATTTTTTTATTTTATTTCTTTCCGCGATACTCTATCATTTCAGCTTTTATATCGCGAAGGTCGCGATTGCCCCATCATTTCGCTATTTTTCGCGGTGCCCAATCATTTCGGCTATTTATTTTGTTTTTACTCGCTGCTTTTTATTGCGAGTTGCCCAATCGTTTCGGCCGTTTTGCATGCATACTTTTTTTTACTTGCTGATTTTTATTTGCAAGTTTCCCCATCATTTCGGCTACTTCGTATGCATGTGTGGCTTGCTGGCTTTTTGCTGCAAGCTTTGAATTAGACACCGATTTCGGCATCAGCACCGCTACAACTGGGATATTGCCATGAGCGAATCATCATTTGCTTTTGTCGATGACGAACAAAGGTGGCTCAGCAAACAGGGTTAAGGGTCCTGTCGACCAAGGCTTTTGACTTCATGAGCCGTAAGGGTCTCACAAAGGTATTTCTTCCTACAAGTCGTGACGATCTTGCAGGTGTATTTTCTCCTTAGGGATCGTGAGGATTCCTAAGTGTGTGCTCCTCTGTAAGTCGTAAGGATCCTACAAGAGGTCTTTCTCCTTATGGATCGAGAGGACCTATAAGGGTTGGACTTTGTTGGGGAAATGTTTATTCGCGCCCGTGGATTGTATACAAGGGTCAGTATGGAGCCGCTTGTAGGGCAGTATTGGAGGTTGTGGAGGATTTTGCTTAAGAACAGGTTCAGGTTTCTGTAACTTAAGACTTTCAAATCTTATGAGCCGGGAGGGTTCCATAAGAGAATTCTCCTTACGAGTCGTGAGGATCTCGTAAGTGTATTTTCTCCCTAGGAATCGTGAGGATCCCTAAGTGTGCTGCTCCTTTGTGAGTCGTAAGGATCTCACGCAGGTGGTTTCTCCTTATAAGGTCGAGAGGACTCTGTAAGTGTCCTTTAACGAGGTTGCGCCCTTTCGGGTTTTCACAAACACTCGCCGGTAGTCCTGCTGTTTTTACTCACGGAGCCCTTTCGGGTTTTCATCCGTGCCCATTTTGCTTATGGACATACCGTTTTTTTTTTAATTCTTTTTCATATATATATATATTTTTTTCTCTTTCCTTTTTTTTTTTTTTCTCGTCAGCCTAAAGATGCTGCGGTAGTAGTTTTAGGGACGTTTCGGTCCGTCGTTAGTTTAAGGACGATTCGGTCCGCCGTTAGTTTAAGGACGTTTCGGTCCGTTGTTAGTTTAAGGACGTTTCGGTCCGGCATTAGTTTAAGGACGTTTCGGTCCGTAGATAGTTTAAGGACGTTTCGGTCCGTAGCTAGTTTAAGGACGTTTCGGTCCGTCGTTATAGGAAGGCCGACTGCTGCTTGTAAAGTCTGAGCCTGGGAAGATAGCGAGCGGACATAGTCGTCGTCATCTATCATTGACCTAGGCTGCAGCTTATTAAGCATGGTATTTCTTCAAGAAGCGGCCGTTTACTGGCCTGAAAGGCCTTTCACCGTGCATGTCCATGAGTAGATAGGCTCCACCCTGGTAGACCTTGTCTATGATGTACGGGCCTTCATAGTTTGGCTCAAATTTTTCCCGCTTGGCGCGATTGGGGATCATAGGTCTTTTGACCACTAGTACGAGTTCGCCTTGGCGGAATGTCCTCGGCCTGGTCAATCTTTCGTACGAGCGCGTCATCTTTGCTTTGTAGGCCTCTAGATGTTGTTGCGCTATGAGCCGGGTTTCGTCGAGGGCATCAACTCCTCAAGCCGAAGGTGAGCATTTTCTTCGTTCGTCAGCTCGTGGTGGACTGCTACTCGTAGAGAGGGTAACTCTATCTCGAGGGGGAGAACTGCTTCCGTCCAAAATACAAACGCGTACGGCGTTGTGTTCGTGGCCGTCTTGAATGTAGTTCGATAAGCCCAAAGGGCTTCTTGCAGCCTTTCGTGCCAGTCTCTCTTATTCCTGGAGACGGTCTTTTTTATGATCTTCGTCAAGGTCTTATTGAAAGCCTCGGCCAGACCGTTAGCTCGTGGGTTGTAAACTGAAGAATATCTCCAGTCTATATTGTGCTGCTGTGCGAAGCGGCTAATCTTATGGCTTCGGTAGGCCGGCCCATTATCGGAGATAATCCGTCGTGGAGTTCCGAACCGATAGATGACTTACGTCTTGAAGAAATGGAGGATATTCTCCGTCTTCACTTCCTTCAGTGGTACTGCTTCTGCCCATTTGGAGAAGTAATCAGTTGTCGCCAGGATAAAGCGGTGTCCCCGGGATGATGCTGGCTCAATGGGGCCGACTATGTCAGTCCCCCACATTTCGAATGGCCAACTAGCCAGCGTCGGGTGCAGTGGATTCGGATGTTGGTGGATGAAGTCTCCATGGATCTGGCATGAGTGGCATTGCTTCGCATACTCGAGGCAGTCCTGGATCATCGTGGGCCAGTAGTAACCCATCCGTTTAATTTTTAACTTCATCTTTGGGCCCGCTTGATGAGAACCGCAAAGCCCGTCGTGAACTTCTTGAACGACTCTTTCTGCTTCGTCAGGTCCCAAGCATCTCAGCCATAGAAAATCAAACGATCTCTTGTACAGGGTATCGTTGACGAAAGCGAAGGATAGAGCTCGTTTCATAAGCTGATGTCTTGAGGACGCTTCTTCGGGCATTCGGTGGGACTTAAAGTAGTCTATGAAGACTTCCCTCCAGTCCTCAGCCTTCTCACGGTCTTTTATTTGTAGGGTCGCTTGCTCAGTCGCTCCCTTTTCTTTATACAATTCCGGAGGTATTTCTGCCGGGGCGAGCACTCGACGGCTTTGTACCACGATTCTGACGTCATCGAGGTTCTCGTCGGCCAGTTCTTTAGCGAGTTTGGCCAACGCGTCTGCTTTGCTGTTCTCCGCGCGCGGTATGTTCTCTAGAATATAGAAGGGGATCTGGGTCAACAGTTGTTGCACCTTTTCGCCGTACTTCACCAATTCTGGTTTGCACGTTTGGTAGTCACCATTTACTTGGCTAACGACCAGCTGAGAATCCCCGTATATGAGGAGGTCTTCAATTCCCATGTTGATGGCGATTTCGAGGCCTGCTATCAGGGCTTCGTATTCGGCTTCATTGTTTGTCCTTGACTCTGTTAAGGAGAAGGCGAAACGCATTATCCCTCCTTGTGGAGTTGCAAAGATAAGGCCTATCCCCGATTTGATGATCGGGCTACCCTGTTTCTGTTTCTTTATGGAGGACGCTCCATCGAAATAGAGTTCCCATCGTGTGCTTCCACCGCCAATTGCGTCAAATGCATGCTCATCCGGCAAATCACAGTTCAGAGGAGAGTCGGCCGGTATCGGGTGTTCAGCGAGGAAGTCAGCAATGGCCTGGCCTTTCACTGCCTTGAGGGGTTGATATGTTATCGAGAACTCCATCAAGAGCAAGGCCCATTTAGCGAGTCTTCCCGTCAATATAGCCTTTGACATCAGGTATTTAAGGGGGTCCACCTTCGAAATGAGACGGACTTCATGCGCCAACGCATAGTGCCTGAGCTTCGTTATTGCAAAGATTAATGCCAAGCAATGTTTTTCGATGGGCGAGTAATTGCTTTCTGCCCCCAGCAGCACTCGACTTAAGTAGTAAAGTGCTCTTTCTTTCCCCTGATCGTTCTCCTGTGCCCATAATGCGCCCAAAGAACCTTCAAGGGCGGCCGTGTAAAGAATGAGAGGCTTTCCTTTCACTGGGGCAGCCAACACCGGAGGATTTTGCAAGTATTGTTTGATCTCGTCTAGTGCACCTTGACATTTGTGATTCCAAACGAACGGGGTTCCCTTTTTCATCAGGTGGCTGTAAGGACGGCATTTGCCCGAAAGATTAGCGATAAACCGCCAGATGTATGCGAGCTTCCCTTGGAGAGACCGCAACTGCTTGAGGGTTCTTGGCGGAGGCATTTCCATAATCGCTTTAATCTTTGACGGATCTATTTCAATACCTCGGTGTCGAACGATGAATCCCAGGAATTTACCCGAGGAGACTCCAAACGCGCACTTGAGGGGATTCATTTTCAAATTGTATTGCCGAAGGCGTTGAAATACGGTTTCGAGATGCTTTAAATGCTCTTCGTATGACATGCTCTTCACTACGAGGTCATCGATATAGCATTCGACGATGTTGTGTATGAGATCGTCGAAGATTTTTGTCATGGCCCTTTGATAGGTGGCGCCAGCGTTCTTTAGGCCAAAGGGCATAACCCTGTAGCAGAATATGCCCAAAGGAGTCCGGAAAGCGGTGTGCTTCTGGTCTTCGGGATGCATCTTTATCTGATTGTATCCTGATGAACCATCCATAAAGGAGAAGACCTCGTGAGTGGATGTGTTATCTATCATTAGCTCGGTTACCGGCACCGGGAAATCGTCCTTTGGGCATGCTTTATTGAGATCCCTGAAATCCACGCATATGCGCACCGTTCCATTCTTCTTCATTACCGGGACGATGTTGGCAATCCAGTCGGGATATTGGACTTCCTGGATAAATCCGGAATCGATCAACTTCTTGACTTCGGCGTTGATGCTCATCTCCAGCTCAAGTCGCATCCTCCTTGGCGCCTGCTTGACTGGCTTGATATCTGGGGATATTGCTAATCTATGCACCGCAATCTCCGGATCCAATCCTGGCATCTCGGAGTAGTTCCACGCGAAGCAGTCTTTATGCCGTAGGAGCACGTTCTTTAACGCGACCACCTTTTCCTCGGATAACAGCTCGCTGACAAATGTCGGTCGCGGGTCGTCTGCCGATCCCAGCTCGATCTTCTCGAGGTTATCTGCGGTAGTATGTATACCGTCTTCCAGTTCTTTCGGAGCGGGCGGAAATTCCGAGATCAACTCATCATCGCCGTTCTCGAAGCACCGGGGAAGGTCATCTTCGTTCTCGGGCTCTTCTTTTAATATCGTAATCATATAACAGGTGCGAACCCGCTACCAAGACTGAGGTGGATCCGGTTCTGCTCTTGTGGCTTTGGGCTCGTGCTTTTGCGGCGGCGTTACTTTCCAACCGTCGGATAAAGCGAATCTACCCCGTCGGTACTGGTCCTCGACCCAGTTCTTGAAGGTGAAGCAGTCTTCGGTAGGATGTCCTATGGCTCGGTGATAAGAGCAATAACTCGGATGAGAGACCTTGCTAGCTTGCTCAGGGTGTCTAGACTCTGGAAGCGTGATCATCTGATATTTTAGGGCGAGCTTGAGTAACCTTTCCGTCTTGTCTCGGGGGAAGGAGTACGCTCGGCTCATCTTTTCCATGAAGGACGAATCCGAGCTGTGCAGCACCCGTAGCCCTCTAATCCTGCGTCGTTGTTGTCGGCTCTTCTTTTCGCTTCTTGACTTATTTCCGTCTCCGCCTCGGGCCTTTCGTGTGACGGGTTGACAAGGATGAACATCTTTATCTTTTGTAGCCTGTTGGAATAGACGTTGCGTCCTGGCCCTCTCATAGATGGCCATTTCGCGGTTGTGGTCTTCCCGAACTTTCTGATCCACTTTCCTGATAGGCTTGCCCATTCGTTCTTCAAACGACGGACTTGGCGCTTCGATCGCGGGGTTTAGTTTTGATGAGGGATTGGCCTCTCCTGACAGGGCGCCTTCTTCTTCATCAGAGGTATATATGGCGTAGCTGCCGTGGGCTCGCTCCCGTTTTCCGGTTCTCGCGTACCCAAGCCCAAGTGTTTCCATTTTCCCATTGGGCAATTTGCGCTGAGTCCCGGGGACATCCCAAATCCTGTTGTAGAACCGAGCCTGCCGCACCGTCTGTTTTAAGGGTACTCCTTGGCGCTTCAATAACTTCTTCAATCCATTTGTATAGTATCTAGGCAGACGGATGGGTTGGAGCCTGTCAAGTGTAACATCCGCGCCGTGCCAGATCTCTTTCTCCACCTTCGACTCTGAGGATTGGTAGAATAGGATCACCTTCTCACCCCTTCGCCTGGGAGGGACGTAAAATGTTTGCAGGTCCTGCACGCTGTGAGCTTGAAGCGCGTCGAGATCCTTATAGTGTTCTTGCGGTACCATGGTGATTTGCAGACTATGGTCCTCGCAAAGGGGTGCCTGTATTGACAGCCGACTGGAGAATACGGCGTTAACCTCGTCCTCCGAATCACTCCCGAAGACCGGTATGGGGGTGGGCGCCCCCAGGTTGTTGCGTTGGGATGGCCCTGTATACACTATTTCCTCCTCCTCTTCGGTATCGCTCCCAAAAACGGGAATGGTGGCGGCGGCTTTGTCCTCTGGGTCGCGACACCTTTCTGTATCTTCGAAATCTGGCAAAAAGTATTTCGCGTCTTCGTATTTGCGAACTTCGTTTACAGAAAACGGGTTCAACTCGCCTGTTACGGTGTACTTGAAACCATCCTTGAAGTACTTCATACACTGATGTTGCGTAGAAGGGATGATGTTGTACTCGTGTAGCCAAGGACGACAGAGCAAGGCGTTGTAGCAGGTCTTGGCGTCAATGACATGGAATTTGATGTCTGTGACGAGAAGTCCGAAGCGTAACGTCAGTATTACAGATCCGAGAGTCCGTGACGATTGAGAGTCGAAACCGGAGATAGTAATTTTGTCACGAGCGAGGTGTTGCACACTCATGCAGATTTCCTTCAACACCCGAACATTAAGGAGGTTGACGGAGGATCCATTATCTACCAGGATCTTGCCTATCTTGATGTCATGGCAGTATCCAGAGACATATAGGGGGCGGTTGTGGTCGCACGTCCCGAGAAGGAGGTCTTCATCACCGAAAGTGACATCGGCCGTGTGCACTTCCTCCAGTTCATCCTTCATCCTTTCAGTGGCGAGAAAGGCTTGGAATTGTTCAGGCTCTTGCAACGCCTTAACTAGTGAGTCTCGTGCTTCCTTTGATAATAGAAGGGCATCAAGAATGCTAAGCTGAGAGGGTAGCTTCCTTAAGTGCGCGAGGATGTTATAGTCCACCTTACCCTTTTTGGGAGGGTCTTTGGTAGTTAGCTCTTTTGTGACCTGGTCATCTAAAGTGATATCTTCAATGACCTTTTCCTTTCCCTTATCTTTTCGGCCGACGGGCCCGAGATTCTTTTCTAGGAGTGTGCGATTGCGCAGCTGAATGTTCTCGCAGGCCTCCGATTCCTCCTCTTTCCCTAGAACGGATTCTGTAAAGAGAGGGCCCAGAGCCATTTCTTCATCAGAGTCGCTCCCGAAGGTGAGAACTTGTGACCCTCTGGCGTCAGCCATGTAACAGCTGCCAGTAGTCTTGTTGTGCCCTCCGACAGTACTTCTTCGCTCCCGATGGCTCTTGCGTTTCGTGCGCTTAAAATGTTGCCGATGAACAACATATCCTTGCCACCATATCTTAAAGGCGTCGCACTCCTCCGTGGGATGTGAGATTTTCCGATGATATATGCAATAGTCAGGGTGCGTCTCTACCCCATCGTGTGTGTTTCCTTCCGAGGGCGGCAGCTTCATTCCCAGTGACATGGCTTTGGCAAACCTTTTTTCGTCTTGAATATCTTCTTGTCTGCTTCGGATGCCTTATGTTCCGGCAGGGGTAGTTCAACTCTTTCGTTCGGTTGCCCGCATTTGGCTCCTTCCGATGTGGCCATCTCACGCTCCTGGTCCGCTTTATATTTTAGACGAATCTCGTCTAGAAAAGCGTCGATCATTTCATCTGTCGGCCATGCATGCTCTGGTACAGGCTCTGCCTCCAGCTTTTTAGTGCCATGAGTTTTCCCATCATCAGTAAACGAGTGGGAGATCACGTTACAACTCGCCACATATTCTTCGGATTCATCTGACGAGCTATTTCCATCATCTTCCTCTTGAAAGATGTGGTTGAGGAACTCTTGCAGTGTGACAGGAGTTCGCGCCTTTTGGTTGTACTCTTCCAATGCGTCGATTTGCTTCTGCAAGTTCGTGTGCTCTTTTCCAGGCTTCACGGACCTCTTGGATTTCTTCTTCTTTTTCTTCGAAGATTTTGACGGTTGGGCGTGAGTATTTGGGCCATTATCGCGATTCTTCGTAGTTGGGCGGGGCTTCAACATTCCTTTGATAATTTGAGGTTCAAGAGGGTCCTTCCATTCGATCACAGGGCACGCATGAAGGTCTCTCAGCATTCTTTTGGTTTTAGTTGATAGCACGACCTCCCATGGAGCTTCTTCAATAAAAGAACATGTTGCCCCCGGTGCATCCGCTTTCCTCGGAGCATGCGGCTGTGGTGGGTTCACTTTCCACTTTTCGGACAGTACAAACTTCCCCTGGAGGTATTGGTCTTCAATCCATCCTTTGAAGACGAAGCAATCTTCAATCGGATGGCCTACCGTTTGATGGTTAGGGCAGTAGTTGGAGTCATTCACCTCGGTGGGTTGCGGCGGTCGCCTTGGATTTGGTAGGTTTATAAGCCTGTTGCGTATCGCCAGCTCGAATAACCGCTTCGTCTTGTCTCGTGGGAACGAGTAGGGACGCTTCATTTTCTCATTATAATACCGACGCATTTCCTCCAGTTGATCTGCCGGTTTCGGGGCGTTAGGTTGCTGTTGGGCATTCGCAACAAAGGTTGCCCTCCCTTTACCCTTGTCATTCCGAGGTTCCGACTTCGGTGTAGGTGGTCTATGACCCATCTGGTCTATCTGAGCCAACTTGTCGATTAAAGCCTGGAATGTGGTTGGCTTAAAGAACATCATAAACTGGGAGATAGTTGCGTGGGGGTCTAGGGTTCCCACGAACATGCCCACCGCAGGTGCTTCCTCGATGCGTTGCTCACATCTCGACCACAAGTTCCGCCAGCGTATAACGTACTGGACCCAGGTTTCGCCCGGTTTTACCCTGGCGTTAATAAGTGCGGTTATTGGAGTGCGTTCGCTGGCACTTGCAAATCGCTGAGTGAACAACAACTCCATTTCAGCGAACGTTTTGATGGAATCGTTCGGGAGTTCTGAATACCATTCGAACGCTGTTTCTGATAAGCTGCCCACGAACTGGCGAAGCAACAATTTATCGTCACCGCCGGTGTTACCGCAGAGGGCCCGGAACTGGGCAACATGTTGATGGGGATTGCCGGTCCCCTTATACACATGGAATTTCGGTATCGTATAGCCTTGCGGGTATTTGATTTGATCGTACCAGCTCGGATACGGCCGCCCCGTTTTCACGACTTGACCAGCTGCCTCAGTCGCATGATGAACTCGGATTTGCTGGGCTATGTAGTCAGCTAAGTCAGCCTTAGAGATTGCCTCCTCCTTGGCCGTTGAAAGGGCTGGTGGTGGATTTGACGTTTCTCCTCGGTCGTCTTCAAGAACGATCGGGGGATCCTCGGCGGGTGAGTCCTGCTGGATCATCATTCCTATCACGTCTTGAAAGAGAAGGCCCATCCGTTGTATGTTGGATGCTTGTTCAGCAGCCTCTTTGTCCCTTCTCTCCAGTGTTCGGCGAAGGAATTCAGCGTCTGTTTCTTCCTCCTGGCGTGCGTCTGAGGACGTTTCTGGGTTTTCTTTTGGTCCGGTGAGCGCGGCCATAGCATTCATCATTTCTTGAAGCTTTTGTTGCTGCTCCTGGGCTTTCGTTACGGATCGGGTTAGGGGTCGGTGGCCCATGGAAGTGCGGCTTTCCTCTTTCCCAAAGGCCATGTAAACAGTGTGCACCACCATGCCCCCAGACTTAGGGCGCCTGGGCTTAGTGCTTTCAGTCGTCGCTGCATGCTGTGAGGTCCTCTCTGGCCTCCTCCTTTTGTGAGTCAGTTGATCACCAGCTTTTTGGGGTTTAGCCTGGTGACCGGCTTCAGGTTGGATTTTCAGCTTCTTGTGCTGGCGGGAGAAGTTTGGATCGATGATCGAGTCTCGGGCCTGCCGCCAAGCCTTATAGATTTTGGAAGACAGCCGTTGAGGAGATCGGGGCTGTTCGGGTTTTGTTTCCACAACCTTTTTCAATGAGGGAGGAGACCTCTTCAGTACTGCCGTGGGGGAATTCCTTCGCACCTTATTTAGCATTTCAAAGCTGTTCCCAGTTGGAACAGCAGCATTGACCTCTGCCACCGGGGCCGCTGGAGTCAACCCGGAGGGAGAGTTGCCTCCAGCCTTCCTTACTCGGCGCCAATGGCGACGTCGAGCGCGTCGAGCGGGCGGCGTTGGGTCAGCAGTAAGAATGGTTCCTTCTTGCCCCCTGTACGGATGGGGGGTTGTTGTTGGCGTTAGCCTATCGAAGACCGATGTCCTCTGGGAATCGGGAGCAAAGGCCGGAGCCATCAATCTTGTAAAGACTGACTTTTTGGCTGGAGAGGTCGCCTTGGCGATTTCGGGAGCAGGAGCAGCCACTTTCTTGGAAGCAGCCTTCTCTGAGATTGTAGGCCCCGTAATGAGCTCGCAGGATTCCTGGCCCAATCTAGAGAAGACCGAGGCATCGACGTTGGGCGACTCGTTGAGAGGAGCCGCGGCAGGGGTAAGACGATCAAAGACCGACTTCCCGAGAGTTTTCTTTGTCAGCACTGGAGCGGTAAAGTTTGTCGGCGGGATCATAGTCCCAAAGAACAATCCTGTGGTGGCGCGAGTGACCTGTTCCACTGGCATTGTGAATAGCGAAGCAGCTTGGGGTCCATAGGCTATACCTCCTGGCGAGGCAGAGCGTCGGCTGCAATTGCCGTCTGAGCAGTTGGAGGATTTCGCAGGGGTGGAAGCCATCGATCATTTGCTTTCTGCAATAAGCGAGATGCCAATTCTCAGTACCTAGAAACCCGAAGGCAACTATTAGCGAGCCGCGATTGGTTCGCGAATCACGACACACGAAGTGTGGAGTGGAAAGAGGAAAAGGTCCCACCGGGCGTGCCAGCATCTGCCCCGAACCTAACGCCTCAGACGTCCCAACGTCCCGGCCACCATTCGGAGGGGAACATTTACCATCCGGCAAAATCCAGATGATTTCCTCAAATATCACCAATTACAACGAATTCCGGTATAATGAGGATCTAATCACATAATTTCCAATATCTTACTCCCACTCACCGTCTGTAATAACATACAGATGTGAGAAACTGATCTGGTAAATACATACTCTGGAGTTAGATTCCAATTGGGAAAACAGTTTTCAATTACCATCGCACAGTGAAACTGAAACATGAAAATGTTTCTAAAGGGTAACCGGGTATTCCTAGTAATGCCTCTTCCACTATCCCGATTCATGACAATAACCATATACTTACCAGCCTTCACTCCAATCCATTTATTATGTCTTTACTTATTATCTTCTGTACACCATTTTTAGGTTAATCGGCTTTCTTCCTTCCCTACCCTTCGGCACCAGCCTAAGCTTTGGAAGAAGACTTTCCAATAGGCGTAATAGGTGTACTCTCCTAATCCTAGAAGCCCTCACAACCTGAGAGAAGGTAAAAGGAAAAGACATCTGAATAATCCTATTCAATTTCTCTTGAACCGGAAACCATTCTCGAATCTGGAACAAGTTCCTTTGAGTTCGTATGTAACTATACGATGGCATATCCAATAGAATTGGATATCCGTAGTGATACGGAGTGTTATAGATAAATGCAAAGTGGATGTAGGAGTGGAAGGGGTATACACGGTTTTTGTCGTGAATGATGGTGGTCGCAATTTTCTTTGCCCTTAATCTAATCCCTTTATATGTCTTTATTTATTACCTTCTGTACACCACACTTAGGCTTAATTGGTTTTCTTCTTTCCCTACCCTTCGGCACCAGCCTAAGGTTTGGAAGAAGACTATCCAATAAGCTCAATAGGTGTACCCTCTCCTAATCCTAGGAGCCCTCACAACCTGAGAGAAAGTAAAGGGAAAATGTTCAATCTCTCCAGAACCAGAATCCATCCTCGAATCTGGAACAAGTTCCTTCTAGTTCATATGTAACTATATGATGGATTTATCCAATGGAAGTGGATGTTAGTAGTGATACGGGGTGTTATGAAGAAATGCAAAGGTGATATAGAAGTGGCAATGATGTATACGACACTGTGATATTCCAAAAGCCAAAGTGTTTTAAGAAGGTTCGGTTAACTTGGTTTATGAGTTTTAGTCAAGGTCGGGCCATGGTCGCTGCCAAAAGAGAGAGAGAGAAAAGAAACACTCAGCGTGCAATCTAACCTAGATCAGAAAAGTTAATCACTTTATCCAATCAGGATGGCTTTCACTATTTCCTCGAATTCTCCTCCAAACCCAAAAGGAAAGTTAGTCGGGATCATCTAAAATCACCCGAGAAGTAATGCTACTCATTAGTGGGAATCGGGATCCATCTATCATCGCATGATAACTTGATAGAAGCCACTCAAGTCACCACACTCCAGAAGGTATGCGCAAGCCTGGAAAGTTTCCTGTATGTTTGAAACTCCCGATGTGTGTTTTTACCCCTAGGACCCAAGTGACCTTGACGAATAATCAACAAATCAAAAGATCCTAGTTAAGTTCAACCCGTCATTATCTTGATTGCGTTAAACCCACCCGCACGACCCTTGACGAATAATCAACAAAGTCATACGACTATCCTAACCAATCCACATATCCATGCGACAAAAAAGTATTACAGAGCTACCGCACACTACGTCTCAGCGAATAGCAACGACAAACGTAGCACGAATACTAAGCAATACTAATCTGAAATGACGAAGGATTACGGCTGGTTTTTGGCGAAAAACCTTTAACGTAATGAACTTGATATCGTTGAAGGAATCCAAGTAGTTTTACAAATATATAGTGACGAAAACTTTTGCTAAAGAGGTCACTCCCGATGAAGGGATCTCGGCTCTTTACTCGTAGAATGAGGTGCAAGATATTCCAAACTGAATACCACAATGCAAAGCAAAAGAATCGACTATAGTAAAGTTATTACGTTGACGCAAACTTTTACTCAAGGGGTCACTCCCGATTAAGGGATCTCGGCCCTTGCCTCGTTGAATGAGGTGCTGGATATTCATAATCGAATACCACTGTGCATAACAAAAGAGAACGTATGTAATGCCAGTTTTTTAAAAACTTGGTTCCAACAACATCATATATGTTTGTCTTATCCTTGCATTGATAAGAATCAATGCAGTCCCATCAATTAATCACACCAGAAAAGAACGAAAATAAAATGTACGTATATGCCATCCGCATTCGCCACTGGGTCCCATCATCACTCGTTAGATTACTTAACTAACGACGGAGCGGGGAATGGACTAGCACGGGTGCAAAACATATACAACATCTACTAGTATATATATAAATATATATAACAATCGTCCCAGCCATGATATAAAGCAACATCACAGAAGCAACAAAGAATGGTGGATAATCTTGGAGCATCGGGTTTCACTTAAGCCGCAAATGAGACCCGACGTTCCCTGTCATGTGGATAGCCTGTGCAATGAAACCTAGACTCCTACGAGCACGGCAAGTTACCCGCCAAAACCAGAAGTGAGGTAGCCCCCTTCAGCAAAGTGAATGGGCCACCCAGCAATTCACGGAATCCGGTAACTTGAGCACTCCTCCTGGGTCAACCTATACCCCCTACGAGTGCGGCGAATAGCCCGTCAATTCTACAGTGAGGTCCCCTCCGTCTCAACGCCATGAGATGCAGACCCATTGCCCTCTAGAACTCGGCTGTTCGTGCACTCCACCGCGGGGTAATCCTAGTACAGAAAAGAAAATAATATGTACAATGGTGACATCGACCTCAACTCGGTCGTGCCCCAAACGAATAATATACAAACTGGCAGTGATGGCAGTCCACATGTCGGACGCTCGTCCCGCAATATCAAATGTACAAATGAAACTAAACTGTACTAACATTGCACCATAGCTATCCACCATGATGATCCAACTACAACACAGCACAACACAGAACATCAATATGAACGTCACGTTCGCAAACCCGTCTAAAAGACATATAGCAATTAGACGAATTGTACCGCTCAAATGACATTCATAGTCGCAGATAGAAATATATGTACTGTAAACTTTAAACAATGTTAGAAATTATCGAGTTCGAAATAACCCCTGAATAGCCCCAAACAACTAGATAAAACCAAATCCAAACTGGACTAAACAAACAATACCACTGAACCAACATTCCAGAGACAAGACTGCACCCAAAATTTCAAGCCCAGAAGCCTAAACTAGGCCGGCCTCCTCGGGAAAAAGAGCAATGTGCTCGATTTTTTTAAGGTGAATTTGGCTCGTATTTGGGGTGCAGGCTAGTGGTCATGTTAGTAGTCTTCTGCAGTTGTTAAAATAATTTTTGAAGACACTTTGAAATTAACATAAACTGGAATTAGCAGGGACAGTGAATCGGGTTTGTTTCGATTTCGATTCTTTAACATTGTCTAAAACTGCTGGTAAAGGGTTTAAAGGCTGGCTCTGATACCATATTGGGTTACGGCAGCGCCCCGGCTATCAAACCGTGGCCAAATACGGAACAAAAATTTACTAAACTGGCGCTACCATTATCCGATGCTCGGATCTACCTTAAACCTTAAACTAGAACGTTACAAGTAAGAAGTTAGATGGTTATACCGAGTTGATTCGTGTCCTTCGGTCTTCAACCATCATCCTCAAGTTCATAGTGGCTCCTTAATCTAGTTTGGTTCCCGGTCTTCCTCCATCTACGATGATCCACCTGAAGGAAACGACGCAAGCTCCAGCCTCGTCGAACGAGGCAACCGACGCTCCAAGGTTGCTAGCAATGGAGAGTGGAGGTGTAGAAATGTGTCATTATCTTTTTCTCTCATCATAATGTGCTCAATGAGCAACCATAGAATATGAAGGAAGTGAGGAAATAATGGCATGAGCAACTCAAGAAATGGCTAAGTGTTCATATGAGAATAGAATGAAGCAAGTCAAGAAGCAACTCAAGAAAATGAGCAAGTCAAAAATAGAATGTGTGGCTGCCCTCTCTCTCTCTCTCATCTCAAAAATCCGCACATAAAAAATCTCTTTTTCTTTTTGCAATAAACAAATAAGACCCATGCCTCTCTACATGTCCAAGACCTATGCTCATGCCACCTCACCCCTCCACCTCATTTCCTTATTTGATTTTCCAAAAAGAAAATCCAATAATGAGGTGGCCACCTTCTAGAAGCTATTCCATATAAATACGGAATACTTCCCGGTACACGTATCGAAATACATATATGCGTATTCGTACAAAAATATGAACAGCCAAGAGAGAAAATGAATAGTGAACAATAATACTACAATACATATATATATAAATTATTAAATCAAAACATGATTTAATAATCCGGCTTAATCCTAAGCCGCTAGTATTATCAACCGTCCGATTAAAGTCTGCGCAGCATGTGCACATATTTAATCGGACACCTATATGTACCAACATACGCTATCTACACCATATCGCATGAA
The DNA here is from genome assembly GCA_030015575.1 of Agapanthus africanus. NCBI lineage: Eukaryota > Viridiplantae > Streptophyta > Magnoliopsida > Asparagales > Amaryllidaceae > Agapanthus > Agapanthus africanus. Next base: position 681,926,809 of record CM057344.1, read on the forward strand.
CCGTGAAAACCCTCTGTGTGGGACTCTAAAGACTCGTCAATATGCTGGCAGTTGGTTTAACCACAAGCACGTCAGCGGCACTAGCTGTACGTAACGGCTACCTAGGTATTGAGCAAAAGGGAGGCTGACGAGCAAACTCATCCCGAACCCCTACTGAGTCTGACAGTGACAATATCCATACAGTCCGATCTGTTCATCTAAGAGTATCGCATATCGAGTCTACGGGGTGGATAAAGTCAGACCCCTAATAACGCGACATTTAGTTTCGGCATGAAACACATCAACACCTGAGAAACAATCGATCCTGGATCGGTAATTCTCGTCCTCCATGGCCATGGATTTCTGGTAATGGCCACCCGTGCACAACGCGGCATCAACCCCCAATACCGGGAGAGGCGGATCCCCGACGATCCGATCACTGCCTCCATGTGGCTCGGGACTGTACCCAATTAAAACCTGATTGCACGACTCCTTTGAGCCATGGTAGGGTAGTAATCAAAACACAGTGGGAACTCACACGAGACAAATGATGATCTCAGGTGGATAGACTAACCTGTACACATGTCACCTGGGAACTGCTATCTGACAATAGGTATAATACCAACTAGCACGTTCCTGGCGAGTCCGTCCAGTGTACTCATAACCCAATGAGCACCTGTATACTATCTTAGGTGAACAAACTAACACCAATGGCTTGTGAGACCTGGCCACCGCCCCTCGTCGGGGTCTCGATCAGTATACACTAGTCTACACTGGAGTATCGATACCCGGTCTCAATACTCCCATGACTAGGGACATTTAAGGATGTGCTTATAGACCCCCAGCTCCCACGTATATAATCGCCATCATAATGCTGGTAGTCAGGCAAGAATCCTATAGGCTCTATCAACATGTACATGATAATAAAGACAAACCAGATAGCATACTATCATCTCGAGTAAGACTGTTCTACTTGTATAGGTCCTCCCTCAATCATCATAATCACCTGCCTGCGATTACGATGATTGGCTTGAGGGCACTATAACCAACAGGTAGTTTACTACCCACCGACGCCAAGGATCGAAAGCCCTCATCAAAAGGCCACCGAGCAGCTTCCCTGCTCGGTCCATCCTTAATGGGTAACTTCTTACCCATATACGCTAAGGATCAAAGCCCGCCTCAAGAGGCCACCGAGTAGCCTCCCTGCACGGCCAATCCTTAGTGGGCAACTTCCTAACCATCTGTACTAAGGATCAGAAGCCTCCAACCTCGGCAAACGCCGACCAATCCAAACTAGGCTCTTGTCTAACTCATTCTAAGAGAAGTGGTCGCCGGTCCAACTCAAAGGAATAGGCAAATCTATATCTTTCTACTCGAAGGAGCCAACCAACGTACCTTAAGTGAACGATCGCTACCTCGACTTCGGGGCCATAAGGACACCGGCCTTACACCGGCCTTTGTACACTTGACAAACAATTGGATTTCACTCGACGCGCGATAGCCAACTAAAAGACCGGTCGCCGACCTACGGTCTGGCTCGTCAGGCGAGGAAAACGCTAACAGGCTCACACAAGAAAACATTGCCACGCAAAAATTTGCAAAGGTATTATAGACTCCTCAGCCTTACAAAATTGCCCGAAGGCTTACAAGATTCCAAAACAAAAAAAAGAGAAGAAGACAGAAAGGCTCAGGGCCTTGGGACCGGGGAGGACCTCAATTTGGTCCGTGCCAGTATCGGTAGCCGGGGCAGGGGCTTTAGGGCTTCAGCACAGGGAGCCGGGATGATCGCCTTATCCCTAACACTCCCACCGGGAGCCTCTCCCCCGGCGGCACTTCCGACGGCATCCCCCTGCGTCTCATCCTCGTGGGGGTACTTGAGCCGGAGCCCGCCGTCGGCAAATTTCGGCATCAACGCCTTGACGGCATCGAGAGCCTGATGCCAAATGAGGGCCGAGTCGTCAACAAGGTCAGTGTAGAATTGATCCGACGTCTTGTACCTCTCCATCGCCTTTGCGGCCCGGAGGTCAGCGAGCTTCATCCCTTCCTTCGCCGCCTCGTTTTCCCTCTTAAGGGTGTCCCGCGCCTTCTTCAGCGTGGCGTTAAGCACCTTGGCCTCCTCCAACTTAGCCTCGACGGCCTTTTTGGACTCCTTCAAAATTCGGATGGACTCCCTGCATTTAGAGTTCACCCCCTCCTCGGCGGCCACCCGATCTTCGAGGGCGGCTATCCTCTCCCTTGCCTGACGCAGCTCCCGGCTTAGGCCCTCCTCCCGCGAGGAAGCCTCACCCGCTATCTGCATCGCTGGGGCAATTTTCTCGTGCTCCATGTTAGCGATGAGGGCGCAGTGCTGGAGGACCTGAGGAAAACAAAAGAAGAGGTTAAAAAGAATCCAATCCGACAAACAAAAGATGCTTAACGAAAACCCAAATGGGAGGCGGATACTGACCTGCACAGCCTCCTGAGCAATGGCGGAGACTTTGGCCTTGAGGGTCCTCCAGAGGATTTTTCCCCCGGCCAATCGTTCCATCTCCGAGAGCAAGCTATCGGTGACAGAAAGCCCCGAGGGCACCTCGAAGCAAACGTCCCCCTCCTGCACGAAGATCGGAGAGGACGGAGATCGGGATGCCGTCCTTTTGTACCACTTGAGGGGGACCTCGGGAGGATCGGCCTCATCCTCCACCTCCAAACCCTGGGGCTGCGGCTCCCGAACATGTTTACGGATCTCCCCACGGCTGGTCTCTGGAGCCTGGGGCGTGGTGGAACACCTAGCCGATGCGGCCGCCGACGGGGCCTGGCTCGGAGCGGGGCGGGACTAGCCGGCGCTTCCGGCCTTCCTCCCTTTCTTCTCGGCCATGGCAGCCAGAAATTTAGATCGGTCCATCGGTTCTGAAAAAAAAGAAATTACACGAAGTGAGTGAGTGGCGCCAGAAAGAACAAAAGAAGAATATGCAAGTCTAGATAGGTCACCTAGGCTCCTAACTTACCCATGAATTGAGCGGGGCTGAGCCCGGCCCAACCGAGGGCCTGTTTGGAAAGCAAAATATCGGCCCGTTGGATAGGCTCCTGTAAATCGATGTTGCGTACCCCACGTGTTCGCGGGGAGGCATAATTTGCAAAAAATGTTTTTTACGAGCTTCGCAATACCGACGAGAACCAAGGATCGTTCATAAACCCTAGCTAGCAAACTACTTGAGGTTTAACTATTCGGATACGAAGTTATACCTCACGATACATGTCCTTCGGGTCTTCATCATTGTCCTCCTCGTCTACGTAGGCTCCAAGGATCGATCCGGATCGTAGCTTCTTCGACGGCCTCCTCGAGTCAAAGACGATCCATCCGAGAGTCTATAGTCCGAGCTCTACCTCAAAACCGAGGTGACTAGGGCAACAAGCTTGCTAAACTTGATGGCCTAGATGATGTAGAGTATGAAGATAGATTTATTTGTCTCTTGAAACCCTAGGATTTTCAACACATGAGAGCTTTTAGGGTTTTGATGTGAGGAAGAAGAAGAGAGCTAGCTTGAGGAAAGAGAAATGATTTTTGATAATGATAATGATAAATGAGATGGCTAACTTGACATGACCATAAGCATGGCATGAAAAATATCTCATCAAAATATCTAGGTCACAAAATATCTCATAAAAATATCTAAGTCAAATAGTCAAACCAAGTCAAGCGGTCAAGCCAAGTCAAATGGTCAAACAAAGTCAAGTAGTTAAAACAAGTAGCCATGCCTTAATTATCATTTACAAAAATAACAAATACTTTCCTCCACTTCATAATTGTTTTAATCACGTCAATGGTCAAGACCCTAATGAGGTGTCTCCTTCTATGTCCCTCTCATCCGTATATACATACCCGCATTCGTGTTCCGAGAAACACGAATACATAGAGACGAAACTGATACATCAATATAATACTAGGATCCGGCTTAAACCAAAACCCACTAGTATTATCCGCCCGAACAACATACACGCACAAGTGCACGTAAATGATCGAAGTCTTGCCGTAAAACCATACGACCTCTACACCATTCGCCCGATATAGGGAAACTCTCTGTGTGGGACTCTAAAGACTCGACATTACGCTGGCAGTGGGTTTAACCACAAGCCGCAAGCGGTACTAGATGCATGTAACGGCTACCAAGGTATCTGTCGATAAGAAGGCCGATGAGAAAAACCATCCGAACTCCTACTGAGCCTGAATGTGACAATCTCTGTACAGTCCGGTCTGTTCGTCTAAGAGTATCGAATATCGGGCCTAGGGGGCGGTAATCGTCAGACCCCTAATAGCGCAATAAGTCGTGCCGGAGTGTAGCCCAAAACACCCTGAGAAACTACTGGAATACCTACCAGTAAATCTCGTTTGCCCTGGCTAAGGATTTTGTGTAATGGCTCTCCGAACACAGCACGATATCAACCCGCAATACCGGGAGAGAAGAATTCTATCTAACCGCCATTGCCTCCAAGTGCTTCGGGACTGCACCCAACTACTACCTGTTTGCACGACTCTTTTGAGCCGTGGTAGGGTAGTAATCAAAGTACAGTGGGAACACACTCGAGGCGAAATAGCAGTATCAAGTCGACAGACTAAGCTGTACTAATGTCACCTGGGAACTACTACCCGACGATAGGTATAATACCAACCAACAGTTCCCGACGAGTCCTGTCCAGTGTACCCGTAACCTAACGAGTACCTGTATACTATCTCCAGTACGACGTACTAATGGCTGTGGAACAGACCATCTCCCCTGCTGGGATGAGAAGTGTATACACTAGTATACTCCGGAGTATCGATACCCCATCTCAATAATCCTACGACTAGAGACCTGTATAAGGATGTGCTTGTAGATTACCCAGCCCCCACTAGTGTGACTGCCATCACAACGCTGGTAATCAAGCAAAAATCCTAAAGGCTCTACTAATATGTATAAGCGATATGCTAATAGAAACACATGCACATATTGAAGTAGAAACAAACCAAGTAGCATACTGCCATTTTGAGCAAGACTGTCAATACAACTGTGAATATCCCAAGCTTCCATTAAGTAATATACAAACCAGTATGATACAATAATGGCATCTAGGGCATATACACTAACAGCTCCCACGCCGACACCGCCCTCACTTCGGGAGAGGACAACCGCTTCACCCGCGGGCAGTCGGCCCTGTGCCATTGTACAGGCACAGGCCAATCCTCACCTTCGGGTGGCCCGAAAATATGAACTTCTCCTTCCATTCATGGATGGAAGAAGGAACTGCTACGACCCCCGACCCGGCTGCCCCTCCCCTATGTTTTCTAAAGGAAACGTACACCCAGCTCGGCTCGTCCTTACGGGTGCCGGGATGATTTTTATAGCAAAGGGAGGAAAGGAGAAGGGTCAAGCTGAAAGGGGTTTCTTCGAGTCTCAACCGGACCAGGAACCCGAGGAGAATCTTCCACGAGTTCGGCACTAGTTGGCCCGGAGCTAGTTGAAAACAACGCAGCGCCCCGCATACCTCGGAGGAGAAGAGCAGATGCATTCCAGCTCAAAAGGCATCCAGGTACAAGGCGATCTCCTTGCCCTGCACCTGGTCTGCCCTCTCTCCCTCCCTATCCAAGCGAAGCGAATAGCTAGGGGGAATGTGGAAGCGAGCCCGGATTGTGGTGAGCTCGTCCACATTCCTCAGGAGGGGGGCATATCGCGAGCATCCCTAATACGCACTTTGGGGACCCTCCCCGTCACATTACCACGGGAAGCACGAGCAACCCTGACTCTACGGGGGAAATCCGACTCGGATGGGGCAGAAGAAGAAACAGCAGGAGACTCCCTAGACTCTACTCTAACTATCTTAACAGACTCCTCAGAGGAAGACATCTAACCTAAGTTAAAGTAGGAGTCCTCCGAGGAAAGAGCGCGAAAGATCCGACTTAAAAGAAAGAGCGTCGAACTAACTCTCGCAGCGATAGAGAAATGATAGCGAAGTGTGGACCCTGGGGGGATCCCACCTTTATTTATAGCGTATCGACAAACACATCCGACGGCTCTGATCGTTTCCCGCCATAACAACGCTTCGCGCTCAACAGCCATCGGCGTTCCACGTGTTACACGACCATTGAACGCGCCCCTTCAAGCGCAGAGGACAGCGACGACCCGTCACGTCAGCCAACCGTCGTCGGACACGTGGCCTGGCACCTCAACGAACGTATGATCGAATCGGCGCTCCCTCTTTAATGCACGATCTCCTCTCTGATCTGCTGACGTCATTCAAGGATACGCCTAACCACCTTGGGAATCCACGCCGACAAGGTCTTCAACTAAAAACTGAGCCCGGGTGACCGACCGGACCACTCTTGTCCCGACCCATGAATAGGTCGGCACGAGAGTGGGAGCTAATGATGATGCTAATAGGTAGGAAGTCCCCGGATCGTGACACGCGGAAGATGACGTGTCCCGATGCACATGGAGAGAGGGCAAGGACCGCACATCGGAGGCGACCCCGGGGCTATCTTCCCGCTGCCTGAACCCGACCTTCGAGGATTCCCTGAACAGTCATGTGGTCGCCAAGTAAACGACCATTGGCTCACCTCCTAGCCCTCCTAAACGCTGAGCTTCCTCAGCCCTCCCAGCTTTCCTCCGAGCTATCACAGAACCGAGCTTTCTCGGCCTCTGGCTCGCCTCCGAGCCTTTCGCCGAGCTAAGCTTCCTCAATTCTATTGAGCGACCCAGGACGCAGATCACAAGCGTCTCCGCCACGGCTCCACGAATCTTGCCAGATGCGAGATTTCCACCGCCCCACGATCCCGCGTTCCACGTCGTCGCATCCCCCTATTAACAAGCGTATCTCGTCAGTAATGGGGGATCCCGCCATTCTCGCAGGCGCAACGCCAAGGGCGTAACGGCCGGCAAGAATCTCGCGCCCGCTAGCTCATGGCTGCTGCTATATAAACCCCTCTCTCAGACGACTCAGGTAAGGCAATTCTTATCCAATATGTCGCTACTCTGCCCAAATATCTCGACTAATTTGATCGTCGGAGGGTTCACGGTGGTACAATCACCCCGGGACTTTTTTACAGGTAGCTCGGCTTCACACCAAACCAAGCTCATTAAGATCCACACGTCTCAGGAGACAATCCTCAAATCCAATCTCAGCCGTACACCAACGTTGTCGGCAGATCGTCGGAAGACAACATCTGAAGAAGATCCAGAGCTCCATCACCGCTCTTCCCATTACAAGACCTTTTCACTTTTCTTCGAATATAATGGTCTTATGCCGGGGGTGTTAGCTAGAGGTCATCCCGTCCAAGACATGCAGGTAACTTGGCCATCGATTGCACCATCGATTGCACCAAATATAATACTACCAAATACACCGATGTATTATTTCACCTTAAAGGAAGATTATATATACTTAATCATCATAATGATCTTATCGAAGTAGACTTTCAAATGAAGGTCCCATGGGTGATAGACGCGCCACTAGGTTATCGCTGGACCGGATTATTAAAAAATCCCTGGCTTGGGCGGTCCAGAGGGTGGTTGCATTTTGCGGGTATACTAGATGGTGATCTACTCATTTGTGTGCTTGTAAGCTTTCAATTCAAACTGAAACATCAAAATAGCACTCGAGCTATAAGAGAAAAGCTGCATGTCGCTTGGCTTTTCATCCTGATTTTTTTTTCCATTTTGGTTTTTCAACCGGATTTGGATGCTATTTTTCTTAAAATATCATGTAACGTTGTTTCCTGCCATTTGACAAGTGCTAAGTTGGAGGTGATCAACGACTTTAGCTTGGACGATAAGCATTTCACTTACTCTCCTTGCTTTTCAGACTGGTTAGACCTGTAACTTTTTTGGCTAAAGAATTCAGTATCGAACAAGGAGGAATGGTAAAATTTTGACGTGATAATTAAATTTTGCTCTATAGATTTGTGTTCTCTCTTTCATTTTAGCATCTTTAAATTTTCTGCAATAGTTCATACTTGGTATGTTTACATATTGTTAGAAACAGTGGAACATCTTTCAGGTCAGACGTCTGAAGCAAACAACGGCAGACGTCTGAAGATGTAATCATATACACTTCAGACGTCTAGAAAACTCAACTTCAGACGTCTGGTATTTACACAAGAAATAACAGAGAAGGCTGACGTCTGCAGTTTATTGGGGCAGACGTCTGCAGCAGCCACGAAACCCAATCCAAGACAAAGGCTCATGTCTGCCCAAGTGAACTGCAGATGTCATGCCCCGCTTCCCAAAAGAGCGGTAACAGCGTATTTATTTCGAGAAAGTGATTTCTCAAATTAAATACGTTAAGCGTAAAGTAAGCAATATAAAAAGATAAGAAATAACATGATAATGCAAATCCAACTTTATATATTTATATTCTCAACTTTACAAATTTTGAACCGATACAAGATATCTGAAACAAATGTGCAATGAAAATGCATAAACAAATGGCATACTTAAAAAGAAAAGCTGAACAAAAACTAGTAGTCGGTCTGTGTGCAAGCTGAGAGTAAACCTCCAGACCTGACTCGATCTCCTCAGTCTCTAAGCTACCCGACGAACATTCTAAGAAAACAAAGGTATGGGTAGAATACCCGTCAGCGAACTTGCGCTCGATAAGTCCCCAGAAAAGATAAGAATTATATAATAAAGTGCAAAGCGATATGTAGTATGGTATGAATAAAAATAGTGAACAAGTGAACACGTATGGCATGATAATGTGTATATCTATTATATAAACATAGCAAGAAAACATGAGCATGTGTTGGTTCATGTGGACCTGTAATAAGAGAAAGTGCTGAATATGAAATAAATAGTATGGTTTTCTAGAGGTCTCTACAAGGTAATCTAAGCAACGTAAGTTTAAGTATAAATATCAATCAATGTTAAGAGTATTTTTAAACCCAAGACTATCGTCCAGGGGTAAGGAATCACGGGCCCAAAATAGCGAGAATTCAATTGTTATTGAAGTATTTCAAACCCAACAGGCTATCATCTAGGGGCTTAGAAACACGGGCCCTCATTCATGAATTCGTGACGTACCGTTCAACCCGGTACTACAGCAACGTGATTTGTAGTTATGGGACTCATGAGATTCCATTGGATTCATACTCAAACTACTCCAACACCACGCGTATATTAGTTTATGATTAATGTTACGAGTCTTGGTCGAATTCATGAATACAAAAGGTGATGTATAATATCAGGTTTCAAGATTAAGTTTATGTTAGGATCATCTAGTCATGTCAAGTGGAATTCATGTCAATTGTATTCATAGTTCGTTCGAGTCAAGTCGGTTCAAGTGTACATATTGGGTTCAAGTATTCATGTCAAGTTCAGGAATTCATGTCAAGTTGTAACAACTTGTTTGACTAGGAAGATTAGGCAAGTGAAAGCACTCATTGTCTCTGGCTCACCGAGGCTCAACAAAGAACATGTCACTTAAACCCATCTGTTACCTAAACACTGTTTAGCTACTTGTTTTATAGTTCTAGGTGTTTTTATGTAATTATATCATTTGGCAATTTAAGGTATTTATGTGAAATATTCCATTAAAAGTTCGAGGGGGTTTTATATAAAATATTTTATTTCAAAACCTAGAGGGTGTTTGATAAAATGTACTTTTGGGAGGTTAGGGTATTTTTGTGAAAAACCCAACTTTATGGTATTTTAGTAAAAGCTTAACTTTACGGTGTTTTCTTGAAAACTCTAATTTAAAACTTTGTTTTCTTTTAACTAATTAGAAATGATAAACTATGGTCATTAACTTAATTAGTCTAATTTATCATCTTTTCATTTTATTTTAATTTTTAAGAAATTGTTTTAGCTTTTTAAAACCACATTTTCTTCGAGACCGTGTCCCGTGAAGAGCTCTGCGTCTCTCCCTACTAGATCCAAGACATGCGATAACCCGCACCATCCGCAACATGGCTCCGCTAACGAGGGTTGTAAAGGCGAAATTGCAAAGATATAGTTATAGATTAAACTCAAGGGTATGATAAATATTACTATGAATATATGAGGATGATATGATACAAAAGCGTGTCGGGGGTTGTTCCTTACCCCATGCGTGTGGTATTAACTAAATAATATTTAACAAACCATAACTGCTTTCTTTTAAAAGGGAACAATCAACTAAAATGTCAACTAATTCTTTAGGGGTTCATAGTCTCCTACAAGCAATGTTTACAAGCCAATAGTTGATAAAAATATTATGAATAAATATCCATATATTCATATGCCTCAACATATCAAATCTTACCATTATATTACCAAAACAAATAACAAGTAATTTAGAATACCCATATATATATATATATATATATATATATATATATATATATAATTTTCATACCAATGTACATGATTACTTGTTGGCTGATTCAAATGATTTATTCACTCAAATACGATCAGCGATCATTCATATTTTGGTCTCGCGAAATGTTTTACTCTTATTAGGTGTGTGAAATTGTTTTACAACCAGTTCCCAAACAAACCTCTTTCCTTCCGGCACTCATATCTTAATTCGTTGTAAAATAATGTAATAATTAAAAAACTACATATGTTATACAATATAACTTTTTATGATGATAATAAAAAAAAACCATGCATCTCTGCCCTGCATATATGACGATTAAAATGAATTACAATTACTCTAATGATAAAATTCACTAAAAATTAACTACTTTGATAGATAAACATTCTGTTTTATATATTGCTAGAATATATCATAAATAGGTTATAATGGTGTTGTTAATCACATTTTAACTAATTTACGGTAATGTTTTATGCACTCATGTTCAGCTAATGTTAAAATACATAAATTATGAAATCCTAGCAATTAGATCGAACAGAGAGAGATAGGGAGAGAGATAGGGAAAGGGGACTTACATGTGGTTAGAACGTAAAGAAACGACAGAAGTTTCCATCGAGGCATATCATCGAACACCGTCGCGTACAAACTTGGAATGTCGACGGAACAGAGATCCGGAGGCGGCGAAACAATCGTGGCGCTTACGCGGATGTGGGACTGGACATGGAGCCTCGTTTCTCGGCCCAGAACGGCGGTTGCGATGGAGTGTTTTGCGTTGAAACAAAGAGGAGTTCTCGTCTAATTTTTTCAGTGGGGAGTTCGTTTTTGACGGGGAAGAAAAAGAGAGAGGGGAGATGATGTTGACGGTGGAGAGGGGTGTTTGGTTTGGATCTCGGTTGGCAGAGGAGAAAAAAAGCCGAGAGGTGAGTTTTAAGAGATAGAGATGAATGTGTGTATGTATATGTATATGTAGAGAGAGAGAGAAAGCGATGTGGGTGATGGAGAGGGAGATGAAGAGAGTGGGGGTTACGGTGAGAGAGTGTGTCGTCGGTTATGCACGAGAGGAAGGGAGGAGAACTTGGCGCATGCATGCGGTTACATGGGAGGGAAAGGGAGCAGTTGGGTGAAAGACAGAAAGAAAAGAAAAAGGAAAGGAGGGAGGAGAAGAAGAAGAAGTGGGTCTCCGCCTGTAGGGAAGAAGGAAAGAAAAGGAGAAAGGAAGAACATAAAAGAAAGAAAGGAGACTTGGGTTTCATTTTGGTTTAATAAATTAAGTCTGTGTGGGTTGTTTGATTTGGGTAGAATTTGAGTTTTAATAAAAATATAAATGGGCTGGGCTGTTGGTCTTGGGTTATGTTAGTATTTGGTTTTAAAAAGAAATGATTTTTGAAAAAATAATTAAGGCAGGAAAAATAGATGGAAGGATAAATAATATAGTTAACAGAAAAGATATTATACGGAAAATACTCAAAAACAAAGAGAAACGGTAGAAAGATAATATGAAGATATAGAGATTTTAGGGTCGTTACACTTTTATACCGAATAACTTTTAAACTTTTCCTTTGCAAATACGCATCTACAGCCCTCTTTAGGGTATCCGTTTATGGTTGGTGTGAATTATCGCATATGCTGAGCTTAGTAGAGTAAGATGCAGAACTCCCAACGGAGAATACGGTCTCGAAAGGAAAAATACGAAATACGGTTTTAAAGGAAAATAAATATTTTCGATAATAAAATGTAACATAAAATAAAAGAAAGCAAATTATGTTAATTTGGGGTTATCTTTTTAATTAAGCAAAAACAAGTTTTTAATTAAATTTTTTTGAAGAAAATACTCTCAAGTTTACAAAAGATAGTTTTTTATTAAAATACCATAAAATTTTAAACGCTGGGTTTTGACACTAAAATACGCCAAAAACTGGCGGAATGCTCTCGAAACCAATTCACTTGAGTGAGACAGAGGAGAGTGGAATTTCGTACGTTTTAATGAAAAATCTTGACATTTTAATTAACATATTTTTATCAAAAACGCCATCAAGGTTTTAGGATGAATTAAAACCTCTCGATAAATTTTTAAATGAAAATTTTCACATAAATACCTTAGAAATCAAAAGACCAGTTTATGTTACATACTTAGGTTGCAGATTGGTTTGAGTGACGTCTTCTCTCGTCAGTGCCTCGAGATGCCGGAGACAATGATACACCACTTGACTCGCCCTAAATATAGGTTGTAATTTCAGAAAAATCAAATAACATAGGAATTGAACACGAACTTGAACATGGACTTGAACACGAACACGAACACGAACCTGAACAATACCTGAACTCGAACTTGATATTTGAACTTGACCTGAATACCGGAACACAATATCTACACTTGAACTGACTTGACTCGTACCATGAATACAACTTAACATGAATACCTGAACACTTGACATGAATACTTGACCTTGACATAAACTTAATCATAAAAACTTAATGTATTCATGAATTCGGGTAAGACTTATAACTTTAACTATAATCTAATATACACAGGGTGTTGGAGTAGTTTGAGTATGTATGTCACATCCCGCTTCCCAAAGGGCAGAAACGTTGATATAGAATGGTCCGCAACCTAACTGTACTAAGGGCGATTTAATTCAACACATTAACGTTAAGCGCGCGTGTGTGTATCATGCAGGAAATGTACCAAAACAAATAATAAAAGCCAAAAGCATTTATTTCCATTAACTGATAATTTTATTACATCACTGGTACTGAAATAAAAAAGATTGTTTATTGTTGGCTATAATGCCCTCAAGTCAATTATTGAATCGCAGGCATGCGATTGCGATGATTGAGGGAGGACCTATACGGATAGAACAGTCTTACTCAAAATGATAGTATACTATCTGGTTTGTCTTTATCATCATGTACATACTTTATATGGTATTACAGATCACTATTATATGTTGATAGAGCTCATAGGATTCTTACTTGACTACCAGCATTATGATGGCGATCATATACATGGGAGCTGGGTGGTCTATAAACACATCCTTAAATGTCCCTAGTCGTGGGAGTTTCGAGACTGGGTATCGATACTCCAGAGTAGACTAGTGTATACTGATCTAGACCTCGACGAGAGACGGTGGCCAGGTCTCACAAGCCATTGGTATTAGTTTGTTCACCTAAGATAGTGTACATGTGCTCATTGGGTTATGAGTACACTGGATGGACTCGCCGGAAACCTGCTAGTTGGTACTATACCTACTGTCAGATAGCAGTTCTCAGGTGACATGTGTACAGGTTAGGCTGTCAACCTGAGATCTTCATTTGTCTCGTGTGAGTTCCTACTGTGCTTTGATTACTACCCTACCACGGCTCAAAAGAGTCGTGCAAAAAGGTTTTAGTTGGGTACAGTCCCAAACCACATGGAGGCAGTGAGCGGATCATTGTGGATTCGTCTCTCCCGGTATTGGGGGTTGATGTCGCGTTGTGCATGGGTGGCCATCACCAGAAATCCATGGCCAAGGTAGTCGAGAATTACTGATGTGGATGAGTAGTTTCTCAGTTAGTGATGGGCTTCATACTGACACGAAATGTCACGTTAGTAGGGGTCTGACTTTATCCACCCCCTACACTCGATATGCGATACTCTTAGACGAACAGAACGGACTGTATGAATATTGTCACGAACAGGCTCAGTAGGGGTCAGGATGAGTTTACTCGTCGGCCTTCTTTTCGCTCAATACCTGGGTAGCCGTTACGCACAGCTAGTGACGCTGATGTGCTTGTGGTTAAACCTAATTCTAGCGTATTGACGAGTCTTTAGAGTCCCAAACAGAGGGTTTCTCTGCTTCGGGCGAAACAATGTAGAGGTCGTATGGTTTTACGACAGGATTCAACCATATACATGCACTTATGCACGTATCAGGATTCAAACGGATAATACTAGTGGGCTTTTAAGCCCAATTCTAGTATTATATTATTGGACTATTTCGTTCTTTTGTATTCGTATTTTTCAGAATACGGATACGGGTATGTATATTCAGATGAGGGGTATTCTTGTAATTTATTACAAGGTGCTTCTAGAAGATGCCACCTCATTTAGTTTTAACCATTTATTATTAAATGGTTAATGAGGTGGAGGATGAGGTGTTGTCTGCATTTATTGTAGCATGGCTTTGCAGTGACTCATGGTTACTATTCTAACATGCTTGATATTTGTTTGTTGTGAGATATTTTGGAGACTTGAGATATTTATTGGATACTTCATTATTGCTCACAACACAACACAAAACACTTAGTCATTTTTCTTGAGTTGGCCTCACACTCTCATCCTCAAGCTTCTTCTTCTACTTCCATCTTTCAAGTCTCATGTGTTGAGAAACTTAGGGTGTTTGGAGACAAATTAATCCATCATTAGATTCTACATCCTCTAGGCTATCTGGTTTAGGAAATTAGGTACCCTAGTTACCTCGGCTATAAGGTTGGAGCTCGAAATACAAATCTCCAGGTGGACCATCTTCGATGGAGGAAGACCGGAGATTAAGCTTGATCATAGAGGCCTCTAGGAGCTTAGGATAATGGTTAAAGACCGAATGACACGGATCATTCGGTATAACCTTTCTAAACTCCTATATATATAGTTTGCTAGATTGGGGTTAATGGTCGATCCGTATTATGGGTTTGTTCTAGCGCCAGTTTTGAAAAAATTTGTTCCGCAATCGGCCACGGTTTGATGGCCAGGACGCTGGCATAACCCAACATGGTATCAGAAACAACCCATAAACCCTATACTAGCAGTTTAAACGATGTTTAAAGTATCGAAACCGAAACAACTCCGAAACAATACCTTATATATTCCAATTTCTGTCGATTTTAAATTGGTCTTCAAAAATTATTTAAACAATTGCAGAAAACTATTATTGCGACAACTAGAACACCTACCAAAAACGAGACTATAACTCCTTAGTACGGCCGGCGAGACCGGCCAAAAACCCGGCATCGCTGGTTTTCTTAAGAAGTTGAGGCTTGGGTTTTTGCCTGTGTTCTAGTCTCTGGAATATTGGTTATATGGTATTGTTTGTTTTTTCCCAGATTGCATTTTATGTTATCTTATGTTTGGAGGCAATACGGAGTATTTCGAAGTCACTATTTTTAACACTGTTTAAAATTTTTCAGTACATACATTACTATCTGCGATCGTGAATATCATTAGATCTGAACAACTCGTCTAATTGCTATATGTTCTTTTAGATGGGTTTGCAAAGATGACATTCACGTTGATGTTCTGTGCTGTGCTGAGGTTGTTGCTAGATTGTCGTGGTGGATAGCCAGTGGTGCAATGGTAGTTATACAATTCAGATTTATTTGTACATTTGATATTGCGGGATGAGCGTCCGATATGTGGACTGCCGTCTCTGCCAGTTTGTATATTATTTGTTTGGAGCACGACCGGGTTGAGGTCGATGCCACCTTTGTACATTTTTTCTGTACTAGGATTATCCCAAGGCGGAGTGCACGAATAGCCGGGTTCTAGAGGGCAACGGGTCCGCATCTCATGGTGTTGAGACGAAGGGGGCCTCATTCTATAATTGGTGGGCTATTCGCCGCACTCGTAGGGGGTACAGGTTAACCCACGGAGGGGTGCTCAAGTTACCGGATTTCGTGAAGTGCTGGCTGGCCCATTCACTTTGTTGATTGGGGTTGCCTCACTTCTGGATTTGGCAGGTAACTTGCCGTGCTCGTCGGGATCTAGGTTTTCATTGCATAGGCTATCCACACGACATGGAGCGTTGGGTCTCATTTGCGGCTCAAGTGAAACCCGAGGCTCCAGGATTATCCACCATTCTGTGTTGCTGGCTGAGATTCTGTGATGTTGCTTATATCATGCCTGGGACGAATGTTATATATATTTATATATATACTAGTAGAAGTTGTATATGTTTTGCACCCACGCTAGTCCAACCCCCGCTCTGCTGTTAGTTAAGTAACCTAACGGGTGATGACGGGGCCCAGTGGCAAATGCGAATGGTATATACGTACATTTTATTTTCTTTCCTTTATCTGGTGTGATATGTTTAATTGATAGGACTGCATTAATTCCGATTAATGCAAGGAAAACAAACCTATATATGATGTTGTTAGAACCAAGTTTTTTTTAAAAAACTAACATTACAGACGTTTACTTTTGCTTTGCACAATGCTATTCGGTTATGAATATCCAGCACCTCATTCGATGAGGCTAGAGCCGAGATCTCTTTATCGGGAGTGACCTCTTGAGCAAAAGTTTGCATCAGGGTAATAACTTCAGTATAGTTGATTCTTTTGCTTTGTATCGTGGTATTCAGTTTAGAATATCCTGCACCTCATTCGATGATGAAAGAGCCAAGATCCCTTCACAGGGAGTGACCTCTTTAGCAAATTTTTTCGCCACTATATACTTGTAAAACCACTCGGTTCTTTCAACGATATCAAGTTCATTGCGTTAAAGGTTTTTCACCAAAAACCAGCCGTAGCCCTCCGTCGTTCGAATAAGAAGCACATAGTATTCATGCGGTGTTTGTTGACCAAAGTCAAGGCATCATGTATGGTAGATATCTGTTGCTCATTCGTAGCATAGATATATGCATTGGTTTAGGAAAGTCGTACCTTGTTGGACAAAGTCAAGGGTGTGTGCGGGTGGATCTACATCAATCAGGATAACGACAGGAATAACTTGACTTGCGTGTTATGATTTGTTGGCCAAAGTCAAGGTCATAAGCGCTTGGGGTAAAAATCACATCGGGGGTTTCAAACATACAGGAAACTTGCCAGGCATATGCATACCTTCCGGAGTGTAGTGACTTGAGTGTCTTCCATCAAATTATCATACGATGATAGTTGGATCCCGATTCCCACTGATTAGTACTCCTCGGATGATTTTAGATGATCCCGACTAATTCTCCTTTTAAGGTTTGAGGAAACAGTGGGAGCCATCCTGATTAGATAAAGTGATTAACCATTCTAATCTAGGTTAAAGTGCACGCTGAGTGTTTCTTTTCTCTCTCTCTTTGGCAGCAACCATGGCCCGACCTTAAACTAAAACTCATGAACCAAATTAACCGAACCTTCTTAAAACACTTTGGCTTTTGGATTGTCACGAAGTCACATATATCATTGTCAATCCTACACCCCTTTTGCATTTCTCCAGAACACTTCATATCACTACGAAAATCCATATAGCTTGGATATGCCATCGTATAGTTACATACGAACTCGAAGGAACTTGTTCCAGTTCGAGGATGGATTATGGTTCTGAAGAAATTGAATAGGATTATTCGGTTGTTTTTTCCCTTTACCTTCTCTCAGGTTGCGAAAGCTCCTCGTATTAGGAGAGTACACCTATTGCGCTTATTGGATAGTCTTCTTCCAAACCATAGGCTGGTGCCGAAAGATAGGGAAGGAAAAAAACCAATTAGTCTAAGTGTGGTGTACAGAAGGTAATAAGTAAAGACATATAAAAGGATTAGAATAAGGGCAAAGAAAATTGCGACTACTATCATTCATGACAAAACCGAGTATACCCCTGCCACTCCTGCATCTACTTTGGATTTCTCCAGAACACTTCATATCACTACGAATATCCATATTGCTTGGATATGACATCGTATAGTTATAGACGAACTCGAAGGAACTTGTTTCAGTTTAAGAATGGATTCTGATTCAGGAGAAATGGAATAGGATTATTCAGCTGGCTTTTCTCTTTACCTTCTCTCAGATTGCGAGGGCTTTTGGTATTTAGGAGAGTATACCATTTACACTTATTGGATAGTCTTCTTCCAAACCATAGGCAGGTGCCGAAAGGTAAAGAAGGAAGAAAACCATTTAGCATAAGGGTGGTGTACAGAAGGTTATAAGTAAAGATAAATAAAGGGATTGGAGTGAGAGTAAGGAAGTATACGGTCACATTCATAAATCAGGATAGTGGAAGAGGCATTACTAGGGATACCCGGTTACCCCTTCGAAACATTTTCATGTTTCAGTTTAACTGTGCAATATTAATTGAAAACTGTTTTCCCAATTAGATTATAACTCCAGGGTATGTATTTACCAGACTTGATTCTCATATCTGTATGGCATTACGGATGGTGAGTGGGAGTAAGATATTTGGAATTGGGTGATTAGATCCTCTGTATATCGGAATTTTTTGTAATTAGTGATATTTGAGGAAATCACCTGGGTTTTGCCTAACGTCAAATATTTGATTTTGAATATCCGTTGTTATGCACTAATTTCAAACTGATATATCTGTACGTTTATTTTATAAAGCGAGATATAACTTTTTAGAATTATGTCTATAACATTTACCTGTGTCAGTTGATGGTTAGGTAAGGTGCATTCAATAACGGTGTAATTCTTCTTAACCATAGTACAGTTTTTCAACTTACGACGCACAGGGTTTGAGTTGTTAGACTTATGGGACTTATACAAAGTATTGTATGTTGTCTGGTGTCCGTTAGGGCAAAGGGGTTGGTACTCGGACTATATTCTGTTTACTCATGACTTCTCCAGTTCTAGACAAGTATTTCGTTGAAATAAAAGATCTAGATATTGAGAAGATATAGGTATAAGAATAAAGTAGAGAACCATATGTTTCAAGACAAAGGGTTGGTACTCGTACTATATTCTCTTTACTTTTGACTTCTCTAGTTTTAGACAAGTATTTCATTGAAATATAGGATCCAAGTTTTGAGAAGTTATATGCATAAGATTAAAGTAGAGAACCATTTGTTGCAAGTATCAGGATTCTTCAAGATGATCGAAGATGTAGATACTTGTGTTTGGTATTCCGTTGTAAGTAATAGTTTTGAGAACTTGCTTCTCTTTCAGGTTACTCATTCGTGGATGTATTCCTTGATGGGTAATGTTGTTTAGCCTCCTTCTATTTGGCTGATATGTACTGGACATAGCTGCATGATTTTTGAATCTGGTTCCATTTAAATTAGTGCATTTGTTTCTATATTGTATATAGAATGGTTTCGTATCTTAACGATGTTAAGGTATAAGGAGTTGTCCGGCTGATGCTCAAAACCAGAATCTGGACGAACTCAATGCACGTTTCAGTAGTGGAAGTTTGTGGGTTATCCCGGGCTTCGATTGAAGGGTTACCCTAGCGTCCCGGCCAACTCACATGGCCAAATGCGGAACAAAATTTTTCTTGCGAATAAAACTTGGCGCTAGACTAAACCCTAAAACCGGATCTTTCCATAAAACCTACTTAGCAAAAGAAGAAGTGCTATCTACTATGATAGAAACCTTACCAAACGAACCAAATCCTTCGGTCTTCTTTCTTCATCATTAGCTCCTAGCAAGCGCCTTGAACATGCTTGAACTCCAAATCCGGCTCCATCGGTCCATCGGGATCGAGCTTGTTCTCCGACCTCCTTTTGTCGTAGATGATCCACCCGGGGAGTATGATCCATGGCTCTAACTCTTTGCAATATGTCAAAAGAGCAACTAGAAGACTTGGGATGCTAGTCCAAGTGATCTAGGATATAGTTTTGAGTTCTAAGTGTTCTATCTCTTTCTAGCCTCTTCACTTGTATCTCAACACATGAGAAATGTAGTGAAGAGTAAGAAGATGAAGGTGGAGGAGAAAGCTAGAGGAGGGAGGAGATGAGAGCTCAAGAGAAAAATGAATCAAGCATGAGAGAGAAAATATCACACATAGGTTTTGCATGCCATTTTCTTTCATTAAACAATAGCAACCATGCTTTAATAGTAAACCCAAAATGAATTATAAATTCATTTGACCACTATTGAAGCATGGTCACCTCTTTTCTTCCCATACCCTTCACTTTACACCTCATTTCCAATTATCAAATAAAAGAGAAATACATAATGAGGTGGCCACCTTCTAGAAGGAAATCTGTAATAAATACGGATTTCAGTCTACTGTACATATATACCGGCAATCAGATAAAAATCCGAACGCCCAAAGAGATAGAATAACACGAAGAACGTAATACTAGAATATATATATCGAAATACATATACGTAAATTATTAACTCAATACCTGATTTAATAATCCGGCTCAAACCCGAACCGGCTAGTATTACCAACTGTCCGATCGAATATCCGAGTACAAAGTACATCAATCGATCGAACCCTGCACGTATCCAATACGGCTACTACATCATTTCGCCTGAATCAGGAAAACCCTCTGTGTGGGACTCTAAAGACTCGACAGTACTCTGGCAGTGGGTTTAACCACAATCACGTCGGCGGCACTAGCTGTACGTAACGGCTACCCAGGTACCTGTCGAAAAGAAGGCCGATGAGCAAACTTATCCGGATCTCCTACCGAGCCTATCCGTGACAATATCCGTACAGTCCGGTCTCTTCGTCAAAGAGTATCGCATAACGGTCTAGGGGATGGTGAATTTCAGACCCTAATAACCTGATAAGTCGTGCCGATGTGGCTCAGGACCAATCCGGGAAACTACTGATCAACCTATCAGTAAATCCCAAGTGCCTTGGCCAAGGTCTTATGGTCCTGACCAATCGAATCACAGTACGATATCGACTCCCTATACCGGGAGAGACGAATTCCAGACAATCGCTCACTGCCTCTATGTGGCTCGGGACTGAACCCAACCAAAACCTGTTTGCACGACTTAGTAGAGCCGTGGTAGGGTAGTGATCAAAGTTCAGTGGGAACTCACACAAGACAAATGCCGATCTCGGGTCCAAGGACTAACCTGTACACATGTCACCTGAGAACTTCCATCTGACGATAGGTATAGTACCACATGGAAGTTCTTGGCGAGTCCGTCCAGTGTACTCACCCCAGTGAGCACCTGTATACGATCTTGGGTACATCAGACCAATGGCTGCGGGACCAACCATCCCCCGACAGGGGTAGAAACGTATACACTAGTCTACTCTGGAATATCAATGCCCAGTCTCGATACTCACGCGACTAGGGACCATTTAAGGATATGCTTGTGGACTACCCTGCTCCCACAAGTATGATCGCCATCACAATGCAGGTAGTCAAGCAAGATCCTATGGGGCTTTATCAACATGTAACCGCAATATGTAATAACGAGTATGACATATACCATGTTAAGATAAAGACAAACCATAATAGTATACTACCACATCGAGTCTTCATCAATATGTGCAAGTTAGATATAACAACAACAGAAATAAATACACATATCCTGATAAAGACAAGTCGAATAATATACTATAAAACTGAGCAAGATTGTTCTGTACATACATATCCCTAGTATCCATATATATACATATACAATACTGGCCTCTAGGGCATATACATCCAACATCGACGAGGGTTAACATTCTACCAATAGGAAGATCAATAGTTATAATGTTCTTGACTCGCCACCAGTTTTAATAAAATGGATTCTTTTCAGAAAACATTAATGGGAGTATGGTAGAACTGGAAGTAATTCCAGAACCACAAACGATTACTGAAAATTTAATAGAACCTAAGAATTCAAATGGTTTCGACGATCCATTAGCCACTTCGCAGATTTGGTGGGTAGAGGTATTTCGGTATCCTCAAAGACGGTGACATGGAGGTTTATGATTATCCATACTTACCATTGCTGCTATTCTAGACTATGAGATCTGACAGGAGAATGGATATAGCGTCGTTCTAAACTAACTTTAGAAGTGCACGTGTATATGACTCTGCCGAAGGATTGTTATAATCAGTGGGAGCAATGGAAGCATAATGGGCAAGTAGATTATGTCTATTTATAGACTAAAGCAGGTATAGCGGAGATAGATCATCTATTTTTGATGCAACAGTCATAGAGTTTGACTTCATCAGAATAAGAGATGGATCTGGTAAGAAGGTGGTAGGGAGTGATGTCTTGGTATTTGGATGACATGCACTAAATAGGAAGAGATCTTCCTTTACTACGATCGGTTATACTGTGGTTGTCACAAGTGGTTTCTCCACATAAGATATGGATAAAATATCAGGGATTCTGGTGACTATATCTATTTTTTTAGATCTTGATTTAGGAAGTGTTCCCATTCGGGTACTTTGACATTATTCTAAAGTGTTATAGAATGGACGACTCCTGGCGTGATGGTGTACCCGTAGGTAATGGGGTCACCCTTTCTAAAGAGATGTCTTTAAGACTGATGAAGAGAGAGATTTGCATGATTGGCATATCACTTGCTTAGGCAATTGAGTCAATCATGAGATGTTGAGTACAACACCAGATATTGATTTTGCACTAGCTGCAATAAGTATATATTATTCCAATTCTGGAGAAACGTTGGGAAGCAGTTATGAACATAAGTGGATGTTCTTGGGATATGGTAACGGCAACCTCCTTCGGGAGACGGTTATCATTTCTGGCTTCCAAAGTGACCTGGATGATAGAGTGGTTGTCTGAGTTATAGTTTTCCCTCTTTTGAGGGACAATATGTTAGACAGGTGGTCCAAGAGGATACTGTGGAAGGCATGGCGCAGGATACTGATTAAATTCAGTGGATGATACAGTCTAAGAAGTTTGTTGGATTTGGAGTTCATTTGTGAACTGGGTCCCATCAGATATCCAGACAAATTCTAAAACAGGTATTGCTCATTTCGGGAGATAGCCTTTCTCTGCGAAGTTGAGATATAGAAAGAAACATTGGAGCTGATCCACTCACTGAGCCTATTTCTCAAACACAATAGTTCACAAACGAGCTTTACGAAACTAATTAGTAGAGAAGTTGGATGTTCGGTAATCACACGAGCTGTGAGTATGCGACACGCAATAATTAGCCTTAAGTGCAAGTGGGAGATTGTTGCTATAGTGCCCTTAAGTCAATTATTGAATCGCAGGCATGCGATTGCGATGATTGAGGGAGGACCTATACGGATAGAACAGTCTTACTCAAAATGATAGTATGCTATCTGGTGTCTTTATCATCATGTACATGCTTTATATGGTATTACAGATCACTATTACATGTTGATAGAGCCCATAGGATTCTTTCTTGACTGCCAGCATTATGATGGCGATTATATACGTGGGAGCTGGGTGGTCTATAAGCACATCCTTAAATGTCCCTAATCGTGGGAGTTTCAAGACTGGGCATCGATACTCCAGAGTAGACTAGTGTATACTGATCGACACCCCGACGAGGGGCGATGGTCAGGTCTCACAAGCCATTGGTGTTGGTTTGTTTACCTAAGATAGTATACAGGTGCTCATTGGATTATGAGTACACTGGACAGACTCGTCGGGAACCTGCTAGTTGGTACTATACCTATTGTCAGATAGCAGTTCTCAGATGACATGTGTACATGTTAGTCTGTCGACCTTAAATCGTCATTTGTCTCGTGTGAACTCACACTGTGCTTTAATTACTACCCTACCACGGCTCAAAAGAGTCGTGCAAACAGGTTTTAGTTGGATACAGTCCCGAGCCACATGGAGGCAGTGAGCGGATCGTCGGGGATTCGTTTCTCCCGGTATTGGGGGTTGATGTTGCGTTGTGCACGAGTGGCCATCACCAGAAATCCTTGGCCAAGGTAGTCGAGAATTATTGATTTGGATGAGTAGTTTCTCAGTTGGTGATGAGCTTCAAACCGACACGAAATGTCGCGTTATTAGGAGCCTGATTTTATCCACCCCCTAAACTCGATATGCGATACTCTTAAACGAACAGACCGGACTGTACGGATATTGTCACGGACAGGCTCAGTAGGGGTCAGGATGAGTTTGCTCGTCGGCCTTCCTTTCGCTCAATACCTTGGTAGCCGTTGCGTACAGCTAGTTCCGCTGATATGCTTGTGGTTAAACCCACTGCCAGCATATTGAAGAGTCTTTAGAGTCCCACACAGAGTGTTTCCCTGCTTCGGGCGAAACGATGCAGATGTCATATGGTCTTACGGCAGGGTTCAATCATATACGTGCACTTGTGCACGTATCAGGATTCAGACGGATAATACCAGTGGGCTTTGATTTAAGCCGGATTCTAGTATTATATTGTTGGATTATTTCTTCCTTTTGTATTTGTATTTTTCGGAATACGGATACGGGTATGTATATACAGATGAGGGATATTCTTGTAATTTATTACAATGTGCTTCTAAAAGATGACACCTTATTTAGTTTTAACCATTTAGGATTAAATTGTTAATGAGGTGGAGGATGAGGTGTTGTGTGCATTTATTGTAGCATGGCTTTATAGTGACTCGTGGTTACTATTCTAACATGCTTGATATTTATTTGTTGTGAGATATTTTGAAGACTTGAGATATTTTGGAGACTTGAGATATTTATTGGATGCTTCATTATTGCTCACAACACAACACAAAACACGTAGCCATTTTTCTTGAGTTGGCCTTACACTCTCATTCTCAAGCTTCTTCTTCTACCTCCACCCTTCAAGTCTCATGTGTTAAGAAACCTAGGGTATTTGGAGACAAATTAATCCATAATTAGATTCTACATCCTCTAGGCTATCTAGTTTAGCAAACTAGGTACCCTAGTTATCTCGGCTATAAGGTTGGAGCTCGAAATACAAATTCTCAGGTGAATCAACTTCGATAGAGGGAGACCGGAGATCAAGCTTGATATGGAGGCCTCTAGGAGCTTGGGATGATGGTTAAAGACCGAAGGACACAGATCATTTGGTATAATCTTTCTAAACTCCTATATATATAGTTTGCTAGATTAGAGTTAATGGTCGATCCGTATTATGGGGTTGTTCTAGCGCCGGTTTTGAAAATTTTTGCTCCGCAATCGGCCACGGTTTGATGGCCATGGCGCCGGCATAACCCAATATTTATTACATCAAGGAACGGAATGCTAAGGCCTAAACAGGCGGGCAAAAGGAAAAGTAAAATCGCTAATCCTAGTAATCGGATGTCAGCTCCGCAAAATCATCATCGGCGGGCTCCACTCCTTCATCGTCTTCTCGAACCTCGTCCTCATCTAACGGACATCTCAGGGGTAAAGAAAATGAAAAGAAAGTCCTTCAGCGAGTTGCACTCGAGTAGGATTGCCTCATAAGGAAAATACGTAAAGAAGATATTGTATACAGTGCATTATGTCATGTGAGTGAACCTCAATGGGTATCTACTAAGTATTGTAATTGTTTCAGTCTGATTAAACAAGAGAACTCAGTTCGTATGATCATTCCGTTGTATTCAATAATTACGGA
Organism: Agapanthus africanus; assembly: GCA_030015575.1. Taxonomy (NCBI): domain Eukaryota; kingdom Viridiplantae; phylum Streptophyta; class Magnoliopsida; order Asparagales; family Amaryllidaceae; genus Agapanthus; species Agapanthus africanus. Next base: position 681,952,256 of record CM057344.1, read on the forward strand.
TTAGTGTCAGTGCATAGTTCATTTAAGCAAGGAATTTCAACAGTTGTATATCTCACCCGTAATATCGGGATCTTCTAAATCATGCCACCCGTAATATCGGGATCTTCTCAACATACCGGTCACCCATTGTCACACCCCACTTCCCAAAATATGGAATACGAGGGGTGACTAGGCTAGAATGCTCCTACGGTCAAAGAATAATCCCGTTGTAGTCACACTTCGGTTTCTAACATTACATGATAATCGGTAAACACAACACGTAAGTAAAAGAAATCATAGCTCCCAACTTTATTACATTTAATCAACAGTTTCAAGATACAATTATTCGCATGAAAGAAACAACTAACCAAAAGAAATAACAATATCCATATTGCAAGTACAAGGCGATAGCGCTGGTGTCGCAGTCTAAATCTCCGCGGTCTCGAATGGCAAGTCCTGCTCCTGTGCTGGGTCCACTTCGTCCTCTGAGCATGCACACTCAGGTCGTCAGGGCGACACATATAGCAATATATATATATATATATATATATATATATATATATATATATATATATATAGTCTGTGTGTGTACTACGATATTAAGTATGAAATGAATGGCAGAATACAATAACATGAGAATATGGAATATCAAGTGAATGTGCACAGTATAGTATATGTATCATGTCAGCAATCCATGCAATGTGTATGTTGTTACCTATCAGTCACTAAGTAAATTGAAATAAATCTGTGGAAAAGGATGCTTGTGTTTAACAAGGGTCTCGTGCATGTCCGAGACTACGGTCCGCTGTTACCCGGGACATAACCCTGTAGCCGTGCCGCTAGGCCCACGTCCTAATATATATATCGCTAATATCGAATGATCATCCTCTAAGTCATTGTATCTCGCTAAATACGAGTTTTATTCCACCTCGATTTCTCTATTTTCCCAGGCTATAGTATATGTTTAGGTATTAGATAGGTTGTGAACAAGTACATATCACTTTCACTTTCAGTCACGCTTTCGCTTATCAATATGACCTTCAATCACGGGTTCACTATCGTACTTGTCACAACCCGGTCACTAACACTTATCTATCAACAATGCAAATCAGTCGCCAAGTCACAATGTAAACAATCACTATGCACTGGGTATAAAACTAACACATATTAAGGTAGAAATTCACTGAACATATGTCCACTAAATTATGACGGCCAACACTATATGACTTGCAAAATTCACCATAAATCACACGTGTAGAATCGTCCAAAAAAATACCGAAGGCATATGAAGTATACATGATTATCTAAGCGGTAAAATTAGTTTCATGTCAATAGGAATTCGGGTTAAGGATTTATCATCATTTTAAATCAGCGATTAGTTGCTGGAATTCCAGTTTCAGAACAGGAAGTCCAACATCACGCCCAGTTTACTACAGATTGTGTTTAGATTCAGCTGATATTCCAGTTGAATAAAACCTAGTTCAATCTGTTAGGTTTCTAACGCATCAAGCGGATCTATGATAGCCTTAGTGCACTAGGAGATATGTTATGTTTATTGTCACGGTATATAAACGGTCACTACAGAAAACTGCCGGACACGTCGACAAACTAAAATAGAATTAAAATATCAAATGACAGAAAACTGAATGAGACCAGAACCATAAGTTAGCTGACTAAATTATCTACACGACGATATAGGACTCCGCTTATTTTTAGTTTTACGTAGAGATGTACAAGCGCTAAATTCATGTATCAAGACGAAATTCTGCTTTAGGCTAAAGTCCAAAGCCGTATTTCCAATTAGTTTTCATCATCGTTTTATGGCAGTATAGAAATATAAAACACAGGGGGTTCTAGTTTATCAAGTCGGATTCGAAATTAGCCTTAGAACATCTCGTTTCGATTTATTTTTAATTTAATGTAGATTTTAGAACGTGGCATGTGGGGTGAATACCGGATTTAACGTCGCCTTTTTGGGGCGACATTTCATGATGATAATCTCAATATTTTTACCCTAAATCTCTAAACAATAGTCATTAACAGTAACGGAATTCGACGATCATGAAACATGAACATTTTAAGTAGGATTTTAATTTGGGTAACATATCGAACACCAAGGTTATATGTGCGGGTATCCACCAAACATCGGTTTCATTTAATTGATCAAAAAGAGATTTAATTCATATAAACTCTAAACGATAATGATATGGAAAAGCAGACTCGAGTTGTGTTCCATTCAATATAGTCATTAACGAGGGATCATTAGAAAATGATTTGATTATAATTTATCGATCTACTTATAAATAGATATGTATTTATGCACAAAATCGATTATCATTATCAATTTGATTAACTAATGCATTAGCATGAATAAGCAAGTGATTGATTTTCACTTTCCTCGAGACGATATCGGCACGACAACAACGACGATGGCAATAGTACGGCACGTTCACGGCAGCGACGGCGACAAGCTCAGCTCGGCTATGGGGTTCTGAACTTGGATGTTGGCTAGAGCGGCGATGTAGGGAGGTTGCTAAGGTGAGGTCGACGACGACTGACGGAGAAGGTGACGGTGGTGGTCACCGAAGGCAGCGGCGGCGGCCTCGGTGATGAGTGAGGGCTATGGTGATGGGTTTGGAGAGAGGAGAACGGTGATGGTGAGGATTGAGGGTGATGAGAAGTAGCTGGGCTCGTCGTGATCTTTGGAGGTAGCCGTGGTGGTGGGAAGAGGTCGCCGGAGAAAGGAGGATTGGTGAGCGGAGGACGGAGGCAGAGGAGCGGGGGTAGCATGGTGAGGAGCTCAAGGTAGGCAACGGTGGAGTGGGGTATGGGGATCTCGGTAATGGAGGTTTTCGTTGGTGTTGGCAGTGGTGTTGGTGATGGTGGTCGGGGTTGGCTTGGAGGTTGCAGCGAAGATCGGTAGACGTGGCGGCAATGTCGGAGACGGTAGGTGTATAGTGGTGGCAGGGAGGAAGCCGGAGATGGTGGTCGCAACGGTGCAGAGGAGGTAGCCGGTGAAGTTTAGAGAGATAGAACAAGATAGAGATGGTGAGATGAGAGAGATAGAGACGGGGAGAATTAAAGAGAGAGAGAAGCGGGGATTTAGAGGAAGGGATCTCGAGGGTTATTGAGGGCGAGGCTTCATCAGTTCCTAAGGGGATCTTTGCGAGGAAGGAGGAGCTCGATCGCGAGGAAGTGGGAGGAGAAGAAAAAGAGAAGGAAGAAAGAAGGGGTTGGTCGGGTCGAGTCGAGTTTGGGGTTTGGGTTAAGGTGTTGGGCCTGAGCTAGCGTGGGTTTGGGCTAGGGAATTGGGTTAGGGTTTTAATTTAGGAGTTAGGTTAAAAGAAAAGGAAAAAATAGAAATAGAGAAAGTTGGGAAAGTTTGGAAAATATTTATTAAAAAAATATGAAAAAATTTACAAGGAACTGGGGATTTACACTCGTAATATCAGGATTTTCGAAATCAGGTCACCAATAATATCGGGATCTTCTTTATGTATTCCATACCTAGGTTCACACGGCTAACCCAATCCGTTCTAGATGTTATAAGTTGTGTTCAGTATAGTATCGTTAAATTGATTGGACTTTTATCATAAACCATGGTAATTTAACGTAAATATCTTTTTATTAAAGGTCATGGTATTTTATTGTATTTATGTTTTAGAAAAACACATTCGTATTGTATTTATTTTCATATGAGGAACCATGATATTTTATTTAAGATTGCACAATTTTCATAACATTTATTCTAATATTATAGAGATCAAGAGTTACTTAGAGTTCTTTATTGATCGGTTTTCCCGTGAAGGCGTCACTATCAACCTCGCTGTTCTCGGGGTGTGCGATAATTTGCACCATATACAAAGGAGCCGTTATAAAGAGTTGCAGGAGATGCAATATCCAAAAGAACCCGGTACCATCTTAGATCGAGAGAGTTTAACGTTAAAAGTTCTCTTTTCGAAATTAGGGGTAGTTTTAATATAACAGTTGTTTAGAAAAGTTCATTGCATTTGTCACGCCCCGTTTCCCAAAAGAGTAGTAACGGCACATGACAAGTCCGCAACGTATTTATTTCGAGGAGGTCATTTCTCAAAACAAATACGTTAAACGTAATGTAAGCAGTATAACAATGAAAAGAATAGACAAGTGAAAATAAAATTCAACCACTTTGTATATTTACATTCCCAACTTTATAAGGTTTAAACTGATACATGATGTCTGAAATAAAAAAATAAATAAAAATTCTAAACATGTGGCTTACTTGAAAAGGAAAGCTGGAAAAAAAAACTGAAGATTGGCTTTTGCTGTGAACTGGTTGTAGTCATCTGGAGTCGGTTCCACCTCCTCAGTCTCTAGATCATCTGACGAACATTCCAAAGAAACAAAGATGGATAGAATGCCCGTCAGCGAAATTGCGCTCGGTAACTCCCAAAAGAGATGTGTAATATATTAGTGCAGGATGACATGTAATATAATATAAATGAAAATCGTATATGTGAACAAGTATAGTAATATATATGGCAACTATGTAAGCATGGAAAACAAATATAATATGGTCATGGAGTGTAGGTATAGTGAACATGAAGTGAATATAAGTGTCCTAAAAGGGTCTCTAAAATGGTGAATTTAACTAACGTGAGTTCAAGTGTGAATGTTAACCGAATCTCAAGAGTATTCTCGAACCCAAGGCTATCGTCCAGGAGTAAGGAATCACGGGCCCAAAAGTGTTAGTGATATATGCCCTAGAGGCCATTATTGTATCATACTGGATTGTATATTACTTAATGGGAGTTTGGGATATACACGGATATAGTAACAGTCTTGCTCGAAATGGTAGTATGCTACATAGTTTGTTTCCGTCTCAATATGTGCATGTGTTGCTTTTAGCATATCGCTTATACATATTGGTAGAGCCTTTAGGATCTTTGCTTGATTACCAGCGTTGTGATGGCAGACACACTAGTGGGGGCTGGGTAATCTATAAGCACATCCTATACAGGTCCCTAGTCGTAGGGTTATCGAGACGGGGCATCGATACTCCACTGTAGACTAGTGTATACGCTTCTTATCCCAGCAGGAGAAATGGTCTGTCCCACAGCCATTAGTACGTCGTACTGGAGATAGTATGCAGGTGCACATTAGGTTATGAGTACACTGGACGGGACTCGTCAAGAACTGTTGGTGGGTATTATACCTATCGTCGGGTAGCAGTTCCCAGGTGACATGAGTACAGCTTAGTATGTCGACTTGACATTGCTCCTTCGCCTCGAGTGTGTTCTCACTGTACTTTGATTACTATCCTACCACAGCTCAAAGGAGTCGTGCAAACAGGTAGTAGTTGGGTGCAGTCCTGAAGCACTTGGCGGCAGTGGCGGTTAGATAGGATTCGTCTCTCCTGGTATTGGGGGTTGATATCGCGCTGTGTTCGGAAGGCCATTACACAAAGTTCTTGGCCAAGGCAAGCGATATTTACTGGTAGGTACTCCAGTAGTTTCTCAGGGTGTTTTGGGCTACACTCCGACACGACTTATTGCGCTATTAGGGGTCTGACGATTACCGCCATCCTAGGCCCGATATGCGATACTCTTAGACGAACAGACCGGACTGTACGGAGATTGTCACATTCAGGCTCAGTAGGAGTTCGGATGGGTTTGCTCATCGGCTTTCTTATCGATAGATACCTGGGTAGCCATTACGTGCAGCTAGTACCGCTTGAGGCTTGTGATCAAACCCACTGCCAGCGTACTGTCGAGTCTTTAGAGTCCCACATAGAGAGTTTCCCAGCACCGGGAAAAATGTGTATAGGCCGTATGGTTTTAAGGCAGGGCTCCGATCACGTATGTGCACTTGTTCGCGTATGATGATCGCGCGGATAATACTAGTGGGCTTGGGTTTAAGCCAGATCCTAGTATTACATTGATGGATTGTTTTGTCTCTTTGTATTTGTGTTCTTCGGAATACGGATGCGGGTATGTATATACGGATGAGGGGCATTCTCGTAATTGTTCGGGAAAGCTTCTAGAAGAGTGGACACCTATTAGGGTTTATTCTTTTTGGATTAAACAAAATGGGTGAAGGAAATGAGGTGGATTTGAGTATTGAACCTAACATGGATACTTGGTGACTCATGGTCATGAGTCACCACAAGATATTTGTGAAGGGTTATTGATATTTTAGTGTGATATTCATCTCATAAAATATCATATATTATTCATTCTATCAAAAGAGGGCAGCCAAGCCTAGTCCAAGGTTCACTTCTCCTTTCTCATTTCCTCAAGCCTCTTCTCTTCATCACAAACCCTAGACCTCTCATGAGTTGAGAAACCTAGGGTTCCAAGAGACAAATATCTCCATCTTCTCACTCTACACAACCTAGGACTTCTAGTTTAGCGAACTAGAAGCCGTAGTTATCTCAGATTCGAAATAGGAGCTTAGACTATAGACTCTCGGTGGATCGTCTTTGACTCGAGGAGGCCATCGAGGTAGCCGCGATCTGTTCCGATCCTTGGAGCTGACGACGAGTAGAGGATAGCGATGAAGACCCGAAGGACTTGGTATCGTGAGGTATAACTTCTAACCGAGTAGTTAAACCTCATACAGTATTGAGCTAGGGTTTAGCATCGATCCTGGAGTTTGAGTCGGTGTTGAGACCCTTTGAAAAATCGTTTTTTGAATATTCCGCCTCCCCGCGGACACACGGGGTGCACGACATCGACTTACAGTGGTATCAGAGCCTACTAAACTACAGCTAACAGTTTAGACGAAGTGTAAAACTACGAAACCGAAATAACTCCGAAACACGAAACATAAACTCCAAGTTTCTGTCAAATTTTCCCGAGCCTCTAAATTTTTTTTAAACAATTGCAGAGTGCTCTACTTCTTGTGAGATGAACACACACCATAAACTAGGCATTTTCACTTGATTTGGACCGGCCACATTAGCAAAAAAACGGGTCACCTTTTTTGTTGTGGTGAAATGCTTTGAATTTGGGTCCGTGTTCTAGTTGCTTGGATATGAGGTCTCAGGTGTCGCTTGTTTTTGCCAATTTAGGATATAATGTTATCTTTTTACTGTGGCAATACGGAGCGTTTCGAATTCGTAGTTTTAACGTCGTTTAAAGTTTTAAGTTGTGATATATGTGTTTGGAAACGTTGACTAATTGCTATTCGTCGATTAGTCGGGGTTGCACATATCTGTGTTGCTGTTCTTGTTGGTTTGTGTATATGAACTTTATTGGATCGTCGTGGATGAATAGCCGGGGATGTGAGATGAGGGTTTTTCATTCTTTCATTCGATATAAAATTGTAATTTGATGTAATATTCTTTTGCGGGGCACATCCGGGTTGAGATTGTAGCCACTGTTGTATTATTTTCTTTTACTATTTTCTGCTCCTAGGATAGACCCAAGGTGGGGTGCACAAACTACCGGATACTTTGAAGTGCCGAGTGGCCTACTCACTTTGATGAGGGAGGTTGCTTTACTTCGGGTATTTGGCGGTTAGTTTGCCGCACCCATAGGGGTCTGGGGTGGGGTTTGGCTATTCATCACAACCGTGTAATCCGTCTCTCGTTACAGGCTTAAACGAAACGCAGATTTCCTAGTATATCCAATATGTTCATCTGTGATCTGGAATGCTTATTATTGCGTCAGAAGAATGTTTATTATATATATGCTATATAGTAGACGTTGCTTATGTTTTTCACCCCCGCTAGTCCAGCCCCCGCTCTGCGTTAGTTAAGTTACCTGACGGTGTTAGACGGGGCCCAATGGCGAATGCGGATGGCATAAGTGGACGTGGTATTTTCGTCTTTTTCTGTGATGATAGGTGTAAATGATGGGACTGCATTATTAATGCAAAGCAAACAAACCAAAGTTGAATCGTTGGAACAAATTTTAAAAGCCACTCGGTTAATTCAAACAGGAGACTTTTAAATGCGGAGCCTAAACCACTCCTTTTAAAAACTATCAGGTTCCTTCGATTATATCAAGTTCACTGCGTTCACGGTTTCGCGAAAACCATTCGTAGCCTTCCGTCATTTCAGTTGAATATTCAGTAGTATTCAAGCTATGTATTTTGACCTTCGCCAAGGCATAGTATTTGGTAGCTGCTGGATATTCATCTGTAGCATAGATAGATGCGTTGGTTTGGGACAGTCGTACTACTATTTTGGCCTTCATCAAGGGTATGTACGGATGGGTTCAAATTAACCTGAACAATGACGGGTAGAACTTGACATGCGACTTATGAAATGTTGGCCTTCGTCAAGGTCATAAGAGCATGAGGCAAAAATCAACATCGGGAGTTTCTAAAGAAACTGAAACTTTCTAGTGCTGCATACCATTTGGAGTGTGATAATGTTAGTAGGATTCCTTCAGAATTATCACACAATGATATTTGGATCCCGATCCTACTGTGAGTATCTTCTACTCCTCGGGAGATTTTTCACTTAACGATCAATGCTATAAACCAAGTAGGTGTCTAGAATAGTGTTAGCGGGGCTACTCCTCCAAGCAAAAGAGGTTATTTAATTAAGGAATTTCGTGAAAGCGTCGTAAAACCTCCCTCGAAGTACCGACACTAGCCCGACTGAAAGGTTAAGCAAGTATTGTACGGCGAGATTAATCCTGACTAATTCTTCTTTTATGGTTTGAGAAAGGATTTAAGAAACAGCGGGAGTCATCCTGTTTAGATAAATTAAAAACCAATCTAAACTTGCAAGAGTATCATGCTGAGTATTTTCTTCTCTCTCTCTCCTAATTGTAGCGACCAGGTGACCAGATTAGGTTACAGTTAGATAATAAAATGACCGAGTTATACTATGTTGACTGGAAAAGTTTTGTCCAGATGTCCATTACCTATGACACGTTGGACCACATCATTACTACTCAAGCCCTCGCCGTCCCAGGTCCAGTTTCCACCGTCACGGAAATTGATATCCGTAAGACAAGGAAAAAAGACTATGTGAATGCCAAGTGCCTCGTGTTGGCCTCAGTTGATGGTGTATACCAGAGGCAGCACGAGAAGATGGACTTAGCTTCTATCTTCTTCCATAACAGTTTTATATAGAGAGCAATCTCGTATCGCGAGATATGAGACCTCGAAAGAATTGCTTCAAGCGAGATTGGTTGTCGGGCCATCTGTAGGGGACCACGTCCCTACAATGATCAGCTGTATTAAAACAGCTCACCGACCTGGAGACTACGTTGGAGAACGAGCCATGTACTGATTTAATTCTACAATCCCTACCTTCCACTTGCGCACAGAGGAAGAAAGTTATACTTCCGGTTGAGGGCACCTTGAAGGAAACCAGGGAGACACCCGCTCTGTTTATTAGGGAATCTTCCTCTTCTGGATCCACGGCGAAAGCCAAGGGTGAGAAAAAGAAGACCTCTATAAAGCCGATAGGCGGTGTTAGTAAGATAGAAAGAAAAGGCAGGGCAAAAGTTTCGGGGTTAACAGTGGGGAAGGAGGGATGTTCCTATTTTCATGGAAAAGGGCGTTGGCGGAAGGGATGCAGGGCTTGGAAAGCCAGAATCCATGATCCGAAGTATGTTGTGGCTTCGACTTCGGGTGTGTTTGTGATTGAAAACGGTCTGTCAATTAACTCTACTTCTTGGGTACAAGATACCGGATCAGGATCTCTTATCTTTAATTCATTACAGGTTTTGAGAAACCGTAGAGTTATCAGGGCAGGTGATATGACTCTCAGGGTTACTAACGGAATGAGCGTAGACGCTGTATCCGTAGGGTATATCACCTAGGATTGACAAGTGGGCAGATATTGATTCTACATAACTGTTCGTGTGTACCTAGTATAGTTTGTAAGCGATGTGGTCCACATCCACCTAAATCAAAGTCTGATTGGGTCAGGTACACTAGAGAACGGTATATACGTGTTAAATCAAGCTTAGGTTTTTAACGTCCAGAACACACTTAAAAGAAAGTCTCCAGAATTAAATAAGGGTTTCTTATGGTATTGTAGACATGGTCACATCAATGAAACACGGTTGTCGAGGTTACATATAGAGGGATATTTAGATCCGTTTTAATATCAGTCTTATGCAACTTGTCAATCTTGTCTCATAGGAAAGATGACAAAGACTCCGTTCACTGGACACGGAGTAAGAGCGAGCGAGCTCTTAGGACTTATACACAGCTATGTGTGTGGTCTAATATCTACAGATGCACGAAATGGTTATTCCTATTTCATTACTTTTACGGATGATTTCTCTAGGTTAGGACATGTCTTCTTGATGAAGCATAAATCCGAGGCCTTTTAGAAATTCCTAGAATATAAGAATGAAGTGAAAAAACAAACAGGCAAAAGTATCAAGACACTGAGATCTGATCGATGTGGTGAATACTTAATTGTCGAGTTCCTGGGTTACTCAAAAATGTATGGAATTTTCTCTCAGCTTACTCCTCTATGCACACCACAACACTGCGTTGTATCGGAAAGGCGGAACCGAACCCTATTGAATATGGTTCTATGATGAGTAATGCTCATTTACCGCGATTCTTCTGAGATTATGCACTAGAATCAGTTGCATATCTTTTGAATAAGGTTCCTACCAAGATTGTGCCTACCACACCATATCAGATGTTGAGTGGGAAGAAACCCTATCTTCAGTATCTGAAGATATAGGGATATCCGGCTTTTGTCAAAAAGCAGTATGCGGACAAGTTCGAGGCACGCTCAGTACTGTGTAGGTTTGTGGGATACCCAAAGAACTCCAAGGGGTATTTTTTCTATTACGCAGAGGAACAAATGGGTTTTTGTTCCTTGTCATGCCTACTTTTTAGAAAATCAATTTTTTGAAAAAGGACTAGTGGGAGCGTAACAGAACTGGAAGAAATTCCAGAACCACAAACTATTACTGAAAGTATGGTGGAACTAGAGGTTTCAAAAGAACAGGACATCCCTGCGCCAATCCGCAGGACTAGTAGGCAGTCTCATCCGCCCGAGAGATACTACGGTTTTCTCATAGACGAGGATAAAGAGGATTGCATCATTGACAACGATGAGCCAACTAGCTTCCAGCAAGCCATTCAGAGCGGCAACTCGGTAAAATGGCTGGATGCAATACGGACCGAGATGGAGTCTATGTACATCAACAAAGTATGCACTTTGAACATTGCTCCAGAAGGGGTAAAACCCGTAGGCTGCAAATGGATCTTCAGAAAGAAGATTGGTGTAGATGGACAGGTTGAAACCTATAAGGCAAGACTTGTTGCAAAAGGTTTTCGTCAAAGACCTGGTTTGGACTATGATGAAACATTTTCTCTAGTGTCTATACTCAAATCCATTCGGATACTTCTTGCCACTACTGCCTTCCAAGATCTTGAGATCCGGCAGATGGACGTAATGACCGCTTTTCTGAATGGACATTTGGAAGAGTGTGTCTATATGGATCAGCCAGAGGGTTTCAATCAGAGTGGAAGCAGCGGGAAGTGTGCAAGATGCTTAATTCCATTTATGGACTAAAGCAGGTATCGTGGAGTTGGAACATCTGTTTTAATGAGATAGTCAAAAGAATTCGACTTTATCAAAAATCCAGATGAACCATGCATTTATAGTAAGATTGTTGGGAGAACTATGGGATTCCTCATCTAGTACGTGGATGACTTTCACTTGATAGGAAATGACACTCCTATACTATAATCAGTCAAAGGATTCTTGTCACTAAGGTTCTCCGTGAAAGACCTGGGTGATGCCAACTACATTCTGGGGATCCAGATCTATCGTGATAGATCAAAGAGGATGGTAGGACTTTCACAGTCATGATATATCAACACCATACTAAAAATATTTAGTATGGACGATTCTAAGAGCGGTAGTCTATCGGCTTGTCACGGAATCACCGTCTTCAAAGAGATGTCTTCCAAGACTGATTTAGAAAGGGCGCACATCACATCTATACCCTACGCTTCTGCGGTAGGCTCTATAATGTATGCGATGTTGTGTACCAGACCAGATGTTACTTATGTTGGAGTTAGTGCCCTCAGAGTCAATTATTGGATCACAGGCACGTGATTGCAATGATTGAGGGAGGACCTATCCCGGTAGGACAGTCTTACTCGAGATGATAGTATGCTATCTGGTTTATCTTTATCATCGTGTACTGCTTTAGGTGACCTGACATGTCGCTATTACACGTTGATAGAGCCCCTAGGATTCTTGCTTGACTACCAGCAGTATGATGGCGATCATATACGTGGGAGCTGGTGGTCTATAAGCACATCCTTAAAAGGTCCCTAGTCGTAGGAGTTTCGAGACAGGGCATCGATACTCCGTTAGTAGACTAGTGTATACAGTCGAGACCCCGACGAGGGGCGGTGGCCGGTCTCACAAGCCACTGGTGTCAGTTGGTTCACCTAAGATGTATACAGGTGCTCATTGGGTTATGAGTACACCGGACAGGACTCGCCGGGAACCTGCTAGTTGGTCTTATACCAGATGTCAGATAGCAGTTCCCTGGTGACATGTGTACAGGTTAGTTCATCGACCTGAGATCGTCATTTGTCTCGTGTGAGTTCCCACTGTGCTTTGATTACTACCCTACCACGGCTCAAAGGAGTCGTGCAAACAGGTTTTAGTTGGGTACAGTCCCGAGCCACATGGAGGCAGTGAGCGGATCTGCAGGGGTTCGTCTCTCCCGGTATTGGGGGTGAGGTCGCGCTGTGTCTAGGAGAGCCATTACACAAAGCCCTCGGCCGAGGCAGGAGATTTACTGTTAGGTATTCCAGTAGTATCTCAGGGTGTTCTGGGCTACGCTCCGACACGACTTGTACCGCTTTTGGGGGTCTGACTTTTACCAACCCCCTAGGCCCGCCATGCGATACTCATAGACGAACGGACCGGACTGTACGGATATTGTCACTGACAGGCTCAGTTGGGTGTCGGGGTGAGCTTCCTCATCGACGTCCCATTTGGTCAATACCTGGTGGCCCGTCACGTATTGGCTTATACCTCTGACGTGCTAGTGGTTAAATCCACAGCCAAGGTATTGACGAGTCTTTAGAGTCCACCACACTCAGTTACAGTTACTCAAGTTTCGGGCGAAACGCTGTAGAGGCCGTATGGAGATATGGCAGGGTTCGATCAGATACGTGCGGTATTGCACGGATCGTGATCGGACGGTTTTTACTAGCCGGCTTTGGCTTAAGCCGGATTCTAGTATTTGATAGTGTAGTTTTGTCTCTTTGCATTTGTGTTCAGTGGGAATACAAATGCGGGCATGTATTTGCAGTAGTGGGGTTTTCCCGTATTTTATTACGGGATCAGTTTTTCTGAAGTTGCCAGTTTGCATTCCGTTCCGGCCGGTTTTCCTTCATTCCTTCTCGGTCGGACTTTCTTGGTGGAGGGTGTTAATTGCAAGTTTGCAATTAACATTTAGTGGAGGGTTTTCTTGCATATGTTGCATTATGATGAGACTTGTTTCATCATGAGATGCCTTTCTAGTCTATTCCATTCTTTTCATTTGATGGTTTGAAGAGGTGAAATGAGAGTGACCATTTTGATAAATTATTATTCATTCTTTTTCCTTTTATTTGGAGAGGTTTTCTTTTCTCTCTCCAATCTCATTCTAGAGAGAGGGGCCGGCCATTTGCTAGAGAGAGAGAGGGAGAGGAATAATATTTGGTGTGGCATTTCTCATCTTATTCCATGTTTGAAAAAGATAAGCTTCAAAAACTCATTTCCTTCTCTCCTTCTATTCTCCATTCCTCCACATCAAGGCAACCTCATAACCCCAAGAGACAAGTTCACTACACTATTCTATAGCAAGCCTTGGACGCGTCGGCTAGCCAACTTCGCGCCCGAGTTGCCTCGGTCAAGAGGCGGGAGCCCGTAAAAGATTCCGGCTACGTGGTGCTTTTCCGACGAGCGAGAAGGTGACGGAGATTCCGCGGGAGATCGGAGTGGAGACGAAGACCGAAGGACACGGATCGCTTGGTATAGCTTCTCACCCTATCTCTCTAGTTAGCTAGTATAGGTTAATGGTTTCGATCCGGGTAATTGTCCGCGGTAGCGCCGGTTTCCGAGCAAGGGAAAAAATTTTTATTCCGCATTTTGGCCTCGGGTACGAGGCCGGGGCGCTGCCGTGGCGCAACATGGTATCAGAGACACGCCATTAACCTTACCTAGCTTGTTCTAATGTGTTTTTCAGTTCCGATCGACCGAAATTCCAAAAACCGTATTTTTCCTTGACATCAGTTTCTGCCGAATTTTTTTGGAGTCTAAAAATTTTTCAGGTGGTCTCAGAATTGTGTGCAGGGAGATCTAAGACTACTGCAAAAATTTGATACAGTGATCGTATCTTTCGACCGCGGAAGGGCGGCCTAAGCCCCTTATTGGCCGCGCTTCCGCCGCGGGAACAGGAGTTCACTTCATCATTTTTTTTCAGTGGGCTTGTGGGCTTAAAATATGGGTTTTGGGATATTAAAATTGGGCCCAGGTTTTCTGTGAGTGCTACAGTTTTGATTGGGGCCCACTTGTTAATTTTTGGTCAATCGGAAAATTTTAAACACATTATTTCACAGTATTTACATTATATCTGCGACCGTGAATGTCACTCGATCGGTAAATCCGGTCTAACTGCTATAGCCCGGTTAGACGTATTTGCGAACGTGACTTTCACGTTGATGTTCTATGTTTATGCTGTGATGTTGCGGATCGGTCGTGGGGGATAGCCTGGATGCAATGCTAGTACAGTGCTGTTGTATTTTGTACATTTGTTATTGCGGGGCGAGCGTCCGACATGTGGACTGCCGTCACTGCCTGTTTGTATTATTATTTTGGGGCACGACCTGGTTGCGGTCGATGTACCCGGTGTATGTATATTTTACTTTCTGTACTAGGTTTGCCCCGCGGTGGGGTGCACGGATAGCCGGGTTCTGGAGGGCAACAAGCCCGCATCTCAGGCCATTGAGACGGAAGGGGCTTCAGTCCAGGATTGGCGGGCTATTCGCCGCACTCGTAGGGGGTACAGGTTGACCCAGGAGGGGTGCCCAAGTTACCGGATTCCGTGAAGTGCTGGGTGGTCCATTCACGGAGCTGAAGGGGGCTGCCTCGCTTCAGGTTTTGGCGGGTGACTTGCCGCACCCGTAGGGGTCTAGGATTTTATTGCACAGGCTATCCACACGACCAAGGGAACGTCGGGTTTCAACAGCGGCTCTGTGAAACCCGGGGCTTCCAGATATCTGTATTGTTCTGTGTTGCTATACATTTCTGTGTTGCTGCATTTTTTTCACGCCTTGAGCGAAATACTATATATTGGTATATATATTAGTAGACGTTGTATATGTTTTACATCCGTGCTAGTCCAGTCCCCGCTCTGCCGTTAGTTAGCTAACCTAACGGGTGATGACGGGACCCAGTGGCGAATGCGGATGGCATATACGTACGTCAGTATATTTTCGTTCTTTGTGGTGTGATCATTTGATGGGACTGCATTGATTCGGATCAATGCAAGATAAACAAACCTAATCTGATGTTGTTGGAACACTTTTCAAAAAAAGCTGTTATTGCAAGGACGTTCACTTTTGTTTTGCATCGTGGTATTCATTTGGAATATCCTGCTCCTCAGTCGACGAGGCAAGGGCCGAGATCCCTTCACCGGGAGTGACCCCTTGGACAGAAGTTTGCGTCAGGGCATTAACTTCACTATAGCCGATTACTTTTGCTTTGCATCGTGGTATTCAGTAGGAATATCCTGCACCTCATTCTACGGGGAAAGAGCCGAGATCCCTTCACCGGGAGTGACCTCTTTAGTAAAGGTTTTCGTCACTATATTTTCTAAAAGGCTATGCAGTTCCTTCAACGATATCAAGTTCATTACGTTAAAGGTTTTTCGCCAAAAACCAGTCGTAGCCCTCCGTCATTTCTTACAAGTATTACTTAGTATTCGTGCTGCGTTTGTTGACTGTGTCAAGGCGTAGTGTGCGGTAGCTAAGTAGTGTTTGTTTGCAGCATATTAATGGGATTGGTTAGGACAGTCGTGCGGCCTTGTTGACTGTGTCAAGGGCTCGTACGGGTGGGTTTAATGCAATCCAGGATAATGACGGGCTGAACTTGACTAGGACTCTTTGATTTGTTGACTGTGTCAAGGTCACTTGGGTCCTAGGGGTAAAAATCACATCGGGAGTTTCAAAAGAACTGAAACTTGCCAGGCATGCGCATACCTTCTGGAGTGTGGTGACGTGAGTGGATTCCGTCACGTTATCATGCGATGAGAGTTGGATCCCGATTTCCACTGATGAGTTAGTTTACTCCTCGGGTGATCCCGACTAATTCTTCTTTCAGGTTTGGAGGAGAATTTGAGGTACAGTGGGAGGTTTCCTGATTAGATAAATTGGTAACCATTCTGATCTAGGTTAGAGTGCACGCTGAGTGTTTCTTTTCTCTCTCTCTGGCAGCGACCATTGACCCGACCCTGGACTTTGACTCAGTGACCAAGTTGACCGAACCTTCTTAACACTGGCTTTTGGATTGTCTGAGTTGCAGACCTCATTGCCACTCCTACTTTTACCCTTTTCTCCAGGACACCCCGTATTACTACGAACGTCCACTTCCATTGGACAAAACCATCGTATGGTTATATACGAACTCGAAGGACTTCGAGGATGGTTTCTGGTTCTGGAGAAAACGAATAGGATTATTCAGTTGTCTTTTCTTTTCACCTTCTCTCAGGTTGCGAGTACTCCTTGGCTTAGGAGTAGTACACCTATTACGCAGATTGGACAGTCTTCTTCCAAATCATAGGCTGGTGCCGACCGGTAGGGAATGAAGAAAACCAGTTAGCCTAAACGGTGTACAGAAGGTATTAAGGTTAAGACAAAGCAAGGGATTAGTAGGAGGGCAAAGTAAGTTGCGACTGCTATTCACGACCAAACCAAGTATTTCTTCGCCAATCCTAAATCACCTTTGTATTTCTCCAGGACACTCCGTATTACTACGAAGATCCCAGTTTATTGGATAATCCATCGTATGGTTATATACGAACTCGAAAGGAACTTGTTCCAGTTCGGGGATGGATCCTAGTTCAGGAGAAATAGGAATAAAGTACATTCAGGTGTCTTTTATCTTCACCTTCTCTCGCATTGCGAGTGCTCCTAGGATTAGGACAGTACACCCTTTATGCTTTTTGGATAGTCTTCTTCCAAGCCATAGGCTGGTGCCGAACGGTAGGGAAGGAAGAAAACCATTTGGCTTAAAGGGGTGTACAGAAGGTAATGACTAAAGACATATAAAGGGATTTGGAGAGGTGGCAAAGAATTATACGGTTACAGTTGTGAATCTGGATAATGGAAGAGGCATTACTAGGAATACCACGATACCCCAACGAAACATTTCAATGTTTCAGTTTCACTGTGTACTGTTAATGGAAAACTGATTTCCCAGTTAGACACTTGCTCCAGGGTATGTATTTACCAGGTTGGATTCTCACATCTGCATGGTTTTACAGATGTTGAGTGGGAGTAAGTTATTGGGAATTGGGTGATCATCCTCGTTATATCGGGATTCGTTGTAATCGGTGATATTTGAGGAGATCACCTGGGCTGTTTGCCGGTCGGCAAATATTTGGTTTTGAATATCCGCGGTTATGCACCAATTTCAAATTGATATATCTGTACGTCTATTTTCATAGAGTGAGATATACCTTTTGATATTATGTCTACGACATTTACCTATATCAGTGGATGGTTAGGTAAGGAGCATTAAACAGCGGTGTAATTCTTCTTAACCATAAGTACAGTTTTCAACCTACGACACACAGTGAAAGAGTTGTTAGACTCAGCGGACTTATACAGAGTATTGTATGTTGTCCAGTGTCCATTAGGACAGAGGGGTTGGTCCTCGTACTATATTCTGTTTACTTTTAACTTCTCTAGTTCTTAGACATATGTTTCGTGGAAACACAGGGTCTAAGTTTTGAGGAGTTATGGGTATTTGAATAGAGTAGAGAACCAGGTGTAGCAAGTATCGGGATTCTTCAAAGAGATCGAAGATGTAGATACTTGTGTATGGTATTCAGTTGATAGTAATGATGAAGACAGATTGCTTCTCTTTCAGGTTACTCATAATTGGAAGCATTCCTAAGTTGAGTAACGCTGATCGGCCTCCTTCCATTTAGTTGACATGCACTGGAGACAGCTGCATGATTTGAATCTGGTTCAATTAAATCAGTGCCTCTGGTTCTATATTGGATATAGAACAGTTCATATCTTAACGATGTTAAGGTACGGGGAGTTGTCCGGCTTATGCTTAAAACCAGACTCCGGATAACTCAAGGCACGTTTCTGTAATGGCTGTTTGTGGGTTGACCCAGGCTATGACGAGGGTTGACTTTCTACCATCTGGCAGATCAATAGAAATATTGTTCTAGACTCGCCACAGTTTTATTAAAAATGGATTTTTTCAAAAAAAGTAGTGGGAGTATGGTAGAACTGGAAGTGATTCCAGAACCACAAACGATTACTGAAGATTTGATAAGGAACCTAAAGATTCAATCTGGACTGACATTCCATTGGCCACTCCGCAGATACGGTGGGTAACTTCAGGCACCCAAGAGGTACTCCGGTAGCCTCAAGGACGGTGACAGGGAAGTTCTTGTTTACCCACACTTGCCATTGCTGTTGTTCCAGGCTGCGAGACCCGGTGAGAGGATGAGTATAGCGTCGTTCTAAACTAGCTTTAGAAGTGCGCGTCTATATGACTCCACCAGAGGGTTGTCGTAGTCAGTGGGAGCAGCGGAAGCATTGGTGAACATCAGGCTTATGTCTATTTATAGACTAAAGCAGATGTAGCGGAGATAGATCATCTGTTTCTGATGTGACAGTCATGGGTTTGACGTCATCAGAATAGGGGATGGATCTGTTGAGAAGGTAGTAGGAAGTGATATTCCTATACTACGATCGGTTATACTTTGGTCGTCACACAGTGTTTTCTCCACAAGGGACTTGGATATTATATCAGACATACTGGTCACTAGATCTATGGTTTTAGATCTAGATTTGGGTGGTTTCCCAATCAGGGTACTTTGACAGCATTCTAAGAGTATTTAGAATGGATGACTCCTGGCATGGTAGTGTACCTGCAGGTAATGGAGTCACCCTCTCTAAAGGTGTCTTACAGACTAAAGGGGAGAGGGATACGCATGATTGACAGATCACTTGCTTAGGCAATTGAGTCAATCATGAGATGTCAAGTACCACACCAGATGTTGTTCTTGCAGTAGGTGCAATAAGTTGATATTAATCCAATCCTGGAAAAACAGTCGGAAGCAGTTTTAGAACATAAGTGAATGTTCTAGGGATATGATAACGGCTGCCTCCTTTAGGAGACGGTTATCACTCCAGGCTTCCAAGGTGACATGGACGACAAGGAGGTTGTCAGAGTTATAGATTTTCCTTCTGACGAGGGGCAGTATTTTGGACAGGTGGTCCAAGGCAATACTGAGGGAGGCATGGCGCAGGATACTGATTAAGTTCAGTTGTTGATACAGTCTAAGAAGTTTGGATTTGGAGTTCATTTATGAGCTAGGTCCCATCAAACATCCAGACATTCTAAGACAGGTATTGCTCGTTTCGGGAGATGGCTTTCTCCGCGAACATGAGATATAGAGAGACATAGAAAGAAACATCTGAGCGGATCCACTCACTGAGGCTATTCCTCGAACGCAATAGTTTCGCAAACAGGTTTTGTGAGACTGACTAGTAGAGGAGTTGGGTGTTCGGTATCACACGGGCTGTGAGTATGCGACATCGCAATAATTAGCCTTGAGTGCAAGTGGGAGATTGTTGGAGTTAGTGCCCTCAGAGTCAATTATTGGATCACAGGCACGTGATTGCAATGATTGAGGGAGGACCTATCCCGGTAGGACAGTCTTACTCGAGATGATAGTATGCTATCTGGTTTATCTTTATCATCGTGTACTGCTTTAGGTGACCTGACATGTCGCTATTACACGTTGATAGAGCCCCTAGGATTCTTGCTTGACTACCAGCAGTATGATGGCGATCATATACGTGGGAGCTGGTGGTCTATAAGCACATCCTTAAAAGGTCCCTAGTCGTAGGAGTTTCGAGACAGGGCATCGATACTCCGTTAGTAGACTAGTGTATACAGTCGAGACCCCGACGAGGGGCGGTGGCCGGTCTCACAAGCCACTGGTGTCAGTTGGTTCACCTAAGATGTATACAGGTGCTCATTGGGTTATGAGTACACCGGACAGGACTCGCCGGGAACCTGCTAGTTGGTCTTATACCAGATGTCAGATAGCAGTTCCCTGGTGACATGTGTACAGGTTAGTTCATCGACCTGAGATCGTCATTTGTCTCGTGTGAGTTCCCACTGTGCTTTGATTACTACCCTACCACGGCTCAAAGGAGTCGTGCAAACAGGTTTTAGTTGGGTACAGTCCCGAGCCACATGGAGGCAGTGAGCGGATCTGCAGGGGTTCGTCTCTCCCGGTATTGGGGGTGAGGTCGCGCTGTGTCTAGGAGAGCCATTACACAAAGCCCTCGGCCGAGGCAGGAGATTTACTGTTAGGTATTCCAGTAGTATCTCAGGGTGTTCTGGGCTACGCTCCGACACGACTTGTACCGCTTTTGGGGGTCTGACTTTTACCAACCCCCTAGGCCCGCCATGCGATACTCATAGACGAACGGACCGGACTGTACGGATATTGTCACTGACAGGCTCAGTTGGGTGTCGGGGTGAGCTTCCTCATCGACGTCCCATTTGGTCAATACCTGGTGGCCCGTCACGTATTGGCTTATACCTCTGACGTGCTAGTGGTTAAATCCACAGCCAAGGTATTGACGAGTCTTTAGAGTCCACCACACTCAGTTACAGTTACTCAAGTTTCGGGCGAAACGCTGTAGAGGCCGTATGGAGATATGGCAGGGTTCGATCAGATACGTGCGGTATTGCACGGATCGTGATCGGACGGTTTTTACTAGCCGGCTTTGGCTTAAGCCGGATTCTAGTATTTGATAGTGTAGTTTTGTCTCTTTGCATTTGTGTTCAGTGGGAATACAAATGCGGGCATGTATTTGCAGTAGTGGGGTTTTCCCGTATTTTATTACGGGATCAGTTTTTCTGAAGTTGCCAGTTTGCATTCCGTTCCGGCCGGTTTTCCTTCATTCCTTCTCGGTCGGACTTTCTTGGTGGAGGGTGTTAATTGCAAGTTTGCAATTAACATTTAGTGGAGGGTTTTCTTGCATATGTTGCATTATGATGAGACTTGTTTCATCATGAGATGCCTTTCTAGTCTATTCCATTCTTTTCATTTGATGGTTTGAAGAGGTGAAATGAGAGTGACCATTTTGATAAATTATTATTCATTCTTTTTCCTTTTATTTGGAGAGGTTTTCTTTTCTCTCTCCAATCTCATTCTAGAGAGAGGGGCCGGCCATTTGCTAGAGAGAGAGAGGGAGAGGAATAATATTTGGTGTGGCATTTCTCATCTTATTCCATGTTTGAAAAAGATAAGCTTCAAAAACTCATTTCCTTCTCTCCTTCTATTCTCCATTCCTCCACATCAAGGCAACCTCATAACCCCAAGAGACAAGTTCACTACACTATTCTATAGCAAGCCTTGGACGCGTCGGCTAGCCAACTTCGCGCCCGAGTTGCCTCGGTCAAGAGGCGGGAGCCCGTAAAAGATTCCGGCTACGTGGTGCTTTTCCGACGAGCGAGAAGGTGACGGAGATTCCGCGGGAGATCGGAGTGGAGACGAAGACCGAAGGACACGGATCGCTTGGTATAGCTTCTCACCCTATCTCTCTAGTTAGCTAGTATAGGTTAATGGTTTCGATCCGGGTAATTGTCCGCGGTAGCGCCGGTTTCCGAGCAAGGGAAAAAATTTTTATTCCGCATTTTGGCCTCGGGTACGAGGCCGGGGCGCTGCCGTGGCGCAACAACTTACGCACTCAGGGCGGTAAGCCGGTATCAGTCAAATCTAGAGGAGAAACACTGGATAGCAGTAAAGAACATTCTCAAGTACCTGAGAAGGACTAAGGACATGTTCTTGGTGTATGGTGGAAAAGGACCTCCAGATCGAGATCTTTGCTAACTCCAGCTTCCAGAGTGATAAGAATGACCCCAAGTCCATGTCGGGTTATGACTTTACCCTCAATGGAGGGGCGGTCTGTTGGAAGAGCTCCAAGCAGGACACCGTTGCAGACTCGACGATGGAAACGGAGTAGTTCACTGCATGAGACGCCGCAAAAGAGATAGTCTGGATAAGAAAATTCTTAATTGAACTTCAGGTGGTTACTTCCATTGTTGGTCCAATACTTTAGTATTGTGACAACAAACGGCGCTACAGCTTTAGGGAAGGAACCCAGGTCCCATCAGAGATTTAGACATATCTTAAGGCGGTACCACCTGATCAGGGAGATCGTTGATCCCCAGGAGATCGAGGTGATGAGAGTAGATACGGAGAACAACACTGCAAATCCACTCACAGAAGCCATCCCTCAGACAGTGTTCGAGAGGCTATTCAAGATCTTCGGTCTGCGATATGCCAGTTTATGGCCTTAGTGCAAGTAAGAAATTGTTAGTGATATATGCCCTACAGTCCATTATTGTATCATATTGGATTGTATATTACTTAATGAGAGCTTGGAATATACACGGATATAGTAACAGCCTTACTCGAAATGACAGTATGCTACATGGTTTGTTTCTACCTCAATATGTGCATGCGTTTCTTTTAGCATATCGCTTATACATATTGGTAGAGCCCTTAGGATCTTTGCTTGATTACCAGCGTTATGATGGCAGTCACACTAGTGGGGGCTGGATAATCTATAAGCACATCCTATACAGATTCATAGTCGTAGGATTATCGAGATGGGACATCGATACTCCACTATAGACTAATGTATCGCTTCTCATCCCAGCAGGGGAAATGGTCTGTCCCACAGCCATTAGTACGTCGTACTGGAGATAGTATGCAGGTGCTCATTAGGTTAAGTACAATGGACAGGACTCGTCGGGAACTGTTAGTGGGTATTATACCTATCGTCGGGCCGCAGTTCCCAGGTGACATGAGTACAGCATAGTCTGTCGACTTGACACTGCTATTTCGCCTCGAGTGTGTTCTCACTGTACTTTGATTACTACTCTACCACGGCTCAAAGGATTCGTGCAAACAGGTAGTAGTTGGGTGCAGTCCTGAAGCACTTGGAGGAAGTGGCGGTTAGATAGGATTCGTCTCTCCCGATATTGGGGGTTGATATTGAGCTGTGTTCGGAAGGCCATTACACAAAGTCCTTGACCAAGGCAAGCGATATTTACTGGTAGGTACTCCAGTAGTTTCTCAGGGTGTTTTGGGCTACACTCCGACACGACTTATTGCACTATTAGGGGTCTGACGATTACCGCCCTCCTAGGCCCGATATGTGATACTCTTAGATGAACAGACCGGACTGTACGGAGATTGTCGCATTCAGTCTCAGAAGGAGTTCGGATGGGTTTGCTCATCGACCTTCTTATCGACAGATACCTGGGTAGCCATTACGTGCAGCTAGTACCGCTTGCGGCTTGTGGTCAAACCCACTGCCAGCGTACTGTCGAGTTTTTAGAGTCCCACATAGAGAGTTTTCCTGCACCGGGAAGAAGGTATAGAGGCCGTATGGTTTTACGGCAGGGCTTCGATCACGTACGTGCACTTGTGCGCGTATGATGATCGGGCGGATAATACTAGTGGGCTTTGGTTTAAGCCGGATCCTAGTATTACATTGATGGATTGTTTCATCTCTTTGTAGTCGTGTTCTTCGGAATGCGGATGCGGTATGTATATACGGATGAGGGGCATTCTCGTAATTGTTCGGGAAAGCTTCTAGAAGAGGGGACACCTATTAGGGTTTATTCTTTTTGGATTAAACAAAATGGGTGAAGGAAATGAGGTGGATTTGAGCATTGAACCTAGCATGGCTACTTGGTGACTCATGGTCATGAGTCACCAAAAGATATTTGTGAAGGGTTATTGATATTTTAGTGTGATATTCATCTCATAAAATATCATATATTATTCATTCTATCAAAAGAGGGCAGCCAAGTCTAGTCCAAGGTTCACTTCTCCTTTCTCATTTCCTCAAGCCTCTTCTCTTCATCACAAACCATAGACATCTTATGAGTTGAGAAACCTAAGATCCAAGAGACAAATCTCTCCATCTTCTCACTCTACACAACCTAGGACTTCTAGTTTAGCGAACTAGAAGCCGTAGTTATCTTAGATTCGAGATAGGAGCTCGGACTATAGATTCTCGAGTGGATCGTCTTTGACTCGAGGAGGCCGTCGAGGTAGCCGCGATCCGTTCCGATCTTTGGAGCTGACGACGAGTAGAGGACGGCGATGAAGACCCGAAGGACTTGGTGTCATGAGGTATAACTTCTAACCGAGTAGTTAAACCTCATACAGTATTGTGTTTGATAGGGTTTAGCATCGATCCTGGAGTTCGAGTTGGTGTTAAGACCCTTTGAAAAATCGTTTTTTGAATATTCTGCCTCCCCACGGACACGTAGGGTGCGCGACATCGACTTACAGTGGTATCAGAGCCTACTAAACCATAGCTAACAGTTTAGACGAAGTGTAAAACTACGAAACCGAAATAACTCCGAAACACGAAACATAAACTCCAAGTTTCTGTCAAATTTTCCCGAGCCTCTAATTTTTTTTAAACAATTGCAGAGCGCTCTACTTCTTGTGAGATGAACACACACCAAAAACGAGGCATTTTCACCTGATTTGGACCGGTCACATTAGCAAAAAAATGGGTGTCACCTTTTTTGTTGTGGTGAAATGCTTTGAATTTTGGTATGTGTTCTAGTTGCTTAGATCTGAGGTCTTAGGTGTCGCTTGTTTTTGCCAATTTTGGATATAATGTTATCTTTTTACTGTGACAATACAAAGTGTTTCGAATTCGTAGTTTTAACGCCGTTTAAAGTTTTAAGTTGTGATATATGTGTTTGGAAACGTCGACTAATTTCTATACGTCGATTAGTCGGGGTTGCACATATCTGTGTTGCTGTTCTTGTTGGTTTGTGTATATGAACTTTATTGGATCGTCGTGGATGAATAGTCGGGGATGTGAGATGAGGCTTTTTCATTCTTTCATTCGATATAAAATTGTAATGTGATGTAATATTCTTTTGCGGGGCACATCCAGGTTGAGATTGTAGCCACCGTTGTATTATTTTCTTTTTCTATTTTCTGCTCCTAGGATAGATCCAAGATGGGATGCACAAACTACCGGATACTTTGAAGTGCCGAGTGACCTACTCACTTTGATGAGAAAGATTGTTTCACTTCGGATATTTGGCGGGTAGTTTGCCGCACCTGTAGGGGTCTGGGGTGGGGTTTGGCTATTCATCACGACCGTGGAATCCGTCTTTCGTTACAGGTTTAAACGAAACGCAGAATTCCTAATATATCCAATATGTTCATCTGTGATCTGGAATGCCTATTATTGCGTCAGAAGAATGTTTATTATGTATATGCTATATAGTAGACGTTGCTTATATTTTTCACCCACGCTAGTCCAGCCCCCGCTCTGACGTTAGTTAAGTAACCTAACAGTGTTAGACGGGGCCCAATGGAGAATGCGGATAGCATAAGTGGACGTGGTATTTTCGTCTTTTTCTGTGATGATAGGTGTAAATGATGGGACTGCATTATTAATGCAAAGCAAACAAACCAAAGTTGAATCGTTGGAAAAATTTTTAAAAACCACTCGGTTATTTTAAACAGGAGACTTTTAAATGCGGAGCTTAAACCATTCCTTTTAAAAGCTATCAGGTTCCTTCGATTATATCAAGTTCACTATGTTCACGGTTTCGCAAAAACCATTCGTAGCCCTCCGTCATTTCAGTTGAATATTCAGTAGTATTCAAGCTATGTATTTTGACCTTCGCCAATGCATAGTGTTTGGTAGCTGCTGGATATTCATCTGTAGCATAGATAGATGCGTTGGTTTGGGACAGTCGTACTACTATTTTGGCCTTCATCAAGGGTATGTACGGATGGGTTCAAATTAATTTGGACAATGACGGGTAGAACTTGACATGTGACTTATGATATGTTGGCCTTCGTCAAGGTCATAAGAGCATGAGGCAAAAATCCACATCGGGAGTTATTAAAGAAACAGAAACTTGCTAGTGCTTCATACCATTTGGAGTGTGATAATGTTGGTAGGATTCCTTCAGGATTATTACACAATGATATTTGGATCCCGATCCTACTGTGAGTATCCGCTACTCCTCGGAAGATTTTTCACTTAACGATCAATGCTATAAATTAAGTAGGTGTCTAGAACAGTGTTAGCAGGGCTACGCCTCTAGGGAAAAAAGGTTATTTAATTAAGGAATTTCGTGAAAGCGTCGTAAAACCTCCCTCGAAGTACCGACACTAGCCCGGCTGAAAGGTTAAGCAAGTATTGTACGGCGAGATTAATCTTGACTAATTCTTCTTTTATGGGTTGAGAAAGGATTTGAGAAACGGTGGGAGCCATCCTGTTTAGATAAATTAAAAACCAATCTAAACTTGCAAGAGCATCATGCTGAGTGTTTTCTTCTCTCTCTCTCCTAATTGTAGCGACCAGGTGACCAGATTAGATTATAGTTAGATAATAAAATGACCGAGTTATACTATATTGACTGGCAAAGTTTTGTCCAGATGTCCATTACCTATGACAAGCTGGACCACCTCATTACTACTCAAGCCCCCGCCGTCCCAGGTCCAGTTTCCACCGTTACAGATATTGATATCCATAAGACAAGGGAAAAAGACTATGTGAATGCCAAGTACCTCGTGTTGGCCTCAGTTGATGGTGTATACCAAAGGCAGTATGAGAAGATGGACTTAGTTTCTATCTTCCTCCATAACAAAGTTTTTTATGGAGAGCAATCTCGTATCGTGAGATATGAGACCTTGAAAGAATTGCTTCAAGCGAGGTTGGCTGTCGGGTCATCTGTAGGGGACCATGTCCCTACAATGATCAGCTGTATTAAACAGCTCACGGACCTGGAGACTACGTTGGAGAACGAATCATGTACTGACTTAATTCTACAGTCCCTACATTCCACTTGCGCCCAGAGGAAGAAAGTTATACTTCCAGTTGAGAGCACCCTGAAAGAAACCAGGGAGACACCCGCTCTGTTTATTAGGAAATCTTCCTCTTCTGGATCCACGGCGAAAGCCAAGGGTGAGAAAAAGAAGACCTCTACAAAGCCGATAGGCGGTGTCAGTAAGGTAGAAGGAAAGGGTAGGGCAAAAGTTCCGGGGTTAACAGTGGGGAAGGAGGGATGTTCCTATTGCCACGGGAAAGGGCATTGACAGAAGGGATGCAGGGCTTGGAAAGCCAGAATCCATGATCCGAAGCATGTTGTGGTTTCGACTTCGGGTGTGTCTGTGATTGAAAACGGTCTGTCAATTAACTCTGCTTCTTGGGTACAAGATACCAGATCAGGATCTCTTATCTGTAATTCATTACAGGCTTTGAGAAACCGTAGAGTTATCAGGGCAGGTGATATGACTCTCAGGGTTACTAACGGAATGAGCGTAGACGCTCTATCCGTAGGGTATATCACCTAGGATTGACAAGTGGGCAGATATTGATTCTACGTAATTGTTTGTGTGTACCTAGTATAGTTTGTAAGCGATGTGGTCCACATCAACCTAAATCAAAGTCTGATTAGGTCAGGTACACTTGAGGACGGTAAATACGTGTTAAATCAAGTTCAGGTTTTCAACGTCCAGAACACACTAAGAAAGTCTCCAGAATTAAATAAGGATTTCTTATGGTATTGTAGACAGGGTCATATCAATGAAACATGGTTGTCGAAGTTACATAGAGAGGGATATTTGGATCCGTTTGAATCTCAGTCTTATGCAACTTGTCAATCTTGTCTCATAGGAAAGATGACAAAGACTCCGTTCACTGGACACGGAGTAAGAGCGAGCGAGCTCTTAGGACTTATACACAGCGACGCGTGTGGTCCAATATCTACAGATGCATGAAGTGGTTATTCATATTTCATTACTTTTACAGATGATTTCTCTTGGTTAGGACATGTCTTCTTGATAAAGGATAAATCCGAGGCCTTTTAGAAATTCCTAGAGTATAAGAATGAAGTGGAAAAACAAACAGGCAAAAGTATCAAGACACTGAGATCTGATCGATGTGGTGAATACTTAATTGCCGAGTTCCTGGATTACTCAAAAGAGAATGGAATTCTCTCTCAGTTTACTCCTCCATGCAATTGACATGATAGTGTCTTGATATTCATGTTTCGAGTCATATCAAGTGTTCAAACTTGATATTCATGTTTCGAGTCAAATTAGATCAAGCATGATAGTTTTGTACAACTCATATCAAGTGGTCATGTAAACATTTCAAGTATTCATGTAGTCATATCAAGTGTTCAAGAATTCATATTACGTCATGTAGGATATCATGTATAGGGTATATATGTGTAAATGGGTCATTTAGAAAAATTCATGGTATTTATGTAAAATACTATATTTTAATATCTCTAAATTGTATTGATAAAAAAAATTATAATTTAAAAGTCTAGGATGTTTTGATAAAATATTCTTCAGGTGACTTAGGATATTTTAGTAAAAACTAATGTTTCTTAGAATTAAGGTATTTTATTGAAAACTCTAATTTAACACTTTATTTTCTTTTAACTGATTAGAAATTATAATTTGTGATAACCCCAAATTAATCTAACTTGTTATCTTTTCTTTTATTTTATTTTAATTTTTATAAAAAAAATTGTTTTACTTTGTTTTAAAAACCATATTTTCTTTTTCTTCGAGAACCGACTCCATGAAGAGCTCCGATCTCACCCACTAGACTCAATATGTACGATAATCTGCACCATCTTCAAAATGGCTCACCTAACGAAGGTTGTGAGGACGTAATTGCCAAGTGAAAAAATTATCGATTAAAATTTCGTATCTTGAACTTGAGAGTATTTTTATGAAAAATATTAGCTTTAGTGAATTAATGATGGCTTGAAGAAAATTCTAGCCTTTGTTAAATTTTGATGTGTAATTGTATCGTAACATTAGAGTTAGCAAGTATTTTTATGAAAAATATTAGCTTTAGTGAATTAATGATGGCTTGAAGAAAATTCTAGCCTTTGCTACATTTTGATGTGTAATTGTATCGTAACATTAGAGTTTGCTAACTTTTATATATATATATATATATATATATATATATATATATATATATGAGAATAATGGAGGAAAGATGCCGTAGGAGGGAATTTCCTTCTATGGCGTCGAAAAGATACATCCTTCCTTATTTTTCCGCCGATCGGCACCCACTATCTTCATCGTTATCATCTAAGATGTGGGTACACCAAATTTCATGTGATTCTACAACCTTTTCACCGTTGATTTAGCAATGTAAAAAGTTCTATTGTCAGTAAACCGTTAATTTTGAACCCACTAAATCAACGATGAAAAGGTTGTAGAATCACATGAAATTTGGTGCTCACTTCTTAAATGATAACGATGAATATGGTGGATGCAGATCGTCGAAAAAAATGATGGAGGATGTATTTTTTCGACGCCATAGGAGAATATTCTCTCTTATGCACTCCTTCCTCTCTCTCTCTCTCTATATATATATATAAAAGAGGCATCTTATAATGCATATGGTTTGAATAAACCATCTAATAGAACTGTTCTGCTTTACTGAGTTATCACAAAACATTTAAAGTACTTTACCGGTTTCATTTAATCAAAATACATATAAATAGGAGTATCTTTATGTCCAACTGATCACATCTCTCGATCAAAACTCAGAAGATCGTTGTTTCCAAGCTGTCACAATATATATGTGCAAATCAGTAGGTAAATGGTTAACTATTTGATAGAAGTAAGGTGTATCTCAGCCTAAGTTGAGAAAGCTAGACAAGAACTATTCGAGCGGCTGTATCTTTTTGTTCAACATTGTATCGAAATCCAAATATAAGAAAATACGGATTAAACGTCTTAAATGCACTCGACTGATTGAGGACGGGTTACTTACTAACTTCTTGAGTACTTCAGAAGTTGACAGGTTGAGATTCAGACATTGTAAACCAAAATCCAAATACCATACCATGAGAATATCAAGACAATTTGTACACGTGATTGAACATGAACTACTTAATATTTTCTAGGCCAATAGTTTTCACTTGCAACCTTACACAAGCACAAACACATGCAATGATGCATGAAAAATCCACATCTATGTCAGAAATATCTCATATCTAACATCTAACATCTTGTAAAACACATATGTCCACACTATTACCCCTATAAAACCGACATGAATAAAAATTCTATGGAAACTTTGGTAAAAGAAAAGAATTGAAAAGTTGAGGAATAACATGCTGGCTTCTCCAAATCAAATATCAACAGTCAAAGCAAACCAATTATAAATACTAAGCAATAAATTTCAACGTTGCATTACACAGACAACTTGATCATAATTATATATTGAGATTAAATTAGTGTGCATAGTATCATAAGTGTTATGACAAATATTATCAATATAGGAACAAGGTGTCAATTGCATAGCAACAAAAGGAGATTCAATCAAGAGGGATGAAAAGAGGAGACTTACATGCGATTTGAATGAAAGAAAACGACGGAAGTTTTTATTGACTCATTTTGTCGAACACTGTCGCACGAAGCTCAAAATGTTGATGGAACGCGGATCCGGAGGCGGTGAAGCGATCGTGGCACTCACACGGTCTCGGACCCGACCTTGGAGTCTCAGTTCACAGGTCGCTCACGTCGTACAGACTTGTTGAATGTCGTGAGTTTGGTTCTCGTGATAGGCTCGACGGCGATTCTGCTGCGGTTGTTGATGTTGCGGCCGACGATGGAGACGGGGGTGCTGTTGATGATCAAGTGGAGCTAGGGATGCTCGGCTAAGAAAGGGTCGCCGGCCATGGGTGATGGTGTTGTCGGTGGTGATGATGATGGGTTGTGGGTATTGTGGTTTGAAAAAGATTAAAGAAGTAGAGGGTGTAGTTTGTATATATAGAAGAGGAATTGAAAGAGAGGGGAGATATGGAGAAACATAGAGGAAGAGAGAGAGACTGACTGGGAGTGGGATATAGGTTAGGGTTGGGATTTAATTTATTATGAAGAAATTAATAAGATCGGTTAAGATTCGGCGAAAAGGTGAAATAAGGAAAAAGAGAAGATGAACAGTGGGGGTTAGGTGTGAGGGGAACTGAAAGGGTAGTGGAATTTTTAATTGGAGATTGGGTTTGAATTTGAGAGTTGATGGAATTAGATGGTGGGGTTAATAGGGGGAAGTGAACGGGTGTGGGATGAAAGAGGAGAAGAAAAAATGAAAAGGAAAAAAAAGGAAAAAAAAGGAATATAAATTAATAGGATGAGAAGTTGTGGGCTGCACGAAAGAATTAAAAGAAAATTAGTTTCGGGTTGGGTCTGGGTTTTGTTTGGTTTTTTTTTTATTAAATAAATGGGTTAGGGTTTAAGGGTTATGTAATAAAACGAAAATGGCTTAATAAGAATGTTGGGCTGTTAGGTTTTAGATTTAGGAAAAAATATTAATAGACAAGAGAATATATGAAGAATAAATAAATAAATAAATACAATATTTTTATTAAAGGAAAATGATACGGATGTATATGAATTTTAGGATCGTTACAGCATTTGTTTGAAATTAATATTTTAGAAAACATTTCTATGTTGGCAACCGCTGCGCATAAGCGGTAGAATTTGTGTCCTTTTCAGGGAACAATTGCCTAATAACTACAAAGTGTTTTACGTCAAATATTAATTAGGTTATATTTATTAGAAATTAGATTCGATAAGATCAAGGTATTTTATTAAAAACTCAACCTTTACAATAAGGGGTGTTTTAATGTAAAACTTAACATTCAAGTTAAGAGTATAGTTTTAACCTTTGATGCTTCAGGGTATTATCATAAAAACCAGTTTTTAGAAGGGTTATAGTTAATTTAAAGAAACCCTAACCTTTGAAAACTTAATGGTATTTTGGTGAAACTTGGTTTTCGAGGGTTAATGGTATTTTGGTGAAACTTGATTTTCGAGGGTTAAAGGTATTTATTAAAACTCCACTTCTAAGAAAGGTAATGTTTTTTCTAGTGAAAACCCTACTCTTAATAGTTAGTGGTATTTTAACGAAACTTTATTTCTTTAAGGGTTAAGAATATTTTACTATATCAAACAAGTCACAAAAAAAATGTATAATCAAGAGAGAAACTAAATAGGGGTAGGTCGTTACCCCATGAACAAAATATGCAAGAATAATTTTATCAAAAGTGAAAGACAAATTATTATTTTTTGTCAAGGATCCATCTTGTGTTATTTTTATTCTAGCATTAACAAAGAAATTAAACGAATATTCATTTTAATATTTTTATTAGAGATGAAAAGTAAGGAGAAGAAGGTGACGGGTGAAGTAGTGAGAGGCGGATCCTACCATGTGTTAAGATATGAATTTTAGAAACCGGTACGTCGTCTTGCACGGAAACACGAGCCCTTCTCTTCTCGGATTTTTGCTCGGCAAACGGTTGGAACCACAGCATCGGCGTCGAAAAAACAAAGACCAAGGTACTTTTCTCAGATTTTTGGGATAAATATTTTGTGAGAAAAAAGTGTGAAATGAGGCTCTATTTATAGGGTTTAAAAGAAAAAAAACAATTAATTCCAAACGGATCTTCAACCCCACCGGATCCGAACCCACACCCGAGTCGCGCTAAAGGTGTGATCGCCAGCACGGGCGATCCTTAGCTGTTGGATCATCTGATCCAACGACCCCTGCTGGCTCTCGTGGCTAGCGCCAGCCACGTAGGCGCACACGTCTGCACACGCAGGCGCATGGTCCCCACGCCCACGTGGCCGACTCTGACTGTTGGATCTGATGATCAAACGGTCACATATCCCCCTTTTATTATTTAAAAAAATTATTAAAACAGTTTCTATAATTGATTTTTAATTTAGAAAAATTATTTTAAAATAGTTAAAATAGCTAGAAAAATTAGGAAAATTTCCAGAAATTATTTTAAATATTTTCTTCAATTTGTGATAAAATTTGGTTAAAAATAGTTTTATTTTCCGATATTAAAAATACTTAGTAGCTCTATCCTTTTCTAAAAATTCCTTTTTAAACTCTTAAAATCTATTAAAAATTATATCAATTTTAGAAAAATATTTTTAAAGTCTTTTTCAATAATAGAAACACTAAAATAATTATTTGACACAGAAAATTTGAAAAAAAAAACTTTTATTATGTATTGGAAAATCCTAGACGTTACGGAGTATAAATACAACGGAATCTCATGAGTCCCATATTTACATCATGAAATCACGAATTTACGAATGAGGGCTCATGATTCCTTACCCTTGGGACCCTACTCTTAGGTTAGGAATACTCTTGAGTTTGGTTGATATTCACACTTGAACTTACGTTAATTAGATTACCCTGTAGAGACATTTTAGGACACTTACATGCACTTCATGTACTCTATACCTACACTCCACGACCATGCTATACTTTCTTGCTATACTCATGTCACATTGTCATGTTTAAATAGTTGCCATTAGCATTGCCTTGTTATACTTGTTCACGATTCATCATTTCCATTCATACTATACCATATGTCACCTTGCATTTCATTACATTCACATCCCATTTTTCTTGGGGACTTATCGAGCGCAAGTTCGCTTACGAACATTCCACCCATCTTTCTTTATTTTTTGGAACGTTCGTCAGATAATCTAGAGACTGAGAAAGTGAAACCGACTACAGAGGACTATGAACAGCTCAGTTCACAAGCCGATCCATAGATTTCCTTTTCAGTTTCAGTTTATGTACGCCATTTATTTAGGCATTGCATTTCATGTTATTTCATTTTCAGACAATCTATCAATATAATTAAACTTGTTGAAGTTGTAGTGTAAATATATAAAGTTGGGTTTTCATTATCATGTTCATTCTTGTCATTTTATATTGCTTATACATGCTTAGCATATTTGTTTCAAGAAAAGACCTTCTCGGAATAAATATGCCGCGGGTCTCGTCACGTACCTGCTCTCGTATTTTGGGTATTGGGGTTGCTTTCTTCCAACATTCTTCAAGAGGTAGAATTCGCCTCTTTCCTCTTGATCTCCTTCTTAAATGTCATTATATTTTATGTTAAATTAGATATTTTAGTAAATTATGAGAAGTGTAGTTTTTGTAAAAAAAACCCTTAGAGTTTCCTTAATTTTTTAATAGTTTAGTTAGTTGTTAATATATTGTATATTTAGGGATTAAATTAGATAGTAATTTCAATTTAGGATCTTAGGTGTCATGGCAACAATCTGCCATGACACATACCTAATTTTTACGTGTTAGTCGCATAATTTAGTAAAGTTTTAATAACACTAAAATACCATGGGTTATCCTAAAATGATTTTTACGCTAAAATACCATTGGTTTTTCTAAAATGATTTTTACGCTAAAATACCATGGTTTCTAAAAGTGATCATAACGCTAAAATACCATGGGTCTTCCTGAATTATATTTTTACTAAAATACCTTAAATTTTTCCAAAGCCATATTTTCACTAAACTACCTCTAAGTTTCTTAAATGCGTATGTTCACATAAATACCCAAAGGTTCCAAATGCCATATTCTTACCAATATCCCCTAAACTTTTGAAAACACATATTTGCATTGAATTACTTTCAAGTCTCCAAATACTGTATTTTCATAGAAATACCCTCAAATTTTCCAGTACCGTGTTTTCATTAAAGTTTCCTAATCCCGTATTATTGGATAAATACCATCAACTTCAAAAGATATATTTTTCGTATAAATACCATGAACTTTCATATGTTTATGTGGCATCCTATCTCTTGAATCTTGGGGAGCAGGAATAAGGTTCAACCAGACTTTATGAAACCTCGTAACACTTGATTCCATGTTGACTTGTTAATTTAACTGCTTAATGACTGTGTGTAATAATCGTGCGCAGTGACCGTGTGCAATAAACGTGTTTCCGAGATTCCGGGTATAAGCGGAATACTCCCGAAATGCATGTACCAATGTATGTTGTGTCTCGAGAGTTCTCTTCTCATGTGCAATGACCGTGTTTCTGTGATCCTGGGTATAGACGGGATGCTAACTTTTTAATGATCATGTTTCTGTGATCCTGGGTATAGACGGGATGCTAACTTTGTAATAATCATGTTTCCGTGATTCCGGACATAGACGGGATGCAAAATGTTCATTGACTATGATTCGTGTTTCCAAACCAAAACAAATGCAAATTATTTTTTATATCATGATACACTTGATTAAACTTGCTTTTCACACATTATACAGTTTAATATAACTTGTTTTGCTTGGAATGTGTATGCCCTTATAAGATTAAACTGAATCAAGCTAAACTACAGTTAAGAGTTACTAATTGACATCTTACCCACCATTTTATGCACATGATCGTGCGACACTACACTAATTGTTTTAATCTTCTTATGCTATATTTTAACTCATCCATGTACCATATATTTTCCCTTGAGAATCATACTCAAGTTTAACTCGCTGACGAACGTTTCTTTCTCTTTGTTCCCCCGAAATGTCCGTTAGAAATTACGAAGGAAGACCATGCTCCCATTTCGATGCATTATCAGGGTTTTGGTTATTCCTATTTTTCTTGTTCGCCCACTTATTTAGGGCTTGCTTTATTTTCTTTCTTTATCAATGTAAACAGACTTTGAATCTTATTTCTAATAAATGTTGGTTGATGAATAAAATTCGATTTTTTATCTTGCATTTTGTGTACTCCTGCATACTATACCTTTATCGTAAATATATCAAGTTGTATCTACTTGTTATAGTTACGTTGCAAGCCTCGCTACGTCTCCACTTCCATATTTTGGAAAGCGGGGCGTGACAATCTGCACCAATGAAGACCACAATATATTATAATCAAGTTAAAATTAGATTAAGTAATAAGCTTAAGTGTTAGAAATTACAAGCAAGTTGTTCGAAGTTACAGGCAAGTGGTTACAAGTTTCAGACAACTTATTAGAAGTTACATACAATTAATTAGAAGTTCCAGACAAGTTGTTAGGGGTTACATGCAAATGCTTATAAGTTACATGCAACTTATTAGAAATTACAGGCAACTGCTTAGAAATTACAGGCAAGTGTGGCACACACAAAATACACACACATTTAAGCTTATTACTTAATCTAATTTTAATGCCTATAAGTTTCTAGTCTTCTACAATCTACTTGGAGTTGGCCTTCAAAGTATCCTTTTTCAAGCTTTAACAACATTGTCTATTATAAAATCAACTTAATAAAACTTATAACAATAAAAAAGTAATGTAACAACAAAAACGACACTAAAAATGCATCTTCAGTCAAAAATTCCACAAAACTTGCATTTTTCTTGGCCGCTTCAATCAACATGCTTAATGGGGCAATTCATCAAACAATTGCCGTGCAACAATAAAAACAACATTAGAACTGAAAATTAAGAAAACTCCATAACATAAAATTAGGTTTAGATAGAAGTTATTAACCAAAAAATTGAGAGATGATACAAAAATTACCTTTGCAATATAGAAAACACTCGATCGTCAAAATACACTCAAGCAATTGGACTTAGAAGATAGAGAGCAACCGATGAGGATGAGAATAGTCTCTGGTGTTATGTTGCGCTGCTTCTTGGGGAGGCGAGGTTGCGATGACGACGACGATGATAGCGAGAGGCGAATTGGATTCTCTGAGATCGAGCGAGAGAATGACGACGACGATGGCAAAGACGGTGACGACAATGGTGAAGCCGATGCCGACGATGACGAGAGACGAATTGGGTTATCTTTGATCGAGCAAGAAAGACCGAGAAAGAGACGAAATTTTGAACAGTTGTGAATGAATAAGGATAAGGGTATTTTTGGGATATACTAAAATACCCACTGCTATGAGTATGTGAGGGAAAAAGTGATAGGCCTAGGGTTTTTTAACATGTTCAAAAAGCCCAGAGATTTTTTGACTCCTTTTTCTTGGGCCGGGTTTTTTTCAACAATTTACCCAAGTTAATTATATCTCTCTCAAATTTTCGCTAACTATGAATTTGATGAGTCCTTAAAATTTTCATAAATCTTAAGCTTTACGTTATTGAAAATTTTGAACCCGGATCCTTTAAATCATTTTTGTTGTTCATTATGCTGAATTCTACATAAGCCTATATCGCAATTCTTTTGTAATCCAGGGTCATTACTTTGTTTCTCGAATTCCATCGATGACCTTAATTCTCATCAAATTTGTGTTTGTTAGATTAATGCAATATTTATTATTACTATTTCAATATTCTTCTTAATTTCAAAATAAAGATTTAATATAAAATAGATATAATACTTTTATTTTTGAGTTAAACGAAAGCTTTAAAATTCATTAAAAAAGTTTTAACGAAACAACAAGACAGAAAAAACAGGGAAAACAAAAG
Organism: Agapanthus africanus; assembly: GCA_030015575.1. Classification (NCBI taxonomy): domain Eukaryota; kingdom Viridiplantae; phylum Streptophyta; class Magnoliopsida; order Asparagales; family Amaryllidaceae; genus Agapanthus; species Agapanthus africanus. Next base: position 681,989,760 of record CM057344.1, read on the forward strand.
TATGAGCGTACAAAATTAGGGAACAAACCCCTACAGCCACCATCATAGCCGAGGGACAAACCCCGTACAAACAAATTGTCTCCTAATAGTCAAGACCACTAGGACAGGAACCCCCATATAGAACGGGGTGCATCAAAATCGTGCCCTAGCTAATCGGTCCTAGCTACATCGCGTTGTTACGCTCCGCTTTATCCCCTGCCTGACCCTGGTCCCCCAGACGTGAGTCACCCCCAATGTCCTCCTCCTGAATGTGCACACTCGCCCTCTTACGCATGCCCTCTGGAGCTACCCCTGACCAGAAAAGAGTTACCGTGTCAATCCAATTACTGATCCCTGAAACGGTTCTATGCTTGTTATTAAAAATTCTTTCATTTTGTTCTTTCCAAATTAACCAATAGTTTGCTGATGCCCAAATGTCCTAAAAAGGTCGATCGATACTACGGATAGCATTAATTGTCCATGTCCTCCAAAAGTCATGAAAGGTATCAGGTAATGCACCCTACCCCAACGTGCTACGAGCTTTATCCTATACTAAGACAGCAAACAGACATTTAATAAACAGGAGGTTAACGGTTTCGTCATCAACCCCGCACATCGGGCAGGTAGTCGGACCAGACCAATTCTTCTCCTGCAAGTTGTCCATTGTTAGAATTACATTTTTGTCGGCCAGCTATACAAAGACCCTAACCTTTATTGGGATCTTAATCTTCCAAAGTATGGGAGCGAAATCACACTCCAATCCTCCGTAGTTAAGCACTCGGTAGAAGGACCTGACCGAGAAACCCCTCGCACCCCCACCCCCCCATTTACATGTCATCATGTCTTTTATTATGTCGCTTGCTAGCTTCCAATCCTGCAAGTAGGCAATTAGATCTTTACGTTCCTTTCATTCTGCTGTTGAAAGAGCTCTTCTAAACGAGGGCTACTGTTTATTGTTCTTCTACTGACGTGCCACGAAGACATTTTGATTTTTTGCGTGACGGAAGAGATGTGGAAAATAGTTCTGAAGGTTTTGTTCCCTACACCAGAAATACTGCCAGAAGTTGATACAGCTGCCGTTTCCTAGCATAAACATGCCACCTTTAAAGAAAACTTCTCTAACCGAATAAATTCCTTTCCAAAAGCCGAAGACCGATCCCAAATTCTTATAGGCGACATTAAGTACCCCAGATCTGTTGGAATATGCCGCTCCTACTGTTCTAACCCAGCCCGCCTTCTTTTACGCCACCCATCGCCACCACCATTTCCCTTGCAATGCTCTGTTCATATTAGTAATATTTTTGATACCCAATTCTTCTTCTTGTCTTGGTCTATACACAAGACCCCACTTCGCAAGATAGTATCCTTTCGTGTTTCTTCCTTTCCATAAGAATCTATGTCTTATAGTGTCAATTCTATAGATGACCCATGTTGGAAGTAGGTAAAACGACATATAATAAACCGGCAAGGCAGAAAGGACTGAGTTTATCGGTGTCCTCCAATCGATAGACCAGCCGCTTTCCAACCTTCCAGTTTGCGCTGAAAGCACACAATCAATTGGTTCCAATTGTTCTTCTTTAGTGTACCCGGCCTAAGAGGTGGTCCCAAATACCTGATCGGGAAATCTGATGTTTTGCAGTTAAAGACTCTTGCAATCTTCCCTCACAATCCGTGTTTGGTATAAAAACCGTTAACGTGCTTTTGTTATAGTTGATCTTTAACCCGGAACACATCTCAAAAGAATAAAGTATCCACTTCATATAGACCGCTTCCTTTACATCAAACCTCCTGAACAATAGTGTGTCATCTGCATATTGTAGGTTGATGATCGCATTTTTATCTCCACCCGGCTCCAAACCTTTAATTAGCCCCCGATTTTTTGCATCAGACTATCATGTTGGAGAGTCCATCAGTGACCCACTACAAAAATAGTGGTGAGAAGGGATCACCCTGTCTAAGACCTCTCTTGCAACGGAAATCATTCATATATGTTCCATTAATGCTTACTGAAACCGAGGCCGAAACCAGCCAAGCTTGAATCCAACCTATCCATTTTCCGTCGAAGCCTTTAAGCTTCAGGGCCTCTTGAACACATCCCCAATCCACAACGGCATTTGCCTTTTCAAAGTCAAGCTTCAAAATGTATCCACCTTTCTCTCTCCTTTTTGAGTCTTGTATTACTTCTTGCGCAATAGTAATACCATCAATAATATTCCTCCCTACGATAAAACCTGATTGTGCCTCGTGGATCACCCTTTTCACTACCATTCGCAGCCTATCGACCAAGACCTTTGAGATGATTTTACAAGAGCAATTGATCAAGCTTATTGACCTATAATCCTTGATAGCCTTAGCCGCACCCTTTTTTGGTATCAAGATCATATTAGCACAATTTAACATTTCCAAGTTTAGTTTCCCAACAAACAGCGCATCAAAAATCTGCATAAGATCATTCTGAATTAAACCCCAAAAGCTCTGATAAAACATCATCGAGAAACTGTCCGGTCCAGGGTATTTTCCCGATCCTAACTCCATAATTACCTATCGTACCTCGTCTTCCTGAAAAGTTCCTTCCAACCATGCCGTATCCATCTCTCACAGTCTCATCGATTCATCCCAAAAAATCTTCGTGAAGTGTCCACCTATATTCCATCGCTTTTCCCATAAGGTTCTTATATTAATCTGAAATAATGTTACAGACATCCTCATGTTTGTCAAAAAGCCGCCCCTCGCTCTCGATTTGTGTAATATCGTTCATTCTTTTCCTTCCACTAGCAACCTTGTGAAAATATGCGGTGTTTTCATTGCCCTCCTTCAGCCAACGTTCCTTACACCTTTGGTGCCATTCCACCTCTTCTTAAAGTAATATGTCTGACAGCTCCGATCGCCAGCCACGCAAGCATGCGTACCCCCTTGTTCTAGCTCTCTTGCTTCTTCTACAAGTTCGCAATGTTGTATGTATTCACCCAATTCTTTTTTCCCTAAGGTCTCGCAACTGTGTAGATCAATTTCTCCTTTTTTTTAATACTTTCCTTAATCTTGATAACTTGGCCACCAAGTTACTTGCCGCATCCGGCTTATGGATCGGCCACTTCCGATTTTTAGTAATGAATCCTTTAGCTTCATCAGTAGAAAACCATGATTTCTCAAAACGAAATTTCTTTGTATCATGTGAGGCTTTATTCATACCATCTGACAGCAGGATCGGTGTGTGATCCGAAGTCCACTTCTGTTCACTACGTGCATATGAGAAGGGGCGCCTACTTTCTTAATCCGAGGTAACCAAGACCCTATCCAGTTTCACTAGCTTAGCCCGAAAACTGTGACTAGACCAAGTGTATTTTCTATTGGTAACAGGGATTTTCATTAGAACAAGATCAGATATAACTTGGTTGAAGCGATCCCTTTCTTTCCTGTCATCCAAACTCCCTCTTCGTTCACTTGCAAAATGGATAACGTTGAAGTCTCCCCCCTCCACCCACGAGAGATCCCATCTTCTTTTTATCGCCATCAGCTCCTCCCAAAAGTCCTCCAGCCCTTCTTGCCTACTAGGGCCATATACCCTACTTAAGATATACACCCAACCATCCCTACACCGTCACACTTTAAGGGAAATCAAAAACTGTCCTATCCATTCCTCCAAAATATCAAAGTCATCCTTTTCACATCCTACCAAAATGCCCCCTCGCATACTCTCTGTGTGGTGACACCTATAATCCCATATATTATTGCCACCAATGCTTTGGAGAACATTTAAAGAAGGATTATTTAGCTTAGTTTCTGATAAAGATACCAAATTAGCCCCACTCTTAGAAATGACTTCTCTAACCACTCGTTGTTTTACCGACGACCCAATACCTCTTACATTCCAAAACAAACAATCCATAAAAACAACAAAAAAGGGTCACCAAGACTAACCGGCCCTAGCCTATGTTAACACTGCTAAAAAGCAATGCTAAACAACCAAGGTCGATGGGTTGCCCTCCTTCTAAGGAAGAGCAGCTTCCACACCCTCACACCTAGCAATTTCAAGATTCGTAACAAGGGAAATATTATGTTTAACCGATTGGATTGATGTCCTCAAATTAACACCCAAGTCATTTGCAAATTCTAAAAGAAGCAAATCGGGAATATTGCCAAAACAAGAAACATTATTTAATGTTATGCTTGATGGTTCAGCAGTCTTCTTTACCCTCTTCTTCCCTGCTAATTCCCTGTAGTCCTTTACGGCCTCCTTTCGCCTCTCCCTCCTAGCTCTTATCCGCTTACTCTTTCTGATCTTGATACCAACTTTCTTCTCTCTATTGTCCGCTCCATCACCGATGCTTTTCTCACCATCAGAGTCATTTTCGCCCCCAAGTTTGAAACATGTTCATCGACACGACCCCCGTGACCCTCTATCGTTAAGTTAGCCATAGCATCATGAAACCCCTTCCGTAAAATATTCTCTATATTGTGAGAGAAAATATCTTCAATCCTATTGGAGAACATACTCTCAATATCATCCCGCTCAAGTCCAATCGAAGTTCTCAGAACCCCTTCATCCTCCTCCGCCGAGCTCTCCAAATAAAATTCAGTGTACTTCTTATCCTTATTGAGTTCTTGCCCATTAGTCCACATATTTTCGTCCTCCAAGTAAAAAACGGAAGGCGACTCGAACGGATTATCCTCATTTTCAGCCAAAATTTCTTTTAAAATAGGATCCGCCGAAGCCCAATTCTCGTTTTGTTTTTCCGCAAGTTGCACATGAAGCCTTTCAAAGCCTAACCCAGCATTTTCCTCCCCTACTTCTTTCATTGGACCCTGGCTCAGATGCCTTAAAGACCCACCAGCTTGAGATTGAAGCCAATTATATTGGCCCAATTAGCTCAAAATAAAGCCTGGGGTTTGCACAGTCGCCATCTCCTTCTGCACAACTGTTTGCTCGACCACAACTTTTGCTTTGCCTCGTTTTAGCGAACGATATGCTTCCGCTGTCGCGAGAGCATGCCTACGACTCAATCACATGCAAACCTCATTCAGAAATGGTGGGCCTCACGTTTCTTTTTTTACCGTAGTCGACCGAAGATATCGAAGCTTTCTCGTGCTCAGATGGTAGCGTGGCCTTTGCTCGTTCGCCCTTTCCGCTCGACCCGATTCAAGCCCCACTTGGTCATGTGAGGTCGGTTTGATCAAGCCGGTTTCGACTTCCTCGTGCTGGGTCTCTCCGTCGCCCATCACCAACCCTAAATTCTTGGCCGTCGTGACTTTTGCCTTAACCACCACCTCCGACTGCCCTTAAACACCCGCCGATAACTTTTTAATGGACTGCCTGTAAGTGTATATGTGTGTTGGGGTCAAAATTTGCACTCCGGTTGACCAAGTCAAAGTCAAGGTCAACCCCAAGCCAGGTGGGCCCAAGCCCAGGTCAAGCGGGCCCATGCCCAAGTTGAGCCCGCGGCCAGCCTCCCCATGCCAACAATAAAATCATGTAATAAATAATTTTTATGTAATTTTTTATGCACGAATGGGCATAAAGCCAATTTTTTGTAAAGCACATGGCTTATGTACAAAAAGAAATGGCACATGAGCCATGGAATGGGCAAAATGCCATTTTTGTAAAGCCCAAGGGGCTATGTGTAAATGTGTAAGCCTATAAGAGGCAACATGATGAAAATATCTAATACACTTTTCGTCTCTCTCAAAAAATTTTGGGCCGGGGCGCTGCCCCGCACCCCGCAAGGACCCCCGTAAAAAACTCTGTGGGGCCCCCGATATATCCAAAAGCCCTTCAAAACACAACATTGCACGTTGAGTTCGCATGACCAGTTTAACCCGTCAATCGGAGGTTCCCTCGCTTCAAAGGCGAGGGGTAATTAACGGCAGCTTAGTCCGCGGAGATTCGGATCCCCACAATTAATAAACTCCAGCCTACCTTAGGCAGGGGGAATCTGTACTGCGCCTGACAAGCGCGCGTATTCTCATCTCAATGGGGTGAAGAAAAACACCCTACAGATTCTGGCACGCCTGGTGGGACCTATCTTTCCTACCATATTTCGGGTTAAACGTTCATGCGAACTTAATCGATATACATATCGATATGTATACTAAAATAATGTTCTTTCATGCAGGACTTCAAGCGATCAAGCCTCAACCATGTCTCCAAGGATCAGCTCAGCTCTCGACATAGCTCCCATCTCCTACACGATGAAGATGGACGCCAGGACGGTCCTCCCGGCCAGTCTCGGGCGACAATAGGAAGTGCTGCCGCTACCATTTGGCTCTATTCTGTTTGTGTTTACTAACGCCATCCCAGCTCCTCAAGCCCCGGTGGCAGACAAACCGGTCTCGAAAAGCAAGAGGCCAAATGTGGTGGTCTCAAAGGCGTCCCAACTCAAACGCAAGTCGGTGTTTGAGCGACTCTCCTTGACCCCAGCTGGGGGCAAGACCATCAACACCAACAAAGCAACAAGGCATCTCGAGCAAGCTCCGGCGGTGCCCCTGACAACTGCTCGATCGGGTGTATTCTCTAAGCTCCCCGCCAAAGATGAGGAATTGGTTGGATATGTGGTCCACACTGTCTACATGGTAGGCACGCGCAGCAAAAGGAAGGATGGGGCCACCACATCTCAAATCCAACCTGGTGTGAATATAGCTGTCACTTCTCAAGACCAGCGTCCTCCGGAGGGTGATGAAAACCCTCCCAGTGAGGCTGATAGGCAAAGAGAGTCCTCAGTTCATGAGGAGTCGGGCTCGGAAAGCGAAGATGAGCCAACTTTCCATCCTAAGACCGCAGAGCAGCAACTTCTCTAAGAGCTCCGAAAACAGCTCAGAAGGAAAGACAAGGAGATGGCCAAGCTCTACTTAAAGATCGACGACTTGACAAATGTCGTCTTACGGCTTACGGGCTAACTTGCCTCTCAGGCGCCCAATCAAGCGCAGGGCTCTGCTTATGAACCGGAAAACGGTGTCTCGAGACAGCCGACGCCTATTCTCTCAAATCCAAAGGTGGGCGGACCGCACGAAAGCCAGTCGCATCCTATCTTAGGAAATTTCTTGGCTACCGATGACAGTAGCCCACTAACTCAAGATCAAATCATGGATTTGGTTGCCTACAATGTCAAAATATTGGTAGCCGAAGCCGAGGTGCAAAAAGATATCAGCAGCAGTGGAAGACCATATCCTGCTCAGTATGATCTGGTAGAATTTTCTAGCGGCTATGTCATCCCTAAATTCGGAAGATTTGATGGGACGGGAAATGCGAATCAGCACATCGCCCACTTCAAAGCCTCATGCGGGAATACTGGGGGCAACGATGCGCTTCTCCTCCGCCAGTTCGTTAATAGCTTGACCGATATTACTTTCGACTGGTACGCGAGCATACCGGATGGCTCCGTTACTACTTTCGTCCAAATGGAATTTTTGTTTCGACAAAGGTTCATGAGCGTCAGCGATAAGATCACCATTGCCGAGCTCGTAAGGACCAAGCTCAAGAACAACGAAAGCAGCACGGATTTTATAACCCGATGGCGCAATCTCTCCGTCAAATGTGAACCGCCGATAGAGCAGGAATAATCTGTCAGTCTCCTTGTCGGAAATCTCAACAGTTGGATGGCCCTGTTTCTATGCATCGCGGGTCTCAAAACATTCCAAGAGCTGACCAGGAAAGTTCAGACGCTGGAGCGTTCAAAGCAGGAGTCCTCCTCGGATTCCCAAAATAACAATAGGTCCTGGAGAAACCGAAAGGACGATAATCTCAAAGGCGGAAACTCCGATGATTCTGAATCTTTCAACACTTCGGCTAACCGAAATAAGCAAGGGTTGAGCGGGCCTAATGCCAACCAGCCTCGAAAGCCAGTGTTCGGAGAGGGAGGAGAATCTCCACTGAAAAAGAAGCTGGATAAGGTTTATTCCTTTAGAAAGGACAAAATCCGTAAAATATTCAAAGACGCCCTAAGAAACGGTCTACAACTGCCAGAGTCAAAAAGACCGCAGGAAGCGAATATGACCGACGACCCCAAATACTGCCCCTATCATAGAGTGATAGGTCATGCCATTGAGGACTGCTTCGTCTTCAAAGATTGGGTCGAAAAGCAATACAAGGCAGGAAAGATAGAACTGTCTAAAGGCGTGTTAACAAACAATCCAGCTGCGACCGCCAATTTCATACAAACGGAGACCGAAGTTCTTCGTCAAACTGATTCTCTCAGACATCTGTCTTTCTCTGGGAACAATCGACCACCACGTCATTAAACTGGGAACAATAGACCGCTAAGTCTTTAAACTGGGAACGGTCGACCTCTAAGTCATTAAACTGGGGATGTAAAAATGTGTAAATAAAAAAAAGTGTAAATAAAAAAATATACATATATATATGTATATAAATAAAAAGCCGAAATGATGGGGCAGCTCGCAATAAAAATCAGCGAGTAAAATAAAAATGAAAAATAAAGCTGAAATGATAGGGCAACTGCGAATAAAAGCCGAAATGATAGGGCAATCGCGACCTTCGCGATAAGAAAAGCTGAAATGATAAAGCAATCGCGGTAAAACAAAAAAAACAACAAAAAAAACAACAAACAAAACAACAGCGAATGATGAGTCGCTCCTGGTACCATATTCCAGTGCAGCGATGCAGACGCCAACAAAAATCCAATTTACCAAAATTCTTCCGACCCTACGGTGGGTCCCCAAGTTGACTACCGTATACAATCCAAGGGCTCAAATAATTCTCATCACACTCATACCCCACTGCAATCACCAGTCCAGCGGCCGGTCTCCGCCTTTGGAATTATGCTCCATTAAGAAGACCCACTTATGTGTCCTCACGATACATGAGGAGAACAAACCTTTGTGGGATCCTTATGACTCACAAGGGAAAAACACACTTAGGAGTCCTCACGACTCCTAAGGAGAAAATGCACCTACGGGATCCTTACGACCCGTAGGGAGAAAATTCTTTTATGGGATCCTTACGGCCCATAAAATTTTAAAGCCTTAGGTGATAGGGATCTAAACCTGTCTCCTAAGCCATCGCTTCCCAATAGGCAACGACGAATGATGAGTCGCTCCTGGTACCATATTCCAGTGCAGCGATGCAGACGCCGGCCAAAATCCAAATCCCCAAGTGGCGAATGATGAGTCGCTCCTGGTACCAGATTCCAGTGCAGCGATGTAGACGCCAACCAAATTCTAAACCCCATACCCCAAGTGGCGAATGATGAGTCGCTCCTGGTACCATATTCCAGTGCAGCAATACAGACACCAACCAAATTCCAAACTCAAATCCCAACGGCGAATGATGAGTCGCTCCTGGTACCATATTCCAGTACAGCGATGCAGACGCCAACCAAATTCCAAATCCCATACCCCAACGGCGAATGATGAGTCGCTCCTGGTACCATATTCCAGTGCAGCGATGCAGACGCCAACAAAGTCTCGAAATTTTTCCGGCCCTACGGTCTGGATCATACATCCTGTAAAACCGTATACAATTCACGGGCGTAAAACGATCCTTATCTCTCCCAAGTCTTACCGGTGAGACCACATTCAAAGTCCCACCAAAAATAAAAAAATCATTAAAAAATATATAAATAAAAAAAATGGTATGTCCACAAGCAAAATGGGTACGGATGAAAACCCGAAAGGGCTCCTTGAGTAAAAACAGCAGGACTGCTGGCGAGTTTGTGAAAACCCGAAAGGGCGCAAACTCGTAAAAAAAGATGAAATGCACTCGCAAAGTCCTCTCGACTTTGTGAGGAGAAAATTCCCACGTGAGATTCTTACGACTCACAAAGGAGCAACACACTTAAGAGTCCCCACGACTTCTAAGGAGAAAATACACCTACGAGATCCTTTCGACTAGTAGGGAGAAAATGCTTTTATGGGACCCTTATGGCCCATAAAATTGAAAAGTCTTAGGTGATAGAGATTTAAACCTGTCTCCTAAGCTACCAATTTCCAAATCCTCTCGGAACAAATGATGAGTTGCTCCTGGCATTATTCCAGTGCAGCAATGCAGATGCTAAACCAAAACCAATTCCTAAATCCTCTCATGGCAAATAATGACTCTCTTCTGGTACCATATTCCAGTATAGCGATGCTGATGTCAACCCAACTCAAATCAAACCAACAAGCTCTGCGGCGGAATTATGCTCCGTCTCAGAATTTACCCCGTGTCGAAATCATGCTTCGCCTCGGCGTATCTGCCTTCCCTGTCGAAATTATGCTTCATCTCGGAATCAAGTCAGCCAACAAACTCTGCGTCGGAATCATGCTTCGTCTCAGAGTGTACCCCATGTCGAAATCAAGCTTTGCCTCGGTGTATCTGCCTTCCCTGTCGGAATTATGCTTCGGCTCGGAATCAACCAGCGACCTCCTCGTCAGGAATTATGCTCCGCCTCGGAATCAAGTCAACCAGCAAGCTCTGCGCCGGAATCATGCTTCGTTTCAGAGTGTATCCCGTGTCGAAATCACGCTTCGCCTCGGCGTATCTGTTTTCCCTATCCGAATTATGCTCCGCCTCGGAATCAAGTCAACCAGCAAGCTCTGCGTCGGAATCATTCTTCGTCTCAGAATGTGCACCCCGTGTCGAAATCATGCTTCGCCTCGGTGTATATGCCTTCCCTGTCGAAATTATGCTTCGTCTCGGAATCAAGTCAACCAGCAAGCTCTGCGTCAGAATCATGCTTCGTTTCAGAATGTGCACCCCGTGTCGAAATCAAGCTTCGCCTCGGATTATCTGCTTTCCTCATCGGAATTATGCTTCGCTTGGGAATCAACCTCTGCATCGAAATTATTCTTCGGTCAGAATGTATGCCGCTCTTCGGAATGATGCTCCGATCTTTAGAATCATGCTCCGCTTCGGAATGATGCTTCGATCCTTGGAATTATGCTCCGCAAATCGGAATGATGCTCCGATCCTTGGAATCATGCTCCGCTTCGGAATGATGCTCCGATCTCTGGAATCATGCTCCGCGCTTCGGAATGATGCTACGATCCTTCGGAATGATGCCCCGATCTCGGAATTATGCTTCGATCTTTGGAATCATGCTCCGCTTCGGAATGATGCTCCGATCTCTGGAATCATGCTCCGCGCTTCGGAATGATGCTCCGATCCTTTGGAATGATGCTCCGACCTTGGAATTATGCTCCGACCCCTTTGGAATCATGCTCCGCTCTTCGGAATGATGCTCCGATCTTTGGAATCATGCTCCGCTCTTCGGAATGATGCTCCGATCCTTGGAATCATGCTCCACTTCGGAATGTTGCTCCGATCCCTGGAATCATGCTCCGCGCTTCGGAATGATGCTCCGATCCTTCGGAATGATGCTCCGATCCTTGGAATTATGCTCCGCAAATTGGAATGATGCTCCGATCTCCGGGAATCATGCTCTCCGAGGGATACTCCGACCCTGGAATTATGCTCCGCAAATCGGAATGATGCTCCGATCCCCGGGAATCATGCTCCCCGGGATGATGCTCCGCCCCTGAAATGATGTTCCACCTCAAACTCCAACTTCAAGATCCATCAATTTCGTGCACACAACTCATGCATGCGGTGTGCATTCATTGATGGGGGGCACTTTGTTGGGGTCAAAATTTGCACCCCGGTTGATCAAGTCAAAGTCAAGGTCAACCCTAAGCCAGGCGGGCCCAAGCCCAGGTCAAGTGGGCCCATGCCCAAGTTGAGCCCGCGGCCAGCCTCCCCATGCCAACAATAAAATCATGTAATAAATAATTTTTATGTAATTGTTTATGCACGAATGGGCATAAAGCCAAATTTTTGTAAAGCCCATGGCTTATGTGCAAAAAGAAATGGCACATGAGCCATGGGATGGGCAAAATACCATTTTTTTAAAGCCCAAGGGGCTATGTGTAAATGTGTAAGCCTATAAGAGGCAACATGATGAAAATATTTAATACACTTTTCATCCCTCTCAAAAAATTTTGGGCCGGGGCGCTGCCCCGCACTCCGCACCCAGCAAGGGGGCTGCTAGCCCCCTTAACCCCCAGCCCATTATCCGGGTAGCGGGCCTCCCGTAAAAAACTCTGCGGGCCCCCCGATATATCCAAAACCCCTTCAAAACACAACATTGCACGTTGAGTTCGCATGACCAGTTTAACCCGTCAATCAGAGGTTCTCTCGCTTCAAAGGCGAGGGGTAATTAACGGCAGCTTAGTCCGCGGCTGCCGGAGATTCGGATCCCCACAATCAATAAACCCCAGCCTACCTTAGGCAGGGGGACTCTGTACTGCGCCTGACAAGCGCGCGTATTCCCATCTCAATGGGGTGACGAAAAACACCCTACAATATGCTCATTGCCGTGTCAACTACGGCTATGTGAAATAAAAAACTTTAAAACTTAAGCACAATACACTAAAATTCTCAGGATACAAGCCCAAACACTATACTAAACAAACCCTAACTAGAGTTTTAGCTACTCGGTTGAAATTACAACCTTTGTAGACGGTCTTTCGGGTCTTGAAAGTTGACTCCTCAAGCTCCTTAGGTTGATAGAATGAGCTCTCGAAGCCGATCTTCCGTGTTAAAGACAATCCACCTAAGAATGCCGATTGAAACGATAGCTTCGTCCGAAGCAAGTAAAGATCAAGTCTTGCTAAGACAAGATGGTTAGATTGGTGTAGTTTGTAAACTAAGTGCTCTCTTTTAATCCTCACAACTCAAGAGAGAGGATTGAGGAAGAAGATGAAGATGGCTAGCAACTAGAGAAAATTTTTCAAGTGAAAAGAACAACCATCCTCACAAAATATCGCACACTCTCTCATCTTATCTCTTCTCACCTCAAACAAAAGAGTGGGTGGGCTTGGTGACTCACTAGGGTGAGTCACAAGCCCACACGCTTCTATATTAAATGGTGAAGAGAAGAGAGAGAGAGTGTGTGTAGCCACCTCTCCATGATATACATACACGTACAAATACTAGTATGCGTATAATCAAGTATTCCAAAACTCGTATTTATAATAAATATGTATACCGTATTTCTACCAAAATATGTATACTGTATTTGTACTGAAAATACAAAATACACGTATTCATATTTAGAAAGAAATACATGTATTTGTATCAAAGCACAAATACCCATATTTATATAAATACACGAATTCGTATAAATACCGTATTCGTATTAAAATACAAATACCCAAAAGAGAGCAATATAATACTAGCATCAAAACCGGCTGTCTTTCAAACCTTCTAGTAATATTAAACCGTCCGATTAAAGCACGTGCATAAATGCACGTGTTCAATCGAACACCCCTGCGTAAAACCATATGCAAACTGCACCGTTTCGCCTGAACCGGAAAACCCTCTGTGTGAGACTCTAAAGACTCGACAATACGCTGACAGTGGGTTTAACCACAAGCATGTAAATGGCACTAGCTGTACGTAACGGTTACTCATGTATCCGTCGAAGGGGAGATCGACACGATAACTCGTCCGAAAACCCTACTAAGCCTAAAGGTGACATTCTCCGTATAGTCCGGTCTGTTCGTCTAAGAGTATCACATATCGGGTCTAGGGGGTGATAAACGTCAGACCCCTAATAGCGCAATAAGTCGTGTCGGTGTGGAACCCAATACACCTTGAGAAACTACTGGTGTACCTACCCGTAGATCTCACTTGCCCTGACCAGGGACTTTGTGTATTAGCCAGCTGTACACAGCGCGATATCAACTCCTAATACCGGGATAGACGAATCCCTTCTATCCCCTACTGCCTCTAAGTGCTTCGGGACTGCACTCAACTACTACCTGTTTGCACGACTCATTTGAGCCGTGGTAGGGTAGTAATCTAAGGGAACACACTCGAGACGAATAGTGATGTCAAGTCAACAGACTAACCTGTACTCATGTCACCGGGGAACTGCTAACTGACGATAGGTATAATACCAACCAGCAGTTCCCAGCGAGTCTGTCCAGTGTAACTCATAACCCAATGAGCACTTGTATACTATCTTTGGTATCGTATACCAATGGCTGCGGGACAGGCCACCTCCCCTGACGGGGATAAGAAGCGTATACACTAGTCTACTCTGAAGTATCGATATCCTGTCTTGACAATCCTACGACTAGGGACAAGTTTAAGGATGTGCTTATAGGCTACCCAGCCCCCACTAGTGTGATTGCCATCACAACGCTGGCGGTCAAGTAAAGATTCCAAGGGCTCTATCAATATATATTAGCGATGTGTTAAAAGAAACATATACATATGTTAAGATAGATTCAAACCAGATATCATACTATCATGTTGAGCAAGACTGTTATTATATCTGTATATACTCAAGCTTTCAAAATATAATATACAATCCAGTACTGTACAATAATGGCTTCTAGGGCATATATCACTAACACTGCCCTCCTTCAACATGGAAGAACGCTGTCAAAACTCTCCCCGCCAACACAATCTCCTTCGATTTTGGGATAGATGCACTCCCATGGCAACCCACCTGAATGCGCACAGCCTCCTGAATTTCTCTTGCCGCCGTTCTAGGATCTAGTTCCAACAGTATGCCGAACTCAGAAACAAGTGATTCGAAGGTTTTCCACGTCTAAACGTAAATAGGTACATTCTCGATGCAAACCCAAGCATCGTATTTGTGACGGTGAAGAGCTGAACCTTTATAGCCCGTTGACCTTAAGATCGCAAACCTATAGTCGTAGGTCTCACCTTTATGCTGGATCCTTCTAGAAAGGCTTGTTAACCCATCCTCAGTCGGAAACTCCGCCATGTAGCCCTGATGATGAACTTTGACAGCCCATGGATGATCTCTAAACTTGGAGCTCATACTTCTTAGTTTCGCCGTGACCTAGTTTGCCGTCAGAGTGTCACCATTCCAGTGCAACAACTTTATAACCCTAAGCGTCTTAGCAATCTGCTTCCTTCTCGCCTCCATCTCGCCATCGTAGGGTATCACCAACCTTTGTTTTCAAAGGCATGTCTCTTCCTCCTTGCTCGGGTACACTTGGCCAGCAAGTGGTCCCCGGAACCACAAGAAGCACGTCCGCTTCAGTTCGAAGAAGTCTTGGATGTGTCCATATTTTTTACAATTGAAGCACTTCCGCTTTGCCGGGGCGATGGCCGTTTGCTAGAGTTCCGCTAACAACACTTTTATGACATTCTCCTCGTTTCTTACTACTGCCGGCGATTTATTCCAACCTTCCTCATCCAGCAAAGTCGCCCCTGTGGAGAATATCGGCTCTTAATCAGCGTCGGGTCGTCCACCATCTCCCTTTTTCGTTGAGCAGTCTCGGCGACGGTCTGTCTTGCCTCCTCATGAGTAAAGGTCGTACCTTTAACCTGATACTCAATTCTAACTTGCTCCTTGTTGCTTTTTGATGACGAGCCTTGATAGTAACGGCGGTTGTCCTCTCTCCTTCCCCGCCCACCCTCATTCGTGGCTGGAGGAAATTTGGGTACGAAGGTAACCGTTGCTCATTTGGACAACATCGGTTGCTCTTTGGGCAGATACACCAACGAGGCGTCTCAAAATGAACAATCCTTCGTTCTTGCAGCTTCTTTCGGCACAGGGACGCTGATGCGTCAAGAACGCTCACTGTCATTAAGCCACGTCGGAGACCGACTCCGGTGAATATGACTTCGACCTTGGGTGAGCCCTTGCTCTACCGAAGGCCTTCGGCCACCATTTCTCTCCGGCGACTTACAGCCACGACAGTTAGGTTCAGCTTCCTTTCATCTCAATGGAGACATGTTCCTCGTCCGGGACCTGCTCCGGTGAATGCGGCGTCGCCCCCGTCAGGACCACTCCCCTTCATGTCAGCACCCAACAGCTAGCAGCTTCTTTCGACTAAGAAAAATCTCGGTTCCCCTGCCTCCTTGGCGGCGACAGAGACCGATTGCATGGGTTCCTTCCTTCTCGCTCCGATGAATCCTCTTGTGGCCGGCGATATAATACTTCTATGACATACTCACAATACAAGTCATTCATAAAAATCCAGAAGACACCCATTTCCGTACCAAAAGACACATATAACCTTTCAAAACACTCCTTCAACATATAGAAGCGTCTCTTCTCTTTAATCAAAATTCTTCGCATAATTAGGCAACTCTTCATATTAAATATCCACTAATTAAATTAAGAGTTAAATGGGGCACTAGCCCCATGGCTGCGGTTGGACGCCACGTGCCCGTCTCCCTCCATCGCCCGATTCCGCGTCACCTCCTACCGCCTCTCCTCACCTCGCTCCTCCTCCTCACCTCAATCCCCTCCGCCTCAGTCGCCGCCGCCGGCCACAGCACGCCATCGTAGAAGCCGAAACCTCCGCCGTCAACTTTAACGGACAACATCATCGCCCTCAGGAAGTCGCCGTCGTCCGCCGTCGTCCCGATCTACGGCGATGTTTATCCCTACGGGTACCAATTCTGAATCCCAAAATAAAATTCTTAAAAATCAAAATTTTATTTTTCTTCTTCAAAGATGAAATAAAATTGGGGGCAATTTCGAATCTTAGATTGTATTAAGTGTCGATGAGCATTAACGATCTTCCAAAACCCTATTTCCTCGACCTCGACGTCGACGCTTGCAACGGTCTGACGTATTTTTATGATTTTTGTTGGGATGGAATTTTTAAGGGCCGCATCTCGTGGACAGAGAGTTTTGACCTCGTCGTAAAAAGTCATCCATGGTAATACGAATACGGCGGCGGGCTTCTGACGCATCATCGGCATCATCATCGTTAATAGAACTTTTATTTAATTTCTTGAGAGGGCAAGGAGGGACGGAGATGATGAAGAGAGGCGGCTCTGTGGGATGCTGTTTCTTCTTCTTCTTCTTCCTCCTTTTTATATTTTGTATTTTGTATTTTTTATTTTTTGAATGTGATCGCGAGAGGAAACCAATGTTTCCTGCGAGTTAGCGGATTGGGCTCCCCAACCCCAGCCTCTTAAATTAAATCCCTCCAATAACCACTCTAAAATCTAAATGCATGAACAGGTTTATTTCCCACTATTCTCGCATATATTTTACCTTGGGTTTCCTTCTCTCATTCACTCGGTGCTTTCTTCGATGGAGAGTTCATACTGTCTATAAAAAATGCAAAAGATTATAGCTCAAGATCAGAATACCAGCAGCATGAATGCATACTAATCATTAGGATCTATCATGAATCATTAATTTTCTTTTTCACTCAGTTGTAAATAACAAAAATACTTTTCTTACCACAATTTGTCTATCCAAAAGTTTACCAAAAAGAAAAATACCTGGACCGTCCTTCTGTTTGACACCATTATCTAGATATTGTAGGTCATACCATTTTGTCTCTGGATAAACTTTTGGATGGACAAATTGCAGGGAGGAAAATTATTGCTCTATATATAAAGAGCCGTCTTCTAGATTGATAGTCACGACATGACCTAATAATAGACAAATTGCGGGTAGGCCCCACACTCATGCAGAGCATACTTCTTTTTCCACGATGTTGGTGTGTGTTGTGTGTGGATGTGGTGTGTGTTGTGTGCTTTTATGTGGTGTGTGTGGATGTGGTGTGTGTTGTGTGCATATGTTTAGGGCTTACGGACCAATGCCGAAATAATTAAAAAAATGTTGCCGCAAGCAATTGATTGTCGCTGTGCACATTTCCATATGACTCTATTGTTCTATTGTATCAGCTTGCGAATATATACTTCTACTATCAACCATCACAATCTAAGCATATCGGCCTTATTTCTTTGTGAAATGAAATGATCCTCCTTTAGCAAGCAAAACACAATTCATCACTTTCCACTCATTTTCAAATATCAAATATATATCTTCTTCATGTATATATATATAGGGAGAGAATAATGAAGAAAATATAGGTCTCAAGGCTTTTTCGTTAGGTAGCGTTGAAAATCTATACCCTCCACGATACTTTGCGACGGTTGGCACCTGATGATGTTCGATATCGTCGGTTTCCCAGATCGTGACACATGGCAGATGACGTATCCCGAAACTAGCAAGAAAGGACCAGGAACGGTACGTCGGTAGAATACCCCGGGTTTGCGGTCTATGGATGTGGCCGACCTTCTGCAACCGACCACACAACTCATGTGCCCGTCTTACAAACAACCGCTGGCTCACCTCCGAGCCCCCTGCACAACCGGCCTCCTCGGCCCTCTCAGCTCGTCTCAAGGCTTTGGCAGAACCAGGATACCTCGGCCTCCCGCTCGTCCCCGAGCCTCCCGCCGAGCTCATCCTCCTCAGTCTCATCCTGACCGACCCGCAACACTGATCACAGGTTCCCACGCCACGGCTCTGCGAATCTCGCGCATGCGCGAGATATCCACCGCCCGCGATCCCACGTTCCACGCCATCACGATCGCCCATTAACGAGCATGTCTCGCCATTAATGCGGGATTCCGCTTATCACGCGAGCGTGACGTCGGGAGCGTAACGGCCGGCGTGATTCTCGCGCCTGTCTTTCCATCGCTGCCGCTATATAAATCCCTCTCTCAGACGAGAGGTACGCAATTCTTTCCTCACTAGGCCGTTACTCTGCTCAAATATCCGGTCTAAGTTGATCGTCGGAGGGTCCTCGGTGGAACAACCACCCCGGGACTTCCTTGTAGGTAGCTCGGCCACAACCACCTCAAACACATTGAGATCCACACGCTTCAGGAGGCAACCCCCAACTTAATCTCAGCCGTCCATCGTCGCTCGCAGCAGATTTACGGAAGGTAACATCTTGACGAGATCCGACATTCGTCAGCTGGCGCCGTCTGTGGGAACATCTTGATTCCACTAAACAAAGTTCACCTTCCGATCTCAACTCAATGGCAAGCGATCACCGTGACGATCCAAGCGCTAGCCGCCGCCTCCCCCACAATGGAGGCGCGGACGAATCTCCTCCCCCGAACGCCATCAACGCCCTAGCCGTCCGGATAGATCGACTCGCGTCCGCCGTGGATGCGCTCGTCCGTGTCCGAACGACAGGGCAGGCTCTCCAGGTCGCCGCTCCCCCATCTCGGGACCGAGACCCATATAGAGGGAGAGAAGACTCTACTCGCGTTGGCACGGCCGACCACCGCCTCGTTGCCTCCCACGGCCGCAGATCTCCCGGGCCAACATATTCTATGATCCGCTGGGCGCCCCACAGTTCAACGCCGAGGTCCGTCGCCAGAGTGCCTCGCCCCGAACCCTTCGTGCCCCCGTCCCTCCCGAGGAGATGTCGGTCAGCTTGCTTGCTCCCAGGCATGACCGACACCCCTTCCTACGACGGGGTCGCGCGGACGGGACTCGTCTCGGCAGCTCGAAGACTACCTCGCCAGGGGACCTAAGGAACCTCATCGAAAGGAACCGGGGCCGCAGCAAGACACAGGTCTCCAACAGCAGAGGCCAAAGATCAGAATGTGCCGAATCGTCGGGATACCACGGCCGACTCGACGCCCTCGAGAAGAAGATCGAAGGTATGCATCGGGAGGGTCATCATGTGAGCGACGGGGCTAAATACGCCGTCGAATCGCTCACAAAACCCTTCACCGAGGAGCTGCTCGCCGTCCATGTCTCCTCCCGGAACAAGCCCCCGAAGGTCTCTCTCTTCGAGGGTAAGTCTGACCCGAAGGACCATTTGGACGCATTCACCGCAGGAATGAGCTTCCAAGATAACTCTGACGCCGCCCAATGCCGAGCTTTCCCGGTCACTCTCATCCGCTCCGGACGAGACTTGTTCCGAGGACTCGCGCCACGCTCGATCTCAACCTTCGACGAGCTGGCCACCCAATTCCTCGGCTACTTCGTCAGGAACAGACGGCAGAAACGGACCGTCGACCATCTCTTCACAATCAAGAGCGGGAACAAAGAAACATTCAAAGGGTACGTCACCCGCTTCTACAATGCCCTTCTCGAGGTCCCAGAACTTCGGGACGAGACGGTCATTACAGCAGTTAGGTCTGGTCTTAGGCACAAGGAGTGGTTGCGCTCCTTTGCATTAGCGCAATCTAAGACCATGGCTGAGGTAAAGGCCTGGACCGAGCGTGAGATTCAGCTCGAGTCCGAAGTGAACGCAAATCTTCCCGGGGAAGAGCAAACTGACCAAAAGAAAAGGGCGAGGGAAGAGAGAAAGCGACTTGAGCGGCCAAAGTCCTACTCCTCGAAGTTTCAGGAGTACACCCCGCTCAACGTCTTCCAGATGGTACTGCTTGAGGAGGCTAAGGGCGATGGGTTCTTCAAGCTCCCCTCGATCTCGCGTATGGCGGCAAAGCGCACCCGGGGCCCCTACTGCGGTTTCCATAGGTCGCAAGGCCACTCCACATAGAGCTGTAAACAGCTCCGAGACTACATCGAGGTGCTCATCCGTTCGGGACACCTGGCAGCGTACTTACGGGACAAGCGGCAAGCTGACCGCGATCAAGTGCAGCGTCCCCCTCCTGGCGAGTTAACAATCGGCTAGATCATGGTCATGTCGGCGGGGGGTACGTCGGATACCTACGAGGCTCAGCACCCCACGCCGTACGTGGGGGCCAACAGACATCCGAGGAGCTCAAACCGTGCCAATAAAAAGAACATCTACTAGCTTGTACTTCTTTTGCTAAGGCAATGTAAACTTTTCTCAAGATTTTTCTGTTTATATAATAAGAAGGGATCAATAAAACATTGCAAAAAGAAGAGTTTGTTTATTCAAAGGGTACTATAGGCTCCTCAGCCGTACATCGAAAAAGAAAAATTATAATAGCGGGGGAAGGGGGTGCAGAGAACATTGCTCGTGGTACTCCGAGGATATTTCCGCCAGCCGAGCCCTCACGGCCTCAGACCCCTGCCTCTGATGCCGCCCGCTAACGCCGGCATTGTGCCGCAATTGGTAGCACTCAAGGATGAGCGCCAACGAGCGATCCCGCCGACCCGCGGAGATCAGGCTGAAGCGCCACAAAGACCTTAGCTTACCAACCGCCTCATCCCTCAGCTGTTCGGACAAGGGGTTGCAGAGCCCCGACGACGCCCTCCAGATGGAGTACATCAACAGCTGGAGCAGGGGGAGCGCCGGGGAAGCAGTCGGCCGAAATGATCCTCAATGCGGCCTATGACTAACTGCACCGTGTACTCGGTGCAGTACTGATCATAGAGGTACATGTCCTCGAAACTTACGATGTCGGGATGGTAAAAGGGAAGTCCTCCATTCTTACGTTTTGGGTGTGAAGAAAGGAGTGATCAACGCTCCTTCCGCTTTATAGCTCCACTACGCCCTCAAGAGTCCAACAATCGCCCGCTCACCCACAACTGTGCCGCCACGCGGCAGACATCGAGCCTTTCGGCGAAATCGAAACGACGCGGCTCCGGCGCTTCGCCTCCCCCACGTGTTCATTACACGTGTCGCTTTCGACTGTCCCTATTCCCCATACTCACGCTGGGAAGGTCGGACAGGACCTCACGAATCGACCATCCATAAGGATCAAAGCCCTTGCCAAGAGGCACCGGGCAGCAACCATGCTCGGCCCGTCCATAGTAGGCCCATTACGGCCCCTCCCACGCTGAGGATCAAATCCCTCATCAAGAGGCAACCGGGCCCGCCCTTGCTCGGTTATCCCTGGCTGGTAGTCCCCTACCCCACAACACCAGGGATCGAATCCCTCATCAAAAGGCAACCGGGCCCGTCCTTGCTCGGTTATCCCTGACTGGTAGTCCCCTACCCCACAACACCAGGGATCGAAGCCCTCATCAAGAGGCAACCGGGCCCGCCCTTGCTCGGTTATCCCTGGCTGGTAGTTCCTTACCCCACAACACCAGGGATCGAAGCCCTCATCAAGAGGCAACCGGGCCCGCCTTTGCTCGGTTATCCCTGGCTGGTAGTTCCTTACCCCACAATGCTAGGGATCGAAGCCCTCACCAAGAGGCAGCCGAGCGGCTGCCCTGCTCGGCTATCCCTGGCTGGTAGTTCGCTACCCCGCAACGCCAGGGATCAAAGCCCTCGCCAAGAGGCACCGGGCAGTAACCCTGCTCGGCCCGTCCTTAAGGATCAAAGCCCTCGCCAAGAGGCACCGGGCAGCAATCCTGCTCGGCCCGTCCTCAGCAGGCCCTTTTACGACCCCTCCCGCGCTAAGGATCAAAGCCCTCATCAAAAGGCAATCGGGCCCGCCCTTGCTCGGTTATCCCTGGCTGGTAGTTCCCTACCCCACAACGCCAGAGATCAAAGCCCTCGCCAAGAGGCACCGGGCAGTAACCCTGCTCGGCCCGTCCTTAAGGATCAAAGCCCTCACCAAGAGGCAGCCGAGCGGCTACCCTGCTCGGTTATTCCTGGCTGGTAGTTCGCTACCCCGCAACGCCAGGGATCAAAGCTCTCGCCAAGAGGCACCGGGCGGTAACCCTGCTCGGCCCGTCCTTAAGGATCAAAGCTCTCATCAAGAGGCAACCGGGCCCGCCCTTGCTCGGTTATCCCTGGCTGGTAGTTCCCTACCCCACAACGCCAGAGATCAAAGCCCTCGCCAAGATGCACCGGGCAGTAACCCTGCTCGGCCCGTCCTTAAGGATCAAAGCCCTCGCCAAGAGGTACCGGGCAGCAACCCTGCTCGGCCGGTCCTTAGCAGGCCCCTTTATGGCCCCTCCCGCGCTAAGGATCAAAGCCTTCATCAAGAGGCAACTGGGCCCGCCCTTGCTCGGTTATTCCTGGCTGGTAGTTCCCTACCCCACAACGCCAGAGATCAAAGTCCTCACCAAGAGGCACCGGGCAGTAACCCTGCTCCGCCGTCCTTAAGGATCAAAGCCCTCGCCAAGAGGCACCAGGCAGCAACCCTGCTCGGCCCGTCCTTAGCAGGCCTATTAGGGCCCCTCCCGCGCTAAGGATCAAAGCCTCATCAAGAGGCAACCGGGCCCGCCCTTGCTCGGTTATCCCTGGCTGGTAGTTCCCTACCCCACAACGCCAGAGATCAAAGCCCTCGCCAAGAGGCATCGGGCAGTAACCCTGCTCGGCCCGTCCTTAAGGATCAAAGCCCTCGCCAAGAGGCACCGGGCAGTAACCCTGCTCGGCCCGTCCTTAGCAGGTGCCCTTTACGGCCCCTCCCGCGCTAAGGATCAAAGCCCTCATCAAGAGGCAACCGGGCCCGCCCTTGCTCGGTTATCCCTGGCTGGTAGTTCCCTACCCCACAACGCCAGAGATCAAAGCCCTCGCCAAGAGGCACCGGGCAGTACCCTTGCTCGGCCCGTCCTTAAGGATCAAAGCCCTCGCCAAGAGGCACCGGGCAGTAACCCTGCTCGGCCCGTCCTTAGCAGGCCCTTTACGGCCCCTCCCGTGCTAAGGATCAAAGCCTCATCGAGAGGCAATCGGGCTCGCCCTTGCTCGGTTATCCCTGGCTGGTAGTTCGCTACCCCGGAACGCCAGGGATCGAAGCCCTCACCAAGAGGCAGCCGAGCGGCTACCATGCTCGGTTATGCTGGCTGGTCGTTCACTACCCCACGAAGCCAGATACCTGAGCCCTCGCCAAGAGGCAACCGAGAAGCTTCACTGCTCGGTCCATTCTTTAAGGATAATCCCGACGCATCTTCACTGCATGACCCCTACGTCGACTTCGGGGCCACGAAGATACCGACCTCACACCGGTCTTTGCACACTTAGGCAATTGGCAAAATGGTTAAATTCAACTCGACGTGCGGTCTCCCTTTTCTAAGCTCAGCATCGTGCAAACAGAGATTTAACAACAAGCAAAAAAAAAAAACTACGCCAAACACCGCAAAAATGCTTCATTCAAAAGTCTTTACAAAGGTATTATCGGACCCCCGGCCTTACAAAAACGCCCGGAGGCTTACAAAATTCCCAAAGCAACAAAAAAAAAGATATAAGAAGACGAGGGGATTCAGGCCTTAGGGTCAGGCGCAACCCCGAGGAGCTCCGTGTCCACCGCGACCGGGGCTTCGTCTGGAGGATCTGCACCCATCGCAGGAGCCTCGGCGCCACCCTCGTCGGGGGCACCTTCCCCGGCCACGCCTCCAGGGGCAGTCCCCTGCGCGTTATCCCTACGAGGATATTTGTCCCGGAGCTCTTCATCGGGGAACTCCGGCATCCGAGCCTTGACGGCGTCGAGGGCATCGTGCCAGACGAGGGTAGAAGCTGCAGCTAGGTCTGTAGGGTGTTTTTCGTCACCCCATTGAGATGGGAATACGCGCATGCTTGTCAAGCGCATTACAGATTCCCTGTCTAGGGTAGGCTGGGGTTTATTGATTGTGGGGATCCGAATCTCCGGCAGCCGCGGACTAAGCTGCCGTTAATTACCCCCCGTCTTTGAAGCAAGGAAACCTCCGATTGACGGGTTAAATTGGTCATGTGAACTCAACGTGCAGTGTTGTGTTTTGAAAGGGTTTTGGATATATCGGGGGCCCCGCAGAGTTTTTACGGGGGTCCCGCTACCTGGATAGCAGGCTGGGGGTCAAGGGGGCTAGCAGCCCCCTTGCGGGGTGAGGGGCAGCGCCCTGTTAGAAATTTTTTCTAACGGAGGACAGTGTCGTGGAGTATGCGTGTGTGTATATATGTGTGTATATATATATATATATATATAAAAGGAGGGAAAGGCATCCAAAGGATGCGTGGGGCCAGCGCCAGCGCTTTGAGCGTTTGCGCGCCACGTGTCAGCACGTGGGCGCTCGGACGCTAGCGCACCACGTGTCAGCACGTGGGCGCTCGGGCGCTAGCGCTCTGAGCACAAGAGCGCTAGCGCACCACGTGTCAGCACGTGAGCGCTAGCGCACCACGTGTCAGCACGTGGGCGCTCGAGCAGCAAAAGGGACTTGGTCCCTGCAATGGGAGTTGTACTCCCAGAAAAGAGCACTTATTATTGTGTGTGTGTGTGTGTGTGTGTGTGTGAGGAGTTAAACTCCTAGGATGTTTTAAAGCTGATGAAGGGCTTCTCCCCTTGAGCCCTAGTTCTCCCCTAAAGTGGGGTTTCTGGAGATGGGTCTCCTTCTTCTTCCTTTGTTGGCCGGATCTTGAAGATCAAGAAGTATGAGATTTTAAAAATCTCTCCTTTCTGAGATCTGATGGCAGATCTGAGTTTCCTTTTGTGGGTTTTATGGTGGAAAACTACTTAGTTTTGGAAAAGAAAGAGTAAAACTCTTGATTTAATTCAAAAGAAATGAGAAGGTTTAGAACATTGGAGAAGGAGCAGGAGGCACAAAGGGCCCTAGTTTTTTGGGGGAATGAAAATTGTATGTTAGATATTTTCATCATGTTGCCTTATATAGGCTTATATATTTACATATAGCCCCTTGGGCTTTTCAAAATGGCATTTTGCTTATCCCATGGCCCATGTGCATTTCTTTTTGCACATAAGCCACGGGCTTACAAAAATTTGGCTTTATGCCCATTTTGTTTACATTCATGCATAAAAAATTACATAAAAATTATTTATTACATGATTTTGTTGTTGGCATGGGGAGGCTTGGCCGCGGGCTCGGCTTGGACATGGGCCCGCTTGATCTGGGCTTGGGCCCACCTGGCTTGGGGTTGACCTTGACTTTGATTTGGTCAACCGGGGTGCAATTTTCGACCCCAACAAAGTGCCCCCCAACAATAAATGCACACCACATATGTGGGTCGTGTGTATGAAATTGATGGATCTTCTTTCGCGTGGAGGCGACTTGCTTTGCTTCCCACTTTTTGGGATGCACTGCCCTTTCAACGACATGGACGGTCGACGCATGACGCGTCTCCGAGACGGAGTGTCCGTGGTAGACGTTTCCCTGGCCCGGAGTGATTTAGTAGACTTGCCCCCGGCACGGAGTGTCGCTGGTCAACGTTTCCCCGAGGCGGAGTGTCTGTAGTCGACGTGCCCCCGACACGGAGTATCTGCTTGACATTTCCCCGTTACGGAGTGTCGCTGGTCGACGTTTCCCCGAGGCGGAGTGTCTGTAGCCAATGTGCCCCCGGCACGGAGTGTCTGCTTGACGTTTCCCCGAGGCGGAGTGTCGGCTTTTTGACGTGTCCCCGAGACGGAGTGTCTGCTTGACGTTTCCCCGTTACGGGGTGTCGTTGATCGACTTGTCCCCGGCACGGAGTGTTGCTGATCGACTTGTCCCCGGCATGGAGTGTCGCTGATGTTCGACTTGTCCCCGGCACGGAGTGTCGCTTGTTGTTCGACTTGCCCCCGGCACGGAATGTCGCTTGTTGTTCGACTTGTCCCCGGCACGGAGTGTCGCTGATGTTCGACTTGTCCCCGGCACGGGGTGTCGCTGGTCGACTTGTCCCCGGCACGGGGTGTCGCTGGTCGACTTTTCCCCGGCGCGGAGTGTCGCTGGTTGTTCGAATTGTTCCCGGCACGGAGTGCTGATGTTCGACTTGTCCCCGGCGCGAAGTGTCACTGATGTTCGACTTGTCCCCGGCACGGAGTGTCGCTGATTGACTTTTCCCCGGCGCGGAGTGTCGCTGGCCGACTTGCCCCCGGAACGGAGTGTCGCTGGTTGTTCGACTTGTCCCAGGCACGGAGTGTCGCTGATCTACTTTTCCCTGATTGACTTTTCCCCGGCGCGGAGTGTCGCTGGCCGACTTGCCCCCGGCACGGAGTGTCGCTGGTTGTTTGACTTGTCCCAGGCACGGAGTGTCGCTGATCTACTTTTCCCCGGCGCGGAGTGTCGCTGGTTGTTCGACTTTTTCCCGGCACGGAGTGTCGCTGATCGACTTTTTCCCGGCACGGAGTGTCGCTGGTTGTTCGCCTTGTCCCCGGCATGGAGTGTCGCTGTTCGACTTTTCCCCGGCGCGGAGTGTCGCTGGTTGTTCGACTTTTCCCCGGCACGGAGTGTCGCTGATCGACTTGATTCCGAGGCGGAGCATGATTCCGACAGGGAGGTCGCTGGTTGATTCCGAGCCGAAGCATAACTCCGACAGGGAAGGTAGATATCCCGAGGCGAAGCATGATTTCGACACGGGGTAAATTTTGGGATGAAGCATGATTCCGCCGTAGAGGTTGTTGGTTTGATTTGATCTGGGTTGACATTAGAATCGCTATACTGGAATATGGTACCAGAAGCGAATCATCATTTGCCATGAGAGGATTTTGGGAATTGGTTTTGGTTTGGCATCTGCATTGCTGCACTGGAATAATGCCAGGAGCAACTCATCATTTTCCCTGAAAGGATTTGGGAATTGGTGGCTTAGGAGACAGGTATAGATCCCTATCACCTAAGGCTTTTCAACTTTATGGGCCGTAAGGGTCCCATAAAAGCATTTTCTCTCTACGAGTCGAAAGGATCTCGTAGGTGTATTTTCTCCTTAGGAGTCGTGGGGACTCCTAAGTGTGTTGCTCCTTTGTGAGTCGTACGGATCTCACGCGAAAATTTTCTCCTCACAAAGTCGAGAGGACTTTGCGAGTGCATTTCATCTCTTTTTTACGGGTTTGCGTCCTTTCGGGTTTTCACAAACCTGCCAGCAGTCCTGCTGTTTTTACTCACGGAGCCCTTTCGGATTTTCATCCATGCCCATTTTGCTTGTGGACATACCATTTTATTATTATTATTATTTTTTTTTGGATGTGGTCTCACCGGTAGGATTTGGGAAAGTTAGGGATCGTTTTACGCCCGTGGATTGTATATGGTTTTGCAGGATGTATGATCCAGACCGTAAGGCCGGAAAAATTTCGGGACTTTGTTGGCGTCTGCATCGCTGCACTGGAATATGGTACCAGTAGCGACTCATCATTCGCCGTTGGGGTATGAGATTTGGAATTTGGTTGGCGTCTGCATCGTTGCACTGGAATATAGTAGCAGGAGCGACTCATCATTCGCCGTTGGGGTATGGGATTTGGAATTTGGTTGGTGTCTGCATCGCTGCACTAGAATATGGTACCAGGAGCGACTCATCATTCGCCACGGGGATTTGGATTTTGGTTAGCGTCTGCATCGCTACAGTGGAATATGGTACCGGGAGCGACTCATTATTCGCCATTGCCCATTGGGAAGCGATGGCTTAGGAGACAGGTTTAGATCCCTATCGCCTAAGACTTTTCAATTTTATGGGCCGTAAGGGTCCCATAAAAGCATTTTCTCCCTGCGAGTCGTAAGGATCTCGTAGGTGTATTTTCTTCTTAGGAGTCGTGGGGACTCCCAAGTGTGTTTTTCCTTCGTGAGTCATAAGGATCCCACGAAGGTGTTTTCTTACGAGTCGTGAAGATCCCGTAAGGTTTGTTCTCCTCATGCATCGTAAGGACACATGAGTGGATTTCCCTCGTTCCCAGTTTAATGACTTAGAGGTCATCTGTTTCCAGTTTAACGACTTAGAGATCATCTGTTTCCAGTTTAACGACTTAGGGGTCTATTGTGCCCAGTTTAACGACTTAGCGGTCGTCTGTTTCCAGTTTAACGACTTAGAGGTCGTCTGTTTCCAGTTTAAAGACTTAGAGGTCGTCTGTTTCCAGTTTAAAGACTTAGAGGTCGTCTGTTCCAGTTTAATGACTTAGAGGTCGTCTGTTTCCAGTTTAAAGGCTTAGAGGTCTATTGTTTCCAGTTTAACGACTTAAGGGTCATCTGTTTCCAGTTTAACAACTTAAAGGTCATCTGTTTCCAGTTTAACGACTTCGAGGTCATCTGTTTCCAGTTTAAAGACTTAGGGGGTCTATTGTTTCCAGTTTAACGACTTAGAGGTCCATGGATGGCAAGTTTGGAACTTTATGGTAGGGGCCGGCAGCAGCGTTGCTAACA
This sequence comes from Agapanthus africanus, assembly GCA_030015575.1. Classification (NCBI taxonomy): domain Eukaryota; kingdom Viridiplantae; phylum Streptophyta; class Magnoliopsida; order Asparagales; family Amaryllidaceae; genus Agapanthus; species Agapanthus africanus. The sequence continues at coordinate 682,018,343 of CM057344.1, forward strand.
CTGAAGCATAGGTGCCAGGAGCAATTCATCATTTGCCTTTTCCTGTTGGGAAGCGGTGGCTTAGGAGATAGGTTTAGGTTCTTATCACCTAAGGCTTTTCAATTTTATGGGCCGTAAGGGTCCCATAAAAGCATTTTCTCCCTATGAATCGTAAGGATCCCGTAGGTGCATTTTCTCCTTAGGAGTCGTGAGGACCCCCAAGTGTGTTTTTCCTTCGTGAGTCATAAGGATCCCACGAAGGTTTGTTCTCCTCATGTATCGTGAGGACACATGAATGGGTCTTCCCAATGGAGCATAATTCCAAAGGTGGAGACCAGCCGCGTAACTGGTGATTACGGTGGGGCATGCGTATGGTGAGAATTATTTGAGCCCGTGGATTGTATACGGTAGCCAATTTGGAGACTAACCGTAGGGTCGGTGGAATTTTGGAAAATCAGATTTTGGTTGGCGTCTGCATCGCTGCACTGGAATATGGTACCAGGAGAGACTCACCATTCGCCGTTTTTTTTGTTTTGTATTCTTTTTGTTTTACCACGATTGCTCTATCATTTCAGCTTTTCTTGTCGCGAAGGTCGCGACTGCCCTATCATTTCGGCTTTTATTCGCGGTTGCCCTATCATTTCGGCTTTATTTTTTTATTTACACACACATTATTTTATTTTACTCAAAAAAAGATTTTTTTTTTTACATTCCCGGTTTAACGACTTAGAGCTCGACTGTTCCCAGTTTAATGACGTGGTGGTCAGTGGTTCCCAGTTTAAAGACTTAGAGGTCTATCATTCCCAGTTTAACGACGTGGTGGTCAGCTTGCTTATCCTAGCTCCTTGAACTTTGATCTTGGCGGAGTTGTGTTGATGACCGTAGCTCTGTGTCTTGTCGGTACATCTGACGACTGTGGGGCTTTCCCCAGTTTGTATTGGTTCTCCACCCAATCTTTGAAAATATAGCAGTCTTCGATGGTATGACTCACCATTCTATGATATGGGCAGTATATGGGACTGCCGGTCATGTTCATTTCATGTGGCCTCTTTGGAACAGGCAGTTGCAGACCGTTGTTCAAGGCGTCCACGAATATTTTGCGGACTTCATCCCTCCTGAAGGAGTATACCTTCTTCTTTCTCTCCATTGGAGTAGGTGCCTCTACTGATGCTGGTCCTCGAGGCCGATCAGTCTTTGGTTCGCCCTTTTCAGACAATGGCACATGCCTGAGAGAATCAGGTTCCCGAAAGGCTCCGATCTCCATTTGTATGAAATCGGCGGTCGTAGCTTGACTGTTTGCTAACACGCCTTTAAAGAGTTCTATCTCTCCCGTCTTGTATTTCTTTTCGACCCAATCTTTGAAGACGAAGCAGTCCTCAATGGCATGACCTATCACTCTGTGATAGGGGCAATATTTTGGGTCGTCGGTCATATTCGCTTCTTGCGGTCTCTTTGATTCTGGCAGTTGTAGACCGTTTCTTAGGGCGTCCTTGAATATCTTGTGGACTTTGTCCCTTCTGAAGGAATAGACCTTATCCAACTTCTCTTTCAGAGGCGATTCCCCTTCGGTGTATGTATCGGAGGGACCGGAGGCTGATCGCGGCCGTTTTTCGCGAAGGCGCTCCGCTCTTAGGTTGAAAGGGGTATCAGTTGGCTGCCTCCGGGTATCAATCCCTGGCTCATGAACCAAAATCTGATTCTGCTGTAATTGCAATCGGGCGACTTGGATCGCGAGATCTGCCGCGACGTTTGCCAATTTGTTGACCTTAGACTGTACCTTGGTTAACTTCTCATCCCTGTCCTGAAGTTGCCTCTGAAGCCATCGGAATAATGCTTGTTCTGTAGTTCCGGTTATGACAACCGGGTCATCCTTATTGCCTGAGCTCAATTCCGCAGGAACCCCAGGCTCCTTTGGCTTATCGGCCTGAGCGATCTCTTCGTCATTTAGACCGAGTTGACGTTGGGTAGCGTCCACCGTATCATCACCCTGGCTGTGAAGCATAGGAGGGTTCGTTTCTTCATGTCCGACCATGTAGACAGTGTGGACCGCATATCCAGCCGTCTCTTTATCTTTGGCGGGGTGACCCCGTTCCTCGAACCTCATGAAGTTCAGCCTAGCAAGAGCCCTAGCCCTTTTGTTGGCTCTATACCTGAGCCTTTTCTGCCTCAGCTTCTCGATTTTGAAGGCTTGGCGGGCATCCGTTATCCGGGAAGCCATTGTGAGTCGATTAGCGGGGAGCTTAGAGAAGACACCCGATCGAGTAGTTGTTAGGGGCACCGCCGGAGCTTGCTCGAGACGCGTTGTAGCTCTGCTGGTGTTGATGGCCTTGCCCCCAGCTGGGGCCAAGGAAAGTCGTTCAAACACCGACTTGCGTTTGAGTTGGGGCGCCTTCGAGACCACCACATCTAGCCTCTTGCCTTTCGAGACCGGTTTGTCTGTCACCGGGGCTTGAGGAGCTGGGATGGCGTTAGCTGACACGAACAGGATAGAGCCGAATGGTAGCGGCGGCTCTTCCCATTGTTGCCCGAGACTGGCCGGGAGGACCGTCCTGGCGTCCATCTTCATCGTGTAGGAGATGGGAACCGTGCTGAGAGCTGAGCTCATCTTTGAAGACATCGTTGAGAAGTGATTGCTTGAAAACCTGCAAGAAAGAGCATTATTTTAGTATAAATATAGATATGTATATTGATTGAGTTCGCATGAACGTTTAACCCGAAATATAGGAGGAGAGATCAGTCCCACCGGGCGTGCCAGAATCTGTATGGTGTTTTTCGTCATCCCATTGAGATGGAAATACGCGCGCGCTTGTCAGGCGCATTACAGATTCCCCCTGCCTAGGGTAGGCTAAGGTTTATTGATTGTGGGGATCCGAATCTCCGGCAGCCGCAGACTAAGCTGCCGTTAATTACCCCCCGCCTTTGAAGCGAGGGAACCTTCGATTGACGGGTTAAACTGGTTATGCGAACTCAACGTGCAGTGCTGTGTTTTGAAGGGGTTTTAGATATATCGGGGGCCCCATAGAGTTTTTACGGGGGTCCTGCTACCCGGATAGCATGCTGGGGGTCAAGGGGGCTAGTAGCCCCCTTGCGGGGTGCGGGGCAGCGCCCCGTTAGAAATTTTTTCTAACGAAGGACAGTGTCGTGGAGTATGCGTGTGTGTGTATATGTATACATATGTATATATATATACACACATATATATATAAAAGGGGGGAAAGGCATCCAAAAGATGCGTGGGGCCAGCGCCAGCGCTTTGAGCGCTAGCGCGCCACGTGTGAGCACGTGGACGCTCGGGTGCTAGCGTTTCGGGCGCTAGCGCTCTGAGCGCAAGAGCGCTAGCGCTGTGAGCACGTAGGAGTTCAGGCGCTAGCGCTTTGGGCGCTGGCGCTCTGAGCGCAAGAGCGCTAGCGCTTTGAACGCTAGCGCACCACGTGTCAGCACGTGGGCGCTCGGGCGCTGGCGCTCTAGCGCACCACGTGTCAGCACGTGGGCGCTCGAGCAGCAAAAGGGACTTGGTCCCTGCAATAGGAGTTGTACTCCCAGAAAAGAGCACTTATTATTATTATTATTATTTTTTTGTTGTGTGTGTGTGTATGAGGAATTAAAACTCCTAGGATGTTTTGAAGCTGATGAAGGGCTTCTCCCCTTGAGCCCTAGTTCTCCCCTAAAGTGGGGTTTCTGGAGATGGGTCTCATTCTTCTTCCTTTGTTGGCCGGATCTTGAAGATCAAGAAGTATGAGATTTTAAAGATCTCTCCTTTCTGAGATCTGATGGCAGACCTGAGTTTCCTTTTGTGGGTTTTGTGGTGGAAAACTACTTAGTTTTGGAAAAGAAAGAGTAATACTCTTGATTTAATTCAAAAGAAATGAGAAGGTTTAGAACCTTGGAGAAGGAGCAGGAGGCACAAAGAGCCCTAGTTTTTTTGGGGAATGGAAATTATATATTAAATATTTTCATCATGTTGCCTTATATAGGCTTACATATTTACATATAGCCCCTTGGGCTTTTCAAAATGACATTTTGCCTATCCCATGGCTCATGTGCCATTTCTTTTTGCACATAAGCCATGGGCTTACAAAAATTTGGCTTTATGCCCATTTTGTTTACATTCATGCATAAAAAATTACATAAAAATTATTTATTACATGATTTTGTTGTTGGCATGGGGAGGCTTGGCCACGGACCCGGCTTGGGCATGGGCCCGCTTGACCTAGGCTTGGGCCCACCTGGCTTGGGGTTGACCTTGATTTTGACTTGGTCAACCAGGGTGCAATTTTCGACCCCAACAAGGTCGGTGTAAAAATGGTCCGACTTCTTATAGTTCTCCACCGCCTTCAACGCTCTGAGCTCGGCTCGCTTCATCCCCTCCATCGCAGCCTCACACTCCTTCCGGAGGGAGCTCGCCGACTTCTTCAGGGTGCCGACGAGCACCTTGGAGTCTTGAAGCTTGGCCTCGGCAGTCCGGACGGCCTCACAGCACCTGGTAACCTCCTGCTTCCCAGCCGCCACCTCGTCCTCAAGGGCGGCGACCCTCGCCATCGCCGTCTCCAGCTCCAACTTTGAGCTCTCCTTCAGCGAGGAGAACTCGCCCGCGGCCCGCATCACAGGGGCAATTTCCTCGTCCTCTATTCGGACGACAAGGGCGACGTGCTGGAGGACCTGAAGAAATCAATAGGGGGTCAGAAAGGAAAGGGAGGCACCCAATCTCATGAATAAATAAAACGCTGAATGAAAACCCAAGTGGGGTGTGAGCACTAACCTGCACGGCCTCTTGGGCAATGGCCGCCATTTGCGCCTTGAGAGCCGACCTTTCCATCTCTGTCAGCAGGCTGTTAGCAACGGAGAGCCCCGAGGGCACCTCAAAGCGGAGGCCCCCCTCGTCCACCAAGATCGGGGAGGCCAGGGTGCGCGGAACCGTCCGGTGGAAGCTCTTGAAGGACGGCGCCGGGGAGCCAGCCTCTATCTCCGAAGCTCGGGCCTCTTGTTCCCGAACCCGCTTTCGGCCCGACCCCTGGCTGGACTCCGGGGCACGGGCCGCACTCGAACGCCTAGGCGGAGCGGCTGCTGGGGGAGCCAGGGCCGACGTCGGACGGGAGGAGCTGGCACCTCCAGCCCTCGATCCCTTCTTTTGCTCTTGCATGGCCGCTCGGAATTTGCTCACGTCCATGGGTTCTGCACAAGACAAGGTACAATGGAGTCAGCAACGCAAGTAAAAATGAAAATAAACGTAAGTCTAAACATATCGCCTGTAAACTCCCAACTTACCCGCGAATTGCACGGGGTTGAGCCCAGCCCAACTAAAGGCCTGCTCGGAAAGCAACACGTCAGCCCGGGGAATGGGCTCCCACTCAGCTACTCTCACCGTGTCGGGGTCGTTCGACTGAGTCTCCCGCCGGTAACTATCCCTAGACCACTGGGTGGGCATGGACCAGTCCTCGATCTCGGACGGCCCAACAAAGAAAAACTTCTTCTTCCAATCATGGATGGAAGAAGGTAGCACGACGACCCCCGACTCGGCAGCACTTCCCCGTTGTTTCCTAAAGGAAATGTATACCCACCTCGCCCGCGCGAGTGCCGGGGTGACTCTTGTAACAGAGAGAAGAGGCAAGGGTGCTCAGCCTGAAAGGGATCATGTGCAACTTCAAACGGACCAGCAACCCAAGGAGAATCCTCCAGGAGCTTGGCACTAGCTGACCCAGGGCTAACCCAAAATGATTCAGCGCTCTGACAACCTCGGGAGAGAAGGGCAAGCGCATTCCGACCCAAAAGGCTTCCAGGTACAGGGCAATCTCCTTACCCCGTACCTGATCTGCCCTCTTCCCTTCCTCGGCCAAACGTAGCGTATAGCCGGGAGGAATGTGGAAACGGGCCCGAGCGGTGGTGAGCTCATCCTCGTACCTCACCGTGGATGACATGCCAGGGGCACCCGCGACCTCGGCTCGGGGAACCGCTCCCGTCGCGCGACCCCGGGAAGAGGATCTGACCCAACTTCCCGGGAGGACTCCGACTCAGTGGAAGAAGAAGAAGAAGAAGAACCTACGGGGGGCTCTCTAGACTCTACCCAATCTATTTCTACAGACTCTTCACAGGAAGACATCTAATCTGATGGAGATGATGAGTCATCGGAAGAGAAAACGCAGAGATCCGACCTAAGAAGGAGAGCGCCGAGCTAACGAGACTCTGGACGGGGAAATTATGAAGAGGTATGGACCCGGATGGGGACCCCACCTTTATTTATAGCTGCCGGCATACACATCCAACGGCGACAGTCATCTCCCGCCGAAACGACTCATTGCATTCGACGGCCACCATCGCTCCACCTGTCGCACGCGCATTGATCGCATCCCATCGGACGCCTGAAATCTGCGGCTCGTCGCATCAGCCAACCAGCGCCAGACACGTGGGCTGTCGCTTCGGTGAGCGTACGCATGATCCGGCGCATCCTCTTTAATGCAAGATCTGCCCCCGGATCCGCTAACGTCGTCAAGAAAATACTGCTGATTGCCCGGGGATGCACGCTTACGATATCTACGAAAAGGAGCTCACCTCAGGTAACCTAGCAGACCACTTTCGACCCGACCCGTGAACAGGTCGGGACGAGAGTGGGGGGCTAATGATGATGCTCGATATCGTCCGTTTCCCAGATTGTGACACATGGCAGATGACGTGTCTCGAAGCTAGCAAGAAAGGACCAGGAACGGTATGTCGGTAGAATACCCTGGGTCTGCGGTCCATGGACGTGGCCGACCTTCTGCGACCGACCACACAACTCATGTGCCCGTCTTACAAACAACCGCTGGCTCACCTCCGAGCCCCCTGCACAACTGGCCTCCTCGACCCTCTCACCTCGTCTCCGGGCTTTAGTAGAACCAGGATACCTCGGCCTCCCCCTCGTCCCCGAGCCTCCCGCCGAGCTCATCCTCCTCGATTTCATCCTGACCGACCCGCAGCACTGATCACAGGCTCCCACGCCCGGCTCCGCGAATCTCGCCATGCGTGAGATATTCGTCACCCGCGATCCCACATTCTACGCCTTCACGATCCCCCATTAACGAGCATGTCTCGCCATTAATGTGGGATCCCGCTTATCACGCGGGCATGACGTCGGGAGCGTAACGACCGGCGTGATTCTCGTGCCTGCCTGTCCATCGCTGCCGCTATATAAAGCCCTCTTTCAAACGATCGAAGTACGCAATTCTCTCCTCACTAGACCATTACTCTGCTCAAATATCCGGTCTAACTTGATCATCGGAGGGTTCTCGGTGGAACAACCATCCCGGGACTTTCTTGCAGGTAGTTCGGCCACAACCACCTCAAACCCATTGAAATCCAAACGCTTCAGGAGGCAACCTCTAACTTAATCTCAGCCGTCCATCGTCGCTCGCAGCAGATCTACAGAAGGTAACATCTTGACGAGGTCCGACGTGCGTCAGCACCCATCATCTCCATCTTTATCATCTAAAACGTGGATACACCAAATATCATATGATTCTACCACTTTTTCACGGTTCAATTAGTAATGTAAGAAATTGTATTGTCGGTAAACCGTTAATTTAAGCAATGTAAGAAATTCTATTGTTGGTAAACCATTAATTTTGCACCCATTAAATTAACGGTGAAAAGGTGGTAGAATCATATGAATTTGGTTTATCAACATCTTAGATGATAAAGATGGAAGTGATGGATGCAGATCGTCGAAAAAAATCATTTAGAGTGTATTTTTTCGACGCCAAAAAAGGAAATTCCCAGCACAGCTTATCTCCATTAATCTCGTATATATATCACATTAATTATTTTTCTCGCCGCAGCTCCCCAAAATGCAATCTTTCACTGCGTATGTTACTCAACAACGATATTAAGAAAGCTTCTGCGCATGTTATGTTAACAGTAAAAATGTGGAAATAGGGTAACTTTAACAATCAAACACAGAAGCTTGTAACTGCAAGTCTTCAACTCTGCATGCATGAGATCTTACAACAAACAGCACCTAAACATTCAGCTAACTCATCTCTAAGATTTTGAAAAAAAGAAAAAGGAAAAAAAATTAAAATTTGCTGAAAATGGCATATGATCATTTTGGTTATGGGTTTCACTCACCGAAGACACTCGAGACCCATGCACGCAGCCGCCAAATTTCCAATGTTTGTTGGGTCAATCGGGGACCGCCACGTGATTCTCCAGACGTGGTGCGCTGTCACCCTCAGGGACCCAGGCCGCCGCCATTCTGGATCCAGCGGTCCAGCTCGGTCGGGTTCACCACGCCGGGGATGTGGGTCCCATCGAACTTCAGCAAGTACGCCACATCAGCGTACACCTTTGCCGCCTTGGCATGCTCGGCTGGAGCCGGCTCAGCCGTCGCCAGAGGATCGAACAGCTTGCCCAGCAGGGTGCCCTTCGTGAGGAACTCGTGCGCGAGGTAGCCGGCTAGAAGCCGGCTCTTAGCCAGGAGAGCCGACGGCTCTTCCCTTCCCAGCGGGCTCGGCTTAATGGCCGGCTTAGACGGATCGAGCCGCGGCTTGATTGGCGGCGCCTTGTAGCCGACCGATCCCTCCCGCTCCTTCCGCTTCCGCGAGGCCGCTAGGATGAGGCGTGCGAGGCTCGACATGACTTGCCACGTCAACAGGGGCACAGCCGTAAATATCGCGAAAGGCCGAGGGCGAAACAGTAAAAAGGGCTAGGGCTGGGAATAAACGGATCGATCGCCGGAGATCGGAGCTCCGGTGGGACCCACCGCTTGATTCCGGCGAGTTTCTAAAGAAAGAGAGAGAATTATTAATTTTTTTTTTAAGAGGGGGTTTGGGATTTGAGAGAGATGAGAGTTTGTTGAATGGGCCGGTGATTATATAAAGCAGTATATATGCTGAATGCCCTCCCTTTTGCGTTTATTCTCCAAATTGCCATCCTGTAAATGGCGTCTTTGCCCCTAATATGTTTTTACATGTTGGCCGCCGACGGCATGGCAGCAGGGGTACGATCGGCATTCCATGGCTGTGACGGGCCAGGGAAATGGTGGGCCCAAATTGATGCTGGGAGCAGTGAATCGTCGAGATGGATCTGAGATAAATCGACGGCTCCGATTTGCAACGTGGCAGAAATCTAAGCATCCTTTTGCCACGCGTCAGTCATTCTACAGGCCGATGGGGAACGGGTTCGTGCTGCTGCTGGAGCCCAAATTGGTGCCCTCGTATCCCTCCCCTGATCACGAGATTACCCTTTTGAGAAAACAAGTAATTCTAGAGGCAAATAGAGCATTTGAGACAATTGATAACAACAAAAATAAAAAAGCATATGGTAAAAAACTTGGCTCTCCGCTTATGGATTTGCAATCAACTTTTGAAATATTATTATTTAAAAAACTTGCATTCGGATAAAAAGTTACCTGCAATTTCGTTATGTGTAAAGAAAAGTTCTTTTTGTACCGGCTCAAATTCTTGATATTAATTGCAACATCTATCCACCACCCTGTATTCAAAAAAACTCTCCGTCGTTTATTATGTGAGATGTGCTGCCAGCATATTCCATGTTAGCCTCCATTGGCATGGATCCAATTAGTTATTTCGAGACAGATCATCAATCATAAAATGCAAGTGTAGCGCTCAATCTTTAAGCTCATGCCATAAATCCAATGCATTATATTAGAAAATTCACATTTTGATAGCCAAAAACATGATAGCCACATTTAACTTTCTGCCAAAAACATGATAGCCACATTTTTCATCGAAGCACAATCAAATAGACCGTGTGCGATTTCCATCTACCCGGATTTGTTTTCGCCTCGATAATCATATTGCAATGCACAGCACACCATCTCTCTCAGGAATTTCATCAAAGCATGTTATATGCACCATAGCTGTTGTGGAGTCTGCAACCTAATAAATGAATTTTATTTTCAAATGTCTTCTTTTAAGACCAGCAAAATTCCAAAAAAAATGTAAAATCTTGGGCCAAACTAAAAAACACACATCCCAGCCCATATTGAATAAACCTTATAAATGAGGAGAAAACAAAATTCTATGAACATTGACCCGTGAGATGATATCTAAGTTCCCAAATTTCACTTATTTGCATCCCGATTTTGCAAAAGGATTTTAGAAGTTGGTGGTATTTTCTAAGGAAAAGTAATCGAAGTTCACGGTATGAATTGAAATTTAGCAAAAAATAGAATTTACGCTTCCTTCATCTATCATATAGATTTTCTAAGGATTCGGTCTTAATGTTTGGTGGCATATCATATAGATTCTCAAGATCGGCTTTTAATGTTTGGTGGACAACATAGTGTTGCCACTTGCACCTAAAATATAGATGAGGGGTGGCATGCATGTAGCAAAACAAATCAACCAGCATGGCTTCTAACGGCTTTTGTATGGCTTTTCTTATAGCTTCACTTTTGGTTATGCTTAGCGCCATGATTTCATAAGCAGGTCTATATCTATCTGTCTGTCTGATTGTATAAAATCCTCGGTTTGAAATACGAGTTCAATATAAAAAAACCCTGCACCATTTAATAACTCATAATCAGATCTTGTTAAACAAATATTGGATACTTGAAAATTTGAAACAGACTTTCCAAGTACTTGAAGTACTTCTTTTTTTTTTTTTCTTTCCGCGATATTTGTATTTTACGTACTCGTACCACAGTAATGTAATTCTTAATAGAGATTCTCTATCAAATAAAGCTGTTGGAATAATGATATACCCTAAACCTGCCCCACACCAACCCTTTTCTATTATCTAATCCAACACAATAGATATCATAAACATTTATTTCTGAATATTGTAATTCCGTGCATGGCATTTTTTCCGTGTAATTTTTTAGTTTTATTTATAAACCTATAATATACAATTTAATATAATTTTGTTAAGGTATAAGTTTTGTGCACGTATTTTTGGGTTAACCCTTTTCTATTATCTAATCCAGCACAATAGGTATAAGTTTTGTACACCCCACACGATTAGTGAGATTTCTGAAAAATCGGATTAAATTTTACCAAATATCGATCTTAGTATTTTTTAGATAAATATCACAAAAATTAAATACCAAAAACTTTCATGGATGCAAAAATAGACAAAATCGTAGGTTCGTTTATTTTTATTTTACTTTTTATATATTTGTAGCCTACAATTCATATCATGATAAAAAATGCGATATTTATTTGCAAACGTTTTAAACCCCAAACATGTATGGTATTCGTTAATATTATGCTACATTTATGGTATATATTTTATACGCATGGAGAAAAGGTGAAAGTTTATGGTATTTAATTGCTATGATAAAATTTCATGGTTAATAAACAATGATGTATGATATTTATTTAAAAAATCTTGAATGTTCGTGGTATTTTATTTGAAAAACCTTGAAAGCTCATAGTTAATAGACGATGATGCATGAATTGCAATAATTGCCCACAAATTTAGACACAACCACAAGTTTGCCAACATATCCCAGCTATCCACAATACTTGATGTGAAGGGCAAAACAAACATCCAAAAGTTTTGCTCAAAGCAAAATTTACATATTTACCCACATCATCAAACCATATTCTTCAAAATACCAATATAGTCCAAATTTAATACAAGAGAGAATAGTCGAAGTCAAAGGGTAGGATAGAAAATATCAAACTTTCACACCTTCACCCCGCTTTCTTATAGTATAAAGAAAGATTGCTAAATAATACCCCAATATTTCACTTACTTTGCACTTATATCTCTTATTGATTTTTTCGCTGCACTTAGATACCATGAAGCACAAACTGTATGGAATTTGTTTAAAATAGTGATGAATTTGATGCTCAACTAAGACGGACAAACTATTAACAGTTTGTACTTTAGGGTATATAAGTGCGGCGAAAAAATTAATAAGGTATATAAATGCAATATAGATGAAACAATATGAGTATTGTATTTAGCAACCCTTATTTTTTAAAAACTTATCAGGTCTTAGAAGTTTAATTTCTTGCCCCTTTCATATGTAACATTTTGAAAATTATAAATATTATTGTATAATTTAAATATAGGTATTATGAGTTTTACGGAAATAATACCGAGTATGGATTTGGGTTTTTCCGGATTGATATCCTTATGTATATTTATTTTTGGGAATTGGAAAATGTGAGATATTTTGAAAATGATAAGTATTTTGCATTTGAGAAATGATATGATATTTTTGTGTTATTTGTGTTATTGTAGAGAGAGAGCCCATACACTCACCATACCCTTATATTCAACCCCTTCTCTCCTTCTCTCATAACTCCTATTTCATTTCTCTCTCCTGCAAAATATCTTTCATCTCTCTCTAAAATGCTTCTAACTCTCATCATTCTCAAATACCCAAAACCAAACCAAAATTCTAGCTTTTCTTCACAAAAATTCACTGTTGAAGCCAAGTTTTGCAACTAAACCCATCAAGACTTCAAGTTGAGCCATCACAACCTCGAAGATCTTCAAGTGGACATCTTTAGGGCTTTGATCTCCACTTTTCATCACTTCAAGTGATAAGAATCTCTCTTTTATTCAAACTCTACAAGTTTTGATATGTTTGACCATGGAAAAATACAGTTTCTATATTGAAATTGGTATTTTTATGGGTTGAATTTTTTGTAGTTGGTTTTTGAAATGATCCACTAGTAGTGGTGAGTGTTAGTATAGTTTACTTGATGTCTACACCCTATTTTGGGAAGCATAGAGTATTTTGGTGCAAAAAAATGATTTTTTAAAGTTTTGGAACTTTCTAGTTTTTACAAAATTTAGTTCAGTTAAATTCTTCTTCAGACGTCTGCTCATTTGAGCTTCATACGTCTGCCCATGATATGTTTTACATGTTTTTCCTTTTTCAGACGTCTGCCCCCAAAGCTTCAGACGTTTGTTGATAATATGTGAATTTTTGATTTTTGATCTTCAGACGTCTAATGCTCAAGTCACCAGACGTCTGCTTTTGATTTGGATTTCTTGATATTTGTTCTTCATACGTCTGGGACACCTTCTTCAGACGTCTGCCTTCTTTCTATGTGACTGTGATCTTTTGGTCAGACATCTGCCTAGTATAAGTTCAGACGTCTGTCCTTCAGCATTTTTGACAGTTTTGCTATTTTGTTAATGTTTTCGCCATATTTCGTTTGTTTGAATTTGTATTGGTTTTAATGGAGTTTTCTTACATGTTTATTACTACTTTGGTTATAACGACCATTGCAGAGACTTCCAAGACGGCGAGGAAGGGCAAGAAGGTCATCGGCTTCGACTTGAGCAAGACGCATTTCGGTGAGTAAATTTATATCTACGGGGGAAGTCGGGTGGATGGCGTATAGCACCCCCGAACCAGTCCTAGGGAACACTTAATATAGAAAGCGTATACACGTAATCCGATACTTAGGCTATTATGTAATTAGTCTATAGTTTATAGATTCTGTAGTTAGCGTTTAATTCATAACTGGTAGGCTATATATATATATATATATATATATATAAAATTATTGTATGTGCCGTACGTGACTAAATGTCCGTATTAATATTGTTTGGATGATTGTTGATATCGTACGATGGAGATTCCGTACTCGATGTGATGAGAATAGATTGTCGAATGCGGCTTATAATTATTTGACTCGTGGAGTCCTGATATTTAATCCCGATTGGGATTTTATGATAATGCTTGATTATACTATTTGTAAAACTAACGATTCGTTTCCAATTATAAATATTAATGCCGAGAATGTGCTGCTTATTTCAAATGAATATTTATATTAAAAACATTACAACCCCCTCCTTTCCAAACAACGTTTCATTCTATTTTAAACTGTATAATTGTATATATAAAGCTTGTTCACGTAGGTTTATTATACTTATTATACGCTCGCATTTAGTTTATTTTGTTAAGTTACGCTACGCTTATTATATTCGTTCATAGACGCTTCGTATATTTAGTTTACGATATCATACTTGTATGAACACACTTTATAGAACACTGCACAATTACCAATAGTTACCATGTTGAACGAACACATACTCGCATGCTACACAAATGTATCATTAGTACTGCCATGACATTGTAGAATTGCCATACTCGATAGTGTTCTAATTATATTGATGTTATTATATGAATGTGATTAATTGATATATCTGCGTATTAATCGTCAACTGAAGGATACGGTATGATGCATTGTTGACGATTAAGATATTAATGTTTCCGATAGGAAATCGAGAGCTATTCTCGTATGAATTCACTTTGATAGAACATTTGCAAATCTACTAATAATTGCCATGTTGCAGGATCACAGACGCGTATGCCGCACTACACATCATTAATATTGCCATGACATGGTAGAAACTGTCATGCTTATTCGTGTTCTAGTTATCCACTGCATGACACTTGATGATATTGATATTGATATACGAATACCATTACCATGGATATTTGTATATGAATGTTGCCAATTGTGGTGAAGATGATAATGGATTTTGTCCTTATGGACTTGATATTTTCCGTGGATTTCGAGAAACCGCGATATGATTTTAAAACTTGTGTTTACAAAAGTGGGTTCTTTATTGATATGATGATTTGGACATCCACCATGACTTCTGTATTTATGATTGTGATATCCAATATCGAGGCGGGGGATAGTCGATTGAGAATATATAGTAGATCCGGTTAGGTACCCATGGGCAAGATACCGTATGGAAAGACGGTGATCTAGCGAGGTGAAGCGATATCGATGATAGTATCGGACACGGCGGATATCCGGAGGATACCGACTGGTGTGTTATGATGAGATTGAGATGAGAACTGATCTAAGAGATAGTGCCTAAAGAAACGCGTGAGATTTTACGTGTCGATAATTGGCACGGTTTTCTAATGATTTTATTGGTGATGTGTTTCCATTTGCGTGATCTGATTATGATGCACTTTATTTGATGTGATATGATATTTGTGTGGGATCGATATGGATACCTTGCACAGATTGAGATGGTTTAAGCTATATTCGAACCGAACAGGACTGATCCTAGAAACAGTACCTGAAATACTATTTTAATAAATCGATACATCTTATAAGGTTTTTAAAGGAGCTATAGCCTCCCTATTTTCCTCATGTTTGTGACGACATAAGAAACCTTCAAAAGAAAACCTTCTTTAAATTTTTTTCAAAAAGGCACGACGTATATTTTAAACAAATTGCATATATTGCTTATTAAATTAACGTCCGCTACTTATGCCTGATATACATATCATACGGTTATTTTGAAACGATTTACATACATACATTTTCGGCTGCTTTATACACTTACTTGGATGCATGCTATATATGTGATGATTACGCGACCCATTGGGATGCGCTTATAGCACTTGTGCACTATATTATATGTTAGATATAGGATATGATAGTACTATATCTTATGCCTTAGATAGATCGTTATGTATTCGATTTCTACCTTGTGATATTTTTTTACTCACGAGTTGGCAGCTCACCTCTGTTGTGTTTTAGTTTCTTGCAGGATCGATCGCTCGGATCGTAGAAGCTCGCTGGCACTTCTTCTTCTTCGGTGATTGCTTTTGGTAAGTGGGTTACACGGTTTTATCGTAACTGCCTCTTGTACCTGTATTATTATTCTTGGATCTAGTTAAAAACTCTATCGACCAGAACTTGTATATTTGTATAATCCATGACTTAGAAACGAGACTTAGATATGTATTGTTTTTGGGTGTCGGACTCGTTTGAAGCCGACTTGAGTTATTTATATATCTTTTGTTTTTGCTTGTGTTGATCTTCGCCGCTAGGCATCGTATATTTTCGTGGATCGTGTCTTCGCCATTGAGCATGAGCTAGTGTTCATCACGAAAAGCTGCATTTTAATACCACTCATTCGTTATTATTTTTATGAATATCGATACAATTAACCCGTGTTTGCTCAATAAGTACAAGATACATGTATTCATGACAAAATACTGAAAACACACTCAAAATCTACGGATACGATATTTGTGAGCCGTTGCTACAACCCGGACAGAGAACCAATCAATATTCAAGAGTTTTTGCAACAATTCAAGTGCACAACTTATTTTGTCCAAAATGGTCCAATATGATACAAGTTGTACAAGTGTGAACTCACATTTTGGATGCATGAACCAGCAATGGTATGGTGTGAACACTTTTTATGCAAGTGGGTAAGTGTATTGAGCAAGTGGGCATGGGTGATGAGTGAAGGGATAAAATTGTGATGTGATGTGTTTAAAACTAGACAATTTCCCTCCAAATCTATAGATTAAAATTCAAGTTGATATAAAAGAATCAAATAATATTAGAGAGATGGTGGAGAGGTCAAGAAATCACCATAAGAGGACGGGGCCCACCAGCCGCCAGTTAGCCACCGAAATGCCAAAACCAGCGGCCCCACTTGCACATCTTGGCTCCAAATTTCTTCTGGAAACTTCTCTATGTCACATCATCTCACTTTTATTATTATTTTTATTGATGAAGTGTCTATAAATACCAGAACAGAGAGCAAGCTTTAGAGGCTACTTTAGTCTACTTTCTTTACCAAGTTCATTCTATATTTTGTAATTTTGTTCAAGTTCTTTGTATATAATAAATAGGTTGAGTTGAGTTCTTCACTTTTATCTAATTTTCATCCTCTTTGTCACGACCCGAAATAGCACGTGACTGACACTTGAATCATGTGAAGTCTATAGGACCACACCTAATTCAAATAAGCCAAAAGCCCAGAAATCTAAACCATTTTAAAGAAGAAGTGAAGGAAAATTTGTTTAAAGTAAGTGGTTTTAATAAAATAAGTGGCGTTAAACATTTAAAGCAACATCATATTTTCCCGAAAATTTCGGCAGAGTCTCCTTTGTAAATACTGGCCCCAAACGGGTACAACACATGAAATATATATAAAAGCATCTCTAAGCGGGAGTTAGCTCTTCGCCAATTGGCGGACACAACCACGCAAGAAATATAATATACAACGCCGAAGGGCGAGGATCAAAACTCAGAAGAAAACCAAAGTCCACCAGAAAACCATAATAATACAAACGCGACTCTAAGGTCGAAAGAATAACAACTGGTTTTCTAAGTCTGAAAAATATACAAGTCTGGTTGATGGAGTTTACTAGATACAACAGAAATATAAATGAAATACAATGGTGGTCATGATGCGAGTGAACCCACCTATCAAAGCAATCACCCAGAAGGAAAGCAGTGTGGCCAGCAAGCCGCGAAGGATCCTCTACGGCCAAACCTGCAAGAAACTGTGGCACAACGGGGGTGAGTTGCAAACTCGTGAGTAGAAAACATCACCGAGCAGAAATCGCATATATGACTCAATCCTAGGTCTTACGATAATATATCCTCAATATAACCCTGAAACCATCTACACATAAGTGTAATGTCAAGTGCTCATGTAAGTGCCTCAGGTAGCAACATGTCATATATATGATGTATGAATGCATGAAAACAGAATACATTTGAATGTAAAAACTGCTTTCATATCTCAGTGAGGTTTCTGTATAAAAACCGAAGTATCAGCAATGAAATCAACAGAGAATCCGTGTCAAGTATCGACACAAAACACATATCCCAATATCTCAATATCTCGGGCTCCGGCAATCCGGACTGGCCTAAATCATAAAATATCAATGTCTCAATATCTCGGGCTCCGGCAATCCGGACTGGCCAAAATCATCAAATCTTACGACTACGTCGGTATCCTCTGGATATCCGCCGCGTCATAAATAACCGGTCGGTAGTACTCTCCTGTCAGGCTCAATGCTATCATCTGCGACCATCTTGCCCCGGGGTATCACACCGGGTCCACCATGCACCCACAGACGGTTCCTCCTCCCCTTCGAATCGGGTGTATGATACCGCTCAAGAGCCGAGAAAACTCATAGTGGACACCTCTCAAATCATATCATGAGAAAACCGCAATTTTTATCTTTTAAAATGAAAATGAGTTTATAAAATCCTTGTGGTTTCTCCAAATCCAGAAATCTCATGGAAAATCTAAAATCCCAAAATGAAGAGTCAATAACAGTGAATACCGGGCTCCGGCAATCCGGACTAGCCCATAATATCTCATGGCAAATGAATATATAAATATACATGAAATATCACAGTAATAAATGCAATATCTAAATTAGCATATAAAGGCATGCGCACAGTACTATGTCGAAACTATCAGCTAGCAATTTATACTAATGAAGTAGTATTTTCTAATGTGTACGTGACATAAAAATTACCGATGATGATGTGTGTGAACTGGCAAGCAGGTGTACGTGGAGCATACGCATCATGGTGCTGGTGTCCTGACAGCATGGTTTCATAATAACAATAAAAACACATTTAAGCATGCAATGCGAACAGCAAGAATATACAGAAAATGAATAGCAAACGCAACAATAAAGAAATATACATTCCTATATACGAGTCATGCAGTTTTTGGTGTCTGAAATCGCACGAATTGTGGTTTTTAGAAAATAGGGTCTACGGTGCTTTTAAGAAAAGGTATGTCCTTTGAAATATCCGTAATATCCCTCGGCCTGTCTTTAAAATACTCACGATTCGTTAGTTTTGGAAATAAGTATGACTCGAGCCCAATCTAACATCTACTGAGTAACTATAGGACGAAGCCAAGAGACTAATCAAAGGGTAAGGAAAACCACATAAGTTCGAGCCGATATATCTAGTAGTTGGTGATCCCGCCTCAATAGCGTCATGTACGGTAAAATATATAATATGACATTCTCGAGTCAAGAGTGCGGATCAATCATCATAATTACTTCGTACGGTAAAATCCATCGTACGACATCCCAAAATCGGGGTACGGGTCAAATATCATATATAACTCATTATTAATTGGTATCATTATCATCATATCCTGAATTAGGGGTACTGATCTAAAGTCTAGTACATTCCGATACCATCAACATATAACCGCGTGTGTATGAAAACACACCGTCCATCGATCCGCTATAATATCATGTCGTATCTCATGGTACGACCCAAATCACATCACCGATCTCACGGCATCATGCCCAATCACATCGACTCATCTCCAAGTATCATATACAATCCTCATCATCCGTGTGCGCGTGTACATACATACATACATACATACATACATACTCACATACATATATGTATATATATATATATATCTCCATATACGCACAAGTAAATCAAATGTATAGGTGTGTGTGTGCGCGTGTGCCAGTCTTTACTTTAGGGTTTCGCGACTTAGAAACTAAACTAAGTTACTATCTTTCGAATATGCTAACACTAACCCAAAGTCACCTAAAGCATTACTTGCTAAGTATACATGTCTCAAAATACCATACTTATAATATATATAACATATTCGTACGCTACATTACGAAACTGCGGGGGTGCTATATGCCATCCACCCGACTTCCCCCGTAGATATATATCTACTCATCTTGATCTTTGCTTGCCGAAGTCGAAGTCGCCACGCTCCCACTTGTTGTCCCGAAGATCGCGCGGAGGTACCTACATATATAACACATGGTATTGTAAACCGAAATCGCGCACGAAAACTAAAACGGCATACGTATCTCACATAGGTAAAAACCTATGGTCTACTCATGCAAATCAACCAAATAACACCCGATATCAACGTACAAACGTCAAGTGACCGATATAAAACCAAATTCCAAAGTTTCAAATCACAAAAGTCACAAAACATTAAGCAGCAACTTAGAAAACTAGTCCCAGATTTTTGTTCAGGTGAAATAGGGATAAACAAACAGTACTGGGGTGTTGTATATAGGGTATATGAGCTACAGAACCAATTTCAACACAATCCCCCACTTTTTGGCCGGCCACATTGGCCAAAAATCCGGCCAGCTCGGTTTGGATTGCTCAGATTGGTCTCGTATTTGCAGGGTGGTCTCCTAATGTCTTTATTTGGTTAATAGAGTTGTTTGTTTTTCTAGTAAAGTCTCCAGGCCACTCCAGATTCCCTGTAGGCATCACTAATCACAAAAATCGACACGGAAGTTTCAAATTCAAGTTTCATGGTCTAGGTTCTGGTTTGAACTGGGTTTTAACACTAAGGGGGGTTGTAGTCATCAATTACACTTCAATTTCACCATCTTAATTCAAGAATTCCTCAAACCTCTTCTAGGAATTTTCATATGTCACAAAACCTCACTTAAACACTTCTAAACATGTATATGT
Organism: Agapanthus africanus; assembly: GCA_030015575.1. Lineage (NCBI taxonomy): Eukaryota > Viridiplantae > Streptophyta > Magnoliopsida > Asparagales > Amaryllidaceae > Agapanthus > Agapanthus africanus. Next base: position 682,038,505 of record CM057344.1, read on the forward strand.
GCTAAAGGAAATGATATACTACTCTAATAGTGAAAGAATTACCTCATTTGGCAACTCAAGAATTTTCTTGAGTTGCCCCAAGTGCTCAAAATCCAAACTTGTTTGGTTCTCCATACTTGTAGTGAGTTTGTGCACCTTTTTTGTGAAGTGAAGGCAAGGTTTTGATGTGGATTTGGGGTTGTAGTGAGGAGTTTGAGGTGGTGGAGGGAGAGGGCAGCCATGAGTGAAGAAGGAGAAGAGAATGATGAATAGAATGAAGTGAAGAGAATGGGCCAAGTCAACATAAGACCCCTCACCCTCTCTCTCTTTCCCATACCTCCACCATGCCACATTCTTTATTCCCTTTTCCTTTCTATTTTCCTTTTTCTTTTCTTTTCAAATCCAAATACAAATAAAAACCAAGTAACATAAACAAATGAAGCATGGTTTTTAAACAAATTAAGAAATGTAACAAGTATTTTGATGCATGTCATGATGCATAATTAAGCTTAATGCAAGATTAGAGAAAATTAATCGAGTTTAGCATTGACATGGAATATAATTAATTATAATAAAATCTATGAATGCTCCATTCTTATAACCCTTTCCAAAATCAACATTCAATTAAGTTTCCCAACATTTCCCAATTTATCGGTATATAATTATACCATATCATTAAAATATTCATAATATTTATTATTCAATTATATAAATTCCAAAAAATAATATTTTATTTTTTCTGAAATGTTACACTCTTAACTGATCTTGCAAGCTTAGATTTTAGTATTTTGAATTCATTATCTTGTACTTGTTATTTGAACTGTAATGAAGCCTTCAGTTTGATGCACTTTGATTCCTAGTACTCTTACTTTTATTTACTTGCAATATTTCTTTTGATGTTCTTTACTTATCTTGAAATATTTCTTATGATGTATTCTTTTCTCTTGTGTTTTATTTTCATTTTTGTGATGGTTTGTGAGTAGTTCCTTCTTGTTAGGGAATGAGAAGGGTGTGTTTGAGTTATGTTTCTCTTTACGTTTTTCTTTACCCGACACCTTACGTTTGAACTCCGACCAAAACCTATGCAACCGCTCCATTAAGCATCCTATCCTACCATGATAGCGGTGATTTCTAATCATGACCGGTTGCGTTTGGATTGGCTGAAGGCAAGGGTTAAGAGACAAGAACGAAAAGATAAGGGTCAATAAGTCGGATTTCGCGCACAATCCCAAATACCGTATTTAAGCATCCTAATCCATATTGTTGCCGATTACCCTAGCATCAATAGTCAAGTGAGGCACAAATGAACATGTATGGATTTTTCTAATTTAAACCAACCTAACTCTATCCCTAATAAGCGTTTGTTTGCATATATACAACACTTAGGTTAGAATCGAATGCTTTCGGACCTTTTGACATAACTCGTGAAAACAAGAATCGAAAACATACCATCTCTCCGTGGACGACCCGTACTCATCTCAGTTAGCTACACGCGACGCCGTTTTGATTGCGGTATCTTAAAACTTAGTACGACATAGCACGCCTATGATAGATGGACCAATTTGTCCAAAAGTCAACCAACCCCTTAGACTGCTACGAAAAACACCATCGGATTTCAAAGTAGCACGATCTAATTCGCAAATTGAATATCAATCAAATGACGCCGTTGCCGAGGATACGATAACGCTTTTATTTTTATGATCTCGGGTTAATTTTTGTATATTTTGTGCATACAACTAACAACTTTCAGAAAAACAAAACAAAATTTTCAAAATTTTCAAAAACCAAAACAAAAATCTAACCGTTTTAAATTTTTGCTCTTTGTTATTTTGATCTGCTATCACTCTGAGATTGATTGAAAATTTTAAACTATAAAATTGGGGCACAAGTAGAACAGGGAGAACACAATAAAAATTTGGAGCACCAATTCAAAATTCCGGCCGCCAATTTATTCAAAAAAATCGCCATTGGTGGTCCAAACTCCATGGATTACTCCAATTTTTGGTTGTGTGCTCTAGTATTCTATTATTGATCCACTTTTACAGTTTGAATTTAATAATTTTGTGTTTGCAAAAGATTGACCACATATATCTTTTTTTCGCTAATAATATTCGTTTTTCTGACATTTGCAGATTTTACGGAATTGCAAACTGTGATCGTGTGGAGCAAAATGTACATTCAAGTCCAAGACGATAGTCAAGTACAGTACCAAAGATCCGGATAGTTTGACCCGCGCAAGCGAACTTTCCAAGCTAATCGGATTCAATGCAACGGGGTTTTTTTAACCCAAAACATATCAGTACGTATTTTTTTATCACATTCTTTCTCAAATCCAACGCGTCCACTAGTCTATCTTTGCAGGATTCTTTACAAGTTCGCAGCCAAAAGCTAAATTTACTAATCCGTATTTGTTGCAGTATCGTGTTTAAACTTAAAAAACGATTGCTTGATGTTTTGAACAAACTTTTTATTGATTTGCGCATTACTTCCATTAATACGGATTTAAGAGCAAGCGAACCCCGCAAATTTTAAAAGAAATTAGACTTTAAGTCTTTAAAGACTCCGCGCTCATTAGGAGAAGTTAACTGTGATTAGAACACCGCTTAACGTTATATCGTTCACAGGGTGTCTAAGAAAGTATTCACATCGCAACTGCCAAATGAGAAAAAGGTTATTCTAATTAAGGAATTTCACGAAAGCGTTGGAAAATCTCTCCTTATTTCTGCACTTATCTGGCCTTATGATTAGTATATCTTGAGCCCGTTTCTCGACACAGTTTTACTTCAACAATTAAGTTCTTTAGCAAGTCTAGTTGATCTAGGTGAACCCTAGACTGATTAGGTGTGTGGTTATTATGTTGTGATTTTTTAAAATCTTTTTTGTGTGTATAATTTCTATTTATTCTTTTGTTAATAACTAACAACACAACAAAAAAAACAAAAAAATAACTTTTTCACCTTCGTTTTCATTCCCTCTTCTTTCCACTTTTCATATCATGGGTACCCTGAAACGACTAACTATTGCCGAACTTTGGTACCCTCAATCGGATATTTCATCATACGGTTCTTGCTCTGGTAAAACTTCAAACGATGCATCCATACCCAAATTTTTTTGGAAAGATCGGATAGACACGTTTAGGAAACCCAATTGGACACCGCAATCCACTTCGTATCAACCATACCCATCTTTCACACCTTCTTATGTTGATACCCCTTCTGAGGGCCATGTCCATTGTCGAGCACATTGAATAATCCCGTAGCCGATCTTTCACGCCTTTCACCACTCTAAATTCTTTTGGACAATAATTCCAATCATCTTCCTATTAAAGTGTTGATCCTAATCCTACCCATTCCACACATCTATTCAACTCCTAGCAATCCTACCCGGATTTTACACCTTCTCTAGATACTACGTCTGAATATCAATTTGGGAGTTTCACATATCCAAACGAATTCAAATATTTTACTGAAACCCTTTCACAACGTATGTCTAGTCTTGAAAGAACATTGGAAGAATTTTGGGTAGTTTCATGCCGACAAATAGAGAAATTGAATACATCCATGGCCACATTCATACAATCTTACGAATCATTGGATAATTCCCAACTAGCTCAAGAATTTACCTTGTGTGATGTGGCGGTAGAACAATTTGACGATTTGAGTAATGAAAGTGAACAATACACCCTTCAAAATCAAACATACCCATTTCTAATTGAACTCCACATCTGTAACACCCTAGTACATTTATACTATATATCTTGAGTATTTCAAATCTTGTGGCAAAATTCTTTCTTATTGTTGCTTTTGGGTTGCGAATGATTCATGTAGCAGCCGGGGTTAGTACCCAACCCGACCCGCATGTTTGAAACCCAATATCGTTCAAGATTATATCAAATCTTTGCTGGTATAGCGTATCCATGCAAATTTAGAATATATATACACATATAATATATTTTACAATCTACAAATCTTTTTTATAATATTGCTAGACTCTAAATATCTTTTATAATACAATATAAAATCAAATAATATATTTTCCCATCAAGCCTTTCATGTCATAGTACCCCATATCAGGTGGTTGCGCCCATATATCATGTTCGTATCCTAAGGGTTAGACATACCGATTATTGGATCGCTACGTATATCTACGTAGATCTTTATTTGGGGGTATATGTTTTTAATTATATACATTTGCAACATGGTTTAAATTCTTACGTATATTCTTCATATTTAAAAACTAGATTTTTAGAGGGGTACGGGTAATATTCGGAGTAATATGGTATTATGTGTAAAATACCACAATATATATATATATATATATATATATATAATGTTTTATATAACTAATATATATAATGTTATATATATAATGTTATTTATTTTAAATAAATAAATCTGTCTCTCACTCCCTTTCTCTCGTCTCTCTCTCTCAGATTCCCCCGTACCCACCTCCTCTTTCTCTATATAATATATAAATATATTATAATATAAAAATTTATATAAACCCCCCTCTCCCTCTTCCCTTCTTCTTCTTCTCCCTCTTCCCTTCTTCTTCTTCACGTCATCGACGCCAACCGAACCCTAACCCACGCATCATCGTCGCCGCACCTCGTCGCCGTCGACCCTATCTCCTCGCCATCACTTTCCCCTCGCCTCCATCACCTCCTCCTCTCCTCCTCCTTTCCCGACGACCCCAAGCCCCAAGCCCGACTTCCACAGCCAAGAACCCATCACCCTCGCCTTCGCACCTCGTCACTGGAACCCGACCACCACCATCACCCCGTTGCCTTCCTCCTCGTCTCCCCAGCAACCCCAGACCACCACCACCACCACCACCACACCCTCTTCTCCTCCTCTGCTCTTTCCCCGACCACACTAACCCCATCGGCACCATCCTCGTCCATTCGACCTTGCCGCCGCCGACTTCGCTTCGTCCCCGTCACCTCGTCGCCACCATCTTTCTTCTGTCCTCAGAACCCTAGCAAACCCCCAACAGCTATCTCCTCTTATTCTTCTTCTTCTTCTGTTCTTTTCTTCTTTTCTTTTTTCTTTTCTTCTCTTTTTCCGATCGAATCGCCGGAGTTGTGCACGTCGCCGACGATCCAGACGACCCTGTCACCGTCATCGTCGTCTAGCCCAGTCACCACGTCACGCAGCCAGGTCAAGTCCTGCGTGCGTAAGTTTTGCGTCGTGACTTTATTTCGGCTTCGGAATGTGACATCCGTATCTCGACATGAGATTCGATCAGGCAAGTTCTAAATTTGCAACATGCTATTTTGAATATATCGATATTTATATGCGTGACTATAGTGCATACGTTTTAATATTCAGCAAGTAGTACCAAGTTACAGTTTTACAGTATCCGTTTGTATTCGTACCAATAATGGGTTATCCAGTTGCATGCCGGAACATCACGATATTATTATAATACTATATTAGTTCAATATGTTATTTAGTTTGCAATATACATGGTAATGGACGTATAATGGTTATTACAGATAGATACATATGCATCCTGGAATTAGTCGTGTTTACCATGTCTAGATATTGGTTACGGTTTCACCTTTGGTATTTGGTTAATATACACTGCATGACATGTTCATGACACATTACTAGACTTGTTACTTGGATCATCCGCTAATGTCGACAATCCTGACTTATTGTCTTGATGGACGTGACCTGTTGTCTAGATAGACATAACATGTATCTGATTATTCCTGTGTTGGCATTAGGTAGACACTCTATTGATACCTGAATTGAACACAAAACCTAGAGGATAAAGGGGAAATCAAGAATGTAACCGAAACGTAACTCAAGAGGATATTATTATTGTTTGCCATGATTCCGGGCATGAACAGAATAATCATTGTTTATTGTACCGTGGTCCCGTGGGGAATGAACGTGATATATTGTGCCGTGGTCCCGTGGGGGTTTGAACGAGATATATACTGTTGAGTTATGATGAGAATTACATTAATTGATTTCAAAAACTTGTAGAATAGAGAACCTAGAAGCACAGAGTTTAGGATACACATCATATACATATAGCTCACTATTTATACCTGTATTTATTATTTACATTCTTGTTTAATCATATCATCATATCCTGTTTATTACTATTATTTTGATATTTATGACACATTGAAGTCTGGGTTTTGTATGACCCAGTTCCTCTGACATTATCGCAGCCAGATCAGGAGTACTTTAGCAAGCAAGCCAAGCAATGAGGAGCTAGATGTTTAGTTTAGAGATTCTTAGTTTCTTTTATTTCCGTAGTTTTATTTTTATCGATGTGTGCCCATAAGGGACATGATTCAGAGATTATTTTTATTTGGATCTTGATTCGTTTCCGCTATATGCATTTCTTGATTTTATTTATTGTGGCAGATGGACATGAGTTAGCTATATTTTATTTTACTTTACTGTTCTTGATATCTGATTGACAGCCGTAATGTGAGTATGGAGGGATGACTCCTAGCCATAGGTAGCATGGTTGGCTCTGTCGTGTGTTGTGTTTACGTATTTTGGGAAGCATGGCATGACAGGGTTTGTTTGGTATCAGAGCCATAGGATTTATGGTTAGTCGGGTTTGGTTCTTTTGTAGTTGGGTATTGAACCCAATACACTAACCATGAAACCTGGAATTAGGAACATGTCCTGCCACATTACTATCTTACAAGTCTTGAATCTCTAGCTATCAATATCCTGTTTATTGAATCATGTTTACCATTACTAATCCCCTTCAGTGTCTTGACTTCAGAATCATGGCGGATAGAGATTTGCGGTCATACCAGAGGCGTGTAGATAATGCCGCATTACTTGGAGTTGTACGTGGTATGCTTGAAAACCAGAAGCGTCAAACTGAGCTGAATCAGCGGCATGCCGAGGCTTTCCAGGAAGGTCTGCGGATGGTCCAGCAGTCCATAGTTGCAGCAGCACTCAGGCCAACACAGTGTGAGGGCACCATGGCGGACTTTAGAAATCTTGGTTCATCCACATTTACTGGACTGGAGGAACCATTGCCAGCGGAGCAGTGGCTAGTTGATACAGAGAACCTGCTCGTTGCCGCACAGATTTCGGATGACAAAAGGGTGGATGTAATACGCATCCAATTGGTAGATTACGCTCGCGAGTGGTGGCTCGTAGAGGAGACCCGTCTGACCAAGCCGATCAATTGGGCAACTTTTTCGCGAAGTTTCTTGGAGAAGTTTTATCCGAAGTCTTCTCGAGAGGAAATGGAAGAGTAGTTCATTAGCTTGAAACAGAATGGCGGAACCGTTGATGCACACGCGGTTGAGTGGACCCAGTTCAGTCGATTTGAGGGGCCCTTGGTTGCCAATGAGGCAGATAGGGTACGGTGGTTTATGCGTAGCTTGGATGTGGAGATTTAGGGACACATCATATCGTTGGGATTGACCACCTTCTCCCAAGTTCACAAGACGGCTAGGGAGCAACAGAGTTTATCAATGAGAGTAAAGGGCACTCAACAGGATGCTGTTGTGGTGCGGAAGACTCCGTTTGCACCAACTAGAGCTCCTGTACATAGAGGCATTCCGATAAATAAACAGGGGGCAATACCTATGAAAAGGGCCTCTGTTTCAACGTAGAAGAAGGGTGTGATTTGTGATTACTGCCAACGACCGGGTCATTTCCGAAGAGAGTGCCGGATGAGGCTTGGGCAGTGTCTGATTTGCGGAGCTGCTGATCATCGAATAAATGCTTGTCCATCGAGAGTTTAGTTGAAGGGTGATGCTCCGAGAGCACAGCAGAAGCAGATTACTCAGAGGCCTAATCAAGCACAGGCCTTCACCATAACGGCCGAGGAGGCCAAAGCTTCAGACGATGTTGTTTCAGGTATCCTACTTGTTTATAATTTTCCCGCATTGGCATTATTTGATTCTGGCGCATCCTATTGCTTCATGTTGTCCAAGTTTATTAGTGTACACTCTATTCCACACACGGCCCTGTCTAGTTGCTGGGACATTCACACTGGGAATGGGAGAATTATATCTAGTAGTGAGTGCAAGGGTTGCTCAATTTTTATTTGCGGACGAGAGTTATTCACGGATTTCTTGGTGAATGATACTTGCAGCTATGATGTTGTCTTGGAAATGGATTTCCTTGGTATTTTCCACGCTCACATTGATTGTAGGGTAAAGAAGGTGATTTTCCAGATCCTCAGACATCTGGAGTTCATATTTTGGCAGGTAGCAGATCTGTCGGGCCAGTCGAATTTAGGGCTAGGCCGACTAATGCCGTTCTTTCGTCGATAGAAGTAAACAAGGAAGAAGCACCAGTGGTAGTTCGGGATTTTATGGATGTGTTCGAGGACATCTCGGGTTTACCGCCAAAACGAGATCTGGAGTTCGCGATTGATTTTATTCCTGGAGCAGCGCCGATTCCAAAGGCTTATTATCCAATGGCGCAGGTGGAACTAGAAGAGGTAAAGAAAAAAGTTGCCGATTACTGAAGAAGGGTTGGATTCGTAGCAGCGGTTCACCATGGGAAGCTCCAGTTCTTCTAGTCAAGAAGAAGGATGGCACACGACGGATGTGAATTGACTATCGAGAATTAAATAGGATGACTATTAAGAATAAGTACCCAATCCCTCGCATCGGCGAATTATACGACCAACTCAGTGGCGCGGGGGTATTCTTGAAGTTGGACTTTCAATCTGGGTATCATCAAGTTCGGGTGAAATCAGAAAATATTTGCAAGACGGCGTTCCGCACTCAATATGGGCATTACGAGTACTTAGTGCTGCCGTTTGGAGTTACCAACGCACCGGAAATATTTATGGACTTGATGAACCAAATCTTTTCACCATACCTGGATCAGTTCGTAGTGGTGTTTATTGATGATATTCTGGTCTATTCGAGGAGCAAAGAAGAGCATGCAGAACACTTGAGGATCGCACTGCAAACGTTGAGACAAGAAAAGTTATATACTAAGATGAGCAAGTGCGAGTTTTGGCTCGAAAAAGTGAAGTTCTTAGGTCATATTGTATCCGGAGATGGAATTGCCGTTGACCCTGAAAAGATTGCAGCTGTTCATGATTGGCCAATTCCAAAGAAAGTGATGGAGATCAGAAGTTTTCTTGGGCTTGCCGGATACTATAGAAGGTTTGTGAATAACTTTGCTCGAATAGCAGAACCACTGACCAAGCTAACACGAAAGGAGGTACCGTTCGTATGGACCAAGAAATGTGCGTCGGCTTTTGAAGCATTGAAGCAAAGATTGACCACCGCTCCTATTCTGACAGTGCCAGACGGTTCTGGAGGGCTGGTTATTCACAGCGACGCATCTGGGAGAGGCTTAGGATGTGTTCTAATGCAGTATGGGAAGGTCATAGCTTATGTGTCAAGACACTTGAAGACTCATGAGAAGAACTACCCAACTTATGATCTGGAATTAGCAGTAATGATTTTCACTCTGAAGATTTAGAGACGCTATTTATTGGGCGAAAGGGTAGAACTATTTACCAATCGCAAAAGCCTAAAGTATGTGTTCATATAGAAAGAGCTCAACATGAGGCAGCGTAGATAGTCAGAGCTGATGGCTGACTATGATCTTGATCTAAAATACCATCCGGGAAAAGTTAATATAGTGCCGGATGCTCTAAGTCGGTTGCCAGCAATACGGATGTTGACTGTACAGAAGGAGACTATAGCTGATCTTCAGAGATTCGAATTGGAGATTGTACTATCAGATTCTTGGGGACAATTGATGCAGTTGCAAGTACAGTCATCCTTGATCGATATATTAAAGCAGAACAGTCGCACGATCCAAGATTGCAAAAGTTTCGAGAACAAGTAGAAGCGGGACTTCGAACAGATTTGTTAATTCATGAAGATAGTTCGTTACGATATGGGAGCCGTTTATGTGTGCCTAAAGAAGAAGTTCGTGAAGAAGTCCTGAAGGAGGCTCATAGTTCCGCGTATTCAGTATACCCAGGAGGCACGAAGATGTATAGAGATCTGCGACAACATTTCTGGTGGGAATGCATGAAAAGAGAGATTGCTCGCTACGTCTAAGTGCTTGGTGTGTCAGCAAGTCAAGACTGAACATCAAAAGGTAGCTGGTCTATTGAAACCACTTCCGATTTCTCAATGGAAGTGGGAACATATAACCATGGATTTCGTGACAGCTTTACCACGGATTCCAAAGGGCAATAATGCAGTTTGGGTCATTGTCGATTGATTGAGCAAGACAGCTCATTTTATACCATTTCGCATTGGTCAATCGACGGAGGCTTTGGCAGAGCGGTACATGCAGGAGATTGTGATATTGCATGGGGTACCCGTGAGCATCGTGTCAGATCGTGATACTCGATTTCTATCACACTTTTGGAGGAGTCTGCAGGAAATTTTGGGAACTCTCTTGAAGTTTAGCACAGCCTATCATCCTTAGACAGATGGCCAGTCTGAAAGAACGATCCAAACTCTTGAAGATATGTTTAGAGCATGAATGTTAGACTTCAAGGGTCAAGGGTTCATGGGAGGAGCATTTGCACTTAGTGGAGTATTCATACAATAATAGTTTTCAGGCGACTATACAGATAGCTCCGTTCGAAGCGTTATACGGTCGTAAGTGTCGCTCGCCTATTTGTTGGGAAGATATTAGAGAAAGAAGATTATTGGGACCATATATCATTGTGCAAACGGTGGAGAAAGTTAACATGATCTGAAATCATATGAAAGTGGCATAGGATCGGCAGAAAAGTTGGGCTGATACTGGACGAAGACCTCTGAAGTTAGCAGTTGGTGATCTTATATTCTTGAAGATATCACCGACCAGAGGAGTGATTCGATTTGGTAGTCAGGGCAAGCTTAGTCCTCGATTCATGGGGCCTTTCGGAATTATCGAGCGTGTTGGAGAAGTAGCTTATCGATTGGCTTTACCATCATCCTTGGCGGGTGTTCATGACATATTTCATGTATCTTAACTCCGCAAGTATGTTAGAGATGAGACGCACGTCTTAGATCACTCGGAACTGACAGTAAGAGAAGATTTAACATATGAAGAGCAACCAATGGCGATTGTGAATCGATGAGAAAAGTCCTCAAGAATAAAGTTATCCTACCAGTACTCGTTTCATAGAGGAATTGTTCACACGGAGAATTTACTTGGGAACGTGAAGATGAGATTCGACAGAAGTTTTCTCATATCTTTTCTTAGATCCGTATCTTCTTGTCTTTTCTTGTTCCGTGAATTTCGAGGACGAAATTATTTTGTAATTGGGTATAATGTAACACCCTAGTACATTTATACTATATATCCTGGGTATTTCAAATCTTGCGGATTTTTTTTTCTTATTGTTGCTTTTGGGTTGCGAATGATGAATGTAGCAGTCGGGGTTAGTAGCCGATTCGACCCGCATGTTTGAAACCCAACATGGTTCAAGATTATATCAAATTTTTGCCGGCACAGTGTATCCATGCAAATATAGAATATATATACACATATAATATATTTTACAATCCTGTAACATTTTAGAAAATATAAAATGTTATTTTTGGAATTTAAATAATAAAATAATAAATTTTATGAATATTTTAAAAGTATGGAAATTAGTTTTAATGGAATGGTATAATTATATACATATAATTTGGAAAATAATTGGAATTTAAAAATGAATTATTAATTATGAAAGCAATTGATTGATTTGGGCATTTTATAAATTAGTATACAATTATTTATATACAAGTTTATGTTAAACTTAATTAGTAGATTACTAATTATGCATTAAGCCAAATCCATTTTTGTTAACCATGTTAAATATGCCATGACACATTGTATTATGTTTCTTTGCATGTTTTGTGTTTCTTTTGTTTTAAAAAAAAAAATAAAATGCGAAAAGAAAAGAAAAAGAAACAAAAATGAGGGGGGACAAAAAGGTATGGCGGGGGGGAGAGAGAGAGAACCATGGCTATTCTTTTTCTTCATTTATCTCCTTATTCTCTTCATCTTCATCATCTTATTCTCTTCATCTTCTTCATCCTCAACCTCCTTCACCCTCACTACCACCCCAAACCACACTCGAAACCATCCCAAAAGCTTATACAACCTTTACAAAAATTATTTCTAAGCTCACTACAAGTATCATGGTGGGATCAATTTCTAGTCTTGAGCTCATTTGGCCATCTTAGAATTTTCTTGAGTTGCCTTTTGAGGTAAAACACTCACCTTTCACTAAGTTTTTATGTTTCCTAACCTCACAAAGTAGTTTAGAGCTTAAAAGTGTATGTTTAGTGAACTTGGAAAATTCTAGGGTGATCTTTGGTGGTTTAAATGAGTAGTAGTGTTATAGTAGAGACTTTAGAGAGTGACTACTGGCCTTTTAGTGATAGAATCCCTGATCTAAGTGAGTTTAGAAGTGCCAAACTTGAGTTCAGAATTTTCCGACATCGGTTTTTCATTGACTTTTGATGTTCAAATGGAATCTGGGATGACTCTAGAACTCTAAAAAAAATTTAACAGATACAGAGAGATGTGCAGATCACTAGGAAGCTACCCTAGAAACCCGAGCCTAATCTCTCAACTTTTGGCCGCCGTTTTATTCAATTTGTCCGCAATTTTCCGTCCAATTTTGGAGTTAGGGTCTGAAACTTGGTCTGCAGCTCATTCATTAGATAACTAGACCTACCTTATATGCAAAAAAGTTTAATTTCACCTTAGGTAGAATCTGGAGTCATTTTACTTGTTTTCTGTCGATATTTTCCGACTTTTGAAACTTGGTTTTTGATATTTGAGTTTTGACTCTGTCGTTTGACGTTCGTACGTCAACGTCGGGGGTTGTTTTGTTGTTCTAGCATGAGTGGACCATAGGTTCTAAATTATGTGCACTTAGCTTGCCGTATCGGTTTTCGGATTTGATTTCGATTTCGATACGATATGCATTGATTTGTTGGTACATTCGCGTAGATTTCCAAGACGAAGAAGGAGAGCAAAGCGCTCATCGACTTCGGTTAGAGCGAGAATAGTAGGTGAGTAGATATATATCTACGGGGGAAGTCGGGTGGATGGCGTATAGCACCCCCGCAACCGTAGTACTAGGATACTAGGTATATACTTAAGATATATATATATATATATATATATATATATATATATATATAAATACTAGATATGTTTATCTAGCTAATAGGGATCTAGAATACTAAGTAACTATAGGTATACTCGTGGAGATTGATGTCCTTAGTTCTAATCTTTCTTATGCCTTTAGCTATATGTATTTATGCTTCTACGCATACACACATACATACATATATATGTGTGTGTGTGTGTGTGTGTGTAAGTTTGAGGATGATTTCGATATAACATCACGAGATGAGGATATGACATGTTAAAATGATATGAGTCGATATGATCGGACATGATGTCATGAGGCTATGCTATATGATATGAGATGAAATGGCATGATACGATACAATATATTATATTATGTAAAGATTAGGCGATATATATGTTCATGATACGATACGAGATGATATGACATGTGACGATATGTGACTAGATGAGATGATATGATGTACGTGACCATAGATCCGTACTCTTGACTTGATGATATCGTACGATGGATTATACCGTACGTGATATGATGTACATGTTGATTGATCCGCACACTTGGCTTGATGATATCGTACGATGGATTATACCGTACGTGATGTGATGTACATGATGATTGATCTGCACTCTTGACTTGATGATGCCGTATGATGGATTATACTGTATGTGATACTATGAGGCTGAATCGCCGACTTATGAATGTATCGACTCGGAAAATTATTGTTTTCTAATCACTTAAGTAGATATTAGGATATAATTAGAGCCATACATATTTTCAAAACTAACGAATCGTTGTGCATTTTTATATGTCAACCTCAAGGGACGCTACGGATTTTCAAATGGTATCTTTTTCTCAAAAACACCGTAGCCCCTATCTTTCTGAAAACAACGATTCGTACTATTTTAAAATTATAACTGTATGGCTTATATGTAGCTACGTATTTTATACTGTTGCGTTTACAATTTCATTCTTCTGCTATGCTCGTATTATTCTCATTTTGCGGTATACATACCATGTTCTTTCCTTATCTTGTATAACATCGTCTGTTAGGACACATGCACCATTACCGATGATGCGCATGTTGCACGTACACATACTCGCCGGCTCACACACTCATCATCGGTAATTTCCATGCCACGTACACATTAGAAATCGTTACTTCACCGTATAACCTAATAACCTGTAGCTTTTTAGTTATTGTTTAGTACCCATGCCATACTTACTAGTTCAGTTATCGCATTTTCTTATCTAGTTAGATACCACGTTCATATAAACACCATGGTTATGCATTACGGATTTGTTCTGTGCATGTACTCATTGTTTCATTATTGGTTCATGTTTATGAGATTTCGTTTTCATGAGATTTCTGGATTTGAGAAACCGCAGATATATTTTGAAAACTTATGATTGTTTTAAAAACGCGGTTTCTCTTGATATAATATATGGCGTCCACCATGAGTTTTCTCGGTTCTGAGTTATGTGTATACCCGATACGAGGAGAGAGGAGGCACCGTCTGCGGGTACATGGTGGACCCGGTACGGTACCCCGGGGCAAGAAGATCGTATAGAGAGACGTTGAGCCCAGCAGAGGAACATTACCTACCGGTGATAGTACTGGACTCGGCGGATATCCAAAGGGTACTGACCGGAGCGATTGGGACAGATGGATATGAGGGCCGATTCGATGAGACGGCGCCTGAGCTATGAGGATTTACGTGTCGATGCTGGACACGGGTTTTATGATGTTTTTGAGTGTCGATGCTGGGCACTCAGGTTTTTATGATGATTTGATGTGTCGTTGATGGACACACGTTGGATGATACACATATACACATACATATGATACAAATAATATGGTACCATTTTATGACACGGGCACTATTATATTATTATTATTATACTTATGTTTACGCTATTACCCTTGTTACCACTCGACTTTATATATTTATCATACTTATGTATATACGATCACCCGCGGTACCACAGAGTATTATTATATTATTATATTACTGTATGACCTAGGAGATCGTCATACATTCGATTTCTATCTGATGATGTCTTTTACTCACGAGTAGGCAACCCACCCCCGTTGTGCCACAGTTTTCTTACAGGATCGACCGCACGGATTCAATAGCGGCTTGCTGGCAAATAGTTTTCTTCTGAGTGATTTGCATTGGTAGGTGGGGTACACATTGGATCGTGACTACCATTTGTATATATTTATTCAGTTATATCTAGTTAAAAGCTCCATCAACCAGACCATGTATATTTGCTAAACTTAGAAACCACAAATTTGTATATTCTTTCGGACTTAGAGTCACGGATATGTATTTATTCTTTATTTTTGGTTTTGATGATACTTTGGTTTTCTTTATCTTCTTTTCTATGATTGATCTTCGCCTTGGTGTGTCGTAAATATTTATTGTATGGTTGTGATTCCGCCAATTGGCGAAGAGCTAGCTCCCGCTTGGGGATGCCTATATTATTATTATGTATTAGTTTTGGATAAAAATTTACAAAGAAGGTGCTGTCCAAATTTCAAATGAAGAAAATGTTTTCAACTATAGTATACATCTCACTTGTATTTTTATATAATATTACTTATACTTTTAAAAGAGGAATTTGAATTCATTATACCTTTATTTCAAAACTTCACCTCCATTATTTTCCTAAAAGGTTTAGATTTCTGGGCTTTCAGCTTACTTGGATTACAGTGGGGTTCTATAGACTTCACGTGATTCAAGTGCCGGTCACGTGCCAATTCCGGATCGTGACAAATCCACAAATCTTTTTTTATAATATTGCTAGACTCTAAATATCTTTTATAATACAATATAAAATCAAATAATATATTTTCCCATCCATCCTTGCATATCATAGTACCCCATATCAGGTGGTTGCGCCCATATATCATGTTCGTATCCTAAGGGTTAGACAAACCGATTATTGGATCGCTAGGTATATTTACATAGATCTTTATTTGGGGGCATATGTTGTTAATTATATACATTTGCAACATGGTTTAAATTCTTACGTATATTCTTCATATTTAAAAACTAGATTTTTAGAGGGATACAACTAATATTCGGAGTAATATGGTATTATGTGTAAAATCCCACAATATATATAATATATATTATATAACTAATATATATACCGTTATATATATATAATATTATTTATTTTAAATAAATAAATCTGTCTCTCTCTCACATATTCCCCCGTCTCCACCTCCTCTCTCTCTATATAATATATAAATATATTATAATATAAAAATTTATATAGAAAACCCCCCTCTCTCGCTTCCCTTCTTATTCTTCACGTCTTCGACACCAACCGAACCCTAACCCACGTCTCATCGTCGTCGCATCTCGTTGCCGTCGACCCTATCTCCTCGCCATCACTTTCCCCTCGCCTCCATCACCTCCTCTTCTTCTCCTCCTTTCCCGACGACCCCAAGCCTCAAGCTCGACCTCCACAGCCAAGAACCTATCACCCTCGCCTTCGAACCTCGTCGCCGGAACCCGACCATAACCAT
Source organism: Agapanthus africanus (assembly GCA_030015575.1). Lineage (NCBI taxonomy): Eukaryota > Viridiplantae > Streptophyta > Magnoliopsida > Asparagales > Amaryllidaceae > Agapanthus > Agapanthus africanus. Next base: position 682,055,090 of record CM057344.1, read on the forward strand.
CACCCTATCACCTTCCTCCTTGTCTCCCCCACAACCCTAAACCACCACCACCACACCCTTTTCTCCTCCTCCGCTCTTTCCCTGACCACACTAACCCCATCGGCCACCCAACTCGTCCAGTCAACCTCGCCGCCGACGACTTCGCCTCGTCCCCGTCACCTCATCGCCACCATCTTTCTTCCGTCCTCAAAACCCTAGCAAACCCACAATAGCCATCTCTTCTCCTTCTTCTTCTATTCTTTTCTTCTCTTTTTCCGATTGAATCGCCGTAGTTGCGCACGTCGCCGACGATCCAAACGACCCATTCACCGTCGTCGTCTAGCCTAGTCACCACGTCACGCAGCCAGGTCAAGTCCTGCATGCATAAGTTTTACGTCGTGGCTTTATTTCTACATTGGAACGTGATATCCGTATCTCGACGTGAGATTCGATCAGGCAAGTTCTAAACTTGCAACATGCTATTTTGAATATATCGATATTTATATGCGTGACTATAGTGCATACGTTTTAATATTCAACAAGTAATACCAAGTTACAGTTTTATAGTATCCGTATCGATAATGGGTTGTCCAGTTGCATGCCGGAACATCACGATATTATTATAATACTATATTGGTTCAATATGTTATCTAGTTTGCAATATACATGGTAATGGACGTATAACGGTTATTACAGATAGATACATATGCATCCTGGCGTTAGTCGTGTTTGCCATGTCTAGATATTGGTTACAGTTTCACCTTTGGTATCTATTTTGGTTAATATACATTGCATGATATGTTCACTACACATTACTAGACTTGTTACTTGGATCATCCGCTAATGCCGACAATCCTGACTTGTTGTCCTGATGGACTGACCTGTTATCTAGATAGACATAACATTTACCTGATTGTTCCTGTGTTGGCCTTAGGTAGACACTCTATTGATACCTGAATTGAACAAAAAACCTGGAGAGAAAATGGAAAATCAAGAATATAACCGAAACGTAACTCAAGAGGATATTTGTTCACTGCCGAAAACAGAGACGAAACTGCGTAGGTCATCTTGCCTGAATTTGGAGGAAGATGCTATTTGGATTTATCCGTCCACCTCTCCGAAGATGCCAAGTTGATTTATGGCACCATGTATCGGAGGTTTGGACGGATGCGACCGTTGTAGCAGACTTCGTCAGATTCTCCCTCGTTTGCGAGGGTTTTTTGATTGTGGGGACGCTCTTCCTTGCAGGCGCAAGCCCCTGCAGTTAATTACGTTACCGCATCACGATAACCGCTTTCTCCTGCTCCAGAAGTTCACTTCGTTTCGTGTGTGTTTGTTTTATTTTTGGTTGCCCGTGGATTGTATACAGAGACTAATTTATGTTGCCGCCCGTAGGGCGTAGATTAGTCCAAATCCGTATATCTTAGATTTGGGTTTGGGTTGATTTAAGGATCGTTGATCTGTTTTGAGATAAAGATCGACTTAAATTATTTTTAAGGATACGTTAGTCCAATTTGAGACTAAGATCTACTTAACAGGGTTTTAGGATCATTCAGATCCAACAAAAGAGCATTTGGGCTCTATTGTTTTAGTTTAAGAACGTTACAGTCCGTTATTAGTTTAAAGACGTTTCGGTCCGTGGATCACCATTTTTGAGACGGGGGTTTAGTTTTAAGGACGTTTCGGTCCGTAGTAGTTTGAGGACGTTACGGTCCGTAGATCACCATTTTTGAGGTAAGGGTTTAGTTTAAGGACGTTTCGGTCCGTAGTAGTTTGAGGACATTACGGTCCGTAGAGTTTAGTTTAAGGACGTTATGGTCCGTAGATCGCCATTTTGGAGGTGAGGGTTTAGTTTAAGGACGTTTCGGTCCTTAGTAGTTTGAGGACGTTACAGTACGTAGATCATCATTTTTGAGGTGAGGGTTTAGTTTAAGGATGTTTCGGTCCGTAGAGTTTAGTTTAAGGATGTTACGGTCCGTAAATCACCATTTTGGAGGTGAGGGTTTAGTTTAAGGACATTTCGGTCCGCAGTAGTTTGAGGACGTTACGGTCCGTAGATCACCATTTTTGAAGTGAGGGTTTAGTTTAAGGACGTTTCGGTCCATGCTAGTTTGAGAACGTTACGGTACGTAGAGTTTAGTTGAAGGACGTTACGGTCCGTAGTTGTTTGAGTACGTTGCGGTCCGTAGAGTTTGGTTTAAGGACGTTACGGTCCGTAGAACATCTTGCGCGTGAGTGTATTTTGATCTGGGGTGAGCAACGATGATATGGGAGACACCCAGCTTGGGGAGTGGTTTGATCTGGGGTGTGCACGTCAGTTTAGGAAGTGCACCGAAAAGCTGTTGGTTGTCGGGACCCGCCACCTCTCTGAAGACGTTGAAGAATTACAACGACATATATCAGAGGTGTAGAGACATGTACCCTTGAACCAATTCCCGTATTTGATGGAGAAGATCATGGTGAATCATCTAAGAATCAATAGTCAGTTTGGAGACTAAGATTATCTTGGGAGGTGTGGGATGAACATCATTTTGGATATCATCAGTTGACAAACCGTTAGTCATGCCAGGGATTAAGACCAACTTGGAGGAATGATGAGCACAGAAGGGTCTTGACTCTCTTAGTCAGGTTAGATTAGGTCTGGATCTCTACAATTACCCAACAATGTTAATGTGCTGAGACATACTATGCTCACGTGCGTTTCATGCGGGCACTGAAATAGTGTTAAACACTAAATTTCTGTGGCGCTCACGTGGTGCACGTGAGGTACTCAATTATGGGCGCTGTCCATTTATTTCCCTTTTTTAATAAGTGCTGAACACTTGGTTCTTGTGGCGCTCACGTGTGAAACACGTGGGGCGCCCCAAAGTTGGGCTCTCTTTTTTGGCTTTATTGCCTCTACCTTCATGTAAGTGCTACGTACTTAGTTCCCATAGCGCTCACGTGTAAAACACGTGAGACGCGTCAAATGGGGCAATACTATTTTATTTTCCCTTTCTTTTACAGAAGTGCTAAGCACTTGATTGAGGGTAGCGTGCAAAACACGTGACTGTCTTAACACATGATACAGTCTCAGCCGTTTTCTTTTTGCTCATTAGAAACACTCACGTGGAGAACACTTGAATTCTAGTTAAACATTATAACGAATCACCAGACTATTCTTCTGTGGTTCTTAGGAATCAAGTTCTCCTTTTGCTTCTTTGCAAGAATTAAATTCTTCTTACAGGGTTACACTTTAGTTTTTTAGAGGAATTAAATTCCCATATGTGTTTTTTTTTGTAAGAGTTAAACTCTTTGAACTCAGTTCTTTCCTCTAGGTTTTGAATCTGCATGACAGAATCTCCCCGATGAGAATTAAATTCTTAACTTGTGGGGAGATCTGTTTCTGTAGATCTCAACCAGAGGAAGAACTAAGTTCTTATATGAAGGGTTAAACACTTAGAAAGACGAAGGAGAGATAAAATGATCTCTGTGTTTTCACTTTACCTAGGGTTTTTTAGGAGGGGGTTCTTCTTCTTTGAGAGAATTAAATTCTCTCTGTATTCTTCTTCCCCTCTCTCCCTGTGTGTCCCTTTCCTCCTCTCCTTGCGCCTATTTATATGAGAAGAAAAAGAATCAATTTGTTAAGAAAACCTTCATTGAGAGATCAAGATTAATTTCATATTCAATCCAATTGATCTGGTGAATTTTATTCACCGTTGGATTTTTAATCCAAAGGTTCTCTGTTTTAACAGAGAAGATTTCTTTCTTTTTACCAGATTAGGAAATTTTTTCCTAAGATATATTTTTATTCTATCATATGATTATCTTGTTAGTTTAACAAGATTAGGAAAATATTTCCTACGATAGAATTTTACTCTATCAGATAATCAGAGAAGATCTTTCTAATTTGAGGAAGATCAGGAAAATATTTTCCATATAGAATTTAATTCTATCAGATGGTTTAATTAGTTATATTTCATCACCATTGGATTTTAAATCCAAGATTCTCTGTTAGAGAGAGATCTTTCCATATTAGAAAGATCAGGGAAAATATTTCCCAAATAGAATTTAATTTTAATAGGAGCATTTTAAATTGGGACGCTCACATGCTTTGCATGTGAGTAGCAAGAGAACTCACGTGTTTAACACGTGACCCCTAGTGTGGGTTTTAGCCTGTTTATTTTCAGCACTTATATGCTTTACATATGAGCGCTCACGTGTTTAGCATGTGAGGCCTGTTTGGCTATTAATTGTTTGTTTTCGGCACTCATATGCTTTTCATATAAGCGCCCACGTGTTTGACACATGAGGCCAAATTTTGAGGACTCTCTCCCTTTTTTTATAAGGGAACAAGTAGCTTTTAGCTAAAAAATTTGGCGGGAACAATATTATTATTGTTTGCCGTGATTCCGGGCGTGAACAGAATAATCATTGTTTATTGTACCGTGATCCCGTGGGGGAATGAACGGGATATATTGTACCGTGGTCCCGTGGAGGTTTGAACGGGATATATACTTTTGAGTTATAATAAGGATTATATTAATTGATTTCAAAAACTTGTGGAATGGATAATCTAGAAGCACAGATTTTAGGATACACATCACATACATATAGTTCACTATTTATATCTGTGTTTATTATTTACATTCTTGTTTAATCATATCATCCTATCATGATTATTACTATTATTTTGATATTTATGACGCACTGACGTCTGGGTTTTGCATGGCCCAGTCCCTCTGACATAATCGCAGGCAGATCAGGAGTACTTTAGCAAGCAAGCCGAGAAATGAAGAGCTAAACGTTTAGTTTAAAGATTCTTAGTTTCTTTTATTTCCGTAGTTTTATTTTTATCGATGTGTGCCCATAAGGGACATGATTCAGAGATTGTTTTTATTTGGATCTTGATTCATTTCCGCTATATGCATTTCTTGATTTTATTTATTGTGGCAGATGGACATGTGTTAGCTATATTTTATTTTACCGTTCTTGATATCCGATTGACAGCCGTAATGTGACTATGGAGGGATGATTCCTAACAATAGGTAGCATGGTTGGTTCTGTCGCATTCCGTGTTTACGTATTTTGGGAAGCGGGGCGTGACAACATCTCCAGTGCTGAAAGTCTATCAAGTAAACCAAATGATTCACCAATTGAAGATAGCATGTTTGATGAGTTGTGAGATTACGTAGTGTTTAATTTACCCAATTGTGAAGGGTCTCTTTCAAGTGAAACCAATGCCATTCCCTTTGATCTCTACATCTCCAATCTACAAAACCAACCGAGTGCGATTTGTGATCCACTGATTGAAAACCATGCTTTTGATGAGATGTCTGAGAAATTTCAGTTTGACTTGATTGAAGTTGTCGAGATTAGAGATAATATTTATGATGAACCTACAGTCTTGGATGAGTTTTTCTCACAAATTTAACACTTTCCTTCCGATCCGTGTGGGCATCATACCGAATCGTTAACTGTTTTTTCTGAACCCGATTTGCTTCTTAATATTATTGATGATAGGTTGAATGAATGCATTGATGAGCTTGATTTTGAGGAGAATCTTGAGGATATCTTTGAGGATGAACTCGTTTTATTGAATGAGTCGGATTTTCCGATTCATCATGTCCCTTCCATTGAATGTGAATATCCTCCTGAACGTTTAACCGCTACCATTCCTCAATTGCCTCCCCCTCATGTGATTAATCTACCATAATCCCATGAACCCTAACAATCAAAGAATTACTCGCGCATGTTGGGAGAAGAAAAGATAGAGAGGGAAATCATATTAAAGAAAACTATAAAGAAATAGAATAAGAAAACAACTATCTTTATTAATCAACAAGATCAATTACACTTTGTTCTCTTAGAAAATGATTACAAAATGCTAGTTTGCTTCTCGATCTCTTCTAAGGAGGTAGATGAACTGTTGATGATCAACCAGGATTCTTGAGCCGTCGTGGACTTCGTGATCGTGTCGGTTTGATGATTTTTCCAAGAGGCTCTCGGTCCTTATTTATAGTCTCAGAGCCAGAACCCTAGTTTCCTAATATGGAAACTAGTTGTTAGGATCCCAACCACTAAAATCCCATATCTCAACTCCTCAAATCCGAGGCGGAACCGCGGCCAATAGGTGGGTTTGGCCGCGGATCCGCCGCTTGTTGGTAGGATCTTGGGCTCCAACTTCTGGAGCTTTATCTCTGTAGCACTTGATGTTCTTTTGAATATCTGGAAACTGAAAATCTTCTCTACGTTTCTGCCAGAATTGATTTTTTTAGTTTACTTTCTTATTTAGGCAGGTTTGTTTTCGCCAACTTTGATTTCCTTGATTTCAGTCCTGAAAATTCTGCACAATAACTCAATAAATAATATTAGTAGAATTTGTTTTAATTGAGATATTATCTTAACCATTTGTCATAATATTATAGTTTTAAGAATTGGTCAAAGGTATTTAATAAGGTAAGCATATTTAAATGGGCCAAATGTTACATGGATATTATATGCTTACTTTTTCCTACATAATGTTAATTATAATATATAAACACATGAAAATAGTATTTTAGCAGATAAACTTTCATATGTGTCATATATATAATAAACACCTTTTATTATATAGAAATAGTAGGGAAAATGTCATATTAAATGTGCAGTTTTATCAACTGAACAAATATCCCCAAACTTATCTTTGATCGTCCCGAGCAAATTAGTTATTCAAGAGAAGGAGAAAGAAGAAGAACTAAGAAGCACAATTTCGTAGGCAACACGATTGCACTGAGCATGTGCAACAAGCCGTTAAACCTCTAGGTGTCCCTAGTAGGAGGAGTGTTGTCTCCTGAAGGTTTTCAGCGGATTACACCCACAAAATTTTATAATAAAAGAGAGATGGTGAAAGTTTCATATAAAGATAAGAACTATAAAAGAAAGAACTTGAAAATAAGAGTTTTCAACTACACCAGCTTTTCGGTTGTCAAGCCCTATCTTAATGGTCGTGAAAAGATATTAGAAATCACACCATCCCTCAATAAAACATCGCCTTTAGTCTTCCTCTCTATCTTTCCTTCAAACATTAATCATATACCACTACATGTGTGTAAAAGACATCCCGACAGTTAGAGAATTCAATTCAAACTATCATACTCTTGTCCATCTTCCAAAATACTTTTTAGTCGGTGATTATTTTTTATGAAATTGCTCACACATCCTTCATGCGACCATTAATACTTCTTGAGGTACTAACCGACCGATTACAAAATGTACTTGCTTATTAAGGTGTAATTCCTCGTTTTGCACACCTAAGGCTTAGCAGTGGCTCCCAAACCTAGTTGGTCTAAGGCACTAGGTGATAAAGCACCATCGCTATATATTTTTTTTATGCTGCCTTGGTAATTAAAAAACCAGTGTTCATTTTTTTCTTCACCACTTATATTTTTTTTTATTTTCCTTCATACTAAGGCTTGTTAGACAAGAGCATTTCAATGTATCTTCTACTTTCCCAAGTTTCAAGATGTGTGTAAGTGCGTATAGTAGGGTATCAACGTTCAAATGTTTGGACTTAAGAATAGGGACTATTTTTCAGGCTTATTTTTATCCTCAGATTAGCAATTTCCTTCATCTTACTAACCCTCAGGACAACAGCTCATAACTACTTATTACTATTTTCGTTTAAGAAAACATCTAACTTTCTTGTTTTTCTCAAACTATTTCTATCTTTCATATGTAAATTTTCAGTTTCAAACTTTCATTATCAAATTTTTTTTGTGCATATATATAGTATAATGCAAAGTATCGCGTAAATAAGTACAAACCTCCCCCAAACCTGTTTGCAATAGTGTCCTCACTGTTGTCATCTTTTAAATCTCAAAATCTGTAGACTTGGGAGGAAAAGTTATGAAAGGGGACAGGAAATAGTGAAATTCTCCCCAAACTTATTTTTGGCTCGTAATTTTGTAAAATTTTTCTTTCAAGAGCCACAATATTCCCCTTCCCCAAACTTAAGTAAAATAATATTAAGCATTTAAAATTATTGGGGGGGGGTTTAAAGTTATTGGTCAAAGTAAAGCCTTACAAAGATCAAAAGTCAACACCAACCATTCAAAAAATTTATCGATGAAGCACCAAGGTTGGTGGAAGAACATGTCGCCTATTGACGTGAAGAAGTGGGGAGGAGATAAGAGGTGTAATGGAAAAGGTTTACGTCTCGATTTATAGAGATGAAACAATGATGATGGATTACTCGCATTCTCATTCTTGATAAGAAGAAGATGTGGCGGTTTAACTTCTTTGGGTTGGGGTTGATTCATCACAACGCCCATATCTTCTAAGAATGCGAGTTCATCAGTGAATATTTCCTCGAAGCTTTCATCGATATCCCGAATAATAATCTCATCAGAAAGAACGGGATGATACTCTGACTCCATAAAATGTTCATATTTAGAGTTAGCTGTTGGCCCGGACAATAACGTAATAGCGGAGTAAAGATCAGTATCGTGAAGCTCTTCAACTTCGCTGCTGTCGGAATCTATTGTTTCGACAGAACACACATGAGCATAGGGTTCGGAGGGTTCACTTCCCAACTTGTAAATGTTAAGCTCAATTGACATCTTCCCGAAAGATAGATTCGTAGAGCCGTTTCTACAATTGATTATTGCGTTGGAAGTTGCAAGAAAAGGTCGACCTAAAATCACCGGAATTTGATTTCGCGGGTGTTTATACTATAATTTTGCATTATTATATTCCCCATTCTTATTCATTTTACAAATAAACAGGTGCTTTTGATCCATGTCTGCTACATAGTTGCAGGTTACAGGTTCTCGGAACAAAAACAGTGAAATTGATGAAAAAGATGATACAAAGTGAGACTACGACCAATAAATGGTGGAATCTTGATCGTGCCTACATTTTGAGGGACAATGAAGATCAATGAACAAGTTCACAAAGCACAAAGGCAGCACAAGGTCCAAGACTTCGACACGAAGCAACGGTAAAAGTCCACGATATTATGCACTGTGGAGATCTGGAAGAGAACTAGAAGACATTCAGAAGAACCAACTAAGGAAAACAGGAGAAAATAGCAACAGACAGAAGACCAGAAAATCTCAGCCCTAGATGCTTCTACTTGGCCGCGGAACCACGACCAAACAGGGCCTACGGCCGCGGTTCAGCGGCCGTGCTAAGCCCGTATTGGTAGAAAAATTATGGCGGCTGGCGGTGCGTTGACTAGGTTTTTCTTAGGGGGTAAAATTGTAAATGCAGACGTGAATCAATTGTAACCCTTGGGTTTCTATGATCTATAAATAGAAGCCCTAAACCTCTCTTTGAGGTATGCCTCTTCTTGTGCCTCATTGTATCTATCTAAATTCAGAATTTCAATTCTTGTAAAATATGAAGAGTGCATCAAATTAGAGTAAGTTTTCTATTCTTGCCCTAGTTAATTTTATTATCTGCCCTAGTATAATTTTCCTTTCTGCCCTAGTTTAGATTTTATTCTCTGCCCTAATTAGATAGTTAGAACATGTTAATCAATTCCCTAATGAGTGAGTAGTCCCCTCAATTGTTAGGGTTAGATTTGGGGAAGGCTTGAGAGATGAAAATCTCTCACCTCTTTCTTGCCCATCACACGTTTTTATAAGACTCCATGCATACATGCATACACCGCTCCCTACGGCACCCTATCCTATGAGGTAGCGGTGATACCGTAGCATAAAAGACCGGTTGCGCATGTTTTCCATGGAGGTTAGGCTAAGAATTAAGAAAGGAAGGACAAGAACCTAGAGGAAGAAACATAGTTTCTTCCCGATGGTACTAATCCACTTTATTAATTATTATCATAACACCTCATAGATCTTAATTAGGGCATAGAAAACGGTGAGGAATATTGACTTTCCAAACTTAACCTAAACCTAACCCTAGCAAGATTTTAATCTTAGTCTAGATAAACTTTAGTTTTTTAGATTTAATCAATCCGACAACAATCGGAATTAACTCGTTAGAACAAATTGAGAATACACAAAATCCCTGTGGACCGATCCGTACTCACCGGCTAGCTACCAAGCGACGTCATTCTTGATTGCGGTTATAAATATTCTTTGATCAATCAAATGGCGCCATTGCCGGGGATGGCGTAGTTATTTTCTTTTTGTAATTTCGGGTTAATATAAAATCATAAAACTCATAAAAAACTGAAAAATTAAAAAAAATATAAAAATTTTATCATCTTTTTATTGTTTGAAGGGTGTTTCGTGTGAATTTTGCAGATCAACGAACGAGTTCGGATCTGGAAAAATCCAGAGATCAAAACAGAAAAAGGCAGATCTGAACAACAGAGGATAATCAGAACAGAGGATCAGAAGAAATCTCGGGAATCGAACTGCATAGTGTGCCGCGGAACCGCGGCAGTGAGCCCCCTTAGGCGGCGGAAATGCGGTTGTGGGGTCGAGTCAGCACGTGGAAAAATCTCAGTGAGCTCCCTTTCTCCTTCTCTGCAACCCCTGATATCTCCTCTGTAAAATTTGCCTGCAGGTTTCTTTGCGCTAAAAAAATCTCTCCCCCTTCCAATAATTGATCTTGTGCAGGATTCTTTGCGCCGCGCTAAAAATTGTTTGCAAGTGATTGTTTACTGTTTTGCATATTTAATCGGATTTTAAGAGGCTTGAAACCAATCCAGATTGGGTGAGGATTTCATCACTCTTCCCAGGACCCCAGAAATCACATAAGGCATATTGCATTGACCATCATTTAATTAAAAAAGATTAGAGTCAGCCCTAAGGACTTCACACTCAATAGGACAAAGGAATAGTTGTAGGCATCGACCGTTGATCCTAACCTGACTTTGTGGTGTCTAGGCAAGTGTATCTAAGGCAAGTGGTTACTTAATTAGGCCCACTACTTACGTAGTGGAGAACCTCCCACTTACCTGGCCACAATTGGCGGTGAAGAGGCGGTTTGAGGTCCTACTTCTTGCCCTTTGGAACAATTAGGAGCTGTCTAGCTGACCTAGGTGACCCTAGATCTAGGCCTGATTGTGCAATTGTGGTTGATTGAACGTGTGTCTAAGCCTTTTATCGAAAATCTTTTTTGCAAAAAGCTCCACATAAAAAAAACACAAAAAGAAAAAAGAATTTTTTTTTTACAAAAACTTGCAACTTGTCGTTAAGAAATCCGTGCACACCACTTACACCTACTTTCTTCTCATTGACATTTTCTTAACCCCCCACATTCTGTTTTTCACCTTTTTGACTACACTACCTCTTTAGTGTATGTCCGGTTGGACTAGGGACACTAGTGCCCGATTAGTCCGTGTCTCGTTGGTACCGACCGACGACGCTTTCGACTCCGAAGTCGAAATTCCTTCCACTTCCTTACCTTCACCTTCACATTCTTCCTCCGAAGGGATGTCGGGATATAATCCTAACAACACCTTACCCACGGGACTGATCCCACCTCCGTTAGGTGCGAATAACCCGCAACACCCGCCTGTTGAAGCGCCCCAACGAATCGCGCTCCAGGATCTTTTCTACCCGATCCGCACCGCCTTACCTACTTGTCTTTCACTCCCAACGGCAAGTGGGGACAATTTTGAGATCAAACCCCACTTCATCAATATGTTGCCAAAATTTCACGGAATGGAATTCGAAGATGCCTATATCTTCATAAACAAATTCCAAAACGTTTGCGCATTGATAAAAACAACCCAATTATCAGATGATGCTATAAGGCTAAGGGTCATTCCTTTCTCCTTATGTGACTTAGCCGAGAAGTGGTTATACAGCACAGCATCACATTCAATTAAAAATTGGGAAGAGTTTGTTAAAGCTTTTCTTAAAAAGTTTTATCCACATCACAAGACCGCGAGAATTCGCAATGAGATCATTCAATTTTCCCAGCTTCCTTCCGAACCCTTTTGGAAGTGTTTTGAAAGATTCAAAGACCTACTTGTTCAATACCCTCACCATGGGATCGAAAATTGGCAAGTTTGCCAAACTTTATATGAAGGATTGAACCCAGCAATGAAGCAGTTGCTGGAAACCATTTGTCAAGGTCACTTTCTAACCGAATCTAGTGAGGAAGCGTGACAGTTTCTCGACGATCTTGCTGAACAAACACTTCAGTGGGAAAGCACCAAGACCACCTCATCTTCTTCAATCGGTCAGTCTAGGGCTGGCATACATCAATTAGATATGTCGATTGCTATGAAGGCCGAGGTTGCCGTACTTACGAAAAAGTTAGAAGCAATTGAGACCAAAATCTCATCGCCTTCTCCTGCCCCTGCTTTGCCCCCACAAACTGTTTGCGCTTGTTGTTCGGATCCATCACATCTTACTGAAGAGTGTCCTTACAATCCACCTGTTCAAGGACAAGATCAAGTCAATGCTGCCTTTCAGCAACGACAAAGAAATGATCTATACTCTTCGACTTATAATCTTGGTTGGAGGAGTCATCCAAATTTTGCTTGGAATCAAAATCAACAATTCCAAGGAAACAACAACTTTCAAAGGCCTCCTCCTCCACAACAACAAGCACCTCCACAAACTCAATATCAGCAACCTTTCCACCACCAAACTTACCAAAAGCAAATGAACAATTTTATGCCCAACAACTCTTACCCTCAAAACAATTGTGTTCAACCAAATAATGATAAGGTTACCTCGCTAGAAAGAAGTCTAGATGTGTTCCTAAAGCAATCTACACAATCCGCAGCAAGGTTGGAGACTTCCATTCAATCTTTGGTGCAAAACAGTGCCTCACACGATCAAAGTATCAAATCTATTGAGGCACAAATTGCACAACTCAATACTGCGTTGAGCGAGCGAGAAAAGAGAAATCTTCCATCTCAACCATTGCCAAATCCTGGTCACGCACATGTTGCATATGAACAGCAAAATCATAACGTAAATGCTGTAACCACGTTGAGATCTGAAAAAGTGTTGCAAAATAACGTGCGTATTAATAATGACACCCTTGCCGGTGGTCCTTCTTCATCTTCTTCATCTTCATCTTCTTCTTCTTCGTTAGAGCCTATTCTTCATTCTTCACAAGGCTCTACTTCTTCTACTTCGAACGGACCCACTTCTCACATCACGAACACATCTACACGGGGATCCGTTCCAACTCCACAATCTGATCCACACAAATTGGACTCGACAAATCTTCAAAATGTTCCTTTTCCAAACAGGTTGAGATCCAATAAACCAACTCCATAAATGGAGAAGTTTGTAGAGTTGTTCAAACAGGTTAGCATAAATATACCTCTCTTGGATGCAATCCAAAAAGTTCCTTCATACGCAAAAATCTTAAAGGACTTATGCACCAAGAAGAGGAAGTCACAAGTACCAAAGAAAGTTTTCGTGGCTAGTGCTGTTAGTGATGCTCTTGTCCAATCTTTACCCCAAAAGCACAAGGACCCCGGCTGTCCTACTATTTTGATAACAATTGGGGACAAGAACATCAATAGAGCACTATTAGATCTTGGTGCTAGTGTCAATTTGCTACCCTATTCAGTGTACGAGCAGTTAGGCGTTGGAGAACTTAAACCCACTCATTGTACTCTCCAAATGGCCGACCGATCCATCACCCATCCTAGGGGAGAGTTGGAGGATGTGTTAATTAAAGTAGAGGATTTCATTTTCCCCGTTGACTTCATCATTATGGATACACAACCTGTAGCTAACCCCCGGAGTCAAATTCCGGTGATACTTGGTCGACCATTCCTTGCGACTTCTAATGCGGTGATCAATTGTCGTAATGGTTTAATGAACCTATCTTTTGGAAATATGACGATTGAACTCAACATCTTTAAGTTGGGGAATCGGCCTTCCGAGCCTAATGCTAGTATACTTGATGTTTGCTCGATCCACGAGATCACGGAGGAAGACCGTGAGCTCGAAATTTTTTTGTTCGATCACAGCAGTGTTGACGCCTCTAGTGCGTTCCTCCTAGAATCCGACACAGCTTTCACGCCGGACAACGATTATGAGTGTTTCACCTTTTTGGACAATGTTGAAGACTCACCACCCGAGTTTGAGTCTTTTGATTTTTCGGATGAGTTAGTTGAACCATCTGACTCGGTTGCGTACACTCGATTTGAACCGTTGATGGAATCCTTCGAGTTTGAAACAGTTTCACCAATACTACCTTCAATTGTTTCACCTCTTAAACTCGAACTAAAGCTTTTGCAGTCTCACCTTAAATATGCTTACCTAGGTGAGAATGAGACCCTTCCCGTTATCATATCGGCCTCTCTAGCTCTCGAGCAAGAGAAGGCCCTTTTAATGGTCTTACAAAATAACCGGCAAGCTTTTGGCTGGTCTATGGCGGACATCAAGGGGATTAGTCCCCTCATAGTTGAATATCATATACACTTGATGGATGATGCCAAGCCAGTGAGGGATCCACAAAGACGCCTCAACCCCATAATGAAAGAGGCTGTCAAGAAGGAGATTGTAAAATGTCTTGATAGTGGTATCATTTACCCTATCTCTGATAGTCAGTGGGTTAGCCTCATTCATGTTGTCCCAAAGAAATCGGGTATTACAGTCATAACCAATGAGGCAAATGAGTTAACACCCACTCGAACCCAAACTGGGTGGCGAGTTTGCATCGACTATAGAAAACTCAATGCCGCGACAAGGAAAGACCACTTTCCTTTACCTTTCATTGACCAAATGCTAGAACGATTGGCTGGGCACGAGTTTTACTGCTTTTTGGATGGCTATTCCGGCTATAACCAAGTCCCCATAGCCGAAAAGGATCAAGATAAGACCGCATTTACTTGTCCTTTCGGTACTTTTGCTTATCGTCGCATGCCCTTTGGGTTATGCAATGCACCCGCTACATTCCAGCGGTGTATGATGGGGATCTTTTCTGACATGGTGGGGAAATTTTTGGAGATCTTTATGGATGATTTCTCCATTTTTGGTGACTCCTTCGACGAGTGTTTGCTACACCTTGACGCAGTTCTTACCCGCTGTAGGGATAAGAACATCACTTTAAATTGGGAGAAGTGCCACTTTATGGTATGAGAAGGCATTGTGTTAGGACATGTCATCTCGCAAAACGGCATAGAGGTTGATAAAGCCAAGATTGAGGTCATTTCTAATCTCCCTCCTCCTAAATGCGTCAAAGACATCCGAGCCTTCCTTGGCCATGCCGGTTTTTATAGACGGTTCATCAAGGATTTTAGCAAGATTGCTAGACCCTTGACTCTTTTATTGGCCAAGGACACAATATTTGACTTTGACTCAACTTGCATGGAAGCGTTCGAGTCATTGAAACACTTTCTCATTTCTGCGCCCATTCTTTCATCTCCAGACTAGACGCATCCTTTTGAAATTATGTGCGATGCATCAGATTTCGCCATTGGTGCTGTTCTTGGACAGCACATTAATAAGATGCCGCACGTGATTTATTACGCTAGCCGAACATTAAATGAGGCCCAACTGAACTACACAACAACAGAAAAGGAATTTCTAGCCGTTGTGTTTGCATTTGAAAAATTCCGGCCTTATTTAATCGGCTCTCCAGTGATTGTGTATACGGACAATTCAGCTCTTCGCCACCTTTTTGCGAAGAAGGATGCCAAATCGAGGCTAATACGTTGGATCCTCTTGCTACAAGAGTTTGACCTTGTCATAAGGGACAAAAGAGGATGTGAAAATGTAGTGGCCGATCACCTTTCACGACTTCTTTCTTCGCCTACACTTGAAATTCCAATTAAGGATGTTTTTCCCGATGAGCAACTCTTAACCGTGTCTTGCAAACCTTGGTTCGCTGATATAGTAAACTACTTGGCCACCGGCTTGATACCTAAAGATTGGTCGAAACAGGATAAACTCCGATTCTTGTCCCAAGTAAAGCATTTTTACTGGGATGAACCGTATCTTTTTAAATACTGTTCCGACCAAATCATTCGTCGGTGTGTACCTGAAAATGAGTTTAAGAGTGTGCTGTCTTTTTGCCACGATCAAGCGTGTGGCGGGCATTTTGGCCCAAAGAAGACAGCCGAGAAAATCTTGCAGTGTGGTTTCTACTGGCCATGTCTCTTTAAAGATGCATATGAGTACTGCAAGACATGCTCCCGGTGCCAACACTTGGGCCGGATATCGCGGAGAAACGAAATGCCGCTCCAACCAATTTTGGTTGTGGATATTTTTGATGTTTGGGGAATAGACTTCATGGGATCATTTCCCAATTCTTTTCGGAATGTGTATATTCTTTTGGCTGTTGACTATGTGTCAAAATGGGTCGAGGCTGTGCCTAGCCGAACGAATGATAACAAGATTGTCGTTTGATTTCTTAAAGAACATATCTTTTCTCGGTTTGGGCACCCTCGAGCAATTATAAGTGATAATAGATCTCACTTCTGCAACAGGACTTTTGAGTCCTTAATGCGCAAATATTCCATTACACACAAGCTGTCAACGCCATACCTTCTCCAAACATGTGGGCAAGCCAAGGTTTCGAATCGGTAAATTAAGCAAATCTTGGAGAAAACGGTTTCTAAAAACCGTAAAGATTGGTCACACAAACTACTTGACGCACTATAGGCATTCCGTACTGCATACAAGACCGATCTTGGTATATCTCCATACCGGCTTGTTTATGGGAAGGCTTGCCACCTCCCAGTTGAGATTGAGCAAAAGGCATTTTGGGCGATCAAGAAGTTGAATTTATCAATGGGAGATGCGAGCACCAATTGAAAGCTGCAATTAAATGAACTAGAAGAGCTGCGGGATGAGACTTATGATAATGCTGTCATTGTTAAAAACCGAACTAAGGTGTTCCATGACAAACACCTTATGCGCAAAACGTTTAAACCTAGTCAACAGGTTTTGCTTTATGACACTCGGTTACATTTTCACCCCGGTAAGCTCAAATCTAGGTGGAAAGGGCCATTTTTGGTACGCACCGTATATCCGCACGGTGCGGTTGACCTAGAAAATCCGAAGGACGGTACTTTGTTTAAAGTGAACAGACATCGACTGAAACCGTTCCTCACCGCGGACCCATCAGAGGAGCTCCTATTTTTGCAGGAGCCGATTTACACAGATTGATCTTTCTCCATTTTACCCCCAAATTTTCGACCATCTAGCCAAAACTTTGTTTCACACAAGTTTGGGGGTATGTACCATTTGTAAATACATAAATACAAAATAACATAAAAAAAGATTTTTATTTGGGTATTTTTGTAAAATAAGAAAATAAACAAGGAAGTGCCGGCCATTTTGACCCTCTTGGTGTAACATGACAGTGAGGACACTGTCAAGTTTAAGTTTGGGGGTGTGCTCGGTAAGCTTTCTTCATTCGCATTCATATGTACATTTTTGCATTTGCATACTTATTTTAAAGCCCATAAAAATTGAACAATTTCAAAAAAAATATATATATAAAAAATAAAACAATCAATTCTGCCCGTAATTGACTAAAGTTTGCCAAATAGGTTAACTAGCTAAGAACAACTAGATCTTAGACTTAGTAAATTAAAAACCCTAAAAATAACCTTTCTTAAAATTTAACGGTAGAAAGTATATGTCTTTGTAGTTTATTTAGAAATAGGCAAATTTCGAGTTGACTTCTTGGGCTAAGTTAAAACAAGGGAAAAGTATTGATATTTTTATTAAAGTATAAGTTTGAAAAATAATTCCTAAGCTTAAGTCTAGATTCTGAAAATATATACTCTACAAATTGCACAAACACGAACCTTGAAACTTGGAATAGTAGAAGAGACCTTGAAATGGTCTTGTCTAAAGCCCTTAGTACGAAGAAAATAAAATAAAAATACAAGTGTGAATAAAGTAATAAAAAAAATGAACACTGGTTTTTGTAATTACTTAAGGCTGCATTAATAGAAAAAAATATTTAGCGAGGGTGCTTCATCACCTAGTGCCTTAGACCAACTGGTTTGGGAGTCACTGCTAAAAGCCTTAGGGATTACAAGAGTAGAAATTACGCTTTAATGTGCGAACACATTTTATAATCGGTCGTTGGTACCTCAAGAAGTATTAACGGTCGCATGAAGAATGTGTGAGCAATTTCATCTAAAAATTCACCAATTGAAAAGTACTTTGGGCGATGGACAAGAGTATAATAGCTTGATTTGAATTTCCAAGTGTAGGGGTGATATACACATACACGTAGGGGTATGTGATTGGGGTTTATATAAGAGATAGGAATGAAAAATAGGATTTATATCTTTAATAGAGATGATAAAAATTCCTAAATTGAGATAGAACCCTAGAAGGAAAAGTTAAAAGTTGCTAAAAGCTAAGTAAGTTTACAAAAGCATATATGATCTTAAGTTAAATGATGAGGAAGCGTGAAAAATACGGGTGGATAATTTATGAGTCGAAAATAATAGAATTCCTTGTTGGAAAACCTAATTGGAAAATAAAAGTTAATAGGCCGAATTGATAGGATTTTGTGGGTAGTATCCGCTGAAAACCCTCAGGAGACAACACTCCTCCTACTAGGGACACCTAGAGGTTTAACGGCTTGTTGCACGAGCTCAGTGCAATCGCGTTTCCCTGCGAAAGTGAGGTTAGGTCTTTTTCAAGAATAAAACTAGGTTTGCTCGAGGACGAGCAAAAGATAAGTTATGGGGTATTTGTTCATACCATAATTTTGCATTATTATATTCCCCATTCTTATTCATTTTACAAATAAACAGGTGCTTTTGATCCATGTCTGCTACATAGTTGCAGGTTACAGGTTCTCGGAACAAAAACAGTGAAATTGATGAAAAAGATGATACAAAGTGAGACTACGACCAATAAATGGTGGAATCTTGATCGTGCCTACATTTTGAGGGACAATGAAGATCAATGAACAAGTTCACAAAGCATAAAGGCAG
The DNA here is from genome assembly GCA_030015575.1 of Agapanthus africanus. Taxonomy (NCBI): domain Eukaryota; kingdom Viridiplantae; phylum Streptophyta; class Magnoliopsida; order Asparagales; family Amaryllidaceae; genus Agapanthus; species Agapanthus africanus. The sequence goes on from CM057344.1 coordinate 682,073,892, forward strand.
CACAAGGTCCAAGACTTCGGCACGAAGCAACGGTAAAAGTTCACGACATTATGCACTGTGGAGATCTGGAAGAGAACTAGAAGACATTCTGAATAACCAACTAAGGAAAACAGGGGAAAATAGCAACAGACAGAAGACCAGAAAATCTCAGCTCTAGATGCTTCTACTTGGCCGCGGAACCGCGACCAAACAGGGCCTACGGCCGTGGTTCCGCGGCCGTGCTAAGCCCGTATTGGTGAAAAAAATATGGCGGTTGGCGGTGCGTTGACTAGGTTTTTATTAGGGGTTAAAATTGTAAATGCAGACGTGAATCAATTGTAACCCTAGGGTTTCTATGATCTATAAATAGAAGTCCTAAACCTCTCTTTGAGGTATGCCTCTTCTTATGCCTCATTGTATCTATCTAAATTCAGAATTTCAATTCTTGTAAAGTATGAAGAGTGCATCAAATTAGAGTAAGTTTTCTATTCTTGCCCTATTTAATTTTATTATCCGCCCTAGTATAATTTTCCTTTCTGCCCTAGTTTAGATTTTATTCTCTTCCCTAATGATTGAGTAGTCTCCTCACTTGTTAGGGTTAGATTTGGGGAAGGCTTGAGAGATGAAGATCTCTCACCCCTTTTTTACCCATCACACGTTTTTATAGGACTCCATACATACATGCACACACCGCTCCCTACGGCACCCTATCCCACGAGGTAGCGGTGATACCGTAGCATAAAAGACCGGTTGCGCATGTTTTCCATGGAGGTTAGGGTAAGAATTAAGAAAGGAAGGACAAGAACCTAGAGGAAGAAACCTAGTTTCTTCCGGATGGTACTAATCCACTTTATTAATTATTACCATAACACCTCATAGATCTTAATTAGGGTATAGAAAGCGGTGAGGAATATTGACTTTCCAAACTTAACCTAAACCTAATCCTAGCAAGATTTTAATCTTAGTCTAGATAAACTTTAGTTTTTAGATTTAATCAATCTGACAACAATCGGAATTAACTCGTTAGAACAAATTGAGAATACACAAAATCCCTGTGGACCGACCCGTACTCACCGGCTAGCTACCAAGCGACACCGTTCTTGATTGCGGTTATAAATATTCTTTGATCAATCAGTGAGTTCGCTACAGGTTGTGTATCTATAACGATAAAGTCCACAGGAAATATAAATTCCCCGACTTTGATTAACACATCCTCTAGCTCACCCTTAGGTTGGGTGATAGATCAATCAGCCATCTGAAGAGTGCAATGCGCCGGTTTTAACTCTCTGATCCCTAATTGCTCATAAACAGAATACAGAAGTAAGTTAACACTAGCACCTAAATCGAGTAGAGCACGATTGATATTTTTACCCCCAATAGAAATAGAAATTGTAGAACTTCCGGGGTCCTTTCGTTTCTTGGGTAGTTGTTGTATAAAAGCAGTGCTCATATTACCCGCAAGGAATTTTTTTTTAGGTACTTGAACTTTTCTCTTCCTAGTGCACAAGTCCTTTAGGATTTTCGCATAAGACGGAATTTGTTGAATAGCATCTAGGAGAGGATTGTTTATGTTAACTTGCTTAAAAATTTCCACAATCTTCTCCATTTGTGGACTTGGTCTGTTGCCCCTTAACTTGTTTAGATAAGATGCTTTATCAATAAGGGTGGGGTCCAGCATTGGAGAGGATTGTAGGGATGGAATGGATCCCAGAATTGGAGTGGGGATCGTTTTAGATAGATTCGAGGAAATGGGCGAAGTGTTCGAGCCTTGGGGAAAACGGAGAATAGGCTCGGACGAAGGTGGGAGACTAGACGAATTAGGGGAAGAAGTAAAAGCCGGGATATCATTGGTATCACTAACATCATTAACTTGTTCACCCACTCGGTTATCTAGCACTCTCCCCGATCTCAACGTAGCAACGACACTCACATTATGATTTTATGAGTGGCTAGGATTCGGTAGAGGTTGAGATGAGAGTTTCCTTTTTTCTCTCGTACTCATCGCGGCGTTCAACTGTGCAATTTGGTTTTCTATTGATTTAATACTCTCACCGTGGGAGGCAGAGTCTTTCTGTATGGTATCAATAGAAGACCTCATATCAGCCGACATTTGAATGGAATGTTTCATAAAAAAATCCAAAGTTTTTGCGAGTGAAGAGTTATCAGTACCGGCCAATTGCGGTGCAGAAGTATTGGCCGGATTTTAAAAATTTTGTGACTGAAAGGGGTGCTGACTTCGTGGTTGTGGTTGATGTTGCTTTGGAGGAGGTCTTTGATAATTGCTGGAACTGGTTTTGATTTTGGGGTTGGTTTTGGTTCCAAGCAAAGTTAGGATGATTCCTCCATCCCTGATTGTACGTGGAAGAATAAGGATCGTTTCTAGGTCGCTGCTGAAAAGCAGCATTAGTTTGCTCGTGACCTTGAAACAGTGCATTCATAGGACATTCTTCCGTCCAGTGTGATGGATCGGAACAGCAACCACACACGGTCTTGGGGAGCGTTACCTGATTTAGGGAGACTGGTGAGAATTTGTTCTCAATAGCGTCGAGTTTCTTTTGCATCACTGCCATTTCGGCTTTTACTGCAATGGAAATATCGAGCTGATGAATACCTCCCCTAGATGAAGGTGGTCTAACGCTTTCCCACTGCAAAGTGTTTTCAGCGAGATCTTCCAGATATTTCCAGGCTTCACCATCGTCTTTGGACATGAAATTGCATTGACACATTGTTTCAACTTTCTGTTTTGTCGCTGGATTAATGCCTTCGTATATAATTCGGCACAGATCCCATCTATATATTCCATGATGAGGACATTAGACAAGCAGATCCTTGAAACGTTCAAAGCACTTCTAAAATGGTTCATTAGGAAGCTGGGTAAACTGGTTGATTTCGCTCTGAACACGGGCAGTCTTATGATTTGGGTAAAATTTCTTAAGGAATGCTATCACGAATTCATCCCAATTAGTAATAGAGTGTGCGGCAGTATTATAAAGCCATTTTTCTGCCAAGTCGCACAAAGTGAATAGGAGAAGACGCAAGCGCATAGCATCCACAGTCAGTTGTGAAGTACCCATCATTGCGCATACGTTTTCAAATTTAGTGATGAAAACGTACGCGTCTTCAGACTCAAGCCCGTGAAATTTGGGCAACAGGTTGATGTAGTGGGGTTTAATTTCAAAATTATCCCCGTTGGCTGGTGGAATGGATAGACAGGTAGGAAGTGGACCACGTATAGGATAACATCTTTCTTGGAGAGAGATGCGCGGTGGATTCTGCTCACCTACGGGCGGTGGCAGAGTGGTATTATAATTTGATGGAGTATCGTCCATTTCGGTCGATGTGGTGGGTGGTGGGGAAAAAGAAAAAGAAGAAGCACCGACTTCGGAGTCGATAGCAGGAACGCGGACAAGACGGGCACTAGAATCCCGTGTCCAGCCAAGCATGCACTAAGCGGGTTTAGTGCAAGTGGCAGCGTGTGTGTTATTTAAAAATTGGTTTGTTTTTGAAAAAGTGGGACTTAAGACAAATCACACAAAAATGCACAAACGACCCTAGAACTAAGGATACCTAGGTCAAGTCTCTAGACCGCTCCTAGACTTCCAAAAGACAAGCCGCAGGATCAATCCTTTACCATCTCTTTACTACTCTTGTGTCAAGGTAAATGCCAGTTAAGTGGGAGGTATCTGCTATACGAATCACCGAAAATAGCGGGCCTAATTAAATAACCACTTACCTTAGACACACTTTCCTAGGCACCACAAAAGTAATGCGGATACGTGATAGATTACCGACGACCTTTCTCTGTCCTTATTGAGCGCGACAATCCTTAGAATCTTGTCTAGATATTTTTTAAATTAATGTAGGGTGGATGCAGATGCTTGTTTTATGATTTGCGGGGCCTAGGAAGGGTGATAAAATCCCCACCTAATCTGAATTTGGTTTTTGCCCCTTAAAATCCGTATTAAGATATGAATAAACAAACCAATTATAAAACTTTGCAAAAAGATTTTTGAGCGGCAATATTTTGCAAAAAATCCTGCAGAAAGATATTTTATTGGATTTCAGAGGAGAGAGAAAGAGTTGAGAAAGATACCAGAGAATTTGGAAACCCTAAATCCCCTATAAAGCCGCGGTTCCGCTGCCAATATGGTCTTTTTGCTGTGGTTCCGCCGCCGACTAGGAAGATCTGATGAATATTTTTTCTACGTGGCCTCTCTTGCTCCTCTGGATCTTGATGAATGTCTCTGAATCTTTGTTTCCTCAAGTCTGTGACTCCAGATCCCCTCGCAAAATTCACACAACAATCGTTAAATATACAAATTGCAGTTTTGTTTATTTATGATATAGATCGAATAAGAATTTAACACAAATAGTAAGAATAAAAAAATTATGCACGTATCCCCGGCAACGACGCCATTTGATTAGATGAATTTAGTGTTGTAGTTAACCGCAATCAGAACAGTGTCGCGTAGCTAGACCGAGATGAGTACGGGTCGTTCTCAGGGAAACATGGAACCTTTTAATCTTACTTTAGGCGTGTTGATTAGGAAGGGAGAATAAAGAATGGGTGTAGGTTCTATATAAAAAGGGGGCTTGTAGGGTTCATTAAGATTTAGTAGTCATGGATGATTAATTAAAGATTACTCCTTTTATCTTTTAATAGATTTAAAACTAGATCGACAGTGATGCATGTAGATTACGGTTCCTGGAGGGAAAAGGGTTCCCACTCTTAACCCCTATCTTGACATGGATCTCCGTTCATGTCTAGCCTTTACCAAAACAATTGTTAATCTAATCTCTAATCGTGGTCGTGACTATCAATGAATTGATAACGCGCCCAATTAGGATGTTAACTATTCTTTTGGTAAAATTTATAAACTTTATAGGATGTAAAAAGAGTTTAAGGATCTTCATCATCCATTAATCTACCATAATCCCATGAACCCTAACAAGCAAAGAATTACTCGCGCATGTTGGGAGAAGAAAAGATAGAGAGGGAAATCATATTAAAGAAAACTACAAAGAAATAGAATAAGAAAACAACTATCTTTATTAATCAACAAGATCAATTACACTTTGTTCCCTTAGAAAATGATTACAAAATGCTAGTTTGCTTCTCGATCTCTTCTAAGGAGGTAGATGAACTGTTGATGATCAACCAGGATTCTTGAGTCGTCATAGACTTCGTGATCGTGTCGGTTTGATGATTTTTCCAAGAGGCTCTCGGTCCTTATTTATAGTCTTAGAGCCAGAACCCTAGTTTCCTAATATGGAAACTAGTTGTTAGGATCCCAACCACTAAAATCCCATATCTCAATTCCTCAAATCCGAGGCAGAACCGCGGCCAATAGGTGGGTTTGGCCGCGGATCCGCCGCTTGTTGGTAGGATCTTGGGCTCCAACTTCTGGAGCTTTATCTCTGTAGCACTTGGTGTTCTTTTGAATATCTGGAAACTGAAAATCTTCTCTACGTTTCTGCCAGAATTGATTTTTTTAGTTTACTTTCTTATTTAGGCAGGTTTGTTTTCGCCAACTTTGATTTCCTTGATTTCAGTCCTGAAAATTCTGCACAATAACTCAATAAATAATATTAATAGAATTTGTTTTAATTGAGATATTATCTTAACCATTTTTCATGATATTATAGTTTTAAGAATTGGTCAAAGGTATTTAATAAGGTAAGCATATTTAAATGGGCCAAATGTTACATGGATATTATATGCCTACTTTTTCCTACATAATGTTAATTATAATATATAAACACATGAATATAGTATTTTAGCAGATAAACCTTCATATGTGTCATATATATAATAAACACCTTTTATTATATAGAAATAGTAGGAAAAATTTCATATTAAATATGCAGTTTTATCAACTGAACAAGCCCCAAATCCCCCCATTTTTTGCTTGTGCATCCTTTCAGCTCCCCACCACTCCTTTTTTCTATTTGATTTTCCTACAATTAACCAGAGAACTCCAGACCCTTCATCTGCCCCTTTACCCTCACTTTTAATATATTCTATTACCTTTTTAATTTCCTCTACACCTGTATTTTCCTCTATAAATACCAAGCTTATTCCCAAGTTCTTCTCACAAAGCTATACTGAAATTGTTCCTCTCAAATACCCTTAAGTTCATCTCTCTCAAGATCAAGGTGAAGGCAAACTCTCAGATTCGAAACACTCAAAAATCCTTCCAAGATTCCTCCACTGCTACACAAATTGCGTAGGGGACGTCAGTAGATCAAGTATACCCTCTTAGTCGCAATCTCGGTCTCGGTTCTACAAACCGAGTGTTCCCCTCCGAACGGCGGCGCGCAGGACTGCGGTGTCTTGGCGCTGAGATTCAGGGCAGATGCTAATTGGTGCTATCCGTCCACCTCTCCGAAGATGCCAAGTTGATTTATGGCACCATGTATCGAAGGTTTAGACGGATGCGTCCGATGTAGCAGACTTCGTCAGATTCCCCCTCGTTTGAGGGGTTTTTGATTGTGGGGACGCTCTTCCCTGCAGGCGCAAGCCCCTGCAGTTAATTACGCTACCGCATTGCGGTAACAACTTTCTCCTTCTCCAGATTGTCACTTCGTGTCATGGGTGTTTGTTTCGTGTTTTGTTGCCCGTGGATTGTTTACGGAGACTGAGTTATGTCGTCGCCCGTAGGGCGTGGACTAGTCCAAATCCGTATTATCTTAGATTTGGGTTTGGGGGCTTGGTTTGAGGATACGTCAGCCATACTTGAGGCTAAGATCAACTCAAACGTTTGTTAAGGATACGTTAGTCTAACTTTGTGACTAAGATCAACTTAACGGGATCGTTTAGATCCGACAAAGGAGCGTTTGGGCTCTATTGTTCCAGTTTAGGGACCTAGTGGTCCATTGAATGTATGGCCGTCGGGACCCATCACCTCTCTGACGACGTTGAAGGATTACAACGACAGATGTCAGAGGAGTTCAGAGATGTACCCTTGAGCCAGAGTTAATTGGGGGGATTTATAGTCCACTCTGTTTGGAGGTTTAAGGATACGTTAGCCATCTTTGAGGCTAAGATCAACTTAAACGGGACCGTTTAGATCCGACAAAAGAGCATGCGGGGCTCTATGGTTCTAATTTAAGGACGTTGCGGTCCATGGGTAGTTTAAAGGACATTGCGGTCCATGGGTAGTTTAAGGACATTGCGGTCCATGGGTAGTTTAAGGACATTGCGGTCCATGGGTAGTTTAAGGACATTGCGGTCCAGTATGTGCTCTGGATGCTTCACACGGGTTCACTGCCGTGCTTAGCGAGGACCAGGCTCCGCTCTGGACGTTTTCCGCGGGGTCAAAGAGTGACGTTATCCGCATTCCACGTAACCAGGAATTTTGCACTAGATGCTTCACACGGGTTCACTGCCGCGCTCGGCGAGGACTAGGCTCCGCTCTGGACGTTTTCCACGGGGTCAAAGAGTGACATTATCCGCGTTCTACGTAACCAGGAATTTTGCATTAGACACGGGTTTAAGGACCCCACAGTCCATATCAATGTGTGGCCGTTGGGACCCGTCACCTCTTTGAAGACATTGAGGGATTACAATGCCAAATATCAAAGGAGTGAAGAGATGTACCCTAGAACCGGAGTGGATTAAATAGTCCTTGGCCCAATTTGGGATCAAGACCAATTAATTATATTATGAGCCCATTAGCCCAGTTGATTACGAATTGAGGACTTATGGCCAGCTTGGGCTAAGTCCAATCAGGAGAGGTTTTGCCTCTATCCATTTAGCCAATTGGACCAATGTCTAGTGTTAAACACTAAAGACCAACCAGTGCTGAACACTGAGGATGAGATTGACAAGTTAGTGTTTAACACTAAAAGATAATTGGTGTTAAATACCAGCAACAGGGCTTTTCAAATTAGTGTTAAACACTAAAACAGATCAGTATCAAACACTGGCAACAGAGATCTCAAATTAGTGTTAAACACTAAGGTAGTCAGTGTTGAACACTGCAAATAAAGTTTTTTGATTAGTGTTGAACACTAAGGCCCAACAGTGTTTTAACACTGGGTTCGAGAGTTTCAATTTAGTGTTAAACACTAAGGCAAGAGGGGTCACGTGGCAGCACGTGAGAGCGCCCTCCCTTCATTTATTCTGCTGAGATTATCGCATCTTTCAGAGCATCACGTGCCATCACGTGACGGGCATTCAAATGCTTGTGTGTTAAAGCTTCTGTCAAGGGTCACGTGGGTCACGTGGGGGCACTGCCTCAAAGGGGCTTTCTATAGATCTCTTGGGGGGGTCACGTGGTGACACGTGACCCTGCCTCTATGTATTATGTTTAGAGAATCTGTTAATCTTTTCCAGGAATTAAATCCCTCGTAGGGTTAAACCCTGACAGTAATTTCAGAGGAATTAAATTCCTACTTCCTTTTGAAGATTTATATTCTGAATAGAGTTGGACTCTGAATTTTCTGTAGGAATTAAATTCCTCATACATAGGGTTAAACCCTAATAAAAGCATTTAAGGAATTAAATTCCCACTTTCTGTTAAGTTATGATCAAGGGAATTAAATCCCCGCTGTTCCAACAGAACTAGGTTCTTAATTAGGGTTAAACCATGTTTCTTTTTGTTCTGAAGGAATTAAATTCCTATAACACAGGGTCAAGCCCTAGTTTTATTTCAAAGGAATTAAATTCCTACAGTTCTGTGAGAATTAAATTCTCATGCTTCCATTCCCTCTCTATGTTTTGGATCTGCATGGCAGGATCTCGACCCATTGAGAATTAAATTCTCAACCTGAAGGGGAGATGTGCACTTTGCAGATCCTCTATCAAAGAGGGAAGAAATATGTTCTTCTGTTTTATATATCAGAGTTAAACTCTGTTGAGAATTAAATTCTCTTTTCCTTCAAGGAGCCCTCCCTTTCTTACCTAGGGTTTTCTTTTGCAGAAGATCCAAATTCCTCAAAGTATCAAAAGCTCTCTTCCTTTTCTTCCCTCTGCGTATGTGTCTATCCCCCCTTTTTTGTGTCCCTTGGCTCCTATTTATAGGAGAAGCAGCCGAGTCAATTAGTTTTTTGACGAATCTTCATGAGAGATTTGATTTGCATCCATCATTCGTTTTTTGACCTTTAGATTATTGGGTGAATTTTATTCACCATTGGATTTCAAGTCCCGGGATTCTCCTTCGTTATTTCGGTTAGATTTAGAGGGGAAATCTTTCCAAACCCGAGATTTTCCCATAGATAAACGATATTCAATCATCTTTAAGTCTTTAATTCGATTGGTCCCATGTAATCGCTTTCCTTTGGAAAGATTCGAATCTCTTTCAGAATTTAATTCTGTCAACGAAATGGACTTTGAAAGCCGGTCACGTGTGACCACGTGACCCATGGTCACGTGTGGGCACGTGACCCCCTTTGGAATGAGCCTTCTTCCTTCTTTCTGCGCTCTGTCTTCTGGTTGCTGCTTAACCGTCACGTGCCACCATGTGACCCCTGGTCACGTGCGAGCACGTGACCCTTGTCTGAACTCTTTTTCTTGATTTAACTGGAGAACAATTCTGATGTTTTGATCGTCACGTGCCAACACGTGACCTTGGTCACGTGGGAGCACGTGACCTCTTCCGAAGCTTTTTCCTTGATTTGATCAGGAAGCGTTGGGTCTTTGCTGCTGCTTTTAAATGTCACGTGCCGACACGTGACCCAGGTCACGTGGGAGCACGTGACCCTTACTGAAGCTCCTCTCTTTGATGTAGTTGGGAAACTGAACTTGCTTTGCCGGTACTTTTGGGTGTCACGTGCCAACACGTGGCTGCTGGTCACGTGTAAGCACGTGACCCTCTTCTGAAGCTTTTTCCATAAGCTTTCCTGATTTTAAATCAGGAAACAAATGCCCCCACAGCGTTGTTCTCACGTGTCAGCACGTGAGTGCAACGCTGTCACCTCTTGCGACCGTCGGATCTGTTTTGGGAGATGAATTGTCCTTTCAGAAGCGCCTTCACTTTTTCATGTCCTTCCTTTCAAACTTTTCTTTTAAGAATTTGATTCTCGTTCTCAGAGCTTAGTTCTCTGTTGTGTCTGTGCAGTGCCGCCTCATTCGCCAATCAAAGGCCAGTGCTCATGTGTTGCGTATGCAGGGATCTGTTTGATGGGGACTTTTCATTTCCCTAACCTAATTCCGATGCGTCGTTGGATTTCATTTCCAATGCTCTCCCCTTCTTTCCGGGCTTTGAGAATAGTCCCACCATGCACAACATTTTTGTGCATAGCATTAAATGCTCCCCTATATAACCTGAACCCTATGCCTTACTTCTTTTCTTTACAGAGAAACCCATTCATTCCTTAAGGTGGTCATCTTTGAGAACTCGATCAATCGCCATGGCTTGCAATCGTCCCCATACTCGTCGGCAACCATGGGAGGTGCCCCTTGAGGAGATAATTCCTCGCTTCGCTGCGCGGCTGGCGGATCCCCTTCTCACCGACGCTCAATGTGACACGGTGATGTACGAGCTACTGACCCGTCGGGGCTCTCCCCTTCCCATGGGCTCCATTTGGCTCCGGATGATCCTCCTATCTGTGCTTGCCGATATACCCCCTCATCCGGCGGAGATGACTTCGGCGATCCTTGACGCGGCGGAGGACAAGCTTGAGTGCTTTCATAAGGCTTGTCTAATCACTCAAGCTCTGAAGGATCACTCAGTTCATTTACTGAGTCAGATAAGAGCTTGTCGGGCCGTCATGTCTGCTTTCGCTGATGAGCACGGCTCCAACCGGTAGGAAGCGACTCCTCGCGAAAACCGTCGTTTTGACGTGCTGGAGAAGGCGGAAAGGGAGTTGGAGAATTTTGTGTTTTGCTTTGTTAACCCTTGTATTTCTGATCCCTTGTTTGGTAATCTTTTCTCACTGATGTAGCATGTTTGAATCAATGTACTCCTTTAATCATTGGTGGTTTGCATGCTTTCTGTTGAATTTTCATGCTTGTCAGATAGTTGTACGTGTGTCTTGCTTGCGTAAATGAGCTGTCTGTTTTTCTTTAATTACGAGCACCATCGTTACGTTGCATGCACATCAGTGCCTCCGGCAACATTTCCTTTTAAGCATTCATACAGTTGCAAATGCGTGCTTGATAGGATACAGATCAGAAACTTGCCACGTTATCTCCCGTATCGGGTGGTTTGTGCTGGCTTTAGATCGAGTATTGTTGTCGAAGGGAGGTTTATAAATGAAGACATATTCTTCTCTTCAATGGTGTGTCCCCTTTCTACTGAATGTATTCTGCGGATACTCTATCTCGATCTCTTTGCAGGACAGCGATAGCTTAAAACTCCGGGTTAAGATCTGCTTGCTAAGACTTTTGCATTTTACGAGCCACGAGGGTCTCATAAAGAGTTTTTCTCCCTACAGGTCGAGAGGATCCCATAGGTGTGAGTTCTTCCTAAGAATCGTGAGGATCCTTAAAAGGGTTTTCCCTTGAGAGTCGTAGGGATCTCACAAGAGAGTTTTTCTTCCTCGCAGGTCGTGAGGACTTGCAATTGTTGGATGTGGTCGCCCTTATCCGTGTTTCACGGGGTCAGGGGTCGCTCAAGGTATCGTAGTTTAAAGACATCACGGTCAAGGTTAAGGACCTCATAGTCCGTGGATTTAGGGACTCCACAGTCCGATGTTAGTTTTAATACATCACGGTCAAGGTTAAGGACCTCATAGTCCGTGGATTTAGGGACTCCACAGTCCGATGTTAGTTTTAAGACATCACGGTCAAGGTTAAGGACCTCATAGTCCGTGGATTTAGGGACTCTACAGTCCGGTGTTTGGTTGCAGGGACCCGTCACCTCTTCGAAGACGTTGAGGAATTACAACGCCAGGTATCAAAGGAGTGAAGAGATGTACCCTTAAACCAAGGCAGAATCCGTAGGGAATCGGGGTGGTTGATCGTTAGTTTTAAGACATCACGGTCGAGGTTAAGGACGTCATAGTCCGTGGATTTTAAGGACTCCACAGTCCGGTATTTGCTCTGGATGCTTCACACGGGTTCACTGCCGTGCTTGGCGAGGACCAGGCTCCGCTCTGGATGCTTCACACGGGTTCACTGCCGTGCTCTGCGAGGACCAGGATCCGCTCTGGACGTTTTCTACGGGGTCAAAGAGTGACATTATCCGCGTTCCACGTGACCAGGAATTTTGCACTAGATGCTTCACACGGGTTCACTGCCGTGTTCGGCGAGGACTAGGCTCCGCTCTGGACGTTTTCCACGGGGTCAAAGAGTGACATTATCCGCGTTCCACGTGACCAGAAATTTTGCACTAGATGCTTCACACGGGTTCACTGCCGTGTTCGGCGAGGACTAGGCTCCGCTCTGGACGTTTTCCACGGGGTCAAAGAGTGACATTATCCGCGTTCCACGTGACCAGGAATTTTGCACTAGATGCTTCACACGGGTTCACTGCCGCGCTCGGCGAGGACTAGGCTCCGCTCTGGATGCTTCACACGGGTTCACTGCCGTGCTCTGCGAGGACCAGGATCCGCTCTGGACGTTTTCCACGGGGTCAAAGAGTGACATTATCCGCGTTCCACGTGACCAGGAATTTTGCACTAGATGCTTTACACGGGTTCACTGCCGCGCTCGGCGAGGACTAGGTTCCGCTCTGGACGTTTTCCACGGGGTCAAAGAGTGACGTTATCCGCGTTCCACGTGACCAGGAATTTTGCACTAGATGCTTCACACGGGTTCACTGCCGTGTTCGGCGAGGACTAGGCTCCGCTCTGGACGTTTTCCACGGGGTCAAAGAGTGACATTATCTGCGTTCCACGTGACCAGGAATTTTGCACTAGATGCTTCACACGGGTTCACTGCCGCGCTCGGCGAGTACTAGGCTCCGCTCTGGATGCTTCACACGGGTTCACTGCCGTGCTCTGCGAGGACCAGGATCCGCTCTGGACGTTTTCCACGGGGTCAAAGAGTGACATTATCCGCATTCCACGTGACCAGGAATTTTGCACTAGATGCTTCACACGGGTTCACTGCCGCGCTCGACGAGGACTAGGCTCCGCTCTGGATGCTTCACACGGGTTCACTGCCGTGCTCTGCGAGGACCAGGATCCGCTCTGGACGTTTTCCACGGGGTCAAAGAGTGACATTATCCGCGTTCCACGTGACCAGGAATTTTGCACTAGATGCTTCACACGGGTTCACTGCCGCGCTCGGCAAGGACTAGGCTCCGCTCTGGACGTTTTCCACGGGGTCAAAGAGTGACGTTATCCGCGTTCCACGTGACCAGGAATTTTGCACTAGATGCTTCACACGGGTTCACTGCCGCGCTCGGCGAGGACTAGGCTCCGCTCTGGATGCTTCACACGGGTTCACTGCCGTGCTCTGCGAGGACCAGGATCCGCTCTGGACGTTTTCCACGGGGTCAAAGAGTGACATTATCCGCGTTCCACGTAACCAGGAATTTTGCTGAATATATCCGCATTTCACGGGTTGGAGGTTTGACTGTTGGCGATATGTATACCACCGAGCCATGGAACTGGGAGTTGCCGCTGTTCCGCTTAGCTTGAAGTTGTGTCCGTTGTTACGAGACGAATGTTGGGCTGATCTCTAGGTCGCTTGTGGCCCGTCGAGCTTTAGCTTCTTTCTTTGGTGAGACCTGGGGGAGGGAGGTATGTTCCCTTTTTGTTTATGCCATTGGATTGTATACAGGGTGTGATGGAACATCACCTGTAAGGCATACATTTTATTTTTATTTTATTTCTTTTTCCGCGATACTCTATCGTTTCAGCTTTTATATCGCGAAGGTCGCGATTGCCCCATCATTTCGGCTATTTTTCGCGGTGCCCAATCATTTCGGCTATTTATTTATTTTCTACTCGCTGCTTTTTATTGCGAGTTGCCCCATCATTTTGGCTATTTTTTATGCCTTCATTTTTACTTGCTGCTTTTTATTGCAAGTTGCCCCATCATTTCGGCTATTTTGTAGGCATGTGTGGCTTGCTAGCTTTTTCGCCGCAAGCTTAGATTTTGGACACCGATTTCGGCATCAGCACCGCTGCAACTGGGATGTTTGCCAGGAGCGAATCATCATTTGCTTCTGTCGATATTGAACAAAGGTGGCTTAGTAAACAGGGTTAAGGGTCCTGTCGACCAAGGCTTTTGACTTCGTGAGCCGTAAGGGTCTCACAAAGGTATTTCTCCCTACAAGTCATGAGGATCTTGCAGGTGTATTTTCTCCTTAGGGATCGTGAGGATTCCTAAGTGTATTTTCCTCTGTAAGTCGTAAGGATCCTACAAGAGGGTTTTCTCCTTATAAGTCGAGAGGAATTATAAGGGTTGTTCACCATGTGGGCATATCCCTAGTCACGGGTGGGACTTTGCTGGGGAAATGTTTTTTCGCGCCCGTGGATTGTATACAAGGGTCAGTATTGAGCCTCTTGTAGGGCAATATCGAAGGTTGTGGAGGATTTGCTTAAGAACAGGTTTAGGTTTCTGTAACTTAAGACTTTCAAATCTCATGAGCCGTGAGGGTCCCATAAGAGAATTCTCCTTACGAGTCGTGAGGATCTCGTAAGTGTATTTTCTCCTTAGGAATCGTGAGGATCCCTAAGTGTGTTGCTCCTTTGTGAGTCGTAAGGATCTCACGCAGGTGGTTTCTCCTTACAAGGTCGAGAGGACCCTACAAGTATCTTTTAACGAGGTTGCGCCCTTTTGGGTTTTCACAAACACTCGCCGGTAGTCCTGCTGTTTTTACTCACGGAGCCCTTTCGGGTTTTCATCCGTGCCCATTTTGCTTATGGACATACCGTTTTTTTTTTATTCTTTTTCACTTTTTTTTACAAGGTCGCGCCCTTTCGGGTTTTCACGAACACTTGCCGGCAGCCCTGCTGTTTTTACTCACGGAGCCCTTTCGGGTTTTCATCCGTGCCCATTTTGCTTATGGACATACCGTTTTTTTATTCTTTTTCATATATATATTTTTTATTTTATTTTTTTTTTCTCTCCCTTTTTTTATCTCGTCAGCCTAAAGATACTGCAGTAGTAGTTTAAGGACGTTTCGGTCCGTCGATAGTTTAAGGACGTTTCGGTCCGTCGTTAGTTTTAAGGACGTTTCGGTCCATCGTTAGTTTAAGGACGTTTCGGTCCGTCGCTATGGGAAGGCCGGCTGCTGCTTGTAAAGTCTGAGCCTAGGAAGATAGTGAGCGGACATAGTCGTCGTCATCTATCATTGACCCAGGCTGTGGCTTATTAAGCGTAGTATTTCTTTAAGAAGCGGCCGTTTATTGGCCTGAAAGGCCTTTCACCGTGCATGTCCATGAGTAGGTAGGCTCCACCCTGGTAGACCTTGTCTATGATGTACGGGCCTTCATAGTTTGGCTCAAATTTTCCCCGCTTGGCACGATTGGGGATCATAGGTCTTTTGACCACTAGTACGAGTTCGCATTGGCGGAATGTCCTCGGCCTGGTCAATCTTTCGTACGAGCGCGTCATCTTTGCTTTGTAGGCCTCTAGATGTTGTTGCGCTATGAGCCGGGTTTCGTCGAGGGCATCAAGCTCCTCAAGCCGAAGGTGAGCATTTTCTTCGTTCGTCAGCTCGTGGTGGACTGCTACTCGTAGAGAGGGTAACTCTATCTCGAGGGGGAGCACTGCTTCCGTCCCAAATACCAACGCGTACGGCGTTGTGTTCGTGGCCGTCTTGAATGTAGTTCGATAAGCCCAAAGGGCTTCTTGCAGCCTTTCGTGCCAGTCTCTCTTATTCCTGGAAACGGTCTTTTTTATGATCTTCGTCAAGGTCTTATTGAAGGCCTCGGCCAGACCGTTAGCTCGTGGATTGTAAACCGAAGAATATCTCCAGTCTATATTGTGCTGCTGTGCGAAGCGGCTAATCTTATGGCTTCTGTAGGCTGGCCCATTATCGGAGATAATCCGCCGTGGGGTTCCAAACCGATAGATGACGTGCGTCTTGAAGAAATGGAGGATATTCTCCGTCTTCACTTCCTTCAGTGGTACTGCTTCTGCCCATTTGGAGAAGTAATCAGTTGTCGCCAGGATAAAACGGTGTCCCCGGGATGATGCTGGCTCAATGGGGCCGACTATGTCAGTCCCCCACATTTCGAATGGCCAACTAGCCAGCGTTGGGTGCAGTGGATTCGGATGTTGGTGGATGAAGTCTCCATGAATCTGGCATGAGTGGCATTGCTTCGCATACTCGAGGCAGTCCTGGATCATCGTGGGCCAGTAGTAACCCATCCGTTTAATTTTTAACTTCATCTTCGGGCCTGCTTGGTGAGAACCGCAAAGTCCGTCATGAACTTCCTGAATGACTCTTTCTGCTTCGTCAGGTCCTAAGCATCTCAGCCATAGAGAATCAAACGATCTTTTGTATAGAATGTCATTGACGAAAGCGAAAGATAGAGCTCATTTCATGAGCTGATGTCTTGAGGACGCTTCTTTGGGTATTCGGTGGGACTTAAAGTAGTCTATGAAGACTTCCCTCCAGTCTTCGGCCTTCTTATGGTCTTTTATTTGTAGGGTCGTCTGCTCAGTCGCTCCCTTTTCTTCGCATGATTCCGGAGATATTTCTGCCGGGGCGAGCACTCGACGGCTTTGTACCACGATTCTGACGTCATCAAGGTTCTCGTCAGCCAGTTCTTTAGCAAGTTTAGCCAATGCGTCTGCTTTGCTGTTTTCCGCGCGGTATGTTCTCCAAAGTATAGGAGGGAATTTGGGTCAATAGTTGTTGCACCTTTTCGCCGTACTTCACCAACTCCGGCTTGCACGTTTGGTAGTCACCATTTACTTGACTAACGACCAGCTGAGAATCCCCGTATATAAGGAGGCCTTCAATTCCCATGTCGATGGCGATCTCGAGGCCTGCTATCAGAGCTTCGTATTCAGCTTCATTGTTTGTCCTCGGCTCTGTTAAGGAGAAGGCGAAGCGCATTATCCCTCCTTGTGGAGTTGCAAAGATGAGGCCTATCCCCGATTTGATCATTGGGATACCTCGTTTCTGCTTCTTTATGGAGGACGCCCCATCGAAATAGAGTTCCCATCGGGTGCTTCCGCCGCTAATCGCATCAAATGCATGCTCGTCCGGCAAATCACAGTTCAGAGGAGAATCGGCCGGTATCGGGTGCTCAGCGAGGAAGTCGGCAATGGCCTGGCCTTTCACTGCCTTGAGAGGTTGATACGTTATCGAGAACTCCATCAAGAGCAGGGCCCACTTAGCGAGTCGTTCCGTCAATATGGCTTTCGACATCAAGTATTTAAGGGGATCCACTTTTGAAATGAGACGGACTTCATGTGCCAACGCATAGTGCCTGAGCTTTGTTATCGCGAAGATTAACGCCAAGCAATGTTTTTCAATGGGAGAGTAGTTGCTTTCTGCCCCCAGTAGAACTCGACTTAAGTAGTAGAGTGCCCTCTCTCTCCCCTGATCGTTCTCTCGTGCCCATAACGTGCCCAAGGAACCTTTGAGGGCGGTCGTATAAAGAATGAGGGGTTTTCCCTTGACCGGCGCGGCCAACACCGGAGGGTTCTGCAGGTACTGCTTGATCTCGTCTAGTGCACCTTGACATTTATGATCCCAAGCGAATGGAGTTCCCTTTTTCATCAGGTGGCTGTAAGGACGGCATTTACCCGAAAGATTAGCGATAAACCGCCGGATGTATGCGAGCTTCCCTTAGAGAGACCGCAACTGCTTGAGGGTTCTTGGCGGAGGCATTTCCATGATCGCCTTAATCTTTGACGGATCTATTTCAATACCTCGGTGTCGAACGATGAATCCCAGAAATTTGCCCGAGGAGACTCCAAACGCGCATTTGAGGGGAATTATATTGCCGAAGGCGTCGAAATACAGTCTCCAGATGCTTTAAATGATCTTCGTATGACATGCTCTTTACTACGAGGTCATCGATATAGCACTCGACGACGTCGTGTATGAGGTCATCAAAGATCTTTGTCATGGCCCTTTGATAGGTAGCGCCAGCGTTCTTTAGACCAAAGGGCATAACCCTGTAGCAAAATATACCCAAAGGGGTGCGGAAAGCAGTGTGCTTCTGGTCTTCGGGATGCATCTTTATCTGATTGTATCCTGACGAACCATCCATAAAGGAGAAAACCTCGTGAGTGGACGTGTTATCTATCATTAGCTCGGTTACTGGTACTGGGGAATCATCTTTGGGACAGGCTTTATTGAGATCCCTGAAATCCACGCATATGCGTACCGTCCTATTCTTCTTCATTACCGGGACGATATTGGCGATCCAGTCGGGATATTGGACTTCTTGGATAAATCCAGAATCGATCAGCTTCTTGACTTCGGCGTTGATGCTCATCTCAAGCTCGAGTCGCATCCTCCTTTGCGCCTGCTTGACTGGCTTGATATCTGGGGATATTGCTAATTTATGCACAGCAATCTCCGGATCTAATCATGGCATCTCGGAGTAGTTCCACGCGAAGCAGTCTTTATGCCGTAGAAGCACGTTCTTTAACGCAGCCACCCTCTCTTCGGATAACAGCTCGCTGACAAATGTCGGTCGCGGGTCGTCTGCCGATCCCAACTCAATCTTCTTGAGGTTATCTGCAGTAGTATGTATACCATCTTCCAGTTCTTTCGGAGCGGGCGGAAATTCTGAGATCACCTCATCATCGCTGTTCTCAAAGCACCGGGGAAGGTCATCTACGTTCTCGGGCTCTTCTCCTAATATCGTAATCGTATAACAAGTGCGAACCCACTTCCCGGACTGAGGTGGACCCGGTTCTGCTCTTGCGGCCTTGGGCTCGTGCTTTTATGGTGGCGTTACCTTCCAGCCGTCGGATAAAGCGAATCTGCCCCGTTGGTACTGGTCCTCGACCCAGTTCTTGAAGGTGAAGCAGTCTTCGGTAGGATGTCCTATGGCTTGGTGATAAGAGCAATAACTCAGATGAGAAGCCTTGTTAGCTTGCTCAGGATGTCTAGACTCTGGAAGCGCGATCATTTGATGTTTTATAGCGAGCTTGAGTAACTTCTCCGTCTTGTCTCGGGGGAAGGAGTACGCTCGACTCATCTTCTTCATGAGGGACAAATCCGAGCCGCTTCTTGATTTATTTCCGTCTCTGCGTCGGGCCTTTCGTACAACGGATTGACGAGGATAAGTGTCTTTGTCTTTTGCAGCATGTTGAAATAGACGTTGCGTCCTGGCCTTCTCGTAGATGGCCATTTCGCGGTTGTGGTCTTCCCGAGCTTTCTGACCTACTTTCATGATAGGCTTGCCAATTCGTTCTTTAAACGACGGACTCGGCGCTTTAATCGCGGGGTCTAGTTTTGATGGGGGGTTGGCATCTTCTGACAGGGCGTCCTCCTCTTCATCAAAGGTATATATAGCGTAGCTGCTGTGCGCCCGTTCCCGTTTTCCGGCTCTTGCGTATCCAAGCCCGAATGTTTCCATTTTTCCGTTGGACAATTTGCGTTGAGTCCCGGAGACATCCCAAATCCTGTTGTAGAGCCGAGCCTGCCGAACGGTCTGTTCTAAGGGTACTCCTTGGCGCTTCAATAGCTTCTTTAATCCATTTGTATAGTATCTGGGCAGACGGATGGGTTGGAGCCTGTCAAGTGTAGCATCCGCGCCATGCCAGATCTCTTTCTCTATTTTCGACTCTGAGGATCGGTAGAATAGGATCACCTTCTCACCCCTTTGCCTGGGAGGGACGTAAAATGTTTGCAGGTCCTTCACATTATCAGCCTGAAGCGTGTCGAGATCCTTGTAGTGTTCTCGCGGTACCATGGTGATTTGCAAACTATGGTCATCGCCAGGGGGTGCTTGTATTGACAGCCAATTGGAGAACACGGCGTTAACTTCATCTTCTGAATCACTTCCGAAGACCAACATGGGGGCGGGCGTCCCCAGGTTGTTGCGTTGAGATGGCCCTGCATAAACTATCTCTTCCTCTTCTTCGGTATCGCTCCCGAAAACGGGGATGGTGGCGGCGGTTTTGTTTTCCGGGTTGCGACACCTTTCCGTATCCTCGAAATCTGGCAAAAAGTACTTCGCATCTTCGTATTTGCGGACTTCGTTCACGGAAAATGGGTTTAACTCACCTGTTACGGTATACTCGAAACCATCCTTAAAGTACTTCATACACTGATGTTGTGTAGAAGGGATGATGTTGTATTCGTGTAACCAAGGACGACCGAGCAAGGCGTTGTAGCAGGTCTTGGCGTGAATGACATGGAATTTGATGTCTGTGACAAGAAGTCCAAAGCGTAATGTTAGTATCACAGATCCGAGAGTCCGTGACGATTGTGAATCGAAACCGGAGATAGTAATTTTATCACGAGCGAGGTGTTGCACACTCATGCAGATTTCCTTCAACACCCGCACATTAAGGAGATTGACGGAGGATCCATTATCCACCAGGATCTTGCCTATCTTGATATCATGGCAGTATCCGGAGACATATAGGGGACGGTTGTGGTCGCACGTCCCGAGAAGGAGGTCTTCATCACCGAAAGTGATGTCGGCCGTATGCACTTCCTCCAGTTCATCCTTCATCTTTTCAGTGGCGAGGAAGGCTTGGAATTGCTCAGGTTCTTGTAACGCCTTAATTAGTGAGTCTCGCGCTTCTTTTGATAATAGGAGGGCATCGAGAATGCTAAGCTGAGAAGGTAGCTTCCTTAGGTGCGCGAGGATGTTACAGTCCACCTTACCCTTCCTAGGAGGGTCTTTGGCAGCCAGCTCTCTCATAACTTGGTCATCTAAAGTGATATCTTCAGTGACCTTTTCCTTTCCCTTGTCCTTTCTACTTACGGGCCCGAGATTCTTTTCTGGGAGTGTGCGATTGCGCAGCTGAATGTTCTCGCAGATCTCCGATTTCTCCTCTTTCCCTAAAACGGATTCTTTGAAGAGAGGGCCCAGAGCCATTTCTTCATCAGAGTCGCTCCCAAAGGTGAGAACTTGTGACCCCCCGGCGTTAACCATGTAACAGTTGCCAGTAGTTCTGTCGTGCCCATCGATAGTACTTCTTCGCTCCCGACGGCTCTTGCGTTTCATGCGCTTAACATGTTGCCGACGAGCAACATATCCTTGCCACCATATCTTAAAGGCGTCGCACTCCTCCGTGGGGTGTGATATTTTCCGGTGATATGCGCAATAATCAGGGTGCCTCTCCACCCCATCGTGTGTGTTTCCTTCCGAGGGTGGTAGCTTCATCCCCATTGACATGGCTTTGGCAAACCTTTTTCTCGTCTTGAATATCTTCTTGTCTACTTCGGATACCTTTTGCTCTGGCGGAGGTAGTTCAACTCTTCCGTTCAGTCGCCTGCATTTGGTTCCTTCTGACGTTGCCATCTCACGCTCCTGATTCGCTTTACTTTTTAGACGAATCTCGTCTAGAAAAGCGTCGATCATTTCGTCTGTTGGCCATGCACGCTCTGGTACAGGCTCTACCTCCAGCTTCTTAGTGCCAGGAGTTTTCTCATCATCGGTAAACGAGTGGGAGATTACGTTACAACTCGCCACATATCCTTCGGATTCATCCGACGAGCTCTCTCCATCATCTTCCTCTTGAAAGATGTGGTTGAGGAACTCTTGCAGTGTGACAGGAGTTCGCGCCTTTTGATTGTACTCTTTCAGTGCGTCGATTTGCTTCTGTAAGTTCGTGTGCTCGTTTCCAGGCTTCACGGACTTCTTGGATTTCTTCTTCTTTTTCTTCGAAGATTTTGACGATTGGGCGTGAGTATTTGGGCTCTTATCGCGAGTCTTTGTAGTTGGGCGGCGCTTTAGCATCCCTTCGATAATTTGAGGTTCAAGAGGGTCCTTCCATTCGATCGCAGGGCATGCATGAAGGTCTCTCAGCATTCTTTTGGTTTTAGTTGATAGCACGACCTCCCATGGGGCTTCTTCAATAAAGGAGCAGGTTGCCCCCGGTGTATCTGCTTTCTTAGGAGTATGCGGTTGTGGTGGGTTCACCTTCCACTTTTCGGACAGTACAAACTTCCCCTGGAGGTATTGATCTTCAATCCATCCTTTGAAGACGAAGCAATCTTCAATCGGATGGCCTACCGTTTGATGGTAAGGGCAATAGTTAGGGTTATTCACCTCGGTGGGTTGCGGCGGTCGCCTTGGATTTGGTAGGCTTATAAGTCTGTTGCGTATTGCCAGCTCGAATTGCCGTTTCGTCTTGTCTCGTGGGAACGAGTAGGGACGCTTCATCTTCTCATTATAATACCGGCGTCTTTCCTCCAGTTGATCTGCCGGTTTCGGGGCGTTAGGTTGCTGTTGGGCATTCGCAACAAAGGTTGCCCTTCCTTTACCCTTGCCGTTCCGAGGTTCCGACTTCGGGGGAGGTGGTCTATGACCCATCTGGTCTATCTGAGCCAACTTGTCGATTAAAGCCTGGAATGTGGTTGGCTTAAAGAACATCATAAACTGGGAGATAGTTGCGTGGGGGTCTAGGGTTCCTACGAACATGCCCACTGCGGGTGCCTCCTCAATGCGTTGTTCACATCTCGACCACAAGTTCCGCCAGCGTATAGCATACTGGACCCAGGTTTCGCCTGGTTTTACCCTGGCGTTAATCAGTGCAGTTATTGGAGTGCGTTCGCTGGCACTTGCGAATCGCTGAGTGAATAACAATTCCATTTCAGTGAACGTTTTGATAGAATCGTTCGGGAGTTCTGAATACCATTCGAACGCAGTTTCTGATAGGCTGCCCACGAACTGGCGGAGCAACAGTTTATCATCACCGCCGGTGTTACCGCAGAGGGCCCGGAACTGGGCGACATGTTGATGGGGGTTGCCGGTCCCTTTGTACACGTGGAATTTTGGTATCGTATAGCCTTGCGGGTATTTGATTTGGTCGTACCAGCTTAGATACGGCCGCCCCGTTTTCACGACTTGACCAGCTGCCTCAGTCGCGTGATGAACCCGGATTTGCTGGGCTATGTAGTCAACCAATTCCGCCTTAGAGATTGCCTCCTCCTTGGCCGTTGAGAGGGCTGGTGGTGGATTTGACGTTTCTCCTCGGTCGTCTTCAAGAGCGATTGGGGGATCCTCGGCGGGTAAGTCCTGCTGGATCATCATTCCTATCATATCTTGGAAGAGAAGGCTCATACGTTGTATGTTGGCCGCTTGTTCAGCAGCCTCTTTGTCCTTTTTCTCCAGTATCCGGCGAAGGAATTCAGTGTCGGTTTCTTCCTCCTGGCACGCGTCTGAGGACGTTTCTGGGTTTTCTTTTGGCCCGGTAAGTGCGGCCATAGCATTCATCATTTCCTGAAGCTTTTGTTGCTGCTCCTGGGCCTTCGTCACGGATCGGGTTAGCGGTCGGTGGCCCGTAGAAGTGCGGCTTTTCTCCTTTCCAGAGGCCATGTAAACAGTGTGCACCACCATGCCCCCAGACTTAGGGCGTCTGGGCTCAGTGCTTTTAGCCGTCGTTGCATGCTGGGGGGTCTTCTCTGGCCTCCTCCTTTTATGAGCCAGTTGATCAACAGCCTTTTGGGGTTTAGCCTGGTGACCAGCTTCCGGTTGGATTTTCAACTTCTTGTGCTGGCGGGAGAAGTTTGGATCGATGATCGAGTCTCAGGCCTGCCGCCAAACCTTATAGATTTTGGAAGACAGCCGTTGAGGAGATCGGGGCTGTTCGGGTTTTATTTCCACAACCTTTTTTAATGGGGGAGGAGACCTCTTCAGCACTGCAGTAGGAGAATTCCTTCGCACTTTATTTAGCATTTCGAAGCTGTTCCCAGTTGGAACAGCAGCATTAACTTCTGCCACCGGGGCTGATGGAGTCAATCCGGAGGGGGAGTTGCCCCCAGCCTTCCTTACTCGGCGCCAATGGCGACGTCGAACGTGTCGAGCGAACGGCGTAGGGTCAGCGGTAAGAATGGTTTCGTCTTGCCCCCTGTCTGGGTAGGGGGTCGCTGTTGGTATTAGCCTGTCAAAGACCGATGTCCTTTGGGCAGCAGGAGCGGGAGCTGAAGCCGTCAATCTTGTAAAGACCGACCTTTTGGCCGGAGAAGCTGCCTTGACGACTTCAGGGGCAGGAGCGGCCACCTTCTTAGAAGCAGCCTTCTCTGAGATTGTAGGCCCCATGATGGGTTCGCAGGATTTCTGGCCCAATCTAGAGAAGACCGAGGCGTTGACGTTGGGCGACTCGTTGAGAGGAGCCGCGGCAGGGGTAAGACGATCAAAGACCGACTTCTTAAGAGCTTCCGTTGTCAGCACTGGAGCGGTGAAGTTTGTCGGCGGGAGCATGGTCCCAAAGAACAATCCTGTGGTGGCGCGAGTGACCTGTTCCACGGGCATTGTGAATAGCGAAGCAGCTTGGGGTCGGTAAGCTATACCTCCTGGCGAGGCAGAGCGTTGGTTGCAATTGCAGTCTGAGCAGTTGGAGAATTTCGCAGAAGTAGAAGCCATCGATCCTTTGCTTTCTGCAATAAGCGAGACGCCAACTCTTAGTATCTTGAAACCCAAGGGCAACCAATAGCGAATCGCGATTGGTTCGCGAGTCACGACACACGAAGTGTGGAGTGGAAAGAGGAAAAGGTCCCACCGGGCGTGCCAGAATCTGTTCCCCTCCGAACGGCGGCGCGCAGGACTGCGGTGTCTTGGCGCTGAGATTCGGGGCAGATGCTAATTGGTGCTATCCGTCCACCTCTCCGAAGATGCCAAGTTGATTTATGGCACCATGTATCGAAGGTTTAGACGGATGCGTCCGATGTAGCAGACTTCGTCAGATTCCCCCTCGTTTGAGGGGTTTTTGATTGTGGGGACGCTCTTCCCTGCAGACGCAAGCCCCTGCAGTTAATTACGCTACCGCATTGCGGTAACAACTTTCTCCTTCTCCAGATTGTCACTTCGTGTCGTGGGTGTTTGTTTCGTGTTTTGTTGCCCGTGGATTGTTTACGGAGACTGAGTTATGTCGTCGCCCGTAGGGCGTGGACTAGTCCAAATCCGTATTATCTTAGATTTGGGTTTGGGGATTTGGTTTGAGGATACGTCAGCCATACTTGTGGCTAAGATCAACTCAAACGTTTGTTAAGGATACGTTAGTCTAACTTTGTGACTAAGATCAACCTTACGGGATCGTTTAGATCCGACAAAGGAGCGTTTGGGCTCTATTGTTCCAGTTTAGGGACCTAGTGGTCCATTGAATGTATGGCCGTCGGGACCCATCACCTATCTGACGACGTTGAAGGATTACAACGACAGATGTCAGAGGAGTTCAGAGATGTACCCTTGAGCCAGAGTTAATTGGGGGGATTTATAGTCCACTCTGTTTGGAGGTTTAAGGATACGTTAGCCATCTTTGAGGCTAAGATCAACTTAAACGGGACCGTTTAGATCCGACAAAAGAGCATGCGGGGCTCTATGGTTCTATTTTAAGGACGTTGCGGTCCATGGGTAGTTTAAAGGACATTGCGGTCCATGGGTAGTTTAAGGACATTGCGGTCCATGGGTAGTTTAAGGACATTGCGGTCCATGGGTAGTTTAAGGACATTACGGTCCAGTATGTGCTCTGGATGCTTCACACGGGTTCACTGCCGTGCTTAGAGAGGACCAGGCTCCGCTCTGGACGTTTTCCGCAGGGTCAAAGAGTGACGTTATCCGCATTCCACGTAACCAGGAATTTTGCACTAGATGCTTCACACGGGTTCACTGCCGCGCTCGGCGAGGACTAGGCTCCGCTCTGGACGTTTTCCACGGGGTCAAAGAGTGACATTATCCGCGTTCCACGTAACCAGGAATTTTGCATTAGACACGGGTTTAAGGACCCCACAGTCCATATCAATGTGTGGTCGTTGGGACCCGTCACCTCTTTGAAGACATTGAGGGATTACAATGCCAAATATCAAAGGAGTGAAGAGATGTACCCTAGAACCGGAGTGGATTAAATAGTCCTTGGCCCAATTTGGGATCAAGACCAATTAATTATATTATGAGCCCATTAGCCCAGTTGATTACGAATTGAGGACTTATGGCCAGCTTGGGCTAAGTCCAATCAGGAGAGGCTTTGCCTCTATCCATTTAGCCAATTGGACCAATGTCTAGTGTTAAACACTAAAGACCAACCAGTGCTGAACACTGAGGATGAGATTGACAAGTTAGTGTTTAACACTAAAAGATAATTGGTGTTAAATACCAGCAACAGGGCTTTTCAAATTAGTGTTAAACACTAAAACAGATCAGTATCAAACACTGGCAACAGAGATCTCAAATTAGTGTTAAACACTAAGGTAGTCAGTGTTGAACACTGCAAATAAAGTTTTTTGATTAGTGTTGAACACTAAGGCCCAACAGTGTTTTAACACTGGGTTCGAGAGTTTCAATTTAGTGTTAAACACTAAGGCAAGAGGGGTCACGTGGCAGCACGTGAGAGCGCCCTCCCTTCATTTATTCTGCTGAGATTATCGCATCTTTCAGAGCATCACGTGCCATCACGTGACGGGCATTCAAATGCTTGTGTGTTAAAGCTTCTGTCAAGGGTCACGTGGGTCACGTGGGGGCACTGCCTCAAAGGGGCTTTCTATAGATCTCTTGGGGGGGTCACGTGGTGACACGTGACCCTGCCTCTATGTATTATGTTTAGAGAACCTGTTAATCTTTTCCAGGAATTAAATCCCTCGTAGGGTTAAACCCTGACAGTAATTTCAGAGGAATTAAATTCCTACTTCCTTTTGAAGATTTATATTCTGAATAGAGTTGGACTCTGAATTTTCTGTAGGAATTAAATTCCTCATACATAGGGTTAAACCCTAATAAAAGCATTTAAGGAATTAAATTCCCACTTTCTGTTAAGTTATGATCAAGGGAATTAAATCCCCGCTGTTCCAACAGAACTAGGTTCTTAATTAGGGTTAAACCCTGTTTCTTTTTGTTCTGAAGGAATTAAATTCCTATAACACAGGGTCAAGCCCTAGTTTTATTTCAAAGGAATTAAATTCCTACAGTTCTGTGAGAATTAAATTCTCATGCTTCCATTCCCTCTCTATGTTTTGGATCTGCATGGCAGGATCTCGACCCATTGAGAATTAAATTCTCAACCTGAAGGGGAGATGTGCACTTTGCAGATCCTCTATCAAAGAGGGAAAAAATATGTTCTTCTGTTTTATATATCAGAGTTAAACTCTGTTGAGAATTAAATTCTCTTTTCCTTCAAGGAGCCCTCCCTTTCTTACCTAGGGTTTTCTTTTGCAGAAGATCCAAATTCCTCAAAGTATCAAAAGCTCTCTTCCTTTTCTTCCCTCTGCGTATGTGTCTATCCCCCTTTTTTTGTGTCCCTTGGCTCCTATTTATAGGAGAAGCAGCCGAGTCAATTAGTTTTTTGACGAATCTTCATGAGAGATTTGATTTGCATCCATCATTCGTTTTTTGACCTTTGGATTATTGGGTGAATTTTATTCACCATTGGATTTCAAGTCCCGGGATTCTCCTTCGTTATTTCGGTTAGATTTAGAGGGGAAATCTTTCCAAACCCGAGATTTTCCCATAGATAAACGATATTCAATCATCTTTAAGTCTTTAATTCGATTGGTCCCATGTAATCGCTTTCCTTTGGAAAGATTCGAATCTCTTTCAGAATTTAATTCTGTCAACGAAATAGGCTTTGAAAGCCGGTCACGTGTGACCACGTGACCCATGGTCACGTGTGGGCACGTGACCCCCTTTGGAATGAGCCTTCTTCCTTCTTTCTGCGCTCTGTCTTCTGGTTGCTGCTTAATCGTCACGTGCCACCACGTGACCCCTGGTCACGTGCGAGCACGTGACCCTTGTCTGAACTCTTTTTCTTGATTTAACTGGAGAACAATTCTGATGTTTTGATCGTCACGTGCCAACACGTGACCCTGGTCACGTGGGAGCACGTGACCTCTTCCGAAGCTTTTTCCTTGATTTGATCAGGAAGCGTTGGGTCTTTGCTGCTGCTTTTAAATGTCACGTGCCGACACGTGACCCAGGTCACGTGGGAGCACGTGACCCTTACTGAAGCTCCTCTCTTTGATGTAGTTGGGAAACTGAACTTGCTTTGCCGGTACTTTTGGGTATCACGTGCCAACACGTGGCTGCTGGTCACGTGTAAGCACGTGACCCTCTTCTGAAGCTTTTTCCATAAGCTTTCCTGATTTTAAATCAGGAAACACCGAGGCCTCGACTCTTCTTTCTCGTTCGTACGAGTATGAAATCGTAATTGTAAGTCTCTATCCCTACCTCCTTCCTCTTTTCTCTCCTACACCTAGATTTGTAATTCCCAATCATCTTGATTCATCTGTTTGTTGCCCTTTTTCACATCATCATCAAAATAAGACTTTTGGTGGCTAACTTCATTTTAAATTTATTGTTGTAAAACTTTAAATTATCATGTTGGTTCATGTAGCCTATCCCATATGGTTGGGATAAAAGGCTCAGTTGTTGTTGTTATTGTGTTGTAAAACTTTAAATTATCCATTATAACTGCATGTTAATATTAATAATGAATTTCACTTACCAACTGTTTACTGCCGAAAACGGGAGACGGAACCGCGTAGCTCGTCTTGCCTGAATTTGGGGGCAGATGCTGTTTGGTTTTATCCGTCCACCTCTCCGAAGATGCTAAATTGATTTATGGCACCGTATATCGGAGGTCTGGAGGGATGCGGCCGTTGTAGCAGACTTCGTCAGATTCCCCTCTCGTTTGCGAAGGGTTTTTGATTGTGGGACGCTCTTCCCTGTAGACGCAAGCCCCTGCAGTTAATTATGTTGCTGCATTGCGATAACCAATTTCTCCGGCTCCAGAAGTTCACTTCGTGTCGTGTATGTTTATTTTATTTTTGGTTGCCCGTGGATTGTACATGAAAACTAATTTACGTTGTCTCCCGTACGGCGTGGCTTAGTCCAAATCCGCATATTCTTAGATTTGGGTTCGGGTTGGTTTAAGGATCGTTAATCTCGTTTGAGATTAAGATCTATTTAAATGTTTGTTGAGGATACGTTAGTCTAATTTTAGACTAAGATATACTCAACATGATTTTAGGATCGTTCAGACCCAACAAAAGAGCATTTGGGCTCCATTGTTTTAGTTTAAGAACGTTACGGTCTGTTTCTAGTTTAAGGACGTTGCGGTCCATTGTAGTTTAAGGACGTTGCGGTCTATAGCTAGTTTAAGGACGTTGCGGTCCGTTGTAGTTTAAGGACGTTTCGGTCTATAGCTAGTTTAAGGACGTTGCGGTCCGTTGTAGTTTAAGGACGTTGTGGTCCGTATTGGGATGTGCCCATCAATTTGGGAGTGCGCCAAAGAGTTGTTGGTTATCGGGACCCACCACCTCTCCGAAGATGCTGAAAAATTACAATGACATGTATCAGAGGTGTGAAGAGATGTACCTTTGAACTAATGTCCGTTGGAAGATCAGTAGTCGTGTTTGGGACTAAGACCAATTTGGAAAATGATGAGCACATGGACTCGGTTGATCTGAATTAGAGATTTTTGGTTAACTTGGACTCATCCCACTCAGTCTTTGAATAAAGTGTTAAACACTTGCTTGGGCTCAGTCCCTTTTCTGTGCAAACAATGCTTGGCATTGATATGGGTTCTGACGCTCACCCTTTACTCCCCTTTTTTTCTTTATGGAGGAGTGTTAAACACTCTTTATGGCGCCTACGTGCGGAGCACGTGAGGCACTTGGCGCCGAGCGCCAACCACTGGGTGCTAGGCACTCCTTATTGAGCAGCGCCCACGTGATGGGCATGTGAGGTGCTTGGCGCTGAGCGCTGACCATTGAGTACTAAGCACTCTTTATTGAGCAGCGCCCACGTGAGGAGCACGTGAGGCGCTTGGCGCTGAGTGCCAACCATTGAGTGCTAAGCACTCTTTATTGAGCAGCGCCAATGTGTGAGGCGCTTGGCGCTAGATTTTCTTCGTGTATTCTGTTCCGAGGAGTTCAATTCTCTATTCTTTTCTGGATCTTTGATCCCCAAGAACAAGTTCATCCCTATGACAATTAAATTCTCATTTGTGGGAGACTTGTCTCATGGATCTCAGATCCAGGGAATGAACTAAGTTCTTTATAAGGGTTGGACCCTTGGATATGCAGATGAGATGCTCTGGTCTCTATTATTATTTTTATTTACCTCGAAGAGAGGTATTCTTCTTTCTTCCCTCTTAAAGCTTTTTTCTTGCTTTCTCTAAAGCTTATGGGGGGGTTCTCCGTACAAGACTTGAAGTCTTGGGTCCTTTATATAGTAGAGGCAAGTTTGTTGATTTAGTTAAAGAAATCTCTCATCGAGAGATCTTTAATTGATTTGGGTATTTTACTGGGGAAACAAATGTCCCCCACCGTTGCACACGTGAGTGCAGCGGTGGCTGCTTTTCCACCGTTGGATTTTCTCGGAAGTTGAATCGACTTCCTGTGCCTATAAGTAGGGCCTTTGGCACTTGAGATGACTGTTGTTCATCTTCTCTTGTTCTTTTTTTCCTGAGAATTTAATTCTCCTTTCAAATCTTAGATCTCTGCCCAAAGAAATCCCTTCTAGAGTTAGAACTCTGCCAAAAAATTTGGTAAGAATCATAATCGAACCCCTTAACAGAGCTTTGCTCTTCTTAGGTTATAGATCTTAAGATGTACTTTAGGGTTGCTTAACCCATTAATCAGAGCTTTGCTTATCTTCCATGAAGAACTCTTAGAGTTTGTTTTGCAGATCTTAAAGATCTTGGGGTTTTACCCTGTTAACTGCTTTGCTTTTGAGGGTTCTGGTAGATTACCCCATCGTCTTTACAGAGTATAGCTCTTTAGAAAAAAAAATTTGGGGAATTTTATTCCTTCTTCATTAGAGTTGACAGATGTGAAATATGTTTGCAGAGCACAGCTCTCGAGTGAGTTTAACTCCTTAGCCCAATGAGGTTTCTCATTATATGAGAATCCTCTTAGGATTTCATCCTTAAAGAGTGACTGCCGACATCACCTTAATATTGTGGGTCCCCCTTTTGTCCCTTTATTCTGCATTGCAGTACGGTACAATTTTTAAGTACCAAGTGTCAGAGTTCAGAACATAGAGTCGATAACTAACCCTCGTCTCTCTTTGTGTAGGTACTATGGCTTCCGACTCTTCTTTCCCTTTTGTACGTTCAGAGAGCGCCTTTGCCGACGCGCCCGTGGATCGAGAAGTCTTCGCGCTTATTAAAGATCATGACCTAGAGCAGAAATCTCTTCACCTATGGGGGTCGTGGTACAATCAGATTATCTAAGGTCGGTGCAGTTTTTCTTATGCAGTGCCCTCAGAGCCCATTTCAGCAATTCATTACGCCGATTCGCCTAAAGTGAATTATGTTGTAGAAGAGGTCAACTGGACTTCGGAGGGTCGCCTTCAGCCTTCCATGGCATCAATACCCATACAGCCGCCGATGGCTTTGGATATTTTGGGACGGCGCATATGTCAAGAGTCGCGCCCTTGGGGACAAATCTATATGATAGGGTTAACTCCTCGCCAATCAGCCGGCTACCTGCAGTGGGCCCGGTATATCTTGTCGGCCAAGAAGTCGCTGCTGCTAAAGCTTGAGCTATATCTTGCCATATATGCTTCCCTCTTCCAATATCCCGCGCCTCATGTGTGGTGGATTAAGGCTTTTCTGGAACAGTGGAATATCCCAACCCACACCTTTCTTCTGTTGGACTGGGAAGTCTCTATTTCCTTGGAGGAGTTTGCGGAAATTTCAGACCTACCCGTCAGAGGGGAACATTACGAGGAGATACTTCCCTCTGATGAATACATCTTTGCCACCAAATCAGTGGTAATGGGCCTCACTCCGGAGAATGCCATTCAACACTGGTTCCCAAGCCTAATCAAAGTGCTGAATATTTATGAGAGTCTGTTTTTAGAGTCTGGAGGGCACGGAGTCGGCTTCACAGATTTCATCGCCCTCTTTCTTCGCCCTGAAGTCTTGTCAAAATAAGCCGCAAAATTCGCCAAGCTTGACGAACCATTTGGTTTCGGTTTGGATAACCAACCAACGACGGAAGCGGATCTAAAAAATTTCTTTATTCCAGACACTCCGGTTGTCCCTTTTGCAGAACCTACTGCTTCAGACGTCGATGAAAAGACATTCTTTCTGGGGTTCATCGGCCTGTGGTTGAGCTGGTTTGTGCTTCCGATGCACCCTCACTATATGAGGCCGTCTGTCTTTTATCCAGCCCACCGCATAGTTGCAGGGACGCGTGTAGCCGTTGGGATTGCAGGGCTAGCTCATCTATATCACGGCCTGAGCTTAGCAGCAGATACTACTCAGCCAGGGGTAAAACCTGTACATCTTCCGTCGCACTACTTCACGTCCTGGGTCGAGATGCACGTGCTGTGTAACAACCGAGCCCAATGCTACTAGCTTCTGTTACCGTATGAATGGTGTATGGTATTTATTTCAATAATCCTACTTGACTGTTGTTAGTTATAAATTTACCCGACAATTCATTTCTGCATATAACAATTTAGGGCATCTAAAATAAAATTAAAAATATTCGTCATGGCATGCCTGGCACCCCTAACCCTGTTATAGCGTCCGTACATCGTGTTCTCGTCCCGTTCAGTGAAACGGGCGAGTTTGGACGGCTACGCGCACGTGCGTGTGTCCGTTTTGGGGGTATGCTTTTTGGTTGTAAAATACTTCATTTTAAATTTTGGATCCCGCCTAAAATTTTCGTATTTCAATTTCAAATTTTTGGACCTGATCCGGGCGCAATTTGGAAATATTTTACTTTGCGCCAAATCCCAATTTCTAATATTTTAACCGTCGATTATATTTAAATTATAACCCCATAATATTTTCTCATTTCCCTAAATCTTTCACAAAAATTCCTTGCAGCCAATCAGGTTCATTTTAACCCGCGGGCCCCACCATTTTGTTTTCTCTCTCTCCCTTTCTCCTTCTCTCTCTCTCTTCTTTAACGCTACACTCCAAGATTCTCTCTCCTCTCCCCGTTTCTCTCTCCTCTCGATCTCTCTCCTCTCTCTATCTCTCTCCTCTCGCAATCCCTCTCTCTCTCCCCGTCTCTCTCTCTCTCTCCCTATATCTCTCTCTCTCTCCTCTATATATAAATCTTCTTCCCCCCTCAATTTCTTTTTCCTTCATCGAACCCACGTCGCGAGAAACCCTAGCCGCCTCACCCTTCGCCGCAGTAGCCTAACGCCGACGCCATCACCACTGGACTCGTCGTCTCCTCGCCCTCGTCACCTCCACATCCACCTCTTCTCCCTCCTTCATCAACTCCCCGTGCACCCTGCACCAGCAACCGCGGCCACCTGCACACCGCCTACACCTCGTAGGATCGCCGCCGGCGATCTCGATCCGTCCCCCGGCCTCGTGCATCCCTCGGTGAGTGTCTTCTTCTCCTCTCCTTCGTTCTCCTTCTTTCCTTCCTTCTTCGTTTCTCTTATTCTCTTTTCCCGTTCTGTGGGTTGGCCGTTTTCCCCTGTAGGTGGTCCGCCGGAGCTCCGTCGACGCCGTCGACCATCACGACCTCTTCGCAATCCACAGTGAGTATCCTTCCCTCCTCTCCATCCTCCTTCCCCTCTTCCCTTCTTCTTCCTTTTATGTAATTCTTTAGTTGCTTACTGTTTTGTGTTTCGCCGGAATACGGCCGTGCCGGTGACGTGTCCCGACGATCCAGCGAGGTGCCCTGACCTGTGTGGTTCCACTGTTCATCGTTTGGGTTCATTCCGTGAACCGTGCGCCCGTCGCGAGTTTCCCCGCCGACGTTTTACGTTCCATTTTCCCGATTCGCGACCCGTCGAGGCAAGTACCCCTTGCTACATGCTAAATAATATTTACATACACATTGAGAACTCCCTAAACCTGCAGTTTAACTTTAGTACTATAAATTTCCCATTTTCGTGTTCAATATTATTATATATCATTTTATCTGTCAAACTTGGAACCTACCTTTTGCAATTACTGTATTGAACCTAATAACCACATTTACATGTTTTAATTACACCTTCACTAATGACGTAGCCTATGGCACTTTCTCTATAGTTTTACTTCATTCGGACACTCGTGTACATTTAACCCATATTAATTGTGATTTCATCCATTGAACCCATATATATATCATTGCATCCATAAAATTCTTAAACTGGTTAACATGATTTAACGGCCCTAACTGTCATATTGTATTCTTATAATGTTGATAACACCTCTGAAACACAATTGATAACTGTGCTGCTAATTAATCAATGCTTTTTTATTGTTTAATTCGTTGCTTAAATCTATGTTGTTGATGACCATGCTTGATTATGTAACTGAGTGAGCACACCCATGATACCGTTTACATCTTGACCTGACTTGCTACATACATATTGATTGACCCGACATGGTACCGTATACTGCTCGACTTGACCTGATGTACCATGACCTGACCCGTTACCTGATCTTGTGTCTAATGCCAACAAACCTGACATGTAGTCCTCATGGACCGTTCCTGTTTTCTATCCAGACAAACCTGTTTACCTGATCCTGTGTTGGCATTAGTTCTTGATTACGGGATACCTGACTTGACATACACATATAATTTGGGGGTATGGGGAAATCAAAGATGAAACCTGACTTGTAACTCAACAGTTCGCTACTTGTTCTGATCAGTTTTAGAGGCTAGGCCAGCCTTGGAATGATGCTGCTGACATCATTCATCTGTACACCTTCCTGTTTAGTGCCTAGCGGCATGTCTCGGTTTCAGCCCGAGAATCTGGGGCCGTGGTCCCGGGTATGCACGGGATACTATTGAGTTACATCGATGATTCATCAATTTGGTTTCAAAGACTTTAGAACAGAAAACCTGATAGAACAGTTTAGTTTACCCACCGCACTGCTCTGATTTATATTATTGTTACCCTTGCTTTATTCATGTTTATATTCGCATTGCTTGTTACCCTGTTTATATGTTATTACTTGATGACTTGACGCGCTGACGTCTGGGTTTTGCATGGCCCAGATTCTGTACCGCTGTCGCAGTCCGAGCAGGAGTACTTCAGCCGACAGGCTGAGCTGTGAGTGTCAGCAGTAGTTAGCTTTTCTTTCCTGCATTTTATTCCTGATGTGAGCTCGCATTATGGGACATACATTCCAGTTATTTTGTATTGGATCTTTCGCTTCCGCATTTTATTATTCTTGACTCATGTTATCTTAGATTATGGACATGTTTTAGATAGTTTTATTTTGTTCTTGATATCTCTACAGCCGTAATGTGACTGTGGATGGATACTTCCTACCCACAGGTAGCATGGTTGGCTATGTCACGTGCCCACTTTAGCGTACTCTGGGAAGCGGGGCGTGACGTGGTTCTTTTGGTATCAAAGCCATAGGTTAGTCGGGTTGATTCTTTTTGTAGTTGGGTATTGTACCCAATACACGAATCGGAATACCCGTGTTTAGGAAACATGTCCTGCCACCTTACCGTTTACCGTTCTTGAATCAAGTTCTTCTTGGTTATATCTTCTACGATGTGCAAACTTCCTTTGCATATCGACTCGAAACCTGATTCCTTGTTATCTCTAGGACTTAGGCGACTTGGGTGGAGTTATGTAATTGTGGCTATGATACCGCGGCATGGTTACAATGCGGCACTCTATTTAAGTAACTTGGAGTTCTAGGCTTGATCTATATTTCGAATCTATCATCATGCTAATGTTGGGTGTTTTGATTTCAGGAATATGGCAGATAAGAATTTGAAGACGTACCAAAGGCGTGTGGACGAAGCCGCCATGCTTGGAGTGATAAGGGGAATGCTGGAGAATCAAAAGAGATAGACCGAGCTGATCCAGCAGCAAGCGGAATCGTTTCAGGAAGGTTTGCAGATCGTTCAGCAGTCTGCGAACAATGTTGGAGCTAAACCAGTTGACCGAGTAGGGACCGTAGCAGATTTCAGGCGTTTGGGTCCGTCTACATTTACTGGTTTGGAGGAGCCGTTGCCAGTGGAGCAGTGGCTAGTTGACACAGAGAACTTGCTTATTGCGGCACAGATTCCAGATGAGAAAAGAGTTGATGTGGTACGCATTCAGTTAGTGGACTATGCCCGAGAATGGTGGCTTGTGGAGGAGAACCGTTTGCCCAAGCCGATCAAGTGGGCGGATTTTTCAAAGAGTTTCCTAGAGAAGTTCTTCCCGCGGACTGCACGGGAGGAAATGGAAGAGAAGTTCATCGGGCTAAAGCAGAATGGAGCACCCGTAGATGTGCATGCAGCAGAATGGACAAGACTCAGCAGATTCGCTGGACCTTTAGTTGCCAACGATGGAGACAGGGCACGGAGGTTCATGCGCAGCTTGGACGTGGACATCCAGAGGCAGATTGTCACCCTGGGTTTGACCACTTTCTCACAAGTACTTGCGGCAGCTCGAGAGCAGCAGAGTTTATCCGGGATGAAGGGGAGTTTGCAGCAGATAGCAGTTGCGGTAAGGAAGCCAGCATTTGTACCAAACCAAGCTCAAGGTCGCAGAGGTATTCCAGTGGACCGTCGAGGTATAGCACCCATGAAGAAGCCTATTGTCATTGATAGAAGAAAGAGCATGATTTGTAACTATTGCAATTTACCTGGCCACGTGCAAAAGGATTGTCGAAGGAGGCTGGGACTCTGTTTGGTTTGTGGAGCGGCAGATCACGCTGTTAGTGCTTGTCCGTCGAAGCTTCGTATGAGGGATGATTTTCAGAAGCCTCCGCAGAGACCGTTCCAGGGACAGAAACAGCTGACTTAAGGACCTAATCAGGCTCGAGCTTTTACCTTGACAGCTGAAAAAGCTAAGGCATCAGGAGAAGTTGTTTCAGGTACTCTACTCGTTCATGGTTTTCTCGCATTAGCGTTAATTTATTCTGGTGCATCCCATTGTTTTATGTCATCCAAGTTTATAACTACACATTCGATTGACTGCACGACCCTGTCTAGTTTCTGGGACATACACACTGGGAATGGGACAATCATAGCTAGTAGGGAATGTAAAGATTATACAGTTGTTATGTGCGGACGGGAGCTTTTTACAGATTACTTGGTGATTGATACGGGCAGCTATGAGGTCATCTTGGGAATGGATTGATTGCAGGGCAAGGAA
The DNA here is from genome assembly GCA_030015575.1 of Agapanthus africanus. Taxonomy (NCBI): domain Eukaryota; kingdom Viridiplantae; phylum Streptophyta; class Magnoliopsida; order Asparagales; family Amaryllidaceae; genus Agapanthus; species Agapanthus africanus. The sequence continues at coordinate 682,110,867 of CM057344.1, forward strand.
AGTAATTTTCCAAATTCCCGGACATCCCGAGTTTAGCTTCACTGGAGAAAGCAGTTCTGTCGGGCCGGTCGAGTTTAGGGCTAGGCCGACAAATAGTATTCTTGCATTAATGGAAGTTGATAAAAGTGGAGAGCCGGCTGTTGTTCGCGATTTTATGGACGTGTTTGAAGATATATCGGGTTTACCGCCGAAGCGAGACGTGGAGTTCGCAATTGATCTTATTCCTGGTGCAGCGCCAGTATCCAAAGCGTATTATCCAATGGCACCAGTAGAGTTGGAAGAAGTCAAGAAACAGGTTGCTGAATTGTTTGAGAAGGGTTGGATTTGAAGCAGTAACTCGTCTTGGGGAGCTCCAGTTCTTCTAGTGAAGAAGAAGGATGGCACAAGAAGGATGTGCATCGACTATCGAAAATTAAACTGGGTGACTATTAAGAACAAGTACTCGATCCCTCGCATTGGCGAACTTTTCGAGCAGCTTAGTGGCGCGAGGGTATTCTCGAAGCTGGATTTTCGATCCAGATATCATCAGGTCCGGGTGAAAGCAGAAGACATTTGCAAGACGGCGTTCCGAACTCGGTATGGACATTACGAATACTTAGTGATGCCCTTCGGAGTAACGAATGCGCCGGCAGTATTCATGGACTTGATGAACCGAATCTTTTCACCATTCTTGGACCAGTGTATTGTGGTATTCATTGACGATATTCTGGTTTACTCGAAGAGTTTTGAAGAGCATGCTGAACATTTGAAGATCGCACTGCAGACGTTGAGACAGGAGAAGTTGTATGCGAAGATGAGTAAGTGCGAGTTTTGGCTGGAGGAAGTAAAGTTTTTGGGGCATGTTGTGTCTGGCGATGGAATCGCCGTCGATCCCGAAAAGATTGCAGCAGTTCGTGATTAGCCAATTCCAAAGAATGTTGCGGAGAAAAGAAGTTTTCTTGGACTCGCCGGGTATTACAGGAGATTTGTGGAGAACTTTGCTCGTCTGGCGGAGCCGTTAACCAAGCTTACGCGCAAGGAGGTACCTTTTGTATGGACGGACAAATGTGCGTTAGCTTTTGAGAGGTTGAAGCAGAAATTGATAACCGCCCCTATTCTGACCATGCCAGATAATTCCGGAGGATTGGTGATTCACAGCGACGCATCTGGGAAAGGATTGGATGTGTTTTGATGCAGCATGGGAAGGTTGTAGCGTACGCATCGAGACAGTTGAAGACCCATGAGAAGAATTACCCAACTCATGACTTGGAACTTGCGGCTGTGATTTTCGCTTTGAAGATTTGGAGACACTACCTTTTAGGCGAAAGGGTCGAAGTTTTTACTGATCATAAGAGCTTGAAGTATGTGTTCACGCAGAAGGAGCTTAATATGAGGCAACGTAGATGGTTGGAGCTGATGGCTGACTACGATCTGGATCTTAAGTACCATCCGGGGAAGGTTAATGTCGTGCCGGATGCGCTTAGTCGGTTACCAGCAATTCAGGTGTTAACTACACAGAAGGAGCTCGTTGAAGATTTTCGAAGATTTGACTTGGAGGTTGTGCTACCGCATTCTTCGTGACAGTTGATGCAGCTGCAAGTACATTCGTCATTGATCGAGAATATTAAAGCAGCGCAATCGCAGGATCCTAGACTGCAAAAGTTTCGAGAACAGGTTGAAGCCGGATTACGAACAGATTTATTGATCCACGAAGATGGTTCGTTGAGGTATGGTAGCCGTTTGTGTGTGCCAAAGGAAGATATTCGTGAAGAGCTTAGGAAAAAAGCACACAGTTCAGCTTATTCTGTATATCCAGGAGGCACAAAGATGTACCGAAATATTCGACAGCATTTCTGGTAGGAAGACATGAAACGGGAGATTGCTCGCTTTGTGGCAAAGTACTTGGTGTGTCAGCAAGTTAAGGCTGAACATCAAAGGGTTGCTGGTTTATTGCAACCACTTCCGATTCCTCAGTGGAAGTGGGAACAAATAACCATGGATTTCATGACGGCTTTACCGCGGAGTCCAAAAGGCAACAATGCTGTATGGGTGATTGTTGATCGATTGACCAAGGCAGCTCACTTTATCCCTTTTCGGGTTGGTTAATCAACTGAGACTTTGGCGGAGCGGTACATGCAGGAGATTGTAAGATTGTATGGAGTACCGGTGAGCATCGTGTCCGATCGGGACACTCGGTTCTTATCACACTTTTGGCGGAGTTTACAGGAAAGTTTGGGGACTCGATTGAAGTTTAGTACAGCTTATCATCCTCCAACTGATGGTCAGTCGGAGAGAACAATCCAAACTCTTGAGGATATGTTGAGAGCATGCATGTTGGACTTCAAGGGTTCATGGGAGGATCATCTACATTTGGTGGAGTTTTCTTACAACAACAGTTTTCAGGCAACTATCCAGATGGCTCCGTTTGAAGCTTTGTATGGTCGTAAATACCGTTCACCTGTTTGTTGGGACGATGTTGGTGAACGAAGATTATTGGGACCAGATTTGGTTGTGCAGACAGTTGAGAAGGTTAATACTATCAGAAATAATATGAAGGCAGCACAAGACCGACAGAAGAGTTGGGCAGACACGTCAAGAAGACCTCTAGAGTTCGCCGTGGGTGATTTGGTATTCTTGAAGATATCACCGACTAGAGGGGTGATTCGTTTTGGAAGTCGAGGAAAGCTCAGTCCTCGATTTGTTGGACCCTTTGAGATCTTGGAGCGTGTTGGAGAGGTAGCGTATCGTTTGGCGTTACCGCAGTCCTTGGCGAATGTCCACGATGTGTTTCACGTATCTCAACTCCGTAAGTATGTTAGTGATGAAACACACGTATTGGATCATTCGGAGCTAACAGTACGAGAAGACTTGACTTTTGAGGAGCGACCGATTGAAATCGTGGATCGAAGGGAAAAGGTTCTTAAGAACAAGGTGATCCCTCTTGTGCTTGTTTCTTGGGGAAATCGCTCGCATGGAGAGTCCACTTGGGAACGAGAAGATGAAATCCTGCAGAAATTTCCTCATCTTTTCTTATAGTTATTTATTGTCTATCTTTGCATTCTTGGAATTTCGAGGACGAAATTCTTTTTGTAGTTGGGTATAATGTAACAACCGAGCCCAATGGTACTAGTTTCTGTTACCGTATGAATGGTGTATGGTATTTATTTCATTGATCCTACTTGACTGTTGTTAGTTATAAATTTTCCCGACAATTCATTTCTGCATATAACAATTTAGGGCATCTAAAATAAAATTAAAAATATTCGTCATGGCATGCTTGGAATCCCTAACCCTGTTGTAGCGTCCGTACATCGTGTTCTCGTCCCATTCAGTGAAACGGGCGATTTTGGACGGCTACGCGCACGTGCGTGTGTCCGTTTTGGGGGTATGCTTTTTGGTTGTAAAATACTTCATTTTAAATTTTGGATCCCGCCTAAAATTTTCGTATTTCAATTTCAAATTTTTGGACCCGACCCGGGCGCAATTTGGAAATATTTTACTTTGCGCCAAATCCCAATTTCTAATATTTTAACCGTCGATTATATTTAAATTATAACCCCATAATATTTTCTCATTTCCCTAAATCTTTCACAAAAATTCCTTGCAGCCAATCAGGTTCATTTTAACCCTATGGGCCCCACCATTTTGTTTTCTCTCTCTCCCTTTCTCCTTCTCTCTCTCTCTTCTTTAACGCTACACTCCAAGATTCTCTCTCCTCTCCCCGTTTCTCACTCCTCTCGATCTCTCTCCTCTCTCTATCTCTCTCCTCTCTCTCTCCTCTCGCAATCCCTCTCTCTCTCCCCGTCTCTCTCTCTCTCCCTATATCTCTCTCTCTCTCCTCTATATATAAATCTTCTTCCCTCCTCAATTTCTTTTTCCTTCATCGAACCCACATCGCGAGAAACCCAAGCCGCCTCACCCTTCGCCGCAGTAGCCCAACGCCGACGCCATCACCACCGGACTCGTCGTCTCCTCGCCCTTGTCACCTCCACATCCACCTCTTCTCCCTCCTTCATCAACTCCCCGTGCACCCTGCACCGGCAACCGCGGCCACCTGCACACCGCCTACACCTCGTGGGATCGCCGCCGGCGATCTCGATCCGTCCCCCGGCCTCGTGCATCCCTCGGTGAGTGTCTTCTTCTCCTCTCCTTCGTTCTCCTTCTTTCCTTCCTTCTTCGTTTCTCTTATTCTCTTTTCCCGTTCTGTGGGTTGGCCATTGTCCCCTGTAGGTGGTCCGCCGGAGCTCCGTCGACGCCGTCGACCATCACGACCTCTTCGCAATCCACAGTGAGTATCCTTCCCTCCTCTCCATCCTCCTTCCCCTCTTCCCTTCTTCTTCCTTTCATGTAATTCTTTAGTTGCTTACTGTTTTGTGTTTCGCCGGAATACGGCCGTGCCGGTGACGTGTCCCGACGATCCAGCGAGGTACCCTGACCTGTGTGGTTCCACTATTCGTCGTTTGGGTTCATTCCGTGAACCGTGCGTCCATCACGAGTTTCCCCGCCGACGTTTTACGTTCCATTTTCCCGATTCGCGACTCGTCGAGGCAAGTACCCCTTGCTACATGCTAAATAATATTTACATACACATTGAGAACTCCCTAAACCTGCAGTTTAACTTTAGTACTATAAATTTCCCATTTTCGTGTTCAATATTATTATATATCATTTTATCTGTCAAACTTGGAACCTACCTTTTGCAATTACTGTATTGAACCTAATAACCACATTTAAATGTTTTAATTACACCTTCACTAATGACGTAGCCTATGGCACTTTCTCTATAGTTTTACTTCATTCGGACACTCGTGTACATTTAACCCATATTAATTGTGATTTCATCCATTGAACCCATATATATATCATTGCATCCATAAAATTCTTAAACTGGTTAACATGATTTAACGGCCCTAACTGTCATATTGTATTTTTATAATGTTGACAACACCTCTGAAACACAATTGATAACTGTGCTGCTAATTAATCGATGCTTCTTTATTGTTTAATTCGTTGCTTAAATCTATGTTGTTGATGACCATGCTTGATTATGTAACTGAGTGAGCACACCCATGATACCGTTTACATCTTGACCTGACTTGCTACATACATATTGATTGACCCGACATGGTACCGTATACTGCTCGACTTGACCTGATGTACCATGACCTGACCCGTTACCTGATCTTGTGTCTCATGCCAACAAACCTGACATGTAGTCCTCATGGACCGTTCCTGTTGTCTATCCAGACAAACCTGTTTACCTGATCCTGTATTGGCATTAGTTCTTGATTACGGGATACCTGACTTGACATACACATATAACTTGGGGGTATGGGGAAATCAAAGGTGAAACCTGACTTGTAACTCAACAGTTCGCTACTTGTTCTGATCAGTTTTAGAGGCTAGGCCAGCCTTGGAATGATGCTGCTGACATCATTCATCTGTACACCTTCCTGTTTAGTGCCTAGCGGCATGTCTCGGTTTCAGCCCGAGAATCTGGGGTCGTGGTCCCGGGTATGCACGGGATACTATTGAGTTATATCGATAATTCATCAATTTGGTTTCAAAGACTTTAGAACAGAAAACCTGATAGAACAGTTTAGTTTACCCACTGCACTGCTCTGATTTATATTATTGTTACCCTTGCTTTATTCATGTTTATATTCGCATTGCCTGTTACCCTGTTTATATGTTATTACTTGATGACTTGACGCGCTGACGTCTGGGTTTTGCATGGCCCAAATTCTGTACCGCTGTCGCAGTACGAGCAGGAGTACTTCAGCCGACAGGCTGAGCTGTGAGTGTCAGCAGTAGTTAGCTTTTCTTTCCTGCATTTTATTCCTGATGTGAGCCCGCATTATGGGACATACATTCCAGGTATTTTGTATTGGATCTTTCGCTTCCGCATTTTATTATTCTTGACTCATGTTATCTTGGATTATGGACATGTTTTAGATAGTTTTATTTTGTTCTTGATATCTCTACAGGCGTAATGTGACTGTGGATGGATACTTCCTACCCACAGGTAGCATGGTTGGCTATGTCACGTGCCCACTTTAGCGTACTCTGGGAAGCGGGGCGTGACATGCTGGGTGCTTTCGGTGTTCACAAATGACCCCACTTCTATGATAGCTAAAACTTTCCTCGGGTCATGTTTCTAGTTTACGCTTCTGCGTTAGATCCGTCGCAGCAAGAGGCTCGACGTTTGGTCCTTCGCCCGCATATGGTTGGGGATAGTATGACTTTTGTCGATAAAGTCTTAACTATCGGCATGGAATCTACCAAGGCAGTGCAACTGCTGCGTGATACTTTCAAAGACGGGGCTCCTACGTTGAAGGCTCGGGAGATCCTGCACTTGTATTCAATTAGGCCAGGCTTTTTAGTGTTCAGGAAAAATGCTTCGGCACTGTTCATGAGGTACAACCCGCACCGTTTTGCTCAACAGTCGGGTTACAATCAGGGTGTTCCCCTTGAGGCATTCTTTGCCGAGCCGGTCACTACAAAAGAGGGTATTCGCAGCGCACTGCACCACTTTATGCGACTAAATACGGGGTCCAACTTTCTCATCAGCGAGCCGAGCTATATGCCGAAAGCTTCGAACGCTTACGTGGCATGGTATCAGCATGCGACGGGTGCTGTTATCAGGGAAGAAAGGCGGCTATTACTTGATCATAAGGATGCTGTCCCAGCTGGTAACCCAACGGTCCCTTTAAAGCGACGGACCGCCGTTCATCCCTCCTTAAGAGAAGTCACTACGGTTGTGGTCCCGTGCGCCTTCTCTGAGAAGCCTCAACCCAGTGTTCCCTTAGATACGGTAGCCGTGGCATCCCCAGAATCTGGCGCTGGTACGGAAATCGGGACCCGCCGCCAAAAAATGCTTGTCAAGCGTAAGCTCTTGTCATCGGCCGCTGGCGTCCGTTCGCAGAAAAAGAAGAAGTCTCTATTTTCTGCCGATGTCATATTTGGCCAGGTGCCACATGCTCCCTACAGCGAGGGTTTGTGCGAATACGGGACCAACGAGGGTTTATTCGACACGCCTGCGACTGATACTGATCTACAGGCTGCCCTCACGGCTTCCGAGCGACTGGCTCGCGAGGAAGCGGCGCTGAAAATTATCGCGAAGTCAGGTATACTTCAGTTATATTCTTCCGCGGCTATCTCTTTTCTCTTTATTATGCTTCTATTGACGCTTTCTTCTTCAACAGGTATTTCTGCCGAAGAGGATCTCGCGGCTTCCCTCAGGACGTTCGAGGAGGAAGAGAGGCTCCGCGCTTCTTTGGATCTTGGTATAAGTTGCTTCATTACACCTTTATTCTTTTTATTTGTGCTCTGACCCTTTCTTTCACTTTATTGCAGGGATTACCTCAACTCACGTTATTCCAAGTGCAGTGCCGATCCCAAGTGGCGATGCAGCAAAACTTCTAGAGCCAGGTACTGTGGCCACGGTTCTCCCAAAGTCACCGCAGGAGGTTTTGCTGAAGCAGCTGATGATGGACGCCGTAGCGGCTCCATAGGCAGAGCTGGGTTCGGACGACGACGTCCCCTTGTCAGAAGTCTTGAGGAGGTCATCTCTCACTGCCTAGACCGAAAGGAAGCGTAGGAAGCACGCGGTGAGGGAACGCGATGCCGTTTTGGCCGTAGGTGCTGGCTCAAGAAGTATTCCGCTTGCCGATACTCCTTCGGCGGATGTTCCATCTGCCCTGTCTACTGCCCATAGACAGGTTGCACGCGCAGCTCGAGAAGAAACTGAAAAGCTGCTCCAAGGTAACATAACACCCAGTATTATATTAGAACTTGGTCCTAGAATTCTGACATACGCATTTTCTTTCACGCAGAGCCGAGCCTTGGCGACGATATGGCAGGTGAAACGTTGACAATTATAGAGCCCGAAGTGGCTATTCTTTCTCGGGAATCTGGAACTGTCCAGACCGCTGCTCTTTCTCCCTGTGGCTCCTTGGTATCGGCGGGCGTCACAAGTGTTACGATGGCCCTCGTCGAGTTAGGGGATGAAGATATGGGTGCGGAATCTATTCCCTCAAGAGAGAGTGAAGAAGCCGTTACACCTGGTGACGCCTCCATCGCGGTTTTGGTCGATGATCCATCAGGTAGTCCTTGGGTTATTGTTTTCGAGTTTTTCAATCCTGTTCAGCCCTTCTGATGATATTTCATTTGTCTTCAGCATAGGCGCAGTGAACCCTGAGGCTATGCCGTTTGAAGAAGTGTCGCCGGTCGCTGCTCTGACGGTCGCTGTCCCCTCGCCTTCTTCTGTGCCCCCTCAAATCTTGGAAGGTATGGGTTTCTCACTTATTTGTTTCACTGTGGATACAATCCTCCTTGTATTGACAGTATATCGTCGCAACTCTGCAGGAGTCCTTTTCGACCATTTATACTAGGCGTTGAACCCGCATTTTTTTCATTCGGAAATTGTTCCACCTTCTTGTATTGGTTAGTATATTCTTCAGTTAATGTCTCCCTCTTTCTTTTATGGATAGACATTTTGTTGCTAAGTCTTCTTTATGTTGATCATAGCGTCACGGGTTGGAAGAGGAGACGAGAGAATGGCCGTGCCTCCGGTATTCCCCATCCTGCCGCCTGTCACACCCGGTATAATAGACTCCATCCTTCATGTGTTTTCTTTATCTCCGAGTCGACATTTGACCATAATTTATTTTGCAGCAATTGCACCGGCTCCGGCTCCTTTTGAGTCTTGCATTCCAATGCCCGCAGGGCCTTTCGCTAAACGCATATCTTCCAGGGGCGCCGCAAACAGCCGATGAATGTTGAGTGTATTTATCAAAGATATCAATGCCGAGGCCTTCAGTTCTGCTACGGATTTTGCCATTGAAGTCTATCCAATGCTGGCGACACTAGTGAACTTCCATGATGAATATCTCATCGGTTCTTAGGTTGATTACTGCAGAAAGATCGAGGCTTGCCTGCACGAGATTGAGCTCAAGTGTCTCGCTCCTGAGGTGTTGGCTTCGAACTCCCAGCGGGCTGCGTAGGTCTAGCATAGTGTTCCTTTCATTCACCATTTTGAACAAGAGGCGACCCTGAGACGAAAGGAACATGAGGTAGCTTCCAGCGAATCTTTCCGATTGCGCGCCCAGATTGAAGCGAATGCTGCGCAGTTAAAAGCTATTTTCGACAACCTCCAGCGATATATCTAGGATGGGTTGATGCTGAGGCGGACGCTTGACTTCACCGAGCGGGTCATGCAGGACTGCGAAGCTGCCATGCTAGAAACCGATGAAAATCTTTCGTCCGGTTTGCGGCAACGGACTCAAGTTGAAGTATAGTTAGCCGCGGTAGCTGACCACGAGAAAGGATTGAGAGGAGCGCGCGAGCGGCTTGCTGATTTGCTGAAGACGCCTCCTCCTTATTAACCGTCTTTGTACCTTTTTTGTACCGACTGTAAACTTGTGATTCATGAATAACATGTATTCATTTTGATTCCTTTATGAAATGTATCTTGTATTCACTTGAATTCATGATTAAAAGACATATTTTATTTTATATTGGCATGTAACTCTGGGGAATGTGGCCCGTAGATAGTCCATCTTGACTTCCTTGTAGGGCAGCGATGGCTTAGGAAACAGGTTCAGATCTGCCGCCTAAAACTTTTCAACTTTATGAGCCGTGAGGGTCTCATAAAGACTTTTCTCCCTACGAGTCGAGAGGATCCCGTAGGTGTATTTTATCCTTAGGAGTCGTGAGGACTCCTAAGTGCGTTTTCTCTTGAGAGTCGTAAGGATCTCACAAGAGAATTTTCCCCCTTTACAAGTCCAGAGGACTCGTAAGTGGTTTTTTCCCTCCTTGTCGATATTCGACTTTGGAGAGTGTGGCCCGTGGATAGTATACAATAGTCCATCTTGGACCTACTTGCAGGGCCCCAGCGCTTAGGAAACAGGTTGATATCCCCGTTGCCTAAGGCTTTTTCCCTATGAGTCGAGACGAGTCAAGAAGTTCTCGCAGGAACATTATTTTCCCTACGAGTCGAGACGAATCGAGAAGTTTTCGCAAGAATGTCCTAACGTCACAGTTAACCTCTGCTGATAGAAGTCCGTTAGGGTCTGTGGTACTAGGATTTTTGTATATCGTACCGCCGTGTTGGCCGATGTATTCCCCGATATGCAATCTTGCTATTCGAGTAGCCCCACGACTGTCGTGTCTCTGATCCCTTCGGGGGCTAGACAAGACGTCTTCAAGTAATCTTCCAGGTGATATTACCGTCGAAAGAGCAAGTGTAACAACCCTAAACTTTATGTATGAAATTTTTCAAAAATACAGAAAGGGGTACTTTTGCCTGAGCACAAGTTATAAATTTGTTTTGCTTTTTAATAGTAAGAAGGAGCGTGTAGCTCATTGGTAAGACCTTGCATTGCTGAACCATAGCACTAGAGTTCAAACCCCATTAGCCACATTATTTTTTAATTAGTTTTCTTTTAAATTTTTAGAAGCCCAAGAGCCTACACGTGCATAACTCGTAAAAACCAAAAGTCACATATAAAACAAACTTGCCCAGGAGAATAACCAAGCGACATAGGACACGTGGCGTCGGGGGGGGCCCGACTCGACCTGACTCGGCCGACTCGGCCGCCGCCGCCAGCCGACTCACCCCGGATCCGATTTTCCCCTTCATGTCTTTTGTGTCTCTTGGCCTCCTTATGACCCCTGTATAGTTTAAAAACCCTGCACATTAACAGAGACTTTAAAATACAATTAAAACCTAATTTAAATCTATTTTAATGCATAATTTTTAATGCATTTTGTATCAAACACTAACCCTAAGTTTTACCTATAAATACCACTCCAATACACACACCCCTCACTTACAAATCTGTCCAAACTCTCAAGAAAAAATCTCGAGAACTTTTGTGTACAAGTGGAGTTAGCGAAGGGCGAAACTCCGATGAACTTCCAACGACGACACTAAGAGCTTCCGGCGACGAAACGATGCGCTGGCACCTCCTTCCACAACCTCTTCCTCTTCTCTAACCTAAAAACAAGTAAGTACCATTCTTCCTTTTCATCTTGATCTTTAAAAAGTTCTCTTTCTAAATCCCAACGGAAGCGGAGTTAATCCGACTTCCAATTCGGTTCTTCTTAAAAATTCCATCTTTTCTTAAATACAAACATACCAAACCCTCACATCTTGACTATTAAACATTAACAAAACATCATGAACAAGTTTCATAGAAAAATATTTTATATTGTAATTTTTATCGTACTTTTCAGTAAAAAACTATGTTGTTTAGTTTCGACATTAAACATCATAATTCCTTGCTATACCATTAAATAGATAATGTGGTAATGACCTACCTCCTCACAACACTCATATGCAACATAACACGATGCCTTTCGGAAATGTAGAATACGGAAAAATGCAATTTTACATATAAATACCTTTTACTATTAAAACATTTTTCTACAAAATTATATTTTTTAAACGAATCTTTGCAAAGCGCCGCTACAACCCATTTGGGGAACCCGTTCGGGATGGTGCGGATTATCGCACATTCTCGAGCTTAGTAGTGCGAGATGAAGACCTCCACAAGGAGCATTCGGTCTCGAAAGATTTAAAAATACAAATATCTTAAGAAAATGAGATTTCTAGAAAAAATAATAAATTAAAATTATTTTTATATAAATATATATATATATATATATCTGTAACATCAAAATATCTAATTTTTGATATAATATAAATATTCCAACTTTTCTAAATCAATAGAATCACTTTACATGAAAATACCATGAAATTCCATACAAGTTCAATACTTTACAATTAAATACCTGTATTATGAAAAATAGGTTTATTCACTAGAAATATCATATATATAAAATCTATATCTATGAAAACTCTAAAGACGATAATTAAATACTTGAGGTGTATTTTAAAAATTATACAAATTATTTTTACATAAAACCCCTCAAGTTTTATAAATTACAATAAGGACCCTAGTAAATATAGGTTTAAGCGGGACCAGTCTCTTGAGCCTCAGGGAGCCGGAGATATGGGTGCTTGCCTATTTAAGGTAGACAATTTAACAAACGGTGTTATCAACACGATAATCGTCTTTGAAAAAGACACAAATCCTACCGTCCATATGCAGCGGTTACCGATAACACCAAAACCTAATTCAGGATTTCAATTTCTTTTCTAATTGTCTGACTCAGACTGAGTCTCATTATAAATAATCTGACTTGAATATGATTCAAGTACAAACTACAATTCAATATGAATCCATGAATCCATGTAATCAATCTGTTCAATCTATTCAATATGTATTGACCGAACCGAACTATGGATATACTTCCATTTACATGATTCTCCAGCTACATCCATTTACTGATATCATGGTTTCGGCAAGTCATCCATCTATACAATTTATAATACAAGATATTACAATTTACAATACAATACAAACAATACAATCAAGACATCGCGGGGTTTAAGGGGTAGATTGGTACAGAAGGTGTTAGAAGTAGCACGAGACTGCAAGATATAAGACACCTAATCTATATTTCATTGCTGTTGTACCGTGGCATAAACGGTTCCTTGTACATTCCGTTCACCTTAGTCTCTGGTCTACTGAGACTCCTCTCGTATACACTGGCCTCTTCTATACCAAGCTACAAATAACAGCGTTAACACTAAATATAACATTATAAAAATATACTCTCTCTGTCTATTCTTCTACTCCCTTATCTTTAGGACTTACCGAACGATTGTTCGCTGACGACATTCCTTCTCTTTCTTCTTTGGAATGTTGTCAGGTGATTCAGACCTTCAGGAGATCGAGCCTACCAGCGAGGATTTGGACCAGCTAGATTACGACCCAGAGTCTTAGATTCCTTGTACACATTTACTTTCAGTACTTTTCATTTCTGTTATGCCACTGTTTAGGCATTGCTTTTCATTCCATGTATTTACTTTTCCATGTACTGTAAAAGAATGTTAATAAATAAAGTTGTTGTTCATTAAATTAGTCTCTTGTGTATATTTATTTTATATTTCTTAGTTACGCTTAGCGTATTTATTTCTGAGTAAATACGTAGCGGCCTCATCGCGTCCTCTGCCCATATACTGGGAAGCGGGGCATGACAGGTTTTGTTGGTGGCCCATGCAGGTCAGTGCTGTATGGAACACTACCATGCAGTTCTGTTCTGCGTAGAAAACCTAAGCAATATAACACAAGAACCAGCAACTGAAAACATTCCTTACAATACCTATTCCTTGAATCTTATCATATACATTGAATCTGTCCTAAACTAAAATTTTCTTTCAAGGTTATGGATTCCCCAAACAACACCAGCACAAACGTTAACAACACTCCCCCACCACTACCACTCATACCTGCCATCCCTGCTCCGATCAACGGGCAGACGGTTCTGCTTGAGGCGATCCGTAGCCTCCTGGAAGGACAGCAGCAGCAGACCGGTATTCTTTTGAACCGTCCAGAAGCGGAAGCACCCGGAGTGAAGCAACTCCGAGCACTGCACCCTAAGAACTTCTCAGGAAAAGAGAGCCTTCTAGAAGCTGAGGAATGGGCTCAGAGCATTGAAGATGGTCTGGAAGCGGCACAAGTGCCAGAGATAGCTTGGGTCCAAGTTGCGAAGCTGCAGCTCACGGACAATGCACGGGTTTGGTGGAAAGCGGAAGAAAGCCGTCTTGACCAGCCTATCGAATGGAAGACTTTTCGTGACATGTTCTATGCAAAGTACTTCCCTGAGACTGCCCGCTTTGATATGGAACAGCAGTTTATCCATCTGCAACAAGGTTCAATGTGCACCAAGTCAGTAGATGAATATGAAGCTGAGTTCACCATGCTCAGTCGGTATGATATGTCTCAATAATTCGATTTTTCAATAAATCACATACTACACAGCTAACACAAGACCGTAACAGGTTTGCGGCCCATCTCATACCGACTGCTGATATCAGAGCTAGAAGATTTCAGGAAGGGTTGGACCCGGAAATCCAAGTTGGTCTAGCCAAAGGGGATTTCCCAACCCATGATTTGGCTTTGAAGGCTACCCGAAGATAAGAGGCAGTAGTGAAGGGAAAGGGCAGACCTCAATCTACCGGATTGAAGCGCCCTGCCACTCAAATGGCAGGAGGAGCCTCTTCCAGGCCATTGTTCGAACCCAGGAGATCGGAAGAACCCAATAACCAGCCAAGACCAGATTTCTGTTTCCATTGAAAGAGAGATGGACATTTGATAAAGGACTGTAGACGCGCAAAAGGCCTGTGCCTAGTTTGTGGCGCGTCCAATCACAAAATTGAGACCTGTCCCTATAGATACAACTCAGCTCACACACCCACCAACTACCCACAGCGGCCAGCTATCCAGGCTCCTGCAACTCGTCATGCACTCCCAGCACCACCTTCACGTGGATCTCCTGTACAGCCAAATCGCCAATTCCATCAGGCACTGAGGAACATGCCTCGAGAACAGAGGAATGTGCCTCCAGCTAGGAGAAACGTGCCACGGCGACATGCTTACACCTTAGCAGCCATAGAAGCCGAGACAGTTGACCAAGGTAACACTAGTAAGTCTCTTTCACATTTTTAAAACCCTTGTATCACTTTGTTATTTTTCATACACTATCAATACTTCAGTCACCGAACTTTTGTTACACTTTCCTTTTACAAATTTCGAGGACGAAATTTTTATAAGGAGGTTAGAATGTAACAACCCTAAACTTTCTGTACGAAATTTTTCAAAACTACAGAAAGGGGTACTTTTACCTGAGCACAAGTTATAAATTTGTTTTGCTTTTTAATAGCAAGAAGGTGTTTGTAGCTCATTGGTAAGACCTTGCACTGCTGAACCAAAGCACCAGAGTTCAAATCCCATTAGCCACATTATTTTTTAATTGGTTTTATTTTAAATTTTTAGAAGTCCAAGAGCCTACAAATGCATAACTCGTAAAAACCAAAAGTCACATATAAAACAAACTGGCCCAGGAGACTAACCAAGCGACATAGGACACGTGGCGTCAGGGGGGCCCGACTCGGCCGGCGGATCGGCCGATTCGGCCGCCGCCGCCGGCCTACTCACCCCGGATATGATTTTCTCCTTCATGATTTTTGTGTCTCTTGGCCTCCTTATAACCCCTGTATAGTTTTAAAACCCTGCACATTAACAGAGACTTTAAAATACAATTTAAATCTAATTTAAATCTATTTTAATGCATAATTTTTAATGCATTTTGTATCAAACCCTAACCCTAAGTTTTACCTATAAATACCACTCCAATACACACACCCCTCACTCACAAACTTTGTCCAAACTCTCAAGAAAAAATCCCTAGAACTTTTGTGTACAAGTGGAGTTAGCGAAGGGCGAAGCTCCGACGAACTTCCAAAGACGACCTTAGGAGCTTCCGGCAACGAAACGATGCACCGGCACCTCCTTCCACACCCTCTTCCTCTTCTCTAACCTAAAAACAAGTAAGTCCCATTCTTCCTTTCCATCTTGATCTCTAAAAAGTTCTCTTTCTAAAACCCGACGGAAGCGGAGTTAATCCGACTTCCGATTCGGTTCTTCTTAAAAATTCCACATTTTCTTAAATACAAACATACCAAACCCTCACATCTTGACCATTAAATATTAACAAAACATCATGAACAAGTTTCATAGAAAAATATTTTATATTGTAATTTTTATCGTACTTTTTCAGTAAAATACCATGTAGTTTAGTTTCGACATTAAACATCATAATTCCTTGCTATACCTTTAAATAGATCACGAGGTAATGACCTACCTCCTCACAACACTCATATGCAACAGAGCACGATGCCTTTCGGGAATATAGAATACGGGAAAATGCAATTTTACATATAAATACCTTTTACTATTAAAACCTTTTTCTACAAGATTATGTATTTTAAACGAATCTTTGCAAAGCGCCGCTACAACCCATTTGGGGAACCCGTTCAGGATGGTGCGGATTATCGCACATCCTCGAGCTTAGTAGTGCGAGATGCAGACCTCCGCAAGGAGCATTCGGTCTCGAAAGATTTAAAAATACAAATATCTTAAGAAAATGAGATTTCTAGAAAAAATAATAAATTAAAATTATTTTATATAAATATATATATGTAACATCAAAATATCTAATTTTTGATATAATATAAATATTCCAACTTTTCTAAATCAAAAGAATCACTTTACATGAAAATACCATGCAATTCCATACAAGTTCAATACTTTACAATTAAATACCATGTATTATGAAAAATAGGTTTATTCACTAGAAACGTCATATATATAAAATCTATATCTATGAAAACTCTAAAGACGATAATTAAATACTTGAGGTGTATTTTAAAAATTATACAAATTATTTTTACATAAAACCCCGTCAAGTTTTATAAATTACAATAAGGACCCTAGTAAATATAGGTTTAAGCGGGACCAGTCTCTTGAGCCTCAGAGAGCCGGAGATATGGGTGCTTGCCTATTTAAGGTAGACAATTTAACAAACGGTGTTATCAACACGATAATCGTCTTTGAAAAAGACACAAATCCTGTCGTCCATGTGCAGCAGTTACCGATAACACCAAAACCTAATTCAGGATTTCAATTTCTTTTCTAATTGTCTGACTCAGACTGAGTCTCATTATAAATAATCTGACTTGAATATGATTCAAGTACAAACTACAATTCAATATGAATCCATGAATCTATGTAATCAATCTGTTCAATCTATTCAATCTGTATTGATCGAACCGAACCATGGATATACTTCCATCTATATGATTCTCTAGTTACATCCATTTATTGATATCATGGTTTCGGCAATTCATCCATCTATACAATCTATAATACAAGACATTACAATTTACATTACAATACAAACAATACAATCAAGACATCGTGGGGTTTAAGGGGTAGATTGGTACGGAAGGTGTTAGAAGTGGCACGAGACTGCAAGATTTAAGACACCTAACCTGTATTCCATTGCTGTTGTACCATGGTATAAACGGTTCCTTGTACATTCCGTTCACCTTAGTCTCTGGTCTACTGAGACTCCTCTCGTATACACTGGCCTCTTTTGTACTAAGCTACAAACAACAGCGTTAACACTAAATACAACATTATAAAAATATACTCTCTCTGTCTATTCTACTGCTCCCTTATCTTTGGGACTTACCGAGCGATTGTTCGCTGACGACATTCCTTCTCTTTCTTCTTTGGAATGTTGTCAGGTGATTCGGACCTTTAGGAGATCGAGCCCACCAGCGAGGATTTGGACCAGCTAGATTACGACCCAGAGCCTTAGATTCCTTGAACACATTTACTTTCAGTACTTTTCATTTCTGTTATGCCACTGTTTAGGCATTGCTTTTCATTCTATGTATTTACTTTTCCATGTACTGTAAAAGAATGTTAATAAATAAAGTTATTGTTCATTACATTTGTCTCTTGTGTATATTTCTTTTATATTGCTTAGTTACGCTTAGCGTATTTACTTCTGAGTAAATACGCAGCGGCCTCATCGTGTCCTCTTCCCGTATACTGGGAAGCGGGGCATGACAGCAAGCGTTAGGGATCTTCCATGCTGCTTTTTACTTTAGGTTGGGCTCAGTTTGGGGAGCCCCAATGAGTCATGACCACTCCGCGCTGGTGTGGGATGATCTCCGATAGTCTTTCAGTTTTTTTTATTGCCGTCAAGACCCTGAAGCTAGGGATCTTCCTTTGCTTTGTTTGTTGATATTGTATCTGCAATATTGCGATGAATATCGAGGTTGTCTCTAGGTTGTCTGTAAACCGTCGAGTCTTGGAACTAAGGACTTTGCCATGGCTCCATTGTTTTGATCCTGGGATCGGTTGTTGATGTTGCGTCTGCATCCTGCTGGAGTGAGAAGGAACGCCGTGGTGATCTCTAGGCTGTAGATGTTGTCGTCGAGACCCTGAAGCTAGGGATCTTCCTTCGCTTCGTTTGTTGGCATTGTGTCTGCTATATCGCGACGAATGTCGAGGTTGTCTCTAGGTTGTCTGTGAACCGTCGATTCTTGGAACTAAGGACTTTGCCATGGCTCCATTGTTTTGACCCTGGGATCGGTTGTTGACGTTGCGTCTGTATCCTGCTGGAGTGAGAAGGAACGCCGTGGTGATCTTTAAGCTGTAGATGTTGCCGTCGAGACCCTGAAGCTAGGGATCTTCCTTCGCTTTGTTTGTTGACATTGTGTCTGCTATATCACGACGAATGTCGAGGTTGTCTATAGGTTGCCTGTGAACCGTCGAGTCTTAGAACTAGGGACTTTACCATGGCTCCATTTGCTGACGTCGCGTCTGCATCTTGCTGGAGTGAAAAGAAACGCCGTTGTTGATTTTTAGGCTGTCGATGAACCGTCAAGATTTGACTCTCCCTTTTGACAGAGCCCAGTGGGAAAATGTGGTTCCCTTTTCGTTTGTGCCCATGGATTGTATACAGGGGTGGATGTGGACTCACCTGCAGGGCATAAGTTTCATTTTTTATTCTTTCTTTCCGCGATGCTCTATCATTTCAGCTTTTTATATCGTGAACGCCGCGATTGTCCAATCATTTCGGCTATTTTTTTTACTCGCTGCTTTTTATTGCGAGTTTCCCAAACATTTCGGCTATTTCATATGCATTTTTGCTCGCTAATTTTTGTTATGAGTATGGAACTTGAGATCTGATACCAATCTTGGCATCACCACCGCTGCGACTGGAATATTGCTAGGAGCGAATCATCATTTGCCGTGAAAGGACTTAAAAATTAACACATGTTCATGCATCAGCATCGCTACCACTGAAATATTGCCAGGAGTGAATCATCATTTGCCTTGAAAAGACTTAGCATTTGATACCAGCTTAGACATCAGCATCGCTACGACTGGAATATTGCCAGGAGCGAATTATCATTTGCCCTTGTCCATTTGAACAAAGGTGTCTTAGCAAACAGGGTTAGGATCCTGTTGACTAAGACTTTTTGACCTTACGAGCCGTAAGGGTCTCATAAAGCTATTTCTCCACACGAGCCGTGAGGATCTCATAGGGGTAGGTTCTCCCTAGAGGACTCCCAAGTTATATTTTCTCTTACAAGTAGTGAGGAATCCTAAGTGATATTTTCTCTTGCAAGTCGTAAGGATCTTACAAGAGTTGTTTCTCCTTACAAGTCAAGAGGACTTACAAGTGTCGTTCACCACATGAGAACATTCCTCGTCATTGGTGGGACTTGGTGAGGGAACGTTTGTTTGTGCCCGTGGATTGTATACAAGGGTCAATATTGGACCGC
Organism: Agapanthus africanus; assembly: GCA_030015575.1. Lineage (NCBI taxonomy): Eukaryota > Viridiplantae > Streptophyta > Magnoliopsida > Asparagales > Amaryllidaceae > Agapanthus > Agapanthus africanus. The sequence goes on from CM057344.1 coordinate 682,130,122, forward strand.
TTGTAGGGCAACTTGAGGAGTGTGATGGCTTAAGAACAGGTTCAGGTCCCTGTATCTTAAGGCTTTTGAATCCTATGAGCCATGAGGGTCTCGTAGGGGGGAATTCTTCTTACGAGTCCTGAGAATCTCGTAAGTGTAATTTGTCTTTAGGAATCATGGGGATCCCTAAGTGTGTTGCTCCCTTGTGAGTCGTAAGGATATCACGCAGGTGTTTTCTCCTTATAAGGTCAAGAGAACCTTACAGGTGTCTTTATTTTAACGAGATTGCGCCCTTTCCGGTTTTCACAAGCTCTCCGATAGCCCTACTGTTTTTACTTACGGCGCCCTTTCGGGTTTTCATCCGTGCCCATTTCGCTTGTGGACGTTCCGTTTTTTTACCACCCCTCTGTTTGCCAATGGCACTTAGGGGGGACTTCGCCGCCGTGGTAGCTTTGCAGCCAGCGGAACTTAAGTTGCAGTCCTCACCGCTGGGATTTGTAAACTTGAATTCCACTATCGCCGTGTTTGAGGTGGTGTATTTAGTTTAGGGATATCTTGGTTCGTTGTTAGTTTAGGGTCTTCTCAGTCCGTTGTTATTTTAGGGACATCTCGGTCCATAGCTCTCCGTGTTTGGGATGGAGTACTGTTGGATACTACTTTTAGAGTTTTGTCTCAAGAAGATAGCGAGCGGACATAGGCGTCGTCATCTATCATTGACCTGAGTCGTGACTCGTCAAGCGTAGTACTTCTTCAGGAATCGGCCGTTTATCGAACAGAAGGGTCTTTCGCCATGCATATCCATGAGCAAGTAGGCCCCACCTTGGTAAACATTTTCTATGATGTATGGACCTTCGTAGTTTGGCTCGAATTTCTCTCTCTTTACACGGTTGGGGATCATAAGTCTTTTTACGACTAGCACGAGTTTGCCTTGGCGGAATGTTCTCGACCTGGTTAGTCTTTCGTATGAGTGCGTCATCCTTGCTTTGAAGCTTCCAGGTTTTGCTACACCATGAGACGAGTTTCATCATGGGCATAGAGCTCCTCAAGATGAATATATGCATTTTCTTCATCCGTCAGTTCGTATCGAACTGCTACTCGTAGATAGGGTAGATCTATCTCCAAAAGAAGTACCGCTTCCGTGCCGAATACCAACGCGAATGGCGTTGTATTCGTGGCTGTTTTGAACGTGGTTCGATACGCCCAGAGAGCTTCATGCAGTTTCTCGTACCAGTTCTTTTTGTTTCTGGACACCGTTTTCTTTATGATCTTCGTCAAGGTCTTATTGAAAGCCTCAGCTATACTGTTAGCTCGGGGATTATAAACTGAAGAGTATCTCCAGTCTATATTATGCTGCTGTGCGAAGCGGCTGATCTTATGGCTTCTGTAGGCCGGCCCATTATCCGAGATGATTCGTCGCGGAGTGCCAAACTGGTAGATGACGTGTGTCCTGAAGAAATGGAGGATGTTCTCCGTCTTCACTTCTTTTAGCTATACTGCTTCTGCCCACTTGGAGAAGTAATCGATCGTTGCCAGTATGAACCGATGTTCTTTAGATGGCGTTGGTTCGATAGGCCCGATTATATCGGTTCCCCACATTTCGAATTGCCAACTAGCCAAGTTGGATGTAGCAGATTCGGATGCTGGTGGATGAAGTCCCCGTGAATCTGACACGAGTGACACTGCTTCGCATATTCTAGGTAGTCCTGAATCATCGCGGGCTAATAGTATCCCATTCTCTTGATCTTCAGCTTCATCTTGGGCCCGGCTTGATGAGAACCGCAGAGTCCTTCATGAGTTTCTTGGACGACTCTCCTTGCTTCTTCTGGTCCCAGGAATCTTAGCAACAGAGAGTCAAACGATCTCTTATATAGAGTATCATTGACAAAGGCGAAAGAAAGGGCTCTTTTTATGAGCTGATGTCTTGATGGCGCGTCTTCGGGTGTTCAATGGGATTTGAAGTAGTCTATGAAGACTTCTCTCCAATCTTTAATATTTTCTTCATCTTCTATTTGGCAGGCTGCTTGTTTGGCCGCTTCTTTTTCTTCAGACGACTCCGGAGATATTTCTACTGGTGCGAGAATCCGGCGGCTTTGCACAATGATCCTTATGTCATCGAGGTTTTCGTCAGCCAGTTCCTTGGCAAGCTTGGCCAATGCATCTGCCTTGCTATTTTCTGCACGCGGTATGCTCTCCAGGATGTAGGAGCGGATTTGAGTCACCAGTTGCTGCACTCTTTTGCCATATTTTACCAACTCTGGCTTGCACGTCTGATAATCGCCATTTACCTGGCTAACGACTAGCTAAGAGTCTCCATATATGAGGAGGTTTTCGATGCCCATGTCAACAGCAATCTCAAGACCTGCTATCAAAGCTTCATACTCAGCCTCACTGTTTGTTCTCGGCTCTGTTAAGGAAAGGGCGAAATGCATTATCCCTCCTTGCGGAGTCACGAAGATAAGGCCCACCCCAGCTTTAATTATGGGGGTGCTTTGATTTTGCTTCTTCAATAAAGATGCTCCGTCGAAGTAGAGTTCCTATTGGACATTATTTTCCTCCTTCTTCCCTTCGATTGTGTCGAACGCGTGTTCGTCTGGCAATTTGCAATTTAAGGGAGAATCGGCTGGTATTGAATGCTCAGCGAGAAAGTTGGCGATGGCCTGGCCTTTCACTGCCTTGAGGGGTCGATACGTTATCGAGAACTCCATCAAGAGGAGGGTCCATTTGGCAAGACTTCCCGTTAGTATAGCTTTTGACATCAAATATTTGAGAGGATCCACCTTTGATATGAGGTGGACCTCATGTGCCAGGGCATAGTTCCTGAGCATCATTATCGTGAAGATCGGTGCTAGGCAATGCTTTTCAATGGGGGAGTAGTTGTTTTCTGCCCCCAGAAGGACTCGAATCAAATAGTAGAGAGCCTCTCCTTTCCTTGATCGTTCTCCTGTGCCCATAGAGCGCCTAGAGAACCTTCAAGGGTTGTTGTATACAGGATGAGGGGATTTCCCTTGACCGGAGCGGTCAGTATTGGTGGATTCTACAGATATTACTTGATCTCGTCCAGTGCGCTTTGGCATTTACGATCCCAAACGAACGGGGTCCCCTTCTTCATTAGATGGCTGTAGGGACGGCATTTGCCGGAGAGGTTAGCTATGAACCGCCGGATATACGCGAGCTTCCCTTGGAGAGACCGCGGTTGTTTGAGAGTTCTTGGCAAGGGCATTTCCATAATCGCCTAGATCTTTGATTGGTCTACTTCGATGCCTCGGTTCGTACGATAAATCCTAGAAATTTTCCTGGGAGACTCCAAACGCGCATTTCAGAGGGTTCATCTTCAGATTATATTTCCGAAGACGCTGGAACACTATCTTCAAATGCTCCCAGTTCTCCTCGTACGATTTGCTTTTCACCATGAGGTCGTCAATATAACATTCGACAATCTCGTGTATGAGGTCATCAAAGAGCTTCGTCATGGCCCTCTGGTAGGTAGCGCCAGCATTCTTCAAACCGAAAGGCATCCCTTTATAACAGAATATGCCCAGTGGCGTTCGGAAGACGGTGTGCTTTTGGTCTTCGGGATGCATCTTTATTTGATTGTAACCCGAAGATCCATCCATGAAGGGAAAGACCTCATGAGTAGACGTGTTATCGATCATCAGCTCGGTAACCGGTACTGGGAAGTCATCCTTCGAGCAAGCTTTGTTGAGGTCCCGGAAGTCCACGCAGATGCGTACTGTCCTATTTTTCTTCATCACTGGGACAATGTTAGCGATCCAGTCGGGATATTGAACTTCTTGGATGAAGCTGGAGTCGATTAGTTTCTTGACTTCGACATTGATGCTCATCTCGAGTTCGAGCCGCATTCTTCTTGGTGCTTGCTTGACTGGTTTAACGTCCGGCGATATAGCCAGTTTATGCACCGCTATTTCTGGATCTAGTCCCGGCATCTTGGAATAATTCCATGCGAAACAGTCTTTATATTGCATAAGTACGCCCTTTAGCGTGGCCACCTGTTTTTCAAACAGCAGCTCACTGACGAACGTTGGCCTTAGCTGGTTTTCTGTCCCCAAGTTGATTTTTATCATGTTGTCCGCTGTGGTGTGTATCCCATCTTCTAACTCTTTTGGAGCCAGTGGAAATTCTAAAATTACCTCATCCTCATCCTCGTCTGCGAAGCAGTGGGAGAGGCCGTCCATATTCTCGTGTTCCTCCTCCTTTGAGAATGTTATCACGTGACAGGTACGAGTTCGTTTCCAAGCTCGATGCTGATCTAGACTTTCCCTCGCAGTGTAAGTTTCTCTTGGCTCATGCTTTCGTGGAGGGGCTACCCTCCAACTGTCGGGTAGAGCAAACCTGTCTAGGGCTACCCTCCAACTGTCGGATAGAGCAAACCCGTCTTGCTGATACTGGTCTTCGACCCAGTCTTTGAAGGTGAAGCTTTCTTCAAGAGGATGTCTTATTGCTCGGTGGTTGGAGCAATAAGCCGGATGATGGACCTCGTTTATTTGCTCACGGTGCCGAGACTCCGGAAGTGTCATCATTTGATACTTCATGACAAGGTTGAATATTTTCCTTGTCTCGTCTTGAGGGAAAGAGTATTCCCGACCCTTCTTTTTCATAAAAGACGGATTCCAGCTGACTTTTTCTCGATCGTGTGGCTTCTTGGATCTGCTTCGCTTTATTTGAACGCCATTCCCATTCTTGATCTTGTTGTTGCTTCTACGTCAGACTTTTTCCTTACCACGAGAGCACACAGCAGGTTGAGGATGAAGGGCATCGTAGTCTTCTCTTTCCGTGGACTGTTGAATGAGACGTTGCGTCCTAGTTTTCTCGTATATGGCCATTTCACGGCTATGGTCATCCCGAACCTTTTGACCCGCTTCCCTTATTAGCTTGTCAATTTGTTCTTTGAATGATGGGCTTGGCATTTTTACGGCGGAATCCCGCTTTGGTTCGATATTGGCGTTATTTGGAAATACATTCCCTTCTCCTCCGGAATCATTTATAACATGGCAGCCATGAAATTGCTCCCGTTTCTTGGACCGAACGTATCCAAGCCCCGTCGTCTCCATCCTCCCGTTGGGCATTTTTCGCCGAGTCCTGGGAATGTCCCAAATCTTGTTGTAGAACTGGGCTTGTCGAGCGGTTTGTTTAAAGGGTACACCTTGGCATCTTAATAGCATCTTCAATCCCTCTGCGTAGTATCTGGGAAAACGGATCGGTTGAACCCTGTCAAGCGCAAGATCGACACCATGCCAGACCTATTTCTCCAGTTTGGTCTCCGTGGATCAATATATGAGGATCGCCTTTTCATCTCTCCGTCTAGGAGGAACGTAGAAGGTCTGCAGCTCTTGCATGCCGTATGTATCGAGCGCATCAAGTTCCCTATAATGCTGCTGCGGAACCATGGTGATTTGGAAACTCTGATCAGCTCTAATGAAGGGTTGTATTGATGGATGAATAGAGAATACCGCGTTGAACTCATCTTCAAAGTCGCTGCCGAAGATCAAAATAGGGGTAAATGGTCCGGGTCTGTTGCATTGGGGCTGCCCCGAATAAACCATCTCTTCATCCTCCTCGGTATCACTCCTAAAGATTGGGATAGTGGTGACGGCTTTTTGTTTATTCTCCGATTTACGACATCTTTCCATGTCTTTGAAATCTGGTACGAAGTACTTGGCGTCTTCATATTTGCGGACTTCGTTTATGGAGAATGGGTTTAGCTCCCCCGTAACTGTGTACTCGAAGCCGTCTTTGAAGTACTTCATACACCGGTGTTGTGTAGAAGGGATGATGTTGTACTCATGTAACCAAGGCCTGCCGAGCAAAGCGTTGTAGCAAGTCTTGGCCTCGATGACATGAAACTTGATGTCAATGACGAGCATTCCAAAGCGTAATGTCAGTATTACGGACCCAAGCGTTCGTGATGACTGCGAGTCGACCCAGAGATAGTAATTTTGTCCTGAGCCAGGTGTTGAACGTTCATGCAAATTTCCTTCAGCACCTTCACGTTGAGAAGGTTGACGGAGGACCCGTTGTCGACTAGGATCTTGCCTATCTTGATGTCGTGGCAGTACCCGGTGACATATAGAGGACGGTTGTGCTCGCACTTTCCGAAAAGGAGATATTCATCGCCGAATATGATGTCAGCTGTATGAACCTCTGCCAGCTCATCCTTCATCTTTTCTTCCGCAAAGAAAGCTTGGAGCCAATCAGGCTCTTGCAGTTCCTTGATTAGAGAATCTCGTACCTCTTTGGATAGGAGGAGAGCATCCAGTATGCTCAGTTGTGAGGGTATCTTCGTCAGATGTGCCAGGAAATTATAATCCACTTTGTTTTTCTTAGGAAGGTATTTGGCTGCAAGCTCTTTGATGACTCCATCATCGAGGGAAATTTCCTCAGGGACTTTTTCCTTCCCCTTGTCTCTTTTGCTTGAACCTTTGTTTGTAGGCCCGATGTTCTTCTCAGGCAGAGTGCGGTTACGTAGCTGAATGTTCTCGCATTTCTTCTTCTCTTCTTCTTTTCCAGAGGTGGATTATTTGAAGAGAGGGCCGAGGGTTATTTCTTCCTCATAATCGCTCCCGAATGTGAGAACTTGGGTTTTCCCTTTTGTCGAACTAGTATCAACAATATAACAGCTGCCGGTCGTTTTTCCGCACTCATCTGTCACATTTTTCGCTGTCGACGAGCTTCACGCTTCATCCTCTTGAAATGTTGTCGGTGGGACATGTATCCCTGCCACCACTTCTTGAAGGCGCTGCATTCTTCAGTGGAATGTGTAACCCTCCAATGGTATAAGCAGTAGTTCGGATGTACATCCGCTTCGTCGAGACATGTATTCCCAAGAGTATTTCCTTTGAAAGGTGGCAGCTTCATTCCCATTGACAAGGCTTTAGCGAACCGTTTCCCCTTCTTAAACCTACTTTTGTCTGCCGCGGGTGTGCTTCGATCTGGTTGGAGTACTTTGTGACTCTTCCTCGCCGTAGCTTCTTCATCCTGACGCTGATGCTTGACCTTTTCGTATATGGACGTTTCACATTCTCGGTCGGCTCTGCTCTTTTGAAAGGTTTCGTTTAGCAGCCTGTCAATCAAGTCGTCTGACGGCTCCAGGGATTTTGACGCCGGTCCTGCCCCCAGCTTCTTTACGTTATTTTCTAACGCTTAGAGAGCTTCTTTTCTATTCACTGAAGAATGAGAGATCATGTGGAAACTCGCCACATAATCCTCGGGTTCTTCTGACGAGTTGTCTCCCTCGTCATTGTCACTGTTTCCGTTCTCAAGTATGTGGTTGAGAAACTCTTCTAGAGTGACTGGGGTTCGCACCTTCTGGTTGTACTCTTCCAGCGCATCAATGTACTTTTGCAGGTCCGTGCGCTTGTCGTCAGGCAGCACGGGCTTCTTGGTCTTCTTCTTTCCCTTCGAAGACTTTGAAAACTTGACCTGGATGTTTTGCCCATTGTTACTGGCGTTCGATGCCGAGCATGGTTTAAGCATCCCCTCAATAATCTCGGGCTCCAGCGGGCTTTTCCATCTGATCACCGGGCATGCTTGAAGATCCTTCAGCACTCTTTTAGTTTTAGCCGAAAGGACAATTTCCCACGGAGCTTCTTCTATAAATGAGCATGATGCCCCCGGCGTGTCCACCTTTTTAGGAGCGTGCTGATGTGGCGGGTTTACCTTCCATTTTTCAGACAGCGCGAACTTGCCTAGTTGGTACTGGTCCTCAACCCAGTTTTTGAAGACGTAGCAATCTTCAATTGGGTGGCCCATTACTCTGTGGTAGGGGCAGTAGTTGGGACTGTTGACATCACCAGGCTGCAGTGGGCGTCTCGGATCCGGCAGAGTGATAAGCCTGTTGTGCACCGCTAGTTCAAACAGTCTCCTCGTTTTATCCCGGGAAAATGAGTAAGGACGTCTCAACTTCTCTTCGAGGGATCGGCTTGTGTTGCTTTGACGAGCAACCGGTTTTGGGTCACTCGATTGTTGTTGAGCGGTGGCAACGAAGGTCGCTTTCCCTTTGCCCTTTTCATTCCGGAGATCCGTTTTTGAAGAGGACGACATATGGCCCATCTGGTCCATTTGGGACGGCTTTTCAATCAAGGCCTGGAAGGTAGTCGGCTTGAAGAACATCATAAATTGGGATATAGTTGCCTGAGGATCAAGGGTCCCCACGAACATACCCATGACAGGAGCTTCTTGTATGCCTTGTTCGCATTTTGACCATAGGTTCCGCCATCGAATCGCGTATTGAACCCAGATCTCTCATGGCTTCACCCTGGCATTGATTAATGTCGTGATTGGGGTGCGCTCACTTACGCTTGTGAACCGCTGTGTGAATAGTAATTCCATCTCCGTGAATGTTTTGACAGAGTCATTTAGGAGCTCGGAGTACCATTCAAATGCCGTCTCCGACAAGCTGCCAACAAACTGGCAAAGCAGCAGTTTGTCGTTGCCTCCAGTATTACCACACAAAGCTCTGAATTGAGCAATGTGCTAGTGTGGATTGCCCGTCCCCTTATACACATGGAACTTAGGGATCGTATATCCTGGCGGGTACTTGATTTGATCGTACCAGCCTGGATAAAGTCGCCTAGTTCTGACGACTTGGCCAGCCGCTTCACTCGCTTGATGAGCTCGTATATATTGAGCTATGTAGTCATCAAGGGCAACCTTAGAGATCGTTTCTTCCATGGCTGCTGAGAAAGCCGGTGAAGGGTTTGACGTTTCCCCTCTGTCGTCTTCGATGATTATCGGAGGGTCTTTGGCTGGAGGTTCCGGCTGGATCATCATCCCAACCATGTCTTGGAACAGAAGCGCCATCTGCTTTATATTAGCGGCATGTTCCGCGGCCTCCTTATCCTTTCTTTCTAGCACCCTCCGCAGGAACTTGGTGTCGGTCTCTTGTTCCCGGCGCTGCTCAGACGTTATTTCCGGGCTTTCTTTCTGCCCAGTGAGTGCGGCTATCTTTGTCAGCGTCTCATGGAGCTTTTGTTGTTGCTCCTGAGCTTTTGTCACAGACCGCGTGAGTGGTCGATAACCCGTGGAAGTACAGCTTTCCTCTTTCCCGGAAGCCATGCACACCGTGTGTACTACCATGCCCCCGGACTTGGGGCGCTTGGGTCCACTGCCTTTGAATTTTACGGCAGGCATGGAGATCTTCTCCGGCCTTCTCCTTTTATGGGAGGTCGAAGTTGAGGGGTCCGTGCAGCAAGCACCCATGCAGAAGATACCTTCCGTGGTACGATGGAGGGATGGTCCTCCTCTTACCGACCCTTCGTTTTCTTCAGTCGGCGAGAGTAGTCTTTATCGATCACAGAATCTTGGACCTTCCGCCAGATTCTGTGGATTTTGGAGGACAACCGTTGAAGGGGTTGTTCCGGCTTCACCTGTGTCATGTTTTCAGCAGATGGAGGAGACTTCTTCAATACTGCGGTTGGAGAGTTCTTTCGCACCCTCCTGAGCGGATCGAAGTTGTTCCCGGTTAGAACAACAGCGTCAACTTCCACCATTGGAGCTGGTGGAGTAAGTCCAGAAGGGAAGTTGCCCCCAGCTTTCCTCACTCGGCACCAGTGGCGACGTCGAGCATGCCTTGCAGACGGGATTGCCTCAGTTGTGGGCATGGTTTCCTCATGCCCCCTGCTTTGGTGAAGAGCCACAGGTGGTGTCAACCTGTCGAAGATTGACGTCCGTTGAGAGGGGACGGTCAATCTTTCGAAGGCCAACCTTCTGGTAGGGGAAGAATTTTTGACGACTTCACCCGTAGCAGGAGTTGGAACGGCCAGTCTTGCGAAGACCGATCCTTTAGTAGGAGAAGCCCCTTTGACGACTTCATCTTCCGGAACTGGAATGACTATCTGATTCGGGATAACCTCTTCAGGTATTGTAAGCCTCTTTGTAAGCCTACTGGAGCTTTGCATCAGTCTATTCAAGACCGAGATGGAAGACTTGGATGACCCATTGAGAGGGGCCGTGTTGGCTACAAGTCGATCGAAGACCGATTTCTTCGGGGCCTCCTGTGATGGCACTGGGGCGCTGAAGCTTGTTGGTGGGATCATGGTCCCAAAAACAAGTCCAGTGGTGGCCTGGGTCACCTGTTCCATTTGCATTGCAAAGATGGAGGCCGCTTGGGGCCTATAAGTCACTCCTCCATTTGGGGTGGAGCGAGAGTTGCTGTTGCAGGTGCAGTTGGAAGCCATCGATTTCTCTGTTCTTTGCATAGGAGCAAGACACCAAATCTTAGTACCTCGAATACAGGGGCAACCATAGCAAATCGCGATTTGTTCGCGAACACGAAACACGAAGTGTGGAGTGGAAAGAGGAAAAGGTCCCTCCGGGCGTGCCAGAATCTGTCTACCGCCGAAAACGAGAGACGGAACTGCGTATGTCGTCTTTCCTGAATTTCGGGACAGATACTATTTGGTTTTATCCTTCCACCTCTCCGAAGATGCCAAATCGATTTATGGCACCGTATATCGGAGGTCTGGACGGATGCGACCGTTGTAGCAAACTTCGTCGGATTCCCCTTCGTTTACGAGAGGTTTTTGATTGTGGGGACACTCTTCCCTGCAGACGCAAGCCCCTGCAGTTAATTACGTTACCACATTGCGATAACTACTTTCTCCGGCTCCAGAAGTTCACTTCGTGTCATGTGTGTTTATTTTATTTTTGGTTGCCCGTGGATTGTACACGGAGACTAATTTATGTTGTCGCCTGTAGGGCGTGGATTAGTCCAAATCCGCATATTCTTAGATTTGGGTTTGGGTTAGTTTAAGGATCGTTAATCTCGTTTGAGATTAAGATCAACTTAAATGTTTGTTGAAAATACTTTAGTCTAATTTTAGACTAAGATATACTCAACAGGATTTTGGGATCGTTCAGACCTAACAAAATAGCATCTGGGCTCCATTGTTTTAGTTTATGGACGTTACGGTACGTTATTAGTTTAAGGACGTTTCGGTCCATAGCTAGTTTAAGGACGTTGCGGTCCATTGTAGTTTAAGGTTGTTGCGGTCCATAGATAGTTTAAGGACGTTGCGGTCCGTTGTAGTTTAAGGAGGTTGCGGTCCATAGCTAGTTTAAGGACGTTGCGGTCCGTATTAGGATGTGCCCGTCAATTTGGGAGTGCACCAAAGAGTTGTTGGTTATCGGGACCCACCACCTCTCTGAAGACGCTGAAAAATTACAACGGCATGTATCAGAGGTGTGAGGAGATGTACCCTTGAACCAATGTCCGTTGGAAGATCAGTAGTCGTGTTTGGGACTAAGACCAATTTGGAAAATGATGAGCACATGGGCTCGGTTGATCTGAATTAGGGATTTTTGGTCAACTTGGACTCAACCCACTCAGTCTTTGAATAAAGTGTTAAACACTTGCTTGGGTTCGGTCCATTTTCTGTGCTAACAATGCTGGGCATTGATATGGGTTCTGACGCTCACCCTTTACTATACTTTTCCCCCTTTTTTTCTTTATGAAGTGTTAAACACTCTTTATGGCGCCCACGTGCGGAGCACGTAAGGTGCTTAGCGCTGAGCGTCAACCACTGAGTGCTAGGCACTCCTTATTGAGCAGCGCCCATGTGATGGGCACGTGAGGCGCTTGGCGCTGAGCGCCGACCATTGAGTGCTAAGCACTCTTTATTGAGCAGCGCCCACATGAGGAGCAAGGAGCGCTTGGTGCTGAGCGCCAACCATTGAGTGCTAAGCACTCTTTATTAAGCAGCGCCCACGTGTGAGGCGCTTGGCGCTAGGTTTTCTTCGTGTATTCTGTTATGAGGAGTTCAATTCTCTGTTCTTTTCTGGATCTTTGATCCCCAAAAACAAGTTCATCTCCATGAGAATTAAATTCTCATTTGTGGGAGACTTGTTGCATGGATCTCAGATACAGGGAAAGAACTAAGTTCTTTATAAGGGTTAGACCCTTGGATATGCAGATGAGATACTGTGATCTCTATTATTATTTTTATTTACCTCAAAGAGAGGTATTCTTCTTTCTTCTCTCTTAAAACTTTCTTCTTACTTGCTCTAAAGCTTATTGGGGGTTTCTCCGTACAAGACTTGAAGTCTTGGGTCTTTTATATAGTAGAGGCAAGTTTGATGATTTAGTTAAAGAAATCTCTCATCGAGAGATCTTTAATTGATTTGGGTATTTTATCCACCGTTGGATATTTGATCCAAGGACTTCTGTTTTAGAGAAGATATCTTTCTTTTTTTTAACAAGATTAGGGAAAAATTTTTCCATACAGAATTTATTCTGGAGATAGGTGATTTTTAATCACCATTGGATTTTTAATCTAACGGTACTCTGTTTTACAGAGCATAATCTTTCTTGTTTAGAAAGATTTAAGGAATATTTCCTCAGCAGAATTTAATTCTGCACTTTGATGATTTATCACCTCCATTGGATCTTTGATCCAACGGTTCTGTCTAACAGAGAGCTTTTAGTTCTGGCGCTGGCTCAGAGTTTTTAACTCTTGGTGCTGGCACCCTCGTGCAAGGCACGAGAAGCGCTGCCTTTCAAATTTTGAACAGAGCTTTGCTCTTTTATTAGGGAAACACCAACACATACATGTCATACTTTACCTTCATATCATATGAATTTAAAATGAATTTGTTAAAGCCACCCTAGAATGCATGTTATGCCAAAATACCATGAACTTATGATTGTTTTAAAAACTAACGAATCGTATTGACTCGGAAAATTATTGTTTTCTAATCACTTAAATAGATATTAGGATATAATTAGAGCCATACATATTTTCAAAACTAACGAATCGTTGTGCATTTTTAAATGTCAACCTCAAGGGACGCTACGGATTTTCAAATGGTATCTTTTTCTCAAAAACACCATAGCCCCTATCTTTCTGAAAACAACGATTCGTACTATTTTAAAACTATAACTGTATGGCTCATATATAGCTATGTATTTTATACTGTTGCGTTTACAATTTCATTCTTCTGCTATGCTCGTATTATTCTCATTTTGCGGTATACATACCATGTTCTTTCCTTATCTTGTATAACATCGTCTGTTAGGACACATGCACCATTACCGATGATGCGCATGTTGCACGTACACATACTCGCCGGCTCACACACTCATCATCGGTAATTTTCATGCCACGTACACATTAGAAATGATTACTTCACCGTATAACCTAATAACCTGTAGCTTTTTAGTTATTGTTTAGTACCCATGCCACACTTACTAGTTCAGTTATCGCATTTTCTTACCTAGTTAGATACCACGTTCATATAAACACCCTGGTTATGCATTACGGATTTGTTCTGTGCCTGTACTCATTGTTTCATTATTGGTTCATGTTTATGAGATTTCGGTTTTTATGAGATTTCTGGATTTGAGAAACCGCAGATATATTTTGAAAACTTATGATTGTTTTAAAAACGCGGTTTCTATTGATATGATGTGTGGCGTCCACCATGAGTTTTTTCGGTTCTGAGTTATATGTATACCCGATTCGAGAAAAGAGGAGGCACCGTCTGCGGGTTTATGGTGGACCCGGTACGGTACCCCGGGGCAAGAAGATCGTATGGAAAGACGTTGAGCCCAGCAGAGGAACACTACTTACCGGTGATAGTACTGAACTCGGCGGATATCCGGAGGATACTGATTGGAGCGATTGAGACAGATGGATATGAGGGCCGATTCGATGAGACGGCGCCTGAGTTATGAGGATTTACGTGTTGATGCTGGACACGGGTTTTATGATGTTTTGGAGTGTCGATGCTGGGCACTCAAGTTTTTATGATGATTTGATGTGTCGTTGATGGACACACGTTGGATGATAAACATATACACATACATATGATACAGATAACATGGTACCATTTTATGACACGGGCACGATTATATTATTATAATTATACTTATGTTTACGCTATTACCCTCGTTACCACTCGACTTTATATGTTTATCATACTTATGTATATACGATCACCAGCGGTACCACACAGTATTATTATATTATTATATTACTGTATGACCTAGGAGATCGTCATACATTCGATTTCTACCTGATGATGTCTTTTACTCACAAGTAGGCAACTCACCCCCATTGTGCCACAGTTTTCTTACAGGATCGACTGCACGGATTCAATAGCGCTTGCTGGCATATAGTTTTCTTCTGAGTGATTTGCATTGGTAGGTGGGGTACACATTGGACCGTGACCACCATTTGTATATATTTATTCAGTTGTATCTAGTTAAAAGCTCTATCAACTAGACCATGTATATTTGCTAAACTTAGAAACCACAAATTTGTGTATTCTTTCGGACTTAGAGTCACGGATATGTATTTATTCTTTATTTTTGGTTTTGATGATACTTTGGTTTTCTTTATCTTCTTTTCTATGATTGATCTTCGCCTTGGTGTGTCGTAAATATATATTGTGTGGTTGTGATTCCGCCAATTGGCGAAGAGCTAGCTCCCGCTTGGGGATGGCTATAATATTGTTATGGATTAGTTTTGGATAAAAATTTATAAAGAAGGTGCTGCCCAAATTTCAAATGAAGAAAATGTTTTCAACTATAGTATACATCTCACTTGTATTTTCATATAATATTACTTATACTTTTAAAAGAAGAATTTGAATTGATTATACCTTTATTTCAAAACTTCACCTCCATTATTTTCCTAAAAAGGTTTAGATTTCTGGGCTTTCGGCTTACTTGGATTATGTTGGGGTCCTATAGACTTTATCGTAGGCAGATCATGAGTACTTTAGCAAGCAATCCAAGCAATGAGGAGCTAGATGTTTAGTTTAGAGATGCTTAGTTTCTTTTATTTCTGTATTTTTATTTTTATCGATGTGTGCCCATAAGGGACATGATTTGGTGATTGTTTTTATTTGGATCTTGATTCGTTTCCACTAGATGCATTTCTTGATTTTATTTATTGTGGCAGATGGACATGTGTTAGATGGATTTTATTTTACTGTTCTTGATATCCGATTGACAACCGTAATGTGAGTATGGAGGGATGACTCCTAGCCATAGGTAGCATGGTTGGCTCTGTCGCGTGTTGTGTTTACGTATTTTGGGAAGCAAGGCATGTCAGGGTTTGTTTGGTATCAGAGCCATAGGATTTAGGGTTAGTCGGGTTTGGTTCTTTTGTAGTTGGGTATTGAACCCAATACACTAACCAGGAAATCCGAAATTAGGAACATGTCCTACCACACTACTATCTTGCAAGTCTTGAATCTCTAGCTATTAATATCCTGTTTATTGAATCATGTTTACCATTGCCAATCCCTTCAGTGTCTTGACTTCAGAATCATGGCGGATAGAGATTTGCGGTCATACCAGAGACGTGTAGATAATGCCATTACTTGGAGTTGTATGTGGTATGCTTGAAAACCAGAAGCGTCAAACTGAGCTGAATCAGCGGCAGGCTGAGGCTTTCCAAGTGGGTCTGCAGATGGTCCAGCAGTCCGTGGTTGCAACAACACCCAGGCCAACACAGCGTGAAGGCACCATGGCGGACTTTAGAAATCTTGGTTCATCCACATTTACAGGACTGGAGGATCCATTGCCAGCGGAGAAGTGGCTAGTTGATACAGAGAACCTGCTCGTTGCCACGCAGATTTCGGATGACAAAAGGGTGGATGTAATACGCATCCAATTGGTAGATTACGCTCACGAGTGGTGGTTCATAGAGGAGACCCGTCTGATCAAGCCGATTAGTTGGGCAACTTTTTCGCGAAGTTTCTTGGAGAAGTTTTATCCGCAATCTTCTCGAGAGGAAATGGAAGACAAGTTCATTAGTTTGAAGCAGAATGGCGGATCCGTTGATGCGCACGCGGTTGAGTGGGCCCGGTTCAGTCGATTTGAGGGGCCCTTGGTTGCCAATGAGGCAGATAAGGAACGGTGGTTTATGCGTAGCTTGGATGTGGAGATTTAGAGACACATCATATCGTTGGGATTGACCACCTTCTCCCAAGTTCTAAAGGCGGCTAGGGAGCAACAGAGTTTATCAGTGAGAGTAAATGGTACTCAACAGCAAGCTGTTGTGGTGCGGAAGACTCCGTTTGCACCAACTAGAGCTCCTATAAATAGAGGCATTCCGATAAATAAACAGGGGACAATACCTATGAAAAGGGCCTCTGTTTCAACGTAGAAGAAGGATGTGATTTGTGATTACTGCCAATGACCAGGTCATTTCCGAAGAGAGTGCCGGATGAGGCTTGAGCAGTATCTGATTTGTGGAGCTGCTGATCATCAAATAAATGCTTGTCCATCGAGAGTTTAGTTGAAGGGTGATGCTCCGAGAGCACAGCAGAAGCAGATTACTCAGAGGCCTAATCAAGCACAGGCCTTCACCGTGACTGCCGAGGAGACCAAAACTTTAGACGATGTTGTTTCAGGTATCCTACTTGTTTATAATTTTCTCGCATTGGCATTATTCGATTCTGGCGCATCCCATTGCTTCATGTTGTCCAAGTTTATTAGTGTACACTCTATTCCACACATGGCCCTGTCTAGTTGCTGGGACATTCACACTGAGAATGGGAGAATTATATCTAGTAATGAGTGCAAGGGTTGCTCAATTGTTATTTGCGAACGAGAGTTATTCGCGGATTTCTTGGTGATTGATACTGGCAGCTATGATGTTGTCTTGGAAATGGATTTCCTTGGTATTTTCCATGCTCACATTGATTGTAGGGTAAAGAAGGTGATTTTCCAGATCCCCGGACATCTGGATTCATATTTTTGGGAGGTAGCAGATCTGTCGGGCCAATCGAATTTAGGGCTAGGCCGGCTAATGCCGTTCTTTCGTCGATAGAAGTAAACAAGGAAGAAGCACCAGTGGTAGTTCGGGATTTTATGGGAGGACATCTCGAGTTTACTGCCAAAACGAGATCTGGAGTTCGCGATTGATTTTATTCCTAGAGCAGCGCAGATTTCAAAAGCTTATTATCCAATGGCGCCGGTGGAACTAGAAGAGGTAAAGAAACAAGTTGCCGAATACTGAAGAAGGGTTGGATTCGTAGCAGTGGTTCACTATGGAAAGCTCCAGTTCTTCTAATCAAAAAGAAGGATGGCACACGACGGATGTGCACTGACTATCAAGAATTAAATAGGGTGACTATTAAGAATAAGTACCCAATCCCTCGCATCGGCGAATTATTCGACTAACTCAGTGGCGCGGGGGTATTCTTGAAATTGGACTTTCAATCTGGGTATCATCAAGTTCGGGTGAAATCAGAAGATATTTGCAAGACGGCGTTCCGCACTCGATATGGGCATTACGAGTACTTAGTGCTGCCGTTTGGAGTTACTAACGCACCGGCGATATTTATGGAATTGATGAACCAAATCTTTTCACCATACCTGGATCAGTTCATTGTGGTGTTTATTGATGATATTCTGGTCTATTCTAGGAGCAAAGAAGAGCATGCGGAACACTTGAGGATCGCACTGCAAACGTTGAGACAAGAAAAGTTATATACTAAGATGAGCAAGTGCGGGTTTTGGCTCGAAAAAGTGAAGTTCTTAGGTCATGTTGCATCCGGAGATGGAATTGCCGTTGACCCTGAAAAGATTGCAGCTGTTCATAATTGGCCAATTCTAAAGAACATGACGGAGATCAGAAGTTTTCTTGGGTTTGCCGGATACTATAGAAGGTTTGTGAATAGCTTCGCTCGAATAGCAGAACCACTGACCAAGTTAACACGAAAGGAGGTACCGTTCGTATGGACCAAGAAATGTGCGTCGGCTTTTGAAGTATTGAAGCAAAGATTGACCACCGCTCCTATTCTGATAGTGCCAGACGGTTCCGAAGGGCTGGTTATTCACAGCGACGCATCTGGGAGAGGCTTGGGATGTATTCTAATGCAGCATGGGAAGGTCATAGCTTATGCATCAAGACACTTGAAGACTCATGAGAAGAACTACCCAACTTATGATCTGGAATTAGCAGCAGTGATTTTCACTCTGAAGATTTGGAGACACTACTTATTGGGCAAAAGGATAGAAATATTTACCAATCGCAAAAGCCTAAAGTATGTGTTCATACAGAAAGAGCTCAACATGAGGCAGCGTAGATAGTTAGAGCTGATGGCTGACTATGATCTTGATCTAAAATACCATCCGGGGAAAGTTAATGTAGTGCCGGATGTTCTAAGTCAGTTTCCAGCAATACGGATGTTGACTATACAGAAGGAGATTATAGCTGATCTTCAGAGATTCGAATTGGAGATTGTACTACCAGATTCTTAGGGACAATTGATGCAGTTGCAAGTACAGTCATTCTTGATCGATATATTAAGCAGCACAGTCGCCCGATCCAAGATTGCAAAAGTTTCGAGAACAAGTAGAAGCGGGACTTCGAACAGATTTGTTAATTCATGAAAATAGTTCGTTACGATATGGGAGCCATTTATGTATGCCTAAAGAAGAAGTTCGTGAAGAAATCCTGAAGGAGGCTCATAGTTCCGCGTATTCAGTACACCCGGGAGGCCTGAAGATGTATAGAGATCTGCGATAACATTTCTGGTGGGAAGGCATGAAAAGGGAGATTGCTCGCTACGTATCGAAGTGTTTGGTGTGTCTGCAAGTCAAGACTGAATATCAAAGGGTAGTTGGTTTATTGAAACCACTTCCGATTTCTCAATGGAAGTGGGAACATATAACCATGGATTTCATGACAGCTTTACCACGGATTCCAATGGGCAATAATGCAGTTTGGATCATTGTCTATCGATTGACCAAGACAGCTCATTTTATACTGTTTCGCATTGGTCAATCGACGAAGGCTTTGGCAGAGCGGTACATGCAGGAGATTGTGATATTGCATGGGGGTACCCGTGAGCATCGTGTCGGATCGTGATACTCGATTTCTATCATACTTTTGGAGGAGTCTACAGGAAAGTTTGGGAACTCGCTTGAAGTTTAGCACAGCCTATCATCCTTAGACAGATGGCCAGTCAGAAAGAACGATCCAAACTCTTGAAGATATGTTTAGAGCATGAATGCTAGACTTCAAGGGTTCATGGGAGGAGCATTTGCACTTAGTGGAGTTTTCATACAATAACAGTTTTCAGACGACTATACAGATGGCTCCGTTCGAAGCGTTATACGGTCATAAGTGTCGCTCGCCTATCTATTGGGAAGATGTTAGAGAAAGAAGATTATTGGGACCAGATATCATTGTGCAAACGGTGGAGAAAGTTAACGTGATATAAAATCATATGAAAGTGGCACAGGATCGGCAGAAAAGTTGGGCTGATACTAGACGAAGATCTCTGAAGTTCGCAGTTGGTGATCTTATATTCTTGAAGATATCACCGACCAGAGGAGTGAACCGATTTGGTAGTCGGGACAAGCTTAGTCCTCGATTCGTGGGGCCTTTCGGTATTATCGAGCGTGTTGGAGAAGTAGCTTATCGATTGGCTTTACCACCATCCTTGGCGGGTGTTCATGACATATTTCATGTATCTTAACTCCGCAAGTATGTTAGAGATGAGACGAACATCTTAGATCAATCGGAACTGACAGTAAAAGAAGATTTAACATATGAAGAGCGACCAATGGTGATTGTGAATCGACGAGAAAAGTCCTCAAGAATAAAGTTATCCTACCAGTACTCGTTTCATAGGGGAATCGTTCACACGGAGAATTTACTTAGGAACGTGAAGACGAGATTCGACAGAAGTTTTCTCATATCTTTTATTAGATCCGTATCTTCTTGTCTTTTCTTGTTCCGTGAATTTCGAGAACGAAATTCTTTTGTAATTGGGTATAATGTAACACCCTAGTACATTTATACTATATATCCTGGGTATTTCAAATGTTGCGGCAAAATTCTTTCTTATTGTTGCTTTTGGGTTGCGAATGATACATGTAGCAGTCGGGGTTAGTAGCCGATTCGACCCGCATGTTTGAAACCCAACATGGTTCAAGATTATATCAAATTTTTGCTGGCACAGTGTATCCATGCAAATATAGAATATATATACACATATAATATATTTTACAATCCTGTAACATTTTAGAAAATATAAAATATTATTTTTGGAATTTAAATAATAAAATAATAAATTTTATGAATATTATAAAAGTATGGAAATTAGTTTTAATGGAATGGTATAATTATATACATATAATTTGGAAAATAATTGGAATTTAAAAATGAATTATTAATTATGAAAGCAATTGATTGATTTGGGCATTTTATAAATTAGTATACAATTATTTATATACAAGTTTATGTTAAACTTAATTAGTAGATTACTAATTATGCATTAAGCCAAATCCATTTTTGTTAACCATGTTAAATATTCCATGACACATTGTATTATGTTTCTTTGCATGTTTTGTGTTTCTTTTGTTTTTTTTTTAAAAAGAAAATGAGAAAAGAAAAGAAAAAGAAACAAAAATGAGGGGGGGCAAAGAGGTATGAGGGGAGGGAGAGAGAGAGAACCATAGCTATTCTTTTTCTTCATTTATCTTCTTATTCTCTTCATCTTCATCATCATCTTCTTCATCCTCAACCTCCTCCACTCTCACTACCACCACAAACCACACTCGAAACCATCCCAAAAGCTTATACAACCTTTACAAAAATTATTTCTAAGCTCACTACAAGCATCATGGTGGGATCAATTTCTAGTCTTGAGCTCATTTGGCCATCTTAGAATTTTCTTGAGTTGCCTTTTGAGGTAAAACACTCACCTTTCACTAAGTTTTTATGTTTCCTAACCTCACAAAGTAGTTTAGAGCTTAAAAGTGTATGATTAGTAAACTTGGAAAATTCTAGGGTGATCTTTGATGGTTTAAATGAGTGGTAGTGTTATAGTAGAGAGTTTAGAGAGTGACTACTGGCTTTTTAGTGATAGAATCCCTGATCTAAGTGAGTTTAGAAGTTCCAAACTTGAGTTCAGAATTTTCCGACATCGGTTTTTCATTGACTTTTGATGTTCAAATGGAATCTGGGATGACTCTAGAACTCTAAAAAAAATTTAGCAGATACAGTGAGATGTGCAGATCACTAGAAAGCTACTCTAGAAACCCGAGCCCAATTTCTCAACTTTTGGCCGCCGTTTTATTCAATTTGTCCGCAATTTTCCGTTTAATTTTGGACTTAGGGTCTGAAACTTGGTCTGTAGCTCATTCATTAGATAACTAGACCTACCCTATATGCAAAAAAGTTTAATTTCACCTTAGGTAGAACCTGGAGTGATTTTACTTGTTTTCTGTCGATATTTTCCGACTTTTGAAACTTGATTTTTGATATTTGAGTTTTAACTCTGTCGTTTGACGTTCGTACGTTAATGTCGGGGGTTGTTTTGTTGTTCTAGCATGAGTGGACAATAGGTTCTAAGCTATGTGCACTTAGCTTTCCGTATCGGTTTTCGGATTTGATTTTGATTTCGATATGATATGCATTGATTTGTTGGTGCATTCGCGTAGACTTCCAAGGCGAAGAAGGAGATCAAAGCGTTCATCGACTTCGGCTAGAGCGAGAATAGTAGGTGAGTAGATATATATCTACGGGGAAAGTCGGGTGGATGGCATATAACACCCCCGCAACTGTAGTACTAGGATACTAGGTATATACTTAAGAGATATATATATATATATATATATATATAAATACTAGATATGTTTATCTAGCTAATAGGGATCTAGAATACTAAGTAATCATAGGTATACTCGTGGAGATTGATGTCCCTAGTTCTAATCTTTCTTATGCCTTTAGCCATATGTATTTATGCTTCTACGCATACACACATACATACATACATACATATATGTGTGTGTGTGTGTGTGTAAGTTTGAGGATGATTTAGATATAACATCACGATATGAGAATATTACATGTTAAAATGATATGAGTATATATGATCGGACATGATGTCACGAGGCTATGCTATATGATATGAGATGAAATGGCATGATACGATACGATACATTATATTATGTAAAGATTAGGCGATATATATGTTCATGATACGATACGAGATGATATGACATGTGACGATATGTGACTAGATGAGATGATATGATATGATGTACGTGACCATAGATCCGTACTCTTGACTTGATGATATCGTATGATGGATTATACCGTACGTGATATGATGTACAAGATGATTGATCCGCACACATAGCTTGATGATATCATACGATGGATTATACCGTACGTGATGTAATGTACATGATGATTGATCTGCACTCCTGAATTCATGATGCCGTACGATGGATTATACCGTACATGATACTATGAGGCTGAATCGCCGACTTATGAGTGTATCGACTCGGAAAATTATTGTTTTCTAATCACTTAAGTAGATATTAGGATATAATTAGAGCCATATATATTTTCAAAAATAACGAATCGTTGTTCATTTTTAAATGTCAACCTCAAGGGATGCTACGGATTTTCAAATGGTATCTTTTTCTAAAAAAACACCGTAGCCCCTATCTTTCTGAAAACAACGATTCGTACTATTTTAAAACTATAATTGTATGGCTTATATGTAGCTATGTATTTTATACTGTTGCGTTTACAATTTCATTCTTCTGCTATGCTCGTATTATTCTCATTTTGCGGTATACATACCATGTTCTTTCCTTATCTTGTATAACATCGTCTGTTAGGACACATGCACCATTACCGATGATGCGCATGTTGCACGTACACATACTCGCCGGCTCACGCACTCATCATCGGTAATTTTCATGCAACGTACACATTAGAAATCGTTACTTCACCGTATAACCTAATAACCTGTAGCTTTTTAGTTATTATTTAGTACCCATGCCATACTTACTAGTTCAGTTATCGCATTTTCTTACCTAGTTAGATACCACGTTCATATAAACACCCTGGTTATGCATTACGGATTTGTTTTGTGCCTGCACTCATTGTTTCATTATTGGTTCATGTTTATGAGATTTCGGTTTTTATGAGATTTCTGGATTTGAGAAACCGCAGATATATTTTGAAAACTTATGATTGTTTTAAAAACGCGGTTTCTCTTGATAAGATGTGTGGCGTCCACCATGAGTTTTCTCGGTTCTGAGTTATGTGTATACCCGATTCGAGGAGAGAGGAGGCACCGTCTGCGGGTTTATGGTGGACCCGGTACGGTACCCTGGGGCAAGAAAATCGTATAGAGAGACGTTGAGCCCAACAGAGGAACGCTGCCTACCGGTGATAGTACTGGACTCGGAGGATATCCGGAGGGTACTGACCGGAGCGATTGAGACAGATGGATATGAGGGCCGATTCGATGAGACGTCGGCTGAGCTATGAGAATTTACGTGTCGATGCTGGACACGGGTTTTATGATGTTTTCGAGTGTCGATGCTCGGCACTCAGGTTTTTATGATGATTTGATGTGTCGTTGATGGACACACGTTGGATGATACACATACATACATACATATGATACAGATCACATGGTACCATTTTATGACACGGGCACGATTATATTATTATTATTATACTTATGTTTATGCTATTACCCTCGTTACCACTCGATTTTATATGTTTATCATACTTATGTATATACGATCACCCGCGGTACTACACAGTATTATTTTATTATTATATTACTGTATGACCTAGGAGATCGTCATGCATTCGATTTCTACCTGATGATATCTTTTACTCACGAATAGGCAACTCACCCCCGTTGTGCCACAGTTTTCTTACAGGACGACCGCACGGATTCAATAGTGGCTTGCTGGCACATAGTTTTCTTCTGAGCGATTTGCATTGGTAGGTGGGGTACACATTGGATCGTGACCGCCATTTGTATATATTTATTCAGTTGTATCTAGTTAAAAGCTCCATCAACCAGACCATGTATATTTGCTAAACTTAGAAACCACAAATTTATATATTCTTTCGGACTTAGAGTCATGGATATGTATTTATTCTTTATTTTTGGTTTTGATGATACTTTGGTTTTCTTTATCTTCTTTTCTATGATTGACCTTCGCCTTGGTGCGTCGTAAATATTTATTGTGCGGTTGTGATTCCGCCAATTGGCGAAGAGCTAGCTCCCGCTTGGGGATGCCTATATTATTGTTATGTATTAGTTTTGGATAAAAATTTACAAAGAAGGTGCTGCCCAAATTTCAAATAACGAATTTTTTTCAACTATAGTATACATCTCACTTGTATTTTTATATACTATTATTTATACTTTTAAAAGAGGAATTTGATTTCATTATACCTTTATGTCAAAACTTCACCTCCATTATTTTCCTAAAAAGGTTTAGATTTCTGGGCTTTCGGCTTACTTGGATTACGGTGGGGTCCTATAGACTTCACGTGATTCAAGTGTCGGTGACGTGCCAATTCCGGGTCGTGACAAATCCACAAATCTTTTTTATAATATTGCTAGAATCTAAATATCTTTTATAATACAATATAAAATCAAATAATATATTTTCCCATCCATCCTTTCATGTCATAGTACCCCATATCAGGTGGTTGCGCCCATATATCATGTTCGTATCCTAAGGGTTAGACAAACCGATTATTGGATCGCTACGTATATTTACGTAGATCTTTATTTTGGGGTATATGTTTTTAATTATATACATTTACAATATGGTTTAAATTCTTACGTATATTCTTCATATTTAAAAACTAGATTTTTAGAGGGGTACGGGTAATATTCGGAGTAATATGGTATTATCTGTAAAATCCCACAATATATATATAATATATATTATATAACTAATATATATACTGTTATATATATATATATATATATTTATTTTAAATAAATAAATCTGTCTCTCTCTCACAGATTCCCCCGTCTCCACCTCCTCTCTCTCTATATAATATATACATATATTATAATATAAAAATTTATATAGAAAAGAACCCTCTCTCTTTCTTCCTTTCTTCTTCTTCACGTCTTCGACACCAACCGAATCCTAACCCACGTCTCATCGTCGCCGCACCTCGTTGTCGTCGACCCTATCTCCTCGCCATCACTTTCCCCTCGCCTCCATCACCTCCTCCTCTTCTCCTCCTTTCCCGACGACCCCAAGCCCCAAGCCCGACCTCCACAGCCAATAACCTATCACCCTTACCTTCGCACCTCGTCACCGGAACCTGACCACAACCATCACCCCATCACCTTCCACCTTGTTTCCCCAGCAACCCCAAACCACCACTACCACACCTTTTTCTCCTGCTCCGCTCTTTCCCTGACCACACTAACCCCATCGGCCACCCAACTCGTCCGGTCAACCTCGCCGCAGACGACTTCGCCTCGTCCCCGTCACCTCATCACCACCATCTTTCTTTTGTCCTCAAAACCCTAGCAAACCCACAACAGCCATCTCCTCCTCCTCTTCTTCTTCTATTTTTTTCTTTTCTTCTCTTTTTTCGATCGAATCGCAGGAGTTGCGCACGTCGCCGACGATCCAAATGACCCAGTCACCGTCGTCGTCTAGCCCAGTCACCACGTCACGCAACCAGGTCAAGCCCTGCATGCATAAGTTTTGCGTCGTGGCTTTATTTCGACATTAGAACGTGATATCCGTATCTCAACGTAAGATTCGATCAGGCAAGTTCTAAACTTGCAACATGCTATTTTGAATATATCGATATTTATATGCGTGACTATAGTGCATACGTTTTAATATTCAACAAGTAGTACCAAGTTACAGTTTTATAGTATCCGTCTGTATCCGTACCGATAATGGGTTGTCCAGTTGCATGCCGGAACATCACGATATTATTATAATACTATATTAGTTCAATATGTTATCTAGTTTGCAATATACATGGTAATGGACGTATAACGGTTATTACAGATAGATACATATGCATCCTGGCATTAGCCGTGTTTGCCATGTCTAGATATTTGTTACAGTTTCACATTTGGTATCTATTTTGGTTAATATACATTGCAAGACATATTCACTACACATTACTAGACTTGTTACTTGGATCATCCGCTAATGCCGACAATCCTGACTTGTTGTCCTGATGGACGTGACCTGTTATCTAGATAGACATAACATTTACTTGATTGTTCCTGTGTTGGCCTTAGATAGACACTTTATTGATACCTGAATTGAACACAAAACCTGGAGGGAAAATGGGAAATCAAGAATGTAACCGAAACGTAACTCAAAAGGATATTTGTTCACTACCGAAAACAGAGACGAAACTGCGTAGGTCGTCTTGCCTGAATTTGGAAGCAGATGCTATTTGGATTTATCTGTCCACCTCTCCGAAGATGCCAAGTTGATTTATGGTAC
This sequence comes from Agapanthus africanus, assembly GCA_030015575.1. Taxonomy (NCBI): domain Eukaryota; kingdom Viridiplantae; phylum Streptophyta; class Magnoliopsida; order Asparagales; family Amaryllidaceae; genus Agapanthus; species Agapanthus africanus. Next base: position 682,156,352 of record CM057344.1, read on the forward strand.
CGTGTATCGGAGGTTTGGACGGATGCGGCCGCTGTAGCAGACTTCGTCAGATTCTCCCTCGTTTGCGAGGATTTTTTGATTGTGGGGATGCTCTTCCCTGCAGGCGCAAGCCCCTGCAGTTAATTACGTTACCGCATCGTGATAACCACTTTCTCCTGCTCCAGAAGTTCACTTCGTGTCGTATGTATTTGTTTTATTTTTGGTTGCCCGTGGATTGTATACGGAGACTAATTTATGTTGCCGCCCGTAGGGCATAGATTAGTCCAAATCTGTATATCTTAGATTTGGGTTTGGTTTGATTTAAGGATCGTTGATCTGTTTTGAGATCAAGATCGACTTAAATTTTTTTTAAGGATACGTTAGTCCAATTTAAGACTAAGATCTACTTAACAGGGTTTTAGGATCATTCAGATCCAATAAAAGAGCATTTGGGCTCTATTGTATTAGTTTAAGTACGTTCCGTTGTTAATTTAAAGACGTTTCGGTCCGTGGATCACCATTTTTGAGGTGAGCGTTTAGTTTTACGGATGTTTCGATCCGTAGTAGTTTGAGAACGTTATGGTCCGTAGATCACCATTTTTGAGGTGAAGGTTTAGTTTACAGACGTTTCGGTCCGTAGTAGTTTGAGAACGTTACGGTCCGTAGAGTTTAGTTTAAGGACGTTATGGTCCGTAGATCGCCATTTTGGAGGTGAGGGTTTAGTTTAAGGACGTTTCGGTCCGTAGTAGTTTGAGTACGTTACGATTCGTAGATCACCATTTTTGAGGTGAGGATTTATTTTAAGGACGTTTTAATCCGTAGTAGTTTGAGAACGTTACGGTCCGTAGAGTTTAGTTTAAGGACGTTACGGTCCGTAGATCACCATTTTGGAGGTGAGGGTTTAGTTTAAGGACGTTTAGGTCCGTAGTAGTTTGAGGACGTTACGGTCTGTAGATCACCATTTTTGAAGTGAGGGTTTAGTTTAAGGACATTTCGGTCCGTGGTAGTTTGAGGACGTTACGGTCCGTAGAGTTTAGTTTAAGGACGTTACGGTCCGTAGTAGTTTGAGAATGTTGCGGTCCTTAGAGTTTGGTTTAAGGACGTTACGGTCCGTAGAGTTTGTTTTAAGGAAGTTACGGTCCGTAGATCATCTTACGCGCACGTGTATTTGTTACATGTCGGGATGAGCAACGATGATACGGGAGACACCTAGCTTGGGGTGTGGTTTGATCTGGGGTGTGCACGTCAGTTTAGGAAGTGCACCGAAGAGCTGTTGGTTGTCGGGACCCGCCACCTCTCTGAAGACGTTGAAGAATTACAATGACATGTATCAGAGGTGTAGAGAAATGTACCCTTGAACCAATTCCTGTATTTGATGGAGAAGATCATGGTGAATTATCTAAGAATCAATAGTCAGTTTGGAGACTAAGATTATCTTGGGAGATGTGGGATGAACATCATTTTGGATATCATCAGTTGACAAACCGTTAGTCATGCCAGGGATTAAGACCAACTTGGGGGAATGATGAGCACAGAGGGGTCTTGACTCTCTTAGTCAGGTTGGACTAGGTCTGAATCTCTACAATTACCCAACAATGTTAATGTGCTGAGATATACCGTGCTCATGTGCGTTTCATGCGGGCACTGAAATAGTGTTAAACACAAAATTTCTGTGGCGCTCACGTGGTGCACGTGAGGTACTCAATTATGGGCGCTGTCCATTTATTTCCCTTTTTTTAATAAGTGATGAACGCTTGGTTCTTGTGGCGCTCACGCGTGAAACACGTGGGGCGCCCCAAATTTGGGCTCTTCCTTTTGGCTTTATTGCCTCTCCCTTCATGTAAATGCTAAGCACTTAGTACCCATAGCGCTCACATGTAAAACACGTGAGACACGTCAAATAGGGCAATGCTATTTTATTTTCCCTTTCTTTTACAGAAGTGCTAAGCACTTGATTGAGGGTAGCGTGCAAAACACGTGACTGTCTTAACACGTGATGCAGTCTCAGCCGTTTTCTTTTTGCTCATTAGAAACACTCACGTGGAGAACACGTGAATTCTAGTTAAACATTATAATGAATCACCAGGCTATTTTTCTGTGGTTCTTAGGAATCAAGTTCTCCTTTTGCTTTTTTGCAAGAATTAAATTCTTCTTACAGGGTTAAACTCTAGTTTTTTAGAGGAATTAAATTCCCATATGTGTTTTTTTTGTAAGAGTTAAACTCTTTGAACTCAGTTCTTTCTCCTAGACTTTGAATCTGCATGACAGAATCTCCCCGATGAGAATTAAATTCTCAACTTGTGGGGAGATCTGCTTCTGCAGATCTCAACCAGAGGAAGAACTAAGTTCTTATATGAAGGATTAAACACTTAGAGAGGCGAAGGAGAGATAAAATGGTCTCTGTGTTTTCTCTTTACCTAGGGTTTTTTAGGAGGGGGTTCTTCTTCTTTAAGAGAATTAAATTCTCTCTGTATTCTTCTTCCCCTCGCTCCCTGTGTGTTCCTTTCCTTCTCTCCTTGCTCCTATTTATATGAGAAGAAAAAGAATAAATTTGTTAAGAAAATCCTTGATTGAGAGATCATGATTGGTTACATATTCAATCCAATTGATCTGGTGAATTTTATTCACCGTTGGATTTTTAATCCAAAGGTTCTCTGTTTTAACAGAAAAAATTTCTTTTTTTTTACTAGATTAGGAAATATTTTCCTAAGATATATTTTTATTCTATCATATGAATATCTTGTTAGTTTAACAAGATTAGGAAAATATTTTCCTACGATAGAATTTTACTCTATCAAATGATCAGAGAAGATCTTTCTAGTTTGAGGAAAATCAGGAAAATATTTTCCACATAGAATTTAATTCTATCAGATGGTTTAATTGGTTATATTTCATCACCATTGGATTTTAAATCCAAAATTCTCTGTTAGAGAGAGATCTTTCCATATTAGAAAGATCAGGAAAAATATTTCCCAAATAGAATTTAATTTTAATTGGAGCATTTTAAATTGTGACGCTCATATGCTTTGCATACGAGTAGCAAGAGAACTCACGTGTTTAACACGTGACCCCTAGTGTGGGTTTTAGCCTGTTTATTTTCAGCATTCATATGCTTTACATATGAGCGCTTACGTGTTTAGCACGTGAGGCCTGTTTGGCTATTAGTTGTTTGTTTTCAGCGCTCATATGCTTTGCATATGAGCGTCCACGTGTTTGACATGTGAGACCAAATTTTGAGGACTCCCCCCTTTTTTATAAGGGAACAAGTAGCTTTTAGTCAAAAAATTTGGCGGGAACAATATTATTATTGTTTGCCGTGATTCCGGGCGTGAACAGAATAATCATTGTTTATTGTAACGTGGTCTCGTGGGGGAATGAACGGGTTATATTGTGTCGTGGTCCCGTGGAGGTTTGAACGGAATATATACTGTTGAGTTACAATAAGGATTACATTAATTGATTTCAAAGACTTGTGGAATAGATAACCTAGAAGCACAGACTTTAGGATACACATCACATACATATAGCTCACTATTTATACCTGTGTTTATTATTTACATTCTTGTTTAATCATATCATCCTATCCTGATTATTACTATTATTTTGATATTTATGACGCACTGACGTCTGGGTTTTGCATGGCCCAGTTCCTCTGACATAATCGCAGGCAGATCAGGAGTACTTTAGCAAGCAAGCCAAGCAATGAAGAGCTAGACGTTTAGTTTAAAGATGCTTAGTTTCTTTTATTTCCGTAGTTTTATTTTTATCGATATGTGCCCATAAGGGACATGATTCAGAGATTGTTTTTATTTGGATCTTGAATTGTTTCCGCTATATGCATTTCTTGAATTTATTTATTGTGGCAGATGGACATGTGTTAGCTATATTTTATTTTACTGTTCTTGATATCCGATTGAAAGCCGTAATGTGACTATGGAGGGATGATTCCTAACCATAGGTAGCATGGTTGGCTCTGTCGCGTTCCGTGTTTACGTATTTTGGGAAGCGGGGCGTGACAACATCTCCAGTGCTGAAAGTCTATCAAGTAAACCAAATGATTCACCAATTGAAGAAAGCATGTTTGATGAGTTGTGAGATTACGTAGTGTTTGATTTACCTAATTGTGAAGGGTCTCTTTCAAGTGAAACCAATTCCATTCCCTTTGATCTCTACATCTCCAATCTACAAAACCAACCGAGTGCGATTTGTGATCCACTGATTGAAAACTATGCTTTTGATGAGATGTCTGAGAAATTTCAGTTTAACTTGATTGAAGTTGTCGAAATTAGGGATAATATTGATGATGAACCTACAGTCTTGGATGAGTTTTTCTCACAAATTTAACACTTTCCTTCCGATCCGTGTGGGCATCATACCGAACCGTTAACTGTTTTTTCTGAACCCCATTTGCTTCTTAATATTATTGATGATAATTTGAATGAATGCATTGATGATCTTGATTTTGAGGAGAATCTTGAGAATATCTTTAGGGATGAACTCGTTTTATTGGATGAGTCGGATTTTCCGATTCATCGTGTCCCTTCCATTGAATGTGAATATCCTCCTGAACGTTTAACCACTACCATTCCTCAATTTCCTCCCCTATCTTTTCCATTGTTTCCAAACTGCAAGAGAACTTATCAGTCTCATCTGGTTCACCAAGTTCGGTCGGCCTATATTTTTTTACGAATCTTGATAGGTTTGACCCAATTTCTCACAGTATTAATAAATTAGTACGGTTAGCAAATTTCAGTTTCAAATCATTACAGACTGTATAAATTTATTCAATCGATTTTCAACCTCAGATTCGTGCTCCATTTCTTTCTCCTTTTCTTTCATCTTCTCATTTCCATCTACCGAGACCATATCTCACTTTCATGCATCCACAATTTCGTGTATCCTTCATTTCCTTCCTCTATGCTTCCTTTCACTAACCCTGGTCGCATCACGATAAAATATTTGAATGGTTGGTATTATCTTTTGGTCTGTGTAAGACCTTCTATAGTTTGATGATGTTCCCTCCCTCTAATTTTGAACTTCAACACTTAACAGTGGAAACACTGTTTCACTTCAGTTTAGGGAGGCCTTTTTATGTGTGTGTGTGTGTGTGTGTGTATAAGGGAATTAACAAATTTTGACCCCTCAACAATTTTGACTCTCTTTGTGTGGTATGACAGTGAGGACACTATCAAGTATAAATTTGGGGGTGTGCTTGGTAAGTATTTCTATCTTTGCATTTATTTGTATATTCTGCATTTGCATACATATTTGAAAAACCCATAAAAATCAGAATAATTTTCAAAAACTTAAAAATTTTGTCGTCAAGTTAGCTAGTGGGAAAAATTAGATTCGAAATTCCGACGGTTTAGTTTGATAAGATAGAAAAAACTAAATCCTATTTTTAGATATTGAAAACCCGAAAGATAACATTCCTTTGAGTTTAACCGTAGCTAATATACGTCTTTGCATTACACTATACGTGTCGTGGATTTTGAAAATTAAATGACAAGTTTGATATGTCTTAAAACTTTTAAAATTGATAAACCTTTTTTTAGGATCATACAGGTTTTGCTGAGATAGGTAATATTAAGATTAGTTTATAAAGTGAAGTGGATATGAAAGAATATTATTGAGGTTTTAATGGAAGCTATGTCTAAAAAATAACTCATCTGGAACTTGATTGGAGTGATTACACATCTTATCTACACAAACACGTCTTTTATCTTTAAAAATTTGAACCACTGGGTATATCTCCGTTTGCATTGAATTGTTATAATTTTCACGCCAAAATGAGTCTTTTTTGTTTTAGGTCCTTGGTGACTTAGGCAATTAAATCCACTGGAGTGTTTCTATACCTGATGCCTTAAACCAACAGGTTTGGATGCATTGGCCCAAAACTCACTGAGAAATCTAGAAAGTCTAATTTAAAACAAAGTCAAGTAAGTGTTCTCTCCGAGTTAAAATTGCTCATGATTCTTTGTGTGAGAATAATCTTGGCTAAATATGAGTTTCTATAAAAAAAAATATTGCAATGGAGATATGAAGGTTTTACTCGATGATAAAGAGTATTGCACGTTCACGAAAGTGTGTATGAACGAAAACAAGTAAAAAGTGGAGTGACGAATAAGACGTGGTTTTCTGTTAAAAATGATAAAAATTCTGAATTTGAAACCAAGCTGGAGAACAAAATTTGAGAAAAGCTTAATTCTTTATAAACTCGTGTGATCCTTTTGAAGGTTATCCCGGTCCGTATTTGGTGACATTATGACTATAATCGAAGTTTTTGAAACGTAACGACGCTATTTGCGCTGCACGTAAAGACATAGAGGATCTTATATTAAATAAGAAGTGAGGTATGAAAAATAAGGGTTCGATATTTCTAACTTGGGGCGAGAGAATTTCTAACTTAGATACTGTACCATAAGGTTAGAATCGACCGTGTTTTCACAAACCTGACTTGATGAGATTTTGTAGGTGTAATCCACTGAAGACCCTCAGGAGAAAAAAAAACTCCTCCTAGTAGGGACACCTAGAGATTTAACGGCTTGTTGCACGGGCTCAGTGCAATCGCGTTACCTGCGAAAGTGAGGTTAAGATTTTATTTTGCTCAGGACGAGTAAAAGATAAGTTTGGGGCATTTGTTCATAACGAAAAACTGTATTTTAATACCGCTCATTCATTATTATTTTTGTGAATATCGGTACTATTAACCCGTGTCTGCTCAATAAGTATAGAATACATGTATTCATGACAAAACACTGGAAACACACTCGAAATGTACGAATACGATATTTGGGAGCCGATACTGCAATCAGGACAGAGAACCGATCAATATTCAAGAGTTTTTGCAACAATTCAAGGGTACAACTTATTTTATCCAAAATGGTCCAACATGATATAAGTTGTACAAGTGTGAACTCACATTTTGGGTGCATGAACCAGCAATGATATGGTGTGAATGATTTTTATGCAAGTGGGCAAGTGTATTGAGTAAGTGGGTATAGGTGATGGGTGAAGAGATAAAGTTGTGAGGTGATGTGTTTAAAACTAGACAATTTCTCTTCAAATCTACAGATTAAAACCTAAGTTGATATAAAAGAATCAAATAATACCAGAAAGATGGTGGAGAAGTCAAGAAATCACCACAAGAGGATGGGACCCACCAGCCGCCTGTTAACCGCCAAAATGCCAAAACCAGCGGCCCCACTTGCACATCTTGGCTCCAAATTTCTTCTGGGAACTTCTCTATGTTACATCATCTCATTTTTATTCTATTTTTGTTGATGAAGTGCCTATAAATACCATAACATAGAGAGGGCTTTGGAGGCTACTTTAGTCTACTTTCTTTACCTAGTTCATTCAATATTTTGTAATTTTGTTCAAGTTCTTTGTACACAGTAGATAGGTTGAGTTGAGTTCTTTGCTTTTATCTAACCTTGCAAGCTCTTAACTGAGCTTGCAAGGTTAGATTTTAGTATTTTGAATTCATTATCTTGTACTTGTTATTTGAACTTTAATGAAGCCTTCAATTTGATGCACTTTGGTTCCTAGTATCTCTTACTTTTATTTACTTGCAATATTTCTTTTGATGTTCTTTACTTATCTTGTAATGATTATTATGATGTATTATTCTTTCTTGTGTTTTATTTTCATTTTTTGTGATGGTTTGTGAGTAGTTCCTTCTTATTAGGGAATGAGGAGGGTGTGTTTAAGTTAGGTTTTTCTTTACATTTTCTGTAATGACCCTAAAAATCCTATACACTTTTATTGATCCAATGTTAATAAAAGAGTGTATTTGTTATGCCCCACTCCCAATACAGAGAGTATTGTTCGCTCTGGCCGAAGCCGCACGGTTTTTTCCTTTGGGGCGAACCGGATCCGACCAGGGGCCACTTCCCAGGAGGTCACCCATCCCAGAACATCCCTGGCTCGAGCATGCTTAACTACGGAGTTCTCAAGCTCCTGTAGTGCCGGTTCACTTAAAAGGCGCCTCTGTATTGACGAGCGGTATCATTCCATTTATAGTACAGATCTGTCCTCTTTCAGAATGTATTCCGAAAATCCCCCATTGTTTTACAGTGGGTCCCCATGCTTATCTGGTATAAATGGGTATACCGGATAATACCTGGGGTATTATATTCTCCCCCACTTAGAACAATGGTTCTTCCTCGAACCACAGATCTACTATTGAGGAACCAGCTCTGATACCATTTTGTCACGCCCCACTCCCAATACAGAGAGTATTGTTCGTTCTGGCCTAAACCGCATAGTTTTATCCTTCAGGGCGAACCGGACCCGACCAGGGACCACTTCCCAGGAGGTCACCCATCCCAGAACTTCCCTGACTTGAGAACGCTTAACTACGGAGTTCTCAAGCTCCTGTAGTGCCGGTTCACTTAACAGGCGCATATGTATTGACGAGCGGTATCATTCCATTTATAGTACAGATCTGTCCTCTTTCGGAATGTATTCTGAATATTCCACATTGTTTTACAGTGGGTCCCCATGCTTATCTGGTATAAATGGGTATACCGGATAATACCTGGGGTATTACAGTATTTCTGTCCTGGTTTCGAGCTATGAGTTATTTTTGATAACTTATGTACAAGAAATTCCTTATAGCTCACTGGTTAAGCCTCTACACTGCTGTCCCATAATTTGCAATTTCGAATCCCATCAGTTCTAATTATTTTAAATATTTTTCTTTTTAATTTTTTTCGGAAGCCCAAGAGTTGCACGCGCATTACATAGAGAAATGAAGAGTTGCAAATAAATCAAAAAATAAAAACGAGACATAAATAACCAAATGAAGGCGCTGCACGAATCCCGAGACAACACTCTCTGTTTCGATCGATGGTTTCCTTGTTTTGATCGCTACCGGCGGGTGGAATAGCCCCAAATCCCCCCATTTTTTGCCTGTGCATCCCTTCAGCTCCCTACTACTCCTTTTTTCTATTTGATTTTCCTACAATTAACCAGAGAACTCCAGACCCTTCATCTACCCCTTTACCCTCACTTTTAATATATTCTATTACCTTTTTAATTTCCTCTACACCTATATTTTCCTCTATAAATACCAAGTTTATTCCTAAGTTCTTCTCACAAAGCTATACTAAAATTGTTCCTCTCAAATACCTTTAAGTTCATCTCTTTCAAGATCAAGGTGAAAACAAACTCTCGGATTCGAAACACTCAAAAATCCTTCCAAGATTCCTGCACTGCTACACAAATTGCGTAGGGGACGTCAGTAGATCAAGTATATCCTCTTAGTCGCAATCTCGATCTCGGTTCTACAAACCAAGGCCTCGACTCTTCTTTCTCGTTCGTATGAGTACGAAATCGTAATTGTAAGTCTCTATCCCTACATCCTTCCTCTTTTCTCTCCTACACCTAGATTTGTAATTCCCAATCATCTTGACTCATCTGTTTGTTGCCCTTTTTCACATCATCATCAAAATACGACTTTTGGTGGCTAACTTCATTTTAAATTTATTGTCGTAAAACTTTAAATTATCCATTATAATTGCATGTTAATATTAATAATGAATTTCACTTACCAACTGTTTACCGCCGAAAACGGGAGACGGAACCGCGTAGGTCGTCTTGCCTGAATTTGGGGGCATATGCTATTTGGTTTTATCCGTCCATCTCTCCGAAGATGCCAAATTGATTTATTACACCGTATATCAGAGGTCTGGACGGATGCGGCCGTTGTAGCAGATTTCGTCAGATTCCCCCTCATTTGTGAAGGGTTTTTGATTGTAGGGACGCTCTTCCCTGCAGGCGCAAGCCCCTGTAGTTAATTACGTTACCGCATCGCGATAACCCCTTTCTCTGGATCCAGAAGTTCACTTCGTGTCTTGTGTGTTTATTTTATTTTTGGTTGCCCGTGAATTGTACACGGAGACTAATTTATGTTGTCGCCCATAGGACATGGATTAGTCCAAATCCGCATATTCTTAGATTTGGGTTTAGGTTGGTTTAAGGATCGTTAATCTCGTTTGAGATTAAGATCAACTTAAATGTTTGTTGAGGATACTTTAGTCTAATTTTAGACTAAGATCTACTCAACAGGATTTTGGGATCGTTCAGACCCAACAAAAGAGTATTTGGGCTCCATTGTTTTAGTTTAAGGACGTTACGGTCCGTTACTAGTTTAAGGACGTTGCGGTCCGTTGTAGTTTAAGGACGTTTCGGTCCATAGCTAGTTTAAGGACGTTGCGGTCCGTTGTAGTTTAAGGATGTTGCAGTCCGTATTGGGATGTGCCCGTCAATTTAGGAGGGCACCAAAGAGTTGTTGGTTATCGGGACCCACCACCTCTCTGAAGACGCTGAAGAATTACAACGACATCTATCAGAGGTGTGAAGAGATGTACCCTTGAACCAATGTCCGTTGGAAGATCAGTAGTCATGTTTGGGACTAAGACCAATTTGGAAAATGATGAGCACATAGGCTCGGTTGATCTGAATTAGGGATTTTTGGTCAACTTGGACTCAGCCCACTCAGTCTTTGAATAAAGTGTTAAACACTTGCTTGGGCTCAGTCCCTTTTTTGTGAAAACAATGCTTGGCATTGATATGGGTTCTGAAGCTCACCCTTTACTTTACTTTTCACCCTTTTTTTCTTTATGGAGTGTTATACACTCTTTATGGCGCCCACGTGCGGAGCACGTGAGGCGCTTGGCGCTGATCGCCAACCACTGAGTGCTAGGCACTCTTTATTGAGCAGCGCCCACGTGATGGGCACGTGAGGCGCTTGGCACTGAGCGCCGACCATTGAGTGCTAAGCACATTTTATTGAGCAGCACCCACGTGAGGAGCACATGAGGCGCTTGGCGCTGAGCGCCAACCATTGAGTGCTATGCACTCTTTATTGAGCAGCGCCAATGTGTGAGGCGCTTGGCGCTAGGTTTTCTTCGTGTATTCTGTTATGAAGAGTTCAATTCTTTGTTCTTTTCTGGATCTTTGATCCCCAAGAACAAGTTCATCCCCATGTGAATTAAATTCTCATTTGTAGGAGACTTGTCTCATGGATTTCAGATCCAGGGAAAGAACTAAGTTCTTTATAAGGGTTAGACCCTTGGATATGCAGATGAGATGCTCTGATCTCTATTATTATTTTTATTTATCTCGAAGAGAGATATTCTTCTTTCTTCCCTCTTAAAGCTTTCTTCTTACTTGCTCTAAAGCTTATGGGAGGTTTCTCCGTACAAGACTTGAAGTCTTGGGTCCTTTATATAGTAGAGGAAAGTTTGTTGATTTAGTTAAAGAAATCTCTCATCAGGAGATCTTTAATTGATTTGGGTATTTTATCCACCGTTGGATCTTTGATCCAAGGACTTCTGTTTTACAGAAGATGTCTTTCTTGTTTTTAACAAGATTAGGGAAATATTAAAAACCAAGAGTGAAAAGCTGGTTCAGAAGAAAGTCTAGTGGGGTTTTCCCAAACAAAATTTATTCTGCAGATAAGTGATTTTTAATCACCATTGGATTTTTAATCCAACGGTACTCTGTTTTACAAAGTGTAATCTTTCTTGTTTAGAAAGATTTGAGAAATATTTCCTCAGCAGAATTTAATTCTGCACTTTGATGATTTATCACCTCCGTTGGATCTTTGATCTAACGGCTCTGTTTAGCAGAGAGCTTTTAGTTCTGGCGCTGCGCCCTCGTGCGAGGCACGGGAGGTGCTGCCTCAGAGCTTTTAACTATTGGCGCTGACGCCCTCATGCAAGGTACGTGAGGCGCTGCCTCATAGTTTTTAACTTTTGGCGCTGCCTTTCAAATTTTGAACAGAGTTTTGCTCTTTTATTGGGGAGACACCAACACATTACATGCCATACTTCACCTTCATATCATATGAATTTAAAATGAATTTGTTAAAGCCACCCTAAAATGCATGTATGCCAAAATACCATGAACTTTAAAAGTGGTTTTTTTTATCGATATCTAGAAATATATACCTCTAGAAAACTCATGGGGTAATGAACTACCACATCACATACACTATGGTTTCATAGCTAGAGCTTTTAAATATAGGTTTTATTTAAAGAATATGTTTTACATTAAAATACCACACTTGTTTTCAAAACGGGTTTCCTTTAAATTGATATTTTGAATCCTTGGCAACAACCCTCGTTAGGGGACCCGCTAATGGATGGTGCGGATTATCGCACATCCTTAAGATTGTAGATCAAGATGAAGAAATTCTCACGGAGTATTCGGTTTCGAAAGGAAATAAAAATACGGTTTTTAAGAAATACGACTTTTCTAAACGAAACTAAATTTTGAAAAATTATATAAAACTATGAATCCGTATGTTCAATAAAAAACATATTATGAAACTATATTTTTAAAATGAAAGATTAGAGTTTTTAATAAAATACCATCAAGTTTCCAAAAGAGCTAGTTTTCATAAAAATACCATAGAGTTTTAAAAGCTAGGTTTTTATCACTAAAACACCTCAACAATTAAAATACATGTTCATAAAAACTCTAAATGTTACAAATCACCCTTGAGATTTATTTTTAAACAATATTAGTATATTTTTCATAAAACCCAATACAATATAAACAATCTATAATAAGGACTCTAGACTAATATAGGCTTAAGCGGTATCATTTCGCTTGAGCCTCGGAAAGCCGGAGAAAGTGAGTGCTTGCCTATTCAGATTGGACAAGTTTAACGGAGTTATCAATAGCAATTATCTTGGAAAAAGACTCAAATCCTGTCGTCCATGTGCAACAGTTGCCCGATAACTCCTGAACTTAAGAAATTCAAGAGCTAAATTCTTTCATAAGATAGTTACTTTAACCTGAATACAAACTCAACCAGGATCCAAATTTTAACATAAACTTGAACCCTTGATCATGAATCAGAACACTTAAACTTGAATATCCCAAAACTTGAATACTAGAATACTATGACTTGACATGAACTTAAAATGAATACCAGAACACAATGGTTGCTATTGAAACTGACTTGACTCGAGCCATGAATACAACTTGATATGAATACATGAACACTTGACACGAATACTTGACATTGACATGAGCTCAATCTTGCAACTTAATGTATTCATGGATGTTGGGGTCGAAAATTGCACCCTGGTTGACCAAGTCAAAATCAAAGTCAACCCCAAGCAAGCGGGCCCAAGCCCAGATGAAGTGGGCCCATGCCCAAGTCGAGCCCCGCGGCCGGCCTCCCCCATGCCAAAATAAAAATCATGTAATAAATAATTTTGATATAATTTTTATGGGCATAAAGCCAAATTTTTGTAATGCCCATGGCTCATGTGCAAAAGAAATGAGCACATGGGACATGGGATGGGCAAAATGCCATTTTGTAAAACCCAAGGGGCTATATGTAAATGTGTAAGCCTATATAAAGCAACATGATGATGAATAAAAAAAGAACTTTTCATTCTCTCAAAACTAGGGTTTGTGTGCCTCCTTCCCCTTTTTCAAGGGTCTAAAACCCTCTTCCTCTTTGGAATTAAATTAAGAGTTTAACTCTTCCTTTTCTAAAAAAGAAGTAGTTTTTCACCACAAAACCCACAAAGGGGGGCTCAGATCTCCCATCAAATCTCTGAAAGGGGAGATTTCGAATCTCACTCCTCTTTTTCCCTTAAGATCCGGTCAATCGAGAGAAAGAAGAAGGAGACCCATCTCCAAAAATCCCACGTTGGGAGGATCCAAGGCTTAAAAGAAGAGCCAAACATTCCTAGGAGTTTAACTCCTTTCTAGATCTGTAGGAGTTTAACTCCATAAATTAAATTTCTGTTAGGAGTTCAACTCCAAAACCCCTTATGAGTTCAACTCCCCAACCTAGGGGCTAAGCCCCTTTCCGCTAGTGTTTCCAGTGGTCACGTGTCGCGCACGTGACCCGCTGGCGCCCAGCGGTCGTGTACCGCGCACGTGACCTACTAGCGCCCAGCGGTCACGTGCCTCGCACATGACCCGCGGGCGCCCAGTGCGCGCGCACTCCTCCCATGTGACCCTCGGGCGCCGGGCGCCTACACGCCAGGCATGGGACCCGCGGGCGCCGAGCGCCCACGCACCAGGCACACGACCCATGGCGCCAAGCGCCGGGCACGCGCCCGCGCGCCGGGCACACGCCCACGCGCCGAGCATGTGACCCGTAGGCACCATGCACCCATGTACCACGCACGCATCTTTAAGACGCTTCCCTCCCCCACATTTTTCATGCACTCCACATCAAAACACGTCCCCCGTTAGGAAATTTTTTTCTAACGAGACGCTGCCTTACACCCCACAAGGGGGCTGCTAGCCCCCTTGACCCCCAGCCCGCTATCCGGATAGCGGGACCCCCGTAAAAACTCTGCGGGGCCCCCGATATATCCAAAACCCCTTTCAAAACACAACACACGCACACTGCACATTGAGTTCGCACGATCAGCTTGACCCGTCAATCGGAGGTTCTCTCGCTCCAAAAGCGAGGGGTAATTAACGGCAGTTTAGTCTGCGGCTGCAGGAGATTCGGATTCCCACAATCAATAAACCCTAGCCTACCCTAAGCGAGGGGAATCTGTAATGCGCCTGACAAGCGCGCGCGTATTCCCATCTCAATGGGGTGACGAAAAACACCCTACAATGGATTCGTGCAAGGCTTGTAATTTTAATTATAATCTAGAATACACGGGGTGTTGGGGTAGTCCAACTGTGGATCCAATGAAATATCAGGAGTCCCCCTAGATCGTGAATCTATATCTACTAACACAAGCAAGCTATCATGAGGACCCGTGTTTCCTTACTCCTGGATTATTGTCTGTTGAGTTTGGAATACTTCAACACTAGGTTGAAGTCCTGTTACTAATATTTGATTCAGGCCCGTGGTTCCTTACCCCTGGATTACAGCCTGTTGGGTTCGAGAACACTCTTGAGATTGGTTGAAATTTACCCTTGAACTTACGTTAAATTAGTTTACCCATGTAGAGACATTTTAGGACACTTACAAGCACTTCATGTTCACTATATTTATACTACACGGCCATGCTATACTATTTTCATGTTACTTTGCCATGATATATAGAACTGCATGTTAAATAGAATTGCCATGCTTATATTAAATACCATATCTCATAGTCCATTGCTTCATGATATCCAGTTTTCTTTATCATTATACTTTTATACTTCACACCCTTTTTTTGGGGATTTACCGAGCGAAAATTCGCTGACGGGCATTCCACCCACCTTTGTTTCTTGGAATGTTCATCAGATATTGTGGAGACTGAGGAGGAGCACGATCAGATCGCGACTCAGGCCTAGACAAGTTATCCTTTTCTTTTAGTTTATATATGCCACCTGTTTAGGCATTTCTTTTCTTGTATTTTCTTGCAGTTGAACTCATGTATTGTAAATGTATTAAGTTGAATGTAAATAAAATTATTGAAGTTTAAATCTCAGGTTAATTTCTTAACATTTTATATTGCCCAATTACGCTTAGCGTATTTATTCTGGGAAATGACCTTCTCGAAATAAATACGTCACGGGCTTCATCACGTACCTGTTTCCGTCTTTTGGGAAGCGGGGTGTGACATTTTCCTTTGCCCGATACCTTGCCTATTAAACTCCGACCAAAACTCATGCAAGTGCTCCGTTAGGCACTCTATCTTATCACGATAGCGCTGATTCCTAATTGTGACTAGTTGAATTTGGATTGGCCGGAGATAAGGGTTAAGAGAGAAGAATGGAAGGACAAGGGTCAATAAGTCGGATTTCATGCACAATCGCAGATACCGTACTTAAGCACCCTAATCCGCGTTGTTGCCGATTACCCTAGCATCAATAATCAAGTAAGGCATAAATGAACATATACGGATTCTCCTAACTTAAACTAATCCAACTCTATCCCTAACAAGCGTTTGTTTGAATATATATAACACTTAGGTTAGAATCGAACACTTTCGGACCTTTTGACTTAACTCGTGAAAAAAAGAATTAAAAACGTACCATTTTCCTGCGGATGACCCGTACTCATCTCGTCTAGCTACACGCGACGCCGTCTTGATTGCGGTATCTTAAAACTTAGTATGATATAGCAAATCTCATTCAATCAGCTAGCTCCCATTTGAGGATGCTTTATATATATATATATATATATATATATATATATATATATATATATATATATATATTATGCTTGTTTTACTCAAAATTTACAAAAGAGGTGTCGTCCGATTTTTAAATGACGAACATGTTTTTAAATCAAACTTTACTTATACTTTAAAACCAAACTTGATTTCAATATATAAACCCCTTTTCTAAATTACACCTTCACTAATTTCTAAAATGGTTTAGATTCCTAGTTTTTGGCTTACTTAGATTACGGTGGGGTCCTATAGACTTCACGTGATTCAAGTTCTAGTCACATGCCATTTTCGAGTCGTGACAAATTTGGTATCAGAGTGTTAGGTTTAACCTTTGTTCGAGTCTAGATTTGACTATGTGGAGTCAAGGGCGTATATTTCAGAACCTAGGCTTATCCTTATAGAACTTAGAATTGACTTTGGGAGTATTAGACCCAAAATTTTGTAGGTTGACCTTGGTATGATGGAGTAGGTACTAAGTAAAGTGATGTACCGTACGTATATTCCACGGCATATTTACAATACGATACTCCGCTTAAGTAACCTTAGGATATATCTTGAGATCCTTTCTTCTATTCATTTCAGTTGATCTATCCTCATCGATTCTTGTTGCTTGTTCCAGTCATCATGTCTACGCGAGCCAAGAGAGCTACGGCTAGAGACAAGGTCAGGGGAGGTTTGTTTGAGACGAGAACTGACCAGGGTGGTATCCCGGTGACACGGGAACAAATTGATCATCTTTTTGTTGATAGGGTTTCTCGTTTTGAGATGGGTGTTCGGGATCTGCACCAGATGTCGGGTCTTTGCTTGAGGCTAGCTGGACTGAGCGGCCTGATGTCGTTCAGCCTACTTCAGAGGTCGTTGTGCTGCCTACCATTCAGACGGTCATACCAGCTCTTGATGAGACTATCAAGGTATCGCTCCTAGAGTTTATGAAGTTGAATCCACCTGTGTTTACGGGTATGGATGTGGCAGAGGATCCTCATTCATTCCTGGCTAGGATGGCTTGTATATTCCGTTCGATGAGATACTCTGATACAAGATCAGTAGAGTTGGCTAGCTTTCGTTTGTAGGGACTTGCTCAGACCCGGTGTGAGTCGATCGAGAGAGGCTGAGTAGTAGGCCTCCCTCCGATGACTTGGGACGAGTTCCCGAAGGTCTTCCTAGCTATATTTCTTCCGCAGAGCGTTAGAGATTCCGTAGCCCATAGTTTCGAGTCTTTGCATAAGACTCTGGATATGACCATAGCCGAGTATGATTTGCAGTTCACACAGCTATCGCGATATGCTCCTTATTTTGTCGATACTGAAGAGAAGCAGATTAAGAGATTCTTACGAGGTCTCGATGCACAATTGTTCCTCTCCGTTGGCGCCCAGCGTTTTGATATGTACGCAAAGGCTTTAGATGCAGCCTTACTTATTGAGAAACATCTTAATGAGATTGCAGCTGCTCCGGAACAGAAGCAGGTTCATTTTGATGCTCCAGTTTTCGGGTAGTTCGGCAGAGAAGATATAGGCAGAGGCCATGGCGAGTTCTTTCAGAGATACGGTAGAGATAGAGAATGGACCCAGGGCTAGATGTATTGCTCGTATCCAGAGGTCCAGGGGCCGCTGTGAGCGTGGTACAAATGAGGGAGGCCAGGTCAGTTTGCCAGAAGTTATACCGTGAGACGTCAGGATGGGACTGCTTCCGTCGCTACTCCTCACCAGGAAGTTGCACCGAGAGGTCATGGATTTGGTGGTCCTGTACCAAGAGGACGAGGACCCAAAGGCAGAGAATGCCAGACCGTGGACAGAAGGCAAGTGGGAGTTTTTGCTCTGCCGGATTTGGGTGCTCTCACACCTACCGACGTTAAAGGAGGTATATTTCAATGTCAATTGATTTGATTAGTATTTTTATGATCTGAGTATCACACTTTCGACATTGAAGAAGGAATACTTCGATGTCGGTTGTTTTGACTCTTTTGTTTTGATGATTGATGTTTTCGTGCATATTAGATGCACATGTTATTTTTGTGCACACTAGATGAACTTGATATCGTTTTCGTGCACATTAGATGCAAATGTTGTTTTCTTGCACAGCAGTTGCACTTGATTGATGTTTTCTGCACATCAGCTGCACTTAGTGTTTTCGTGCACACTTGATGCGCTTGATTAATGTGGTTACGTGCACTTCGATATACTAGATGTTTTCGTGAACCCAGTTGCACTTGATATTGATTTTTGTGCACCCCGTTGCACTAGATATTTCCATGCCCTCAGTTGCACTTGATGTTGATTTTGTGCACCTTATTGCACTTAATATTGATTTTCATGCACACTCGATGCTCTTGATTTTGTTTTCTTGCACCTGATGTTGATTTCATACACCCCGATACATTTGATGTTGCTTTCATGCACACCCGTTGCACGTGGTTTGGTTTTTGTGCAAAACCGTTGAAGTTGATTTCATTTTCGTGTATTGCACTTGATGATATAGATGATGCTATATATATTATAAATTTGATTATATTTATGTTTGGTCGTGTACTATAGATATTACATTACAGCTATGGCTATGATCATGTACTTGATTTAATCAGTTGATTTTGCACTTTGCACTTTGCATCGCAACTTGTGTGATTCTCTTAGATTTTGCTAGAGTTTCAGTTATTGTGAGTTTCACACTTTTGGTTTTCTGTGCACACATTGCACTATTGTAGTTCTAGCTCGTGTGGGACTTTGGAGTCCTGTTGATTGAGCGGACTAAATGTTTTTAGAAATGAGCCCCATTAATTTGATTGGACAAAATGTTTTAATGATTTGGGGGTTCAATTTAAATTCGGGGACCCAATTTCTTTAAGTGGGGGATATTATAACATTTTGAAAATTTTAAATATTATTTTATAATTTAAATATAGGTATTATGAGCTTTAAGAAAATAATACCAAGTATGGATTTGGGTTTTTCCGGATTGACATCTATGTATATTTATTTTCGGAAATTGGAAAATATAAGATATTTTGAAAATGATAAGTATTTTGCATTTGGGAAATGATATGGTATTTTTGTGCTATTTGTGCTATTGTAGAGACAGAGAACCCATACCCTTACCATACCTTTATCCTCAACCCCTCTCTCCTCTTCCTCTCATAACTCCTATCTCATTTCTCTCCCCCCAAAATATCTCCCATCTTTCTCAAAAATGTCTCCAACTCTCATCACCCTCAAACACCCAAACCCAAACCAAAATTCAAGGTTTTCTTCACAAAAAATCATGGTTAAAGCCAAATTTTGCAACTAAACCCATCATGACTTTAAGTTGAGCCACCGCAACCTTCAAGAATTTCAATTGGACATCTTTAGGGCTTAGATGTTCAGTTTTCATCATTTCAAGTTGTAAGAATCTCTCTTTTATTCAAGCTCTACAAGTTTTGATATATTTGACCATGGAAAAATATAGTTTCTATATTAAAAAGGTTATGGTAAAGATTATGATATTTTAATAAAAATGTCTCTTTATAAAAAAGTATGGCATTTATATGGTATATTAACGAAAACTATCTTTTATTATAAAGGTTATAGTATTTTAATAAAAGAATCTCTTTTATAAAAAGGTAAGGGTATTTTAGTGAAATTATAATTTAAAAACTTCACTTTCGAAATTATAGGTATTGTTAGTATGGTTTAACTTCTTAAAGGAATTTAGTAAAAATCTAGTTTTAGGATTATTACTAATTTTTAAAAGAAAACCCAAGCTTTTAAAAGTTCGTGGTATTTTAATAAAATAATTAGTCTATCAAGTTCGTGGTATTTTAGTAAAAATTATGATTTAGAAAGCTTCGCGGTATTTTAATAAAAATATCACTTAGAAAAGTTTAGGGTATTTTAAGGAAAATGCTATTTTTCCAAACTTCGCACTATTATAATGAAAATATAAATTCTTAGAAGTTGATAGTGTTTTTGTGAAATAGAGATTTTAGTGAAAATATGATTTTCCAAGTTTACCATCAATTTTATTTTTAAAAAATAACCAATATATAAAAATTTATTATGATTTTTCCATGTTTTTAATAATTAGGGAAATTATCGATAACCATTATTTAAAGCCGACGAATAATTATATTTATTCACGTAAAAGTTGTCCCGGTCATGATAGTCGCCTGATGAATTAGTTCCATATATATGTCCAAGCATGAAATGGGGGTTTTCCATTACCCCGTGATTTTATCGTGAAAAATAACCGCTAAAAGTTCATTATTTAATTAGGGTTTAATATCGTTTTTAATCATCATAACCCGTAAAATAGATAATAGAGTTAAAACTCATGGTTAGGTCCTGTAATTTTTTTCAAAGGTGGATATTATCATAATGAAGATAAGAGAGTGTCAAGTGTTGAGAGATCCTATCTGAAACGATCTAGGAAAATGAAAGTCGATGAGCGTCGGGTTGTATGAGAATAAATATATCTTGAAGCCAAAATTATTTAGCCTCTGGGACTGGAACCAATGTGTAGAGGAATCGAGAAGGAAGCTCTAGAATTTTTTTGGGAATTTTGTGCCGAGCAAATACTTTTTGGAATTTTTACAAGTCCAGGAGTATTTATAGGGATTTATGGGATAAAAATCCCTATTATTTTTCCCCGGGCTACAGGAGCCACCCCCACGAGCCGACCGGATCCGCACCGCCCGTGTACGAGATCCAACGACCCTCTTCGGTCGCTCATGACCTGGCACGGGCCCCCGTTCGGAGCTGGCGCTACTGATATAGGCTTTTGGATTTTTGATCTAAGGGTCCAGATCAAAAGCGCCAATATTTTTTTCCTTTTTCTTGAAAAAAGTTTTTGGTGCGATCTGGGCTGTTGGTTGCGAGATCCAATGGTCTAGAATCGTTTTCGTGCATAAAAATAAATAAAAATTCCTTTTCTAATATTTAAAATGTTTTAAAATTAGTTTTTGGCTTTTAAAAATTATTTTAAAATAGCTAAAAATTATTTTAAAATAGCTAAAAATATTAGGAAAATTGGGGAAAATTATAGAAAATATATTTTAATGTCTTCTTCCATTTGTAACCAAATTTGGTCCAAAATGACTCCCTTTTTCAGTTTTAAGAACTTTCCCTTCGATATAATAATTCCGTTTAAATTCTTTACAATTCCCAAAAATTCATAAAAATTCTTAAAAATCATATTAATTCATTTTAATCATGGAAAAATATTTTCAAAGTGTTTTCTATCAATAGATGCAGTAAAATAATTGTTTTGACATCGGAAAAAATTATAAAACGTTTTTATTACGTATCTAGAGTACACGGTCGTTACAATCTATCTTCCTTGAAATAATTTCGTCCTTGTTCCCGCCAAAAATTTTGGCTCAAAATTTGCTGTTCTTTTTATAAAAATAGAGGGCGGCGCCTCACATGCAAAGCACACGAGTACCTGCTGCAGATAGGATTAAATCGTATAGCAGCGCCCACGTGTTAAACACGTGAGCACTCACATGCAAAGCATGTGAGTACCAGCTTCATATAGGATTAAATCCTATGATAGCCCCCATATGTTAAATGCATGAGCACCCACGTGTTAAACACGTAAGTTTTTTTGCCGCATTCTTTTGGCAGCGCTCATATGCAAAGCACGTATGCGCCGCTGCCATATATGTATATGACAACGCTCACGTGATAGCACGTGTGTGCCCCAATTTAAAACGCTCTCATATGATAGAATTAAATTCTATTTGGAAAATATTTTTCCCGATCTTAGTAATATGGAAAGATCTTTCTCTAACAGAGAATATTTGGATTTAAAATCCAATGGTGATAAAATATTACCAATTAAACCATCTGATAGAATTAAATTCTATGTGCGAAATATTTCTCTGATCTTTCTAAAATAAGAAATATCTTCTCTATTAAACAGAATTAAATTCTATGTTAGAAAAATATCTTTCTGATCTTGTTAAACAAACAAGATATTCATATGATAGATTAAAATCTATGTTAGGAAAATATATTCCTAATCTTGTTAAACTAACAAGATATTCATATGATAGAATAAAATTCTATGTTTGGGAAATATTTTCCTAATTTTGTTAAAACAAATAAGAAATTTTCTCTGTTAAATAGAGAGCTTTTGGATTAAAAATCCAACGGTGAATAAAATTCACCGGTTGATTTATAAGATCAATTTGATTGATTATGAAATCAAACATGATCTCTCAATGAGATATTTCCTCCAACAGATTGATTTTTCTTTTCTTTTTAAAAATAAAAGCAAAGAGATTAAATATCAGAAGAGAGATGAGACCCCCGTAAGTTTCTGTAAAAAAATATACAGAAGGTTCTCCACAAGCTTCCACAAAACCATAGAGAATTTAATTTTCAATAAAGAAGAAAGATCGTCTTCCTCCTCAAACCCTTAAGTAAAGAAAAAACAAAATATCAAAATATCTCTTTTACCTATTATATTATATGTAAGGGTTTAACCCTTTAAAAGAACTTAGTTTTTTCTCTGGATCTAAGATCCACAAGATAAGTCTCCCATAAGTTGAGAATTTAATTCTCATCGGGAAGATCTTGTTCCTGAGAATCAAAGATTCAACAGAGAACAACGGAAATAGAAGAAAGGACATGAAGAAGATGGATTTTATACTCCAGAAACTTAGTTCCCTCATAAAACAAGAACTTGGTTCTTAAAGAATCTGATCTCAGATTCTCAAAATAGTGATCTTGGTGATCGTTAATGGTCAAAATACCATTAACAGAAGCTAAGCTTCTTTGAAATTTAAAAGAGAAGCAGAGATTAAATCTCTAAGGAAAAGCGCCTCACGTGAAAGGTACGTGAGCACCCAAAACAGTAGCTCACGCGAAAAGCACTTGAGCATTCAAATGAAACCATGAAGAAAGCGCCTCACGTGAAAAAACGTGAGCGCCCAAGGCCCATGAAGACAACGCCTCACATGATAGCACATGAGCACCAGAAAGCAAGACAGATTAGTGCTTAGCACTATTGTAGCGCCTCACTTGATAGCACGTGAGCACCCAAGAACTCAGCGCCTCATGTGAAACACACGTAAGCGCCTAACAACTCAGTGCCTCACGTGATATTCACGCGAGTGCTACACGACTGAGTGTTTAGCACTGCTGGGTGGTATAGAAACCCAATCTTAGCCCAAATTGGTTAAGTCTGTGAAGCTTAAGCTTCTTCTTAAATCAACTGAGCCTATATGCTCGTGATATCCAATTTGATCTTAGTCCCACATATGACTAATGATCTTTAATCAATAATATCCAAGCTGATTTTAGTCCCATATACGACTAATGATTTCCATCCCATATCTTCTAACTTAATTTTAGTCTCATATAAGAGTAACGATTCTTAGATCCGCCATGATCTTTTCGTTCAAATACGAGTTTGGTTCAAGGGTACATCTTTCCACACCTCTGATATATGTCGTTGTAATTTCTCAACATTTTCAGAAAGGTTGCAGGTCCCAACAACCAACAACTGCTTTTCCTTCGTCCCAAACATAAGAATGTTGGACCGAAACGTCCCTAAACTAATAATGGACTGAAATGTCTTTAAACTAATATGTTTTGCCCTATAGATTGTCTCCATACTGACTACCGTATACTATCCATGGGCTATTCATAATGATCAGTTGAGCCCATATGCTTATTTGTTCATAAGTTAATCTCAGTCTCATATATGACCGACGATCCTTAGATCAAACTTAAGTTTCTCGTGAACGGATGGACCTCACAAATGTGAGAAATGCGTTCTAAGTTCATTTCCATTGGCAAATCAAGCTACCAATGCGGACCCTGTCAAGTAAATGCTTGACCCAAAATATCTAAGTTGATCTTAGTCTCAATAAGACTTACGACCCTTAGATAATACCCAAGTTTCATATGAACGAATAGATCACACAAATATGAGAAATGCGTCCTAAATTCATTCCCGTTGGCAAACCAAGCTACCAACATGGACCCTGTCTCAAAAATACTTGACCCAAATCATGAAAATATATGTACGGATTTGGACTAATCCGCGCCCTATGGGCGACGACATAAACTAGTCTCTGTATACAATCCACGGGCAACCAAAATAAACTAAATACAACATGACAAGACACGAAGTAAAATACTGGAGCAAGAGAAAATTGTTATCACTACGCGATAACGTAATTAATTGCAGTGGCTTGTACCTGCAGGGAAGAGCGTCCCCACAATCAAAAACCCTCACAAATGAGGGGGAATCTGATGAAGTCTGCTACATCGGTCGCATCTATCTAAACCTCCGATATACGGTGCCATAAATCAACTTGGTATTTTCGGAGAGGTGGATGGATATGTCTAAATAGCATCTACCCTAAATTCAGGCTAGACGTCTCCACGTCTCAGTCTTCGGTGGTAAACAGACCTCGAAATTTCAGGGGTAAGCAAAAGAGTAGTTACATAGAAAATGTTACAAATAGATGGGGATAACGTTCCCTCATCTCATCCTCTCTCTCTCATGTGGACTCACCCGGAGAGTCTTTCCTCCACATAACTCTAACTAGCTGGACCGTCTTTTCCTTCAACGTCTTCTCCTTCCGATTTAGGATCTTAACTAGTTGCTTCTCGTAGGTCGGGTCGGTCCCCTTAGTGATCTCCAAAAGATCCACGAGGTGACTAGGGCTACCGGCATATCTCCTTAACTGTGAGATATGAAAAACGTCATGCACGCCCTCCAAAGAAGGTGGTAAGGCTAGGCGATACGCAATCTCTCCAACTCATTCAAGGATATTGAACAGGTTGATGAATCGTAGGCTGAGTTTTCCACGTTTCCCAAAATATATCACTCCCTGGTTAGGAGAAATCTTCAAAAACACATGATCTCCTGGTTGGAATTATAGATTCTTCCTCTTCGTACCTGCCTAATGTTTCTACTGATCCAGTGCTATATGTTGTTGTTCCCTGATTGTCTTTATCGCCTCTACTATCTCGATCTCCAACGTTATCCCAGCTCAATGGAGACCCGCACTTCCTCCCATATAATGCTGCGAAAAGTCTTTCGCTATACTGATACTTGCCTAGTAGCTGTTGTTATACGCGAACTCTACCAAGTGCAAGTGATCTTCCCAAGATCCTTAAGAATCCAACATACAAGCTCAGAGCATATCTTCGAGAATCGAACTGACCCTCTTGGTTTGACCATCAGTCTGAGGGAGATAGACCGTGCTGAAGCTTAGAATAATGCCAAGGCTCTCCTGCAGACTTTGCCAGAACTTAGACTGAAATACGGTTTCTCGGTCGGACGCGTTATTTAATGGTACTCCGTGCAACATGACAATTTCCATGTACTTCTTGGCTGAGCTCTTTGTGGACTAGCCGATGCGGAATGGAATGAAGTGGGCGGTCTTGAAATGCCAGTCCACGCTTATCCCATATGATGTCCTTTACATTCTTGTTGCATGGGCAATAGTCATGGTATCCTTCGTGGTGTTCTCCCGCTTCCATTCGGGTACATGCAAGGGCTAAAGTAATCTTGCGGCTCAATGATGCTCAACCTACCTGTTGGCATAATAACCACTTGGCCACATCCTTAATAACTTCTCTCATCACATCATACCGTTAATAATCTCATCGAAGGTCGTTGCACATTTTAGTCTCCCCAGGATGAAACTAGATACAGGGAGCCATGGGCCTACTTCAGCAACCCTTCTCCGATTACACTTGTAGGCTAACCAATCTTGATATTATGTCTAAGAGTCCCATCTTCATGAATGATGAAATCCGCTCGTAGTACTGTTACCACTTGTTCCCTGATTTTTCGTAACCTGGCGTCACCGATTTGCACTTCCTTGATTCTGTCAACCGAAGTGGATTGAATCAGAAAGTTCGTCACAAGTACCCCTTACATGATTACCTCAATCTCTCGAGGTCCTATTGAATCCTCCATTAGTTTGTGAGACTCATAACCATCGGCTGGCGACTCAGAGCGTCGGGGACTACATTTTTCCCCGGATTGTACTGTAGGTCAATATCAAAGTTTGTCATTAGTTCCAGTCATCTCCTTTGCCTCAAGTTGAGCTCCTTCCGGGAGAAGTTGTACTTCAACTCTTGTGCTCGGTATTAATCTCCACCTTCTTCCCAATAAATAATGCCTCCACATTTTGAGTGCGAAGATAACTGCAGCGAGCTCTAAATCATGCGTTGGATAGTTGCGTTTATGAATCTTTAATTATCTTGACGCATACGCAACTACGTTACCGTGCTGATACATCACACCACCAAGTCCTTTCCTTGAATCATCGTAGTGGATGCTAAAACTTCCAGGTCTGTTAGGGGTGACAAGGATAAGTGCGATTGTTACGATCTACCCTCCTTAGAATAATTTCCTATTTGAAATTTTCCAAGAAGTAAGCCACTACTAGGAACGGAAATCAGTAACGCTGTCAGGATACCTCTTTGCTCCATGTGTCACTTTGGAGAGTTAGTGTATTGCCCGATGGAAAGAAAAAGTCTAGAAAAGGTTTTGTATACAAAGAATCGGAAATGCGTAAAAACTTGAAAGTCGAAAAAAGGTTATAAGTGTTTCTGAACTAACAAGAAAGGTATAATGGAGGCATGCAAGAAAACTTGAGAGGTATAGCAAAAGTCAACCAACGAAGCTAAGGAATCAAGAAGGATTTGGTTGATTCTTAACTAAATGTCGCATTAAAAGGACAATAAGTAAGGTACCGGAAGGGGAGATTTGAAAGGGGAAGGGTACCTCTGATAACTCGCCTTGTGGCTTCAACCACTTCAGCCGTTATGGTGAAGGCCTGGCGTTTGGGGAGATTGCATTGGGTCTGTTGAAAAACGGGCCGCTGTTGAGGTAAAAGTGGTCCCTTCTGTTGTACTCCCTAATGGGTTGTTCTTGCTGCGGGAAACGGTCGGGCCACTTATTGCTGCACTCCATAGTTGACCGACCCATTGGTAGGGACAAGTTGCCTCCTCTTCTGAGGACAGTCTTCAAGGGCATAGCCAGGAGACCCACAAGCTAGAAAGCACTTGTTCAGTGCACGACATAGTGGCATGTAGTGCCTAACCTTACCACAGTGATTGCAAGTTATAGCAGTTTGTCTTGAAACGGTTGACCCTTCTGCCCTTATGCATTGTTGATTCCCATTACGCCTAGAAGATACCCCCTGGATACCTGACTAACGGGACGTTTGATTCCTGCATGATGATACCTTCTTTGATGTTTCGCAGTTGCTTCATGACTTTGAGCCTCTCTCAACGTCTCACTTAAGAACTCTTGCAGTATAGTGGTCAGTTGTTGCTGATTTTCCAGCAGGCCATATAACAATTGCACTATTGTTACCTGCTGAGCAGCAGCGTCATCGTCCCGGTTTTTCCGTCCGTTTTGGTTGAAGTGGCGTCCTACTATAGCTTATCTGAAAAGAGGGCGGGAGTTAGATTACCAAGGAGTTCAAGAATGGGACGAGGTAATAGCTTGCATGAATGTATGATAATTATTGCAAGGGAAAAGTACAACCGATATATATATAAAGGTAAGGAATGCTATGGATATATGACATAAGAGAATATTTGCTTGCGACTGAAATCTTATTATTCATAATTTCAATCAAAAGAGAGTACAACTGAAATGGAAAAGTAAAGTCCTACTGCTATACGACGTCTTATTTAGCCAAAGGAAAAACAAGTCCTATCATTCCCGATTATAGAAGTTCAACATGTTGCGATAAGCTTTCGCACTAGAGTAGGGACAACCATTCCCAAAAGCCTTGCAGGGACAGCTGCGTGAGGTTCTTCGGCCTCGAGTTCCTTCTCACTCAATGCTTCATTCTCGGACTCTTCCTCGGTAGGAGCCTCGTTCTTGGACTCCCTATCTATAAGGTCCTCTTCTATAGGATCTTCTTTTTCATCATTTGTGTCATTGGCCATCGTAGGCTCCGGAGCTGCAGCATTGACTTCTTCATCTTCCGAGTCGTTGTCGGAAATAACCGCTTGGAGCCTATGACCTCATTGTTCAAATACTCACGTGTACCCTCAAAGGTAAAGTCTGACTGGCTGTCTTCACCAGGAAAGGGTACGGCTCCTAGGTTGGCCATGACTTAAAAAGGAAAGGCAATGGTCAGAACACGGAATGCAAAGGAAGATAAAATGAATAATAGAAGATGTGTGAAGACGATGTAAGTGGATAAGATTCAAAAACATAATAACGTCAGTTAATGGTTTCATTTTAGTACATTAATGGCTTGCATAGGCCACCACTAAAATCTGTAACGCCTTGCTTCCCAAATGAAAGTGAAGAGGTGACGTGGTACGGTCTGCAACTTAACTGTGTCGAAAGTAGTCTTTCTCGATACAGTTATGTTAAGCTTATATATATATATATCATGCAGGCAATATACCAAAACTGATAATAAAAGCAGAAACATTTATTTCCATTAACTAAAATTATTACATCCCAAAATATTGAAAGCAAACTAAATAGTTTGATTACATTGATGAAAAGAAAGCAAGCCCTAAACAGGTGGGCAATAGAAGAGCTATCCTAATACTCTTGCGTCAACTCCGGTAGTATTCATTAGTGGGCTCCACTCCATCATCTTCAACATAAATCTCGTTCTCATCTAACAGACGTTCCAGGGATAGAGAAGGAAAAAGGAAGTCCGTCAGCGAGTTACACTCGGGTGGGATTTTCTCAACAATGGTAAAGAGAATAAGGGTATGTAATGTATGATGTCATATATGTGTAGAGGTATGGTGTATGTGCTGTAGGCATCAGGTAAAATATGGTATACTGCGTGAGGTAACTACAGGTAATATGTTCGTTTAGTTTGTTTGACAAGGATACCGGGTTCTCGAGATTAATCCGTTGCACCATAGAACAACAGTTGGGGAAAGTGAAATATACTGTTCCACTTTCCCAGATCTGATCGAGTAATAAGTGAATCCGAGTTCATATACTATCTTACCTAATCAAACTACCCAGCCCCATTGTTGACCTACGAGTCTCATTCTCTTTAGTTTTGATTATTTTACAAAAAGCATATTTCAAAGATACGATATGTTACTGACCATGCCAGATATGTTAAAGTGCTAAAATAAATGGATTTAGTTAAGCAAGAGAACAATCAACATTTTAACTGGTATCACAATAGTGACATTGAGCGACTCTGAAGACCAAATTGCAAGTTCAAAGGAAATATCGATGAATTCACACAACGGACGTATTCAAGACTTTTTATTTATTTTTAGTCTAGAGTTGATCTCAATGATTAGAATCTCTTTTTTGATCTTAATCGTCTATACTAAATATCTCTTTACTTAAAGAGATATTTATACTTTTGATTAGAATTTCAAAATCAGAGTTCCAAAATGTAGGTCTCGAGAAGATCTCTTCAACGAGCCCAAAAATGTCGAAATCGGATAACCGAGCAAAAAGTAATAATGGTTTCAGTTTCAGTATGTGATATATCAGAAATAGATGCTTAAATAGACATCTATTGAGGCGTTTGTAGGCTATAGATGTCCTTAAGACGTCTAAAATGCCACAGATGTCCCTAGGATGTCTATAACAGTTATCAACTTTCAAATTCTGGTTTTTTGATGGAAATTTCGGTTTTACAACGGTTATAAACCGCCAATAACTGTCCTAAAATTTAGGAACGGTTATTTTAACCGTCCCTTACTCAATTTCTATAAATATGACCTATTTCCAAAGAGTTTTTCACCAATTCTTTTCTTATCATTTTCACATTTTCAAAGTTCTATCATTCTTTAATCTTTTTGTGAAAACTCTGTCTCTCTTGGTTCTTAAACTTTTAGTATTCTTTCTGAGAGGAGATCTTTCAGGGTTTTAGATTTTTCTAGTATTAGAAATGAGAGATCTCTTATTGTCATAGAAGTTTTGTTTGCTTTAAATTGTTTTTTAGTCCTTCTAAAAAACTTCTTTGAATCGTTCTTAAGGTTTTTACTATTCTTTTCGAAAGAAGAGATTTTTCAGTGCTTTAGATTTTTCTAGTCATTAGAATCAAAAGATCTCTAAATTTTCGGAAAAGTTTCTGTTTTAAACTTTTCTTAATCCTTTGAAAAAAGATTCTTCGAGTCGTTTTTAAACATTCCTGATCTCCAAAACACAATCTATTATCTCTTTCGATTCAAAACTTGATTTATCTATTGAGATCATTAGAATTGTATAGTTGGTTCTGTAAGGATTTGTTAAAATCTTATCTTGTATGACCTAGTGAAAAAATGTCTAAGATCTTCACGTTGCAAAGGTTTGAAGTTGAGCCTGGGAAAAAGTCTAGGTGATTCATAGCTTACAATTGTAAAGGTTAGGATCTGATCCAGGTAAAACATTTGGGTTTCTCCACCCGCAAGAAGTCACTGGATAATATGTTGAATTCTGAGCATGAGTTTTCAGGCGGGGATTAGCCACAGGGTTGGTAAAGCTCGATAAAAATTCTATGTGTCCATTTACTTTTATGTGATTCTGTGTTGTCTCTGTGATTCTATATTGTGATAGTATTTGTATTTTAGACTCTGATTTTATATCTCGCTGCATAAATTTTAAATTGTTACAAATCACGCTGAGTTTGCCATAAAACCTTACTCACCCTCTCTAAGGCTGCTTTCACCAGTTTTATTCAGTGTAAAGGTTTTACGGATTAGAGTTAGTGCGTATATCATCTTGGTATGGAATTTCCACATTAGTATGCCATCCATAATTTGGATTATTCACCCTTAATGTAGGGTTAGTCTCCGTCTGAATATCGGGTTGGTAGTCTCCGCCCGAATTTTGGACTGTTCATATCATTCGTAATAGTATTCCATACCCAGGTTCGTGAATTCTAACCCTAACCGTATCATAGGTCACGTCATGTGATGTAACAAAAGTTTGAATTCAAGATATCTCAGTCGATATGGACTTCCACGGCCGTTGATTATATCTCGTTCCATTATAGTTTGTAAAGTAAACATAGTATTTTATAGAAATCTCGGTTTATAATGGACTATGGTATTTTATCGTAAGTTGATTTATGTGGAAGCCATGGTATTTTAGTGAAATTGTTCGTTTATAAAAGGACCATGGTATTTTAGGGAAAATATATTTTAATAAAGATTGTGATATTTTAATAAAAATATCTCTTTATAAAAGAGTATGGCATTTATATGGTATATTAACGAAAATTATCTTTTATTATAAAAGTTATGATATTTTAATAAAAAAATCTCTTTTATAAAAAGGTAAGGGTATTTTAGTGAAATTCTAATTTAAAAACTTCACTTTCGATGTTAGAGGAATTTTTAGTAAGGTTTAACTTCTTAAAAGTATTTAGTAAAAATCTAGTTTTAGGATTATTATTGATTTTTAAAAGAAAACCTTGGCTTTTAAAAGTTCATGGTATTTTAATAAAATAATTAGTCTACCAAGTTCATAGTGTTTTAGTAAAAATTATGATTCAGAAAGTTTCACTGTATTTTATTAAAAATATCACTTAAAAAAGTTTAGGGTAATTTAAGGAAAATACTATTTTCCAAAGATCGTTGTATTATAATGAAAATATAAATTCTTAGGAGTTGATTGTATTTTTGTGAAATAGAGATTTTTGTGAAAATATGGTTTTCCATGTTTACCATCAATTTTATTTTAAAAAAATAACCAATATATAAAAATTTACTATGATTTTTCCATGTTTTTAACAATCAGGGAAATTATCGAAAACCTTTATTTAAAGCCGACGAATAATTATATTTATTCACGTAAAAGTTGTCCCGGTCATGATAGTCACTTGACGAATTAGTTCCATATGTCTAAGCATGAAATGGGGGTTGTCCATTACCCCGTGATTTTATTGTGAAAGATAACTGCTAAAAGTTCATTATTTAATTAGGATTTAATATTGTTTTTAATCATCATAACCCGTAAAATAGATAATATAGTTAAAACTCATGGTTAAGTCCTGGAATTTTTTCCAAAGGTATATATTATCATAATGAAGATAACAGAGGGTCAAGTGTTGAGAGATCCTGCCCAAAAGGATCTAGGAAAATGAAAGTCGGTGAGCGTCGGGTTGTATAAGAACAGATATATCTTGAAGCCAAGAATTATTTAACCTCTGGGAGTAGAACCAGTATGTAGAGGACTCGAAAAGAAAGCTTTAGAATTATTTTGGGAATTTTGTGCGGAGCAGATATTTTTTGGAATTCTTACAAGCTCAGGGGTATTTATAGGTATTTATGGGATAAAAATCCTTATTATCCCCCTCCCCCTCCGCTACAGGAGCCGCCCCATGAGCTGACCGAATCCGCACCGTCCATGTACGAGATCCAACGACCCCATCGTGTCGATCGTAACCTGACGCGAGCCCCCACTCGGTGCTGGCGCTGCTAATTTGGGCCCTTGGTTCTTTGATCCAACGGTCCAGATCAAAAGCACCGATATATTTTTTTTTCTTTTTCTTTAAAAAACCTGCCGGTGCGATTTGGGCCGTTGGTTGCAAGATTCAACGGTATAGAATCGTTTTTGCTCATAAAAATTCGGTTTTTAATATTTAAAACAAATTAGTTTTTGGCTTTTAAAAATAGCTAAAATATTAGAAAAATTGGAGGAAATTATAGAAAATATATTTTGATATTTTCTTCCATTTGCAACCAAATTTGGAACAAAATGACTCCCTTTGTCGGTTTTAAAAACTTTCCCTTCGATATAAAAATTCCTTTTAAATTCTTAAAAATTTATAAAATTCATATTAATTCATTTTAATCATGGAAAAATATTTTCAAAGTGTTTTCTACCAATAGATGCAGTAAAATAATTGTTTTAACATCGGGAAAAATTATAAAACTTTTTTATTACGTTCTAGAGTACACGGTCGTTACATGTATAATCGTATATATATGGCGCTTGTTCACGTTACGTTTATTATACCTGTCATACGCTCTCGTTTAGTTTATTTTGTTAAGTTATGCTACGCTTATTGTATTCGTTCGTAGACGCTTTATATATTTGATTTACTATACCACACTTGTATGAACACACTTTATAGAATACTGCACAATTACCAATGATTGCCATATTGCACGATCATAGACTCGCATGTCACACAAACTGTAATGACCTTAAAATCTTTGTACGGAAAATTTTCTGTTAATATACAAGAAATGAGTTTTACAGCCCTAGTTTTAATTATAACTTACTTTTGTTAAATAACAGTAAACGAACAACTTGTAGCTTACTGGTAAAGCCTTTGCACTACTGTGACGTAGCCCCTGTGTTCAATTCCCATCAGACGTGCTTTTTTTTCTGGATTTTTTTTTAACTTTTTGGAAGCCCAAAAGATTGCACGTGCAATACACGGGAAAATGAAAAGTTCAGAAAAATCAAACATATGGAAAATGGAGTAAATTCTGAATAATTCACGTGGCTCGAATCTAGAGACCCAAAGCCCTAGATCGACCGGCCAAACATGCATATAAACCGGCACCGACGGTCGGATGAGGCCCAAATGGCCCCGGGCTTTGCACACTTGTCTTTTCACCTACCCCTAACTCTTTTACACTGTTTGATTTCCCTGCAATCAAACAAAGATCTTTCAATTCACAATTTATCATAATTTTAATATTTTCAATCCACACTTTTAATTCCCAAACCCTAATTTTCTATTATAAATAGCACCCCTACCTTGGCTCGGCATCATTCTGAAAATTCTAGTCATAACTCTCTAAAAAGTTCCTAGTGTAAGTGAAGTAAAGAGGAGTTAGCAAGCAAGTTGGGTTCGGAGAAGATCGAAAACAATTCCGGTGCTCCCACGACGCCACGAAGACCCTCTTCCTTTTCCTCACCCTTTCCTAAGTTTCTAAACCATAAGTCCCTCCTAAATCTCCTCCTTTCTATTGAAATTTCTCTTCAAATTTTATATCGGTAAAAGTGGAGTTAATACCGACATCTTCTTTTCTAAAACACATAACTCCATTTTCCTTTACAATTTAGTCACTCTAATTTTACTACATCATTTATAACCCTAAACCCTAATGTTTAGAATCAAATTGCATCAAAATTCTCAAATGAAACAACAATAGTAGAACTTTTTCATTAAAATACCTTGAATTTTATAAACACCTCTTTTAGTAATTGCTTAACAATACCTTAAGAAAACTTCACGGGGTAACGACCTACCCCACATGCACACTTGGTTTCATAGCACGATACACATTGTATGTATTTTCGTTTCAAAGAATAATATTACGATAAAATACCACATAACTTTAAAAACCGGATTTCTTTTAAAGCGGTATTTCATATCCTTTGCGATTATGCGTCTACAACCCTCTTTAGGGGACCCGCTATTGGATGGTGCAGATTATCGCACATCATTACGCTAGTAGAGCGGGATGCAGACCTACTCACGGAGCATTCGATCTCGAAAGGATTTAAATTCGGTTTTTAAGAAATACGAATTTTCTAAATAAAATAAAATTATTTTTAAAAATTAAAATTATATAAAATTATAAATCCATATCTTCAAAATATAATAAACCTATGTTTTTCAAAAATGAAAAGATCAACAAATTTCAATAAAATACCATCAAGATACCAAAAAGGCAAGTTTTACAATAAAATATCATGAGCTTTCCAGGCTAAGTAATTATCACTAAAAATACCCCAAATACTTAAAATCCATGCTCATGATAACCTCAAGTAATACTAATCACCCTCGAGATTTACTTTTAAACTATATTAAAATATTTTTCATAAAACCCAATCGAGATATATCAAACAATATTTAAGGACTTTAGTAAATATAGGTTTAAGCGGGATCAATTCTCTTGAGCCCCAGGGAGCCGGAGAAAGTGAGTGCTTGTCTATTTAAGATAGAAAACTTAACAAATTTATCGATGGTAATTGTCTTGGAAAAAGACACAAATTCTGCCGTCCATGTGCAGCAGTTACCGATGACTTCCGAACCTAATTCAAGAGCTAAATCTGTTTACAAGTGTCTGAATCAGTCTGAGTCTAATTCAAACCTGAATATAAAATCAAACATGAATACTTGATCATGAACATGAATACTTGAAATCAAACATCAATATCAAACATGTACACTTGACCTGACTTTACCGAACCATGGTTATAACATGACTTGACTACTTGAATACTTGATTACATCCTGAACATGAATGCTTGAACAATTTGTATCCATGGTTTCGGCAAGACTTGTAATTATAATCTATACAATACATTACACGGGGATAAAAGGGGTAGATTGGTACGGAACGTATATCGTGGCACGAGAGGTCACTTAAAAGACACCTATATGAATTCTCGTGTCGTTGTCCCGTGGATTATGACGGGGTCTTGTACTACATGTTACCATAGTCCACGGGGTAAGATGGAATCCTCTTGTATACATGAATGCCTTCTTTACCAAGCTATAAACAACCACGTTATAAATACTATCATATACCAGTAATTAGTCATATACTTTACCTGTTCATTCTCACTTTATATATTATCTTCTTGTTCTTCTTTTGGGACTTGCCGAGCGCTGGTTATCTGACGACATTCATTTCTATTTTTTCTTTGGAATGTCCGTCAGGAGGACAGGACCCTCAGAAAATCGAGCATAGCCAGGAGGACTTGGACCAGCTTGCGGCACAGCCTGATTTCTAGTTCCTTATACTTACTTTCATATATGCCATTGTTTAGGCACTGCTTATTATCATTATATCTTTTAATTTTCAAAACAGTTGTATATAAAGATGAATGTAAATAAAGTTGCTGTTTTATTTTAATACTCTTGTTATTCTTGTATATTTTATATATTGTTTAATTACGCTTAACGTATTTATTTCTTAGTAAATACGTTGCGTCCTGCTACGTCATCATTTCCGTTTACTGGGAAGCGGGGCGTGACAGGTTTTGTTGGCGTCCCAGGTCAGTTCTGCATGAATTATTAAGAAATATATCACAAGAATTATAAGAATCGGCAACTATACATTCCTTAGATTTTTGATTTCTTGAATCTATCCTAATCATTCCTTTCCTATCAAGGTCATGGATTCTCCTAACAACACCAGTACCAATGTCAATGGCAACACTCCACCGCCTACTCTACCACTACCATCTACCATTGCAACTTCCATCAACGAGCAAACGGTACTACTCAAGGCGATCAAGAGCCTTCTGGAGGGTCAGTAGCAGCAGCAGACTGCTATTCTCATGCACCGCCCCGAAGCTGAGGCGCCCGGAGTCAAAAAATTTCGGGCACTGCATCCAAAACATTTCTCTGGGAAAGAGAGCCCACTGGAGGCGGAAGAATGGGCTCAATGGATTGAAGATGATCTGGCAGCAGCTCAAGTGCCAGATATTGCCTGGGTGAGAGTTACGAAGCTGCAATTGACAGACACCGCCAGAATCTGGTGGAAGGCTGAGGAAATCTGTCTCACCCAACCTATCGAGTGGAAGACGTTTTGCGATCTGTTCGATGCGAAGTACTTTCCTGAGACTGCCCGTTTTGACATAGAGCGGCAGTTCATCCATCTACAATAAGGCTCGATGTGGGTCAAGTCTGTGGATGAATACAATGCTGAGTTTACCATGCTTAGCAGGTAAGATATTGTCTCAAATTCAAATTCCTTATTTCACTCCTTACACTGCTAACACAAGGTCGTAATAGGTTCACTGCACACCTGATTCCTACTGCTGAGATTCGGGCACGACGATTTCAGTAAGGGCTGGACCCAGAAATCCAAGCTGCACTCGCTACAGGGGATTTCCTAACCCATGAGCTTGCTTTGAAGGCTGTCCGACACTATGAGGTAGTTGTGAAGAAGAAGGGCAGACCGCAAACTACTGGTGTGAAATTCCCTGCCACACAGATGTCAGGAGGAGCCTCTTCTAGGCCGACATTTGCACCCCGGAGACCGGAAGGATCATTTAACCGGTCCAGTCCAGACTTTTGTTTCTATTGCAAGAGGACGGGACACCTGGTAAAGGACTGCAGGCGTGCAAATGGCCTATGTTTGGTTTGTGGTGCATCCACTCACGCCATAGGAGCATGTCCATACCGTTTCAACACAGCTCCAGTACCTAGACCAGCAATCACAGTTCCGCATCGGCCAGCTATCCAAGCACCTACACCCCGTTCAGCTCTCTCTGCATCAGCTCCACGTGGATCTCCTGCACAGCCTCAACGTCAGTTCCATCAGGCACAGAGAAACATGCTTCAAGAGCAGAGAAACATGCCCCAAGAACAGAGGAATGTGCCTCCAGCAAGGAGAAATGTACCACGCCGTCAGGCTTTTACCATGACGGTCGAGGAGGCCGAAGCCACAGGCCAAGTCATCACCGGTAATTCCCAATCCTTTCAAACATTTTCAATCCTTGTATATCACTATACTTTTCCTATACCTAAACCTATCCCACACAATTTAGGTACAATCTTAGTAACCTCCGTACCTGCTCTAGCTCTCTTCGACACTAGAGCATCACATTACTTTATGTCGCAACGGTTTGTATGAACTCATACGATTCCAGTTAAATCGCTCGTATCCAGCTGGAATGTCAGTTCAGGGAACGACGTTCTAAAAGCAATTTTGGGATACGATCTGTGTCCAGTGGTCGTCTGCAGTAGATAATTTTATGTGGACTTCAAGGTGCTGGACATACCGAACTTCGACGTAGTCTTGAAAATGGACTGGCAGGGAACTTTCTTCGCTACCATCGACTGTCACCAAAGGAGGGTAGTGTTCGAAATACCAGATCATCCAGGATTCTATTTCAAGAGTGGAGACTGTAACCTGGAACCTAGCGTCTACAAAGCAAAACCAAAGAAGGCAGTGGTTGCAGCATTACAAGCGGAAGAATCAAAGCCAAAAGTAGTTCGAGAGTTCAAGGATGTATTCCCGGAAGATATATTAGGTTTGCCTCCCGATCGAGCTCTTGAATTCAGCATTGATTTACAACCTGATGCGCAGCCGGTAATTAAAGCTCCATACCGGTTAAGTCCAGAAGGATTGAAAGAGATCCGCATTCAGTTGGACAAACTTCTGAAGAAAGGTTGGATTTGTCCTAGTACTTCAAGCTGGGGATCTCCGGTTTACTGGTGAAGAAGAAATAAGGTTCATACAGGATGTGTGTAGATTATCGAGCTCTGAACGAAGTGATGATTAAGAACAAGTATCCACTAACGCGTATCGATGATCTTTTCGATCAGCTAAGTGGGTCTTGTGTATTTTCGAAGCAAAATCTTCGTTTGGGTTATCATCAGGTGAAGGTCAAAGAGTCCGACATTCCGAAGACGGCGTTTAGGACTCGATATGATCATTATGAGTATCTTGTAATTCCATTTGGAGTGACTGATGCACCTGCCATCTTTATGAATCTGATGAATTATGTTTTCCAAGAGTACTTAGACAAGTTCGTTGTCATCTTCATCAACGACATCCTGGTGTATTCAAAGAATCGGAAAGAACACGCCGAGCATTTACGGATTGTCCTGGAGACATTGCGACAACATCAGCTCTATACCAAGTACAGCAAGTGCGAATTTTAGCTAGATAAAGTCGGATTTCTCGGACACATTGTTTCAGGCGAAGGAATCTCAGTAGATCCAGCTAAAGTGTCAGCTGTCTGCGAATGGCCGACACCAAAGACGGTGAAGGACATTCGAAGTTTCTTAGGTTTAGCAGGATACTACCGAAGATTCATTGAAGGTTTCTCGAAGATTGCAGCACCCCTGACCAAGCTCACACGTAAAGATGAAGTATTCGTGTGGTCAAAAGCATGTGAAAACGCTTTTGTAGAACTCAAGTCAAGATTAACTTCTACTCCTATTCTTGTAATACCATATCAATCTGGAGAATTCGTTGTGCATTGTGATGCATCCGGTAAAGGATTAGGATATGTTCTACACCAGCATGGAAAGGTTGTAGCTTTTTCATCAAGACAACTAAAAGTTCATGAGTGCAACTATCCAACACATGATCTGGGGTTGGCAGCCGTTATCTTCGCACTTAAGATTTGGCGCCACTACCTCTTGGGAGATGTCACGATCCGGAAAAGGCACGTGACTGGCACTTAAATCATGTGAAATCTATAGGATCCCACCTAATTCAAGTAAGCAAAAAGCCCAGAAATTTAAACCTTTATAGGGAAAAATAGTGGAGGCGAAGTTTTGAAATAAAGGTTTAATGAAATCAGGTTCTTTCTTAAAAACATAAGTAATATCATATAAAAAGAAACAATATTTTGTAACTAT
This sequence comes from Agapanthus africanus, assembly GCA_030015575.1. Lineage (NCBI taxonomy): Eukaryota > Viridiplantae > Streptophyta > Magnoliopsida > Asparagales > Amaryllidaceae > Agapanthus > Agapanthus africanus. The sequence goes on from CM057344.1 coordinate 682,195,673, forward strand.
CTTGAAAACATGTCTCGTCGTTTGAAATTTGGGTAGCACCACCTTTGTAAATATTAACCCGAAAACAATACACGCAATAATAATAATAATAGGCATCCCCAAGCGGGAGCTAGCACTTCGCCACTTGGCGAAAACAACCACGTAAAGATATAAATATACAACACCTAAGGCGAGGATCAAAACACAGAATTAAAGCAAGGAAATTATGCATCATCAAGAAAACCAAAAATAATAATAAATACAAGAGCGTGACTCTAAGTCCGAAAGAATATACAATAACGTTTTCTGAGTCTACAAATATACACGATATGGTTGATGGAGCTTTTAACTAGATACAACTGAAATAAATATACAAGTACAATGGTGGTTACGATGTAAGTGAACCCCACCTACCAAAGCAGATCACCCGGAAGAAAAGCAGTGTGCCCGCAAAACCGCTACGAAAAACCTGTGCGGTCAAACCTGCAAGAAACTGTGGCACAACGGGAGTGAGTTACCAACTCGTGAGTAGAAGACATAACCGAGTAGAAACCGAATGTATGACTATCTCCTAGGTCATACAATATAATAATAATAATAATAATATATAGACATAGAGTAATAACCAGGGTAACAGTATAAACCAAGGTACACGTGTCAGTGTCATAAAGTGGTTACAAGACATATGTAAATGTATGTATGAGTGTAAATGCATCAATCAATGTATGTCCAGCAATGACATACTAAATCATGATAAAACCTGAGTGCCCAGCATCGACACTCGAAAACATCATGGAAATCGTGTCCATCTGTGATACAATATCCTCATATATCTCGTTCGCCGCATTCTCGGGTCAACCTTTAAATCCATCTCGCGACTCCGGTCGGTATCCTCCAGATAACCGTCGGATCCAAACTATCACCGATCGGTAGTGCTTCCCTGTCGGGCTCAACGTCTCAATCTCTGTACGGCCTTCTTGCCCCGGGTACCGCACCAGGTCCATCATGTACCCGCAAACGGTGTCGCCCTCACTGCTCGTGGCGGGTAATCACATATCATATATGCTCCAGAACCAAGAAATCTCATGGTGGACGTCACACAACATATCAAGGAAAACTGTATTTTTCTTTTAAAAGGAGCATAAGTTTTTTGTTTCACATGCGGTTTTCCCAAATCCAGAAATCTCATGAAAATCGGAATATCATAATCATAAGCTAATAATGAACAATGAATATCGGCATAGAGCCCAACTGCAGTACATAACCGGAATGTATGTAGGTGAAAGCATATGGCATCTAAGTAAGAAATACAAAGTCTAAACTAGCATATGATATCATGAATGCAAAACAATACTACTTAGCTACAATTTATCAGGGTATACGCATGAAGTAACCGTTACTAAAGTGTACATGACATGGAAATCACCGATGCTGATGTGTGTGAGCCGGCAAGCAAGTGTACGTGCAACATACGCATCATCGGTAATGGTGCAGGTATCCTAGCAGACGAGATCATAACAGAAAGTAAACAGTAAAAGCAACAATAAGGTATATATATCTATATACGAGTCATATAATTATAGTATTGGAAATGGCATGAATCGTTGTTTTGGAAAAGTAGGGGCTACGGTGTTTTTGATAAAAGAGATATCATTTTGAAAATTCGTAGCGTCCCTCGGTTTATCTTTTGAAATGCCTACGATTCGTTACTTTTGAAAATAGGTATGACTCGAGCCTAAGCTAACATCTAACTAAGCAACTAAAGACTAAACTAAGAACTGAGTACATAGTAAATAGGAATCGAAAGCATATCTGAGTCAATATATCTAGTAGTTGGCGATCCAGCCTCATAGCATCACGTACGGTAATATCCATCGTACAACATTCTCGAGTCAAGAGTGTGGATCAATCATCATATAAATATATCTCGTACGGTAAATTCTATCATACGGCATCCTCAAAATCGAAGGTACGGGTCAAATATCATATATATTATATATAGATCATAGTTCATACGGTATCAATTGTCGTACAATATCAAAATCAGGATATGGATCTAAGGTCTTGTACAATCTATTATATCATCAAATCACATATTATCGCATGTTATGTAAATAACGCCCAATGATCCTTTAACATATCGCATCATGAACGATGTCTCATCTCAAATTTATATATCATAAACTCTTGACATCCTGTCCGATCGTATCGACTCAAAACCATACAACAAATCATATCCTCATCTTACACGTATATGTATACTATATATATATATATATATATATATATATATATATATATATATATATATATCAACACATCCATATATATACATATACCCACATATCATATTAAGTGTGTGTGTGCGCGCGCGACACGTAAACCGACGACTCACAACTAAGGAACTAAACTAAGAGTAAACTATCCTACAAGTACGCTTAATCTAACTTATAGTCTCCTAGAAATCCTATTTTCTAGGTATCCAAGTCTCGCATAAACACACACATATATATATAAACAATATCATATTCTGCGGTTGCAGGGGTGCTATACGCCATTCACCCAACTTCCCCCATATATATACATCTACTCACCTTCAATCATCGCTTTGCCGAAGCCGATGACGCCTTGCCCTCCCTTGTCGTTCCGAAATCCATGCGAAGGTACCTACAGTTTAAACACGTCGTATCGTAAACACGAATCGAATACGAAAACCAAAGCGGCACATGTAACACACATAGGTTAGAACCTATGGTCCACGCATGCAAGAATAACCCAACAATCTTCGATGTTGATGTACAAACGTCAAACCACCGAGTCAAAATCCAAATACCAAAATTCAAGTCATTAAAAGTCGTAAAACGAAAACAGAAACTTTGAAAAACATCACCAGATTTTGTCTCGGGTCAAATTAAGACATTTAGCATATAGGATAGGTCTAATTAACAGGTATAGGAGCCATGGACCAAGCACGAGGCTAATGCCTCATACCCAGGCTGCAATTTGCGGCCAGAATGGGTTTATTTGCAGCCTGAAGTTGGAGTTGGGGTCTCGGGTCTCAGGGATACTCTCTAGGTGGCATGCTTGTCTCACTGTGTTTGCTAAATATTTTCAAAGATCAGTAGTTATAGCATATCCTAATATATTCACACAAATTCCACAAAACCCGATATCGAAGATTTCGAAGTTCATGTTTTGGGTTATAGTCTCAGGTTCAGTCTATATATCAAGTACCACAGGGGTTGTGGTCACTAATTACACCTCAATACACCTGCACACATCAAATTAAACCCTAAATCTCATCTAGGAATTTTCAAACATCACTAAACCATAATAGTTTAACTCTAAACCACTATAGGACATAAGGAAACTTAAATTCTAAACTTAAGGTGTAGGATTTATCTCATTTGGCAACTCAAGAAAATTCTATGGTTGCCCAAAGTGTTCAAAATCTCGACTTGATCTACCCATGAGGTTTGTAGTGAGGTTGTGATCAATTTTAATGAAGGGGGTGTAAGGTTTTGGCTAGGTTTTGGTGGTGTTTGTAGGTGGTAAAGAGCAGGTGAAAGATGAGGAAGGAGGAGCTGAGGAATGAAGAAGAGAGATGAAGGAGAAAAACATAATGAGGAAAATGAAGCCATGGTAGTGAGAAGACCCTTCTCCCTCTTTCTCTCTCTCTCCTCACATGACACAAGTCACCTCACCCTCTGTCTCATCTAAATATCTTCTCTTTTTATTTTTATTTTTCAAATTAAACCAAAATCATATAATTGCAAAAGAAACCATGGTTCAAATAAATGTGGCAAGATTTGCAATATATTTTGTTGCATGCCATGTGCATAAACAAGATCGATAATTCATATTAATTTTCCAAACTATCGGTATATAATTATACCATTCTATTTAAACTAATTCCCATACTTTAATAATATTCATAAAATTTATTATTCTATTTATTTAAATTCCCAAAAATAATATTTTATTTTCCTGAAATGTTACAATCCCCCTTAAATAAATTCGGTCCTCGAATTTAAATTTAAACCCCCAAAATACTAAAACATTTCAGCAAAACTATCAAGCCGTCGGGGCTCCAAAATCATGAATACATAAGATATATTATAACGCATCGTATGCATGTGAAAATGAGTGCAAAAATCAAAATCAAACCTCCGTCAAATGTGATGCAATCATCAGAGCTATGACGAAAATACAAATGTCAAAATCCAATACAAAGGTCAAACATGATATAATTAAGACTATAATATATATATAGTACGCATCATGGTGAAGTTATCAAAACAAATAAATAAAGGTACATGCCAAATCCTTTTCAAATCGCCGTGCGATGCGCATATCACGGTACAAGTAGCGGACGTTCATTTATAAGAAAATAGCTATATATATATCCTTTGTTTAACATATACGCCCCACCTTTTGAAAATGATTTAAAAGGGTTTTCATCGTAAGTTTTCGTGTCATTATGGACACGTATGAAAAATATTGAGACTATAGCTCCTTTTGAAATTCCCTTCGGTAAATATCGATGCATACAAAAATACTCAGGTACTGTCCTCAGACTAGTCCTGCCCGGTTACTACACCGTATAGTATATGTCATGAAAACGTGATGCTCGAAAGAAATCAATCTCCAATACAGTTTACAAAAATGCCACATGCATCTGGTGCGCAAGAAAATCGAAATCAAATACAGGTGCCACAAATGTGCACATAAACAAAACTAAGTGCAACGGGTGTACACGAAAATATCTGTCAAGTGCAACGGGTGTGCCTGACAGCAATACCGGGTGCATCTAATGTGTATGAAGAATCTCGATTAAGTGCATCTGGTGTGCACAAAATCTCCTCAAGGGCGCCAAGTGCGCGTAAGAATCTAAATCAGGTGCACAAGGTGCACGAAAATGTAAATCCAGTGCACTAGGGTGCACGAAAACGAATATCGAGTATTAAAATCGAAATCAACGGTATACGACATACATCAAATCGAAATCAAGTATACCGCGGTATATAAACTCATAAACATGTACAACTGCGTGCACAAAACCATATCAAAATACTGAAAGCGCGTGTAAACTACATCGAATGCATAAGTCAAAATCATGTGCATACCATATGCACGAAATCGGGTCAAATATCTCAGAATGTGTAAAACTCAAAATTAAGTGCAATGGGTATGCATAAAAACCAACATCTGTACAACTAATATATGAAAATACAAATCGAGTGCAACTGTGGTGCACATAGAAAATATCAATCATAAAAAAATCGTCAAAATACCTGTTTACCGCCGAATCACGGAGACGCAACCGCGCAGGTTCGTCTTGCCTGAAATTCGAGGCAGATGCTAATTGATGCTATCCGTCCACCTCTCCGAAGATGCCAAGTTGATTTATGGCACCATGTATCGAAAGTTTAAACGGATGCGGCCGATGTAGCAGACTTCGTCAGATTCCCCCTCGTTTGAGGGGTTTTTGATTGTGGGGACGCTCTTCCCTGCAGGCGCAAGCCCCTGCAGTTAATTATGCTACCGCATCGCGGTAACAACTTTCTCCTTCTCCAAATGGTCACTTCGTGTTGTGGGTGTTTGTTTTGTTTGTGGTTACCCGTGGATTGTATACGGAGACTAAGTTATGTTGTCGCCCGTAGGGCGTGGACTAGTTCAAATCCGTATCTTTCTTAGATTTGGGTTTGGGGGTTGGGTTTAAGGATACGTTAGCCTCATTTGAGAATAAGATCAACTTAAATGTTTGTTAAGGATACGTTAGTCTAATTTTAGACTAAGATCAACTTAACGGGACCATTTAGATCCGACAAGAAAGCAATTGGGCTCTATTGTTTAGTTTAGTGACATTGCGGTCGATTGCCAGTTTAAGGACATGGGGGTCCATTGTTAGTTTAAAGACATCGCAGTCGACGTTAAGGACATCATAGTCCGTGGATTTAAGGACTCCACAGTCCGATATTAGTTTAAAGACGTCGCGGACGAGGTTAAGGACATCATAGTCCGTGAGTTTAAGGACCTCACAGTCCGATGTTAGTTTAAAGACATCACGGTCGAGGTTAAGGACATCATAGTCCGTGAGTTTAAGGACCTCACAGTCCGATGTTAGTTTAAAGACATCACGGTCGAGCTTAAGGACATCATAGTCCATGGGTTTAAGGACTCCACGGTCCATTGTTATGTGTGGTTGTTGGGACTCGTTACCTCTCTAACGACGTTGAAGGATTACAACGACAGATATCAGAGGAGTAAAGAGATGTACCCTCGAACCAATGTGAATTGGTTGACAGAGCAGATGTGCTCAGTTCAATACAAGTTGAGGACTTATGGCCAGAATTGGGCTAAGTCCAGTTAAAAATGTTTAACATTTTATTTTTGTTCTGGCCATTAGGCCTTTATTTGGGCTCTGCCCTTTTAATAATGCTAAGCATTGGGCTCTGACATTTTTTGTCTTATACTGAATGCATAGCATTCATCAGAACAAAGTGTGTTCTGACAGTGCGCCATGTGGTGCGCTAGGCGCTTTGCGCCAGTCAAAGAGCACACTGCGCTTCTGTCGGGTAGCGCACACGAAGAGGACACGTGTCGCGCTTAGCGCTAAGCGCTAGTTTGTTAGCGCATTGCGCTTTTAATTTATGAGCGCATTGTGCTAGTCTGTTGGCATACCAATGAGTGACACGTGGCGCGCTTGGCACTGAGCGCCAGCCCATGAGCGCAGTGCTCTGTTTTAAAAGCGCAGGTTGTGTCTTTGTTTGACACGTGGCGTGTTCTGGCGCTGTGCGCCAGTCCAAGAAGCGCAAAGGCGCAATTCATAAGTGTAAGGCACTTTCTAATAGCGCAAAGCACATCTGATCAATTTTAAGATCAAAGAACAGATTTATGTTCTTCTTTAAAGGAGGCTTTGCCTCAAGATCCAAGAACAAAAGTTCTTGTTTGTTTTATAAAAGGCCCTGCCTTTATAGATCAAAGATCTTTGAATGAAGTAAAAATACTTCTTTTATTATTTTATGCTTAGATCTTTTGATCTTTTCCTTTTTATTAAAGACCTTGGTCTTTTTATAGATCTAAGATCTTTTTAGAAGATATTTCTTCTCTTTACGAGATGGTTTCATCTCTGTCATTCAAGAATTAATTCTTTACCTTGAAGAAATGATCTTCTTTTGCTAAAGACTTGCCTTTCTTTTTCTTTGAGTTTTCTCAAAATTTGCAGAGGGTTTTTTCTCTCTCTTTTCTCTTTTTGAGACTTGAAGTCTAGGGGCCTTTATATAGGGCCAATTGATTTGTTAAATCAGTTTTAAGAGATCTTTCTCTGATTGATTTGGAATATTTCCCACCGTTGGATTTTTGATCCTAAGGCTTCTGTTTTACAGAAGATAATCTTCTTGTTTTAATAAAATTGAAAAATCTTTCCATAACAGAATTTTAATTCTGATTAATTAATAATTTATTATTATTAGATCTTTTAATCTAACGGTGAGAAATTCTTTTAATTCTAGCGCTGGCGCACTTTGCGTTAGCGCACCTACGTTCGACACATGGTGCGCAGCGCAACTGCGCCAGCGCAGAGCGCAGCGCAACTGCGCCAGACATTGTTTGACACGTAGCGCGCAGCGCAGAGCGCAGCGCAACTGCGCTAGCGCACCTGTGTTTGACATGTGGCGCGTAGCGCGCAGCATCTGAAGCGTTGCTTCAATTTAATTTTGAATTTTAAAGCAGAGCTTTGCTCTGATTGGGGGTGCGCTGCCTAGGGCGCAGCGCACCTAGCGCCAGCGCGTCTGCTTTTGACATGTGGCACGCAGCGCGCAGCGCACGGGATCTGAAGCGTTGCTTTAATTTTTGAATTTTGAAATTCAAAACAGAGCTTTGCTCTGATTGGAGGAAACAAATGCCCCCTCCCCACCGTTGCGCTCACGTGGCGCACACGTGAGTGCAGCGATGACAACATCTGAGCCCTTGGATCAACTCAGAAGTTGAAGAGGCGTTTTAGTGCCTATAAATATGACCTTTGGTTCTCAGATGATTATCATCTTCTTCTTAAGAATTTTATTCAGAGTTTTGCTCTTTTGTTCAAGAACTTTCGAGAGTTAAAACTCCACTAAATTTAGGTAAAATTAAATTAATTTTAATAAATTAGGGTTTTTACCCATTAACAGAGCCTTGCTCTTCATAGATCTTTGATCTAAAGAAAACCCCTTTAGGGTTTCATAAACAGAGCCTTGCTCTCATGAACCCATAGATCTAAACAGATCTTTTCTTAGGGTTTCTTAGCCCATGAGTCAGAGCTCTACTCTTTTGATAATATGTAGATCTTTTGATCTTTTGATGAAGAACTCTTAAGAGTTTTTTCATGGATCTTGAAGATCCCAGAATTTTTTAATTCTCAAGAGTTAATTTTAATCTTTGATGGATTTTCCATCATCATTACAGAGCTAGGCTCTTTAAGGAATTTTATTCCTTCATGACCAGAGTTTGACAAGTGTCACTCTGTTATAGAGCTTTGCTCTCAGAGGGAGATTTTCTCCTTTTCCTGAGGGATTTCTCATTCAATGAGAAAAATCTTTGAGGATTTCTTCATTAATTGACAGTCTCATCCAATGATGAGGCTGTCTTATTAATTGATACATTGTCATCTGGATTTTGTGGTCCCCCTTTGGTCCCCTCTCCACTGCATTGCAGTGTGGTACAAATTTTAAAGTGCCGAGCGTCGGGATTTTTAAAATTAAATTACGACACTGATAATTGAATTCTGTTCTTTCTCGCAGGCAACATGTCTTCCTATCTTTCTTTCCCGTTTTTTCGTTCAGAGGGAGGATTCCCTGAGGCACCGGTGGACCGGGAGGTTCTTGCGCTCGTTAGAAACTATGATCCGGAATACAAAAACCTTCACCTGTGGGGTAGGTGGTACGACCAAATTATCAAAGATCGCCGAAGCTTCACTTGTGCGACGCCGTCAGAGCCGATCTCATCGATCTCGTATGCAGATGTACCCCCGGTGAACTATGCCGTGGAGGTCGTTAATTGGACTTCGGAGGGTCTTTTTCAACCTTCGATTGCCGCCATACCCATGCAGCTGCCGGCAGCTTTGGATACTTTGGGATGGCGCATATGCCAGGGCGAGTCGCGCCCTTGGGGACAACCTTACAACATCGGGTTGACCCCTCGACATTCGGCCGGGTATTTGCAGTGGGCCAGGTACATTTTGTCAGCGAAGAAAGCGCACCTGCTGAAGCTCGGTCTATACCCTACGGTTTATGCCTCGCTGTTCCAGTATTCTGCTCCTCCGACATGGTGGATTAAGGCGTTTTTGGAGCAATGGAACATCCCAACCCCACCTTTCTTCTACTGGACAGAGAAGTCTCCATCTCCTTAGAAGAATTTGCTGAGATTTCCGGTTTGCCGTTTAGGGGGAACACTACGAGGAGCTGCTTCCTCCGGCTGAATACATTTTCGCCACCAAGCCAGTGGTGATGGGCCTAACACCAGAGAACGCCATCCAGCACCAGTTTCCTAGTCTGAGAAAGGTGCTGAATATGTACGAGAGTCTTTTCTTGGAATCCGGAGGCCGGGGGGGGCAGTTTCGCAGACTTCATTGCCCGGTTTCTTCGACCGGAGATTCTATCGCAACGAGGCGAAAAATTTGCCAAGCTCGACGATCCCTTCGGCTTTGGCTTGGATCGTCGACCAGTACTGGAAGATGATCAAAAGGGCTTTTATCTCCCCGATGCCGCGATCATCCCTTTGTCAGAAATCGCTGCTCCGGGCATCGACGAGGAGACTTTCTTTCTCGGGTTTCTGGGGCTGTGGTTGTGCTGGTTTGCGCTCCCCATGCACCCTCGCTATATGAGGTCGTCCGTCTTCTACCCAGCACATCGAATGGTGGCTGGCATACAAGTGGCCATCGGGATCGTCGAGCTGGCCCACCTGTACCATGGTCTTAGCATGGCGGCGGACACAACTGAACTGGGGGTGCAAGCTGCCAACTTCCCGATGCACTACTTTACTTCGTGGATGGAAATGCATGTGCTCGGAGTGTTTGGTATTCATAAAAGACCCTCATTTTTCAAGAAGTGCAAATTTTCCAGAATTATGCGACTGGTTGACGCTTCCATCGTGAATCCGTCTCAGCGGGAGGCTAGGGGGTTACTTCTTCGTCCGCGCACGGTCGGAGCTGGTATGTCTTTTACGGACAAAGTCCTGACGATTGGCCAGGAAACTTCCAAGACGGTGCTCGCATTGCGCGACAATTTTAAGGACGGGGCCTCCGTATTGAAAGCTCGAGAGATTCTACATCTATACTCCATCAGGCCGGGCTTCCTCGTATTCAGGCAAAATGATGCGGTGCTTTTTATGAGATACAACCCCCATCATTTTGCCCAGCAGCTAAGTTATAACCAGGGGGTCCCACTGGAGGCATTTTTGGAAGAGCCTGCTGCCACCAGAGAGGGAATAAGGGGTGCGCTGCATCACTTTATGCGCTTGAATACGGGCTCCCACTTCTTCATTAGCGAGCCAAGTTGCATCCCGATGGCCCTTAACATGCATGGGGCCTGGTATCAGCACGCGATGGGTGCTGTCATCACGGAGGAGAGGCGGTTGTTGCTCGATCGCAAGAGTGCACCCCCTGCCAGCGATCGCAACGTCCCTTTAAGGCGACGGATCGCCGTGCCCCTTCCGCTAAGAGAGGCTGCTGTAGTTGAGCCTCCACGCGTGCTAAGCCCTACGCGTGGATTGCCCCGTGATTCTGTGGATGTGCCATCAGCGCCCCGTGCTCCCGTGGAGACGGTAACCGTAGTTTCACCCGAATCTGGCATGGGCTCGGATATCGGGACTCGCCGTCCAAAAGTGCCTACGAAACGCAAGCTGGTGCTGGCTGCGACCGGAGCTCATGCGCAGAAGAAGAAAAAGAAGTCGCACTTCTCCGCCGATGTCGTATTTGGTCAGGAACCTCATGCTCCTTATAGTGAGGGCTTGAGCGAGTATGGGACGAATGAGGGCTTATTCATGCCGCCAGATGATACTGATCTGGCGGCTGCCATCGCAGCTTCCGAGTGATTGGCAAGACGCGAAGAGGGGTTGGCTAACCTTGCGCGATCAGGTAATCATTAGTTGTATTTTTCGCCATTGCATCATACCTATATCATTGTTTTTTTGACTAATGCTTTTCCTTCTTTAATAGGCATTTCTACCGAAGAAGCTCTCGCTGCTTCTCTCAAGACTTTTGAGGAAGAGGAACGGCTTCAAGCATCCTTAAGCCTTGGTATATTTCAGTTCGCCATGTTTCTGCTCTCTTTCCTTATGAGTAATCTGACCCTGCCTTTGTCTTATCGCAGGGACCGCAATGCCTATCCCGCAAGCTGATACAGAAATTCTCCCCGGGCCAGCTACCGAAGCCCCGACCTCTTCGGTATTGCCTCAAGAGGCCTTACTTAAAAAACCAATGATGGAAGCCTTGACGGCTCTGGAGGTAACCCTGAATGCGGATGACGATGCCTTACTGAAGGAGGCTTCTAAAAGGTCTGTTGTGACGGCCCGGAAGGAAAGGAAGCGCCTGAGGCGTGCAGCAAGGGAGCGTAGTGCCGCTTTGGCTGCGGGAGCAGGTTCAAGCGACGTTACCCCTGCTGCTACTCCTTCAGAGGAGTCTCCGATTGCCTTGTCTACTGCTCACAGACAGACGGCACGTGCGGCTCGGGAAGCCAACGGTAACTCAACTCCAGGTAATGTGCCTTGAGGCTCTGTTGTCAAAGTTTTAAGCTATCATTTCTCATATATCTTATCATTGCAGAGCCGAGTCTTCCTGAAGAGGTGGCAGCGACCGCTGAGCCTGAGGGAGCGGTGGAGGAGGTGGCTACTATTCCCAAACCCGGGGCAGCGGTAGGCGATGTGGTCGCAATTGTCGGGCTCGAGGTAGTGGCTGACGAGACGGCTACCACGGCTGAGCCTGAAGCAGCGGTGGATGAGACGGCTGCAATTACTGAGCCCGACGTGGTGGCGAGTGGAACGGGTGCAATTGCTGGATCCGATGCGGCCGCTCTTTCTCAAGAGTCGGGCACTACTCCGATCATCGCTCTTCCTGCCTACGGTTCTTTATCGTCTCCAGGCATCGCAAGCGTGACGACAGCTCCTGTGGAGTCAGTGGACGAGGCGACGGGAGGTGAGGCCACCCCGATGGAGGAGGGAGATGCCGTTGTTGAATCAAGTGACGCTCTCGTCACGGCTCCAACTGGTGACTTTTCAGGTAGATTTTAGGTTACCGCCCTTCTTTTTATTCTGCAATCTTTCCTAACAAGGTTTATCTTGTTTCTAATGCAGGTGCGGCTAGTGCTGATGTCGCGCTGCTCAAGACAGCGCCGCCAGTTACCGCCCTGAAGGTGACCACCTCTCTACCTTTTCTCGCATCGTTGCAAATGCTGGAAGGTATGGATTTGTGACCCATCAGTCTTATCTCTCGGCTGTATAATTCATGTACAGACGTTGCGTTATCGTGTTTTTGCAGGAGCCCTTTTTGACCACCTGTACCAGGTGCTGCATCCCCATTTCTCCTTTCCGTTGGAGATTGCTTCATCCAGTGGCGCTGGTGAATACAGCTTTCAATTAATGCTCTTTGTTTTACCGACAATGAAATTATTTTTGATTTTTCTTTGCTTTGATTGCAGTGCTACAGATTGAAGGAGGAGATAAGAGATCAGTTGCGCCACCGGTCCTCCCGGCTTTGCCACCTGCTGCAGCTGGTATAGTAAATTCCATCATTCATGACCTTCCTATATTTCTTGAACCGTCATTTGATTGTGATTTGTTTTGCAGCGGTCGTTTTGACTCCGGCTTCTTTCGAGTCTCGCATCATGATGCCGGCAGGCCCATTCTCCAGACGTCCATCCTCAAAGGGTGCTACGATGAGTCTGCGTATGCTGAGCGGATGCGTTGAGGAGCTTGACGTGGTGGCTCTTACATCTGCTGCAGATTTCGCTGCCGAGGTCAATCCGATACTGGCAACGCTTGTAAATTTCCATAATGAAGGCGTCGTTCAGTCTTGGGTTAATCACTGCAGGAAGATCGAGGCCTGTCTGCATCAGCTTGAACTCATGCGTCTTGTCCCTGAGACTCAGGCTTTGAACTCCCAGTGGGCCGCATGGGTCGAGCAGAGTGCGTCCTTCCTCCATCATTTTGAACAAGAAGCAACCTTGAGGTGGAAGGAATGCGAGGAGGCTTTCGCTGAGTCTGTCCAATTGCGTGCCCAGGTCGAAGCGAACGCCGCACAACTGAAAGCCGTCTTTGACACCTTGCAGCAATGTATCTCGGACGGGCTTGTATTGAGACAGAAGCTCGACTCTATCGAGCGGGTTAGGCAGAGTCACACAGCTGCCCAGCGGGAAATTGATGATAAGGTTTCATCATGTCTGCAACAAAGGACTCGAATCGAACAGGAGATGGCCGCGGCGGCTGCTCATAAGAAGGCACTGAAGGAAGTGCGAGAGCAGCTTACGGACTTGTTGAAAACGCTTCCTTCTCAGTAGCTGCCTTTGTATCAATCATACTTGTAATCTTTGAATAATATGTATCCATTCTTTATTCTTTTATACGATTTGCCTTGTACTTAATTGAATTCATGAATAAAGATACATATTTTCTGTTATACTGTTGCTTTCTTCTCGTTGCTTTGTTGTTGCCATGTGATTTTGGCAAGTGCGGTCTGTAGATAGTATATAGCTGTCAATCTTGTGCTTCTTTGTAGAGTGGTGATGGCTTAGAAAACAGGGTTAGGATCTGTCACCTAAGAATTTTCAACTTTATGAGCCGTGATGGTCTCATAAAGAATTTTCTCCCTACCGATCGAGAGGATCCCGTAGGTGTAACTTCTCCTTAAGAATCGTGAGGATTCCTAAGTGTGTTTTCTCTTGAAAGTCGTAAGGATCTCACAAGAGAATTTACTCCCCTACGAGTCGTGAGGACTCGCAGGTGATGGATGAAGTTGTCCTTATCTGCATTTCACGGAGTCAGGGGTTGTTCTGGATGCTTCCCACGGGTTCACTGCCGTGTTCTGTGAGTACCAGACTCTGCTCTGGACGTTTTCCAGGATACCGTAGTTTAAAGACCTCGCGGTCGAGGTTAAGGACATCATAGTCCGTGGATTTAAGGACTCCACAGTCCGTTGTTAGTTTTAAGACATTACGGTCGAGGTTAAGGACATCATAGTCCATGAGTTTAAGGACCTCACAGTCCAATGTTAGTTTTAAGACATCACGGTCGGGGTTAAGGACATCATAGTCCGTGGATTTAAGGACTCCACAGTCCGTTGTTAGTTTTAAGACATTACGGTCGAGGTTAAGGACATCATAGTCCATGGGTTTAAGGACCCCACAGTCTGTGAAATGTGTGGTTTTCGGGACCCGTCACCTCTTTGAAGACGTTGAGGAATTACAACGAAAAATATCAAAGGAGTGAAGAGATGTACCCTTGAACCAAGGTAAAATTAGTTTAAGGACATTACGGTCCATTGTTAGTTTTAAGACATCACGGTCGAGGTTATGGACACCATAGTCCGTGAGTTTAAGGACCTCACGGTCCGATGCTAGTTTTAAGACATCACGGTCGAGGTTAAGGACATCATAGTCCGTGGATTTAAGGACTCCACAGTCCGATGTTTGCTTTGGATGCTTCCCACGGGTTCACTATTGTGTTCGGCGAGGACCAGGCTCCGCTCTGGATGCTTCACACGGGTTCACTGCCGTGCTCTGCGAGGACCAGGATCCACTCTGGACGTTTTCCACGGGTCAGAAGTGACATAATCCGCATTCCACGTAGCCAGGAATTTTGCTCTGGATGCTTCCCACGGGTTCACTGCCGTATTCGGCGAGGACCAGGCTCCACTCTGGATGCTTCACACGGGGTCATTGCCGTGCTCTGGGAGGACCAGGATCCACTCTGGACATTTCCCACAAGGTCAGAAGTGACATAATCCGCGTTCCACGTAGCCAGGAATTTTGTTCTGGATGCTTCCCACCAGTTCACTGCCGTGTTTAGCGAGGACCAGGCTCCGCTCTGGATGCTTCACACGGGTTCATTGCCGTGCTCTGCGATGACCAGGATCTGCTCTGGACGTTTTCCACAGGGTCAGGAGTGACATAATCCGCGTTCCACGTAGCCAGGAATTTTGCTCTGGATGCTTCCCACGGGTTCACTGCCGTGTTCGGCGAGGACCGGGCTCCGCTCTGGATGCTTCACACGTGGTCATTGCCGCGCTCTGCGAGGACCAGGATCCGCTCTGGACGTTTTCCACGGGGTCAGGAGTGACATAATCCGCGTTCCACTTAGCCAGGAATTTTGCTTTGGATGCTTCCCATGGGTTCACTGCCGTGTTCGGCGAGGACCAGGTTCCGCTCTGGACGTTTTCCACGGGGTCAGAGTGACATAATCCGCGTTCCACATAGCCAGAAATTTTGCTCTGGATGCTTCCCACGGGTTCACTGCCGTGTTCGGCGAGGACCAGGATCCGCTCTGGACGTTTTCCACGGGGTCAGGAGTGACATAATCCGCGTTCCACGTAGCCAGGAATTTTGCTCTGGATGCTTCCCATGGGTTCACTGCCGTGTTCGGCAAGGACCAGGCTCCACTCTGGATGCTTCATACGGGGTCATTGCCGCGCTCTGCGAGGACCAGGATCCGCTCTGGACGTTTTCCACGGGGTCAGGAGTGACATAATCCGCGTTCCAAGTAGCCAGGAATTTTGCTCTGGATGCTTCCCACGGGTTCACTGCCGTGTTCGGCGAGGACCAGGCTCCACTCTGGATGCTTCACACGGGGTCATTGCCATGCTCTGCGAGGACCAGGATCTGCTCTAGACGTTTCCCATGGGGTCAGGATTGACATAAGCCGCGTTCCACGTAGCCAGGAATTTTGCTCTGGATGATTCCCACGGGTTCACTGCCGTATTCGGCGAGGATCAGGCTCTGCTCTGGATGCTTCACATGGGGTCATTGCCGTGCTCTGCGAGGACCAGGATCCGCTCTAGACGTTTCTCATGGGGTCGGGATTGACATAAGCCGCGTTCCGCGTAGCCAGGAAGGGTTGACTTTATCTGCATTTCACAGAGTCGGGGTTTGACTCTCGGTCATCTGTGTACCGCCGAGTCAAGGAACTGGGAGTTGCCTCTGTTCTACTTTGCTTAATGTTGAGATGATCTCCAGGCTATCTGTGAACCGTTGAGATTTAACTTTTTCTTCTGATGAAGCCCGGGGAGGAAAGGTATGATTCCCTCTTTGTTTGCGGCCCTGGATTGTATACAGGGATCGATGTGATATCACCTATAGGGCATAAATTCTATTTTTTTTCTTTCCGCGATACTCTATCATTTCAGCTTTTATATCGCGAAGGTCGCGATTGCCCAATCATTTCGGCTATTTTTCGCGGTACCCAATCATTTCGGCTATTTTATTTTTATTTTTACTCGCTGCTTTTTATTGCGAGTTGCCCAATCATTTCGGCTATTTTGCATGCATACATTTTTTTTTACTTGCTGATTTTGTTTGCAAGTTGCCCCAACATTTCGGCTATTTCGTATGCATGTGTGGCTTGCCAGCTTTTTGCTGCAAGCTTGGAGTTAGACACTGATTTCGACATCAGCATCGCTACAACTGGAATATTACCAGGAGCGAATCATCATTTGCCTATGTCGACGTCGAACAAAGGTGGCTTAGCAAACAGGGTTAAGATCCTATCGACTAAGGCTTTTAACTTCATAAGCCGTAAGGGTCTCATAAAGGTACTTCTCCCTGCGAGTCGTGAGGATCTCGTAGGTGTAATTTCTCCTTAGGAATCGTGAGGATTCCTAAGTGCATGGTTTCTTATAAGTCGTAAGGATCTTACAAGAGGGTTTTCTCCTTATAAGTCGAGAGAACTTACAAGGGTTGTTCACCATATAGACATATCCCTAGTCACGGATGGGACTTCGTTAGGGAAATGTTTATTCGCGCCCGTGGATTGTATACAAGGGTCAGCATTGAGCCGCTTGTAGGGCAGTATTGGAGGTTGTGGGGCTACTTAAGAACATGTTCAGATCCCTGTAGCTTAAGACTTTTGAATCTTATGAGCCGTGAGGGTCCCATAAGAGAGTTCTCCTTACGAGTCGTGAGGATCTCGCAAGTGTAATTTCTCCCTAGGGATCATGGGGATCCCTAAGTGTGTTGCTCCCTTATGAGTCGTAAGGATCTCACGCAGGTGGTTTCTCCTTATAAAGTCGAGAAGACCTTGCAAGCGTCTTTTAACGAGATTGCGCCCTTTCGGGTTTTCACAAAACTCGCCGGTAGCCCTGCTGTTTTTACTCATGGAGCCCTTTCGGGTTTTCATCCGTGCCCATTTTTCTTATGGACATACCGTTTCTTTTTCTTCTCTTTTTTTTATTTTAGTGAGGCTGTGCCCTTTCGGGTTTTCACAAAACTCGCCAGTAGCCCTGCTGTTTTTACTCACGGAGCCCTTTCGGGTTTTCATCCGTGCCCATTTTGCTTATAGACATGCCGTTTTTCTTTCTTTTTTTAATTCTTTTTTTTGTATCAGTTTTGGGATGCTGCAATCCACCGTAGTTTATCGACATCTCGGTCAACAGCTAGTTTTAGGATATAGCAGTCCGTTGTTAGTTTAAGGACGTTCCGGTCCGTCGTTAGTTTAAGGACGTTTCGGTTCGTTGTTAGTTTAAGGACATTTCGGTCCGTTGTTAGTTTAAGGACATTTCGATCCATTGTTAAGGAAGCCGGTTACTATTTACAGTGTTTAGGCTTAGGAAGATAGCGAGCGGACATAGTCGTCGTCTATCATTGACCTCGGCCGTGACTCGTTAACCATAGTATTTCTTTAGGAAGTGACCATTTATTGGCCTGAAGGGCCTTTCGCCATGCATGTCCATGAGTAGATAGGCTCCACCCTGGTAAACTTTTTCTATGATGTACGGGCCTTCATAGTTTGGCTCGAATTTCCCCCGCTTGGCGCAATTAGGGATCATAGGTCTTTTAACCACTAGCATGAGTTCGCCTTGGCGGAATATTCTCGGCCTAGTCAATCTCTCGTATGAGCGCGTCATCTTTGCTTTATAAGCTTCCAAATTTTTTTGCGCTATGAGCCAGGTCTCATCAAGGGCATCGAGCTCCTCAAGTCGAAGGTGAGCATTTTCTTCGTCCGTTAGCTCATAGTGAACTGCCACTCATTGGGAGGGTAACTCTATCTCGAAGGGGAGTACCGTTTCTGTACCGAACACCAATGCGTATGGAGTTGTGTTCATGGCCGTTTTGAACGTAGTCCGGTACGCCCAGAGAGCTTCATGCAGTCTCTCGTGCCAGTCCTTTTTATTTCGAGACACCATCTTCTTTAGAATCTTCGTCAATGTCTTGTTAAAAGCCTCAGCAAGACCGTTAGCTCGAGGATTATAGACTGAGGAGTATCTCCAGTCTATGTTATGTTGTTGTGTGAAGCGGCTGATCTTGTGGCTTCTGTAGGCCGGTCCGTTATCGGAGATAATCCGTCATGGAGTGCCAAACCGATAAATGACGTGTGTCCTGAAGAAGTGGAGGATATTCTCCGTCTTCACTTCCCTTAGCGGTACTGCTTCTGCCCACTTGGAGAAGTAATCAGTTGTCGCCAAAATGAACCGATGTCCTTTGGACGATGCCGGTTCAATGGGGACGATTATGTCAGTTCCCTACATTTCGAACGGCCAGCTAGACACCGTTGGATGTAGTGGATTTGGATACTGATGGATGAAGTCCCTATGGATCTGGCATTGCTTCGCGTACTCAAGGCAGTCATGGATCATCATGGGCCAATAATAACCTATCCGTTTGATCTTCAACTTCATCTTCGGCCCGGCTTGGTGAGAACCGCAGAGTCTGTCATGAGTTTCTTGGACGACTCTTCTTGCTTCTTCAGGTCCCAGGCATCTCAGCCATAAAGAATCAAATGACCTCTTGTACAGAGTATCATTGACGAAAGCGAAAGACAAAGCTCGTTTCATAAGCTGATGTCTTGAGGACGCATCTTCAGGTGTCCGACGGGATTTGAAGTAGTCTATAAAGACTTCTCTCCAATCCTCAGCCTTTTCCTGGTCTTTTACTTGCAGAGCCATTTGCTCGGTCGTTCCCTTTTTTTCGGACGTCTCTGGAAATATTTCTGCCGGTGCGAGGACTCGACGGCTTTGAACAACGATCCTCGCATCATCGAGGTTTTCGTCAGCCAGTTCTTTAGCAAGCTTAGCTAATGCATCCGCCTTGCTATTTTCCGCACGTGGTATGCTTTCCAAGGTGTAGGAAGGTATTTGGGTCAGCAGTTGTTGTACCCTCTCTCTATACTTCACCAGTTCTGGTTTGCACGTTTGATAGTCGCCGTTTACTTGACTAACGACCAGTTGGGAGTCTCCATATATGAGAAGGTTTTCAATTCCCATGTCGATGGCGATCTCGAGACCTGCTATCAAGGCTTCATACTCGGCTTCGTTGTTCGTCCTCGGCTCTGTTAAGGAGAAGGCAAAGCGCATTATCCCCCCTTGTGGAGTTACGAAGATGAGGCCTACCCCCGATTTGATTATGGGGGTGCTTTGCTTGTGTTTCTTCATGGAAGACGCTCCATCGAAGTAAAGTTCTCATCGGGTATCACTTCCGTCGATCGTGTCAAACGCATGTTCGTCTGGCAATTCGCAGTTCAAGGGAGAATCGGCAGGTATCGGATGCTCAACGAGGAAGTCGGCAATGGCCTGTCCCTTCACTGCCTTAAGAGGCTGATACGTTATTGAGAATTCCATCAAGAGCAAGGCCTATTTAGCGAGCCGCCCCGTCAATATGGCCTTTGACATCAAATATTTGAGAGGATCCACCTTCGATATGAGATGGACGTCATGCGCCAATGCATAGTGCCTGAGCTTCGTTATCGCGAAGATTAATGCCAGGCAGTGTTTTTTGATGGGAGAATAATTGCTTTCTGCCCCCAGCAGAACTCGACTCAAATAGTAGAGCGCTCTCTCCTTCCCTTGGTCGTTCTCCTGTGTCCATAATGCGCCTAAGGAACCTTCAAGGGCGGTGTATACAGAATGAGAGGTTTTCCCTTGACCGGAGCGGCCAGTACTGGCGGACTCTGCAGGTATTGCTTGATTTCGTCCAACGCGCTTTGGCATTTGTGATTCCAAACGAACGGGGTTCCCTTCTTCATCAGGTGACTGTAAGGACGGCACTTGCCTGAGAGATTGGCTATGAACCGCCGAATATATGCGAGCTTCCCTTGGAGAGACCGCAATTGCTTGAGAGTCCTTGGCGGAGACATTTCCATAATTGCCTTGATCTTCGACGGATCTATCTCGATGCCTCGGTGTCGGACAATGAATCCTAGGAACTTGCCCGAGGAAACTCCGGACGCGCATTTGAGAGGGTTCATCTTCAAGTTGTATTTCCGGAGGCGTTGAAATACGATCTTTAGATGCTCCAGATGTTCCTCATATGATTTGCTTTTCACCACGAGGTCGTCGATATAGGATTCGACGATTTCATGTATGAGGTAATCGAAGATCTTCGTCATGGCCCTCTGATAGGTGGCACCGGCGTTCTTCAGACCGAAAGGCATCACCTTGTAGCAGAATATGCCTAAAGGGGTCCGGAAAGCGGTATGCTTCTGGTCCTCGGGATGCATTTTTATCTGATTGTATCCCGACGAGCCGTACATAAAGAAGAAGACTTCGTGAGTGGACGTATTGTCTATCATCAGCTCGGTGACCGGTACTGGGAAGTCGTCTTTCGGGCAGGCTTTATTGAGATCCCGAAAGTCCACACATATGCGCACTGTCCCATTTTTCTTCATCACCGGGACGATGTTGGCGGTCCAGTCAGGATACTGCACCTCTTGGATGAAGCCAGAGTCGATCGGCTTCTTGACCCCGGCGTTGATGCTCATCTCAAGCTCGAGCAGCATTCTTCGCGGTGCTTGTTTGATTGGCTTGACGTCCGGAGATATGGCCAGTTTGTGAACCGCAATCTCTGGGTCTAGTCCTGGCATCTCGGAATAATTCCATGCGAAGCAATCTTTATGCTGCATGAGCAAGTCCTTTAGTGTAGCCACCCTTTCTTCAGACAGCAATTCGCTGACGAACGTCATCCGCGGATCACTTGTCGTCCCCAAATCAATTTTCTTGAGATCATCTGCAGTAATATGTATTCCATCTTCTAGCTCTTTCGGAGCCGGTGGAAACTCCTAGATCACCTCGTTATCATCGTTTTCAAAGCACAAGGGGAGGTCATCCATATTCTCAGGTTCTTCTTTTGATGATATTATCATGTGACAGGTACGAGCTCGCTTCCAAGACCGATGTGGATCTGGGTCTACCCTCGTGGATTTGGGTTTATGCTTCTGCGGCGGGGTTACCCTCCAGCTGCTGGATAGAGCGAATCTGCCCTGTCGATATTGATTTTCGACCCAGTTCTTGAAGGTGAAGCAGTCTTCAATAAGATGTCCTATTGCCCTATGATAGGAGCAATAGTGCGGATGAGAGACTTCGCCTGCTTGCTCGGGGTGCTTGGACTCCGGGAGTGTAATCATTTGATGTTTTATGGAAAGATCAAGTATTTTCTTCGTCTTTTCTTGGGCAAAAGAGTATGCTCGACCCATCTTCTTTATAAGAGATGAATCCTGGCCGCTCGATTCCTGATCGCGTGGCTTCTTGGTCCCACTTTGTCGCTCTCGAACACTTTTCCCGCTCTTTGATTTATTTTTGCCTCTGCGTCGTGCCTTTTGTACAACGGGTTGATAGGGAGGGGCACTTTCATCTTTCGCAGCCTGTTGAAGAAGGCGTTGCGCCCTGGCTTTCTCGTAGATGGCCATTTCGCGATTATGTTCATCTCGAACCTTTTGACCAGCTTCCCTTATAAGCTTGTCCATTTGTTCTTCGAACGATGGAATGTGTATTTTCATGTCGGGAGCTCTTTCTGGTTCAGGGTTAGCATCCTCCCACTGAGTATTCCCTTCTTCATCAAAGTCATATATGACGTAGCAGTCGCGGAGTAGCTCCTGTTTCTTGGATTGAACATACCCAAGCCCGGTCGTTTCCATTCTCCCGTTGAGCAATTTCCGCTGAGTTCCAGGAACGTTCTAGATCCTGTTATAGAACCGTGCTTGTCGAGAGTTTGCTTGAAGGGTACGCCTTGGCGCTTCAAGGGTCTCCTTAGTCCGTCTGTGTAATATCTGGGCAAACGGATGGGCTGGAGCCTGTCGAGTGTGGAATCCGCGTCGTGCCAGATTTCCTTCTTTACTTTAGTTTCCCCGGATCGGTAAAATAGGATCGTCTTTTCACCTTCTCGCCTGGGAGGGACATAGAACGCCTGCAGCTCTTCTACACTGTAGGTATCAAGCGCATCTAGTTCTTTAAAATGTTCAAGCGAAACCATGGCAACTTGCAAATTTTGCTCTTCATCAGCGAATGTTTGAATTGAAGGCCGAGCAGAGAATATGGCGTTGACCTCATCTTCTGAGTCACTGCCGAAGATAAGCATAGGAGCGGATGGTCCTGGCTTGTTATACTGGGGTGGCCCTGAATAAACTATCTCTTCCTCTTCCTCGGTATCACTCCCAAAAACCGGAATGGTGGTGATAGCTTTGTTCTCCGGTTTGTGACATCTCTCTGTGTTTTCAAAGTCTGGCAAGAAGTACTTTGCATCTTCGTACTTGCGGACTTCGTTCACGGAAAATGGGTTTAACTCTCCTGTTACGATATACTCGAGACCATCCTTAAAGTATTTCATACACTGATGTTGTGTAGAAGAGATAATGTTGTACTCGTGTAACCAAGGCCGCCAAGCAAAGCGTTATAGCATGTCTTGGCGTCAATGACATGAAATTTAATATCCGTGACAAGTAGCCCGAATCGTAATGTCAATATCACAGACCCGAGGGTCCGCGATGACTGGGAGTCAAAACCGGAGATGGTGATTTTATCACGAGCGAGATGCTGGACGCTCATGCAGATTTCCTTCAACACTCGCACGTTGAGGAGATTGACGGAAGACCCATTATCGACCAAGATTTTGACTATCTTTATATCGTGGCAGTACCCTGAGACATAGAGGGGACGGTTGTGCTCACACGTCCCAAGGAGGAGGTCTTCGTCGCCGAAGGTGATATCGGCTGTGTGTACTTCCTCCAACTCGTCTTTCATCTTTTCTTCGGCGAGAAACGCTTGGAATTGCTCTGGTTCTTGTAGCGCCTTAATCAATGAATCTCTCGCTTCTTTAGATAGTAAAAGGGCGTCGAGAACGCTGGGCTGTGAGGGTAACTTCCTCAAGTGCGCCAGAACGTTATAGTCCACCTTACTTTTCTTTGGCGGGTCCTTAGCGGTCAGCTCTTTCATGACCTGGAGAGATGAAACCCCTCCTATCGCTCACTGCCTCCATGTGATTCGGGACTGTACCCAAAATCCACCTGTTTGCATGACTCGGTAGAGCCGTGGTAGGGAGGAAATCAAAGCACAGTGGGAATCACATAAGACACTATGACGATCTCGAGTCTACAGACTAACCTGTACAAGTGTCACCAGAGAACTGCTATCTGACAATAGGTATATATACCATCTAGGAGTTCTCGGCGAGTCATGTTCGGTATACCCATTCTCCAATGAGCACCTGTGTACAATCTTTGATGTCAAACACCAATGGTTGTGGGATCAACCATCGCCCCCAGGGCCAAGAAACGTACACACTAGTCTACTCTGGTAATATCGATGCCCTGTCTCGATATACCCTCGACTAGGAACTATTAAAGGATATGCTTATAGGCTGCCCAGGCCCCACTAGTATGATCTACATCATAATCCTGGCAGTCAAGCATAATCCTAAGGGCTTCATCAATATGTATATAAGGATATGAAATACAACACATCACACGTTAAGATGAAGATAAACCAGATAGCATACTATCATTTCGAGCAAAGATTGTTTCTGTACATATACATGCCTAGCATCCTATACAATACAGGCCTCTAGGGCATACATATCTAACAATCTCCCACTTGCACTAAGTCCTGTAGTTGGTGCAATAAGTACCCACTGTCTGCACTAGAACCAGTTGCCGGCGTACCGCATGCCCAACATCTCGAATGGTTTCTCAAACTTGACTTGAGGGAAAGCCTTGGTGAATGGATCTGCTGTGTTGTT
The DNA here is from genome assembly GCA_030015575.1 of Agapanthus africanus. Lineage (NCBI taxonomy): Eukaryota > Viridiplantae > Streptophyta > Magnoliopsida > Asparagales > Amaryllidaceae > Agapanthus > Agapanthus africanus. The sequence goes on from CM057344.1 coordinate 682,219,834, forward strand.
TTTCGTGTCTTCTCTCCATACCTTGATGTCCTGGCGATCCACTATCTCCCTGATGAGGCGATACTGCCTTAAGATATGTCTGGATTTCTGATGGGACCGCGGTTCCTTTGCTAAATCCATGGCTCCATTGTTATCGTAATACAAAGGTATTGGATTAGCAATGGATGGAACCACCTGAAGTTTAGAAATGAACTTCCTCATCCAGACTTCCTTTTATGCGGCATCATTAGCAGCAATATACTCAGCTTCCATCATGGAGTCAGCGACGGTATCTTGCTTGGAACTCTTCCAACATACCGCCCTTCCATTTAGGGTAAATATAAACCCTGAGATGGACTTACTATCATCCTTGTTGCTCTGGAAGCTGGAGTCGGTAAAGGCCTCCATTTGGAGATCTCCGTTACCATACACCAAGAATATTTCTTTAGTCCTTCGCAAGTACTTCAGAATGTTCTTCACAGCAGTCCAGTGTTTCTCCCCTGGATTGGATTGATACCTGCTTACTGCACTCAGTGCATAAGATACATCTGGGTAAGTACACAACATCGCATACATTATAAATCCTACCGCCGAAGCGTAGGGTATAATGCTCATGCGAGCCCTCTCCTCATCAGTCTTTGGAGACATCTCTTTGAAGAGGGTGATCCCGTGAAAAGCGGGTAAATTACCTCGCTTGGAATCTTCCATACTAAACCTCTTTAGTATGGTGTCTATGTATCTCGATTGGGATAATCCCAATAATTTCTTAGATCTATCTCTATAGATCTTAATTCCCAGAATGTACGAGGCATCACCCAGGTCTTTCATGGAGAACCTCTGCGATAAGAATAGTTTGACCGATTTAGCATAGGAACATCATTTCCTATCAAAAGAATGTCGTTCACGTACAATACGAGGAATGTAACAGTACTCTCTACAATCCTTTTATTAATACACGGTTCATCTACATTTTTGATAAAACCAAACTCTTTGATTGTATCATCAAAGCATATGTTCCAACTCCGTGATGCCTGCTTTAATCCATAGATGGATTTAAGCAACCTGCATGCTTTTCCGCTGCTCCCACTGTCAATGAAGTCTTCTGGCTGATCCATAAAAACGCATTCTTCTAAATCACCATTTAGAAATGCCGTTTTAACATCCATCTGCCAGATTTCATAGTCATAGTGAGCAGTTATAGCAAGCAGGATCCGAATGGATTTGAGTATCACGACTGGTGAAAAGGTTTCATCATAGTCCAAGCCTGGTCTTTGACGAAATCCTTTTGCAACCAGTTATAGGTCTTCACCTGACCATCCACACCAATCTTTCTCTTAAAGATCCATGATTGTTTGAATTTTTATGTGTGTGGTAACCGCAATCAATAACGGTGTCGCGTGTAGCTAGACCGAGATGAGTACGGGTCGACCTCAGGGAAACGTTGAATCTGTTAATCTTACTTTAGGCGTGTTGATTAGGAAAGGAGGAAGAATAAAGAATGGTGAAGAATGGTTGTAGGTTCTAGATCTACGTCAAACACGGATGCAGGATATAGATCTAGATTAACTACGGATGTAAGTTTTATATTAAAAAGGGGCTTGTAGGGTTCGTTAAGATTTAGTAGTCATGGATGATTAATTAAAGATTACTCCTTTTATCCTTTAATAGATTTAAAACTAGATTGACAGTGATGCATGTAGATTAGGGTTTCTGGAGGGAATAGGGTTCCCACTCTTAACCCTTATCTTGACATGGATCTCCGTTCATGTCTAGCCTTTACCAAAACAATTGTTAATCTAATCTCTAATCGTGGTCTTGACTATCAATGAATTGATAGCGCGCCCAATTAGGATATTAACTATTCTTTTGATAAAGTTTATAAACTTTATAAGACGTAAAAAGAGTTTAAGGATCTTCATCATCCATTAATCTACCCTAATCATACGAACCCTAACAAGCGGAGAATTACTCGCGCATGTTGGGAAAAGAAAAGATAGAAAGGGAAATCATATTGAAAACTAAAGAAAATAAAATGATATAAGAAAACAACTATCTTTATTAATCAACAAGATCAAGTACACTTTGTTCCTTTAGAAAATGATTACAAAACCCTAGTTTGCTTCTCGATCTCTTCTAAGGAGGTAGATGAACTGTCGATGATTAACCACGATTCTTGAGCCGTCGTGGACTTCGTGATCGCGTCGGTTTGATGATTTTTCCAAGAGGCTCTCGGTCCTTATTTATAGTCATAGAGCCAGAACCCTAGTTTTTTAATATGGTAACTAGTTGTTAGGATCCCAACCAGAAAATCCAGAGCCCTAACTCCTCGATATTGCGGCGGAACCGCGATTGATGGGTGGGTTTGGCCGCGGATCCGCGGTGGGGTAGAGGAGTCTTCGCTTCAAAAATCTTGAGGCTTCTTCTGGTGACACATGTAGACTATTTTGATATCTAGAATGTGAAAATCTTTTCTAAGTCTCTGCCAGAATTGATTTCTTCGATTTACTTTAAGATTTCAGTAAATTTGATCTTGATAACTCGGATTTCCTTGATTCCAGTCCTGATATAATTTCTGCACAATTATCTCAACAAATAATGTTAGTAGAATTTGTTTTTATTGAGATATTATCTTAACCATTTGACATGATATTATAGTTTTAAGAGAATTAGTCAAAGATATTTAATAAGGTAAGCATATTTAAATAGACCAAATATAGCATAGATATTATATGCTTACATTTTCCTTTATAATGTTAATTATAATATATAAACACATGAAAATAGTATTTTTACGGATAAACCCTCATATGTGTCATATTTATAATAAACACCTTTTATTATATAAAAATAGTAAGGAAAATGTCATATCAAATGCATAATATTTTCAACTGAACAAATACCCCTAAACATAACTTTGATCGTCCCGAGCAAACTAGTTATTCAAGAGAAGGAGAAGAAAGAAAAATCCTAAGCAGCACACTTTCGTAGACAACACGATTGCACTGAGCACGTGCAACAAGCCGTTAAACCTCTAAGTGTCCCTGGTAGGAGGAGTGTTGTCTCCTGAGGGTTTTCAGCGGATTACACCCATAAAATCCTATAATAAAAGAAAGATAGTGAAAGTTACATATAAATATAAGAACTATAAAAGAAAGAATTTGAAAAGAAGAGTTTCCAACTACACCAGCTTTTCGGTTGTCATGAACCCTATCTTAATGGTTGTGAAAAAATGTTAGAAATTATATCATCCCTAAAACATTGCCTTTAGTCTTCCTCCCTATCTTTCTTCCAAACATTGATCATATACCCCTTACGTGTGTGTAAAATACATCCCTACACTTAAAGAATTCAATTCAAGCTATCATACTCTTGTCCATCTTCCAGAGTACTTTTTAATCGGTGATTTTTTTATGACATTGCTCATACATCCTTCATGCGACCGTTAATACTTCTTGAGGTACTAACCAACCGATTACTAAATTTTCTTGCGCATTTAGGTGTAATTGCTCGTTTCGCAACACCTAAGGCTTAGCAGTGGCTCCCAAACCAGTTAGTCTAAAGCATTAGGTGATAAAGCACCCTCACTATATTTTTTTTATGCTTCCTTAAGCAATTACAAAACCAGTTTTCATTTTTTTTCCACTTATATTTTATTTTATTTTCCTTCATACTAAGGCTTTTAAATAAGAGTATTTCAAGGTATCCTCTATTATCCCAAGTTTCAAGATGTGTGTAAGTGCGTATAGTAGGGTATCAACATTCAAATGTTTGGCCTCAAGAATAGGGACTATTTTTCAGACTTATTTTTATCCTCAGATTAGCAATTTCCTTTATCTTATTAACCCTTGGGACAACAGCTCATAACTACTTATTACTAATTTTGTTTAAGAAAACCTCTAACTTTCTTGTTTTTCTTAAACTATTCATATCTTTCATATATAATTTTTCACTTTCAAACTTTTATTATCAAAAAAAAATTTGTACTTATATATAGTATAATGCAAAGTAACGCGTGAATAAGCACACACCTCCCCCAAACCTATTTACAGCAGTGTCCTCACTGATGTCATCTGTTGAGCTAAAAAAAACGTAGACTTGGGAGGAAAAGTTAGTGACGGGGACATGAAATAGTGAAAGTAAAATTCTCCCCCAAACTTATTTTTTTGGCTCACAATTTTATAAAAAAAATCTTTCAAGAGACAAAATATCCCCCCCAAACATGAGTAGTATTAAGCATTTTGAAATTATAAGGAGGGGGTAAAGTTGTTGGTCAATATAAGGTCTTACAAAGACCAAAAGTCAACACCAACCATTCAAAAATTTCATCGATGAAGTACCAAGGTTGGTGGAAGAATATGTCGCCTATTGACGTGAAGAAGTGGGGAGGAGATAAGAGGTGTAATGGAAAAGGTTTACGTTTCGGTTTGTAGAGACGAAACAATGATGATGGATTACTCGCATTCTCATTCTTGATAAGAAGAAGATGTGGCGGTTCAACTTCTTTGGGTTGGGGTTGATTCATCACAACGTCCATTTCTTCTTAGAATGCGAGTTCTTCAGCGAAGATTTCTTCAAAGCTTTCATCGATATCCCGAATAATAATCTTATCGGAAAGAATGGGATGATACTCGGACTCCATAAAAGGTTCACATTTAGCGTTAGATGTTGACCCGGACAGCTTGATAGAAAGGTCCATATATGTATAATAAAAAGCAGGGTCAAACAACAACGTAATAGCGGAGTCGAGGTCAGTATCGTGAAGCTCTTCAAGTTCGCTGCTGTCGGAATTTATCGCTTCGACAGAACATACTTGAGCATAGGGTTCGGAGGGTTCACTTCCCAACTTGTAAATGTTAAGATCAATTGACATCTTCCCGAAAGATAGGGTCATAGAACCGTTTCGAAAATTGACTATTGCGTTGGAAGTCGCAAGAAAAGGTCGACCTAAAATCACCGGAATTTGGTTTCGTGGGTTCACTACAGGTTGTGTATCTATAACGATAAAGTCCACAGGAAATATAAATTCCCCGACTTTGATTAACACGTCCTCTAGCTCACCCCTAGGTTGGGTGATAGATCAATCGGCCATCTGAAGAGTACAATGCGCCGGTTTTAACTCTCCGATCCCTAATTGCTCATAAACAAAATACGGAAGCAAGTTAACACTAGCACCTAAATCGAGTAGAGCACGATTGATATTCTTTCCCCAATAGAAATAGAAATTGTAGGACTTCCGGGGTCCTTTCGTTTCTTGGGTAGTTGTTGGGTAAAAGCAGTTCTCACATTACTCGCAAGGAAAACTTTTTTAGATACTTGAATTTTTCGCAACCTGGTGCACAAGTCCTTTAGGATTTTCGCATAAGACGGAACTTGTTGAGTAGCATCTAGGAGAGGAATGTTTATTTTAACTTGCTTAAAAATTTCCACAATTTTCTCCATTTGTGGACTTGGTCTGTTGCCCCTTAACCTGTTTGGATAAGGTGCTTTATCAATAAGGGCTGGGTCCAACATTGGAGAGGATTGTGGGGATGGAATGGATCCAAGAATTAGAGTGGGGATTGTTTTAGATAGATTCGATGAAGTGGGCTGAGGGTTTGAGCCTTGGGCAACACAGAGAATAGGCTCAGAAGAAGGTGTGAGACTAGACGAATTAGGGGAAGAAGTAGAAGCTGGGGTATCATTAATATCACTAACATCATCACCATGTTCACCCACTTGGTTATCTAGCACTCTTCTCGATCTCAATGTGGTAACGGCACTCACATTATAACTTTGTGAATGGCCAGGATTTTGTAGGGGTTGAGACGGAAGTTTCCCTTTTTCTCTCGCACTCATCGCGGCATTCAACTGTGCAATTTGGGCTTCTATTGATTTAATACTCTCACCGTGGGAGGCAGAGTCTTTCTTTATGGTATCAATAGAAAACCTCATATCAGCCGACATTTGGATGGAATGTTTCATAAACAAATTCAAAGTTTGTGCGAGTGAAGAGGAGTTATCAGTACCGGCCAATTGCAAAGAATTATTATGCGGTACAGAATTGTTGACCGGATTTTGAAAATTTTATGACTGAAAGGGGTGTTGACTCTGTTGTGGTGGTTGATGTTGCTGTGGAGGAGGTCTTTGGTAATTCCTTTGGAGCTGGTTTTGATTTTGGTTTTGGTTTTGGTTCCAAGCAAAGTTAGGATAATTCCTCCACCCCTGATTGTATGTGGAAGAATAAGGATCGTTTCTAGGTCGCTGCTGAAAAGTAGCATTAGTTTGCTCGTGACCTTGAAATGGTGCATTCATAGGACATTCTTCTGTCAAGTGTGATGGATCGGAACAGCAACCACACACGGTCTTGAGGAGCGTTACCTGGTTTAGGGAGACTGATGAGAATTTGTTCTCAATAGCGTCGAGTTTCTTTTGCATCGCTGCCATTTCGGCTTTTACTGCGATGGAAACATCGAACTAATGAATACCTCCCGTAGATGAAGGTAGTCTAACGCTTCCCACTGCAAAGTGTTTTCAGCGAGATCTTCCAGATATTTCCAGGCTTCACCATCGTCTTTGGACATGAAATTGCATTGACACATAGTTTCAAGCATCTGTTTTGTCACTGGAGTAATGCCCTCATATATAATTCGGCACAGATCCCATCTATGTATTCCATGATGAGGACATTAGACAAGCAGATCCTTGAACCGTTCAAAGCACTTCCAAAATGGTTCATTGGGAAGCTGGGTAAACTGGTTAATTTCACTCCGAACACGGGCGGTCTTATGATTTGGGTAAAATTTCTTAAAGAATGCTATCACGAATTCATCCCAATTAGTAATAGAGTGTACGGCAGTATTATAAAGCCATTTTCTGCTAAATCGCACAAAGTGAAAGGGAGAAGACGCAAGCGCATAGCATCCACGGACAGTTGTGAAGTACCCATCATTGCGCATACGTTTTCGAATTTAGTGATGAAAACGTACGCGTCTTCAGACTCAAGCCCGTGAAATTTGGGCAACAGATTGATATAGTGGGGTTTAATTTCAAAATTATCCCCGTTGGCTGGTGGAATGGATAGACAGGTAGGAAGTGGACCGCGTATAGGATAATATCTTTCTTGAAGAGAGATGCGCGGTGGATTCTGCTCACCTACCGGCGGTGGCAGGGTGGTATTATAATTTGACGGAGTACCGTCCATCTCGGTCGATGTGGTGGGTGGTGAGGAAAAAGAAAATGAAGAAGCACCGACTTCGGCGTCGATAGCAGGAACGCGGACAAGACGGGCACTAGAATCCCGTGTCCAGCCGAGCATGCACTAAGCGGGTCTAGCGCAAATGGCAGCGTGATTTAAAAATTGGTTTGTTTTTGAAAAAGTGGGACTTGAAACAAATCACTTAAAAATGCACAAACAACCCTAGAACTAAGGTTACCTAGGTCAAGTCTCTAGACCGCTCCTAGACTCCAAAGGACAAGCCGTAGGATTAATCCTCTACTACCTCTTTACTACTCTTGTGGCCAGGTAAGTGCCAGATAGGTGGGAGGTATCCGCTATACGAATCACCGAAAATAGCGGTCCTAATTAAATAACCACTTGCCTTCGACACATTTGCCTAGACACCACAAAAATAATGCAGATAAGCAATAGATTACCTACGACCTTCCTCTGTCCTTATTGAGCGCGACAGTCCTTAGAGTCTTATCTAGATATTTTTTAAATTAATATAGGGTTGATGCGGATGCTCATTTTTTGATTTACGGGGTCTAGAATGGGTGATAAAATCCCCACCTAATCTGAATTTTGGTCTTGCCCCTTAAAATCCGTATTAAAATATGAATAAACAAACCAATTACAAAACTTTGCAAAAAGATTTTTGAGCGGCGATATTTTGCAAAGAATCCTGCAGGAAAGATATTTTATTGGATTTCAGAGGATAGAGAAAGATATAGAAAAGATACCAGAGAAGTTTGAAACCTTAAGTCCTCAATTGTGCCGCGTTTCCGCCGCCGAATAGGCCTTCTTGCGCGGTTCCGCCGCGAAGTTGAGGGATCTTGTGATGATTTTTGCTATGTAGCCTCCCTTGCTCCTCTGGATCTTGATGAATGTCTTTGGCTCTCTGTTTCCTCAAATCTGTGACTCCAGATCCCCTTGCAAAATTCACACAACAATCGTTAAATATACAATTTGCAGTTTTGTTTATTTATGATATAGATCGAATAAGAATTCAATACGAATAGTAAGAAAAATAAATTACGCACGTATCCCCGGCAATGGCGCCATTTGAATGATCATTCTTTTGTGTGTATGAAAAATATAATCATAATCAAAGAATTTATAGCTGCAATCAATAACGGTGTCGCTTGTGGCGATCGTTAGTGAGCGCGGGTCGTCCTCAGGGAAACGTTGAATCTTTTAATCTTACTTTAGGCGTGTTGATTAGGAAAGGAGTAAGAATAAAGAATGGTGAAGAATGGTTGTAGCTTCTAGATCTACGTCAAACACGGATGCGGGATATAGATTTAGATTAACTACGGATGTAAGTTTTATATTAAAAGGGGACTTGTAGGGTTCGTTAAGATTCAGTAGTCATGGATGATTAATTAAAGATTACTCCTTTTATCCTTTAATAGATTTAAAACTAGATTGACAGTGATGCATGTAGATTAGGGTTTCTGGAGGGAATAGGGTTCCTACTCTTAACCCTTATCTTAACATGGATCTCCATTCATGTCTAGCCTTGACCAAAACAATTGTTAATCTAATCTCTAATCGTGGTCGTGACTATCAATGAATTGATAGCGCGCCCAATTAGGATGTTAACTATTCTTTTGATAAAATTTATAAACTTTATAGGACGTAAAAAGAGTTTAAGGATCTTCATCATCCATTAATCTACCCTAATCATACGAACCCTAACAAGTGGAGAATTACTCGCGCATGTTGGGAAAAGAAAAGATAGAAAGGGAAATCATATTGAAAACTACAAAAAATAAAATGATATAAGAAAACAACTATCTTTATTAATCAACAAGATCAAGTACACTTTGTTCCTTTAGAAAATGATTACAAAACCCTAGTTTGCTTCTCAATCTCTTCTAAGGAGGTAGATGAACTGTCGATGATCAACCACGATTCTTGAGCCGTCGTTGACTTCGTGATCGCGTCGGTTTGATGATTTTTCCAAGAGGCTCTCGGTCCTTATTTATAGTCATAGAGCCAGAACCCTAGTTTCCTAATATGGTAAATAATTGTTAGGATCCGAACCAGAAAATCCAGAGCCCTAACTCCTCGATATTGCGGCGGAACCGCGACTGTTGGGTGGGTTTGGCCGCGGATCCACGGTGGGGTAGAGGAGTCGTCGCTTCAAAAATCTTGAGGCTTCTTCTGGTGACACGTGTAGACTATTTTGATATCTGGAATATGAAAATCTTTTCTAAGTCTCTGCCAGAATTGATTTCTTCGATTTACTTTAAGATTTCAGCAGATTTGATCTTGATAACTCGGATTTCCTTAATTCCAGTCCTGATATAATTTATGCACAATTATCTCAATAAATAATTTTAGTAGAATTTGTTTTTATTGAGATATTATCTTAACCATTTGACATGATATTATAGTTTTAAGAGAATTGGTCAAAAATATTTAATAAGGTAGGCATATTTAAATAAACCAAATATAACATAGATATTATATGCTTACATTCTCCTTTATAATGTTAATTATAATATATAAACACATGAAAATAGTATTTTTACGGATAAACCCTCATATGTGTCATATTTATAATAAACACATTTTATTATATAAAAATAGTAAGGAAAATATCATATCAAATGCACAATATTTTCAACTGAACAATCCACTTGCACCCTATGCGTTTTACTCCAGAAGGTGCAACTTCCAAAGTCCATACTTTGTTGGTGTGCATGGATTCCATTTCGGATCTCATGGCATCCAGCCACTTCACTGAGTCACCACTCGTGATAGCTTGGTGAAAACTAGTAGGGTCATCATCATCCATAATGCAATCTTCTTTATTACTATCAATTAGAAAACCGTAGTATCTATCAGGTAGGCGAGAAGTCCTACTAGATCTACAGAGTGGATGAGGTTCGTTAGGTTCTATTGAAATCTCAGGTTCAACCAAATCATCGGTAATTATTTGTGGATCTAGAATTTCTTCTAGTTCTACCGCATTTCCATCAGTATTATTTGTAAAAAATTCATTTTCTAAAAATATGGCATATTGAGAAATAAACATCCTTTGTTCCTCCTTGTGGTAGAAAAGATATCCATACGAATGTTTTGGATATCCCATAAATTTACACAAAACCGATCGTGTCTCGAGTTTGTCCGGATTCGCCGGACAACCCCATATCCTAACTCGTTTAAGAGATAGTATCTTCCCATACCATATCTCATATGGAGTGGTAGACACGGTTTTGGTCGGAACCCTATTCAATAGATATATCGCAGTCTCCAATGCGTGCCCTCATAATGAAAGTGGTAACTCAGCATCACTCATCATTGATCGTACCATATCTAATAGGGTATGATTCCTCCGTTCCGACACACCGTTGTGCTGTGGTGTGTACGGAGGAGTGAGATGAGAGAGAATCCCATTCTCTTTTAGGAAATCTAGAAACTCTGAGCTTAGGTACTCACCTCCTCGATCCGATCGAAGTTTCTTGATACTCAAGCATGTTTGTTTTTCCACTTCAGATTTATACTCCTTGAAGTTTTCGAAGGCTTCGGACTTATGTTTCAACAAGAACATGTGTCCGAATCTCGAGAAATCATCAGTAAAAGTTATGAAGTATGAAAAACCACCTCTCGCATGTGTAGATATTGGTCCACATACATCACTATGTATGAGGCCTAAGAGTTTAGTAGCTCTCTCTCCGTGTCCAGTAAACGGAGTTTTGGTCATTTTACCTTTGATACAAGACTGGCAGGTCGCATAAGATTTATATTCAAACGGGTTTAAATATCCATCTTTATATAGCTTGGTTAGTCTTGTTTCATTAATATGACCAAGTCTACAATGCCAAATGAAAGCGTCATTTATGTCTGAAATCTTCCTTTTGTTTGTGTGTTGTATATTGAAAACTGTATGTTGATTTAGGACGTATATCCCGTTATTTAATGTACCGGACCCAATCAACTCTTGATTAAGATTAATGTTCATAACATAGATTGTAACACAAAATTATATCCTTCATTGTCCAACAACCATATTGATATAATATTACATAACATCAAAGGTACAAAATAACATGGGTTCAAAACCAAAATACAACCCGACGGCAAACCAAGGTGATACTCTCCCACTGCTACAGCATGTACAGAGGAACCATTCCCAACTCGGAGAGTGTGATCACCTTTCTTCAAAAACCTGCTATTTCTCAGCCCCTGCACACAATTGCAGATGTGAGATCCTGACCCGGTATCTAATACCCAGGAAGCAGAGTTAATTGAAAAACAGTTTTCTGTTACAAACACACCTGAAGTGGAAGTATCAGCATGCTTCTTCTTCTTGAGGTCGGCAAGGTATCCAACGCAGTTTCTCTTCCAGTGCCCAGTCTTGTGGCAGTGGAAGCATTCCCCTCTTCCTTACGCAACAGCCCCTATCTTTTCCTTTCCCGGTGCCTTTTTCATTCCTCCTCTCGGCTTGATGGGATTCTTCTTCTTCTTTCCCTTGGCCTTAGCTTTCATGACGGAAGAAGAAGATGGCTCAGCAATTAGAGCGGGAGTTTTCACTACCTTTAGCGTGCTCTCTGCACTCCTCAACATATTGAGGAATTCAAGTAGTGACTTCTCCATGTTGTGCATGTTGAAGTTTACAATGAACTGAGCAAAGGCAGGGGGAGGGATTGTAGAATAATATCAACATACTGTTCGTTCTCCATGGTCCATCCCAGGTCCTTTAGTTCTTCGATAAGTCCTATCATCTTCAATACATGGTCACCTACAGACGTACCAGCAGCCATCCGCATCTGAAAAAACTTTCGAGATGTCTCATATCGGAGAGTGCAAGATTGCTCTCCATACAACTCCTTTGTATGGAGAAAGATGGATTGTACATCCATCTTGTCATGCTGCTTCTGATGTTCATTGTTCATAGAAGCAAGCGCGAGGTATTTGGCTGTTGCACAGTCTATATCCCATGTCTTGCGGATTTCCTTATCCGCAACTGAAGAATCAGGGCCTGGGCTAGGAGGGGCTGGAGTAGTCAGGACATATTCAACCTTATCATAGGTCAAGGCAATATTTACGTTCCTCAGCCAATCTTTGTAATTCGGTCCCTTGAGTTTATTCTTGTCTAATAAAAGCTTAAGTCCCGTCATAGGTATCTGCCATTAGGAGAGAGAAAAGAAGACACTCAGCGATTGCTCTTGCATGATTAGATTGGTTATTAATCTTATCTAATCGATATCTCCCACTGCTTTTTATCAAATTTTCCTTCAAACCTTAAAAGAAAATTAGCCAAGATTAATTGCAATCTACAAGTTCGCTAACCGGTCGGCTATGCTGTGTCGGTACTCCGACGGAGGTTCCCCGTGCTTTTGCACGGACCTAATTAAAATAAACCTCGTTTTTCTAGAGGCATAACCCCGTTGACACTTTTCTAGACACCTACTGGATTAGCTAATTGTAAACTCTCCCGGGAGTAACTTTTACTCACAGTGGGATCGGGATCCAACTATCAAATAGAAGGTATGCAATCTCATTGCAAATTTCTACTCTTGAAATTCCCGATATGATTTTTACCCCTAGTGTCTTACAGCCTTAACTATAGTCAACAAATCATAAGTACTAGTCAAGTTCTGCCCGTCATTTCGTGATTGATTTAGACCCACCCGCATAACCCTTAACTATGGTCAACAAGGTCATGCGAATGTCCTAATCGATCGCATCATATGCTTTATAGGAAGACATCACTTAGCTATAGTACCCCACGCTTTAACTATAGTCAACAAACGTTGTATGAATACTAAGTACTCTGCTTCCTAAAATGGCGGAGGGCAACGGATGGTTTTGATGAAAACCTTTTAACGTTTTGAACTTGATATCATTGTAGAATTTAGTGAAAGGAGTGGTTTAAGCTCCAGTTTTAAAAGTCGAATGGTTTTGTAGTATCTTTCTAATTTTGCTAAAGAGGTCACTCCCGGTGAAGGGATCTCGGCTCTTTCCTCATCGAATGAGGTGCTGGATATTCATGAATACCACGATACAAAGCAAAAATTAGATCAACTATAAAAACAAATTGAGTGCTTTGTAACATTTGTTAGTTTCGCTAAAGGGGTCACTCCCGGTGAAGGGATCTCGGCCCTTTCCTCGTCGAATGAGGTGCTGGATATTCATCAAGGAATACCACTATACAAAGCAAAACTAGAGTTACCCATTTTAAAAAGTTTGATTCTACAACATTTTTAGGTTTCTTTTTCTTAACATTAATCACATTAATGTTGTCCCATCATTTACGTTTCCTAAACATCATAAAAAAGAAACGAAAATAGAACGTACGCTTATACCATCCGCATTCGCCACGGGGCCCCGTCATGCACCGTTAGGTTACTTAACTAACGGTGGAGCGGGGGCTAGACTAGCGCGAATGCAAAACATAAGCAACGTTTATTATATATCTCATATATAAATAGCCATTCGTCGCATGCAATTATAAGCATTCCAGATCACAGATGAATACATTGGATATACTAGGAATTTCGTATTTTATTTAAGCCCTTAACGAAAGACAGGTTTCACGGTCGTGATGAATAGACAAACCCCATCCTAGATCCCTATGGGTGCGGCAAACTACCCGCCAAATTCTCGAAGTGAAGCAACCTCCCTCAATAAAATGAGTAGGCTATTCGGCACTTCGAGAACCCGGTAGTTTGTGCACCCCACATTGGGTCTATCTTAAGAGCAAAAACAGTAAAGAGAAATTATACAACGGTGGCTACAACCTCAACCCGGATGTGCCCCGCAAAATAATATTACATCGCTTTTTACAAATTACATGAATGAAAGAAAAGAAAAACGCTCTTCTCACATCCTCCCGGCTATTCATCCACGACGATCCAATATATTCATATACACATACCATCACATGATATACATATATGCAACCCCTACTAATCGTCGTCATATAGCAATTAGTGGACATTTCAAACACATATCAAACTGAAAAACGGATAAACGACATTAAAATTTCAATTTCGAAACACTCCTATTTCCCCTAACACTTAGGATACATCACATATAATCTAGAAATAATTAAACAATACCATAAAACCAAAAACCCAGAGCACAGATAACCCTAAAAAACCCAAGCCCAAACCCTTCAACAGGACCGGCGACGCCGGGAAATTCCTCAATCTCGCCGGGAAAAATTCGGTGGTTGGGGCTTGTTTTTCTAGGGTTGTCTAGTTATCTCATAACAAGTATTCTGCACATACTTAAAAAAATTTCAGAACACTTTTGAAAAATTTCCAGATAGCAGGGTTTTGAAATACGGTTTTGGAGTTGTTTCGTGTTCGAAGCTTTAAACATCGTTTAAACAACTAATTGTGGTTTAACCTGGCTCTGATACCATGTTAGTAGATGATGTAGACCCTCACAACACTTGTGAGGAAGCGGAAGTGGCAAACAATAATTTTCTTGCATGCAACACCTACTTTAAACCTAGATCTTGTGCTAAACTATAACTAGAAACCCTATCTAGAGATCTTATCTGTTATGATAGTGGGTTATACCTTTAAAATCGGTCCTTCAGGTCTTCGTTTGGATGCGACTCCTAGGCTCGTTTGATGCTTGCAATGTCCTCGATCTCCGGTCACCTCAAGATGTAGATGATCCACCCGAGTGCTATGGAACAAGTTTCAAACTCTTCTCAAGAGTTAACTAAGAGATCAAGTGTGTTAGAAATGATCACTTAAATGATGTAGAGATCAAGTAGTGGATTATTATTAGCCCTAAACTTTTGATTCACAACTCATGTGAAGGATAAAGCAAAGAGGAGGAAGAAGGAGATAATTAGGAGAGAGAATATGAAAAATAGAATGAGGAAATATCAAGCATGCATCAAGGGTAACAGCTCATGGAAATAATTGAGTTGTGCATTATTTTATCTCTAAAATAATGCACCATACTTGAATAGTAATTCCAAATGAATAAAATATTCAAAGAGCCATTCTTTGACCCATGCTTTGACAATTCTCCTAATTCCACCTCATTTATTTATTTTCATAAAATAAATATCCAATTATAAGGTGTCTCCTTCTAGAAGGTGTTCTTGTACAATTACAAGAATACCTCTCACCGTATACCGTATAAGTATACCTGTATTCGTATTCCAAAAAATATGAATACAAATAATCCAATAATATAATACTGGTATCCGGCTTAAACCAAAGCGTAACAGTATTATCCTTCCGATCATCATTCCTGTATCCAGTACACGAACATGATCAAAACCGTATGGTAACAACTTACGGCCTCTACATCTTTTGCCTGAACCAAGGAACCCTCTATGTGAGACTCTAAAGACTCGACAGTACGCTGGCACTGGGTTTAACCACAAGCACGTCAGTGGCACTAGCTGTGCGTATGGCTACCCAGGTATATGACGATAAGGTGGCCGACGAGCGAACTCATCACAACCCTAACGAGCTTGTAAGCAACACTTACCGTACAGTCTGGTCTCTTTGTCTGATATGTCGCATATGAAGTCTAGGGGTGGTAAATGTCAGACCCCGGAAACTTTATCAGTCATGCTGATTTATGGCCCATAATGGTTCGAGAAACTACCGATAACTCTTATCAGTAAATCTCGACAACCCTGGCCAGAGATTTGCTGTTATGGCCGATCAAGCATAACGCGACATCAACTCCCTATACCTGGAGAGACGAAACCCCTCCTATCACTCGCTGCCTCCATATGATTCGGGACTGTACCCAAAATCCACCTGTTTGCATGCCTCAGTAGAGCCGTGGTAGGGAAGAAATCAAAGCACAGTGGGAATCACACAAGACACTATGACGATCTCGGGTCTACAGACTAACATGTACAAGTGTCACAAGAGAACTGCTATCTGACAATAGGTATATATACCATCTAGGAGTTCTCGGCGAGTCATGTTCGGTATACCCATTCTTCAATGAGCACCTGTGTACAATCTTTGATGTCAAACACCAATGGTTGTGGGATCAACCATCGCCCCCAGAGTCAAGAAACGTACACACTAGTCTACTCTGGTAATATCGATGCCCTGTCTCGATATAACCTCGACTAGGAACTATTAAAGGATATGCTTATAGACTGCCGAGGCCCCACTAGTATGATCTATATCATAATCCTGGCAGTCAAGCATAATCCTAAAAGCTTCATCAATATGTATATAAAGATATGAAATACAACACATCACATGTTAAGATGAAGATAAACCAGATAGCATACTATCATTTCGAGCAAAGATTGTTTCTGTGCATATATATGCCTAGCATCCTCTACAATACAGGCCTCTAGGGCATACATATCTAACAAGAACTAGGGTCTCCTAGGTCAAGTTACTAGACCGCTCCTAGACTTCCAAAGGACAAGTCGCAGGATCAATTCTCTACCACATATTTATCACTCTTATGGCCAGGTAAGTGGGAGGGATCTGCTATACGAATCACTGAAATAGAGGGCCTAATTAAGTAACCACTTTTCTTAGTCACACTTGCCTAGACACCACAAGAGAAATGCAGATAAGCGATAGATTACCCACGACCTCCTCTATCTTAATTAAGCGCGACAGTCCTTAGGGGCTTGGTCTATATATTTTTTATTAATGTAGGATGATAGTATGCACGTTTGTGATTTGTGGAGCTTAGAAAGGGTGATGAAATCCCTACCTAATTTGAATTTGGGTTTATTGCCCCTTAAAGTCCGTTTTAAAATATGCAAAAACAACACGAAATCAAAACACGCAAAAAGATTTTTGAGCGGCGATATTTGCAAAGAATCCTGCAGTCAAAATCATATTATTGGAGCTTTAAAGAAGAGAGAAAGATCAAAGAAAGATACCAGAGGATTCTGGCGACGCAACTCCCCCACTTCGCCACGGTTCCGCCGCCAATAGCCTGTTTCTGCCGCGGTTCCGCTGCACTTTTGAGGGTTCTTTTGCTAATTTTTTTTCTGTGCCCTCCTATTATCCTCTGGGCTACGATGAAAGTATCTGAATATCTTTTCGTTTGCTCCAGTTACTCCAGATTTCCTTGCAAAACTCGCACAATAATCGTTAAATACACAAGATACGGTTTTGGTTCTCGTTTATAATATGTTTACTGGATTTCATAAGAAATCAACCTGAATAACAAGAAAAAAAATTACAGCCGTCTCCCCGGCAATGACGCCATTTGATTGATGTGATTTTAAAGAGAATAGTTTGTAAAATAAAGTATCTGCAATCAGGATGGTGTCGCTAGTAGCTAGCCTCGATGAGTACGGGTCGTCCGCAGGGAAATATGAACCTTTTTCTTGGTTTAGACGAGTTGATTGAAAGATGGGTTGATTGCTTGTAGATCTATTTTAATACGGATGTAGATTTTATAAAGTAGAGGCTTGTAGGGTTCATATGACTTAGTAGTAATGGATGACTAATTAAAAATGACTCCTTATATCTTTTAATAGTTTAAAACTAGATTGATAGTAATGAGTGTAGATTAGGGTTCTTTTGGAAGAAACTAGGGTTTCTCCACTCTTAACCCTTGTCCTTGTATTGATCTCAATTCATGTCTAGATCCTAACAAAACAAGTGTTAATCTAATCTCAAATCGTGGTCGAGACTATCAATAAATTGGTAGCACGCCCGATAAGGATGTTAACATTTATTTTGCTAAAGTTTATAAATTTTAAAATGTATAAAAAAAATTAAAATATTTTATCATCCATTGATCTATCCTAGCCTACGAACCCTAGCAAGTTAGGAATTACTTACGCATGGTTGGAGAAGAAAGGATGAATAATGAGATTATAATTGTTAGTTATATATATGCCCTAAAGGCCATTACTGTACATTGGATGTATATTGTAGTGGATGCTGGGACATATATAGGTAGGACTTTCTTGCTCGATATGATAGTACGCTATCTGGTTGCTCTTTATCTTAACATGTATACTTTCTGTCTCTCTGTTACATGTTGATGAAGCCCTTAGGATGTGTACTCGACTTCCAGGACTATGATGTAGATCATACTAGTGGGGCCTGAGTAGTCCATGAGTACATCCTTCAATATTCCTAGTCGTGGGAATATCGAGACGGGGCATCGATATTCCAGAGTAGACTAGCGTATATCTTCTCGACCCATGTGATGGGCGATGGATGATCCCATATCCATTGGTGTTTGACATCGGAGATGGTATGCGGGTACTCAGTGGAGACTGGGTACACTGAACGGACTCGCCGAGAACTCCCAGATGGTATTATACCTCACGTCAGATGGCAGTTCTCTGGTGACTCTGGTACAGCTTAGTCTGTTGACCCGAGATCGTCATAGAGTCTTGTGTGTCTCCCACTGTGCTTTGATTTCCACCCTACCACGGCTCTACTGAGTCGTGCAAACAGGTGGTTTTGGGTACAGCCCCGATTCACATGGAGGCAATGAGCGATAGGAGGGGATTCGTCTCTCCCGGTATTAGGGGTTGATGTTGCGCTATGCACGACTGGACATAACTGGAAATCCCTGGCCAGGGTTGCAGTGATCTACTGGGAAGTGTTATCAGTAGTTTCATGCTATGTTATGGACCTTATATCGGCATGACTTATCAAGCTACTGGGGTCTGACGTTTACCGCCCCTAGGCGAGATATGCGACATATCAGACAAACAAAACGGACTGTACGGTAAGTATTACTGGTTGGATTCACAGGAGTGTGAGCGCTCTTGCTCGTCGATCTTCTGATCGCTTAATACCCGGGTGGCCATTACGTTTAGCAGACCGCTTGCGGCTTGTGAGTGTTTGATATGATCATCACCTGCTGCCGGCGTATTGACGAGTCTTTAGAGTCCTACACAGAGGTTTCCTGGCTCAAGCGAAACGAAATATGAGAGCATATGAGATATGTGCGGGACCGAGAATAATACCAGTATGTGATACTGTATTCTATTCTCGCGATATGTATCATGGGACGGTTATATGTGATATAGCCGGGTTACCGAATCAAACGTTGATTCGATACATTGATACACTTGATATTAGTCGGTTATATGCAGTATGACCGGATCATTAAATCAAGTGTTGATTTAATGATTTAATGCATAATTATATATTTGATATATTGCTTTGCATTAGCTAGTATTGGTTCACTTAAGATGGATTTTCTCACTTGAAGTGCACATTGTATATATGATATAGTTTTGTGCACTAGTTTGTATCATGTTTGATGATACATGCAAACTTGGGTATGTGTATGCTTTAAACCTTGTTTAGGTTAATGGTTAGGGTTTAGTAATCTTTTCTTAATTACTTATTCATTTTAGTTATCTTTTGGCAAAAATGAAATGGTGGCAAAATTTGTTTTTTACTTAAGCTTCATGAAGCTTCTTAGCTTTATCTACCATTTTGTTTTTTCCTTAACCTAACCATTCACCTAACCCTAGTTTATTCTCTACACTTAACCATGGTTGCTATATGATAAGATCAATTGATTTTAATATAGATAATATATTCTTTTTCTTCTTCTTCTTCTTCTTCTTCAAGAAGAAGAAAACTATGCTACCTTCAATGGTGTCATGACTAAAAGAGTGAGAAATCCAAATCCAAAGTGAACCCACTTCCTATTTCTTCATCCTCTACCACTTGCCATGTAGTATAGGGTGTTTTCTTCACAAGTTTAATGACTTGGTGAAGTTGGAGCTTGATCTTGTGTTGCCTCGACGTAGATCATCTTCGGCATCGAAGTCGACGACCTAGCCCGATCATTTCTCCGACGAAACCATCAACAGAGTCCGGGATCCGATGATCGCAGCGGAGGAATGTCATCACGGAGCTATGGAGGTGGAGGACTGGATCTACAAAGGTTGTATTTTCCGTTCACTCTTAGTTAAGTTGTTAACTAGCATCTTTATCGCCTTACCTCTAGTCAACGATCCGTATTAGGGTTTCTTGGCACATAGAAAATTTTGAATTGGCCATGTTTGATCTGTTGTGAAACCTCATGGGTGTGTCTAGGAACCCTACAATAATGTAAGATGCAGAAATTAATTGCAAAAAGACCAATAAAAACTCTACCTTTATTAATCAACTATATCATGTACAAATCCTTTTAAAGTAGAGTACAAGAACTCTAGTTTTTGCTCTCGATCTCTATCTTGTTGGAAGTAGATGAACAGCCGATGATCAGTTCGAATGCGTGGATCGTCTTGAACCTCTTGATCTCTTCGGTTGATTATCTTCAAAGTGAAGCTCTCGATCTTTTAAATAGTCACAGAAACTAGGAACCCTAGTTGCCAGATGTTAGAATATGCTAATACGATCACACCTAAAAAATCTCAGATCCTACGGCCCAAGATGCGCCGCGGATTCGCCGCGAATATCATGCATTGGCCGCCCAACCGTGGCTTTCTTGAGGGATCGGGTTCTGGAAATTTTTATGCTTTCTTCTGTTGACATGTGGAGTTCTCTTCGATATCTGAATTTTGAGAATAATGCTCTGAATCTCTGCCGTTGCTAAATCTTATGATTTGCTTCCATATTTCGGCAGCTTTGATTCTGACATCTCGGATCTCTTGGATTCCAGACCTGATTTAATATTTGCACAATATCTCAAATCAAAGTGTTAGTAATATTTGATATTTTTGAGATATTATCCTAACCATTTTATATGATATTATATATTAAGAATATTGATTAGAAATATTTGATATGGTATGCATATTTAATTACAAAGTTTTCATTTAAATATTATATGTATGTATTTTCCCTCATTATATTAAATATAATGTTGAAACATATGATAATAAACTTTTTACAAATAAATCCACATATGTTCTATATTTACAAGAAACACCTTTTTGTACTTAACAATAGTGGGGAAAATAATCATTCAAATGTGCAATATTTCAGACTAATCACGGAGCGTGACACAAACACATCATTGATACTACCATGACATTGTAGAATTGCCATGCTCGATAGTGTTCTAATTATATCGATATTATTATATGAATGTGATTGATTGATATATCTGCGTATTAATCGTCAACCGAAAGATGCGGCATGATGTATTGTTGACGATTATGATATTGATGTTTCCGATAGGAAATAGAGAGTTATTCTCGTATGAATATACTTTGATAGAACACCTGCACATCTACTAATGATTGCCATGTTGCATGTTCACAGACGTGTATGCCGTACTACACATCATTAGTATTGCCATGATACAATAGAAACTACCATACTTATTCGTGTTCTAGTTATCCATGCTTGTATGAATGACACTTGATGATATTGATAGTGATATACGAATCCATTACAATGGATATTTGTATATGATTATTGTCAATAGCAGCAAAGATGATTATGGATTTTGTCCTTATGGACTCGATGTTTTCTGTGGATTTCGAGAAACCGCGGTATGATTTTAAAACTTGCTTGTGTTTGCAAAACCACGGTTCTCTATTGATATGATGATTTAGACATCAATCATGACTTTTGTATTTATGATTGTGATATCCGATATCGAGATGGGGGATAGCCAATTGAGGATATATGGTGGATCCGGTTCGGTACCCAGGGGTAAGATACCGTATGGAATGACGGTGAGCTAGCGAGGCAATGTGATACCGGTGATAGTATTAGACACGGTGGATATCCGGAGGATACCGACTGGTGTATTATGATGAGATTGAAATAAGGACCGATCTAAGGGATAGTGCCCAATAAAACACCTGATATTTTACGTGTCGATGATTGGCACGGTTTTCTGATAATTTTATTGGTAATGTGTTTCCATTTGCGCGATCTGATTATGATGCGCTTTATTTGATGTGATTTAATATTTGTGAGGGATCGATATGGATGCTCTGCACAGATTGAGATGGTTTAAACTATATTATAGCCGAATATGACTAATCCTAGAGACCGTATGAAACGATTTACATACATACATTTTTGGCTATTTTATAGGCTTAATTGGATGCATGCTATATATGTGATGATTACACGATCCATCGGGATGCGCTTATTTTACTTGTGCACTAAATTATATGTTAGATATATGATATAATAGTACTATATCTTATGGTTTAGGCAGATCGTTATGTATTCTATTTCTACTTTGTGATACATTTTTACTCATGAGTTGGCAACTCACATCCGTTGTGTCATAGTTTTTTGCAAGATCGATCACTTTGATCATAGCGGATTGCTGGCACTTCTTCTCCTTCGGTGATTGCTTTTGGTAGGTAGGTTACACAGTTTTATTGTAACCGTCTCTTGTACCTGTATTATTATTTTTGGATCTAGTTAAGAACTTAATTGACCAGAACTTGTATATTTGTATAATCCACAACTTAGAGATGAGGCTTAGATATGTATTGTTTTTGGGTGTCAGACTCGTTTGGAGCCGACTTGAGTTATTTACATATTTTTTGTTTTATTGCTTTTGTTGATCTTCGCCACTTGACGTCATATATTTGCGTGGATTTTGTTTCCACCATTAGGCGTGAGCTAGCTCCTGCTTAGAGATGCTTTTTATATATAAACTGTTGTGCTTGGTTTACTCAAAATTTACAAAGGAGGCACCATCCGATTTTTGAACGATGAAAACGTTTTTAAATCAAATTTTAATTATACTTTAAAAACAATTTTGATTTCAATATATAAACCCTTTTTCAAAACCACACCCCCACTAATTTCTAAAATGGTTTAGATTCTTTATTTTTGGCTTACTTGGCTTACGGTGGGGTTATGTAGACTTCACCTGATTTAAGCGTCGGTCACGTGCTATTTCCGGGTCATGACATTATAGTATATAATGGGATAAGCTCGAAAACCCGCAAAAACTAACATGTTCGTCTAAACTTGCTCAAAGCCAAACTCGCATGTTTGGCTACAACACATTGTAAATCGGCCGTGTTTAGACGGGTTTGGGATTTAGGTTTTAAGTTTCGGATCAGGTATAAAAATTGTTAAAGCCCGCCCAACCCGTGGCCCGGTTTCATCCATATCTGCAGAAAAAGATTTGCAGGCCCCTTTTTCTTTGTGACATATAAACCTTAGTCAGTCGAATTAACACAACATCTCGCCGAGAAATTTCATCTAACGTTCTCTTTCTTGCTCGGGCGTATACGGCTTTATAGGGAACAATTTTTCGCATTCTTGGGGGTTGAGAATGAAAGTGAATAACTGGATTTTTCATATTTTAATTTATTAAAATGCCCAACAAGATGCTAACTTAGTTTTTAAAGAAAGACTCGTACCAAAACCATATAAACAAAAAGAAAATAAATTTCCAGTTCAAAATAAATAAAATAAAAATAAAATAAGTTTTATGAATACTGACTATATATCTCACAGTTTCCAGCTTTCATTTGTTAAGGGCTTTGATACTGCCCGCCTTAACCTAATCCATTTGTAACTTTCCTCAAAATTAAACGCATGCAATCGTGAGCGTATCAAATAATATCTCATGGATTTACCCTTAATATCTAAGGGGAGTGTACGGTGATGCCTCCAGTGCCCTATACATAGATGGTGAGGGGTGGCAATTAGCAAAACACATCAACCAAAAAACATGGCTTCTAATGACTTTCTCAGGGCTTTTCTTGTAGCTTCGCTTCTGGTTATGCTCACCGTCTCGACTTCATACGCAGGTTTCTGTCTTTATGTTCGTTTATCTGATTACTAAGACTTTAGTAAATTAATATCACTTTGGATGTTAATGTTGCAGGCAGCGACACTGCTATGGAGCCGGGATTTGGTGGTACCAAGTTCGTTCATTGTATTTATCAATGCCCCGAAGAATTAGACTGTAACAAGGAATGCATCGGCATGGGATTTAAAGGCGGCGAGTGCGAGTATAGCGGCAGTGTCATTTTTAATTGTTGCTGCCACACCTAACTATTTTGCTTGTGTATCCCTACATATTATGTAGGAGAAATAAAAACGATATATCCTATGTTTTTTCCCCTAAATATGATCCTACATTACAATTCCTTAAACCTCGTTTACTTTTGTGCTTAATTCGCTTTATGCGAAGTGATAATGTTTTTTCATTGCAATATTTATTTTTTATGCATCTCAATTTAAATAACAATATAAATATAAACTTTAATTTTTAATGCTTGACAGCAAATTAAAAGAAATTGTGATCATGCGACATTTGATTTTTCAAAGAATACTACAACAATTCGTTGCATCTAGTCTCACATGTATACCTAAAGAAAGATAAAATCCAAGAACTAATGAAGATCACACGAAGGCCTATATAACAAATACCAGGCTTAATCATTATCTTTACCAAATACTTTCAGGATTTTTGGTTGAAAGTTACAAAAACTATGAAAACTGACGGATGTCGGATCACGTCAAGATGTTGACTTCCGTTGATCTGCTGATGACGGTGATAGACGGCTGAGATTGGATCTGGAGGATGGCTCCGAAACGTGTAGATCTCAATGGGTTTGAGGTTGTTTGGGCCGAGCTACCTGCAAGGAAGTCCCGGGGTGGTTGTACCACTGAGCACCCTCCGACGATCAAGTTAGAGAGAAAATCCGAGCAGAGTAACGACTTAGTTGGTGGAAAAAGACTTACTTGAACTGTCTGGAGGAGGGGTTTAAATAGCAGTGGCAGCAGGCAGGCCGGCGCGAGAATCACGCCGGCCATTACGCTCCTGACATCATGTCCGCGCGATGGGCGGGATCCCGCATTAATGGCGAGACAGGCTCGTTAATGGGGGATCGTGATGACGTGGAACGTGGGATGTGGCCGGCGCATATCTCGCGTATGGCGAGATTCGCGGGATGGCGGTTGCGCCTTTGACTGGTGCCGTTGGTCGGTCGATGAGACCGAGGAAGATGAGCTCGGCGGGAGAGCTCGGGGACGGGCGGGAGAGCTCGGGGACGGGCGGGAGAGCCAAGCTATCTTGGTTCTGCTAGAGCCCGGAGGCGAGCTGAGAGGGCCGAGGAGGCTAGTTGTGCAAGGGGCTCGGAGTCGAGCCAGCAGTTGTCTGTAGGATGGACACAGGAGCGGCATGATCGACCGCTGTAGTCCTTTCTTGCAAGTTTCGGGACACGTCATCTGCCACGTGTCATGATCCGGGAGATCACCGATATCGAGCATCATCAAAAACCATAGCAAACTATCAACAGTGAATGCGGGATAATCTTGACGGTGTTAAATTAATTGATTATTTTCCTATTTTCTAAATACAATTTCTTAAATTAATTGATTATTGATTTTTTTATTAAGAATTTTAAATATTCTTTAATTATCAAATAAAACACAGCATTGGGTGAATTTGGGGGCGAGACGAGGATGTAGTCGACGGCAACGACGAGAAAGCCTGCAAAAATGATGGAGACGATGAGGAAGATACAGAGACGAGATGATGTGTTTTATCGAACATTCCATCTAAATATTCCGTTTGAAATTCTTATACGAGTTTTATCAGATATTTTTGCGTCCAGGTTAACGGGCCAGAACGGCAAAAAAAGGTCCTTACACTTGGAAAATGCCAAAATGAAATTTTATGGGTTCGATTTTAAACTTTGCATATTTATCTTATCATAGGTATTTTCCTAACACGTACAGATCATTTACCCGTATTCATTCTGACTCTGATGTGAGTGCGAGCTGAGCTTGAGAGTTCACCCACCCGACGAAAAAAGAAAGAAAGAAAAAGTAAGAAAAAGAAAAAATGGCCGGAAAATTTTCATCATCTTCATCGTCTTCATTCCCCTCGTGCTCTCTCCAACTCTCTCTCCTCACACTCGCTGCCCTAACCCTAATCTCCTTCACCTTCCTCTCTCTCCGCTCTCTCCGATCTCAGCCGCCGCTGCCTCAGCACCATCACCAAATCTCCCAAACTCTCATCGACCCATCTCAATCTCAACCTCAATCTCTCCCTTCTTCTTCTTCTTCTTCTTCTTCCTCGATCTATCACTCTCCTGAGGCCTTCTTCATGAACTACAACCAAATGGTGGAGGGATTCAAGGTCTACATCTACCCCGACGGCGATCCAACGACCTTCTACCAGACGCCGAGGAAGCTGACGGGGAAGTACTCCAGCGAGGGTTACTTCTTCCAGAACATCCGGGAGAGCTCCTTCCGCACCGAGGATCCCGACCGGGCCGATCTCTTCTTCGTCCCCATCTCATGCCACAAGATGAGAGGAAAGGTAAATTTAAATTGTTTCTGTTAGGCATTTGATCTAGGTTTGTGTTAGATCTTGATGTTTTATAAGGAGATGAATTTCATAAATTTGTTTACCCACATCTATATAAGAGAAAGATATTGCAATTCAACTGTAGGTCAATCGCTCACCATTTCACCCTTTTAGATTACCTGTAGATTCTTTGAAGATACTTCATAGTGCTTAAATATTGCAATTAACTTGGAGTAGGAAGAAATCATGATGAGACCCCTTTACATTGCTTTCTATTGTTATGTCCTTAGATGCAACTAAACCGATTTAAGCATGATGTCATTGAAGGGATTAATCTACTCAAGGAAAGGTATTTTAATCATGGTTTTAAATCTCGGCAGATCTTGATCCAAAATAGCGGATCTTGATCCTAAAAATGATCGTTCGAGTTCTGAGACCGTTACCATCCGATACCAAGTAATATCGGGTTTACCATTTTGTTAGTCGGTTTCGTATTATGTTTGTTAATGGGTAGTGGGTTTATTAATGGGTTTATTGATGGTTTAACGGGTTTATTACAAGTTATTAGGCTCGTGCGGTTAGTTTGACATCATCAATACTACTTTAGACATTTAATCGTAAAAAAAATTGCCAAATTGTTTATAGTTTAACCGTTTATTTAAAAAATTCTCTTTTCTCAAATGATATAAAATCCTATATTCGGATCCAAGACGGCCAGGATTGACGATTCCGATCCTAAAGGTGTCTGTCCGAGACCGATACCAATACTGATCTCTATACCGAGATTACCTTGGTTTTTAGTTTCTTACCATGCCCATCCTTATCGGAGATTTGCAAACTTCTAAATTTGTGATGAACTTTTAACAATTATTAACATAATTTAATATTAAAGTCAATCACAATTCGTAATTCTTTAGAAAGAGACATGGTATTATAAGTGTAACTATGAAACGATGTAGAAGAAGCGTGCATCAAATCTCAAAATAGCTTACTACACTGTGTAGCGCGAGGTATATTGTTATGCAGCATAGTAAATAACAAATACATCACCCCTTTGTTATTTCTATAAATAGCGTAAAATAGCGTAGGCTACACTGTGCAACGCGGAATATTTAGGCTTTAAAACACTACAGTCTACAGTGCAACAAATATTTATGTAAAATCCGAAACCCAATGATAAAAGCATCCAAAGTCCTTAATCAATCGATTCCTTATTTGCTCATGGTTGCCGAAAGGCATGCTTCTTTCCTCCCCCCAACAACTTAAATGGTCACCTCCGACCACGTTGCTTCGCTCAATGGCCACATCAGGTCATGTGCAAGCTTTTGCGGCCACTTAGAGCCACCTGCGAGCTTCTAAGGTCAACTTCGAACGTAAAACACATGTTGCTAAATTTTAATTTTGGCCTTAAGTTTAATTTTCAAGTGATGTTTAAGTATTTTTTTACTATATACTATATAGACTGGTTTTATTTTAAGTAGAAGTATATCTATATATTTTTACATTAAAGTGTTAATTATTGTGTAGCTTACGCTTTATGTTACGTTGTTTGCTATTTGACGATTAAAGTGTTAATTATTGTGTAGCTTACGCTTTATGTTACGTTGTTTGCTAATTGACGATGAAGCGTTGTTCGTTGCGCTATTGCTTTTCTCAACATCGCTATGAAATTTGTTTTCCTACCAAATATTTGAATACTTTACAATTTTACCAAGTATTTAGTTATTCCACGTGATACAATGAATATTTAACATGTCATTTTTAGTATCTTTTGTATTTTAGTATTAGAATGAGCAAGAATAACATTAATACCTGTTAAGAAAATAGTCGAATTAGTGTCCGCGTAGAAGTATGAACAAAAAAATGTTCAGGTAGGATCATACTTCATTTCTTTAAGTGACATACCTTAAAAAAAGGGGAAGACTCAAAAGAGTGACACCGAAGATGGCATAGTTATGTGAAATAAAAACAACAAACACATAGTCATAAAGGCCCTTTGATAGTTAAAATAAGTGAAACATACTTTGTGACTGATCATGCATTAAAAGTTATCATTAACGGGCTGGGATATGAATAGAACACACGCGTGCCACATGCATCGTCGCATACACACTTGAAAATCTCTTATACACCATTTTTTCTTGGAAAACAAGTAGTATTCACTATTCTCGATGCATGCGATTAATAAGAAGTCTCAACCTTTCGAAAATATATGTTACAAACATGATATTCACGGCAATTTCGAGCAAATATTTTTTTTTTCTTTCAACAACCCAGTCCTTCCTAGGAAAGCATAGAAAATCTTATGTTTGATACAATTATACTTAAAGTTATATTATATCCCCTCCAAACACTCCTTAGAAGTATCAGAGTTGTTTTTCATTGTCATTTTTTTGATCCCAAACTGAGTAACTATCATGTTGCAAGTTTTTATTGTTAAGTTACTTCGTCTAGTTGTTCACAAAAGTAAAACGCTACCTTTTTTTTTTATATAAAAAACCGATTCTGGCTCATTCGCGAAACTTGCTTCTCTTTGGTCAAATACGATTTGCTCCTGAGAGAGATCAAAACTGCCTTGCTACTTTCTTTCACCAAAGCCCGTTTGAGTACATCTACCTATCCTATCCCCTATGTCTTTGACAACTATTGCGGACTTTAAACGAGACAAGGAAAAAAGAGAGAGCTTAAGCTCGGCTTGAAGATCAGAGAAAGGAGAGAAATCTCGAAAGCCGGAGAGGACAACATATTAGAGGAAGCCAGATCAACCCTTTTCTTGCTTACTGGGGCCCTCGTCAAGCGGCAGTTGCGTTGCACTGGTAAATTGGAATCCTTTTTTTTTCTGAAGGTGAGTTGCAACAAACAAGTTCAAAGGTGACTATCTATCCAAAGGACTATTTATTGGGTTGACCAAAGCCTGACTCAGGCCCAATCAAATAGATTTTAGAACAATCCCTAATTTTCATCTTATTTAACAATTAACCGAGAATTATCGTCAATGAAGGCCAGAAAATATCAACAACCATCCCCGATAATTAGAATCAAGTTAAATTATATTAATGCGAGCTTCTATATTACCGTGAGGAAACATATTGTACGCTATACGATGCTTACACAATTGATACACATCACATTCAAGAACTCCACAGAAACCTCAGAGCTCTATTGGAAAGAACGGTAAGTGATTTAAAGGTGACTAGCGATACGACCTATAAGCTTAAAGGTGGCTGCTTATAAAGAAGGATACCGGGGTTTGAGTTAGGGTGTTTCACTGTTCGAACATCATGTAATGTAGAAAAGTTAGAGAGTAAGATTGTATGAGCACACCTAACCGGAGCCTGTAATTATAGCTATTTAATTGGTCATTTGTCATAAAAGTCTACCTATTGATACCCTTACATAGAAATCCATACAACGACGAGTCGACGACGACAACTAACCTTTATCACAATTTTTCGAGGTCGACTATATGTATATGTTTCTTCCATTTTGCTCCGTTAAGGGTTGTCTCCTCGGTTAAATTTACCATTAACATGTAGAAACCATGTTTATGGAATATGTTTCATTTCGCACTTGGCTATATTTGTACCATAGAGCTGAACATAATTCCATATACCAAATATACTATCTTTTCTCCCTATAGACATCTCCATAGTCTGTGAGAATTTAGAGGATGCAAACCGCTTATCTAGGACTATGACAAGTCTCCCTCTTGTCATAGTTATCTGAAACATGAATTCGACACTTATTTTGAGAGGGCGGATGTAAGGTTGACAGTCGGTTGTTAAACTTTGTTTGGTGGTTAGATTTTTTTTGGAGCTTTGCTTCATAGACGACTCCATTCGGATGGGAAACGACGACGACGACACCGACGTAGAAACCTTGCAATTATTCAATTATATAACAATTATAGCATCTAGCAGCATGCAAGTCGCGTTGGTCAATATATATACATTTTTTCTTTTTGATGTACCATGATGATATTACTTATATATTGGCATGCAGTACCCATACACTATCTAGATTTTAAATCTGTATTTAACCACCTACTTTATTTACTTCATTAAATGTACTCTATTTCACCTAAACGAGGTTTCAATTATATCTCTTTATTAAGTTGGGTTTTCTGTTTTTGGTTTGTGATCATGATTTTGGGCAGCTGTTTTTTGGGAGGAATATAGAAGCACTATCATGTAACAGCTGATATGCATTATGGCATTCAGGTAGACATCTTTAACCTTTACGCTTCATTTAAATATATCTAAGAGTGGTCTATCAGTGCCCTACTTCAAATCACAAATATATCAAAGTGCAGAATTCAATTACCTGGAATAATATGGGTGAAATTTATGGCTCGTAAGGATGAGATAGAAAATATACATACATGTATACACGCATACCAACAAAAAGTAGCTAACTAATCTTATTTTGTGTGTTCTGTAGATTATTTTGCTTGCTATACGTCTTATAAACCTGTAATTATATGAAAGGAGAATATGGTATTAATGCATTAGTCATGTTTGAAAGTTTTAATATCCTTTTCGTAGTTGGTTACTCCACAGATTGTTCTGTAGATGATTCATTTTATTATATTGCAGGGCACATCTTATGAAAACATGACCGTTATAGTTGAGGATTATGTGGAGGGCTTGATAAGCAAATACCCTTATTGGAATAGGACCTTGGGTGCAGATCATTTTTTCGTTACTTGCCATGATGTCGGCGTTAGAGCATTTGAAGGACTTCCCTTCTTGATAAAAAATTCCATACGAGTTGTCTGTTCGCCAAGCTATGATGTTGGATACATCCCACACAAAGACGTTGCTCTTCCACAAGTACTCCAGCCATTTGCACTGCCAGCTGGTGGAAATGATATTGAGAACAGGTTAGAATTTTGTCGACCAGTATTCTTGCTCTTAGTAAATTAGCGTGTTTGAACTATGATGATTTTAATGATAACTAACTGTTTATATACTAAGCTAATGAACCTCCCTGTGTGTGCATGTGTGTGATTCCCACAACTTTCTTTACTAGAGTTGATGATATGCATATCAACCCATTCACGTGAACAAATTCATAGACATTTTCTCGCATTATTTTTTTGAAAAATAATGTTAAGTCCATTTTGCTTATTTTATGTTGGAGACAGAGATGGTTCCCGATAGCACCTTTTTTCTTCTAACTATTATCCTCTCCAGTCTTCTTTTTATTCTTTCCTCTCCAGGGAGCTTGACATAACACGGCTGCTCCTGTTAGCATGTCTGTTAATAGCCTTTTTATTAGCCATTATCCTTTGCTAGTATGATGTAGTTATTATCCCAATAATGCAAACAATGTTGTAGAGACATGTTACCGGCATTTTGGGAATGCGATCACATTTCCGATTGGTTCCTTTTATTTTGTGCCTATCAGTGACTTATTCACTTTGGCAAATCTATGCTTCCCCCCCCCCCCCCCCCGTTTAGACTCTTTCCCAGTCTATGAGATTCTACAATATTGCTCCTTTTTAAATTCATCTTTAAGTCATGCTCCATATCTCACCTATTTTGTGAAACAGGTCGAAAATAACGACGACAAATTGTATATGCAGGCATATCAGTTTTCCTATGAGAACCCAATTTTGGGGTAATCCATTCCATGCTGATTCTCTTTAGGTTATCTGCTTTTAGCTCTTCTTGCTCTTAAAAATTTATCACCTTCCTTTAAGTGTCCCCGTCACTTCGACGATGTTGCTTCCTTAAGCCTTTGTGATAGGCTTCATGCATGCAGAGTGTTTTTCGTCACCCATTTTGAGATGGGTGCACTCGTGTGCCAGGCGTTTATAGATTCCCTACCATGCATGGTTGGCAGGGGATTTATTGATTGTGGGGACCATTGATTGTGGGGACCAAATCTTTAGGTTAATTACCTCACGTTTTTGAGGCGAGAGAACCGCCGATTAAAGGGTCGTGTCACGCGAACTCAATTTGAAGGTGTAATACAGGTTCGTTTATTTCATTTTTTGGTTTATTTATATTTTATTTTTTATAATAAGAAAGGTCCGGCTGCCCCCGGGAAAGGGGAACCCGGGCCTAGGGTCACCCTCTCCCCGTTTGGGGGAGGGTTGTCTCCCCTATGGGGTGGTTCCTCTTTTCCGGGCGACCCCTAACAACACCGTCGGATCCCTGAAAGGGGCATCCGAACCTTGCCCCCAAAGGTGGAAAAAAGGCCCCGCCCCAAAGGGGGGAGCTGGCCTCGGTTTCCCCCATGGGAGGAAGCAGACCCCGGCTCCCCCAAGGGGGAACCGAACCCCCCAAAAAAAGGGGGAGCCGGCCCCCCTAAAGCGGAGATGCGTCATTTTGTCGTAAGCACATGACATTTGGGCTTGATACAGCTCTAGATTTTGCTGTATGACGAGTTTTTTTTCTTCGAGCGCTTCTAGCAGAAAGAGAGCATTTTCCTCCTCTATCAGACTATGCTGTATGACCATTCTTAAACTTGGGATTTCGACTTTGAAGGAAAGGATTACTTCCACCCCGAAGAGCAGTGAGTGTAGGGTAGAATGTGTTGGAGTGGTGCGTGGTACGATAAGCTCACAATGCCTCATGGAGTTTGAGATTCCAGTCTTGTATGTTGACAAAGGTTGTTTTCTTTAAGAGCTTGCATAGGGTTATGTTGAATGCTTCGGCCAACCTATTAGCTCTCGGATTGTAGATGGAGGAATATCTCCAATCTATCTTGTGCTAAGTGGCGAATCTTGAGATTTTGAAGCTCCTGAAAGAAAGCTTGTCGGAAATGATCCATCTTGATATGCCAAAGCGATATAGAACGTTATGCCGGAAGAATGTCAGGATATTTTCTGTCTTGACTTCTTTTAGAGGGCCAGGTTTAGCCCATCTAGAGAAGTAATCAGTGGCAGCTAGTATGAGTTTATAACCTTTAAATGACGAAGGGTCAATTGGGTCAACTATATCGGTGCCTTATATTTTGAATGGCCATGACGCTACAGTAGGATGTAACAGATTGGGATACTTGTGTATGAAGTTGCCGTGCATTTGACAGAGGTGATGTTTTTTCGCATGTTCTTTACAATCCCTTATTATGGTAGGCTAGTAATATCCCAGGCGTTTGATTTGAAGACGCATCTTGGTGCCAAACTGGTGTGCTCTATAGACGCTGATGCCATAGTGGACTTCCTTCATAACTTTCTGGGCTTCGGCCAAGGACTAACACATGAGCTAGAGCTGGTCATATGACCTTCGATATAGTGTGTCATTTACGAACATGTATCGGGGAGCTCTCTTTTTCAGATGAACCCTTGCAGATTTGTCTTTTGGTAGCTTATCGTATCAGAGATACTCTATAAAGGGTTCTCTTCAATCGGGCTCTTCTTTAATGGCCAAGGCCTCTTCGGTATGACAATTTTCTTGTTCTGGCCTTTCTTCTTCACGCTGATCCATAGAAAGTAGAATTTGCCGGCTTTTGACCGTAATTAAATTTTTATCCATGTCGAGATCAGCTAGCTCATTTGCTAGGCGAGCGAGTACACCAGCTTTTCATGAGTTCGATGTAGATAAATTGTTTCATGAGTTCCACGATCTGGCTTTTGTACCGAGTCAACTGAGGCTTGTATACTTTGTAGTCGCTACTTGGTTGATGACCAACTGAGAATCCCCATAGACACGGAGTTGGGTAATCCCCATTTTTATGGCGAGCTTAAGATCTGTTATCAGCGCTTCATACTCAGTCTCATTGTTTGTGCGAGACTCGATAAGAGCAAGAGAATGTCGAAGGGTTCTTTCTGATGGCGTGATGAACACCAATCCTACCCCGCTTTCATCTTTGAGATGTTTGATTTGTTGGAGGACCTCATTGATGAGGCTCCATCAAAGTGAGATCCCAGCAGGGCTCGTTATTTTCGAGGTGCAGTGCTTGTTCATCGGGTAACTCACAATTTAGCGGTGACCCTTCAGTTATAGGATGTGCGGCGAGGAAGTCGGCCAAGGCTTGCTGTTTTATTGCTTTCTAAGAAGTATAGACTGTATCAAATTCAATCAGCATGATAGCTCATCCGGCCATTCTACCCGTCAAGTTTGCTTTTGTCATTAGATATTTCAGCGGGTCGATCTTAGAGATCAGCATAACTGGATGAGCGAGCAGATAGCGTCTCAGTTTTTTCACGGAAAATATTAAGGCCAAGCAGGGCTTTTCGATTAGAGAGTAGTTGTACTCCTTCCTGACCAGTGTTCGGTTGAGACAGTAGAGGGCGTTTTCTTTACCCTCTTCGTTATTTTGAGCGATGAGCACGTCAAGTGATCTGTTTATTCCAGCAGTGCAGAGGATCAGTGGCTTGTTTGGAGTGGGGGCAGCGAGCACTGGAGGGTGCAACAAGTATCACTTAATGCTTTTGAATGTAGCTTGACATTCGGCGTCCTAGACGAAAGGAGTATCTTTCTTCATAAGCTTTGAGAGATAAATTCGAAATGAACCTTTGTATATAAAAGCAAGTTTGCCTTGAAAGGATCTCAACCGCGTTAGATTCTTTGGAAGAGGCACCTATATGATTGCTTTTATCTTTGACACCTTTCGATCTCTCGATGTCGGGATATGAAACTCAGAAATTTCTCCAATGACATGCTGAAAGCTCATTTCAAAGGATTCATCTTTAGATCGTACTCAGTCTCGTGAAGACAGTTCAGAGATCTTCGATATGATTGGTTTCGGTTTTAGTCTTGACGACCAAATCATCAACACAGCATTCGACGACTCTATGGATTAAGTCATCGAATATCTGTCATCGCTCTTTAATACGTGGCGCCCGCGTTCTTTAGTCCGAACGACATCACTTTGTTGCAGTAAATGCCGATCAGAGTTCGAAACACTGCATGTTTATCATTCTCGGACGACATTTTGATTTAGTTGTATCCGTATGAGCCATCCATAAAGGTGAACAACTCATAGTTTGAGGTATCGCCAACCATCATTTTCATGATCGGAAGTGGGAAATCATCTTTATAGCATGTCTTGTTGAGGCTCCTGAAGTCGACGCAAACTCGGATATGCCCCTTTTTCTTCTTTACGGGACAATGCATGCGATCCAGTCCGCGTATTTCTCTTTCCTGATGAAGTTGGCATAGATGGGTTTCTTGGTTTTTTCGATGATTTTTTTCCAACTCCTTTCTCATTCTCGGAAGAGCTTGCTTGACCGGCTTGGTATCAGGAGATATTGTTAGCTTATGCACAACCACCTTTGGAGAGAGTCCAGGCATTTCTTTGTAAGTCCATGCAAAGCGGTTGACGAACTCATGCAGTAGGGAAATTATTTGCTTTTTTACTCCCTTTGACAAGAGCGAGCTGATATAGATCGGCCGTGGATTATTGGGTGTTCCAAGATCGATTTCGATCAGCTCGTCGAAAGTTGATTGTCCGCCGTCTTCGAGCTCTTAAAGGGCATCTTTTGGCTCGGTCAGATCGTCATTGTTCCCCAGTTTTCCGGCCTCTTCTATATGGATCATATAACATGACTTGACATTAGGCCGGGTGAAGCCTATACCTTGTCTATTTGGGATTCGTTCGTCGATGAATGGCCGGGCTTGGGGCGGATGCCATAGCCCTTCATAGAATTTTTCCTCGAAGTCCGTTTAAGATAACAGGCATCCACATTTCTTAAAATATTTCCGCATCTCGGACGCATTGTATTTAAGGTTTAAGACACTTCTTATGCCTCTTTCGCTTGGAAGGCATATTAGAGACAAGTCATTTGGGTGAATGATAGAGTTCGACCCATA
Organism: Agapanthus africanus; assembly: GCA_030015575.1. NCBI lineage: Eukaryota > Viridiplantae > Streptophyta > Magnoliopsida > Asparagales > Amaryllidaceae > Agapanthus > Agapanthus africanus. The sequence goes on from CM057344.1 coordinate 682,255,936, forward strand.
GAACAAAATCCTTTTCTGCCATTCTTACTTCCGGAGACGTAGAAGGTTTTCAATTGATCCACGGTAGAGACTGACAGGCAATCGAGTTCTTTATATAATTGTTTCGAGACTCTTGTAATGGACAGGTATCCCTCTACAATTTCAGGAGTCACCCTCAGCCTTGCTTTTTGGATACGAGTCTTGTCCGCACACATGTTGCTGGACGGATCCTCGGTGTCTAGGCGCCTATTTGAGAGACTTTTGGCGGATTGCATGTGATTCAGTAAACAGAATATACATTCCATTATTACTAGATCGATCCGATTCATCGGTGTCACTGCCGAAGTGCAGACGAACTTTGCCGGGGCGAAAGATTAAGGACGGGCCTTCATCATCAGACTTATCAGTGTCACTGCCACAATGCGGACGCACTTGAGAGGTTTTGATTTTGAAGGTGTCTGGGGGCTTTAACGTACTCTTGGGACTCAATGTTGTTTTGTCTTCAGCAAGTGGTGGCGCGGTATCCCGAGGATTCATGAAGTATCGAGAATCTTCATATCGGACTTTGTGAACGCCAAATGCCTGCATGTCTTCGTCAATATGTCTTTCTTTGCCATCTTTGGTATACTTCATGTATTGATGGAGCGTCGATGTGATGATGCCGTAATCATGGTGCCATGGTCGTCCTAAGAGAACCTTGTATGATGTATCGGCGTCGATGACGTATATCTTCGCCTCTGTTTGCAGGTCCTCAAATTTGATCGGCAGAACTATTGACCCCGAGACTTGCTGGCAGTTTTGGTTGAAGCCCTGGATAACGATCCTTTCCTTTGATGGGTTCCAGAAATCCATTAATTAACTCTTCAGAGTCCGGATGTTCATGATGTTTATCGAGGATTCTGGATCAATCAATATGTGATTAATCATGTCTCCTTCGCTGTATCCTGTTACATAGTGGCGTGTTATGCTCGGCAGTCCCTAGAATACGGCTTCGTCCTTGAATGCGACTGAAGCTGTGTGTAGAGTGTACCGAGCTTTTTTCATATTGATTTATATGAAGCAAGCCTGATACCGTTCAGGCTTTTGTAGAGTATAAATAAGAATAATTCTAAGCTTTTTGGACAAAACAAGAGTGTCATAGACGTTCAGAAGAGATAAGAGCTTCCGAAAATGGGTTAAGACGTTATAGACTACTGAGGGAGAGCTCGAGTCCTAATAAGCTGGCTCTCCATTGTTCCTTTCAGCAGTAGTTTGTTTTTTCGTTTCCTTCAGGGGATTGTCTTGTCTCGGCGGTAGCACTTTGCCGCTTCGAAGTTGGACCTGGTTGGATTTCGTGTTCCTTGGGAAAACATAGCTCTTTCTCCGAATCGCTGCCGAGGTGGATGGCGTAGCAGGTTACTATTGGGATTCCATGACCAGTATCGCCTTCCATTTCTTTTAAGATTTTCGCCGCTTCTCTGGGGAAGAACTTCAATCTGATCATGGCTTTTTCCTTTTGCACATAGGCCTAGAGGGAATCAATGTATTTTTGGAGGGCGGATTTTCTCACGGGTCCCTTTTCGGATCGAACCATATTCTTCCTTTTCTTCTTTTTGAGATTCCTGAAGTTTGAGCTCGGTCGAACCGACTTGACAACCGGAACAATGGGCTCTATTTGATTCTCCTATTCAACCCTGGTCTTTTTCTGAGGCGGCTTCAACTTCTCCAATTTTTTGGACAGATATAAGCTTCATGGAGGTTGCGGCGGATTGACATCATTTCTTGGAGCGGACGATTGAGCCGTTTTCCCAAGAAGACTTCGATTTCCGTTTGTATGAAGTCGGCATTCGCGACTTGATTGTTCGCCAACACACTGTTGGACAGTTCGATTTCTTGTGCATTGTATTATTTCTCAACCTAATCCTTGAAGATGCAGCATTCTTCGATTGTATGACTCACCACACTGTGGTATAAGCAGGACAGGGATTGTTGGTCATCTTTTTTGCATGCGGTCTCTTTTGATTCTGGCAGTTGCACACCGTTATTCAGGACGTCCTTGAATATTTTACGGATTTTGTCCCTTCTGAAGGAGTAGTTTTTATTCTTCTTTTCTTGTGGAGTCGGTCCTCCCAATACTGGCTTTCGAGTCTGGCCGGTCTTTGATCTGCCCGCTCTTTGCTTGCCCTCATTGCAGATGCATTGAAAGGGTCGTCGTTGTTGGAACTTCTGCCTTTGCGGTTATCGTCCTTCCGGTTCCTGTATTTATTGTTAATTTGGAGATCCGGGGTGAACTTGTGCCTTGAGCGTTCCAACATCTGGACCCTATTGGTCAGCTCCTGGAATGTCTTGAGACCTGTCATGCATAGGAAAAGAGTCATCCAGTTGTTGATATTTCCTATATGAAGGCTGACGGATTGGTCCTGCTCTAGCGGTTGTTCGCATCGACGGTAAGATTACGCCATCGGGTTATAGAATCCATAACGTTTTCATTGTTCTCTTCTTTGGTCCTCACAAGGTCGGCAATGGTGATTTTATCACTGGCACTTATGAATCTTTGTTTGAATAGAGATTCCATCTAAGCAAATGTTGTGACCGATCCGTCCGGTACACTTGAGTACCAGTTGAAGGCAACGTCGGTTAGACGTTTAACAAACTGCCTAAGGAGCAACACGTCATTGCCTCCGGTATTTCCGCATGACGCTTTAAAATGAGCAATTTGTTGATTGTCATTTCCTATCCCGTTGAGCTTTTTGAACTTGGAGACGGCGTAGCCAGTGGAATAATCCACTAGTTCATATCCGGCAGAGTACGGTTTTCCGTTGCTTCTACAATTTTTCTTTGCTATGGCCTCAGCCACCAACGTTTTGACTTTGCTGGTGACAGTCTATGATCTTATCTTGTGTTAGGGTGCCGCTATCAAGTGTCAAAACTTTCCTTGCAGCTGAATGTGGCCGGTTTTTATGAAGATCCACCGCCACCGAGCTTGTGGGAATAGGTGTCGGCTGTTCCAGGACATTATTCCCTGACTCATGGATAGAGCCTTGCGCTTGCAGGGACTGCACCTAGGCGACTTTAGTTGTAAACTGCATCACAACATTCATCAGGTCATCGATTTTCGAATAGGCCTTAGTGATCTCCTTGTCTTTGTCCTTCAGCTGCTTCTGAAGGTCTTCAAGCAACGCCATGCCCGCATTCTTGGGAATGAAGGCTGGGCTACCCTCATTGTCCGAGTCCGATTCTTCAAGAACCGTAGACTCTTTTTGCCTAGCTGCCTCATCAAAAGGGTTTTCATTATCATCCGGAGTATGCTGGGACTGAGAAGTGGCAGTAGCACCCAAGCCAGATTGGGCCCAGGGAGCGGCGACTGATTCCTTGTTCTTACTTCGAAAGTTAGCTCTGGGGCTTATGCCGTCCATAGAGACAACATGATTGTGTACCTGGCCTTCCTTCTATTCTCGGTAGCAATGCCTGCGGGTTTTATAGACTGTCGTCGTGGCCCGTCTTTCTCAAGGAAAGACGGGCGACTGAAGACAGTCGGTCTAGTTGAGGTCTTGCAATGGCACTGGCACCTTTTTGAATTCTTTCCGTTGCTTTCGCACGGCGAGGAGCGCCTGGTAGGCTTTCGACGAGATAGTGTCACACTTTTGGGTCGAGAGCTTAGATACGCCTCTTTGTAAGACTCCGAATCGCCTGCTTTTTTTATTTTAGCAGTCATAACATTTTTCAAAACTAGATTTAATGGTTCAAAAGAGTTGGCGATTTTTACGGCCGGTCTGGCTCTAGTCGCGGGGTAACCAATTTCCTGGAACCTCAGAACTCCAATTGAGCAGGAGCCCTAGTCCTCTTGTTGGCTCTGTATTTAAGCTGTTTTTGCTTTAGTTTCTCAGTTTTTAGGGCTCGGTGGGCATCTGCTTTCTTGAAAGCCGCTGTAGGTTGATTGACAGAGAGTATGGAGAAGATACTCAAGTGTGTAGTCGTTGCAGGCATAGGCTTTCTCGGGACGTCTAGTTAACGGCCTTGCCCCTAACTGGAGCGATAGAAAGCCGTTCAAAGATGAATGTGCGTCCCGACTCGGGTAGTCTCGGCATTATCACGTTCGACCTCCTTCCTTTTGATACCGGTTTGTTCACTTGGATTGCTGGCGCTTCCGCGGTAGGAGCGCTGAAGGCTGGAGCGAATGTAATGGACCTGAATTGGACTAGCCGTTTTGCTGCTTCTGCCCATTGTTGCATGAGCTCCACTGGGAGAACCACTTAAGCAGTGGTCTTGAGCGTGTATACGACAGGGGTCGCATCAAAAGCTGAGTTGGTTCTCGAAGACATCGCTGTTGAATGTTGTCGAGAGTTGATGGCTGTTAATCTGCATGAAGGAACATGATTTCACTACCGATAACAATTTATATGTCGAATGAGTTCGCATGATCGTTTGACCCGAAATATGGGAGAGGAGATAGATCCCACCGAGGCGTGCCAGAATCTGTAAAATGTTTTTCATCATCCATTTTGAGATGAGTGCACTCGCATGCCAGGTGTTTACATATTCCCCAACGTATGGTAAGCAAAGGGTTTATTGATTGTTGAGATCCAAATCTCCAATGGCAGCGGGCAAAACTGCTGTTAGTTACCTCTCGCTTTTGAGGCAAGAGAATCTTCGATTAAAAGGTCATGCAAGTCATGCGAGCTCAATGTGAATGTGTATGCGTTTGAAAAATTAATGCATGTTTGTTTATTTCATTATTTATTTATTTATATTTTATTTTATTTTTATAAGAAAGGTCCGGGTGCTCTCGAGGAAAGGGAACCCGGGCCTAGGGTCAGCCCCCTCCCTGTTTAGGGAAGGGTTGGTTCCCCCATAGGGGCGGTTCCCCCCTTGGTGGAAACCGGGGTCGGCTCCCCCCTTTGGGGTAGCGCCGAGGTCCGGGTGCCTCTTTCGGGTTATCCAACGGCGTTGTTAGGGGTCACCGGGGTCGGGAGAGCCCTGGTAGCTTTTATAATATTTTATTTGTTTTATTTTTTTGTTTTATTCATTCATTTTTTATTTGGTTTTCTAAACAAAACTAAGTGTGCGAATTTTGACAAAAAATTAGCGTAACCGTTAGATTTTTCCATTTTATCGTTTTATTTTGAAGAACATAGGCCGAAGCCTATGTTTTCGCGTATTTGGGTGAAGCACGGATGAAATCCGCGTTCAAGAGGGGAGTACGGGTTGAAATCCACATCGCCGAGAGTTTCCCTAAGGGAGAAGCCCAAAGGCCTTCCCTTTGGTGGGCTCACCCTCAACTTTCTTTCTATTTTGTCAAATGTGCTCTCTTGAATGTTGAGGACTTGGGATTTGAAGTTTGAACGAAGGAAAATGGATCCTTTTTCCTTCTCTTATGCCTTAGATCCTTCACAAACGGAGATTTGAAAGACGGGTTCTCTTTCTTCTTTCCCTTTTCTTTGTTTCTCTTGGAGAGAAAGGGAAGAAGGATCCAAAAGCTTTCTTTTTGTTGGTTTGGATGGAGGGATTAAGATTTTTTCAATTGATCTATGGGTTTAATGCTATTTTCCTCAAGAAAAATAAGAGCTTTTTGCTGTTGAGGAAGGAGAAGACCATCTTGAAAAGAGAGAGAGTGGAGGCTCAGAACCCTATGAATAGAAAATATGGGATTAAAGTTATTTCTTCATATGTCATGCCTTTTATAGGCTTACACTTTTGCATCTTGCCACTTGGGCTTTGCATAATTGTTTTTTATTTCTCCCATGGCCATATGCACATCTTTTTGCACATGAGCCATGGACTTTATATAATTTTGTCCATTTGCCTATTTGCATTACATTTTTACACTTCTTTTGCATACAAATTTATTTATTACAAATTTCTTCATTTTTCTTTTTCGATGGCCGGCTTCGCTTAGGCTCGAGATGGTTTGGTCATGGGCCCACTTGCTTGGGCTTGAAACGGTTTGTTTGGGCATGAGTCCAGTTTGGTTGGACTTGGATCCACTTGTTTAGGCGTTGATTTTGACTTTTAATTTTTGATTTTTTTATTTCGGCAGCAGGGTGTAAATTTCGACCCCACCAATGCCGTGAAATATTATCCATCATTTCCGGTTGTATTCTGAAGAATCCTATTCAAGATTTGTGGTCCGGAATTTTTGACATGTGTTGATAAGAAGAACGGGAACACCTTATTCCCATCTATATAACTAAAAGACACGAATAGATACATATGGTCATCCAAGATCCAAGTTGAAGATGATTGGGTCTATGTTACCATAAATCGTCAAACCATTGACGAATTGCTATTTGGAATGATCGTTCCCAGTTCGGGAACACTAGCGCTCCGGATCCGAAGAATCACCGTTCCGGTCAAAACTTAACTTAAATGGGGCATATAATTGGCTTTATGTTAGATTATACTAAAAAATATTTATTTTTTAGTAAAAGAAGTTGAATATATTTATGTATATTATACATAAGTACACAAACAAACGGTCCAAAAATACTTCATTTTTTAGCGGTATGTTTTCAATCCCATATAAGCATATGGAAAAGGACTACCCTTGTCGTGCCGTGTTCCACAACAAGTGACGTTTCACATTCTCGTTTTCGTTTGCATACCAAAACGTTCCGCGTTCTAGGTAACATAGGATCGGGTGCTTGTATTTTTTAAATTTTGATTTCATATTTGGAGAACGTATGTCATCTTTTGATTTACATATACCTCACATCTGTAGAATTATAATGGCATTATTAGGAGAGTTCTGGGAACACATTCTCAATTTTCAGCTATGAAAACATGGTATTAAATCTTTATGACCTATTCTTAAAACATTTGCAGGAAAATACTTGGCTTTTGGGCTGGCCATCGGAATTCTAAGATTAGAGTTATTTTGGTGCATGTTTGGGAGAATGACACTGAACTTGCCATTAGCAATAATCGCATAAACAGAGCTATAGGAGAGTTGGTTTACCAGAAGACATTTTATAGAGTAAAATATTGCATTTGTCCAGGTGGCTCTCAAGTCAATAGTGCTCGAATAACTGACTCTATTCACTATGGATGTATTCCAGGTAGAATTCATCTTTCTGTGTCAAATAGCAATCACATACTCGCATGATAGGAAATTTATACATTATAGTTCTCTTGAAGTAGTTTTACAATTCTGTTACATTTCTCTAACGAAATCACAATGTCTTTTCCCCCCCATTTCCAGTAATCCTCTCTAATTACTATGACCTACCATTCAATGACATCCTTGACTGGAAGAAGTTTTCGGTAATTCTAAAGGAGAAGGATGTCTACGATCTCAAGTCTATTTTGAAGTCAATACCACATGAAGATTTTGTTGCGTTACATAAGGGATTGGTTGAGGTATACTTCTTATTTATGATTTGCAATGTTTGGATAATACTGCATAAGAAAGTTCTAATTCTCGTTTGTCTAAGAACTTGTAAAACCCTTCCTAGTTTGGCGTATCAAATAGGTTTTTTCTTTGGGGTTCGGGGGGGGGGGGATCCATAACCATATTTGCATACATGCGTGGGTACAGATTCAATATCAAACAAATGAGTAGCGAAGTAGGATATGAACATGGAATATGGATACTCATGTTACAGATGCACACTCATTGCCCCAAAATGTAATTTAGTAGGCAGTTCACCCTAATGTCGCTGCTGACTAGCAGTAGGCATTACACCCTGATATATCTGATGACTATAACTCGTATTTTTTCAACGTCATTTTATTTCCTAATTGTCCTGTCCGAGTAGTTTGTTCCTTTCTGAACTTCACAAATTTTCTCCCCCTTTCCCCCTTATTGCTGCTGCTGCTGTGTTGTCTCCTCTCTTTTAGCGCATATTTTTCTGCTTTTAATACTCTTGGACCGCAATTTTGGCTTTCTGTCTATTGGGCAATATCTTCTACATTCTATATAGAAATTGAATACATCTTGGAAAAAAAATCATGCTTTTTACTTGATTGCTTTTACATTTTAAATATTGCATTTTTTTCTTTGGAGCACTGCGTATAAATATGTTAAAAACTAGGAAGTTGCCTCAAGAAGCTTCATAATTGTAGGAGAGGAACTTAATTAATGACCGAAAAATAATCAAGAAGCTTGATAATTGCGCTATAGAAACATAACTTATGACTAAAAAATAATCTTGTATAATAATGCATATGAGGATTGTAGTATATAAGAAGTGAACTCATATGTGTAAAATCTGTTTATATTCGAAAATTAATAGTAAATATCGATCACAAACGCTACAGCTAGATAGGATCATGAATGATGTCTTTTAAAAGAAATTATTCACCTATCAATATCCTGTCACACTACTATTTTATTTTATGCTGGACACTGAGAGACGGTTAAGTAGTCTTTTTTGAATATTTTTGGAAATGATGGAACTAACCTCTTGGTAGCTTTTGGTTTTAATAGAGATTATAAAAGATTGTGAAACCTACGCGCACACCCAAAAAAAACTTTGGGTTTCAAAACATATCAACCTTATAGTAATCTTGGGTTTTAAATATATTAGCATGCATGCCCATCTACTTAAACCTTCCCCATAATTATTTGGATCATAAGAACTGATATGTAGAAACTTTTTACCACCAGGGATCACATTCACACATAAAAACCCAAGGATGCTATTAAATTCTCGATTATTTAATTTATCGTTAAGTGATATAGCTTGTAAAAGGAAAAGATGCTTCAAAGCATCAAGGCTTCATGAGGGCATATAAAAATAAAGGCAAAGTTGTAGGGGCATATCTGGAAGGGGAAAATAGAGTTTTTATTCTGTCCCTGTTCTTATTCACCTAGTTTCATACTAATATCTAGATAGATAGATGGGGGCATTCGCAAAGTTAACCCTAAGCTGGAGTTGGCAATGTCAATAAAACTGACCTTCGTATGTATCCCTTTAAATAATAGCTCTCCATGACATACGATCCCTTTGACATTGTTTTAACTGAATTGTGAGTGTTCTTTAAAAATTAGAACATATTGCATTCAACATTAGCGATTTTCTTAGCTTGCCACCATTTTGTCATCTTGTTTGGGCCCCCTTGGGTGAAAAAAGAAAAAACAAAACAAAACAAAACTGATTACTCTAAATGAGGCCCTGTGGAACGGCTTTCCATAACTAATTTTCCCTTGGAAACTCATCATACGGACCTATGCAACATTGAAACTGAACTGCGTAGTCTACTATACTCCTGAGGAAAAACTAAATATGTGTTTAGCAATCAGTATTTCCATATAAGCGTTGAAAATTTTCATTTTAAATATCATAGTTGACCATAATAAGCTTAGATTTTAAAAAAGAAAAAAGAACTGAGATGTGTTAATTTTACCAGCCTTAGAGTGGGCATGAAATTCACCACCCTAAATAACAAGAAGCCGATATTGCGTAGTCAGCCAACACAGATGTGTCTCTTAGTGACACAAGCCCTTCTTATTTTTACCATTTCTTCCTCATTTTCTGTACTCATGACCACGATAAGATAACCACGACAAAAAACCAACAAGTATTTATCAAGAAACAGTTGGAATGATTGCTTTTGATCAAATACCAACATCTAGTTGGTTGACTTGGTTAAATAAATTATACTAATAATTGAAATTTCAGCTGTTAAAATATTAAATCCAATAACGAGCATCTCTTATCAATTTTCAGGTCCAGAAACATTTTGTGTGGCATTCGCCTCCAATCCCTTACGATGCATTCCACATGGTAATGTATGATCTTTGGTTGCGTCACCATGTCATCAAGTACTGAAGTTGCCTTCATTTGTTTTTCCAAACGCCGACTTTTTGGGCATCAAGACCAAGATCGAGTAGTAGAAAAAAGAGGCATGTACGGTAGTGATCGATTTGCAAATGATATATATTCACATGTTCCGAAATGAAAATTTACACCCAGGTAAAGAGATAAGAAAGAGCTTCTAAGTGTGATGCATCATTCTTTTGTGCCCATGACTTTTTTTTCTTACTTTTCTTTATCTCAGTATTCTTGTATAGGATGCATCTTTCTTTTGTGCCCATAACTCAATTGTTTTTCTTGATGCCCTAAGCTTCTCTTTGCCTACTGAGATCTAGCTGTTTAGTGTTCCATGTGTTGCTTTCTCCCTTTTCCACCCTTTTTTCTCTTCTAAAAATTATTTTTTTATTAATTAAATATATATAATAATTTGAAGGGCATTGTAGTTGTGCTTGTCGAATTGGTTTATGGCATTTATATTGCTTATTTATAGTTTTAACTCTTAAGCATCTTCTTAGTATTGATATCTCTGTATAAATCCGTTATGTTGTTTTAAATTGTTCTTCATGGAAGTAAAGGAAGTAACAGTTTATTTAAAATTTAATCCAATATTAATTCTTATAACGCAAACTCCAAATGTGTAGATTATGCTATAGTCTCACCTGGGGCCGTTTGTTTGATTGATGAGAATTAGAATTGGTTTTTGTTGTTTGCTGGTGTGTGTGTGTGTGTGTGTGTGTGGATAAGCACTGATACCAAATTTCTCTGTTTGTTTGAGAGGACCGGGGTGACAAGAAATGGAAATTGACATCAGCCGATGGCAGCATTTTTGGCAATGCCAATTACAAGTTCTTTTGTAGGAATTTGCCAATTCCTAATGTAAAAACCTATTTATTATTTCCTTTTTTGAGTGATTGTTACTAAAAGCTTATAGTTATCCTATGTTTCCCTATCCCTAACTCCTAAAACTAATTCCCAATTTCTTTTGAGCAATCAAACAATGCAATACAGTATCTTCTATTCCGTAAACATAATTCATGTCAAACAAATAAAAGAACGGAAATTTCTAGCAGACAAAAAAGGAAAAAGAAAAAAAAGAGAATTCCTGCTGTATCCTTAATTCCTATTTATCGATATCTTAAACCAAACGACTCCTTAGAAAGTGTTTTAAGTAAAGGAAAAAGTGTCTCAATCAATTCTTTCAGTTCAAGTTGTGCAATTCATCGGTGTTAGACCAAAAGTCAATGAAAAGTGTTTTCCGAAATAATTTTGAACATTGCAAGAGGGTAATACAGAAAAATAAAAATAAAGAATCGAAGACGGTATTTCTGTCTATTCGGCAATATAGAGTGGTGTATGTTTTGTATATGTTAAAACCGCGGTTTCTCGAAGTTTAGGGTCGTTTAACGATATAGTCTTAAATACAAGGTTTTGTTAAGAAACAAGATTCAAATAAGAGAGTAGCATGAAACTATATAAAACTTTGGTTTATTTGGAGTTTAAAATGGGGTTTACAGCCCTCTCGTTATGCATGTTTACCAATAAATCATGTCCCAACTCATACTCTTTCGCATTTAACATAAAATTCCGAATAATCAAATCAACTAAAACGTAACTAGATTTTTCATATTTTAATTCATAAAAAATCCCAACAAGATTTTCCACTTAATTTACTAAAAATAGGCACTGCCTTATAGGTAATAGTTCTTCGGGCCATACCAGAAAATAAATATCCACCATCCCATATTGCATAAATAAAAATAAAAAGAGAATAAAATTATAAGAAGGGTAAATTGTTGAAACCCCCTGCCCAATCCAACAAACTGAAAAAGTCCCTTTGTATTTACTAATTAGAAAGAAGAGGCCCAGTTTTAAAATTCTGTCTAAAACCCCTTGGCCCAATACCAAGTCCGGGGTATTCCAATTTTGTAGATGGACGAAAATACCCCCGCTCATTCACACCATTCAAAATTTTCTCTCTCTCTCAATCTCGCCTCTCCCCGTCATCGTCTCGTGGGCTTCGCCCTCGTCGTCTCTCAATTGCTGGTTCGCTCAGATCTCCGAGTACGCCGCCATTAGCGAGCAGCTCGTCGAAATGCACAAGGCGATCACTGCCCAAAACGACTCCATTGCTGGTTCGTTTCTTTTTAATTTTGTGAAATTAAGGAAAAAATTAGAATAATTGAAGTGATTTTCGGTTGTTGGTTTTGCTTGATTTGTGAAAAGAATAGGTTTTGCAATTGAAATTGGGTTTTTTTGTCCCGTTGAAATGAGAAAGGGGAGATTTTCAATGGAAATTGGGCTTTTCATCCCTTTTTAGTGCTTTTTGATAAGTATAGAGCCATTGAAGTGAAAAATGGGAGATTTTGCAGTGGAAATGGAAAACTTTTGGTTTATGGATAATTCGAACTTTTATTAATTTGTTTGGGGGTCTGAATCTATGGTGGGGGGGGGGGGGGGGGCTTGAGATGGGTTGTTTGAGCAAAATTTAGCCTTTTCTTGTAATTGGTTATCTTTTTCTCGGAAATAATTGAATTTGCTTTAAGGAAACTGTTTTTTTGGCATTAAAAATTGGGTTATTCATTAGATTTTGCATATGTTAAGTTTTGATTTAGTGCAATTTTTAACAGTTAAGAATACGGGTTTGCAAATCAGAGAACGTTGTTTATCATTATAGTTTATGCTTTAAATTGGTCTGTTTTTTGTTGTTAATGTTCTATGAATTTGAGAGATGACAGTTTAATTAGATCTGTTTGTGTGGAGACCATAGCTACTTATTTGATATTTACAATTCTGGATTTATTAGACTCAACTCTATAGTGAAAATAGTTGGCTTTGATTGATTATGTTTTCCATGTATCGGGTACTCTTGCTATAGTTGAAATATTTGGCATTTCTAGTTCAATAATTATTTAATTTGGACTTAAAATATTATTTTTGGTTTGTGTTCGATGTGATTGGATGAACCAGGTGCATGAAAGGCCCAAAGAGTGAGTTTATAATATGAGTAATCAATGTTTTCATTTAAAAGTTGACCGATATGCTAAGAAAATTAGAGTGATGAGAAAATACATAGTGCATTTAAAAAAGAAGAAGAAGAAAAAGAATTTCTTTGGCTTTTCTTTTGATTGATTCTACTACATGTCATCATCATTTAAGCATTTTCCCATTATTAAGGTAATTAGGTTTGAATCTAAGCTTTATGAGAGACTATACAAAGTTTTAGGCTATATTTATGGTACCTGTGCCATTTTGGTGCAAAGAAATTCGATGATTATGGGGGCTTCAATACATTTCACTTTACTAGTGTCTCTTACCCGATACAAAAGAATAAGTAAGCAATATTTCCTTTATTTATATGGGCCAATTATTAGAAGTGTTGTTTTAACATTTCTGATTGTTAGAGGTTATAACAATATGCATTTGTTAACCATATTGTTTAATAGTTCTGATTGCGGCGTATTCGTCTACTTATTTATAAAGGTATCAACTGAGGGTCAGAAGATAGCGGATGCCCTGGAGGGAAAATATTCTAAGCTGTAACGACTATAAAATCTCTGTACAGAAATTTTCCTGTTAATATACAAGAAAAGAGTATTACAGTCTGAGTTTGAGTTATAAGTCACTTTTGTTAAATAAAAGTAAAAAGCCACTTGTAGCTCATTGGTAAAGCCTTTGCACTGCTGTGATGTAGCAGTGTGTTCGATTTCCATTAGACACAATTATTTTTCTGATTTTTTCTTTTTAACTTTTTGGAAGCCCAAAAGGTTACACGTGTAATACACGGGAAAAATGAAAAGTTCAGAAAAATCATGTGGGAAATGGTGTAAACAGAGAATTAATCTGGTGGCACGAATCTCGAGGCATTTGCCTCAAGCTCGACCGGCGGAAATTGCCCTGGGGCCGGCGGGGACGGTCGGATCAAGCCCAAAATGCTCCGTGCTTTGCACGCTCGTCTCTTCAACTTCTCTCAACTCCTCTGCACTGTTTGATTTCCCTGCAATCAAACAGAGACCTTTCAATTCACCAATTAATATCATTTTAATGCTTTTTAATCCAAAATTTTAATTTCCAAACTCTAATTCTCCACTATAAATACCGTCCCACACTTTGGCTCAGCACCATTCTGAAAATTCTAAAAAAAAACTCTCTTAAAAGTTCCTAAGTGCAAGTGGAGTAAAGTGGAGTTAGCGAGCAAGTTTCTTCCGTCAAAGATCGAAGCCGATTCCGGAGCTCCCGCGACACCACGAAATTCATCCCCTTTTCCTTAAACTCTTCTTAATATATTCAAACTGTAAGTCCCTTCCAACTCTCCTTCTTATTATTGAAAGTTCTCTTCAAATCTTATATCGGTAAAAATGGAGTTATTACCGATACCTTCTTTTCTAAAACCTAGAACTCTCTTTTTCTTTATAATTTGGTCAATCTAATTTTACCACATTACCTGTAATCTCAAATACCAATGCTTAGAATTAAGTTTAACCAAGAATCTCATGTGAAACAACCATAATTAAACTTTTTCATTAAAATATCTTGAACTTTATTATCACTTCTTTTCGTTTTTGTTAAAACTATACCTTTAAGAAAAACTTCACGGAGTAACGACCTACCCCACACGAACACTTTGGTTTCATAGCACGATACCTATTTGTATGAAGAATAATGTTTACAATAAAATACCACATACTTTAAAACCGGGTTTCTTTTAATACAGTATTTCATATTTCTTTGCAATTATGCATTTACAACCCTCGTTACGGGACCCGCTAATGGATGGTGCGGATTATCGCACATTCTGGGGATAGTAGAACGAGATGCAGCACTTCTCACAGAGTATTTGATCTCGAAAGGATATAAATACGGTTTTTAAGAAAAACGAATTTTCTAAATAAAACTAAATTTTTAAAAATTAAAATTATATAAAATTATTAATCTATATTTTCATTATATTATAAAACTATATTTTTATAAAAATGAAAGATTAAAAAATGTCAATAAAGGACCATCAAGTAACTAAAAAAAGACTAGTTTTCAATAAAATACTATAAATTTTTAAAAGCTAGGTATTTATCATTAAAATTCCTCAATATTTAAAATATATGTTCATGAAAATACAAATCACTCTCGAGTTTTATTTTTATCTATATTAAAATATTTTTCATAAAACCCCTCTCGAGATATACGAAATAATATTTAAGGACTTTAGTAAATACTTTAGTAAATATGGGTTTAAGCGGGATCAATTCTCTTGAGCCCCAGGGAGCCGGAGAAAGTGAGTGCTTGCCTATTCAGATTAGAAAACTTAACAAGAGTTATCAATGGCAATTGTCTTGGAAAAATACACAAATCCTGCCATCCATATGCAGCAGTTGCTGATGACTCCCGAACTTAAGAATTCAAGAATTAAATCAGTTTACAAGTGTCAGACTCAGTCTGAGTTCAAACTCAAATTTGAATCTAGAATCAAACACGAATACTTGATCATGAACATGAATACTCGAATTCAAATATCAAATTCAAACATGTATACCTGACTTGACTTGACTGAACCATGTTTATAACTTGACATGATTACTTGAACACATGATTACATCCTGAACATGAGTACTTGAACATTTTGTATCCATGGTTTCGGCCAAGACTTGTAAACATAATCTATACAATACATTACGCGGGGATAAAGGGGTAGATTGGTACGGAATGTATATCGTGACACGAGAGGTCACTTAAAAGATACCTACATGAATTTTCTTGCCGTTGTCTCGTGGGTTATGACGGTGCCTTATACTACATGTTACCATAGTTTACGGGGTAAGATGGACTCTTCTCGTATACATGAATACCTTCTTTACCAAACTATAAACAACCACGTTATAATAATTATCATATACCAGTAATCGGTCATATACAACTTTAACTGTTCAATTCACTTTATATGCTATCTTCTCCTTCTTCTGTTGGGACTTACCGAACGTTAGTTCGCTGACAACATTCCTTTCTGTTTCTTTCTTTGGAATGTTCGTCAGGACGACCGGACTCTAAGGAGATAGAGCCGAGCCAGGAGGATTTGGACCGACTTACCACTCAGCCTGATAACTAGTTCCTCTGCACTTATGTTCAGTATGCCATTGTTTAGGCATTTGCTTTTGATTATTTTTTATTTCAAACAGTTGTATGTAAAGTTGAATGTAAATAAAACTGCCGTTTCATTTTATTCTCTTATCATTCTTGTTCATTTTTATATATTGCTTAATTACGCTTAACGTATTTATTTCATAGTAAATATTTTACGGCTTGCCACGTCACCGTTTTCGTCTACTAGGAAGCGGGGCGTGACGTAAGCAGTGGCGGTTAATACTTGCGGCAAAAATTCTATTAGCGAACGAGAAAAAAATGGTTTGATATCGTTTCTATTTTTTTGCCGAAATTTGAACTCTTTGTTATTCGTACATATAATCATCTATTTATATTTGGCCGATGTTCGCAGATATTATTACTTATTTTATGAATGATGACAAATTGGTTAGATGTTATTGGTTTTACTTTGCCGATATTGGCTGATGAAGGGTATTGTGTAGTGAATGTCAAAAATTGTTAACATATTTACTTTAATATCACCGATATTGGTCGATATTGTGTTACGAATGATATTTTTGTTGATATTATCAGTTTTATATAGTTGATGTTGGTTGATACTGTATAATGAATGATATTTTTGTTGATATTATCAGTTTTATATAGCTGATGTTGGCCGATGCAGTGTTATGAATGATATTTTGGTTGATATTACTGGTTTTATATAGTCGATGTTGATTTACTTTTGTTGATGATGTATTTTTGTTGATGCCAAAAATTGTTGGTATATTCTTAATGATGTTAAAGGTTACATGCAACTGGTTAGATGTTACAGGCAACCTTCATAGAAGTTACATGCAACTTATTAGAAATTACATGCAATTTATTAAAAATTACATGCAACTGCTTAGAATTTTTAGGCAAGTTATTAAAAATTACATGCAACTGCTTAGAAGTTACAAGCAGTTTATTAGAAGTTACATGAAATTTATTAGAAGTTAGAGGCAACTACTTAAAAGTTGCATGCAATTGCTTAGAAATTAGAGGTAACTGCTTATAAGTTACATACAACTATAAATTCTTTTTATAAAATAGTTTCTAAATTTCATTCAGATTCATACTTAACCAAGAGCAAAATTTACAGCAAAATTATAACAAATATCATAATGTTTTCGTACAGAAAGTTCACGATACTTGACGGTGGATACATAAATATAAAACAAAATACCAAACAACCAACATGTAGATATTTTACACTTAATCGATAGGAGCGGTGCATGTCGCTCTATTGCGACTCTCATTGCCACACCTATCACAATTCATCTTCCTTTTTTGAATATTCCTGCTTGTAGAGTGTTTTTCGTCACCCTATTGAGATAGGAATACGTACGCTTATCAGGCGTATACAAATCCCCCTGTCTGGTGTAGGCTGGGGTTTTTGATTGTGGGGATCCGAATCTCCGGTAGTCGTGGACTAAGCCGCCGTTAATTACCCCTCGCTTTTGGAGCGAGAGAACCTCTGATTGACGGGTAAAACTGGTCATGTGAACTTAATGTGAAGTGTGCGTGTGTTGTATTTTGAAGGTGTTTTGGACGTATCGGGGGCCTCGCAGAGTTTACGGGGGACGCGGTACCTGAATAGAGGGCTGGGGGTCAAGAGGGCTAGCAGCCCTCTTGCAGTGTGCGGGGCAGCGCCCCGTTAGAATTTTTTTCTGATGAAGAAGTGTTTCGAGTGTGAAACTTATGGAAAAAAGAGGGGTGAGGAGTGTCCTAAAGACGCGTGAGATGGCATGCGTCAGCGGGTCACGTAGGTTGCTCGTGGGTGTTGCATGCCAGCGGGTCACGCGTCCGGCACACGGCTGCTGGGAGCCAGCAGAAAAAGGGGCTTAGCTCCTGTTCTAGGAGTTGAACTCGTGGGGGACTTTGAAGTTAAACTTCTAGAAAAAGAAGGATTTTTATTTGGAGTTAAACTTCTAAAAAAAGAAGGATTTTTATATGGAGATAAACTCCTAAAAGATCTGGATTTAGGGTTAAACTCCTTTGAGGATTTGGATATGGGAGCTGAGCTCCTCAAAGAATGATTTGGAGTTCCCAAAGGATTTAGATCTTGGATGGCGAAAAGAGGCCCCTTTTCTTCCTTTTCAAGCCTTAGAATTCCCTAAAATAGGTTTATTTGAGATGGGTTCCTTCCTCCTCTCTTTTTACCGGATCTTGGGGAAAAGGGGTGGTGAGATTTAAAATATCCCTTTTTAGAGATTTGATAGAAGATTTGAACTCCCCTTAGAGGGTTTTATGGTGAAAAACTATTCCTTTTTGAGAAAAGAAGAGTTAAACTCTTGATTTAATTCAAAATTGAGAAGAAGATTTAAAATCTTGAGGAAGGAGAAGCAGGCACAGAACCCTAGAAATTATGAGAGAATAAAAGTTGTTATTGATTTTCTCATCATGTTTATCTTTTATAGGCTACACACTTTACATATAAGCTCTTGGGCTTTTCCAAATAGCACCTGTATCTCCCCATGCCTTATGTGCTTATTTCTTTTTGCACATAAGCCGTGAGCTTTACAGAATTTTGGCTTTTTACCCATTTATCATACATTTGTTTCTAAAAATTGGGCGTGGTCCTGCTTGCTTGGGCTCGGACCCACTTGACTTGGGGTTGATTTTGACTTTGACTTGGTCATCCGGGGTGTAATTTTTAACCCCAACAAAGTGCCCCCATCAATAAATGCACACCGCATGTATGTGTTGTGTGCATGAAATTGATAGATCTTATTCTAGATAGAGATTGATTTGGTTAGGTTCCCTTTTGACGACGTGGAGGGTATGCTGCCATTTTTGCGACTTGGATGGTCGATACTGCCATTTTTGCGACTTGGATGGTCGATACTGCCATTTTTGCGACTTTGACGGTTCTGCCATTTTTACGATTTGGACGGTCGGTGCTGCCATTTTTACCACTTGGACGGTCGGCGCTACCATTTTTGCTACATAGACGGTCTGCGGTGCCATTTTTTGCGATTTGGACGGTCAGTGCTACCGTTTTTGCAATTTGGACTGTTGGCCCTGCCATTTTTGCGATTTGGACGGTCGGCGCTGCCATTTTTGCGATTTGGACGGTCGGCGTTTAATTTGACTTGCTCCGCTCTTTGCGGTGTCAGGGATTGAATTTGACTTGCTCCGATTTCTGCGGTATTGGGGTTGGATTTGACTTTCTCCACTTTCTGCGGTGTCCGGGTTGAATTTGACTTGCTTTGCTTCTTGCGGTGTTAGGGTTGGATTTGCTTTCGAGGTGGAGCTTGATTCAACCTAGCAGGTTGTTGGTTGACTTGCTTTCAAGATGGAACTTGATTCCGCCGAAGAAGTCGTTGGTTGAGTTGCTTCCAAGGTGGAACTTGATTGTCATTGGTTGACTTGCTTCCAAGGTGGAGCTTGATTCCACCTAGGAGGTTGTTTGTTGACTCGTAGTCTTGATTTGTTTTGGGTGTTCCCTATCCGTTCAGCGGGACTTTTGAACTTGAAAGCGTTGCCGGGTGGGACATTGATTTGATCTGTTTGATTCTTCCTTATTTGGCGGGACTTTTGAATTTGAGGGGAACTTAGAATTTGGATTTTGTTTGGCAACAGCATCACTACACTGGAATAACACCAGGATCGACTCATCATTTGCTCTAGGAAGACTTGGGTTTTGGGTTTTGGGTCGGTATCAACACCGCTAACACTGAAGCATAGTGCCAGGAGCGACTCATCATTTGTCGTTGCCCGTTGGGGAGCGATGGCTTAGGAGACAGGTTTAAATCCCTATCACTTAAGGCTTTCCAATTTTATGAGCCGTAAGGGTCTCATAAAAACATTTTATCCCGACGAGTCGAGAGGATCTCTCAGGTGTATATTATCCTTAGCAATCGTAAGGATTCCTAAGTATGTTGTTCCTTTGTGAGTCGTAAAGATCTCACGTGGGGATGTTCTCCTCACAAGGTCGGGAGGACTTTGCGGGTGTATTTTCGTCTCCTTTTCACGAGTTTGTGCCCTTTCGGGTTTTCACAAAATCGCCGACAGTCCTGCTGTTTTTACTCACGGAGCCCTTTCGGGTTTTCATCCGTGCCCGTTTTGCTTGTGGACATACCCTTTTTTGGTAAAGCTTCATCGTCGGCAGGGCTTCAGATATAGTCTCGCCGATAGGACTTAGGAGAGATAGGGTTTTTTTATGCCCGTGGATTATATACGGTTTTACAGGATGTATGATCCAGACAGTAGGGCCGGTGTGCTTAATTCATCTGTGACTTGGAGTATTCACGCGTAGTATTTCTTGAGATATCGGCCATTGATGGATGGCATGGGCCTTTCTCTCTCGGCACTTATTACTTGGTAGGATCCTCCATCAAACACTTTCTCGATGACGTATGACCCTTCCCAATTTGGCTCGAATTTTCCCTTGGCATGTCGATTGGGGATGATCAGTCTTTTGAGGATCAACACCAATTCGCCTTTCTTGAAAGCACAGAGACGGGTCATCTTGTTATAGGCCCGTGAAATTTGGGCTTGGTACAACTCCAGATTTTGCTGTACTGCGAGCTTCTTTTGTTCGAGGGCATCGAGCTCTTTGAGCTGAAGGAGGACGTTTTCTTCCTCCGTCAAACCATGCTGGACAACCATCCTTAGGCTTGGAATTTCGACTTCGAGGGGAAGTATTGCCTCTACTCCGAAGAGTAATGAGTATGGAGTGGATTGATTTGGAGTGCGGTGAGTGGTACGATATGCCCACAACGCCTCGTGGAGCTTGAGATTCTAGTCCCTTTTGTTGGCTGAAGTATTTTTCCTCAGGAATTTGCATAGAGTTTTATTGAAGGGTTCGGCTAGCCCATTGGCTCTTGGATTATAGATGGAGGAATATCTCCAGTTTATTTTGTGCTGAGTAGTGAACTTGAGACTTTGAAGCTCTTAAAAGAAGGCCCGTTGTCAGATATGATTTTTCTTGGTGTACCGAAGCGGTATAAAATATTATACCGGAAGAATGTCAGAATATCTTCTGTCTTAACTACTTTTAGTGGGACAGTTTCAACCCATCTTGAGAAGTAATTAGTTGAGGCCAATATGAACCGCTGGCCTTTTGATGACGGGGATCAATTGGGTCAACTATGTCGGTGCCCCAAATTTTAAAGGGCCATGACGCCACTGTAGGATGCAATGGATTGGGATGCTTGTGAGTGAAGCCACCGTGAATTTGGAAGAGATGATATTTCTTCGTATACTCTTCGCAATCTCTTATCATGGTAGGCCAGTAATATCCAAGCCGTTTTATTTGAATCCGTATTTTGGGGCCAGATTGGTGAGCTCCGCAGACGCCCGAGTGAACTTCTTTCATGACTTTTTGGGTTTCGGGCAATGACAGACACCTGAGCCAGAGCTGGTCATATGATCTGCGGTATAGCGTATTATTTACAGACACATATCGGGGAGCTCTCTTCTTCAGCTGAACCCTCACAGATTTTTCTTCGGGCAGCTTGTCGTATCGGAGGTACTTTATGAAGGGCTCTCTTCAATCGGGCTCGTCTTGAATGATCGAAGTTTCTTCGGTAGGATTGTTCTCTTGTTTTACGCTTTCTTCCTATCATAAAGAGGTTGGATGCAAAATTTGCTGGCTTCTGACTGTGATCAGAATTTCATCCATATCGGGATCAGCCAGCTCTTTAGCTAGGCGAGCAAGTACATCGGCTTTTCCGTTCAACGCCTTAGAAACTCTCATTAGTTCAATATGAGCGAACTGTTTCATGAGTTCCACCATCCAGTTTCTGCATCGCAAGCTGTTACATCCTCCTACTCGGTTTGCCTTTTCGGATCTGTCGGGCTTATATATCCTATAGTCGCCACTCACTTGGCTGACGACAAGAACGGAATCACCGTAGACCCGTAGCAGAAGGATCTTCATTTTTATGGCGAGCTCCAGGTTAGCTATCAGAGCTTCATACTCAGTCTCGTTATTTGTGCGAGGCTCGGCTATCAGAGCTTCGTACCCGTAGCTGAAGGAAAGTCGCAGGGTTTCTCCCGATGGCGTGATGAACACCAATCCTATCCCTGCTTTTATATGCGGGATGCTTGATTTTCTGGAGGTCCTCATTGACGAGGCTCCATCAAAGTAGAGCTCCCAACATGACTCATTATTCTTGAGGTGCAGCACTTTTTCGTTGGGTAATTCGTAATTGAGCGGTGACCCTTCAGGTATGGGATGAGCAGCGAGAAAGTCGACGAGGGCTTATCTTTTTTTTGCTTTCTGAGAAGTATAGTGTCACGCCCCGCTTCCCAGTATACGGAGAAGTAGACGTGACGGGCCGTAACGTATTTATTCAAAAGTAAACATGCTAAGCGTATATAAGCAATATATAAATAAAAGCATAAGAATAACAAGAGATGTAATATAAACAGCAACTTTTATCAACATTCATATTTACATTACAACTGCTTTTGAAAAGGAAAATACAATGATGGAAAGTAATGCCTAAACAGCGGCATATGAACTGAAAAGTAAATAAGTACAAGTAAGCTAGTAGTTGTGTAGCTCGGGTAGCTGCTCCAATTATTTCTGGCTGGGCTTGGTCTCCTGAGAGTTGGGTCATCCTGACGAACATTCTAAAGAAAGAAGAGACATGAACGTCGTCAGCGAACTAGCACTCGGTAAGTCCCAAAAGAAAAAATAGAATAGACAAGTAAAGAGAATAGAACTGGTAATTGGTACAAGTATATGTTTATGTCACGTCCCGAAATTACGGAATATGACCGACACTTAGACTACGAACGTCTCGAGGCGTACGTACTCTAAGTAAGACGAACCCAGAAATCCAAACCAAGAAAAGTAGTAGAGTGTAGGAAGAACCATATGTAAATCAACCAGTTTGCAACATAATATACAACACCTAAAGGCGAGGATCACAACAGAAAAGAAACTCCAACAGCATGAAATCCACAGAAATATAACGTGCGACTCTAAGGTCGAAATAATAAACATTACTAGACTCTATCTCAAATGAGTACATGTTTGGTTGATGGAACTTCTAGATACAACTGAATATAATATACAATGTATAATGATGGGTACGATACAAATAACCCACCTACTAGCAAGTCACCTGAAAGAAGCTGTGCCCGCAAAGCCGTAATGAAACTCGTATGGCAACACCTGCAAGAAACTGGGGCACAACGGGGGTGAGTTGCCAACTCGTGAGTAGAAAAAGATCTACGAACAGAAAATCGCATGTATGACGCAATCCTAGGTCATACGATCATAATATATAATCCGCAAATAGATATAACCAGCAGCCTAACAATGACTAGGGTAAATATCTAACCCAAGTGTAAACCCATATGCCCGTGACAGTGCCTCAGGTAGTGATATATCATATGGATGATGTATGAATGCATGAAACAGAATGCATGTACTGAAGAAAACTGCTATCATAAATTAGTGAGATTTCTGTATTTTTAAAATGAGGTATCATAATGAATTCAGCATAAAACAGTGCCTAGTATCGGCACAAAACATAAATCTCAATATCTCGATATCTCTGTACCTCAATATCTCGAAATCTCAATGTCTCAATCACAATATCTAGGGCGCCGTCAGTCCAGACCGGCCCCTACCATCCATCTCAAGACCACGACGGTATCCTCCGGATATCCGACGCGTCGGGTAAAATCACCGGTCGGTCGTGCTCCCCTGCACAGGCTCAACGCCATCTCCTGCGATCTTCTTGCCCCGGGGTACCGCACCGGGCCCACCATGTACCCGAAACGGTTCATCCGCCTCCTCGAATCGGGTCTCGAAATCCATTAGCAAAACTCATGGTGGACGACTCATACATTATGGGAAAACCGCCTTTTTATTAAAAAGAGAAAGCAGTTTATATATGTTTTGCGGTTTTCCTCCAAATCCAGAAAATCTCATGAAAACCCGAATCCAAATCATCAATAGCATGTGAAATCATGAATATAAGCATGAGAATCCATGAATGCAGCATATAATGAATAACAATATGCATGAAGTGACAAGTAATAGCTACAATGTCAAGCTAGCATATAAGGCAAGCATAC
Source organism: Agapanthus africanus (assembly GCA_030015575.1). NCBI lineage: Eukaryota > Viridiplantae > Streptophyta > Magnoliopsida > Asparagales > Amaryllidaceae > Agapanthus > Agapanthus africanus. The sequence continues at coordinate 682,279,806 of CM057344.1, forward strand.
TAATATCATGTCACTACTAGCTAACAAGCTAAATCAAGCAATAATATTTTCTAAGTGTTCGTGACATGGCAATTACCGATGAAGATGTGTGTGAGCCGGCAAATAAGTGTACGTACATACGCATCATCGGTAATGGTGCTGGTGTCCTAACAGCATGATATCAATAATGGAATATGGATCATAATAGTATGCAATGCGGAGCAACAATAATCATATGCGGGAGCTGAATGCTAAACACCATGAAAGCTGAACAGCATCTAATGTCACAAGAGTCATATAGCTACACTGCTATAAGGCTGAGCTAAAGCTAACAGTAGATAAGGGAAACTGCCTAACCTCTGAGTCGATACATATATATATATATATATATATATACACACATATACATATATAGTCGGTGATCCCGCCTTGATTATATCACATCCGATACCATATCTCTATAATCAGTTATTCCCAAATCAAGAGTGCGGATCAAACATCAAAACATAGCTCGTACGTAAATCCGTCGTACGGCATCCCCAAATCTGGGTACGGGTCAATATCATATTCTTCATATCATTCATCTGGTATTCTCTATATCAAATATCATGATCTGGGTACTGACCTACGTCTAGTACAAAGCTAACATCATCACTATCATCATGATCTGAATACTGATCAACAGTCTCGTATGAATCGATATCATCAGCACATATCCTCTCAAGGAGTACACAACGCCCAAGGCGGCCTATCATAAATATCCTGTCATATCATATCATATCCAATCTCGTATCATAATCACATGTCGATCATTTTATATATATATGTCACTATTCCTATGGCATCATCATCCCAAAATCCGCTAAAGCATCACGACGTATCTCAACTATGAACTTTACCATATCACCGATATCATAACCTCAGATCAAACTCATCGACTCATCTCAAACCCATGTATCATCCTCAAGCCCGTATGTGAACACATAGTCCCATACCCATGTGAACACATATCTATATAGAATCCCGTCTATGCACATATGAAGTAAGGATGTATGCAAGTATGTATGTGTGGGAGTGTGTATGGGTAGTGCACCCACTATTCTAGGTTTTCGCGATACTAAATCATCTAAGTCCACCGATTATCCATCCCAAACATCAATAATTTCCCAAACAACATATAATAATTGTAGGTGTGTATACGCATCCGTATACATCACCACGGACTGCGGGGGTGCTATACGCCATCCACCCGACTTCTTCCCGTAGATATAAATCTACTCACCTTGCTTATGTGTGCCGGTGCCGATGTCGCCATTTGCATCTCCAACGCCTCGACGCCACGTGAGGTACCTATAAGGATATCACACGCTAAAACACATGAAAACCATGTCGGAAACCAAAATGGTGCACGCTATGCCCATAGGTAAAAACCTGTGGCCTCGCGTGCAATCACAGCCAATATCCCTCTGCCGTAGGCGTTCAAACGCCACCCGACAGAAACGAATTATCGAATACCAAAATCCACACGAAAACAAGTCGTAAATCATGCGCCAACTCAAGAAAATCAACCCAGATTCTACCCTGGTTGGAACCAGACAAAACTAGACATACCTAGGGTCAAGTTTACAGGTAAAAGAGCCGTGCACTCAAAACGAGGGGGTTCCCTACTGCTCTGGCCGCAACCAGACAAAATTGCGGCCAGAAGGAATATATCTGCGGCCAAGAAATTGAGGTGGGGGCTAGGGTTTTGTGGGATGGTTCCAGGGTGCCTGCACAGCTTACTGCCAAGTCAATTTCATTTTAGGGCTCCCGGGGTGAAAGCAGATCTTAGAAAGGTCAATAAGTCGACAAAATCGCTAAAATACACCAAGTCGAAACTTTCAGGTAACCTACTGGAAATCTGGGGTATTCTGGGGTTAACTGGTCTCAAACACACCTAATAAGGTTACTCTAACAATCAAAACCATCTCTTGCCCAAACCTCACTCAAATTCACTAAAACTAGCACTAGATCACAAATATAACACTACATTCAGTCTACTACCCATAACTTGCAAGATAGGAGTTTGGGTTGCAAGATTATACCTCAAGGGTCCTAGAATGAAGGAGAAGGGAAGGGGGAGGAGGTGGGGAAGTGGGCTGCTGCTGCTGGGTTACTCCTGTTGCTGAAGCTGTTTTCCTTTGTTCCTGGAGCTGATGTTGTTTCCTGCTGCTGCTGCTGCTTGTTACTCTCTTTTTTTCTTAGTTGCTGTTTGCAGCAGCTACTGCAGGGTCTGGGGTTGTTTTTGTGGTGAGATGAAGTGTTGTAGTTGTGGTTTGATGATGGTGTTGTGGGGTGTTGGTTTGAATAAAGTTGCTGCTGCTGTGGCTGATAAAAATATGGCTGAAAATGTGCTGATACTGTTTTATTGGTGTTGTGTTGGTGTGTTTATGATGGTGTGGTGTGAGTTGTGAGGGATGTAGCTGCTGATGTGTTGATATGGGCTGATGGTGTTGCAGCTGATGTGATGAAAATTGGGCTGAAGTTGTGCTGCTGTCTTGGCTGATGTTACTATTGCTACTGATGGTGGCTGAAATGTGTTGGGCTGATGCATGGTTTCAGCAGCTGATGTAGCTGTTGATGTGAGGAAATAGGGGCTGATGTGGTGTATCAGCTGATGGGTTGATATGGGGGCTGATGTAGGATTGGCTGATTTATCTTTTCAGCTGCTGTTGAAGCAGTTTGGTGGTTGTTTTTGTGTGTTGGGCTATGGATATTGGGGTTGTTGCTTAGGATAGGTTTGGGCTGCTGATGCAGCTGTTGCTGGTGTTAGGAAGGGGTGTGACACTTGCTTAAGCTACCATTATCTCTCTCTCTAAATGCTAGCACACACAAGCCATCATGGCTCACTCTCTCCCTACACAAGTCACCTTAATCTTAACCAATTCTTAACCAAGCTAAACCCTTAAGTAACCCCAATTAACCTAATCAAATGGTTCAATCCACCATGGTCATCTAAGCATGGTCCAACTCTAGACTTAACATGGGTCCAAAACATGAAACAAGTATGACAAGTGTAGAAAATGATATGTGCACATTTTGCACAAAAGTCCAAAAATCCAATTAGCGATTTTTAATCGCGATTAACACTAAAATGGCATATACTTACCCATAAAAACTTTAAAATGGCATATTTCCACAAATTAACTTATTTTAGAATTTCCATAATTCTTCTCCGGATTTTCACCATTTATCGGTATTTAATTATACCGAACTATTAAAATATTCATTAAAAATTAATATTAAATTATGAAAATTCCCAAAAATAATATTTTATTTTTTTGAAATGTTACAGTTTATTATACTAACGTATTTGTTTGTAGCTTGGTACATAATGTATCAGTGTTTACGAGAGGAGTCCAACTATTCCGTGGGCTATGGGAACAGGAAAGTACAAGGCCCCATCAATACCCATGGGACAACGGTGCGGATGTACGGTAGGTGTCTTTTAGTGTCCTTCATCGTGCCACTTATAATACATTCCGTACCAATCTATCCCGTTAAAACCCCGTAATATAAATATTGTATAAATTATAGTTAACAGACTTGCCGAGACCATGGATACAAGTTGTTTATGTAAACTGTTTCAGGATGTATCAAGTAGGCATGTAATCACGTCAAGATATAGCCATGGTTCGGTCAAGTCAAGTTATGTTTGCATGATGATATTATTCTGGTTTTCAGGTTTAGGTTCAAGCATACATATTGGATTCATGTTAGATTTGGATTTATATTTGTATTGAATTCATATTTGGATTGGATTCAGATTGAGACTTCGACTCAGACTTGAGTCAGACACTTTAAACAGATTTGGATCCTGAATTAGGTTTAGAAGTTATCGGTAACTGCTGCACATGGACGGCAGGATTTGTGTCTTTTTTCAAGACAATTACCATTGATAATTCCGTTAAGTTTTTCTACCTTAAATAGGCAAGCACTCACTTTCTCCGGCTTCCTGAGGCTCAAGAGAATTGATCCCGCTTAAACCTATATTTACTAAGGTCCTTAATGTAATTTATATAACTCGAGGGGGTTTTATGAAAAATATTTTATATACTTTCAAAATAAACCTTGAGTAATTATTTATGTTTTTTAGGGTTTTCATGGATATGAATTTTAAAAAGTGAGGTATATTAGTGAATATTTACATAGCTTGAATACTTCAAGGTATTTTAGTAAAACTTGTCTTATATTGATACTTGATGGTATTTTGATGAAACTTTTCATTCTTTTATCTTCTAGAAAACATGGAATTTTTTATTATAACTTGAAAATATGTGGTTTGATAATATTAATATAATTATAAAAAAATTTATTGTTTATTATTAAATAGAAAATCTCGTTTTTCTTAAAAATCGTATTAAAAATCTTTCGAGATCGAATGCTCCGTGAGGAGGTCTGTATCTCGCTCTACTAGCCCAAGGATGTGCGATAATCCACACCATCCAATACCGGGTTCTCCAAAATGGGTTGTAGAGACATAATTGCAAAGAGTTTGATAATATAATTCAAACAAAATGGGTTTTTATAGTTCAAGGTATTTAACTGAAATATTGTATTCGCCGCGAAATTATGTTGCAAAGAGTATCGTGCTATATCAATATGTGTGTATGTGAGGGGTAGGTAACCGTGAGGTTTTCTACAAGTATGCTAAGCAAAATATTTTAAAGATGACATATATAAAATTCATGATATTTAAAAGTAAAAGTTTAATTAAAATTATTTAATATGGAGTTTTAGAGTGAAAATTGTTTCTAAATGTTAGTTTAATGATTAACAAGTAAGGTATATAAACATGAATGAGTGATTCTTAAGAAGAATTGTAGTTTTAAGGATTTTAGAATCAAATGTCGGTATAACTTCACTTACCGACATGTTTTGAAAAAGAGAACTTTTATTGTAGAAAGAGAAAAGGGGGGTGGGACTTACTTGCTAGAAGGAAAGAGGGAAGGTAGAAGAAGATGTGGAAGCTTTCGTGGTGTCATGGGGTTGCCGGTACTTGCATGGATCCTCACCGGAAGTCGATCTCTTGCTAACTCCATTTGTACTCTTCTTGGACATAGAAAATTTTGATAATTTTGACTAGAGATTTCAGAATGAGGAGGGGCTAGGGTATGGATGTCACGACCCGAAATGGCACGTGACTGACACTTGAATCATATGAAGTCCATAGGACCCCATCTAATTCAAGTAAGCCAAAATCCCAGAAATCTAAACCATTTAAAAGAAGAAAGTGAAGAAAAACTTGGTTAAAAGTTTGCGTATAAATCACTTTGAAAGTCGTAGTAAACATTTTTAAAATATCAAGTCTTTTTCAAAAATTTTGGCAGAGTCTCCTTTGTAAATACTGGCCCCAAACGGGTACAACATGAATAATATGTAAAAGATGAATAAAGACATCCCCAAGCGGGAGCTAGCTCTTCACCAATTGGCGGTCACAACCATGCAAGCAATATAATATACAACGCCGAAGGGCGATGATCAAAACTCAAAAAGGAAACCAATATCACCAAGAATCCATAATAATACAAGCGCAACTCTAAGATCGAAAGAATATACACTGGTCTTCTAAGTCTATAAATTAATACAAGTCTGGTTGATGGAGTTTACTAGATACAACTGAATATAAATAAGGTACAATGGTGGTCACGATGCAAGTGAACCCACCTACCAAAGCAATCACCCGGAAGGAAGCAGTGTGCCTGCAAACCCGCCAAGGAAACCTGTACGGCAAACCTACAAGAAACTGTGGCACAACGGGGGTGAGTTGCCAACTCGTGAATAGAAAACATTACCGAGCAGAAATCACATGTATGACTCAATCCTAGGTCATATGATAATAATATCCTCAAAATAATATAGCCTGTGTTGGAGATAGTGCCCTCAGAGTCAATTATTAGGTCACAGGTACGTGATTGTAATGATTGAGGGAGGACCTATCCCGGTAGGACAGTCTTACTCGAGATGATAGTATGCTATCTGGTTTACCTTTATCATCGTGTACTGCTTTAGGTGACCTGACACGTCGCTATTACACGTTGATAGAGCCCCTAGGATTCTTGCTTGACCACCAGCAGTATGAGGGCGATCATATAAGTGGGAGCTGGGGGTCTACAAGCATATCCTTAAAAGGTCCCTAGTCGTGGGAGTTTCGAGACCGGGCATCGATACTCCATTAGTAGACTAGTGTATACAGTCGAGACCCCGACGAGGGGCGGTGGCCGGTCTCACAAGCCACTGGTGTCAGTTGGATCACCTAAGATGTATACAGGTGCTCATTGGGTTATGAGTACACCGGACAGGACTCGCCGGGAACATGCTAGTTGGTCATATACCAGACGTCAGATGGCAGTTCCCTGGTGACATGTGTGCAGGTTAGTTCATCGACCTGGGGATCGTCATTTGTCTCGTGTGAGTTCCCACTGTACTTTGATTACTACCCTACCACGGCTCAAAGGAGTCGTGCAAACAGGTTTTAGTTGGGTACAGTCCCGAGCCACATGGAGGCAGTGAGCGTATCTTCAGGGGTTCGTCTCTCCCGGTATTGGGGGTGAGGTCGTGCTGTGTCTAGGAGAGCCATTACACAAAGTCCTTGGCCAAGGCAAGGAGATTTACTGGTAGGTATTCCAGTAGTATCTCAGGGTGTTCTGGGCTACACTCCGACACGACTTGTACCGCTTTTGGGGGTCTGACTTTTACCAACCCCCTAGGCCCGCCATGCGATACTCATAGACGAACGGACCGGACTGCACGGATATTGTCACTGACAGGCTCAGTTGGGTGTCGGGGTGAGCTTCCTCATCGACGTCCCATTTGGTCAGTACCTGGTAGCCCGTCACGTATTGGCTTATACCTCTGACGTGCTAGTGGTTAAATCCACAACCAAGGTGTTGACGAGTCTTTAGAGTCCACCACACTTTCAGTTACTCAAGTTTCGGGCGAAACGCTGTAGAGGCCGTATGGAGATATGGCAGGGTCCGATCAGATACGTGCGGTATTGCACGGATCAGGATCGGACGGTTTGTACTGGTAGCCGTATGGTTATATGGCAGGGTTCGATCAGATACGTGCGGTATTGCACGGATCAGGATCGGACGGATATTACTAGCCGGCTTTGGTTTAAGCCGGTCCTAGTTTAGTACAGTGTAGATTTTGTCTCTTTGCATTTGTATCCGGACGGAATACAGATGCGGGTGTGTATGCACAGTATCGGGGTTTTCCTGTAATTTATTACGGGACCAGTTTTCTGGAGTTGCCAGTTTGCATTCCGTTCCGGCCGGTTTTCCTTTGTTCTTTCCCGGCCGGACTTTTCCGATGGAGGGTGTTATTTGCAGTTTTGCAAATAACATTTTGTGGAGGGTTTTCTTGCAAAACTATTGATTATGATATCTTGCTCCATGCTTTTGCTTTATTGTGACATGAAGGGGTATGGTTGGATTTGATATGAAGCATGGTGTTTGTTTTCTTGTCTCTTGGTGTGGTCACCACTTGACTTCTCCTACCCTCACCTCCCTTAAGGTTTTGTATTTGTTCCCTCCACCATTTCCATATGAGATTGGCCGGCCACACATTGTGAGGAGAGGAAAAATGAGAGGTTCATTTTTGATGCTTCATTCTTCATCTCATTTCCTTGCAAAAATTGGTTGCTTCATTTCCCTCCAAAGTTCAATCCTCATCCCTCCATCTAAAGGCAACTCCAAGACCCCAAAAAGAGACTACGATTCTACACTATATTCCTACAGCAAATCTTGGACGCGTCGATTCGCCAGCTTCGCGCCCGAGTTGCCTCGGCATTGAGGTGGGAGCCCGTAAACGAAGAAGGCGATATGGTGCACTTCCGGCGACGAGGAGGAGACGGGACTTTTCCGCAGGAGATCGGGACCATGACGAGAAGACCGGAGGACTTGGATCGTCGGTATATCTCTAACCCATCTTCTAGTTAGCTTAGACTAGTTTAATGGTTACGATCCGGTTAAAGTGCGCGGTGGTGCCGGTTTGCAAAGTCCGCAAAATTTAAGTTATTCACCGCTTCCGCATTCCGGCGTCGGATTGACGGCCGGGGCGCCGCCGTGCACTTACAGTGGTATCAGAGCCTCGCCATTAACTTAGTCTAGCTTTGTGTAATGTGTTTTTCAGTTCCGATCGATCGAAATGTCCAAAAACCCGTATTTGCCCACGACAGTTTCTGTTGAAAATTTTTGGTCTCGAAAAATTTTTCAGGTTGTAAAATATTGATGTACTGGAAAATCTAAGAGTTCTGTAAAAATTTGACGAAGTAACTCCACAGTTGGAGCGCGGAACCGCCGCGAAAACCCCATTTGTGCGGCCCTTCCGCCGCGCACTATTCACATCACTTCACCATTTTTTTACAGAGGCCTTCTGGGCTTAAAATATGGGCTTTGGAATATTAAAGTTGGGCCAATTGTTTCTGTGAGTGCTACAGTTTTCTTTGGGGCCCACTTGTTAATTGTTTGATCAATCGGAAATTTTTTAAACACATTTTTCACAGTATTTACATTATATCTGCGACCGTGAATGTCACTCGATCGGTAAATCCGGTCTAACTGCTATAGCCCGGTTAGACGGATTTGCGAACGTGATTTTCACGTTGATGTTCTATGTATTTGCTGTGATGTTGCGGATCGGTCGTGGGGATAGCCTGGATGCAATGCTAGTACAGTTTTTGTTGTATTATGTACATTTGTTATTGCGGGGCGAGCGTCCGACATGTGGACTGCCGTCACTGCCTGATTGTATTATTATTTTGGGGCACGACCTGGTTGCGGTCGATGTACCCGGTGGATGTATATTTTACTTTCTGTACTAGGATTGCCCCGCGGAGGGGTGCACGGATAGCCGGGTTCTGGAGGGCAACAAGCCCGCATCTCATGGCATTGAGACGGAGGGGGCTTCACTCTAGGATTGGCGGGCTATTCGCCGCACTCGTAGGGGGTACAGGTTGACCCAGGAGGGGTGCCCATGTTGCCGGATTCCGTGAAGTGCTGGGTGGTCCATTCACGGCGCTGAAGGGGGCTGCCTCGCTTCAGGTTTTGGCGGGTGACTTGCCGCGCCCGTAGGGGTCTAGGTTTTCATTGCATAGGCTATCCACACGACCAGGGGAACGTCGGGTTTCAGTAGTGGCTCTGTGAAACCCGGGGATCCCAGATATCTGTATTGTTTCTGTGATGCTGTTCATTATCTCTGATGTTGCATTTTATTCACGCCTTGAGCGAAATATAATATATTGGTATATATATTAGTAGATGTTGTATATGTTTTACATCCGCGCTAGTCCAGTCCCCGCTCTGTCGTTAGTTAGCTAACCTAACGGGTAATGACGGGACCCAGTGGCGAATGCGGATGGCATATACGTACATCAGTATATTTTCGTTCTTTTTGGTGTGATCAATTGATGGGACTGCATTGATTCGGATCAATGCAAAGTTAAAACAAACCTAATCTGATGTTGTTGGAACACTTTTCAAAAAGCTGTTATTGCAAGGACGTTTACTTTTGTTTTGCATCGTGGTATTCATTGGAATATCCTGCTCCTCAGTCGACGAGGCAAGGGCCGAGATCCCTTCACCGGGAGTGACCCCTTGGACAGAAGTTTGCGTCAGGGCATTAACTTCACTATAGCCGATTACTTTTGCTTTGCATCGCGGTATTCATTTGGAATATCCTGCACCCCATTCTACGGGGAAAGAGCCGAGATCCCTTCACCGGGAGTGACCTCTTTAGTAAAGGTTTTCGTCACTATATTTTCTAAAAAGCTATCCGTTCCTTCAACGATATCAAGTTCATTACGTTAAAGGTTTTCGCCAGAAACCATTCGTAGCCCTCCGTCATTTCAGTTAAATATTCGGTAGTATTCAAGCTATGTATTTTGACCTCACGCCAAGGCATAGTGTTTGGTAGCTGCCGGTTATTTATCTGTTGCATAGATAGATGCGTTGGTTTGGGACAGTCGTACTACTATTTTGGCCTACGTCAAGGGTATGTACGGGTGGGTTCAAATTAACCTGGATAATGACGGGCAGAACTTGACATGTGACTTATGATATTTTGACCTCACGCCAAGGTCATAAGAGCATGGGGCAGAAATCACATCGGGAGTTTCAAAAGAACTGAAACTTGCCAGATATGCGCATACCTTCTGGAGTGTGATACCGTGAGCGGATTCCGTCACGTTGTCATGCGATGAGAGTTGGATCCCGATTCCCACTGATGAGTTGGTTTACTCCTCGGGTGACCCCGACTAATTCTTCTTTAAGGTTTGGAGGAGAATTTGAGGTACAGTGGTAGGTTTCCAGATTAGATAAATTGGTAACCATTCTGATCTAGGATAGAGTGCACGCTGAGTGTTTCTTCTCTCTCTCTCTCTGGCAGCGACCATTTGACCCGACCCTAAGACTTTGACTCAGTGACCAAGTTGACCGAACCTTCTTAAACACCGGCTTTTGGATTGTCAGAGTTGCAAACCTCATTGCCACTCCTACTTTTACCCTTTTCTCCAGGACACCCCGTTTTACTACGAACGTCCACTTCCATTGGACAAAACCATCGTATGGTTAGATACGAACTCGAAGGGATTCGAGGATGGTTTCCGGTTCTGGAGAAAACGGATAGGATTATTCAGTTGTCTTTTCTTTTCACCCTCTCTCAGGTTGCGAGTACTCCTTAGTTTAGGAGTAGTACACCTATTATGCAAATTGGATAGTCTTCTTCCAAACCATAGGCTGGTGCCGACTGGTAGGGAATAAAGAAAACCAGTTAGCTTAAACGGTGTACAGAAGGTATTAAGTTCAGACAAAGCAAGGGATTAGTAAGAGGGCAAAGTAAATTGCGACTGCTATTCACGACCAAACCAAGTATTTCTTCGCCAATCCTAAATCACCTTTGTATTTCTCCAGGACACTCCGTATCACTACGAAGATCCCATTTTATTGGATAATCCATCGTATGGTTATATACGAACTCGAAAGGAACTTGTTCCAGTTCGGGGATGGATCCTGGTTCAGGAGAAATAGGAATAAAGTACATTCAGGTGTCTTTTATCTTCACCTTCTCTCGCGTTGCGAGTGCTCCTAGGATTAGGACAGTACACCCTTTATGCTTATTGGATAGTCCTCTTCCAAACCATAGGCTGGTGCCGAACGGTAGGGAAGGAAGAAAACCATTTGGCCTAATGGGTGTGCAGAAGGTAATGACTAAAGACATATGAAGGGATTTGGAGAGGTGGCAAAGAACTATACGGTTACAGTCGTGAATCTGGAAGAGGCATTACTAGGAATACCAGAATACCCCATCGGAACATTTCGATGTTTCAGTTTCACTGTGTAATGTTAAAGGAAAACTGATTTCCCGATTAGATACTTACTCCAGGGTATGTATTTACCAGGTACGATTCTCACATCTGTATAGTTTTACAGATGATGAGTGGGAGTAAGTTATTGGGAATTGGGTGATCATCCTCATTATATCGGGATTCGTTGTAATCGGTGATATTTGAGGAAATCACCTGGGCTGTTTGCCGGTTGGCAAATATTTGGTTTTGAATATCCGCTGTTATGCACCAATTTCAAATTGATATATCTGTACGTCTATTTTCATAGAGTGAGATATACCTTTATGAAATTATGTCTACGACATTTACCTATATCAGTGGATGGTTAGGTAAGGAGCATTAAACAACGGTGTAATTCTTCATAACCAAAGGTACAGTTTTCAACCTACGACACACAATGAATGAGTTATCAGACTCAAGGGACGTATACAGAGTATTGTATGTTGTCCAGGGTCCATAAGGACAGAGGGGTAGGTCCTCGTACTATATTCGGTTTACTTATGACTTCTCTAGTTTTTTAGACCGGTGTTTCGTGGAAACACAGAGTCCGAATTTTGAGAAGTTATAGGTATTTGAATAGAGTAGAGAACCAGATGTAGCAAGTATCGGGATTCTTCAAAGAGATCGAAGATGTAGATACTTGCGTATGGTGTTCAGTTGATAGTAGTGATTAAGAGAACTTGCTTCTTTTTCAGGTTACTCATAATTGGAAGCATTCCTAAGTTGAGTAACGCTGATCGGCCTCCTTCCATTTAGTTGACATGCACTGGAGACAGTTGCATGATTTGGATCTGGTTCAATTAAATCAGTGCCTCTGTTTCTATATTGGATATAGAACAGTTCATATCTTAACGATGTTAAGGTACGGGGAGTTGTCCGGTTTATGATTAAAACCAGACACTGGGTAACTCAAGGCACGTTTCTGTAATGGCTGTTTGTGGGTTGACCCAGGCTGTGACGAGGGTTGATTTTCTACCATCTGGATGAACAATAGCGATATTGTTCTAGACTCGCCACAGTTTTATTAAAAATGGACTTTTTCAGAAAACAGTAGTGGGAGTATGGTAGAACTGGAAGTGATTCCAGAACCACAAACGATTACTGAAGATTTGATAAGGAACCTAAAGATTCAATCTGGATTGACATTCCATTGGCCACTCCGCAGATATGGTGGGTAACTTCAGGCACCCGAGAGGTACTACAGTAGCCTCAAGGACGGTTACAGGGAAGTTCTTGTTTACCCAAAATTACCATTGCTGTTGTTCCAGGCTGCGAGACCCGGCAGGAGGATGAGTATAGCGTCGTTCTAAACTTGCTTTAGAAGTGTACGTCTATATGACTCTGCCAGAGGGTTGTCGTAGTCAGTGGGAGCAGCGGAAGCATTGGTGGACAGGTAGCTTATGTTTATTTATAGACTAGAGCAGATGTAGCGGAGATAGATCATCTATTTCTGATGTGACAGTCATGGGTTTGACTTCATCAGAAAAGGGGATGGATCTGTTGAGAAGGTAGTAGGGTGTGATATCCTGGTATTTGGATGATATACACAGAGTAGGAAAAGAAACTCCTATACTACGATCGGTTATACTTTGGTCGTCACACAGTGGTTTCTCCACAAAGGAAGTGGATTTTATATCTGACATACTGGTTACTGGATCTATGGTTTTAGATCTAGATTTGGGTGGTTTCCCAATCAGGGTACTTGACAGCATTCTAAGAGTATTTAGGATGGACGACTCCTGGCACGGTAGTGTACCTGCAGGTAATGGAGTCACCCTCTCCAAAGGTGTCTTACAGACTAAAGGGGAGAGGGACGTGCATGATTGGCAGATCACTTGCTTAGGCAATTGAGTCAATCATGAGATGTCAAGTACCACACCAGATGTTGTTCTTGCACTAGATGCAATAAGTTGATATTGATCCAATCCTGGAGAAACAGTCGGAAGCAGTTTTAGAACATAAGTGGATGTTCTAGGGATATGATAACGACAGCCTCATTCGGGAGACAGTTATCATTCCAGGCTTCCAAGGTGACATGGACGACAAGGAGGTTGTCAGAGTTATAGTTTTCCTTCTGATGAGGGACAGTATTTTGGACAGGTGGTCCAAGGCAATACTGAGGGTGGCATGGCGCAGGATACTGATTAAGTTCAGTTGACGATACAGTCTAAGAAGTTTGGATTTGGAGTTCATTTATGAGCTAAGTCCCATCAGACATCCAGACACATTCTAAGACAGGTATTGCTCATTTCGGGAGATGGGTTTCTCCGCGAACATGAGATATAGAGAGACATGGAAGGAAACAACAAAGCGGATCCACTCACTGAGGCTATTCCTCGAACGCAATAGTTCCACAAACGAGCTTTGTGAGACTGACTAGTAGAGGAGTTGGATGTTCGGTATCACACGGGCTGTGAGTATGCGACATCGCAATAATTAGCCTTGAGTGCAAGTGGGAGATTGTTGGAGATAGTGCCCTCAGAGTCAATTATTAGGTCACAGGTACGTGATTGTAATGATTGAGGGAGGACCTATCCCGGTAGGACAGTCTTACTCGAGATGATAGTATGCTATCTGGTTTACCTTTATCATCGTGTACTGCTTTAGGTGACCCGACACGTCGCTATTACACGTTGATAGAGCCCCTAGGATTCTTGCTTGACCACCAGCAGTATGAGGGCGATCATATAAGTGGGAGCTGGGGGTCTACAAGCATATCCTTAAAAGGTCCCTAGTCGTGGGAGTTTCGAGACCGGGCATCGATACTCTATTAATAGACTAGTGTATACAGTCGAGACCCCGACGAGGGGCGGTGGCCGGTCTCACAAGCCACTGGTGTCAGTTGGATCACCTAAGATGTATACAGGTGCTCATTGGGTTATGAGTACACCGGACAGGACTCGCCGGGAACATGCTAGTTGGTCATATACCAGACGTCAGATGGCAGTTCCCTGGTGACATGTGTGCAGGTTAGTTCATCGACCTGGGGATCGTCATTTGTCTCGTGTGAGTTCCCACTGTACTTTGATTACTACCCTACCACGGCTCAAAGGAGTCGTGCAAACAGGTTTTAGTTGGGTACAGTCCCGAGCCACATGGAGGCAGTGAGCGTATCTTCAGGGGTTCGTCTCTCCCGGTATTGGGGGTGAGGTCGTGCTGTGTCTAGGAGAGCCATTACACAAAGTCCTTGGCCAAGGCAAGGAGATTTACTGGTAGGTATTCCAGTAGTATCTCAGGGTGTTCTGGGCTACACTCCGACACGACTTGTACCGCTTTTGGGGGTCTGACTTTTACCAACCCCCTAGGCCCGCCATGCGATACTCATAGACGAACGGACCGGACTGCACGGATATTGTCACTGACAGGCTCAGTTGGGTGTCGGGGTGAGCTTCCTCATCGACGTCCCATTTGGTCAGTACCTGGTAGCCCGTCACGTATTGGCTTATACCTCTGACGTGCTAGTGGTTAAATCCACAACCAAGGTGTTGACGAGTCTTTAGAGTCCACCACACTTTCAGTTACTCAAGTTTCGGGCGAAACGCTGTAGAGGCCGTATGGAGATATGGCAGGGTCCGATCAGATACGTGCGGTATTGCACGGATCAGGATCGGACGGTTTGTACTGGTAGCCGTATGGTTATATGGCAGGGTTCGATCAGATACGTGCGGTATTGCACGGATCAGGATCGGACGGATATTACTAGCCGGCTTTGGTTTAAGCCGGTCCTAGTTTAGTACAGTGTAGATTTTGTCTCTTTGCATTTGTATCCGGACGGAATACAGATGCGGGTGTGTATGCACAGTATCGGGGTTTTCCTGTAATTTATTACGGGACCAGTTTTCTGGAGTTGCCAGTTTGCATTCCGTTCCGGCCGGTTTTCCTTTGTTCTTTCCCGGCCGGACTTTTCCGATGGAGGGTGTTATTTGCAGTTTTGCAAATAACATTTTGTGGAGGGTTTTCTTGCAAAACTATTGATTATGATATCTTGCTCCATGCTTTTGCTTTATTGTGACATGAAGGGGTATGGTTGGATTTGATATGAAGCATGGTGTTTGTTTTCTTGTCTCTTGGTGTGGTCACCACTTGACTTCTCCTACCCTCACCTCCCTTAAGGTTTTGTATTTGTTCCCTCCACCATTTCCATATGAGATTGGCCGGCCACACATTGTGAGGAGAGGAAAAATGAGAGGTTCATTTTTGATGCTTCATTCTTCATCTCATTTCCTTGCAAAAATTGGTAGCTTCATTTCCCTCCAAAGTTCAATCCTCATCCCTCCATCTAAAGGCAACTCCAAGACCCCAAAAAGAGACTACGATTCTACACTATATTCCTACAGCAAATCTTGGACGCGTCGATTCGCCAGCTTCGCGCCCGAGTTGCCTCGGCATTGAGGTGGGAGCCCGTAAACGAAGAAGGCGATGTGGTGCACTTCCGGCGACGAGGAGGAGACGGGACTTTTCCGCAGGAGATCGGGACCATGACGAGAAGACCGGAGGACTTGGATCGTCGGTATATCTCTAACCCATCTTCTAGTTAGCTTAGACTAGTTTAATGGTTACGATCCGGTTAAAGTGCGCGGTGGTGCCGGTTTGCAAAGTCCGCAAAATTTAAGTTATTCACCGCTTCCGCATTCCGGCGTCGGATTGACGGCCGGGGCGCCGCCGTGCACTTACAGCCTGAAGCATATAATAATGGTAAAGGTAAACATCTATACAAAAGTGTAATACCAAGTGCTCGTGTCAGTGTCTTAGGTAACAACATATCATATATATGATGTATGAATGCATGAAAACAGAATACATCTAAATGAGAAAACTGTTTTCTTATCTCAGTGAGATTTCTGTATAAAAATCGAAGTATCATCAATGAAATCAACAGAGAATCAGTGTCAATTATCGACACAAAATATATATATCCCAATATCTCAATATCTCAGGCTCCGGCTATCCGGACTGGCCTGTATCATCAAATCTCAATATCTCAGGCTCCGGCTATCCGGACTGGCATGTATCATCAAATCTCAAGACCACGTCGGTATTCTCCGGATATCCGGAGCGTCACAATAACCGGTCGGTAGTGCTCCCCTTCCGGGCTCAACGCCATCATCTGCGACCATCTTGCCCCGGGGTACCGCAACGGGTCCACCATGCACCCACAACATCCTCCTCTTCGAATCGGGTGTATGATACTGCTCAAGAGCCGAGAAAACTCATGGTGGACACCGTTCAAATCATATCAGGAGAAAACCAAAATTTTCTATCTTTAAAATGATAATAAGTTTATAAAATCTTTACGGTTTCTCCAAAACCAGAAATCTCATGGAAATCCGAAATCCAAATCTCAAGAGTAAATAACAGTAATTTACCAGCATAAAACTCCATAATATTGCATGACAAATGAATATATGAATGCATCTGATATCACGTAAGGAATGCAATAATTAAACTAGCAGAATAAAGCAATAACATAATGGAACTATCAATTAGCAAGTTATGTCAATGAAGTAATACTTCGAAAGTGTACGTGTCATGGCAATTACCGATGATGATGTGTGTGAGCCGGCAAGTGAGTGTACGTGGAGCTTACGCATCATCGGTAATGGTGCTGGTGTCCTAACAACAGGTTTCATAATAACTTACGAAAATACATATAAGCATGCAATGCGATGCGAACAGCAAGAATAAATGGCAAATGAATAGTAAATGCAACAATAAAGAAATATACATTCCTATATACGAGTCATACAGTTTTTGGTATCTGAAATCGCACGAATCGTGGTGTTTAGAAAATAGGGGCTACGGTGATTTTAAGAAAATGTGCGTCCTTTGAAATATCCATAGTATCCCTTGGTCTGTCATAAAATACTCACGATTCTTTGGTTTTGGAAATAAGTATGACTCGCATAGATCTAACCTCTACTAAGTAAACTACAGGACTAAACTAAGAGACTAATCAAAAGGGTAAGGAAATCCACCTAAGTCTGAGTTGATATTTATATCTAGTAGTCGGTGATCCTGCCTCAATAGTATCACGTACGATACAATATATAATATGACATCCTGGAGTCAAGAGTGTGGATCTATCATCATAATTATATCACGTACGGTAAATCCATCATACGGCATCCCAAATCTGGGTGCGGCTCGAATATCACATTTATCTCATTATTCATCTGGTATCCTTATCATCACATCCTGAATTAGGGGTACTGATCTAAAGTCTAGTACATTCTGATACTATCAACATATATATATATATATATATATATATATATATATATATGCGTGTGTGTGAAAACACATCGCCTAAAGATCCGCTATAATATCATGTCGTATTTCATAATACGAACCAAGTCACATCACCGATCTCGTGGCATCATGCACAATCACATCGACTCATCTCCAAGTACCATATACTATCCTCATCATCCATGTATATGTACACACACACACACATATATATACATACTCACATACATATGTGTGTGTGTGTGTATCCTATATACGCACAAGTAAAACAAATGTATGCGCGTGTGTGTGCGTGTGTGCAAATCTTAACTCTAGGGTTTCGCGACTAAGAAGCTAAACTATGTTACTTCTAATTACACTAAAACTAACCCATGAACACCTAAAACCTATCTTGATAATCATGAGTCTCACAATACACATAAATACACACACACACACACACATACACACACACACACACGTATTCGTATACTACACTACGAAACTGCGGGGACGCTATACGCCATCCACCCGACTTCCCCCGTAGATATATATCTGCTCATCTTGATCCTCGCTTGTCGAAATCGATGCCGCCTTGCTCTTTCTCGTCGTCCGAAGTCCACGCGGAGGTACCTATATATCACACGTAGTATCATAAACCGAAATCGCACACGAAAACCAAAACGGCACGCGTATCACACATAGGTTAAAACCCATGGTCTACACATGCAAGAATAACCAAACAACCCTCGTCGCTGACGTACAAACGTCAGATGATGGGACACAATATCAAATACCAAATCCTAATTCATTAAAAGTCGCAATACGAAATCAGAAACTTAAGAAAACCTCTCCAGATTTTGCCTAAGGTAAAATTAGCCAATTTTGCATATGGGATAGGTCTAATTTAATGAAAATGGAGCTATGGACCAAGCATGAACGAATTTTGAAGTGCCCAGGCCGCAAATTGCGGCCAGGAAAGATTAATTTGCGGCCATGTGAAAGGGTTAGGGTCTCGGGTCTTGGGTATAGGTTCTAGGTTGCCTGCACACCTCTCAGTAATTGCTACTTTACTTATATAGCCCCCGGGTGATAGCATATCTCTAAATATCAACACAAAGTCAACAAAATCCGATGTCGGGGATTTCTAAGTTCAAGTCTTGGGGTCTAGCCTCTGGTTTTAGTCCAAAATACTAACACTACAGGGGTTTAAGATCGCTATTAAACCTCAATTGCACCTTTGGATTCAAATCAAACCCTAACCTCAACTTGGAATTTTCAAAGTTCACTAATCTACACTAAATCGGTTCTAAACTTAAATAGATGACAAAGGAAATGAAATACTATGCTAAGTGTGAAGGAATTACCTCATTTGGCAACTCAAGAAATTTCTTGAGTTGCCCCAAATGCTCAAAATCCTAGCTTTCTTGGTCCAAAATCCTTTTAGTGAGCTTGTGCGCATTTTTAGTGAAAGGATGATGATATTTTGATATGTATTTTGGGTTGTGTGAGGAGGTAGGAGGAGGTGGGGAGAAGGGGCAGCCATGGTGAGAGGAAGAAGAGGGAAATGATGAAGAGATGAAGAGGGAACACCATGAGTCAAAGGTCAAGACCCCTCACTCTCTCTCTCTCTCTCTCTCGCCCATACCTCCTTATTCTTTTATTTTATTTTGTAAACCAAAATGAAAACCCCCAAAAATGCAAACATGCACAAAAAGAGAAATCATGGTAGAATAAAATGTAACAAGCTTTGCTGCATGTCATGATGCAAAAATTCAAGCTTAATGTAAGATTAGAGAAAATTAATCAATTTTAGAAATAACTTGTATATAATTAATTATAAAAACTTATAATTTGCCTAAATTACATAAATCCCTCCAAAAATCACCATTCAATTTAATTTTTCAATATTTCCCAATTTATCGGTATGTAATTATACCGCATCATTAAAATATTCATAATATTTATTATTTAAATTTTATAATTCCCAAAAATAATATTTTATTTTTTCTGAAATGTTACAATGGAGTTGTATTTATAGTGTGGAATTAGGGTTTTGGAATTGAAAGAATGAATCAAAATGCATTAAAAATTGGATTGAAGGATGAAATTGAAGTCTCTGTTAATTTGCAAAGAAAACAAACAGTATGGGGGTAATGGGGGTAGGGGAAACGACCAGTGTGCAAAGCCCGGGAACTATTCCCCACGGGGGGACCAATGCCGCCGGCCTAAATGCCCATCTCGTCGGCCATTTGGTGCCGGGGGACCGTCGGATTGAAGCCACGTTTCCATCTCAGTTCATACAACATTTTGCACATGTTAGATTTCTCTGACTTTTCATTTTTACGTGTGTAGGGTGTTTTTTGTCACCCCATTGAGATGGGAATACGCATGCGCTTGTCAGGTGCATAACAGATTCCTTCTGCCTATGGTAGGCTAGGGTTTATTGATTGTGGGAATCCGAATCTCCGGCAGCCCCGGACTAAGCTGCCGTTAATTACCCCTCGCCTTTGGAGCGAGGGAACCTCCGATTAACGGGTTAAAATGGTCATGCGAACTTAACGACTTGGATGGTCGGTGCTGCCCTTTTTACGACTCGGATGGTCGGTTCTGCCCTTTCTGCGACTTGGACGGTCGGTTATGCCCTTTTAGCGACTTGGACGGTCGATGCTGCCCTTTTTGCGACTTGGACGGTCCGTACTGCCCTTTTAGCGACTTGGACGGTCGATGCAGCCCTTTTTGCGACTTGGATAGTCGGTGCTGCCCTTTTAGCGACTTGGACGGTCGATACTGCCCTTTTTGCGACTTGGACGGTCGATACTGCCCTTTTTTGTGACTTGGACGGTCGATGATGCCCTTTTAGCGACTTGGACGGTCGGTTCTGCCCTTTTAGCGACTTGGACGGTCGGTGCTGCCCTTTTTGCGACTTGGACTGTTGATGCTGCCCTTTTTGCGACTTGGACGGTCGACGATGCCCTTTTAGCGACTTGGACGGTCGGTGCTGCCCTTTTAGCAACTGGGACGATCGGTGCTGGATTTGACTTGCTCCGCTCCTTGCGGTGTCAGGGATGAAGTTGACTTGTTTCCGAGACGGAGTTTGATTCTGCCCGGGAGGTCATTGGTTGTTTTTCTGATTTGATGTGATTTGGGTTGACATCAGCACCGCTGCGCTGGAATATGGTACCAGGAGCGAATCATCATCTTCCATGAGGAGATTTCCCTCATTCCCAGTTTAACGACTTAGGGGTCATCTGTTTCCAGTTTAACGACTTAGAGGTCATCTGTTCCCAGTTTAAAGACTTAGGGGTTTATTGGATTGGAGTTCGGAATTTTGGGATTAGGGTAGGCATCAGCGTTGCTAAAACTGAAGCACATGTGCCAGGAGCAATTCATCATTTGCCTTTTCTTGTTGGGGAGCGATGGCTTAGGAGACAAGTTTAGGCCCCTACCACCTAAGACTTTTCAATTTTATGAGCCGTAAGGGTCCCATAAAAGCATTTTCTCCCTACGAGTCGAAAAGATCTCGTAGGTGTACTTTCTCCTTAGGAGTCGTGGGGACTCCCAAGTGTGTTTTTCCTTTGTGAGTCGTAAGGATCCCATGAAGGTTTGTTCTCCTCATATATCGTGAGGACACATGAGTGGGTCTTTTCTAATAGAGCATAATTCCAAGGGCGGAGACCGGCCGCTAGACTGGTGATTGCGGTGGGGCATGGGTATGCTGAGAATTATTTAAGCTCGTGGATTGTATACGGTAGCCAGTTTGGGGACCAACAGTAGGGCCGGGGGAATTTTGGAAAATTGGATTTTGGTTGGCGTCTGCATCGCTGCACTGGAATATGGTACCAGGAGCGACTCATCATTCAACGTTTGGGGACTTGGAATTTGGATCTTGTTTGGCATCAGTATTGCTGCACTGGAATAATGCCAGGAGCAACTCATTATTTGCCTCGGGGGGGCTTAGGATTTGGTTTTTGGGTCGGCATTAGTACCGCTAACACTGAAGCGCAATGCCAGGAGCGACTCATCATCTGCCGTTGCCCGTTGGGGAGCGATGGCTCAGGAGACAGGTTTAGATCCCTATCACCTAAGGCTTTTCAATTTTATGAGACGTAAGGGTCTCATAAAAGCACTTTCTCTCTACGAGTCGAGAGGATCTCGCAGGTGTATGTTCTCCTTAGGAATCGTAAGGACCCCTAAGTGTGTTGCTCCTTTGTGAGTCGTAAGGATCTCACGCAGGGATTTTCTCCTCACAAGGTCGAGAGAACTTTGCAAGTGTATTTCATCTCTTTTCACGAGTTTGCGCCCTTTCGGGTTTTCACAAACTCGCCGGTAGTCCTACTGTTTTTACTCACGGAGCCTTTTCGGGTTTTCATCCGTGCCCGTTTTGCTTGTGAACATACCGTTTTTTTTGCCGCTGGTGGGACTTTAAAAGTAGTCTCACCGGCAGGATTTGGGAGAGATAGGGGTCGTTTACGCCCATAGATTGTATACGGTTTTGCAGGATGTATGATCCAGACCGTAGGGCTGGTGTGCTCAATTCGCCTGCGACTTGGAGCATTCACGCATAGTATTTCTTGAGATATTGGCTATTGATGGGTAGCATGGGCCTCTCTCCCTCGGCACTTATTAGTTGGTAAGATCCTCCGTCGAACACTTTCTCGATGACGTATGGTATTTCCCAGTTTGGCTCGAATTTTCCCTTGGCATGTCGATTGGGGATGATCGGTCTTTTGAGGACCAACACCAATTCGCCTTTTTTGAAAGCACGGAGACGAGTCATCTTGTCCTAGGCCCGTGATATTTAGGCTCGGTACAACTCCAGATTTTTCTGTACTGCAAGCCTCTTTTCTTCGAGGGCGTCAAGCTCTTCCAGCCAAAGGAGTACGTTTTCCTCCTCCGTCAATTCGTGCTGAACGGCCATTCTTAAGCTTGGAACTTCGACTTCGAGGGGGAGGACCGCCTCCACTCCGAAGAGCAATGAGTATGGAGTGGACTGAGTTGGAGTACGGTGCTTGGTACGATATGCCCACAACGCTTCGTGAAGTTTGAGATTCCAGTCTCTCTTGTTGGCTAAAGCATTTTTTCTCAGGAGCTTGCATAGAGTCTTATTGAAGGTTTCGGCTAGCCTATTGGCTCTTGGATTATAGATGGAGGAATATCTCCAGTCTATCTTGTGCTGAGTAGCGAACCTTGAGACTTTGAAGCTCTTGAAAGAAGGCCCGTTGTCAGAAATGATTCTTCTTGGTGTACTGAAGCGGTATAGAATATTATGCTGGCAGAATGTCAAAATATCTTCTGTCTTGATTTCTTTTAGTGAGACAGCTTCAGCCCATCTGGAGAAGTAGTCTGTTGCAGCCAGTATGAACCGATGGCCTTTGGATGACGGAGGATCAATTGGACCAACTATGTCGGTGCCCCAAACTTCGAAGGGCCACGACGCCACCGTAGGATGCAACGGATTGGGATGCCTGTGAATGAAATTACCATGGATTTGGCAGAGATGACATTTCTTTGCATGCTCTTCGCAATCCCTTATCATAGTGGGCCAGTAATATCCAAGCCGTTTGATCTGAAGCCGCATTTTGGGGCCTGACTGGTGAGCCCCGCAGACGCCTGAGTGAACTTCTTTCATAACCTTTTGGGCTTCGGCCGATGACAGGCACCTGAGCCAGAGTTGGTCATATGACCTGCGGTATAGCATGTCATTTACAAACACGTATCGGAGAGCTCTCTTCTTCAGCTGAATCCTTGCAGATTTTCCTTCGGGCAGCTCGTCGTATCGGAGGTACTCTATGAAGGGTTCTCTCCAAGCAGGCTCGTCTTGGATGATCGAAGCTTCTTCGGTAAGACTGCTCTTATGTTCCGCGCTTTCCTCTTCTCGTAGAGAGACTGGGGGTAGAATTTGCCGGCTCCTGACTGTGATCAAAATTTCTTCTCTGTCAGGATCAGCCAGTTCCTTGGCTAAGCGAGCAAGTACGTCAGCCTTTCCATTCAACGCTCTAGGGACTCTCATTAGTTCAATGTGAGTGAACTATTTCATGAGTTCCACCACTCGGATTCTGTACCGAGCTAACTCGGGTTTGTATATCTTATAGTCGCCGCTTACTTGGTTGACGACAAGCTGGGAGTCACCGTAAACCCATAGCCGAAGGATTTCCATTTCTATGGCGAGCTCCAGACCAGCTATCAGAGCTTCATACTCAGCTTCATTGTTTGTTCGAGGCTCGGTGAGAGCAAAAGAACGCCGTAGGGTTCCTATCGATGGCGTGATGAACACCAATCCTATCCCTGCTTTTATCTCTGGGACGCTTGATTTACTGGAGGTCCTTATTGATGAGGCCCCATCGAAGTAGAGCTCCCAACATGGCTCGCTATCCTCGAGGTGCAATATTTGTTCATCGGGTAACTCGCAATTGAGCGGTGACCCTTCTGGTGTGGGATGAGCAGCGAGAAATTTCGCAAGAGCTTGCCCTTTTACTGCTTTCTGAGGAGTATAAACTATGTAAAACTCAAGTAGCATGACAGCCCATCTCGATATTCTACCGGCTAGGCTTGCTTTGGTCATTAAGTGTTTGAGTGGGTCGACCCTAGAGATCAGCATAACCCGATGAGCGAGCAGATAGTGCCTCAGCTTCTTCACAGCGAACATCAGAGCCAGGCATTGCTTTTCGATTGGGGAATAGTTGTGTTCCGCCCCGATTAAAGTTCGACTGAGGTAGTAGAGTGCATTATCTTTTCCCTCCTCGTTGTTGTGGGCAAGGAGCGCACCGAGTGACTCATCTAGCGCGGCAGTGTAGAGAATCAACGGTTTATTTGGAATGGGAGTGGCCAGCACTGGAGGGTGTAACAAGTACTGTTTGATGCTTTCGAACGCTTCTTGACATTCGGCATCCCAGACAAAAGGAGCTCCTTTCTTCATGAGCTTTGAGAAGGGCCTACATTTCCCCGATAAATTTGAGATAAACCTTCGTATATAGGCAAGCTTGCCTTGAAAAGATCTTAGCTGCGTCAGACTCTTCGGAGGGGGCATCTCCATGATGGCCTTTATCTTGGATGGGTCAACTTCAATCCCTCGATGTCGGATTATGAAGCCCAGGAATTTTCCCGATGACACGCCAAAAGCGTACTTCAGAGGATTCATTTTCAGGTCGTACTCTCTCAGCCTGGTGAGAACGGTCCTAAGATCTTGGATGTGATCGGCCTTAGCTTTAGTCTTGACGACCAGATCATCAACATAGCATTCGACGACATTATGGATTAGGTCATCAAAGATATTGGTCATTGCCCTTTGATATGTAGCACCTGCGTTCTTCAGTCCGAACGGCATCACTTTGTAGCAGTATATTGCGATCGGGGTTTGAAATGCTGTGTATTTCTCATCCTCAGACGACATCTTGATCTGATTATATCCAGACGAGCCATCCATAAAGGTGAACAGTTCGTAATTTGAGCTGTCATCGACCATCATTTCCATGACCGGTAGCGGGAAGTCGTCTTTAGGACATGCCTTGTTGAGGTCCCTGAAATCGACACAAACTCGGATCTGCCCATTTTTCTTCTTCACTGGGACTATGCATGCGATCCAGTCCGCATATTTCTCTTCCCTGATGAAGCCGGCATCGATGAGCTTCTTGGTTTCCTCGATGACCTTTTCTTCTAGTTCCCTTCTCATTCTTCGAGGAGCTTGTTTGACTGGCTTAGTATCAGGAGATATAGCCAGTTTATGCACGGCCACTTCAGGGGATAGACCAGGCATTTCTTTATATGTCCACGCGAAGCAGTCAACGAACTCATGCAGCAGGACAATTATCTGCTCTTTCATTTCCTCTGACAAGAGTGAGCTGATGTAGGTCGGCCTTGGATTATTGGGCGTTCCTAAATCAATCTCGGTTAGCTCGTCAAAGGTTGCTAGTCCGCCATCTTCGAGATCATGAGGGGCTTCTTCTGGCTCGGCTAGCTCGTCTTCATCATTTGACTCTTCGCTGGCTTCCCCAATATGGATCATGTAGCATGCCTTAGAATCAGGCTGGATGAAACCTATGCCCCGCCTGTCTGGAATTCGTCCATCGATGAGTGCTCGGACCTGAGGTGGATGCCATAGCCCTTCGTAAAACTTTGCTTCGGACTCTGTTTGATATTACCGGCATCCGCACTTTTTAAAGTATCCCCGTATCTCGGGCGCATAGTATCTGGGATTGAGGACGGCTCTTATGCCTCTCTCATATGGAAGGTACGCGACAGACAAATCGTCCGGGTGCATAACAGGATTTGACCCGTAAAACAGGATGCCCTTCTGTCCACTTTTCTTTCCGGGAACGTAGAAAGTTTTCAGCTGGTCAACGGTAGAGACTGACAATGCATCGAGCTCTTTGCACATCCGTTCCGGCGCCCTTGTGATGGCCAGGGACCCTTCTGCAATTTCGAAGGTCTCTCGTAATTTTTCTTGTTGCATGGGGGTCCAATCTGCGCAGCTGTTGCAAGGCAGGTCCTCTTCCTCCGACTCTTCAGTGTCGCTGCCCAGATGAGGGCGGACTTTGCTGCTAGATGGGCCTTCAGTATCAGATTCATCCGTATCGCTACCGAAACAAGGGCGAGTTTTACGGAAGGACGGACTTCCAGGGTCGGACTCGTCAGTGTCGCTACCGAAACGCGGGCGCACCTGGGCATTTTTGCTTCTGAAAGTGACAGCTGGCTCAGATTTGCTTTTGAGTCTTAGGGCCGCTCTGTCCTCAGTCGGTTGCGGCTTAGAATTTTGGTGGTTCATAAAGTACCGAGAATCCTCATATCGGACTTCATGCACACCGAACGGCTGGATGTCTCCGTCAATGCGTCTGTCTTCGCCATTTTTAGTATACTTCATGCATTGATGGAGAGTTGACGGAATGATGCCGTAATCGTGGTGCCACGGCCGCCCCAAGAGAATTTTATAAGACGTGTCAGCGTTGATCACGTATATCTTAGTTTCAGTTTGCAGATCCCCAAATTTGATTGGCAAACCTATAAACCCCAGAACTTACTGGCAGTTTTGATTGAAGCCTTGAAAGACAATCCTTTCCCTTGACAGGTGTCGAATGTCCATTGGCAAACTCTTCAGTGTCCACAAGTTCATGATGTTCACTGAGGACCCCGGATCAATCAATATGCGATTAATCCGATCCCCATCGCTGTACCCGGTTACGTAAAGCGGCCGATTATGCTCAGTCGTTCCCAGTAGCAAGTCTTTGTCCTTAAACGTGACTGCGGCGGCATGCAGAGCGTACTGGGTTTCTTTCATATTAATTGCCGCAAAGTGAGCCTGATACCGCTCAGGGTTTTGCAGAGCATGAATGAGAACATCTCTAAGCTCTTTAGATAGAACTAAGGCATCGTAGATGCTAAGGAGAGACGGAAGCTTTCGGAGATGAGCCAAGACATTGTAATCCACTAAGGAAGGACTTGAGTTTTCATTAGCCGGCTCTCTGCCATCTTCCTCATTAGCCACCTGTTTTTCCTTTCCTTTTGGGGCGTTTCCCTGATTTGGCGGTAAAGCCCTGCTGCTTCTGAGCTGGATTTGGTTGGCCTTAGTGGCGAGCTCTTCGTCATCTTCGGGAACACAGAGCTCCTCTTCAGAGTCGCTGCCCAGATGGATGGCGTAGCAGGTTACTATTGGGATCTCTTCATTGGAGTCTTCTTCTAACTCCTCCAGAATCTCAGCCGCTTCTACAGGGAAGAACTCTTTCAATTGAATTAGAGTTCTTTCCTTCTGTTCATAGTCTTCGAGGGAATCAATATATTTCTGAATGGTCGATCTTCCTGCAGACTCTTTTTCGCGTCGAGCTGCACTTCTCTTCTTCTTGAGCTTTTTGGATTTTGAGCCTGATGGAGACGCATTGGCAGCTGGAATGGTAGGCTTCTTTTGCCCTTCCCATTCCGTCCTGGGCTCTTTCTGGAGTAGCTTTAGCATCTTCTTCGTCTTATTAGATATGTGCTTACTCCAAGGAGGTTGCGGTGAGTCCGTTTCATTTCTCAGGGCAGCGGGTTCGGCTGTCTACTCCCAGAAGGCTTCAGCTTCTGTCTGTATAAAGTTGGTGGTTGCAACTTGATTGTTCACCAACACACTTTTGGACAACTCGATCTCTCCAGCCTTGTACTGCTTCTCGACCCAGTCCTTAAAGATATAGCAATCCTCGATCGCATGGCTCACTACTCGGTGGTACGGGCAATACAGGGGATTGTCGGTCATTTTTGCTTCTCGAGGTCTTTTTGACTCCGGCAATTGTAGACCGTTGTTCAAGGCATCTTTAAATATCTTTCGGACCTTATCCCTCCTGAAAGAGTAAACCTTGTTCTTTTTCTCCTCTAGGGAAGGCCCTTCCCCTTCCAGCACTGGCTTTCGAGACCGGTTGGTTTTGAATTCGTCCGCCCTTCGCTTTTCTTCATTGTCGGACGCATTGAAGACATTGGTACTGCTGGGATTCCCGCTTCTACGGTTGTCGTCCCGCTTGATTTTCCAAGTCTTGTCTCTCTGAGAGTCCGGGGTAGACTCTTGCGTCGAGCATTCCGGCATTTGGACTTTCTCGGTTAGCTCTTGAAATGTCTTGAGGCCTGCTGTACACAAGAATGGGACCATCCAATTGCTGAGGTTCCCAACGAGAAGGCTGACAGGCTGGTCCTGCTCTAGCGGCGGTTCGCACTTGACTGTGAGATTACGCCATCGGGCGATAAAATCGGTGTTGCTTTCATTCTTCCCCGGCTTGGTCCTCACAAGGTCAGCAATGGAGATTTTATCACTGACACTCATGAACTTTTGCCGAAACAGAGACTCCATTTGGGAAAAGGTAATAACGGACCCGTCTGGTATACTCGCGTACCAGTCGAAAGCGACACCAGTTAGGCTATTGACAAACTGACGAAGAAGGAGCGCATCATTGCCCCCTGTATTTCCGCACGATGCTTTAAAATGGGCGACGTGCTGATTTGCATTTCCCGTCCCGTCAAATCTTCCGAACTTAGGAATGACGTAGCCGCTCGGGAACTCGATCAGATCGTACTGTGCGGGATATGGTCGCCCACTACTGCCAATTTCTTTATGAGCTTTAGCTTCGGCCACCAATGTTTTAACCTTGCTGGTGACTAAATCCATTATCGGATCTTGTGTTAGTGGGATAGTGCCATCTGGGGCCAAGGTGTCCCCAGAAGCGGAATGTGGCCGGCTTTCATGCGGCTCGATCAATCTTGGACCCAAAGGGACAGGCATCGGCCGCTTCAGATTGTCATCATCCGGCTCATGAGCAGCGACTTGTGCTTGATTGGGAGGCGCTCGAGCAATTTGAGCCGTAAGCTGCATCACAACGTTCGTCAGGTCGTCAATTTTCGAATAGAGCTTGGCCATCTCTTTATCTTTTCTCCTGAGCTGTTTTCGAAGCTCTTGAAGCAGCTCTTGCTCCGCGGTCCTGGGGCGGAAAGTTGGCTCTTCCTCGCTGTCTGAGCTTGACTCTACAGGGACCGAGGGGTCTTTCTGCCTATCGTCCTCTTCGAGAGGGTTTTCATCATCCAGCGGAGGCGGCTGTTCTTGGGAAGTGGCAACCATATTTAAGCCAGATTGGGCTTGGGATGTGGTGGCCCCCTCCTTGCTTTTGCTGCGAAGGTTGTCGCCGGGGCACCCGCCGGCCATATAGACCGTGTGGATAATATATCCAGTCATCTTTTTATTATCGGCGGTTGATTCCACGGATCGTTGTCTTGACCCTCCTGTTTTGGTAACGGGCAGTCGACTGAAGGTGGCTGGCCTAGCCGGATTCTTGAATGGTGCCGACGCTTCCTTTTTAGTTTTGCCCCGCTGTTTTCGTGCGGTACAGAGTGCCTGATAGACTCTTGAAGAGACAGTGTCATATTTTTTCTGTTGGGGCCGGGACACGTCTCTTTGTAGCAACGTTCGGATCGCTGTCTTCTTTATCCTGGCGGTCATGGCATTTCTCTGAACCCACTTCAGAGGTTCGAAGGAACTACTGATTTTTACTGCCGACTCAGCCGTCGTCGCAGGATGACTCTGCTCTTGGAACCTCAGAAGATTCCATATGGCCGAAGTCCTGGCCCTCTGGTTGGCTCGATACCTGAGCCGCTTCTGCCTTAACTTTTCTGTTTTAAGCACTTGGCAGACTTAGGCTCTTCGGGAAGATGCCGTAGACCGAGTGATAGAAAGGCCAGAGAAGACGCCCGATCATGCATTAGTTGGAGTGATCGCCTGA
This sequence comes from Agapanthus africanus, assembly GCA_030015575.1. Classification (NCBI taxonomy): domain Eukaryota; kingdom Viridiplantae; phylum Streptophyta; class Magnoliopsida; order Asparagales; family Amaryllidaceae; genus Agapanthus; species Agapanthus africanus. The sequence goes on from CM057344.1 coordinate 682,309,626, forward strand.
GCTCGTCCGCAATGTTTGATATTTCCCTTTGTACCGGAAGTCTTTCCCCCAGCTGGAGCGCCAGAGAGTCGTTCAGACACCGTCTTAAGTTTCGGTTGTGGTGCCTTAGCGATCACAACATTCGGCCCCTTGCCCCTTGAGACCGGCTTGGCCACCTGTTTTGCCGGGATTTCTGCCAGATGAGCACTTCCGGTAGGGTAGATGATGACGGAACCAAACAGGCGGGGCAGTTCCTCCCACTGTCGACTGAGGCTTGCGGGGAGAACTACACGAGCATTGACCTTGACCACGTACGGGATCGGGGTCGCGTCGGAAGCTGAATTCATCTTGGGAGACATTGTCGTTGAAAATTGGTTGCTGCATGAAAAAAAAACATCATTTCAGTACAGGCAATCGATATGTATATTGATTGAGTTCGCATGAATGTTTAACCCGAAATATGGGAGGAGAGAAAGGTCCCACCGGGCGTGCCAGAATCTGTAGGGTGTTTTTCGTTACCCCATTAAGATGGGAATACGCACGCGCTTGTCAGGCGCATTGCAGATTCCCCCTGTCTAGGGTAGGCTGAGGTTTATTGATTGTGGGAATCCGAATCTCCGGCAGCCGCAGACTAAGCTGCCGCTAATTACCCCTCACCTTTCGAGCGAGGGAACCTCCGATTAACGGGTTAAACTGGTCATGCGAACTCAACGTGCAGTGTTGTGTTTTGAAGGGGTTTTGGATATATCGGGGGGCCGCAGAGTTTTTACGGGGGTCCCGCTACCCGGATAGCGGGCTGGGGGTCAAGGGGGCTAGCAGCTCCGCTAGCGCTTTGAGCGCAAGGGCGCAGCGCCTCACATGCCAGGCACGTGGACGCTCGGGCGCTAGCGCTTTGAGTGCTAGGGCGCTAGCGCTTTGGACGCTAACGTCTCACGTGCCAGGCACGTGGACGCTCGGGCGCTAGCGCTTTGAGAGCAAGGGCACTAGCGCTTTGGGCACTAGCGCTTTGGGCACTAGCGCCTCACGTGCCAGGCACGTGGACGCTCGGGCACTAGCGCTTTGAGCGCAAGGGCGCTTGGGCGTAAAAAGGGAGTCGGTCCCTTCACTGGGAGTTATACTCCCAGAAAGAATATACTTGTTATTTTGTGTTTATATATATATATATATATATATATATATATATATTGAGAAGTTAAACTCCTAAGGTATTTTTGGAGCTGATGAAGGGGCTTCTCCTTTGAGCCCTAGATATTCCCCAACGTGGGGTCTTTGGAGATGGGTCTCCTTCTTCTTCCTCTGTTGGCTGGATCTTGAAGAACAAGAGGGGTGAGATTTTAAGAATCTCTCCTTTTTAAGATCTGATGGAAAATCCAAGCTCCCCTTTGTGTGTTTCATGGTGAAAAACTATTTAGTTTTGGAAAAGGAAGAGTAAAACTTTTGATTTAATTCAAAAGAAAGAAGAAGGTTTTAGAACCTTGAGGAAGGAGAAGATCTGTCACGCCCCGCTTCCTAAAATACGGAAAACGAGGAATGACTAGGCCAGCCATACTCCTACGGTCAAGGAATAATCCCGCCGTAGTCACACTTCGGTTTCTAGCATTACATGGTAATCAGTAAACAAAGTACAGAAGTAAAGGAAATACATCACTAAATTATTACATCAACTTTTCTTGTTCACAATTTACAATAAAACAAGAAAAGAACTACTAACCGAGTTCGAATACAAAATCTCTTTAGGGAAAGCAGAAAAGATGAAAGAGGTACTCCTGACTAAATCTCCGCTAGTTCGAAGGATAAGTCCGACTCCTGCGCTGGTTCTTCCTCGAGGTCTGAGCATGCATACTCAGGTCGTCAGAGCGACGTAATAGCAATATTATAATAGTGACAAGTAACAGACAAATAAGGTAATAACAGTGGAAGTAAAATGCAGATAATCACTATGTCACTAACTGATGCAAAGTATGATCTAGGTCCCTATCAGTCTCTAAGTCATCTTTGAAATCGAGTTGTGAAAAAGAGGATCAAATTTAACGAGGGTCTCGTACATACCCGAGACTACGGCCCGCATCGCCCGGGATATAACCCTGTCAGCCGGACCGCTAGGCCCAACCTAATATATATAAGATTCGTTGTTCGAATGATCATCCTCTAAATCACTGTCTTCGCTAAATACGATACTCTTTCCACTTCGATTTCCCCTTTTTCCCCAGATTTACACTATTGATGAGTATGGTCTAGTCGTGTACAAGTATGCACCAATAACACGGTTTTGTCACTGTTCACTGTATTGTTCACTGTCACGAATCATTCACTTTTTTATTGGCGTACTTGACACTCCTAAACCAATACCATTCACGCACGATAATGCATTGTACACTGAATAATAACGCGCACTATCACTATGTGTATGGCAATCGGTTAAGATATGTGCATTTATACAGTCAACAAGTCATGTGTAATATGAACTATTATGCACCTTATGAATTTATAAAAATTGCAGTAAATCATACATTAAAAATTCAGTGAAATGATACAAATACGGTAACAAGTAGACTCAGTCGGCAGCTCAGCAAAATTTATTTTAGTGCAATCGGATTTCGGGTTTGCAAGTTACAGCCGTTTCATTTTAAGTGCTCGCTGCAGGAAATTCAGTTCTTGAACTAAACGTCCGTTTTGCGACACAATTTTCTCCCTGTTGGGATCAGAATTTAGCGAAGCTATAGTTGAATTAAATTTAGGTTTTCCAATATGGTTTCCAACGCATCATACGGATTATTAATCGCGGCTCTACGTCAGAAGTTATGTACTGTACAATCATAGGGTGTCAGTTCTGTTTCTGTTTGGGACTGCTATACATCCTGTTCGTTTAAATTATACTTTAAATAGTAAACGATGGTAAAAAGGGGTGAAACCACTTTCATTATTTATATAACTGTTTCATCTTCACTAAAGTATAGGGTTCCACAATATAAAAGTTCAAACAGCAAAGGGGTAAACATTACGAGATAGAAATCAACAGCCAGAGCTGCTCTGGACTGCAGTCCAGAGCCACTCTCCGAATCAGTTTCCGTCGTATTTTCAGTATAGAAACAATTTAAGACTTTTATGGGGTTCCATATCATCGAGTCGGCTTCGATTTTAGCCCTCGAACGCATCATTTCAATGTGCACACAATTAATTATGATTTTTACAAGTTTCAGACGCGGGAAATTTTCAGTTTTTATGGGTGTAATCGGGGATGATCGTTCAAGTCAGTAACGATCATAATTTTCAGTCAAATTTTAACATGATGTTCGTTACCACACGGGCCAGCTTATATGGTCAAGTTCCGTCAGTTTAATGGAAGGTTTTCGTTCGGGTTTTGCATCAAACACTTGTGTCATATAAGTTTTCACGAATTGTAAACATGGAATTAATAGGATTTTGAATTGTAACAGAATAATCTAGCATGTAGCAAGTAGGGTACTTGCCTGGAGACGCGTTGACGACGCACGGCAGCGGCAACGGCACGAACGCGCAACGAACGGCACGGTTTGGACTCACGGTCTCGGCTCAAGTTCGGGTTCGTTGTCGGTGTTGCCCGGGGGATGGCTCGTGATCACTGGAGGTGGAGTGGGGTGCTGTGAAGCTCCTGGGAGTATGCTGGGGTCGGCGGAGGTAGCTCCGGCGATGGGTGCAGCGGTGGCGAGTTGTAGTGAGGGGGTGCAGGGGCTCGAAGCTCGGTGGTTTGGAGAGAGGGAGGGAACAGTGGTGGTGCTCGGGTTTTGGAGAGAGGAGCGAGGGAGTTAGTCGTCTTCGTCGTCGTCGTGGGGCCCAGAGGGGTGTTCGCCGGCGGCGAGAAGGCGTGCAGGGGAGGCTCGGTGGCGAGGGGGTGTGCAGGCAAAGGGAGTGAGGCAGTGTAGGGTTTTGGGTTTTGGTAGGAGAGAAACGAGGGAGGATGACGAGGTGATCGTAGTCGTCGTCGTTGTCGGCGGGGTGCAAGGGTGAAGCTGGGAGTTTGGAGAGAGGAGAGGAGGGAGTTAGAGAGGGATCGAGAGTGTGAGGGGGAAGAGGGTTAGAGTGACGAGGAGAGGTTGAAACGCGCGCGCGATCGTAGCCTTGAGGAGCGGGAACGTGGGGCGGCGAGGCGTGGCGTTGGCGACGACGTAGGATAGTAGGGGAAAACGAGCGGGAAACGAGAGAGAAGTGGGGAAGAAGGGTGAAGCGAACGGGTCGGGTCGGGTCGTTTAGGCGTGGGTTTAGGCTTGGAAAGTGTGGGCTGGGGATTTTTAATTTAATTTAAATTTTCGTTTGGGCTGGTTTTATTTGTTTAAATTTATTTTGCTTGGGCTGGGGTTTTCTTGTGGGAATTTGTTTAATAAATTTGGTTTGTTTTGGGCTTTGATTTTTAAAAGGTTTAGAAAAATTAAATACTAAAAACTTAAGCAACCAATTTTACGCAAAATTACGAGGAAAGAGAAAACATTCGGAGGACTTGGGAAAATAGAGAAAGATTTTATTGACGGAAACGGGGATTTACATCATACCTCCTTTACAAAAATTTCTTCCTCGAAATTTAAAAGAGACAACGAAACAACAGTACTAAACAAAGAGATGTGAAAAACGTGCACGGATATCTTCCTCACGCTCCCAGGTAGATTCTCCTGGGGAACGACCGCCCCAAGACACTTGGACCAATGGAATGACCTTATTCTTTAGCACTTTGTCTCTGCAGTCAAGGATGGTGGTGGGCTGCTCCTCGTAGGATAGATCGGTACCCAAAGCTAACTCCGAAGAGTCCAGAACATGGCTCTCATCCGGAACATAACGCCGCAACTGAGACACGTGGAAGGTATTGTGCACACCAGCTAGCGATGGAGGCAAGGCAAGTCGATAGGCCACCTCTCCTACTCGCTCTAGCACCTCAAAAGGTCCGATGAAACGGGGACTGAGTTTCCCGCGACCTTCGAACCTGATAACTCCGCGGGTAGGGAAAATCTTCAGGAATACGTGATCTTCGACTTCAAATTCTAGTGCTCTCCTGCTGGTATCTGCCCAACTCTTCTGTCGATCCTGAGCCGTCTTAATGCGCTGCCTGATCATTTGGACCTTGTCGACTGTCTGAACAATAAGCTCGGGACCTAGTAATATTCGTTCTCCCACATCATCCCAACAAACTGGGGATCGACACTTCCGTCCGTAAAGTGCTTCGAAAGGAGCCATCTGGATGCTAGCCTGATAACTGTTGTTATAAGAAAACTCGACTAGATGCAGATGATCTTCCTAGGAACCCTGAAAATCCAACATGCAGGCTCTCAACATGTCCTCGAGCGTCTGAATCGTACGCTCGGATTGTCCATCCGTCTGCGGTGATAAGCTGTGCTGAACTTGAGACGGGTACCCAAACTCTCCTGTAAGCTCCTCCAGAAGTGTGAAACAAATCTGGTGTCTCAATCTGACACAATGCTGACCGAAACTCCGTGAAGTCGTACTATCTCCTGCATGTATCTCTCTGCTAGTGACTCCGTTGACTGTCCCACTCGGAAAGGTAAGAAGTGTGCAGCTTTCGTGAGGCGGTCGACGATAACCCAAATGGCGTTGTTGCCCCCAGAGCTCCGTGGTAAGGCCATCATGAAATCCATAGTAATGTGCTCCCACTTCCATTCTGGTATCGGAAGCGGTTGTAACAGTCCTGCTGCCTTCTGATGTTCCGCCTTCACCTGCTGGCATACCAAGCACCTGGATACGAACCGCGCAATTTCTCGCTTCATCCCGTTCCACCAAAAATGCTGCTTTAGATCTCGATACATCTTCGTACCTCCCGGATGCACAAAATAAGCTGAACTATGGGCCTCAGTCAGTACCTCTTCTCGAACATCCCCTTTGGGTACGCAGAGTCTGCTACCGAATCTCAGAGAACCGTCTTCATGTATGAGTAAGTCCGTTCTCAGCCTGGCTTCTACTTGCGCTCTGAACTTTTGTAATCGAAGATCATCCGCTTGTGCAGCCTTGATGCGATCCACAAGGGAAGACTGCACCAGTAGTTACCAAAATTGACTGATTGCGCTCGGTGTGACGACCTCAAGCTCGAGTCTCTGAAAGTCCTCAATGATGCTCCTCTGACTGGTCAACATCATGACCGCTGGCTTGCGACTGAGAGCATCTGGTATAACATTTACTTTCCCCGGGTGATACTGAAGGTCCAAGTCGTAATCCGCCATCAGTTCTAGCCATCGGCGCTGTTTCATATTTAGTTCTTTCTAAGTGAAGACGTACTTCAGACTTTTATGATCCGTGTACACCTCTACCTTCTCGCCCAATAGATAGTGCCTCCAAATCTTCAACGCAAAAACCACTGCAGCTAACTCCAAGTCATGCGTAGGATAGTTCCTCTCGTGATTTCTCAGCTGTCGAGAGGCGTAAGCAACCACCCGACCGTGCTGCATCAGAACACAACCTAAGCCCTTCCTTGAGGCATCACTATCTATCACCAAACCACCGGAATCATCAGGTACTGTAAGAATAGGTGCCGTGGTTAACTTCTGCTTCAGTGTCTCAAATGCCCGAGTACACTCCTCTGTCCAAACAAACGGTACATCCTTCCGTGTCAGCCTCGTCAACGGTTCAGCGATTCTTGAAAAGTCTTGGACGAACCTCCGATAATATCCTGCAAATCCCAGAAAGCTTCTGATCTCGGCCACTGACTTCGGTGTTGGCCAATCTCTGACAGATTCTATCTTTGCCGGGTCCACTGAGATGCCTTCGCCCGAAACAATGTGTCCTAAGAACTGAACCTTGTCGAGCCAGAATTCACACTTGCTCAATTTCGCGTACAGCTTCTCTTCCCGAAGAATTTGTAGAACCGTGTGTAGATGCTCGACGTGCTCCCCCCGGGTCTTCGAGTAGACTAGTATATTGTCGATAAATACAACGACAAACTTTGTTCAGCTCCCGATAGTCTATACACATCCGCAGTGATCCATCTTTCTTCTTCACCAACAGAACTGGTGCACCCCCACGGTGAAACGCTTGGCCGGATAAATCCCTTCTCCAGGAGTTCTTCAATTTTCTTCTTCAATTCTGCGAACTCAACCGGTGCCATTCTATACGGGGCCTTAGAAACTGGTGTTGTACCTAGAGTCAAATCGATCGAGAATTCCAAGACGCGTGGAGGTGGTAGACCTGGTAAATCTTCGGGAAACACGTCCAGAAAGTCCTGAACAATCTCTGGGGCTGGGCTCTCATCAATCTCCATAGCTGACAACTCTTTTGGCTCGGCTCTATACTTGGCTGGCTCCAAAGATTTGCTCCCGCCTTCGAAAATAAACTCTGGGTGATTGAGAATGCGGAATATCACATTCCTTGCTCGGCAATCGATAACTGCATGGAAGGTACTCATCCAATCCATCCCGAGAATTGCGTCATAGCTTCCTGTCCCGATCAAAAGGAAATTCGTATAGAATTCCCTGCCACACACTACAACCGGACATGATCTACATTCTCGACTAGATACTATAACACCATTACCCGTATGTATTTCCCAGCCCTTGGTTAATGGTTCATGTGGTATGGAGTGTGTATCAACGAAATGCACAGATATAAAACAGTGCGATGCTCCAGAATCAAATAGTACTCTAGCTGGCATGGAATGTATGAGTAGAATACCTGTGACAACTTCGCCTGAAGCCTCTTCCTGCTCGGCGGTCAAGGTGAAAGCCTGTCCCTGACCACGGCCTGTGTAGGGTTGCCTCTGCTCCTGTGATCTCTGCTGCTGTGGTCCAGACCCTCCCTGTATCTCTGCTTGCTCGGGCCAACCGCTAACTCTGTGCTGACTGGATCCGCAAATCAAACACTGTCCCTTGGCGCGGCGACAGTCCTTCTGGGTGTGCCCATCTCTGTTGCAGTAGCCGCAAATCACGTTCTTGCTCTGGGGGCGATGCTGGGGCATGAACGGACGCTTCATCTGTGTCGTTCCTGGCCTGTGAACTGGTATGACTCCTCGAGTCGGTGCATAGGTGCGTGCTGGAACAACTGGGGGCTTCCTGAATTTGATGATCAGTTTCTCCTGAATTCGCGCCGCGTTGAGTACCTGTGCAAAAGTCTGCAACTTGAGTGACGCGATCAATTGTTGCAGCTCGAAATCGAGTCCCTGTAAGAAGCGCCTGGTCCTGGTGGCCTCTGAAGCGACCATGTACGGAGCAAATCGGCTCAGACGATTGAACTCTGCCGCATATACATCTACGGGACGGCCATTCTGCTTCAGTAAGATGAATCTTTCTTCCATCTCGGCCTTGGCGGTGGAAGGGAAATAGTGGTCCAAGAAACACTCCTTGAATTTGCTCCATTCGATTGGCCTTTCTGGTCTGCTTTCTTCCACTGACTACCATGTACGGGCTTCATCCTCCAACTGGATCTTTATCACATTCACTTTATCATCCTCTGGTACCCTGGCGGCCGTCAGTAAGTTCTCCATATTAACCAGCCATTTCTCGGCCTCGAGTGGTTCGGCTAGGCCCGTAAATGCAGCTAGATGTAACCTCCGGAAGTCTGACACGGTGCCGGCCCTGGCAGAAAAAGCTGGTGGAGCAGTGCCCTCGGGGGCGGTAATAAGGACGGAGGGTCCCCCTACAGCGGTAATATCCCTGAGTCCCTCGGTGAGTAGGTCCGTCTTTCTCTCCTGAGCTTCCGCGAGAGAGGTCAGTGCACTAAGTATCCTTTCCGTGCGATCCTGAGAACTTGAGTCCGAGGAGTGGTCGTTCGGGGACGTCATATCGCTGGAAAATATTTAAAAGGATATGATTAGATACAAGGATGAAAGTCAGGAATAGTGAAGCGAAAATAACGTAATAAAGTGTAGTTAATGTTATCCCTTACTACTAAACACGGCTCTGATACCAACAAAACCATGTCACGCCCCGCTTCCCAAAATACGGAAAACGAGGGATAACTAGACCAGCCATGCTCCTACGGTCAAGGAATAATCCCGCCGTAGTCATACTTCAGCTTCTAGCATTACATGGTAATCAGTAAACAAAGAACAACAGAAGTAAATGAAATACATCACTAAATTATTACATCAACTTTCATTGTTCACAATTTACAATAAAACAAGAAAAGAACTACTAACCGAGTTCGAATACAAGATCTTTTTAGGGAAAACAGAAAAGATGAAAGAGGTACTCCTGACTAAATCTCCGCTAGTTCGAAGGGTAAGTCCGACTCCTGTGCTGGTTCTTCCTCGAGGTCTGAGCATGCATACTCAGGTCGTCAGAGTGATATAATAGCAATATTATAATAGTGACAAGTAACAGACAAATAAGGTAATAACAGTGGAAGTAAAATGCAGATAATCACTATATCACTAACTGATGCAAAGTATGATCTAGGTCCCTATCAATCTCTGAGTCATCTTTGAAATCGAGTTGTGGAAAGGAGGATCATGTTTAACGAGAGTCTCGTACATACCCGAGACTACGGCCCGCATCGTCCGGGATATAACCCTGTCAGCCGGACCGCTAGGCCCAACCTAATATATATAAGAGTCGCTGTTCGAATGATCATCCTCTAAATCATTGTCCTCGCTAAATACGATGCTCTTTCCACTTCGATTTCCCCTTTTTTCCCAGGTTTACACTATTGATGAGTATGGTCTAGTCGTGTACAAGTATGCACCAATAACACGGTTTTGTCACTGTTCACTGTATTGTTCACTGTCACGAATCATTCACTTTTTCATTGGCGTACTTGACACTCCTAAACCAATACCATTCACGTACGATAATGCATTGTACACTGAATAATAACGCGCACTATCACTATGTGTTTGGCAATCGGTTAAGATATATGCATTTATACAGTCAACAAGTCATGTGTAATATGAACTATTATGCACCTTATGAACTTATAAAAATTGCAGTAAATCATACGTTCAAAATTCAGTGAAACGATACAAAGACGGTAACAAGTAGACTCAGTCGGAAGCTCAGCAAAATTTATTTCAGTGCAATCGTATTTCAAGTTTGCAAGTTACAGCCGTTTCATTTTAAGTGCTCGCTGCAGGAAATTCAGTTCCTGAACTGAACGTCCGTTTCGCGACACAATTTTCCCCCTTTTGGGATCAGAATTTAGCGAAGCTATAGTTGAATTAAATTTAGGTTTTCCAATATGGTTTCCAACGCACCAGACGGATTATTAATCGCGCCTCTACGTCAGAAGTTATGTACTGTACAATCATAGGGTGTCAGTTCTGTTTCTGTTTGGGACTGCTATACGTCCTGTTCGTTTAAATTATAGTTTAAATAGTAAACGACGGTAAAAAGGGGTGAAACCACTTTCATTATTTAGCTAACCGTTTCATCTTCACTAAATTATAGGGTTCTGCAATATACAAGTTCAAACAGCAAAGGGGTAAACATTACGAGATAGAAATCAACAGCCAGAGCTGCTCTGGACTGCAGTCCATAGCCACTCTCCGAATCAGTTTCCGTCGTATTTTCAGTATAGAAACAATTTAAGACTTTTATGGGGTTCCAGATCGTCGAGTCGGCTTCGATTTGAGCTCTCGAGCTGCTCTGGACTGCAGTCCATAGCCACTCTCCGAACTCGGGTTTTGGAGAGAGGAGCGAAGGAGTTGGTCGTCTTCGTCGTCGTCGTGGGGCCCAGAGCGGTGTTCACCGGGGGCGAGAAGGCGTGCAGGGAAGGCTCGGTGGCGAGGGGGTGTGCAGGCGAGGGGAGTGAGGCAGTGTAGGGGTTCGGGTTTTGGTAGGAGAGAAACGAGAGAGGATGACGGGGTGATCGTAGTCGTCGTCGTTGTCGGCGGGGTGCAAGGGTGAAGCTGGGAGTTTGGAGAGAGGAGAGGAGGGAGTTAGAGAGGGATCGAGAGTGTGAGGGGGAAGAGGGTTAGAGGGACGATGAGAGGTTGAAACGCGCGTGCGATCGTGGCCTTGAGGAGCGGGAACATGGGGCGGCGAGGCGTGGCGTTGGCGACGACGTGGGATAGTAGGGGAAAACGAGTGGGAAACGAAAGAGAAGTGGGGAAGAAGGGTGAAGCGAACGGGTCGGGTCGGGTCGTTTAGGCGCGGGTTTGGGCTTGGAAAGTGTGGGCTGGGGATTTTTAATTTAATTTAAATTTTCGTTTGGGCTGGTTTTATTTGTTTAAATTTATTTTGCTTGGGCTGGGGTTTTCTTGTGGGAATTTGTTTAATAAATTTGGTTTGTTTTGGGCTTTGATTTTTAAAAGGTTTAGAAAAATTAAATACTAAAAACTTAAGCAACCAATTTTACGCAAAATTATGAGGAAAGAGAAAACATTCGGGGGACTTAGGAAAATAGTGGAAGATTTTATTGACGGAAATGGGGATTTACAAGATCACAGATTTGGATCTTTTTGGAGAGAGAAAAAGTTGTTGAGATATTTTCATTATCTTTGCCTTTATAGGCTATACACTTTACATATAGCCCCTTGGGCTTTACAAAATGACATTTTGCCCATCCCATGTCTCATGTGCTACTTATTTTTGCACATAAGCCATGGGCTTTACAAGAATTTGGTTTTATGCCCATTTTTTTACATTTATTCATAAAATAAAATAAAAGAAATGCACCAAAATTATTTATTAAAAAATTTCTATTTTGGCATAGGGGGAGGCCGGCCGCTTCATATTCGGGCTCGACCCGGGTATTGGCCCACTTGACCTGGGCTTGGGCCCACCTGGCTTGGAGTTGACTTTGATTTTGACTTGGTCAACCGGGGTGTAAATTTTTACCCCAACAACGTGTATTGCACGTGTAAACTTTTGGGCTTCCAAATAGTTTAAATGAAAAATCAGTAAAAATAATGTGGCTGATGGGATTCGAACACAAGGGGCTATGTCACAACAGTGCAACGCTTTACCAATGAGCTACAAATTGTTTCTTGCTATTCTTAAATAAGAATAACTTTTAAATTGTACTCGGGCTTGCAAACTCCTTTCTTTACTTTAAGAATAAAAAATTTGTACAGAAAATTCAGGGTCGTTACATATAGACTATGTCAAACTTAAGCAGCATGACAGCTCATCTCGCCATTATGCTGGCTAGGCTTGCTTTGGTCATTAAGTATTTAAGCGGGTCGACCTTGGAGATCAGCATAACCTGATGAGCGAGCAGATAGTGCCTCAGATTCTTCACAGCGAATATCAAAGCCAGACACTGCTTTCGATCGGGGAATAGTTGTGTTTCACCCCGACTAAAGTTCGGCTGAGATAGTAGAGGTCATTTTCTTTTCCCTCATCATTATTCTGGGCAAGGAGCGCACCGAGTGATTCATCTAGTGCGACAGTATAGAGAATTGGCGGTTTATTTGGAATGAGAGCAGCAAGTACTGGAGGGCGCATTAGGTACTGTTTGATATTTTCGAATGCATCTTGACATTCGGCATCCCAGACAGAAAGAGCTCCTTTCTTCATGAGTTTTGAGAAGGGCCTGCATCTTCCTGATATGTTCGAGATGAACCTTCGTATGTAAGCAAGCTTGCCTTGAAAGGATCTTAGCTGTGTCAGATTCTTTGGAGGAGGCATCTCCATGATGGCTTTTATCTTTGATGGGTCAACTTCGATCCCCTGATATCGGAGTATGAAGCTCAATAATTTTCCCGACGACATGCCAAAAGCGCACTTCAGAGGATTCATCTTTAGATCGCATTCTCTCTGTTTGGTGAAAACGGTCCTGAGGTCTTAGGCATGATCGGCTTTGTCTTTAGTCTTGACGACCAAATCATCAACATAACATTCGACGACTTTATAGATTAAGTCGTCAAATATCTTGGTCAATGCCGATATGTGGCACCTGCATTCTTCAGTCCAAACAACATCACTTTGTAACAGTATATATCGATTGGGGTTCAAAATGTTGTATGCTTCTTATCCTTAGGCGACATTTTAATCTGATTATACCCAGACGAACCATCCATGAAAGTGAACAGCTTATAATTTGAGGTGTCGTCGACCATCATTTCCATGACCGGAAGCGGGAAATCATCTTTAGGGCATGCCTTGTTAAGGTCTCTGAAATCGACGCAGATTCGGATCTGTCCATTCTTCTTTTTTACTGAGACGATACATGCTATCCAATCCGCAAATTTCTCTTCTCTGATAAAGACAGCATCGATGAGTTTCTTGGTTTACTCGATGACCTTTTCTTCCGGCTCTCTTCTCATTCTTCAAGGAGCTTGTTTGACTGGCTTGGTATCAGGAGATATAGCTAGCTTATGCACGACCACTTCAGAAGAGAGACCAGGCATTTCTTTGTACGTCCACGCAAAGCAGTCGACGATCTCATGCAGCAGGGCGATTATCCGCTCTTTCATTTTCTCTGACAAAAGTGAGCTGATATAGGTCGGCCTTGGATTATCGGGCGTTCCCAAATCAATCTCGGTTAGCTCGTCGAAGGTTGTTTGTCCGCCATCTTCAAGCTCTTGAGGGGCTTCTTCTGGCTCGGCTAGCTCGTCGTAATCATTTGACTTTCTGCTGGCTTTACTAATATGGATCATGTAGCATGCCTTGGCGTCAGGCTGAATGAAACCTATGCCCTGTCTATCTGGAATTCGTCCATCGATGAGTGCTCGGACCTGAGGTGGATACCACAACCCTTCATAAAACTTCACTTCGAATTCCGTTTAATATAACCTACATCCGCACTTTTTACGTATTCCCGCATCTCGGACACATAATATCTAGTATTGAGGACGGCTCTTATGCCTCTCTCATTAGGAAGGCACGTGATAGAAAAATCGTCCTGGTGCACGACAGGATTTTATCCATAAAACAGGATGCCCTTCTGTCCACTCTTTCTTCCGAGAACGTAGAATGTTTTCAGCTGGTCCACGGTGGAGACTGATAATGCATCAAGCTCTTTGGACATATGCTCCGGCATCCTTGTGAAGTCTAGGGACCCTCCTGTAATTTCGAAGGTCTCTCTTAGCTTCGTTTTTTGCATGAGAGTCCAATTTTCACAGCTGTTGCAAGACGGGTCCTCTTTCTCTGATTTTCAGTGTTGTTGCCTAAATGAGGGCCAATTTTGCTGTCGGACGGGCTTTCGATGTCAGAATCATCCGTATCACTACCTAAATGAGGGCGAGTTTTATGGAAGAAAGGACTTCCAGCGTCGGACTCATTAGTGTCACTGTCGAAACGCGGACGCACTTGGGATTTCTGCTTTTGAAGGAGACAGCCGGCTCGGATTTGCTTTTGAGTTTCAGGGCCATTCTGTTAGCTGTGGCTCAGCATTTTGGGGGTTCACAAAATACCGAGAATCTTCATATCGGACTTCATGCACACTGAACGGCTGGATGTCTCCGTCAATGCATCTTTCTTTGCCATTTTTGGTATACTTCATGCAATGATGGAGAGTTGACAGAATGATGCCGTAATCGTGGAGCAACGGCCGTCCTAGGAGAATCTTATACGACATGTCGGCATCGATTACGTATATTTTAGTTTCGGTTTGCAGATCCTTGTTCACATCATAATATTGCAATTCATACGCCCCACTTTTATGCATTTTATAAGTAAACAGGTACTTTTGACGCTCGTTTGTTGCATGATACAGGATACAGGATCTTGGAACAAATACAGTGAAAAAGACGAAAGATGCTACAGGAAATGGACTTTTGACCAACCAGCACACGGATCTTACTCAAGCCGAGACGAAAAACAAAGTGAAACGGTCAAAAGATCCTTACAAGTTTTCACTGAGGATCTGGAAAAGATTAAGAAGCCAACAGAGAAAATAAGTATATAAATGAGAGGCCCAAGATATGAGGAACCAAACCTAGGAGTTGGTGAGCCAAGCCCACCAAAGGGCCACGGAACCACGGCCCAAGCGCTCCATTGCCGCGGTTCCACGGCCATCTTAGGCCCGTGTCGGTGCAAATTCTCTGTGTCGGTGTGTCGGTGCGGGTGTTGGGATTTTTAGGGGGCAAATCTGTAATTGCATGTCTACGAGAGTCTGTAACCCTAGCTTCACTGGTTGCTTATAAATTGTACTCAAAATCTGTAAAATGTATGCCTCTTATCAATCAATAAAAGTTCAGACCTGTTGAGAGATCAAGAGCATCATCTTTTCTTGTAAGTTTTTAATTTATTTAATTCCTGCCTTAGTTTAATATCACTACTTGCCCTACTTATCCATTTGTTTGCTGTAGTTCACTAGTTTTAGCTATTTTTAATCTGTCGTAAGGTAACACTTTAAAACATAAACATAAAAAAATGTCACTTTCTAATAATTCCCTAATGAGCGAGTAAAATCCTCGCTCGTTAGGGTTAGGAACAAGAGAGGGAGTGAGAGATGGATGTCTCTCACCTCCTTCAATGCCAACATATTTTTAAAACGAAATCTTCATGCACGCATGTATGATCCGCCCCCTACGGCACCCTACCTACAAGGAAAAGGTGAACCGTAGTATAAAAGGCCGGACATATATGACGTCCATGAAGATCACAGCAATTAATAGGAAAGGACGGACAAGGATCTAGAGGAAGAAACTTTGTTTCTTCCCGATCATCCTAATCCCCTTTGCTAATAATTGTTGTGATTTTTCTAAAAAGCTTAAATCAACGGCATTGAAAGAGGTGACAACATTGATCTCAACACCCCTACCTTCGACCTAACCCTAACGAGTTCTTTCATATCACATAAATTAGTTCTTTAGATCACTCGACAAAAACCAAACCACAATCTGAATCAACTCGTTATAACACAAAAAAACAGAATCTCACACATCCCTGCGGATCGACCCGTATTCACCGGCTAGCTGCAAAGCGACGCCGTTTCTGATTACGGTAAACTATAAATTTTTGGAATAATCAAATGGCGCCGTTGCCGGGGATGGCGTAATTTTCTCTTTTTGTATGATTTCGGGTTGATATAAATCTTGAAAAATTATAAAAATCAGAAAATACAAAATACAAAAATTATCTTTTCATTATTTTTATCTGTTTGAAGGGTTTCTCGTTGGAATCTTGCAGGAACAGCAAAGACTTTTGGATCTGGAGTTTTACAGAAGGTCAAAACAGAAATGGGAACATAAGAACAGAGAGGAATCACAAGTACAGAGCAGCACAAAATTTCTCAGAGGCTGAATCCACCAAGGTGCCGCGCTTCCGCCGCATAGTAGTGCCCCAGACCGCGGTTCCGCCGCCATCTAGCCACGTCAGCACATAAAATTTGCATGGTTAGATCCCTCTTTCTCCCCTCTGCAACCTCCATATCTCCACTGTAAAAATTTTCTGCAGGTTTCTTTGCGCTAAAAAAAAATCTTCTTCCCCCTTTTAAATAACAGATTTGCTGCAGGTTTCTTTGCGCCGCGCTAAAATTGATTGCAAGTGAATTTTTGTTTTGCATAATTTAATTGGACTTAAGGGGCTAATTGACCAAACTCAGATTGGGTGGGGATTTCATCACCCTTCCCAGGACCCCAGAAAACACCTAAAGCATTTTGCATCGACCACAATTAATTAAAAAAGACTAGACTCAGACCTAAGGACAGCGAGCTCAATAGGAAAAGGACTAGGGTAGGTATCGGCCGTTTATCCTAACCGACATTGCGGTGTCTAAGCTAGTGGTTATTAATTAGGCCCACTGTAGTGGTGGTTCCTTCCCACTTACCTGGCCGTACTTGTCCGTGAAGAGGCGGTTTGAGGTCCTATTTCTAGCCCTAGTTAGGAGCTGTCTAGTAGACCTAGGCGACCCTAGATCTAGGCCTGATTGTGCATGTGTGGTTGATACAATTGTGTCACGAGTCCTTTTTCAAAAACCTCTTTGCAAAACTCCCACATAAAACAAAAATAAATAAATAAATAAAACTTTTCAAAACTTGCAACTTGTCGCAAAAAGAAAACCTGCAAATTCACCACACCACTTTCCCTCACTGACGTTATCTTACCCCCACATTCTGTTTTTCTTTTTTTTTTCTGACTGCACTATCCCTTTTAGTGTATGTCACTTTGGACTAGGGATACAGACGCCCGATTAGTCCGCGTTTCGTTGGTACCGACCAACGAACCTTTCGACACCGAAGTCGAAAATCCGTCCACTTTCTTACCCTCACCTTCAACTTCTTTCACCGAAGGTATGTCGGGATTCGACCCCAACAATACCTTACCGACGGGAATGATTCCACCTCCGCCAGGTGCGAATAACCCGAATCTTCCGCCTGTTGAAGCGCCCGCACGAGTTGCGCTCCAGGATCTCTTTTACCCCGTTCGCACTTCTTTACCTACATGTCTTTCACCCCCACCGGCAAATGGGGACAATTTTGAGATTAAACCACATTTCATCAATATGCTGCCGAAATTTCATGGTTTGGAAACTGAAGACGCATATATCTTTATTAATAAATTCCAAAATGTGTGCGCTATGATGAAAACAACCCAATTGAGTGATGACGCTATAAGGCTAAGGGTCATTCCTTTCACCTTATGTGACCTAGCCGAGAAGTGCTATATAGCACCGCATCACATTCTATTAGAAATTGGGATGAGTTTGTGAAAGCTTTTCTAAAAAAGTTTTATCCTCACCATAAAACTGCCAGAATCCGCAATGAAATAATTCAATTCTCACAACTTCCTTCCGAACCATTCTGGAAGTGCTTCGAGAGATTCAAGGACCTATTAGTTCAATGCCCTCATCATGGGATAGAAAGTTGGCAACTTTGCCAAACATTATACGAGGGATTGAACTCGGCAACGAAGCAGTTGCTAGAAACCATCTGTCAAGGTCATTTTCTCTCTAAGTCTAGTGATGAAGCGTGGCAGTTTCTCGAGGATCTTGGTGAGCAGACAATACAGTGGGAGAGCACCAAGACCACATCATCTTCTAGTGGTCAATCTAGGGCAGGCATACATCAAGTAGAGATGTCGATTGCTATGAAGGCCGAGATGGCCGCTCTTACAAAAAAGATAGAAGCGATCGAGACCAAAATCTCATCGTCTTCTCCTGCCCCTGCTATGCCTCCACGAACTGTCTGTGCTTGTTGTGCGGATCCATCGCACCTGACCGAAGAGTGTCCTTATAATGCATCTACACAAGGACAGGATCAAGTCAATGCTGCATTTCAGCAACGACAAAGAAACGATCCGTACTCTTCGACGTATAATCCGGGGTGGAGGAGTCACCCAAATTTCGCTTGGAACCAAAATCAACAATTCCAAGGAAATAATAATAATTTTCAAAGACCTCCTCCTCCACAACAACAACAAGCACCCTCGCAAACTCAATATCAACCGCAACAATTTCAACAACAACCTTACCCTAATCAGGTGAACAATTTTGTGCCGAACAATGCTTACCAGCCAAACAATTATGTTCAACCTAATAATGATAAGGTTAGCTCGCTCGAAAGAAGTCTAGATGCATTCCTTAAGCAATCTACACAGTCTACAGCAAGACTTGAGACTTCTATTCAATCTTTAGTGCAAAATAGTGCCTCACACGATCAGAGCATCAAATCTATTGAGGCACAAATTGCACAACTCAATGCAGCTTTGAGCGAGCGCGAAAAAGGAAAACTCCCGTCTCAACCACTGCCCAACCCCGGTCACGCACATGCTGCAGTTCAACAGCAAAATCATAACGTAAATGCCGTGACCACGTTGAGATCGGGCAAAGTGTTGCAGAAAAATGTAGGCATGAACAATGACACTCCTGCCGGTGGGGCTTCTTCATCTTCTTCACCTTCATCTTCTTCTTCTTTAGAGCCTATTCTCCACCATTCACATGGCTCTACCTCTTCTAGCTTGAACGGACCCATTTCTCACAACACGAACACATCTACACGGGGTGCCGTTCCAACTCGACAATTTGATCCGCAAAATTCGGACTCAACCACCTTTCAAAATGTTCCTTTTCCTAATCGATTGAGATCCAATAAACCAACTCCTCAAATGGAGAAGATTGTCGAGTTGTTCAAACAGGTTAGCATAAATATCCCTCTTTTGGATGCAATTCAGCAAGTTCCTTCATATGCCAAAATTTTAAAGGACTTGTGCACCATAAAGAGGAAGTCGCAAGTGCCAAAGAAAGTTTTTGTGGCTAGTGCTATTAGTGATGCTCTTGTAAATTCCTTTCCCACAAAACAAAAGGACCCCGGGTGTCCTACCATTTCGATAACAATTGGGGACAAGAACATCAATAGAGCACTATTAGATCTTGGTGCGAGTGTCAATTTGCTACCCTATTCTGTGTACGAGCAATTGGGCGTTGGAGAGCTTAAGCCCACTCACTGTACTCTCCAAATGGCCGACCGGTCAATAACCCATCCTAGGGGAGAGCTGGAGGATGTGTTAATTCGAGTAGGGGATTTCATTTTCCCCGTTGACTTTATTGTGATGGATACACAACCTGTTGCTAACCCCCGGAACCAAATTCCGGTAATACTAGGTCGACCATTTTTGGCAACTTCCAACGCAGTGATTAATTGTCGTAACGGTTCAATGAACCTATCTTTCGGCAATATG
Source organism: Agapanthus africanus (assembly GCA_030015575.1). NCBI lineage: Eukaryota > Viridiplantae > Streptophyta > Magnoliopsida > Asparagales > Amaryllidaceae > Agapanthus > Agapanthus africanus. Next base: position 682,329,077 of record CM057344.1, read on the forward strand.
ACAATTGAGCTCAATATTTTCAAGTTGGGAAGTCAGCCGGCTGAGCCTAATGCTAGCGTACTCGATGTTTGCTCGATCAATGAGATCGCGGAGGAGGACTGTGAATTCGAGAATTTTTTGTTCGATCACAGCAATGTTAATGCCACTAGTGCGTTCCTCCTAGAATCCGACGCAGCCTTCACAACGGATAATGATTTTGAGTGCTTTACCTTTGTTGATGACTTTGAAGACTCATCACCTGAATTGGAGTCTTTTGCTTTTTCGGATGAGTTAGTTGAACCATCCGACACTGTTGCGTACACTCGGTTCGAACCTTTGATGGAATCATTCGAGTTTGAAACAACTACCCCATTACCATCTATTGTTTCACCTCCTAAACTCGAATTAAAGCTTTTGCCGACGCACCTAAAATATGCTTATCTAGGTGATAATGAGACCTTACCTGTCATTGTATCAGCTTCTCTAGCTCTTGAGCAAGAGAAGGCACTTTTGATGGTCTTACATAATAATCGGCAAGCTTTCGGCTGGTCTATGGCGGACATTAAGGGGATTAGTCCCCTCATAGTCGAACATCATATACACTTAATGGATGATGCCAAGCCAGCACGGGATCCACAAAGGCGCCTCAACCCCATCATGAAAGAGGCTGTTAAGAAGGAAATTGTCAAGTGTCTGGATAGCGGTATCATTTACCCTATCTCGGATAGCCAATGGGTTAGCCCAATCCACGTCGTGCCAAAGAAATCGGTCATTACGGTCATCACCAATGAGGAAAATGAGTTGATTCCCACTCGCACCCAAACTGGGTGGCGAGTCTGCATAGACTATAGGAAACTCAATGCCGCAACAAGGAAAGACCACTTTCCTTTACCTTTCATTGACCAAATGCTCGAGCGATTGGCAGGGCACGAGTTCTATTGCTTTCTCGATGGCTATTCCGGTTACAATCAAGTCCCCATCGCCAAAGAGGATCAAGACAAGACAACATTCACTTGTCCCTTTGGCACTTTTGCTTATCGTCGCATGCCCTTTGGGTTATGCAACGCGCCCGCTACATTTCAGCGGTGTATGATGGGGATCTTTTCAGACATGGTTGAAAAGTTCTTGGAGATCTTTATGGACGATTTCTCCATCTTTGGCGACTCCTTCGACGAGTGTTTACGCCATCTTGACGCTGTTCTTACCCGCTGCAGGGATAAGAACCTAACATTAATTTGGGAGAAGTGCCATTTCATGGTGCGAGAGGGCATTGTCTTAGGACATGTCATCTCGCAAAATGGCATCGAGGTAGACAGGGCCAAAATCGAAGTGATTTCTAACCTACCTCCCCCAAAATGCGTCAAAGATATCAGAGCCTTCCTGGGCCACGCCGGTTTTTACAGACGGTTTATCAAGGACTTTAGCAAGATTGCTAGACCCTTGACTCTATTACTGGCCAAGGACACAACTTTCGCTTTCGACTCCACATGCACTGAAGCATTCGAGTCTTTAAAACATTCACTCATCTCTGCACCCATCCTCTCATCTCCCGACTAGACGCACCCTTTTGAAATCATGTGCGACGCATCAGACTTTGCTATTGGCGCTGTTCTTGGACAGCACATTAATAAGATGCCGCACGTGATTTATTATGCTAGCCGAACACTAAATGAGGCCCAACTTAATTACACAACAATAGAGAAAGAATTTTTAGCTGTTGTGTTTGCACTCGAAAAATTTCGGCCTTATTTAATCGGCTCTCCAGTCGTTGTTTATACTGATCATTCGGCTCTTCGCTACCTTTTTGCGAAGAAGGATGCTAAGTCTAGGTTAATACGTTGGATCCTTTTATTGCAAGAGTTTGACCTTGTCATTAAGGACAAAAAGGGATGTGAAAACGTAGTAGCTGATCACCTATCACGACTTCCTTCTTCGCCCACGCTCGATCTTCCAATCACTGATGTTTTTCCCGACGAGCAACTCTTGACCGTTTCTTGCGAACCATGGTTCGCCGATATTGTAAACTATTTAGCCACCGGCCTGATTCCTAATGATTGGTCGAAACAGGATAAGCTTCGATTTTTGTCCCAAGTAAAGCATTTTTACTGGGATGAGCCCTATCTTTTTAAATACTGTTCCGACCAAATCATTCGTCGGTGTGTGCCCGAGAGTGAGGTCAAGAGCGTGCTGTCTTTCTGCCACGATCAAGCATGTGGCGGGCACTTTGGCCCAAAGAAGACAGCCGAAAAAGTTTTGCAGTATGGTTTCTATTGGCCACGACTCTTCAAGGATGCATTTAAATACTGCAAAACTTGCTCCCGGTGCCAACACTTGGGCCGGATTTCGCGGAGAAACGAAATGCCACTCCAACCCATTTTGGTAGTGGACATTTTTGATGTTTGGGGTATAGATTTCATGGGACCATTTCCTAACTCTTTTGGAAATGTGTATATTCTGTTGGCAGTTGACTATGTTTCTAAGTTGGTCGAGGCTGTGCCCAGCCGAACGAACGATAATAAAGTTGTCGTTCGATTCCTTAAAGAACACATATTTTCTCGATTTGGGCATCCTCGGGCGATAATAAGTGATAATGGTTCTCACTTCTGCAATAGGACTTTCGAGTCCTTAATGCGTAAATACTCTATCACCCACAAATTGTCAACGCCATATCACCCCCAAACATGTGGGCAAGCCGAGGTTTCAAATCGGCAAATAAAGCAAATCCTGGAGAAAACGGTTTCCAAAAACCGTAAGGATTGGTCACTTAAACTGATAGATGCACTATGGGCTTTCCGTACCGCATATAAGACCGATCTTGGTATGTCTCCATACCGGCTTGTGTACGGGAAGGCCTGCCACCTCCCAGTGGAGATCGAGCATAAAGCATTTTGGGCTATCAAAGAGCTGAATTTGTCTTTAGGAGATGCGGGCAGCAACAGAAAGCTGCAATTGAATGAGTTGGAGGAGCTGAGGGATGAGGCATATGATAATGCCATAACTGCTAAAAACCGAGCTAAGGTGTTCCACGATAAACACCTTTTGCGAAAAACTTTTGAACCTGGTCAACAGGTTCTACTTTATGACACTAGGTTACATTTTCATCCCGGGAAGCTCCGGTCCAGATGGAGAGGACCTTTTGTAGTCCGCACCGTTTATCCGCACGGTGCGGTTGATCTTGAGAACCCTGAAGACGGTACCTTATTCAAGGTGAATGGGCATCGACTAAAACCGTTCTTCACAGCGGATCCTTCGGAGGAGCTCCAGCTTTTGCAGGAGCCGATCTACACTGAGTGATATTCCTCCACTTTCACCCCCAAACTTCGTTTCCTGAAGACACTATTTCAAATAAGTTTGGGTGTGTGTATATTATTTGTATATATATTTCCAAAATACCATAAAATATAAAAAAAATGAAAAAATAAAAAATAAAATTTTTTTAAAAAATAAAAATAAAAATTTTTGGACCTAATTACAAATCTGCAAATTAAGAGCTGATTTTACAAATAAAACCCTTGTTTTAGAGGGTGTTTTATGTAATTCACCCTCCCATCCTCTATTTAAAGGAACCCGAGCCCCCTGTGTGTTTACCCTAAAAAAATTTCATCTCATAAAACCCTAGCCGCCGCACCCTACCATCTGCAGAAGAATCTCTCCGCGCCGCCACCAACCGACCGCGGAACCGCCGCCTTAGCCGCCTCCCGCCGCGCAACCGCCGCACTCTGGAGTCTTCACCCCCTGAAATTTTCAGGGGAGGTAAATCTGACTGTTTCCTCTCTGTTACTGCATAATTTCTTTACTGTAAAATCGTAATGGCACATAAAATGCAGTATGAAAGGGATTTTTCCCCTGTTTTCGCACACGAGATTTACGGTACATATTTCCCACACGAAATCGCACAAAGGGGCTGGAATTTCCTCCTCTATAATCATACATCTGCGTTTGCTCTACCTAATCTAGTTGTCCTATTTTACGAATCCATGGAAGATAATAGCCTAGACAACTTAGGTTACATTAAACTGAATTGGGAAAATCGTGAAATTCGCATCGATAGGGACATGATACACGAGGTTACACTCATACCACGTGTACCTGCACATGAACACCCACTGCGCTTTGAAGATTATATGCCATTAATGGGTAATGACTGTGCACGAGAACCGCGTAAGGGCATCCAAGCACGGACCCTCTTCGCAAACGTTTTAACTGTGTGCCGGTGGGCACAAAACAATATTTTTGGAAGTTCTCACAACACGACCTTTTTCACCCCTTCGTTACATGTCGTCCACACTCTAATGACGAAAAATCCTAGGTTCGACATGTGCACGGTTTTGCTCCAATCCATAGGTACGGGGAAATGAGGGAATGTATATCCATGTCCCATGCTCGTTACCCAACTCTGCCGTTATTTCCTCCCAGCCGAGGAATTTGACTCATTTATGATAGACGGTGTTCCGGTTCGACCACTTTTAGAGGGCGTCTCACCGTCCTATTCTAGACTCACGGATATTTGGACACGAACAGAACCGGCAGAAAATGTACTTGCACACACCCCTAGCTCAAGCTCGACTTCGAGCGGGGAAGAACTAACTCCCCAGGAGCATGCGTGATTAGTGAGGAGAACAGTGAGGAGAATCGACTATTTGAGAGATGAGTTTCGGGCAACTGCACGAGATCACGACCGTCGGTTGACGGAAATTGAGAGGGGGATCCAAACACTTTTGGCTAGAGGGGAAAGATCACGTTCACGCTCACGAGCGCGACGTGGGGCCGGGCAGTGAGGGCACTGCTTTGCTCAAGTTTGGGGGTATTAGAGGGTGATGTATATAGTTATCCTTCGCATTGCATATTGTATATATCTTTGTTTTCCTTTTGCATATTTAATTTCTGCATTGCATTTTTATATAAAAATTTGAAAAATAAAAAAATTAGAAAACTGAAAAACCCATAAAAATTGAGAAAATTTCAAAAATTATAAAAATTATTGTATTCAATTTTGGTTAATTGACTTGAGTTGATAAAAAGGTTAACTAGCTAGGAAAAACTAGATCTTAGACTTAGTAAATTAAAAACCCTAAAAATAACCTTGCTTAAAGTTTAACGGTAGAAAGTGTATGTCTTTGTAGGTTATTTAGGAATAGGCAAATTTTGGGTTCACTTCGTGGGTTAAGCCAAAACGAGGGAAAAGTATTAATGTTCTTATTAAAGTATAAGTTCGAAAGATAGTTCCTAACTTGAGTTTAGATTCTGAAAACATGTACCCTACAAAATGCACAATCACGCACCTTGAAACTTGGATTAGTAGAAGAGACCTTGAATTACTCTTGTCTAAAGTCCTTAGCACAATGAAAAAAAAAAAGAAAAAAAAAGGGTGAATAAAAAAAATGGACACTGGTTTTGTGATTACTTAGGGCTAGAAAATTAATTAGCGAGGGTGCTTCATCACCTAGTGCCTTAAACCAACTGGTTTGGGAGTCACTGCTAAAAGCCTTGGGTGTTGCAAAACTAGGAAATACGCTTTAAAGGCCTAACGCATCTTGTAATCGGCTGTTGGTACCTCAAGAAGTATTAACGGTCGCATGAAGGATGTGTAAGCGAAAGTTGAGTGCTTTGGACAATGGACGAGAGTACGACTGCTTGATTTGAATTTCCAAGTGTAGGGGTGAAAATTACACACACGTGGGGATATGTGATTAGAGTTTAGATAAGAGAAAGGAATGAAAAATAAAACTTGTATCTTTAATAGAGTTGATAGAAATTCCTAAGTGGAGATGAAACTCTAGAAGAAAAACTTAAGAAATGCTGAATTCTAAGTAATTCTATAGAACATGTACAATCTTAAGTTACATAATAAGAAAGTGTGAAGAATATGGGTGGATAATTTGCGGGGCGACGATAATAGAATTCCTTGTTAGAAAACCTAATTGGAAAACAAAAGTCAAAAAACCAAGTTGATAGGATTTTGTGGGTGTAATCCGCTGAAAATCCTCAGGAGACAACACTCCTCCTACTAGGGACACCTAGAGGTTTAACGGCTTGTTGCATGTGCTCAGTGCAATCGCGTTTCCCTGCGAAAGTGCGGCTAGGTTAGAATAAATTAATAAGATTGCTCGAGGACGAGCAAAAGATAAGTTTGGGGGTATTTGTTCACATCAAAATATTGCAATTCATACGCTCCACTTTTATGCATTTTATAAGTAAACAGGTACTTTTGACGCTCGTTTGTTGCATGATACAGGATACAGGATCTTGGAACAAATACAGTGAAAAAGACGAAAGATGCTACAGGAAATGGACTTTTGACCAACCAGCACACGGATCTTACTCAAGCCGAGACGAAAAACAAAGTGAAACGGTCAAAAGATCCTTACAAGTTTTCACTGAGGATCTGGAAAAGATTAAGAAGCCAACAGAGAAAATAAGTATATAAATGAGAGGCCCAAGATATGAGGAACCAAACCCAGGAAGTTGGTGAGCCAAGCCCACCAAAGGGCCGCGGAACCGCGGCCCAAGCGCTCCATTGCCGCGGTTCCGCGGCCATCTTAGGCCCGTGTCGGTGCAAATTCTCTGTGTCGGTGCGGGTGTTGGGATTTTTAGGGGGCAAATCTGTAATTGCATGTCTACGAGAGTCTGTAACCCTAGCTTCACTGGTTGCTTATAAATTGTACTCAAAATCTGTAAAATGTATGCCTCTTATCAATCAATAAAAGTTCAGACCTGTTGAGAGATCAAGAGCATCATCTTTTCTTGTAAGTTTTTAATTTATTTAATTCCTGCCTTAGTTTAATATCATTACTTGCCCTACTTATCCATTTGTTTGCTGTAGTTCACTAGTTTTAGCTATTTTTAATCTGTCGTAAGGTAACACTTTAAAACATAAACATAAAAAAATGTCACTTTCTAATAATTCCCTAATGAGCGAGTAAAATCCTCGCTCGTTAGGGTTAGGAACAAGAGAGGGAGTGAGAGATGGATGTCTCTCACCTCCTTCAATGCCAACATATTTTTAAAACGAAATCTTCATGCACGCATGTATGATCCGCCCCCTACGGCACCCTACCTACAAGGAAAAGGTGAACCGTAGTATAAAAGGCCGGACATATATGACGTCCATGAAGATCACAGCAATTAATAGGAAAGGACGGACAAGGATCTAGAGGAAGAAACTTTGTTTCTTCCCGATCATCCTAATCCCCTTTGCTAATAATTGTTGTGATTTTTCTAAAAAGCTTAAATCAACGGCATTGAAAGAGGTGACAACATTGATCTCAACACCCCTACCTGACCTAACCCTAACGAGTTCTTTCATATCACATAAATTAGTTCTTTAGATCACTCGACAAAAACCAAACCACAATCTGAATCAACTCGTTATAACACAAAAAAACAGAATCTCACACATCCCTGCGGATCGACTCGTATTCACCGGCTAGCTGCAAAGCGACGCCGTTTCTGATTACGGTAAACTACAAATTTTTGGAATAATCAATCCTCAAATTTTATTGGCAGAGCTATAGACCCCAGAACTTGCTGGCAGTTTTGATTGAAGCTTTGGATGACTACCCTTACCCTTGACAGGTGTCGGACGTCTATTGACAAACTCTTCAGAGTCCGCAAGTTCATGATGTTCACTGAGGACCCCGGATCAATCAATATGTGATTAATCCGGTCTCCGTCGCTATACCCTGTCATGTAAAGCGACCAGTTATGCTTAGTTGTTCCCAGTAGCAGATCATCGTCCTTAAACGTGACTGCAGCTGCATGTAAAGTGTACTGGGCTTCTTTCATATTAATTTCCGTGAAGCGAGCCTGGTACCGCTCGGGGTTTTCTAAAGCATGAATGAGAACATCTATAAGCTCCTTGGATAGGATCAGGGCATCGTAGATGCTCAGGAAAGATGGAAGCTTCCGGAGATGAGCCAAGACATTATAGTCCACTAGGGGAAGACTTGACTCTTCATGAGCCAGCTCTCTGCCATCTTCTTCATTAGTGACTTGTTTTTCTTTCGCTTTCGGGGCGTTGCCTTGCTTCGGCGGTAGAACCTTGCCGCTTATGAGCTGGGTTTGGTTGGCCTTTGTGGCGAGGTCCTCGTCCTCTTCAAGAAAACATAGCTCTTCCTCAGAGTCGCTATCAAGGTGGATGACGTAGCAGGTCACAATAGGGATCTCGTCGTCGGAGTGTTCTTCTAGTTCCTTTAGAATCTCAGCCGCTTCTACGGGGAAGAACTCCTTCAATTAAATTAGAGTTCTTTCCTTTTGCTCATAGTCTTCAAAGGAATCAATATACTTTTAAATGGTCGATTTTCTCGCAGACTCCTTTTCGCGTTGAGCTGCATTTTCCCTTTCTTTTTCTTAAACTCTTTGTACTTTAAGCCTGATCGAGCTGAATTGGCAGCTGGAATGGTAGGCTCCTTCTGCCCCTACCATTTAGTTCTGAGCTCCTTATGAAGCGGCTTTAACATTTTCATCGTCTTCTTAGATATATGCATGCTCCATGGAGGCTGCGACGAGTCGGATTCATTTTTCGGGGTAACGGATTCATCTGTTTGCTCCTAGAAAGCTACATCTTCCGTTTGTATAAAGTTGGTGGTCGCAACTTGATTGTTCACTAACACACACTTGGACAGCTCGATCTCTCCGGTCTTGTATTGCTTCTCAACCCAGTCTTTGAAAATATAGCAATTTTCGATCTCATGGCTCACTGCTCGGTAGTACGGGCAATCCAGAGGATTATCGGTCATTTTTCGCATGACACTTTATAGTGGGCGGCGTGCTGATTTGCGTTCCCCGTCTTATCAAATCTTCCAAACTTAGGAATGATATAGCCGTTGAAGAACTTGATCAAATCGTACTGTGCGGGGTACGGCCTCCCACTTCTGCCAACGTCCTTCTGGGCCTTGGCTTCGACCACTAATGTCTTGACTTTGCTGGTGACTAAATCCATTATCTGATCTTATGTTAGCGAGGGCCAAGGCATCCCCAGAAGCGGAATGTGGCCGGTTTTCATGTGGCTCGCCCAAACTTGGACCCAAGGGGACATATATCGGTTGCTTTTGGTTATTATCACCCGGCTCATGAGTAGAGACTTGCGCTTAATTTGAGGGCGCCCGAGCGACTTGAGCCGTGAGCTGCATCATGACGTTCGTCAGGTCATCAATTTTTGAGTAAAGTTTGGCTATCTCTTTGTCTTTGCTCCTGAGCTGTTTTCAGAACTTTTGAAACAACTCTTGCTCTGCGGTCCTGGGGCAGAAAGTTGGCTCTTTCTCGTTGTCTGAGCTTGACTCTGTTAGTGTGATATGCCCTAGAGGCCATTATTGTATGGTACTAGTTTGTACATTACATTTTGGAAGCTTGGGATATATACACGGATTTATGACAGTCTTGCTCGATATAGTAGTATGCTACTTGGTTTGTATCTATCTTAATATGTGTATATATTTCTTTTAACGTATCGCTAATACATATTGATAGAGCTCTTAGGATATTTGCTTGACTACCAGTGTTGTGATGGCAGTCACACTAGTGGGGGCTGGGTAGTCTACAAGCACATCCTTACACAGGTCCCTAGTCGCAGGATTATCGAGACAGGGTTTCGATACTCTAGAGTAGACTAGTGTATACGCTTCTCTTCCCAGCAGGGGAGATGGTCTGTCCCACAGCCATCAGTACATTGTACTGGAGATAGTATGAAGGTGCTCATTGGGTTATGAGTTACACTGAACGGACTCGTGGGGAACTGCTGGTTGGTAATATACCTATCGTAAGGTAGAAGTTCCCAGGTGACATGAGTACAGCTTAGTCTGTCGACTTGACACTGCTACTTCGCCTCAAGTGTGTCCCCACTATTCTTAGATTACTACCCAACCACGACTCTGCTGAGTCGTGCAAACAGGTAGTAGTTGGGTGCAGTCCCGAAGCACTTGGAGGCAGTGGCGGTTAGATAGGATTCGTCTCTCCCGGTATTGGGGGTTGATGTCGCGCTGTGTTCGGAAAGCCATTACACAGTCCCTGGCCAGGGCAAGCGAGATTTGCTGGTAGGGATTCCGGTAGTTTCTCAGGGTGTTTTTGGCCACACTCCGACACGACTTATTGCACTATTAGGGGTCTCACGCTTGCCGCCCCTAGGACCGATATGCGACACTTTTAGACGAACAGACCGGACTGTACAGAGATTGCCACAGACAGGCTCAGTAGGGGTACGGATGAGTTTGCTCGTTGGCCTTCTTATCGACAGATACCTGTGTAGCCGTTACATACAGCTAGTGCCACTGACGCGCTTGTGGTTAAACCCACTGCCAGTGTACTGTCGAGTCTTTAGAGTCCCACACAGAGGGTTTCCTAGCTTCGGGCGAAACGTGTAGAGGTCGTATGGTTTTACGACAGGGTTCGATCACATACGTGTACTTGTACGCATATGATCGAGCGGACAATACCAGTGGGCTTTGGTTTAAGCCGGATCTTGGTATTTGATTATTGGATTAGTTTCGTCTCATTGTATTCGTGTTTCTCGGGATACGGATACGGGTATGTATATACGGATGAGAAGGGTATTCTTTTAATTTGAACAAGATTACAACATGGAGAATGACATCTCAAATTAGGGTTTTTTTTATTAGTGAAATCTTTTTGAGGTGGAGAAAACGAGAGAGGAAACTTTGTGGTATTTTAGTGAAATGAGATTAGGGTTTTGCTTTAACTTTCTTGGATTCATTTGGGATTTGTTGACTTAGATATTTGTTAGATATTTATGAGATATTTTCATATGGTTTAAAAGCCAAAACCCTGGTCATTTTCACTAATCTTTTCCACTTAAAGGAAAACAACAGATACTTTTTCCCTCTCTCATTTCCTCAAGCTTTCTCCTTCTCATCTCAAACCCTAACCATCTCATAAGTTGAGAATCCTAGGGTTTGTGAGACTACTAGACTCCTCATCACTCTCTGTTGGGGTCAAAATTTGCACCCAGGTTGACCGAGTCAAAATCAAGGTCAACCCCAAACCAGGTGGGCCCAAGCCCAAGTCAAGCGGGCCAATGCCCAAGTCGAACCCGCGGTCAGCCTTCTCCATGCCAAAATATAGATCATGTAATAAATAATTTTTATGTAATTTTTTATGCATGAATGTATGCAAAATGGGCATAAAGCCAAATTTTTGTAAAGCCCATGGCTTATGTGCAAAAAGAAATGGCACATGAGCCATAGGATGGTCAAAATGCCATTTTTGTAAAGCTCAAGGGGCTATATATAAAGTGTATAGCCTATAAAGGCAAGGATAATGAAAATATCCCAACAACTTTTTCTCTCTCCAAAAAGCAAATCTAGATCTGAGATCTTTCTCCTTCCTTAAGGTTCTAAAACATTCTTCTTTCTTTTGAATTAAATCAAGAGTTTTACTCTTCCTTTTATAAAACTAAATAGTTTTCCACCACAAAACCCACAAAGGGGGACTCAGATATTCTATCAGATCTCAAAAAGAAGAGATTTTTAAAATCTCACATCTCTTGACCTTCAAGATCCTGCCAACAGAGGAGGAGGAAGGAGACCCATCTCCAGAAACCCCACTTTGGGGAAGAACTAGGGCTCAAGGGGAGAAGCCCTTCATCAGCTTCAAAACATCCTTGGAGTTTAACTCCTCATACACACACACACACACACACACACACAAAAAAAAAAATAATAATAATAATAAGTGCTCCTTTCTGGGAGTACAACTCCCATTGTAGGGACCAAGTCCCTTTTAGCGCCCGAGGCCCACGTGCTGACACGTGGAGCGTTAGCGGTCTTGCGCTCAGAGCGCTAGCGCCTAAAGCGCTAGCGCCCGAGCGCCCACGTGCTGACACTTGAAGCGCTAGCGCTCAAAGCGCTAGCGTTCTTGTGCTCAGAGCGCTAGCGCCCGAGCGCCCACGTGCTGACACGTGGAGCGCTAGCGCCCATAGTGCTAGCGCCCGAGCGCCCACGTGCTGACACGTGGGGCGCTAGCGCTCCTGCGCTCGGAGTGCTAGCGCCCAAAGCGCTAGCGCCCGAGCACCCACGTGTCTGGCACGTGGGGCTTTTGCGCTCAAAGCACTAGCGCTCTTGCGCTCAAAGCGCTAGCATCCAAAGCGCCAGCGCTTTTCCCCACGCATCCTCTGGATGCCCTTTCCCTTTCTTTTTTTATATATATGTATACACACACACACACACACACATACTCTACAACACCGTCCCTCCCCAAAAAAATTTTAGGTCGGGGCGCTGCCCTGCACCCCGCAAGGGGGCTGCTAGCCCCCTTGACCCCCAGCCCACTATCCGGGTAGCGGGACCCCCGTAAAAACTCTGCATGGCTCCGATATATCCAAACCCCCTTTCAAAACACAACACACGCACGCTGCACATTGAGTTCGTATGGCCAGTTTAACCCGTCAATCGGAGGTTCTCTCGCTCCAAAAGTGAGGGGTAATTAACGGTAGCTTAGTCCGCGGCTGCCGGAGATTCGGATCCTCACAATCAATAAACCCCGGCCTACCCTAGACAGGAGGAATCTGTAGTACGCCTGACAAGCGCGCGAGTATTCCCATCTCAATGGGGTGACGAAAAACACCCTACAGATTCTGGCACGCCCGGTGGGACAATCTCTCCTCCCATATTTCGAGTTAAATGTTCATGCGAACTCAATTAATATGCATACCTATATTTATACTAAAATAATGCTCTTTCATGCAGGTTTTCAAGCAATCATTTTTCAACAATGTCTCAAAAGATGAACTCAGCTCTCAGCACGGCTCCCGTCTCCTACACGATGAAGATAGACTCCAGGACGGTCCTTCCGGCCAGTCTCGGGCGACAGTGGGAGGAGCCGCTGCTACAGTTCGGCTCTATTCTGTTCGTGATAGCCAACGCCATTTCTGCACCTCAAGCTCCGGTAACCGACAAACCGGTCTCGAAAGGCAAGAGGCCGAATGTGGTGGTCTCGAGGGAGCCCCAACCCAAAAGCAAATCCGTTTTCGAACGTCTCTCCGTCGCTCCAGCAGGGGGCAAGGCCATTAACGTCAACGAAGCAACGGGGCATTTCGAGCAAGCTCCAACAGTACCCTCGACAACTGCTCGATCGGGTGCCTTCTCTAAGCTCCCCGCCAATGATAAAGAGATAGCTAGATATGTGGTCCACACTGTCTACATGGTGGGCACGTGCAACAAGAGCAAGGAAGGGGCCACTACATCTCAAATTCAATCTAGTATGAATATGGCTGGCACATTCCATGACCAGTCTCCTCTGGAAGGCAATGAAGACCCTTCTAGTGAAGCTGATAAGCAGGGAGAGCCCTCAGTTCATGAGGAGTCGGGCTCGGAAAGCGAAGATGAGCCAACTTTCCATCCATAGACTACAGAGCAGCAACTTCTCCAAGAGCTCCGAAACAAAGACAAAGAGATGGCCAAGTTCTACTCAAAAATTAACGACTTGACAAACGTCGTCTTACGGCTCACGCCCCAACTTGCCTCTCAGCCGCCGAATCAAGCGCAGGGCTCTGCTCATGAACCGGAAAACGGTGTCTCGAGGCAGCCGACGCCTATTCCCTCGAATCCAAAGGTGGGCGAGCTGCATGAAAGTCGGCCGCATCCTATCTCGGGAAATGTCTTGGCGGCCGATGACAGTAACCCGCTGTTAGTTATATGTATGGCCTAGAGGCCATTACTGTACATACGATGTATATTGTAGTGGATGCTTGGACATATATAGGGAGGACTTTCTTGCTCGACATGATAGTACGCTATCTGGTTGCTCTTTATCTTAACATGTACTCTGATTGTCTCTATGTTACATGTTGATAAAGCCCTTAGGATGAGTACTTGACTACCAGGACTATGATGCGGATCATACTAGTGGGGACAGTGTAGTCGCCAAGTACATCCTTCAAATGTTCATAGTCGTGGGAGTACCGAGACAGGGCATCGATACTCCAGAGTAGACTAGCGTATGCGCTTCTTGACCCATATGATGGGCGATGGGTGATCCCATATCCATTGGTGTTTGACATCAGAGAAGGTATACGGGTGCTCAGTGGAGACTGGGTACACTGGACGGACTCGCCGAGAACTCCCAGATGGCATTATACCTCACGTCAGATGGCAATTCTCTGGTGACACTGGTACAGGTTAGTCTGTAGACCCGAGATCGTCATAAAGTCTTGTGTGATTCCCACTATGCTTTGATTTCCATCATACCACGTCCAAGAGGGCGTGCAAAAAGGTGGCTTTTGGGTACAGTCCCGAATCACATGGAGGCAATGAGCTATAGGAGGGGATTCGTCTCTTCCGGTATAGGGAGTTGATGTTGCGCTGTGTTCGATTGGCTATAACTGGAAATCCCTGGCCAGGGTTGCTGAGATTTACTGGTAAGTGTTATCAGAAGTTTCTCGAACTGTTATAGACCTCATATCGACACGACTTATCAAGCTATTGGGGTCTGACGTTTACCACCCCTAGGCGAGATATGCGACATATCAGACGAAGAGACCGGACTGTACGGGAGTGTTACTGATTGGATTCGCAGGAGAATGTACAGGCTTGCTTGTTGATCTTCTGATCGCTCAATACCTGGGTGGCTGTTACGTTTAGCTGACCGCTTGCAGCTTGTGGGTGTTTAATATGATCATCACCTACTGCCGGCGTATTGACGATTCTTTAGAGTCCTACACAGAGGTTTCCTGGCTCAGGCAAAACGGAGTAGGAGCACATATGTGATATGTGCGGTACCGAGAACAATACCAGTATGTGATACCGTATTAGATTCTCGCGATATGAGATATCGGCCGGGTATATGAGATATAGCCGGGTCATCGGATCAAGTGTTGATTCGATGAACTGATACAGATTATATTAGTCGGTTATTTGTGAAATAGCCGGATTATCGGATCAAGTGTTGATTCGATAATTTAATGTATAATTATATATTTGATATATTAAATAATATTAACTAATATAAGCTCTCTTAAAGATTCTTTTTCTCACTCGGGTAATACATTGATATATATGTGATATATGTTAATTGTATTATTTTATTTTGTTACAATAAATATTGTATATGTGATATATAATATTGTAACATGTTAGGGTTATAAATGCAACATATTTTGTGGAGAATAAATGTGGTTAGGGTTTGGATTAGGGTTAAGCTTTCATGAAGCTTTCAAGAACCTTCTTGAAATTTTGACTTTGACCTTGATATTTTGCATAGATATTTCCTTAACCCAACCCAACCCTTTAACCATAGTTGTTTCTCTACATGGGTTTAGTCTTCATAATTAACCCATGGTTGCATTTCTAACCTCACACTTGAGTTTTCATTATTCATTACAAAAGGATTTGATAATATTCTTCTTCTTCTTCCTTGGTGAAAAGCTTTCTAGTTTTTTCATTAGTGATGAAAATGAGTGAGAAATTGAAAACAAATGAGAGCTAAATTCCTACTTCATCATCCTCATCTATTCTTGCCACTTAGATTAGGGTGTTTGCTTTGCTAATACTTGATTAGCAAAGCAAGAGCTTGGGTTTGAGTTTCTTCAAGGTAGATCATCTTTGTTATCGAAGATCAGAAGTAAGCTTGCATTTCTTTTCTTGGAGCATCTCTAGAGTCTGGATACTCGATGATCGCAGCAATGGGACCTCAACACGGAGTTTTAGAAGTGAAGGAACGGACTACAAAGGTTGTAATCCCTAACTCTTAGAAGTAAAGTTGTTTACTTGCTATTTGTTTCACCTAATCTCTAGTCTAAGATCTTGGTTAGGGTTGTTCGGCACGTCTAAAATTTAAATCGGGCATGGTTGATGCCTTGTAGAACCTTGTGACAGTGCCTAGTAACCCTAAAGTGGTATCAGAGCCAAGCTAGAGTTTTAGGCGAAGTCTAGACGAAGTTTAAAGTCCGATCGAACCCCGAAACGTCGCAAAATACCCCTTCTCTGAAAATTTTTAAAAATGTTGATTTTTTCGTATTAAAAATACTCAGAAAATTAAGCAGGGAATTCTACGAATTACTGTGAAGTACGAAGCCCCAACTCCATCATGGGAGCGCGGAACCGCTGCCATACCATGGGTTTGGCGGCGGTTCCGCGGCCATCATAAGGAGTCAGGGGCTCGTACTTCAAGGTATGATTCTTGGGTACTTTTTCATGCTTCTGGAAATTTTTAATTTTACTCAAGTGTTGAGTTTTCTGGAGATCTTTTGTATTCGTTGATTCGATCGGAAAGTTTAACTTTGTTTAAGTTTTTTCCGGGTAATTTTAGAATGTGTTAAAATGTTCGAACGGATATCAATAACTCACTTTTTCCCCTGTCGGAAAATTTCCAAGTGTTGGATTTTTCCTTAGTTAATGAACGTTCAAAGTCGTGCAAGTAACGCGGTGGACCCTCTAGAAGAACACAAACCTTAACTCGATTATGTGACCGTCTGAACCGCCTCTAAAACTTAGGGTTTGGGGCAGTACGGCGTTGCCACATGTGAGGCGTTGGTTTGACCCTTCTACGGCTGGACCATTGGTACTGTGGCATGTGATGGATGCTTTTAAACTCCGCTCAAGTGTTGAGCCATTTGGGAAATTTTGGGTGTTTGTTTATTCAATCGGAAAGTTTAACATTGTCTATTTATCTGGATTGTGATACAATATTTGGAATCCACATGTAGTTATGAGATAACTAATTTGAATGTTATAAATCTAGCAGTTCAGTCTCAGATGATCGGTTGCCACGGGATTTTGATGCGATCAAAAGTCCGTCGCAATCACGTAGCGTACGTGGATACTCGCCGGGTAAACTTAATAGACAGCCATGCCCCATAGCCCCGACCAAGTGACTGTAGGAGAACCCCGTCGCCAAAAGCATCCGTTCGGGTGCTCGCGGCAGCGGTGTTTCGCCTTAGTGCACTTCGTCGACGGCATCGGGGGTGCGGCCGTCTACTAAAGTTTTCGACGAGCATTCGATCAGGTTGTCGGGAATCTTGTTGAATTGCCCGACTAGATATTGAAAAGTGTTTTCGGTATTGAGACTAAAATACGATGTTTATAATTGTTAGGCATGCGATGTCTAAGGAATTCATTTGGTTAGACATGCGATGTCTAAGGAGGTTGCGGATTCCAACTGTTGTAGTTTTATACTTTCTTTTCTGCGACCGTAAGTGTAATATGCGGTGTATCTCCGGTTTCGTTGCTATACATCAACGACAATTGGGATACGCATATTTACTTACGTTTATGATATGTGATGTTATGTGTTGCTGTGATATGTTATATTGGATCCTCGAGTTTTGAATAGCCGGGGGTTTTATGTGAGATGAGAGTTTTTCATTTTCATTCATGTAAAATTTATTTGTATGTAATATTCTTTTATTGGGGCACTTCCGGGCTGAGAATGATGTCACCATTGTATATTATTTACTTTTCCGCATTAGGATAGACCCAAGGCGGGGAGCACAAGTAACCGGGTTCTAGGGTCCAGTGGGAGACTATCTCGAGGAGTCGAGACCGGGTCTCCTAACTCTAGAATTGGCAGGCTTACTTGCCGCTCTCGTAGGGGTCTAGGGATGTGGGTTTGGCTATTCATCACGACTGTAGAATCCGTGTTTTATACAGGCTCGTATTAAAAACACGGACCTTCTAGTATATCCAATATTTCATATATGTTCTTCTGCTGCAATGTTCTGTGATGAGATCATATTACTGCCTGAGACGAATGTTTATATTATATATATGAGATATATATTATATATTGTTGATTTCGTTTCAAATGTGATGCTTGTGAAGCATAATAAAATGGGACTTCATTAATGAGATTAATGAAATAAAAGAAACCTAAAGATATTGTAGAAACTTGTTTAAAACTGGTAGCTCTAGTTCTTGCTTTGCATAGCGGTATTCCTTGTAGAACATCCAGCACCTTATTCGATAAGGAAAGAGCCGAGATCCTTTCACCGGGAGTGACCTCTTTAGCGAAACTACCAGATGCTACACACTCGGTTTGTCTTTTGATTGCTTCTATAGTTCTTGCTTTGCATAGTGGTATTTGCGAAATATCCTGCACCTTATTCGATAAGGAAAGAGCCGAGATCCCTTCACCGGGAGTGACCTCTTTAGCGAAACTAGAAAAGCCTCAAAAACACTTCTTTTTCAAAATCACTCGATTCTACAACGATATCAAGTTCATTACGCAAAGGGTTTTCTTAAAAACCTGTCATAGCTCTCCGTCATTTTAGATAAGTACTTCATAGTATTCATGCTGCATTTGTTGGCCTTGTCAAGGCGTAGTGTGCGGTAGCTATTTATGCTTATCTGTATAAGCATATGATGCGATTGAGTTAGGGTAGTCGTGCGACTTTGTTGACCTTAGCCAAGGGTCGTGCAGATGGGTTTAATTCAATCGGGAAATGACAGGTTGAACTTGGCTAGCGCTTATGATTTGTTGATCTTAGCCAAGGTCATAAGTTGCTAGGGGTAAAATATTATTGGGAATTTCAAGTGTTGAAATTTGCAATGAGATTGCATACCTTCTATGAGATAGTTGGATCCCAATACCCGCTGCGAGTAAGAGTTACTCCTGGGAGAGTTTTACGCATTACAATTAGCCGATCAAGTAGGTGTCTAGAAAGGTGTCAATGGGGTTACGCCCCTGGGAAAACGAGGTTTACTTTAATTAGGTCCGTGCGAAAGCACGGGGAACCTCTCTCAAAGTACCGGCACTGGGCTGGCTGAAAGATTGGCAAACTTCTAGGGTGTAATTAATCCTGGCTAGTCTTTCCTTTTAGGATTTGAAGGAAGATTTGACTAAAACAGTGGGAGACATCCTGATTAGATATATTAATAACCAATCTAAATCTTGCAAGAGCATACGCTGAGTGTTTTCTTCTCTCTCTCTCTCCAGGTAGCGACCATGTCACGCCTTAATCAAGATAATAATACGGATGTATTAACCGAACCCGCTTGTTATACTGCGCTAGGGAACGTTGGTCCCGCTCCAACTTATAAATGTTATAAGACAGAGCAGGAATTTGGGGACTACCAGAATTCTCGTGCCGCCCAAACTAAGAAAGTGCATGCTGATGCATCTTCTTCGGGTGTGTTCATTACAGAGAACTGTTTCTCAGTATCTTTTACGTCCTGGGTATGAGATACCGGATCAGGATCCCGCATATGTAATATGTTACATGGGCTACAGATAGGTAGAGAACTGAGAACGGGTGATAAGTTTCATGAGATAGAAACGGTGCAAGTGTTGCAGCCGAGTCTGTTGGCAGTTATCACCCTGTATTACCAGAATACATTGATTCTGAACGAATGTTATTAGATACCGAAACTGATATACAACATCATATCAAGTCTCTTTATTTATTAAAGAAGGATATAATTTTGTATTGTTGGATAATGTTTTGAACATTTCCTATATCAAGAGTTGATCGGTTCAGGCACGTTATCTAAAAGTATAGACGTTCTAAATCAAACCACAGTTTTTAACGTATAGAACACACACAAGAGGAAGAGTTCAGAAATGAACAAATCTTTCTTGAGGTATTGTAGACTAAGTCATATCAATGTGACCTGACTAGCTGAAGTTATATTTAGATGCATATTTAAATCTGTTTGAATTTACATCTTGTGAAACTTGCCGGTCATGTCACAAAGATAAGATGACCACAGCTCTGTTTATTGGAAACAAAGAAAGAGTTAGTGAACTCTTGGGATTGATACATAATGTGTATGTAGGTCCCCTATCTACATATACCAGGACCGGTTCTTTATACTTCATTACATTCACTGATTATCTCTCAAGGTTCGGACATATGTTTCTGTTGAAACATAAGTCTGAACCTTTTGAGAAATTCAATGAATATGAGTTAGAAGTAGAGAACCAAAACGGGTATAAGTATTATGTCCTTTGATATGATCAAGGAGAAGAATACTTGAGTACGGGATTCCTGGACTATTCTAAAGGAGAATGAGATCCTCTCTCAGCATTACTCCTCCGTATACACCACAGCACGTCGGTGTATCGGGACGGAGCAATCACACCCTATTAGATATGGTGTGCTCTATGATGAGTACTACTGAGTTTCCTATTTCCTTTTGGGAGTTATGCACTTGTGAAGCTGCATACCTATTGAATAGGGTCCCAATCAAATCAGGTGTCTACCACTCCATATGTGATATGGTATGGGAAGAGCCCATCTCTTAAGGAAGTTAAGATTTGGGGTTGTCCGGCCTATGTCTAAAAGCATAATCCGGACAAGCTCGAGGCAAGGTCAGTTCTGTGGAAGTTTGTTGGATATCCCAAGCATTAGCAACGCAATATCTTCTACCACATCGAGGAACAAAAGATGTTTTGTTTCTCGGCATGCCACCTTTGTGAAAGGGAATTTCTTGTGAAGAAATTAGTGGTCATGAGGTAGAACTGGAAAGAGTTCCAGTTATAAAAACTGCAGCTGATGATTTGGTAAACCCGAAGGATTCAATAGTTTCTAACGAACCTCTACCTCTCCGCCGATCTAGTAGGGTTCCTCATCCACCTGAGAGATACTTCGGTTTTCTCTATGACAGTGGGAGCGAGGATTGCATCATGAGATGATGACCCAATTTATTTCGAGCAGGCCATCAGGAGTGGGACTCTGTAAGAATGGCTGGATGCTAAGTGATCTGAGATGGAATCCTTATACACCAACAAAGTATGGACTTTGGTTGCTTTATCTGAAGGGTTAAATTCCCATCATGAGCAAGTATATCTTGAGAAGATTACTTGGTATACATGGAAAAGTTGAGACTTTCAAAGTTATGCTTAAGTCCATCCAGATCCTACTTGCCATTGCTACATACCATGACTACGATATCTGACGGTTGGGTGTCATGACTGCTTTTCTAAATAATGATTTAGAAGAGAGCATCTATAAGTACACAGCCAGAGGGCTTCGTAGATAGTGGGAGCAGCGGAAATGTGTGCAAGTTGCTTTATAGGATAAAGCAGGCATCGCGGAGTTAGAACGTCTGTTTTGATGTGGTAGTCAAAGAGTTTGACTTCATCAAAATGGTAGATGAACCTTGTATATACAAAAAGGTAGTAGAGAGTATGGTGATGATCCTCGTAGAGTACGTGGATGACATACTCTTGATAGGGAAGGAGTTTCCTATGCTACGCTCGGTCAATCTCCGCTTATCACAAGGATTCTCTATATAGGATCAAGGTAATACCTCCTAAATCCTGGGTTTTGGATCTATGAGATAGATTTAATTGGATGTTAGGATTCTCACTAGTTGTAGTGAGATGGTATCAATCGATACTGGGGAGAATCACTGGAAAAGTTCCAGGGTGATAAGGACGACTGAATGTCAGTCGCAGGCATTGTCTTTACCCTCAGTGGAGGGACGGTATGTTGGAAGAGTTCCAAGCTAGATACCGTGACTTACTAGACGATTAAAGGCAAGATACATCGTTACCAAGGATGCTACCAAAGAGGCAGTCTGGATATATATAAGTTCATGAGATGAACTTCGTTCCAACCATTGTGTGACAATGGAGTTATGGCTTTGGCCTAGGAACCCCCGTCCCATCAGAAATCCAGATATAATTCTTAAGCAGTATCACCTGATCATGGAGATGGTTGATCTTCAGGGAGATCGAGGTTAGGAGAGTAGACACAGAGGAAAACAGCGCGGATCCACTCACAAAGGCCTATTTCGCAGTAGAGACTTTTATGGGATGGTTGAGTATGAGATACTTCAACCACAGCTGATTGTTGGGTATGCGATACCACAACAGATGACTCTAGTGCAAGTGGGAGATTGTTAGTTATATGTATGCCCTAGAGGCCATTACTGTACATACGATGTATATTGTAGTGGATGCTTGGACATATATAGGGAGGACTTGCTTGCTCGACATGATAGTACGCTATCTGGTTGCTCTTTATCTTAACATGTACTCTGATTGTCTCTATGTTACATGTTGATAAAGCCCTTAGGATGAGTACTTGACTACCAGGACTATGATGCGGATCATACTAGTGGGGACAGTGTAGTCGCCAAGTACATCCTTCAAATGTTCCTAGTCGTGAGAGTACCGAGATAGGGCATCGATACTCTAGAGTAGACTAGCGTATGCGCTTCTTGACCCATATGATGGGCGATGGATGATCTCATATCCATTGGTGTTTGACATCAGAGAAGGTATACGGGTGCTCAGTGGAGACTGGGTACACTGGACGGACTCGCCGAGAACTCCCAGATGGTATTATACCTCACGTCAGATGGCAGTTCTCTGGTGACACTGGTACAGGTTAGTATGTAGACCCGAGATCGTCATAAAGTCTTGTGTGATTCCCACTGTGCATTGATTTCCATCATACCACGTCCAAGAGGGTGTGCAAAAAGGTGGCTTTTGGGTACAGTCCCGAATCACATGGAGGCAATGAGCGATAGGAGGGGATTCGTCTCTCCCGGTATAGGGAGTTGATGTTGCGCTGTATTCGATTGGCTATAACTGGAAATCCCTGGCCAGAGTTGCTGAGATTTACTGGTAAGTGTTATCAGTAGTTTCTCGAACTGTTATAGACCTCATATCGACACGACTTATCAAGCTACTGGGGTCTGACGTTTACCGCCCCTAGGCGAGATATGCGACATATCAAACGAAGAGACCGGACTGTACGGGAGTGTTACTGATTGGATTCGCAGGAGAATGTACATGCTTGCTTGTTGATCTTCTGATCGCTCAATACCTAGGTGGCTGTTACGTTTAGCTGACCGCTTGCAGCTTGTGAGTGTTTGATATGATCATCACCTACTGCCGGCGTATTGACGATTCTTTAGAGTCCTACACAGAGATTTCCTGGCTCAGGCAAAACGGAGTAGAAGCATATATGTGATATGTGCGGGACCGAGAACAATACGAGTATGTGATATCGTATTAGATTCTCGCGATATGAGATATCGGCCGGGTATATGAGATATAGCCGGGTCATCGGATCAAGTGTTGATTCGATGAACTGATACAGATTATATTAGTCGGTTATTTATGAAATAGCCGGATTATCGGATCAAGTGTTGATTCGATAATTTAATGTATAATTATATATTTGATATATTAAATTACATTAACTAATATAAGCTCACTTAAAGATTCTTTTTCTCACTCGGGTAATACATTGATATATATGTGATATATGTTAATTGTATTATTTTATTTTGTTACAATAAATATTGTATATGTGATATATAATATTGTAACATGTTAGGGTTATAAATGCAACATGTTTTGTGGAGAATAAATGTGGTTAGGGTTTGGATTAGGGTTAAGCTTTCAAGAAGCTTTCAAGAAGCTTTTTGAAGCTTTGACTTTGACCTTGATATTTTGCATAGATATTTTCTTAACCCAACCCAACCCAACCCTTTAACCATAGTTGTTTCTCTACACGGGTTAAGTCTTCATACTTAACCCATGATTGCATTTCTAACCTCACACTTGAGTTTTCATTATTCATCACAAAAGGATTTGATAATATTCTTCTTCTTCTTCCTTGGTGAAAAGCTTTCTAGCTTTTTCATTAGTGATGAAAATGAGTGAGAAATTGAAAAAAAATGAGAGCTAAATTCCTACTTCATCATCCTCATCTATTCTTGCCATTTAGATTAGGGTGTTTGCTTTGCTAATACTTGATTAGCAAAGCAAGAGCTTGGGTTTGAGTTTCTTCAAGGTAGATCATCTTTGTTATCGAAGATCGGAAGCAAGCTTGCATCTTTCTCTTCTTGGAGCCTCTCTAGAGTCCGGATACTCGATGATTGCAGCAAAGGGACCTCAACACGGAGCTTTAGAAGTGAAGGAACGGACTACAAAGGTTGTAATCCCTAACTCTTAGAAGTAAAGTTGTTTACTTGCTATTTGTTTCACCTAATCTCTAGTCTAAGATCTTGGTTAGGGTTGTTCGGCACGTCTAAAATTTAAATCGGGCATGGTTGATGCCTTGTAGAACCTTGTGACAGTGCCTAGTAACCTTACACCCGCTAACTCAAGATCAAATCATGGATTTGGTTGCCAACAAAGTCAAAACATTGGTAGCCGAAGCCGGAGAGCAAAAAGATGCCAGCAGTAGCGGGAGACCATATCCTGCTCAGTACGATCTTGTGGAGTTTCTTACTGGCTATGTCGTCCCCAAATTTGAAAGGTTCGATGGGACGGGAAATGCGAACCGGCACATTGCCCAATTTAAAGCATCATGCGCAAATACTGGGGGCAATGATGCGCTCCTTCTCCGTCAGTTTGTTAATAGCTTGACGGATGTTGCTTTCGATTGGTATGCAAGCATACCAGATGATTTGATCGCGACGTTCGCTCAAATAGAATCCATATTCAAGCAAAGATTCATGAGTGTCAGCGATAAAATCATCATTGCCGACCTCGTAAGGACAGAGCCAAAGAACAACGAAAGCAACATGGATTTTATAGTCCGATGGCGCAATCTCGCTGTCAAATGTGAACCGCCGTTGGAGCAAGACCAATCCGTCAGTCTTCTTATACAAAATCTGAAGGACTGGATGAAACCTTTCCTGTGCACCGCAGGCCTTAAAACATTCCAAGAGCTGACCAAAAAGGTCCAAACGTTGGAACGCTCAAAGCCCGAGTCCGCTCAGGATCTTCAGTTCACAAACAGACCGAAACCTTGGAGGGACGACAACCGAAAAGGCGGAAGTTCTAACAGCACCGATTCTCTAAATAAGCAGAGAGCAGGTGGAGGAAAAACTAACAAATCTCAAGAGCCAACTTTGGAGGAAAGAAGAAATAAGGTCTACTCATTCCGAAGAGACAAGGTCCACAAAATTTTTAAAGATGCTCTGAAGAATGGCCTGTGGCTACCAGAACCAAAAAGGCTAAGTGAAGCAAACAGGACTGATCATCCCAAATTTTTCCCATACCACCGTGTGCTGGGACACACTATTGAAGACTGTTGCATCTTCAAGGATTGGGTCGAGAAACAATACAAGGCGGAAGAAATATCATTGTCCCCTGGCGTGTTAACAAACAATCAAGCTGCGACCGCCAATTTCATACAAACGGAGACCGAAGTCCTTCAGGGACCTGATTCTCTCAGACATCTGCCTTTCTCTAAAAAGAGCGGACCAAGGCAATAAGCTAAGAGCTAAGTGAGCCACATTGCCAATGAAGAAGCAATAGACGGGTACACAACCATACGGTCTATATGACGGAGCTCAGAGGAGCAAGTCCTCCTACGCCTTATAACCATGACAATGACGCGGTTGTTGCCATCCAACATCGGCCCGATCCAAATGATGAAGAGCTCGCTCAGGCCATTGAGCCAAAGGAACCCGTGGTTCATGCTGAATCAAGTTCAGGCGGTAGAGATGACCTCGTTGTCATACCCGGAACTGTAGAACAAGCATTATTCCAATGGCTTCAAAGGTAACTTCAGGACAGGGATGAGAAGATGGCCAACGTCCATTCTAAAGTCGACGAGCTGGCAAATGTCGTGGCGGATCTCACGACCCAAGTCGCCCGATTGCAATTACAACAAAATCAAATTTTGGTTCGTGAGCTGGGGATTGATATCCGGAAGCATCTGACCGATGCTCCTTCCAGGCCGAGAGCAGAACACCTTTGTGAAAAACGGACACGATCAGCCTCCAGTCCCTCCGATACGTACACTGAACATGGTAAGCGGAAAGTAAGCGAACCAAAGACTTATCGTCCTCAGGGTCCAGCATCAGTAAGGGCACCTATTCCAATGGAGAGAAAGTAGAAAGTAAACTCCTTCAGGAAGGATAAAGTCAGCGAAATATTCATGGACGCTTTGAAAAACGGTCTTCAACTGCCTATTCCGAAGAGGCCACATGAGATGAACATGACCGGCAATCCCATATACTGCCCATATCACAGAATGGTGAGTCATGCCATTGAAGACTGCTATGTTTTTAAAGATTGGATGGAGAACCAATACAAACTCGAGAAAGCCTCACAGTCGTCAGATGTACCGACAAGCCGCAGAGCTACGGTCATCAACATAGCTCCACCAAGATCAAAATTCGAGGAGCTGGGATAAGCAAACCACTGACCACCACGTCGTTAAACTGGGAACAAATGACCACCATGTCGTTAAACTGGGAACCATCGACCTCTAAGTCGTTAAACTGGGAATGTAAAAAAAATATATGTAAATAAACAAAAAAATGTGTAAATAAAAGAAAAATAAAGAAAAGCCGAAATGATGGGGCAACTCGCAATAAAAATCAGCGAGTAAAATAAAGATGAAAATAAAGCCGAAATGATGGGGCAACCGCGAATAAAAGCCGAAATGATTGGGCAATCGCGATCTTCGCGATAAGAAAAGCTGAAATGATAGAGCAATCGCGGTAAAACAAAAACAAAACAAAAAAAGGCGAATGATGAGTCGCTCCTGGTACCACATTCCAGTGCAGCGATGCAGACGCCAACCAAAATCCAATTTCTCAAAATTCTTCCGGCCCTACGGTTGGTCCCCAAGTTGACTACCGTATACAATCCACGGGATCAAATAATTCTCATCATACCCATGCCCCACCGTAATCACCAGTTACGCGGCTGGTCTCCGCCCTTGGATTTATGCTCCATTGGGAAGACCCACTCATGTGTCCTCACGATGCATGAGGAGAACAAACCTTCGTGGGATCCTTACGACTCATAAAGGAGCAACACACTTAGGAATCCTCACGATTCCTAAGGAGAACATACACCTGCGAGATCCTCTTGACTCGTAGGGAGAAAATGCTTTTATGGGACCCTTACGGCTCATAAAATTGAAAAGCCTTAGGTGATAGGGATCTAAACCTGTCTCCTAAGCCATCACTCCCCAATCCCCAAGTGGTGAATGATGAGTCGCTCCTGGTACCATATTCCAGTGCAGCGATGCAGACGCCAACCAAATTCCAACTCCCATACCCCAACGGCAAATGATGAGTCGCTCCTGGTACCATATTCCAGTGCAGCGATGCATACGCCAACCAAATTCCAACTCCCATACCCCAACGGCAAATGATGAGTCGCTCTTGGTACCATATTCCAGTGTAGCGATGCAGACGCCAACAAAGTTCCGAAATTTTTTCGGCCCTACGGTCTGGATCATACATCCTGCAAAACCGTATACAATCCACGGGCGTAAAACGATCCCAATCTCTCCCAAGTCCTGCCGGTGAGACTACTTTTAAAGTCCCACCAGCGCAAAAAAAAAAATGGTATGTCCACAAGCAAACGGGCACGGATGAAAACCCGAAAGGGCTCCGTGAGTAAAAACAGCAGGACTGCCGGCGAGTTTGTGAAAATCCAAAAGGGCGCAAACTCGTGAAAAAGAGATGAAATGCACTCGCAAAGTCCTCTCGACTTTGTGAGGAGAAAATTTCCGCGTGAGATCCTTACGACTCACAAAGGAGCAACACACTTAGGAGTCCCCACGACTCCTAAGGAGAAAATACACCTACGAGATCCTTTCGACTCGTAGGGAGAAAATGCTTTTATGGGACCCTTACGGCCCATAAAACTGAAAAGCCTTAGGTGATAGGGATTTAAAACTGTCTCCTAAGCCACCAATTCCCAAATCCTCTCGGGGCAAATGATGAGTTGCTCCTAGTATTATTCCAGTGCAGCAATGCAGATGCCGACAGAAAACCAATCCCCAAATCCTCTCAAAGACAGATGATGATTCGCTCCTGGTACCATATTCCAGTATAGCGATGCTGATGTCAACTCAAATCAAACAAATCAAACCAACCAATTCCAACATCTGTAAGTGCACGGCGGCGCCCCGGCCGTCAATCCGACGGCCAAATGCGGAAGCGGTGATAAACTTTAATTTTTCTTGAACTGGCAAACCGCCGCGCACTAATACTCGGATCGAACCATTAATTAGTCCTAGCTAACTACAAGAAAGGGAATAGAGATATACCGACGATCCAAGTCCTCCGGTCTTCTCGTCATTGTCCCGATCTCCTGCGGAATGTCCCGTCTCCTCCTCGTCGCCGGAAGTGCACCACATCGCCTACTTCTTTTACGGGCTCCCACCTCAATGCCGAGGCAACTCGGGCACGAAGCTGGCTAGTCGACGTGCCCAAGATTCGCTGTAGAATGTGTAGTGAAGAAGTCTCATCTGGGGTTGTAGGAATTGCCTTTTTGGTGGAGGGAAGATACAAGAACTATGTGGAGGAACTTTGGGGATTTTGGAACATGAAATGAACCAAAAACCCCACTCCAAAAAGGTTGGACAGCCCCCCTAATGCTTGGGCCAGCCATGACTTCAAGAAGGGAGGAATGAGAGAGGAGATCAATGTATCAAAAGATTACCCATCACATAATGCAAGAGAGAGAGGGAAAAAAGACTATCATGCATAAGCATGATGACAAGCAAAAACCAACACTCCACCTCAACCATCATGATATCCAAAGTCAAGCATCATCAACACAAAGTCAAGGTATGGTCCACCCATCATGAACCATCATGAAGTCAAGAAGTCAAGGTCAATGAAAAGCTATCATGATACAAGAATATGCAAAGAACCCCTCCACAAATACTTATTTGCAACAATGCAAATAAGCCCTCCTCCACCAATCTTCGGCCAATGAACGATACAAAGGAAATCGGCCGAAACGAAAAGCAAACTGGCAACTCCAGAAAACTGGTCCCGTAATAAATTACAGGAAAACCCCGATACTGTGCATACACACCCGCATTTGTATTCCGACCGAAATACAAATGCAATGAGACAAAATCTACACTGTACTATACTAGGATCCGGCTTAAACCAAAGCCGGCCAGTAAGATCCGTTCGATCCTGATCCGTGCAATACCGCACGTATCTGATCGAACCCTGCCATATAACCATACGGCCTATAGTACAGACTGTCCGATCCTGATCCGTGCAATACCGCACGTATCTGATCGGACCTTGCCATATCTCCATACGGCCTCTACAACCTTTCGCCCGAAAGCTGAGTAACTGAATGTGGGGGACTCTAAAGACTCGTCAACACCTTGGTTTTGGATTTAACCACTAGCACGTTAGAGGTATAAGCCAATACATAACGGGCTACCAGGTATTGACCAAAAGGGACGTCTGTGAGCGAACTCAGCCTGACAACCCTACTGAGCCTGTCAGTGACAATATCCGTACAGTCCGGTCCGTTCGTCTATGAGCATCGCATGGCGGGCCTAGGGGGTTGGTAAAAGTCAGACCCCCAAAAGCGGTACAAGTCGTGTCGGAGTGTAGCCCAGAACACCCTGAGATACTACTGGAATACCTACCAGTAAATCTCCTTGCCTCGACCGAGGGCTTCGTGTAATGGCTCTCCAAGACACAGCACGACCTCACCTCCAATACCGGGAGAGACGAACCCCTGAAGATACGCTCACTGCCTCCATGTGGCTCGGGACTGTACCCAACTAAAACCTGTTTGCACGACTCCTTTGAGCCGTGGTAGGGTAGTAATCAAAGTACAGTGGGAACTCACACAAGACAAATGACGATCCCCAGGTCGATGAACTAACCTGTACACATGCCACCAGGGAACTGCCATCTGACGTCTGGTATATGACCAACTAGCATGTTCCCGGCGAGTCCTGTCCGGTGTACTCATAACCCAATGAGCACCTGTATACATCTTAGGTGATCCAACTGACACCAGTGGCTTGTGAGACCGGCCACCGCCCCTCGTCGGGGTCTCGACTGTATACACTAGTCTACTCTGGAGTATCGATGCCCTGTCTCGAAACTCACACGACTAGGGACCATTTAAGGATATGCTTATAGACTGCCAGCTCCCACGTATATGATCGCCCTCATACTGCTGGTGGTCAAGCAAGAATCCTAGGGGCTCTACCAACGTGTAATAGCGACTTGTCAGGTCACCTGAAGCAGTACACGATGATAAAGGTAAACCAGATAGCATACTATCATCTCGAGTAAGACTGTCCTACCGGGATAGGTCCTCCATCAATCATTGCAATCACGTACCTGTGACCTAATAATTGACTCTGAGGGCACTATCTCCAACAATCTCCCACTTGCACTCAAGGCTAATTATTGCGATGTCGCATACTCACAGCCCGTGTGATACCGAACACCCAACTCCTCTACTAGTCAGTCTCACAAAGCTCGTTTGCGAAACTATTGCGTTCGAGGAATAGCCTCAGTGAGTGGATCCGCCTTGATGTTTCTTTCTATGTCTCTCTAAATCTCATGTTCGCGGAGAAAACCATCTCCCGAAATGAGCAATACCTGTCTTAGAATGTGTCTGGATGTCTAATGGGACATAGCTCATAAATGAACTCCAAATCCAAACTTCTTAGACTGTATCGTCAACTGAACTTAATCAGTATCCTGCGCCATGCCTCCCTCAGTATTGCCTTGGACCACCTGTCCAAAATACTGCCCCTCATCAGAAGGAAAAACTATAACTCTGACAACCTCCTTGTTGTCCAGGTCACCTTGGAAGCCTGGAATGATAACTGTCTCCCGAATGAGGCTGTCGTTATCATATCCCTAGAACATCCACTTATGTTCTAAAACTGCTTCCGACTGTTTCTCCAGGATTGGATCAATGTCAACTTATTGCATCTAGTGCAAGAACAACATCTGGTGTGGTACTTGACATCTCACGATTGACTCAATTGCCTGAGCAAGTGATCTGTCAATCATGCGCATCCCTCTCCGCTTTAGTCTATAAGACACCTTTAGAGAGGGTGACTCCATCTTCTGCAGGTACACTACCGTGCATGGAGTCGTCCATTCCAAATACCCTTAGAATGCTGTCTAAATACCCAGATTGGGAAACCACCCAAATCTAGATCTAAAGCCATAGATCTAGTAACCAGTATGTCTGATATAAAATCCATTTCCTTTGTGGAGAAACGACTGTGTGACGACCAAAGTATAACCGACTGTAGTATAGGAGTTTCTTTTCCTACTCTGTGTATGTCTTCCAAATACCAGGATATCACATCCTACTACCTTCTCAACAGATCCATCCCCTATTCTGATGAAGTCAAACCCATGACTGTCACGTCAGAAATAGATGATCTATCTCCGCTATATCTGCTTTAGTCTATAAATAGACATAAGCTACCTGTCCACCAATACTTCCGCTGCTCCCACTGACTACGACAACCCTCTGGCAGAGTCATATACACGTACACTTCTGAAGCGAGTTCAGAACGACGCTATACTCATCCTCCTGCCGGGTCTCATAGTCTGGAACAACAGCAATGGCAAGTGTGGGTAAACAAGAACCTCCCTGTCACCGTCCTTGAGCCTACCGGAGTACCTCTCGGGTGCCTGAAGTTACCCACCTTATCTGCGGAGTGGCCAATGGAATGTCAAACCAGATTGAATCTTTAGGTTCCTATCAAATCTTCAGTAATCGTTTGTGGTTCTGGAATCACTTCCAGTTCTACCATACTCCCACTACTGTTTTTCTGAAAAAATCCATTTTTAATAAAACTGTGGCGAGTCTAGAACAATATTGCTATTGTTCATCCAGATGGTAGAAAGTCAACCCTCGTCATAGCCTGGGTCAACCCACAAACAGCCATTACAGAAACGTGCCTTGAGTTATCCAGAGTCTGGTTTTAATCATAAACCGGACAACTCCCCGTACCTTAACATCGTTAAGATATGAACTGTTCTATATCCAATATAGAACCAGAGGCACTGATTTAATTGAACCAGATTCAAATCATGCAGCTGTCTCCAGTGCATGTCAACTAAATGGAAAGAGGCCGATCAGCGTTACTCAACTTAGGAATGCTTCCAATTATGAGTAACCTGAAAGAGAAGCAATTTCTCTTAATCATTACTATCAACTGAATACCATATACAAGAATCTACATCTTCGATCACTTTGAAGAATCCCGATACTTGCTATACCTGGTTCTCTACTCTATTCAAATACCTATAACTTCTCAAAATTCGGACCCTGTGTTTCCACGAAACACCTGTCTTAAAATTAGAGAAGTCATAAGTAAACCAAATATAGTACGAGGACCATCCCCTCTGTTCTGATGGACCCTGGACAACATACAATACTCTGTATAAGTCCCTTGAGTCTGATAACTCATTCACTGTGTGTCGTAGGTTGAAAACTGTACTTATGGTTAAGAAGAATTACACCGCTGTTTAATGCTCCTTACCTAACCATCCACTGATATAGGTAAATGTCATAGACATAATTTCAAAAGGTATATCTCACTCTATGAAAATAGACGTACAGATATATCAATTTGAAATTGGTGCATAACAGAGGATATTCAAAACCAAATATTTTCCGTCCGGCAAACAACCCAGGTGACTTCCTCAAATATCACCGATTACAACGAATCCCGATATAATGAGGATGATCACCTAATTCCCAATAACTTACTCCCACTCATCATCTGTAAAACCATACAGATGTGAGAATCAAACCTGGTAAATACATACCCTGGAGTAAGTATTTAATCGGGAAATCAGTTTTCTTTTAACTTTACACAGTGAAACTGAAACATTGAAATGTCTCGATGGGGTATCCTGGTATTCCTAGTAATGCCTCTTCCAGATTCACAACTGTAACCGTATAGTTCTTTGCCACCTCTCCAAATCCCTTCATATGTCTTTAGTCATTACCTTCTGCACGCCCCTTTAGGCTAATTGGTTTTCTTCCTTCCCTACCGTTCGGCACCAGCCTATGGTTTGGAAGAAGACTATCCAATAAGCATAATGGGTGTACTGTCCTAATCCTAGGAACACTCGCAATGCGAGAGAAGGTGAAGATAAAAGACACCTGAATAAACCTTATTCCTATTTCTCCTGAACCAGAATCCATCCCCGAACTGGAACAAGTTCCTTTCGAGTTCGTATATAACCATACGATGGAGTATCCAATAAACTGTGGATCTTCGTAGTGATACGGAGTGTCCTGGAGAAATACAAAGGTGATTTTAGGATTGGCGAAGGAATACTTGGTTTGGTCGTGAATATCTGTTGCAATTTACTTTGCCCTCTTACTCATCCCTTGCTTTGTCTTAACCTAATACCTTCTGCACACCATCGTTATGCTAATTGGTTTTCTTCATTCCCTACCGGTCGGCACCTGCCTATGGTTTGGAAGAAGACTATCCAATTTGCGTAATAGGTGTACTATCTCCTAAACCAAGGAGTACTCGCAACTTTAGAGAAGGTAAAAAGGAAAAGACAACTGAATAATCTTATCCGTTTTCTCCAGAACCTGAAACCATCCTCGAATAAATTCTTTCGAGTTCATATCTAACCATACGATGGTTTTGTCCAATGGAAGTGGACGTTCGTAGTAATACGGGGTGTCCTGGAGAAAAGGGTAAAAGTAGGAGTGGCAATAAGGTTTGCAACTCTGACAATCCAAAAGCCAGTGTTTAAGAAGGTTCGGTCAACTTGGTCACTGAGTCATAGTCTAGGGTCGGGTCAATGGTCGCTGCCAAAGAGAGGGAGAAAAGAAACACTCAGCGTGCACTCTAACCTAGATCAGAATGGTTACCAATTTATCTAATCTGGAAACCTCCCACTGTACCTCAAATTCTCCTCCAAACCTGAAAGAAGAATTAGTCGGGATCACCCGAGGAGTATACCAACTCATCAGTGGGAATCGGGATCCAACTATCATCGCACGATAACGTGACGGAATCCGCTCACGTCATCACACTCCAGAAGGTATGCGCATATCTGGCAAGTTTCAGTTCTTTTGAAACTCCCGATGTGATTTCTGCCCCATGCTCTTATGACCTTGACTTTGGCCAACAAATCATAAGTCACATGTCAAGTTCCACCCGTCATTCTCCAGGTTGATTCGAATCCACCCGCACAAGCCCTTGACTTTGGCCAACAAGGCTATACGACTGTTCCAAACCAACGCATCTATCTATGCTGCATATGAATAACCAACAGCTACCAAACACTGTGCCTTGACTTTGGCCAACAAACACAGCTTGAATACTATTGACTACCCATATGAAACGACGGAGGGCTACGAATGGTTTCTGGCGAAAACCTTTAACGTAATGAACTTGATATCATTGAAGGAACGGATAGCTTTTAAAAATACAGTGACGAAAACCATTGCTAAAGAGGTCACTCCCGGTGAAGGGATCTCGGCTCTTTCCCCGTAGAATGAGGTGCAGGATATTCCAACTGAATACCACGGTGCAAAGCAAAAGTAATCGGCTATAGTGAAGTTAATGCCCTGACGCAAACTTTTGTCCAAGGGGTCACTCCGGGTGAAGGGATCTCGGCCCTTGCCTCGTCGACTGAGGAGCAGGATATTCCAACTGAATATCACGATGCAAAACAAAAGTGAACGTCTTTGCAATAACAGCTTTTTGAAAAGTGTTCCAACAACATCAGATTAGGTTTGTTTTTAACTTGCATTGATCCGAATCAACGCAGTCCCATTGATTGATCACACCACAAAGAACGAAAATATACTGATGTACGTATATGCCATCCGCATTCGCCACTGGGTCCCGTCATTACCCGTTAGGTTAGCTAACTAACGACAGAGCGGGGACTGGACTAGCGCGGATGCAAAACATATACAACATCTACTAATATATATACCAATATATTATATTCGCTCAAGGCGTGATAAAAAACAACATCACAGAAATGTACAGCATCACAGAAACAATACAGATATCTGGGATCCCCGGGTTTCACAGAGCCGCTGAAACCCGACGTTCCCCTGGTCGTGTGGATAGCCTGTGCAATGAGAACCTAGACCCCTACGGGCGCGGAAAGTCACCCGCCAAAACCTGAAGCGAGGCAGCCCCCTTCAGCTCTGTGAATGGACCACCCAGCACTTCACGGAATCCGGTAACTTGGGCACCCCTCCTGGGTCAACCTGTACCCCCTACGAGTGCGGCGAATATCCCGTCAATCCTAGAGTGAAGCCCCCTCCGTCTCAATGCCATGAGATGCGGGCTTGTTGCCCTCTAGAATCCGGCTATCCGTGCACCCCTCCGCGGGGTAATCCTAGTACAGAAAGTAAAATATACATACAACGGGTACATCGACCGCAACCTGGCCGTGCCCCAAAATAATAATACAAACAGGCAGTGACGGCAGTCCACATGTCGGACGCTCGCCCCGCAATATCAAATGTACATAATACAACCACAACTGTACTAGCATTGCATCCAGGCTATCCCCCACGACCGATCCGCAACATCACAGCAAAAACAGAACATCAACGTGAAAGTCACGTTCGCAAATCCGTCTAACCGGGCTATAGCAGTTAGACCGGATTTACCGATCGAGTGACATTCACGGTCGCAGATATAATGTAAATACTGTGAAATAATGTGTTTAAAATATCCGATCGATCAAAAATTAACAAGTGGGCCCCCAAGCAATACTGTAGCACTCACAGAAATTCTGGGCCCAATTTTAATATTCCAAAACCCCAATTTTAACCCCAGAAAGATACTGTAGAAATTTGGTGCAGGGAACCCAACAGTGTGCGGCGGAACCGCGGCCCAAAGGGGTGTTTGGCCGCGGTTCCGCGCTCCTACTGTGGAGTTGTTGCATCGAATTTTTACAGAACTCTTATAATCTCCAGTACATCACTTTTCTGTAACCTGAAAAAATTTTCGACACCAAAAAATTTCAACAGAAAACTGATGTGAACAAAAATGTAGATTTTGGAATTTTGGTCGATCGGAAATGCAAAACACATTAAACCAAGCTAGACTAAGTTAATGGAGAGGCTCTGATACCACTGTAAGTGCACGGCGGTGCCCCGGCCGTCAATCCGACGGCCAAATGCGGAAGCGGTGATAAACTTTAATTTTTCTTGAACTGGCAAACCGCCGCGCACTAATACCCGGATCGAACCATTAATTAGTCCTAGCTAACTACAAGAAAGGGAATAGAGATATACCGACGATCCAAGTCCTCCGGTCTTCTCGTCATCGTCCCGATCTCCTGCGGAATGTCCCGTCTCCTCCTCGTCGCCGGAAGTGCACCACATCGCCTACTTCTTTTACGGGCTCCCACCTCAATGCCGAG
The DNA here is from genome assembly GCA_030015575.1 of Agapanthus africanus. Taxonomy (NCBI): domain Eukaryota; kingdom Viridiplantae; phylum Streptophyta; class Magnoliopsida; order Asparagales; family Amaryllidaceae; genus Agapanthus; species Agapanthus africanus. The sequence goes on from CM057344.1 coordinate 682,365,106, forward strand.
GCAACTCGGGCACGAAGCTGGCTAGTCGACGTGCCTAAGATTCGCTGTAGAATGTGTAGTGAAGAAGTCTCATTTGGGGTTGTAGGAATTGCCTTTTTGGTGGAGGGAAGATACAAGAACTATGTGGAGGAACTTTGGGGATTTTGGAACATGAAATGAACCAAAAACCCCACTCCAAAAAGGTTAGACAGCCCCCCTAATGCTTGGGCCGGCCATGACTTCAAGAAGGGAGGAATGAGAGAGGAGATCAATGTATCAAAAGATTACCCATCACATAATGCAAGAGAGAGAGGGAAAAAAGACTATCATGCATAAGCATGATGACAAGCAAAAACCAACACTCCACCTCAACCATCATGATATCCAAAGTCAAGCATCATCAACACAAAGTCAAGGTATGGTCCACCCATCATGAACCATCATGAAGTCAAGAAGTCAAGGTCAATGAAAAGCTATCATGACACAAGAATATGCAAAGAACCCCTCCACAAATACTTATTTGCAACAATGCAAATAAGCCCTCCTCCACCAATCTTCGGCCAATGAACGATACAAAGGAAATCGGCCGAAACGAAAAGCAAACTGGCAACTCCAGAAAACTGGTCCCGTAATAAATTACAGGAAAACCCCGATACTGTGCATACACGCCCGCATTTGTATTCCGACCGAAATACAAATGCAATGAGACAAAATCTACACTGTACTATACTAGGATCCGGCTTAAACTAAAGCCGGCCAGTAAGATCCGTTCGATCCTGATCCGTGCAATACCGCACGTATCTGATCGAACCCTGCCATATAACCATACGGCCTATAGTACAGACTGTCCGATCCTGATCCGTGCAATACCGCACGTATCTGATCGGACCTTGCCATATCTCCATACGGCCTCTACAACCTTTCGCCCGAAAGCTGAGTAACTGAATGTGGGGGACTCTAAAGACTCGTCAACACCTTGGTTGTGGATTTAACCACTAGCACGTTAGAGGTATAAGCCAATACATAACGGGCTACCAGGTATTGACCAAAAGGGATGTCTGTGAGCGAACTCAGCCTGACAACCCTACTGAGCCTGTCAGTGACAATATCCGTACAGTCCGGTCCGTTCGTCTATGAGCATCGCATGGCGGACCTAGGGGGTTGGTAAAAGTCAGACCCCCAAAAGCGGTACAAGTCGTGTCGGAGTGTAGCCCAGAACACCCTGAGATACTACTGGAATACCTACCAGTAAATCTCCTTGCCTCGGCCGAGGGCTTCGTGTAATGGCTCTCCAAGACACAGCACGACCTCACCCCCAATACCGGGAGATACGAACCCCTGAAGATACGCTCACTGCCTCCATGTGGCTCGGGACTGTACCCAACTAAAACCTGTTTGCATGACTCCTTTGAGCCGTGGTAGGGTAGTAATCAAAGTACAGTGGGAACTCACACAAGACAAATGACGATCCCCAGGTCGATGAACTAACCTGTACACATGCCACCAGGGAACTGCCATCTGACGTCTGGTATATGACCAACTAGCATGTTCCCGGCGAGTCCTGTCCGGTGTACTCATAACCCAATGAGCACCTGTATACATCTTAGGTGATCCAACTGACACCAGTGACTTGTGAGACCGGCCACCGCCCCTCGTCGGGGTCTCGACTGTATACACTAGTCTACTCTGGAGTATCGATGCCCTGTCTCAAAACTCACACGACTAGGGACCATTTAAGGATATGCTTATAGACTGCCAGCTCCCACGTATATGATCGCCCTCATACTGCTGGTGGTCAAGCAAGAATCCTAGGGGCTCTACCAACGTGTAATAGCGACTTGTCAGGTCACCTGAAGCAGTACACGATGATAAAGGTAAACCAGATAGCATACTATCATCTCGAGTAAGACTGTCCTACCGGGATAGGTCCTCCATCAATCATTGCAATCACGTACCTGTGACCTAATAATTGACTCTGAGGGCACTATCTCCAACAACATCGACCTCTGCGTCAAACGACAGACACTCCGCCTCGGGGAAACTTCGACCAGCGATGCTCCGTACTGGGGAAACGTCCAACAGTGACACTCCGTAACGGGGAAACGTCAAGCAGACACTCTATGCAGGGGAAACGTCAACCAGCGACGCTCCGTAATGGGGAAACGTCAAGCCGACACTCCTTCTTGGGGATACGTCAACCAACGACACTCCGTCTCGGGGAAACGTCCAACACCAACACTCCGTACCGGGGAAACGTCACAAACAGACACTCCGTCTCGGGTAAACGTCCAACACATAAACTCCGTGCCGGGGACACGTCAACTAGTGACACTCCGCACCGGGGAAACGTCCAACACAGACACTCCATCTCAGGAAAACGTCCAACACAGACACTCCGTACCGGGAAAACGTCCAACAACAGACACTCCGTAACGGGGAAACGTCAAGCAGACACTCCGCCTCGGGGACACGTCGACCAGCGACACTCCGTCTCGGGGAAACGTCTAACACATACACTCCGTACCGGGGAAACGTCCAACAACGACACTCCGTAACGGGGAAACGTCAAGCAGACACTCCGTCTCGGGGATACGTCAACCACAGACACTCCGCATCGGGGAAACGTCCAACAACGACACTCCGTAACGGGGAAACGTTAAGCAGACACTCCGTCTCGAGGACACGTCAACCAGCCGATACTCCGCCTTGGGGAAACGTCAAGCAGACACTCCGTGCCGGGGGCACGTCGACTACAGACACTCCGCCTCGGGGAAACGTCGACCAGCGACACTCCGTGCCGGGGGCACGTCAACTAAATCATTCCAGGCCAGGGAAACGTCTACCACGGACACTCCGTCTCGGAGACGCTTTAAGCGTCGACCGTCCATGTCGTAAAAAGAGCAGTGCATCCCAAAAAGTGGGAACCAAGGCATGCCGCCTCCACATGAAAGTAGATCCATCAATTTCATGCACATGACTCAAATGTGCGGTGTGCATTTATTGATGGGGGGCACTTTGTTGGGGTCAAAATTTGCACCCAGGTTGACCGAGTCAAAGTCAAGGTCAACCCCAAACCAGGTGGGCCCAAGCCCAGGTCAAACGGGCCCATGCCCAAGTCGAGCCCGCGGCTAGCCTCCTCCATGCCAAAATATAGATCATGTAATAAATAATTTTTATGTAATTTTTTATGCATGAATGTACGTAAAATGGGCATAAAGCCAAATTTTTGTAAAGCCCATGGCTTGTGTGCAAAAAGAAATGGCACATGAGCCATGAGATGGCCAAAATGCCATTTTTGTAAAGCCCAAGGGGCTACATATAAAGTGTATAGCCTATAAAGGCAAGGATAATGAAAATATCCCAACAACTTTTTCTCTCTCCAGAAAGCAAATCTAGATCTGAGATCTTTCTCCTTCCTCAAGGTTCTTAAACCTTCTTCTTTCTTTTGAATTAAATCAAGAATTTTACTCTTCCTTTTATAAAACTAAATAGTTTTCCACCACAAAACCCACAAAGGGGAACTCAGATATTCCATCAGATCTCAAAAAGAAGAGATTTTTAAAATCTCAAATCTCTTGACCTTCAAGATCCTGCCAACAGAGGAGGAAGAAGGAGACCCATCTCCAGAAACCCCACTTTGGGGAAGAACTAGGGCTCAAGGGGAGAAGCCCTTCATCAACTTCAAAACATCCTTGGAGTTTAACTCCTCATACACACACACACACACACACACACACACACAAAAAAAAAAAAAAAAATAATAAGTGCTCCTTTCTGGGAGTACAACTCCAATTGCAGGGACCAAGTCCCTTTTAGCGCCCGAGGCCCACGTGCTGACACGTGGAGCGTTAGCGCTCTTGCACTCAGAGCGCTAGCGCCCGAGCGCCCACGTGCTGACACGTAGAACGTTAGCGCTCTTGCGCTCAGAGCGCTAGCGCCCGAGCGTCCACGTGCTGACACGTGGGGCGCTAGCGCTCAAAGCGCTAGCGTTCTTGTGCTCAGAGCGCTAGCGCCCGAGCGCCCACGTGCTGACACGTGGAGCTCTAGCGCTCAAAGCGCTAGCGCCCTTGCGCTCAGAGCGCTAGCGCCCAAAGCGTTAGCGCCTGAGCACCCACGTGCTGACACATGGGGCGTTAGCGCTCAAAGCGCTAGCGCTCTTGCACTCGGAAGGCTAGCGCCCGAGCACCCACGTGCCTGGTACGTGGGGCGCTAACGCTTAAAGTGCTAGCGCTCTTGCGCTCAAAGCGCTAGCACCCAAAGCGCCGGCGCTTTTCCCCACGCATCCTCTGGATGCCCTTTCCCTTTCTTTTTTTATATATATGTATACACACACACACACATACTCTACAACACTGTCCATCCCTAAAAAAATTTTGGGAGCGGGACCCCCGTAAAAACTCTGCGTAGCTCCCGATATATCCAAACCCCCTTTCAAAACACAACACACGCACGCTGCACATTGAGTTCGCATGACCAGTTTAACCCGTCAATCAGAGATTCCCTCGCTCCAGAGGCGAGGGGTAATTAACGGTAGCTTAGTCCGCGGCTGCCGGAGATTCGGATCCCCACAATCAATAAACCCCGGCCTACCCTAGAAAGGGGGAATCTGTAGTACGCCTGACAAGCGCGCACGTATTCCCATCTTAATGGGGTGACGAAAAACACCCTACACTCTCTACACATCCTAGGTTACTTAGTTTAGCATACCAAGTGACCTAGTTGTCTCAAGTTAGAGGTTAAGCTCAAAGTCGGATCTCTCGGGTGGATCTTCTACGATTTGGAGAAGACGACGAGGAGGTGCAATCCGTTCTCACTTCGAGGAGCTCACGACTTGGAGAAGGACAGCGAGGAGGTGAAGGACAGCGAGATTGAGGTATAACACTCACACATAGTAATTAAACCTCTTTGCTAGATTGTTAGTTAGGGTTTAGTATTGATCCTGGAGTTTAGTCGATGTTACAAAGATTATATAAATCGTTTTTTGCAAACTCCGCCTCCCCGCGAACATGTGGGGTGCGTGGCATCGACTTATAGACTCCACATGGACCGAAGGGTCTTTCTGCCTATCGGCCTCATCAAGAGGGTTTTCATCGTCATGCAGAGGCGGCTGATCTTGAGAAGTGACAACCACATTCAAGCCAGATTGGGTTTGGGATGTGGCGGCCCCATCCTTGATTTTGCTACGCAGGTTGTCGCTGGGACGCATGCTCGCCATGTAGACCGTGTGGATAACATATCCAGCCATCTTTTCATCATTGGAAGCTGATTTCGCGGACCGCTGTCGTGACCCTTTTGTTTCGGGAATAGACAATCGATTGAAGACGGCTGGCCTGACCGGGTTCTTGAGTGGTGCTGATGCTTCTTTTCTGGTTTTGCCCCGCTGCTTTCGCACGGCACAGTGCGCCTGATAGACTCTTGAAGAGATGGTGTCCTGCTTTCTATGTTGGGGCTGGGATATGTCTCTTTGTAGTATCATTCGTATTGCTGTCTTCTTGATTCTGGCGGTCATGGCGTTTTCCTGAACCCATTTCAGAGGTTCAAAGGAATTGGTGACTTTTACGGCCGACTCAGCTGTCGTCGCAGAGTAACACTGTTCTTGGAACCACACAAAATTCCATTTGGCCGGAGTCCTGGCTCTCTTATTGGCTCTATATCTGAGCCGTTTCTGTCTCAACTTTTCTATTTTGAGCACTTTGCAGGCTTCGGCCCTTCGGGAAGCCGCCGTAAGGCGAATGATGGAGAGCTTTGGAGATGCGTCTGATTGTGCACTAGTCAGAGGCGTCGCCTGAGTTTGTCCGCGACGTTTGATGATGTCCTTTGTTCCGGCAGTCTTCCCCCAGCTGGAGCACCAGAGAGTCATTCGAACACTGCCTTACATTTGGGTTGTGGTGCTTTAGCGATCACAACGTTTGGTCTCTTGCCCTTTCAGACTGGCTTGGCCACCTGGTTTGCCGGGACTTTCGCTAGATGAGTGCTTCCGGCAGGGTAGATGATGACGAAACTAAATTGGCGGGGTGGTTCCTCCCACTGCCGACTGAGTCTTGCAGGGAGAATCACGCGGACATTGATCTTGACCACATAAGGGATCGGAGTCGCCTCTAAGATCGAACTAGTTCTTGGAGACATTCTCGCCGAGTTTGCAAATTGCGGTGTAAAAGCTGTTATCTTGCATAAAGAAGCATGATTTCAGTATAGGCAATTTATATATATATATATATATATATATGTTGATTGAGTTTGCATGAACGTTTAACCCGAAATATGGGAGGAGAGAAAGGGCCCTACCGGGCGTACCAGAATGTAGAGTGTTTTTCGCCACTCTATTGAGATAGGAATACGCGTGCATGTCAGGCGTATACAGATTCCTCTTGCCTAGTGTATACTGGAGCTTATTGATTGTGGGGATCCGAATCTCCGGTAGCCGCGGACTAAGTTGTTGTTAATTACCCCTCGCCTTTGGAGTTTGCTTCGGGCACTTGAGCTTTATTGGGCATCCTTTTTTGTGAAAAGCCGCTTTGGTTTTGGGAAGAACCGCTGTATCAGGATCCGTCTTAGGATGAGTCCCCTTGTATTTGAAAAAGGATTTGTCAGAATTTGGCTGACGTCTAGGGGAAGAGCCATGATTGACGACAGAGACCTTCACTTGCTTCCGCCCTTTATATATAGATAAGGAAAGTTGCTTTGGGGAGCGAACTGGTTTCTGCTCTCGTGTGATCTCCATGGGTTGCGGAGATTTCTTCAATATTGCGGTAGGAGAATTTTGTCTGACCCTTCGCAACAATTTGAAGCTGTTCCCGATTGGAACAACATTCACTACTGAGGTTGAAACATGACCATACGGAGAACTGCCCCCAGCTCATTTTGTATGATACCGATATCGACGTCGACCATTTCTTACGGCCGGGATTTGATTAGCCACAGGATTTTGCCGAGCCTGCCCCCTATTTCCTTTAGGAGCTTGAATATTCTGCCCCATGCGTCGACCTTGGTCCTTGGCAGGTGCCAGTTGTTTGAGGACTGACTCCGTCGGCAAAGTTGCAGCTTGGGGAACCAGCCTGTGGAAGACAGACTTCCTCTGGGCTTTCTCCATCGGCGTTGAGGCACCGAGGGTGGGAGGTGGGAGTATCGACCCAAAGAGAAGCCCGTTGATTTCTTGAAGAGACGGATTGCAGAGATTTGAGGCTGCAAGTGCCTGATTTGTCTGTCAAAAACTATTATCGCAATCAAGAACGGCGTCGCTATGCAGCTAGCCGGTGAGTACGGGTCGGTCCACAAGGATGTTGTGAATCTCCGATTCGCTCAAACGAGTTAATACCGAAGGGTGTTCGGATTGGTTATTAAATCTAAAAACCTAAATTATTCTATCTACGATTATCTAGATCTATTCTTGCTAGGGTTAGGTTTAGGGATGGTTTGGAAATGCAGGTAAATCTCAACGCTTTCATACCCGAATGAAGATCTATGAGGAGTTATGGTAATTATCAATAAAGGGGATTAGATCCATTCGGGAAGGTGTTCCTTCCTCTAGGTTCTTGTCCTTCCTTTAGAGATCCTTACCCTAACCTCCATGGAAAACGCGCGCACCCGGGCCTTTACACTACGGTGTCACCGCTACCTCGAGGGGTAGGATGCCGTAGGGTGCGGTGTGTGCGTGTATGCATGGAGTCCTATTCAAAATGTATTATGGGTAAGAAAGGGATGAGAGATCTTATCTCTCAAAATCCTTCCCCAAAGCTAACTCTAAACAAGTTCCTAGGGCATGAAATTAAATCTACCTAGGGCAAAGAATTGAAATCTAAACTAGAGCGAGGAATTAAATCTACTTACAGATGCATCTCTCCAATCATCAACGCAGGGTTGTCAGATCTGAATTTCTGAATCGAAAAGAAGCACCGATGCTCTCCATAAAGAGATCTGGAATTTATTATTAAAAGGAGGCATAAGAAATTACAATCTTTAGAGTTCCTATTTATAGAGGATAGGAAACCCTAGGTTACATCTGATTCGCATGTCTGAAATTACAAAAATAGCCCTAAGAAAAGACCTAGTCAACAATACGCGCACAGCCAAAATTTTCATTGCCGACACAGACTCTACATAGCCGCGGTTCCGCGGCCAGAGGCATGCTTTGGCCGCGGTTCCGCGGCCAAAGAGTGGTCTTGCTGCGTACATTTTTCTGTACTTCTCCATGTTGGCTTTGTCTTCTTTTTTCTATGGTTCTTTTCTTATTTTGGCTTCTAGGCTTCTTCCAGATCTTCACAGTGTGTAGTGCAGTGGACTTTTAACCGTTTGCCTTGTTATTTTGGACCTTGCCTTGCCTTGTTGATTGTGAACTGTTCTTTGATGTAGGCTTGATCAAGAGTCCTCTTTTTGTTGGTCAAAGTCCACTTTTGCATCATCTTTTTATCGTTTTCACTGTTTTAGATCCACGAACCTGTAACCTGTAACATGTAGCAGACATGCGTCAAAAGCACCTGTTTATTTATAAAAAGAATAAGAATGGGGAATATAATAATGCAATATTATGGTATGAACAAATACCCCCAAACTTATGTTTTGCTCGTCCTCGAGCAAACTTATTTTTTATTCACTAAACTCCTAACCGCAATTTCGCAGGGAAACGCGATTGCACTGAGCACGTGCAACAAGCCGTTAAACCTCTAGGTGTCCCTAGTAGGAGGAGTGTTGTCTCCTGAGGGTTTTCAGCGGATTACACCCACAAAATCCTATCAATTTGGCTTTTCGACTTTTGTTCTCCAAAAGAGTTTCTAACAAGGAATTCTATCATCTTCTACTCGTAAATTATCCACCCATATTCTTCACACTTCCTCATCATTTAACTTAAGATTATATATGTTCTATAGACTTACTTAGCTTTCGGCATTTCTTAAGTTTTCCTTCTAGGGTTCCATCTCCACTTAGGAATTTTTATCAACTCTTACTAAAGATACAAGTTCTATTCTTCACTCCTATCTCTTATCTAAACTCCAATCACATACCCCTACGTGTGTGTATATGTCACCCCTACACTTGGAAATTCAAATCAAGCAATCATACCCTTGTCCGTTGTCCAAAGTACTTATTAGTTGGTGAATTTTTAATTGAATTTTGTTTACACATCCTTCATGCGACCGTTAATACTTCTTGAGGTACCAACGACCAATTACAAGATGCGTTTGCACTTTAAAGCGTACTTCCTAGTCTTGCAACACCCAAGGCTTTTAGCAGTGACTCCCAAACCAGTTGGTCTAAGACACTAGGTGATGAAGCACCCTTGCTAAATATTTTTCTATTTTTTAGCCTTAAGTAATCGCAAAAACCAGTGTTCATTTTTTTCTTTATTCACACTTGTTTTTTTTTCATTTTCTTCGTACTAAGGACTTTAGACAAGAGCATTTCAAGGTCTCTTCTACTATTCCAAGCTTCATGGTGCATGATTGTGCAAATTGTAGGGTATATTGTTCGATAGAAGTGAGTGGAGACAGAGGATTCATGTGCTGGACCCGGCGTGATTCTCATGTTGGTTCCTGTAGCCTACCCCATATGCTTGGGATAAAAGGCTCAGTTGTTGTTGTTGTTGTTGTAGACTTAAGCTAGGAATTATTTTTTAAACTTATACTCTAATAAGAACATCAATACTTCTCCTTTGTTTCGACTTAGCCCAAGAAGTGAACCCAAAATTTGCCTATTTCTAAATAAACTACAAAGGCATACACTTTTTACCGTTAAACTTTAAGGAAGGTTATTTTTAGGGTTTTTAATTTACTAAGTCTAAGATTTAGTTGTTCCTAGCTAGTTAACCTATCTGTTAAACTCAAGTCTAATATAGCCAAAATTGAATACATTGATTTTTATAATTTTTGAAATTTTCAAATTTTTATGGGTTTTCAAATAAGTATGCAAATGCAAAAATATGTACATATGAATGCGAAGGAAGAAGACGTACCGAGCATACCCCCAAACTTAAACTTGACAGTGTCCTCACTGTCATGCTACACCAAGAGGGTCAAAATTGTCGGCACTCCCCTGTTTATTTATTTATAATTTTTTATATTTTTAATGTTTTGAAATTTTTTTTTCTTATTTTTTTATTGAAAAAGAAAACAAAAAATATATATATACATATATACACAAGGTTCCCCCCAAACTTAAGCTTGGCCTTACACAAGCCAAAGGTTAGCACCAATCATTCAAAAATCTTATCGTGGTAAAGGTATAGTCGGTGCAAGAATGGGGTGTAGAAGAAAGAAATGAGAAACACGCGAGACCGTGTGGAAAGAAGAATGGTAGAATACGGTCTCGGTGGAGAAGCAGAGTGGCGGAAAGGAGAAAGAAGGGTCGCACGATCTTGAGGGTGTAAATCGAGTGAATAAATTAGCGCAATTTATGATGACCGATGTGTTGAAAGCGATTGTGCTAACCTATCAACCCGTCGAGAAATGGGATCAAATCCCTTAAGATTCGCAAGAAAACATGGGTACGCCGAACTTGGTATTGGAGATGAAAGCGTAACGGTCTCTTGTACGGTCGGAACAATGGGAAAAACGAAAGGAAGTGAACTAGGGATAGTATCATTCTCACCGTAGTAAACTGTCTCGAACTTGAAAGATTTCATTAATGGTTCGAAACTACTGTAAGCACCCGAGTCTGATGGTTCATCTAACTCATCTTAAAATGTAAAGGACTCAAACTCGGGCGGTGAGTCATCAACATCGTCCGAAAAAGTGAAACACTCGTAGGTGTTATCGTCTGTGAGAACTGTGTCAGATTCAAAGGAAAAGGTTTCAAGCTCACAGTCGTCAAGCGTGATATTAGGCGTGGTCGGAACGATGGAAAGGAGGGAGGGTGATATAGGTAAAAGTTCAAGAGGATGAATTGGAAAATCAGACATATCAAACAAAAATAGTTCAACCTCAATATGATCCTCAAAACTCTCCTCAATACTATCTTTATAATTCTCCTCAAGATTCAACTCATCCATGCCATTATCATCAAAGTCAAGACGCATATGAGATTCGGGAGAAACATTTAATAACTCGGGATGATGATTTGAACATAAAATCTCAATTAAATCAACAGGTTCATCATCCGAAATATTCCCGGCGTCTATATCCTCAATCAAGTGAAAATCAATTTTCTTAGACACCTCATCAAAAGCATGGATATCTATCGATTTAGGTTCTAGATGGGAGGTGTAAAGATCGAAAGGATTAGGTGCGGTTTCACTCGAAAGGGGTTCTTCACAAGTTGGCAAATCAAACACTACAAAGTCGCACAACTCATCATTTTGGACACATGTTTGAAAATTGGAGTTGTCGGATTCAATTGGGTATGGGTAGCTTTGATTTGGAAATCCTCTCTCATTCTCACTCTGTCCAACCGCCTCCTTATACATTGAAAATTTTTGAGCTAGCGGGAAACTAACTACCGGTTCACTAGGTTGCATAAGGGCAGCCAAGGACGCTTCCACATTCCTAGTCATTTTATTTGTTGCTGCAATATAAGCCTCCAACGACTCTTCCAAACTAGACTTGGGTGGTGAGGGGGTTTCGGTAAAAGATTCGAAATCGTGTGGATATGCAAAACTCCCAACAGGCTGTGTAGAAACAGTGTCTAGTGAAGGTGGGAAGGTCGGGTAGGACTGGTAGGAAGTGGGTGGTTGGGCAGGGGTAGGGTCAATATGTGGATAAAAAGGTCAATAATCGTGCGGACCCCGAGAACTAGATGAGTGGAGAGGGGTGAAAGATCGGCTGCGAGATTGAGCAATATGCTCAGCAATGGACATCGGTTTAGGAGTGACAGCAGGACTTGAAAAAGTGGTATCAACATATGGAGGTGGTAAAGGTTGACTTGGTTGACACAAAGTGGGTTGAAAAGTCAAACTGTTTCTCTTAGACGCCTCTATTTGATCTTTCAAAGATTTTTTAGGCAAGGAAGGATCGTCTTTAAATTGACCGAACAAATTGACGTACGACGCAAAATTAGGTTCGGGATACCAAAGTTCGGCTAATGATTTATTATGTGGGGTACCCATGTTAGAAGAAGATAAGGTGAAAGAAAGAAAGTTGGGTGGTGGTGCAAGGATTTATTTGCGGCAAATGTTTGCAAGTTTTCTAATAAAAATTTTCCTTTTTCATTTTATCTATATTTGGAAAAATTTTGTTGCAAAAAGATATTCGAGAAAAAATATGCAACAGAAAATTTACTTGCAATCTATTTCTAATTTAAACAAATCGCAAAAATCCTGCACAAGATTGTTATATGGAAGGGAAGATTTTTTTAAGCTCAAGAAATCCTGCAGAAGATTTGACAAAAGATATATTGGGATTTGCAGAGGGAAGAAATAGGAAACAAACCATGCAAAAATTTCGCGATGATGATGCAAGAGGGCCGCGGAAAGGCGGCAGGAGCGCGCTTAAGCCGCGGTTTAGCGGTGGGACGGAGGCTTCAGGGCTCCAAAAAATTTCTGTTGTTCTGTACTTATAATCCCTCTCTGTTTTGATGTATCCTTTTCTGTTTCGAACTCTGAATTTTTCCAGATCCGATTTTGTATATCCTGCAAAATTCAAACAACAAAGTATCCCTTCCAAAAATAACAGATTATATATATTTTTTGATTTTTTGATTTTTCAGATTTTTATGATTTTTTAAATTTTGATTAACCCGAACTTGCGAAAAGGAAAGTTCTACGCGATCCCCGGCAACGGCGCCATTTGATTTGTCTGTCAAAAACTATTATCTATTACCGCAATCAAGAACGGCGTCGCTATGCAGCTAGCCGGTGAGTACGGGTCGGTCCACAGGGATGTTGTGAATCTCCGATTCGCTCAAACGAGTTAATTCTGAAGGGTGTTCGGATTGGTTATTAAATCTAAAAACCTAAATTATTCTATCTACGATTATCTAGATCTATTCTTGCTAGGGTTAGGTTTAGGGATGGTTTGGAAATGCAGGTAAATCTCAACGCTTTCATACCCGAATGAAGATCTATGAGGAGTTATGGTAATTATCAATAAAGGGGATTAGATCCATTCGGGAAGGTGTTCCTTCCTCTAGGTTCTTGTCCTTCCTTTAGAGATCCTTACCCTAACCTCCATGGAAAACGCGCGCACCCGAGCCTTTACACTACGGTGTCACCGCTACCTCGAGGGGTAGGATGCCGTAGGGCGCGGTGTGTGCGTGTATGCATGGAGTCCTATTCAAAATGTATTATGGGTAAGAAAGGGATGAGAGATCTCATCTCTCAAAATCCTTCCCCAAAGCTAACTCTAAACAAGTTCCTAGGGCATGAAATTAAATCTACCTAGGGCAAAGAATTGAAATCTAAACTAGAGCGAGGAATTAAATCTACTTACAGATGCATCTCTCCAATCATCAACGCAGGGTTGTCAGATCTGAATTTCTGAATCGAAAAGAAGCACCGATGCTCTCCATAAAGAGATCTGGAATTTATTATTAAAAGGAGGCATAAGAAATTACAATCTTTAGAGTTCCTATTTATAGAGGATAGGAAACCCTAGGTTACATCTGATTCGCATGTCTGAAATTACAAAAATAGCCCTAAGAAAAGACCTAGTCAACAAAACGCGCACAGCCAAAATTTTCATTGCCGACACAGACTCTACATAGCCGCGGTTCCGCGGCCAGAGGCATGCTTTGGCCGCGGTTCCGCGGCCAAAGAGTGGTCTTGCTGCGTACATTTTTCTGTACTTCTCCATGTTGGCTTTGTCTTCTTTTTTCTATGGTTCTTTTCTTATTTTGGCTTCTAGGCTTCTTCCAGATCTTCACAGTGTGTAGTGCAGTGGACTTTTAACCGTTTGCCTTGTTATTTTGGACCTTGCCTTGCCTTGTTGATTGTGAACTGTTCTTTGATGTAGGCTTGATCAAGAGTCCTCTGTTTGTTGGTCAAAGTCCACTTTTGCATCATCTTTTTATCGTTTTCACTGTTTTAGATCCACGAACCTGTAACCTGTAACATGTAGAAGACATGCGTCAAAAGCACCTGTTTATTTATAAAAAGAATAAGAATGGGGAATATAATAATGCAATATTATGGTGTGAACAAATACCCCCAAACTTATGTTTTGCTCGTCCTCGAGCAAACTTATTTTTTATTCACTAAAATCCTAACCGCACTTTCGCAGGGAAACGCGATTGCACTGAGCACGTGCAACAAGCCGTTAAACCTCTAGGTGTCCCTAGTAGGAGGAGTGTTGTCTCCTGAGGGTTTTCAGCGGATTACACCCACAAAATCCTATCAATTTGGCTTTTCGACTTTTGTTCTCCAAAAGAGTTTCTAACAAGGAATTCTATCATCTTCTACTCGTAAATTATCGACCCATATTCTTCACACTTCCTCATCATTTAACTTAAGATTATATATGTTCTATAGACTTACTTAGCTTTCGGCATTTCTTAAGTTTTCCTTCTAGGGTTCCATCTCCACTTAGGAATTTTTATCAACTCTTACTAAAGATACAAGTTCTATTCTTCACTCCTATCTCTTATCTAAACTCCAATCACATACCCCTACGTGTATGTATATGTCACCCCTACACTTGGAAATTCAAATCAAGCAATCATACCCTTGTCTGTTGTCCAAAGTACTTATTAGTTGGTAAATTTTTAATTGAATTTTGCTTACACATCCTTCATGCAACCGTTAATACTTCTTGAGGTACCAACAACCGATTACAAGATGCGTTTGCACTTTAAAGCGTACTTCCTAGTCTTGCAACACCCAAGGCTTTTAGCAGTGACTCCCAAACCAGTTGGTCTAACACTAGGTGATGAAGCACCCTTGCTAAATATTTTTCTATTTTTTAGCCTTAAGTAATCGCAAAAACCAGTGTTCATTTTTTTCTTTATTCACACTTGTTTTTTTTTCATTTTCTTCGTACTAAGGACTTTAGACAAGAGCATTTCAAGGTCTCTTCTATTATTCCAAGCTTCAAGGTGCGTGATTGTGCAAATTGTAGGGTATATTGTTCGATAGAAGTGAGTGGAGACAGAGGATTCATGTGCTGGACCTGGCGTGATTCTCATGTTGGTTCATGTAGCCTACCCCATATGCTTGGGATAAAAGGCTCAGTTGTTGTTGTTGTTGTTGTAGACTTAAACTAGGAATTATTTTTCAAACTTATACTCTAATAAGAACATCAATACTTCTCCTTTGTTTCGACTTAGCCCAAGAAGTGAACCCAAAATTTGCCTATTTCTAAATAAACTACAAAGGCATACACTTTTTACCGTTAAACTTTAAGGAAGGTTATTTTTAGGGATTTTAATTTACTAAGTCTAAGATTTAGTTGTTCCTAGCTAGTTAACCTATCTGTTAAACTCAAGTCTAATATAGCCAAAATTGAATACATTGATTTTTATAATTTTTGAAATTTTCAAATTTTTATGGGTTTTCAAATAAGTATGCAAATGCAAAAATATGTACATATGAATGCGAAGGAAGAAGACGTACCGAGCATACCCCCAAACTTAAACTTGACAGTGTCCTCACTGTCATGCTATACCAAGAGGGTCAAAATTGTCGGCACTCCCCTGTTTATTTATTTATAATTTTTTTATATTTTTAATGTTTCGAAATTTTTTTTCTTATTTTTTTATTGAAAAAGAAAACAAAAAATATATATATACATATATACACAAGGTTCCCCCCAAACTTAAGCTTTACCTTACACAAGCCAAAGGTTAGCACCAACCATTCAAAAATCTTATTGTGGTAAAGGTATAGTCGGTGCAAGAATGGGGTGTAGAAGAAAGAAATGAGAAACACGCGAGACCGTGTAGAAAGAAGAATGGTAGAATACGGTCTCGGTGGAGATGCAGAGTGGCGGAAAGGAGAAAGAAGGGTCGCGCGATCTTGAGGGTGTAAATCGAGTGAATAAATTAGCGCAATTTGTGATGACCGATGTGTTAAAAGCGATTGTGCTAACCTATCAACCCGTCGAGAAATGGGATCAAATCCCTCAAGATTCGCAAGAAAACATGGGTACGCCGAACTTGGTATTGGAGATGAAAGCGTAACGGTCTCTTGTACGGTCGGAACAATGGGAAAGACAAAAGGAAGTGAACTAGGGATAGTATCATTCTCACCGTAGTAAACTGTCTCGAACTTGAAAGATTCCATTAATGGTTCGAAACTACTGTAAGCACCCGAGTCTGATGGTTCATCTAACTCATCTGAAAATGTAAAGGACTCAAACTCGGGCGGTGAGTCATCAACATCGTCCGAAAAAGTGAAACACTCGTAGGTGTTATCGTCTGTGAGAACTGTGTCAGATTCAAAGGAAAATGTTTCAAGCTCACAGTCGTCAAGCGTGATATTAGGCGTGGTCGGAACGATGGAAAGGAGGGAGGGTGATATAGGTAAAAGTTCAAGAGGATGAATTGGAAAATCAGACATATCAAACAAAAATAGTTCAACCTCAATATGATCCTCAAAACTCTCCTCAATACTATCTTTATAATTCTCCTCAAGATTCAACTCATCCATGCCATTATCATCAAAGTCAAGACGCATATGAGATTCGGGAGAAACATTTAATAACTCGGGATGATGATTTGAACATAAAATCTCAATTAAATCGACAGGTTCATCATCCGAAATATTCCCGGCGTCTATATCCTCAATCAAGTGAAAATCAATTTTCTTAGACACCTCATCAAAAGCATGGATATCTATCGATTTAGGTTCTAGATGGGAGGTGTAAAGATCGAAAGGATTAGGTGCGGTTTCACTCGAAAGGGGTTCTTCACAAGTTGGCAAATCAAACACTACAAAGTCGCACAACTCATCATTTTGGACACATGTTTGAAAATTGGAGTTGTCGGATTCAATTGGGTATGGGTAGCTTTGATTTGGAAATCCTCTCTCATTCTCATTCTGTCCAACCGCCTCCTTATACATTGAAAATTTTTGAGCTAGCGGGAAACTAACTACCGGTTCACTAGGTTGCATAAGGGCAGCCAATGACGCTTCCACATTCCTAGTCATTTTATTTGTTGCTGCAATATAAGCCTCCAACGACTCTTCCAAACTAGACTTGGATGGTGAGGGGGTTTCGGTAAAAGATTCGAAATCGTGTGGATATGCAAAACTCCCAACAGGCTGTGTAGAAACAGTGTCTAGTGAAGGTGGGAAGGTCGGGTAGGACTGGTAGGAAGTGGATGGTTGGGCAGGGATAGGGTCAATATGTGGATAAAAAGGTGAATAATCGTGCGGACCCCTAGAACTAGATGAGTGGAGAGGGGGTGAAAGATCGGCTGCGAGATTGAGCAATATGCTCAGCAATGGACATCGGTTTAGGAGTGACAACAGGACTTGAAAAAGTGGTACCAACATATGGAGGTGGTAAAGGTTGACTTGGTTGACATAAAGTGGGTTGAAAAGTCAAACTGTTTCTCCTAGATGCCTCTATTTGATCTTTCAAAGATTTTTTAGGAAAGGAAGGATCGTCTTTAAATTGACCGAACAAATTGACGTACGACGCAAAATTAGGTTCGGGATACCAAAGTTCGGCTAATGATTTATTATGTGGGGTACCCATGTTAGAAGAAGATAAGGTGAAAGAAAGAAAGTTGGGTGGTGGTGCAAGGATTTATTTGCGGCAAAGGTTTGCAAGTTTTCTAATAAAAATTTTCCTTTTTCATTTTATCTTTATTTGGAAAAATTTTGTTGCAAAAAGATTTTCGAGAAAAAATATGCAACAAAAAATTTACTTGCAATCTATTTCTAATTTAAACAAATAGCAAAAATCCTGCACAAGATTGTTATATGGAAGGGAAGATTTTTTTAAGCGCAAGAAATCCTGCAGAAGATTTGACAAAAGATATATGGGGATTTGCACAGGGAAGAAATAGGAAACAAACCATGCAAAAATTTCGCGATGATGATGCAAGAGGGCCGCGGAAAGGCGGCAGGAGCACGCTTAAGCCACGGTTTAGCGGTGGGATGGAGGCTTCAGGGCTCCAAAAAATTTCTGTTGTTCTGTACTTATAATCCCTCTCTGTTTTGATGTATCCTTTTCTGTTTCGAACTCTGAATTTTTCCAGATCCGATTTTGTATATCCTGCAAAATTCGAACAACAAAGTATCCCTTCCAAAAATAACAGATTATATATATATTTTTTTTTTGATTTTTCAGATTTTTATGATTTTTTAAATTTTGATTAACCCGAAATTGCGAAAAGGAACGTTCTACGCGATCCCCGGCAACGGCGCCATTTGATTTGTCTGTCAAAAACTATTATCTATTATCGCAATCAAGAACGGCGTCGCTATGCGGCTAGCCGGTGAGTACGGGTCGGTCCACGGGGATGTTGTGAATCTCCGATTCGCTCAAACGAGTTAATTCCGAAGGGTGTTCGGATTGGTTATTAAATCTAAAAACCTAAATTATTCTATCTACGATTATCTAGATCTATTCTTGCTAGGGTTAGGTTTAGGGATGGTTTGGAAATGCAGGTAAATCTCAACGCTTTCATACCCGAATGAAGATCTATGAGGAGTTATGGTAATTATCAATAAAGGGGATTAGATCCATTCGGGAAGGTGTTCCTTCCTCTAGGTTCTTGTCCTTCCTTTAGAGATCCTTACCCTAACCTCCATGGAAAACGCGCGCACACGGGCCTTTACACTACGGTGTCACCGCTACCTCGAGGGGTAGGATGCCGTAGGGCGCGGTGTGTGCGTGTATGCATGGAGTCCTATTCAAAATGTATTATGGGTAAGAAAGGGATGAGAGATCTCATCTCTCAAAATCCTTCCCCAAAGCTAACTCTAAACAAGTTCCTAGGGCATGAAATTAAATCTACCTAGGGCAAAGAATTGAAATCTAAACTAGAGCGAGGAATTAAATCTACTTACAGATGCATCTCTCCAATCATCAACGCAGGGTTGTCAGATCTGAATTTCTGAATCGAAAAGAAGCACCGATGCTCTCCATAAAGAGATCTGGAATTTATTATTAAAAGGAGGCATAAGAAATTACAATCTTTAGAGTTCCTATTTATAGAGGATAGGAAACCCTAGGTTACATCTGATTCGCATGTCTGAAATTACAAAAATAGCCCTAAGAAAAGACCTAGTCAACAATATGCGCACAGCCAAAATTTTCATTGCCGACACAGACTCTACATAGCCGCGGTTCCGCGGCCATAGGCATGCTTTGGCCGCAGTTCCGCGGCCAAAGAGTGGTCTTGCTGCGTACATTTTTCTGTACTTCTCCATGTTGGCTTTGTCTTCTTTTTTCTATGGTTCTTTTCTTATTTTGGCTTCTAGGCTTCTTCCAGATCTTCACAGTGTGTAGTGCAGTGGACTTTTAACCGTTTGCCTTGTTATTTTGGACCTTGCCTTGCCTTGTTGATTGTGAACTGTTCTTTGATGTAGGCTTGATCAAGAGTCCTCTGTTTGTTGGTCAAAGTCCACTTTTGCATCATCTTTTTATCGTTTTCACTGTTTTAGATCCACGAACCTGTAACCTGTAACATGTAGCAGACATGCGTCAAAAGCACCTATTTATTTATAAAAAGAATAAGAATGGGGAATATAATAATGCAATATTATGGTGTGAACCGTGCCTCATATTTGACTCCACCAGAAATGACAGAGCCTGAGTTGCTAGGGTAGAAGCAAACACCATTCTTCATAGAGACGAAATACCGGCTTCAGTATCCCATCACCCAAGGGAAACCACAAACATACATACCGTGATTATTTGATCGTGGAAAAAAACGACACACGAAGTGTGGAGTGGAAAGAGAAAAAGGTCCTACCGGGCGTGCCAGAATCTATTCTCTGCCGAAAACCGGGAAGACAAACGTCTTGCCTAAATTTGGGGGTAGATGCTATTTGGTTTTATCCGTCCACCTCTCCGAGGATGCCAAGTTGATTTATGACACCTTGTATCGAAGGTTTAGACGGATGCGGCCGATGTAGCAGACTTCGTCAGATTCCCCCTCATTGTAAGAGTTTTTTTATTGTGGGGACGCTCTTCCCTGCAGGCGCAAGCCCCTGCAGTTAATTACGCTACCACATCGCGGTAACAACTTTCTCCTTCTCCAGATGGTCACTTCGTGTCGTGTGTGTTTGTTTTATTTTTGGTTGCCCGTGGATTGTATACGGAGACTAATTTGTGTTTTCGCCCGTAGGGCGTGGATTAGTCCAAATCCGTATTTTCTTAGATTTGGTTTTGGATTGGGTTTAAGGATCGTTAATCTCATTTGAGACTAAGATCAACTTAAACGTTTGTTAAGGATACATTAATCTAATTTTAGACTAAGATCAACTTAACAATTTGTTAAGAATACGTAGTCTAATTTTAGACTAAGATCTACTTAACAGGATCATTTAGATCTAACAAAAGAGCATTTGGGCTCTATTGTTTTAGTTTAGAGACTTTGCGGTCCATAAGTTTAAGGACATCGTAGTCCATGGGGTTTAAAGACATCATAGTCTATAAAGTTTTTTGGTTGTTGGGACCCACCACCTCTCTCATGACGTTGAAGAATTACAACGACACATATCAGAGGTATGAAGAGATTTACCCTTGAACCAATATCCCGATTTGGGGAATGGGATGAACATCGGTTTAGATGTCATCTGTTAGGAGAACACTAGTCATCTTTGGGACTAGGATTAGTTTGGAGAGACTTGAACATGGGGGCTCAGTTGATTGGTGACAAAAAGGGTCTTGGCTTCGGAAGACTTGGCTAATTTGAGCTAAGGTTGATTTCCCTTAATCACCCCATAGTGCTAAGCACTGAATCAGTGTTAAACACTTGACTTTGGAGGAGCTCATGTGTGAACACGTGAGGGCCCCGAAGTGGACATTGTTCCTTGAGTTTATTCCCTCATATATATATATAAGTGCTGGGCACTTGGCTCACGTGTGAGCACGTGAGGCGCCCGAGGTGAGAACTGTTCTCTGAATTTTATTTCTCTTTCATTTATAAGTGCAAAGCACTTGGTTCATCAAACAGTCACGTGCAGACTCGTGAGGTGCCTTCAAAATGCGAGCGCTGTCTTTGGAATTTTCTCCCTCTTTTATACACCACTGTTTGGGGGGCACGTGGGAACACGTGAGGTGCTCTAAAGAATAAAAATTGCCTTTGTTTTTTTCTCCTTTTCTTTTTCTGAGTGCTAAGCACTATCAAAGGATCACGTGAGGTCATGTGAGGCGCCCCCAAATTGAGATGCATTTTAGATTTACTCCCCTTTTTGAAAAGCTTGTTCGGTGGTGCGCCAAGAGTTATTGGTTATTGGGACCCTCCACCTCTCTGAAGACGTTGAAGAATTACAACGACATGTATCAAAGGTGTGGAGAGATGTACCCTTGAACTAAATTCCAGATTGAGGGGAGAGATCATGGTGGAATGAACATTATCTTAGATACCAGGAGTTCATTAGCTATTTCTGAGACTCGGATCAATTTTGAGAAAACCTGAGTATAATGAGGGCTCGGCTGATTGATGACCAAAAAAGGGTTTTGGCTTTAGGAGACTTGGTTAATTTGGGCTAATGTTGGCCTCTCATAGTGTTAAACACTAGTGTATGATCAGCGCTCACGTGCTCCCACGTGAGGCGCTTGAAATAGTGTTAAACACTAAGAATTTGAGGCGCTCACGTGGGGCGCTTGAAGTAGTGTTAAACACTAAGAATTTGATGCGCTCACGTGGGGACACGTGAGACGCTTGCAGTAGTGTTAAACACTAAGAATTTGATGCGCTCACGTGGGGTCACGTGAGGTGCTTGAAGTTGGCGCTGCTCTTCTGGGTTTACTCTCTTGTTTCTTTTCTGAGCGCTAAGCGTTATTGGGTCACGTGGGATCACGTGAGGCGTCCCAAAAATGGAAACCGCCCTTTGATTTATTCCCTTTCTGCTTTATAAAAGTTAAGCACTGCTTGGGGGTCACATAGGATCACGTGAGGCGCCCCAAAAAATAGGGTTTATTCTCTTTTCTCTTTTATAAGTGTTGAGCACTTCTCGGGGGTCACGTGGGATCACGTGAGGCGCCCCAAGAATGGAAACTGCCTTTTGATTTATTCCCTTTTCTCTTTTATAAGTGCTGAGTACTTCTCAGGGGTCACGTGGGGTCACGTGACTAGATCCCATTCTTTCCCTCTTTGTTCCTCAAAGGCGCTCACGTGGGATCACGTGAGCTTTTATGTAGCGTTTGAATGCTAATGAATCATCAGACTATTCTTCTATGGTTCCGAGGGATCAAGCTCTCCTTTTGTTCTTTGTAGGGATTAAATTCTTTTTAAAGGGTTAAACCCTAGTTCCAAAGGAATTAAATTTCTATATGTTTTGTAAGAGTTAAACACTTTTGGATTAAGTTCTATCCCCTAGGTTTTGAATCTGCATGACAAAATCTCCCCGATGAGAATTAAATTCTCAAGTTGTGGGGAGATCTGCTTCTGCAGATCTTAACCAGAGGAAGAACTAAGCTCGTTGAGAAGAGTTAAAACTCTTGGTTTGAGAATTAAATTCTCTTTTTGTGAGATCTTTTGGGAGAGGTTCCTCTATATTTGGAAAGAGAGATCATTGATTGTTGGGACCCACCACCTCTCCGACGACACTAAGGGATTACAGCGCCATATATCGAAGGTGTGGAGGAATGTACCCTTTAAACCATGTCCCACTTATCAGGAGGAAGAATATGTTGAAGCTTAAACTCCTAACTGCTGAAAAAGGCCTTTTTGCGTTCGCGCACGTGGGTCGCACGTGGCGGTCGCACGTGGTGGGCGCACGTGCGTGGCACGTGGCTCTTGCACATCATGGGGGGCAGCTAAGACCCTAATATGGAGAACTAAACTCCTTTGAGAATTGAATTCTCCCATGTGCGTTGCACGTGTTTGGCTCACGTGCGTTGCACGCGGCGCGCATGCGGCGGGCGCACGTGCATTGCACGTGGCGCACATGGCGCTTGCGCATATGCGCATTATAGAGGGGAGCAAGCTCTTATGGAGAACTAATCTCCTTTGAGAATTGAATTCTCTCACGTGCGTTGCACGTGTTTGGCTCACGTGCGTTGCACGTGACGCGCATGTGGCGGGCGTACGTGCATTGCACGTGGCGCACATGGCGCTTGCGGATATGCGTATTATAGAGGGGAGCAAGCTCCTATGGAGAACTAATCTCCTTTGAGAATTGAATTCTCTTCCTTTTCTGAGAGGTATCCCCTTTTATTTATATGGGAGTGGTAGAGAAGTGATCTCTCTTTTTCCCGATGTGGGACTAAAAATGCATCCTCCATGTAGTAGAGCATTACTTTGGATTACACGTGCGTAGCACATTTGCTCATAACTTTTGATTCCGGATGAATTGTGAGGCCCAAATATATCAAATCGAAAGATTTTTCGAGACACTTTCGATACAATCAGAATTTAGCTGTTTCTCATTCGAGAGTTTGTCAAAATACCGCCCGGAAAATACTAGTTCGCATTTTCTTCCTTAGATTACACATGCATAGCACATTTGCTCATAACTTTTGATCCCGGATGAATTATGAGTCCCATAATATATCAAATCGAAGGATTTTTCGAGACGCTTTCGATACCCTCAGAATTTAGGTGTTTCTCATTCGGAAGTTGGTCAAAATACAGCCCGGAAAATACTGGTTCGCATTTTCTTCCTTAGATTACACGTGCATATTACGTTTGCTCATAACTTTTGATCCCGGATGAATTATGAAGCCCATAATATATCAAATCAAAGGTTTTTTCGAGACTCTTTTGATTTCATCAGAATTTAGATGTTTCTCATTCGGTAGTTTGTCAAAATACATCCTGAAAAATAGTGGTTCACATTTTCTTAAACGTATCGCTGCCATTTGATATCTTGGGCTCTTTTGCGCAGAAATTTTTGGCGGGAATAAATGCCCCCACTAGTTTGCCCACATAAATATGTACGTGGGTGAAGTAGTGCAGAGTTATGCATGGCCATAGAATTGAGGGCTTATGAGACAAGTTTAGGGTCCTTGTAGCCTAAGACTTTTTCATCTTCATAAGCCGTAAGATTCTCAAGAAGGTTTTTTCTCCTTACAAGTCGAGAGGATCTCATAGGTGCATATTCTTCCAAGAAATCGTGAGGATTTCTAAGTGTTCATCGTCTCCGTGAGTCGTAAGGATCTCGCTCTGGTATTTTTTCTTACGAATCGTGAGGACCCGTAAGTAGTTCCTTTATTTCAGTGGCCTGTAATTTTGGCAAATATGGCCCGTAGATAGTTCATCTTGACCTCCTTGTAAGGTAGTGATGGCTTAGGAAACAGGTTTAGATCTGCCGCCTAAGACTTTCCAACTTTATGAGCCGTGAGAGTCTCATAAAGACTTTTCTCCTTACGAGTCGTGGGGATCTCGTAGGTGTATTTTCTCCTTATGAATCGTAAGGATTCCTAAGTGCGTTTTCTCTTGAGAGTCGTAAAGATCTCACAAAAGAATTTTCTCCCTTATAAGTCGAGAGGACTCGTAAGTGGTTGTTTCCCCCCTTGTCAATATTCGACTTGGGAGAGTGTAGCCTGTGAATAATGTACAAGAGTCAGTTTGGACCTGCTTGTAGGGCAGCGATGGCTTAGGAAACAGGGTTAGGATTTGCCGCCTAAAACTTTTCAACTTTATGAGCCGTGGGGGTCTCATAAAGACTTTTCTCTCTACGAGTCGAGAGGATCCCGTAGGTGTATTTTCTCCTTAGGGGTCGTAAGGACTCCTAAGTGCGTTGTCTCTTGAGAATCGTATGGATCTCATAAGAGAATTTTCTTTTCATGTGCGGGGAAACTAATTTCCCTGCCGGTCGAAACGAATCGAGAGATTCTCGCAAAAACACTGATTTCCTTACGGATCGAAACGGATCAAGAGATTCTCGCCAAGAACACTGATTTCCCTGAATCGAGAGGTTTTGCTAAGGACACTGATTTCCCTGGAGGTTGAGACGAGTCGAGGTATTCCTGCAAAGACACTGATTTCTCTGCGGGTCGACGCGAATCGAGATGCTCTCGTCAAGGACGCTGATTTCCCTGAATCGAGGTTTTTTCCAAGGATACTGATTTCCTTGGAGTTGAGACGAATCGAGAGATTCCTGTAAAGATACCGATTTCCTTATGGGTCGACGTGAATCGAGATGCTCTCGTCATAGACGCCGATTTCCCTGAATCGAGATTTTTGCCAAGGACACTGATTTCCTTGGAGTTGAGACGAATCGAGATATTCCTGCAAAAACACTGATTTCTCTGCGAGTCGACGCGAATCGAGATGTTCTCGTCAAGGACGCCGATTTCCCTGAATCGAGATATTTGCCAAGGACACTGATTTCCATGGGGGTCGAGACGAATCGAGGTATTCCTGCAAAGACACTGATTTCTCTGCGGGTCGACGCGAATCGAGATGTTCTCGTGACGCTGATTTCCCTGAATCGAGATATTTGCCAAGGACACTGATTTCCCTGGGGGTCGAGACGAATCGAGTTATTCCTGCAAATACACTGATTTCTCTGTGGGTCAACATGAATCGAGATGCTCTCGTCAAGGACGTTGATTTCCCTGAATCGAGGTTTTGCCAAGGACACCGATTTCCTCGGAGTTGAGACGAATCGAGAGATTCCTGCAAAGACACTGATTTCCTTGCGGGTCGACACGAATCGAGATGCTCTCGTCAAAGACGCTGATTTCCCTGAATCGAGGTTTTTGCCAAGGACATTGATTTCCTCGGAGTTGAGACGAATCGAGAGATTCCCGTAAAGACACCGATTTCTTTGCGGGTCGACACGAATCGAGATGCTCTCGTCAAGAACGTTGATTTCCCTGAATCGAGGTTTTTGCCAAGGACATTGATTTCCTCGGAGTTGAGACGAATCGAGAGATTCCTGCAAAAACACTGATCTCCTTGCGGGTCGACGCGAATCGAGATGCTCTCGTTAAGGACGTTGATTTCCCTAAATCGAGGTTTTTTCCAAGGACACTGATTTCCTCGGAGTTGAGACGAATCGAGAGATTCCCGTAAGAATGTCCTAATGTCACAGTTAACCTCTGCTATTTACGACAGAGGTCTGTTAGGGTCTGTGGTACTAGGGTTTTGTCCGTCGTACCGTCGCGTTGGCTGATATATTCCTCGATAGGCAATCTTTACGCTGCTGTTCGAGTAGCCCCGCGACTGTCGTGTCTCTGATCCGTTTGGGGGTTGGACAAGACGTCTTCAAGTAATCTTCCTAGGCAATTTGACCGTGGAAGAGCGAGCGTTAGGAATTTTTCCATGCCGTTTTTTTACTTGAAGTTAGGCTCAGTTTGGGGAACCCCGATGAGTCATAACCACTCCGCACTGGTGTGGGATGATCTCCGATAATCTTTCGGGTTTTATTTGAGTTGTCGTTAAGACCCTGAAGCTAGGAATTTGTCCTTCGCTTCCTTTGCTGTCATTTCATCTACTGTAACAAGACGAATGTCGCGATTGTGTCTAAGTTGCCTTTGAACCGTCGAGGCTTGGAACTAAGGACTTTGCTATGGCTCCGTTGTTTTGACCTTGGGGTCGTTTGTTGACGTCACGTCTGCATCCTGCTGGAGTGAGAAGAAACGTCGTTGTTGGCATTGCGTCTGCTGTAACGAGACAAGTGTCGAGGTGGTCTCTAGGTTGTTTTGTGAACCGTCGAGACTTGGAACTAGGGACTTTGCCATGGCTCCGCTTTGTTTTGACCTTGGGGTCATTTGTTGACGTCACGTCTGCATTGTTGGAGTGAGAAGAAACGCCGTTGTTGACATTGCGTCTTCTGTAACGAGACGAGTGTCGAGGTGGTCTCTAGGTTGTTTTGTGAACCGTCGAGACTTGGAACTAGGGACTTTGCCATGGCTCCGCTTTGTTTTGACATTGGGGTCGTTTGTTGACGTCGCGTCTGCATCCTGCTGGAGTGAGAAGAAACGTCGTTGTTGACATTTTGTCTGCTGAAACGAGACGAGTGTCGAGGTGGTCTCTAGGTTGTTTTGTGAACCGTCGAGACTTGGAACTAGGGACTTTGCCATGGCTCCGCTTGTTTTGACCTTGGGGTCGTTTGTTGACGTTGCGTCTGCATCCTGCCGGAGTGAGAAGAAACGTCGTTGTTGACATTGCGTCTGCTGTAACGAGACGAGTATCAAGGTGGTCTCTAGGTTATTTTGTGAACCGTCGAGACTTAGAACTAGGGACTTTACCATGGATCCGCTTTGTTTTGACCTTGGGGTCGTTTGTTGACGTCACGTCTGCATCCTGCTGGAGTGAGAAGAAACGCCGTTGTTGACACTGCGTCTGCTGTAACGAGACGAGTGTCGAGGTGGTCTCTAGGTTGTTTTGTGAACCGTCGAGACTTGGAACTAGGGACTTTGCCATGGCTCCACTTTGTTTTGACCTTGGGGTCGTTTTTGACATCGCGTATGTATCCTGCTGGAGGAAGAATGATGTTGGTGATCTCTAGGCTGTAGATATTGCCGTCGAGATCTGACTTTCCCTTTGACAGAGTTCGTTTGGGACAGATGATTCCGTTTTCATTTATGCCTATGGATTGTATACAGGGGTCAGTATGGAGTTACCTGCAGGGCAAAAGGTTTCATTTCATTTTTTTATTTCTTTCAGCGATGCTCTATCATTTCAGCTTTTTATATCGCGAAAGTCGCGATTGCCCAATCATTTCGGCTATTTTTCGCGGTGCCCAATCATTTTGGCTATTTTTCTTTTTATTCGTTGTTTTTTATTGCGAGTTGCCCAACCATTTCGGTTATTTTGTATGCATTTTTTTACTTGCTGATTTTGTTGCAAGTTGCCCCATCATTTCGGCTATTTCATATGCATTTTTGGCACGTTGACTTTTCGCTACGAGTATGAAACTTGGAATCTGGTGCCAATCTTAGCATCAGCATCGCTGCGACTGGAATATTGCCAGGAACGAATCATCATTTGCCGTGAAAGGACTTGGAATTTGATTCCGATTCAGGAATCAATATCGCTACAACTGGGATATTGCCAGGAGCGAATCATCATCTGCCTTCGTCGGTTCGAACAAAGATGGCTTAGCAAACAGGGTTAAGATCCTGTCGACTAAGGCTTTTGACTTCATGAGCCGTAAGGGTCTCATAAAGGTGTTTTTCCCTACGAGTCGTGAGGATCTCGTAGGTTTCTTTTCTTCTCAGGAATCGTGAGGATTCCTAAGTGTATGTTCTCTTGTAAGTCGTAAGGATCTTTCAAGAGTGTTTTCTCCTTGTAAATCGAGAGGACCTAAAAGCGTTTATTCATCAAATGAGGGCATTCCTCGTCGTTGGTGAGACTCGGCAAGGAAATGATTATTTATGCCTATGGATTATATACAAGGGTCAGTATTGAACCGTTTGTAGGGTAGTCTGGAAAAGGTGATGGCTTAAGAACAGGTTCAGATCCCTGTAGTTTAAGGCTTTTGAATCTTATGAGCCGTGAGGGTCTCATAAGAGGGTTCTCCTTACGAGTCGTGAGGATCTCGTAAGTGTAATTTCTCCTTACGAATCGTGGGGATTCCTAAGTGTGTCTCTCCTTTGTGAGTCATAAGGATCTCACGCAGGTAGTTTTCTCCTTACAAGGTCGAGAGGACCTTGCAAGTGTCTTTTAACGAGATTGCGCCCTTTCGGGTTTTCACAAAACTCGCCGGTAGCCCTGTTGTTTTTACTCACGGAACCCTTTCGGGTTTTCATCCGTGCCCATTTTGCTTATGGACGTACCGTTTTTTTAACGAGTCTGCGCCCTTTCGGGTTTTCACAAACTCGCCGGTAGCCCTGCTGTTTTTACTCACGGAGCCCTTTCGGGTTTTCATCCGTGCCCATTTTGCTTATGGATGTACCGTTTTTTTTAACGAGTCTGCGCCCTTTCGGGTTTTCACAAACTCGCCAGTAGCCCTGCTGTTTTTACTCACGGAGCCCTTTCGGGTTTTCATCCATGCCCATTTTGCTTGTGGGCATACCGTTTTTTTTTTTGTTTTTTTTAATTTTTTGGTTCAAGTGGGATATTCGACTTGACTGCAGGACTCGTTTGTAAGCCCCTTGATATCCTTTCTATTCTTTGAGAAGAAAGGACCATCTTACATAGAGATTCTTCATCCAGTGAGAAATATGCCCCCTGTGTATACCTCGGGGGGAGAGAGTACCCACGCCGCCGCTATTTTGGTGACAGGTTGTTTCAAAGTCGCTCATTTTTTTTGTTGGGCGTCGGCGACAAATACCACCTTACCTCCGCTTTTCATTCATCTTCATCAGATGATGAAGGGTCTTGACTCAGCTGATCCAATCGAGTCATTTTATCCATGAGCTCTTGGAAGGCTGTCGGCTTGAAGAGGGCCATATACGAGGACGCCTTTGAATTTGGGTCAAGGTGGCTATGAGCATTCCCATGGCTGCAACTTCATCGATGCGTTGCTTGTATTTGACCAGAGATTTCGCCATCGGGTAACACATTGAACCCAAGTCTCATTCGGTCTAACCCTTTCGTTGACCAGTGCCGTCACGGTAGTGCATTTATTCACACTAGCGAATCTCTGACAGGAGGGCATCTCCATTTCATCGAAGGTATTCATGGAGTCATTCGGGAGATCCGCATACCATTCGAAAGCAATGCCCGCCAGACAGCCGATGAGCTGTCAGAGGAGAAGTATATCAGTATTGCCGTACATGGGTTCAAATCGCGCAATGTGCCGACGAGAATTCTCAGTTTCTTTGTACATGTGGCACGTTGGAAGTGTGTACTCTGTCGGGTACTGTATTTGATTGTGCCATGTCGGATACGGTCGACCAATCTTGATTGATCTATTTGCGGCTTCACTGGCTTAGTGAGCTTCGATTTGCTGAGCGATATATTCGTTCAGTTTTGCTTTTAGGAATCATTTCCTCCTCAGCCATTGATGAGCTTTGCAGAGGATTTGAAATGCCATCCTTATCTTTAAGACCGACTACCGGCAGTTCATCTGCAGGTGGTTCCGATTGAACCATCATTCCAGCCATATTCTGAATCAGAAGGGCCATCTGGTTCATTTTAGTGGACATTTCTGCCACTTCTGCATCTCCCTTTTTCAGAGCACGCTTTAGGAAATCAATATCCGACTCCTTCTCTATTCTTTCTCCAGGTGCATTTTCGGGATTTGCCTTAGACGATGAATTAGCGAGTGGTGCCGCCTGAGCAAGTATCTCCTGCAGCTTTTCACGTTGCAGTTGAACTTTTGTTAAGGACCGAGTTTGAGGTCGGTGACTAGTAGAAGATCGAACTTCGTCTTTGGAATTCACCATATAGACTATGTGAACTACCATGCCCCCAGGCTTGGGGTATTTGGAGTTTTTGGCCTTTGGAGTTTGCTTCGGGCACTTGAGCTTTATTGGGCCTCTTTTTTTGTGAAAAGCCGCTTTGGTTTTGGGAGGAACCGCTGTATCAGGATCCGTCTTAGGATGAGTCCCCTTGTATTTGAAAAAGGATTTGTCAGAATTTGGCTGACGTCTAGGGGAAGAGCCGTGATTGACGACAGAGACCTTCACTTGCTTCCGCACTTTATATATAAATGAGGAAAGTTGCTTTGGGGAGCGAACTGGTTTCTGCTCTCGTGTGATCTTCATGGGCTGCGGAGATTTCTTCAATATTGCGGTAGGAGAATTTTGTCTGACCCTTCGCAACAATTTGAAGTTGTTCCCGGTTGGAACAACATTCACCACTGGGGTTGAAACAGGACCATACGGAGAACTGCCCAGCTCATTTTGTATGATGCCGATATCGACGTCGACCATTTCTTACGGCCGGGATTTGATTAGCCTCAGGATTTTGCCGAGCCTGCCCCTATTTCCTTTAGGAGCTTGAATATTCTGCCCCCTGCGTCGACCTTGGTCCTTGGCAGGTGCCAGTTGTTTGAGGACTGATTCCGTCAGCAAAGTTGCAGCTTGGGAAACCAGCCTGTGGAAGACAGACTTCTCCTGGGCTTCCTCCATCGGCGTTGAGGCACCGAGGGTGGGAGGTGGGAGTATCGACCCAAAGAGAAGCCCGTTGATTTCTTGAAGAGCCGGATTGCAGAGATTTGAGGCTGCAAGTGGCCTATACTTGACTCCACCAGATATGACAGAGCCTGAGTTGCTAGGGTAGAAGCAAACACCATTCTTCATAGAGACGAAACACCGGCTTCAGTATCCCATCACCCAAGGGCAACCACAAACATACATACCGCGATTATTTGATCGTGGAAAAAAAACGACACACGAAGTGTGGAGTGGAAAGAGAAAAAGGTCCCACCGGGCGTGCCAGAATCTGTTCTCTGCCGAAAACCGGGAAGACAAACGTCTTGCCTGAATTTGGGGGCAGATGGTATTTGGTTTTATCCGTCCACCTCTCTGAGGATGCTGAGTTGATTTATGGCACTTTGTATCGAAGGTTTAGACGGATGCGGCCGATGTAGCAGATTTTGTCAGATTCTCCCTCATTGTGAGGGGTTTTCGATTGTGGGGACGCTCTTCCCTGCAGGCGCAAGCCCCTGCAGTTAATTACGCAACCGCATCGCGGTAACAACTTTCTCCTTCTCCAGATGGTCACTTCATATCGTGTGTGTTTGTTTTATTTTTGGCTGCCTGTAGATTGTATATGGAGACTAATTTGTGTTGTCGCCCATAGGGCGTGGATTAGTCCAAATCTGTATTTTCTTAGATTTGGTTTTGGGTTGGGTTTAAAGATTGTTAATCTCATTTGAGACTATGATCAACTTAAACTTTTGTTAAGGATACGTTTGTCTAATTTTAGACTAAGATCAACTTAACAATTTGTTAAGGATACATTAGTCTAATTTTAGACTAAGATCTACTTAACAGGGTCATTTAGATCTAACAAAAGAGCATTTGGGCTCTATTGTTTTAGTTTAGGGACTTTGCGGTCTATAATTTTAAGAACATCGTAGTCCATGGGGTTTAAAGACATCATAGTCTATAAAGTTTTTTGGTAGTCGGGACCCACCACCTCTCTCATGACGTTGAAGAATTACAACGACACATATCAGAGGTATGAAGAGATGTACCCTTGAACCAATATCCCGATTTGGGGAATGGGATGAACATCGGTTTAGATGTCATCTGTTAGGAGAACACTAGTCATCTTTGGGACTAGGATTAGTTTGGAAAGACTTGAACATGGGGGCTCAGTTGATTGGTGACAAAAGGGGTCTTGGCTTCGGAAGACTTGGCTAATTTGAGCTAAGGTTGATTTCCCTTAATCACCCCATAGTGCTAAGCACTGAATCAGTATTAAACACTGGACTTTGGAGGAGCTCACGTGTGAACACGTGAGGGCCCCGAAGTGGGCATTATTCCTTGAGTTTATTCCCTCATATATATATATAAAAGTGCTGAGCACTTGGCTCACGTGTGAGCACGTGAGGCGCCCGAGGTGAGAACTGTTCTCTGGATTTTAGTTCTCTTTCATTTATAAGTGCTAAGCACTTGGTTCATCAAATAGTCACGTGCAGACACGTGAGGTGCCTTCAAAATGCGAGCGCTGTCTTTGGAATTTTCTCCCTCTTTTATACACCACTGTTTGGGGGTCACGTGGGAACACGTGAGGTGCTCTGAAGAATGAAAAATTGCCTTTGTTTTATTCTCCTTTTCTTTTTCCGAGTGCTAAGCACTATCAAGGGATCACGTGAGGTCACGTGAGGCGCCCCCAAATTGAGATGTGTTTTAGATTTACTCCCCTTTTTGAAAAGCTTATTCGGTGGTGCGCCAAGAGTTATTGGTTATTGGGACCCTCCACCTCTCTGAAGACGTTGAAGAATTACAAGGACATGTATCGGAGGTGTGGAGAGATGTACCCTTCAACCAAATTCCAGATCGAGGGGAGAGATCATGGTGGAATGAACATCATCTTAGATACCATGAGTTCATTAGCTATTTCTGAGACTCGGATCAATTTTGAGAAAACCTGAGTATAATGAGGGCTCGGCTGATTGATGACCAAAAAAGGGTTTTGGCTTTAGGAGACTTGGTTAATTTGGGCTAATGTTGGCCTCTCATAGTGTTAAACACTAGTGTATGATCAGCGCTCACGTGCTCCCACGTGAGGCGCTTGAAATAGTGTTAAACACTAAGAATTTGAGGCGCTCACGTGGGATCACATGGGGCGCTTGAAGTAGTGTTAAACACTAAGAATTTGATGCGCTCACGTGGGGTCACGTGAGACGCTTGCAGTAGTGTTAAACACTAAGAATTTGACGCGCTCACGTGGGGTCACGTGAGGTGCTTGAAGTTGGCGCTGCTCCTCTGGGTTTACTCCCTTGTTTCTTTTCTGAGCGCTAAGCATTATTGGGTCACGTGGGATCACGTGAGACGCCCAAGAATGGAAACCGCCCTTTGATTTATTCCCTTTTTGCTTTATAAAAGTTAAGCACTGCTTGAGGGTCACGTGGGATCACGTGAGGCGCCCCAAAAAATAGGGTTTATTCTCTTTTCTCTTTTATAAATGCTGAGCACTTCTCGGGGGTCACGTGGGATCACGTGAAGCGCCCCAAGAATGGAAACTGCTTTTTGATTTATTCCCTTTTCTTTTTTATAAGTGCTGAGCACTTCTCAGGGGTCACGTGACTAGATCTCATTCTTTCTCTCTTTGTTCCTCAAAGGTGCTCACGTGGGATAACGTGAGCTTTTATGTAGCGTTTGAATGCTAATGAATCATCAGACTGTTCTTTTATGGTTCTGAGGGACCAAGTTCTCCTTTTGTTCTTTGTAGGGATTAAATTCTTTTTAAATTCCTATATGTTTTGTAAGAGTTAAACTCTTTTGGATTCAGTTCTTTCCCCTAGGTTTTGAATCTGCATGACAGAATCTCCCCAATGAGAATTAAATTCTCAATTTGTGGGGGATCTGCTTCTGCAGATCTTAACCAGAGGAAGAACTAAGTTCTTTGAGAAGAGTTAAACTCTTAATTTGAGAATTAAATTCTCTTTTTGTGCGAGCTTTTGGGAGGGATTTCTCTATATTTGGAAAGAGAGATCTTTGGTCATTGGGATCCACAACCTCTCCAACGGCGCTGAGGGATTACAGCGCCATATATCGAAGGTGTGGAGGGATGTACCCTTTGAACCATGTCCCACTTATCAGGAGGAAGAATATGTTGAAGCTTAAACTCCTAACTGCTAAAAAAGGCCTCTTTGCCTGCGCACGTGCGTCGCACGTGGCGGGCGCACGTGCGTCGCACGTGGCGGGCGCACGTGCGACGCACGTGGCGGGCGCACGTGCGACGCACGTGGCGGGCGCTTGCACATCATGGGGGGCAGCTAAGGCCCTGACATGGAGAACCAAGCTCCTTTGAGAATTGAATTCTCCCACGTGCGTTGCACGTGGCGCGCATGTGGCAGGCCCACATGCATTGCACGTGGCTCACATGGCGCTTGCGCATATACGTATTATGGAGGAGAGCAAGCTCTTATGGAGAACTAATCTCCTTTGAGAATTGAATTCTCTCGCGTGCATTGCACGTGTTTGGCTCACGTGCGTTGCACGTGGCGCGCATGTGGCGGGCATACGTGCATTGCATGTGACGCACATGGCGCTTGCGCATTATGGGGGGGAGCAAGCTCCTATGGAGAACTAATCTCCTTTGAGAATTGAATTCTCTCTCTTTTCTAAGAGGTATCCCCTCTTATTTATATGGGAGTGGTAGAGAAGAGATCTCTTTTTCCCGATGTGGGACTAAAAATGCATCCTCCTTGTAGTAGAGCATTACTTTAGATTACACGTGCGTAGCACATTTGCTCATAACTTTTGATCCCGAATGAATTATGAGGCCCATAATATATCAAATCGAAGGATTTTTCGAGACATTTTCGATACCATCAGAATTTAGCTGTTTTTCATTCGGAAGTTTGTCAAAATACAGTCCATAAAATACTGGTTCATATTTTCTTCCTTAGATTACACGTGCATAGCACATTTGCTCATAACTTTTGATCCCGGATGAATTATGATGCCCATAATATATCAAATCGAAGGAATTTTTGAGACACTTTTGATACTATCAGAATTTAGCTATTTCTCATTCTGGAGATTGTCAAAATACAGCCCGGAAAATACTGGTTCGCATTTTCTTCCTTAGATTATACGTGCATAGAACATTTGCTCATAACTTTTGATCCCGGATGAATTATGGGGCCCATAATATATCAAATCGAAGGTTTTTTCGAGACACTTTTGATACCATCAGAATTTAGCTGCTTCTCATTCGGTAGTTTGTCAAAATACATCCCGGAAAATACTGGTTCACATTTTCTTAAGCGTATCGCTGCCATTTGATACATTGGGCTCTTTTGCGCAGAAATTTTTGGCGGGAACATAGTTAAACTCCCAAAGGATTTTGATCTTAGATGATGAAAAGTGCTCTCTTTTCTTCCTCTTCAAATCTCAGACTTCCCTAAAATGGGTTCTTTTGAAATGGGTTCCTTCTTTCTTTTCTCTTTATGTCGGATCTTGGGGAAAAGGGGTGGTGAGATTTAAAATCTCCCTTTTAGAGATTTGATGGAAAATTTGAACCCCCCTTTAAGGGTTTTATGGTGAAAAACTATTCCTTTTTGGGAAAAAAAGAGTTAAACTCCTGATTTAATTTAAAAATAAAGAAGAAGTTTAAAACCTTGAGGAAAGAGAAAGACTCACATAGCCCTTGAAATTATAAGAGAATGAAAATTATTGATTTTCTCATCATATTTGTTTTTTATAGGCTGTACTTTACATATAGCCCCTTGGGCTTTTCCAAATGGCACTTGTGCCTTCACATGCCTTGTGTGCTTATTTATTTTTGCACATAAGCCATGGAGTTTACAGAATTTTGGCTTTTTGTCCATTTTTTATGCATTTATTTCTAAAAATTGCATTTAAACTAATTTATTGCCTCCTTTTTGACATGAAGCCAGCCCCTTCCATCCTCAGTCTTAACTTGGTCTTGGGCTCACTTGCCTTGGGCTTGGGCCCGCTGGCTTAGGCTCAGGCCCATTTGATTTGGGGTTAATTTTGACTTTGACTTGGTCAACCGAGATGTAATTTTTGACCCCTACGCTGTTATTTATGTAACGACCCCAAAATTTCTATATCTTTGTATATTCCTTGTTTAATAAAATTATGTTTTTTCTTTTCGAATACCAAGTTATATTTAATTCTTGATAACTAAGTACAAGAACATTCTTGTAGCTCATTGGTTAAGTCTTTATATCGTTGTTCTATAGGCCATATGTTTGAATCCTTGCAGCCCTTTTTATTTTTTGTTTAACGTTTTCAAACCCAGGAAATTCACGAGCATTGCACACGGGTCCCGAAATCATATAGGGAAAATATACATGTTTTTGGACCATAATCGACGACACGAGTCTGGGGATTGAGGCTCAAGCCCGATGGTCAAGCCATGACCGACCCGGGCGACCTCAAGACGGGTTCGGACGGTCTCATAGGACCCACTCGTACTCAACCCTTGAGCACGAGTTCGTTTAGACCAGAGACTCTTCGTTTCACCTACCAAACCGCCCAATTCATTTTAGTGAACCCCAACCCTTGATTTCCACATTAATTTTCTTTTAATGTCTTTTATTCTCTTTTAATTCATCATTCTTTTAGTGGCCTTCTTCTCATTTCCATGGCTACAAAAGCTTTCTCTCAACTCGGAAAATTCACTCCAAAAAAATTCTTCCCAAGATAAATCAACGGAGCACTTTAAAACAAGACGACGAAGTTTCCGGTTAGGTCCTCATTCCTTACAATCAACAATACGGTTGTTACACCGTATTGTAACGCGAGTAAGTCCCCTCTTTGCTTCCTTTTGTTGAATCCTCTTCATCTTGCCATGTCGTCATTGATGTCTATACTTTCTCACTTCGTCGGTAAATCTCATGTCTTAATAACAAATATAAAATAAAGTGATAGTCTAATATTTAGTTATTTTGTAAACCTATTTGCCTTCATAAATGAGATACATTTCATATGCTAGTGATTATTTTATTTCATGTTTTAGTAGTGACGAGAATATATGAATCGTATCACCATATATTGCATGCCATTTGATGGAACACGATCGTTTATAAAAACAAAAGAAGGAGTTTAATATTTTTGTGTAGAATCCTTGCTAATCTTTTATGTCGATTTTAGTGTATATGTCATGATCGATTCACATGCCTGCCCTGTATGCTTTGCACATGTTATCGCTCGCTGTTTTATTATTATTATTATTATTATTATTATTATTATTATACATATATATATATATATATATATATATATATATATATATAAAGAAAACAACGTTGCAAATAAATACTATAGTTTTGTTATCCTCAAATACGACCTTAATATACCTTTATATTCGTAATAAAGTCTAGGGATCAATCTTGACTTCTGGAAATTCTAGGAAAATTAGGATAAATATTAGATAGAATTTGAGGTCTACAGTAAAGATTTCAAATTAAACCGAATTACGATTTATGTTTGATGATGCCTTTTTTGTCACTGTTATTAAAATCAGAAAACTGTTTTTATCGGTCACTTTCGAAGGCACATAACTCCGTCTTCCGAAATCCGTTTTGAGCAAACTCAAGTGGTTTGGACATATATATCGAAAGACCTAGATTCTCTTAGTTGTAATGATTTTCTGAAAACCAACATAAATTATAGAAATCCGCGTTATAAAATTAAGTGATGAATCTGGACAGAATCTGTTCTGATTCATACACTGTTTTTAAATACGACATAACTCGAACTCCCGTCATCAATTCCTGACAAACTTTATATGTATAGATGAATAATTGGTGGACCTATAATTTTCTTATATAATTGGTGACTCGGAAACGCATGGAACGACCTGATATATGCCCTACAAGATAACCCATAGTTGCTGGCCGGAAATTATAAATTCTGTTTTAAAACCTGATATTAACATGTCCATAACTAGAGCTTCAGAAATCCAAATTACGCGGAACTTAGTTGTTTGAATAAGCAGACCGAAAGAACTACAAGTTTCTAATAATTTCAAGACCTGAAAATCGATGGAAAATAATGCAAACTGTGTTTTAAAAATGTGTGTCGGGGCAAGACAGATTCTGATCTATTCTGTGTCACGATATGAAAATGGGAATATCTCCCAAACCGGTAGTCGTAATTAAGCGAAACTTGAACCCACATTTGTATAACACCTAGGGCTACGTTTCTTGTTTAAATTCTAAATTCAATTGACTTGAGTAATTAGTAGTTCACAACATTTCGTTACAGTACTATTTTCTGGTCATTACTTGAATATTGTACTTGACTCATTTCGTGCGATGTGACTAACTCATTTATTGCACCTACATAAATCACGTGTTTAGATATATTGCATGCATGATAAAAACCAGATCGAACTGTGAATACACGCTTACTTGTTTACTTGAATACTTGAATACCTGAATACTTGAATACATGAACATATGAACTTAACATGAGCTTGAAATTGATTGATTTAGGCATCGTGTTTGGAACTAAGTGCAACGTGGAACAAAGTACCACGTCCTGGCCAGGCAGGGGGCCACCTCTAGAATCTATACACAATTGTGAAATAAAATATGGGTCGTGTGTGGAACAAAGTGCCACACGGAGCAAAGTTCATGCTATGACGATGGTGAGGGTCACCTCTTGAGTCCGTGGAGCCCATCTCTTGAACCCATAAGGGTACCTCTTGAATCCGCATATGACGTGGGATCCACCGGGAGACGTTCGTGGGTACCACACAAACATGGTATGAATAATAACATTGATCCCTGGTAATAAGATTGTGTTTAGACGAGCTATTTTATAGTATAGAGCTTACGTTATATATTTAAGATTTGCATACTGCATTTCCTACATTTAATCATTACCCTAGTAAACCTTGACATTGAATTTCTAAATAACTGCTGATCCACCATGCTATTCATGCTTACACTTGTTATTGTATTGTCATGTTTAAATTACTCTGTTATGTTTAATCACTTTATCATGTTATCTATTACACTGCCGTGTATAATGCATAACTACCTATATATTTTACTGTTAAATTACTTTGCATCATAACGCTATTTAATTTGGGTACTTACCGAGCGCAAATTCGCTGAAGGACATTCCTTATTTTCTTTCTTTATTTGGAATTATTCGTCAGGCGGCTTAGTGACAGAGGAGATTGATCCGACTGAGGAGGATCACATACAGCTTTCATTCCAGGCGGATTATTAATTTTACCTTCAGCTTTATTTTCTGGTATGCCTATTTATTCGGGCTTTGTTGGTCTTATTTCGTTGTATTAAAACTACATACTTGTTGTCTTGTTTTGAATTTTGTGACTTGGAATATAATAGATGGTTGGATTTACGCTCTTGTTAAATTCTTGTTATCTAGATTTATATTTCTTATAATACGCTTAACGTATTTATTTCGAGAAATACGCTTCTCGATATAAATACGTCGCGGACCTCGTCACGTATCTATTACCGTCTTTTAAGAAGCGGGGCGTGACAATTTATGTGCCTTGTAGGAGGCATTCCTGGTCATTTTCTTGTAAAAGAAGGCTGCATGCAATCTCCATTGGTATCCTTTTGGAAACATTCCACTGTTATTCTCGAGCTATCATTCTTAACGTAGTCGAAGTTGAATTGTTTCGCAATTGCAAATTAGTAAAGAGCCATCCTAACTTCGTAAGGACCCTTAAATATTTGACCAGTGCCTTCTATTGGGTCATGCTACACAACCGGGATATTGTTCCTTATTATTTGATCTTGTCTCACCGATGGTAAGCTTGACTCCAAGTCTTGTACTCGCTCATACGCTAGTGCTGGAGCGGAAGACAATTATTTGCTACGCAACCAGGATATTGTTCCTCGTTATTTGATCTTGTCTCACTAGTGGTAAGCTTGACTCCAAATCTTATACTCGGTCATACAAAAATCTTATGTTAACATACAAAAATCTTATGTTAACATACAATTATTTGCATTTATATACATATTACAGGCAATCTATTAGATATTACAGTTAACTCTTCTTAGATATCAGGGCATGCAACAACTTAGACGTTACATGCAACTTTTATAGATATTACATGCAACTGTCTAGATATTACATGCAACATTTTAGATGTTACAAACAACTTATTAGAAGTTACAGACTTGTTATTAGAAATTACAAGCAACCACTTAGAAGTTACATGCTAGTTATCAGAAATTACATGCAACTGCTTAGAAATTACAGGGAAGTACTCAGAAATTACAGGCTTGTTATTAGAAGTTACAGGCAAGTGTTTAGAAGTTACAGACAAAAATCAAGTCAAATAAAGACAAATATGCTAATAATGGCTTGAGTATCAACAGATGCTTGCATACGGATGAGCTTCTCATTCGTCTCTTGATAGATACAGAGCATATTTACATAGTCATGTTTAGTTTTTTTAACCATATGATCTCTAAATTTCTCTATTTTGTACAAAAGTTTTAACTTGTCAACCGGTATATCAAGTTAGACCGAGATTGTTCTTTTCAATTTGAACCATATTGTCGCCTCCGAGATGGTCAAGACCGCACCTTTCCCATTGGATCCATTCACAAAACACATTAATGTCTGTTTGGGCCATCATCAATGAGCAAGATAGCAAATGAAGATTTAATTTGTTGGAATAGTACATGAAAGTGGAGTAAATGAGAGAAGATAATGGATAATAGAAAAAATAAAAATGGATAATTGTGGTTAAGTTGGTAAATAGGGTTTTTGGGGAGGGGGGAAGGGAGGAGTGGTGAATTTAGAAGGAAAATGACTTGGTTTGAGTATTTAATGCTCATTCATTTAAGGAAAAATCAACAAAACTCGACTCTGGATAGAAGTTACAGGCAAACTGATAGAAATTATATGCAACTAAATATCAGAATATTTGCTAAAAAAATTGCAGCTGTCAACTTGTACTTTGGTATATAGGTCTCTAAACGCATTTTTGGGATATATTAAAATACCTATGGCCGTTAGTATATGATAGAATAAGTGATAGGCCCAGGGGTGTTTTGACATGTTGAAAAGGCCCCGGGACCTTTTGACATGTTTTACTTGGGACATGGGCTTTTCAACAATTTACCCTTATAAGAACATTGAATGTATCACCCTAATTTCACATATTCAGAGAAGGGTCCGGCCCCAGATACAATTGGATAAAAAAAATTATTCAACAAATTAGTAGCGATGTAAGTTAACCGTTTCTTAAAGAAGCGGTTAAAATCTAACGGTTGTTATTTAACCGCTACTTGAACTAGCGGTTAACACCAACGTTGAATACAAAATTATACAACGTTAACCGCTTTTTAAAGAAGCCGTTAAAATCTAACGGTTGTTATTTAATCGCTACTTAAAGCAGCGGTTAATATCAATGTTGGATAAAAAATTATACAACAAATCACAACCGTTTATAGTTAACCGCTATTTAAAGTAGCGGTTAAATATAACGGTTTTTATTTAATTTATACTTAAAGTAGCGGTTAAAATGAAAAGTTAATTTATCCAACAAGTCAGAACCGCTCAGAGTTAACCGCTTCTTAAGGTAACGGTTAAATCTAATGGTTGTTATTTAATCTCTACTTAAAGTAGTTGTTAAAATCAAAAGTTAACCACTGCTTAAGTAATTTTTTTTCAAGTGGTTACGAAATATATTACCTCTCGATTTTCGATCCCTATCTTTTCCTACAGAACGTCTACGTCTTCCTGAATTAGAAGAAGAAGAAGGAATGGTAGTAAAAACAGACGAAAAAACAATAGAACTAATTGATTTATATTATAAAATCGATCCAAGAAATAATAGAATAACCAGCATCAATCCCAATTCAAATCACATGAAAAAACACCAAATTTACATCTGAAAACCGTACAAAAAAACCTTAAATAAATAACAAAACCTATAGTAATTAAAGTAATTAATTTACCTTATGAAATCGATCCAAGAATCAAGAGAATACTTAACAAGAATCACAGTTCAAATCATAGCAAAAATCGCCCAATTTCGATCTTAAAACCCTAAACTGCTGAAACTGTTAGGGCGGTTTCTTCTTTTATATAATATGAACCGCTGTTTTAAGTAGTTGTTAAATATTTTAACCTATCTTTTAAGTAGCGGTTAAATCTGAATCGTTTATTTTAACATCTATTTAAAATGCAGCGGTTAAAATAAACGATTCAGATTTATTGGATAAATTTATTTATCCAACGCTGTATAATGTTCCGTCCCGATCACGGAATTGATACTTCCTCCTCAGCCTAATGTTAATAACCCATATTAACTTGGCATATATGAGCATATCAAATAGATTCTCAAGGATTTTTCTTAATATTTAGTGGAGATATAGTGATGCCTCTGGTATCGTATATATAAGATGAGGGGTGGCATGTTGCAAAACACATCATCAACCAACATGGCTTCTAATTATTTTCTTAAGGTTTTTATGGTAGCTTCGCTGCTGGTTATGCTTAGTGCTTCGACTTCATATGCAGGTCTCTATCTATTTATATCTCTGTATGTTTTTTTGGTTCCTCATGATTTCTAGTAAATTAATATCAATTTTCATATTCATGTTGCAGTCATAGATGTTGCCGTGAAGCTGGGATTTGGTTCCAAGTTCGTTCATTGTTTTGAAGAATGTGTCCGTGATTGTAAAACGGAATGCATTAGTTTAGGATTTAAAGATGGCATTTGCACATATCCTGGTCAGGGGATCAGTACTATTTGTTGCTGCAACACCTAACTATGTTGCTCAAGTATTCCCTTACATATAATTAACTAAATCCCGAGAGAGGATAAGAGAAATAAAAAGATGTAGTTTTATATCTTTCTGAATGCAAACCTATATTATCTATTCCTTTTCTCTCTCGCTAAATGAATCTTTATTTGAATGGCTAGATAAAATTATTATTATTTTTAGCTTGATAAGAAATCGATAAGGTTATGTGATTATGTATCCTTTAATTTGTAAAGATCTTTTTATTAGCAAACAGAGAAAATCCAAAGAATTCTACCATAGAAAAATATCATAATTGATTAAGATCACATAGAGATCCATATTATAAATAAAATGAAGGCATGATAATTACGAGGGGAAACTTATAACATAATTCAGACATGTAATGTAACTAACAAAAGAGAACATCAATTTTTATAGAGACTATTTGTCTCTTAGGTACAGATCCGCCTCCGCGATTCAGACCCGAGTCCGACCCGTTAAAAATAAAACACAGACCGGTCTCTTCTTCTTCATTCTTCTTCTCTCCGCGCCAAACCCTAGAACAATCGACAGCTCCAACTCCAACTTCTTGAAATTTTCTTCAATCAATCGAAGAGAACTCATCGCAACAAATCAGGTAACTAACCTTTCCTCATCTTCAATTTTCAAAACACTAGTTTTTACACCGAGATCTTGGTAAAGGATGGCAACTTCTTGATAAAAATTTTTTTGACTTTTTTTAATTAAATAAAATCGATATCTGCGCCAATTCTTTGATTCATATGTTTCATTTTTGGTGTATTGCTGTTGGGCGATGATTGCAATTTACGCTAATCGAATGCAGAAACAAAAAATAGCATGTCCGAAAATGATTTGTGGCCGAAACGAAAATTTATCAGATGTATGAGTGATGATACTAAACTATTATATGATAAGAAATGAATGCATGCTCGAAGAGTCAGAGACTACTCATGTAGAGGATAGAATGAGGGAGACCGATTCAGATGGTGTGGGCATGTGCGATGGGGAATCGTTAGGGCGAGTGACAAAACTGAAGTTTACGGAGGAAATGGATTCATTTGACCAAACCTTAAAATACTAAAAAGGACATGAATGGAGAAGGCTAAAAAATAACCATAAAAGTTTGGAAGAAAAAAGTTTCATTGAAGGGGATGTATAGAAATGTATATACAAATAGTACAAACCTTGGCCTTTTAACACTTGCGTGATAAATCCTTAGCCCACCATGCGATAATCGACCTTTCTTATAAAAAAGACATCATGTTATATTTGAGTCCAAATTCATATCGACACATATTTTGGAGAGTAGATCAAGCAATGTGGCGATCACAATATAGAGAACCTACTTGGATGAATTTTAGTAATCTATTTTGCTTTGGAGTTACTTGAAATTTGAGGTGAAAAAGCTTATGCGGACGGGGGACTATAAAACTATGATACTCGGGAGGTGGCATAGGAAGACAACGAATTCACAAGTTTGAAGTGTATGAGCCTCCGAGGCTTTTCAAGAATCACAGAGATCCCACCCGAGATCGGCGGACTTTCAGATCATATTTTCTCCTAATTTGCTTGTTGTTTAATATGAGTTAGTTCTGTGGTATTTAGAATCCGGTTGGCTTGCCTCTCCATTATAGTGTATGGAAGACAGCTTGAACTCTATCTTCCTTCTGATCGACCAAACGAATCCCACCATCAGTCGCCGGGATGACCCTTTTTTTTCTTTCCCAATTTTTGGAAATCGTATGGTTTCATTGAGATCTCAATGAGAATGATAACTTCTTGATAAATGATTGGTGATATATTAAAATATTTTTGGTTATTATGTGGTTGTTCTCTGTAATTCTTAACACTATGCTGAGGAATGCTCTCAAGTTTGGGTTAACTTAAAAAAAGCTTGATTTGGAAAGAAGACTAGTTTACAAAGTAAATATGTTAAAAACAAAAGAATATACATTGTAAGGGAAAAGTTTGAATAGCACGAGACATCGAATAGTAAGCGACAATGCTCGAAAAATGTTGAATTTTCATTGTAATTTTTAATGAATGTTCGGTTGAATTACCTTTTCAACTACTTGTGAAACTTATTGGTGTACTATTTTATACATAAATTATTGCTTGCTATTTTCAGATGTTAAATCCATAATCGACGACTGAGTAGCTTGATATCTGCAGTGTTTGTGGGGCACCATGGAGAACATGCAGTATGCCGAAGTACTTTTGAGGGAGTTTCTTGTATTTAGAGGTTTTACAA
This sequence comes from Agapanthus africanus, assembly GCA_030015575.1. Taxonomy (NCBI): domain Eukaryota; kingdom Viridiplantae; phylum Streptophyta; class Magnoliopsida; order Asparagales; family Amaryllidaceae; genus Agapanthus; species Agapanthus africanus. Next base: position 682,410,087 of record CM057344.1, read on the forward strand.
ATACACTTCAAACTTTTGAGTCAGAGTTGACCAGTGATATTGGTAGAAATTTTCAAGTTGATAAGATCCTAGATTTAATTTTCAAAGCATACATACCCAAATACCAAGCAGATAAACTAGTAGGTCTGCTGACTTTCTTCAAGCAGTGTTTTTCTTCACCCTCGGATGTAGTTCTTTATTCCACACTCTTGAAGCTAGAATTGTCAGTTTTGCGGTATTATGTGGTCCATGCTTTACAATCCGGAAGACAAGACAAAGTGGTTGAGATTTTTGGAGCAAATGGAAACTTTTTTTTGCAGAAACGTGAAGATTGGTTGCCATGGTTTGGTGAGTTCAATACTCCTTTCTTCTGCTTAAAATTTACAATTTCGTTATTTACTATTTGGAGCTTGATATGCAGCTATTCCATATCTCAAGAACCCAAATTTGGATCCTCAATTCCGTGTTTACTTTTCAAAGGATTGGTTAGATTCCCTGATTCTTTCATTCCGAAATTTCTTGAGCGAGATCTTCAATGGCAGTCATATCCTTCTGTACATATTTACTTTACACATTGTGTTTTGGTATGTTTGTGCTCTTCGGAGTTGCCTACTAACATTATTGACATTGGCATATAGCAAGTATCCATATTATGAACATTATCTTTTGGGTTGTGGGAAATTGTAATACTTCATACACAATGGTGGTTAACCATATAAGATGTCTATGAAAAACTTATTCAGCTGATGACCCTTTCCATCCAAGCATGTCAAGCCTTACTTGATCTTGATGAGGGGGCACCCAACCAGCACATGTAATACTCTCAAATTTTGTGATTTTGAATATAATTCTTCAATTTGATATTCAATGGCACATGAGATAGAAACAACATTGCTAAACAATAAAGACATTTAATGAGGGATGTTTTGCTGCAAAATTTTCAATCAACGGAGAGTGGAATCTGGGAGACCCCCATAGTACATTAACCCCTGTACTCTATATTTTTATTATCAAGGATAAATACTTTCTTGTTGACGATCTACATTTTAAACTTTTCGCTGCCGGCACATCGACATTTCAATATATAATTCATTCACCAGCTGTTTAAATGCTTCTATACTGTTTGGCTCTAAAAACCCTGCTTCATTTGCTTAACACAAACTGCTTAATCTATGCCTTTTCCTAAACCAAAACTACGCATCCCTGCGCTGTTAAAGATAAGTACAGAGAAGAACACCGTCAAACGCCTCAAAAGCGACATAAAGCAACTGAACCATAGGCTCTTAGAATTGCAAGCATTATTGGAGGCAAAGGAAGCTGAGATATTCCACTTGAGAGGGTATGAGTTTTGTTTCCGATCCTTTATATTTGTATTTTTCTTTAGATTGACCAATGCGCATATAAAACTGTTGTATGCATCATCCTGCATTTCACAGCAACATGCCTACCCTTGTAACTTTACACCAATTCCTTTACATCTAGTACCTGGGACATGAGATAAGCTTGTTATCGAAGTCCTAAATATTTTCTTCGAGTTTACTTTTTCCTTTCTTCACCTCTTGAATTATGTTTTTCTATGTTGCAAACATTCAATTAGATAGTTATATGGTATCAAACACTGTTCTATAGTTTTTTCCGCTTATTTACTTGCTTGAGGACATATCTTTTCTTATATTATATGTACATGGTTAGAAACATTTTGTTGTTTGCCATTCAGTGTCGCTGCCTCATCACTGAAGACTTCCATTGTTCAAGAGAAAGGCTCTACGAGTAATAAGTCAAATGTGGCATTAAAAAAGGATCATTTTCTAGAACCTTCTTTTGGCAGTCCTTCTCATCTAGGAGAGATGATCTCCGGAGAAAATGGTCAGGATACTTCGCATTCTGCAATTGTTCAAAAGGAATCTACCTCTTTGAAGTCTGGACCACTTTCAAGTGCGTCAAGTCATCTTTCCATTGAAACTGATGAAAGGGAGGAAGCCCTTCAGATTTCCCAGGCAGGTTGAACTTTCTTCCGTTATAGTTGCATTATTGTTATTATTGTGGATCTGTCAGATATGCAGCTCTGTACATTATTCAGTTCCGTAGTTGCTTTGTGATAAATGATTGTACGAATTATCTCGTAATGGAATTATCATGATTCATGGTTCCTTAGTCATGTGAAATTCAAGCACGGTCGGTGAAGAAGGGTACGTTATAATTCTGTTCTAGGTATCCTGGGTTCATTATAATTCTGTCCTAGGTATCCTGAAGTCTAATAGCTATTGTCCACCATGGATTTTTGTTTTTTTAAACTTGAAAGCAAGAGGACCACTTTAGTTGTTACCTCTTTTTCGTATTTCTTGGAATATGTTTTCTGCATATGTTATGTTCCAAATAAAATCTGACACCTATTAAAAATTCACTATATTAAATTAAAAATTCTATTTGACAAAATATTTTGTTAACAATTGTTTATGAGCTCAAGCTTGGCGGATTGTGAAGGAATGTTGTGATACTTGGGACTGAAGAAGAAAGGCAAAAAGATTGGGAAAAGGTGGAAAAAGGAAGAAGTTGATTGAGCACAACCCTAGAATAATGCATAGGTAAATTCTTAACATAAGGACTAATATGAAATTGTAACTCACCTCCAAGTGGAGCATCAATATTATAAACCTGTAAGCTCTTGCATGGCAAACTGATTCCTGGAAAGCGATGTCAAATTATTGATTACTGGGTACAAGCAGAAATACCTGATGTAGGATAGTGTGATAGTGATAACCCTCCCATCACGTTGAAAAGGGCTGTTTGCAATGTTAACGATAAGCTAATCATATGAACGAGTGGAAGTACTCTGGAGCACTTTTTCACTTTATTCTGATCTAATCATATGAAACACCAAACATCTTACTCTATGAAATTATGAATAGCATTGCTTTGAATCTCAATTTTATGTTGAACAGTTGATCCTTGATGATAAAAAGCAATTATTATCATACGCTTTAGAGGCAACAAAATTAACTTTCCCCTTCTTTATTTTCATAGTTTCACGAAAGTGACATTATCATCATTTAAAGTTTCTTATGAAACTAAAAGTTTCTTATTGCACCTCTTATCAACATAACTAGCATTGCAATTTATTGCCAGAAACATAAACTTAGCCAGTTGGGTTCTGATATGGTTATGTGGAAGATACATCATTATAAACATATAAATTTAAGCACCTTGTTCTCTTTTTTTTTCCTATGATGTTTTCATATGATACAATTCGATGCACACTATACTCAATATTGCAGGTATTTATGTAATTCTAATTTATAATTTTTTTATTTTTATTTCCCAAAATGACATTTTGAGTGTAAGTGTTTCTCACAGTAGATCTTATTGTACTTGTTTGATCTGCCATTTGTTTCATCCCTGTGAAATCACTCATTCAATGCATGTACCACGTAGTACCTCCTTTGTGTCTTTGGATGACTGTTGGTATGCTACACTATAATGTGTAGAGGTGAATGTAATGGGAATAGCATGGATGGTGAATAAGCTTGCTCATGGATTGGTCTTTCTGTTTATTGATTACCTTGAAACTTTTATTGGGTGTAGAAAAAAAAATACATTTTTGTCTAAACATCACGTCTCAGGGATTTTTTTACTTCGTGCATCCTTTTGTTTTCCTCCAATTCTGTGAAGTATCACCCCCTCCCCAACTACCAGGAAATTCTGTAATTATTTTTTTCCTAGATTGTGAAGATAGAGATTGGTAGGGTTGTGTCTCGTATCCGTTTGTACACCTAGGCACGGTCAATGGGATTAGAAGAAGTCCGGCTTGGAGTTGGCCTTTAGGCCGGGCCATTTATCAGTGATAGGTAGTGTTAGGGTTATCCTTGTAATACTATATATGCTCCTATCGTGAGTAATGTGAGGAGCGGGGCTGGAAGGTCAAAAAGTAACTCATGCGAGGGATTGTGGTCCCTCAACAAGAGAGAGAGAGAGAGAGAGAGAGAGAGAGAGAGAGAGAGGTGATATAAGAGAGAGACCAGAGTACTCTTGTTTGTATTTTCTTTCATAGTGAAACCCCAATTTTAGATTTGCCCCGTGGATGTAGGCGGAGTTTGGTTGAACCACACAAGTCCCGTGTTATCTTCTTCCTGTTCTTGTAATAGTGCTATTCGTGTGCTTGCTGGTGGCGAAGGGATCAAAATCCCCAACGGTGATAACTAATATCGATGTTATCTTTTTCATGAATAACAGTATTTTGAACTAGGCCTTAGATTCTTAATTGATGAAAAGAATATTACCTGAACTTTCAATGGATTGCATTTCTGACAGGAAGCAAAGGAGAAATTTTGAGAGAGGAGTTCCCTGAAGTGGAAGTGGATTTTCATGTAAGTTACATTGTTGTCATATCCTAGTGTTTAATATCATTCTTCTTTTATATCTTTCAGAGACCCTGCAGGCTTGACACCAATGTACATGTGTGGCGTAAGTCGCCTGAATATGATTTATCTTTAACATATGTTAAGTGACAGCATGAAAAACATAAGGCCTTTACTTGCAGGAAACCTTCCTCGGGCATACCAGTCCAATCAGTAGGTGCCGTTTTTCTGCTTCTGGTACTAACATTGCGAGTGCTTCTGTGGATGGTACTGTTAGGTAATCATGTAGTAATGCATAAACATCTTTAGATTGACTAGTCAGTTTTGTTATCTTATCTTCATTCTAAAAATCTTTCAGGATCTGGACATATGACTCATCAATCCCTACTTCAAGAAACGCGACTATATATTGTGGGTCCGAGATTAAGTCTCTCGATTGGGAATCCAGGTCTGATCGTCTGGTATGTTTCTTTATGGATCTTAGATCATGCTAATCCTAAGCACATTGACATTTGGCAATCATTATTGAGAAATAGAAGCAAGGAATTCATATTTTGGTGTCTCTTCATTCTCTTGACAATAGCTGCTCATAGGCACAGCTGATGGTGGGATTAAAGCTTGGAATGTGGATGCGAAAAGAGTTGTCTGTGATCTCAGCACAACAAAAGAGTTTGCAAGGTTCTTTTTAGTATCTTGCTTTGGGCATGTTATAGATTTTTTCTCTGAGAAGCTTTTGTCATCACAATGTATTTTTGGTCTGTAGTGTTGTGGACTTAAAGTGTAGCCCTGTGGAGCCTATTTTTGTCTCTGCAGCTGCATCTAAAAGGTACGTTTGACTCTTATTATCTCTATGGGTCATGCTTTCGCAGGATAAGGAGAATCATATTATTGATTCCTGACTGCTTGAAGTTCTTAATTAAAATAAGAAATGTAATGAAACGAGAAAAACGTTCTTCACCATCATTTTAAAAAAAAAATTGACCATGAGTACTATGTAAATCGTTGATGTAATATCTATCTTTTTCCATATACTTTAATACAGACAAGGCTCGAGCAAAATTGATGAATTGGGATATGCATCTTTAACTGTTTGGAATATGAAGACATGGAAGGCTATGGTATGTGTGCTAGATTTAGCAACGTTAGTGTAAGCTCTGGAATTGATTTTACTTAAATCGACATTACTGGATTGATTGAAAAATAACTATTGTGAAGACAGTCCTACCTCTGGGTAAAGATCCACCTGCAATCACTTCACTCAGCTTCAATCACAATGGGAAGATTTTAGCGGCCTCTGCAACTGATGGAATGATTCATATGTTTGGTATCCTTAACCATGTTATGTTTATTTAACGTCTACAACACCGTCAACACAATCATCTTACATTTAGATATGCTGAAATTTTTTCAGTTGCTACATTTCATTTTTCGTGGCATGGATATCTGAATGTGCATGTAATCTTCATATAATTTGATTCCTTGGCACCCCTCCATCTGTAAGCACAAAGAACAAAAAAATCTATATTCAATACTTTATACCTTCTTGTGTCTAGATCTCAAAATTTATGTCATGAACCATCTCAATCAGAATACAGAACTCGTGTTTATGCCTGCTCTCTGGAGTTTTGGCAGAAGGAAGATGATGAAGGTGTTAAAAGGCTTCATAGCACAATATACTCAGGAGAGCGTATTCAGATCGTGTGTGTGCGTGCGCACGCGTGCATACATACATAGATAGATACATATACATATATACATACATACATTGGGTTTTTAAATTCACGAACCTGAATAACAGCCGTTGGATCTGCCTTTGAAATAATATTTATGGAAGAGAGAATTTACTTTCTTGTTGAATGGATTTTTAAGTTATTTTAATCTGAGCCGTTGAAAGCAAATGACAGATCCAACGGCTGTTATTTAGGTTCGTGGATTTAAACACACAAACCCATCCTAACGGATCCGTAATATATATATATATAATGGAGGGAAGGTACCTCGGAGGGAATTTCCACCTATATCGTCAAACAAATACACCCTCCGCCATTTTTTTCGACGACCGGCATACATCATCTTCATCATCTAAGATGCGGATACACCAAATTTCATGTCATTCTACTACTTTTTCATTGTTGATTTAGTGGGTGCAAAATTAACGGTTTACCGACAATAGAACCTTTTACATTGCTAATTCAACGGTGAAAAGTGGTAGAATCGCATGAAATTTGGTGTATCCACATCTTAGATGATAATGATGATGGATGCCGATCGTCGAAAAAAAATAATAGAGGGTGCATTTTTTCGACGCCATAGAAGGAAATTCCCTCATATGGCCTCTTTCCTTCATTATTCTCTCTCTCTCTATATATATAGAGAGAGAGGGAGAATCTCAGGTGCCACAGGAGGAAAATTTCCTTCTATGATGTCGAAAAAGTCAGAACTCCACCAATATTTATGACGATCGGCATCCATCATCTTCATCTTTATCGTGCAAGATGTGGATACACTAAATTTGATGAGAATCCAATACCATTTCACCGTTGATTGTGATGTAAAAATACTAAAAATGTTTTTAGCTGATAAATGTCTTTAGCTCATAAATGCATGGGTCTTCGTTAATTACATTGGTATTTATTTATGAGGCAGGGCCTTTCATGAAGTGCCATGTAGGTGACTCCTTAAGCTGCAGCCTAAGGTGTCGCCTTAAGAACATTCTCCCCTGTGTGTGTGTTTTGGAAAGTTTTTGAATTTTTTTTATTTATACTCCTTAATATTCCAAAGATATATCGGCTGGCCTACAAATCACAGGATGGCCAGCCCATGATTCTGCTGTTAACTCTGTGCTATTTGGACCAGACGAAACGAGCATCTTCAGTTTGGGATCTGATGGCAAGGTATGTGTAACATGGCGTTTTGAGCTTAAATTCCAGCTCTCAAATTGAAGTCAGGCTGAGCTATTGCTTAAATTCGAGCCGTTATTTTCTCTGATCATCTCCCTACTTGTATTCTTTTTCTCAACTTTACAATCTTTTGTTTCTCAAAACTGTTCTTTCATCTGCACAAGACTAAATTCTAAATTGGTACTATTTTTATTTTCTTTATGTATTGTTGTAACTATCAAATTTTTGTGCTGTTCTTATTTTTATATATTTCGAATCCTGATTATATACTGAAATGAGTGAGTGCAGATATTTGAATGGAGCCTGCAAAATCAAGGTCAAGTTCTTTGGTCTAGAGATTGTAGTAGGTATTACATGATTCCCAAAAGCGAAATTGATATTTTTTATATTATTTTTTCCGTCTATCTTTTGTTTCATTCTCCTAAAAAAACTGTGGGTTTCCGTTATGAATTCTGATGGCGGCATCCCTATTTACTCTATGTGGCCCTTTTTATTTTAATTAAATCATCCAAACAATGATATTTTCTTCGAAGTATGCTAACCTATCTCTATGAGTTTTCACAATTTGCACTCTCATTTGTATTGCCAATATATTAAAGATGCGAACTTGCATTTTCTGGTGCACCCTCGCCCTCCTTTCTCTCTTCCCCTTCCTAAGTATAAGATGCAAACTCACATTTTCTGCTGATGACACCTTTATCAACTGCATAGGATCACTTCAGGGCATATGAATGTTTTCTAAAAATCTTACCGGAAATTTGTTTGCTATTGGATTTGAGTTATCATATAATGCTGGTCACCGTCTTGAGGGATGTTTGCATTGTATCACTCAAGTCAGCCATAGCTGGGACCTAGACTCCTATAGGGTGAATAGTTTAAATTTTGAACAGGTTAAATCCTTTATCAGGTACAAATACCATGTACAAAAGTTGGCAACAATTGCGATCAAACCATTGAAGTGTCACTATTCTTAGTTGGTTTATTAAGATCTTTCTTAACCGATAATTTCTACTAAAGGCAATGCGCAGAACCAAATCAACTTCTCAGATTTCTTCTTCCGATTGTTATTTGGAGTTGATCAAGGGAAACCTTTAGAATTTATCGTAAGATGCCATTTCATCCAACAGGTTCTGCTACCCGGAAAGCGAAAAAATATGCAGACATGAAATGTCACTGGATTCTAATGGTAGAAGATTGTTAGTCACATCTGGTTCTGTTAGATCCCCCTTATACCAGGTTCTAACTTTAAACCCTCTTCCACATGTTTCCCCCCTTTAGCAAAATCTATGTTTCTGGCATTGTTAATAATTTTTTTTCAATTAGGTACAAGGCCATATGAGCGGTTTCAAAACACTTGCTCACACTGCGGCAATAACAAGTGTGGATTGGCACCCAACGCATCCCATTTTCATAACCGGGTCTGCTGATCACTCGGTTCGAGTCGCATCCATTCTTTGATTGATTGTTTTCTTGGCATAAAATTGGGCGTTCGCTGCTTGCTTCTTGGACTGGCGACAATTGGGGAGTTTGTGCTCTACCAGTTATCCGTTATGGATAACCAAACATCATGGGCTGGAGTAGAACACGAAGATTCAGAGATTCAGTCTTGGCTATCGATTTGATTTGTGACTGTTTTGCTTCTCTTTTGCTGTTATTTTTGTTTGTAAACTCAAGTTGGTTAGCATACAGGGAGTTATATGTAAAGGATCAGAAGGCCTAGTTACTTGATGTTGTAAGTTTGTATGTTGTGTTTTCTTATAAAAGGATTTGGTGGTCGAGAAATCGGTATTTGCAGTCTTCATGCCGTTGCAATTATCTACGGTGGGCGTTTTCATCAAAAAGAGAAAAAAAATGTCGATGTAAATTAACCATTGAAAAGTCATTATGCTTTCGATATTATTGCAACTTATCATACAATTGAAACATCGCCCTCTTAAATTAACAGCCATTATACCTGGTGTTCTATCGAGTCATAAATGCTGCACATGGGGAGAGCAAACATGTCACGTTGCCTCCTAATTGGTTTCACACTTGTCTAAAAACTCATGCTACATGAAAAGACCAGAACCCTTGCATATTCAGGAATGGGATGACCGGATATCTAATTCCAAGGAATCTTGCATTAACGTGTTTGGTATACTTTAATCATTCTCAATAATATATGTGTGTGCAACCGTCGACCGGCGGCCAGGCCGGCGACGGACTACGGCTGGATGGCGGTGAACGTTTGATCGGCGGCGGGACGGCCGCTGAACAAGCGGCGATGACCGGCGGCCTGCTGGAGGCGAACAACCGATCAGCGGTGTGCCGGACGGCGTATGACCGACGGTGGGCAACGTTTATGTATGTATATGTTTGTAAATTTTTGCAATGGTTCTATTGGTATTCCGTAGAATATAACAATTGACGGTTAAAATCTGAAGCCTTTCAGGACCTAGCTACAAGTTCAAGCATTCTAGAATCACTAGAAGCTCCAAGTGCATGAATCCTTCAAGAAATCGAATATACAAACCTAGCTTCAAGCGCAACCATCACCAAAGTACATGAACCCATTGATTGCACAAGCTTAATCCAAAAGCACATGTATAATTGTATACTATAATTAGTTCACGAATCAGAATTATATACAATCCAAGCTTTAAGTGCTAGCATCTTTATATTCATGAATTCATGGCAATGCACTAGGAGCATGAACGTCATCCAATAGATACACATAATATAAAAGTAAATGAATGATACCATTGGTTGCTACTTATCTTAGATATTTTAAAAATTATTTACTTAATCTGACAATTGAGATATGCATGAATTTACTTATCAGAAAATTTGTCTGGTCCATAAAAGAAGAGGCGAACAAAGAAAGGAGATTACGATTTACTGGAAGAAGGTTATGCCTAAAGTGAAGGTAATGGCGGGTTGTGCCACTGCAGGAAGCAATGTATGATGAATCCTTCCAGCATTGAGGACCAAGGTCTGTTCCCATGATTGGAGCATGGAGTTGAAAGGTTATGCTAACGTCCTGGCTATCATCTGTGGCCGTTTGCGGAACAACTTTTTTAATACAATACGAAACTTGACGCTAGAATAATCCTAAACCGGATCTGACCATAAACCTAACTAACAACATAAGAATAATGCTTAACTTTGACTGTTTCAAACCTAATAATGTTCATAAATTCAATACTATTGCAACTTATCATACAATTGAAACATCGCCCTCTTAAATTAACAGCCATTATATCTGGTGTTCTATCGAGTCATAAATGCTGCACATGGGGAGAGCATACATGTCACGTTACCTCCTAATTGGTTTCACACTTGTCTGAAAACTCATGATGCGGATTACCAAAAACCCTTGCATTTTCGGGAATGGGATGTCCGGACATCTAATTCCAAGGAATTTTGCATTAACGTGTTTGGTGTATTTAATCATTCCCAATAATATATGTGTGTGCAACTGTCGACCGGCGGCCAGGCCGGCGACGGACTACGGCCGGATGGCGACGAACGTCTAATCGACGGTGGGACGGCCACTGAACAATTCGCGATGACTGACGGCTTGCCGGAGGTAAACGGCCGATTGGCGGTGTGCCGGACGGTGGACGACCAACGATGGGCAACGGGGCTGGACAGCCGGCGGATGGCAATGGAGGTCGGCGGCGGATGGTCATGACTTTTTTTATGGTAGGCGGGAATATATTTTGGTAATTTAGAATAGATGCATGTTTTATGGGAAATAAGATTATTATGATATGGGGTCATTTGATTCCCATGGTAATCCTATATTTCCGGGAATACCGTTTACACCTACAAAAGTATGGTAATATTTCATGATAATCTAGAATTACCATCTAAATTACCTCCTAGCAATAATTTATAGGGATATTAATCTAATGGACATAATTTAATTTTCGCTATAAAGATTGGGGTTTGTAATTTTTTTTAATCTTATCGCACCTAACCACAGCCAGAAAAAATCAAATAAATAGATTAAGGTTAAAAGAAAAAATTAAGTTTATAAAACTCTCTCCTGGCCTAAAAGTTTCCGGCCAACCTATCTACTGTATTGCCTTTTAAACTAAATAATCGATCAAATATATAAAAGGCATAGTTTTCCCAAATAATTGTTGTCATGTGTTTGTGAAGAAACGTATGATGTCATGTTGCAAAATCACGATGAGGCCGTAGGCAATATGTTCTCTTGTATCACCAACGATCTTAAACTAATTAAGTATATTTGAAATCGAAAGACGGTTGTTTTCGCCTGATAAGATGTAAAGCTTTTTTTATTTATTCCGAATATATGATTGAGTTCCAATAAAGCAATTCCGTTTCTATATCAAGTGGAATGAACCGGTTAATCCATATAAATACGAGATGAGTTCTACATAATTTCTGTATATATTCAATAATTTGATGCAAATACAATATATGTCCATATCCAGAAATATCCATAACTGGATATGGTACTATCTACGTATGAGGATAATGGAGAAAAGGAGCCATAATATGGAATTTCTTTTCATGGCGTCGAAAAAAATACACCTCCCATAATTTTTTTCGACGATCGGTACCCAACATCATCATCTATATTCTCTAAGATGTGGATACACCAGGTGATTCATTACTTTTTTACCGTTGATTTAGTGGATGCAAAATTAGTGGTTTACCAACAATAGAATTTTTTACATTCCTAATTCAACGGTTAAAAAGTGGTTGGAATCACATGAAATTTGATGTATCCACGTCATGTATGACGAAGATAATGATAATAGGTGCCGACGGTCGAAAAATATCATGGAGGAAATATATTTTTTAAGCAGTTAACGAATAAGCCTCATGGGACTTTTTTTCTTCTACTTTCTCTCTCTCTCTCTATAAATAAAAGGGTCCTTAAAATCAAGCTTTTTTTTTTTGTCTCTTTCTATGTAAACTTAGCTTCAGCTCCTATTTTTCTCTGATATTTCCATTTAGACCCTTAGATCATATATTCGAGCTCAATTCTGGTTGTTTTTTAAGTGGAAAATTAGCTGCCGCCCCCGTTTTTTCTAGATAATTCCATTTGGACACTTCTTCAGATATTTAAGCTCAATTTTGGAATCGGAAAATTAAATGCATAATTCCATTTAGACACTTCTTCAGATATTACGTGGAAATTTTTTTTCAAACCCCCATTTTACTTGAAATTTCCATTTTGACCTTGGTTCAAGTGATTGTAATTGGAAGTGTTTAAGTATATTTGGTGTGCTCTTGCATGACAATTTTAAATATTAATATGAAACAATTCTTACGGACTAAACTTTTATCAAATACATTTAATCATCATTACAATCATCACACGATATTACATTTGGCCTGAGATAATTTATGGTCGAACTTCTATACGTGTAGTATGCACATGTCTCTTTTCAAGTACAATCATCATTACACGATGTCACGCCGCCCCAACCTCCAATACAGAGAGTATTGTCCGCTCTGGCCGAAACCGTACGGTTTTGTCCTTCGGAGCGAACCGGACCAGACCAGGGGTCACTTCCCAGGAAGTCACCCATCCCAAAGACTTCCCTGGCCCGAGCACGCTTAACTACGGAGTTCTCAAACTCCTGTAGTGCCGGTTCACTTAAAAGGCGCCTCTGTATTGAAGAGTGGTATCATTCCATTTATAGTACAGATCTGCCCTCTTTCGGAATGTATTCCGAAGAGTCCCCATTGTTCTACAGTGGGTCCCACGGACTCAAGAGGTGGCCCTCACGGATTCAAGAGGTGGTCCCCGCCCACTTAACACGACACTTGGCGTGGCACTTTGTTCCGTGTGGCACTTTGCTCTGTGAGCAAGAACCGGGTCCCGACACACGATATAACATTTGGTTTGAGATAATTCATGGTTGAACTTCCATTCTCGCAGTATCCAAGGCTTTCAATATTTTATGGAGAATAAGAAGAGAAAAACCAAGATATCTTCTTTATAAAACTTTCATTTAAACTAATCAAAGCTTATTTTTGGCCGGAAAATTTTGTTCCAACCCCTATTTTACTTGAAATTTCCATTTGGATCTTGATTCGAGTGTTTGTGATTGGATATAATTAAGCATATTTGGTGTACTCTTGCATGACAATTTTAAATATTAATAAGAAACAATTTCTTAGGGATTAAGCTCTTACCAAGTACAATAATCATTACAATCATCACACGATATAACATTAACTTTTGGTTTGAGATAATTTATGATTGAACTTTCATACGCGCAGTATGCACATGTCTCTTATCAAATACAATAATCATTATTAGATATAATATTTGATTTGAGATAATCTATGGTAGAACTTCCAACCACGTACAAGTCTTGCTAGCACTAACTAAAGAATCATCTCTCTTAGGCATGAAATTTTTCTCTGCACAATTATTGTTTGTTGGTTCTATTTCCAAACAGATAGCATCCATAATAATTACAATCTGTACCATTAGCAGCGAACACTCAAGGTGTAGATAGATTTTGCCATCAACTGATGGTCTCCATTTTCAATAGAATTTAAGTAAGGCAGAAAAATCTTTTCAAACTGTTCCCCATTTAAAGATGTTCACCCATCATCTTATTAAAATTACAAGATTTTTTAAAAATTCAAACACACGCGCGCACACACACAGAGGTGAGCGAATTTCGGTGTCGAAAAGTACACCGTCTATCATTTTTCCGACGATCAGTATCATCCATCTTAATTTCATCGTTTAATTTGTCGATTCATGAAATTTTATAGGATTTTAGCATCTTTTGATTCAAAGAGCCGCAATATTAACGGAATTTATGATCAGCTGAAATTAAACGTTAGAACTTTAATTAATAGCGTTTTAAATCAATTATCCATACAGCAAGCTAATTAATTATGAACAAGAAAGTAGTGGTCTGTTGTAACTACTACTTAAATGCCACATCAATCAAATAATTAGACCTAATTATATAATTAATTTGGCATATACATCATTAATTCAACAACATAAAAAATATAAAAAATAAGAAGAAGAAGAGAAGAAAAATCTTCTACGAGGCTGATTGCTATAGTCATCAGAATTTTAATGAAAGAAACTGACAAAATTTAGTTAAGAAAAATCAGTGGTCGAAATTATTTCTCCCAGAGCATAAAGCTAAATTTTCATGGACACCTTTGACTTTGATTATTATTGTGCACAAGGTATGCATTGGTTAAAAGTTTATGGTGATCTACAGGTTTTAGCTAGACAGCTTAAAATACATTCACGCGTGTATGGCACGAAATGTGCAAAAACCCCCCACTAATAATATTTGCAAGACTACAATATCTTGAGAGCGAATATATATATATATATATATATATATATATATATATATATATATAACCAAAATGCCTTGTAATAATAATTTGCAAGACTACACTATCTTGGGAGTGAGAGAACACACACGCAAACTCGGCCGTTGATTTTTTCAAATTAAATTTTGTCTTTTTCTGATGGAGGTCGGGATCTCCCTCAGATGTTGTCCTCCGTCCATCTTGTGGCCAGCGGGTGTCACGTCCCGCTTCCCAGTAAACGGTGACAGTACGTGATAAGCCCGCGACATATTTATTTCGAGAATATCACTTCTCGGAGTAACTACGCTAAGCGTAAAATAAGCAATATAAAATAATAAGAAATTAATATGAGATTTAAATTTCAACAACTTAATTTACATTCAAACTTGATACAATTACAATACACGAGTTCAACTGAAAAGAAAACTACAAGAACAGAAATGCCTAGACAGGTGACATACATAAACTGAAAGAAAATGATAACCAGCTTAGGTCTAAGTCGTGATCTGATCATGCTCCTCCTCTGTAGTGTTCACCTCCTTAGTATCTGACGAATATTCCAAGAAACAAATATGGATGGAATGCCAGTTAGCGAACTTTCGCTCGGGAAGTCCCCAAGAAAAAGGGTGTGAAGTATAAAAGTATAACAACAAAGTAAAATGGATATCATGAAGTAATGGACTATAAGATATGGTGTTTAAACATGTCATCTAATGTAAGTATGGCAATTCTATTTAACATGCAGTTCTCTATATATCATGGTAAAATAACATGAGCATAATATAGCATGGCCGTGTAATGTAGATATAGTGAACATGAAGTGCATGTAAGTGCCCTAAAAAATCTTTACATGAGTAAATTAATTTAACGTAAGTTCAAGAATGAATGTCAACCAATCTCAAGAGTGTTCTCGAACCCAACAAGCTGTAATCCAGGGGTAAGAAACCATGGGCTCAAATCAAGTGTTAGTAATGGGATTTCGACCTAGTGTTGAAGTACTCCAAACTCAACAGGTTATAATTCAGGAGTAAGTAAACACAGGCCCTCATGATAGCTTGCTTGTGTTAGTGGATATGGATTCATAATTTAAGGGGACTCCTAAGATTTCGTTGGATTCACACTTGAACTATCCCAACACCCCGTGTATTTTAAATTATAGTTAAAATTACCAGTCTAGCTCGAATCCATGAATACATCAAGTTGCAAGATTGAGTTCATGTCAATGTTAAGTATTCATGTTTTCATATCAAGTTGTATTCATGGTTCGAGTCAAGTCAGTCTCAATAACAGCCATTGTGTTTTGATATTCATGTTAAGTTCATGTCAAGTCATAGTATTCTAGTATCCAAGTTTTGGGATATTCAAGTTCAACTATTCTGGTTCATGATCAAGGGTTTAAGTTTATGTTAAAGTTTGGATCCTGATTGAATTTGTATTCAGATTAGAGTAAATATCTCATGAAAGGATTTAACTCTTGAATTTCTTAAGTTCGGGAGTAATCGGGCAACTGCTGCACATGGACGGTAGAATTTGTATTTTTTTCCAAGACAATTACCATTGATAACTCCGTTAAACTTGTCTAACCTGAATAGGCAAGCACTCACTTTCTCCGGCTCCCCGGGGCTCAAGAGAAGTGATACCGCTTAAACCTATATTAATTTAGAGTTTTTAAATATTTATTATTGTTGTTTATATTATATTTATATTGTTTGCATTTCTCGAGGGGTTTTATGAAAAATATACTAATATTGTTTAAAAATAAATCTTGATGATGATTTGTAACATTTAGAGGTTTTATGAACATGTATTTTAATTTAGGTGGTGTTTTAGTGATAAAACCTAGTTTTTAAAAGTTTATGGTATTTTTATGAAAACTACTTCTTGTGAAAACTTGTTGGTATTTTATTAAACTTTTAATCTTTCATTTTAAAAATATATTTTCATAGTATGTTTTTATTGAAAATACGAATTCATAGTTTTATATAATTTCCAAAGTTTAGTTTTGTTTAGAAAAATCGTATTTTTATTTTCTTTCGAGACCGAATACTTCTTAAGGAGTTCTGCATCTTTCTCTACTATCCCAAGAATGTGCAATAATCCGCACCATCCATTAGCGGGTCCCCTAACAAGGGTAGTAGAGATGTATTTGCTAAGGATTTAAAATATCGATTTAAAAGAAACCGGTTTTGAAACAAGTGTGGTATTATAATGTAAAACTTATTTTTTAAATAAACCCTATATTTAGAATCTTATGCTATGAAACCATAGTGTATGTGATGGGGTAGGTCATTATCCCATGAGTTTTCTAGAGGTATATATTTCTAGGTATCGATAAAAATGTCACTTTTAAAGTTCATGGTATTTTGGCGTTACATGCATTCAAGGGTAGCTTTAACAATAACAAAAATTCATTTTAAATTTATATGATATGAAGGTGAAGCATGACATGTAATGATGAGATGTTGGTAAGTGAAATTCCTTATTAATATCAACGTGCAATTATAATGGATAATTCTAAGTTTTACAACAATAAATTTAAAAGTGAAGTTAGCCACCAAAAGTCGTATTTTGATGTTGATGTGAAAAAGAGAAACAAACGGATTAGTCAAGATGGTTGGGAATTACAAATCTTGGTGTAGGAGAGAAAAGAGGAAGGAGGTAGGGATGGAGACTCACAATTGCGCTTTCATACTCGTGCGAACGAGAAGGAAGTGTCGATGCCTCAGTTTGTAGAATCGAGACCGAGATTGCGACTAAGAGGGTATGCTTGATCTACCAACGTCCCCTATGCTAGTTGTGTAGCAGTGGATGAATCTTGGAAGATTTTTTGAGTGTTTTGAATCTGAGAGTTTGCCTTCACCTTGATTTTGAGAGAGATGAACTTAAGGGTATTTGAGAGAAACAATTTCAGTATAATTTTGAGAGAAGAACTTGGGAATAGGCTTGGTATTTATAGAGGAAAATATAGGTGTAGAGGAAATTAAAAAGATAATAAAATGTATTAAAAGTGAGGATAAAGGGGTAGATGAAGGGTTTGAGGTTCTCTGGTTAATTGTAGGAAAATCAAATAGGAAAAAGAAGTAGTGGGGAGCTGAAGGGATGCACAGGCAAAAAATGGGGGGATTTGGGGCTATTTCACCCACTGGTAGCGGTCAAAACAAGGAAACCGGCGGTCGAAAAAGAGAGTGGGGTCTCGAGGTTCGTGCAGTGCTTTCATTTGGTTATTTATGTCTCATTTTTATTGTTTGATTTATTTGCAACTCTTCGTTTCTCCGTGTAATGTACGTGCAACTCTTGGGCTTCCGAAAAAATTAAAAAGAAAAATATTAAAAATAATTGGAATTGATGGGATTCGAACTTGCAGGCTATGAGACAGCAGTGTGGAGGCTTAACCAATGAGCTGTAAGGAGTTTCTTGTACATAAGTTATCAAAAATAACTTATAATTCGAAACCAGCACAGAAATACACTCTTTTATTAAAATTGGATTTAATAAAAGTGTATAGGACTTTTATGGTTGTTACAGCGGGGCTGAACGGTTGAGATTTGTGGTGGAGCTTAGGTGTGGATCTCAATAGATTATTGATTGTTGTTGACGCTGAGCTACCTGCAAAGGAAGTCCCAGAGTGGGAAACCACCGTAGGACCTTCCGACGATCAAGTAAGTTCCGGGGAATAATTAGGCAGAGTAGCGACATATTGGATTGAAGTCGAGTTACCTGAATCGTATGGAGGAGGGGTTTATATTTGGGTGGCCTGAGGACGAGCCGATGCGAGATTCTCGCCGTCCGTTTCTCCCTTGCGTAACGTTTGCATTGATGGCAAGATACGCTAGCTAAGAATGCGGGACATGGAGTAGCGGAGATTTCATCATGGCGAGATACACGGAGTGGGATGCGGGACGTGGAGTGGCGGAGATCTCGTTGTGGAGAGATACATGGAGCCGTTACGTGGACGCCCGTGCTCCATGCTCGGAGACGAGCAGAGGAGCTGAGGAACCTCAGCCATCGGATAGCTCGGAGACGAGCAAGGGAGCTGAGGAACCTCAGCTATAGGATAGCTCGGAGACAAGCAAGGAAGCTGAGGAAGCTCAACTTTATGATTGCTCGGAGATGAGCTATTGGCTGGTGGTTAGGCGAAGAGAGAACATACTCAGGGGAAGCCTCCAAAAGGTCGGGTGCTACCTCAAAGGTAAGGCGCTGAGGATTGTCCCCATTGCATCATACCTATTCCAGCACCATAGCCCCCAGGAATCTGGTGGTCTTACGTAGACGACACGTCATCTGCTACGTGTCATGATCTGGGGAATCCCCACTTATGAATATCATCATTAGCCCCTCACACTCGTCCCGGCCTATTTTATGGGTCGGGTCGTGGGTGGATCGCTTGGTCTTCTCCCTCCAGCCTTTTGCCGAGGCAGTGAAACATTCGAGAATGGCACGTCGTTCAGGGTTTGTGTCTCCCGACTTCCGGGTCCACGTGGCCTTCACCATGCGCCTTAATTTTCATGCGTATCCTCAATGACTTCAGCGGATCACTGAGAGGGCGTTGCCATCATGGAGACGTCGCTTTGCTTGTTCGGGACGTCATGGCGATAGGTCGACCGTCGATTTCATGCCACGTGGCTGCAATTAGATGGCGGATTGTGAGACGTCGCTTCAGCCAATCGGATCTGCATGAGGGGGAAACATCCAATGGCTGCTACCGTGTGACGCCATCTGGATCATTGGGCGCGACGCTTTGTTTTGGCAAGAGCAGATCTGGGCCGCTGGATGGCCTTTGCCGAGTGTATAAATAGGGGTGACCTATCCCTAGGAAGCATCTTTGCTTTGCTTGCCTTCTGTTGTCTGTGGATTGTTTGGCGCTCTTTCTCTTAGGTCGGATCTACAGTTCAATCCCTTCTCCAGCTTCCCTTCCTTTGAATCAGGTCAGATGCAATCCTCTGATCCTCTAGTAGATGTCGTTAGGGTAGAGTCCGGCGATGAGGCTTCGACCTTTGAAGCTGAGTCTAGTGGGTCTTCCTTGTCTTCCTCGGTTTCAGACAGCCGAGGAAGTTCTTCTTCCTCTGTATCGGGTTACCCCTAAGGGGCGGCGATTCCCTTGTTCCCGTCGTCGAGGGGCTAAGAAGGCCCTTAAGGTGCGTACCGAGAACACTCGTGACGCTGCCTCGGCGCTGAACAAGTTGGACGAGCTTTCTGATATACGGACTCGTTTTTACATTCCCTCTGGCTACATGCTCCGTCTAGCCAGGGAGGGTGAATGAGAAGACCAGGTACAAGGCAATAAGTTTGCCCTGTATTTGGAAGGGTTCCGAGCAGGGATGCGTTTGCCTTTTTCGCTCGAGATTTGTGTAGTCCTTCACTGTTTTCAACTTGCCCTGGGCCAGCTAGCACCGAATTCGTGGAGGATTCTCCTCGTATTCCTGGTCTGGCTTAAAATCGATCGGATCCTATTTAATTTAGGGTTTCTCTTGTCTTTTCTTTGCTATAAGAACCATCCGAGTATCCGTAAGGATGAGCCGAGTTGGGTATACTTTTCTTTTAAGAAGCTCAAGGGTAAGGCGGCCGGGTCGGGGTTAGTGGTTGTCCCTTCTTCTATCCATGAGTGGAAGGAGAAGTTCATCTTTGTCGGTCCTCCGAAAGGAGAGGAGTGGTCGGTACTCACCGAGTGGCATAGGGTAGATTGCCCGAAGGCCAAGCTGTCGAATGCCTCGGAGGCAGGGATCGTGTCCTGGAGGAAGCCGATCCAGCGTGCCACGCCCTTCTTTCTGAGCAGGCCCTGATCTGGGTGGGACTCAGCCCCGCGTGCTTCATAGGTAAGTTAGGTCTCAGCCGATCATTTTAGACTTGATATTTCACTGCTTTTGTTGCTAACTCTTTTTTGTTTCCTCCCGCAGAGCCTATGAACGTGTTAAAGATAATGGCTGCCTTGGCCGCCAAGGTACAGGTCAGGAAGGGCGGCGGCAGCTCGTCCAAGCCCGCGCCGAGTGGGACGCTCCGCTAGGGGCCCTCAGTAAAGACCGTCGCCCTTCCGCCTGTTCCCAAGGAGCGCAGGAGTGGCGGGCATAAACAAGCCCGGGAACAGGTTCCCTGGGTGAGGCCAAAGGCGCCTTCTTCCGCTGAGTATCCAACTAAGAGGCTCAAGAAGGTGATTTTCTGGCCGTCTCCGGCCGGGATACATATACAAGAGGGCAACCTCTGCCTCGAGGTGCCGTCGGGGTTATCCGTGGCCGACAGCCTGCTGGCGGACATAGAGAAAGCGGCGGGGGCTAAAATACCTTAGGGCACTATGAAAGTCCAAGTCACTGTGATAGCCCAGGAGGCTGTCCAGGTTGGTGATTTCTCCATAAAATTTTCAAGTAATTTTTCCCCTGTTCAGTCCCTGGCGAATGTTCTCCGCTTTTTTCTGCAGGTCCTTCAACACCGAGCCCTTCTGGCTGCCATGGAGGTTGAGGAAGTTGCCCGAGCGATAAAAAAGGCCAGGGAGACATCTTCGCGCGAGGAGGAAATCCTCGCTAAGCTGAAGGAGCCGAGGACAACGCCACCTCCCTCGAGACACGATTGCTCTCGGAAGGGGTGAAGGTCACCAGGGTGCTCTGGCACAGTCCAACCGGGCCCTCCAGGCTCAGGTCGGCGAAGTCAACGAGCTCTTTGATTCCATGAGGAAGCAAAGAGACTCGTTCAAGGAGGATGCCCGGGCGGCCAACGAGGCGGCGAAAAGGGCCGAAGAGAAGGCAGAGAAGGCTGTGGAGGACTACAAGATCTCTGACCAGTTCTACGTTAATCTCGCTGACTCTACGGCCGTTGGATGGCATAATGCCCTCGACTCCATTAAGGAGGTGATGCCCGGGTTCGATGACCAGGAGCTATGCGCGAGATACCCCCCCGGAGGAAGAGCCCAAGGGTGGAGGCTCCGGGCAGGTGGGCGGCGTCGAGACCTTGGCCGAGAAGACGACTTGAAGCCGCCACTCTCCCTGCTCTTTTTCTTCTTCTTTGTTTTCCATTGTGAGCATTCGGCCAATTTTGTAATAATTTTATAAAGCTGAGGAGCTCATAATACCTTGTATATAATTTTGACATTAATGAAGTATTTTTTGCTCGTCTGTAATATGTCTGATTGGAAAATTTTCGTTTTTATTTTTATTTTTCCAAGTGTGGATAGACCGGTGTCCCTCTCGCCCCGGAGACGAGGTAACGCGAGTAGAGCTAATACTAGGTTTATCCTTCCGAGTGCAGATAGACTGACCCCAGAGACGAGGTAATGTAAGCTGAGCGAACACCAGGTTTATTCTTCCAAGTGTGGATAGACCTGTGTCCCCCTCACCCTGGAAATGAGGTAACGTGAGTCTAGCGGACACTAGATTTATTCTTCCAAGTATAGATAGACTGGTGTCCTCTTGGAAACTCTAGGAACTCGGAGTGAACTTTGCCAAGCTCGGTGATATCCCCTCTTCGGATTTGATGGGAATTAGAGTTGGGCCGGCTATCGAACGTGGATGAGCTTTCTTTACTTGGGCCAATGCAGGAGTCTGCCTGCTTCGAGTATGCGTGCCAGGTAGGGGTCTGTCTGCTGGTTTAAAGCGAGGTCTTAGGATCACCCGTTTAGGTCGAGCAAGAATCTGTTCATTATGAATGGGTGAGCCTCAGCGTCGAGCTGGAGTCTACCCTTACGGGGACTTGAGATTCACAGTTTAGATCGAGCGGGAATCTACCCACTGTGAATTAGCCGGGCAGAAAGCTACCCCGCGGCCTCGTGAGCAGGCTTTTGACTCACATTTCGGGCTGGGCAGGAATTTACTCGCTGCGAGTTGGCCGGGCAGGAAGCTACCCAGCGGCCTCGTGAGAGGGATTCTTACTCACAGTTCGAGCTGAGCAGAAATCTACTCGCTGCGATTTGGCTGGGCAGGAAGCTGCCTAGCGGCCTCGTGAGAGGGCTTCAGATCTGCAGTTCATGCCGAGTTGGCATCTACTCGCTGCAACTTGGCCGGGCAGGAAGCTACCCAGCGGCCTCGTGAGAGGGTTTCTGATCCACAGTTTGGGCCAAACAGGAATCTACTTGCCACAAGTTGGCCGGGCAGGAAGCTACCCAGCGACCTCGTGTGAGGGCTTCAGATCCGCAGTCCATGCCGAGCAGGAATCTACTCGCTGTGACTTGTGTTGGATATAGTGTTCTCAAGGCAATTATTATAATTGCAGGTAGGCGATTATGATAATTGAAGGAGGACCTATATACGTAGAATAGTCTTACTCGTGATGATAGTATGCTATCTGGTTTGTCTTTATCATTGATATATATACGTTTTACTTGTTATTACGTATCGCTAATACATAATGATAAAGCCTATAGATTCTTTCTTGACTACCAGCATTATGATAAAGATCATATACGTGAGAGCTGGGTAGTCCATAAACACATCCTTAAATATCTCTAGTCATTGGAGTATCGAGACTGGGCATAGATATTACGGAGTAGACTAGTGTATACGTTTCGAGGCACCGACGAAGGGCAGTGTCCGGTCTCACATGCTATTGGTGTTGTGTCACCTAAGATAGTATACAGGTGCTCACTGGAGGTGAGTACACTGGACAGACTCGCTGAGAATTTCTAGATGGTATTATATCTATCGTCAGATGGAAGTTCTCTAGTGGAATATGTACAGGTTAGTCTTTTGACCTGAGATCGTCATTTGTCTCGTGTGAGTTCCCACTGTACTTAGATTACTATCCTACCATGGCTCAAGAGGAGTCGTGCAAACAGATTTTAGTTAGATACAGTCCTGAGCCACATGGAGGTAGTGAGCGATTGTGTAACATTTTGAAATATTTTAGATAATAAATTAATTTAGTTAATTAATTAAAAATGTTAATTTAAAATTTTATTGAAACAAAATGGAACTTTTCATAAGTAGTGTGTGAAATTAATTAATTTGAATATTTAATTTGTAACATTAGTTATTAAGAAGGGTTTTAGTGAAAATTTTAGCTTCATTATGTAGTATGATATAGTGTGAGGGGTTTTATGACAAGTTTAATTAATTGTGGAAATTAGATATCGTGTGAGGGTTTTTTTGTAAAGAGGGCTAGGTCACGGTTAAGGGTACATTAAACCTCCTAGACACCACACCTTAGGTCTAACCTAATGGCCACACCATCTCCTTGCATGAAAACACCACCATCTTTCATGGTGACACATCCTACTTGCCTTATCATCCCTTATTCTTATAGTGTTACAAATTGTTCAGTTGATATTATAAGTAGAAACAATTTAACTAATTTAGAAGAAGAAAATCCTAACACTCACCCAAAGAAAAAGAGAGAAGAAAGAAAGAAGCTAAGTAAAAGGGATCCTCACCTCAACCCTCAAACTAGGATTTCATATGCTTGTGTATATTTGAAGGAGCAATTCAGTGATCGTTCAATAGGTATAAGTTTCAACTCTATAGATCTTAGTTCAATACTGTTCGAACATAGAAGTATGATATCGGTTAAATATCGTAATTATTATGGGATTATTACTCTGTATGAATCTGCTATAGGTTGGTTAATCTTTAGAAAAATCAAGTAATACAGTAACCTTTTAAATTGGACATAGAATAACCACTAGAAACACAGATCCATTCCTCAGATTTTCGGCCGGCGACATCCACAAAAATTCTGAGCTCGCTGGTTTTCTGTGGGGTTTGGTTGTTGGGATTTTCAGGGTAGCCCTCTGTTTATATTTTGGGTTGTCTGATATTGTTAGTTTATGTTAATTATTCAGTATATAAAATCTGGAAGCAAATATCAGTTTTGGGGTTAAAATTCTAAATACGATACGGATATATCGTGTCATGATTTCTGTTTCTGCCTGTTACGACCAGAATAGGGTTAGCTCTGGTTAAACTAGGTCCAGTTAACTCTCATGTAGTTTCACGTTTTTCGCCGTATCGGATTTAGCCGTTTCTTATACGAAGTTAAATTCGATGTTAGGTTCGATCGCGGAGACTTTGGAGACCGCAAGAAAAGGAAAAGGATTGATAACATCTGACTAGCTTCGACATATTCCGATGAGTAGATTTAACATCTACCGGGGGATTTTGTGGATGGCGTAGTTGGATAATAATTTCCTTTATATTGAGTATATGTTTAAAACTAAGAAAATTCATCATATGCATTCATATCTATAAAATAACACTTGCTAGAACACTGCACGAATTATCGATGAATCATGTTTCACGCGCACATACCTATATGTTACACTATACCTCATCGATATTGACATGTCACGTATCACTTAGAACTTGCCATATTCTATATGATTCCTTTCATACTATAAACATCATTATTAGTGGTTGTGTGCATCGTTGTTATTAATTGATACCTATCATGTCTTACTTTCAATTCGTTGTTAATTGTATCACCAGGTGTATTGGATTTAAGGATTTCTGATTTTGAGTTTTATACTCTATTAAGTTATATTTATTGATTCTTCATGATTGATGTAATACGTCCACCATGAGATTTCGTTTTTATGATTTGGATTTACTTCAAACCGAGTGGGGGTTATACGGTTGCGGATTTATACGTTATCCAGACTGAGTGGGGGGTATACAGTTGGATATATGGTGGAACCGGTCGAGACCGCGGGGCAGGATAGCCGCATGTGAGGCGGGGAGCCTAGCGAGGATACTCGATACCGGAGATGGTAATGAAACACGGCGGATATCTGGGAGATACCGACCGATATTGTGGATTGACATAATCGTTCGAGGAATGATATCTGCTGAAAACAGAAGGTTTGTGTCGATGTTGGACACGGAAAAATGAGCCTTATTTGGAAAATTATGATATTGGAAATATTTGATGAGATTTCAGTGTTGTTTTAAGACATTTAGTTAATATATATTCATGCTTTCACATATTATCATACATTATACTTATATTTATTGTTGATAACTTTAGTTCGTCATACTTACATTATCAGCTGTTAGATGTTAGTCTATTCACTGAGTTGGCAACTCACTCCTGTTGTGCCATAGTTCCTTGCAGGAGACGCGTTGACACGTAGCAGCAGTGCGGATCCACTTGTCGCTTTTATCGCTCATTTTGCTAGGTGGGTTACCTACGTAGTAACCTCCTATTTTGATATATGTATTTTGGATCTAGTATTACTCCATCAGACCCTGTATATTTGACTTAGAACGAGATATGTCTGTACATGTTTTAAATTCGATTGAGTGAGATCGTCTAGTTGTGTTAATTTATGCTTTCTCTATGTATGCATGAAATTCTTTACTTGATGCGTCGTATTATTATTGCTTGTTGATTTCCGCCGTTCGGCGTTGTTTTGCTCCCAACTAGGGATGCAACTTATTTAAACACTTTATAACTGCTTTTATTAATGATTAATAAGGAGGTGTTGTCGAACATTTTAAATGCTAAAAATCAGTTGTTTAGATTTTATTTCTCAAAATCATTCGACATACTACCTCATCCTTTTACTTAAAACTAAAATTTTCTAAATTTCGCAAAAAGAGTTTTTGATCTTGGTTTTTGGCTTACTCAGATTGTGTCGACATCTTTAGATGTCATACAATCTAAGTGCCGGTCACATCCGAATTTCGGGTCGTGACAGATTGTCAGGGATTCGTCTCTTCTGGTATTAGGATTTGATGTCGCGTTGTGTTCGGTTGGCTATCACCCAAAATCCGTGGCCACGGTGGATGAGATTTACTGATATGAGTTCAGTAGTTTCTCGGTTGGTGATAAGCTTGACTCCGACACGACTTATCATGTTATTAGGGGTCTGACGTTTTCCACCCCTAGACTTGGTATGCGATACTCTTAGACGAAGAGACCGGACTGTACGGAAATTGTCATATTTAGGCTCGGTAGGATACGGGCGGACTTGATTGTCGACCTCCCTTTCGGCATATACCTGGGTAGCCGTTACATACAGCTAGTGCCGCCGACGTGCTTGTGGTTATGGATTTATCCAGTAATCATTGCCAGCGTATTGTCGAGTCTTTAGAGTCTCACACAGAGGGTTTTTCCCGGTTCAGGTGATATGATGTAGATGACGTATGTTGGTATATACAGGTGTCCGATTAAATATGTGTACAGGCTACACGAACTTTAATCGGACGGTTGATAATATTAGCATATTAGGATTAAGCCGGATTATTAAATCAAGTTTTGATTTAATAATTTATATATATATATATATATATGTATATATATATATATTTAATATATGTATTCTAGTATTATTGTTCACTATTCATTTGCTCTCGATCTCTTGGCTATTCATATTTTTATACGGATACGCGTATATGCATTTCTATACGGATACGCATATATGTATTTCGATATGTATTCCGGGTTGTATTCCGTATTTATACGGAATTTGTTCTAGAAGGAGGACACCTCATTTGTGAATATTCATTTATGAATATTCATGAAATGAGGTGGACAGTTAGGTGGCTTCAAGCATGGTTGAAAACATACAGAGAGGAATGTGTTTTCATTTGTTTATTAACAAAATGGTATGATATTTTATTTGTATGGTTAGAAAAATAATGAAGCCATTCTTTCTACATCCATTCAATTCATGCTAACAGTTAGCTCATTTCAAGTGATGGATAAGTTTCTTCACCTCCTTCTCCTTCTTCTTGAGATGCTCTATTGAGCTACAAATTAGAGAGAAAAAGATAGTGGAAAATTCCCACATCCCCACTCTCCATTCCTAGCGAGCTTGGAGCGTGGTTGCTTCATGAGGTGAAACCGGAGCTTGGATCGGTTCTCTCGGGTGGATCATCTTCGGCAAGGGTGGTCGCCATTCATGTTTTTTTCCGACGGCCTACAAGGAGCTTGGAGGGCTCTTCCACGATTGGGTGGACACGCGTCAAAAGTTGTATTGCCTAAACCTTGTTTGCTAAGTTTGCTAGTTTTTTTGTATGGTTTGATTCTTAGGGGATATGTGTTTTGTGCTTGCTAAAAAATTATTGTTTTTGCTTCCGCCTTAGCCACGGTTTTCATGGAGCGAGCACAACACACTTTCATGGTATCAGAGCCGATCCATACACCAAAACTAGCTTGGATGAGCTTAGAATTTTATCGGAAACTGACTTTGAAAAACTGTTTTCAAACCAGCGATTACCTTGGCAAAAATTGAACTTTTCTAACCTATACTCAATCCCCGGAGCTCTTGTTTTGGAACGTGGACTCCATAAGGGATCGAAGGCGACCTGTGAAATCTTGGAAAGCCTTTTTTCAAAATTGTTTTTGAAAAACGTGGTTGTTTTTGTCAATGGAAAACGGCAGTTGGCTGTCCTGAAAAATCTAGCCGGTATTTCGATGTTTTTTCGCTTGTTCTTGATCCCCGGAGCTCTTGTTTCGGAATGGGGAATCCGTAGGGGATTGAGGGTGACCCATAGACTCATGTGAAGCCAAATTTTCAAAACTATATCGAGGATACTGTCATACCCCACTTCCCAAAATACGGAATATGAGAGGTGACTAGGCCAGCCATACTCCCACGGTCAAAGAAATATCCAGCCGTAGTCACACTTTGGCTTTTGGCAGTGCATGATAGCAGTAATATAACATAGATAATGAGATGATACAGTCACTAAAACTATTAGGTGAAAAGGAAACTGAGCGCAGCAAATACAACAACTAACCAGTGATAATGAAATGAATGATAGGGCCGTCTGATCTAGATATCCACGGTCTCGTCAAAATCAGACAGGTCCACTTCTTCCACTCTGAGCATGCATACCAGGTCGTCAGAGCGACACAACAGCAATATATACATATATAATGTGAAATGATGGTAAACATAAAACAATAAGTATAGAGTAATGACATGAGCATGAAATAACCAGTACATGTAACGGTAAAGCAGGTGTATCAAATCATTAATCAATGTAATGTTCTATCAGTCTCAAAGTCTCAGGTCGTCAGTCCGAGTATGAGCGTCAACCACCACAGGAGTATTCCCAACCCAAGGGTAAGCCCCAGGGGCAGGGAAACACAGGCCCGAATCACGATTAATAAGAATCAGTAACACGATCAGTAACAATGTTACGAAATCACCAAAATATGCCAGCAATGGGACTCCTGAGATTCTGTTGATCGAACCCATACTCAAACTACCACACACCCTGCGGTCTAAATCAAACACCGACCACGAATCTAAATACTAGTCGCTCCATGAAAAGTCTACGCGAGAATTGGAGACATGGTCTCCATCAAGCATGTCTCGACTGGTATCCAAGATAAGTGGACAGTCCTCGATATCTTACCTATGATACTAATATAAGTGTTTCCATACCCGTACCATACCAGTTATAGTTACAATTATACATGCCCCATAGGCGTCGACAATATAATAACTAAATGGTTCCGCTGATTGTGTATAAGTACGTGTCGCTTCCACTATTCAATTACGCTTTTACACTAACGTACTTGCCACAATCCAATCACTAACACTTATCACTTGGTAATGTAACACGGTCATTAGGATATCAATGTATATGACCACTATTCAATGAGGGTATAACAGTTACATGATATGATAAGAATGCAATCAAATATGATACGAATAAAATATGGGCAATCAATGTCATATAACTTGCAAAATTCACTATAAATCACACGTGCAGAATTTAGCAAAAGAACATAAAAGGAATATGAAGTATATTTGATTAACCAAGCCGTCAAATTAGTTTCATATTAATAGACATTCAGGTAAATATTTTATCATCATTTTAAATCAGCGATTAATTGTTGGAATTCCAGTTTCAGAATTGGATGTCCAACTTCACGCGCTATTTACTACAGATTTTGTTTAGAATCAAGTTTTACTACAGATTGTGTTTAGAATCAAGTGTTACTCCAGCTGAACAAAACCTGGCTCTGTCTGTTAGGTTTCTAATACATCAAGCGGATCAGTAATAGCCTCTGTTCACTAGGAGATATGTTCAGTTTAGTGTCAAGATATGTAAACTGTCACTGCAGAAAACTGCAGGACATGTCGTCAAAATAAAATATAATTAAAATACCAAACGACAGTAAAATCGAACGAAATTACCACTTATAGTTATCTAACAGGATTATCTTTGCAACGTTATAGGGTTCCTCATATTTTCCTTTTCATACAGAGCTATGTATTTATTTAAAGTTAGGTGTCAATCTGAAACGCTGCGGTCCAGAGCCGCATTCCAAATCAGTTTTCGTCGTTGTGTTATATCAGTATCGAAATATAAACTACAGATTATCGAGTCAGATTCTATACGAGCCCTAGAACATCTCATATCGATTTTTATTTGATTTAATGAAGATCTTAGAGTGTAGCATGTGCAGTGAATTCCAGATTCAACGTCGCCTTTTTGAGGCAACGTTCCGTGATGATAATCTCAATATTTTTACCCTAAATCTCTACACAATAGTCATCAACAGTAACGGAATTCGACGATCATAAAACATGGGAATTTTTAATCGGATTCTTATTCGGGTAACATATCGAGCATCTAGGTAAACGTTCGGTTATCGATCGTAACACCCGTTTCCTTTAGCCAAACGGATTTGGATAAAAATCATATAACTCCTACATGATACCAACACGGTAATAATCCCTAGTTAGGATCCAATCAACAGGATGGCACTATGGTTTGCTACACAATTTGAGTAATAATTTTCGATATAATTATATCTACATATATCTAGTTATAGTAAATTGCTTTGGCTAAAGTTTGTAGTAGCATGATAAACAAGTGAAGGTTTCACTTGCTTTCGGTCGCTGATACAGAAGCGACACAACGTGCATGATTCGCCTCGATACACAAGGCGGCGCGATACTGGACACGGTGCATGGCGCGTGCATGGTGACCCAGTACTAGACGCGGTGGCGACGCGGGCGTGATACGGTAGTAGGCGTAGTGATGACGTGGGCATGACACGGTACTGGGCACAGTCTTGGCTCGGTACATGGTGCGGATATGGCAGGCCCGACATGGTACCGGACGCTACTGAACACGGTGCTAGTCACGAAGCGGGCACGAGTCATGGCATGTCTGGGTACGCAGGCGACACTGGGCTGGGCACGGTGGTGGTTGATTTGTAATGATTTTCACGTGTGCGCTTTTTAAAAGATGAATCAAAAATATTTGTTAACCGCAATCAAGAACGGCGTCGCTTGGTAGCTAGCCGGTGGGTACGGGTCGGTCCACAGGGATTTTGTGTATTCTCAATTTGTTCTAACGAGTTAATTCCGATTGTTGTCGGATTGATTAAATCTAAAAACTAAGTTGATCTAGACTAGGATTAAAATCTTGCTAGGGTTAGGTTTAGGTCAAGTTTAGAAAGTCAATATTCCTCACCGCTTTCTATGCCCTAATTAAGATCTATGAGGTGTTATGATAATAATTAATAAAGTGGATTAGTACCATCGGGAAGAAACTAGGTTCCTTCCTCTAGGTTCTTGTCCTTCCTTTTTTAATTCTTACCCTAACCTCCATGGAAAACATTCACAACCGGTCTTTTATACTACGGTATCATCGCTACCTCGTGGGATAGGGTGCCGTAGGGAGCGGTGTGTGCATGTATGCATGGAGTCCTATAAAAATATATGATGGGCAAAAAAGGGATGAGAGATCTTCATTTCTCAAACCTTCTCTATTCCTAACCCTAACAAGTGAGGATCTACTCACTCATTAGGAAATTGAAAAACATGTTCTAAACTAATTAACTAGGGCAGATAATAAAAATTAACTAGGGCAGATAATAAAAGTTATATTAGAGCAGAAAGAAAATTAACTAGGGCAATAAAAAGAAAACTTACTCTAATTTTTATTTGATGCTCTATTCAATCATTTACAGGAATTGAATTCTGAATTTTGATAAATATATTGAGGCATAAGAAGAGGCATACCTCAAAAAGAGGTTTAGGGTTTTTATTTATAGATCATAGAAACCCTAGGGTTACAATTGATTCATGTCTGCATTTACAATTTTACCCTAAAAAAAACCCTATTTGCTGCACCGACGCACCGACACCACCGACACGCGCCTCGCACGCGCCATAGAAATTTTCCACCAATACGGACGATGCACGGCCGCGGAACCGCGGCCATAGGCCAGGTTTGGCCGCGGTTCCGCGGCCAAGTATGGAGCTTGCTGCTTCAATTTTTTAGGTATTCTTCTGTTGCATTTTCCCTTCTATTTTCTTCAGTTGTTTTCTCAGATTGGCTTCTAGATTTCTACCAGATTTCCACAGTGAATATAGTCGTGGACTTTTACCACTTGCTTCGTGACGAAGTCTTGAACCTTGCGCCGCCTTTGTTCTTTATGAAATCATCCATTGATCTTCGTTTAGTCTTCAAACTATAGACTTGATCAAGATTCTTCCATTTGTTGGTCGTAGTCTCACTTTTGTATCGTCTTTTTATCTTTTTCACTGTTTTTGTTCCGAGAACCTGTAACCTGCAACTATGTAGCAGACATGGGTCAAAAGCACCTGTTTATTTGTAAAAAGAATAAGAATGGGGAATATAATAATGCAATATTATGATATGAACAAATACCCCCAAACTTATCTTTTGCTCGTCCTCGAGCAAACCTAGTTTTATTCTCGAAAAAAGACCTAACCTCACTTTCGCAGGGAAACGCGATTGCACTGAGCTCGTGTAACAAGCCGTTAAACCTCTAGGTGTCCCTAGTATGAGGAGTGTTGTCTCCTGAGGGTTTTCAGCGGATACTACCCACAAAATCCTATCAATTTGGCCTATTAACTTTTATTCTCCAATTATGTTTTCTAATTAAGAACTCTATTATCTTTGACTTATAAATTATCCACCCGTATTTTTCACACTTCCTTATTATTTAACTTAAGATTATATATGTTCTGTAGACCTACTTAGCTTTTGGCATCTTTCAAGTTTTCCTTGTAGGGTTCTATCTTAACTTAGGAATTTTTATCATCTCTATTAAAGATATAAGTCCTATTTTTCATTCCTATCTCTTATCTAAACCCCAATCACATACCCCTACGTGTATGTATATATCACCCATACACTTGGAAATTCAAATCAAGCTATCATACTCTTGTCCGTCGTCCAAAGCACTTCTTAATTGGTGAATTTTTAGATGAATTTTGCTCACACATCTTTCATGCCACCGTTAATACTTCTTGAGGTACCAACAACCGATTACAAAATGTGTTTGTATATTAAAGCGTAATTCCTAGTCTTGTAACACTTAAGGCTTTAGCAGTGACTCCCAAACCAGTTGGTCTAAGGCACTAGGTGATGAAATACCCTCGCTAAATATTTTTTCTATTAATGCAGCCTTAAGTAATTACAAAAACCAGTGTTCATTTTTTTATCTCTTTATTCACACTTATAATTTTATTTTTCTTCGTACTGAGGAATTTAGACAGGAGCATTTCAAGGTCTCCTCTACTATTCCAAGTTTCAAGGTTCGTGTTTGTGCAATATGTAGGGTATATATTTTCAGAATCTAGACTTAAGCTTAGGAATTATTTTTCAAATTTATACTTTAATAAAAATATCAATACTTTTCCCTTATTTTTACTTAGCCCAAGAAGTCAACTCGAAATTTGCCTATTTCTAAATAAACTACAAAGACATATATTTTCTACCGTTAAATTTTAGGAAAGGTTATTTTTAGGGTTTTTAATTTCCTAAATCTAAGATCTAGTTGTTCCTAGCTAGTTAACCTATTTGTCAAACTCAAGTCAATTATGGCCAAAATTGAATGTTTTAATTTTTATAATTTTTTGAAATTTTTCAATTTTTATGGGTTTTAAAATAAGTATGCAAATGCGAAAATATACACATGAATGCGAAGGAAGAAAGCTTACCGAGCAAACCCCCAAACTTAATCTTGACAGTGTCCTCACTGTTAGGCTACACCAAGAAGGTCAAAATTGTCGGCACTCCCCTGTTTATTTATTTATAATATTTTTTTTAATATAATTTTTATAATTTTATGGGTTTTTTTAAAAAATAAAAAAAACAAAATATATACAAAAAGGCCCTCCAAATTTAAGTGAAACGGTGTTTCCACTGTTTTAAGCGTTAAAGTTCAGAGTTAGGGAGGAGAAAAATCAAACTATACAAGGCCTTACACAGACCAAAGGTTAGCACCAACCATTCAAAAATTCTATCGTGATAATGGTAGGGTTGGTGGAAGAATGGGGTGTAGAAAAAGGAGTTGAGAAACACACGAGACCGTATGGGAAGAAGGGTGGAATATGGTCTCGGTGGAGGAGAAGAATGGCGGAAAAGAGAAAGAAGTGTAGTACGAATTTGAGGGTGTAAATCGAGTGAATAAATTAGCGCAAGTTGTGATGACCGATGTGCTAAAAAAGATTGTGCTAATTTATCAACCCGTCGAGAAATGGGGTCAAATCCCTCAAGATTCGCAAGAAAACATTGGTACATTGAACTTGGTAAACCATCCATTGGAAGCGAAAATGCGACGGATTCTTGCGCGGTAGAAACGATGGAAAGGACGAAAGGGAGTGATTTAGGGATAGTCTTATTCTCACCTAAGTAATCTGTCTTGAACTTGAAGGATTCCATCAATGGTTCGAAATGACTGTAGGCAACCGAGTCTGATGGTTCAACTAACTCATCTGAAAATTCAAAGAACTAAAACTCGGGCGGTGAGTCTTCAAAATCATCCGAAAAAGTGAAACACTCGTAAGTATTATCGTCTGTGAGAACTGTGTCAGATTCAAGGAGGAACGCACTAGTGGCGTCCAAACTGCTGTGATCGAATGGAAAATTTTCAAGCTCACAGTCCTCAAGCGTGATCTTTTGCGTGGTCGGAACGATGGAAAGGAGGGAGGGTGATTTAGGAAGTATAACAGTTAAAGGTTCAGGAGGATGAATTGGAAAATCCGACATATCAAACAAAACTGGTTCATCCTCAATACTCTCCTCAATACTCTCCTCATAATTCTCCTCAAAAGTTATCCCATCTATGCAATTATCATCAAAATCAAGACGCATATGAGGTTCGGGAGAAACATTTAATAACTCGGAATGATGAATTGGAGATAAAATTTCAGTCAAATCTACGGGTTCATCATCCAAAATATTCCTGGCGTCAATATCCTCAATCAAGTGAAAATCAATTTTTTTGGACACCTCATCAAAAGCATGGATATTTATCAATTCAGATTCTAGATTGGAGGTGTAGAGGTCGAAAGGATTGGTGATGGTTTCACCCGACAGGGACCCTTCATAATCTGGCAAATCAAGCACTACAAAGTCGCACAACTCATTAAACGTTTTATTTTCAACTGGTGAATCATTTGGGACGCTTGTTTGAAAACCGGAGTTGTAGGATTCAATTGGGTATGGGTAGGTTTGATTTGGAAGTGTGTAGAACTCACTCTCACCACTCAAATTCTCACTCTGTCCAACCGCCTCATCATACATTGGAAGATTTGGAGCTAGCTGGAAACTAGCTACCGGTTCACTAGGTTGAATAAGGGCGGCAATGGACGCATCCAAATTCCTCATCTGTCGGTTTGTTGCTGCAATATAAGCTTCCAACGACTGTTCCAGACTAGACATGGGTTGTGAAGGGGTTTCAGTAAAAGATTCAAAATTGTTTGGATTTTGGAAACTCCCAAATGGTTGTGTAGAAGCAATGTCTAGTGAGGGTGCGGAAGTCGGGTAGGACTGGTAGGAATTGAATGGTTGGACAGGAGTAGGATCAACATTTGGATAAAAAGATGAATGGACTTGGTGATCCCAAGAACTGGAAGTGTTGAAAAGAGTGAAAGATCGGTTACGAGATTGTTCTATGTGTTCAGCAATAGACATGGGTCTCGGAGTTACAACAGGACTCGAAAAAGGAGTATCAACGTAAGAAGGTGGTGAAGGTTGAAATGGTTGATACAAAGTAGATTGTGGAGTTGAACTGTTTCTCCTAGACGCTTCTATTTGATTTTTCAAAGAAATTCTGGGCATGGAGGGGTCGTCCGTAATTCGACCAAAACAATTCGCGTAAGAATCAAAGTTTGGTTGAGGACACCAAAGTTCGGTAAGAGATTTATGAGGTGGGGTACCCATGATGTAAGAAAGGAGAAGAAAAAGAATGTGGGGTGCACGGATTTCTTAGCGACAAGTTGCAATTTTTTGTAAATTTTTTTCTTTTTTTTCTTTTTGTGTTTTCTTCTCTTTTTTTTATGGAGCTTTTTGCAAAAAAGATTTTCAATAAAAGGCTTAAACACATGTTCAACCACAAATGCACAATCAGGCCTAGATCTAGGATCACCTAGGTCAGCTAGACAGCTCCTAACTGTTCCAAAGGGCAAGAAGTAGGACCTCAAACCGCCTCTTCACCGCCAATTGTGGCCAGGTAAGTGCAAGGTAAGTGGGAGGCTCTCCACTACGTAAGTAGTGGGCCTAATTAAGTAACCACTTGTCTTAGACACACTTGCCTAGACACCACAAAGTCAGGTTAGGATTATCGGTCGATGCCTACAACTATTCCTCTGTCCTATTGAGCACGAAGTCCTTAGGGCCGAGTCTAATCTTTTTTAATTAATTTATGGTCAATGCAATATGCCTTATGTGATTTTTGGGGTCGTGGGAAGGGTAATGAAATCCCGACCCAATCTGGATTGGTGTCAAGCCCCTTAAAGTCAATTAAAAGTATGCAAAGCAGTAAACACAATCAAACACTTGCAAACAAAATTTTTTTTTTAGCGCAGTGCAAAGAATCCTGCACAAGATCAATTATTGGAAGGGGGAGAGATTTTTTAAGCGCAAAGAATCCTGCAGGCAAATTTACAGAGGAGATATCAGGGCTTCAGAAGAGGAGAAAGAAAGCTCACAGTGATTTTTCCACGCGATGACGTCACCAGAGCGCTGCGGTTCCGCCGCCGAAACGCACCTTTAACCGCGGTTCCGCGGTTGACTTGTTGACTCGGTCCTCCAAATTTCTTCTGTTGTCTGTTGTGATATTTCTCTGTTTGTTCAGATTTGATATTTGCTGTTTTGCTCTCTGGATTTTTCCAGATCCGAACTCGTTCGTCTATCCTGAAAAATTCACACGAAAATACCCTTCAAACAATACAATTTTTTTTAATATTTTAATATTTTTTCAGTTTTTATGAGTTTTCAATTTTATATTAACTCGAAATTACAAAAAGAGAATAACACGCCATCCCCGGCAACGGCGCCATTTGATTTGTAATGATTTTCGCATGTGCGCTTTTTAAAAGATGAATCAAAAATATTTGTTAACCACAATCAAGAACGGCGTCGCTTGGTAGCTAGCCGGTGAGTACGGGTCGGTCCACAGGGATTTTATATATTCTCAATTTGTTCTAACGAGTTAATTCCGATTGTTGTCGGATTGATTAAATCTAAATACTAAGTTGATCTAGATTAGGATTAAAATCTTGCTAGGGTTAGGTTTAGGTCAAGTTTGGAAAGTCAATATTCCTCACCGCTTTCTATGCCCTAATTAAGATCTATGAGGTGTTATGGTAATAATTAATAAAGTGGATTAGTACCATCGGGAAGAAACTAGGTTCCTTCTTCTAGGTTTTTGTCCTTCCTTTCTTAATTCTTACCCTAACCTCCATGGAAAACATTCACAACCGGTCTTTTATATTACGGTATCACCGCTACCTCGTGGGATAGGGTGCCGTAAGGAGCGGTGTGTGCATGTATGCATGGAGTCCTATAAAAATATGTGATGGGCAAAAAAGAGGTGAGAGATCTTCATCTCTCAAACCTTCCCTATTCCTAACCCTAACAAGTGAGGATCTACTCACTCATTAGGGAATTGAAAAACATGTTCTAAACTAATTAACTAGGGCAGATAATAAAAATTAACTAGAGCAGATAATAAAAGTTATACTAGAGCAGAAAGAAAATTAACTAGGGCAATAAAAAGAAAACTTACTCAAATTTTTATTTGATGCTCTCTTTAATCATTTACAGGAATTGAATTCTGAATTTTGATAAATACATTGAGGCACAAGAAGAGGCATACCTCAAAAAGATGTTTAGGGTTTCTATTTATAGATCATAGAAACCCTAGGGTTACAATTGATTCATGTCTGCATTTACAATTTTACCCTAAGAAAACCCTATTTGTTGCACCGACGCATCGACACCACCGACACGCGCCTCGCACGCGCCATAGAAATTTTCCACCAATACGGGCGATGCACGGCCGCGGACCGCGGCCATAGGCCAGGTTTGGCCGCGGTTCCGCGGCCAAGTATGGAGCTTGCTGCTTCAATTTTTTAGGTATTCTTCTGTTGCATTTTCCCTTCTATTTTCTTCAGTTGTTTTCTCAGATTGGCTTCTAGATTTCTTCCAGATTTCCACAGTGAATATAGTCGTGGACTTTTACCGCTTGCTTCGTGACGAAGTCTTAAACCTTGCGCTGCCTTTGTTCTTTATGAAATCGTCCATTGATCTTCGTTTAGTCTTCAAACTGTAGGCTTGATCAAGATTCTTCTATTTGTTGGTCGTAGTCTCACTTTTGTATCGTCTTTTTATCTTTTTCACTGTTTTTGTTTCGAGAACCTGTAACCTGTAACTATGTAGCAGACATGGGTCAAAATCACCTGTTTATTTGTAAAAAGAATAAGAATGGGGAATATAATAATGCAATATTATGATATGACCAGTGGTGCAGTCATGGCACGACGCCAGTGCGGAGGTGGACACGATAGTGGCTCGAAGTGGGCATGGTGGTTCAGGGAAGTGGGCATGGGGTTTGGCACAGCGGCAGTTAGGGGTCTCGGATGTGGCTTGAAGGAAGAAGGTGCGGCTGGAGATGAGGGGTGCGGCTGGAGTTGATGGGGTGGAGTGAAGTAGGCTTGGTGCACTGGGTTGCTCGGTTGTTGGATGTGGCTTCGGTGGGAGTTGGGGAAGGAGAGCGACGACGTCGATGATGATGATGTCAACAGTTTGCAGAGGAGCTCGGGGTCACCGGTGGTGGGTTGAGGTGATGAAGATGGTGGAGAGCTCTGGCGGCGGTGGTGATGGGTCGAGAAGCATGCTGGGTTGATGAGGGAGTAGAGGCTGCTTGGTTGAGAGGAAGGAGATGATGTGGTGGCATAGAAGTTCATTGGCGATGAGTGGTGATCGACGGTGAGGCAATATGGGAGTGCTCAGTTGGATTTTGGGCTAGGGAATGGGAGAGAGTAAACGAGAGATGAAGAGAGAGAGAAGGAGGGATAGAGATTTATAGTGAGGAAAGAGTTAAAGGAGGAACGGCGCGAGGCTCGGTAGTTGTTGGGGGTGAGACAAGGTTGTGGGGGAGCGGATCTTGCGGGCGCTGTTGCGAAAGAGGAGGACGGCATTTGGGAGAGCGAACGAGGGAGGAGAGAGAGAAGGCGTTGAGGAGATGGAGGAGGTGGACGTGGAGATCACGTGGGGTCGTTGGCATGGCAAGGATGAGGTCAGGAGCGAGTGCGAGAGAAGGGGGAGAAGGTGCCGTTGAGTTTAAAAGAAATGGGGAAGAGAGAGAAAAATAGAGGAAGAGGAAGAGAGGGGAGGAAAAAGGTCGGTTCGGGTTAGTGAGGAAGTGGGCTGGGCTGGCTTGGGTTGGGTAGGGTTTTGGATATTAAAGAGAGGGAAAGAGGGTTTTGTGCCGGGGATTTGGGTTAGGGTTCGGTGAAAAATTAGAAATTAGGGTATAGAAAAATATAGGAAAAACATAGGGAACATATTTGGAAATAAATTAAATAAAACAAATATATGAAATACGGATAATAGAGTACAAAATAAACTTGGTATTACAGATACCGGCTGTTTTTTCCAAGTTGAAAATTGTTTTTTAAAAGCTGTCCAAAACTGAACTTGTTTACATTTTTCGATCGTCGCAGGCACTCGGTTCGAATTAGGAGCTTACGAGGAGGATTGGTGGTACCCTAAGGAGCCCCTTAGGGCTCTCTAGGGTTGTTCCCAAGTGCCTCATCGGGAACTCGAGCACATTTCGAGTCATTCAGACTCTTGGTCTTAGCAAAAATTTTGGTTTTTGGATGTTGAAGTGCACTTGAATTTTCGTCATTTGAAAATTCGAGTGTTAGCTTTGCGGGTGATGAATTCTATGGTCATGGTTTTTATCTGTGTATATGTATTGTTGAACGTCGTCTAACTGCTATATGTTCAATTAGACGGAGTTGCACACTTGTGTTGCTTGTTTATGTGATATATATCTTGTTTATGGTTTAGACTAGCTACTCGTGCGATTGCTTGTACAATTTTGATTTATTTTGATGTATTCATTTGTTCGGGACGAGCTCCAACTTGTGGCCGCCGTTTAAATTTTATGTATATTCTTTTATTGGGGCACGACCAGGATGTGGTCGATGTCACCGTTGTATATATTTCATTTCTGTACTAAGATTACCCCGCGGAGGAGCGCACGAGGCACCTGATTCCAGTATTCAGAGGGCAGTCATCTCATGGAGTTGAGATCATGCTGCCTATTTCTAGGATTGGTGGATGGCTCGCCGCGCTTATAGGGGTTAGGATCGATGTTGTATGGGCTATCCATACGACTGGGGAACGTCGCGTTTCATTTGCGGCTCAGATGAAACACGGAGTTCTAAGTTTATCCGCTATTCCATATTATTTTCCGTCTACCTGTGATGACTATTATCTGCTTGTAATATATATATATATATATATATATATATATATATATATATATATTAGTAGATACTTCTATATGTTTTGCATCTGCGCTAGCCCTGTTCACGCACTGCCGTAAGTTAAGTAACCTTACGGTGAAGACCCAAGTCTTTGTGGCGAATGCGGATGGCATATAAAGGCATGCTATTTTGGTTGTTTCTGGTGTGGCTTAGAAACTTCTTCTGATGGGATCACATTATATGTTTAACGTAAGGAAAACAAACCTTTTTGATGTTGTCGGAACCAATTTTTAAAACTACTCTATTTTCTTCAAAACAATAGTCGTATTCTTTTACTTCGCATAGATGTATTCGGTTAGGAATATCCTGCACCTAATTCTATGAGGAAAGAGACGTGATCCCTTCACGGGGAGTTCGCTCTTAAGCAAAAGTTTATGTTATTAGTTTTAAAAGCGGAGCTT
This sequence comes from Agapanthus africanus, assembly GCA_030015575.1. Classification (NCBI taxonomy): domain Eukaryota; kingdom Viridiplantae; phylum Streptophyta; class Magnoliopsida; order Asparagales; family Amaryllidaceae; genus Agapanthus; species Agapanthus africanus. Next base: position 682,450,747 of record CM057344.1, read on the forward strand.
AAACCACTCCTTTTTAAAGCCACTCGAGTTCCTTCAACGATATCAAGTTCATTACGTTAAAGGTTTTTCGCAAAAAACCATCCGTAGCCCTCCATTATTTCAGATTGGTATTGCTTAGTATTCGTGCTATGTATGTTGACCTCTGTCAAGGCGTATTGTTTGGTAGCTCTGTAATGCTTTTCTGTTGCATGGTGATGCGATTGGTTAGGACAGTCGTACGGTTATTTTGACCTCTGTCAAGGGCTCGTACGACTGGGTCTAATTAATGCAGGACAATGACGGGTAGAACTTGACTTGCGAATTATGGTATGTTGACCTCTGTCAAGGCCATAAGCCACTTGGGGAAAAATCCATATCGGGAGTTTAAAATATAAAGGGAAACTTACCAAGTTTGCGCATACCTTCTGGAGTGTGGTAATTTTGGTCGGTTTTCGTCAAAGTTATCACACAATGATAGTTGGGTCCCGATTCCTTCCGATGAGTAGGTATTACTCCTCTAGAGATTTTCACTTCACAATTAACTAACTTATTATGTGCCTAGAAAGTGTTAACGATATTACGCCTCTGCGGAAACGGGGCTATTTAATTGGGTCGTGTGAAAGCATGAGGGACCTCTCTCGGAGTACCAACACTGATCTGGCTGAACGGTTAGCGAACTTATAACGTATATATGATCCCGACTAGTTCTCCTTTTAGGGTTTGAACGAGAATTCGAGGACACAGCGGAAGCCATCCTGATTAGATAAAGTGATAACCAATCTAATCTTGATAGAATGCACGCTGAGTGTTTCTTTTCTCTCTTTCTGGTTACAGCGACCCGTGTCTTATCTTAAATTAAAACTCATTAACCAAGTTAACCGAACCTTCTTACACACTTTGGTTTTTGATTGTCATGATTCACGACAAAGTCGCATATTTTCCTGCTACTCCTACTTTCCGTTTGCATTTCTCTAGAACACTTCATATCACTACGATGATCCATATTGTTTGGAAAGATGTCCAGTCAACTGCTGCGCCTCCATCGTATATTTACATACGAACTCGAAAAAGTTATTTCAGTCGAGAATGGCCACTGGTTCTGGAGAATTTGGATTGTATTATTCAGTTGTCACTTCCTTTTATATTCTCTCAGGTTGCAAGAGCTCCTTATATTAGGAGAGTACACCTATTATGCTTATTGGATAGTCTTTTTCCAAACCTTGGATTAGTATTGGAAGGCAGGGAAGGAAGAAAACCAATTAGCTTAAGTGCGGTGTACAGAAGGTAAGATATATAGATATATAAAGGGATTGAAGTAAGGGCAAAAAAATTGCGACTACTATTATGAATATGAATAATAGAAGATGCATTACTAGGAATACCCGCCTCATTGAAACATTTATGTTTCAGAATTTCTGTGTACTTGTAAATGAAAACCGTTTTCCCAATTAATTCTAACTCCAGGGTATGTATTTACCATATTTGGATCTCATATCCGTACAGCGTTACAGATGCTGAGTAGGAGTAGAATATTGAAAAATAGACGATTTGATCCTCAACATCGGAACTCGTAATAATTGGTGATATTGGATTAAATCGCTTGGGTTTGCCTAACGACAGATATTTGGTTTTGAATAACCGTTGTTGTGCTCCAATTTTTAAAATTGAATATCTGTATCTTTATTTTATAAAGTGAGATATAAATTTTGAAAATTGTGTTATAAACATTTACCTTTATCAGTTGAGCATAAGGTAAGTTGCATTGAATAACGGTATAAGATATTCTCGACCAAAATACAGTTTTCAACTTACAACATATGGAATTTGAGTTAGCATACTCTTGAGACTTATACATGAAAATGTATGTTGTCCAGTGTCCTTCGGGACAAGGGGTTGGTACTTTTACTTTATTCAGGTTTACCTATGAGTTCTCTGGTTTTAGACACGTATTCATTGTAATGCAAGGTCCAAAGATTTTGAGAAGTTTATAACTATAAGAATAAAGTAGAGAACCATACGTAGGAAGTATCAGAATTCTTCGAAGTGATCGAACATGTAGATACTTATACTAGGTATTCCATCATAGTAAAATTAAGAACTTGATTCTCTCACAGGTTACTCATCCGTGGATGCACTCCTTGATGAGTAATACTATATTGGCCTTTTTCCATTTGGTGATATGCACTAGAAACAACTGCATGACATTTGAATCTGGTTCCATCTATGTCACACCCCGCTTCCCAATAGACAGAAGTGGTGATGTGGAAAGCCCGCTGTATATTTATCCAGAGAAGGTCATTCTTTAAATAAATATACCAAGCGTATTGAAACAATAATACACAATGTAAGAATAAATGAAGACTGTAAATTTTCAACAAACATCTTTATTTACATTCAAACTTAAACTATTTACAGATACATGAGTTCAACTGAAAGTAAGTACAAAAATAGAAATGCCGAAACATGTGGTATACATAAACTGAGAAAAAGAAAGCTAAGCTAATCCTGAGCAGCTATCTGGTCGTAATCCTCCTCTTGGGCATTCACCTCCTACGTCTCCACAGTATATGACGAACATTCTAAGAAAACAAAGGTGGATGGAATGCCCGTCAGCGATCTAGCACTCGGTAAGTCCGAAGGGTAGGGTAAAAGTAAAGTGTGACAGATATAGCATAACAGGAAATAATGTAAAAGACAAGTAAAAATGTATAGAACTGAATATGGGTATCTGTATCTATAAGTCTCTATATGGTCGCTATGTTAACGTTAAGTTCTAAGTGTGAATGTCAACACAACCGTAGAAGTATTCGCGAGCTCAAGAGTGAGACCCCAAAAGCAAGAAAACATAGGCCCATTTCATGTGTTAGTATCGGGACTCCAAGCTGTGGAGGAGTCGACCCGACTGGGATTCGAGTCAATAAAATATAGGTTAATACGGGACTCCTGAATCTCCGTTGGATTCACACAAGAAACTATTCCAAACACCCCAAGTATAATATATTATAACTGTAAGATATCCTTAGTTAATGTGAATTGTTGATTATAACATGTCTTGATCGAAACCATAGATTGCAAAAGTTGAAGAATGAAGTCGAGTAAGTCGAGTAGGATTCGAGTCATGTCAATTGCAAACTTGAGGCGAATCAAGTTAGTTGAGTGGATTGAGTTCGTGTTAGTGTTCAAGCTTGGGTTCGAGTTGGATTAGAGTTCGAGTTGGGTCTGAGTTCGAGTTTAAATTCAAGTTTGAATTTGAGTTTGTATTCGAGTTATAGAAATTTCTTGTGAAAAGATTTAACTGTTGAAATTCTTAAGTTCGGGTGTAATCGGACAACTGCTGCACATGGACAGAAAGATTTGTGTCTTTTTCTAAGACAATTGCCGTTGATAACTTCATTAATTTACAGTGTTCTCTAACCTGAATAGGCAAGTACTCACTTTCTTCGGCTGTCTGTGGTTCAAGAGAAATGATACCGCTTAAACCTATATTAATCTAGAGTCCTTAAATATTTATTATTGTTGTTCATATTGTATTTATATTGTTTGCATTTCTCGAGGGGGTTTTATGAAAAATGTTTTAATATTGTTTAAAAAATAAACCTCGAGAGTGATTTAGAATATTAAGAGTTTTATAGAAAATGTATTTTAGTTTAGGTGGTATTTTAATGATTAAAACCTAGCTTTTAAAAGTTTATGGTATTTTTATGAAAACTATACTTTTAGAAATTTGATGGTATTTTATTAAAATTTTAATATTTCATTTTAAAAGATAATTTTCACAATTTTTTTTTATTGAAAATACGGATTCATAATTTTATATAATTTTTCAAAGTTTAGTTTGTTTAAAAAAATTATATTCCTTTTAAATCGTATTCTTATTCCTTTCGAGGCCGAATTTTTCGTGAGAAGCTCTGCATCTCACTCTACTATCCCAAATACGTGCGATAATCCGTACTATCCACAAACGAGTCCTCTAAAAAGGGTTGTAGAGGCATAATTGCGTAAGGATGTAAAATATCGATTAAAAAAGTATTTTTTTTATATAGTGAGGGTATTTTCTTAAAAATTGATTTCTTTTAAAACAACGCTACAAGTATGATCGTGCTATGATACCATAGTGTTAGTGAGTGGGGTAGATCGTTACCCCATGAATTTTCCTAGAGGTATAGGTCCTGATATCAATAAGAAGGTATTGGTAAAGTTCATGGTAGTTTTGTGTAAAATTTGATATACATTCTATTTAATGAGCAATTCTAAACATGTGCATAGTTAATTATATGAACATTATTTTAAGGTTATGTTTACAAGTTATTTGTGATCTATGTAGCATGATAATGATAGTAGAAATATTATAAAGTGAGTGTGATTAAGTTAACTCCCTTTTTTTGGATATTGTTTTTAAGAAACGATTTGAGATGAAACGAAAGAGAGAATAAAAGGACTTACTTGTTTTGCGCTAGGAGAAGAGTGGAAAATGGAGAGGGTCTTATGGATTCGTGGAACCGTTGATTAGTCGCTGATTGATCATCTTTTAGTGTGTATGGAAAAGTTTTATCACAACCAAAGAAATTTGTAACCGCAATCAATTAACGGTGTCTATTGTAGCTTCGTTAGTAAGAGCGGATCGTCCACAGAGATTGTGTGAATTTGTTCGAAATTGTTTTAGTTGAGTTGAAAAGAAAAGATAAAAGAAAATGATTCAATATTTGTGAGATTTAGTTTCAAGAAATATAAAGAAATAGATCTAGAAACAAGATTTGATAAAGATCAAGAAAATGTCCAAATCAATTTAATTACCAAGATTTGAAGAATAGCTTGTAGGAATCGATCAAATAAGTAGTGATTATGAATACTAAAGATTACGAAATCTTATCTATTGATGATTTGTAGCTAGATCGATGATGATCAATGAAGATTAGGGATCTATTGAAGAAACTAGGGTTTCTCCTTCACCATCCCTTATTTTTTCATTGATTATCATTCAAATTCTAGCCTCTAGTAAAGAAATCACCGATCGTTGATCTCTAATCTGGAGCGAAAACATTCAAAAAAGTGATCTTGATCAAAATTAGGTCATCGATGATTAATTTTTCTAGAGTTAACAAACCTCATAAGACTTAAGAATTGTTCAAGAATTTCATCATCATCATTTACCTATTCTCTCGATTCCGTTACAAGCGGAGATTTCACTCACACATCATGAAAAATGAAAGAATCAAGAATCAATAAATTTTCATAATACAAGAATGTAAAGAAAGCAAGATTTACAATTTTCACCTTTATTAATCGACGATTAGGTACACATTCACTCAACTTGAGGTTACAAGATTTGAGGAGGTAACTAGATCCATCGAAATTAGCTTCACATCGATCTTCTTGAGTCGCGGATCGTCATGGATCTCTTGCTCGGATGATGATCGGCGTTGCGATAGAGGATCGTTGAAGGCTTGCTTGATTCGCTTCTCGATGAATCTTGATTTGGCTTTTGAATTGGATTTGGGCTAGGGTTTTGAGTTACAAGTTGTGTCACTCAACTTGTGTGTGGAATTGATGAATAATGATCAACAACCTTTGAATGAAGCCATAGGTCTCCTTTTATAGTTTTCCCTCAAGCTTCCCCTAGAAGCTAGGTTAATCTTCCCTAAGAAACTAGGTAGTTGTAGAGAAGCTTCTAAATTAAGGTGGTTATCTAGCTTGCATGAGAAGCTTAGCTGTTGGAGGGAAGCTTCTGGAGAATTCTAGGGTCTTTGAAGCATCTTTAAGAAGCTTGGTAGTCTACAGGAATAGTTGTGCGGATCCGCGGCCGTATGATGTGATCTCTGCATGAAAATCTCTGGTTTGTTTGGTGTTGATCCTTAGGGCTTTATTTTATGTCTGGAATCTCATTATGCTTTCTTGTTTACTGCCAGATCTCAAGTCTTTCACTTGCTGTATTTTATCGGTACTTTTAGCAGTTCCAGCTCTTTGACCTGAAGAATTTCCGCACCAAATCTTGATAAACAGTATTGAGATATACAGAATCATGCATGTAGTAATAAACACTTAATTTCCCTTTAGAATGTCGATTATAACCATAACACAGGGTATTTGGTATTTTCTTGATGAATTCATAATCCGTGTTATATTTACAATAAACACCCTCATATGATCAATAAGAGTAGGGAAATGCAATATTTTCGATTGATCAAATTCCCCAAAATTAATTTTGGTCGTCTCGAGCAAACATCTTTTATTTTTATTCAAAAGACAGAGAAAATATAAAGAAAAAGAAAAACTAACTAGCACACTTTCGTAGGTAATACGATTGCACTGAGCACGTGCAACAAGCCTTTAAACCTCTAGGTGTCCCTAGTAGGAGGAGTGTTGTCTCCTGAGAGTTTTCAGCTGATTGCACCTACAAAATCCCATAATAAAAGGAAGACTGTGAAAGTTACATATAAATATAAGAACTGTAAAAGAAAGACTTTGAAAATCAGAGTTTCCAACTAATACTAGCTTTTCGGTTGCTATGAGACCTATCTTAATAGTCATAAAAAGATGTTAGAAATCACGTCATCCCTCAATAAAATATCGTCTTTATTCTTTATTCCTACCTTTTTCCAAACATTGATCATATACCCCTACGTGTGTGTAAAGAACATCCCTACACTCGGAGAATTCAATTCAAGCTATTATACTCTTGTCCATCTACCTTAGTACTTTTTAATTAATGAATATTTAGATGGATTTGCTCACACATTTTTCGTGCGACCGTTAATACTTCTTAAGGTACAACCGACCGATCACTCATGTGTTTGCATATTAGGTGTATTTAATATTTTCCTCGTCTTGCAGCACCTAAGTGTCACGACCCAAAATTTGGCCCGTAACCGGCACTTAAACTATGTAACGTCTACAGGCGTACGCAACTCAAGTAAGCCGAAACCCAGAAATCTAAACCACCCAAATCTGGATCAACGGAGAAAAACATAGTTTTAACATTTGGAAAATCACAAGTAAAATTTCTAACTCTAGTTTTCTTTCTTGAAAATTTCGGCAGCACCTCCTTTGTAAAAACTAGCCCCGAAAACGGGTACAACACAGATAATATATAAAGCATCCCAAACGGGAGCAAAATCACACCCATCGGCGGAGACAATCGCCACAACATGTATACGACGCCGAAGCGAAGAAATATCAAGAAAACTGTATAAAGAAGTAAACTTTTCAACACAAAACCGGTTCCCACGAGCACGGCACCCAAAGTCACCAAAATAATACAACACCGAATCCTCACAAGTCGTCTCTAGGTCATATACAAACAGTGGTAGATGGAGAATACTAGATCCAACAAAAAAATATACAATGTACAAGCAGATAACCGCAAACCCACCTAAAAGCAAATGCCTCACTGCCTAACGTAGCGGTATCCGCAAAAGTAGAGATGATAAGACGCCCTGCCGCGACTACTCTGAGGGTAAGTCCTGCAAAACGTTGTGGCACAACGGGGGTGAGTTGCCAACTCATGAATAGTAAATAACATCATACTGTAATCGCAGGTATGCACGAACAGCGATTTATCTATCACATGTAATCCGATAGCATAAGTATGACAAGTGAATATGCAACAATCATGTAAAGGTATATCATCAGGGTACTACAACTACATGAAACAATACATATCAAAAATAATCCTGAGTGTGTGGGATGATATAATAAAATCTCATGCAAAATCATCAGCATGGAAAAACACCAGAGTCCCTTACTGACACATCAAACCCCAAATCCTCAGGCACCGTATCCTCAGATCGGCCCTCACATCCTGTAAGTTTCATGGAACCTGAGTGTCTAACATCGACACCCGAAACATCATGAAAACCCGTGTCTAACATCGACACGTAAATCCCCATAACTCAGGCGCCGGCACCATGACTGGCCCTGACGATATGTCATACCTCACTCCGGTCGGTATCCCCACGATAACCGCCGAGTCCAAATACAATCACCGGTAGGTAGTGGTCCCACCGCCAGGCTTATCTTCTACGCCACGAAATCACCACTCACCCTGGGGTACCATACCGGGTCCACCATGTACCCACAGACGGTGCCTCCCGCTCTTCGAATCGGGTATCACAAGCCAAATCTCAGAACCGAGAAATCACATGGTGGACACACTGAAATATCATATCAAGAGAAACCGGGTTTTCAAACAATACATAGTTTTCTTGAAATACCCCCATGGTTCTCAAATCCATAAATCATATGAAATCCATATCTCAATGCGTAAATCCATGAAAAACTGATATATGCAACATAAAACAACAATATGAGCATATCAATGGAAATCCGCTCTTTTAAATGAATCCATCTTTAAAATATATTTTGCGGTTCCCAAAATCCTCCGAAAAACAAGTGCGGCATCATATGTGGTGTACATGTAAGTGTAGCAAGGTTTAAGTATCTACATGTAAGCAAGTATGTATGATGCATTTCATAAGCGCAATGATCAACAACTCAATATCACATATCAAAACATTACCACTTGGGGTACATACAACTATAGCGAAAATATGCGGGTGTACATGTCAATATGTGTGCATGATATACATGTAGCTGTAATAGACTATGTGGGTATACATGTCAATATGTGTGCATGATATACATGTAGCTGTAATAGACTATGTGGGTGTACATGTCAATATGTATGCAAGATGTACAAGTAGCTATAGTAAGGTATACGTGAAATGGATTAAGAGTTACTATCTTAACTATCCATGTCAAACAAAATAACACGTATGTAGGTGTCAACAATATCTCCTATGCACAAAGGAATAAGAGTTACTACCTCCACTATCCCTATCCACTACCATATCACGTATGTAGGTGGTTTATGCGTGTCATGGCAATTACTGACGATGTGGGTGTAGCATACAATTTAGTGCTCGTGCAACATGAACCGTCAGTAATGTGTTATATCTAAAGGTACAACAGATACTACTATGAAATGACATTCATATAAAATTAACCAATATGCAATAACATGCAGCTATCCTATCATATCAACCCCGACGCATAACGTCATACAGGCGATTTCCTCGTAGATGTTAAATCTACTCACAAATGGTCTCCAGCTATGAAAATCCGACCACCTGCTTCTCTTTGTTCGCAGCGTCCGAAGTCCCCGCTTGCGACGTTACAAATTCACAAACACACAAATAGTGCAAACATCTCAGAATCGACTAATATAACGTAAAACTACACTTTAACGACGCACCAACACTAAACTAACTCACAAGTCTCCGTCTAGTGGCTAACGTGCGTTGCGACACTACTAAACTAAACTGAGTACAGCAGCTGCATCAGATCACGATTCGTGTCGGATTACGTAACACGCGGATTCAAAACACTATATTATAGGTAAACGATTCCAGATTTTTAATACAGTAAATACTAAAAAAGTAAACGGTACCAAACACCCCTAACCAACAGCAGACAACTACCCACAAAAAACCCAACACCCAACTCTCCTCTACAGCCGACGTCGCCGGATTTCGCCAAAGGGGTCGCCGGCCCCGGCCAGTGGGGTGGTCCTCATGTCTCAGGTGGTGCTCCAGGGTCACTAGTACATCACTACAATTTTGTTTGATTTTTCTGTAAAAATCCTAGGTCACAGCAGGTACAGAGGTTCTAAAAAGACACTAAAAACCCGATATTGCACTAAACGATATTGAAAGTGTTCTAAACCATATTCAACGAGCTATACAACATAAAAAATCCTATTTATCAGTGTAGGAATTATACCTATCAAGTTTAGCTCACAAGATCCAAGCTTTTCCTAGTTTCCAAGTGATCAAAGAGCAAGAACAAGGACTTGGTGTAACAAGGACTTGGTGTATTTTTGTGATTTATTTTGGGATTTTGGAGATTTAAAAGCTTTGAATTGTTGCAAATTGGAAAGGAAATGATCAAGAACAGAAGGGGGAAGAAGGATCTCGGCCAAGTGAGTAGGAGGAAGAGTTGTGTGGAGTTTCCTAGCTTAATTCATCATAAATGCACATAAATGCCATTAAATGAACATGCATGCACATGCCACCTCTTATTCTTTCATTTCTTTTCTTTTCTTTTACTTTTAAACCAAGTCAACACAAGAATCTAGATATTGTGGGAAGGGTTGAATTAACTCAAACTTAATTTATGGAAAAGATTACATAGAGAAATTTCCCAAAAAGCGAATACCGCATTAAAATAATATTAAAATTGGGAAAAATTCTAATTGAACCAAAACGTCCCATATACCCCCAAACCTTGCGCACTAACTTTATTTTAGCTAAATTAGATGCTGGCAAGTCTATATGGTCGTTTGAACACAGTCGGGTTAAAACGGAAAAATACCGACAATTTAACCCTAAAACGGAAAAATTCGCATAACGATTTCTAAAACTTTACACTAAGGCTTAGCAGTGACTCCCAAACCAGTTGATCTAAGGCACTAGGTGATGAAGCACCCTCGCTATATATTTTTTCTTGCTGCCTTGGTGATAACAAAACCAGTGTTCATTTTTCTTTTCACCATTTTATCTTTTATTTTCCATTTGTTATTTCCTTCATACATTTCAAGTATTCTCTACTATCCCGAGTTTCAAGACGTGTGTAAGTGCGTATAGTAGGGTATCGACATTCAAATGTTTGGCTTCCAGAATAGGAACTATTTTCAGACTTATTTTTATTCTCAGATTAGTGACTTCTTTTATCTTACTAACCCTTGGGACAACGGCTCATAACTACTTATTACTAATTTCGTTTAAGAAAACTTCTAACTTTCTAGGTTTTCTTAAACTATTCTAATCTTTTGGATGCAATTTTTCACTTTCTAATCTTTTATTATAAAATTAAATATTAAATATTTTTTTATATATGTTTTGTGCTTATGCAAAGTATGATGCAAAATGATGCGTAAATAAGCACAAACCTCCCCCAAACTTGTTTATAACAGTGTCCTCACTGTTACCATCTGTTAAAGCTCAGAAACCTGTAAACTTGGGAGGAAAAATGGGGATATGAAATATGATCGTGAAAATCTCCCCCAAACTTATTATTTTATTTATGTACAAAATTTTTATTATTATTTTTTATATTTTTTTAAGTATATACAAGTTGACTCACCTCCATTCTAAAAATGTGACAAAATTACCAAGTCATGGAGGTGAGGTGGAGGAAAATCAGTCATTACAAAGCGGCTCATGTAAAAACAGGAGCTCCTCCGAGGGGTCAGTGGAAAAATACGGTTTTAGTCTATGTCCATTCACTTTAAAAATTATACCGTTTTCAATATTTTCAACCTCAACTGCCCCGTACGGGTATACATACCACACAACGAAAGGTCCTTTCCATCGAGATTTTAGCTTACCCGCATGAAGATGGAGTCGTGAATCATAAAGAAGGACTTGTTGACCAGATGTAAAAGTTTTTCTCAAATTTTTTTTATCGTGAAATACCTTAGTCCGATTCTTTACAATTACAGTATTATCATAAGCTTCATCGTGGAGTTCGCTTAGCTCGTTTAATTGCAGCTTTCGAAAGTTGCAGGCTTGATTTAAGTCAAAATTAAGTTCTCTAATGGCCCACATTGCTTTGTGCTCAATCTCGACCGAAAGGTGACAAGCCTTTCCAAATACCAGTCGGTAGGAGACATACCTAGATCGGTTTTATATGTGGTACGGAATGCCCAAAGAGTATCCGTCAATTTGGTTGACCAATCTTTTCGATTTTTAGAAACAGTTTTCTTCAAAATTTGTTTGATTTATCTGTTTGAAACCTCAGCTTGCTCGCTCATTTGGGGATGATAAGATGTGGAAAGTTTGTGGTTGATTGCATATTTTCGCATCAAAGTCTCGAAAGACCGATTATAGAAATGCGTCCCGTTATCGCTAATGATAGCGCGAGGGTGTCCAAATCGCGAAAAGATATTTTCTTTAAGGAACCTAATGGTGCGACAAGGAATAGCTTCCACCCATTTCGAGACGTAATCAACCACAAGCAATATGTACAGATTTCCAAAGGAGTTGGGAAAAGGACCCATAAAGTCAATACCCCAAACGTCAAAAATTTCAACCACCAAGATGGGTTGAAGTGGCATTTCATTTCTCCGAGAGATCTGACCCGTGTGTTGACACTGTGTACAGGTTTTGCAATGAGCAAATGAATCTTGGAACAAAGTCGGCCAGTAAAAACCGCATTGCAAAACCTTCTCCGCCGTCTTTCGAGGACCAAAGTGACCCCCACATGCCTGATCATGACAAAAAGATAGAACACTCTTGAATTCATCATTACGAACACATCTGCGAATGATCTGGTCAGGACAATACTTAAACAGATAAGGTTCATCCCAGTAAAAATGTTTTACTTGGGCTAGAAATCGATATTTGTCCTGTTTTGACCATTCACAGGGAATAAGTCCCGTAGCAAGATAATTCACAATATCCCCGAACCAAGGTTCAGTGGATACTTTCAAGAGTTGTTCATCTGGAAAAGAGTCATTAATTAGCAGGGTCACAGGTGAAGAAGAGATGCGCGACAGATGGTCGGCTACTACGTTTTCACATCCTTTCTTATCTTTAATAACAAGATCAAATTCTTGTAATAGAAGGATCTAACGTATTAGCCTACCTTTAGCATCCTTCTTCGCCAAAAGATATTTTAAGGCGGAGTGGTCAGTGTACACAACAATTGGTGAGCCAATCAAGTAAGGCCCGAATTTTTCTAATGCAAATACAACTGCTATAACTGCCAAAAGTTCTTTTTCGGTAATTGTATAATTAATTTGAGCATCATTCAGAGTCTTACTTGCATAATAGATCACGTGTGGTATCTTTTCAATGTGTTGTCCTAAGACTGCACCAACTGCAAAATCTGATACATCACACATAAGCTCAAAAGGGTGGTTCCAATCTGGAGAAGATAGAACGGAGGCTGTAGTGAGAGAGTTTTAAGTGAATCAAATGCAGCCTCACAATCTGAGTCAAAGTGAAAGGTTGTGTCCTTGGCCAAGAGAAGAGTTAAAGGTCTAGCAATTTTTCTAAAATCTTTAATGAATCTCCTGTAAAAGCCTGCATGGCCAAGAAATGATCATATATCCTTGACGCATTTGGGATGAGGAAGGTTCTGAATGACATCTATTTTAGGTTTGTCAACCTCAATGCCTTTCCGTGAAATAAAATGTCCAAGCACAATTCTCTCTTGGACCATGAAATGGCATTTTCCCCAATTCAAGGTTAAGTTCTTCTCTTTACAACGAGTAAGAACCGCGTCAAGATGAGTTAGGCAGTCAGCAAAAGAATATCCAAATATCGAGAAATCATCCATGAAAATCTTCAGAAAATTCTCGACCATGTCCAAGAATATCCTCATCATACACCGCTGAAATGTTGTGGGAGCATTGCATAACCCAAAGGGCATGCGACTGTAAGAAAAAGTACCAGAAGGACAAGTAAATGCGGTTTTGTTTTGATCCTTTTTGGCAATAGGGACCTGGTTATAGCCAGAGTATCCGTCCATAAAGCAGTCATATTCACGTCCAGCAAAGCGTTTTAGCATCTGGTCAATAAAAGGCAGAGGAAAGTGGTTTTTCCTCGTTGCAGCATTGAGTTTTCTATAATCAATACATACACGCCACCCAGTTTGAGTGCGTGTCTGGATTAACTCATTTGCCTCATTTGTTATGACCGTGATGCCAGATTTCTTAGGGACGACATGAATTGGACTTACCCATTGGCTATCAGAGATTGGGTAAATGATACTATTGTCAAGGCATTTGATGATTTCTTTCTTTACCGCATCTTTCATGACGGAGTTTAACCTTTTCTGTGGTTCTTGGGTTGGCTTGTCTTCATCCATCAGATGTATATGATGTTCAACAATTAAGAGACTAATCCCTTTGATGTCAGCCACAGTCCAACCAAACGCCTGCCTATTAGATCTCAATACCGTCAAAAGAGTGTTCTCTTGCTCTAAGGCTAGAGAAGCTAAAATGACCACAGATAAAGACTCATTCTCACCTAAATATGCATATTTAAGATGTGAAGGTAAAAGTTGGGGATCTAATGTTGGCAGAGAAACTATAGAAGGCGGGGTAAGCGAATGATATTCAGATTCACGAAGAAGCTCGTAGCCTGCATAGGATACAGACTCGGAAAGTGAAGAGTCAAAAGTTTCAGACTCAGAAGTGGAAAAAGTGTCCTCACTAAGATGTTAAAAATCAAACATTGATGTGCTAGTGTCGTCGAGATTTTCAAAGCAAAGTTCATCTACTTTGCAACTTTCGGGAGCAATCTCGTGGACAGAACAGACATCAAGTATGTGAGCAGAGGGTTCAGACGACTGACTTCCAATTTTATAGATGTTTAGTTCAATTGTCATTTTTCCAAAAGATGGGTTCATTGAACCGTTTCGACAATTAATGAGAGCATTGGAAGTTGCAAGGAATGGTCGACCCAGAATCACCGGAATTTGGTTCTGTGGGTTCGCTACAGGTTGTGTATCGAGAACAATAAAGTCCACAGGGAATATAAATTCCCCGACTTTTATCAACACATCCTCCAGTTCACCCCTAGGTTTGGTGATTGATCGGTCTGCCATTTAGAGAGTGCAGTGAGCTGGTTTCAACTCTCCAATCCTTAACTGCTCATAAACAGAATATGGAAGCAGGTTAACACTTGCACCCAGGTCAAGTAAAGCACGGTTAATATTTTTACCCCCAATAGAAATTGATATCGTAGGACATCCTGGGTTCTTACGTTTCTTTGGTAACTGTGGGGTAAAAGCAGTGCTAACATTATTGGTCATGAAAACCTTTTTGGCACTTGAGTCTTCCTCTTCCTAGTGCACAAGTCTTTAAGAATTTTTGCATAAGCGGGGACTTGTTGAATAGCATTTAGGAGAGAGATGTTGATGTTAACCTGTTTAAACATCTCAATAATCTTCTCCATATGTGGACTGGATCTGTTTCCCCTTAACCGATTCAGATAAGGAGCTTTAGTAATAATAGCAGGGTCCAACATTGGAGAAGGTGGTGTGTGTGGAACTGATCCCAGAATAGGAGTGGGGATCGTCTTTGGTGGAATAGAAGTAGGATGCTGAGGGTTCGAGCCTTGAGGAAAACGAAGAATAGGCTTGCTAGAAAATGGTGGGGTAGATAAAGTAGGATTAGAAGTAGAAGTGGGTGTGGAAGGAAAAGTGGAAGTGGAATCCGGGGTGTTATTGATTAATTCTTCATGATTATCAATCTCTTCATCGACTTGATTATTCAGCACTCTTCCGGATCTCATCGTTGTAATGACATTCACATTGTAGTGTTGTGAATGCCCAGGATTCGGTAGGGGTTGAGACGGAAGTTTCCCTTTCTCTCTAGCACTCATCTCGGAATTTAATCGAGCAATTTGTGCTTCCATCGATTTAATACTCTCATTTTGGGAAGCGGAGTTTTTCTTCATATCATCGAGGGAAGACTTAAATTCAGCCGACATTTGAATGGACTGTTTTATGAACATTTCCAAAGTCCGTTCGAGTGAAGAGGAATTATCAGTACCGGTCAACTGCAAAGGATTATACGGTGCATGTGTGTTGACCAGATTTTGAAAGTTTTGTGATTGGTAGGTGTGCTGACTCAGTTGAAGTGGTTGCTGTTGTGGTGGAGGACCCCTTTGGAAATTATTTTGGTTTGGAACCGTGTTTTGAGTTTGTTGTTGGTTCCAAGCAAAGTTAGGGTGATTCCTCCAACCCTGATTATAAGTGGAAGAATATGGATCATTTCTAGGTCTTTGTTGAAAAGCAGCATTGGTATACTCTTGACCTTGAAACGGAGAATTTAAATGACATTCTTCCATAAGATGAGATGGATCAGAACAGCATCCACAGACAGTTTTGGGGAGTGACATATGATTTAGGGAGGCTAATAAAAATTTGTGTCCCATAACTTCGAGTTTCTTTTGCATTGCTGTCATTTCAGCTCTAACTCCTATGGAAACATGAATGCCACCCCTAGACGATGACTGATTTACACTTTCCCACTGTAAAGTTCTTTCAGCGAAATCTTCTAAAAATCTCCAGTCTTCACCATCATCTTTAGTCATGAAGGTGCCTTGACACATGGATTCAAGACTCTGTTTTTTTGTAGGATTAATGCCCTCATATATGATTCTGCACAGATCCCATCTAGGGATTCCGTGATGAGGACATTGAACTAACAGATCCTTGAAGCGTTCAAAACACTTCGAAAATGGTTCATTTGGAAGCTGTGTAAATTGATTTATTTCGCTACGGACTCGAGCTATCTTATGATTAGGGTAGAATTTCTTTAGGAAAGCTGTTATGAATTCTCCCCAGTTCGAAATTGAATGTGCGACTGTGTTATAAAGACACTTCTCGGCTATATCGCACAAAGTGAATGGGAGAAGACGTAATCTCATAGCATCCACAGAATGCTGTGAAGTACCCATCATAGCGCATACATTTTCAAATTTTGTAATAAAGATATATGCGTCTTCAGACTCAAGGCCGTGATATTTGGGTAAAAGATTGATATATTGAGGTTTTATTTCGAAATTGTCCCCATTGGCTGGTGGAATGGTGAGACAGGTCGAAAGATGACCTCGCATAGGGTAGCATCTCTCTTGGAGAGAGATGCGGGGCGGATTCTGCGCACCTCCGGACGGTGGCAGAGTGGTGTTAAAGAAGTTCGATGGAGATTCGTCCATCGAAGTGGGTGTGGTAGTGGGTTTAGAAAAAGTAGACGTAGAATTACCGACTTCGGAGTCGATACGAGGAACGCGGACAAGACGGGCACTAGAATCCCGTGTCCAGCCGAGCATGCACTAAATGGTTTAGCACAAGTGGCAGCGTTGGTAAATTAGAGAAAAGATGGATTTGGTGTTTGTTTTGAAAAAAAATACGGATTTTTGAAAAATTCACACAAACAATGCACAAGCAACCCTAAATCTAGTGGTCACCTAGGTCAAGTCTCTAGACCGTTTCTAGACTTCCAGAAGACAACTCGCAAGATAGATCCTCTACCGCCTCTTTGCCCCTTCTGTGGCCAGGTAAGTGCCAGGTAAGTGGGAGGTTCTCTGCTACGTAAGTAACGGACCTAATTAAGTAACTACTTGCCTTAGACACACTTGCCTAGACACCACAAAAGAAACGCGGATAAACAGTAGATTACCCATGACCTTCGTCTGTCCTATATGAGCGCGACAGTCCTTAAAGTCTTGTCTAGATTTCTTTTAATTAATGAGGGTGATGCGGATGCAAGTTTGTGATTTCTGGGGCTTAGTACGGGTAATGAAATCACCACCTAATATGAATTTTGGTCGTGCCCCTTAATTTCCGTGTTAGAAAATGCAAACAACCAAGATCAAACACGCAACAAATTTTTCTTTTTGCGGCGCTGCGAATTTGCAAAATCCTACAGAAATTAGTTAATGGAGAAGAGCAGGGAGGAGATAAGACAGACAGAGATGGACCTAAAAAATTTGAAGCACTGAAGCCCTGAACTAGCCGCGGTTCCGCCGCGAAAAGCCTCCTTTTGCTGCGGTTCTGCTGACGAGATCCCTGCACAAATTTTTTTTACAGAGACTCCTGTTGCCTCTATGAACTCTCTGAGATGATCTGAAAATTTTTCCCTTCGCTCCAGAGATTCCAGATTCCCTTGCAACAATTCACAACAAATCGTTAAGCGCTTGATGCGATTTTGATCTAAAAATTCTGATGTAATAATAAAATTTTTCAACTCAAATTGCAAAAACGAACAAATTAGCACACGAACCCCGGCAACGGCGCCATTTGATTGATCATCTTTTAGTGTGTATGGAAAAGTTTTTATCACAACCAAAGAAATTTGTAACCGCAATCAATTAACGGTGTCTATTGTACCTTCGTTAGCGAGAGCAGATCGTCCACAGAGATTGTGTGAATTTGTTCGAAATTGTTTTAGTTGAGTTGAAAAGAAAAGATAAAAGAAAATGATTCAATATTTGTGAGATTTAGTTTCAAGAAACATAAAGAAATAGATCTAGAATCAAGAATTGATAAAGATCAAGAAAATGTCCAAATCAATTTAATTACCAAGATTTGAAGAATAGCTTATAGGAATCGATCAAATAAGTAGTGATTATGAATACTAAAGATTACGAAATCATATCTATTGATGATTTGTTGCTAGATCGATGACGATCAATGAAGATTAGGGATCTATTGAAGAAACTAGGGTTTCTCCTTCACTATCTCTTGTCTTTTCATTGATTATCATTCAAATTCTAGTCTCTAGTAAAGCAAATCACCGATCGTTGATATCTAATTTGGAGCGAAAACATTCAAGAAAGTGATCTCGCTCAAAATTAGGTCATCGATGATTAATTTTCCCAGAGTTAACAAACCTCATAAGACTTAAGAATTGTTCAAGAATTTCATCATCATCATCTACCTATTCTCTTGATTCCGTTACAAGCGGAGATTTCACTCACACATCATGAAAAATGAAAGAATCAAGAATCGATAAATTTTCATAATTCAAGAATGTAAAGAAAGCAAGATTTACAATTTTCACCTTTATTAATCGACGATTAGGTACACATTCACTCAACTCGAGATTACAAGATTTGAGGAGGTAACTAGATCCATCGAAATTAGCTTCGCATCGATCTTCTTGAGTCGTGGATCATCGTGGATCTCTTGCTCGGATGATGATCGGCGTTGTGATAGAGGATCGTTGAAGGCTTTCTTGATTCGCTTCTCGATGAATCTTGATTTGTCTTTTGAATTGGATTTGGGCTAGGGTTTTGAGTTACAAGTTGTGTCACTCAACTTGTATGTGGAATTGATAAATAATGATCAACAACCTTTGTAATGAAACCATAGGTCTCCTTTTATAGTTTTCCCTCAAGCTTCCCCTAGAAACTAGGTCAATCTTCCCTAGGAAGTTAGGTAGTTGTAGAGAAACTTCTAGATTAAGGTAGTTATCTAGCTTGCATGAGAAGATTAGCTGTTGGAGGGAAGCTTCTGGAGAATTCTAGGGTTTTTGAAGCGTATTGAAGAAGCTTGGTAGTCTAGAGGAAGCCTCGGGGAGAATTTTCCACCGCCGACGAGTCAGCACGGCCGCGGATCCGCGGCAGATCGGCCTGACTCGGCCGCGGATCCGCGGTCGTATGATGTGATCTCTGCATGAAAATCTCTGGTTTGTTTAGTGTTGATCCTTAGGGCTTTATTTTATGTCTGGAATCTCATTATGCTTTCTTGTTTACTGCCAGATCTCAAGTCTTTGACTTGCTGTATTTTATCGGTACTTTTAGCAGTTCCAGCTCTTTTATCTGAAGAATTTCCGCACCAAATCTTGATAAACAGTGTTGAGATATACAGAATCATGCATGTAGTAATAAACACTTAATTTCCCTTTAGAATGTCGATTATAACCATAACACAGGGTATTTGGTATTTTCCAGATGAGTTCATAATCTGTGTTATATTTACAATAAACACCCTCATATGATCAATAAGAGTAGGAAAATTGACGTGTTGAGAATGCAATATTTTTGACTGATCAGTCGCTCTGGTCGTCGAAATTGAATCGCTACTCCTCTTGACTTTCTTAACTTTACTTGTACTTAGAAATTTTGGAGAATTTTTTCTATGGATTTCAGAATGTGAGAGGGCTAGGTGATGGGGTGGCATTTATAGTGAAATTTGAGAGTATGGGAATTAAAAATTTGAATTAAAATGAATTAAAATGAGGTGAATGGGGGAATTGAAAGGTCTCTGGGTAATTGCAGAGTAATCAAACAATACAGAAGAGTGGAGGGGAGCTGAAGAGATGCATGTGCAAAGAATATAGTGATTTGGATCCATATCATCCGCCGGCGGCGGCCAAAGTGAGTATTTAGGTGGTCGGATTTGTGCTATGTGGCTTGAGGCTTTGGGCATGGGTATTATTCTGTGTTACCTCTTCCTTTATCCCGTTTGATTTTTCTGAAACTTTTTGATTCTCCGTGTATTGCACGTGCAACTCTTGGACTTCTGAAAAGTTAAAGAGAAAAATTATAAAAATAATCGGGACTGATGGGAATCGAACACACAGCCTATGTCACAGCAGTGTAAAGTCTTTATCAGTGAGCTATAAGTTGTTTCTTGTATTTATTGAACAAAAACAACTTATAACTCCTAATCAGGCTGAAATACCCTTTCTAAACATTTGAATAAGATACATTTGTATAGGGATTTCAGATTCAATACAATCTAAATTAGTTCCTTTGATTATATATGGATATAGATTGGTTGCATATCTTGAGGTTGTTAAGATATGAAGTTATCCGGCTTTTGTTTTAAAGCAGAATCTAGACAAACTCAAAGCACGCTTCGGTAATGGCAGTTTGTGGATTATCCCAAGCAATTTCTAGGATTTTGATTCTACCATTTTCAAGATCAATAGTTACATTGTTCTTGACTTGCTACCTTTTTATAAAATGAATCTTTTTGTAAAAGAAACCGGTATGAGTATGGTAGAACTGGAAGTGATTCCAGAACCACAAACAGTTACTGAAAATTTAGTAGAACCTGAAAATTCAATTGGACTTGACAAACCATTAGCCACTCTGCAGATTTTAGTAGGTGCCCTTAGCCACCTGAGAGATACTTCGGTTTTCTCGTAGACGGTGGCAGGAAGGTCGGCATCATGGTGATGATGACCCCACTAGTTATCAGCAGGTCATAGGATGTGGTAACTTCCAGGTGACCACATGCTTTATATCCAAGTTGGACTCCACGCACTTCAGCAAATTATGGATTTTGGACTTTGCTGGGTGCTCTTGAAAGGGTAAAACCCATTAGGAGCAAATAGATCTTTCGAGATATTTGCTGGTGGAAAGGTATTAACCTAATAAGGCTAGACTTATTATAAAGATTCTCATCAAATACCCGTTATGGATTGTGATGAGACTTTTACTTCAGTGTCTAGGCTGAAGTCCATATGGATATGACTTGGCACGGCTGCTGTTCTTGACTATGGTATCTGGCAACCGGATGACTATAACGTCTTTCTAAATTGGAATTTAGAAGGCACGGGTATATAACTTTGCCAGAGGGTTATCGTAGTCAGTGGGAGCAACGGAAGGTGTGCAAATTGCTTATGTCTATTCATAGACTAAAGCATGGATAGTGGAGACGGATCATCAGTTTTGATGTGACAGTCAAGATGATTGACTTCATCAAAAAAACAGATGAACCTAGTAAGAAGGGTATAGGGAGTACTGTCCTGAGATTTGGATGACATACTCCTGATAGGAAGTGATGTTCCTATACTATAATCAGTTGAACTTTGGTTGTCACATGGTTTTTTCTCCATATTGAATATGGATAATATATCAGGAATTCTAATGACTAGATCTATATCGATAGATCTAGACTTGGGAAGTGTCCCAATCCGGGTATTTAGACAACATTCTAAAAGTATCTTAGAATGGACGATTCTGGTGGTGTACCCGCAGGTAATGGAGTAACCCTCTTTAAAAAGACGTCTTTTAGACTGACGAGGAGAGAGACTAGCATGAATGGCATATCGTTTGCTTAAGAAATTGAGTCAATCATGCAATGTCTTATACCAAACCAGATGTTTCTTCTGCTCTTGCAATGGCAAGCAGATATTAATCCAATTCTAGAGAAACAAAGGGAAGCAGATAAGAATATAAGAGGATGTTCTTGGTATATGGTAACGGCAGCCATCTTCAGAAGGCTGTTATCGGTTTTGGCTTCCAAGATGACCTGGATGATAGAGACGTTGTCATAGTTTTGGGTTTACCCTCTTCTGAGGAGCAGTACATTAGATAGGGTTTTAATAGAGATATTGAGGTAGGTATGGTGCATGATGCTGATTATGACTCAACGGAGGATACAACCTAAGAAGTTTGTTGGATAAAATTGTTCATTTATGAACATGGTCCCATCATGTATCCAGCCAAATTCTTGAAGTGAGGTATCCCACATTTCGGAAGATTGCTAATCTTCACGAAGTTGAGACTTAAAGAGAGGAAGTTGGAACATTGCAGCGGATCCACTCACTGAGACTATTTCTCGGATGTTTCACAAACACGGTTTGCGAAACTGATTAGTAGAGAAATTGGGTATTCGGTAGCATACAGGATGTGGCTATGCGATACCGCAATAATTAGCCTTAAGTGCAAGTGGGAGATTGTTGGATATAGTGTCTTCAAGGCAATTATTATAATTACAGGTAGGCGATTATGATAATTGAAGGAGAACCTATACAGGTAGACCAATCTTACTTGAGATGATAGTATGCTATTTGGTTTATCTTTATCATTGATGTGTATACGTTTTACTTGTTATTACATGTCGCTAATATATAATGATAAAGCGCATAGGATTCTTGCTTGACTGCTAGTATTATGATGGCGATTATATACGTGAGAGCTGGGTAGTCCATAAGCACATCCTTAAATGTCCTTAGTCATGGGAGTATCGAGACTGGGCATCGATATTTCGGAGTAGACTAGTGTATACGTTTTGAGACCTCGATAAGGGGTGGCGGCCGGTCTCACAAGCCATTGGTGTTGCGTCACCTAAGATAGTATACAGGTGCTCACTGGAAGTGAGTACACTAGAAGGACTCGCCGAGAACTTCTAGATCGTATTATATCTAACATCATATGGAAGTTCTCTAGTGGCATGTGTACAAGTTAGTCTTTTGACATGAGATCATCATTTGTCTCGTGTGAGTTCCCACTGTACTTAGATTACTATCTTACCACGGCTTAAGAGGATTCATGCAAACAGATTTTAGTTGGGTACAGTCTCGAGCCACATGGAGATAGTGAGCGATTGTCAGAGATTCGTCTCTCCTGGTATTAGGAGTCGATGTCGCGTTGTGTTCGGTTGGCCATCATCCAAAATCTATGGCCAGGATGGATGAGATTTATTGATATGAGTTCAGTAGTTTCTCGGTTAGTGATGAGCTTGACCCCGACATGACTTATCGGGTTATTAGGGGTCTGACGTTTTCCACCCCTATACCCGGTATGCGATACTCTTAGACAAAAAGACCAGACTGTATGGAGATTATTACATTCAGGCTCGGTAGGGTACGGACGGACTTGATTGTCGACCTCTCTTTCGGCATATACCTGGATAGCCGTTTCGTACAGCTAGTGCTGCTGACGTGCTTGTGGTTATGGATTTATCCAGTAATCACTGCCTGTGTATTGTCGAGTCTTTAGAGTCCCATACAGAGGGTTTTTCCTAGTTTACGTGATATGATATATATGACGTATGTTGGTATATACAGGTGTCTGATTAAATATGTGTACAGGTTTCACGGACTTTAATCGAACGGTTGATAATACTAGCGGCTTAGGATTAAGCCGGATTATTAAATCAAGTTTTAATTTAATAATATATATATATATATATATATATTTAATATATGTATTCTAGTATTATTGTTCACTGTTTACTGCTGAAGAATTGAATGAGACACAGAGACGTCTAGCCTGAATTTAGGTCAGATGCTATATGAACATATCTATCCACCTCTCTGAAAATGTCAAGTTGATTTATGACACCGTATATTGGAGGTTTGGACAGATGCGGCTGTTGTAGCGTGACCTATCAAATTCCCTTCTTTTGTGAAGGTTTTTGAATGTGAGGATGTTCTTCCCTGCAGGTGCAAACCCCTGCAGTTAATTATATTATTGCAACGTGATAACAAATTTCACCTTCTCCAGTATTTCATCTCATGTTATGTTATTTTTGTTTTATATGAGATTGCCCTTGGATTGTATACGGAGACTAATCGTGTCATACACATAAGGCGCGGATTGGTCCAAATCCGTATATTAGATTTGGGGTTTTGAATTTAGGACTCAGATCTCATATAAATGAGGTCCATCAGTTATATGGACTTGATCTAAGAATCGTTAGTCATTTATGAGACTAAGATCGACTTAGAAACAATGAGCATATAAGCTCAAATATATTAGTTTAGGGACATTTCGGTCCAATATTCCCGTGTTTAGGGCGAATATTAGTTTAGGAACATCTAGGTCCAACATTCCCGTGTTTGGGACAAATAATAGTTTAAGGACATCTCGGTCCAACTTTCCCGTGTTTGGGATCAATATTAGTCCAATATTCCCGTGTTTGGGACAAATATTAGTTTAAGGACATTTCGGTCCAACACTTCCTTGTTTGGGACGAATATTAGTTTAAGGATATTTTGGACCATTTTTCCTCTTGCGCGCATGTGTATATGTTACGTGGAGAACTGAACGATGGTAACATGAGATGCGCTCAATATTAGAGTGCGATCTAATTTGACGTCAGTTATATTTCCCTCAAAGACATATATATACATATATGTATAAAGTCGGAGCTCAATATGAGATACGCACCTATATGGAATGCGTGTCAATATGAGATATGCACATCAATATGGAGGTGCTTCAATATGAGGATTAGAACATTCCCTGTCTTGATAAAATTTCATATCTTTCATCAAGTTGGGACGAGAAAAGAGTTGGTTATTAGGACCCGCCACCCCTCTGAAGACATTGAGGAATTACGACATATTTCAGAGGTATAGAGAGATGTACCCTTGAACCAAATCTCGTGTATGGGGAAAATATTGTGGTGGATCTAAGGATCGTGTTAGTCTTATATGAGACTCAGATTAATTTAGAAGATATGAGATGAAAATCATTAGTCGTATATGAGACTAAGATCAGCTTGGATATCATGATGAAAGATCATTAGTCGTATATGATACCAAGATCAACTTGGATATTATGAGCATATGGGCTCAGTTGATATAAAATCAAAGAAGAAACTTAAGCTTCATAGACTTAGCTAATTTAGGGGTAAGATTGGGTTTCTATACCACCCAGCAGTGCTAAGCACTCAATTATGTAGCGCTCATGTGAATATCACATAAGGCGTCAAGTCTCTGGCGTCTTTCAAACGCTCACGTGTATGGCACGTGAGGCGCTAAGTCCTTGGTTATGGGCGCCCACGTGTATGGCACATGAGGCGCTGTCTTCATAGGCCTTGGGCGCTCACGTGTATGGCACATGAGACGTTGAGTCTCTGAGCTTCTGTACGCTTACATGGATATCACGTGAGGCACGATCATCTGCTTCTTTTGAGCGCTCATGTGGATATCACATGAGGCGCTGTCTTCATGGTTTTTTGAGTGCTCAGATGCCTTTCACGTGAGCTGCTGTTTTGGGCGCTCACGTGCCTTTCATGCGAGACGCTTTTGTTTGATTTTTTTCTCTTAGCACTCATGTGGATATCACGTGTGGCACTTCTTCTTTAGAGATTTGATCTCTATTTATCTTTTTAAATTTTAGAGAAGCTTAGCTTCTGTTAATGGTATTTTTACCATTAACGATCATCAAGATCACTATTTTAAAGATCTGTGATCAGGTTCTTTAAGAACTAAGTTCTTGATTATGAAAAAACTAAGTTTCTGGAGTATAAACTCCATCTTATTCATGTCCTTTCTTCCATTGTTCTCCCTTGAATTTTTTATTCTCAAGAACAAGATCTTCCCAATGATAATTAAATTCTTAACTTGTGGGAGACTTGTCTTGTGGATCTCAGATCCAGAGAACGAACTAAGTTCTTTGAGAAGGGTTACACCTTTATATATGCAAGTGATGGATAAAGTGGGGATAATTTTATCTTGATGTTTTCTTTACCTTTGGTTTGAGAGGAGGAAGATCTTCTTCTTCGAAAAGAATTAAATTCTCTGTTTTTTTGTGGATGCTTGTTTACTGCCGAAGACTGGACTGAGACGTTGAGACGTCTAGCCTGAATTTGGGGGCAGATGCTATTTGGACATATCCACCCATCTCTCTGAAGATACCAAGTTGATTTATGGCATCGTATATCGGAGGTTTGGCTAGATGCGATCGATGTAGTAGATTTTATCAGATTCCGCCTCGTTTGTGAGGGGTTTTTGATTGTGAGGACGCTTTTCCCTGCAGGTACAAGCCCCTGCAGTTAATTACGTTATCGCGTTGCGATAACAACTTTCTCTTTCTCCAGTATTTCATTTCGTGTCGTGTTATGTTTGGTTGCCCGTGGATTGTATATAGAGACCAGTTTATGTCGTCGCCCGTAGGGTGCGGATTAATCCAAATTCGTACATATATTTTCATGATTCGGGTCAAGTATTTGCTTGACGGGGTCCACGTTGGTAGCTTGGTTTGCCAACAGGAATGAACTTAGGATGCATTTCTTACATTTGTGAGGTCCATCAATTCACGGGATATTTGGGTTTGATCTAAAGATCGTTAGTCATATTTGAGACTAAGATCGACTTATGAATAAATGGGCATATGGGGTCAACCGATCATTATGTCATATATGAATAGCCCATTGATAGTATACGGTAGTCAGTATGAAGACAGTCCGCAGGACAAAACATATTATTTTAAGGACATAGTGGTCCATTATCGTCGTGTTTGGGGTGAATATTAGTTTAAGGACATTTCGGTCCAACATTTCCTATTTGGGATGAATATTAGTTTAAGGAAATTTTGGTCCATCATTCATCTTGCGCGCACGTGTATTTGTTATATGGCGAAGTGAACGATGGTGATATGGGATGTGATCCAATTCGAAGGCATTTATGTTTTCTTCAAAGATATACATATATGTATATGTA
The DNA here is from genome assembly GCA_030015575.1 of Agapanthus africanus. Taxonomy (NCBI): domain Eukaryota; kingdom Viridiplantae; phylum Streptophyta; class Magnoliopsida; order Asparagales; family Amaryllidaceae; genus Agapanthus; species Agapanthus africanus. The sequence continues at coordinate 682,477,427 of CM057344.1, forward strand.
TATAGCCGATGCTCAATATGAAACTTGCATCTATATGGGATGCGTAGCGATATGAGGTGTACACATCAATATAGAAGTGCACAAATATGGGACGCATCATTCCTTTTCTTGATGAGATTTCATATCTTTCATCAAGTTAGGAAAAGGAGTCACTGTTGGTTGTCGGGACCCGCCATCTTTCTGAAAACGTTGAGGAATTACAACGACATATATCAGAGGTGTGAAGAGATGTACCTTTGAACCAAATCCCATATTTGAGGGAAAAGATCGTGGTGGACCTAAGAATCATTAGTCTTATATGAGTCTAAGATTAACTTAGAAAATATGAGATGAATATCATTTTGGATATCATCGATGAGAGATCATTAGTCGTATGTGGGTAAGATCAGTTTGGATATCAAGAGTATATGGGCTCAGTTGATTCAAAAGCAAAAAGGAAGCTCAAGCTTCACAGACTTAGCCAATTTAGGGCTAAGATTGGGTTTTTATACTACCCAGCAGTGCTACGCACTCAGATATATAGCGCTCATGCGTGTTTCATGTGAGGCGCTGAAATAGTGCTAAGCACTAGTCTTTTCTGGCGCTCATGTGTGTTTCACGTGAGGCGCTCAACTTTGGGCGCTCACGTGTGTTTCATGTGAGGCGTTGAGATTTTAGCTTCTTTTGAGTGCTGATTGTAGAGATTTTGCTTATGCTATTTGTGATCAAAGAATTAACCGCAATCAATAACGGTGTCGCTTGGTAACTAGCCGGTTGAGTACGGGTCGGTCCATAGGGAGATGGATTCCTATTCTTTGTGTTTTAACGAGTTAAATCAAAAAGATTTTGGGTTTTATTTTAAGATCTAAGAATGAGATAAAAGTTTATAAAACGCTTGCTAGGGTTAAGATTAGGTTAGTTTGGAAAATCAATTATTCTCACCGCTTTCTTTGTCCTAATTAAGAACTTTTTAGGTGTTAAGGTAATAGTTAACAAAGGGGATTAGCACGATCGGGAAGAAACTAGATTTCTTCCTCTTGGTCCTTGTCCGTCCTTTCTTAACACTTACCCTAACCTTCATGGAAAACATACACAACCGGTCTTTAACTATGGTATCACCGCTACCTCTTGGGATAGGGTGCCGTAGTGAGCGGTGTGTGTATGTATGCATAGAGTCCTACTGTAAAACATATAACGGGCAAGAAAGGGGTGAAAGATTTTCATCTCTCAAACCTTCCCCTTTTTTAACCCTAAAGAGTGAGGAACTACTCACTCATTAGGGAATTGATAAACGAGTTCATTTTTTATGGTTTTCTTTTAATTAACTATGACAGATAAAATTTTTTTATAACTACGGCAGAAAAAAAATTTATAACTATGGCAGATAAAAATTTATAACTACGGCAGAAAAGAAATTCAAGATAAAAAAACTTCTTTATTGATGCACTCTTTGACAGATTATATGGAATTGAAAATCTAAGATCTAGAAATTAAAAAAGGCATCTCAAAAGAGGCACCCAAAAAGAGGCACGAGAATTATTGGCCTTTTGCTCTCCTATTTATAGATACAGGAAACCCTAGGTTACATTCTGATCCATTCATAAATTTACAAATCTACCCTTAGAAGACCCGGTCAACGCACCGTCTTATCCACCGACACGTGCATTGCACGGCCGCGGATCCGCGGCCAAAAGCCTTGTTTGGCCGCAGTTCCGCGGCCGTTTGATGGGCTATTGGGCTCATTTCTTTAGGGCTGCTTCATGTTGCATTTTACTTCTGGTTTCTTCACTTGGTTTCTCAGAATATCTTCTATTTTCTTCCAGATTTCCACAGTGCAGAATGTTGTGGACTTTTACCGTTAGCTTCGTGTTGATGTCTTGAATCTTGTGCTGCCCTCATACGTTGTGCAATCGAACTGTTCATTGATTTTCATTTATTCCTTAAACTGGTAGGCAGCATCATACAGATTCATCTATTTATTGGTCGTAATCTCACATTTATAGCATTTTTTCACCATTTTCACTGTATTTGTTCTGAGAACCTATAACCTGCAACTATTTAGCAGACATGGATCAAAAGCACCTATTTATTTGCAATATGATTAAGAATGGGGAATATAAGAATGGGGAATATAATAATGCAAAATTCTGATATGAACAAATACCCCCAAACTTATCTTTTGCTCGTCCCGAGCAAAGCCATTTTTATTCTCAACAAAATCCTAACCTCACTTTTGCAGGGAATCGCGATTGCACTGAGCTCGTGCAACAAGCCGTTAAATCTTTAGGTGTCCCTACTAGGAGGAGTGTTGTCTCCTGAGGGTTTTCAGCGGATACTACCCAAAAAATCCGATCAATTTGGCCTGTTGACTTTCATTCTTCAATTCGGTGTTCTAGTAAGAAATTTTATTATCTTCAACTTAGAAATCATCAACCCATATTTTTCACACTCACTTATCATTTAACTTAAGATTGTATATGTTCTGCAAATTTATTAAGCTTTCAGCATCTTTTGAATTTTCCTTCTAAGGTTCCATCTCAACTTAGGAATTTTTATCATCTCTACTGAAGGTATAAGCCCTATCTTTCATTCCTATCTCTCATCCAAACCCCAATCATATGCCTCTACATGTGTGTATGTATCACCCCTACACTTGGAAATTCAATTCAAGCTCTTATACTCTTGTCCATCATCCAAAATACTTTTAGTTGGTGAATTTTTTTAGATGAAATTGCTCACACATCTTTCATACGACCGTTAATACTTCTTGAGGTACTAAAGACCGATTACAAAATGTGTTTGCGCATTAAGGCGTAATTCCTCGTCTTGTAATACCTAAGGTTTTAGCAGTGACTCCCAAACCAGTTGGTCTAAGGCACTTGGTGATAAAGCACCCTCGCTATATATTTTTATTTGACGCAGCCTTAAGTAATTACAAAACCAGTGTTCATTTTTTATATCTCTTTATTCACACTTATAATTTTATTTTCTTTCATACTAAGGATTTTAGACAAGAGCATTTCAAGGTCTCCTCTACTATTCCAAGTTTCAAGGTTCGTGTTTGTGCAAGTTGTAGGGTATATATTTTTAGAATTTAGACTTAAGGTTCGGAATTATTTTTCAGACTTACACTTCAATAAAAATTTCAATACTCTTCCTTTATTTTGACTTAGCCCAAGAACTGAACTCAAAATTTGCCTATTTCTAAATAAACTATAAGGACATATATTTTCTACAGTTAAATTTTAAGAAAGGTTATTTTTAGGGTTTTTAATTTACTAAATTTAGGATCTAGTTTTTTCCTACTATTCAACCGTCATGTTGAACTTAACTCAAATATGGCCAAAATTGAACTTTTCAATTTTTATAATTTTTAAATTTTTTTCAATTTTTATGGGTTTTAAAATAAGTATGCAAATGCAAAAAATATACACATGAATGCGAAGGAAGAAAGGTTACCGAGCATACCCCCAAACTGAAACTTGACAGTGTCCTCACTGTCAGGCTACACTAAGAGGGTCAAAATTGTCGGCCCTCCCCTGTTTATTTATTTATTTATTTTTATAATTTATTATTATTATTAACAGAAAAAGGAAACAAAATATATATACAAAAAGGCCCCCCAAACTTAAGTGAAACAGTGTTTCTACTGTTTAAGCGTTAAAGGTCAGAGTTAGGGGGAGAAAAACACAGTATCAAGCTATACAAGGCCTTACACAGGCCAAAGGTTAGTACCAACCATTCAAAATTTTTATCGTTATAATAGTGTGGTTGGTGAAAGAATGGAGTGTAGAGAAAAGAAATGAGAAACACACGAGACTGTGTGTAGATAAAAGCAGTATACGGTCTCGGTAGAGGAGAAGAATGACGGAAGGTAAAAAGAAATGGTGGTGGTGGTTCGACTTCTTCGGGTGGAGGTTGATTAATCACAAAATCCGTGTTGTTTAGGAATGCAAGTTCGTCGGCGAAAATATTTTCGAAACTTTCATCGAAGGTTCAATTGAACGTTTCAATATCAATAAGTGTTGCGCCAAAATTCAACACGCTTGATTTTTCAAAAATTATGAAGTTAGGATAGTCGTAAGGCTCATTTTCAAAAGAGTTTGAATCAAGTTGTTTTCCTAGAATTATCGAACTCAAAATATCGGATTGTGATTCATTAACACTCGGTATCATTAAAGGAAGATTAGAAGAAGAACCAGAGAAAGTGGGAGAAAGAAGTTGAATACGAACTTGAGAGTGGAGATGGAGTGTATAAATTAGCACATTTTGTAATGACCGATGTGTAAAAAACGATTGTGCTAATCTATCAACCCACTGAGAAATGAGGTCAAATCCCTCAAGATTCGTGAGCAAACATGGGTACGTCGAACTTGGTAAACCAGACATTGGAAATGAAAGCGATACGGTCTCTTGCGTGGTCGGAACGATGGAAAGGATGAAGGGGGTGATTTAGGAAGTATAACAGTTAAATGCTCAGGAGGATGAATTGGAAAATCCGACTCATCAAACAAAACTGGTTCATCCTCAATACTATCCTCAATACTCTCCTCAATACTATCCTCATAATTCTCCTCAAAAGTTATCTCATCCATGCAATTATCATCAAAATCAAGACGCATATGAAGTTCGGGAGAAACATTTAATGACTCGGGATGATGAATTGGAGAGAAAAATTCAGTCAAATCTGCGGGTTCATCATCCAAAATATTCCCAGCGTCAATATCCTCAATCAAGTGAAAATTAATTTTTTTAGACACCTCATCAAAAGCATGGATATCAATCAATTCAGGTTCTAGAGTGGAGGTGTAGAGGTCAAAAGGATTGGTGATGGTTTCACTCGAAAGGGACCCTTCACAATCTGGCAAATCAAGTACTACAAAGTCACACAACTCATTAAACGTTTTATTTTCAACTGGTGAATCCTTTGGAACACTTGATAGACCTTCAAAACCGGAGTTGTGGGATTCAATTGGGGATGGGTAGGTTTGATTTGGAAGGGTGTATAGCTCACTCTCTCCACTCAAATTCTCGATCTGTCCAACCGCCTCATCATACATTGGAATTTTTGGAGCTAGTTGGAAACTAACTACCGGGTCACTAGGTTGTATAAGGGCGGCAATGGACGCATCCAAATTCCTCATCTGTCGGTTTGTTGCTACAATATAAGCTTCCAACGACTGTTCCAGACTAGACATAGGTTGTGAAGGGGTTTCAGTAAAAGATTCAAAATTGTTTGGATTCTGGAAACTCCCAAATGGCTGTGTAGAAGCAATGTCTAGGAAATGTGTGAAAGTCGGGTAGGACTGGTAGGAATTGAATGGTTGGACAGGAGTAGGATCAACATTTGGATAAAAAGGTGAATGGACTTGTTGATCCCAAGAATTGGAAATGTTGAAAGGAGTGAAAGATCGGTTACGAGATTGTTCAATATGTTCAGCTATAGACATGGGTTTCGGAGTTACAACAGCACTCGAAAAAGGAGTATCAACGTAAGAAGGTGGTGAATGTTGAAACGGTTGATACAAAATGGATTGCGGAGTCCAACTGTTTCTCCTAGACGCTTCTATTCGATCTTTCAAAGAAATTTTGGGCATGGAGGGGCCGTCCGTAATTCGACCAAAACAATGCGCGTAGAAAGCAATGTTTGGATGAGGGTACCAAAGTTTGGCAAGAGTTTTGCGATGTTGCGTACCCATGATGTAAGAAAGGAGAAGAAAAAGAATGTGATGATTTTTTATTTATTTATTTTTTATTTATTTTTTTTAGAAATTGTTTGTTTTTGGGTTTTTGAAATTTTTGAAAGTGTTTTCTTTTAGAAAGAGTTTTTGCAAAATTTTTATGGACTACTACACACTTTCAAACAGTCACAATATAAGCATGCACAATCAAGCCTAGAGCTAGGATCTCCTAAGTCAATTAGACTGCTCCTAACTGTTCCAAAAGGCAAGTTGTGAGATCCTCAAATCGCCTCTTCACCGCCAATTGTGGCCAGGTAAGCACAAGTAAAGAAAGGAGAGATGCGCTCACGAATCACCGTGAGACGGGCCTTTTAAAATTACCTTTCCCACTTGTCTAGCCTAGGTACCACAAAGTCTGGTTTAGATAAACGACCGATGCCTACAACTATTCCTTTGTCCTAATGAGCACGACAGTCCTTATAGGCTGAGTCTAATCTTTTTTAATTAACTCGATGGTTGATGCGAATGCTTTTTGTGATTTTTGGGGTCCTAGGAAGGGTAATGAAATCCCCACCCAATCTGGATTGGTGTTATAGCCCCTTAAAAGTCCGTTTTAAATATGCAAAGCAATTAACACACCAAAAATCTAAAACACTTTCAAATTTTTTTTTATTTTGCAGCGCAAAGAATCCTGCACAAAAACAATTTATTGGAGAGGGAGAAAGATTTTGCGCAAAGAACGCTGCAGAAAATTTTTTTAGTTGAGTTCAGAGGGTAGAAGAGAGGACAAAAAATACTTACAGAGAACTTTGGGATGCTGACGTCAGCAGTTGACCGCGGTTCAGCGGTCAAACCCCTGAATCTGCCGCGGTTCCGCGGCGGTTTAGTTGGTTTAGATCTCCAAAATATTTCTCTGTGTTGTTTGGATTCTCCCCTATTTGTTCAGATTCTCTGTTTCTTGATTTGTTCACTGGGATTTTCCAGATCTGAATCCGTCCCTCTTCTTTTCCTGCGCAATTCACACAATACCTCTCAAAAAGAACAAGATGAATTTATTTTATTTTTTTTGTTTTAAAATTTTTCAACTTTTATAATTTTTAATTTTTTTAATTTTTTTAACCCGAAATTACACAAAGAAAGAGACTACCGTCTCCCCGGCAACAGCGCCATTTGATTGTAGAGATTTTGCTTATGCTATTTGTGATCAAAGAATTAACCGCAATCAATAACGATGTCGCTTGGTAGCTAGCCGGTTGAGTACGGGTCGGTCCATAGGGAGATGGATTCCTATTCTTTGTGTTTTAACGAGTTAAATCAAAAAGATTTTGGGTTTTATTTTAAGATCTAAGAATGAGATAAAAGTTTATAAAAAACTTGCTAGGGTTAAGATTAGGTTAGTTTGGAAAATCAATTATTCTCACCGCTTTCTTTGCTCTAATTAAGAACTTTTTAGATGTTAAGGTAATAGTTAACAAAGGGGATTAGCACGATCGGAAAGAAACTAGGTTTCTTCCTCTTGGTCCTTGTCCGTCCTTTCTTAACTCTTACCCTAACCTCCAGGGAAAACATACACAACCGGTTTTTAACTATGGTATCACCGCTACCTCTTGGGATAGGGTGTCGTAGTGAGCGGTGTGTGTATGTATGCATAGAGTCCTACTGTAAAACATATAACGGGCAAGAAAGGGGTGAGAGATTTTCATCTTTCAAACCTTCCCCTTTCCTAACCCTAATAAGTGAGGAACTACTCACTCATTAGGGAATTGATAAACGAGTTCATTTTTTATGGTTTTCTTTTAATTAACTATGGCAGATAAATTTTTTTTATAACTACGGCAGATAAAAAATTTATAACTACGGCAGATAAAAATTTATAACTACGGCAGAAAAGAAATTCAAGATAAAAAAAACTTACTTCTTTATTGATGCACTCTTTGACAGATTACATGGAATTGAAAATCTAAGATCTAGAAATTAAAAGAGGCATCTCAAAAGAGACACCCAAAAAGAGGCACGAGAATTATTGGCCTTTTGCTCTCCTATTTATAGATACAGGAAACCCTAGGTTACATTCTGATCCATTCATAAATTTACAAATCTACTTTAAGAAGACCCGGTCAACGCACTCTTGTCCACCGACACGTGCATTACACGGTCGCGGATCCGCGGCCAAAAGCCTTGTTTGGCCGCGGTTCCGTGGCCGTTTGATGGGCTATTGGGCTTATTTCTTTAGGGCTGCTTCATGTTGCATTTTACTTCTGGTTTCTTCACTTGGTTTCTCAGAATATTTTCTATTTTCTTCCAGATTTCCACAGTGCAGAATGTTGTGGACTTTTACCGTTAGCTTCGTGTTGAAGTCTTGAATTTTGTGCTGCCCTCATACGTTGTGCAATCGAACTGTTCATTAATCTTCATTTGTTCCTTAAACTGGTAGGCGACATCATACAGATTCATCTATTTATTGGTCGTAGTCTCACATTTATAGCGTCTTTTCACCATTTTCACTGTATTTATTCTGAGAACCTGTAACCTGCAACTATTTAGTAGACATGGATCAAAAGCACCTATTTATTAGCAATATGATTAAGAATGGGGAATATAATAATGCAAAATTTTGATATGAACAAGTGCTCACGTGTGTTTCACGTGTGGCGATGAGTTTTGGCGCTCACGTGTGTTTAACGTGAGGCGCTGAGTTTTGGCGCTCATGTGTGTTTCACGTGAGACGCTGTCTTCTTAGAGATTTAATCTCTATTGATGTTTTCAGAGAGATTAAATCTCTGTTGATGGTATTTTGACCATTAACGATCACTAAGATCACTATTTTGAGGAACTGAGATTAGGTTCTTTAAGAGCTAAGTACTTGTTTTATGAGGGAACTAAGTTCCTGGAGTATAAACTCCATCTTCTTCATGTCTTTTCTTCCATTGTTCTCTCTTGAATCTTTGATTCTCAAGAACAAGATCTTCCCGACGAGAATTAAATTCTCAACTTGTGGGAGAGTTGTCTTGTGGGTCTCAGATCCAGAGAAAGAACTAAGTTCTTTTAGAAGGTTAAACCCTTAGATATGAAATGATAGGTAAAGGAGATATTTTGATCTCTACTTTTTTCTTTACCTAGTATTTTGAGGAAGAAGATGATCTTTCTTCTTTATTGAGAATTAAATTCTCTGTTGTTTTTTGTGGAACCTTTTGAGAGCCTTCTGTATTTTTACAGAAGCTTTTGAAGGGTCTCCTCTCTCCTAAATTTAATCTCTTTGCTCCTATTTATAGGAGAAGAGAATAAATCAGTCTGTTGGAGAAAATCTCTCATTGAGAGATCATGATTGATTTTAATTGATCTTAAAGATCAACCGGTGAATTTATTCACCGTTGGATTTTTAATCCAAAAGCTCTCTGTTTAACTGTAGCACCCTAGTGCATTTATACGACATTTTATTTGGGGTTTTCCTAATCTTGCGACAGTTTTCTTGATTATTATTGTTTTTGGGTGCGGATAGTGCATTTAGTAACTGTGGATAGCATCCGACCCGATCCGCATACTTGAAACCCATTATGGTTCAAGATTACGTTATATATTCGCTAGTACAGAGAATCCGTGCACATCTAGATTCTATATACATGTATCATATATTTTTGGTGTCTGCATATCTTTTAATAATACAAATAATAGCCATATAATACATTTTAATATTTAGCATGACCTATTATCATACCCCATATCTTGTGATTGTATCCATACATCGTGTTCATGTCCAGATTAATAAAACAGTCTCGTTTGGATCGCTACGTGTATTTACATGTATCCGTTCTTGGGGGTATGCATTTTATTTAATCGGACATCGCATTATGCTTTTAGCTGATACGTATATTATCCATATTTTAAAACTAGAATTTTAGAAGAGACCCGGATATTTTTCGGAGTATATTTGTATTAGCTGTTTAAACCCAGAAAATATATTATAATATTTTTAAACCTAAACTAATACTAACAATTTATATAATCAAATATATATATTAATATTCAAACTAAATATATTTCCCTCTCTCTCCTCTTGTATCCTCTCTCTCTCTCTTCTTGCTCTGTCTTTCTATCTCTCCATATATAATTATATTATATTATTACCTATTATCAAAACCTCAGCACCTCTCTCTCTCTCTCTTTCTTCTTTATTCCATTCCTTCTCCCTCTCGCGACGAGACCCTAGCCTGTTCCTTCGCCTTCGCCGCCGACCTCATCGCCTTCACCCTCGCCTCCTCGCTATCATCATCACCTTAACCATCTCCTCTCTTGTCCCGAGCACCCAGCAACAACCCCGAGTCCTATAACTCCAAAACCCCGACGAAGCTAAACCCCTGCAACCCAAGAATCCTTCACCTCGCCACCGACCTCGCCCTCGTTCCGTCGCCGTCACCACCACCTCTTCACCCTCACCACTACCTCTTCCTCTTCATTTCCCGACCATCCCTGCACCCCAGACCCGACGGCGACTTAACTTCAGAAACCCTTCATCACCGTTAAGCCTCGCCGGAGACTCTTCGTCGTCACCCACTTCATCTCCTCACCTCCCTCTCCGATCCCCGAAACCCAAACCACCACCAGTACCATACCCCGCATCCTCGACTTCCTGACCCGACAGCAACCCGAGATCCCTCTGCCCATCACCGTTAGACTTCGCCGTCAACGCCAGCCTATCATCGTCGTTATCTTCTCCTCTGTTCTTTGACCTAGAATCCAGAAACCTAACCAAGCAGCCTTATTCCTCTTCTTTCTTTCTTTCCTCTTTTCTTGATTTCTTGATTATTCCGTCCATCTCGCTGGAATTGCACACATCACCGACGATCCGGACGACCTAGTCATCGTCGTCGTCCAGTGTAGTCGCGTCATTGATCAGCCAGGTCCAGTCCTGCGCAAGCGTGAGTTTGCATCGCGACGTTTATCCGACGTCGAACGTGACGTATGTATTCCGACGTGAGATCCGATCTGGCAAGTTTAACTTGCAACATGCTATATTAATATATCTATTTATATATGAATAAAAATAGTACATGTGTTTCATTATGCAGCAAATATTATAGTTTTACCGTTTTACAGTATCCGTACTGATAATCGCAAATCTAATTGCATGCCGGAACATCATGATATCATTATACTATATATTAGTACACCGTGTTATCTAGTGTGCATCATATGTAGTCATGGACATGTAAAAGGTTATTACATATAGATACATGTGCATCCGTGTATTAACCGTGTTCCGATATTCGTTACAGTTTCACATTTGGGTATCTATTGATACATATGAATCACATGATATGTTCACGACACACTACTCGACTTGTTACTTAGATCTAGTTACTAATACCAACAATCCTGACGTGTTGTCCTGACGGACGTAACTTGTTGTTTGCATAGACGAGAACTGTACCTGCTTGATCCTGTGTTGGCATTAGATCTATATTGGCAATACCTGACTTGAACACAAACCTGAGGAAAAAAGGGAAATCAAGAATGTAACCGAAATGTAACTCGAGAGGATATTATTACATGTTTGCCATTTTTCCAGGCGTTACGGAATAATTACATGTTTGCCGTTTTTCTGGGCGTTACGGAATAATTACTTGTTTGCCGTTTTTCCGGGCGTTACGGAGTAAATCCTGTTAGCGTGATCCTGTGGGGAATGAATGAGATGTATTCTGTTGGGTTATGTTAAGAATTAAATTAATTGATTTCAATGACTTTTAGAATAGATAACCTAGAAGCACAGTTTTAGGTTACACATCACACCTCACATACACACACATACCTCACTGTTTCATATCCATGTCATTCATTTATATTCATGTTTACTTACATTGTTATATCCTGTTTATCATTATTATTTGGTATTATGACGCACTAACGTCTGGTTTTTGCATGTCCCAGTTCATCTATCTTTATCGCAGCCTGAACATGAGTACTTTAGCCATCAAGCCGAAAAGTGAGGAATTGAACATGTGTTATTTAAAGATATTTAGTTTAGTTTATTTTCCACAGTTTTATTTCTTGATGTGAGCCCATATTGGGACAAGTTTTTAGATGTTGTTTATTGGATTTAATTCATTTCCGCTTATGCATTTTCTTGACTCTGTTTATTATGGCAAATGGGCATGTACTAGCTAGTTTTTATATTTTACTGTTCTTAATATCCTATAGACAGCCGTAATGTGACTGTGGAAGGATGTTTCCTAACCAAAGGTAGCATGGATGGCTTTGTCACGTGCCGTAGTCTGCGCATTCTAGGAAGCGGGACGTGACATTAACAGAGAAGCTCATTTTTGTTTGTTTAACAAGATTAGGAAAATATTTTCCTAAGATAGAATTTAATTCTATCAGATGATCGATGGATGATTTTATAATCACCGTTGGATGTTTGATCCAAGGGTCCTCTGTTTAATAGAAAGGATCTTTCTAGTTTGAGAAAAATCAGGAAAATATTTCCCTAGTAGAATTTAATTCTATCAAAAAGAACACTCATGTGCACTGCATGTGAGGCGCTGGCCTATAGCGCCCATATGGATATCATGTGAGGCGCTGCCAAGAGACTGGAAAGTGCGCTCACGTGGATATCCCGTGAGGCGCTCACGTATTTAACACGTATGAACCAATATAGGATTTGATCCTATCTGAAACGGCACCTACATGCTTTGCATGTGAGTGCGCACGTGTTTAACACGTGGGGGGTTTTCCTTTATTTTATAAGGGAACATTAAGCTCTAAGCGAAATTTTTTTGCGGGAACAAAGCTTTTAGAGAGCCTTTTATACTTTTACAGAAACTTATGGAGGGGTCTCCTCTCCCGAGATTTAATCTCTTTGCTTCTATTTATAGGAGAAGAGAAAAAATCAATCTGTTGTTGGAAATCTCTCATTGAGAGATCATGATTAATTTCATAATCAATCGAAATGACTTTAAAGATCAACCGGTGAATTTTATTCACCGTTGGATTTTTAATTCAAAGGCTCTCTGTTTAACAGAGAAAATCATTCTTGTTTATTTACTAAAATTAGGAAAATATTTTCCTAAAATAGAATTTAATTTTATCAGATGATCGGTTGGTAATTTTATAATCATCGTTGGATGTTGATCCAAGGGTGCTCTGTTTAACATAGACTATCTTTCTAGTTTAAGAAAGATCAGGGTAATATTTCCCACATAGAATTTAATTCTACATAGAATTTAATTATGTCAAAAAGAGCACTCACGTGTATTGCATGCGAGGTGTTGGCCTATAGCGCTCACGTGGATATCACGTGAGACACCGCCAAGTTACTGGAAAGTGTGCTCATATGGATATCACGTGAGACGCTGCCAAAAGACTGGCATATGCGCTCACGTGGATATCACGTGAGACGTTGCCAAGATGCTGGACTAGTGCTTCATGTGGATATCACATGAGACGCTCACGTGTTTAACATGTGGGAACCAATATAGGATTTGATCTTATCTGAAGTGGTACTCACATGCTTTGCATGTGGGCCCTCACGTGTTTAACACGTGAGGGCTTTCCTTTTTTTTTTATAAGGGAACAACAAGCTTTAGGCCAAAATTTTTGGTGGGAACAAATGCCCCTACTACTTTGCCCATGTAAATATGTATGTGGGTTAAGTAGTGCAAAGTTATGTATTTCCATAGAATTGATGGTTTAGGAGACATGTTTAGGATCCCTGTCGCTTAAGGCTTTTTCATTTTCATGAACCGTAAGGGTCTCAAGAAGGTTTTTCTCCCTATGAATTGAGAGGATCTCATAGGCACATATTCTTCTTAGAAATCGTGAGGATTCCTAAGTGTTTATCACCTTTGTGAGTCGTAAGGATCTCACTGGGGTACTTTCTTCTTACAAGTCGAGAGGACCCGTAAGTGGCTTCTTCACTTCATCGGTATGCAACTTTGGCGAATTTGGCATATGGATAGTATACAAGAGTCAGTATTGATCTCATTGTAGGGCAATAATGGCTTAGGAAACAGGTTTATATTCTCGTCGTCTAAAGATTTTCAACTTTATGAGCCGTGAGGGTCTCATAATGATGTTTCTCCATACGAGTTGAGAGGATCTCACAGGTGTATCTTAACGTGAAATATAGATAACCCCTTTCGATACAGGGGTCCGTTAGGTTTATGGTACGGGGTTAAGTCCATCATACCGTCGTGTTGGCTGATATATTCTCGACATGCAGTCCCTTAGGTTGTTGCTCGAGTAGCCCCACGTCTGTCGTGTCTCTGATGCCTTCTGAGGTTGGAAAAGACATTTTCATGTAGTCTTCTTAGGTTGGAATATTCACATTACCATTAGAAGATCCAGCGTTAGGTATTGCCGTGGCGCTTTACTTGAGATTAGGCTCGATTTGGATCCCGATGGGTCATAACAGCACCCTTTTAGGGTGGGATGACATCCAATGGTCTTTAGGCTGTAGATGTTTCCATCAAGACCCAACGCTAGGAATATATCATCACTTCGCTTTTTCTTTGATGATGTCGTGCCAATTCTTCGCTGAAGTAGGGTAAATATCCATATGACCTTTGGGCTGTATATATCGCCATCGAGGTTTGGAGCTAGGATTTTGCCGTCACTCCACTTTTATTTGAACGATACATCTGCACCCTGCTGGAATGAAGAGGAACGTCGAGATGATCTCTAGGCTTTAGGTGTTGCCATCGAGATTTGGAGCTAGGATTTTGCCGTCACTTTACTTTTGCTTTGGTGATGTCATGCCAACTCTTCGCTGAAGAGGGGTAGAAATCCATATGACCTCTATGCTGTATATATCTCCATCGAGGTTTGGAGCTAGGACTTTGCCATTGCTCCACTTTTGCTTTGACCCTTTGGTCCATATTGACATTGCATTTGCGCCCTGCTGGAATGATAAGAACGTAGAGAAGATCTCTAGGCTGTAGATGTTGCCATCGAGATCTGGAGCTAGGAATATGCCATCACTCCACTTTTGTTTGACCCTTGGGTCCTTGTTGACGTTGCATCTGCACCGAGAAGGAACATTGAGCCGGAGCTAGGATTTTTCCATTACTCCTCTTTTATTTGACCATTTAGTTTTTATTGACGTTGTATCTCCATCCTATTGAAATGAGAAGAACATGGAGATGATCTTAAGATTTAATAGCATATGAAATGGTTAGGATAATATCTTAAAAATACCAAATACTACTTACACTATGACTTGAGATATTGTGCAGATATTATTTCAGGTCTGGAATCCAAGAGATCCGGGTTAAATCAAGATGTCGGAATCGAATCTGCTAAAATATTGAAGAAAATCATGAGATCTAGCAACGGCAGAGACTCAAACCATTATCTTCAGAATCCAGACAACGAAGGGATCTCCACATGTCAACAGAAGATAACAGAAAAATCTCAAGTCCTGATTCTACTAGGTTGCTGCGGTTGGGCGGCCAAACATGCAAATATGCGGCGGATCCACGACATGTTTGTAGCCATACAATGTGAAATTTTGTGTGATGGATCTTAACAGCATATATTCATATAGGGCATTTAGGGTTTCTAGTTTCTGTGACTATATAAGGGACCAAGAGCTGCACATTAAAGATCATCATCGAAGAGATCAAGAGATCCAAGAGATCCACGCATCCGAGTGATCATCATCTATTCATCTACCTCCAACAAGAGAGAGATCTAGAGCAAACTAGGGTTCTTGTATTCTACTTTCTAAGGAGAATTGTAAATGCAATAGTTGATTAATAAAGGTACTGTCTTTTTATTATTCTTTTTGCATTTAATTTCTGCATTTAATTTCTGCACTTACTTTTTTGCATCTTCATTATGATTTCATTCTTCAACCTTTCTTCTAAATCAATAACCATGAGCGAGTAATTCATAGTTTGCTAGGGTTCATAAGATAGGGTAGATCAATGGATAATAAAATCTCTTAACCTCTTTTATACATTTTAAAGTCTATAAACTTTAGCAAAATAAATGTTAACATCCTTATCGGGCGCGCTACCAATTTATTGCTAGTCATGACCACGATTTGAGATTGGTTAAACACTTATTTTGTTAAAGGCTAGACATGAATAGAGATCGATGAAAGGACAATGGTTAAGAGTGGGAACCCTATTCCCTCCAAGAACCCTAATCTACATTCATCACTATTGATCTAGTTTTAAACTATTAAAAGATAAAAGGAGTCATTTTTAATTAGTCATCCATTACTATTAAGTCCTATGAACCCTACAAGGCTTTTATTTATAAATTCTACATCCGTAACGACAACCAATCACCCTTCTTTCATTCAACTCGTCTAAAGAAACAAAAGGGTTCATGTTTTCCTACGGACGACCCATACTCATCGCGGCTAGCTACTAGCGACACCATCTTGATTGCGGTTATTTTCGAACACACTTTCTAGCAGATCAATCAAATGGCGCCGTTTCCGGGGAAACGGTCGTAATTTTTTTTCTTGCTATTCGGGTTGAATTCTTATTAAATCCATAACATAAAATAAACAAAACCGCATCTTGTTTATCTAACAATTATTGTGCGAGTTTTGCAAGGGAATCTGGAGTACCTGGAACAAAGAAACAGAGATTTAGAGACTTTCAATGTAGCCTAGAGGAGCAGAGGGGAGCACTAAAGAAAATTTGGCAACCAATCCTACCACCTTGCGGTGGAACCGCGGCAGGAACAAGGATTTGGCGGCGGAACCGCGGCGCTTTGGAAGAATTGCGGCGCCAAAATCATCAGGTAATTTCCTAATCTCTTTCTCTCTCCTCTAAGATCCAATACTCTGATTTTTCCTACAGGATTCTTTGCAAAAAGCGCCGTGTTAATACCATAATATTGCATTATTATATTCCCCATTCTTGTTCTTTTTACAAATAAACAGGTGCTTTTGACCCATGTCTGCTACATAGTACAGGTTACAGGTTCTTGGATCTAAAACAGTGAAAAAGATAAAAGACGATGCAAAAGTGGAACTATAACCAACAAATAGAAGGATCTTGATCAAGCCTACATAAAAGATAAAGTTCACCAAGTATAAAGGCAGCGACACGAAGAAACAGTAAAAGTCCACTACAATATTCACTGGAAAGATCTGGAAACCAAGCTGAGAAAAGACCTGCAGAAACAGGAAGTAAAAGAACAGAAGAGCCAGCACAATAAAAATGAAGCTCCAATCCTCCTGTTTGGCCGCGGAACCGCGGCCAAACCAGGCTTCGGGCCACGGTTCCGCGGCGGGGTCGGGCGATTGGGAGATATAAATTTTACTATAAATCTTTGCGGCTCTGACCAGTCAACCTAGGGGTATTCTTGTAAATGCAGACGTGCGAATCAATTGTAACCTAGGGTTTCCTATCCTATATAAATAGGAACTCTAAAGCTTGTATTAGGTTATGCCTCCCTATGCCTCCTTTCATTAATAAAATTCAGAATTCTTTTGGAGAGTATCAATTTGTAAGTTCTTAATTTATTTTTCTGCCCTAGGTTAAATTTCTTATTTATCCTAGGTAATTTCTATTCTTTGTCCTAGTTAGATCATTAATTCCTTGCCCTAGATAAATAGTTAGATCTCTTAAATTCCCTAATGAGCGAGTAGTCTCCTCGCTTGTTAGGGTTAGATTTGGGGAAGGCTTGAGAGATGAAGATCTCTCATCCCTTTCTTGCCCATCATATATAATTAATAGGACTCTATGCATACATGCACATACCGCTCCCTACGGCACCCTATCACTCGAGATAGCGGTGATGCCGTAGTATAAAAGCCCGGTTGTGATTGTTTTCCATGGAGGTTAGGGTAAGAATTGATAAAGGAAGGACAAGAACCTAGAGGAAGAAACATCTTTCCAAATGATTCTAATCCCCTTTATTAATAATTACCATAACTCCTAATAAGATTTTAATATGGGTATAGAAAGCGGTGAGATTTATAGACTTTCCAAACTTAACCTAGACCTAACCCTAGCAAGATTTAGATCTAGATTAATTCAGTTTTTAGATTAAATCAATCCGACGCCCATCGGAATTAACTCGTAAGAGCGATTAGGAAATTCACAACATCCCTGTGGACCGACCCGTACTTACCGGCTAGCTACCAAGCGACGCCGTTCTTGATTGCGGTTACTAAATATTTTTGATTCATATCTTTTAAAAAGCGCAAGCACGCTAAATCTCTATAAATCAAATGGCGCCGTTGCCGGGGATGGCGTGTTATTTCCTTTTTGCAATTTTGGGTTAATATTAAATTAAAAAAATCATAAAAATCTGAAAAATCACAAAAAAAAAATATAAAAATATATCATCTGTTAATTTTGGAAAGGGTATTTTTGTGAGAATTTTGCAGGATCGACGGATCTGGAAAAATCCAGAGAGCCAAACAGAAAAATAAAGATCTGGAAAATAGGGGGAAATCAAAACAGAGGGAAAGAAAAATTCTCGGGATCTGAACCCGTCATCAGACCGCGAAAACGCTGCATAACCCTACCTCGGACCGCGGAAAGGCGGTGACCTAGTGACGTCATCGCGTACAAATTTTTGTCGGGAATCGTGCCTTCAATCCAACCGCGAAAACGCGGCAGGAACGCACTTGGGCCGCGGTTCCGCGCTCGGGTGACATCATCAGTTGACCAAATTTGCACTGTAAGATCTTTTCTCTCTCCTCTGAATCTCCCGATATATCTTTTGCCAAAATTCCTACAGGATTCTGTGCGCTTAACAAATCTTTTCCCTTCCAAATAACAAGTCTTGTGCAGGAATCTTTGCGCCGCGCGTAAATAATAATTGATTGCAAGTGATCTTTTCTGATTTGCATATCCTAAATCTTTTTGCTAAAATTTCCAAATATAGAGAATAAGGAAAAATGAATTTTTTTTTTTAACAAAACTTGCAAAGTTTGCCGCTAAGAAATCCTTGCACCACCTACCTTCTCTCTCTTCTCTTTCTTCTATCATGGGTAGCCCACATCATAAATCTCTTGCCGAACTTTAGTATCCCGAACCTAACTTTGCCTCGTACGTCAATTGTTTCGGTCGATTTAAGGAAGATCCCTCCGTTTCCAAAATTTCTTTGAAAGATCAAATAGAAGCGTCTAGGAAAAACAGTTCGACTTTACAACCCACTTTGTGTCAACCATGTCAACCTTCATCACCTTCATACGTTGATACCACTTTTTCGAGTCCTGCTGTAACTTCTAAACCGATGTATATTGCTGAGCATATTGCTCAATCTCGTAGCCGATCTTTCACCCCTCTCCGCACATCCAGTTCTAGGGATCAACAAGTCCATTCACCTTTTTATCCACATATTGATCCTACCCCTGTCCAACCATCCACTTCCTACCAGTCCTACCCGACTTCCCACCTTCACTAGACACTGTTTCTACACAACCATTTGGGAGTTTCATATATTCAAACAATTTCGACTCTTTTACCGAAAGCCCTTCCAAACCCATGTCTAGTTTGGAACAGTCGTTGGAGGCTTATATTTCTGCAACAAACAAAATGGTTAGGAATATGGATGCGTCCATTGCCGCCCTCATACAACCTAGTGAACCGGCAGCTAGTTTCCAACTAGCTTCAAATTTTTCAATGTATGAGCAGGCGGTTGGACAGAGTGAGAATTTGAGAGGAGCGAGTAAGTTCTACACATTTCCAAATCAAACCTACCCATACCCAATTGAAGCCCACAACTCCGATTTTCCATCGATTGTCCCAAATGATTCACAAGTTGAAAATAAAACATCTAACAAGTTGTGTGACTTTGTAGTGCTTGATTTTCCAGATTGTGAAGAATCTCTTTCGAGTGAAACCACACCTAATCCTTTCGATCTTTACACCTCCAATCTAGAACCTGAATTGATAAATATCCATACTTTTGATGAGGTGTCAGAAAAAATTGATTTTCACTTGATTGAGGATATAGAAGCCGGGAATATTTTGGATGATGAACCCGTAAATTTGACTGAAATTTTATGTCCAATTCATCATCCCGAGTCATTAAATGTTTCTCCCGAACGTCATATGCGTCTTGATTTTGATGATAATGGCATGGATAGGCTAAATTTTGAGGAGAATTATGAGGATAGTATTGAGGAAAGTATTGAGGATCATATTGAGGTTGAACCATTTTTGTTTGAGGTGTCTGATTTTCCAATTCATCCTCCTGAACCTTTAACTGTTATATTACCCTCCCTCCTTTCCATCGTTCTGCCCACGCAAAAGATCATGCTTGAAGACTGTGAGCGTGAAAAATTTCCCTTTGAATCTGACACAGTTCTCACAGCCGATAACACTTACGAGTGTTTCACTTTTTCGGATGATGTTGAAGACTCACCGCCCGAGTTTGAGTCCTTTGAATTTTCAGATGAGTTAGTTGAACCATCAAACTCGGTTGCTTACAGTCATTTCGAACCATTCATGGAATCCTTCGAGTTCGAGACAAATTACTTAGGTGAGAATGAGACTATCCCTAATTCACTCCCTTTTGTCCTTCCTATCGTTCCGACCTTGCAAGAGACCGTTACGCTTTCATCTCCAATACTAAGTTCGACATACCCATGTTTTCTCTCGAATCTTGAGGGATTTAATCTCAATTTTCCGCGGGTTGATAGATTAGCACATTTTTACACATCGGTCATTACAAATTGTACTAATTTATACACTCCACCCCCACCCTCAAGTTCGCATTCCCCCTTTCTTTGGTTCTACTAGTCTTCCTTTAATGATGCATAGTGTTGATGAATCACAATCCGATATTTTGAGTTCGATAATTTTCAATTGGACCTTCGATGACAGTTTCGAAGATATTTTCGCTGACGAACTCGCATTCTTAAACGATACGAATTTTGTGATTAATCAACCTCCACTTGAAGAAGTAGAACCACTACCATTTCTTTTCCCCTCCCGCCATTCTTCTTCTCCACCGAGACCGTATACTGCTTCTATCTCGACACGGTCTCGTGTGCTTCTCATCTCATTTCTCCACACCCCATTCTTTCACCAACTCTACCATTATCACGATAGAATTTTGAATGGTTGGTGCTAACATTTGGCTTGTGTAAGGCCTTGCTTAAGTTTGGGGGGAACCTTGTTATATATATATTTTGTTTTTTCTTTTAACAAAAAAAATTGAAAAAAAAATTTTTTTTTTTTGCAAATAAATAAACAGGGGAGTGCCGACATTCTCAACCCTCTTGGTATAGCATGACAGTGAGGACACTGTCACGTTTAAGTTTGGCGGTATGCTCGCTAAGCCTTCTTCCTTCGCATTCATGTGTATATTTTTGCATTTGCATACTTATTTTAAAATCCATAAAAAATTGGAAAATTTCAAAAATTATAAAAATTATTGTATTCAATTTTGGCCGTATTTGACTTGAGTTTGACAAATAGGTTAACTGGCTAGGAACAACTAGATCTTAGACTTAGTAAATTAAAAACCCTAAAAATAACCTTCCTTTTAGTTTAACGGTAGAAAGTATATGTCTTTGTAGTTTATTTAGAAATAGGCAAATTTTGAGTTCACTTCTTGGGCTAACTTAAAACAAAGAAAAAGTATTGATATTTTTACTAGAGTATAAGTTTGAAAAATAATTCCTAGCCTAAGTCTAGATTCTGATAATGTATACCCTACAAATTGCATAATCACGCATCTTGAAACTTGGAATAGTAGAAGAGACCTTGAAATGCTCTTGTCTAAAGTCCTTAGTACGATGAAAAAAATATATATACAAGTGTGAATAAAGAAAAAAAATGAACACTGGTTTTTGTGATTACCTAAGGCTGCAAAAATAGAAAAATATTTAGCGAGGGTGCTTCATCACCTAGTGCCTTAGACCAACTGGTTTGGGAGTCACTGCTAAAAAGCCTTAGGTGTTACAAGACTAGGAAGTACGCTTTAAAGTGCAAACGCATTTTGTAATCGGTCGTTGGTACCTCAAGAAGTATTAACGGTCGCATGAAGGACGTGTAAGCAAAATTCATAAAAGTTCACCAATTAAGAAGTGCTTTGGACAGTGGACAAGAGTATGATTGCTTGATTTGAATTTCCGAGTGTAGGGATACACACACGTAGGGATATGTGATTGGAGTTTAGATGAGAGAAAGGAGTGAAGAATAGAACTTGTATCTTTAATAGAGTTGATAAAAATTCCTAAGTGGAGATGGAACCCTAGAAGGAAAACTTAAAAAATGCCGAAAGCTAAGTAGGTCTGCAGAATATATATAATCTTAAGTTAAATGATGAGGAAGTGTGAAGAATATGGGTGGATAATTTACGAGTCGACGATAATAGAATTCCTTGTTAGAAAACCAAATTGGAGAATAAAAATTAATGGGCCGAATTGATAGGATTTTGTGGGTAGTATCCGCTGAAAACCCTCAGGAGACAACACTCTTCCTACTAGGGACACCTAGAGGTTTAACGGCTTGTTGCACGAGCTCAGTGCAATCGCGTTTCCCTGCGAAAGTGAGGTTAGGTTTTTTGACGAGAATAAAACTAAGTTTGCTCGAGGACGAGCAAAAGATAAGTTTGGGGGTATTTGTTCATACCATAATATTGCATTATTATATTCCCCATTCTTGTTCTTTTTACAAATAAACAGGTGCTTTTGACCCATGTCTGCTACATAGTACAGGTTACAGGTTCTTGGATCTAAAACAGTAAAAAAGATAAAAGACGATGCAAAAGTGGAACTACAACCAACAAATAGAAGGATCTTGATCAAGCCTACATAAAAGATAAAGTTCACCAAGTATAAAGGCAGTGACACGAAGAAACAGTAAAAGTCCACTACAATATTCACTGGAAAGATCTGGAAGAGAACGAGAAACCAAGCTGAGAAAAGACCTACAGAAACAGGAAGTAAAAGAACAGAAGAGCCAGCACAATAAAAATGAAGCTCCAATCCTCTTGTTTGGCCGCGGAACCGCGGCCAAACCAGGCCTCGGGCCGCGGTTCCGCGGCGGGGTCGGGCGATTGGGAGATATAAATTTTACCATAAATCTTTGCGGCTCTGACTATTCAACCTAGGGGTATTCTTGTAAATGCAGACGTGCGAATCAATTGTAACCTAGGGTTTCCTATCCTCTATAAATAGGAACTCTAAAGCTTGTATTAGGTTATGCTTCCCTATGCCTTCTTTCATTAATAAAATTCAGAATTCTTTTGGAGAGCATCAATTTGTAAGTTCTTAATTTATTTTTTTGCCCTAGGTTAAATTTCTTATCCGCCCTAGGTAATTTCTATTCCTTGCCGTAGTTAGATCTTTAATTCCTTGCCCTAGATAAATAGTTAGATCTGTTCTTAAATTTCCTAATGAGCGAGTAGTCTCTTCGCTTGTTAGGGTTAGATTTGGGGAAGGTTTGAGAGATGAAGATCTCTCACCCCTTTCTTGCCCATTATATATAATTAATAGGACTCTATGCATACATGCACATACCGCTCCCTACGGCACCCTATCCCTCGAGGTAGCGGTGATACCGTAGTATAAAGGCCCGGTTGTGATTGTTTTCCATGGAGGTTAGGGTAAGGATTGATAAAGGAAGGATAAGAACCTAGAGGAAGAAACATCTTTCCAAATGATTCTAATCCCCTTTATTAATAATTACCATAACTCCTAATAAGATCTTAATATGGGTATAGAAAGCGGTGAGATTTATATACTTTCCAAACTTAACCTAGACCTAACCCTAGCAAGATTTAGATCTAGATTAATTAAGTTTTTAGATTAAATCAATCCGACGCCAATCGGAATTAACTCGTAAGAGCGATTAGGAAATTCACAACATCCCTGTGGACCGACCCGTACTCACCGGCTAGCTACCAAGCGACACCGTTCTTGATTGCGGTTACTAAATATTTTTGATTCATATCTTTTAAAAAGCGCAAGTACGCTAAATCTCTATCAATCACGCCGCTCAAAAATATTTTTGCGTGTTTTGATATCGGTTTGTTTGTGCATATCTAAACCGGACGTTAAGGGGCAATAACCCAAATCCAGATTAGGTGGGGATTTCATCACCCTTACTAGGCCCCACAAATCATAAGAAGAGCATACTATCACCCTATATTAATTAAAAAATATCCAGACCAAGCCTTTAAGGACCGTCATGCTCAATTAGGACATAGGAGGGTCGTGGGTAATCTATCGCTTATCCGCATTTCTCTTATAGTGTCTAGGCAAGTATGACTAAAGAAAGTGGTTACATAATTAGGCCCGCTATTTCGGTGATTCGTATAGTGGATACCTCCCACTTATCTGGCACTTACCTGGCCACAAGAGTGATAAAGAGGTGGTAGAGGATTGATCCTGCGACTTGTCCTTTGGAACTCTAGGAGCGGTCTAGTGACTTGACCTAGGTGACCCTAGTTCTAGGGAGTGATTGTGCATTTTGTGATTTGTTGAGTCAAGCCTCATGTCCGACTATTTTTTCAAAACAAACTTTAGTAAAATCGTTCTCACACACGCTGCCACGTGCTCTAAACCCGCTTAGTGCATGATCGGCTGGACATGGGATTCTAATGCCCGTCTTGTCCGCGTTTTTTCTATCAACTCCAAAATCGGTACTTCTTCTTCTTCTATTTCCCCTCCACCCACTACATCCCCCGAAATGGACGGATCTCCATTGGGATTTAACGATACCACCCTACCACCACCCATAGGTGCACAGAATCCACCATACATCTATCTCTAAGAAAGATGTTACCCCGTACGTGGACCCCTTCCTACTTGTCTGTCTCTTCCACTAGCCAATGGGGGTAATTTTGAAATTAAACCCCACTTCATCAACTTGTTGCCCAAATTTCACGGGTTTGAATCCGAAGACGCATACGTTTTTATAACCAAATTCGAAAACGTATCTGCAATGACGAGCACAACCCAAATTTCAGTGGATGTTATCTTCTCCCTTTTATCTTGTGCAATCTAGCAGAAAAATGTCTTTATAGCACTGCCGCACATTCTATCACAAAATGGGATGAATTCGTTATAGCAATTCTTAAGAAATTTTATCCTAATCACAAAACCGCCCATGTTCGAAGCGAGATTAACCAGTTTACCCAACTTCCCAACGAACCATTCTGGAAATACTTTGAACGGTTTAAGGATCTTTTTATACAATGCCCTCATCACGGAATTGATAGATAGCAATTTTTCCGAATTATATAAGAGGGTGTTAATCCTGCCACGAAACAAATGCTTGAAACCATTTGTCAATGCTATTTCATGTCAAAAGACGATGGCGAAGCTTGGCAATTTCTGGAAGATCTCGCTGAACAAACCTCATAATGAGAGAGCACTAGACCGACATCGTCTTCATCTAGGGTAGGTATCCATCAGCTCGACGTTTCCATCGCAGTGAAAGCCGAAATGACCGCGATACAAAAGAAACTCAAAGCTATCGAAAACAAAGTCTCGCCAACCTTCCTAAACTAAGTTACGCTCCCCAAAACCGTGTGTGGTTGCTGTTTTGACCCATCACATTTAACGGAAGAATGTCCTTTGAATCTTCCGTCTTAAGGTCATGAACAAACCAATGCTACTTTTCAGCAACAACCTAGAAATGACCCTTATTCATCAACATATAATCAGGGATGGAGGAATCATCCTAATTTTTCTTGGAACCAAAACCAATCTCAAAATCAAAACCAGTTCCCAAGCCAAAATAATTATCAAAGTCTTCCTCCACAGCAACAGCCACCACACCAAATTCAGCACCCCTTTCAACCGCAATCTCTTCAAAATCCGGCCAACAACTTTGCTCCTTATAGTAATATTCCAACGGTCGGTATCGATAAAACCTCTGCACTCGAACGAAACTTAGAAACGTTCATTAAACAATCCACGCAAACAACGGCTAATTTAACGTCTTCTATCCAAACGTTAGTGCAACACACTGCATTCCACAGTGAAAGCATAAAATCGATAGAAGCATAACTTGCACAATTAAATACCGCAATGAGTGAGAGAGAGAAAGGGAGACTTCCATCTCAACCTCTACCAAATCCCGACCACTCACAAAGCGTGAATCTCATCATTCAAAATCATAATGTGAGTTCCGTAACTACGTTGAGATCGGGAAGAGTGCTGAATAACAATGTTGGGAAAAAAGTTGAAGTTGATGTCATTGATGAAACCCCGGCTACTACTTCTACTCCTACTTCGTCTAATCCAACATCTTCTTCCGAGCCTATTCTCTATTTTCCACTAGGCTCGAACCCTCAGCTCACTTCCTTGAAGGAATTACCATCTACGACCATCCCAAACCAATTTTGGGATCTATTCCATCCCTAAAAACTTCTCCTCAAAAGTTGGACCCAACCCTTATTGATAAAGCTCCTTTTCCACACAGGTCGAGGGCCAACAGACTAAGTCCCCAAATGGAGAAGATTGTGGAAATTTTTAAACAAGTTAACATAAATATTCCTGTCCTAGATGCTATCAAACAAGTTCCTTCTTATACGAAAATTTTAAAGGACTTGTGCACTAGGAAAAGAAAAATTCAAGTGCCTAAAAAAGTTTTCTTTGCGAGTAATATAAGCAATTCTCTTACCCAATTTTTGCCCACGAAACGTAAGGACCCTGGTTGTCCTACAATATCTATAACTATTAGGGGTAAAAATATCAATCGTGCTCTACTCGATTTAGGTGCTAGTGTTAACTTGCTTCCGTATTCTGTTTATGAGCAATTAGGTATAGGAGAGTTGAAACTTACGCATTACACTCTCTAGATGGTCGATCGATCTATCTCCCAATCTCAGGGTGAGCTAGAGGACGTGTTAATTAAAGTCGGGGAATTTATATTCCCTGTGGACTTTATAGTCATAGATACACAGCCTGTAGAAAACCCATGGAACTAAATTCCGGTGATTCTAGGTCGACCTTTCCTAGCAATTTTCAACGCGATAATCAATTGTTGTAACGGTTCAATGAACCTATTCTTTGGGAAGATGACAATTGAGATTAATATCTACAAGTTAGGAAGTCAACCTTTCGAACCCTATGCTCATATAATTGATGTAGGTTCTGTTAAAAAGATAGATTCCGACAGTTGCGAATTTGAGGAGCTTCACGATACTGATCTCGACGCCACTTGTGCATTATTGTTGGATACTACTATTTATTATACACGTGAAGACCCTTCTGTCGACAAGTCCACACCTAAGTCCAAACCCTATGACTTGTCGAATGATTTAGTCCAGCTATCCGAGTTTCATAACTTCTTTTTCAATGAGATTATCATTCGGAATATCGATGAAAGTTTTGAAGACATTGTTGCCGAAGAACTCGCATTCCTAGAAGACATGGGAGTTGTGATGAATCAACCCCCACCTAAAGAAGTTGAACCGACACCCTTTCTTCTTATCAAGAACGAGAATGGGAGTATTGCACCATCACTGTTTCGTATCTACCAACCGAGACGTAAACCCGATCGATTACGCCTCTTATCTCCCCACTTCTTCACATATATGATCTTCCACCAACTATGTGTTAGTGTATATGCCCTAGAGGCCATTACTGTATCATACTAGTTTGTATATTACTTAATGGAAGCTTGGGATATTCACCTTGTATAGACAATCTTGCTCAAAATAATAGTATGCTACTTGGTTTGTTTCTACTTTAATGTGTACATGTGTTTATTTTAGTATATCACCTATACACATTAGTGGAGACCTTAGGATCTTTGCTTGATTACCAGCGTTGTGATGGTAGTCACACTCGTGGGGGCTGGGTAATCCACAAGCACATCCTTATGCAGGTCCCTAGTCGTAGGATTATCGAGACAGGGTATCGATACTCCAGAGTAGACTAGCGTATGTGCTTCTCATCCCAGCAGGGGAGACGGTCTGTCCCACAGCCATCAGTACGTCGTACTTGAGATAGTATGCGGGTTCTCGTTAGGTTACGAGTACACTGGACAGGACTCATCGGGAACTGTTGGTTGGTACTATACCTATCGTCAGTTATCAGTTCCCAGGTGACATGAGTACAGATTAGTCCACTGACTCGACACTGTCATTTCGCCTCGAGTGTGTTCCCACTGTACTTAGATTACTACCCTACCACGGCTCAAAGGAGTCGTGCAAACAGGTAGTAGTTGGGTGCAGTCCCGAAGCACTTGGAGGCAGTGACGGTTAGACAGGATTCGTCTCTCCCGGTATTGGGGGTTGATATCGCGCTGTGTCTAGGAGAGCCATTACACAAAGTCCCTGGCCAGGGCAAGCGAGATATGCTGGTAGGTTTCCAGTGTTATCTCAGGGTGTTCTGGGCTACACTCCGACACGACTTGTACCGCTATTAGGGGACTGACGTTTACCGCCCCCTAGGCCCGCCATACGATATTCTCAGACGAACATACCGGACTGTACGCAGATTGTCACATTCAGGCTCGGTAGGAGTTCAGATGGGTTTCACCTCGTCCGTTTTCTTATCAGCATCTACCTGGGGGCCGTTACGCACAGCTAGTGCCGCTTGCGGTCTGTGGTTAAACCCACTGCCAGCGTAGTGTCGAGTCTTTAGAGTCCCACACAGAAAGCTATTCGCCTTTAGGCAAAAGAGTAGAGGTCGCATGGTTTTGCGACAGGGTTCGGTCACATCCGTGCACTTGTGCACGTTTAGTGTCCGGGCAGTTATCACTAGCGGGCTTTGGTTTAAGCCAGATCCTAGTGTACGTTTTGGGATTGGTTTTATCTTGTTTGTATTCGTGTTCCTCGGAACGCGGATGCGGGTGTGTATGCACAGTTGACAGAGAGACAGAGGCAGAGGCAGATGATTCTCATTAGGGTTGTTGACTGTTGACTTTTGCTAAACCCTAATGAGAATAAGAAATATGATTAATGATAATATTAATTAAGTATTATTGTGCCATGGTTGGGTTGAAGGGTTGACTTGTTGACTTTGTTGACCGGTTGACTAGGTTGGACTAGTTGACCATCATCATGACAATGGCTATCATTTCTTGGCATTGACCTTGGCTTGCTTGTTGGTTCAAAAATTGCATTTAATGCAAGAAATGATATTGCCATTTGATATGATAACAACCATCACATAATACTCAATTATTATTACTTGTTATCATGATTTTGGATTATGAGAGCTTGGATGGCAAAAGTCTTGCTCATTCTTTTATTTCCTTTCTCTTTCATGCTTGAGCTCTCCCTCTTCCTCTTGCTCTCTCTCTAGTTCATGGTTCACTTGTCTCATGTGTTGAGAAGCAAGAACCATAGAGATAAAACCCAACACACTCCTCTACTCATTCTAGTTCACAAGGTCTAGCAAGCCAGGTGTTCTAGTTTCTTCTAGTTTGAAGTGAAGCCAAATGTAGAAGCTTTCGGGTGGATCCATCTTCGGTGCGAGGAGACGACGAGGTGAGGCCGATCCGACCACCGCAAGGAGTTGAAGACGAAGGAGTTCAAGTTAAGGTATAACCCCCTAACCGAGTAGGTAAAACTCTTGTTAGGATTGTTAGATAGTTGTTTAACAGAGATCCGTATTTTGAGTCCATGTTACCACCAAAAGAAAAATCGTTTTTTATCATTTCCCCAAGCCCGTAAGTGCCGGGAGAGGTAACGTGGACTTACAGTGGTATCAGAGCCTAGTTAAACACTATCTAACATGTTAGCAAAGTAACTAGAAGTTCGATCGGAGAAAAAGTCACGAAACATGCCCGAAAAGTATAGTTTCTGTCGATTTTTTTTCTTGTTCAAAAAATAATAAATCTTACACTAAAAATCGGCTCAGGCTTTTAATTACACACTGTAGAAAATTGGTCCAGGGACTCGGTCAAACCGCCGCGGAACCGCGGCAGGAGCATGCTCCCGCCGCGGATCCGCGGCCGAGTTGACTCGGCCGTGGGCGAATTTTCTTGCAGTGTGTTCAGTAGGGTGTTTTGGGAATTTTACAATATGTTTTTTCTGCCCAGATTTTCCAGAAAGCAAAATTTGTTTTTGGGGTCTAAAAATCCGTATTTTGATCGAACTTCTAAAGACTTAAGCTAACGGGTTATTTCTGTGATGTGATATATGTATTGAACGTCTGCTAATCGCTATACGTCGATTAGTGGGGGTTATACATATCTGTGATCTGTAATGTTGATGGTATGTGTATATGAATACATTGGATTGTCGCGGATGAATAGCCGGGGGGTTGTGAGATGAGAGTTTTCTTTTTCTTTCAATTCTTGTAATTTGTAATTGATGTAATATTATTTATATGGCCGCACAACCGGGATGGGGTTGTAGCCGTCATTGTATAATTTCTTTTACTGTTTTTGCTCCTAGGATAGACCCAAGGTGGGGTGCACAAACTACCGGGTATCTCGAAGTGCCGAGTGGCCTACTCACGGTGTTGAGGGAGGTTGCTTCGCTTCGGGTACTTGGCGGGGAGTTTGCCGCACCCGTAGGGGTCTAGGGTGGGGTCTTGTTTATTCATCGCAACCGTGTAATCCGCTCTTCGTTACAGGCTCGTACGGATTGCGGATTCCTAGTATATCCAATGTGTTCATCTGTGATCTGGAATGACTATCATTGCATGTGACGAATGTGTATATCTATATATGATATCTATTTAGGCGTTGCTTATGTTTTGCATCCGCGCTAGTCCAGCCCCCGCTCTGTCGTTAGTTAAGTAACCTAACGAGTAATGACGGGGCCCCGTGGCGAATACGGATGGCATAAGCGTACGTTATATTTTCGTTGTTTTCTGCAATGGTGGGATTAAATGATGGGACACATTAAATTAATGCAAGAAAATAAACCAAAGTTGAGTCGTTGGAACACTTTCAAAACCACTCGGTTTCTTTTCAAAAACAACTTTTAAAACGCGAAGCTTAAGCCACTCCTTTTAAAAGATATCTCATTCCATCGATTATATCAAGTTCACTACATTCACGGTTTCGCCAAAACCATCCGTAGCCCTCCATCATTTCAGTTAAATATTCGGTAGTATTCAAGCTATGTATTTTGACCTCACGCCAAGGCATAGTGATTGGTAGCTGCCGGATATTTATCTGTTGCATAGATAGAATGCGTTGGTTTGAGACAGTCGTACTACCATTTTGGCCTACGTTAAGGGTAGGTACGGGTGGGTTCAAATTAACCTGGATAATGATGGGAAGAACTTGACATGTGACTTATGACATTTTGACCTCACGCCAAGGTCATAAGAGCATGGGGCAAAAATCCACATCGGGAGTTTCAAAAGAAACTGAAACTTGCTAGCGCTGCATACCATTTGGAGTGTGATGATTCTGGTAGGATTCCTTCAGTTTTGTCACGCGATGATATTTGGATCCCGATCCTACTGTGAGTATATGCTACTCCTCGGGAAATTTCTCACTTAACGATCAATGCTATAAACCAAGTAGGTGTCTAGAAAGGTGTTAGCGGGGCTACGCCCCCAGGGAAAAGAGGTTATTTAATTAAGGAACTTCGCGAAAGCGTTGGAAAACCTCCCTCGAAGTACCGACACTAGCCTGGCTGAACGGTTAAGCAAGTATTGTATGGTGAGATTGATCCTGACTAATTCTTTCTTTTTGGTTTGAGGAGGGATTCGAGAGATAGTGGGAGCCATCCTGTTTAGACAAATTAAAAACCACTCTAAACTTGCAAGAGCATCATGCTAAAGTGTTTCTTCTCTCTCTCCTAATTGTAGCGACCAAACATCATGACTGGACTTAAGTTACTAGTAGATAAAAACATACTGACAGGGCCAAACTACAAAGATTGGCTCAGGAATGTCAAAATGGCAATCACTTATGACAAGTTGGGGTATCTCCTTACCACCAAAGCTCCCCCTGTCCCAGGTCCCAAAACCAGCGTCGCGGATAGGGAAATCCGTAAGACCTGGGAAATCGATTGCGCGAAGGATAAGTGCCTCGTGCTTGCCTCTATGGACAATGAACATCAGAGGAGGCACGAGAATATGGACCTTGAATCCATATTTCTCCATACAAAAGAACTGTATGGAGAGCAATCACGTATCGCCAAATACGAAGTCTCGAAAAAGCTGTTTTCAGCAAGATTGGCCGTCGGATCATCGATAGCGGAACACGTATTTAAGATGATTGGCTTCATTGAGGAGCTCGCGGACCTAAGGACCATGTTAGAGAACGAGCTCTACACGGACTTGATTCTCCAGTCCCTTCCTTCCACTTACGCCCAGTTTATCCTGAACTTCAACTTGCAAGAAAAAGAAGTTGAACTTTCAGAACTCCTCAACATGCTGAGGAGTGCAGAGGGCACCCTACAGAAAGGTAGGGAAACATCCACTTTGTTTGTAGGAGGATCTTCCTTTTCTAGGTCCAAGGCGAAAGCCAAGGGAAAGAAGAAGAAAGCCCCCGCCAAACCAAGGGGCGGTGTTAGTAAAGTGGATACGAAGGGAAAGACAAAAGCAACAAAGGTAGCGGGAAAGCTTGTGGGAAAGGAAGAATGCTTTTACTGTCACAAGAGTGGACACTGGAAAAAGGATTGCAGGGCTTGGAAGGCCAGAACCGAGGATCTAAAGCAAGTTGCGGCTTCAGCTTCAGGTGTGTATGTTATTGAAAACTGTCTATCAATAAACTCTACATCCTGGGTATTGGATACCGGATCAGGATCTCATATCTGTAATTCTTTACAGGCACTGAGAAGGCGTAGGGTTTTGAAGGCAGGTGATATGACCCTCAGAGTTGCAAACGGAGCTGGCATGGACGCTGAGTCCGTGGGAGACTATCACCTGGGGTTGTCAGATGGACACGTTTTGGTTTTGCGTAATTGTTATTTTGTACCCAATGCAACCTGTAATATCATATCTGTATCTTTATTATCTAAAGAAGGTTATGAATTTGCATTTGTAAGTAATGTTGTGAACATTCACCTTAATCAAGTTTTGATTGGGTCAGGTACATTAAGCAATGGTATATACGTATTAAACCAACCACAGATTTTCAATGTCCAGAATACACACAAAAGAAAGTCTCCGGAAACAAATCAGGCTTTCTTATGGCATTGTAGACTGGGTCACATCAATGAGAGAAGGTTGACGAAGTTACATACAGAAGGATATTTAGATCCGTTCGAATATCAATCATATGCAACTTGTCAATCCTGTCTCAAAGGAAAGATGACAAAGACTCCATTCACTGGACACGGAGTAAGAGCGAGCGAGCTCTTGGGACTCGTACACAGCGACGTGTGCGGTCCAATATCTACACATGCGCGAAGCGGTTATTCTTACTTCATTACTTTTACGGATGACTTTTTAAGGTACGGATATGTCTTCTTAATGAAATATAAATCCGAAGCCTTTGGGAAATTCCAGGAAAATAAGAATGAAGTAGAAAAACAAACAGGCAAAAGTATCAAGACACTGAGATCTGATCGAGGTGGTGAATACTTAAGTGCCGAGTTCCTGGATTACTTAAAAGAGAATGGAATTCTCTCTCAGCTTACTCCTCCATACACTCCGCAACATAACGGTGTATCGGAGAGACGGAACCAAACCCTATTGGATATGGTACGGTCCATGATGAGTAACGCTGAGTTACCGCGATCATTCTGGGGATATGCGCTAGAATCAGATGCATACCTTTTGAACCGAGTTCCAACTAAGACTGTGCCTACCACACCATATGAGATATGGAGTGGGAAGAAACCCTATCTTCAATATCTGAAGATCTGAGGATGTCCAGCTTTTGTCAAAAAGCAGCATGCGGACAAACTTGAGGCACGCTCAGTACTGTGCAAGTTTGTGGGATACCAAAGAACTCCAGGGGGTATCTCTTCTATTACGCAGAGGAACAAAAGATCTTTGTTTCTCGTAATGCCCATTTTCTGGAACACCAGTTCTTAGAAAAGGAAATTAGTGGGAGCGAAATAGAACTGGAAGAAATTCCAGAACCACAGACTATTACTGAAACCTTAGTAGAACCAGAGGGTTCAAAAGAACAGGACATTCCTACGCCGCTCCGCAGGAGTAGTAGGCAGTCTCATCCGCCCGAGAGATACTACGGTTTTCTCATAGACGGGGATAGAGAAGATTGCATCATTGATTATGATGAGCCGACTAGCTTCCAGCAGGCCATTCAGAGCGTTGACTCGGTAAAATGGCTGGATGCAATGCGGACCGAAATGGAGTCCATGTACACCAACAAAGTATGAACGTTGGTCGTTGCTCCAGATGGGGTAAAACCCAAAGGATGCAAGTGGATCTTCAAAAGGAAGATTGGTGTAGATGGACAGGTTGAGACCTATAAGGCTAGACTTGTTGCAAAGGGTTTTCGTCAAAGACCTGGTTTGGACTATGACGAGACCTTTTCTCCAGTGGCTATGCTGAAATCCATTCGGATCCTTCTTACCATTGCTGCCTTCCACGATTATAAGATTTGGCAGATGGAAGTAAAGACCGCTTTTCTAAATGGAAATTTAGAGGAGTGTGTTTATATGGACCAGCCAGAGGGTTTCATTCAGAGTGGGAGCAGCGGAAAGGTGTGCAAGTTGCTTAAGTCCATCTATGGACTAAAGCAGGCATCGCGGAGTTGGAACATCTGTTCTGATGAGACGGTCAAAAAATTTGGCTTTATCAAAAATCCAGATGAACCATGCATTTATAGTAGATTTGTAGCAAGAACTGTCGTATTCCTCGTATTGTACGTGGATGACATTCTTTTGATAGGAAATGACATTCCTATGCTGCAATCTGTCAAAGGGTTCTTGTCACACAGGTTCTCCATGAAAGACCTGGGTGATGCCTCGTAGATTCTGGGGATCCGGATCTTTCGTGACAGATCTAAGAGGATATTAGGACTTTCACAGTCCAGGTACATCGACACCATACTGAAAAGATTCAGTATGGAAGATTCCAAGCGCGGTAATCTACCGGCTTGTCACGGGATCACCCTCTCCAAAGAGATGTCTCCCAAGACTGATTTGGAAAGGGATCGCATGTCTATTATACCCTACGCTTCTGCGGTAGGCTCTATAATGTATGCGATATTGTGTACCAGACCAGATATAGCTTATGCACTGAGTGTGGTAAGCCGGTATCAGTCAAACCCTGGGGAGAAGCACTGGATAGCGGTAAATAACATTCTCAAGTACCTGAGAAGGACTAAGGAGATGTTCTTGGTGTATGGCGGAAAAGGCCTCCAGATCGAGGCCTTTGCTGACTCCAGCTTGCAGAGTGATAAGGATGATTCCAAGTCCATGTCGGGTTATGTCTTTACCCTCAATGGAGGGGCGGTGTGTTGGAAGAGTTCCAAACTGGAAACCGTTACTGGCTCGACGATGGAAGCGGAATATATCGCTGCTGCAGATGCCACAAAAGAAGCCGTCTGGATAAGGAAGTTCTTAACAGAACATCAGGTGGTTCCGTCCATTGTTGATCCAATACCTCTGTATTGCGACAACAACGGGGCTATAGCTTTAGCGAAGGAACCCAGGTCCCATCAGAGATCCAGACACATCTTGAGGCGGTATCACCTGATCAGGGAGATCGTGGGTCGCCAGGAGATCGAGGTTCGGAGAGTTGCTACGGAAGATAACACTGTTGATCCATTCACAAAGGCCTTACCCCAGACTCAGTTCGAGCGGCTGATCGAGATGATAGGTCTTCGATACGCCAGTACATGGCTTTAGTTCAAGTGGGAGATTGTTAGTGTATATGCCCTAGAGGCCATTACTGTATCATACTAGTTTATATATTACTTAATGGAAGCTTGTGATATTCACCTTGTATAGACAATCTTGCTCAAAATAGTAGTATGCTACTTGGTTTGTTTCTACTTTAATGTGTACATGTGTTTATTTTAGTATATCACCTATACACATTAGTAGAGCCCTTAGGATCTTTGCTTGATTACCAGCGTTGTGATGGCAGTCACACTCGTGGGGGCTGGGTAATCCACAAGCACATCCTTATGCAGGTCCCTAGTCGTAGGACTATCGAGACAGGGCATCGATACTCCAGAGTAGACTAGCGTATGCGCTTCTCATCCCAGCAGGGGAGACGGTCTGTCCCACAGCCATCAGTACGTCGTACTTGAGATAGTATGCGGGTGCTCGTTAGGTTACGAGTACACTGGACAGGACTCATCGGGAACTGTTGGTTGGTACTATACCTATCGTCAGTTATCAGTTCCTAAGTGACATGAGTACAGCTTAGTCCGCTGACTTGACACTGTCACTTCGCCTCGAGTGTGTTCCCACTGTACTTAGATTACTACCCTACCACGGCTCAAAGGAGTCGTGCAAACAGGTAGTAGTTGGGTGCAGTCCCGAAGCACTTGGAGGCAGTGACGGTTAGAAAGGATTCGTCTCTCCCGGTATTGGGGGTTGATATCGTGCTATGTCTAGGAGAGCCATTACACAAAGTCCCTGGCCAGGGCAAGCGAGATATGCTGGTAGGTTTCCAGTGTTATCTCAGGGTGTTCTGGGCTACACTCCGACACGACTTGTACCGCTATTAGGGGACTGACGTTTACCGCCCCCTAGGCCCGCCATGCGATATTCTCAGACGAACAGACCGGACTGTACGCAGATTGTCACATTCAGGCTCAGTAGGAGTTCAGATGGGTTTCACCTCATCCGTCTTCTTATCGGCATCTACCTGGGGGCCGTTACGCACAGCTAGTGCCGCTTGCGGTCTGTGGTTAAACCCACTGCCAGCGTAGTGTCGAGTCTTTAGAGTCCCACACAGAAAGCTATTCGCCTTTAGGCAAAAGAGTAGAGGTCGCATGGTTTTGGGACAGAGTTCGGTCACATCCGTGCACTTGTGCACGTTTAGTGTCCGGGCAGTTATCACTAGCGGGCTTTGGTTTAAACCAGATCCTAGTGTACGTTTTGGGATTGGTTTTATCTCGTTTGTATTCGTGTTCCTCGGAACGCGGATGCGGGTGTGTATGCACAGTTGACAGAGAGACGGTGACAGAGGATTCTTATTAGGGTTATTGACTGTTGACTTTTGCTAAAGCCTAATGAGAATAAGAAATATGATTAATGATAATATTAATTAAGTATTATTGTGCCATGGTTGGGTTGAAGGGTTGACTTTGTTGACATGTTGACTTTGTTGACTTGTTGACTTTGTTGACCGGTTCACTAGGTTGGACTAGTTGACCATCATCATGACAATGGCTATCATTTCTTGGCATTGACCTTGGCTTGCTTGTTGGTTCACAAATTGCATTTAATGCAAGAAATGATATTGCCATTTGATATGATAACAACCATCACATAATACTCAATTATTATTACTTGTTATCATGATTTTGGATTATGAGAGCTTGGATGGCAAAAGTCTTGCTCATTCTTTCATTTCCTTTCTCTCTCATGCTTGAGCTCTCCCTCTTACTCTTGCTCTCTCTCTAGTTCATGGTTCACTTGTCTCATGTGTTGAGAAGCAAGAACCATAGAGATAAAACCCAACACACTCCTCTACTCATCCTAGTTCATAAGGTCTAGCAAGCCAAGTGTTCTAGTTTCTTCTAGTTTGAAGTGAAGCCAAAGGTAGAAGCTTTCGGGTGGATTCATCTTCGGCGCGAGGAGACGACGAGGTGAGGCCGATCCGACCATCGTAAGGAGTTGAAGACGAAGGAGTTCAAGTTAAGGTATAACCCCCTAACCGAGTGGGTAAAACTCTTGTTAGGATTGTTAGATAGTTGTTTAATAAAGATCCGTATTTTGAGTCCATGTTACCACCAAAAGAAAAATCGTTTTTCATCATTTCCGCAAGCCCGTAAGTGCCGGGAGAGGTAACGTGGACTTACACTATGTTGTTACATCGATAAAATATTCAAATGGTTGGTGTTGACTTTTGGTCTTTGTAAAGATTTGCATAAACCAATAACTTTACCCCACTCTTATAATTTTAAATGCTTAATACTGTTTCACTCAAGTTTGGGAGGGGGGGAGAAAAATATTTTGGCTCTTGAAAGAATTTTTTTTTATAAAAATTATGAGCTAAAAATAAGTTTGGGGGAGGATTTCACTGTCATTAATTCTTGTCCCTTTTACTAACTTTTCCTCCCAAGTCTACAGGTTTTAAGCTTAAATGATGATATCAGTGAGGACACTGCTGCAAATAGATTTGGGGGAGCTTTGTGCTTATTCACGCATCAATTTTTGCATTATACTAAATAATAGCACAAAAATTTTTAAAATTTTTTTGATAATAAAAGTTAGGATATGAAAAATACATATGAAAGATAGGAAGAGATTCAAGAAAAACACAAAAATTAGATATTTTAAAACGAAGCTAGTAATAGGTAGTCATGAGCTGTTGTCCCAAGGGTTAGTAAGACGAAGGAATCACTAATCTGAGAATAGAAATAAGTCTGAAAAATAGTCTATATTCTTGATTCCAAACTTCTGAACGTTGATACCCTACTATACAGACTTGCACACATCTTGAAACTTGGGATAGTTGAGGATACCTTGAAATGCTCTTGTCTAAAACCCTTAGTATGAAAAAATATAAATAGAAATATAAATGACATAAAAAAATGGTGAAGAATAATGAACTCTAGTTTTGTAATTACTTAAGGCAGTATTAAAAAAAATTATAGCGAGGGTGCCTTATCATGTAGTGCCTTAGACCAACTGGTTTGGGAGCCACTGCTAAGCCTTGGGTGTTGCAAGACTAGGATATTTCTAATTACGCCTAAAAGAGTGAGCACATTTGGTAATCGGTTGGTTAGTAACTCAAGAAATATTAACGGTCGCATGAAAAATGTGAGCGATTCCATCTGAAACATTCACCGACTAAAAAGTACTAAGGACGATGGAAAAGAGTATGATAGTTTGAATTGAATTCTCTAAGTGTAGGGATATCTTTTACATACACGTAGGGGTATATGATCGATGTTTGGAAGAAAGGTAAGGAGGAAGACTAAAGACGATGTTTTATTGACGAATGATGTGATTTCTGACATCTTTTTATGACCATTAAGATAGGGCTCATGGCTACTAAAGAGCTAATTTAGTTTGAAACTCTTATTTTCAAGTTCTTTCTTTCATATGTTCTTATCTTTGTATGTAATTTTCATCTTCTTTCTTTTTATTATGGGAATTTATGGGTGTAATCCGTTGAAAACCCTCAGGAGACATCACTCCTCCTATTAGGAACACCTAGAGATTTAAAGGCTTGTTGCACGTGCTTAGTGCAATCGTGTTGCCTACGAAAGTGTGCCGGGTTTTTCTTTTTCTCTTTTATAACTAATTTGCTCGGAACGATCAAAATTAAGTTTGGGGGTATTTGATTAGTCTAAAATATTACGCATTTGTATGAACATTTTTCCTACTATTGTTTAGTACTAAAAGGTTTTTATTTAAATATAGAACATATGAGGGTTTATTTATTAAAATATTATTATCATATGATTCTACATTCTAATTAACATAATGAGGGAAAATAAATGCATATAATATTTAAATGAAATCTTTGTAATTAAAATATGCATATTATATTAAATATTTCTAATCAATATTCTTAAGATTTAATATCATATAAAATAGTTAGGATAATATCTCAAAAATACCAAATACTACTAACACTATGACTTGAGGTAATGTGCAGATATTAGCTCAGGTCTGGAATCCAAGAGATCCAGGTTAAATCAAGATGTCAGAATTGAATCTGCCAAAATATTGAAGCAAATCATGAGATCTAGCAACGGCTGAGACTCAGAACATTATTTTCAGAATCCATATATCGAAGGAATCTCCACATGTCAATAGAAGAGAGCAGAAAAAATCCCAACTCCTGATGCTACTAGGTTGCTGCGGTTGGGCAGCCAAACATGCAAATATGCGGCGAATCCGTGGCATGTTTGTAGCCGTACGTTGTGAAACTTTGTTTGATGGATCTTAACAGCATATATTTACATAGGATATCTAGGGTTTTTAGTTTCTATGACTATATAAGGGACCGAGAGTTACACATTAAAGATCATCATCGAAGAGATCAAGAGATCCGCGCATCCGAGTGATCATCATCTATTCATATACCTCCAACAAGAAAGAGATCTAGAACAAACTAGGGTTCTTGTATTCTTCTTTTTAAGGAGAATTGTATATGCAATAGTTGATTAATAAATGTAGTGTTTTTTTATTATTCTTTTTGCATTTAATTTCCGCATTTAATTTCTGCACTTACTTTTTTGCATCTTCATTATGATTTCATTCTTCAACCTTTCTTCTAAATCTTTAATCATGAGCGAGTAATTCTTAGCTTGTTAGGGTTCGTAGGATAGGGTAGATCAATGGATGATAAAATCTCTTAACCTCTTTAATACATTTTAAAGTCTATAAATTTTAGCAAAATAAATGTTAACATCCTTATCGGGCGCGCTACCAATTTATTGCTAGTCACGACCACGATTTGAGATTGGTTAAACACTTATTTTGTTAAAGGCTAGACATGAATAGAGATCAACGAAAGGACTAGGGTTAAGAGTGGGACCCATATTCCTTCCAAGAACCCTAATCTACATTCATCACTATCGATCTAGTTTTAAACTATTAAAAGATAAAAAGAGTCATTTTTAATTAGTCATCCATTACTACTAAATCCTATAAACCCTACAAGTCTTTTCTTCATAAATTCTACATCCATAACGACAACCAATCACCCTTCTTTCATTCAACTCGTCTAATGCAAGAAAAGGGTTCACATTTCCCTGCGGACGACCTGTACTCATCGCGGCTAGCGACTAGCGACACCGTCTTAATTGCGGTTATTTTCGAACACAATTCTTCAAAGATCGATTAGATCTCTAGGCTGTAGATATTGCCATCAAAATCTGGAGCTAGGAATTGTTAGTGTGATATGCCCTAGAGGCCATTATTGTATAGTACTAGTTTGTATATAACATTTTGGAAGCTTGGGATATATATACGGATTTATGACAGTCTTGCTCGATAAAGTAGTATGCTACTTGGTTTGTATCTATCTTAATATGTGTATGTGTTTCTTTTAATATATCGCTAATACATATTGATAGAGCCCTTAGGATCGTTGCTTGACTACCAGCGTTGTGATAGCAGTCACACTTGTGGGGGTTGGGTAGTCTACAAGCATATCCTTATACAGGTCCCTAGTCGTAGGTTATCGAGACAGGGCATCGATATTCCACAGTAGACTGGTGTGTACGCTTCTCGTCCCAGCTGGGGAGATGGTCTGTCCCACAGCCATCAGTACGTCGTACTGGAGATATTATGCAGGTGCTTATTAGGTTATGAGTACACTGGACATGAATCGTCGGGAACTGTTGGTTGGTACTATACCTATCGTCAGTTATCAGTTCCCAAGTGACATGAGTACAGCTTAGTCCGTTACTTGACACTGCTGCTTCGCCTCAAGTGTGTTCCCACTGTTCTTAGATTACTAGCCTACCACGGCTCTGTTGAGGCGTGCAAAAAGGTAGTAGTTGGGTGCAGTCCTGAAGCACTTGGAGGCGGTGGCGGTTAGATAGAATTCGTTTCTCCCGGTATTGGGGGTTGATATCGCGCTGTGTTTGGAGAGCCATTACACAAAGTCCCTAGCCAGGGCATGTGAGATTTACTGGTAGGTACTCCAGTAGTTTCTCAGGTGTTTCGGACTACACTCCGACACGAATTATATCGCTATTACTGGACTGACGTTTACCGTCCCCCTAGACCCGATATGCGATACTCTTAGACGAACAGACTGGACTGTACGGAGGTTGTCACATTCAAGCTCAGTAGGAGTTCGGACGGGTTTTCCTCATCGGCCTTCTTATCGACATCTACCTGGGGACCGTTACGTACAGCTAGTACCGCTTGCGGCCTGTAGTTAAACCCACTGCCAGCATAGTGTCGAGTCTTTAGAGTCCCATACAGAGGGTTATTCACCTTTGGGCGAAATGAGGTAGAGGTCGTATGGTTTTACGACAGGGTTCGTTCACATACGCGTACTTGTGCGTGTTTGGTGTTCGGGCAGTTGATACTAGTGGGCTTTGGTTTAAGCCAGATCCTAGTATTTGTTTTGGGATTGGTTTAGTCTCATTGTATTCGTGTTTCTTCGGAACACGGATACGGGTATGTATATACAGTTGACAGAGGCAGAGAAGGAGACACCTCATTAGGGTTTTGACCATTGACTTGATTAGAACCATAATGAGAAGGAGGAAATTGTTTACTAATTATTATTAGAGATAATTGTGTCATGGCTAATTTGGTTTGACCATTTGACCAATTTGACCATTGTTGACTTGGATATTTTTTTCTTAAGCATGAGATATTTTCTTGAGCATGCTTAGCATTTAATGTGATATGATAATGGTCAAATCAAGTGAACCATCACAATTATCCTAATAATTCTTATTATTCTTTTTCCCTTATATGAGAGCTTCATCTCTTCATCATCTCTAATACATTCTCTCTCATGGTTGCTCTCTCCTCTTCCTCTCTCAAAGCTCTAAGTGTTTCATGAGTTGAAAATCAAGAGCTTTTGAGACCAAAACACTTCTCTACTCACTCTAGGGTTCTTAGTTTAGCACACCAAGCACTCTAGTTACTTCATTGTAGAAGTTGGAGTTCAAGGTAGAGGCCATCGGGTGGATCTTCTATGGTATAGAGAAGCCGGTGAGGGCAAGTCATCCAAGGAGCTCACAACAAGGAGAAGCACAACAAGGAGAAGAAGGAGTTCAAGATTGAGGTATAACCATCTAACCTAGTAGTTAAAACTCTTAGTTACTTTGTTAGTTTTTGTTTAGCAAAGATCCTAATGCATAGTCTATGTTACCTTGTGACAAAAATTCGATTTTTACCTTTTCCGCCTCCCCGTAAGTACCGGGGTGGGTATCATAGACTTACAGTGGTATAAGAGCCTAGATAAACAAAAACTAACATGTTAGCAAAGCCTTTAGAACTTCGATCCGGAAAAATCGCAAAATACATCAAATATTTGTGTTTTCTGCCGATATTCAAAACAGGTCTAAAAATATTTTCAGAGACCTGAGAAATACGTGCAGGCTTTTTAGGGACACACAAGAAAAATGAGCTCATGACTCGGTCAGACTGCCGCGGAAGCGCGGCGAAACCATGCATTTCGCCGCGGATCCACGGCCGAGTCGACTCGGAGTCAACTCGTTTTTCCTGCAGAATGTCCAGCTTGATATTTTGTGATTTTTTCTGATACTTTGTTTCTGCCCAGATTCCTTTGAGTATAGTGTTGTATTTGGGGTAGTTTCAAATTTGCTTATCGATCGAAATTCTGTAAACTTTAGCTAATCGGATTATATCTGTGATGTGATATATGTACTGAATGTCTACTAATCGCTATACGTCGATTAGTGGGGGTTGTACATATCTATGATCTGTGTTGTTTTTGTATATAAACTTGTTGGATTGTCGTGGATGAATAGCCGGGGATGTGAGATGAGTGTTTTTCATTCGATATAAATTGTAAATTGATGTAATATTATTTTTTGGGTCGCACATCCGGGTTGAGGATGTAGCCGCCATTGTATATTATTTCTTTACTGTTTTCTGCTCCTAGGATAGACCCAAGGTGGGGTGCACAAACTACCGGGTACTTTGAAGTGCCGAGTGGCCTACTCACTTTGTTGAAGGAGGCTGCTTCACTTCGGGTATTTGGCGGGTAGTTTGCCGCACCCGTAGGGGTCTTTAGTGGGGTTTTGGCTATTCATCACGACCGTGTAATCCATCTTTCGTTGCAGGCTCAAACGAAACGCGGATTCCTAGCATATCCAATGTGTTCATCTGTGATCTGGAATGACTATCATTGCGTCTGACGAATGTATATATCTATATATAATATCTAGTAGACGTTGCTTATGTTTTGCATCCGCGCTAGTCCAGCCCCCGCTCTGTCGTTAGTTAAGTAACCTAACGGGTGAATGACGGGGCCCCGTGGCGAATGCGGATGGCATAAGCGTACGATATATTTTCGTTGTTTTCTGCAATGGTAGGATTAATTGATGGGATGCATTATATTAATGCAAAGAAAATAAACCAAAGTTAAATCGTTGGAACAATTTCAAAACTACTCGTTTTTTTTCAAAACAGCAAAACTTTTGAATGCGGAGCTTAAACCACTCCTTTTAAAAGCTATCAGGTTCCTTCGATTATATCAAGTTCACTACGTTCACGGTTTCGCCAAAACTATTCGTAGCCCTCCGTCATTTCAGTTAAATGTTCAGTAGTATTCAAGCTATGTATTTTGACCTTTGCCAAGGCATAGTGATCGGTAGCTACTGAATATTTATCTGTTGCATAGATAGATGCGTTGGTTTGGGACAGTCGTACTGCTATTTTGGCCTTCGTCAAGGGTATGTACGGGTGGGTCCAAATTAACCTGGAGAATGACGGGTAGAACTTGACATGT
Source organism: Agapanthus africanus (assembly GCA_030015575.1). Lineage (NCBI taxonomy): Eukaryota > Viridiplantae > Streptophyta > Magnoliopsida > Asparagales > Amaryllidaceae > Agapanthus > Agapanthus africanus. The sequence goes on from CM057344.1 coordinate 682,521,437, forward strand.
GACTTATGATATGTTAGCCTTCGTCAAGGTCATAAGAGCATGGGGCAAAAATCCACATCGGGAGTTTCTAAAGAAACTGAAACTTGCTAGTGTTGCATACCATTTGGAGTGTGATGATTTTGGTAGGATTCCTTCTGCTTTATCACATGATGATATTTGGATCCCGATCCTACTGTGAGTATATGCTACTCCTCGGGAGATTTTTTCACTTAACGATCAATTCTATAAACCAAGTAGGCGTCTAGAAAGGTGTTAGCGGAGCTACGCCCACAGGGAAAAGAGGTTATTTAATTAATGAACCTCGCGAAAGCGTCGTAAAACCTCCCTTGAAGTACCGACACTGGCCTGGCTGAACGGTTAAGGAAGAATTGTATAGTGAGATTAATCCCGACTAATTCTACTTTTATGGTTTGAGGAAGGATTCGAGAAACAGTGGGAGCCATCCTGTTTATATAAACTAAAAACCACTCTAAACTTGCAAGAGTATCATGATAAAGTGTTTCTTCTCTTTCCCCTAATTGCAGCAACCAAACAACATGACGGGCCTTAAGTTACTATTAGATAAAAACATATTGACATGGCCAAACTATAAAGATTGGTTCAGGAATGTCAAGATGGCAATCACTTAAGACAAGTTGGGGTATTTCCTTACCACTAAGGCCCCCGCCATCCCAGGTCCAGAATCCCGCGTCGCTGATAAGGAAATCCGTAAGACCTGGGAGATTGACTGCGCGAAGGCCAAGTGCCTCGTGCTTGTCTCTACGGACAATTTACATCAGAGGAGGCACGAGAATATGGACCTTGAATCCATATTTCTCCATACTAAGGAACTATATGGAGAGCAATCCCGTATCGCAAGATACGGGACCTCGAAGAAGCTATTTCAAGCGAGATTGGCCGTCGGATCATCTGTAGGGGAACACGTACTTAAGATGATTGGCTATATTGAAGAGCTCGCGGACCTTGGGACCACGTTAGAGAACGAGCTGTATACCGACTTGATTCTCCAGTCCCTTCCTTCCACCTACGCCCAGTTTATCTTGAACTTCAATATGCAAGGTAATGAAGTTGAACTTCCGAAAATCAACATGTTGAGGAGTGCAGAGGGCACCCTGCAGAAATTCAGGGAAACACCCGCTCTGTTTGTTGGCGGTGCTTCTTCTTCTAAATCTAAAGCGAAAGCCAAAGGAAAGAAAAAGAAGGCCCCTACCAAACCGAGGGGAGGTGTTAGTAAGGTGGAAGCCAAGGGAAAGGCAAAAGTGGCGGGACAGATAGTGGGAAAGGAAGAATGCTTTTATTGTCATAAGAAAGGACACCGGAAGAAAGATTGCAGGGCTTGGAAGGCCAAGAACCAGGACCCGAGGCAAGTTGTGGCTTCGTCTTCAGGTGTGTATGTAGATGAAAACTGTATGTCAATCAGCTCTACTTTCTGGGTATTGGATACCGGATCATGATCTCATATCTGTAATTCATTGCTGGGACTGAGAAGCTGTGGAGTTTTGAAGGCGGGTGATATGACCCTCAGAGTTGTAAACGGAGCAAGCATGGATGCTGTGCCCGTAAGGGAATATCACTTAGGATTGACTAATGGACATGTTTTGGTTTTGCGCAACTGTTATTTTGTACCCAGTTTGACTTGTAACATCATATCTGTATCTTTAATGTCTAAAGAAGGTTATCATTTTACTTTTGTAAGCGATGTAGTAAACATCCACCTTAATCATGGTTTGATTGGGTTGGGTACATTGAGCAACGGTATATACGTATTAAACCAACCTCAGATTTTCAATATCCAGAATACACACAAAAGAAAGTTTCCAGAATTAAATCATGCTTTCTTATGGCATTGTAGACTAGGTCACATCAATGAGACAAGTTTAACTAAGTTACATAAAAAAGGATATTTGGATCCATTCGAATATCAATCTTATGCAACTTGTCAATCATGTCTTAAAGGAAAGATGACAAAAACTCCGTTCACTGAACACGGAGTAAGAGTGAGCGAGCTCTTGGGACTCGTACACAACGACGTGTGCGGTCCAATGTCTACACATGCAAGAAGTGGTTTTTCCTATTTCATTACTTTTACGGATGATTTCTCCAGGTATGGACATGTCTTCTTGATGAAGCATAAATCCGAGGCCTTTGTGAAATTCCAGGAATTTAAGAATGAAGTAGAAAAACAAACCGGCAAAATTATCAAGACACTGAGATCTGATCGATGTGGTGAATACTTAAGTGCCGAGTTCCTGGATTTCCTAAAAGAGAATGGAATTCTCTCTCAGCTTACTCCTCCATACACACCACAACACAACGGTGTATCGGATAGACGGAACCGAACTTTATTGGATATGGTACGTTCCATAATGAGTAACGCCGAGTTACCACGATCATTCTGGGGCTATGCACTAGAATCAGCTACATATCTTTTGAACAAGGTTCCTACCACTCTATATCAGATGTGGAGTGGGAAGAAACCCTATCTTCAATATCTGAAGATATGTAGATGTCCAGCTTTTGTCAAAAAGCAGCATGCGGACAAACTCAAGGTACGCTCAGTACTGTGTAAGTTTGTGGGATAGCTAAAGAACTCCAGGGTGTATCTTTTCTATTACGCAGAGGAACAAAAGGTCTTTATTTCTCGTTATGCCCACTTTCTAGAACATCAGTTCTTAGAAAAAGAAACAAGTGGGAGCGCAATAGAACTGGAAGAAATTCCAGAACCATAAGCAATTACTGAAAGCTTGGTAGAACCAGAAGGTTCAAAAGAACAGGACATTCCCGCACTGCTCCACAGGAGTAGTAGGCTTTCTCATCCACCTGAGAGATACTACGGTTTTCTCATAGACGGGGATAGAGAGGATTGTATCATTGATAATGATGAGCCGACTAACTTCCAGCAGGCTATTCAGAGCGCTGACTCGGTAAAATGGCTGGATGCAATGCGGACCGAGATGGAGTCCATGTACACTAACAAAGTATGGACTTTGGACATTGCTCCAGAAGGGGTAAAACCCGTAGGCTGCAAATGGATCTTCAGAAAGAAGATTGGTGTAGATGGACAGGTTGAAACCTATAAGGCTAGACTTGTTGCAAAAGGATTTCGTCAAAGACCTGGTCTGGACTATGACGAAACCTTTTCTTCAGTGGCTATGCTCAAATCCATTCGGATCCTTCTTGCTATTGCTGCCTTCCACGATTATGAGATTTGGCAGATGTACGTAGAGACAGCTTTTCTAAATGCAAATTTAGAGGAGTGTGTCTATATGGACCTGCCAGAGGGTTTCATTCAGAGTGGGAGCAGCGGGAAAGTGTGCAAGTTGCTTAAGTCCATTTATGGACTAAAGCAGGCATCGCCGAGTTGGAACATCTGTTTTGATGAGATGGTCAAACAATTTGACTTTATCAAAAATCCAGATGAACCGTGCATTTATAGTAAGATTGTAGCACGAATTGTTGTATTCCTCGTCTTGTACGTGGATGCCATTCTCTTGATAGGAAATGATATTCCTATGCTACAATCTATCAAAGGGTTCTTGTTACATAGGTTCTCCATAAAAGACTTGGGTGATGCCTCTTACATTCTGGGGATCCAGATCTATCATGATAGATCTAAGAGAATGCTGGGACTCTCGCAGTCCAGGTACATCGACACCATACTGAAAAGATTCAGTATGGAAGATTCCAAGCGCGGTAATTTACCGGCTTGTCACGGGATCACCCTCTCCAAAGAGATGTCTTCCAAGACTGATTTGGAAAGGGATCGCATGTCTATTATACCCTACGCTTCTGCGGTAGGCTCTATAATGTATGCGATGTTGTGTACCAGACCAGATGTAGCTTATGCACCGAGTGTGGTATGTCGGTATCAGTCAAACCCTGGGGAGAAGCACTGGATAGCGGTAAAGAAAATTCTGAAGTATCCGAGAAGGACAAAGGATATGTTTTTGGTTTACGTCGGAAAAGACCTCCAGATCGAGGCCTTTGCTGACTCCAGCTTCCAGAGTGACAAGGATGACTTCAAATCCATGTCGGGTTATGTCTTTACCCTCAATGGAGGGGCGGTCTGTCGGAAGAGTTCCAAACAGGAAACCGTTGCTGACCCGACGATGGAAGCGGAGTATATCGCAGTTTCTGATGTCGCAAAAGAAGCTGTCTGGATGAGGAAGTTCTTAACAGAACTTCAGGTGGTTTCTTCCATTGTTGATCCAATACCTCTGTATTGTGACAACAATAGGGCTATAGCTTTAGCGAAGGAACCCAGGTCACATCTGAAGTCCAGACAAATCTTGAGGTGGTATCACTTGATCAGGGAGATCGTGGATCGCCGGGAGATTGAGGTTCGGAGGGTTGCTACCGAGGATAACACTGCAGATCCATTCACAAAGGCCATTCCTCAGACGCAGTTTGAGAGGCTATTCAAGATGACATGTCTGTGATATGCCAGCACACGGCCTTAGTGCAAGTGGGAGATTGTTAGTGTGATATGCCCTAGAGGCCATTATTGTATAGTACTAGTTTGTATATTACATTTTGGAAGCTTGGGATATATACACGGATTTATGACAGTCTTGCTCGATATAGTAGTATGCTACTTGGTTTGTATCTATCTTAATATGTGTATGTGTTTCTTTTAACATATCGCTAATACATATTGATAGAGCCCTTAGGATCTTTGCTTGACTACCAGCGTTGTGATGGCAGTCACACTTGTGGGGGTTGGGTAGTCTACAAGCACATCCTTATACAGGTCCCTAGTCGTAGGATTATCGAGACAGGGCATCGATACTCCACAGTAGACTGGTGTGTACGCTTCTCGTCCCAGCTGGAGAGATGGTCTGTCCTACAGCCATCAGTACGTCGTACTGGAGATAGTATGCAGGTGCTCATTAGGTTATGAGTACACTGGACAGAACTCGTCGGGAACTGTTGGTTGGTACTATACCTATCGTCAGTTATCTGTTCCCAGGTAACATGAGTACAGCTTAGTCCGTTGACTTGACACTGCTGCTTCGCCTCGAGTGTGTTCCCACTGTTCTTAGATTACTAGCCTACCACGGATCTGTTGAGTCGTGCAAACAGGTAGTAGTTGGGTGCAGTCCTGAAGCACTTGGAGGCGGTGGTGGTTAGATAGGATTCATTTCTCCCAGTATTGAGGGTTGATATCACGCTGTGTTTGGAGAGCCATTACACAAATTCCCTGGCTAGGGCAAGCGAGATTTACTGGTAGGTACTCCAGTAGTTTCTCAGGTGTTTTGGACTACACTCCGACACGACTTATACCACTATTAGGGGACTGATGTTTACCGCCCCCTAGGCCCGATATGTGATACTATTAGAAGAACATACCGGACTGTACGGAGATTGTCACATTCAGGCCCAGTAGGAGTTCGGATGGGTTTTCCTCATCGGCCTTCTTATCGACATCTACCTGGGGAATGTTACGTACAGCTAGTACCGCTTGCGGCCTGTGGTTAAACCCACTGCCAGCGTAGTGTTGAGTCTTTAGAGTCCCACATACAGGGTTATTCACCATTGGGCGAAACGAGGTAGAGGTCGTATGGTTTTACGACAGGGTTCGTTCACATACGCGTACTTGTGCGTGTTTGGTGTTCGGGCAGTTGATACTAGCAGGCTTTGGTTTAAGCCAGATCCTAGTATTTGTTTTGGGATTAGTTTAGTCTCATTGTATTCGTGTTTCTTCGGAACACGGATACGGGTATGTATATACAGTTGACCGAGGCAGAGAAGGAGACACCTCATTAGGGTTTTGACCATTGACTTGATTAGAACCATAATGAGAAGGAGGAAATTGTTTACTAATTATTATTAGAGATAATTGTGTCATGGCTAATTTGGTTTGACCATATGACCAATTTGACCATTGTTGACTTGGATATTTTTTTCTTAAGCATGAGATATTTTCTTGAGCATGCTTAGCATTTAATGTGATATGATAATGTTCAAATCAAGTGAACCATCACAATTATCCTAATAATTCTTATTATTCTCTTTCCCTCATACGAGAGCTTCATCTCTTCATCATCTCTAACACATTCTCTCTCATGGTTACTCTCTCCTCTTCCTCTCTCAAAGCTCTAAGTGTTTCATGAGTTGAAAATCAAGAGCTTTTGAGACCAAAACACTTCTCTACTCACTCTAGGGTTCTTAGTTTAGCACACCATGAACTCTAGTTACTTCATTGTAGAAGTTGGAGCTCAAGGTAGAGGCCTTCGGGTGGATCTTCTATGATATAGAGAAGCCGGTGAGGACAAGTCATCCAAGAAGCTCACAACAAGGAGAAGCACAACAAGGAGAAGAAGGAGTTCAAGCTTGAGGTATAACCATCTAACCTGGTAGTTAGAACTCTTAGTTACTTTGTTAGTTTGTGTTTAGCAAAGATCCCAATGCATAGTCTATGTTGCCTTGTGATAAAAATTCGATTTTTATCTATTCCGCCTTCCCGTAAGTACCGGGGTGGGTATCATAGACTTACAGTGGTATAAGAGCTTAGCTAAACAACAACTAACATGTTAGCAAAGCCTTTAGAACTTCGATCCCAGAAAAATCGCAAAATACATCAAAAATTTGTGTTTTCTGCCGATTTTCAAAATAGGTCTAAAAATATTTTCAGAGACCTGAAAAATATGTGCATGCTTTTTTAGGGACACACAAGAAAAACGAGCTCGTGACTCAGTCAGACAGCCGCGGAAGCGCGGCGAAACCATGCGTTTCGCCGTGGATCCGCGGTCGAGTCGACTCGGAGTCAACTCGTTTTTCCTGCAGAATGTCCAGCTTGATGTTTTGTGATTTTTCTGATACTTTGTTTCTGTCCAGATTCCTTTGAGTACAGTGTTATATTTGGGGTAGTTTCAAATTTGATTATCGATTGAAATTCTGTAAACTTTAGCTTATCGGATTATATCTGTGATGTGATATATGTACTGAACGTCTACTAATCTCTATACGTCGATTAGTGGGGGCTGTACATATCTGTGATATGTGTTATTGGTTTGTGTATATGAACTTGTTGGATTGTCGTGGATGAATAGCCGGGGATGTGAGATGAGTGTTTTTCATTTTTCATTCGATGTAAATTGTAAATTGATGTAATATTATTTTTTGGGTTGCACATCCGGGTTGAGGATGTAGCCGCCACTGTATATTATTTCTTTTAATGTTTTCTGCTCCTAGGATAGACCCAAGGTGGGGTGCACAAACTACCGGGTATTTTGAAGTGCCGAGTGTCCTACTCATTTTGTTGAGGGAGGATGCTTCACTTCAGGTATTTGCCGGGTAGTTTGCCGCACCCGTAGGGGTCTAGGGTGGGGTTTTGGCTATTCATCACGACCGTGTAATCCGTCTTTCGTTGCAGGCTCAAACGAAACGCGGATTCCTAGCATATCCAATGTGTTCATCTGTGATCTGGAATGACTATCATTACGTCTGACGAATGTATATATCTATATATGATATCTAGTAGACGTTGCTTATGTTTTGCATCCGCGCTAGTCCAGTCCCCACTCTATCGTTAGTTAAGTAACCTAACGGGTGAATGACGGGGCCACGTGGCGAATGCGGATGGCATAAGCGTACGTTATATTTTCTTTGTTTTCTGCAATGGTAGGATTAGTTGATGGGATGCATTATATTAATGCAAAGAAAATAAACCAAAGTTAAATCATTGGAACAATTTCAAAACCACTCGGTTTTTTCAAAACAGCAAAACTTTTAAATGCGGAGCTTAAACCACTCTTTTTAAAAGCTTTCAGGTTCCTTCGATTATATCAAGTTCACTACGTTCACGGTTTCGCCAAAACCATTCGTAGCCCTCCGTCATTTCAGTTAAATGTTCAGTAGTATTCAAGCTATGTATTTTGACCTTCGCCAAGGCATAGTGATTGGTGGCTACTGAATATTTATCTGTTGCATAGATGGATGCGTTGGTTTGGGACAGTCGTACTGCTATTTTAGCCTTCGTCAAGGGTATGTATGGGTGAGTCCAAATTAACCTGCAGAATGAAGGGTAGAACTTGACATGTGACTTATGATATGTTGGCCGTCGTCAAGGTCATAAGAACATGGGGCAAAAATCCATATCGGGAGTTTCTAAAGAAACTGAAACTTGCTAGTGTTGCATACCGTTTGGAGTGTGATGATTTTGGTAGGATTCCTTCAGCTTTATCAAACGATGATATTTGGATCCCGATCCTACTGTGAGTATATACTACTCCTTGGGAGATTTTTTCACTTAACGATCAATGCTATAAACCGAGTAGGTGTCTAGAAAGGTCGCGAAAGCGTCGTAAAACCTCCCTCGAAGTACCGACACTGGCCTGGATGAACGGTTAAGCAAGAATTGTACGGTGAGATTAATCCCGACTAATTGTTCTTTTATGGTTTGCGGAAGGATTCGAGAAACAGTGGGAGCCATCCTGTATAGATAAACTAAAAACTACTCTAAACTTGTAAGAATCTCATGCTAAAGTGTTTCTTCTCTCTCTCCTAATTGCAGCAACCAAACAACATGACGGGCGTTAAGTTCCTATTATATAAAAACATATTGACATGGCCAAACTATAAAGATTGGTTCAGGAATGTCAAGATGGCAATCACTTAAGACAAGTTGGGGTATCTTCTTACAACTAAGGCCTCCGCCGTCCCAGGTCCAGAATCCAGCGTCGCGGATAAGGAAATCCATACGACCTGGGAGATTGACTGCGCGAAGGCCAAGTGCCTTGTGCTTGCCTCTATGGACAATGAATATCAGAGGAGGCATGAGAATATGGACCTTGAATCCATATTTCTCCATACTAAGGAACTATATGGAGAGCAATCCCGTATCTCAAGATACGAGACCTCGAAGAAGCTATTTCAAGCAAGGTTGGCCGTCGGATTATCTGTAGGGGAACACGTACTTAAGATGATTGGCTACATTGAAGAGCTCGCGGACCTTGGGACCACGTTAGAGAATGAGCTGTATACCGACTTGATTCTCTAGTCCCTTCCTTCCACCTATGCCCAGTTTATCTTGAACTTCAATATGCAAGATAAAGAAGTTGAACTTCCAGAACTCCTCAACATGTTGAGGAGTGCAGAGGGCATCCTTCAGAAAGTCAAGGAAACACCCGCTCTGTTTGTTGGCAGTGCTTCTTCTTCTAAATCTAAGGCGAAAGCTAAAGGAAAGAAAAAGAAGGCCCCTACCAAACCGAGAGGAGGTGTTAGTAAAGTGGAAGCCAAGGGAAAGGCAAAAGTGGCGGGACAGATAGTGGGAAAGGGAGAATGCTTTTATTGTCATAAGAAAGGACACTGGAAGAAAGATTGCAGGGCTTGGAAGGCCAAGAACCAGGACCCGAGGCAAGTTGTGGCTTCGGCTTCAGGTGTGTATGTAATTGAAAACTGTCTGTCAATCAGTTCTACTTCCTGGGTATTGAATACCGGATCGGGATCTCATATCTGTAATTGTTTGCAGGGACTGAGAAGCCGTAGAGTTTTGAAGGCGGGTGATATGACCATCAGAGTTGCGAACGGAGCAAGCATGGATGCTGTGTCCGTAGGGGAATATCACTTAGGATTGACTAATGGACATGTTTTGGTTTTGCGCAACTGTTATTTTGTACCCAGTTTGACTTGTAACATCATATCTGTATCTTTAATGTCTAAAGAAGGTTATCATTTTACTTTTGTAAGCGATGTAGTAAAAATCCACCTTAATCATGGTTTGATTGGGTCGGGTACATTGAGCAACGGTATATACGTATTAAACCAACCTCAAATTTTCAATATCCAGAATACATACAAAAGAAAGTCTCCAGAATTAAATCATGCTTTATATCCGGGGTGGGTATCATAGACTTACAGTGATATAAGAGCTTAGCTAAACAACAACTAACATGTTAGCAAAGCCTTTAGAACTTCGATCCCGGAAAAATCGCAAAATACATCAAAAATTTGTGTTTTCTGCCGATATTCAAAACAGGTCTAAAAATATTTTCAGAGACCTGAAAAATACGTGCAGGCTTATTTAGGGACACACAAGAAAAACGAGCTCGTGACTCGGTCAGACTGCCGCGGAAGCGCGGCGAAACCATGCGTTTCGCTGCGGATCCGCGGCCGAGTCGACTCGGAGTCAACTCGTTTTTCCTGCAGAATGTCCAGCTTGATGTTTTGTGATTTTTCTGATACTTTGTTTCTGCCCAGATTCCTTTGAGTACAGTGTTGTATTTGGGGTAGTTTCAAATTTGCTTATCGATCAAAATTCTGTAAACTTTAGCTAATCGGATTATATCTGTGATGTGATATATGTACTGAATGTCTACTAATCGCTATACGTCGATTAGTGGGGGTTGTACAAATCTGTGATCTGTGTTATTGATTTGTGTATATGAACTTGTTGGATTGTCGTGGATGTGAGATAAGTGTGATAGGTTTAATTGATGGGACCGCATTAATTTTGATTAATGCAAGAAAACTAACCTGAAAGATGTTGTCGGAACAAATTTTGAAAAACTGCAGTTATATTCTTTCACTTTGCATAGTGGTATTCGGTTGTGAATATCCAGCACCTTATTCCACGAGGCAAGAGCCGAGATCCCTTCACGGGGAGTGATCTCTTGAGCAAAAGTCTATACTGTAGATTACTCGGTTTTCTTCAAAACCAGAAATTTTCAAAAAGCGGAGCTTAAACCACTCCTTTTCAAAGCTATCAGGTTCCTTCAACAATATCAAGTTCATTATGTTAACGGGTTTTTTCGCCAAAAACCCACCCGTAGCCCTCCATCATTTCGGGTAATAAGAACATAGTATTCATGCGGTGTTTGTTGACCAAATTCAAGGCATCGTGAATGGTAGTTGTATGTTGATTATCCATAGCATAGATAGATACATTGGTTTAGGACAGTCGTACCACCTTGTTATCCAAAGTCTAGGGTGTGTACGGGTGGGTCTAAATCAATCTGGACAATGACGGGTAGAACTTGACATTGTGTGTTATGATTTGTTGGCCAAAGTCAAGGTAATAAGAGCTTGGGGAAAAACCACATTGGGAGTTTCAAATACAGGAAACTTGCAGATTTAGCATACCTTCTGGAGTGTGGTGACTAGAGTGGATTCCGTGTAGGACATCACACAATGATAGTTGGATCCCGATCCCACTGATGAGTAGGATTACTCTCGGGAGATTATTTTCACTTAACAATTAATGCTATAAACCAAGTAGTTGTTTAGAATGGTGTTAGAGGGGCTGCGCCTCTAGGGAAAAGAGATTATATAATTAAGAAACTTCGCGAAAACGTTGGAAAACCTCCCTCGAAGTACCGACACTAGCCTGGCTAAAAGGTTAAGCAAGTATTGTGACGTGCGATTAAGCCTGACTAGTTCTTCTTTTAGGATTTGAGGAAACAGTAGGAACCATCCTGATTAGATAAATTAATAACCAATCTAATCTTGCAAGAGCGCATGCTAAGTGTTTTCTTTTCTCTCTCTCCAGGTAGTAACCATTTTTCACGCCCTAATCAAAATAATAAAATGTATCGCTTGACCGATCCGAATTCTTATTCGGGAATGGGGAACGTCGGTTGGCTCTAACTCATGATGGTCGTCATAAGTACGAGCAAGAGAAAGAGAATTGCATGAATTCCTTGATGACCCTAATGAAGAAGAAACACTTTATTGCATCTTCTTCAGGTGTTCTTGTTATTGAGAACTGTTTTTCGGTCAGTCATACCTCTTGGGTACTAGATACCGGATCAGGATTTATATCTGTAATTTATTGCAGGGACTGAGAAAAAGTAGGATAGTTGGACCTGGTGATATATCCCTCAGAGTAGGGAACGGAGCACACGTTGATGCTGCAGCCGTCGGTGAATATCACCTAGTGTTGCCATATGGCAAACTATGATTTTGAACAATTGCTACTATGTACCTTCCATGGTTTGCAATATCATATCAGTTTCTTTATTGATAAAGATAGATATAAATTTGTTCTTGATAGAAATATCATGAACATTTATCTTAATCAGGTACTGGTTGCAGAAGATACACTGTGTAATGGTATCTATGTTCTAAATCAAAACACAGTTTTCAACATACAAAACACAAGCAAGAGGAATAGTCCAGAAATGAACGAATCCTACTTGTGGCATTGTAGACTTGGTCATATCGGAGAGAAAAGACTAAGAAAGTTACTTAAAGATGGACTTTTGAATACGTTCGAGTTTTCATCTTATGAAACTTTTCAGTCTTGTCTCAAAGGAAAGATGACCAAATCTCCGTTCACCGGACACGGAAAAAGAACAATAGAGCTCTTGGGACTCATACACAGTGATGTATGTGGTCCGATATCTATACATGCAAGGGGTGAGTTCTCGTACTTCATCACATTCACTGACGATCTCTTTAGATTCGGATATGTGTATCTTATGAAACACAAATCTGAAGCTTTTGAGAAAATTAAAGAATTCAAAAAGGAAGTAGAGAACCAGACTGGAAAAACTATCAAGATCCTCCGATTCGATAGAGGAGGGGAGTACTTAAGTACGGAATTCCGGGATTTTCTAAAAGAGAATGGTATTCTCTCTCAGCTTACTCCTCCGTATACACTACAGCATAACGGTGTATCCGAGCGGAGGAATCGTACCCTTTTGGATATGGTTCGCTCCATGATGAATAGTGATGAGTTGCCTCTTTCATTCTGGGGGTTTGCTCTTAAATTAGCCGCATTCATATTGAATAGAGCACCGACCAAATCAGTGCCTACCACCCCGTATGAAATATGGAGTGGGAAGAGACCGTGTCTTAATTACATTAATATATGAGGATGTCCTGCTTTTGTTAAAAAGCACAACCCAGACAAACTCGAGGCAAGGTCTGTATTGTGCAAGTTTGTGGGATATCCTAAACATTCAAAGGGATATCTGTTCTACCACACTGAGGAACAGAAGGTGTTTGTATCTCGCCACGCCACCTTTTTGGAAAGGGAATTTCTTGCAAAAGAAATTAGTAGGAGTACGGTAGAACTGGAATAAATTTCTGAACTACAAACTGTAACAGAAGATTTGGTAGAACCCCTAGATTCAGAAGTACCCGACGAACCTCAACCACTTCGCAGATCTAGTAGGATTTCTCATCCGCCCAAGAGATATTACGGTTTTCTCATAGACGGGGATCAAGAGAATTGTATCTTAGAAGAAAATACTCCTACTAGTTCAGACAGGCCATTATCAGTAGGGACTCTGATAAATGGTTAGATGCCATGCGATCCGAAATGGAGTCCATGTACACCAATAAAGTGTTGACCTTGGTATTGCTCCACCCGGGGTAAAACCCGTTGGATGCAAATGGATCTACAAAAGGAAATTTGGTGTAAATGGGCAGGTGGAAACCTATAAGGCTAGACTAATTGCAAAAGGTTTTCGTAAAAGACCAGGAGTGGACTATGACGAAACTTTTTCTCCTATGGCTATGCTCAAATCCATTCGGATCCTACTTACCATTGCTGCCTTTCATGACTATGAGATCTGGTAGATAGATGTAAAAACGGATTTTCTAAACGGAAGTTTGGAAGAGTACGTTTATATGGATTAGCCAGAAGGTTTTGTAGACAGTGGGAGAAGCAGGAATGTGTGCATGTTTCTTAAATCCATTTATGAATTAAAGCAGGTATCGCGGAGTTGGAACATCTGTTTTGATGAAACAGTTAAGAACTTTGACTTCATCAAGAACGAGAATGAGTCATGTATTTATACGAAAATTGTAGGATGAACTGTCGTATTCCTACTTTTATACGTGGACGACATTCTTTTGATAGGAAATGATATTCCTATACTACAATCGGTCAAGTTGTTCTTGTCACAAAGGTTCTCCATGAAGAACCTGGGTGATGCCTCGTACATTCTGGGGATCAAGATCTACAGAGATAGATCCAAGAGATTATTGGGACTTTCACAGTCTAGGTACATAGAGACCGTACTAAAGAGATTTAGTATGGAAGATTCCAAGCACGATAACATATCCACATTGCACGGAATCACCATCTCTAAGGAGATGTCTCCCAAGACTGACGAGGAGAGGGTTCGCATGAGCACTATACCCTACGCTTCGACGGTAGGATCTATAATGTATGCGATACTATGTAAAACACCAGATGTAACTTACGCACTCAGCGTGGTGAGCCGGTATCAGTTAAACCCAGGTGAGGATCATTGGACGGCTGTGAAGAATATTCTTAAGTATCTGAGAAGTACTAAGGAGATGTTTTTTGTGTACGGTAATGGAGATCTCAGGGTCGAGTCCTTTACCGATTCCAGCTTTCAGAGTGACAAGGATGACAGTAAGTCTGTCTCGGGTTTTGTGCTTACCCTCGACGAGAAAGTATCGATCCGTTACGATCCTTGGAGCATATGACGAGGAAGAGGACAGCGTGAAGACCCGAATGACTTGGTTCTTTAGGTATAATTTCTATCATAGTAGATAGAACTCTTTTTGTTGCTAATTAGGTTTATGGTAAGATCCGAAATAGGGTTATTCTAGCGCCAGTTTTGAAGAATTTGAAAATTTTTGTTCCGCAAATAGCCACAGGTGATGGCCAATGCGTTAGCACAACCTTTCAATAGGGACGCTGAGGAATCTCAGTTATAGGATAGCCCGTAGATGAGCAAGGGAGCTGAGAAAGCTCAGCTATAGAATAGCTCGCAGACAAGCAAGAGAGCAGAAGAAGCTCAACTCTATGATTGCTCGAAGACGAGCTATTGGCTGGTGGTTAGACGAAGAGGGAACGTACTCAGGGAAGGTCTCCAAAAAGTCGGGTGCTATCTCGAAGGCGAGACGCCGAGAAATGTCCGCATCGCATCATACCTATTCTAACTCCATAGCCTCCAGGAATTTTGTGAGTTTACATGGACGGCACGTCATCTGCTACGTGTCGTGATATGGGAAATCCGCACTTATGAATATCATCACTTTCTCTCATTAAAATTCGGATGACTATAGCAATCAGCCTCATAGAAGATTTTTCTGATACGTATCTGAGCTTGATATGCTACGACGTCCTATACAATCGTGCCGTTTTCATGTGTTTTAATTGGTTGAAACATATGGCCCCAATGCTGCAAAGCTGGTTAATTAGAGATCAATCAGAATTTAATTAATGACTAATTAAGTTTGGTTGTTAGAAATCAACAACTTGAGCACTATCAGCTATTTTAAATATAATGAGAATAATGGAGGAAAGAGGCCATAGAAGGGAATTTCCTCCGATGGCCTTGAAAAAATATATCCTTCCTCGTTTTTTCCGACGATTGGTATCAATGATCTTCATCGTTATCATCTAAGATGTGGATACACAAAATTTCATGTAATTCTACAACATTTTCACCGTTGATTTTGCAATGTAAAATGTTCTATTGTTGGTAAACCGTTAATTTTAAACCCACTAATTCAACGGTGAAAAAGTTGTAGAATCACATGAAATTTGATGTACCCACATCTTTGATGATAGCGATGAAGATGATAAATACCGATTGCCGGAAAAAACGATGAAGGACATATTTTACGGACGCCACATGGGCTCTTTACTCCATTATTCTCATATATAATATATATATTATTGCTCCAATTTAATTGCCAATTCATGTAGAATGGAGGTGCATATGCATGGGACCCTCTGGGTCTGTAGATCAAGTCCATGCATGCGACCGTTCTTGGTTGCCCAAAATCTTGGGTCAAACTTTTGATGGTAGCATGCAATATGCATTGTTTTTATTTAATTAAGGAGCCAGCTCACCAAATATGTGCCGTTAAATGCACTTATGAAATAGTATCATATATATGAGAATTGTTACAAGTGCAAGGCTGTTATGGTTTCTCCTATTAGTTTTCTGACAGTTTCATGCAATTTATTGTTGATGTGGCATCTTATTTATGATAGTTTTTCATAATTTTTAAAAGTTTTATGGCAGTTTCTTGCATATTTTGAAAGTTTTGTGGCAATTTTTTATGTATTAATTGCAAAAGTTTTTGATAGTTTATCATAATTTGGATAAAATGTTTTGGTTTTTTTTGCGGCTTAGAAAAAAATCCTCATTATTTATTCTAGGCTATCCATGTCATCACCCATTTAAAATTTGGAAATTGTTCTCTCCCATCTCTCCCACTCTCTCTCACACCGGCACACTCACTCCCCCACAGAACAAGTCTTTCGCTCTTTTTTTAAAAATGTTCATAAAATTATTAAAAGATCATCTAACCATAAAAAAATGAATGCATACAGATTTATTAAACATGTTTATTTTTTTTGTTGCTATAATAAGCTTATTTCGTTATATATACCTATATTTTGATATAAGAGATCAAAATTTACTTTTCACAAAAAATTAATACTTCTTCTTATTATATCATCTTTATAATTTATAATGTCAAAGCCCTGGGTTTCGTATACATGTCCAGGAAACAGATTTGGGTTTTCATTTTATATATAATGCAAGTTTAGCCTATTCAACGTGAACGTGCAAAAAATCGATATATATCTATATA
The DNA here is from genome assembly GCA_030015575.1 of Agapanthus africanus. Classification (NCBI taxonomy): domain Eukaryota; kingdom Viridiplantae; phylum Streptophyta; class Magnoliopsida; order Asparagales; family Amaryllidaceae; genus Agapanthus; species Agapanthus africanus. The sequence continues at coordinate 682,537,967 of CM057344.1, forward strand.
TATATATATATATATATATATATATATATATTGACAGATAGAGAGAGAGAGAGAGAGAGAGGGGCCATAGGAGGGGATTTCCTCCTATGGCGTGGAAAAAATACAACCTCCACCATTTTTTCTGACGATCGGCATCCATCACCATCATCATCATCATCTAAGATGTGCGTACACCAAATTTCATGTGATTCCATAACTTTTTCACCGTTGATTTGGTGGGTTCAAAATTAACGGTTTACCGACAATAGAATATTTTACATTGCTAAATCAACGGTGAAAATGTTGTAGAATCACATGAAATTTGGTGTACCCATATCTTAGATGATAACGATGAAGATGATGGGGGGCCGATCGTCGAAAAAATTGGTGGAGGTTGTATTTTTTCCACACCATATGGCATCTTTTCTCCATTATTCTCATATATATATATATATATATATATATATATATATATATATATATATAAAAGAAAAAATATATATATAAAAGAACACTACTAGAATAGGGGGTTGCCCCTACGGATATTGAAATCCGTAGGGGCATATTTATTTTGGCCCTACGGACTAATCCGTAGGGCCATAAGGTTGTCCCTACGGTCCAAGACGCACCAACGTAAAAATATTAAATCTTAATTTGTTTTTTGCTCCTACGGTGCCGCAAATCAAAGACCTACGGACAAATCCGTAGGGGCATTTGAATATGGATTTAATAGAAAAGAAACATAATTTCCCTACGCGCTGATTATCCTCCTTCTCGATCGAGCGCGCGAAACCTCGCAAATCGCCTTTTCTCTTCGCCGCGTCACCGACCTCGCCGATCTCGTCGCCGACCTCGCCGATCTCACCGATCTCGTCGCCGTTCTCTCTCTGTCGTTCCCGATCTCGACGCCGTTCTTCCTCGTCGCCGATCCACCAAACAAGTAAGTAATTAAATCTTCAATTAAAGAGATTTTTGATTATTTTAGGGGTTGGGGTTGCGGTTGAGGTTGGGGTTTGGCTAGGGTTGCGGCTGGGGTTGGGTTCGGCTAGGGTTGCGGTTGGGGTTGGGTTAGGGTTAGGGCTGGGGCTGGTGCTGGTGCTGGGATGCGGTTGGGTTGGGGTTGGGGTTAGGGTTCGGCTGGGGGCGCATAACTGTTGGGGTTGCGGTTTGGGTGGGGTTGGGTTGGGGTTGGAGTTAGGGTTAGGCCTGGGGCTGGGGCTGGTGCTGCGGTTGTGGTTGGGTTGGGGTTGGGGTTAGGGTTAGGGTTGGGGTTTGGCTGGGGGGGAAGGCGCATAACTGTTGTCTTGCATGGTAAACAATAAAGGGGGTTTGTGCAATAAACCCTGATTATTGCGCTGCGCTTGCAATGAGTACTTATCCATGTTATGCATGTTGATTTCCACTTTTGTTCGCTTGCTTGCATATATTGTAGATATGAGCTTATTTGTTTGTTGGGTTTGTTTGTTTCTTATTCCATTGATGGGCACATCCAAGCAGTATGAAATTGCATCTTCCTTTTACTACCGACGATTAGCTAAGTTAGATTACGCAGTTGTGCCTTTCTTTCTAGATTTTGGATAGATTTTCCACTTTATATTTCTATCCATAATTGATTGGATAATTTATCGACCAAAGCTCTCTACTTGAGAAACCGAGCGGCATTAGTGTGACAATGTCATCACGTGAAACTTCCGTTGACCGCCTAAATTCACAAATTTCTTTTTCTATCTGTTAGTTTAGGGGCATGCATAATTTGTTTTTAGCCGTAAATGGCTCTAGTTATATATTTCTCCGTCATGTTTGAATTGTGTATCACAAAATTTGCCTAAATGGTTCATTATATGTTCCCTCATTCATGCATGTATAACACACACACACATATTAGCTTTTATGCCAGATACTTTTGGAAATCAAACTTTCAACACTAATTTTGATCTGAGACCCGTGTCATGTAGCATTAATTATGAATTTATATTATATTCATCTTGTTTATTGATTTCTTTTCTATGTTAAAGGTATGCATCTCAATCCCAAGTCTAATGCATCTTAGTTCTTTAATACTCAATTCTTCATATATCTTATTCTCAAGTTGCAATTTGCAAGTAACTAAGCAATTATTATTTCATAAGTTTAAAATCATGTTACACATACAACACGAATGCACAATAAACGCATCATTAGAGAGTGATTCAAGATATTCAAATTAAAACCAATATATGATACTCGATGATAATATGAAACCTTCATATTCTCATCGATACTCATATATGAAACTAAAAGCGCCACTTAGTCCGCGTCTATCGGTTAACATACGTGCGATGTTCGTCGTGACATAGAACTATACGAAGGTTGTTAAATATCGGACGGTATAGCTCGATACTAACAACCGTCGTATAGTCTACGCGACGAGAAAATTCAATCGTATGGTAACCGATAGATTTGTCCCATGTGGACAAGTTAAGAATGTATAAAGCAAACACCTTCATTCACTTGTGTTTTCATCCGTTTCGAGATATTTCGTCTGTACCTTTCCGCTGGTTCTCCGTGTACAAAGATAGATTAGATGTTCATTTCAATGTTGTTTCACAGCTTTGAAATGATTATCTATTCTATTACAGTGTACTCGGAGAACAGCGGGGAGGTGCTGCCGAAATTTACTCGAAACGGTTGAAAGCACAAGTGATGGGTGTTCGCTCTATACATTCTTAATGGGATAGAAGCCTATCCCCGACAGCCGGAACACACACATAAAACAAGAATACACAACAAACGCATAATTAGAGAGTGATTCGAGATGTTCAAGTTAACACCAATATATGATACTCGATGATAATATGAAACCTTCATATTCTCATCGATACTCATATATGAAACTAAAAGCGCCACTTAGTCCCCGTCTATCGGTTAACATACGTGCGATGTTTGTCGTGACATAGAACTATACGAAGATTGTTAAATATCGGACGGTATAGCTCGATACTAACAACCGTCGTATAGTCTACGCGACGAGAAAATTCAATCGTATGGTAACCCATAGATTTGTCCCGTGTGGACAAGTTAAGAATGTATAAAGCAAACGCCTTCATTCACTTGTGTTTTCACCCGTTTCGAGATATTTCGTCGGTACCTTTCCGCTGGTTCTCCGTGTACAAAGATAGATTAGATGTTCATTTCAACGTTGTTTCACAGCTTTGAAATGATTATCTATTCTATTACAGTGTACTGGAGAACAGCGGGGAGGTGCTGCCGAAATTTACTCGAAACGGTTGAAAGCACAAGTGATGGGTGTTCGCTCTATACATTCTTAATAGGATAGAAGCCTACCCCCGACAGCCGGAACACACACATACAACAAGAATACACAACAAACGCATAATTAGAGAGTGATTCGAGATGTTCAAGTTAAAACCAATATATGATACTCGATGATAATATGAAACCTTCATATTCTCATCGATACTCATATATGAAACTAAAAGCGCCACTTAGTCCCCGTCTATCGGTTAACATACGTGCGATGTTCGTCGTGACATAGAACTATACGAAGATTGTTAAATATCGGACGGTATAGCTCGATACTAACAACCGTCGTATAGTCTACGCGACGAGAAAATTCAATCGTATGGTAACCCATAGATTTGTCCCGTGTGGACAAGTTAAGAATGTATAAAGCAAACGCCTTCATTCACTTGTGTTTTCACCCGTTTCGAGATATTTCGTCGGTACCTTTCCGCTGGTTCTCCGTGTACAAAGATAGATTAGATGTTCATTTCAACGTTGTTTCACAGCTTTGAAATGATTATCTATTCTATTACAGTGTACTCGGAGAACAGCGGGGAGGTGCTGCCGAAATTTACTCGAAACGGTTGAAAGCACAAGTATGGGTGTTCGCTCTATACATTCTTAATGGGATAGAAGCCTACCCCCGACAGCCGGAACACACACATGCAATTAGAATACACAACAAACGTATAATTAGAGAGTGATTCGAGATGTTCAAGTTAAAACCAATATATGATACTCGATGATAATATGAAACCTTCATATTCTCATCGATACTCATATATGAAACTAAAAGCGCCACTTAGTCCTCGTCTATCGGTTAACATACGTGCGATAATTTATTCTTTTCAACGACAAACGCACACACAAAGCATATACACGGATTTTCGCCTTTGTCAGTAACTATCCCATTCTTATATTTCTCAATATAGTCAGCATAACCTACAATTTATATGTTATACAGTCTAACATGGCCCATGAGTACGTCAGAGTTAAGGACTGGATGTATGTGGATTGGCAACAACGTATGCAACCTAAGTTTGTCGCAGGAGTTGCTGCTTTCCTTGAATTTGCACGCGCACATAATAAGATCATAATAGAGAAGATTCTCTGTCCGTGCGATAGATATGGCAATAAGTACTGGCAGAAGGTAGAATTGGCAGAGCTTCATATTGTAAAATATGGGTTTACTAGATTTTATACAACTTGAAAATATCACGGGGAAGGAGAAGAATGCAGTACTGCGGCAGAAGATGAAGGAGAACACGATAATGCGGCAGGAGAAGAAGAAGAATTCGGTAATGCGGCAGGAGGAGAAGACGGTAATTTATTTCCATCAGAAGAAATGGAGGATATGGTAGAGTCTGCCCTATGTGAATCTATTCGTACCGAAGATGACATTCCTTCCGGTCAAGGACCGCATGCGGATAAATATGAAAATTTCATGAATGATACTAGGAAACCAATTTATGAGAATGCGAAGTATTCCACCCTCTCATGGTTCGTCCAAGTTTTCCAGATTAAGTGCCTAAATGGATGGAGCAACAAGTCATTCACAATACTTCTTTCGTTCTTGAAAGATTCTATGCCTCAGGGAAATAACGTGCCCGACAGCTGGTACGGAGCCCAGAAGATGATAATTTGTCACCTTGGTTGGCTATGTACCAATCATACTTTATGATGCCTCTTCTTATCGACGGACCAAACTCACCGGGGAACAATATTGACGTCTATCTCCGACCTCTGATCGAGGAGTTGAAATCTTTGTTCATTGATGGTGTAGAGACATATGATACAAACACAAATACAACCTTCATACTGCGTGTGGCTCTAATATGGACAATTAATGACTTTCCTGTGTATGGAATGCTATCAGGTTGGTCCGTACATGGTCACAAAGCATGTCCTCATTGCCATGAACACACAACATCGAAATTCTTGAATTTTAGCAGGAAGGTTTGTTATTGCGGCCATCGACGTTTCTTGCCTCCAGACCACCCCTATAGGTTAGACACGGTTCACTTTGATGGTAATAAGGAGCTTCTTGGACCTCCATCCCCATTGTCTGGAGAGGACGTGACTGCTAAATGGGATGGTTACAATAATGTGACCTTCGGGATGGATCCGACGAAACAGGTCAAACCACCATTTTGGAACAAGTTAAGTATTTTCTTCGAGCTTCCGTACTGGTCTACAAATTCAGTGCGTCATTGTTTGGACGTCATGCATATAGAGAAGGGAGTATCAGAGCACATACTTAACTTGCTTCTTTGTAAAGACGGGAAATCGAAAGACAAGCTGAATGCTCGGATGGATCTACAAGAGTGGGGAATAAGAAGTGAATTGCACTCTAGACCGGTAGCGGGTAAACCGGGCAAGTTTTTACTTCCCAGTGCCACTTATCATATGTCACAACCGGAGAAGAAAAGATTCCTGCAGGTGCTGCATGATTTGAAAGTTCCCACAGGTTTCTCAGGATCATTCAGCAAGAAAATAAAAATTGTGAAGGGCAAGATCGATGGGCTGAAAAGTCATGATCACCATATTATCGTGGAGCACCTTCTTCCATTAGCCCTCAGGACTTCTCTCCCCGAATCGGTTGGTCTAGTAATCAACGACCTATGTTGTTTTTTCAGGGAGTTGTGTGCTAAAACACTGGAGGTTTGCGAGAACATGCAGACCAAGGTCCGATACAACCGGAATGAGCTGAAGGCCGACTGCTACTCCCTGTGGATGGCGACCCCCGAGACAGAGAGAGCGGCCCTCCTATCTACTCCGGCGTTTGCGAGAGTCGACGTAGAGACATGGCCTCTATTGTGCGAATATTTCGACTCCCAACGCAAACAGGTATGTATTTTAAATGTAATTCATTGTTTAGGATATAATTTATTTTTTTGTGTTCTTTAATTAGAAAACTAAATATTAATGCGTTGTGCAGAAACAGGCCGCTCAGAATACAGAGAACAGGAAGTCGGCGAAGAGGGGTCGCCCCATTTACACAGGTGGCTCGAGGAATATTACTCGAGCCATAGAGTTATCGGTAAATTACAATAGACCGACCTTTGTGATATTCTGCAATATTAAGAGTTATTTTCTAATATTTCTAATATTTCTAATATTAAGAGTTAATTTCTAATATTGCAGACAGCTCAGACCGTGGCGCAAGGTGGTACACCGAGCGTGCTGTCCGCATATCTTGCCGTCCACGGCACCTCGACAGATCCTGCCACGGGCGAGCTTCGATATCCCGACGTCGCTACCCAGGAGTATTGCGTATGTGTTAATATTTATTCTACCCATATTTGAAATTTTAGTTTTGGAAGGTTCAAGTTTAAATTTTATACTTATACTTTACTGTTTAATGTGGGTGTAGGAGCAGGTGGTTGAGCAGGCCGAGGCCTCGGGGATCGATTTTACTGGATAGAGCGATCCGAGGCTGCTGACCCCAGTTTTGGACGCCGCACACGGAGGGCACCATGGAGGTTGGGAGAGAGGCCGGGGACTGGGCCCTAACAGGACCCATATAAGGTTGGACTCCACCCCGGCGGTTACTTCCTCCGTCTCCAGTGAGCGACGTGTCCAGCAGGAACTGGAGAGCTTGAGGGCCGTCGTTCAGGAGTTGAAGAAGATGCTGGTATGTATACTACTTTATAGTAAAATATCATGTCATATTATAGATATCAACATATCCATAATTAGTACGTAGCTTGAGCTTATTTGGTTTTAGACTTAGGTTTGATTAATCATACATACATATGTAATTAAAATAAACAACGGTTTTCCAAACTAGATATCCAAATGGGGTTTCGAAATAACTTGATAATGATATGAATTCGAATAATACACAGTTCTTACACGCTTCTTACACACGTTAGGTCCAGACGCGACAGGGTACATCGGCCGAGCCTCCACATCCATCTCCTTCGGCTGCGGCTCCGCTAGCCATTACATCGGTTGCGGTTCCGCAGACAGCTCTTATAGCTCCACCGCCCGCTCAGACTCCCGCAGCCGCGGCTCCGCAAGCGACAACCTCGACGGCGGCTGCGCAGACCATATCGCCAGCTCCACAGGCCGCTCAGACTCCCGCACGCGCCGAATTGCATGGTTTATTGACCGAGGAGCAGACGCGCTTGATTCTATCGTTTATCAGAGGTGGAGCTGGACCGAGCTAGGGTAGCTTTTTGATTCTTATTTTTTGAAACATGTATTTATTTATATCATACATATTGTACTACATTTTGAAACGATATTGATATTGATATTGGTTTATATTTATATCATATTCAGTTTTTGGGTTTTTTTTGTATATTATATGCGTGAGATGTGATTATGAATACTGCGATATATGTTGTGTGATGATTAATTTTATATTTTATTGATATATATATTATTGTGCACAGGGCGGGAAAAAAATCAGGCAGCTCCCTTTTAAAAAAAAAGAGATAATGTGTACCTACGGATTAATCCGTAGGTACACATGTTGCCCCTACGGCTTAAACCGTAGGGGCAAAATATCAGCATTAACTAATATTTCCCCCCTGATCTCAGTATCAGGGGGTTGGAATTGCCCCTACGGATATATCCGTAGGGGCAAACAAAGGCCCCTACGGAGTTATCCATAGGGGCCAAATATCAGGATTTCTGATATTTTTCCCCTACGAATAAGTACCTACGCATATATCCGTAGGGGATAGTACTTGGCCCTACGGATACCTCCGTACGTACAGTTAATATATTTAAAAAAACCGTAAATAAAATAACTTTTTTTCCCCTACGGCGTACTCCGTAGGTGAAACCGGACCTACACAGAACTCCGTAGGGGCAAGTTCAGGGCTGCAACTTGCACCTACGGCGTTTGCACCTACAGGTTATTTTTTCTCCCCTACGGAGTTATCCGTAGGGGCAGTGGTTTGCCCCTACGGATAAATCCGTAGGGGCAACCCTTATTTGTAGTAGTGGAAACTGCCAGCAAACCATGACAGTAGCAATATAGGTGTCCTGAGAAACGAGCAATCTTCTATGTTTCTGTAAATTGTTTTAATAATTTTGTGTTGATCCCGGTCGATTTGAGCCAATTTAGTTTGGTCACTGCCCATTAATTAGTAGATAAAAAAACATTTTATATTTCGATGGTGCTATATTTTCAAGCCCCGTTTTTCAAAGAACGGTAACGGTCATGTGATAAGTTTGCAACATATTTATTTTAAGAAAATCGTTTATCAAAATAAATATGCTAAGCGTAAATAAATAATTATACACAGTGCAAGAATAATTAGAGAATGAAATTTTCAACAAACTACTTTATTTACATTCACTTTCACAAGTTTCAAGTACAAGTGTGATGTTCGAAACAAAAAGTACAAATGCAAGAAAGTGCCTAAATATGTGACCTACTGAAACTAAAAGGTGGGAAGGAAACTAATGATCTGCTTCAAGTGCGAACTGGTTGCAAACCTCTGCTGTCGCTTCTATCTCCTCGGTCTATGAATTACCTGACAAACATTCCAAGAAACAAAAAGATGGGTGGAATGCCCGTCAGCGAACTTTCGCTCGGTAAGTCCCCAAGAATGGATTAATGAAGAATTGTGACGATGTGTTGACAGTTATACTATAGGTATGATATGTCAAGTAACATGACAATTATTTAAACATGGAAATAAAATAAACATGGCAGTTCAGTTTAAGCATATAGTTGGTTAATCTAAGTAGATGATAAGTATGGGTGGTGAACATGAAGCAAGTAGTATGTGTCTTAAAATGTCTCTACTAGGGTAGACTAACTAACGTGAGTTAAAGGGTGAAAGTCAACCCAGCTCAAGAGTGTTCTCAAACCCAACAAGCTATAATTCAGAAGAAAGGAACCATAAGCCTGAATCAAGAGTTAGTAACGAGATTTAAACCTATTGTTGAAGTATTCCAAACCCAACAGGCTATAATTCAGGGACAAGAAAACACGGGCCCTCATGATAGATTGCTTATGTTAGTAAATATGGATTCATGAATTAGGAGGACTCCTGAGATTTTGATGGATTCATACTTAAACCGTCCCAACATCCCGCGTAATCTAATTTACAATTATAGTCACAAGTCTTGCCTGAATCAATGAATACATAAGAAGAGTACAAGTTTATGGTTTAAGTAGAGTTCATGTATTCATGTAAAGTGTTCATGTCAAGTTATTACGTATTAATGATTCGGTCAAGTCTAGGCAAGCATATAATAGGTTTGATTGAGTAAGTCATGTAGATATAATTGAGTTCATGTCAAGATCAAGAATTCATATCTGGTGCAATGTATAGAAGTCAAGTCAATTATTCATGTGTTGGGTTATGTTTAATTCAGTATTAAAGTAATTTGATTTCTTTAAGCTATGAATTCAACACGTTTATATTTATAGATATAGGCAAGTGATAAAGTAAATTGTCTCCGGCTTCTCGAGACTCAAGAGAGGTCACGTAAACCCATCTGATACGTACATACTTGCTAGTTACTAGTTGTATAATTCTAGATATTTATATGAAAATATATTCATTTGGAATTTTAAGTTATTTATTTAAATTAAACCATTGAAAGCTCGAGGGGGTTTTATGTAAAATATCTTATGTAAAAATAAATCTCGAGGGTGTTTTTGGTAGGAATAAGTTAATTAAAATTTTGAGGGTTTTTAATACAAAATATGTTTTAGATGTCATGATATTTTAGTGACAAAACTCAGCTTTTAAGAGTTTATGGTATTTAAAAAAATCTATCTTTTGAAAAACTTAAAATATTTTAATAGAAAATTAAATATTTTCAATTTAGGAGTATTCTATTTAAAATCTAATTTGCAAGTTTTTTTCCTAGTAAGTTACAAATATATGATATTTAAGTTATTTATAAATTGTTTAGCTTTGTTTTAAGATTCCGTATTTTCTTTTCCTTCGATAACACGCTTCATGAAGAGCTCCGATCTCACCCACTAGACCTAAGATGTCTGATAATATGCACCAGCTTTTAATAGGGCTCCCCTAAAGAGAGCTATGAGGGGGGAATTGTTAAGGACAAGAAACGTCGATTAAAATCTTATATTTTGAACTTCAGGGTATTTTCATGAAAATTAGTTCTTTTGGGAAAAAATGCGACGACGTATAAGCGTGCTATGATTTTCATATGTGTGTGTAGGGTAGGTCGTTATCCCGTGCTCTATCTACACTAACATGTCATTAAAAAACAAGTATTTGAATTAAATAATTAAGCATGATATTTTCTTATTATTTTACACTCAAAACTTGTTTAGCATGGCAAAATTTTATTTTTTTTAACTATATAACAATTAGATGAGACATGGATTGTAAAAAGATAGGTTAGTGCTTCATATTCGATTCATGGTGCCAATTAAAATTTGGCTGTGTGGTAAACACAAGTTATGAACATCAAGCATCATTTAAAAGAACCTTTAATATAATGAAAATCAAGCATCAAGTAACATGGTTTGTATTATTTTTAGCACAAAGTGTTTGCAAGAGACATGGTTAGGATTTGGTGACATAGCGGATGAATAGATTCAAAGAAGAGAAGAAAACGTAGGGAGACTTACTTGGCGTACGATATGGTATAGCAACCGTATCACTGAATAAAAAATAGCGTTTCGAGCGGTACTCCGACGTTACTGGTCTTGGTAAAATATTGGAAAATGTTGGAAGAGAGGAAGGTTACTCTACAATACGATGATAACTTGGTACGATATTGAGGAACAACGATGCGAGATGGAATGAACTTGAGAACTCTGTCTTAAGGAACGAGTTTGACATAGCTTGCAAAGAACTTTGAGAGATAAAGTGTTTGGGAGTAATTTTCAGTATAGTATTGCGGGAGTTGGACTAGAGAATAAGATAGGTATTTATAGGAAATGAGAGATGAGTAGAATGAGGAATTAAAAAGAATTAAAAGGAATTAATAGGGTAAAATGAAGGATCTGTTGTTCTCAGATTAAATTCAAGGGTTTCAGAGTATTAAAATAGGTAGAAGGGAGGCTAAAGGTTGTACGTGCTCGAGATGGAGACGGTTGGGCACTTCTAGGCCGACCAAAAATTGGTTCGAGCCGCCCGGGGCAGCCAGGAAAGGGGGTTGGTCTTGGGGTTCGTGCAATGGGTCCGGGTCTGTGTAATTAGCCTATATTTGTCACACACCGCTTCCCAAAAGACGGTAATGGCACGTGACGAGATCCGCAACGTATTTATTACGAGAAGATCCATTCCCTTAATAAATACGCTAAGCGTTTATAAGCAATATAACTACTGGCAAGAATTAACAAGGATAATTAAAATTCAACATCAACTTTATTTACATTCCAACTTCAAATTACATATATGATTGTCTAAAATTAAAAGATACAATAACTGAAAAGTGCTTAAATAGTGGCATACTGAAAATAAATGCAGAAAAGGAAATTAGTAGTCTGGCTGAGCGGTTAGCTGATCGAAGTCCTCCTAGTTTGGTTCGATCTTATCTGATCCTGTCCACCTAATGAACATCCCAAGAAAAAGAAACAGAAAAGAATGTCGTCAGCAAACTAGCGCTCGGTAAGTCCCCAAAAAGAGTATGGATAAAGGGTTATAAAAGACATGTATATAAGTAAGACATGAATCTACTGCAGAAGTGGACATGTAAGAGTGTTAATTAGATATGAGTAGGTTAAAGTATCTGAAGTATGATGATGGATTTCAACAAGGTTATTCTATACTAACGTGGTTATTTATAGTTCGATAAAGAAGCTATGCATGCATATACAAAAGTAGTCCGTGAAGCCATGGACCAATAGCATGTTTTGTTTGAGGCCCCGTGAAGACACGAGACAAAGACACTTGAGATTCATGTTAGGTGATTTTTAGTGGACTCTCGTGCCACGATATACATTCTTTACCAGACTACCCTTTACTCCTGCGTATTTTATTATATAGATCAAGTTTACAGGTCTTGACCGAATCCATGAATATAAAGAGTACAAGTTCAGGTTCAAGTCGTGTTCACGTAATCATGTCAAGTTCATGTTAAGCCATATTCATGGTTCGGGTCAAGTCAAGTCAAAAGCTCAAGTTCAGGTCGAGTTCAAGATTGAGTTTGAATTTGAGTTCAAGTTAGATTGAAATTCAAGTCAAGTTCGAGTTTGATATGATTTGATTCAAGTGATATTACATTTTATTTTAGCAAGAATTTTATCCTAGTAAACTTCTTGAGTTTAGAAACAATCGGGCAACCCCTGCACATAAACGACAGTATCTGTGACCAGAGGACGAGATTGCCCAGGAGAACTCTTTTTTTTCAAATACGATTGCCAACGATAATTCCATCCTAAAGTTATGATTTACATTTAGGGAGAGACAAGTGGTACATTATTGTCTCCGGCAACACCGAGGCCTGATAAGAAAAGACATCACTTAAACCAATCTGCAATCTAAATACGTAATATAGACTAGTCTTTTGATTTCTAAGGTATTATGTGAAGGATGTCATTTAAATTTTCTCGAAGGCTGTTAATTCATCCTAAAAGCTCGAGGGTGTTTTTTATAAAAAAAATATGTTAATTAAAATGTCAAGATTTTTCATAAAAGCGTATTATATATTTTGTGGTATTTTAGCGACAAAAACTAGGTTTTAAGAGTGCTTGGTATTTTAGTGAAAACTATCTTTTTGAAAACATAAGGGTATTTTCTTAATAACTTTAATTTAAAAACTTGCTTTAATTGATATTTTAGAAAATAGCGATAACCCAAATTAACATTATTTTTTATATTTTCTTTTATGCTAAATTTATTTTAAAAAAATATTTTCTTTTAAAACCGTATTTTTCCTTTCGAGACCGTATTCTCCATGAGGAGCTCTGCATCTCACTCTACTAGCTCCAGAATATGCGATTATCCACACCAACCATAAGCGGGTCCCCAAAAAGAGGGATGTAGAGATTTATTTGCAAAGGAAAAATTATAGGAAGTTGTTTGTTATAAAAGAGGGTATTTTAGTAAAATACGATTCTTTTTTTAAAAAAACGCTATAAATATAGTATCGTGGTATGAGTCCAATGTGTACGTGAGTGGGGTAGGTCGTTACCCCGTGCTTAACTACGTTAACATGTCTCAAGAAAAGATATTTAGCAACATAGAAGAATAGGGTATTTATTTAGCTATTTTATTCTAAAATGAAATATTTACAATATCAACTAACAAGTCAAAGTTCCATTTTAAATGAATATAAATTAAGTGAGATATGGTTTGTAAGATTAAGAGATTGATAGTTTTATTCTATAAATCAAAGACATATAAGGGCAGTCAAACATAGAAAATAACGAGTGAAATTTAGTTAAAAATAAAAGCTATGATATCTAACAATCCATAAAATCAAAACTGTATTTTGTTAGGAGCTCAAAGAGATGGGGACAATAGTATCGATGAAGAGTATGACAAAAGAAGATGTGAAGGATCGAGGGAAAAGAGAAGAAGAGAACGGACTTATGGGTTGCGCGTATCCTAGAGGGGTGTAGGAGATAAGAGAAACTTGGTTTGTAGAGCCGAGATCGAGAAAGGCGAGTTTGAGGGCTTTCTTGAGGGTGCTTTACTTCAAAGGAAATTTTGGCTTCTTGAGAGATCAATTTAGGGAAATGAATAAATTCGGAGAGAAGGTAGCTAGGATACCCTAGTATATATAGTGAAAGTATATAGGTGTATGGGAATTAAAATGAGAGATAAATTGTAATAAAAATTGTAACAACTCCAATTTTAGTGTACATAAAATTCATTTAAAGTTAATTTATACTTGGGGTATTTACAATTCCTGTGAGTACTATAAGAATTCGATTTATTTTTGAGCAGCAAGAAGGAGCTTGTAGCTCATTGGTAAGACCTTACACTGCTGAATCAAAGCACCAGAGTTCAAATCTCATCAGCCACAATATTTTTTATTTAAAATTCTTTTAATCTTTTAGAAGCCCAAGAGTTTACACGAGCACAACACGTAAACTGAAGAGTCACACATAAAACAAACGAGTTCACTGCAGTAGACCAACCGACCCCGACACGTGTCTCTAATATGAGGCCCCAACTCGCGACTCGGGCTGGCGAGATGTCGAATTGGGCCGGCCCCGCCAGTCTGACTCGGACAAAACCCCATTTTTCTTCAACTCTGGCGACTCTTGGACTCCCCCCAGAACTCCTGTATTATTTGTTTTTCCTGCACATTTACAGAGCACATTAAAACACACATTTAATCTATTTTAATACAAATTTTTAATACACCCTTTCACAACTTTAAAACCTTAATTTTTTTCTATAAATACCACTCTCAAATCACCCCTCCTCACTCCCAAATCTCTGCCCAAACTGTCAAGAAAATTCTCAAGTTTTTTGTGTGCAAGTGGAGTTAGCAAAATGGCGAAGCTCCGACGAACTTCCGACGACAATCTGAGGAGTTTCCGACAATGAAACGACGCACCGGCAACTCCCACCTCTTCCTCTTTCTCTCCTATAGCCAATCATCCAATAAGTCCCTAATTCTTCCTCTTTTCTCTATTCTAAAAACATTCAAAACTAAAATCCGACGGAAGCGGAGTTAGTCCGACTTCCGATTTGGTTTTCTTTAAAAACTACACTTTTCCTTAACGAAATAAAACCATACTATTATATGTTGACTAATAAATAATAACAAACTTAATAAAATAAGTTGCACATCAAACTATCATTTTTGTAACTTTTTCAGAAAATACCATATAATTTAGTTTTGACATAAACCATCATAATTCCTTATTATACCTATAGATAGTTCACGTAGTAATGACCTACCTCCTCACAACACTCATATCTAATATAGCATGATAGAATTTGGGAAGAAAAATACGACTTTACATATAACTACCTTCAACTTATAAAACCTTTTTCTACAAGAAATGTATTTTAACAAATCTTTGCGATTGTGCCTCTACAACCCAATTTGGGGAACCCGTTCGGTATGGTGTAGATTGTCGCACATCCTCGGGCCTAGTAGAGTGAGATGCAGACCTCCGCAAGGAGCATACGATCTCGAAAGATTTTAATACATTTTCCTTTAGAAAAATGTGATTTCTATTATAAATAAAACGCACACGCATATTTTTTATAAATAAATATATATGTAGATCATATCAAAATATCTATTTTTAATATTTATAATATTACATATTTCCAAAATTCAAGAAAAACTTCTCATTTACAAGAAAACACCATACAATTCCAATATTACAAATAAATACCATATATTATGAAATTATGTTTTATTCACTAGAAATGTCACATTGATAAAATATACATCAATGAAAACCCTAAATACGATAATTAAATACATTTCTATTATAAATAAAATGTTTATCCTGCACAATTATTTTTACATAAAACCCCCTCAAATTATACTAAATTATAATAAGGACCCTAGTAAACATAGGTTTAAGCGGGACCGGTCTCTTGAGCCTCAGGGAGCCGGAGATATGGGTGCTTGCCTATTTAAGGTAGGAAACTTAACAAACGGTGTTATCAACACGGTAATTGTCTTTGAAAAAGACACAAATCCTGCCGTCCATGTGCAGCAGTTACCGATAGCACCAGAACATAATTCAGGATTCAATTTCTTTTCTAATTGTCTGACTCAGACCGAGTCTCAATATAATCAATCTGACTTGAATATGATTCAAGTATCAAACTTCAATACAATATGGATCTATGAATCCGTCTATTCAATCTAATCAATCTATATTGACTGAACCGAACCATGGAAATATTCCGTCCACATGTTCATCCAATATATCCGTTCCATTACTGATATCATGGTTTCGGTAAGTCATCCATCTATATACAATATACAATTCAAACAATATAAACAATACAATCAAGATATCGCGGGGTTTAAGGTGTGGATTGGTACGGAAGGTGTTAAAAGTGGCACGAGACTGTAACCATAATACACCTAACCTGAATTCAATTGCCATTGTACCGTGGCTGAACGGTTCCTTATGCTCCGTATAACTTAGAAGTGTCCCAATAAAAGAATATTACATACAAATTTTTTACATGAACGAAAATGAAAAACACTCATCTCACATAAAAACCCCCGGCTATTCAAACACGACGATCCAATATAACATATCCAGCAACACATAACATCACATGTCATCAACGTAAGTAAATATGCCCATCCCAATTGTCGTTGACATATAGCAACGAAACCGGCGATATCACATATTACACTTACGGTCACAGAAAAGAAAGTGTAAAACTACAACAGTTGGAATCTGCAACCTCTTTAGACATCGCATGCCTAATCAAATGAATTCTTTAGACATCGCATGCCTAACAATTATAAACCCCGCATTTTAGTCTCATTATCGAAAACTCTTTTCAATATCAAGTCGGGCAATTCAACAAGATTCCCGACATGTGATCGAATGCTCGTCGCAAACTTTAGTAGACGGCCACACCCCCGATACCGTTGACGAAGTGCACTAAGGCGGAACACCGCTACCGCGAGCACCCGAACGGATGCTTTCGGCGACGGGGTTCTCCTACAATCACTTGGTCGGGGCTATGGGGCATGGCTATCTATTAAGTTTACCGGCGAGTATCCGCGTACGCTACGTGATTGCGACGGACTTTTGATCTCATCAAAATTCCGTGGCAACCGATCATTTGAGACTAAACTGCGATATTTATAACATTCAAATGTTGTTGATTCCAATTATTGTATCACATTCCAGATAAATAGAAAATGTTAAACTTTCCGATCGAACAATCAAACACCCAAGTTTTCCCGAAAAGCTCAACACATGAAATAAGTTTAAAAAACATCCACTTCATGCCACAGTACCAACGGTCCAGCCGTAGAAGGGTCAAGCCAACGCCTCACATGTGGCACGCCGTACTGCCCCAAACCCTAAGGTTCAAAGGGCAGTTCAAGACGATCACATAATCGAGTTAAGGTTTGTTGTCTTCTAAAGGGTCCATCGCGTTACTTGCACTACTTAGAACGTTATTAAACTACGGAAAGATCCAACACTTGGAAATTTCCCGGCAGGGGAAAAAGTGGGTATTTATATCCAGTCGAACTTTTTAACATGTTCTAAAATATCCGAAAAAACACATAGACCAAGTTAAACTTTCGATCGAATCAACGAACTCCTAATACAACCCAGAAAACTCAACTGTTTAGTATAGATTAAAAATTCCCAGAAAACAGAGGAATTACAGTCGGGCATTACTGTGCAAAGCACGTGCCCAGAGTCACCATTATGGCCGCTGAACCGCCGCCCAAGCTAGGGTGGGGCCGCGGTTCCGCGGCGCATTGGACGAGTTAGGGTCACGTGCTCCATAATAATTCCTAGAAAACCCTGCTGAAGTTTTTGACAATTTTTAATTCACAAAAATCCATAATTTCAGAAAATTTACAGAGAGGGGTCAAGTTTAGGGCTTCGGGGTTCGATCGGATTTCTAATATCGTCTACACATTGCCTAAAGCTCTAGCTAGGCTCTGATACCACTGTAGGGTTCCTAAGCACACACATGAGGTTCTACAACTGATCAACCATGCCAAAATCAAATTTTTATCAAGTGCCGAGAAACCCTAAGCAAGATCGTTACTAGAGGTAAGGCGAAACTAAACAAGTTAACTACTTAACTACAAGTGAAAGGGATTACAACCTTTGTAGATCCGGTCCTCTACTTCTTTAGCTCCGTGATGACGTCCCTCCGCTGCGATCATCGGGATCCTGGACTCTAGCATTGGTTTCATCGGAGAAATGATCGGGCTAGGTCGTTGACTTCGATGCCGAAGATGATCTACATCGAGGCGACTCAAACTCAAGCTCCATCTTCACTAGGTCATGAAACTTGTGAAGATAACACACTCTACTACATGGCAAGTGGTAGAAAATGAAGAAATATGAAGTGGGTTCACTTTGGATTTGGATTTCTCACTCTAAATCTCATGGCACCATTACAGGTAGTAAGCTTTCTTCTTCTTGAAGAAGAAGAAGAAGAAAGAATAATGATAAGAATAATGAATCAAATGAAATTTATCCTTTTAATTATGGTACCATGGTTGAGTTAAGCCCTCATGCTTAACTTGTGTAGAGAATTAACCAAAGTCTTGGGTTAAAGGTTGGGTTAACTAGCATCCTAAGGAAATGACAAAAGAAATTGACTTTCTCAAAGTTTCTTCAAGCTTCATGAAGCTTGATAACTTTGACCAAAGTCTTATTTCTTTTGTTATTTGTTAGGAAATTAGTAAACCCTAATTTAACCTCAATTTGGTTTAAGTCTCATACACACAACTTGTATGTATCATCAAGCATGATACAAACATGTACACTTGTATATATCACATATAAACAATGTGCACATTCAAGTGAGAAAATCAATCTTAAGTGAACCAATACTAGTTAATTTAAAGTAATATATCTAATATATAATTATACATTAAATCATTAAATCAACACTTGACTTAATGATCCGGTCATATTGCATATAACCGACTAATATCAAGTGTATCAATATATCGAATCAACATTTGATTCGGTAACTCGGCTATATCTTATATAACCGTCCGATGATACAAATCGCGAGAATAGAATTCAGTATCACATACTGCTATTATTCTCGGTCCCGCACATATCTCATATGCCCTCCTATTTCGTTTCGCTTGAGCCAGGAAACCTCTGTGTAGGACTCTAAAGACTCGTCAATACGCCGGCAGCAGGTGATGATCATATCAAACACCCACAAGCCGCAAGCGGTCTGCTAAACGTAACGGACACCCGGGTATTGAGCGATCAGAAGATCAACGAGCAAGCCCGCTCACACTCTTGTGAATCCAACCAGTAACACTTACCGTACAGTCCGGTCTGTTCATCTGATATGTCGCATATCTCGCCTAGGGGTGGTAAACGCCAGACCCCAGTAGCTTGATAAATCATGCCGATGTAAGGTCTATAACAAGTGTGAAACTACTGATAACACTTACCAGTAAATCACTGCAACCCTGGCCAGGGATTTCCAGTTATGGCCAGTCGAGCATAGCGCAACATCAACCCCCAATACCGGGAGAGACGAATCCCCTCCTATCGCTCATTGCCTCCATGTGAATCGGGACTGTACCCAAAAACCACCTGTTTGCACGACTCAGTAGAGCCGTGGTAGGGTGGAAATCAAAGCACAGTGGGAGACACACAAGACTCTATGACGATCTCGGGTCAACAGACTAAGCTGTACCAGTGTCACCAGAGAACTGCCATCTGACATGAGGTATAATACCATCTGGGAGTTCTCGGCGAGTCCGTTCAGTGTACCCAGTCTCCACTGAGCACCCGCATACTATCTCTGATGTCAAACATCAATGGATATGGGATCATCCATCGCCCATCACATGGGTCGAGAAGATATACGCTAGTCTACTCTGGAATATCGATGCCCCGTCTCGATATTCCCACGACTAGGAACATTGAAGGATATACTCATGGACTACCCAGGCCCCACTAGTATGATCTGCATCATAGTCCTGGAAGTCGAGTACACATCCTAAGGGCTTTATCAACATGTAATAGAGAGACAGCAAGTATACATGTTAAGATAAAGAGCAACCAGATAGCATACTATCATGTCGAGCAAGAAAGTCCTACCTATATATGTCCCAGCATCCACTACAATATACATCTAATGTACAGTAATGGCCTCTAGGGCATACATATAACTAACAGCGCGAAGCTGTTATTCTTACTTCATTACTTTTACGGATGACTTTTCAAGGTACGGATATGTCTTCTTAATGAAACATAAATCTGAAGCCTTTGGAAAATTCCAGGAATACAAGAATGAAGTAGAAAAACAAACAGGCAAAAGTATCAAGATACTGAGATCTGATCGAGGTGGTGAATACTTGAGTGCCGAGTTCCTGGATTACCTAAAAGAGAATGGAATTCTCTCTCAGCTTACTTCTCCATACACTCCACAACATAACGGTGCATCGGAGAGACGGAATCGAACCCTATTGGATATGGTACGTTCCATAATGAGTAACGCTGAGTTGCCGCGATCATTCTGGGGATATGCACTAGAATCAGCTGCATACCTTTTGAACCGAGTTCCAACTAAGACAGTGTCTACCACACCATATCAGATGTGGAGTGGGAAGAAACCCTATCTTAAGCACATTAAGACATGGGGATGTCCAGCTTTTGTCAAAAAGCAGCATGCGGACAAACTCAAGGCACGCTCAGTACAGTGCAAGTTTATGGGATATCCAATGAACTCCAAGGGATATTTCTTCTATTGCGAAGAGGAACAAAAGGTTTTTGTTTCTCATCATGCCTGCTTCTTGGAAACTGAATTTTTGGAAAATCGGATAAGTGGGAGCGCAATAGAACTGGAAGAAATTCCAGAACCACGAGCTATTACTGAAATCTTAGTAGAACCAGAGAGTTCGAAAGAACAGGACATTCCTGCGCCGCTCCGCAGGAGTAGTAGGCAGTCTCATCCGCCCGAGAGATACTACGG
This sequence comes from Agapanthus africanus, assembly GCA_030015575.1. Classification (NCBI taxonomy): domain Eukaryota; kingdom Viridiplantae; phylum Streptophyta; class Magnoliopsida; order Asparagales; family Amaryllidaceae; genus Agapanthus; species Agapanthus africanus. The sequence continues at coordinate 682,558,768 of CM057344.1, forward strand.
TTTTCTCATAGACGGGGATAAAGAGGATTGCATCATTGATAATGATGGGCCGACTAGCTTCCAGCAGGCCATTCAGAGCATTGACTCGGTAAAATGGCTGGATGCAATGCGGACCGAAATGGAGTCCATGTACACCAACAAAGTATGGACTCTGGACGTTGCTCCAGATGGGGTAAAACCCGTAGGATGCAAGTGGATCCTCAAGAGGAAGATTGGTGTAGATGGACAGGTTGAGACATATAAGGCTAGACTTGTTGCAAAGGGTTTTCGTCAAAGACCTGGTTTAGACTATGACGAATCCTTTTCTCCAGTGGCTATGCTCAAATCCATTTGGATCCTTCTTGCCATTGCTGCCTTCCACGATTATGAGATTTGGCAGATGGACGTAAAGACCGCTTTTCTAAATGGAAATTTAGAGGAGTGTGTCTATATGGACCAGCCAGAGGGTTTCATTCAGAGTGGGAGCAGCGGACATGTGTGCAAGTTGCTTAAGTCCATTTATGGACTAAAGCAGGCATCGCGGAGTTGGAACATCTGTTTTGATGAGACGGTCAAAGATTTTTGCTTTATCAAAAATCCAGATGAACCATGCATCTATAGTAAAATTGTAGCACGAACTGTCGTATTCCTCGTTTTATACGTGGATGACATTCTCTTGATAGGAAATGGCATTCCTATGCTGCAATCTGTCAAAGGGTTCTTGTCACACAGGTTCTCCATGAAAGACCTGGGTGATGCCTCTTACATTCTGGGGATCTGGATCCATCGTGATAGATCCAAGAGGATATTAGGACTTTCACAGTCCAGGTACATCGACACCATACTGAAAAGATTCAGTATGGAAGATTCCAAGCGCGATAATTTACCGGCTTGTCACGGGATCACCCTCTCCAAAGAGATGTCTCCCAAGACTGATTTGGAAAGGGATCGCATGTCTATTATACCCTATGCTTCTGCGGTAGGCTCTATAATGTATGCGATGTTGTGTACCAGACAAGATGTAGCTTATGCACTGAGTGTGGTAAGCCGGTATCAGTCAAACCCTGGGGAGAAGCACTGGATAGCGGTAAAGAACATTCTGAAGTACCTGAGAAGGACTAAGGACATGTTTTTGGTTTACGGCGGAAAAGACTCCAGATGGAGGCCTTTGCTGACTCCAGCTTCCAGAGTGACAAGGATGACTCCAAGTCCATGTCGGGTTATGTTTTTACCCTCAATGGAGGGGCAGTGTGTTGGAAGAGTTCCAAACAGGAAACCGTTGCTGACTCGACGATGGAAGCGGAATATATCGCTGCATCTGATGCCGCAAAAGAAGCCGTCTGGATGAGGAAGTTCTTGACAGAACTTCAGGTGGTTCCGTCCATTGTTGATCCAATACCTCTGTATTGTGACAACAACGGGGCTATAGCTTTAGCGAAGGAACCCAGGTCCCATCAAAAGTCCAGACACATCTTAAGGCGGTATCACCTGATCAGGGAGATTGTGGATCGCCGGGAGATCGAGGTTCGGAGGGTTGCTATAGAAGATAACACTGCAGATCCATTCACGAAGGCCTTACCCCAGACTCAGTTCGAGCGGCTGATCGAGATGATAGGTCTTCGATACGCCAGTACATGGCCTTAGTGCAAGTGGGAGATTGTTAGTGTATATGCCCTAGAGGCCATTACTGTATCATACTAGTTTGTATATTACTTGATGGAAGCTTGGGATATTCACAGTTGTATAGACAATCTTGCTCGAAATAGTAGTATGCTACTTAGTTTGTTTCTACTTTAATGTGTGCATGTGTTTCTTTTAGCATATCGCCTATACACATTAGTAGAGCTCTTAAGATCTTTGCTTGATTACCAGCGTTGTGATGGCAGTCACACTAGTGGGGGCTGGGTAATTTACAAGCACATCTTTATACAGGTCCCTAGTCATTGGATTATCGAGACGGGGCATCGATACTCCAGAGTAGACTAGCGTATACGCTTCTCATCCCAGCAGGGGAGATGGTCTATCCCACAGCCGTCAGTACGTCGTACTTGAGATAGTATACGGGTGCTCGTTAGGTTACGAGTACACTGGACAGGACTCGTCGGGAAATGTTGGTTGGTTCTATACCTATCGTCAGTTATCAGTTCTCAGGTGACATGAGTACAGCTTAGTCCGCTGACTTGACACTGTCACTTCGTCTCGAGTGTGTTCCCACTGTTCTTAGATTGATACCCTACCACGGCTCAAATAAGTCGTGTAAACAGGTAGCAGTTGGGTGCAGTCCCGAAGCACTTGGAGGCAGTGACGGTTAGACAGGATTCGTTTCTCCCGGTATTGGGGGTTGATATCGCGCTGTGTCAAGGAGAGCCATTACACATAGTCGTCCCTGGCCAGGGCAAGCGAGATATACTGGTGGGTCATCCAGTCTTATCTCAGTGTGTTCTGGGCTACACTCCGACACGACTTGTACCGCTATTAGGGGACTGACGTTTACCACCCCCTAGGCCCGACATGCGATATTCTCAGACGAACAGACCGGACTGTACGGAGATTGTCACATTCAGGCTCAGTAGGAGTTCGGATGGGTTTACATCATCAGTCTTCTTATCGGCATCTACCTGGGGACCGTTACGTACAGCTAGTACCGCTTGTGGCCTGTGGTTAAACCCACTGCCAGCGTAGTGTCGAGTCTTTAGAGTCCCACACAGAAAGCTATTCGCCTTTGGGCAAAACAGAGTAGAGGTCGCATGGTTTTGCGACAGGGTTCGTTCACATCCGCGCACTTGTGCACGTTTGGTGTCCGGGCAGTCATTACTAGTGGGCTTTGGTTTAAGCCAGATCCTAGTATACGTTTTGGGATTGGTTTTATCTTATTGTATTCGTGTTCCTCGGAACACGGATGCGGGTGTGTATGCACAGTTGACAGAGGCAGAGGCAGAGGATTCTCATTAGGGTTGTTGACTGTTGACTTTTTCTAAACCCTAATGAGAATAAGAAATATGATTAATAATATTAATTAAGTATTATTGTGCCATGGTTGAGTTGAAAGTTTGACTTTTGTTGACTTGTTGACTTTGTTGACCGCTTGACTATTTTGGACTTGTTGACCATCATCATTTCATTGTTATGACTTTTGTTTACTTGTTTTTCTTTACAAAATGCATTAAATGCATGAAATGATAATGGCCATTGAAACTAACCATCACAATACTTAATTATTATTTTTATCATGATTATTTTCTCTTTAGTGAGCATGGTTGCAAATTATTGAGCTCAATTCTATCATTCTCATTCTCTCTCATCCAAAGCTCACCCTCTTTCTCTCTCTCAAGGCTCTCATGTCTTATGTGTTGAGAAGTATGAGCCATTGAGATAAAACCCTCAAAACTCTTCTCTACTCACTATAGAGTACAAGGTCTAGCAAGCCAAGCACTTTAGTTTCCTCTCGGTTGAGGTAGGAGCTCAAGGTAGAGCCTTTCGGGTGGATCCTTCTTCGACAACACGGAAACTACGAGGTGGAGCCGATCCAACCACTCCAAGGAGCAAGAAGAGAAGGAGTTCAAGACCTAGGTATAACCCTCTAACATAGTAGTTAAACTTCTAGTTAGTTTGCTAGGTTTTTTTTTAGCAAAGATCCTATTTTCTAGTCCATGTTACCTTACCATAAAAATCGTTGTTTTACCGTTTCCGCATCCCCGTAAGAACCGGGACGGGTAACGTGGAATTACATATCTAAGAGTATCGCATACCGGATCTAGGGGATAGTAAACGTCAGACCTCTACTGACCCTATAAGTCGTGTTGATGTGGATCAAGACTAATCCAAGAATCTACTGATCTAACTATCGGTAAATCTCAACTGCCTTGGCTATGGTCTTATGGTTCCAACTGGATACAGTACTATATCGACTACCAATACTGGGAGAGACGAATCCCGGACAATCACTCACTTCCTCCATGTAGCTTGGGACTGTATCCAACCAAAAGTTGTTTGCACGACTCGGTAGAGCCGTGGTAGGTTAGTGATCAAAGCACAGTGGGAACTCATACGAGAAAAATGATGATCTAAGGTCTAAAGTCTAATATGTACTCATGTCACCAGAGAACCGCTATTTGAAGATAGGTATAATACCATCTAGAAGTTCTCGGCGAGTCCATCCAGTGTACTCACCCCCAGTGAGCACCTGTATATAATCTTAGGTGATCACACCAATGGTTGTGGGACCAACCATAGCCCTTCGTCGGGGTCTAGAAACATATACACAAATCTACTCTGGAATATCGATGCCCGGTCTCGATACTCGTACGACTTAGAACCTTTAAGGATGTGCTTATGGACTACCCTCTCCCACAAGTATGATCGTCATCATAACGCTGGTAGTTAAGTAAAATCCTACGGGCTTTATCAACATGTATTCGCCATATGTGATATTGAGTATAACATATGCACATGTTAAGATAAAGACAAACCAAAATAGTATAATACTGTAACGAGTCTTTATCAACATGTATAAGTAATACAAAGCAGTAATAAAAACATATACACATGTTTAGATAAAGACAACTCAAATAGTATCCATATAACTGAGCAAGATTGTCCTGTACATACATATCCCTAGCATCCTATACAATACAAGCCTCTTGGGCATACATATCCAACACATTTTCTAAAAAGGGAAATTTTAGTCGATTCTTCTTCTTTGCATCGTGGCATTCGGTTAGGAATGTCCTACACCACATTCGATGAAGAAAGAGCCTTGATCCAGTTATTGGGAGTTCGCTCTTAGGTAAAAGTTTGTGTCACTAAAATTGTTTTTGTAACCGTATTCTTTTTCTTTGCGTCGTGATATTCGATTAGGAATATCCCGTACCTCATTCGATGGGGAAAAGAGTCTAGATCCCTTCACGAGGAGTTCACTCTTAAGAAAAGGTCTACGCGACTATAAACTTTCAAAACCACTCAGTTTCTATGATGAGATCAAGTTCATTGCATTGATAGTTTTATTCAAAACCATCCGTAGCCTTGTCATTTTATAAAGTAGAGTACTTAGTATTCGTGCTATGTTTGTTGGTATGCGTCAAGGCGTAGTGTACGGTAGCTAAGTGATACCTTCCTACCGGCAATTGATGCGGTTAGCCGGGATAGTCGCACAACCTTGTTGGCTTCCGTCAAGAGCTTGTGCGGGTGGGTTCGAGTTAATCATGAAATGACGGGTTGAACTAGACTAGCGGCCTATGATTTGTTGGCATCCGTTAAGGTCATAGGTTGTTAGGGGTAAAAACCGATATCGGGAGTTTCAAGTGTTGAAACTTACAATGAGATTGCATTCCTTCTATAGAGTGGGGTGACATGTTGGCATCCGTCAAGATTACCACGCCATGATAATTTGGGTTTCGATTCTTACTGTTAGTAATAGTTACTGTAACACCCGAGCCCGATGCTACTATTTTCAGTTACAGTTTGAGCATAATGTGGTACTCATTTCATTTAGCTTGCTTGTTTGTTATTCTACTGTAAAATTTACCCGGTGTTCATAACAGAATATTGCATTTTATACCGCCCATTCTTATGCTCGTGTGTTTATAGGTAGGTGCTTTTAAATCCGTGTTTGTTACATATTTACAGATTACAGGTTTCCAGTCCAAATATTGCAAATCAAGACAAAATCTCCACAGTTACGCCAAAATACAGAACATCTGTCACAGCAGATAAAAGCCGGGTTCCGGTCATCCATATCCGTCCAATGCCGAGTACCAGTTCCAGAGACAAGACATATGACAGTGGTCATTCGTGTCTCGGACAAGCACAGAGCACGAGGGGGGCTGCACAAGAATCAATGGGTGCGCGGAGCTCGAGGGAGATAGAAGTCAAAAGTAAAGAAAATAATGCAATCTTGGACTAAGAAATCTGAAGATATTCTGGAAGATTTTGTGCAGTTTAAAGTTGGCAAACACAAGTAAAAAGGGAACCAGGGGATACGACAAAAGCACATGACCTAACTCCCCTATACGGCCGCGGTTCCGCGGCCTAAGCAGGCTTAGGCCGCGGAACCGCGGCCATTTGGTCTCCTTGCTTTGCCTTTTTTTGTGGGCAGTTGGGTAATTTTATTTAGGGGCAGATTCTTGCCCTAGGTTTCCAGTTCCCCTCCTATAAATATCCCAGATCTGAGCCAAACCAAGGTGTTATGTTCTTTAGCCTCTTTTAGTGTAGTTTAGTCTTCTTCTTCTTCTTCTTCATTCTTTCCTCCATGAAAATTATAGTGAGAGCTTTTTGAGTGGATGATGAAATGAAGATGAGGGTTTTTGTATCATTCTTTTGTTTTAGCTTTCTCTTGAGATCCTTGCTTTCTCTTGATCTTTCAACCTCTTCATTGAGCTTGAAAGTTTAAGGGTTTGTTATTGATTTCAAGGGTTGTATCTTCTTATGAAATTAGTATTTCATTTCACATGAGTTCTTTACCCTTCTCTTGATCTTGCAACCTCTTGATTGAGCTTGCAAGTTTAAGGGTTGGCTATTGATCCCATGCTTGTCTTGAGTTCTATGTTCTTGTAATTACTTTCTTGCTTATTTCTTTCTTGCTTTTTATTACTTGCTTTACATTCATGCTTTACTTTCTTACACTTAAATTCCATGCACTTACTTGCTTGTAATCTTTTCTTTTCTTTGTTTATCTTTTCTTTTGCTCTTTTTGGTTTGTTTTGTGAATGGTTGTAATTATCGTTGTTAAGAATAAATACGATATTGTAAGTTAATGTTTCTTTGCTCATCCTTTTCCCGTTATTTTCCTTTGAACTCCGCCCAAACGTTACGCAAGCGCTCCGTTAGGCACCCTACCCTACCAAGGTAACGGTGATTCCTAAACGCGACCGGTTGCGTTCGGTTTGGCCGGAGGCGAAAGCAAGAGACAAGAATGGAAGGACAAGGGTAAATAAGCTGGATTCCACGAATACCGTGCTTAAATCCCCTAATCCATGTTGTTGCCGATTGCTCTAGCTTCAATTGGTCAAGACTCGGCTCAAAGGTTTTGAGTGCGGATTTTCTTAGCTTACACTTTCGTATCTTTTTCTTAACAACTTTATACTTGCATATAATACACATAGGTTAGTCTGAACAAACATATACATATTCTTTATTGACTCGTCTAAAACTCGAACGGACATACAACCATCTCCCTGTGGATCGACCCGTGCTCAACCGGCTAGCTGCAAAGCGACACCGTCCTGATCGCGGTTATAACTTAGAACTTTGAACATCCGACACGCCAAAAGCGTGCGATCAAATGGCGCCGTTGCCGGGGAGACGGTAGCGTATTTTCTTTCTTGTTATTCGGGTTAATATTCTTTTTGTATATATTTATAAAAAAAAAATCTTTTTGTTATTTTTGATCATTTTTGTGGGCAAGAGTGCAGATTTTTGCGGATTTGCGAACTGCAATTGTGGGGAGAAAAGTGTACGTTCAAGGCTAAGGTGATTGCAAAGTACAGTGCCAAAGATCCAGGTAGTTTGACCCGCGCAAGTGAACTTTTCAAGCTTACCGGATTTGATTCAACGGGGGTTTCCTAACTCAAAAACTTAACGGTACGTACTTTACTAACACCTTCTTCTCAAATCCGACGCATCCAATATACTATTCTTTGCAGGATTCTTTGCAAGTTCGCTAGCAAACGCTAAAAATTGACTAACCCGTATTTGTTGCAGTGCCGTGCTTAAACTAAAAAACGATTGTTTGATTCTTTATAGAATTTTTATTGAATTGCGCATTGCATACATTAATACGGACTTAAGGGCAAGCGAACCCCACAACATACGGTAAAGGATTTCATCACCTTTTCCGTGGCCCACAAATCACGAACTTGAGCATAACGTTACCCGCACAAAATTTAAAAGAAACTAGACTTTAAGCCTTAAGGACTTCGCGCTCACTAGGAGAAGTTAACTGTGTTTAGAACCTCGCTTAACGGTATATTGTTTACGGGGTGTCTAGGAAAGTGTTAACGGCGAAACCGCCAAAAGAGAAAGGGTTATTTAATTAAGAAACTTCGCGAAAGCGTTGGAAAACCTCCCCTTATCTCTGCACTTACCTGGCCTCGTGATCAATGTATCTTGAGCCTGTTTCTCGACACAGTTTTACTTCGACAATCAAGTTCTGGAGCAGGTCTAGTTGACCTAGGAGTACCCTAGAAAGATTAGGTGTGTGGTATTTTTGTGTCGTGATTGTTTTTGTCCAGTTTCTTTTTGTGTGTATATTTCATTCTTTTGTTAATATCTAACTAAAAAAAAATCACATTCTTTTCCCCCTCCTTTTCTCTGCATTTCTTTCTTTCTCTCTTCATATCATGGGTACCCCACCTCGCAAAACTCTTGCCGAACTTTGGTACCCACAACCAGACATTACTTCTTACGGTTCTTGCTTTGGCCGAACGTCAAACGATCCCTCCATGCCCAAAATCTCTTTGAAAGATCGGATAGACGCGTCTAGGACAAACACTTGCCCTCCGCAATTCACTTTGTATCAACCTTTTCAACCTCCCCTACCCTCTTATGTTGATACCCCTTTTGCAAGTCTTCCTTTGTCCATCTCTGAACATATTGAACAATCCTGTAGCCGATCTTTCACTCCTTTCACCACTACAGATTCTTGGGATCAACAATTCCATTCACCTTCTTATCCAAATGTTGATCCTGTTCCTGTCCAGCCATTCAATTCCTACCAGTCCTACCCGACTTTTGCACCTTCCCTAGACATTGCTTCTGAACCACCATTTAGGAGTTTTCAGTATCCACACAACTTTGAATCTTTTACTGAAACCCCTTCACAACCCATGTCTAGTCTGGAACAGTCTTTGGAAGACTTTAGGGTAGCGTCGTACCAACAGATGATGGATTTGAATGCGTCCATGGCTGCCCTCATACAACCTAGTGACCCGGTAGCTAGTTTTCAACTAGCTCCAAATTTTCTAATGTATGAAGAGGCGGTAGGACAGGTTGAGAATCTGAGTGGAGAGAATGAGCTGTACCCCCTTCCGAATCAAGCCTACCCGTTTCAACTTGCATCCCACAACTCCGGTTTTGAATGTCTATCTAGTGTTCCAAACGATTCATTGATTAAAGATAGAACAGATAATGAGTTGTGTGACTTTGTAGTGTTTGATTTGCCCGATTGTGAAGGGTCCCTTTCGAGTGAAACCACACCCAATCCTTTTGACCTCTACACCTCCACTCTAAAACCTGAATTGATTAATATCCATGCTTTTGTTGAGGTGTCTGAGAATATTGATTTTCACTTGATTGAGGATATTGACGCCGGAAATATTTTGGATGATGAACCTGTAGATTTGGCAGAGTTTTTCTCTCCAATTCATCATCCCGAGTCATTAACTGTTTTTCCCGAACCCCATATGCGTCTTGATTTTGATGAAATTTGCATGGATAAGCTGAATTTTGAGGAAACTTTTGAGGATATTTTTTAGGATGAACCAGTTTTAATTGATGAGTTGGATTTTCCAATTCATCCTGTTCCTTTCATTGACTGTGTACACCCTCCGGAACCTTTAACCGATAACCTTCCTCAATCACCTACCTCCATCCTTTCCATCGTTCCGAACTTGCAAGAAACCGTATCACTTTCATTTCGTATGTCTGGTTTACCAAGTTCGGCTTATCCATGGTTTCTTACGAATCTTGAGGGATTTGACCCCATTTCTCGATGGGTTAATAGATTAGCACAAATGCTTCTTACACATCAGTCATCATAAATTGTGCTAATATATTCACTCCATTTCCACCTTCAAGTTCGTATTCCACTTCCTTCTCCCTTCGGCCATTCTTCTTCTCATATACCGAGACCGTATCCCGCTTCTATCTCCATACGGTCTCGCGTATTCTCCATTTCTTTCCTCTTCACCTTCTTTCACCAACCCGCATCTTACAGAGATAGAATTTTTGAATGGTTGGTGTTAACTTTTGGCCTTTGTAAGGCCTTATATAGCTTGATACTATTCTCTTTCCCCCCTAATCCTGAACTTCAACGCTTAACAGTGAAAACACTGTTTTACTTAAGTTTGGGGGGGACTCCTTTTTTGTATATATTTTTTGTTTTCCTTTTTGTTTTTTATATAATTTGTTTCTAGGGAGCGCCGACAATTTTGACCCTCTTGGTGTAGCCTGACAGTGAGGGCACTGTCAAGTTTAAGTTTGGGGGTGTGCTCGGTAAGCTTTCTTCCTTCACATTCATTTGTATATTTTGCATTTGCATACCTTATTAAAAACCCACAAAAATTGAAAATTTTCCAAAAAATATAAAAACTTTGTCGTCAAGTTAGCTAATAGGGTAACTTAGATTTTTTCTGAAAGTTTAGTTGATATGTTAGAAATAACTAAATTCTAGACTTAGGAATTGAAAATCCTTAAAATAACTCTCATTCTGTCTAATTTTGGTAAGTATACGTCCTTACATTTTTTTGAGTTCAGTTCTTGAGTTAAGTCAAGATGAGGGGAAAGTATTGAAGCTTTACTGGAGGATAAGTCTGAAAAATAGTTTCTTTTCTTGAGTTCAAATTTAGAAAGTATATACCCTACAAACTGTACTTACACGCACCTTGAAACTTGGGATAGTAGAGAATACCTAGAAATACTCTTGCCTAAAAGCCTAGTATGAAAGAAAAAACAGTATTTAAAGCTAAACACCAAAAGAGCATATTGAAAAATATATCCGGTCTTGAAAAAGAAAAAATAAAAATAAAAATAAAAATAAAAATAAAAAATAGAATAAAGTCAAGACCTGAGAACTGCTATTTACGCTTTAAAGTTCACACATTCAGTAATCGGTCGTTAGTGCTTCAAGAAGCATTAATAGTCACATGAAAGGTGTGTGAGCAAATCCGTCCATCCTTAATGAAAAGAAGTAGTATTAGGTATTAGGGCAAGGGTATTATAGCTTGAATTGAATTCTTGAGTGTAGGCGTGCAAATACACACACACGTAGGGGTATACAATCGATATTTGGATAAAAGATAGAAATAAAGAATAAGACTTGTGTTTTCTGTAAAGTTGATAAAAATCCCTGATTTGAGGCCGCACTTTAGAAGGAAAACTCAGAAGATCCAAGGTTAAATAGATAGGAGGTGTGAAAAATAAGGGTTGGATATTTCTAACTTAGGATGATAGAATTTCTAACGTAAATACTAAACTGTAGGAGTAGAATCGACGTTAACTTATGACACTAGCTTGACGGGATTTTGTGGGTGTAATCCGCTGAAAACCCTCAGGAGACAACACTCCTCCTACTAGGGACACCTAGAGGTTTAACGGCTTGTTGCACACGCTCAGTGCAATCGCGTTCCCTGCGAAAGTGCGGTTAGGATTTTATTTTTTTTGTGAATAATTGGTTTTGCTCGGGACGAGCAAAAGTTAAGTTTGGGGGTATTTGTTCATAACAGAATATTGCATTTTATACCGCCCATTCTTATGCTCGTGTGTTTATAGGTAGGTGCTTTTAAATCCGTGTTTGTTGCATATTTACAGATTACAGGTTTCCAGTCCAAATATTGCAAATCAAGACAAAATCTCCACAGTTACGCCAAAATACAGAACATCTGTCACAGCAAATAAAAGCCGGGTTCCGGTCATCCATATCCGTCCAATGCCGAGTACTAGTTCCAGAGACAAGACATATGACAGTGGTCATTCGTGTCTCGGACAAGCACAGAGCACGAGGGGGGCTACACAAGAATCAATGGGTGCGTGGAGCTCGAGGGAGATAGAAGTCAAAAGTAAAGAAAATAATGCAATCTTGGACTAAGAAATATGAAGATATTCTGGAAGATTTTGTGCAGTTTAAAGTTGGCAAACACAAGTAAAAAGGGAACCAGGGGATACGACAAAAGCACATGACCTAACTCCCCTATACGGCCGCGGTTCCGCGGCCTAAGCAGGCTTAGGCCGTGGAACCGCGGCCATTTTGTCTCCTTGCTTTGCCGTTTTTTGTGGGCAGTTGGGTAATTTTATTTAGGGGCAGATTCTTGCCCTAAGTTTCCAGTTCCCCTCCTATAAATACCCCAGATCTGAGCCAAACCAAGGTGTTAAGTTCTTTAGCCTCTTTTAGTGTAGTTTAGTCTTCTTCTTCTTCTTCATTCTTTCCTCCATGAAAATTGTAGTGAGAGCTTTTTGAGTGGATGATGAAATGAAGATGAGGGTTTTTGTATCATTCTTTTGTTTTAGCTTCCCCTTGAGATCCTTACTTTCTCTTGATCTTTCAACCTCTTCATTGAGCTTGAAAGTTTAAGGGTTTGTTATTGATTTCAAGGGTTGTCTCTTCTTATGGAATTAATGCTTCATTTCACATGAGTTCTTTACCCTTCTCTTGATCTTGCAACCTCTTGATTGAGCTTGCAAGTTTAAGCGTTGGCTATTGATCCCATGCTTGTCTTGAGTTCTATGTTCTTGTAATTACTTTCTTGCTTATTTCTTTCTTGCTTTTTATTACTTGCTTTACATTCATGCTTTACTTTCTTACACTTAAATTCCATGCACTTACTTGCTTGTAATCTTTTCTTTTCTTTGTTTATCTTTTCTTTTGCTCTTTTTGGTTTGTTTTGTGAATGGTTGTAATTATCGTTGTTAAGAATAAATACGATATTGTAAGTTAATGTTTCTTTGCTCATCCTTTTCCCGTTATTTTCCTTTGAACTCCGCCCAAACGTTACGCAAGCGCTCCGTTAGGCACCCTACCCTACCAAGGTAACAGTGATTCCTAAACGCGACCGGTTGCGTTCGGTTTGGCCGGAGGCGAAAGCAAGAGACAAGAACGGAAGGACAAGGATAAATAAGCCGGATTCCACGAATACCGTGCTTAAATCCCCTAATCCACGTTATTGCCGATTGCTCTAGCTTCAATTGGTCAAGACTTGGCTCAAAGGTTTTGAGTGCGGATTTCCTTAGCTTACACTTTCGTATCTTTTTCTTAACAACTTTATACTTGCATATAATACACATAGGTTAGTCTGAACAAACATATACATATTCTTTATTGACTCGTCTAAAACTCGAACGGACATACAACCATCTCCCTGTGGATCGACCCGTGCTCAACCGGCTAGCTGCAAAGCGACACCGTCCTGATCGCGGTTATAACTTAGAACTTTGAACATCCGACACGCCAAAAGCGTGCGATCACCCGGCAAAGTCATTTCTGCATATAACAATTTTGGCATCTAAAATAAAATTAAAAATATCCAACTTGGCCTGCTTGACACCCCTAACCCCGTCGTAGCGTCCGTGCATCGTGTTCTTGTCCCATTCAGTGAAACGGGCGAGTTTGGATAGCTACATGCGCGTACGTGTGTCCGTTTTGGGGGTATGCTTTTTAATCATAAGACACTTAATTTTAAAATTTGGAGCCCGCTTCATATCCTATTATTTTAATTTCAAATTTTTGGACCCGACCCGGGCGCGATTTGGAAATGTTTTATTTTGCGCCAAAACCCCAAAATTTAATATTTTATAATGTCGAATATTTCCTAACTATATATATGTTACTGTTACTGAAATCATATTAAATCATGTTAATATTTTCCTAAATCCTTCATCAGCCAATCACTTTCACCCATTTATTTTCCGTGGGCCCTTCATATCTCTCTTTCTCTATCTCTCTCTCTTTCCAATCCCCTTCTCTCTCTCTCTCCCCCTCATATCTCTGTCTCTCTCTCTTTCTCTATCTCTCTCTCCTCCTTTCTTTCTTTAAATCTTTCCCTCCTCTATTCTTCACGCAACACAGCAGAACCATCTCCCTCCTCGAGCCCTAATCCACCGCCGTCTCCTTTCTCACCGCCGCAGCCCCGACGCCGGCGCCAGCATCACCTCCTCACCCTTACCTCGCCAAGCCCCTCTCCCTCCTTCTTCGAGCCACCTGCACACCCGTCGAGGCAAGTACCCCTTGCTACATGCTATACAATATTTACAGATATATTATGATACCCTAAAACCTATAAATTTAACTTTGGTACGATCATTTCTCATTTTTCATGTACAATATTGTATTATATCATTTTATTCTTAAACTTGGAACCTACAGTTTGCAATTGAACCTAAAAACCACATTTACCTGCTTAATCACTTTTTAAATATTGACATAGCATACGGCATCTATCTCTGTAGTTTTGTTCCATTCGGATACTCGTATGCATTTTTTAACCTGTAATGGCTGTACTGAACCGTTATATAAATCATTGCACCTCTAACGGTTCTTAAACTTGTTAACATAACTAAACGGCTATAGTTGTCTTACTGCACTCATGTAATCATCTCTGTGACACAATTGATAACTGTATTGCAAATTGAATGAATTTGCCTATTGCATAATTTATTACTTATATCATGTTGTTGATAACCATGCTTGCTCGTATAACTGATTGTGAGCACACCCATGATATTGCTTACATCTTGACCTGACTTTCCACATATATATATTGATATACCTGACATGGTACCGTATACTGTTGACTTGACCTGATGTACCATGACCTGACCCGTTACCTGATCTTGTGTCTAATGCCAACAAACCTGACATGTAGTCCTCATGGACCGTTCCTGTTGTCTATCCAGACAAACCTGCTTTACCTGATCCTGTGTTGGCATTAGTTCTTGATTACTGAATACCTGACTTGACATACATAACTTGGGGGTATAGGGAAATCAAAGGTGAAACCTGACTTGTAACTCAACAGTTCGATACCTGTTCTGATCAGTCTTACGGGCTAGGCCAGCCCCGGAGTGATGATGCTGAAATCACTCGCCCATCCTGCTACCTGTTACTGCCTAGCGGCACGTCTCAGATTCAGCCCGAGAGTCTTGACCGTGGTCCCGGGCATGCACAGGATACTATTGAGTTACATCGACGATTCATCAATTGATTTCAAAGACTTTAGAATAGAAAACCTGATAGCACGGTTTAGTTTACCCACTGCACACTACCCTGTACTGATCTGATTCATATTATTGTTATTCTTGCTGTATTCATGTTTATATTGCATTGCCTGTTACCCTGTTCATATTATATTACTTGATGACATGACGCGCTGACGTCTGGGTTTTGCATGGCCCAGATTCCGTACCGCTGTTGCAGTCCGAGCAGGAGTACTTCAGCCAGCAGGCTGAGCTATGAGTTCAGTAGTAGTTAGTTTTATTTCCTGCATTTATTTCCTGATGTGAGCCCGCATTATGGGACATACATTTCAGTTATTTGTATTGGATCATTTGCTTCCGCATTTATTTATTATTGACTCCTGTTATCTTGGATTATGGATATGTTTAGATAGTTTTATTTTGTTCTTGATATCTCTACAGCCATAATGTGACTGTGGATGGATACTTCCTACCCACAGGTAGCATGGTTAGCTATGTCACGTGCCCATTCTTAGCGTACTCTGGGAAGCGGGGCGTGACATGATTCTTTTGGTATCAGAGCCATAGGGTAATCGGGTTGATTCTTTTGTATTTGGGTATTGTACCCAATACACGAATCAGGAAACCCGTGTTTAGGAAACATGTCCTGCCACCTTGCCGTTTTACCGTTCTTGAATCAAATCTTTCCTGATTATATCTTTACGATGTGCAAACTTCCTTTGCAAATCGACTCGAAAACCTGATTCCTTGTTATCTCTAGGACTTAGGCGACTTGGGTGGAGTTAAGTAATTGTGGCTATGATACCGCGGCATAGTTACAATGCGGTACTCTATTTAAGTATCTTGAAGTTTTAGCCTTGATCTATATTTCGAATCTATCATCATGCAAGTGTTGGGTATTTTGTTTTGGCCGATAAGAATTTGAAGACGTACCAGAGGCGTGTGGACGAAGTCGCCATGCTTGGAGTGACCAGGGGAATGCTGGAAATCAAAGAAACGGACTGAGCTGATCCAGCAACAAGCGGACTCGTTTCAGGAAGGTTTGCAGATCGTTCAGCAGTCTGTGAATAATGTTGGAGCTAAGCCAGTTGACCGAGTAGGGACAGTAGCAGGTTTCAGACACTTGGGTCCGTCTACATTTACTGGTTTGGAGGAATCGTTACCAGCAGAGCAGTGGCTAGTGGACACAGAGAATTTGCTTGTTGCGGCACAGATTCCAGATGAGAAAAGAGTTGTTGTGGTACGCTTTCAGTTAGTGGACTACGCCCGAGAATGGTGGCTTGTGGAAGAGAACCGTTTGCTCAAGCCGATTAAGTGGGCAGATTTTTCAAAGAGTTTCCTGGAGAAGTTCTTCCCGCGGACTACACGGGAGAAAATAGAAGAAAATTCATCGGGCTAAAGCAGAAGGGAGCACCCGTAGATGTGCATACAGCGGGATGGACAAGACTCAGCCGATTCGCTGGACCTCTGGTTGCCAACGATGCAGACAGGGCACGGGGGTTCATGCGCAGCTTGGACGTGGACATCCAGAGGAAGATTGTCCCCCTGGGTGTGACCACCTTCTGACAAGTACTTGCGGCAGCTCGAGAACAGCAGAGCCTATCGGGAAAAACTGGGAGTTCACAGCAGACAGCAGTTGCGGTAAGGAAGCAGTTCTGTCGGGCCAGTCAAGTTTAGGGCTAGGCCGACAAACAACATTCTTGCATCTATGGAAGTTGATAAAAGTGAAGAGCCGGCTGTTGTTCGTGATTTTATGGACGTGTTGAAGAGATATCGGGTTTACCGCCGAAGCGGGACGTGGAGTTCGCAATTGATCTTATTCCTGGTGCAGCGCCAGTATCCAAGGCGTATTATCCAATGGCACCAGTAGAGTTGGAAGAAGTCAAGAAACAGGTTGCTGAATTACTCGAAAAGGGTTTGATCCGAAGCAGTAACTCGCCTTGGGGAGCTCCAGTTCTTCTAGTAAAGAAGAAGGATGGCACAAGAAGGATGTGCATCGACTATCGAGATTTAAACCGGATGACTATTAAGGACAAGTACCCGATCCCTCGCATTAGCGAACTTTTCGAGCAGCTTAGTGACGCGAGGGTATTCTCGAAACTGGATTTGCGATCCGGATATCATCAGGTCCGAGTGAAAGCAGAAGATATTTGCAAGACGGCGTTCCGAACTCGGTATGGACATTACGAGTATTTAGTGACGCCCTTCGGAGTAACGAATGCGCCGGCAGTATTCTTGGACTCGATGAACCGAATCTTTTCACCGTTCTTGGATCAGTTCATTGTGGTATTCATCGACGATATTTTGGTTTACTCGAAGAGTTTTGAGGAGCATGCTGAGCATTTGAAGATCGCACTGCAGACGTTGAGACAGGAGAAGCTTTATGCGAAGATGAGTAAGTGCGAGTTTTGGCTGGAGGAAGTGAAGTCTTTGGGGCATGTTGTGTCTGGCGATGGAATTGCAGTCAATCCAGAAAAGATTGCAGCAGTTTGAGATTGGCCGATTCCAAAGAATGTTGCAGAGATAAGAAGCTTCTTGGACTCGCCGGATACTACAGAAGATTTGTGGAGAACTTTGCTCGTCTGGCGGAGCCGTTGACCAAGCTTACGCGCAATGAGGTACCTTTTGTATGGACGGATAAATGTGCGTTAGCTTTTGAAACGTTGAAGCAGAAGTTGATAACCGCCCCTATTCTGACCGTGCCAGACAATTCCGGAGGATTGGTGATTCACAGCGACGCATCTGGGAAAGGATTGGGATGTGTTTTGATGCAGCATGGGAAGGTTGTAACGTATGCATCGAGACAATTGAAGACCCATGAGAAGAATTATCCAACTCATGACTTGGAGCTTGCGGCTGTGATTTTCGCTTTGAAGATTTGGAGACACTACCTTTTGGGCGAAAGAGTCGAAGTTTTTACTGATCATAAGAGCTTGAAGTATGTGTTCACACAGAAGGAGCTTAACATGAGGCAGCGTAGATGGTTGGAGCTGATGGCTGACTACGATCTTGATCTTAAGTACCATCCGGGGAAGGTTGATGTTGTGCCGGATGCGCTTAGTCGGTTACCAGCAATTCATGTGTTAACTACCCAGAAGGAACTCGTTGAAGATTTTCGAAGATTTGACTTGGAGGTTGTGCTACCGCGTTCTACAGGACAGTTGATGCAGCTGCAAGTACATTCGTCTTTGATCGAGAATATTAAAGCAACACAATCGCAGGATCCTAGACTGCAAAAGTTTCGAGAGCAGGTTGAAGCCGGACTACGAACAGATTTACTGATCCACGAAGATGGTTCGTTGAGGTACGGTAGCCGTTTGTGTGTGCCAAAGGGAGATGTTCGTGAAGAGCTTATGAAGGAGGCACACAGTTCAGCTTATTCTGTACATCCAGGAGGCACAAAGATGTACCGAGATATTCGACAGCATTTCTGGTGGGAAGGCATGAAACGGGAGATTGCTTGCTTTGTGGCTAAGTGCTTGGTGTGTCAGCAAGTTAAGGCTGAATATCAAAGGGTTGCTGGTTTATTGCAACCACTTCCGATTCCTCAGTGGAAGTGGGAACACATAACCATGGATTTCGTGACGGCTTTACCGTGGTGTCCAAAAGGCAACAATGCTGTATGGGTGATTGTTGATCTGTTGACCAAGGCAGCTCACTTTATTCCTTTTCGGGTTGGTCAATCAACAGAGATTTTGGCAGAGCGGTACATGCAGGAGATTTTAAGATTGCATGGAGTACCGGTGAGCATCGTGTCCGATCGGGACACTCGGTTCTTATCACACTTTTGGCAGAGTTTACAGGAAAGTTTGGGGACTCGATTGAAGTTTAGCACAGCTTATCACCCTCAAACTGATGGCCAGTTGGAAAGAACGATCCAAACTCTTGAAGATATGTTGAGAGAATGCATGTTGAACTTCAAGGGTTCGTGGGAGGATCATCTACACTTGGTGGAGTTTTCTTACAACAACAGTTTTCAGGCAACTATCCAGATGGCTCCATTTGAAGCATTGTATGGTCGTAATGCCGTTCACCTGTTTGTTGGGATGGTGTCGGTGAACGAAGATTATTGGGACCAGATTTGGTTGTGCAGACTGTTGAGAAGGTTAATACTATCAGAAATCATATGAGGGTAGCTCAAGACCGACAGAAGAGTTGGGCAGACACGTCAAGAAGACCTCTAGAGTTCGCCGTGGGTGATTTGGTGTTCTTGAGGATATCACCGACTAGAGGGGTGATTCGTTTTGGGAGTCGAGAAAAGCTTAGTCCTCGATTCGTTGGACCCTTTGAGATCTTGGAACGTATTGGTGAGGTAGCGTACCGGTTGGCGGTACCGCAGTCCTTGGCAAATGTGTACGATGTGTTTCTCGTATCTCAACTACGAAGGTATGTTCGAGATGAAACGCACGTATTGGATCATTCGGAGCTAACAGTACGGGAAGACTTGATTTTTGAGGAGCGACCGATTGAAATTGTGGATCGAAGGGATAAGGTTCTTAAGAACAAGGTGATCCCTCTTATGCTTGTTTCTTGGGGTAATCGATCGCATGGAGAGTCCACTTGGGAACGGGAAGATGAAATCCGGCAGAAGTTTCCTCACCTTTTCCTGTAGTTTTCTATCTTTGTATTCTTGGAATTTCGAGGATGAAATTCTTTTGTAGTTGGGTATAATGTAACACCCGAGCCCGATGCTACTATTTTCAGTTACAGTTTGAGCATAATGTGGTACTCATTTCATTTAGCTTGCTTGTTTGTTATTCTACTGTAAAATTTACCCGGCAAAGTCATTTCTGCATATAACAATTTTGGCATCTAAAATAAAATTAAAAATATCCATCTTGGCCTGCTTGACACCCCTAACCTCGTCGTAGCGTCCGTGCATCGTGTTCTCGTCCCGTTCAGTGAAACGGGCGAGTTTGGATGGCTACGTGCGCGTACGTGTGTCCGTTCTGGGGGTATGCTTTTTAATCATAAGACACTTAATTTTAAAATTTGGAACCCGCTTAAAATCCTATTATTTTAATTTCAAATTTTTGGACCCGACCCGGGCGCGATTTGGAAATGTTTTATTTTGCGCCAAAACCCCAAAATTTAATATTTTATAACGTCGAATATTTCCTAACTATATATATATGTTACTGTTACTGAAATCATATTAAATCATATTAA
This sequence comes from Agapanthus africanus, assembly GCA_030015575.1. Classification (NCBI taxonomy): domain Eukaryota; kingdom Viridiplantae; phylum Streptophyta; class Magnoliopsida; order Asparagales; family Amaryllidaceae; genus Agapanthus; species Agapanthus africanus. The sequence goes on from CM057344.1 coordinate 682,578,817, forward strand.
TATTTTCCTAAATCCTTCATCAGCCAATCACTTTCACCCATTTATTTTCCTTGGGCCCTTCATATCTCTCTTTCTCTATCTCTCTCTCTCTCCAATCCCCTTCTCTCTCTCTCTCCCCCTCATATCTCTGTCTCTCTCCCTTTCTCTATCTCTCTCTCTCTCCTTCTTTCTTTCTTTAAATCTTTCCCTCCTCTATTCTTCACGCAACACAGCAGAACCATCTCCCTCCTCGAGCCCTAAGCCACCGCCGTCTCCTTCCTCGCCGCCGCAGCCCCGACGCCGGCGCCAGCATCACCTCCTCACCCTCACCTCGCCAAGCCCCTCTCCCTCCTTCTTCGAGCCACCTGCACACCCGCCGCGGCCGCCTGCAGTTCCCTGCACCCGTTCCTGCGTCTCGCCGCCGACGATCACCTCGTCGTCGTCTCCGCCATCATCCTCGTCATTCCCTCACCATCCTCGCCTCTTCTGCCTCGCCTTGCCCGCACCCTCCTTCTTCCCTTCTTTCCTGCAACCCCTGCAGCTCCTCTGCGGCCACCGGCGACCACTCCTGTGCGCGTCTGCGCCGCCCCTGGTCGTAGCCGATGATCACCAGACCATCCTTGAACGCCCTGTAAGCGCTTTCTCCATCTCATTCTTCCTTTTTCATCTATACTAGCTTCTTAGATATTTACTGCTTTGGGTTCTTGAAGGTGCTACTGGTCACCGCCGGAGCACCGTCGTCGCGACCAACGATCTCGACCCTTTTACTGATCATCCGAGGTATCCCGACCCGTGTGGTTCCATTGTTCGTTGTTTGGGTTCATTTCGTGAACCGTGCGCCCGTCGCGAGTTTCTCCGCCGACGTTTATCGTTTCGTTTTTCCGATCCGCGACCCGTCGAGGCAAGTACCCCTTGCTACATGCTATACAATATTTACAGATATATTATGATACCCTAAAACCTATAAATTTAACTTTGGTACGATCATTTCTCATTTTTCATGTAGAATATTGTATTATATCATTTTATTCTTAAACTTGGAACCTACAGTTTGCAATTGAACCTAATAACCACATTTACCTGCTTAATCACTTTTTAAATATTGACATAGCATACGGCATCTATCTCTGTAGTTTTGTTCCATTCGGACACTAGTATGGATTTTTTAACCTGTAATGGCTGTACTGAACCGTTATATAAATCATTGCACCTCTAACGGTTCTTAAACTTGTTAACATGACTAAACGGCTATACTTGTCTTACTGCACTCATGTAATCATCTCTGTGACACAATTGATAACTGTATTGCAAATCGAATGAATTTGCCTATTGCATAATTTATTACTTATATCATGTTGTTGATAACCATGCTTGCTCGTATAACTGATTGTGAGCACACCCATGATATTGCTTACATCTTGACCTGACTTGCCACATATATATATTGATATACCTGACATGGTACCGTATACTGTTGACTTGACCTGATGTACCATGACCTGACCCGTTACCTGATCTTGTGTCTAATGCCAACAAACCTGACATGTAGTCCTCATGGACCGTTCCTGTTGTCTATCCAGAAAAACCTGCTTTACCTGATCCTGTGTTGGCATTAGTTCTTGATTACTGAATACCTGACTTGACATACATAACTTGGGGGTATAGGGAAATCAAAGGTGAAACCTGACTTGTAACTCAACAGTTCGATACCTGTTCTGATCAGTCTTACGGGCTAGGCCAGCCCCGGAGTGATGATGCTGAAATCACTCGCCCATCCTGCTACCTGTTACTGCCTAGCGGCACGTCTCAGATTCAGCCCGAGAGTCTTGACCGTGGTCCCGGGCATGCATATGATACTATTGAGTTACATCGACGATTCATCAATTGATTTCAAAGACTTTAGAATAGAAAACCTGATAGCACGGTTTAGTTTACCCACTGCATACTACCCTGTACTGATCTAATTCATATTATTGTTATTCTTGCTGTATTCATGTTTATATTGCATTGCCTGTTACCCTGTTCATATTATATTACTTGATGACATGACGCGCCGACGTCTGGGTTTTGCATGGCCCAGATTCCGTACCGCTGTTGCAGTCCGAGCAGGAGTACTTCAGCCAGCAGGCTGAGCTGTGAGTTCAGTAGTAGTTAGTTTTATTTCCTGTATTTATTTCCTGATGTGAGCCCGTATTATGGGACATACATTTCAGTTATTTGTATTGGATCATTTGCTTCCGCATTTATTTATTATTGACTCCTGTTATCTTGGATTATGGACATGTTTAGATAGTTTTATTTTGTTCTTGATATCTCTACAGCCGTAATGTGACTGTGGATGGATACTTCCTACCCACAGGTAGCATGGTTGGCTATGTCACGTGCCCATTCTTAGCATACTCTGGGAAGCGGGGCGTGACATGTTTCTTTTGGTATCAAGGTTGATTCTTTTGTAGTTGGGTATTGTACCCAATACACGAATCAGGAAACCCGTGTTTAGGAAACATGTCCTGCCACCTTGCTGTTTTACCGTTCTTGAATCAAATCTTTCCTGATTATATCTTTACGATGTGCAAACTTCCTTTGCAAATCGACTCGAAAACCTGGTTCCTTGTTATCTCTAGGACTTAGGCGACTTGGGTGGAGTTAAGTAATTGTGGAAGCCCATCCTGATTAACAAACCTGATTCCTTTGCAAACATGTCCTGCCACCTTGAGAGCCATCCTGATTAACTAAATAGATTAATCTAATATAGGTTAGAGTGCACACAGAGTGTGTAACGACTCTAAAATATTTTTACAGAAATTTTCTGTTAATATACAAAAAATGAGTTTTATAGCCTGAGTTTGAGTTATAAGTCACTTTTGTTAAATAACAGCAAGAAACAACTTGTAGGTCACTGGTAAAGTCTTGCACTGCTGTGACGTAGCCTGTGTGTTCGATTCCCCTCAGACGCAACATTTTTCTGATTTTTCTTTTTAACTTTTTGGAAGCCCAAAAGATTGCACGTGCAATACACAGAAAAATGAAAAGTTAGAAAAATCAAACATGCACAAAATGGAGTAAACTCTAAACAATACACGTGGCACAAATCTAGAGACCCTAAACCCTAAATTGACCGGCCAAATGCCTATTAAGGCCGGCACCGACGGTTGATCTGAGCCCAAAGAGCCCCAGGCTTTCCACACACAACCCTTCATCTACCCCTAACTCTCCTGCGCTGTTTGATTTCTCTGCAATCAAACAGAGACCATTCATTTCACAATTAAACCGTATTTTAATGCTTTTTAATCCACATTTTTAATTCCAAAACCCTAATTCTCCACTATAAATACCACCATACACTTTGGCTCAGCATCATTCTGAAAATTCTAGCTAAAACTCTCAAAAATTTCCTAAGCACAAGTGGAGTAAAGAGGAGTTAGCAAGCGATCAACTTCCGGCGAAGATCGAAGCAATATACGGAGCTTCCGCAATGCCACGACGACACCCTTCTCTTCTTCTACCTCTTCTTTACATAATCAAACTGTAAGGCCCTCTCAATCTCGCTTCCTCTTCATTGAAATTCTATTTTTAAAACTTATATCGGTAAATGGAATTAATACCGATATCTTTTTCTAAACCCTAGAAAACTCCTTCTCCTTAATACTTTGTTCAATCTAACTTTTACACATCATCTGTAACCTTAAACCATAATGTTTAGAATCAAATTTCATCAAAATTTCTCATATGAAATAATAATAGTAGCACTTTTTCATTAAGATACCATGAACTTATTAAACACCTCTTTTCATATTTTGTAAAACAATACCTTAGGAAAACTTCACGGGGTAACGACCCACCCCTCACGCACACTTGGTTTCATAGCATGATACTCATTGAACGTATTTCCATTGCGAAGATAATATTACGATAAAATACCGCATAACTTTAAAAACCGGATTTCTTTTAAATCGATATTTTATATCCTTTGCGAATACGCATCTACAACCCTCTTTAGGGGACCCGCTAATGGATGGTGCGGATTATCGCACATTCTTGGGCTAATAGAACAAGATGCAGACCTCCTCACGGAGCATTCGGTCTTGAAAGGATTTAAATACGGTATTTTAAGAAATAAGAATTTTCTAAATAAATAAAATATTAATTTTTAAAATTAAAATTATATAAAATTATAAATCAATATTTTCAAAATATAATAAATCTATATTTTTTCAAAAATGAAAAGATTAACAAATGACAATAAAATACCATCAAGATACCAAAAAAGGCAAGTTTTATATTAAAATACCATGAACTTTCCAAGCTAAGTAATTTTCACTAAAATACCCCAAATCCGTAAAATCCATTCTCATGAAACCCTAAATAATACCAATCACCCTCGATCTTTTATTTTTAAACTATATTAACATATTTTTCATAAAACCCCCTCGAGTTATATAAAAACACTATTTAAGGACTTTAGTAAATATAGGTTTAAGTGGAAACAATTCTCCTGAGCCCCAGGGAGATGGAAAAAGTGAGTGCTTGCCTATTTAAGGTAGAAAACTTAACGGATTTATCAATGGTAATTGTATTGGAAAAAGACACAAATCCTGCCGTCCATGTGTAGCAGTTACCGATGACTCCCGAACCTAATTCAAGAGCTAAATCGGTTTACAAGTGTCTGACTCAGTCTGAGTCTAATTCAAACCTGAACCCAAAATCAAAATAGAATACTTGAACATGAACATTAATAATCTAATACAAACATCAATATCAAACATGTATAACTTGACCCGACTTGACCGAACCATGGTTATGACTTGACTACTTGACTACTTGACTAAATTCTGAACATGAATACTTGAAAAACCTATAGCCTTATTTTCGGCAAGTCTGATAATTATAATCTATACAAAACAATACGCGGGGATAAAGGGGTAGATTGGTACGGAACGCATATCGTGACACGAGAGGTCACTTAAAACACACCTACATGAATTCTCGAGCCGTTGTACCGTGGGTTATGACGGGGCCGTATACTACATGTTACCATAGTCCACGGGGTAAGATGGACTCATCTCGTATAAACGAATATCTTCTGTATCAAGCTACAAACAACCACCTTATAATAACCATCATATACCTGTACAACCCATCAGTTCATTTCACATTACTTGTTATATTCTCTTTCTTCTTTTAGGACTTACCGAGTGCTAGTTCGCTGACGAAATTCCTTTGTATTTCTTTCTTTGGAATGTTCGTCATGAGGACAGGACTCTCAGGAGATCTTACCTAGCCATGAGGTCTTGGATCAGCTCGCAGCACAGCCTGACTTCTACTTTCTTGTACTTACTTTCAAGATACTATTTAGGCACTGCTTTACTCATTGTATCTTTTTTTTTCAAACAGTTGTATGTAAAGATGAATGTAAATAAAGTTGTTGTTATTTTATATCACTTTTCATTCTTGTACATTTTATATATTGCTTAATTACGCTTAGCGTATTTATATCTTAGTAAATACGTTGCGGCCTGCCACGTCACCGTATCCGTCTACTGGAAAACAGGGCATGACATGTTTTTTTGGAGGCCCATGCAGGTCAGTTCTGCATGAAGTCTTAAGTAATATATCACTAGAATTATAAGAATCAGCAACTATACATTCCTTACATTTCTGATTTCTTGAATATATCCTAACCATTCATTTTCTATCAAGGTCATGAATTCTCCCAACAATACCAGTACCAACGTCAATGGAAACACTCCACTGCCTACTCTACCACTACCACCTAATATTGCAGCTCCCATCAATGAGCAAACGGTACTGTTTGAGGCGATCAAGAGCCTCTTGGAGGGTCAGCAGCAGCAGAATGCTATCCTTATACATCGCCCAGAACCCGAGGCATCCGGAGTTGAGCAATTTCAGGCACTGCACCCAAAACATTTCTCGGGGAAAGAGATCCCACTGGAGGCAAAAGAATGGGCTCAATCTATCGAAGATGATCTGGTAGCCGCTCAAATGCCAGATATTGCATGGGTGAGAGTTGCGAAGCTGCAACTAGTAGACAACGCCAGAGTCTGGTGGAAGGCTGAAGAAAGCCGTCTCACCCAACAGATAGAATGGATGATATTTCACACTATGTTCGATGCGAAGCTGAGACTGCCCGTTTCGACATGGAGCAGTAGTTCATCCATCTACAACTCAATGTGGATCAAGTCCGTGGATGAATACGATACTGAGTTTACTATGCTTAGCAGGTAAGATATTGTCTCAAATTCAAATTCCTGATTTCACTCATTACACTAATAACACAAGGTCGTAAGAGATTCGCTGCACTCCTGATTCCTACTGCTGAGATCCGGGCCCGACGATTTCAGCAAGGGTTGGACCTGAAAATCCAAGTTGCACTCGCTACAGAGGATTTCCAAACCTTTGTGCTTGCTCTGAAGGCTACCCGACGCTATGAGGCAGTTGTGAAGAAGAAGGGCAGACCGCAGACTGCCGGTGTGAAACGCCCTGCCACACAGATGAAAGGAAGAGCCTCTTCTAGGCTAACATTTGCATCCAGGAGACCGGGAGGATCATTTAACTGGTCCAGTCCAGACTTTTGCTTCTACTACAAGAGGACATGACACCTAGCGAAGGACTACATGCATGCAAATGGCCCGTGTTTGGTTTGTGGCGCGTCCACTCACGCAATAAGAGCATGTTCATACCGTTTCAACACAGCTCCAATAACCAAACCCGTAATCACAGTCCCGCAGCGGCCAGCCATTCAAACTCCTGCATCTCGCTTAGCTCTCTGTTCAGTCGAAAATATCGTGCATTTGATATGACATTTTTCTTACTATTTTTAAATAATAAAAGGTGTTTATTATAAACATAACACATATGAGGGTTTATCTGTAAAAAAACTATTTTCATATGTTTATATATTATAATTAACATTATGAAGAAAAATATAAGCATATAATATTTATATAATAACCATATCAAATATCCTTAACCAATTCTCTTAAACTATAATATCATATCAAATAGTTATGATAATATCTCAATAATCCCAAATATTACTAACATTATTCATTGAGATATTATGCAAGGTTTAGTTCAGGCCAGGAGATCGAGATGTGAGATGTCGGGAATCAAAAAAATCTGCCGATAAAGTTAGATAAAATCGAAGAATCAATACTGGCAGAGACTCAGGAAAATTATCAAATTCCAGATATCCAGAAGATCTCCATGTGTCATATTGAAGAAACCCCAGAAAATTGAAGCCAATATCTCACCAAACGGCCGCAGATCTGCTGCCAAACCATGCCAAACGCGGCGGATCCGCGGCCTAGTCAACGATTCAGGGTGTGGGATTTTGTGGTTTGGATCCGTTCATATCAGATTTTTGCATTATTATATTCCCCATTCTTAATTATATTGCAAATAAATATGTGCTTTTGATCTATGTCTGTTAAATAGTTGCAGGTTACAGGTTCTCGGAACAATAAAGTGAAAATGGTAAAAAATGCTACAAAAGTGAGACTACGACCAACAAATAGAAGCATATTTATGATGCCGCCTACAGTTTAAGGAACAAATGAAGATCAATGAACAGTTCGATTGCACAAAGTACGAGGGCAGCACAAAGATTCAAGATTTCAACGCGAAGCTAACGGTAAAAGTCCACAAATTCTGCACTGTTGGAAATCTGGAAGAAAGTAGAAAATATTCTGAGGAACCAAGTGAAGAAACCAGAAGTAAAATGCAACATGAAGAATACCTGAGAAAATGAGCCAGAGAATCTTCAAGATGGCCGCGGAACCGCGGCCAAACAAGGCTTATGGCTGTGGATCCGCGGCCGTGCAGCGCACGTGTTGGTGCGTGTCAGTGCGTGTCGGTGGGAGTCAGTGCATTGACCCGGTTTTCTTAGGGTAGTCTTGTAATTTCAGATGTGAATCAGTTGTAAGCCCTAGAGTTTCTCCTATCTATAAATAGGAAGCCTACAGTTCTTTTTGGAGCATGCCTCTTTTTAATTCTAGATTAAAATTTTCATTCTATTGTAATCGTCAAAGAGTGCATCAATAAAAGTAAGTTTTTATTTTGAATTCTCCTTATTTGCAATTTATATTTCTGCAATTTTTCATATCTGTCTTTTATTATCTACACGTTAGTTAGATAATTAAAAAATAAAAATAAAAAATGAATTCTATTGTTAATTCCCTAATGAGTGAGTAGTTCCTCACTTGTTAGGGTTAGGATTGGGTAGGTTTGAGAGATGGAAATCTCTTACTCCTTTCTTGCCCTCATAACTTATTAATTAGGACTCTATGTAAAACAACCACCTACCGCTCACTACGGCACCCTATCCTATGAGATAGTGGTGATTCCCTAGTTAGACCGGTAGTGGTTGATTTACATAGAAGTTAGGGATAAGAGTTAAGAAAGGACGGACAAAGACCAAAGGGAAGAAACTACGTTTCTTCCTAGTCGTGTTAATCCCCTTTATTAACTATTATCTTAACACCTAAATTCTTAATTAGGGCAAAGAAAGCGGTGAGTAGAATTAATTTTCCAAACTAACCTAATCCTAACCTTGGCAAGGTTTTAATCCAAATTAATTTCAATTTCAGTTTTTATAGAAATCAAAACCTACCACAAATAGGAATTGACTCGTTAGAACAATAAGAAAAGACACGTTTTCCCTGTGGACCGACCCGTACTCAATCGGCTAGCTACCAAGCGACACCGTCTTGATTGCGGTATATTCTATTCTTTGATTTCAAAACGAATAAGCAAAACAACGAACAATCAAATGGCGCCGTTGCCGGGGATAACGGTAGTTATTTTCTTTTTGTAATTTCGGGTTAATTAAAAATTAAAAAATCATGAAAACTAAAAAATATAAAAACAAAAACAATTATCATCTTGTTATTTTTTGAAGGTTTTTCGTGCGAATTGTGCAGGATCGGAAAGACGAACAGATTCAAATCTGGAAAAATCCAGTAAACAAAACAGCAGATCTGAATATACAGAGGAGAACCACAACAGAAAACAGGAAAAGTTTGACGGCCTGATCCAACTGAACAACCGCGGAACCGCGGCTAAAGGGAGCATTCTGCCGTGGAACCGCGGCACCTTGCTGACGTCAGCAACTGGAAACTTCTCTGTAAGTATTCTTTTCCTCTCTTCTGCCCTCTGATCTCCTCTGAAAAATTTTCCTGCAGGGTTCTTTGCGCAAAACTTCTTCCCCCTTTCCAATAAATCAATCTTGTGCAGGATTCTTTGCGCCGCAAATAAAAGAAAAAAATTTTAGCAAGTGTTTTGGATTTTTGTGTGTTTACTGCTTTGCATTTTTAAAACGGACTTTTAAGGGGCTATAACACCAATCCAGATTGGGTGGGGATTTCATTACCCTTCCTAGGACCCCAAAAATCACAAAAAGCATTTGCATCAACCCTCGAGTTAATTAAAAAATATTAGACTCAGCCAATAAGAACTGTCGTGCTCATTAGGACAAAGGAAAGGTTCTAGGTATCGGTCGTTTATCTAAACCAGATTTTGTGGTGCCTAGGCTAGACAAGTGGGAAAGATAATTTTAAAAGGCCTGTCTCACGGTGATTCGTGAGCGGATCTCTCCTTTCTTTACTTGTGCTTACCTGGCCACAATTGGCGGTGAAGAGGCGATTCGAGGATATCTTTGGAACAGTTAGGAGCAGTCTAGTTGACTTAGGAGACCCTAGCTCTAGGCTTGATTGTGCATATTGTGATTGCTTGAAAGTGTGTCTAGCTCCTTATAAAAAATCTTTTGCAAATCTCCTTATATAAAAAAAAACCACAAAAAATTTTTTTTTACAAAAACTTGCCATCTTGTCGCTAGAAATCCATTGCACCCCACTTGCACCCACTTTCTCTTATTGACGTTTTCTTACCCCTACCTTCTATTTTTACTTTTTGACTACACTACACCTCGTTAGTGTATGTCCAGTTGGACTAGAGACACTAGCGCCCGTTTAGTCCGTGTCTCGTTAGTGCCTACTGACGACGCGTCCGACTCTGAAGTCGAAATTCCCTCCACTTCTTTACCTTCATCTTCAAATTCATCATCTTCTAAGGAGATGTCGGGATTCAATCCTAACAACCCCTTACCTACGGGACTGATTCCACCTCAACTGGGTGCGAATAACCCACCACACCCTCCTGTCGAAGCGTCCCAACGAATCGCGCTCCAGGATCTTTTCTATCCCACCCGCACAGCACTTCCTACTTGTCTTTCACTTCCACCGACGAACGGGGATAACTTAGAAATTAAACCCCCATTTCATCAATATGTTGCCCAAATTTCACGGGCTAGAATCCGAAGATGCCTACATCTTCATTAACAAATTCCAGAATGTTTGCGCAATGATGAAGACCACCTAACTTTCTGATGATGCTATAAGGCTACGTGTCATTCCATTCACTTTATGTGACCTAACTGAAAAATGGTTATATAGCACAGCATCACACTCCATAAAAAATTGGGAAGAGTTTGTTAAGGCTTTTCTTAAAAAGTTTTATCCACACCATAAGACCGCGAGAATTCGCAACGAAATTAATCTATTTTCCCAGCTTCCTTCCGAACCTTTTTGGAAGTGTTTCGAAAGATTTAAGGACCTTCTTGTTCAGTGCCCCCACCACGGTATCGAGAAATGGCAATTTTGTCAAACTTTATACGAAGGACTGAACCCAGCAACTAAGCAGTTGTTGGAAACCATTTTTCAAGGTCACATTCTTACAAAATCGAGCGAGGAAGCTTGGAAATTTCTCGACGATCTTGCTGAACAAACACTTCAGTGGGAAAGCATTAAGACCACTTCATTTACTTCATCAGGTCAGTCTAGGGCAGGCATACATCAACTTGATATGTCAATTGCAATGAAGGCCGAAATGGCTACACTCACGAAAAAACTAGAAGAAATTGAGAGCAAATTCTCATCGCCTTCTCCTGCCCCAGCTTTACCCCCATGCACTATTTGCGCTTGTTGTTTGGATCCGGCCCATCTAACCGAAGAGTGTCCTTACAACTCGCCTGGTCAAGGACAAGATCAAGTCAATGCTGCCTTTCAGTAAAGACAAAGAAATGATTCATACTCTTCAACTTAAAATCCTGGTTGGAGGAGCCACCCAAATTTTGCTTGGAATCAAAATCAATAATTCCAAGGAAACAACAATTTTCAGAGGCCTCCTCCACAACAACAAGCCCCTCAATAAACTCAATATCAGCAACCTTCCCAACCCCAACTTTACCAAAACCAAATGAACAATTTTGTACCAAACAAATCTTATCCTCAAAGCAATTTTGTTCAGCCAAATAACGATAAGGTTTCCTCGCTAGAACGAAGTCTGGATGCGTTTTTAAAACAATCTACGCAATCCTCAGCCAGCATCCAATCGTCCATTCAGTCTTTGGTGCAACACACTGCTTCATATGATCAGAGCATCAAAACAATTGAAGCCCAAATTGCACAACTGAATGCTGCGTTAAGCGAGCGAGAGAAGGGGAAACTTCCATCTCAACCACTGCTAAATCCCGGTCACACACAAAATACATATGTTGCTCATGAACAACAAAATCATAATGTGAGTGCCGTGACTACATTGAGATCTTGAAAGGTATTGCACAACAATGTTGGCAATAATGATGACACTTTGGCCGCCGCTTCTTCTTCTTCGTCTTCATCTTCTTTGTCTTCTTCAGAGCCTGTTCTTCATTCTTCACAAGGCTCTATTTCTTCTAATTCGAACGGACCCATATCTCACTCCACGAAAACACCAACACTGCGATCCGTTCCAACTCCGCAATCTACTCCACAAATATTGGACTCAACAAATTTTCAAAATATTCCATTTCCAAACAGGTTGAGATCCAATAAACCTACTCCATAAATGGAGAAGATTGTGGAGTTATTCAAACATGTTAGTATTAACATACCTCTCTTGGATGCAATCCAACAAGTCCCTTCTTACGCTAAAATCTTAAAGGACTTATGCACCATGAAGAGGAAATCGCAGGTACCTAAGAAAGTTTTCTTGGCTAGTGCAGTAAGTGATGCTCTTACCCAACCTTTACCCCAAAAACGCAAGGACCCTGGCTGTCCTACAATTTCAATAACAATTGGGGATAAGAACATCAATCGCGCACTTTTAGATCTTGGTGCCAGTGTTAATTTGCTTTCCTATTTTTTATATGAACAATTAGGCGTTCGAGAGCTGAAACCCACACATTGTACTCTCCAAATGGCCGACCGATCCATCACCCATCTTAGAGGTGAGTTAGAGGATGTGTTAATTAAAGTAGGGGACTTCATTTTCCCCGTTGATTTCATTGTTATGGACACACAGCCTGTAGCTAATCCCCAGAGTCAAATTCCGGTGATACTCGGTCGACTATTCCTTGCGACTTCTAATGTGGTGATCAATTGTCGAAATGGTTCGATGAACCTATCTTTTGGAAACATGACAATTGAACTCAACATTTTTAAGTTGGGGAATCAGCCCTCCGAGCCTAATGCTAATATACTTGATGTTTGCTCAATCCAAGAGATCACTCAGGAGGACTGCGAGCTCGAAATTTTTTTATTCGATCACAGCAATTTTGAAGCCACTAGTACGTTCCTCATTGAATCTGACACAGTTTTCACACCCGATAACGATTACGAGTGTTTCACGTTTTCGAACGATTTTGAAGAATCACCACCCGAGTTTGAGTACTTTGAATTTTCGGATGAGTTAGCTGAACCATCCGACTAGGTTGCTTACACTCACTTCGAACCATTGTTGGAATCCTTCGAGTTCGAGACAGTTTCACCAATTTTACCTTCAATTGTTTCACCTCCAAAACTCGAACTTAAGCTATTGCCGTCTCACCTTAAATACGCTTACTTAGGTGAGAATGAGACCCTTCCTGTTATCATCTCGGCCTCTCTAGCCCTCGAGCAAGAGAAAGCCCTTTTAATGGTCTTACAAAATAATCGGCAAGCTTTTGGCTGGACTATGGAGGACATCAAGGGGATTAGTCCCCTAATAGTTGAACATCATATATATATGATGGATGATGCTAAGCCAGTAAGGGATCTACAGAGACGCCTCAACCCTGTAATGAAGGAGGCTGTTAAAAAGGAGATTGTAAAATGTCTAGATGGTAGTATCATTTACCCTATCTCTGATAGCCAGTGGGTTAGCCCTATTCACGTTGTCCCAAAGAAATCAAGCATAACGGTCATAACTAATGAGGCGAATGAGTTAATACCTACTCGCACCCAAACTGGGTGGCGAGTTTGCACCGATTATATAAAACTCAGCGCCGCAACACGGAAAGACCACTTTCCATTACCTTTTATTGACCAAATGCTAGAACGATTGGCTGGGCATGAATTTTACTGTTTTTTGGATGGCTACTCCGGCTATAATCAAGTTCCCATCGCCGAAAAGGACCAAGACAAGACCACATTTACTTGTCCTTTCGGTACATTCGCTTACCGTCGCTTACCCTTTGGGTTATGCAATGCACCCGCTACTTTCTAGCGGTGTATGATGGGCATTTTTACAGACATGGTGGAAAAATTCTTGGAGATTTTTATGGATGATTTCTCCATTTTCGGCGACTCCTTTGATGAGTGTTTGCTACATTTAGACGCACTTCTTACCCGGTGTAGGGATAAGAACCTCACTTTAAATTGGGAGAAATGCCACTTTATGGTACGGGAAGGTATTGTCTTAGGACATATCATCTCGCAAAATGGCATTGAGGTTGATAAAGCTAAGATTGAAGTCATTTCCAATCTTCCTCCTCCCAAGTGCGTCAAAGACATCCGAGCCTTCCTTGGCCATACCGGTTTCCATAGACGGTTCATCAAGGATTTTAACAAGATAGCTAGACCCTTGACTCTTTTGTTGGCCAAGGACACCACTTTTGATTTCGACTCAAGCTGTATGAGGGCGTTCGAGTCGTTGAAAAACTCACTTATTTCCGCTCCCATTCTTTCATCTCCTGACTGGACGCATTCATTTGAAATTATGTGCGATGCATCTGATTTCGCCATTGGTGCTGTCCTTGGACAGCACATAAATAAGATGCCGCATGTAATTTATTACGCTAGCCGAATATTAAACGAGGCCCAATTAAATTACACAACAACTGAAAAAGAATTCTTAGCTGTTGTGTTTGCACTAAAAAAGTTCAGGCCCTATTTAATCGGCTCTCCAGTCATCGTTTACACGGACCACTCAGCTTTTCGCCATCTTTTTGCGAAGAAGGATGCTAAATCTCGGTTGATACGTTGGATCCTCTTGCTACAAGAGTTTGACCTTGTCATAAGAGACAAGAGAGGATGCGAAAACGTAGTCGCTGACCATCTTTCACGACTCCCTTCTTCACCTACACTTCAAATTCCTATTAAAGACGTTTTTCGAGATGAGCAGTTCTTAACTGTGTCATACGAACCTTGGTTCGCTGATATCGTAAATTATTTGGCCACCGGACTGATACCAAACGATTGGTCGAATCAGGACAGACTCTGATTCCTGTTTCAAGTAAAACATTTTTACTGGGATGAACTGTATCTCTTCAAATATTGTTCCGACCAAATCATTCGTCGGTGTGTCCCCGACAACGTGTTTAAGAGCGTGCTGTCATTCTGCCACGATCAAGCGTGTGGCGGGCATTTTAGCCCTAAAAAGACAGCAGAAAAAATCTTGCAGTGTGGCTTCTACTGGCCACGACCTTTTAAAGATGCATACGAATACTGCAAGACATGTTCCCGGTGCCAACACTTGGGCCGGATATCTCGGAGAAATGAAATGCCGCTCCAACCAATTTTGGTTGTTGAAATTTTTTATATTTAGGGGATAGACTTTATGGGACCATTTCCCAAATCTTTTGGGAACATGTATATTCTACTTACGGTTGACTATGTTTCAAAATGGGTCGAGGCTGTGCCCAGCCGAACTAATGACAACAAGGTTGTCGTTAGATTTCTCAAAGAAAACATTTTTTCTCGGTTTGGGCATCCTCGCACGATTATCAGTGATAATGGATCTCACTTTTGTAATAGGACTTTCGAGTCCTTAATGCGGAAATACTCCATTACTCACAAGATGTCAACGCCTTATCATCCCCAAACTTATGGGCAAGTCGAGATTTCGAATCGGCAGATTAAATAGATATTAGAGAAAACGGTTTCCAAAAACCGTAAAGATTGGTCATCAAAACTGATTGATGCCTTTTGGGCATTCTGTACTGCCTATAAGACTGATCTTGGCATGTCTCCATACAGGCTTGTTTATGGAAAGGCTTGCCACCTTCCAGTTGAAATAGAGCATAAGGCATTTTGAGCAATAAAAGAGTTGAACTTATCTTTGGGAGATGCGGGCAGCAATAGAAAGCTGCAGTTGAACGAATTAGACGAGCTGCGGGATGAAGCCTATGAGAATGCAGTAGTTGTTAAAAATCGAAGGAAGGTGTTCCACGATAAACACCTTATGTGCAAGACTTTCAAACCTGGTCAACAGGTTTTACTTAACGATACTCGGTTACATTTCCATCCCGGCAAGCTCAAATCTCGATGGAAAGGGCCATTTTTGGTACGCACCGTATATCTGCACGGTGCGGTCGATCTAGAAAACCCGGAGGACAGTTCACTGTTTAAAGTGAACGGACATCGACTTAAACCGTTCCTCACTGCGGACCCTTCGGAAGAGCTCCTGTTTTTGCAGGAGCCGATTTATATTGACTGATCTTCTTCCATCTACCCCTAAATTTTCGATTATCTAGCCAAAACACTGTTTCAAACAAGTTTGGGGGTATGTATCATTTGTAATTATATAAAAACAAAATAACATTAAAAAATAGAAAATTTGAAAATAAAATTTTTTTGGGGTTTTTTGTAAATTTCCAGATTTAATAAAATAAAAATAAAAATTTTATTTGCAAATAATTTCCTCTTTTTAAGAGGGTTTTTTTGCAAATAACCAACACATTCCCCCATTATAAATAAACCCCGACCCTCTCTGTTTTCTTAACCCTAAATTTTCACCTCTCTGCAAACCCTAGCCGCCGCTTCGATTTCTGCAGTGTGATCGCTCCACCGCGCCGCCCTTCCGCCGCCAAACCCTGCTTATTGCCGCACATCCGCCGTTCTCTGGTGTCGTCACCCTCTGAAAATTTCAGAGGAGGTTTGCATCTCCTTCTTCCTCTCTGTTAAATTTTTTTAAGATTTGAGAACTTTCTGTGATGGCACCAAACATGCAATTAGAACGTGATTTCTCACAAATCTTTTCACACACAATTTACGGAAGTTATTTTCGTGATGAAATCATACGGAGGGGGTGGAATTTCTTAATTTACAATCATCCCAATGCTTATGCCCTTCCAGATCTAGTCACTCGTTTTTACGAGTCCATGGAAGAAGGCTGTCTTGCACAATACGGTTTCATCAAACTACTTTGGGGCGATAGGGAGATAATTATTGACAGAGACTTCATTCATGAAGTCACTTTAATCCTTAGATTACCTGTTCATGATCAACCCCTTCAATTTGAAGATTACTTACCCTTAATGGGTAACGACTGTTCGAGGGAACCGAGGAAGGGAATACAGGATAGAACCCTTTTCGCTAATGTTTTAACCGTGTGCCGGTGGGCACAAAATAATATTTTTGGGAGTTCACATAATACCATATTTTCCACCCCGTCACTTCATATCGTGCACACCCTAATGACTAGGAACCCTAGATTTGACATGTGCACGGTTTTACTTAATTCAATTGGTGATGGCAAAAGGGCAACAAATTACCCATGCCCTATGTTAGTGACACAACTGTGTCGCTATTTCCTCTCTATGGAGGAATTTGAATTCTACATGCATGGAGGAATACCCATTAGGCCTCTCATTGAGGGCGTATCCATGTCCTATACCCGCTTGACTGGTGTTTGGTCGCGAAGAGAACCGGCCGAACATGTACCCGCCAGAACACCCAGCTCCAGCTCGACCGCGAGCGAGGAAGAGATTATCCCCATAGAACATGCACGTTTTATAAGAAGAGCCATTAGGGGGATTGATAATTTGGTGGGGCTGGTGACCAACTTGGATCACCGGGTGACTGAGGTTGAACATGGCGTATCTACGCTGCTGGCGCGAGATCAGCGTTCCCGTTCATGTTCAAGAGGACGGTGAGGGCCTGAGCAGTGAGGGCACTGCTTTTGGTAAGTTTGGGGGAGGAGGTGGTTTGTAGATAGTTATCATTGCATTGCATATTTTAATTTTTGTACATATTTTTTTCTTCTTTCTTTGCATGTTTAATTCTGCATTGCATCTTTATAAAAAAATTAAAAAAATGAAAATAAAAAAATATATAAAAGGAAAAAAATCAAATAAAAAATTGAAAAATTATAAAAATTGAAAATTTTAATTTTGGCCATAATTGACTTAAGTTTGACAAGACGGTTAACTAGTCAGGAAAAACTAGATCCCAAATATAGTAAATTAAAAACCTTAAAAATAACCTTTCTTAAAATTTAATGGTAGAAAATATATGTCCTTATAGTTTATTTAGAAATAGGCAAATTTTGAGTTCAGTTCTTGGGCTAAGTAAAAATAAGGGAAGAGTATTGAAATTTTTATTGAAGTATAAAGTCTGAAAAATAATTCCGAACTCTGAAAATATATACCCTACAACTTGCACAAACACGCACCTTGAAACTTGGAATAGTAGAGGATACCTTGAAATGCTCTTGTCTAAAATCCTTAGTATGAAGGATAATAAAATTATAAGTGTGAATAAAGAGATATAAAAAAAAAAACACTGGTTTTGTAATTACTTAAGGCCGCGTAAAATAAAAAATATATAGCGAAGGTGCTTTATCACCTAGTGCTTTAAACCAACTGGTTTGGGAGTCACTGCTAAAACCTTAGGTATTACAAGACGAGGAATTACGCCTTAATGCGCAAACACATTTTGTAATCGGTCGTTAGTACCTCAAGAAGTATTAACGGTCGCATGAAGGATGTGTGAGCAATTTCATCTAAAATTCACCAACTAAAAGCACTTTGGACGATGGACAAGAGTATAATAGCTTGAATTGAATTTCTAAGTGTAGGGGTGATACATACACATACGTAGGGGTATATGATTAGGGTTTGGATGAGAGATAGAAATGAAAAATAGGTCTTATATCTTCAGTAGAGACGATAAAAATTCCTAAGTTGAGATGGAACCTTAGAAGGAAAATTCAAAAGATACTGAAAGCTAAATAAATTTACAGAACATATACAATCTTAAGTTAAATGATAAGTGAGTGTGAAAAATACGGGTTGATGATTTCTAAGTTGAAGATAATAGAATTTCTTGCTAGAACACTAAATTGAAGAATGAAAGTCAATAGGCCAAATTGATCGGATTTTGTGGGTAGTATCCGCTGAAAACCCTCAGAAGACAACACTCCTCCTACTAGGGACACCTAGAGGTTTAACGGCTTGTTGCACGAGCTCAGTGCAATTGCGATTCCCTGCGAAAGTGAGGTTAGGTTTTTTCAAGAGTAAAACTAGTTTTGCTCGGGACGAGCAAAAGATAAGTTTGGGGGTATTTGTTCATATCATATTTTTGCATTATTATATTCCCCATTCTTAATCATATTGCAAATAAATAGGTGCTTTTGATCCATGTCTATTAAATAGTTGCAGGTTACAGGTTCTCGGAACAATACAGTGAAAATGGTAAAAAACGCTACAAAAGTGAGACTACGACCAACAAATAGAAGAATCTTTATGATGCCGCCTACAGTTTAAGGAACAAATGAAGATCAATGAACAGTTCGATTGCACAAAGTACGAGGGCAGCACAAAGATTCAAGACTTCAACACGAAGCTAACGGTAAAAGTCCACAAATTCTGTACTGTTGGAAATCTGGAAGAAAGTAGAAAATATTCTTAGGAACCAAGTGAAGAAACCAGAAGTAAAATGCAACATGAAGAATACCTGAGAAAATGAGCCGGAGAACCTTCAGGATGGCCGTGGAACCACGGCCAAACAAGGCTTATGCCCGCGGATCCGCGGCCGTGCAGCGCACATGTCGCTGCGTGTCGGTGGGAGTCGATGCATTGACCCGGTTTTCTTAGGGGAGTCTTGTAATTTCAGATGTGGATCAGATGTAAACCCTAGGGTTTCTTCTATCTATAAATAGGAAGCCTACAGCTCTTTTTGGAGCATGCCTCTTTTTAATTCTAGATTAAAATTTTCATTCCATTGTAATCATCAAAGAGTGCATCAATAAAAGTAAGTTTTTATTTTGAATTCTCCTTATTTGTAATTTATATTTCTGCAATTTTTCATATCTGTCTTCTATTATCTACACGTTAGTTAGATAATTAAAAAATAAAAAAAAAATGAATTCCATTGTTAATCCCCTAATGAGTGAGTAGTTCCTCACTTGTTAGGGTTAGGATTGGGTAGGTTTGAGAGATGGAAATCTCTCACTCCTTTCTTGCCCTCATAACTTATTAATTAGGACTCTATGTAAAACAACCACCCACCGCTCACTACGGCACCCTGTCCTACGAAATAGTGGTGATTCCCTAGTTAGACCGGTAGTGGTTGATTTACATAGAAGTTAGGGATAAGAGTTAAGAAAGGACGGACAAGGACCAAAGGGAAGAAACTACGTTTCTTCCTAGTCGTGCTAATCCCCTTTATTAACTATTACCTTAACACCTAAATTCTTAATTAGGGCAAAGAAAGCGGTGAGTAGAATTAATTTTCCAAACTAACCTAATCATAACCCTAGCAAGGTTTTAATCCAAATCAATTTTAATTTCAGTTTTTATAGAAATCAAAACCTACCACAAATAGGAATTGACTCATTAGAACAATAAGAAAAGACACGTTTTCCCTGTGGACCGACCCGTACTCAACCGGCAAGCTACCAAGCGACACCGTCTTGATTGCGGTATATTCTATTCTTTGATTTCAAAACGTATAAGCAAAACAACGAACAGTTAAGATCTCAACAACAACACCTGATTCGTAGGATCCTGGTTTTGGTGCTATATAAAGGACCGAGGGCAAAACCTAAAGATCATCAAACCGACGAGATCACGAAATCCAAGACAACTCAAGACTCCAGGTTGATCATCATCTATTCATCTACCTCCATAAGAAGAGATCGAGAAGCAAACTAGGGTTTTATAATCACTTTCTAAAGGAACAAAGTGTAATTGATCAAGTTGATTAATAACGGTAGTTGTTTTATTCTTATTGCATTTTATTTTCTTTAGTTACATCATGATCTCTATCCGTTCTTTTATCTCCATCATGCGCGAGTAATTCTCCGCTTGATATGGTTTGTAGGATTAAGGTAGATCAATGAATGAAAAAATCCTTTAACTCCTTTTACGTCCTATAAAGTTTATAAAATTTATTAAATGAATAGTTAACATCCTAATCGGGAGCGCTATCAATTCATTGATAGTCATGACCACGATTAGATATTAGATTAACAATTGTTTTGGTAAAGGCTAGACATGAACGGAGATCCATGTCAAGATAGGGGTTAAGAGTGGGAACCCTATTCCCTCCAGAAATCCTAATCTACATGCATCACCGTCGATCTAGTTTTAAATCTATTAAAGGATAAAAGGAGTAATATTTAATTAATCATCCATGACTACTAAATCTTAACGAACCCTACAAGCCCCTTTCTAATATAAAACCTACATCCGTAGTTAATCTAGATCTATATCCTACATCCGTGATTGACGTAGATCTAGAATCTACAATCATTCTTCACTACTCTTCTATTCTTCCTCTCTCTTTTTCAACACGTCTAAAGTAAGATTGAATGATTTAGCGTTTTCCTGAGGACGACCTGTACTCATCTCGGTCTAGCTACACGCGACACCGTTATTGATTGCGGTTATTCTAAAAATTCTAAAACAGATCAATCAAATGGCGTCGTTGCCGGGGATACATGCGTAATATTTTTTCTTACTATTCGTGTTGAATTCTTATTCGATCCATATCATAAATAAACAAAACAGCAAATTGTGTATTTAACGATTATTGTGTGAATTTTGCAAGGGGATCTGCAGTCACAGATTTGAGGAAACAGAGATTCAGAGACATTCATCAAGATCCAGAGGACCAAGGGAGACGACGTAGAAAAAATCTTCACAAGATCTCCTAATTCGGCGGCGGAACCACGGCAAAAAGAGCTATTCGGCGACGGAACCGCGGTGTAATTGAGGGATCTTGCTTCCAAACTTCTCTGGTAACTTTCCTATCTCCTTCTCTCTCCTCTGAAATCCAATAAAATATCTTTTCTGCATGATTCTTTGCAAAATATCGCTGCTCAAAAATCTTTTTGCAAGATTTGTAATTGGTTTGTTTATGCATATTTTTATACGGATATTAAGGGGCAAAGACCAAATTCAGATTATGTGGGGATTTCATCACCCTTCCTAGGCCCCACAAATAAAAAAACGAGCATCCGCATCACCCTACATTAATTAAAAAATATTTAGACCAAGATTCTAAGGACTGTCGCGCTTATTAAGGACAAGTGAAGGTCATGGGTAATCTATCGCTTATCCGCATTTCTTTTGTGGTGTCTAGACAAGTGTGTCTAGGTAAGTGGTTACTTAATTAGGCCCACTATTTTCGGTGATTCGTATAGCGGATACATCCCACTTACCTAGCACTTACCTAGCCATAAGAGTAGTAAAGAGGTGGTAGAGGATTTATCCTGCGGCTTGTCCTTTAGAAGTCTAGGAGCGGTCTAGAGACTTGACCTAGGTAACCTTAGTTCTAGGGTTGATTATGCATTTTTGTGTGATTTGTCTCACGTCCGACACTTTTCAAAACAAACCAATTTTAAATCACACGCACGCTGCCACTTGCGCTAAACCCTCTTAGTGCATGCTTGGCTGGACCCGTGATTCTTGTGCCCGTCTTGTCGGCGTTCCTGCTATCGACTCCGAAGTCGGTACTTCTTCATTTTCTTTTTCCTCTTCCACCCACCACATCGACCAAGATGGACGTTTCTCCATCAGATTATAACACCACCCTGCCACCACCCGTCGGTGCGCAGAATCCACCGCGCATTTCTCTCCAAGAGAGATGCTATCCTGTACACAGTCCCCTTCCTACCTGTCTATCTATTCCACCAGCCAATAGGGATAATTTTGAAATTAAACCCCATTTCATCAACCTGTTGCCAAAATTTCACGGGCTTGAGTCTGAAGACGCATATGTTTTTATCACTAAATTCGAAAACGTATGCACAATGATGGATACATCACAACTGTCTGTGGATGCTATGCGCTTACGTCTTCTCCCTTTTACTTTGTGCGATTTAGCAGAAAAATGATTTTATAACATTGCCGCACACTCTATTACCAATTGGGATGAATTCGTGATAGAATTCCTTAAGAAATTTTACATCAATCATAAGACCGCCCGTGTTCGGAGCGAGATCAACCAGTTTACCCAGCTTCCCAATGAACCATTTTGGAAGTGCTTTGAACGGTTTAAGGATCTGCTTGTCCAATATCCTCATCATGGAATACATAGATGGGATCTGTGCCGAATTATATATGAGGGCATTACTCCATCGACAAAGCAGATGCTTGAAACCATGTGTCAATGCAATTTCATGTGCAAAGACGATGGTGAAGCTTGGAAATTTCTAAAAGATCTCGCTGAACACACTTTGCAGTGGGAAAGTGTTAGACCATCATCTAGGGGAGGTATCTATCAGCTCGATATTTCCATCGCAGTGAAAACCGAAATGACATCAATACAAAAGAAACTCGATGCTATGGAGAACAAATTCTCATCAATCTCCTTACACCAGGTTACACTTCCTAAGACTGTGTATGGTTGCTGTTCCGATTCATCACATTTGACGGAAGAATGTCCTATGAATGCATCATTTCAAAGTCAGGAACACACTAATGCTATTTTTCAGCAGCGACCTAGAAACGATTCTTATTCTTCCACGTACAATCCGGGATGGAGGAGTCATCCTAATTTTGCTTGGAACCAGATCCAAACCCAAAATCAAAACCAGTTCCAAAGCAATTATCAAAGAGCTCTTCCAAAGCAGCAGCAACCACACCCACAAAGTCAGCACCCCTTTTAATCGCAACTATTTCAAAATCCGGCCAATAATTCTACACCTTATAACAATTCTTTCCAAACGGCCGGGAATGAAAACTCATCTGCACTCGAACGAAGCGTGGATATGTTTATTTAATATTCCATGCAATCGACGGATGAAATAAAGTCTTTTATCCGATCATTAACACAGACCACCACCTCCCACGGTGAAAATATAAAATCGATAGAAGCACAACTTACACAAATAAATGCCGTGATGAATGCGAGAGAAAAAGGGAAACTTCTGTCTCAACCCCTACCGAATCCTGGCCACTCACAAAGTCATAATGTGAGTGCCATTACCACGTTGAGATCAGGAAGAGTGTTGAACAATCAAATGGGTGAACAGATTGATGATGAGGAATCAATTGAAACCCCGGCTTCCACTTCTTGCCCTATTTCGTCTAGTCTCCCACCTTCTTCCGAGCCTATTCTCCGTTTTCCCCAAGGCTCGAACACTTCGCCCACTTCCTCGAATCTACCTAAAACGATCCCCACTCCAATTCTGGGATCGATTCTATCCCCACAAACTTCTCCACAAATGTTGGACCTAAAACTTATTGATAAACCTCCATTTCCAAACAGGTCGAGAGACAACAAATCTAACGTACAAATGGAGAAGGTTGTGGAAATGTTTAAGAATGTTAACATAAATATCCCTCTGCTAGATGCTATTTGTTCAGTAGAAAATATCGTGCATTTGATATGACATTTTCCTTACTATTTTTATAAGAAAAGGTGTTTATTATAAATATGACACATATGAGGGTTTATCTGTAAAAATACTATTTTCATATGTTTATATTTTATAATTAACATTATGAAGAAAAATGTAAGCATATAATATCTATATAATATTTAGTCCATTTAAATATGCATACCATATCAAATATCTTTAACCAATTTTCTTAAACTATAATATCATATCAAATGGCTAGGATAATATCTCAATAATCCCAAATATTACTAACATTATTCATTGAGATATTGTGCAAGCTTTGGCTCAGGTCAAGAGATCGAGATGTCGAAAACTAAAAATCTACCGAAAAAGTTAGAAAAAATCGAAGAATCAATACTGGCAGAGTATCAGGAAATATTATCAAATTCCATATATCAAAACAATCTCCACGTGTTAACACCAGAGATCACAGAAAATTTCATCAACTGATCCCAACAAAGTGCGGCCCTTCCGCGGAAAAAACATGTATATTGCGGCGGTTCCGCTGCCGATTTTGGGAGTTAGGATATGGGATTTTCTGGGTAGGATCGTAACAACAAATTACCATATTAGGAAACTAGGGTTTCTGGGTTTGAGACTATTTAAAGTACCGAGAGCCCCTCTTGGAAAAATCATCAAACCGACGAGATCACGAAATCCAAGACGGCTCAAGAATCCAGGTTAACCATTAGCTGTTCATCTACCTCCTTAAGAAGAGATCGAGAAGCAAACTAGGGTTTTGTAATCATTTTCTAAAGGAACAAAGTGTAATTGATCAAGTTGATTAATAAAGGTAGTTGTTTTATTCTTATTGCATTTTATTTTCTTTATTTACACCATGATCTCTATCCGTTCTTTTATCTCCATCATGCGCGAGTAATTCTCCGCTTGATAGGGTTCGTAGGATTATGGTAGATCAGTGGATGATTAAAATACTTTAAATCCTTTTACGTCCTATAAAGTTTATAAACTTTATCAAAAGAATAGTTAATATCCTAATCGGGCGCGCTATCAATTCATTGATATTCATGACCACGATTAGAGGTTAGATTAACAATTATTTTGGTAAAGGCTAGACATGAACGGAGATCTATGTCAAGATAGTGGTTAAGAGTGGGAACCTTATTCCCTCCAGAAACCCTAATCTACATGCATCACTGTTGATCTAGTTTTAAATCTATTAAAGGATAAAAGGAGTAATCTTTAATTAATCATCCATGACTACTAAATCTTAACGAACCCTACAAGCCCCTTCTAATATAAAACCTACATCCGTAGTTAGTTAATCTAAATCTATATCCTACATCCGTGTTTGAATTAGATCTTGAATCTACAACCATTCTTCACTACTCTTCTATTCTTCCTCTCTTTTTCAACACGTCTAAAGTAAGATTGAAAAATTCAACGTTTCCCTGAGGACGACCCGTACTCATCTCGGTCTAGCTACACGCGACATCGTTATTGATTGCGGTTATTTTTACAAACACAACTCTAAAACATCAACCAATCACTATTCAACAAGCTCTGTCTTATGCGAAAATCCTTAAGGACTTATGCACTAGGAAGAGAAAAACTCAAGTGCCGAAAAAGGTATTCTTGACAAGTAACGTGAGCACAGCTTTTACCCAACAATTGCCTAAGAAACGTAAG
Source organism: Agapanthus africanus (assembly GCA_030015575.1). NCBI lineage: Eukaryota > Viridiplantae > Streptophyta > Magnoliopsida > Asparagales > Amaryllidaceae > Agapanthus > Agapanthus africanus. The sequence continues at coordinate 682,604,332 of CM057344.1, forward strand.
GACCCCGGTTGTCCTACAATATTTATAACTATTGGGGGGGAAAGCATCAATCGTGCTCTACTTGACCTCGGCGCTAGTGTTAACTTCCTTTCATATTCCGTCTATGAGCATCTAGGTATAGGAGAGTTGAAAGCTGCCCACTGCACTCTCCAGATGGCAGATCGATCTATCGCCCAACCTAGGGGTGAGCTTGAGGATGTGTTAATCAAAGTAAGGGAATTCATATTCCCTGTAGATTTTATTGTTTTAGATACACAGCCTGTGGCGAACCCACGCAACCAATCCCGATGATATTCGGTCGACCTTTTCTAGCAACTTCCAATGCTGTCATTAATTGTCGTAATGGTTCTATGAACTTATCCTTCGGGAAGATGACAATTGAGCTTAATATTTACAAGCTAGGAAGTCAACCATCTGAACCTTCTGCTCATTTAATCGATGTCTGTTACATCAACGAGATAGCTTCCGACAGCTGTGAAGCTGAAGTAATTTGCTGTGATGATCTTGACAACACAAGTGTTTGATCTGGAAAATTATTATAGCGAGGATATCTTCGATGAGTCCATCCCCGAGTTTGAATCCGTTGACTCGTCATAAAAGTCAATAGCGCTTTCCGAGTCAATATCCTACGCAAGTTATGAACCTCTTAGGGAGTCCGAGTATCATTCACTTACCCCACCTTCTATTGTCTCTTCGCCAATACTAGATCTCAAACCGCTACCTTCTCATCTTAAATATGCATATTTAGGTGAGAATGAGTCTTTTCCCGTGATCATATCCTCTTCTCTAGTTTTAGAGCAAGAGAACGCACTTTTGGCGGTATTGAGATCAAATCGGCAAGCATTTGGTTAGACAATGGCTGACATCAAATGGATTAGTCCCTTAATTGTTGAACATTATATACATTTGATGGATGAAGCCAAGCCAACCCGAGACCCACAAAGACGGTTAAATCCCGTTATGAAGGAGGCGGTAAAGAAAGAAATCGTAAAGTGCCTAGATAGTGGTATAATTTACCCAATATCTGATAGCCAATGGGTAAGTCCTATTCATGTGGTCCCTAAAAAGTCTGGCATCATGGTCATAACTAATGAGGCTAATGAGTTGATCCAAACACGCACCCAAACTGGATGGCGTGTATGTATTGATTACAGAAAACTCAATGCCGCAACTAGAAAATATCACTTCCCTCTACTTTTCATTGACCGGATGTTAGAACGATTAGCTGAACATGAATACTATTGTTTCTTGGACGGATACTATGGCTATAAACAGGTCCCCATCGCCGAAATGGATCAAGATAAAACATTTACTTATCCTTTCGGTACGTTTGCTTATAGACGCATGCCCTTTAGGTTATGCAACGCTCCCGCTACATTTCAGCGGTGTATGATGGGGATATTCTCAGACATGGTTGAGAATTTTCTGGAGATATTTATGGACGATTTATCCATATTTGGGGACTCCTTTAAAGAATGCCTACGTCATCTTGACGCAGTTCTTACCTGCTGTAAGGATAAGAACTTAACTTTGAATTGGGAAAAATGTTATTTCATGGTCCAAAAAGGTATTGTCCTTGGACATATCATTTCACGAAAAAGTATTGAGGTTAACAGAGCTAAAATTGATGCCATCCATAATCTTCCTCCTCCCAAATGCGTCAAAGATTAACGATCTTTCGTTGGTCATACAGGATTTTATAGGAGATTTATTAAGGACTTTAGCAAAATTGCTAGACCCTTAACTCTTCTCTTGGCCATGGATACAACATTTCACTTCTATTCGGATTGTGAGGCTACTTTTGAATCGCTTAAAAGATCTCTCACTACGGCCCCCGTTCTATCATCTCCGGATTGGAACCACCCGTTCGAGATTATGTGTGATGCATCAGATTTTACTATTTGTTCGGTCTTAGGACAGCACATTGATAAGATGCCACATGTAATTTACTATGAAAGTAGGACCCTGAACGATACACAAATTAATTACACAACTACCGAGAAAGAACTCTTGGCAGTTGTATTTGCATTAAAAAAATTCAGGCCCTACTTGATTAGCTTGCCAATAGTGGTTTACACCGATCACTCCGCCCTACGACACCTTTTATCGAAGAAGGATGCTAAGGCCAGGCTAATACGTTGGATCCTGTTATTACAAGAATTTGATCTTATCATACGAAACAAGAGTGGATGTGAAAACGTTGTAGCCGACCATCTTTCAGTCATCAATTCTTCACCAACATTAACCGTTCCAGTAAATGACTCCTTCCCTGACGAATAGCTCTTGACTGTATCCCGCGAACCTTAGTTCATGGATATTGTGAATTATCTAGCGATGGGACTTATTCCTAGAAATTTGTCGAAACAAGACAAAGTTTGATTTCTATCCTATGTAAAACACTTTTACTGGGATGAACTTTATTTGTTTAAGTATTGTTCCGATCAAATCATTCACAGATGTGTCCCTAACGATGAATTCAAGAGTGTATTGTCTTTTTGTCAGGATCAAGCATGTGGCGGTCATTTTGGTCCACGTAAAACGGCAGAGAAAGTTTTGCAATGTGGCTTTTATTGGCCAACATTATTTAAAGACGCATATGATCATTGCAAAACTTGTCATCGGTGTCAACACATGGGTCGGATTTCACGAAGAAATAAGATGCCGCTCCAACCTATCTTGGTTGTGGAGATATTCGATGTTTGGGGTATTAATTTTATGAGCCCTTTTCCCAACTCTTTTGGGAATTTATATATCTTGTTAGAGGTTGATTATGTCTCAAAATGGGTAGAGGCAATACCGTGTTGCACTAATGACAACAAGATTGTTATTAAGTTCCTTAAAGAAAATATCTTTTCGCGATTCGGGCACCCTCGTGCTATAATTAGCGACAACGGGACGCATTTTTGTAATCGGTCTTTTAAGGTTTTGATGCAGAAATATTCAATCAACCACAAACTTTCTACGCCTTATCATCCCCAAACGAGCAGGCAAGCTGAGATTTCCAATAGGCAGATAAAACAAATTTTGGAGAATACAGTTTTTAAAAACCGTAAATATTGGTCAACCAAATTGACGGATGCTCTTTGGGCATTCGTACCTCTTATAAGACCGATCCTGGTATGTCTCCATACCGCTTAGTGTTTGGAAATACGTGCCACCTTCCCGTCGAGATCGAGCATAAATCAATATGGGATATTAAAGAGCTTAACTTCGATTTTGATCAAGCCTGCAGCTATCAGAAGTTGCAACTAAATGAGCTAAGCGAACTCCGCGATGAAGCTTACGATAATGCGGTTATAGTAAAGAACCGGACTAAAGTGTTCCACGATAAAAACCTTTATAGAAAAACCTTCACACCGGGACAACAAGTCCTTCTTTATGATTCCCGTCTCCATCATCATCCAGGTAAGCTAAAATCTCGTTGGAAAGGACCTTTTGTGGTGCGGTATGTATATCCGCACGGGACAGTAGAAGTTGAAAATATTAAAAACGGTTCAATTTTTAAAGTAAATGGGCATAGATTGAAACCGTATTTTTCTGCTGACCCAGTAGAGGAGATCCTGTTTTTACAGGAGCCGCTTTATCATAACTAAATTTCCTCCGTCTCACCTCCATGTTTTGATAACATTGTCTCATTTTAAATGGAGGTGAGTGAAAAAAGACTTAACTAAATATCTATGCGTGCCAAAGTACAAGTTTGGGGGTAGTTTTCATTTAACTATTATTTTACCCCTCTTAATTTCTCTCCCCAAGTCTACATGTCTATGCATTCAAAGATGACATCAGTGAGGACACTGCTGAAAACAGGTTTGGGGGAGGTTTGTATTCACTAAATTATCTTTTGGCACTTGGCACTATACAATTTTTTTTATATATAATAAAAAAGTAGAAAGTGAAAAATTACATATGAAAGATAGGAAAAGTTTAAGAAAAGAAAGAAAGTTAGATGTTTTCTTAAACGAAACTAATAATAAATAGTTATGAGCTGTTGTTCTAAGGGTTAGTAAGATGAAGGAAATTACTAATCTAAGGATAAAAATAAATCTGAAAAACAGCTCTTATTCTTGAGGCCAAACATCTTAATGTTGATACCCTACTATACGCACTTATACACATCTTGAAACATGGGATAGTAGAGGATACCTTGAAATGCTCTTGTCTAAAAGCCTTAATATGTGTGTGTGTGTGTGTGTGTGTGTGTAAGTGGTGAAGAAAAAAAATGAATACTGGTTTTGTAATTGCTTAAGGCGTCATAAAAAAATATAGCGAGGGTGCGTTATCACCTAGTGCCTTAGACCAACTAGTTTGGGAGCCACTGCTAAGCTTTAGGTGTTGCAAGACGAGAAATTACGCCTTAATACGTGAGCACATTTTGTAATCGGTTGGTTGGTACCTCAAGAAGTATTAACGATCACATGAAGAATGTGTGAGCAATTTTATCGAAAATATTCACCAACTATAAAGTACTTTGGAAGATGGACAAGAGTATGATAGGTTGAATTGAATTCCCTATGTGTAAGGATGTGTTTTACACACACATAGGGGTATATGATCAATGTTTGGAAGAAAGATAGAAAGGAGGACTAAAGGCGATGTTTTATTGAGGGATGATGTGATTTCTAAATTTTTTTTACGACCATTAAGATAGGACTCATGACAACCGAAAAACTGGTGTAGTTGGAAACTCTTATTTTCAAGTTCTTTCTTTTATAGTTCTTATCTTTATATGTAATTTTCACCATCTTTATTTTATTATAAGATTTTGTGGGTGTAATCCGCTGAAAACCATCAGAAAACAACACTCCTCCTACTAGGGACACCTAGAGGTTTAACGACTTGTCTCATGTGCTCAGTGCAATCGTGTTGCCTACGAAAGTGTGCTACTTAAGATTTTCTTTTTCTTTTTCTCCTTCTCTTGAATAACTAGTTTGCTCGGGACGATCAAAATTAAATTTGGGGGTATTTGTTCAGTCGAAAATATCGTGCATTTGATATAACATTTTCCTTACTATTTTTAAATAATTAAAGGTGTTTATTATAAATATGACACATATGAGGGCTTATCTGTAAAAATACTATTTTTATATGTTTATATATTATAATTATCATTATGAAGGACAATATAAGCATATAATATCTATATAATAACCATATCAAATATCCTTAACCAATTCTCTTAAACTATAATATCATATCAAATGGTTAGGATAGTATCTCAATAATCCCAAATATTATTAACATTATTCATTGAGATATTGTGCAAGGTTTAGTTCAGGTCAGGAGATCGAGATGTGAGATGTCGGAAATCAAAAAAATCTGCTGATAAAGTTATATAAAATCGAAGAATCAATATTGACAGAGACTCAAGAAATATTATCAAATTCCAGATATCTAGAAGATCTCTATGTGTCACATTGAAGCAACCTTAGAAAACTGAAGCCAATATCTAACCAAACGGTAGCGGATCCATGGCAAAACCATGCCAAACGCGGTGGATCCATGACCTAGTCAACGATTCAGGGTGTGGGATTTTGTGGTTTGGATCTCAACAACAACACCTGATTCTTGGGATCTTTTTTTCTGGTTTTGGTGCTATATAAAGACCGAGGGCTAAACCTAGAGATCATCGAACCGACGAGATCACGAAGTCCAAGAAGGCTCAAGACTCCAGGTTGATCATTAGCTGTTCATCTACCTCCTTAAGAAGAGATCGAGAAGCAAACTAGGGTTTTGTAATCACTTTCTAAAGGAACAAAATGTAATTGATCAAGTTGATTAATAAAGGTAGTTGTTTTATTCTTATTGCATTTTATTTTCTTTAGTTACATCATGATCTCTATCCGTTCTTTTATCTCCATCATGCGCGAGTAATTCTCCGCTTGATAGGGTTCGTAGGATTATGGTAGATCAATGGATGAAAAAATCCTTTAACTCCTTTTATGTCCTATAAAGTTTATAAATTTTATCAAAAGAATGGTTAACATCCTAATCGGGCGCGCTATCAATTCATTGATAGTCACGACCACGATTAGTGATTAGATTAACAATTGTTTTGGTAAAGGCTAGACATGAACGGAGATCCATGTCAAGATAAGGGTTAAGAGTGGGAACCCTATTCCCTCCAGAAACCCTAATCTATATGCATCATTGTCGATCTAGTTTTAAATCTATTAAAGGATAAAAGGAGTAATTTTTAATTAATCATCCATGACTACTAAATCTTAACGAAACCTACAAGCCCCCTTCTAATATAAAACCTACATCTGTAGTTAATGTAGATCTATATCCTACATCCGTGATTGACGTAGATCTAGAATCTACAACCATTCTTCACTAATCTTCTATTCTTCCTCTCTCTTTTTCAACACGTCTAAAGTAAGATTGAAAGATTCAACGTTTTCCTGAGGATGACCCGTAGTCATCTCGGTCTAGCTACACGCGACACCGTTATTGATTGCGGTTATTCTACAAACTCTAAAACAGATCAATCACTCTCCCTGCACCACCTCTACGTAGACCTCCTGCACAGCCTCAACGTCAGTTCCATCAGGCATAGAGAAACATGCCTCAAGGGCAGAGAAATATGCCCCAAGGACAGAGAAATGTGCCTCCAGCAAGGAGGAATGTACCATGACGTCAAGCTTTCACAATGACTGTCGAGGAGACCGAAGCCACAGGCCAAGTTATCACTGGTAATTCCTAATCCTTTCAAACCTTTTCAATCCTTGTTTATCTCTATAACTTTTCCTATATTTAAAGCTAACCTCACACAACTTAGGTACTATACTAGTAGCCTCCCTCCCTGCTCTAGCACTCTTCGACACTGGAGCATCACATTGCTTTATGTCGCAACGGTTCATTCGAACTCATGCGATTCCAGTTAAACCGCTCGTATCCAGCTGAAATGTCAGTTCAGGGAACGAAGTTCTAAAAGCAACTCTGGATTACGATCTGTGTCCAGTGGTCGTCTGCAGTAGAGAATTTTATGCAAACTTCAAGGTGCTGGACATACCGAACTTCGATGTAGTCTTGGGAATGGAATGGCTGGGAACATTCTTCGCTACCATCAAATATCACAAAAGGAGGGTAATGTTCGAAATAGCAGATCATCCAGTGTTCTATTTCAAGAGTGGAGACTGTACCTTGGAACCCAGCGTCTAAAACCAAAGAAGGTAGTGGTTGCAGCATTACAAGTGGAAGAATCGAAGCCAGAGGTAGTTCAAGAGTTCGAGGATGTATATCCTGAAGATATATTAGGTTTGCATCCCGATCAAGCTCTTGAATTCAGCATTGATTTACAACATGGTGCACAACCGGTAATCAAAACTCCGTATCGGTTAAGTCCTGAAAGCTTGAAGGAGATCCGCACTCAGCTGGACGAACTCATGAAGAAATGTTGGATTCATCCCAGTACATCAAGCTGGGGATCTCCAGTATTATTTTTGAAGAAGAAAAAAGGTTCATACAGGATGTGTGTAGATTATTGAGCTTTGAACGAACTGAAGGTAAAGAACAAGTATCCACTACCGCACATTGATGACCTTTTGGACCAGCTAAGTGGGTCTTGTATATTTTCGAAACTAGATCTTCATTCGGGTTATCATCAGGTGAAGGTCAAAGAGTCCGATATTCCGAAGACGATGTTCAGGACTCGATATGGTCATTATGAATATATAGTAATGCCATTTCGAGTGACCAATGCACCTGCTATTTTTATGAATCTGATGAACCAAGTTTTCCGAGAATACTTAGACAGGTTCGTTATCATCTTCATCGACGACATTCTAGTGTATTCATAGAATCAGAAAGAACACGCCGAGCATTTACAGATTTTCCTGGAGATATTGCGACAACATCAGCTCTATGCCAAGTACAGTAAGTGTGAATTTTGGCTAGATCAAGTCGGATTTCTTGGGCATATCGTTTCAGGCGAAGGAATCTCAATAGATTCAGCTAAGGTGTCAGCTATCAACGTGTGGCCAACACCAAAGACGGTGAAGGATATACGAAGTTTCTTGAGATTAGCAGGATACTACCGATGATTCATTGAAGGCTTCTCGAAGATTGCAGCACCCCTGACCAAGCTCACACGTAAATATGAAGCATTCGTATGGTCAGAAGCATGTGAAAACACTTTTGTAGAACTCAAATCAAGATTAACTTCTGCTCCTATTCTTTTAATACCGGATCAATCTGGAGGATTTTTTGTGCGTTGCGATGCATCCATAAAAGAATTAGGATGTGTTCTACACCAGCATGGAAAATTTGTAGCTTTTGCATCAAGACAGCTGAAGGTTCATAAGCGCAAATATCTAACACATGATCTGGAGTTGGCAACCGTTATCTTCGCACTTAATATTTGGCGCCACTATCTTCTGGGAGAACGAGTGGATATATACAATGACCACAAGAGTCTGAAGTATGTATTTACTCAGAAGGAATTAAACATGCGGTAGAGAATATGGCTATAACTCATGGCAGACTTCGATATCAACCTACAGTATCACCCTGAGAAGGTGAACGTAGTTCCTGATGCACTTAGACGCCATCCATTAGCAATGAATCTCACCGCTCAGTGGAATCTACAGCAAGAATTGCACGGATTGGCGATCGAAGTAATTATGCCAGGTAACGCTTCGTATTTGATGAACTTACAAGTCCAGTCCACTATTTTCAATCAGATCAAGGCAGCTCAAGCAAAAGATCCGAGAACAAGTAGATAGTGGACTTCGAACCGACTTCATCATCCATGATGATGGATCCTTAAGATATGGAAGTCGATTATGTGTACCTATCGCCCCAGTTCGAGAAGAGTTGATGAAAGAAACTCACAGCTCTCCTTATTCTGTACACCCCGGTGGTACAAAAATGTACAAGGATCTACGGCAACACTACTGGTGGTATGGAATGAAGCGCGAAGTGGCAAGGAGCGTAGCTATGTTTTGGGTGTGTCAGCAAGTGAAAGATGAACATCACAGAACTACCGGTCTACTTCAGCCGTTACCAATCCCAGAATGGAAATGGCAGCACATCACCACAGACTTTGTGACTACCTTTCCTCACAGTATGAAGGGTAACGACGCAGTATGGGTTATTGTGGATCGACTCACCAAGTCGGCTCACTTTATTCCATTTCGAGTTGGCCAATAACCTGAGACGTTAGCAAAGAAGTACATGGAGGTAAGCATAAATCTAAAGTAAGATTTAAACCTTCAAGATGTACCCTATTTGATACCCATGAACTCATGCAGGAGATCGTGAGATTATACGGAGTACCTGTTTGTATCGTCTCCGATCGTGATACAAGATTTCGATCCCAGTTTTGGCAGAGTCTGCAAGCTAGCCTGGGAACGAGTCTGAACTTCAGCACGGCTTACCATCCACAAATGGACGGACAGTCCAAGCAAACAATTCAGATTCTACAAGACATGCTAAGAGCTTGTATGTTAGACTTCGGAGGTTCGTGGGAAGATCACCTACACCTTGTGGAGTTTTCATACAACAATAGCTATCAGACAAGCAATGGAATGGCACCATTCGCAGCACTCTACGGACGGAAGTGTCGTTCACCACTAAATTGGGACGACGTTGGAGATCGTGAACTCCTTGGAACAGAGATGATCGTGGCAACTATGGACGTGGTTCGCACGATCAGGGAAAGTATGGCATAGCCCAAGACAGACAGAAGCATTGGACAGATGCAAAGCAACGACATCTGGAGTTTCAACCTGGAGACCATGTTTTTTCTAAATATCTCTCCAAACCGAGGAGTGGTCCGCTTTGATAAGAGGGGTAAACAAAGTCCAAGATATATAGAACTGTTCGACATACTCGAACGAGTTAGAGAAGTGGCATACCGTTTAGCACTACCACTCTCATTGGAAGGAGTGCACAACGTGTTCTACCTATCCCAGCTACGACGATATGTGAGCGCCCCAGCCACATACTTGATCACTCCGAGCTCACTGTACAGACGAACCTAACTTGTGAGCAACAACCCGTTGAGATCCTGGACCGAAAGGTAAAGACACTGCGGAACAAGTAAACTTGGTCCGAATGATGTGGAAAAAGGATTCGCCAAGAGAATCAATATGGGAGTGAGAAGAAGACATGCATGCAAGATACCCTTACCTCTTTGAAAGCTAGTCCTCATGTAAATGTAAATTTCGAGGAAGAAATTTTTATAAGGAGGGTAGAATATAAAGACTCTAAAATCTTTGTACAGAAATTTTCTGTTAATTTACAAGAAATGAGTTTTACAGCTCCGAGTTTGAGTTATAAGTCAATTTTTTTAAATAGCAGCAAGAAACAACTTGTAGCTCACCGGTAAAGCCTTACACTGCTATGATGTAACCTGTGTGTTCGATCCCCCTCAGACACAATATTTTTTTGATTTTTTTCCTTTTAACTTTTAGGAAGCCCAAAAGATTGCACGTGCAATACACAGAAAAATGAAAAGTCAGAAAAATCAAACAGGCACAAAATGGAGTAAACTCTAAACAATACACGTGGAACTAATCTAGAGAACCTAAACCCTAAATCGACCGGCCAAATACCTATTAAGGCCGGCACCGACGGTTGATCTGAGCCCAAAGAGCCCCGGGCTTTGCACACATAACCCTTAATCTACTCCTAACTCTCCTGCACTGTTTCATTTCCCCGCAATCAAACAGAGACCCTTCATTTCACAATTAAACCATATTTTAATGCTTTTTAATCCATATTTTTAATTCCAAAACCCTAATTCTCCACTATAAATACCACCCCACACTTTGGCTCAGCACCATTCTGAAAATTCTAGCCAAAACTCTCAAAAATTTCCTAAGTACAAGTGGAGTAAATAGGAGTTAGCAAGCGATCAACTTCCGGCGAAGATCGAAGCAATATCCGAAGCTCCCGCAACGCCAGGACGACACCCTTCTCTTCCTCTACCTCTTCTTAACATTATCTAACTGTAAGGCCCTCTCAATCTCACTTCTTCTTCATTGAAATTCTATTTTTAAACCTTATATCGGTAAGTGGAACTAATACCGATATCTTTTTCTAAACCTTAGAAAACTCCTTCTCCTTAATACTTTGTTCAATCTAACTTTTACACATCACTTGTAACCTTAAACCATAATGTTTCGAATCAAATTTCATCAAAATTTCTCATGTGAAATAATAATAGTTGAACTTTTTCATTAAAATACCATGAACTTATTAAACACCTCTTTTCGTATTTTGTTAAAACAATAACATAGGAAAACATCACGGGATAACGACCTACCCCTCACGCACACTTGGTTTCATAGCACGATATTCATTGAACGTATTTCCATTGCGAAGATAATATTACGATAAAATACCGCATAACTTTAAAAACCGGATTTATTTTAAATCGATATTTCATATCCTTTGCGAATACGTATCTACAACCCTCTTTAGGGGACCCGCTAATAGATAATGTAGATTATCGCACATCCTTGGGCTAGTAGAACGAGATGCAGACCTCCTCACGGAGCATATTCGGTCTTGAAAGGATTTAAATACTGTTTTTTAAGAAATACGAATTTTCTAAATAATTATTTTTAAAATTAAAATTATATAAAATTATAAATCAATATTTTCAAAATATAATAAATCTATATTTTTTCAAAAATGAAAAGATTAACAAATGACAATAAAATACCATCAAGATGCCAAAAAGGCAAGTTTTATATTAAAATACAATGAACTTTCCAAGCTAAGAAATTATCACTAAAATACCCCAAATCCTTAAAATCCATACACATGAAACCCTAAATAATACTAATCACCCTCGAGCTTTTATTTTTAAACTATATTAACATATTTTTCATAAAACCCCCTCGAGTTATATAAAAACACTATTTAAGGACTTTAATAAATATAGGTTTAAGAGGGATCAATTCTCTTGAGCCCCAAGGAGACGGAGAAAGTGAGTGCTTGCCTATTTAAGGTAGAAAACTTAACGGGGTTATCAATGGTATGTTAGTTATATGTATGCCCTAGAGGCCATTACTGTACATTGGATGTATATTGTAGTGGATGCTGGGACATATATAGGTAGGACTTTCTTGCTCGACATGATAGTATGCTATTTGGTTGCTCTTTATCTTAACATGTATACTTGCTGTCTCTCTATTACATGTTGATAAAGCCCTTAGGATGTGTGCTCGACTTCCAGGGCTATGATGTAGATCATACTATTGGGGCCTGGGTAGTCCATGAGTAAATCCTTCAATGTTCCTAGTCGTGGGAATATCGAGACGGGGCATCGATATTCCAGAGTAGACTAGCGTATATCTTCTCGACCCATGTGATGGGCGATGGATGATCCCATATCCATTGGTGTTTGACATCAGAGATGGTATGCGGGTGCTCAGTGGAGACTGGGTACACTGAACGGACTCACCGAGAACTCCCAGATAGTATTATACCTTACGTCAGATGGCAGTTCTCTGGTGACACTGGTACAGGTTAGTCTGTAGACCCGAGATCGTCATAGAGTCTTGTGTGATTCCCACTGTGATTTGATTTCCACATTACCACGTCCAAGAGGGCGTGCAAAACGGTGGTTTTTGGGTACAGTCCCGAATCACATGAAGGCAATGAGCGATAGGAGGGGATTCGTCTCTCCCGGTATAGGGAGTTGATGTTGCGCTGTGTTCGATTGGCTATAAGCGGAAATCCCTGGCCAGGGTTGCTGAGATTTACTGGTAAGTGTTACCAGTAGTTTCTCGAACTGTTATAGACTTCATATCGACACGACTTATCGAGCTACTGGGGTCTGACGTTTACCACCCCTAGGCGAGATATGCGACATATCAGACGATGAGACCGGACTGTACGGTAAGTGTTACTGGTTGGATTCACAGGAGTGTGAGCGGGCTTGCTCGTTGATCTTCTGATCGCTCAATACCCGGGTGGCCGTTACGTTTAGCAGACCGCTTGTGGCTTGTGAGTGTTTGATATGATCATCACCTACTGCCGGCGTATTGACGAGTCTTTAGAGTCCTACACAGAGGTTTTCTGGCTCAAGCGAAACGAAATAGGAGCGCATATGAGATATGTGCGGGACCGAGAATAATACCAGTATGTGATACTGAATTCTATTCTCGCGATTCGTATCATCGGACGGTTATATAAGATATAGCCGGGTTACCGAATCAAATGTTGATTCGATATATTGATACACTTGATATTAGTCGGTTATATGCAGTATGACCGAATCATTAAATCAAGTGTTGATTTAATGATTTAATGTATAATTATATATTTGATATATTACTTTACATTAACTTGTATTGGTTCACTTAAGATTATTTTTCTTACTAGATTGTGCACATTGTATATATGATATATGTTTGTGCACTAGTTTGTATCATGTTTGATGATACATGCAAACATGGGTGGGTGTGTGACTTACACCTTTGTTTAGTTAATGGTTAGTTTTTTATTTTCTTTATTTATTTTATTTTGTAAAAACAAAATGGTTTCTTTCTTTTCTTTGCTAGAAGCTTCATGTTGTTTTCTAGCATCTTTGAAAAGTCTAAACCATTTTTGTTTTGTTCTTAAACCTAACCATTACCTAAACCCTAGTTTATTCTCTACATGAGTTTACTAACCCATGGTTGCAATATGATAAGCTTCACTTGATTTTCTATTATTGAATAATTCATTCTTTTCTTTCTTCTTCATCTTCTTCTTCATGAAGAAAAGAAATGCTTTCTAGAAAAAATTTCAAGTGATGAAATCAAGTGAGAAATCCAAATCCAAAGTGAACCCAGTTCCTATTTCTTCATCCTCTACCACTTGCCATATTGTATAGGGTGTTTTCTTCACAAGGTTTATGACCAAGTGAAGATGGAGCTTGAGTTTGAGTCGCCTCGACGTAGATCATCTTCGGCATCGAAGTCAACGACCTAGCCCGATCATTTCTCCGACGAAACCATCGCTAGAGTCCGGGATTCTGATGATCGCAGTGAAGGGACGTCATCACGGAGCTTTGGAAGTGGAGGACCGGATCTACAAAGGTTGTAGTCTCTTTCACTTCTTAGTAAAGTTGTTTTCTTGCATTTAGTTTCGCCTATCCTCTAGTTAACGATCTTACATAGGGTTTCTCGGCACATAAATTTTTGAATTTGGCATGGTTGATCAGTTGTAGAACCTCATGAGTGTGCCTAGGAACCCTACAGTGGTATAAGAGTCAAGCTAGAGCTTTAGGCGATGTGTAGACGACGTTAGAAACCCGATCGAATCACGAAACCCAAATCGCAACCCCTCTCTGTACATTTTCTGAAATTGTGTATTTTTGTGAATTAAAAATTGTCAGAAAATTCAGCAGGGTTTTGTAGGAGTTACTATGAAGCACGTGATCTCAAATCAACCATTGCGCCGCGGAACCGCGGCCCCACCCTGGCTTAGGCGGCGGTTCCGCGGCCATAGTGATGAATCTTGCCACGTGGGTTGCACAGTAATCTCTATCTGGAAGTACTGTGTTTTCTGGATATTTTTTAATTTATACTCAAGAGTTGAGTTTTCTGGGTTGTATTGGGAGTTCGTTGATTCGACCGGAAAGTTTAACTTCGTCTATGAGTTTTTCCGGGTATTTTAGAAAGTGTTAAAAAGTTCGATCGGATTTAAATACCCACTTTTTCCCCTACCGGGAAATTTCCAAGTCTTGGATTTTTTCCGTAGTTTAAGAACGTCTAAGTAGTGTAAGTAACGCGATGGACACTCTAGAAGACAACAAACCTTAACTCGATTATGTGACCGTCTTGAACTGCCTTTTGAACCTTAGGGTTTAAGGCAGTACGGCGTGCCACATGTGAGGCGTTGGCTTGACCCTTCTATGGCTGGACGTTGCTACTGTGGCATGAAGTGGATGTTTTTAAACTTATTTCATGTGTTGAGCTGTTTCGGGAAAACTTGGGTGTTTGATTGTTCGATCAGAAAGTTTAACATTTTCTATTTATCTGGAATGTGATACAATATTTGGAATTCACAAGTTGTTATGAGATAACTGAATGAATGCTATAAACATAGCAATTTAGTCTCATTTGATCGGTTGCCACGGGATTTTGATGTGATCAAAAGTCCGTTGCAATCGCGTAGTGTACGCGGATACTCGCCGGTAAACTTAATAGATAGCCACGCCCCATAGCCCCGACCAAGTGACTGTAGGAGAACTCCGTCGCCGAAAGCATCCCTTCGGGTGCTCGCGGCAGCGGTGTTCCGCCTTAATGCACTTCGTCGACGGTATCGGGGGTGCGGCCGTCTACTAAAGTTTGCGACGAGCATTCGGTCAGGATGCCGGGAATCTTGTTGAATTACCTGACTTTATATTGAAAAGTGTTTTCGATATTGAGACTGAAATGCTGGGTTTATAATTATTAGGCATGCGATGTCTAAGGAATTCATTTGTTAGGCATGCGATGTCTAAAGAGATTGCGGATTCCAATTGTTGTAGTTTTACACTTTCTTTTCTGTGACCGTAAGTGTAATATGTGATATCGCCGGTTTCGTTGCTATATGTCAACGACAATTGGGATGGGAATATTTACTTACGTTGATGACATGTGATGTTATGTGTTGCTGGATATGTTATATTGGATCGTCGCGTTATGAATAGCCGGGTTTTTTTTATGTGAGATGAGTGTTTTTCATTTTCATTCATGTAAAAATTTGTATGTAATATTCTTTTATTGGGGCACTTCCGGGTTGAGGTTGATGTCACCATTTGTATATTATTTACTTTTCCGCATTAGGATAGACCCAAGGAGGGGAGCATAAGTAACCGGGTTCTAGGGTCCAGTGGGAGACCATCTCGAGGAGTCGAGTCCGGGTCTCCTAACCCTAAAATTGGTAGGGTTACTTGCCGCTCTCGTAGGGGTCTATGAGTGTAGGATTGGCTATTCATCACGACCGTAGAATCCGTGTTTTATACAGGCTTAAAATAAAACACGGACGTCCTACTATATCCAATATTTCATATGATATTTTCTGCTGCGGTATCTGTGATGTGATCATGTGATTTGTTCAGATAGATATAGTATATAGTATATATGATATATTATATAGACATTGCTTATGTTTTACACCCGCGCTAGCCCTGCCTCGCTCTGGCGTTAGTTACCTAACCTAACGGTGCAGACGAGACATCGAGGCGAATGCGGATGGCATAAGCATACGTTATATTTATCTGTAATGTTTAGGTGGACTTAAATGATGGGACTTCATTAATATGATTAATGAAAGAAAAGAAACCTAAAAGATGTTGTGGAATTGAATTTTCAAAAAGAGGTAGCTACAGTTCTTTCTTTGCATCGCGGTGTTCCTTGTAGAACATCCTGCACCTTAGTCGATGAGGAACGGGCCGAGATCCCTTCACCGGGAGTGACCCCTTTAGCAATAACTGGCAGATGCTACAACACTCGGTTTGTCTTTTGATTGCTTCTATAGTTCTTGCTTTGCATAGAGGTATATGTGATATATCCTGCACCTCATTCGACGAGGAAAGGGCCGACGATCCCTTCACCGGGAGTGACCCCTTTAGCAAAACTAGAAAAGCCTCAAAAACACTCCATTTCAAAATCATTTGATTCTACAACGATATCAAGTTCATTAAGCAATAGGTTTTCAGAAAAACCTGTCGTAGCCCTCCGTCATTTCAGATAAGTCCTACTTAGTATTCGTGCTACGTTTGTTGGCCTGCGTCAAGCCATAGTGTGCGGTAGCTAACTAGTATTTATCTGTTTATGCATATGATGCAGATTAGATTAGGGTAGTCGTGCGACTTTGTTGGCCTGCGTCAAGGGTCGTGCGGATGGGTTTAATTCAATCAAGAAATGACGGGTTGAACTTGACTAGCGGACTATGGTTTGTTGGCCTGCGTCAAGGTCATAGGACGCTAGGGGTAAAATATTATCGGGAATTTCAAGTGTTGAAATTTGCAATGAGATTGCATACCTTCTATGAGATAGTTGGATCCCGAAACCCACTGCGAGTAATTGTTACTTCTGGGAGAGTTTTACACATTACAATTAGCCGATCGAGTAGGTGTCTAGAAAGGTGTTAACGAGGTTATGCCTCTGGGAAAACGAGGTTTACTTTAATTAGGTTCGTGCGAAAGCACGGGGGACCTCCCTCAAAGTACCGACACTGGCCTGGCTGAAAGATTGGCGAACTTGTAGCGTGTAATTAATCCCGGCTAGTCTTTTCTTTTAGGGTTTGAAGGAAGATTTGATAAAAACAGTGGGAGCCATCCTGATTAGATAAAATAATAACCAATCTGATCTTGCAAGAGCGCACGCAGAGTGTTTTCTTCTCTCTCTCTCCAGGTAGCGACCATATCACGCCTTAATCAAGATAATAAAACAGATATATTGACCGAACCCACTTGTTATACTGCGCTGGGGAACGTTGGTCCCGCTCCAACTTATAAATGTTATAAGACAGAGCAGGAATTTGGGGAATACCAGATTTCCCGTGCCGCCCAAATGAAGAAAGTACATACTGATACATCTTCTTCGGGTGTGTTCATTACAGAGAACTGTTTCTCAGTATCCTTTACGTCCTGGGTATGTGATACCAGATCAGGATCCCACATATGTAATCTGTTATATGGGCTACAGAAAGGTAGAGAACTGAGAATGGGTGATAAGTTTTATGAGACAGAAAACGGTGCAAGTGTTGCAGCCAAGTCTGTTGGTCACTATCACCCTGTATTACCAGAATACATTGATTCTGAACGAATGTTATTAGATACCGAACTTGATATACAAAATCATATCAGTCTCTTTATTAGTAAAGAAAGGATATAATTTTGTATTGTTGGATAATGTTTTGAACATTTCCTATATCAAGAGTTGATCGGTTCAGGCACGTTATCTAAAAGCATTAACGTTCTAAATCAAACTACAGTTCTTAGTATATAGAACACACACAAGAGGAAGAGTTCAGAAATGAACGAATCCTTCTTGAGGTATTGTAAACTAGGTCATATCAATGCGACCCGACTAACTGAAGTTACATATAGATGCATATTTAAATTAGTTTGAATTTACGTCTTATGAAACTTACTGGTCATGTCACAGAGATATGATGACCATAGCTCTGTTTAATGGAAACAGAGAAAGAGTTAGTGAACTTTTGGGATAATACATGTTGATGTATGAAGGTCCCCTGTCTACACATGCCAAGACCGGTTCTTTGTACTTCATTACATTCTCTGATGATCTCTCAAGATTCAGACATATGTTCCTGTTGAAACACAAGTCCGAAGCTTTTGAAATATTCACAGAATATAAATTAGAAGTAGAGAACCAAAACGGGTATAAGTATTATGTCCTTTGACGCGATCAAGGAGGAGAATACTTGAGCGCGGAATTCCTGGATTATTCTAAAGGAGAATGAGATTCTCTCTCAGCATTACTCCTCCGTATACACCATAGCACGATGGTATATCGGGGCGGAGCAATAGCACCCTATATGATATGGTGTGCTCTATGATGAGTACTACTGAGTTACCTATTTCCTTTTGGGAGTTATGCACTTATGAAGTTGCATACCTATTGAATAGGGTTACGATCAAATCAGATGCCTACCACTTCATATGAGATATGGAAAGGGAAGAGCCCATTTCTTAAGTTAGTTAAGATTTGGGGTTGTCCGGCCTATGTCTAAAAGCAAAATCCGGACAAGCTCAAGGTACAGTCAGTTCTGTGGAAGTTTGTTGGATATCCCAAGCATTCGCAAGGGAATATCTTCTACCAAACTAAGAAACAAAAGTGTTTTATTTCTCAACATACCACCTTTGTGAAAGGGAATTTCTTATGGAAGGAATTATTGGTCATGAGGTAGAACTGGAAAGAGTTCCAGCTATACAAACTACAGCAGATGATTTGGTAGGACCAAAGGATTCAATAGTAACCAACGAACCTCAGCCTCTCCGCCAATCTAGTAGGGTTCCTCACCCACCTGAGAGATACTTTGGTTTCTCTATGACAGTGGGAGCGAGGATTGCATCATAAGATAATGACCCAACTAGTTTTGAGCTGGCCATTAGGAGTGGGACTCTGTAAGAATGGCTGGATGCTTAGCGATCTGAGATGGAATCCTTATACACCAACAAAGTATGGACTTTGGTTGCTTTATCTGAAGGGTTAAATCCCCATCAGGAGCAAGTATATCTTGAGAAGATTACTTGGTGTACATGGAAAAGTTGAGACTTTTAAAGCTAGACTTGTTAAAGGTTTGTATCATAGACCAATTGTGGCTAATGATGAAACTTTTTCTAGGGCCTATGCTTAAGTCCATCCAGATCCTACTTGCCACGGCTACATACCATGACTACGATATCTGGCGGTTGGGTGTCATGACTGCTTTTCTAAATGATAATTTGGAAGAGAGCGTCTATAAGTACACAGCCAGAGGGCTTCATAGACAGTAGGAGCGGCGGAAACGTGTACAAGATGCTTTATAGAATAAAGAAGGAATCGCGGAGTTGGAACGTCTGTTTTGATGTGGTAGTCAAAGAGTTTGACTTCATCAAAATGGTAGATGAACCTTGTATATACAAAAAGGTAGTAGGGAGTATGGTGGTGATCCTCGTAGAGTACGTGGATGACATACTCTAGTTGGGGAAGGAGTTTCCTATGCTACGCTCGGTCAATCTCCACTTATCACAATGATTCTCCATATAGGATCAAAGTGATACCTACTAAATCCTAGGTTTTGGATCTATGAGATAGATCTAATTGGATGTCAGGATACTCACTAGATGTAGTGAGTTGGTATCAATCGATCCTGGGGAGAATCACTGGAAAGGTTCCAGGGCGATAAGGACGACTGAAAGTCAGTCACAGGCATTGTCTTTACCCTCAGTAAAGGGACGGTATGTTGGAAGAGTTCCAAGCTAGATACCGTGGCATACTAGACGATAAAGGCTGGATAAATCGCTACTTAAGATGCTACTGAAGAGGTTGTCTGGGTGTATATTAGTTCATGAGATGAACTTAGTTCCTCCCATTGTGTGACAATAGAGTTGTGGCTTTGGCCCAGGAACCCTGATCCCATCAGTGACCCAGACATATTCTGAGGCAGCATCACCTGATCATGGAGATAGTTGATCTCCAGGGTGATCGAGGTTAGGAGAGTAGACTCTGAGGAAAACACGGCGGATCCACTCACAAAGGCTTTTTCCCAGAGAGAGACTTATATGGGATGGTTGAGTATTAGATACTACAACCACTGCTACAGATGGCCCTAGTGCAAGTGGGAGATTGTTAGTTATATGTATGCCCTAGAGGCCATTACTGTACATTGGATGTATATTGTAGTGGATGCTAGGACAAATATAGGTAGGACTTTCTTGCTCGACATGATAGTATGCTATCTGGTTGCTCTTTATCTTAACACGTATACTTGCTGTCTCTCTATTATATGTTGATAAAACCCTTAGGATGTGTGCTCGACTTCTAGGGCTATGATGTAGATCATACTAGTGGGGCCTGGGTAGTCCATGAGTACATCCTTCAATGTTCCTAGTCATGGGAATATCGAGACGGGGCATCGATATTCCAGAGTAGACTAGCGTATATCTTCTCGACCCATGTGATGGGCGATGGATGATCCCATATCCATTGGTGTTTGACATCAGAGATGGTATGCGGGTGCTCAGTGGAGACTGGGTACACTGAACGGACTCGCCGAGAACTCCCAGATGGTATTATACCTTACGTCAGATGGCAGTTCTCTGGTGACACTGGTACAGGTTAGTCTGTAGACCCGAGATCGTCATAGAGTCTTGTGTGATTCCCACTGTGCTTTGATTTCCACCTTACCACGTCCAAGAGGGCGTGCAAAACGGTGGTTTTTGGGTACAGTCCCAAATCACATGAAGGCAATGAGCGATAGGAGGGGATTCGTCTCTTCCGGTATAGGGAGTTGATGTTGCGCTGTGTTCGATTGGCTATAACCGGAAATCCCTGGCCAGGGTTGCTGAGATTTACTGGTAAGTGTTACCAGTAGTTTCTCGAACTGTTATAGACCTCATATCGACACGACTTATCGAGCTACTGGGTCTGACGTTTACCACCCCTAGGCGAGATATGCGACATATCAGATG
Organism: Agapanthus africanus; assembly: GCA_030015575.1. Lineage (NCBI taxonomy): Eukaryota > Viridiplantae > Streptophyta > Magnoliopsida > Asparagales > Amaryllidaceae > Agapanthus > Agapanthus africanus. The sequence goes on from CM057344.1 coordinate 682,625,462, forward strand.
ATGAGACCGGACTGTACGGTAAGTGTTACTGGTTGGATTCACAGGAGTGTGAGCGGGCTTGCTCGTTGATCTTCTGATCGCTCAATACCCGGGTGGCCGTTACGTTTAGCAGACCGCTTGCGGCTTGTGGGTGTTTGATATGATCATCACCTACTGCCGGCGTATTGACAAATCTTTAGAGTCCTACACAGAGGTTTCCTTGCTCAAGCGAAACGAAATAGGAGCGCATATGAGATATGTGCGGGACCGAGAATAATACCAGTATGTGATACTGAATTCTATTCTCGCGATTCATATCATCGGACGGTTATATAAGATATAGCCGGGTTACCGAATCAAATGTTGATTCGATATATTGATACACTTGATATTAGTCGGTTATATGCAGTATGACCGAATCATTAAATCAAGTGTTGATTTAATGATTTAATGTATAATTATATATTTGATATATTACTTTACATTAACTTGTATTGGTTCACTTAAGATTATTTTTCTTACTAGATTGTGCACATTGTATATATGATATATGTTTGTGCATTAGTTTGTATCATGTTTGATGATACATGCAAACATGGGTGGGTGTGTGACTTACACCTTTGTTTAGTTAATGGTTAGTTTTTTATTTTCTTTATTTATTTTATTTTGTAAAAACAAAATGGTTTCTTTCTTTTCTTTGCTAGAAGCTTCATGTTGTTTTCTAGCATCTTTGAAAAGTCTAAACCATTTTTGTTTTGTTCTTAAACCTAACCATTACCTAAACCCTAGTTTATTCTCTACATGAGTTTACTAACCCATGGTTGCAATATGATAAGCTTCACTTGATTTTCTATTATTGAATAATTCATTCTTTTCTTTCTTCTTCATCTTCTTCTTCATGAAGAAAAGAAATGCTTTCTAGAAAAATTTCAAGTGATGAAATCAAGTGAGAAATCCAAATCCAAAGTGAACCCACTTCCTATTTCTTCATCCTCTACCACTTGCCATGTTGTATAGGGTGTTTTCTTCACAAGGTTTATGACCAAGTGAAGATGGAGCTTGAGTTTGAGTCGTCTCGACGTAGATCATCTTCGGCATCGAAGTCAACGACCTAGCCCATCATTTCTCCGACGAAACCATCGCTAGAGTCCGGGATTTCGATGATCGCAGCGAAGGGACGTCATCACGGAGCTTTGGAAGTGGAGGACTGGATCTACAAAGGTTGTAGTCCCTTTCACTTGTTAGTAATGTTGTTTGCTTGTATTTAGTTTCGCCTATCCTCTAGTTAACGATCTTACATAGGGTTTCTCGGCACATAAATTTTTGAATTTGGAATGGTTGATCAGTTGTAGAACCTCATGAGTGTGCCTAGGAACCCTACATGGTAATTGTCTTAGAAAAAGACACAAATCCTGTCGTCCATGTGCAGCAGTTACCGATGTCTCCCGAACCTAATTCAAGAGCTAAATCAGTTTACAAGTGTCTGACTTAGTCTGAATCTAATTCAAACCTGAATCTAATTCAAACCTGAATCCAAAATCAAACTGGAATACTTGAACATGAACATGAATACTCCAATCCAAACATCAATATCAAACATGTATAACTTGACCTGACTTGACCGAACCATGGTTATGACTTGACTTGACTACTTGAATACTTGACTACATCCTGAACATGAATACTTGAACAACTTGTTTCCATGGTTTCAGAAAGTCTGATAATTATAATCTATACAAAATAATACGCGGGGATAAAGGGGTAGATTGGTACGGAACGTATATCGTGGTACGAGAGGTCACTTAAAAGTCACCTACATGAATTCTCGTGCCGTTGTCCCATGGGTTATGATGGGGCCTTATACTATATGTTACCATAGTCCACGGGGTAAGATGGACTCCTCTTGTATACATGAATACCTTCTTTATCAAGCTACAAACAACCACGTTATAATAACCATCATATACCTGTACAACCCATCTGTTTATTTCACATTACTTTTTATATTCTCTTTCTTATTTTAGGACTTACCGAGCGCTAGTTCTCTGACGACATTCTTTTCTATTTCTTTTTTTGGAATGTTCGTCAGGAGGACAGGACTCTCAGGAGATCGAGTCTAACCATGAGGACTTCGATCAGCTCGCGGCTCAGCCTGACTTCTAGTTCCTTGTACTTACTTTCATGCCACTGTTTAGGCACTGCTTTACTCATTGTATCTTTTCTTTTCAAACAGTTGTATGCAAAGATGAATGTAAATAAAGTTGCTTTTAATTTATATCACTTGTCATTCTTGTATATTTTATATATTTCTTAATTACGCTTAGCGTATTTATTTCTTTGTAAATACGTTGCGGAATGCCACATCACTGTTAGGGTTTGCTAGCGCCCTGGCCATCTACCGTGGCCGATGCAGAACAAAAATGATGTTTAAAAAACTAATGGCGCTAAAAAACCCGTCTTAGAATCGAACCATAAACCTAAAACTAGCTACAAAAGATAGAAGTGTTATACCGAATGGTTCGTGTCCTTCGGTCTTCTACCCTCTTCTTTGGCTCCTTGAGGTGTCTTCGATCGAGCTTGGCCGCTGGTCTTCTTCTGTCGAAGATGATCCACCCAAGGGATGTTGATCATGGCTCTAGCTCCACACATAGAATCTAGTGAAGCAACTAGGGACTCTAGGTTGCTAATCTAAAGTGCCTAGGGATGTAGTGAGTTGCTCTAAATGTGTATTCATCTCTGTTCTATCCTTGATTCTCAATACATGAGATGGTAGGGTAGAAGATGAAGAAGAAGGAAGAGATCAAGAAAGGTAGTGAAGAGAGAAGAAGCAAATGGTGAGAGTGTTTTTTCCAAAACCAACCATGCAAGACTCAAGTGAAAAAAAAGTGAGGAAAAACACTAGAGAGAGAAAAACATCAAGCATAGTTTTGTAAAACACCTTTTCCAAATATAATATTGCAACCATACTTGAATAATGAGCACAAATGAATTAACAATTCATTTGTCATCACTATTCAAGCATGGGTCTCACCATACTCTCTTCTTTACCTTTACGCCTCATTTCCATTTAATTTAATAAATGGATAAACCAAAATGAGGTGTCCACCTTATAGAATGTTTTCCGTATAAATATGGATTACACTCAACTGTATACACACACCTGTATTCATACCAAAATACGAATACCCAAAGAGATAGAATAACTCAAACAACGTAATACTAGAATATACATATCGAAATACATATACGTAAATTATTAAATCAATGCCTGATTTAATAATCCGGCTCAATCCCGAGCCAGCTAGTATTGTCAACCGTCTGATCGAAAGTCCGGGTAACTAGTACAATCATTCGATCGGAACCCTGCACGTATCAAAATACGGCTACTACATCATTTCGCCTGAACCAGGGAAACTCTCTGTGTGAGACTCTAAAGACTCGTCAATATGCTGGCAGTAGGTTTAACCACAAGCACATCAGCGGCACTAGCTGTACGTTACGAATACCCAGGTATTGAGCGAAAGGAAGGCCGACGAGCAAACTCATCCGAGCCCCTACTGAGCCTGTCTATGACAATCTCCATAGAGTCCAGTCTGTTCATCTAAGAGTATCGCATATTGGGTTTAGGGGGTGGATAAAGTTAGACCCTTAATAACGCGATATTTCATGTCGGTATGAAGCCTATCACCTACTGAAAAAATACTAATCCAAATCAGTAATTCTCGTCCGCCTTGGCCAAGGATTTCTGGTGATGGCCACCCGTGTACAGCACTACATGAACCCCCAATACCGGGAGATACGAATCCCCGACTATCCGCTCACTGCCTTCATGTGGCTTGGGACTGTACCCAACTAAAACCTGTTTGCACGACTCCTTTGAGCTGTGGTAGGGTAGTAATCAAAGCACAGTAGGAACTCACACGAGACAAATGACGATCTCGGGTCGACAGACTAACCTGTACTCATGTCACCTGAGAAATGCTATCTGACAATAGGTTTAATACCATGTAGCATGTTCCTAGCGAGTCCATCCACTGTAACTCATAACCCAATGAGCACATGTATACTATCTTAGGTGACTAACTGACACCAATGGCTTGTGAGACCGGCCACCGCCCCTCGTCGGGGTCTCGAAAAGTATACACTAGTCTACTCCGGAGTATCGATGCCCAGTCTCGATACTCTCTCGACTAGGTACTTTTAAGGATGTGCTTATAGACCACCCAGCTCCCATGAATATGATCGCCATCATAATGCTGGTAGTCAAGCATGAATCCTATGGGCTCTATCAACATGTAATAGTGATATGTAATACCACATAATGTATGTACATGATGATAGAGACAAACCATATAGAATACTATCATTTTGAGTAAGACTATTCTACCCGTATAGGTCCTCTCTCAATCATCACAATCGCGTGCCTACGATTACAATAATTTACTTGAGGGCACTATATCCAACAGTCACCGTATCCGTTTACTAGGAAACGGGGCATGATAGGGTGCTTCTTTTCTCTCTCTCTCTCTCTCTGTAAGCAACCCTGGAGTCACCTTAAACTAAGTCTCAAAAAGTGAACCAGGTTCGGTTCTGAGCCAGAATCAAAATCAAACTCTTCTTTTTAGAACTAAATTGACCGACCTTTTTACAATCGACAGCTTTGGAATGTCTGGATTACGCTAATCCACGACATAGTCTCATATGTCCTCACATATCCTATTTCCCCTTCTGCTAACTCCAGAACCCTCTGTATTCGATACAGAGTTCCATATTGTTTGGAAGGCCATCGTCTAGTTAGATACGAACTCGATGAAACTGTTTCAGTCTGAGAATGGCCACTGGTTCTGAATTAGATGAATTGTTCGTTTTTCTCTCTCTTACCTTATCTCAAGTTCGAGAGCTCCTTATAATAAGGAGTGTATACCAGTTACGGTTATTGGATAGTCTTCTTCCAATCACGAAGCTGGTGCTGAAGGAATGGAAAGAATAAAAAACCAACTAGCATAAGTTCGGTATACAGAAAGCTAAAATAGAGAGACATCAATAGGGGTTGAAATGAGAAAAGGAAATTGCGACTACTGTCATGAAACTGGGCAATGAAAAAGGCAACACTGAGAATACCCAACTAACCCTGCTGAAACATTTTGATGTTTCGAATTTTCCGTATGTCTGTGTTTTGAAAAAATGGTTCTCAATAAACTCTGACTCCTGTATATAGATACCGGATTAGAATCCCACATCTGTAAGGTATTAAAAATGCTGAGAAGGAGAAGAGAATTGAGAATGGATGATTTTATCCTCAATGTCGGTTTTCGGAGCAATTGTTGCTATTGAGGAAAATCATCAGGTTTTGCATAACGGCAAACTTTTGGTTTCTTTTAACCAAAAGAATGTTTTTCAATTAACAGCACATGGAAAATGAGTTAGTGAACTGTAGGGACTTATACATATTGATGTATTTCATCCGATGTCCATACAGACATAGGGTTGGTACCAGGTATTCCGTAATGAGAATGTGATTCTCTCTCAGATTGCTCATCCGCAGGTGCGCTCCATGATAAGTAATGCTATGTTGCCTTCTTCAATTTTAGGGATGCACTAGAAATAGATGCATATCAATGGATATTGGTTCCACCTAAACAAGTGCCTCTGTTTCTATATGTGATATAGAATGGTGTTCAACTTAAAGTTGGTAAGATGTTGGGTTATCCGGTTTATGCTTAAAATCATAATCCGGATAAACTCGAGACACATTTCGGTAATAGCAGTTTGTGGATTATCCCAAACTTCAGCGAGGGATAGCTTCCACCATTTTCAAGTTCAAAAGTGTTTTGTTCTTGACTCGCCGTCTTCTTGGTAAAGGAATTTCTTGCAAAAAGAAATTAGTGGGATTGTGGTAAAACTGGAAGTCATTCCAGAACCACAAACGGTTACTGAAAGTTTAGAGGAACCTGATGATCCAATTGACCCTAACAAACCATTGCTACTCCGCAGATTTAGTAGGTGGCCTCTGCCATCCGAGAGATACTTCGGTATTCTCGTAGACGGTGATGAGGAGGCTTGCATAATGTGATGATGACCTACTAATTATCAGCAGGCCATAGGAAGTGGTGACTTCCGACTGATGGCTGGACGCCAAGTTATCCAAATTGGACTTATTTACTATAACAAATTATAGACTTTGTTGTGTGCTCCTGAAAGGGGTAAAACAAATAAGGCGCAAGAATATCTTTCGAGATCAGTACAAATGGAAAGGAATTAACCTAATAAGGCTAGACTTGTAGTATACAGGTATTCATCAAATACCCGATGTGGATTGTGATTATACTGTTACTTCAAAGTCTGTGCTGAAGTCCATACGGATGAAATTTGCCACTGTTGTTTTCATGATTATGATATCTGGTATAAGTATGATTATAATATCTTTCTAAATTGGATTTAGAAGTGTACGTGTATATGACTCTACCAGAGAGTTGTCTTAGTCAGTGGGAGCAGCGGATAGTGTGCAAATTGCTTAAGTTTATTTGTAGACTAAAGCAGGCATAGCAGAAGTGGATCGTCTGTTTTTTTGATGCTATAGTCAAAGTGTTTGACTTCATCAAAATAAGAGATGAACCAGATATTTGTAAGAAAGCTATAGGGAGTACTGTCAGATTCTGCATACTAATGTGGATAACATACTCTTGATAGGAAGTGATATTCCTATACTACTATTCGGTCAAACGTTGGTTTATGGATTTGGATTAATGATTCTAGTAACTAAGTCTATAGATTTAGATCTAGTAAGGGCTTTGGGATTATCCCAATTTCAGGTATCTTAACTCGATTCTAAAGTAGTTTAGAATGGACGACTCCCTGTGAGGTAATGTACCCGCAGGTAATGGGGTCACTCTCTCTACAGATGTCTTTTGGGACTGATGAAGTGAGGGTCTCGCAAGAATGACATTCGACATACTTCGGTAGTGAGGTCAATCATGCGATGTTAAATACCAGACCAGATATTGCTTTTTCACTTGGTGCAGTAAGTAAGTATTAATCCAATCTTGGAGAAATATAGGAAGAAGTGAAGAACATATGAGATGTTCTTGGTGTATGGTAATGGCAGACTCCTTCGGAAGGCGATTACCGATTCCAGCTTCCGAGATGACAAGAATGATAGAGTATGTGTCGCGAGTCATTAGTTTACCCTCTTATGAGGAGTAGTATATTGGAAGAGTTCCAAGCGGGATATTGGGGTAGTCAAAGAGCTAGATGCTGATTGTGAATCAGTAGAGGATACATCCTAAGTATTTGTTTGGATAAATACATTCATTTGTGAATAAGATCCCATCAGCTATCCAAACAATATTCTAAAGTAAGTACCGCTCATTTTGGGAGATAGTTGATCTCCGTGAAGTTGAGATTTAGAGAGATACACTTAGAAATATTATAGCGGACCTACTCACTAAGACTATTTCTTGAACACAGTTTACGAAACTATTAGTACAGAAGTTGGGTATGCAGTAGCATATGAGATGTGTGTATGCGTTACCGCAATAATTGACCTTGAGTGCAAGTGGGAAATTGTTGAATATAGGTGCCCTCAAGGCAATTATCGTAATTTTAGGAATGCAATTACTGAATTCATGAGGACATATACAGAGAACAATTTTACTCGAGATGATAATATGCTATCTGGTTTGTCTTTACCTGTCATGTGTATATGTGTTCCTAGTTATCACGTATCGCTAATATATGAGATAAAACCCATAGGATATTTGTGGCGAGCTCCTCGTCCTCTTCGGGAAAACATAGCTCTTCCTCAGAGTCGCTACCAAGATGGACGACGTAGCAGGTCACAATAGGGATCTCATCATCGGAGTCTTCTTCTAGTTCCTCCAGAATCTCAGCCGCTTTTACGGGGAAGAACTCCTTCAATTGAATTAGAGTTCTTTCCTTTTGTTAATAGTCTTCGAGCAAATCGATATGTTTTTGAATGGTCGATCTCCCCGCAGACTCTTTTTCGCGTCGAGCCGCACTTTTGTTCTTCTTGAGATTTTTGGATTTTGAGCCTGATCGATCTGAATTGGTAACTGGAACGGTGGGCTCTTTTTGCCCCTCCCATTCTGTTCTGCGCACTTTCTGAAATAACTTTAGCATCTTCTTCATCTTATTAGATATATGCATGCTCCACGGAGGCTACAGCTAGTCATTTTCATTTCTCGGGGTAGCGGGTTCAGTTGTCTGCTCCCAGAAGGCTTCAACTTCTGTCTGTATAAAATTGGTGGTTGCAGCTTTATCGTTCACCAACACACTTTTAGACAGCTTGATCTCTCCGATCTTGTATGTTGGGTTGCCTAGCACAGCAGCAAGTTTTCGTGAGGTATCTTCTATACCATATTTAAATTTTTGTCGTTCTAGCTAACCCGTACCCTAGAATCGATACTAGAAAATCTGACGAAACAATATGCAAACACTTTACATCAAAAGTGAACAAGGAATACAACCTTTGTAGACCGGTGCTTCACTTCAACAGCTCCGTGTAGTAGTCCCTTCGCTGCGATCATGAACTCCCGGACTCTAGAGAGGGTTCACTTGAAGAAACGAACAAGATTGCTCAATGTCTTCGAGGCCGAAGATGATATATGTCGAGGAGACACTAAACCAAGCTACCCCTTCACTAATTGTGAAATTGGTGAAGCAAACACCCTATACTAAATGGCTAGTAGTAGAGGATGATGAGGTAGGAATTTTGCTCATTTTAGAAATAATTTTCTCACTAGGTTTCATCACTTAGAAAAAGATAGCAAGCTTTTTCTCTTGAAGAAGAAGATGAAGTGAAGTGATAAATGAATAATTCATGAGGTTAGAAATGCATCCATGGTTAGTGCATGTCATGCACTAACCATTGTAGAGACTAAACCATAGCTATGAGTTAAGGGTTGGGTTAATAAATATCTTAAGCTAGACAAACAAGTGGACTTGGTCAATGAAACCTAAAAGCTTCTACAAGCTTTGAACCATGACTCATTATCCAAATGTTTGAATTACTTAAAACAAATAAAACCCTAACTTTAACCTAGCATGGTGTGAGTCTCATACTAACATGTTGCATGTGTAACCTAGCATGACACAACAATATATATCACATATATATTTTGTGTGGAAAAATAAAACAATATATTTAACATATATCACATATATATCAATGTATCATAAGTGAGAAAAATGAATACTTAAGTGAGCTAATATTAGTTAATGTAATATAATATATCAAATATATAATTATACATTAAATTATTAAATAAACACTTGATTTAATAATCCGGCTATATCACATATAACCGACTAATATCAAATGTAACATCTTATCGAATCAACACTTGATCCGATAACCCGGCTATATCACATATAAGCAATCATGTCACACATCGCGAGAATAGAATGCGGTATCACATACACACATTAATCTCGGTCCCGAACATATCACATATGTGCTCCTACTCCGTTTCGCTTGAGCCAGAAAACCTCTGTGTAGGACTCTAAAGACTCATCAATACGCCGGCAGTAGGTGATGATCATATCAAATACCCACAAGCGGCAAGCGGTCTGCTAAACATAACGGCTATACCGGTATTGAGCGATCATAAGAACAACAAGCAAGCCTGCTCATACTCCTGCGAATCCAATCAGAAACACTACTTTACAGTCCGGCCTCTTCGTCTGATATGTCGCATATCACAGCCTGGGGGCGGTATAACGTCAGACCCTAATAGCCTGATAAGTCATGCCGATACAAGGTCCATAACGGTTCGAGAAACTATTGGTAACACTTACCAGTAAATCTCAGTAACCCTGACCAGCGATTTCCTATTATGGCTAATCGAGCATAGAGCAACATCAACTCCCAATACCGGGAGAGACGAAACCCCTCTTATTGCTCATTGCCTCCATGTGACTCGGAACTGTACCCAAAAACCACCTTTTTGCACAATCTCTTGACCGTGGTATGGTGGAAATCAAAGCACAATGGGAATCACATAAGACTCTATGACGATCTCGGGTCTACAGACTAACCTGTACCAGTGTCACCAGAGAATTGCTATCCGACGATATTTATAATACCATCTAGGAGTTATCAATGAGTCCGTCCAGTGTAACCAGTCTCCACTGAGCACCCGTATACCTTCTCTGATGTCAAACACCAATGGATATGGGATCAACCATCGCCCATCATATGGGTCGAGAAGCGTATACGCTAGTCTACTCTGGAGTATCGAAGCCCTGTATCGATACTCCCATGACTAGGAACAATTATAGGATGTACTTGTGGACTACCCTTGGCCCCACTAGTATGATCTCCATCATAGTCTTGGTAGTCAAGTACACATCCTAAGGGTTTTATCAACATGTGAGAGAAAGGCAATAAGTGTACATGTTAAGATAAAGAGCAACCAGATAGCATACTATCATATCGAACACGAAAGTCCTCCCTATATATGTCCAAGCATCCACTACAATATACATCCCATGTACAGTAGTTACTTCTAAGGCCATCTGTTGTAGTATACATATAACCAACAATCTCCTACTTGCACTAAGGCCATCTGTTGTAGTATCACATACCCAACAATATAGCAGTGGTTGTAGTATCCCATACTCAACCATCCCAAAATCTCTCAAATAGTATTTGGGGAAGCAGGCCTTGGTGAGTGGATCCGCCGTATTAACCTCAAAATCTACTCTTCTTACCTCGATCCCTTGGAGATCAACCATCTCTCTGATCAGGTGATACTTGCCTCAGAATATGTCTGGAACGCTGATGGGACCTTTGTTCCTAGGCCAAAGCCACAACTCCATTATTGTCACAATAACAATTATTGGACACTCAATGGTGGAAAACTTGTTCATCTCATGAACAAGAAATGCCCAGACAGCCACTTTGGCAGCATAATTGGTAGCAATGTATTCAGCCTTTATCATCTAGTATGTCACGGTATCTAGCTTGGAACTTTTTCAACATATCTTCCCTGCACTGAGGGTAAAGACAATGCCTGTGACTGACTTTCAGTCAAACTTATCACTCTGGAAGCTGGAACCAAGAACTTTCTTTTAGTGCTTCTCAAGTACTTAAGAATGTCCTCCATAGCTGTCCAGTGATTCTCCTAAGATCCGATTGATTCCTGATCACTACACCTAGTGAATCATCTACATCTGGTCTGGTACATAACATCGCATACTCTTATAGAGCCTACTGCCAGAGCATAGGGTATCCCTTGCACGCGAGCTCTCTCCAAATTAGTCTTGGAGAGAGTGATCTATGAGTAAGTGGGCGAACCACCACGCTTAGAATCTTCCATACTAAACCCCTTTAGTATGGTGTTATTGTACCTGAATTTGGGACACTCCCAACATCTACTTAGATCTATCATCATAAATTATAATCCATAAGATATAGTAGGTATCATCCAAATCTTCTATTGAGAATCCCCGTGATAAGAGGAGCTTGACCGAGTGTAGAATAGGAAACCATTTCCTATCAAGAGTATGTTATCTACGTACATTACGTGGAAGACAACCTTACTCTCTACAACCTACTTGTATATGCAAGATTCATCTACCATTTTGATGAAGCCAAACTCTTTGACTACCACATCAAAATAGATGTTACAACTCCACGATGCGCGCATTGATCCTGATGGACTTAAGCATAGCTTTCAAAGTCTCAACTTTTCCATTTACACCAAGAATCTTCTCAAGATCTATTTTCGCCTAATGGGTTTTACCCCTTTAGGTGCAACATCCAAAGTCATACTTTGTTGGTATACATGGATTCCATCTTTGATCGCGTAGCATCCAGCCTTTTCACAGAGTCTCCACTCATGATGGTCTTCCTGAACCTAGTTGGGCCATCATCAATCATGATGCAATCCTCGCTCCCACTGTCACCGAGAAGACCGTAGTATCTCTCAAGTGGATGAGGAACCCGACCAGATTTGCGGAGAGGTTGAGGTTCGTTGGAGACTATTGAATCCTTTAGTTTCACCAAATCGTCAGTTGTTAATTTGTCTAGCTGGAACTCCTTCCAGTTCTACCTCATGATCATAAATTTCTTCACAAGAAATTCCTTTTCTAAAAAGGTGGCATGCTGAGAAACAAAACACCTTTTGCTCCTTAGAGTGGTAGAAGATATTCCCTCATAAATGTTTGGGATATCCTAACAAACTTATACAGAACTGACCTTGCCTCGAGCTTGTCCGGATTTTGCCTTTCAATATAGGCCGGACAACCCCATATCTTAACTCGTTTAAAACATGGTCTCTTCCCATTCCATATCTCATATGGAGTGGTAGGCACTGATTTGGATGGAACCCCATTCAATAGGTATGCAACTTCTCAAGTGCATAACACCAAAAGGAAATTGGTAACTCAGGAGTACTCATCATAGAGCGCGTCATATCTCATAGGGTGCGATACCTCCGCCCCGATACACCATTGTGCTGTGATGTACTCGAAGGAGTAAGCTGAGAGAGAATCACGTTCTCCTTTAAATAATCCAGGAACTCCATGCCTAAGTATTCTACTCCTCGATCACATCGAAGGACTTTAATACTTCCACCCGTCTGGTTCTCAACTTCAAGCTTATATTCCTTGAATTTCTCAAAAGTTTCAGACTCATGTTTCAACAGGAACACATGTCCGAATCTTGAGAGATAGTCGATGAATGTAATGAAGTACCAAGAACCAACTTTGGCATTTGTAGACATAGGACCGTATACATCATCATGTATGCGTCCCAAGAGTTCACTAACTCTTTCTCTGTTTCCAGTAAACGGAGTATCGGTCATTTTACCTTTGAGACAAGACTGGTAAGTATCATAAGATGAAAATTCGAACAGATTTCTCATATTCATCATTATATAACTTAGCGGGTCATGTCGTATTGATATGATCTAGTCTACAATACCTCAAGAAGGATTCGTTCATTTCTGAACTACTCCTCTTGTGTGTGTTCTACATACTTTGAACTGTGGTTTGATTTAGAGCGTATATGATATTATGTAACGTGCCTAAATGAATGAACTCTGGATTTAGGAAAATTTTCACAACATTATCCTCCAATACAGAATTATATCCTTCTTTAACTTATTAAAGAAACCGATGTAATGTTGTATATCAGGTTCGGTATGTAATAACATTAGTTCAGAATCAATGTATTAATACAAGGTGATATCTGCCAACAGACTTGGCTGCAACAATTGCACCATTCTCTAACACTTAGAGACATATCACCCATTCTCAGTTCTCTTCCTTTCTGTAGCCCATGTAACATATTACATATGCGGGATCCTGATCCGGTATCACATACCTAGGACGTAGAGAATACTGAGAAACAGTTCTCGGTAACGAACACACCCAAAGAATATGCATCAACATGCTTAATCCTCGATTGGATGGCATGGGAATCTGGATATTCCCATATTTCCTGCTCGCAATTATTAGAATTATAAGATAAAGTGGAACCAACGTTCCCTAGCTCATTATAATAAGGAGGTTCGGTCAATGCATCCATATTATTATCTTGATTAAGGCGTGACATGGTCGCTACCAGGAGAGAGAGAATAAAACACTCTGTGTGCGCTCTTGCAAGATTAGAATGGTTATTATTTTATCTAATCTGGATGGCTCCCACTGTTTTAGTCAAATCTACCTTCAAACCCTAAAAGGTAAGACTAGCCGGGATTAATTACACCCTACAAGTTTGCCAGTCTTTCGGCCATGCCAGTGTCGGTACTTTGAGGGAGGTTCCCCGTGCTTTCGCACGAACCTAATTAAAATAAACCTCGTTTTCCCAGAGGCGTAACACCGTTAACACCTTTCTAGACACCTACTTGATCGGCTAATTGTAATGTGTAAAACTCTCCTAAGAGTAACTCTTACTCGCAGCGGGTATCGGGATCCAACTATCTCATAGAAGGTATGGAATCTCATTGCAAATTTCAACACTTGAAATTCCCAATAATATTCTGCCCCTAACCTCCTATGAACTTGACAAAGGCCAACAAACCATAGGATGCTAGTCAAGTTCAACCCGTCATTTCCAGATTGAATTAAACCCACCCGCACGAACCTTGACAAAGGCCAACAAGGTCGCACGACTATCCTAATCCAATCGCATCATATGCTTAAACAGATAAGCACTAATCAGCTACCATACACTACGCCTTCACAAAGGCCAACAAACGCAACACGAATACTAAATACTACTTATCTGAAATGACAGAGGGCTACGACAGGTTTTTAAGAAAACCTTTTGCATAATGAACTTGATATCGTCGTAGGATCGAGTCATTTTGAAAAGAAGTTTTTTTGAGGCTTTTACTAGTTTCGCTAAAGAGGTCACTCCCGGTAAAGGGATCTCGGCTCTTTCCTTATCGAATAAGATACTGAATATTTCACAAATACCACTATACAAAGCAAAAACTATAGAAGCAATCAAAAGATAAACCGAGTGGGTTGTATCATCTGCTAGCTTCGCTAAAGAGGTCACTCCCGGTGAAGGGATCTCGGCTCTTTCCTTATCGAATAAGGTGCTGGATATTCTACAAGGAATACCGCTATGCAAAGCAAGAACTAGAGCTACCAGTTTTCGAAACAAGTTTCTACAATATCATTTAGGTTTCTTTTATTTTATTAATCTCATTAATGAATTCCCATCAAATTATGCTTCCTAAGCATCACATTAGAAACGAAACCATCAATATTTATTATATCTCATATATATAATATAGGCATTCGTCTTAGAACATATCAAGTGATCACATCACAGAATATCAGCAGCAGAAGAATCACATATGAAATATTGGATATTCTAGGAATTCCGTGTTTTATTTAAGCCAGTATAAAACACGGATTCCACGGTCGCGATGAATAACCAAACCCACATCCTTAGACCCCTACGAGAGCGGCAAGCAACCCTACCAATTCTAGAGTTAGGAGACCTGGTCTCGACTCCACGAGACGGTCTCCCAGTGGACCCTAGAACCCGGTTACTTTTGCTCCCCGCCTTGGGTCTATCCTAATGCGGAAAAGTAAATAATATACATCAATGGTGACATCATCCTCAATCCGGAAGTGCCCCAATAAAAGAATATTATATACAATGAATTTTACATGAATGAAAAAAAAACCTCATCTCACATAAAACCTCCGGCTATTCAAAACACGACGATCCAATATAACATATCACAGCAACACATAACATCTCATGTCATCAACGTAAGTAAATATGCATATCCCAATTGTCGTTGACATATAGCACCGAAACCGGCGATACACCACATATTACACTTACGGTCGTAGAAAAGAAAGTGAAAAACTACAACAGTTGGAATCCGCAACCTCCTTAGACATCACAAACCCAATGTATCTCATATTTTGGATTTCATGCCCAACAAATGAATTCCTTAGACATCACATGCCTAACAATTATAAACCCCGCATTTTAGTCTCGATATTGAAAAAACTTTCCAATAACCTGTCGGATAATTCAAAAAGATTCCCGATAACCTGATCGAATGCTCGTCGGAAACTTTAATAGACGGCCGCACCCCCGATGCCGTCGACGAAGTGCACTAAGGCAGAACACCGCTGCCGCGAGCACCCGAACGGATGCTTTTGGCTACGGGGTTCTCCTACAGTCACTTGGTCGGAGCTATGGGGCATGGCTATCTCGTAAGTTTAACCGGCGAGTATCCGCGTATGCTACGTGATTGCGACGGACTTTTGATCAACATCAAAATCCCGTGGCAACCGATCAAATGAGACTAAACTGCTAGATTTATAAAATTCAAACTAGTTATCTCATAACTATTTGTGGATTCCAAATATTGTATCATAATCATAGATAGCTAGACGAAGTTAAACTTTTCGATCGAATAAACAAACACCCAAACTTTCCCAATGAGCTCAACACTTGAGCGGAGTTCAAAAAGTATCCAGAACTTGCCACAGCTCCTATGAACCAGCCGTAGAAAGGTCAACCAATGCCTCACATGTGGCACCGCTGAACTACCACAAACCCTAGGGTTTGATGGCGGTTCTGACGGTCACATAATCGAGTTAGGGTTTCATTCTTCTAGAGGGTCCACCGAATCGCTTGCAATATTTTCTGAAATTTTTAAACTCGGAAAAAATCCAACTCTTGAAAAAATTTCCAGCGAGGAAAAATTAGGTTATTGATATCCGTTCAAAATTTTTAACATCGTCTAAATAACCCGAATACATGTTAGAATTATGATTACGAACTCCGAGTTGCTTTTGCAGAAAGTTAACATCATATGAAAATTTTGCAAAAACAAACAACACCTGAAACCCTAAAACCCAGAGACTGGAACACCCTGAAAATTTGAAGCCCAAACTCCCCCAAAAGACACGGTGAGCTCGGTTTTTAGGCCAATGTGGTCGGCCAAAAGTCAGTGGAAATGCCTCAAATTTGCATGGTGTTCTTGTTATATCACATACAACATTCTGCAGTTATTTAAAAAGAAATTTGAGCGCTTTAAAAATTTGACAGAAACCAAGTTTTTATATCGGATGTTTCGGAGTAGTTTCTATTTCGTGATCCTAGCAAACATCGTCTAATTTTCTAGCATGGCTCTGATACCACTATTGGGTTGCCTAGCATAGCAGCAAGTTTTCGGGAGGTATCGTCCATACCATATTTAAATTTTTGCCATTCTAGCTAACCCTAACCCTAGAATCGATACTAGAAAATCCGACGAAACAATATGCAAACACTTTACATCTAAAGTGAACAAGGAATACAACCTTTGTAGACCGGTCCTTCACTTCAATAGCTCCGTGTAGCAGTCCCTTCGCTGTGATCACGAACTCCCAGACTCTAGAGAGGGTTCACTTGAAGAAACGAACAAGCTTGCCCAATGTCTTCGAGGCCGAAGATGATCTACGTCGAGGAGACACTAATCCAAGCTACCCCTTCACTAATTGCGGAATTAGTGAAGAAAACACCCTATACTAAATGGCTAGTAGTAGAGGATGATGAAGTAGGAATTTTTCTCATTTTAGAAATAATTTTCTCACTAGGTTTCATCACTTAGAAAAAGCCAGCAAGCTTTTTCTCTTGAAGAAGAAGATGAAGTGAAGTGATGAATGAATAATTCATGAGATTAGAAATGCAACATGGTTAGTGTATGTCATGCACTAACCATTGTAGAGACTAAACCATAGTTATGAGTTAAGGGTTGGGTTAACAAATATCTTAAGCTAGACAAATAAGTGGACTTGGTCAATGAAACCTACAAGCTTCTACAAGCTTTGAACCATGACTCATTATCCAAATGTTTGAATTACTTAAAACAAATAAAACCCTAACTTTAACCTAGCATGGTGTGAGTCTCATACTAACATGTTGCATGTGTAACCTAACATGACACAACAATATATATCACATATATATTTTGTGCGGAAAAAGAAAACAATACATTTAACATATATCACATATATATCAATGTATCATAAGTGAGAAAAAAGAATACTTAAGTGAGCTAATATTAGTTAATGTAATATAATATATCAAATATATAATTATACATTAAATTATTAAATAAACACTTGATTTAATAATCCGGCTATATCACATATAACCGACTAATATCAAATGTAACATCTTATCGAATCAACACTTGATCCGATAATCCGGCTATATCACATATAAGCAATCATGTCACACATCGCGAGAATAGAATGCGGTATCACATACACGCATTAATCTCGGTCCCGCACATATCATATATGTGCTCCTACTCCGTTTCGCTTGAGCCAGGAAACCTCTGTGTAGGACTCTAAAGACACGTCAATACGCCGGCAGTAGGTGATGATCATATCAAACACCCACAAGCCGCAAGCGGTCTGCTAAACGTAACGGCTACCCGGGTATTGAGCGATCATAAGAACAGCAAGCAAGCCTGCTCATACTCCTGCGAATCAAATCAGTAACACTACCGTACAGTCCGGTCTCTTCATCTGATATTTCGCATATCACAGCCTGGGGGTGGTATAACGTCAGACCCCAATAGCCTGATAAGTCATGCCAATATAAGGTCCATAATGGTTCGAGAAACTACTGGTAACACATACCAATAAATCTTAGCAATCCTGGCCAGGGATTTCTTGTTATGGCCAATCGAGCATAGCGCAACATCAACTCCCAATACCGGGAGAGATGAAATCCCTCCTATCGCTCATTGCCTCCATGTGACTCGGGACCGTACCCAAAAACCACCTTTTTGCACGAACTCTTGACCGTGGTATAGTGGAAATCAAAGCACAATAGGAATCAGACAAGACTCTATGACGATCTCGGGTCTACAGACTAATCTGTACCAGTGTCACTAGAGAACTGCTATCCAACGATAGGTATAATAACATCTAGGAGTTCTCAGCGAGTCCTTCAAGTGTACCCAGTCTCCACTGAGCACCCGTATACCTTCTCTAATGTTAAACACCAATGGATATGAGATCATCCATCGCCCATCATATGGGTCGAGAAGTGTATACGCTAGTCTACTCTGGAGTATCGATGCCCTGTATCGATACTCCCATGACTAGGAACAGTTATAGGGTGTACTTGTGGACTATCCTGGGCCCCACTAGTATAATCTCCATCATAGTCCTGGTAGTTAAGTACACATCCTAAGGGCTTTATCAACATGTGAGAGAAAGACAATAAGTGTACATTTTAAGATAAAGAGCAACCAGATAGCATACTATCATATTGCGCAAGAAAGTCCTCCCTAAATATGTCAAAGCATCCACTACAATATACATCCCATGTACAGTAATGCCTCTAGGGTATACATATAACTAACACTGTATTGGTTCTTGACCCAGTCTTTGAAAATATAGCAATTCTCGATCGCGTGGCTCACTACTCTATGGTGTGGGAAATACTGGGGATTGTCGGTCATTTTTGCTTCGTGAGGTCTCTTCGACTCCGGCAATTATAGACCATTGTTCAGGGCATCTTTCACTATCTTGCAGATCTTGTCCCTCCTGAAAGAGTAAACCTTGTTCTTTTTCGACTCTAGAAAAGGCCCTTCTCCTTCTAGCACTGGCTTTCAAGCCGATCTGTTTTCGATACGCTCGCCTTTCGCTTGTTTTCATTGTCAGACGCATTGAAGGTGTTGGTATTATTGGAATTCCTGCTTTTACGGTTGTCGTCCTTTCATTTTTCGAAGGCTTGTCACTCTGAGAGTACGGGGCAGACTCTTGCTTCGAGCATTCTAACATTTGAACTCTCTTGGTCAGCTCTTGAAACATTTTGAGTCATGCTGTACATAGGACCATCCAATTGCTGAGGTTCCCAACGAGAAGGCTGACGGACTTGTCCTGATCCAGCGGCAGTTCGCACTTGACCGTGAAATTACGCCATCAAGAGATAAAGTCCGTGTTGCTTTCGTTCTTTCTCGGCCTGGTCCTCACAAGGTCAGCAATGGAGATTTTATCACTGAAACTCATGAATCTTTTCCAAAACAAAGACTCTATTTGAGAGAAATTAGTGACGGACCTGTCTGGTATGCTAGCGTACCAGTCGAAAGCGACACCGGTCAAGCAGTTGATAAACCGATGAAGAAAGAGTGCATCATTGCCACCTATATTTCCGCACGACGCTTTAAAATGGGCGATGTGCTGATTTGCATTTCCCGTGCCATCAAATCTTCTGAACTTAGGAATGACGTAGCCGCTGGGAAACACGAGCAGATCGTACTGTGCGGGGTACGACCTCCCACTGTTGCCGACATCCTTCTGGGCCTCGCCTTTGGCCACCAATGTTTTGACTTTGCTGGTGACCAAATCCATTATCCGATCTTGTGTTATCAGGATGGTTCCATCTGGGGCTAAGGCGTCCCCAAAAGTAGAATGTGGCCGGCTTTCGTGCGGCTCGCCCAAATTTTGACGCAAGGGGACAGGAATCGGTTGTTTCGGGTTGTTATCACCCTGCTCATTGTAGGGTGTTTTTCGTCACCCCATTAAGATGGGAATACGCGCGCGCTTATCAGGCGCATTACAGATTCTCCCTGCCTAGGGTAGGCTGGGGTTTATTGATTGTGGGGATCCGAATCTCCGGCAGTCGCGGACTAAGCTGCCGTTAATTACCCCTCGCCTTTTGGAGCGAGAGAACCTTCGATCACGGGTTAAACTGGTCATAAGAAATCAACGTACAGTGGTGTGTTTTGAAGGGGTTTTGGATATATCGGGGGCCCCGCAGAGTTTTTTACGGGGGTCCCGCTTCCCGGATAGCGGGCTGGGGGTCAAGGGGGCTAGCAGCCCCCTTGCAGGGTACTAGGCAACACCCCGTTAGAAATTTTTTTTCTAACAGAGACAATATCGTGGAGTGTGTGTGTGTGTGTAAGGGAAAAGGGCATCCAAAGGATGCGTGGGAGAAAGCGCTCGGGCGCTAGCGCTTTGAGCGCTCGGGTGCTAGCGCTTTGAGCGCTAGCGCCTCACGTGCAAGGCACGTGGGCGCTCGGGCACTAGGGCTTTGGGCTCTAGCGCTTTGAGCGCAAGGGCGCTAGCGCCTCACGTGTCAGGCACGTGGGCGCTCGGGAGGCAAAAGGGACTTGATCCCTGCAATGGAAGTTATACTCCCAGAAAGGAACACTTATTATTATTATTATTTTTTTTTTGTGTGTGTGTGTGTATGAGGAGTTAAACTCTTAGGATATTTTGAAGCTGATGAAGGGGGGACTTCTCCCCTTGAGCCCTGGATCTTCCCCAAAGTGGGGTTTCTGGAGATGGGTCTCCTTCTTCTTCTTGTCGTTTAGCCGGATCTTGGAGAAAGGGGGTGGGATTTAAAAATCTCCCCTTTTTGAGATCTAATGGAAGATCCAAGCTCCCCTTTGTGGGTTTTGTGGTGAAAATCTATTTATTTTTAGAAAAGGAAGAGTAAAACTCTTGATTTAATTCAAAAGAAAGAAGAAGGTTTTAGAACCTTGAGGAAGGAGAAAGAGGCACATGACCTAATTTTTTGAGAATGAAAAAGTCCCTCTTTCATTCATTATCTTGTTTCCTTATTGTAGGGTTCCTAGGCACACTATAGAGGTCTCACAAGGCATCAACCATGCCAATTTCTAATTTTACGGGTGCCTAGAAACCCTAATACGGATCGTTGACTAGAAGTTTAGGCGAAATACAAATCTAGTTAACAACTTAACTAAAGGAGAGAGGCTACAACCTTTGTAGATCCGGATATCCACTTCCTTGGCTCCACGTAGGCGTCCTCTCACTGTCCATCTCGAATCCCGGACTCAATCGTCGGCTTGATCGGAGAAATGGGCGGACTAGGTCGTCGGCTTCGTGTCGAAGATGATCTACGTCGAGGCACCACAAGTTCAAGCTCCGACTTCACAAATTTGTGAAACTTGTGAAGAAAACACCCAAAACAACTTAGCAAGAGGTAGAGGGTGAAGAAATAGGAGGTGGGTTCACCATAGAATTGGATTTCTCACTTTAGAACTCAAGTTGCCATTGATGGCATCAAGCTTTCTTTCTTGAAGAAGAAGATCAAGAAGAAAGAAATATTATGATAAGTCCATCTAAAATCAAAAAGAAATGAATACTTATCATAATAGGAACCATGGTTAGGTGTAGAGAATTGACCAAGGTTAGAAGAGTGGTTAGGGTTAAGCATGAAGACAAATTGGTCACTTTGGTCAAAGCTTCATGAAGCTTCACAAAGGTTCAAGAATGAAAGCAACCATTTTGTATTCTTATCCCATTCTTTTTCCAAAATCAATAAATAAAAGAATGGATAATTAAAACCCTAATCACTTTCTTAACCTAGGTTTAATTCTTTACACTTAACCAAGTGAGCAAGCATCATCAAACATGATACAAAGATGTGCACAAAAGTATATCACATATACAACTTGCACATCAAGTGAGAAAATCCATTTAAAGTGAACCAATACTAGTTAATGCAAAATAATATATCAAATATATAATTATAAATTAAATCATTAAATCAACACTTGATTCAATGATCCGGTCATGTCGCACATAACCGACTAGTATACAATGTATCGATTTATCGAATCAATGATTCGATAACTAGGTTATATCGAATATAACCAATCGATATATTCATCGCGAGAATGGAATACGGTATTACATACACGCATTATTCTCGGTCCTGCACATATCTCATATGCGCTCCTATTTCGTTTCGCTTGAGCCAGGAAACCTCTGTGTAGGACTCTAAAGACTCGTCAATACGCCGGTAGCAGATGATGATCATATAAAGCACCCACAAGCCGCAAGCGGACTGCTAAACGTAACGGCCATCCGGGTATTGAGCGATCAGAAGATCGACGAGCTAACCCGCTCACACTCCTGTGAATCCAACCAGTAACACTTACCGTACAGTCCGATCTGTTCGTCTGATATGTCGCATATCAAGTCTAGGGGTGGTAAACGTCAGACCCCAATAACCGATAAGTCATGCCGATGTGAGGCTCATAACGGGTCGAGAAACTACTGGTAACACTTACCAGCAAATCTCTGATCAGCCCTGGCCAGGGACTTCCCTGTTACGGCCAATCGAGCACAGCGCAACATCAACCCCCAATACCAGGAGAGACGAAACCCCTCCTATCGCTCATTGCCTCCATGTGACTCGGGACTGTGCCTAAAGACCACCGTTTTGCACGCCCTCGTGGACGTGGTAAGGTGGAGATCAAAGCACAGTGGGAATCACACAAGACTCTATTACGATCTCGGGTCTACAGACTAACCTGCACAAGTGTCACCTGAGAACTGCCATCTGACGTGAGGTATAATACCATCTGGGAGTTCTCGGCGAGTCCGTCCAGTGTACCCAGTCTCCACTGAGCACCCGTATATCATCTCTGATGTCAAACACCAATGGATATGGGATCATCCATCGCCCATCTCATGGGTCGAGAAGCGTATACGCTAGTCTACACTGGTATATCGATGCCCCGTCTCGATACACCCATGACTAGGGACCTTGAAGGATGTACCTATGGACTACCATGTCCCCACTAGTATGATCTGCATCACAGTCCAGGTAGTCAAGTACACATCCTAAGGGCTTTACCAACATGTAACTATAAGACAGTTTAAAGAGACAAGTGTACATGTTAAGATAAAGAGTAACCAGATAGCATACTATCATATCGAGCAAGAAAGTCATCTCTATATATTTCCAAGCATCCAATATAATATACATCATCTGTACAATACTGGCCTCTAGGGCATACATACAACTAACAATCTCCCACTTGCACTAGGGCCAGCTGCTGTAGTATTGTATACCGAGCATCCCGAAGTGTCTCTCAAACTGTATCTGGGGAATGGCCTTCGTGAGTGGATCTGCCGTGTTGTTCTTCGTGTCAACCCTCCTGACCTCGATCTCCCGGCGATCAACTATCTCCCGGATCAGGTGATACCGCCTCAGAATATGCCTGGATCGCTGATGGGACCTGGGTTCCTTGGCCAAAGCCACCGCACCATTGTTATCACAATACAAAGGTATTGGATGCTCAATGGATGGAACCACTCCAAGTTCAGGAATGAACTTCTTGATCCAGACAGCCTCTTTAGCAGCATCGTTGGCAGCGATGTATTCAGCCTCCATTGTCGAGTCTGCCACGGTTTCCTGCTTGGAACTCTTCCAGCTAACCGCCCCTCCATAAAGGGTAAAGACAAATCCCGACTGCGACTTAGAGTCGTCCTTATCACTCTGGAAGCTCGAATCGGTAAAGGACTCCACTTAGAGTTCTCCGTTACCATACACCAAGAGCATCTCTTTAGCCCTTCGCAAGTACTTGAGAATGCGCTTCACAGCTGTCCAGTGACTCTCTCCAGGATCAGCTTGATACCTGCTCACTATACTTAGTGAGTATGCTACATCGGGTCTGGTACATAGCATCGCATACATGATAGAGCCTACAGCCGAAGCATAGGGTATCCCTTGCATGCGAGCTCTCTCCAAATCAGTCTTGGGAGACATCTCTTTGGAGAGAGTGACTCCAGAGATCGTGGGAAAGTTCCAACGCTTGGATTCTTCCATACTAAACCTCTTTAGTATGGTGTCAATGTACCTGGATTGGGACAATCCCAAAATCCGTATGGATCTATCTCTATAGATCCTAATTCCCAATATGCAGGAGGCATCACCAAGATCTTTCATTGAGAATCTTTGTGATAAGAAGAGCTTAACCGATTGCAGCATAGGAATATCATTTCCTATCAAGAGTATGTCGTCCACGTACAATACGAGGAAAACAACCTTACTCTCTGCCACCTTCTTGTAGATACAAGGTTCATCTGGGTTTTTGACGAAATCAAACTCTTTGATAACGACGTCAAAGCAGATGTTCCAACTCCGCGATGCTTGCTTTAATCCATAAATGGATTTAAGCAGCTTGCACACCTTCCCGCTGCTCCCACTGTCTACGAAGCCCTCTGGCTGATTCATGTACACGCACTCTTCTAAATCACCATTTAGAAAGGCGGTCTTAACATCCATTTGCCAGATTTCGTAGTCATGATATGCAGCGATAGCAAGCATGATTCGGATGGATTTAAGCATAGCCACTGGAGAAAAGGTTTCGTCATAGTCCACACCTGGTCTTTGACGAAAACCTTTTGCAACAAGTCTAGCTTTGAAAGTCTCCACTTTCCCATCTACACCAAGTTTTTTCTTGAAGATCCATTTGCTCCCGATGGTTTTACCCCTTCAGGAGCAACTTCCAAAGTCCATACTTTGTTGGTGTACATGGATTCCATCTCGGACCGCATAGCATCCAGCCATTTCACTGAGTCCCCACTCGTGATGGCCTGCTCGAAGCTAGTTGGGTCATCATCCTCCATGATGCAATCCTCGCTCCCACCATCCATGAGAAAACCGTAGTATCTCTCAGGTGGGCGAGGAACCCTACTAGATCGGCGGAGTGGCTGGGGTTCATTGGGAACTATTGAATCCTCTGGTTCCACCAGATCATCTGTTGTAGCTTTTGTAGCTGGAACCTCTTCCAGTTCTACCTCATGACCACTAATCTCTTTTTCAAGAAATTCCTTTTCTAAAAAGGTGGCATGTCGAGAAACAAACACCTTTTGTTCCTCGGTGTGGTAGAAGATATACCCACGCGAATGTTTGGGATATCCAATAAACTTACACAGAATGGACCTTGCCGCGAGTTTGTCCGGATTTAGCGTTTTTACATATGCCGGACAACCCCATATCTTAACATAATTAAGACATGGTCTCTTTCCTTTCCATATCTCATATGGAGTGGTTGGCACGATTTTGGTGGGAACCATATTCAATAGATCTGCAGCTGTTTCCAGTGCATATCCCCAGAAGGAAATAGGTAACTCAGCTGTGCTCATCATAGAGCTGGGTGCGGTTCCTCCGTTCTGATACACCGTTGTGCTGTGGTGTATATGGAGGAGTCAGCTGAGAGAGAATCCCATTCTCTTTTAGGAAGTCCAGGAATTCATTGCTTAAGTATTCTCCTCCTCCATCAGATCGAAGGATTTTAATACTTTTTCCGGTTTGGTTCTCGACTTCTTGTTTATATTCTCTAAATTTCTCAAAAGCTTCTGATTTGTGTTTCATCAGGAACACATATCCGAATCTAGAGAGATCGTCAGTGAATGTAATGAAGTACGAAGAACCATCCCTGGCATGTGTAGACATGGGACCGCATACATCACTATGTATCAGTCCCAAGAGTTCGGTAACTCTTTCTCCGTGTCCCGTAAACGGAGTTTTGGTCATCTTGCCTTTGAGACATGATTGGTAAGTGTCATAAGATGAAAATTCAAAAGGATTTAAATATCCATCCTTATGCAACTTAGCTAATCGTGTCGCATTGATGTGACCCAGTCTCCAATGCCACAAGAAGGATTCGTTCAGTTCTGAACTCTTCCTCTTGTGTGTGTTTGTTATGCTCAGAACTGTTGATTGATTTAGAACATAAATGCCATTGCACAACGTGCCTGATCCAACCAACTTTTGGTTACGGAAAATGTTCATAACATTGTCCTGTAATACAAAATTATATCCCTCTTTACTCAACAAAGAAACTGATATAATGTTGCATATCAGGTTCGGCATGTAATAGCATTCATTCAGAACCAATGTATTACCAGTTGGTAATACAAGGTGATATTCCCCGACAGTCTTAGCTGCAACAATTGCACCATTTCCAACTCTAATGTCTTTATCACCTTCTCCAAGTTCTTTACCTTTCCTTAGCCCATGTAACTGATTACATATATGGGATCCTGACCCGGTATCTAATACCCAGGACGTAGAGCAAATGGAGAAACAGTTCTCTGTAACGAACACACCCGAAGAAAATGCATCAACATGTACTTTCTTCATTCGGGTGGCATGGGAATCCTGGTATTCCCCTATATCATGTTCATTCCTATAACTCTTATAAGAAAGAACGGAACCAACGTTCCCCAGCACAGTATAACATGCGGGTTCGGTCAATACATCCATATTATTATCTTCATTAGGGCATGAAATGGTCGCTACCTGGAGAGAGAGAGAGAAGAAAACACTTTAGCGTATGCTCGTGCAAGATCAGATTGGTTATTATCTTATCTAATCAGGATGGCTCGCACTGCTTTTTATCAAATCTTCCTTCAAACCCTAAAAGGAAAGATTAGCCGGGATTAATTACACATTACAAGTTCGCCAATCTTTCAGCCAGGCCAGTGTCGGTACTTTGAGGGAGGTCCCCCGTGCTTTCGCACGAACCTAATTAATGTAAACCTCGTTTTCCCAGAGGCGTAACCTCGTTAACACCTTTCTAGACACCTACTTGATCGGCTAATTGTAATGTGTAAAACTCTCCCAGGAGTAACTCTTACTCGCAGCGGGTATCGGGATCCAACTATCTCATAGAAGGTATGCAATCTCATTGCAAATTTCAACACTTGAAATTCCCGATAATATTTTGCCCCTAGCGTCCTATGACCTTGACGCAGGCCAACAAACCATAGTGCGCTAGTCAAGTTCAACCCGTCATTTCCTGATAGAATTAAACCCACCCGTACGACCCTTGACGCAGGCCAACAAAGTCGCACGACTACCCTAATCCAATCTGCATCATATGCATAAGCAGGTAAATACTAGTTAGCTACCGCACACTACGCCTTGACGCAGGCCAACAAACGTAGCACGAATACTAACTACTACTTATCTGAAATGACGGAGGGCTACGCAGGTTTTTCTGAAAACCATGAGCGTAATGAACTTGATATCGTTGTAGAATCAAATGAAGTTTTGAAAATGGAGTGATTTTGAGGCTTTTCTAGTTTTGCTAAAGGGGTCACTCCCGGTGAAGGGATCGTCGGCCCTTTCCTCGTCGAATGAGGTGCGGGATATATCATATATATCACTGTGCAAAGCAGAAACTATAGAAGCAATCAAAAGTCAAACCGAGTGTGTAGCATCTGCCAGTTATTGCTAAAGGAGTCACTCCTGGTGAAGGGATCTCGGTCCTTTCCTCATCGAATAAGGTGCAGGATATATCACATATACCGCTGTGCAAAGCAAGAACTGTAGCTACCCCTTTTTATTTAAAATTTGATTCTACAACATCTTATGTTTCTTTTCTTTCATTAATCACATTAATGAAGTCCCATCATTTAAATACCTAAACATCACAGATAGATATGACGTACACTTATGCCATCCGCATTCGCCTCGATGTCCCCTCGTGCACCGTTAGGTTAGGTAACTAACGACAGAGCAGGGCAGGGCTAGTGCGGGTGCAAAACATAAGTAACGTCTATATAATATATCATATATACTATATACTGTATCTATTACAGAACATCATATGATCACATCACAAATATCGCAGCAGAAGAAACATATGAAACATTGGATATACTAGGACGTCCGTATTTTCAATACGAGCCAGTATAAAACACGGATTCCACGGTCGTGATGAATAGCCAATCCCACACCCTTAGACCCCTACGAGAGCGGCAAGAAACCCTGCCAATTCTAGGGTTAGGAGACCCGGACTCGACTCCTCGAGTTGGTCTCCCACTGGACCCCAGAACCCGGTTACTTGTGCTCCCCTCCTTGGGTCTATCCTAATGCGGAAAAGTAAATAATATACAAAATGTGACATCTTCCGCAACCTGGAAGTGCCCCAAAATAAAAGAATATTACATACAAGTTTTTACATGAAAGAAAATGAAAAACACTCATCTCACATAAAAACCCCCGGCTATTCAAACACGACGATCCAATATAACATATCCAGCAACACATAACATCACATGTCATCAACGTAAGTAAATATGCGCATCCCAATTGTCGTTGACATATAGCAACGAAACCGGCGATATCTCATATTACACTTACGGTCACAGAAAAGAAAGTGTAAAACTACAACAATTGGAATCCGCAACCTCTTTAGACATCGCATGCCTAATCAAAATGAAATACTTAGACATCACATGCCTAACAGTTATAAACCCCGCATTTTAGTCTCATTATCGAAAAATCTTTTCAATATCAAATGAAACTAAACCGCTAGATTTATTTCATTCATTCAGTTATCTCATAACTGTTTGTGAATTCCAATTATTGTATCCCATTCCGGATAAATAGAAAATATTAAACTTTCCGATCGAACATTCGAACACCCAAGTTTTCCCGAAACCGTCCAACACATGAAATAGGTTCAAAGACATTCACTTCATGCCTCAGTACCAACGGTCCAGCCGTAGAAGGGTCAAGCCAACGCCTCATATGTGGCACGCCGTACTGCCCCAAACCCGAAGGTTCAAAGGGCAGTTCAAGACGGTCACATAATCGAGTTAAGGTTTGTTGTCTTTTAGAGGGACCATCGCGTTACTTGCACTACTCAGAATGTCTTTAAACCACACAAAAATCCAACACTTGGATATTTTCCGGCAGGGGAAAAGTTGGGTATTTATATCCGGTCGGACTTTTTAACATATTCAAAAAATTATCCGGAAAGCACTTAGACAAAGTTCGATAATCCGATCGAAATACCGAGTCCCCAATACAACCCAGAATACTCAACTCTTGAATAAATATTAAAAATTCCCAGAGAACTCAGCACTGAATAAAAGAAGTTACTGTGCAAAATTGGGTGGGTGACGTCATCATATGACCGCGGAACCGCCGCAGAAGCCAGGCTTCTGCCGCGGTTCCGCCGCACTTTGGAGGAATTGGGTGATCGTGTTTCACAGTAATTCTTAGAAAGTCCTGCTGAATTTTCTGCATATTTTTAATTTGGAAAAAACCCAGTTTTTAAAAAATGTACAGAGAGCAACTTTGATATTAGGGTTTCGGTTCGATCGGACTTCAAACTCCGTCTGGACTTCGCCTAAGGCTCTAGCTAGGCTCTGATACCACTGTAGGGTTCCTAGGCACATTATAGAGGTCTCACAAGGCATCAACCATGCCAATTTCTAATTTTACGGGTGCCGAGAAACCCTAATACGGATCGTTGACTAGAAGTTTAGGCGAAATACGAATCTAGTTAACAACTTAACGAAAGGAGAGAGGCTACAACCTTTGTAGATCCGGATATCCACTTCCTTGGCTCCACGTAGGCGTCCTCTCGCTGTCCATCTCGAATCCCGGACTCAATCGTCGGCTTGATCGGAGAAATGGGCGGACTAGGTCGTCGGCTTCGTGCCGAAGATGATCTACGTCGAGGCATCACAAGTTCAAGCTCCGACTTCACAAATTTGTGAAACTTGTGAAGAAAACACCCAAAACAACTTGGCAAGAGGTAGAGGGTGAAGAAATAGGAGGTGGGTTCACCTTAGAATTGGATTTCTCACTTTAGAACTCAAGTTGCCATTGATGGCATCAAGCTTTCTTTCTTGAAGAAGAAGATCAAGAAGAAAGAAATATTATGATAAGTCCATCTAAAATCAAAAAGAAATGAATACTTATCATAATAGGAACCATGGTTAGGTGTAGAGAATTGACCAAGGTTAGAAGAGTGGTTAGGGTTAAGCATGAAGACAAATTGGTCACTTTGGTCAAAGCTTCATGAAGCTTCACAAAGGTTCAAGAATGAAAGCAACCATTTTGTATTCTTATCCCATTCTTTTTCCAAAATCAATAAATAAAAGAATGGATAATTAAAACCCTAATCACTTTCTTAACCTAGGTTTAATTCTTTACACTTAACCAAGTGAGCAAGCATCATCAAACATGATACAAAGATGTGCACAAAAGTATATCACATATACAACTTGCACATCAAGTGAGAAAATCCATTTAAAGTGAACCAATACTAGTTAATGCAAAATAATATATCAAATATATAATTATACATTAAATCATTAAATCAACACTTGATTCAATGATCCGGGCATGTCGCACATAACCGACTAGTATACAATGTATCGATTTATCGAATCAATGATTCGATAACTAGGTTATATCGAATATAACCAATCGATATATTCATCGCGAGAATGGAATACGGTATTACATACACGCATTATTCTCGGTCCTGCACATATCTCATATGCGCTCCTATTTCGTTTCGCTTGAGCCAGGAAACCTCTGTGTAGGACTCTAAAGACTCGTCAATACGCCGGTAGCAGATGATGATCATATCAAGCAACCACAAGCCGCAAGCGGTCTGCTAAACGTAACGGCCATCCGGGTATTGAGCGATCAGAAGATCGACGAGCTAGCCCGCTCACACTCCTGTGAATCCAACCAGTAACACTTACCGTACAGTCCGGTCTGTTCGTCTGATATGTCGCATATCAAGTCTAGGGGTGGTAAACGTCAGACCCCAATAACCGATAAGTCGTGCCGATGTGAGACTCATAACGGGTCGAGAAACTACTGGTAACACTTACCAGCAAATCTCTGATCAGCCCTGGCCAGGGACTTCCCTGTTACGGCCAATCGAGCACAGCGCAACATCAACCCCCAATACCGGGAGAGACGAAACCCCTCCTATTGCTCATTGCCTCCATGTGACTCGGGACTGTGCCCAAAGACCACCGTTTTGCACGCCCTCATGGACGTGGTAAGGTGGAGATCAAAGCACAGTGGGAATCACACAAGACTCTATGACGATCTCGGGTCTACAAACTAACCTGCACAAGTGTCACCTGAGAACTGCCATCTGACGTGAGGTATAATACCATCTGGGAGTTCTCGACGAGTCCGTCCAGTGTACCCAGTCTCCACTGAGCACCCGTATATCATCTCTGATGTCAAACACCAATGGATATGGGATCATCCATCGCCCATCTCATGGGTCGAGAAGCGTATACGCTAGTCTACACTGGTATATCGATGCCCCGTCTCGATACACCCATTACTAGGGACCTTGAAGGATGTACCTATGGACTACCATGTCCCCACTAGTATGATCTGCATCACAGTCCAGGTAGTCAAGTACACATCCTAAGGGCTTTACCAACATGTAACTATAAGACAGTTTAAAGAGACAAGTGTACATGTTAAGATAAAGAGTAACCAGATAGCATACTATCATATCGAGCAAGAAAGTCATCTCTATATATGTCCAAGCATCCAATATAATATACATCATCTGTACAATACTGGCCTCTAGGGCATACATACAACTAACACTTATATAGGCTTAAATATTTACATATAGCCACTTGGGCTTTACAAAATGCCATTTTGCCCATCCCTTGGCTCATGTGCTATTTCTTTTTGCACATAAGCCATGGGCTTTACAAAATTTTGGCTTTATGCCCATTAATGCATAAAAAATTACATAAAAATTATTTATTACATGATTTCATTTTGGCATGGGGGGCTGGCCGCGGACTTGACTTGGGCATGGGCCCGCTTGACCTGGGCTTGGGCCTACCTGGCATGGGGTTGACCTTGACTTTGACTTGGTCAACCGGGGTGCAAATTTTGACCCCAACAAAGTGCCCCCCATCAATGAATGCACATCGCATATATGGGTCGTGTGCATGAAATTGATGGATCTTCTTTCACATGGAGGCGACTTGCTTTGGTTCCCACTTTTTGGGATGCACTGCCCTTTTTACGACATGGACGGTCGGTGCTTGACGCGTCTTCGAGACGAAGTGTCCGTAGTAGACGTTTCCCCGGCACGGAGTGATTTGGTTTCCGATTTGTGGGAAGCTTGCACTGCCCTTTTTACGATATGGACAGTCGATGCTTGACGCTTTTCCGAGACGGAGTGTCCGTAGTAGACTTTTCCTTGGCCCAGAGCGATTTGGTTCCCGATTTGTGGGAAGCCTGCACTGCCATTTTTACAACATGGACGGTAGACGCTTGACGCGTCTCCGAGACGGAGTGTCCGTGGTAGACTTTTCCCTGGCCCGGACCGATTTGGTTCCCGAATTGTGGGAAGCCTGCACTGCTATTTTTACGACATGGACGGTCGACGCTTGACGTGTCCCCGAGGCGGGGTGTCCATGGTAGACGTTTCCTTGGCCCCTGTTCGACTTGTCCTGGGCATGGAGTGTCGCTGATCGACTTTTCCCCGGCACGGAGTGTCGCTGATTGTTCGACTTGTCCCCGGCACGGAGTGTCGCTTGTCGACTTGTCCCCGGCATGGAGTGTCGCTGGTCAACTTTTCTCCGGCGCGGAGTGTCATTGTTCAACTTGTCCCCGGCATGGAGTGTCGCTGGTCGACTTGTCCCCGGTGCGGAGTGTCGCTGATGACTTGTCCCCGGCGTAGAGTGTCGCTGGTCGACTTTTCCCCGACACGGAGTGCCACTTGTTCGACCTGTCCCCGGCATGGAGTGTCGCTAGTTGTTCGACTTGTCCCCGGCACGGAGTGTCGCTGATCGACTTTTCCCCGGCACGGAGTTGCAGGGTTACTAGGCACTCTCACAAGGGTCTATAAAGCATCAACCATGCCTGATTTAATATTTAGACGTGCCGAACAACCCTAACCAAGATCTTTAAATTAGAGATTAGGCGAAACAAAGCATGTAAACATCTTTACATCTAAGAGTTTGGGATTACAACCTTTGTAGTCCATTCCTTCACTTCTAAATCTCCGTGTTGAGGTCCCTTCGCTGCGATCATCGAGTATCCGGACTCTAGAGAGGCTCCATGAAGAGAAAGATGCAAGCTTGCTTCCGATCTTCGATAACAAAGATGATCTACCTTGAAGTTTCATTAACACAAGCTCTCACTCACTAAATGAAGTGAACACCCTAATCTAAATGGCTAGGATAGATTAGCATGATGAAGTAAGATTTTAGCTCTCATTTTTTTTCTATTTCTCACTCATTTTCATCACCTTTGAAAAAGCTAGAAAGCTTTTCCATGAAAGAAGAAGAAGGAAGAAGAAGATCTAATTCTTTTGTGATGAATAATGAAAGTCAAGTGAGGTTAGAAATGCAACCATGGGTTAAGTATGAAGACTTAACCCATGTAGAGATTTAACTAGGGTAAATGGTTGGGTTGGGTTAAGGAAATATCACAAAATATCACAAAATATCCAAGTCAAAGTCAAAGCTTCAAGAAGCTTCTTGAAAGCTTCATGAAAGCTTAACCCTAATCCAAATCCTAACCTCAATTAAACTCCACAAAACATGTTGCATTAATAACCATATCATGTTACAATATTATATATCACATATATAATATTTATTGTAACAAAATAAAATAATACAATTAACATATATCGCATATATATCAATGTATTATCCGAGTGAGAAAAAGAATCTTTTAGTGAGCTTATATCAGTTAATGTAATTTAATATATCAAATATATAATTATACATTAAATTATTGAATCAACACTTGATCCGATAATCCAGCTATTTCACATATAACCGACTAATATAATCTGAATCAGTTCATCGAATCAACACTTGATCCGATGACCCGGCTATATCACATATACCCGGCCGATATCTCATATCGCGAGAATCTAATACAGTATCACATACACGTATTGTTCTCGGTCCCGCACATATCACATATGTGCTCCTACTCCGTTTTGCCTGAGCCAAGAAACCTCTGTGTAAGACTCTAAAGAATCATCAATACACCGGCAGTAGGTGATGATCATATCAAACACCCACAAGCTGCAAGCGGTCAGCTAAACGTAACAGCCACCCAGGTATTAAGCGATCAGAACATCAACAAGCAAGCTTGTACATTCTCCTGCGAATCCAATCAGTAACACTCCCGTACAGTCCGGTCTCTTCGTCTGATATGTCGCATATCTCGCCTAGGGATGGTAAACGTCAGACCCCAGTAGCTTGATAAGTCGTGTCGATATGAGGTCTATAACAGTTCGAGAAACTACTGATAACACTTACCAGTAAATCTCAGCAATCCTGGCCAGGGATTTCCAGTTATAGCCAATCGAACACAGCACAACATCAACTCGCTATACCGGGAGAGACGAATCCCCTCCTATCGCTCATTGCCTCTATGTGATTCGGGACTATACCCAAAAGCCACCTTTTTGCACGCCCTCTTGGACGTGGTTTGATGGAAATCAAAGCACAGTGGGAATCACACAAGACTCTATGACGATCTCGGGTCAACAGACTACTCTGTACCAGTGTCACCGGAGAACTGCCATCTGACGTGGGTATAATACCATCTGGGAGTTCTTGGCGAGTCCGTCCAGTGTACCCAGTCTCTACTGAGCACCCGTACACCATCCTTGATGTCAAACACCGATGGATATGGGATCATCCACCGCCCATCATATGGGTCAAGATGCATATACGCTAGTCTACTCTGGTGTATCGATGCCCTGTCTCGATACACCCTCGACTAGGAACAGTTATAGGATGTACTCGTCGACTACCGTGGCCCTACTAGTATGATCTCATCATAGTCCCAGTAGTCGAGTACATATCCTAAAGGCTTTATCAACATGTAACATAGAGACAATCAGAGTACATATTAAGATAAAGAGCAACCAGATAGCGTACTATCATGTCGAGCAAGAAAGTCCTCCCTATATATGTCCAAGCATCCACTACAATATACATCGTATGTACAGTAATGGCCTCTAGGGCATACATATAACTAACAGGAGTGTCGCTGATTGTTCGACTTGTCCCCGGCACGGAGTGTCGCTTGTCGACTTGTCCCCGGCGCGGAGTGTCGCTGGTCGACTTATCCCCGGCGAGGAGTGTCGCTGATGACTTGTCCCCGGCGCGGGTTGTCGCTGATCGACTTTTCCCCGGCACGGAGTGTCGCTTGTTCGACTTTTCCCCGGCACGGAGTATCGCTTGTTAGACTTGTCCCCGGCATGGAGTATCGCTGGTTGTTCGACTTGTCCCTGGCACGGAGTGTCGCTGATCGACTTGTCCCCGGCACGGAGTGTCGCTTGTCGACTTGTCCCCGGCGCGGAGTGTCGCTGATGACTTGTCCCCAGCGCGGAGTGTGGCTGATCGACTTTTCCCCAGCACGGAGTGTCACTTGTTCGACTTTTACCCGGCACGGAGTGTCGCTTGTTCGACTTTTCCCCGGCATGGAGTGTCGCTGGTTGTTCGATTTGTCCGCGGCACGGAGTGTCGCTGGTCGACTTGTCCGCGGCGCGGAGTGCCACTGGTCGAATTTTCCCCAGCGCGGAGTGTCACTGATGACTTGTCCCCGGCGCGGAGTGTCGCTGGTCGACTTTTCCCCGGCACGGAGTGTCGCTTGTTCGACTTTTCCCCGGCATGAAGTGTCGCTGGTCGACTTTTCCCCGGCGCGGAGTGTCGCTGGTCGACTTTTCCCCGGCGCGAAGTGTCGCTGGTCGACTTTTCCCCGGCATGGAGTGTCGCTCGTTCGACTTTTCCCCGGCACGGAGTGTCGCTTGTTCAACTTGTCCCCGGCATGGAGTGTCGCTGGTTGTTTGACTTGTCCCCAGCACGGAGTGTCGCTGGTTGTTCGACTTGTCCCCTGCACGGAGTGTCGCTGGTTGACCTGATTCCGAGGCGGAGCATGATTCCGACAGGGAGGTCGCTGGTTGATTCCGAGCCGAAGCATAACTCCGATAGGGAAGGTGGATATCCCGAGGCGAAGCATGATTTCGACACGGTGTAACATCTGGGACAAAGCATGATTCTGCCGCAAAGGTTGTTGGTTTGATTTGATTTGGGTTGACATCAGCATCGCTATACTGGAATATGGTACCAGAAGCGAATCATCATTTGCTATGAGAGGATTTAGGGATTGGTTTTCTGTCGGCATCTGCATTGCTGCAATAGAATAATGCCAGGAGCAACTCATCATTTGCCCCGGGAGGATTTGGGAATTGGTGGTTTAGGAGACAGGTTTAGATCCCTATCACCTAAGGCTTTTCAATTTTATGGGCCGTAAGGGTCCCATAAAAGCATTTTCTCCCTACGAGTCGAAAGGGTCTCGTAGGTTTATTTTCTCCTTAGGAGTCGTGGGGACTCCTAAGGGTGTTGCTCCTTTGTGAGTCGTAAGGATCTCACGCGTGAATTTTCTCCTCGCAAAGTCGAGAGGACTTTGCGAGTGCATTTCATCTCTCTTTTTTTTTACGAGTTTGCGCCTTTTCGGGTTTTCACAAATTCACCGGCAGTCCTGCTGTTTTTACTCACGGAGCCCTTTCGGGTTTTCATCCGTGCCCATTTTGCTTGTGGACATACCATTTTTTTGTTTATTATATATATATATATATATTATCTTTATTTTTGGTGGGACTTGAATGTGGTCTCACCGGTAGGACTTGGAAGAGATTGGGATCGTTTTACGCCCGTGGATTGTATACGGTTTCGCAGGATGTATGATCCAGACCGTAAGGCCGGAAGAATTTCGGGACTTTGTTGGCGTCTGCATCGCTGCACTGGAATATGGTACCAGGAGCGACTCATCATTCGCCACTTGGGGATTCGGATTCTGGCCGGCGTCTGCATCGCTGCACTGGAATATGGTGCCAGGAGCGACTCATCATTCGCCATTGCCTATTGGGAAGCGATGGCTTCGGAGACAGATTTAAATCCCTATCACTTAAGGCTTTTCAATTTTATGGGCCGTAAGGGTCCCATAAAAGTATTTTCTCCCTGCGAGTCGTAAGAATCTCATAGGTGTACTTTCTCCTAAGGAGTCGTGGGGACTCCCAAGTGTGTTTTTCCTTCGTAAGTCGTAAGGATCCCGCGAAGGTGTTTTCTTACGAGTCATGAGGATCCAGTAAGGTTTGTTCTCCTCATGCATCGTAAGGACACATGAGTGGATTTCCCTCGTTCCCAGTTTAATGACTTAGGGGTCATCTGTTTCCAGTTTAACGACTTAGGGGTCATCTGTTTCCAGTTTAAAGACTTAGGGGTCTATTGTGCCCAGTTTAACGACTTAGAGGTCATCTTTTTCCAGTTTAACGACTTAGATGTCATCGGTTCCAGTTTAACGACTTAGTGGTCATCTGTTTTCCAGTTTAATGACGTGGTGGTCATCTGTTTCCAGTTTAAAGACTTAGAGGTCTACTGTTTCCAGTTTAACGACGTGGTGGTCATCTGTTTCCAGTTTAACGACGTGGTGGTCATCTGTTTCCAGTTTAACGACTTAGTGGTCATCGGTTCCAGTTTAACGACTTAGAGGTCATCTGTTTCCAGTTTAATGACTTAGAGGTCTATGGATGGCGATCTTGGAATTTTGGGGCAAGGGCCGGCATCAGGGTTGCTAACACTGAAGCACATGTGCCAGGAGCAATTCATCATTTGCCTTTTTCTGTTGGGGAGCGATGGCTTAGGAGATAGGTTTAGGTCCCTATCACCGAAGGCTTTTCAATTTTATGAGTCTTAAGGGTCCCATAAAAGCATTTTCTCCCTACGAGTCGAAAGGATCACGTAGGTGTACTTTCTCCTTAGGAGTCGTGGGGACTCCCAAGTGTGTTTTTCTTTTGTGAGTCGTAAGGATCCCACGAAGGTGTTTTCTTATGAGTCATGGGGATCTCGCAAGTTTGTTCTCCTCATGTATCGTGAGGACACATGAGTGAGTCTTCCCAAATGGAGCATAATTCCGACGATGGAGACCAGCCGCATAACTGGTGATTGCGGTGGGGCATGGGCATGGTGAGAATTATTTGAACCCGTGGATTGTATACGGTAGTCAATTTGGGGACTGGCCGTAGGGCTGGAAGAATTTTAGGAAATTGGATTTTGGTTGGCGTCTGCATCGCTGCACTGGAATATGGTACTAGGAGCGACTCATCATTCGCCGCTGTTTTTTTTTTTGTGTTTTTGTTTTTGTTTTTTTTTGTTTTACCGTGATTGCTCTATCATTTCAGCTTTTCTTATCGCGGTAGCCCCATCATTTCGGCTTTATTTTCATCTTCATTTTACTCACTGATTTTTATTGCGAGTTGCCCCATCTTTTCGGCTTTTCGTTTGTTTTTATTCACACCTTTTTTATTTACATTTCCATTTTAATGACTTAGAGGTCGATTATTCCCAGTTTAATGACATGGTGGTCAGCGGTTCCCAGTTTAAAGACTTAGAGGTCTATCGTTCCCAGTTTAACGACGTGGTGGTCAGCTTGCTTATCCCAGCTCCTTGAACTTTGATCTTGGCGGAGTTGTGTTGATGACCATAGCTCTGTGGCTTGTCGGTACATCTGACGACTGTGGGGCTTTCCCAAGTTTGTATTGGTTCTCTACCCAGTCTTTGAAAATATAGCAGTTTTCGATGGTATGACTCACCATTCTATGATATGGGCAGTATATGGGATTGCCAGTCATGTTCATTTCATGTGGCCTCTTTGGAACAGGAAGTTGCAGACCGTTGTTCAAGGCGTCCACGAATATTTTGCAGACTTCATCCTTCCTGAAGGAGTATACCTTTTTCTTTCTCTCCATTGGAGTGGGTGCCTTTACTGATGCTGGTCCTCGAGGCCGATCAGTCTTTGGTTCGCCCTTTTCAGACAATGGCACATGTCTGAGAGGATCAGGTTCCCGAAGGGCTCCGGTCTCCATTTGTATGAAATCGGCGGTCGTAGCTTGACTTTTTGCTAACACGCCTTTAGAGATTTCTATCTCTCCCGTCTTGTATTGTTTTTTGACCCAATCTTTGAAGACGAAGCAGTCCTCAATGGCATGACCTATCACTCTATGATAGGGATAGTATTTGGGGTCGTCGGTCATATTCGCTTCTTGCGGTCTCTTTGATTCTGGCAGTCGTAGACTGTTTCTTAGGGCGTCCCTGAATATCTTGTGGACTTTGTTTGAAAGAATAGACCTTATCCAGTTTCTCCTTCAGAGGCGATTCCCCTTCGGTGTATGTATCAGAGGGACTGGAGGCTGATCGTGGCCGTTTTTCGCGAATGCGCTCCGCTCTCAGGCTGAAGGGGGTATTAGTTGACTGCCTCCGGGTATCAATCCCTGGCTCATGAACCAAAATTTGATTCTGCTGTAATTGCAATCGGGCGACTTGGGTCGCGAGATCTGCCATGAGATTTGCCAATTCGTCGACCTTAGACTGTACCTTGGCTAAATTCTCATCCATGTCCTGAAGCTGCCTCTAAAGCCATCGGAATAACGCTTGTCCTGTAGTCCCGGTTATAACAACTGGGTCATCCTTATTGCCTGAGCTCAATTCCGCAGGAACCCCGGGCTCTTTTGGCTTATCGGTGGGAGCGAGCTCTTCATCATTTATACCGAGTTGACGTTGGGTAGCGTCCACCATATCATCCCCTTGGCTGTGAAGCATAGGAGGGTCCGTTTCTTCAAGTCCGACCATGTAGACGGTGTGGACCACATATCCAGCCGTCTCTTTATCTTTGGCGGGGTAACCCTGTTCTTGGAACCTCATGAAGCTCAGCCTAGCATGAGCCCTAGCCCTTTTGTTAGCTCTGTATCCGAGCCTTTTCTGCCTTAGATTCTCGATTTTGAGGGCTTGGCTGGCATCCATTTTCTGGGAAGCCACCGTGAGTCGATTGATAGGGAGCTTAAAGAAGATACCCGATCGAGCAGTTGTCGAGGGTACCGTTGGAGCTTTCTCGAGATGTCCCGTTACTTTGTTGATGTTGATGGCCTTGCCCCCAGCTGGAGCGATGGCGAGTCGTTCGGAAACAGATTTGTGCTTGGGCTGAGGTGCCCTCACGACCATGACATTCGGCCTTTTCCCTTTCGAGACCGGTTTGTCTGTTACCGGAGCTTAAGGTGCTGGGACGGCGTTAGCTGATACGAACATAATAGAGCCAAATGGTAGCGGCGGCTCCTCCCATTGTCGTTCGAGATTGGCCGGAAGGACCGTCCTGGCATCCATCTTTATCGTGTAGGAGATAGGAGCCGTTCTAAGAGCTGAGTTCGTCCTTAGAGACATTTTGTTGCTTCTAGAGATTGCAATTTGAAATTTGGTAACCTGCACAAAGAAACATGATTTCAGTACATGCAATCAATGTATATGTTGATTGAGTTCGCATGGATATTTAACCCAAAATATGGGAAGAGAGATAGGTCCCACCGGGCGTGCCAGAATCTGTAAGGTGTTTTTCGTCACCCCATTGAGATGGGAATACGCGCTCTCTTGTCAGGCGCATTATAAATTCCCCCCTGCTTAGGGTAGGCTGGAATTTATTGATTGTGGGGATCCGAATCTCCGGCAGCCGCGGACTAAGCTGCCGTTAATTACCCCTCGCCTTTTGGAGCGAGAGAACCTCCGATTAACGAGTTAAACTGGTCATACGAACTCAACGTGCAGTGTTGTGTTTTGAAGGGGTTTTGGATATATCGGAGGCCCCGCAGTGTTTTTTATGGGGGTCTCGCTACCCGGATAGCGGGCTGGGGGTCAAGGGGGCTAGCAGCTTCCTTGCGGGGTGCGGGGCAGCGCCCCATTAGAAATTTTTTTTCTAATAGGGACAGTGTCGTGGAGTATGTGTGTGTGTGTGTGTGTGTGTGTATAAGGGAAAAGGGCATCCAAAGGATGCGTGGGCGCTAGCGCTCGGGCGCTAGCGCTTTAAGCGCTAGCGCCTCACGTGCCAGGCACGTGGCGCTTTGGGCCCTCGGGCGCCAGGCGCGTGGGCGCTCGGGCGCTAGCGCTTTGGGCGCTAGCGCTCTGTGCGCAAGGGCGCTAGCGCATTGGGCGCTAGCGCTCTGTGCACAAGGGCGCTAGCGTCTCACGTGCCAGGCACATGGGCGCTCGGGCGCTAGCGCTTTGAGCGCAAGGGCGCTAGCGCTTTGGACGGTAGCGCCCTACGTGCCAGGCACGTGGGCGCTCGGGTGCTAGCACTTTGAGCGCAAGGGCGCTAGCGCCTCACGTGCTAGGCACGTGGGCGCTCGGGAGGCAAAAGGGACTTGGTCTCTGCAATGGGAGTTGTACTCCCAGAAATGAACACTTATTATTTTGTGTGTGTGTGTATGTGTGTGTGTGTGTATGAGGAGTTAAACTCCTAGGATATTTTGAAGCTGATGAAGGGGGAGACTTCTTCCCTTGAGTCCTGGATCTTCCTCAAAGTGGGGTTTCTGGAGATGGGTCTCCTTCTTCTTCCTGTCGTTTGGCCGGATCATGGAGAAAGGGGGTGTGATTTAAAAATCTCCCCTTTTTGAGATCTAATGGAAGACCCAAGCTCCCCTTTGTGGGTTTTGTGGTGAAAAACTATTTAGTTTTGGAAAAGGAAGAGTAAAACTCTTGATTTAATTCAAAAGAAAGAAGAAGGTTTTAGAACCTTGAGGAAGGAGAAAGAGGCACAGGCCCTAATTTTTGAGAATGAAAATGTCTCTCTTTTATTCATCATCATGTTGCCTTATATAGGCTTACATATTTACATAAAGCCCCTTGGGCTTTACAAAATGGCATTTTTCCCATCCCATGCCTCATGTGCCATTTCTTTTTGCACATAAGCCATGGGCTTTACAAAATTTTGGCTTTATGCCCATTCATGCATAAAAAATTACATAAAAATTATTTATTACATGATTTCATTTTGGCATGGGGGGGCTGGCTTCGGGCTCGACTTGAGCATGAGCCTGCTTGACCTGGGCTTGGGCCCACCTGTCTTGAGGTTGACCTTGACTTTGACTTGGTCAACCGGGGTGCAAATTTTAACCCCAACACTCATAAGTAGAGACTTGACCTTGATTGGAAGGTGCCTGAGCAACTTGAGCCGTGAGCTGCATCACGACGTTCATCGGGTCATCAATTTTTTCATTAAAGTTTGGACATCTCTTTATCTTTGCTCCTGAGCTGTTTTCGGAGCTCTTGAAACAGCTCTTACTCTACGGTCCTGGGGCGGAAAGTCGGCTCTTCCTCGCTGTCTGAGCTTGATTCCATATAGACCGAGGGGTCTTTCTACCTAGAGGCCTCATAAGAGGGCTTTCATCGTCATGCAGAGGTGGCTGCTCTTGAGAAGTGGCAAACACATTCAAGCCAGATTGGGCTTGGGATGTAGCGGCCCCATCCTTTCTTTTGCTGCGCAGGTTGTCGCTGGGACGCGTGCCCTCCATGTACACCGTATGGATAACATATCCGGCCGTCTTTTCATCATTGGCGGCTGATTTCACGGAACGCTGTCGTGGCCCTTCTGTTTCGGAAACGGACAATCGATTGAAGACGGCTGACCTGACCGGGTTCTTGAATGGTGCTGGCGCTTCCTTCCTGGCTTTGTCCTACTACTTTCGCTCCACACAGAGCATCTGATAGACTCTTGAAAAGACGGTGTCATGCTTTCTATGTTGGGGCTGGTACATGTCACTTTGCAGTATCGTTCGGATTATTGTCTTCTTGATTCTGGTGGTCATGGCGTTTTCTGAACCCACCTTAAAAGTTCAAAGGAATTGCCTAACTTTTACGGCCGACTCAGCTGTCGTCAGAGGGTAATCCTGTTCTTCGAACCTCACGAAATTCCATTTGGCCGGAGTCCTGGCCCTCTTGTTGGCTATATATCTGAGCCGCTTATGTCTCAACTTTTCTGTTTTGAGCACTTGGTAGGCTTTGGTTCTTCAGGAAGTCGTCGTAGGTCGAGCGATGGAGAACTTTAGAGATACGCCTGATTGTGCACTTGTCGGAGGCATCGCCTGAACTTGTCCGCGATGTTTGATGATGCCCTTTGTTTTGGAAGTCTCGCCCCCAGCTGGAGCGCTAGAGAGTCGTCTAGACACCGTCTTACGTTTGGGCTGTGGTGCCTTTGCGATCACAACATTCAACCTCATGCCCCTTGAGATCGGTTTGGCAACTTGGATTGCTGGGTTTTCTGTTAGATGAGTGCTTTTAGCGGGGTAGATGATGACAGAACCAAATTAGCGAGACGGTTCCTCCCACTGCCTCATGAGATTCGCCGAGAGGATCACATGGGCGTTTGTCTTGACCACGTTGGTCACCGGAGTTGCGTCAGAAACGAAATTCGTCTTGGGAGACATGGTTGCTGAGTTCGAGATTGCAATTGAAAGCTATTAACCTGCAAATAGAAGCATGATTTTATTACAGAAAATCGATGTATATGTTGATTGAGTTCACATGAACGTTTAACCCGAAATATGGAAGAGGAGATAAGGTCCCACCGGGCGTGCCAGAATCTGTCGAGCGTTTTTCTTCACCCTATTGAGATAGGAATACGCGTGCTTGTTAGGCGTATACAGATTCCCCCTGCCTAAGCTAGGCTGGGGTTTATTGATTGTGGGGATCCGAATCTCCGG
Source organism: Agapanthus africanus (assembly GCA_030015575.1). Taxonomy (NCBI): domain Eukaryota; kingdom Viridiplantae; phylum Streptophyta; class Magnoliopsida; order Asparagales; family Amaryllidaceae; genus Agapanthus; species Agapanthus africanus. The sequence continues at coordinate 682,669,072 of CM057344.1, forward strand.
CACCCGCGGACTAAGCTGTCGTTAATTACCCCTCACTTTTGGGACGAGAGAACCTACGATTGACGGGTAAAGCTGGTCATGTGAACTCAATGTACAGTGTACGTGTGTTGTGTTTTGAAGGTGTTTTGGACGTATCGGGGGCCTCGCAGAGTTTACAGGAGTCCCGCTACCCGGATAGCGGATTGGGGGTCAAGGGGTTAGCAGCCCCCATATGTGGTGTGGGGCAGCGCCCTCTAGAATATTTTTTTCTAACGGAAAAGTGTTTCGAGTGTGAAACGTGTGGAAAAAAGAAAGGTGAGGAGCATCCTAAAGACGCATGAGATGGCAAATAGCCGTTGAGCGCCAGCGGATCACATGCCCGGCATGCGGCCGCTGGGCGCCAGCAAAAAAAGGGGCTAAGCCCCTGAACTGGGAGTTGATCTCCTGAGTGAATTTGGAGTAGAACTTCTAAAAGAATAAGAATTTTTATTTAGAGTTAAAACTCTTAAAAGATCTGAATTTTAGGGTAACCTCTTTGAAGATTTGGATCTTGGAGTTAAGCTCCTCAAAAATTGATTTGGAGTTAAACTCCTAAAGAAGAGATTCATGTTTGGAGTTAAACTCACAAAAGATTTTTGGAGATGATGAAATAGGACCCCTTACTTCTCCCTTGAGCCTTGGATCCTCTCTAGAGCCTTTGATCCTCCCAAAGTGAGATTTTTGGAGGCGTGTCTCTTTCTTTCACCTCTCTGTTGGCTGGATCTTGGAGAAAAATGGTAGTGGGATTTAAAATCTCCCTATTTGAGATTTGATGGGAGATTGAACTCCCCTTCAAGGGTTTTATAGTGAAAACTATTCCTTTTTTGGAAAAGAAGGGTTAAAATCTTGATTTAATTCAAAAAAAAGGAGAAGAAGGTTTAAAATCTTAAGGAAGGAGAAAGAAGCACAGGACCCTATAAATTATGAGAGAATGAAAGTTGTTAATGATTTTATCATCATGTTTGTCTTTTATTGGCTACACATTTCACATATAACCCCTTGGGTTTTTCCAAATAGCACTTGTGCCTTCTCATACCTCATGTGCTTATTTCTTTTTGCACATAAGCTATGGTGTTTATAAAATTTTAGCTTTTTGCCTACTTTTCATACATTTATTTCTAACAAATTACATTAAAATAATTTATTGCTTCATTCTTTTTATCATGGGGCCGGTCCCTTCCATGCTCGGTCTTCACTTGGGCTTGGGCTCGGGCCCGCTTGGATTGAGGTTGTTTTTTTACTTTGACTTGGTCAGTCGGGATGTAATTTTTGACCCCCCAACACCGTGGAATTTAGGAAGAGAGTTTATGTAAGAAGGTTTAATCTCGTAATCACCAGCGGCTGATGCCAACACGATACCAGAGGGCACAAATGTGCGAACAGTGTAGTACCTATCCTATAGTGTAAGTGCAGTGGGGATCGTATCACCCATTTTTTATATATATATAATTAAAATGCGGAAAAGGAAATACGGAAAATAAAACTAAAACTATAAATTAAACTACTAAAAATAGGAAATCAGAAGCAAACAAATCTGGCACTGGTTCTTAACAAAGAAGAAGAAGATGATCTGCTGCAGAAAATTGGATAAGCCAAAAAATTTCGGCTCAAATACAAATCCGGCCGAAATTTGTTGAATTCTGTGCTAAAACTTTTCTGAGTCCGTCTGCTTGCTCCAAAACTCCAGAGACTGCATCTGGTTTCCTGAAGAAAAAAACAAAAAAGTGAAGAACAAAATAGATAAATATAATTCGTAATAAAATTAATTAAAATTGCAACCGGTCTCCCCGGCAACGGTGCCAAAAACTTGACGGGGATTTACTTGTCTCTCAAATTTAACCGCAAATGCACATTAAGTGCGTTATAATACTTAAGGATCATACCACAGGGAGGCGTGTGAATTTCAATTAAGTTATTATGAATTAAAGTAAAATATTTGGTGTAAACTAATTAAAAGAAAATAAAGGAAATTAAAATTAAATTGTAAATTTTAAAAGAGAAGATTCAGATAATAAGAAGGGCCTGGGGTTTTGAAATATCTTTACTAATCATGATATTTTATATGATTTCTACTCTTTTTTAATTCTCATATTTAAATTCATTACTATCAATCACATAAAAGAATAAATCAAATTTTTATCGCAATGAAATATCAATCGTTTCATGAAAGTATAAATCAAACGATTATAGAAAAACCTTATCCATCAAATAACATCATCTAGCAAAGAATTTAAATATATTGTTCCAATTAACCTAGCAATAATTAGATCATACCCTTTTACTAAATAAACACATAAGTTGTCAATTTATGGTTTATTATGTTTTGTAGGAATAGTCTAAAGTACCCTAGATAAATTAGGTTGAATCAACTATGATAAAAACTCCATCTTTACCTTCCCTACTTAATTCTCATGGTTGTCAATCATGTTAGGAATATGTATTCCCTAGAGGCCATTATTGTATGATATAGTGGATGCTTGGACTTTCTTGCTCGACATGATAGTATGCTATCTGGTTGCTCTTTATCTTAACATGTACACTTGTATTATTATACTCTCTCTCTCTGATACATGTTAATAAAGCCCTTAGGATGTTTGCTTGACTACCAGGACTATGATGCAGATCATACAACTAGGACTTGTGTAGTCCACAAGCACATCCTTTAATTGTTCCTAGTCGAGGGGATATCGAGACAGGGCATCGATATTCCAGAGTAGACTAATGTGTACGTTTCTTGACCCTATATGGGGCGATGGTTGATACCATAACCATTGGCATTTGAAATCAAAGATTGTACACAGGTGATCATTAGAGAATGGGTACACCGAACAAGACTCACCGAGAACTCCTAGATGATACCATACTTATCGTCAGATAATAGTTCTCTGGTGACACTGGTACAGGTTAGTCTGTAGATCCGAGATCGTTATAGTGTATTGTGTGGTTCCCACAGTGCTTTGATTTCCTCCCTACCACGACTCAAAGGAGTCATGCAAACAGGTGGATTTTGGGTATAATCCTGAGTCACATGGAGGCAGAGAGCGATAGGAGGGGTTTCGTCTCTCCCGATATTTGGAGTTGATGTGGCTTTATGCTCGATTGGTTATAACAGTAAGTCCCTGGCCAAGGCTGATGAGATTTACTGGTAAGTGTTATCAGTAGTTTCTCGAACCGTTATGAGCCATACATTGGCATGCTTATCAAGTTACTGGGGTCTGACGATTCCACCCCTTGACCTGATATGCGACATATTAGATGAAGAGACCGGACTGTACGGTATGTGTTACTTATAGGCTTCATGGGAGTTTGGACAAGCTTGCTTGTTGATCTTCTATTCGCTCAATACCTGGGTAGCCGTTACGTCCAGCTAGTATCGTTGATGGCTTGTAGGTAACTAATGTGATCATTACCTACTGCTGGCATATTGACGAGTGTTTAGAGTCCCACATAGAGGTTTCATAGTTCAAGCGAAACAAAGTAGGGCACATATGCTGATATGTGCGAGGGCCTGATTAAATACGAGTATGTGATACCGTATTCTAATCTGGAGACATTTGTTATCAGTCAGGTTATATGTGATATAACCGAATTATTGAATCAAGTGTTGTTTTGATAATGTGATATACAGATAAATGATATTAGTCGATTATATGTGATATAACCGGATCATTAAATCAAGTGTTGATTTAATAATTTGATATATATGTATATTTGATATAATTATATATTAACTAATATTATTCCTCACTGATTATTTTCTTAATATATATATATATAATGAAGCATGGTTAGAATTTCTATTTTAGGAAAATAGAAATGAGGTGGAAAATGGGGAGATTTTTGTGGTATGGTGCAAGGCATGGATTTTTCCATTTCTTTATTCATTTGGCTACACTATTGAAGCATGGTTGTATTTTCTATTAGGATTTTATTCATTCTTCAATGAGTGAGGAGCCATATGAGAGCCATTCTTCATTTGGTTTTTGCCTTAGCCATTTTTTGAGCTCTCTCCATTTTTCCTTCTTCTTCTTCCTTCATTCTTCAAGCTCTAAACCATCACATGAGTTGTGAACCTTAGAGCTTGAATAAATCCTAAGTGAGCTTAGAACCCCTACTTCACCATCCTACACTTGATTAGCACTTGAGTTTAGGGTGTTTCCTTCACTAAATAGAGTTTAGTGAAGAGCTAGCTTGGATTAGAGAAACTTCGGATGGATCATCTTCGACACGAAGATCGCAAAGCAAGTTCGTGCACTTCTTCAAGTGGGTGTTCAGTCGAAAATATTGCGCATTTGATATAACATTTTTCTTACTTTTCTTGAATATCTAAAGGTGTTTATTATAAAATGTTTACCACCGAAAACCGGGAAGACAAACGTCTTGCCTGAATTTGGGGGCAGATGCTATTTGGATTTATCTGTCCACCTCTCCGAAAATGCCTAGTTGATTTATGGCACCGTGTATCGAAGGTTTAGACAGATGCGTCCGTTATAGCAGACTTCGTTAGATTCCCCCTCATTGTGAGGGGTTTTTGATATTGGGGACGCTCTTCCCTGCAGGCGCAAGCCCCTGCAGTTAATTACGTTACAGTATTGCGATAACCACTTTCTCCTGATCCAGAAGGTCACTTCGTATCGTGTGTGTTTGTTTTATTTTTGGTTGCCCGTGGATTGTATACGGAAACTAATTTATGTTATCGCGCGTAGGGCGTGGATTAGTCCAAATCCGTATTTTCTTAGATTTGGGTTTGGTTGATTTAAGGATCGTTAACCTTGTTTAAGATTAAGATCAACTTAAATATTTATTGAGAATACGTTAGCCTAATTTTAGACTAAGATCTACTCAACAGAGTTTTGGGATCATTTAGATCCAACGAAAGAGTATTTGGACTCTATCGTCTTAGTTTAGGGACGTTGCGGTCCATTGGGTTTAAGGACATCATGGTCCATGGCAGTTTAAAGACATCATAGTCTGTAAAGTTTAAAAACATCATAGTCTATGAGTTTAAGGATCTCATAGTCCATAAAATTTAAGGACATCATAGTCCATGAGTTTAAGGACCTCATAGTCTATAAATTTTAAGGACATCATAGTCGATGAGTTTAAGGACCTCATGATCCATAAAGTTTAGTTTAGGGACATTGCGGTCCACAGATTACCATTTTTGAGCTGAAGGTTTAGTTTAAAGACGTTGTGGTCCATAGTTAGTTTAAAGACATTACGGTCTGTGGGGTTTAATGACATCATAGTCCATATAGTTTCAGACTCATCAGTTTAGGGGTGCGCCAAGAATTATTGGTTATTGGGACCCTCCACCTCTCTGAAGACGTTGAAGAATTACAACAACATGTATCAAAGGTGTGAAGATATGTACCCTTGAACCAAATCCCAAATCGAGGAGTTGTCAGCTCTGAGCATAGGGTCTCGGTTTTCTTGGGGATTTAATCTCAGGAGGAACTTAAAAAATTTGTAGTTGAAGTCGGTTCCTTAATATATTTTCAGTGATCACGTGCCCCCACATGATACTTTGAGGCCGTGTTAAACACTGGAATTTGAAATGCTCACATGTGGCACGTGAGGCACCATAGCAGTGTTAAACATTGAAAGTTGGTGCGTTCACGTGTGGCACGTGAGGCGCTTGGGGTTGGGCGCTGCCTCTTTTATTCTCTTATTCTAGAGCTGAGCACGTGGGATCACGTGAGGCAATCTCGGTTATCCTCTTTTTGTTCATCAAAGGTGCTCACGTGGGAGCACGTTATCGGCTGCTATCATGTTGGGTGCCAATCCTTTTACGTGTATGGAGATCCTAAGTTTCAAGACTTTCAAGCCCATTGTTTTGTAAGAATTAAATTCTTAGGACTTAGTTTTCTCTTAGGTTTGGGATCTGCATGGCAGAATCTCCCTGATGAGAATTGAATTCCCAACTCGTAGGGAGATCTGCTTCTGTAGATCTTTCACTATAAGGAAGAACTAAGTTCTTATATGAAGGGTTAAACTCCTGTCTTATCAGAGAAATTAAATTGCTATATACTTTTTGGAAGAATTAAATTCTCTGAACATAGATCTCCCCCTAGGTTTTGGATCTGCACGGAAAAATCTCCCCGATGAGAATTAAACTCTCAACTTGTAAGGGGATCTGCTTCTGCAGATCTCAACCAGAGGAAGAACTAAGTTCTTTTTAGAAGATTTAAACTCTTATGGAGGTGAAAAAGAGATGAGATATTCTCTGTGTTTTGTTTGTTCTCTTACCTCGGGTTTTTTTCTTTTTGTTTTCTCTCTTTTAACTTGAACTTTATGGGCGGGTTCTTCTCTTCTTCCTCTCCTCCTCGCTCCTATTTATAGGAGAAAGAAAAGAATCAATTTGTTCGGGAAATCTCTCATTGAAAGATTTTGATTAACCAAACTGATCTTTTAGATCAATCGGTGAATTTTATTCACCGTTGGATTTTTAATCCAAGGACTTCCGTTTTACAGAAGATATTTCTCACAAGATTAGGAAAACATTTTCTTATACAGAATCTTCTTCTGTAACTCGGTGATTTTTCAATCACCATTGGATTTTTAATCCAACGGCGCTCTGCTTTATAGAGCGTAATCTTTCTTGTTTAGAAAGATCTAAGGAAATATTTTCTAAATAGGACTTTGATCCCTTTTTATTTAGAATTTAATTCTATCGATTCAGAAGGCATAGGAGCCCATCACGTGTAGCACGTAACCTCAAAAGGTTAAGCCCAGTAAAGAGCATCACATGCTATCACGTGAATTCTTCTGGCCAATTGTTTGTTTTAAGAAGACGCCTATAGAGGTCACGTGTCTGCACGTGAGGCTCAGTTTCAGCCTTGTTTTGTCAAGCATGGTGCCTATCACGTGTGGGTATGCGATGCTTCATTTGGGTACTTTTCCCATTGCTTTTTTTTATATTTATTATTCATTTTTCATGAGGAAACGATAAATATGACACATATGAGGGTTTATCTGTAAAAATATCTATTGTCATATGTTTATATATTATAATTAACATTATGAAGGAAATTTTATGCATATAATATTTATATAATATTTTGATAATTTAAATATGCATATCATATCAAATATCCTTAATCAATATTCTTAAAATATAATATCATATAAAATAGTTAGGATAATATCTCAAAAATACCAAATATTATTAACACTATTCATTGAGATATTGTGCAAGCTTTAGCTCAGATCAGGAGATCGGGATATCGAGATGTCGGGAATCAAAAATCTGCCGATAAATTTAGATAAAATTGAAGAATCAATACTGGCAGAGACTCAGAAAAGATATGAAGATTCCAGACATCAAATAAATCTCCATGTGTCACGATGAAGCAGCCCCCGAATTTTGACATTATGAAGGAAAATTTATGACACATATGAGGGTTTACCTGTAAAAATATCTAAAGGTGTTTATATACATTTTCCTTACTTTTCTTAAATATCTAAAGATGTTTATTATAAATATGACACATATGAGCGTTTATCTGTAAAAATATCTATTGTCATATGTTTATATATTATAATTAACATTATGAAGGAAATTTATGCATATAATATTTTGATAATTTAAATATGGATATCAAATCAAATATCCTTAATCAATATTCTTAAAATATAATATCATATAAAATGGTTAGGATAATATCTCAAAAATACCAAATATTAGTAACATTATTCATTGAGATATTGTGCAAGCTTTAGCTCAGGTCAGGAGATCGGGATATCGAGATGTCGGGAATCAAAAATATACCGATAAAGTTAGATAAAATCGAAGAATCAATACTGGCAGAGACTCAGAAAAGATATGAAAATTCCAGACATCAAATAAATCTCCATGTGTCACAATGAAGCAGCCCCAGAATTTTGAAGCCAAGATCCCACAAAAGAACCGCCCTTCCGCTGCCAAAAGCTCCATATTGCGGTGAATCCGCGGTGGATTTAGGGAATTAGGGTTTGGGGTTTTCATTTTAGATTTGCAACAACAAACCGTAATTTCTGGGATCTATAGTTTCGGGTTTTGGGACTATATAAAGGACCGATGGCTAAATCTAGAAATCATCAATCTTTTACACGAAGTAAATCACCGTCAAAGAACAAGTGATCCAAGACAGATCCGCGATTTAACGTGATAAGGCGACGGGAGATTCGACGGAGCATCTACTTTCTATAAGGCAGAGATCGAGAGCAACTTCTTCTTCCTCTTGTAATCTAAACTTGAAGAATTGTATTTGTGAAGTTGATTAATAAAGGTAGATCATTAAATTAATTAGTTTGCATTTATTTACATTATGATCTCTATACGTTCTTCTTCTATCTCCATCATGCGTGAGTAATTCTCCGCTTGATAAGGTTTGTAGGATTAGGGTAGAAAAATGGATGAGAATATAACTTAACTTCTTTTAAGTCTTATGAAGTTTATAAAGTTTAGCAAAAGAATCGTTAACATACTTATCGGGCGCGCTACTAATTTATTGCTAGTCTCAACCGCGATTTGAGATTAGATTAAAAATTGTTTTGTTAAAGTTTAGACATGAATAGAGATCAATGAAAGGACAAGGGTCAATAGTGAGGAAACCCTAGTTTCTTCCAAGAACCCTAATTCTCATTCATCACTATCTATCTAGTTTTAAATCTATCATTGGATAAAATGAGTAATCTTTATTAGTCATCCACGACTACTAAATCCTAACGAACCCTATAAGCCTTCTTCTTATACATTCTATATCCGTATTTAAACTAGATTTGTATTCTACATCCGTATTTAACATAGATCTAAAATCTATTCTTCACTATTCTTTATTCTTCTATTCTTCCTCTTTTCAATCAACATGTCTAAAGAAAGATTAAAAGATTCCACGAATCCCTGAGAACCACCCGTACTTATCTCGGCTAGCTACACGCGACACCGTTATTGATTGCGGTTACTACTACTACACTTCTTTAGAATCAATCAAATGGCGCCGTTGCCGGGGATACGTGCACAGTATTTTTTTTCTTACTATTCGTGTTGAATTCTTATTCGATCCATTTCATAAAATAAAACAAAACAGCAAATTGCGTATTTAACGATTATTGTGCGAATTTTGCAAGGGAATATAGAGTCACTGTAGTAAGGAGATAAAGATTCAGAGACATTCATCAAGATCCGGAAGAGCAAGGGAGGCTACCGTAGCATAAATTTTCAAGCAATCTCTCAACTCCGCGGCAGAACCACAGCTAGAAGTGCATTTTAGCAACGGAACCGCGGCATAGTGGGGGAATTAGGGCTTCAAAATTCTCTGGTAACTTCCTCTGTACTTTCTCTCTCCTCTAGAAAATCCAATAATATATTTTTCTGCGGGATTCTTTACAAAATATTGCCGCCAAAAATCTTTTTGCGCGTTTTGTAATTTGTTTATGCATATTTTAATACGGACATTAAGGGGCAAAGACCAAATTCAGATTAGGTGGGGATTTCATCACCCTTCCCAAGCCCCACAAATCACAAAACGAGCATCCGCATCACCCTACATTAATTAAAAAATATCTAGAACAAGACTCTAAGGACTGTCGCGCTCAAATAGGATAGAGGAAGGTCGTGGGTTATCTATCGCTTATCCGCATTTCTTTTGTGGTGTCTAGGGAAGTGTGTCTAGGAAGTGGTTACTTAATTAGGCCCGCTATTTTCGATTATTAGTATAGCGGATACCTCCCACTTACCTAGCACTTACCTGGCCACAGGAGTTATAAAGAGGTGGTAGAGAATTGATCCTGCGGCTTGTCCTTTGAAAGTCTAGGAGCGGTCTAGTGACTTGACCTAGGTGACCTTAGTTCTAGGGTTGATTATGAATTTTTGTGTGATTTTCTCACGTCCGACACTTTTTCAAAAAAAAAACCATTTTTAAATCGTTCACACCTTGCCACTTGCGCTAAACCCGCTTAGTGCATGCTCGGCTGGACACGGGATTCTAGTGCCCGTCTTGTCCGCGTTTCTGCTATCGACTCTGAAGTTGGTACTTCTTCATCTCATTTTTCCCCTTCACCCACCACATCGACCGAGATGGACGGTTCTCCATCAGATTATAACACCACCCTGCCGCCACCAATCGGTGCGCAGAATCCACCGCGCATCTCTCTCCAAGAGAGATGTTACCCTATACGCAGTCCCCTTCCTACCTGTCTATCTCTTTCACCAGCCAATGGGGATAATTTTGAAATTAAACCTCACTTCATCAACCTGTTGGCCAAATATCACGAGCTTGAGTTAGAAGACGCATACGTTTTTATCACCAAATTCGAAAACGTATGCGCAATGATGGGTACTTCACAACTTTCAGTGGATACTATGCGCTTGCGTTTTCTCCCTTTTACTTTGTGCGATCTAGCGGAAAAATGTCTTTATAACACTGTCGCACACTCTATTACCAATTGGGATGAATTCGTGATAGCATTCCTTAAGAAATTTTACCCCAATCATAAGACCGCCGGTGTTCGGAGTGAAATCAACCAGTTTACCCAGCTTCCCAATGAACCATTTTGGAAATGCTTTGAACGGTTTAAGGATCTGCATGTCCAATGTCCTCATCATGGAATAAATAGATGGGATCTGTGCCGAATTATATATGAGGGCATTAATCCAGCGACAAATCAGATGCTTGAAACCACTTGTCAATGCAATTTCATGTCCAAAGATGATGGTGAAGCTTGAAAATTTCTGGAAGATCTCACTGAACACACTTTGCAGTGGGAAAGCGTTAGACCATCATCTAGGGGAAGTATCCATCAGCTCGATATTTCTATCGCAGTAAAAGCCGAAATGGAAGCGATGCAAAAGAAACCCGACGCTTTAGAGAACAAATCAGCCTTCCTAAACCAGGTTACACTTCCCATGACCGTGTGTGGTTTCTGTTCCGACCCATCACATCTGACGGAAGAATGTCCTTTGAATGCACCATTTCAAGGTTAAGAACACACTAATGCTACTTTTCAGCAGCGACCTAGAAACGATCCTTATTCTTCCACATACAATCAGGGATGGAGGAATCATCCTAATTTTCCTGGAACCAAAACTAAACCCAAAATCAAAAACAGTTCCCAAGCAATTATCAAAGACCTTCTCCACAGCAACAGCAACCACACCCACAGAGTCAGTACCCTTTTCAATCGCAAAATTTTCAAAATCCGGCAAACAATTCTACACCTTATAATAATTCTTTCCAAACGGCAGGTATCAAGAACTCATCTGCACTCGAACGAAGCGTGGATATGTTTATTAAAAATTCCATGCAATCTACGGATGATATAAAGTCTTCTATCCGAGCATTAACACAGACCACCACCTCCCATGGTGAAAGTATAAAATCAATAGAAGCACAACTTGCACAAATAAATGCCGCGATGAGTGCGAGAGAAAAAGGGAAACATCCATCTCAACCCCTACCGAATCCTGGCCACTTAAAAAGTCATAATGTGAGTGTCGTTACTACGTTGAGATCAGGAAGAGTGTTGAACAACCAAGTAGGTGAACAGAGTGATGATGAGGAATCAATTAAAACCTCGGCTTCCACTTCTTTCCTTAATTCGTCCAGTCTCCCATCTTCTTCCAAACCTATTCTCCGTTTTCCCCAAGGCTCGAACACTCAGCCCACTTCATCGAGTCAACCTAAAACGATCCTAACTCCAATTCTGGGATCGATTCCAACCCCACAAACTTCTCCACAAATGATGGACCCAAAACTTATTGATAAAGCTCCGTTTCCAAACAGGTTGAGGGCCAACAAACCTAACGTACAAATGGAGAAGATTGTAGAAATGTTTAAGCAAGTTAACATAAATATTCCTCTCCTATATGCTATTCAACAAGTTTCGGCTTATGCAAAAATTCTTAAGGACTTGTGCACTAGGAAGAGAAAAACTCAAGTGCCAAAAAATGTATTCATGACGAGTAATGTAAGCACAGATTTTACCCAACAATTACCTAAGAAACGTAAGGACCCCGGTTGTCCTACAATATCTATAACTATTTGGCATAAAAGCATCAATCGTGCTCTACTTGACCTCAGCGCTAGTGTTAACTTGCTTCCATATTCCGTTAATGAGCAGCTAGGTATAGGAGAGTTGAAACCTACCCACTACACTCTCCAGATGGCAGACGGATCTATCTCCAAACCTAGGGGTGAACTAGAGGATGTGTTCATCAAAGTCGGGGAATTCATATTCCTTGTGGACTTTATTGTTTTAGATACACAGCCTGTGGCCAACCCACGGAACCAAATCCCGGTGATACTCGGTCGACTTTTCCTAGCAACTTCCAACGCTGCCATTAATTGTCGTAACGGTTCTATGAACTTATCCTTCGGGAAGATGACAATTGAGCTTAATATTTAAAATTTAGGAAGTCAACCATCTGAACCTTCTTTTCATTTAATCGATGTTTGTTCTATCAATGAGATAGCTTCCGAAAGCTGCGAAGCTGAAGTACTTTGTTATAATGATCTCGACAACACCAGTGCAACATTGTTTGATCTAGCAAAATATTATAGTGAGGATACCTTCGATGAGTCCATCCCTGAGTTTGAATCCTTTGACTCATCACAAAAGTCAGTAGCGCTTTCCGAGTCAATATCCTACGCAAGTTATGAATCTCTTAGGGAGTCCGAGTATCATTCCCTTACCCCACCTTCTATCGTCTCTCCGCCGACACTAGATCTCAAACCGCTACCTTCTCATCTTAAATATGCATATTTATGTGAGAATGATTCTTTGCCCGTTATCATATCCGCTTCTCTAGTTTTAGAGAAAGAGAACACACTTTTGGCGGTATTGAGATAAAATCGGCAAGCATTTGGTTGGACAATGGCTGACATCAAAAGGATTAGTCCCTTGATTGTTGAACATTATATACATTTGATGGCTGAAGCAAAACCAACCCGAGACCCACAAAAACGGTTGAATCTCGTTATGAAGGAGGCAGTAAAGAAAGAAATCGTCAAGTGCCTAGATAGTAGCATAATTTACCAAATATCTGATAGCCAATGTGTAAGTCTTATTCATGTGGTCCCTAAAAAGTCTGGTATCACGGTCATAACTAATGAGGCTAATGAGTTGATCCAAACACGCACCCAAACTGGGTGGCGCATATGTATTGATTATAGAAAACTCAATACCGCAACGAGAAAAGATCACTTCCCTCTATCTTTCATTGACAAGATGTTAGAACGATTAGCTGGACATGAATACTATTGTTTCTTGGACGGATATTCTGGCTATAACCAGATCCCCATCACCAAAAACGATCAAGATAAAACCATATTTACTTGTCCTTTCGGCACTTTTGCTTATAGACGCATGTCCTTTGGGTTACGCAACGCTCCCGCTACATTTCAGCGGTGTATGATGGGGATATTCTCAGACATGGTCGAGAATTTTCTGAAGATATTTATCGACGATTTCTCCATATTTGGGGACTCCTTTGAGGAATGCCTACATCATCTTGATGCGGTTCTTACCCGCTGTAAGGATAAGAACTTAACTTTGAATTGGGAAAAATGCCATTTCATGGTCCAAGAAGGTATTGTCCTTGGACATATCATTTCACGAAAAGGCATTGAGGTAGACAGAGCTAAAATTGATGTCATCCATAACCTTCCTCCTCCCAAATGCGTCAAAGATATACGATCTTTCCTTGGTCATGCAGGATTTTATAGGAGATTCAGTAAGGACTTTAGCAAAATTGCTAGACCCTTAACTCTTCTCTTGGACAAGAATACAACATTTCACTTCGATTCGGATTGCGAGGCTGCTTTTGAATCGCTTAAAAGATTTCTCATTATAGCCCTCGTTCTATCATCTCCGGATTGGAACCACCCGTTCAAGCTTATGTGTGATGCATCAGATTTTTCCATTGGTGCAGTCTTAAGACAGCACATTGATAAGATGCCACATGTAATTTACTATGCAAGTAGGACCTTGAACAATACCCAAATTAATTACACAACTACCGAGAAAGAACTCTTGGCGGTTGTATTTGCATTAGAAAAATTCAGGCCCTACTTGATTGGCTCAACAATAGTGGTTTATATCGATCACTCCGCCCTACAACACCTTTTATCGAAGAAGGATACTAAGGCCAGGCTAATACGTTGGATCCTGTTGTTACAAGAATTTGATCTTATCATACGAGAAAAGAGTGGATGTGAAAACGTTGTAGCCGACCATCTTTCACGCATCAATTCTTCACCAACGTTGACCGTGCCAATAAACGACTCATTCCCTGACGTACAGCTCTTGACCGTATCCTGTGAACCTTGGTTCGTGGATATTGTGAATTATCTAGCGACGGGACTTATTCCTAGCGATTTCTATCCCAAGTAAAACAGTTTTACTGGGATGAACCTTATTTGTTTAAGTATTGTTCCGATCAAATCATTCGCAGATGTGTCCCTAACGATGAATTCAAGAGTGTATTGTCTATTTGTCATGATCAGGCATGTGGCGGTCACTTTGGTCCACGTAAAACGGCAGAGAAAGTTTTGCAATGTGGCTTTTATTAGCCAACATTATTTTAAAATGCATATGATCATTACAAAACTTTTCCACGGTGTCAACACATGGGTCGGATTTCATGAAGAAATGAGATGTCGCTCCAACCTATCTTGGTTGTGGATATATTCGTTGTTTAGGGTATTGATTTTATGGGTCCTTTTCCCAACTCTTTTAGGGATTTATATATCTTGTTAGCGGTTGATTATGTCTCAAAATGGGTGGAAGCAATACCGTGTCGCACTAATGACAACAAGATTGTTATTAAGTTCCTTAAAGAAAATATCTTTTCGCGATTCGGGCACCCTCGCGCTATAATTAGCGACAACGAGACGCATTTCTGTAATCGGTCTTTCGAGGCTTTGATGTGGAAATATTCAATCAACCACAAACTTTCTACGCCCTATCATCCCCAAACGAGCGGGCAAGCTAAGATTTCCAATAGGCAGATCAAACAAATTTTGGAGAAGACGGTTTCTAAAAACCGTAAAGATTGGTCAACCAAATTGACGGAAGCTCTTTGGGCATTTTGCACCGCTTATAAGACCGATTTTGGTATGTCTCCGTACCGCCTAGTGTTTGGAAATGCATGTCGTCTTCCTATCGAGATCGAACATAAAGCAATATGGGCTATTAAAGAGCTTAACTTTGATTTTGATCAAGCCATCGGCTATTGGAAGCTGCAATTAAATGAGCTAAGCGAACTCCGCGATGAAGCTTACGATAATGCGGTTATAGTAAAGAACTGGACTAAAGTGTTCCACGATAAAAACCTTTTTAGAAAAACCTTCACACCGGGACAACAAGTCCTTCTTTACAATTCCCGTCTCCATCTTCATCCGGGTAAGCTAAAATCTCGTTGGAAGGGACCTTTTGTGGTGCGGTATGTATACCCGCACGAGGCAAAAGAAGTTGAAAATATTAAAAACGGTTCAATTTTTAATGTAAATGGGCATAAATTGAAACCGTATTTTTCTGCTGACCCAGCGGAGGAGCTCCTGTTTTTACAGGAGCCGCTCTATTATAACTAAATTTCCTCCGCCTCACCTCCATGTTTCGGTAACATTGTCTCATTTTACGAATGGAGGTGAGTGAAAAAGGAATTAACTTAATATCCGTGCGTGCCAAAGTACAAGTTTGGGGGTAGTTCTCATTTAACTATTATTATACCCCTATTACTTTCTCTCCCGAAGTCTACTGGTCTATGCGCTCAAAGAACAACATCAGTGAGGACACTGCTGAAAACAGGTTTGTGGGGAGGTTTGTATTCGCTGAATTGTCTTTTGGCATTATACACTATACAAATTTTTTTGATAATGAAAGTTTAAAAGTGAAAAATTACATATGAAAGATAGGAATAGTTTGAGAAAAGTAAGAAAGTCAGATGTTTTCTTGAACAAAACTAGCAATAAGTAGTTATGAGCCGTTGTCCCAAGGGTTAGTAAGATGAAGGAAATTACTAATCTGAGGATAAAAATAAGTATAGAAAATAGTCCCTATTCTTGAGGCCAAACATTTGAACGTTGATACCCTACTATACGCACTTACATACATCTTGAAACTTGGGATAGTAGAGGATGCCTTGAAATGCTCTTGTCTAAAAGCCTTAGTATAAAGGGAAAAAAAAGTATAAGTAGTGAAGAAAAAAAATGAACACTGGTTTTGTAATTGCTTAAGGCAGCATAAAAAAATATAGCGATGGTGTTTTATCACCTAGTGCCTTAGACCAACTGGTTTGGAAGCCACTGTTAAGCCTTAAGTGTTGCAAGACGAGAATAATTACGCCTAAATGAGCAAGCAAATTTGGTAATCGGTCGGTTAGTATCTCAAGAAGTATTAACGGTCGCATAAAGGATGTGTAAGCAATTCCATCTGATAATGTTCACCGACAAAAAAGTACTAAGGAAGATGGATCAGAGTATGATAACTTGAATTGAATTCTCTAAGTTTAGGGATGTCTTTTACACACATGTCGGGGTATATGATCTATGTTTGGAAGATAGATAGGGAGGAAAACTAAAGGCGATGTTTTATTGAGAGATGATGTGATTTCTAACATTTTTTCACAACCATTAAGATAGGGCTCATGGAAATCGAAAATCTAGTATAGTTGGAAACTCTTATTTTCAAGTTCTTTCTTCTATGGTTCTTATCTTTGTATGTAAGTTTCACCATCTTTCTTTTATTATAAGATTTTGTGGGTGTAATCCGCAGAAAATCCTCAGGAGACAACACTTCTCCTACTAGGGACACCTAGAGGTTTAACGGCTTGTTGCACGTCCTCAATGCAATCGTGTTGCCTACGAAAGTGTGCTACTTAGGTTTTTCTTTTTCTTTTTCTCCCTCTCTTGAATAAATAGTTTGCTCGGGACGATCAAAATTAAATTTGGGGGCATTTGTTCAGTCGAAAATATCGCGTATTTAATATAACATTTTCCTTATTTTTCTTAAATATTTAAAGGTGTTTATTATAAATATGACACATATGAGGGTTTATCTGTAAAAATATCTATTTTCATATGTTTATATATTATAATTAACATTATGAAGGAAAATGTATGCATATAATATTTTGATAATTTAAATATGCATATCATATCAAATATCCTTAATCAATATTCTTAAAATATAATATCATATAAAATGGTTAGGATAATATCTCAGAAATACCAAATATTACTAACATTATTCGTTGAGATATTGTGCAAGCTTTAACTCAGGTCAGGAGATCGGGATATCGAGATGTCGGGAATCAAAAATCTGCCGATAAAGTTAGATAAAATCGAAGAATCAATACTGGCAGAGACTCAGAAAAGATATGAAGATTCCAGACATCAAATAAATCTCCATGTGCCACAATGAAGCAACCACAGAATTTTGAAGCTTAGATCCCATAAAAGAACCACCCTTCCGCGGCCAAAAGCTCCATATTGCGGCGGATCCGCGGTGGATTTAGGGAATTAGGGTTTGGGATTTTCAGGTTAGATTTGCAGCAACAAACCCTAATTTCTGGGATCTATAGTTTCTGGTTTTGGGACTATATAAAGAACCGAGGGCTAAAGCTAGAAATCATTAATCTTTTACACGAAGCAAATCACCATTAAAGAACAAGTGATCCAAGACAGGTCCGCGATTCGACGTGATAAGACGACGTAAGATTCGACAGAGCATCTACTTCCTACAAGGCAGAGATCGAGAGAACCTTTTTCTTCCTCTTGTAATCTAAACTTGAAGAATTGTACTAGTGAAGTAGATTAATAAAGGTAGATCATTAAATTAATTAGTTTGCATTTATTTACATTATGATCTCTATCCGTTCTTCTTCTATCTCCATCATGCGCGAGTAATTCTCCGCTTGATAGGGTTCGTAGGATAGGGTAGAACAATGGATGAGAAAATACCTTAACTTCTTTTAAATCTTATAAAGTTTATAAACTTTAGCAAAAGAATCGTTAACATTCTTATCGGGCGCGCTGCCAATTTATTGCTATTCTTGACCGTGATTGAGATTAGATTAAAAATTGTTTTTTTAAGGGCTAAAAATGAATAGAGATCAATGAAAGGACAAGGGCCAATAGTGAGGAAACCCTAGTTTTTTCCAAGAACCCTAGTCCTCATTCATCACTATCTATCTAGATTTAAATCTATCAATATATAAAAGGAGTAATCTTTATTAGTCATCCATGACTACTAAATCCTAACGAACCCTACAAGCCTTCTTCTTATACATTCTATATCCGTATTTAAACTAGATATGTATTCTACATCCGTATTTAATATAGATCTAGAATCTATTCTTCACTATTATTTATTTTTCTATTCTTCCTCTTTTCAATCAACACGTCTAAAGTAAGATTAAAAGATTCCACGAATCCCTGAGGACGTCCCGTACTCATATCGGCTAGGTACACGCGACACCGTTATTGATTGCGGTTACTTCTACTACACTTTTTTAGAATCAATCAGTGGGCCCTTGCGAAGTCGTAGGGACTACTACCCGGAGCTTTAGAAGAGAAGGACACGGTCTACAAAGCTTGTAATCTCCATCTCTTAGTGTAAAGTTCTTTATATATCATATTAACCCTAATATTCTAGTTAGATTCTAGGTTAGTGTAGCTTAGCACCCCAAAATTTTTTAAATTGCATGCTTGATAACGGTTTTGACCAAGTGATGGTGCTAGGGTACACTTTCATGGTATCAGAGCCAAGCTAAAACATTAGGGAAAGTCTTTACGATGTTAAAGTGTTCGATCGGTTTTCGAAGCCGGGTTTTTCTAAAGTTTCTGTCCATTTTTCAAAAATTGAAATTTTTGTGATTAAAAATATTCAGAAAATTGTGCAGGGTTTTTTATAGAGCCCCAAGAAATACGAGTCTCTAATACCTTCGAAGAGCCGCGGAACCGCGGCCTTACCCCCTATTTGGCCACGGTTCCGCCGTAACTTTGTGGTATCTTTGGATATATTTTCTTATGCTGCTCCATTGTTATATTTGGCACTTTCTGGATGTTTTTAATGATGCTCAAGTTGTTGAGGTCTCTGGAATTTGTAGGTGTTTGATAAATCGATCAAAATGTTTAACGTCGTTTAGATTTTAATGATATGTGATACAATATTTGGAATCCACAACAATTAGTTTTGAGAAAACTAGTTAGTGTTTTGTAAATGTAGCGTTTTAGCCTCGGTTGATCGATTGCCACGGAGTTTTGACTCAGATCAAAACTCTGTCGCAATCGCGTATAGTACGCGAACACCTAGTCGGGAATCTTGTTGAATTATCCGACTGCTAATTGAAAAGAGTTTTCAATTTGAGACTAAAATGCAAGGTTTATAGGTTAGGCATGAAATTCGGAATATGAGATATTCTGGGTTTATGATGTCTAAGGAGTTTGCGGGTTCTAAATATTGTAGTTTTTCATTTCTTTTCTGCGACCGTAAGTGTAATATGTGGGTTATCCCCGATCTCGTTGCTATATGTCAACTACATTTGGGATACGCATATTTACTTATGTTGATGAAATGTGATATTATGTGTTTCTGTGATATGTTATATTGGATCGTTGTGATTGAATAGCCGGGGGGCTTTGCGTGAGATGGGAGTTTTTTAATTTTCTTTCATGTAAAATATGTATGTAATATTCTTTTATTAAGACACTTCCGGGTTGAGGATGATGTCGCTATTGATATATATTATTTACTTTTTCGCATTAGGATAGACCTAAGGCGGGGAGCACAAGTAACCGAGTTCTAGAGTCCAGTGGGAGACCATCTCAAGGAGTCAAGACTGGGTCTCCTAACTCTAAAATTGGCAGGGTTTCTTGCAGCTCTCATAGGGGTCTAGGGATGTGGGTTTGGCTATTCATCACGACCGTGGAATCCAAGTTTTTCATTACTGGCTAAATTTAAAACACGGACCTCCTAGTATATCCAATATTTCATATGTTGACTTCTGCTGCTTGAGTTCTGTGATGTGATCATATAATTGCGTGAGGCGAATGCTATATATATATATGATATATATAATAAACTTTGCTTATGTTTTGCACCCGCGCTAGTCCAGCCCCCGCTCTGTCGTTAGTTAAGTAACCTAACGGTGCATGACGGGGCCCCGTGGCGAATGCAAATGGCATAAGAATACGTTCTATTTTCGTTTCTTTTCTGTGATATTTAGGGAAACATAAATGATGAGACTTCATTAATAAGATTAATGGAAAGAAAAGAAACCTAAAGATGTTGTAGAATCGAAATTTTAAAAAGGTGGCTCTAGTTTGTGCTTTGCATAGTGGTATTCCTTGATGAATATCCAGCACCTCATTCGATGAGGAAAGAGCCGAGATCCCTTCACCGGGAGTGACCTCTTTAGCAAAACTAGCAAATGCTACAATCCACTCGGTTTTTTTATAGCATCTCTAGTTCTTGCTTTGCATAGTGGTATTCCTTGATGAATATCCAGCACCTCATTCGATGAGGAAAGAGCCGAGATCCCTTCACCGAGAGTGACCTCTTTAGCGAAACTAGCAAAACCTACAAAAAAACACTCCTTTTCAAAATCACTAGATTCTACAACGATATCAAGTTCATTACGTTAAAGTTTTTCTACAAAACCAGTCATAGCTCTCCGTCATTTCAGATAAGTGCTATTTAGTATTTATACTGCGTTTGTTGACCATAGTCAAGACGTAGTGTGCGGTAGCTGATTAGTACTCATCTGCCACATATGATCCGATTGGATTAGGATAGTCGTACGACCTTGTTGACCATAGTAAAGGGTCGTGCGGGTGGGTTTAATTCAATCATGAGATGACGAGTTGAACTTGGCTAGCGTTTATGATTTGTTGACCATAGTTAAGGTCATAAGGTTCGAGTGGTAAAAACGGTTATTGGGAATTTCAAGTGTTGAAATTTTCAATGAGATTGCATACCTTCTATGAGATAGTCGGATCCCTATACCCACTGTGAATAAGTGTTACTCCTGGGAGAGTTTTCTACTTTACAATTAGCTGATCCAATAAGTGTCTAAGAAAGGTGTTAACGGGGTTATGCCCCTATGGAAACGAGGTTATTTAATTAGTTTCATGCGAAAGCATGGGGAGACTCCCTCGGAGTACCAATACCTGCCTGGCTGACCGATTGGTGAACTTGTAGGGTGTAATTAATCCCAGCTAATCTTACCTTTTATGGTTTGAAGGAAGATTTGATAAAAATAGTGGGAGCCATCCTGATTAGATAAGATAATAACCAATATAATCTTGCAAAGAGCGCATGCTAAAGCGTTTCCTTCTCTCTCTCCAGGTAGCGACCATGACACGCCTTAATTAAAATAATAATATGGATATACTGACCGAACCCGTTTATTATACTGAGCTGGGGAACGTTGGTTCCGCTTTTTCTTATGATTGTCGTAAGTCTGAGAAAGGAATATGGGAATATCAGGATTCCTACGCAAACCGAATGAAGAATGAGCATGATGATGCATCTTCTTCGGGTGTGTTCATAACCGAGAACCGTTTCTCAGTTTGCTCTATGTCCTAGGTATTGGATACCGGATTAGGATCCCGCGTATGTAATTTGTTACATGGGCTAAGGAGAGGTAGAGAACTGGGAAAAGGTAATATGTCTCTAAAAGTAGGGAATAGAGGAATTGTTGCAGCTAAAACAGTTGGCGAATATTACCTAGTATTACCAAATAGTAATACAATGATTCTGAATGACTGTTATTACGTACCAAATATAATGTGCAATATTTTATCAGTTTCTTTGTTGCATAAAGAAGGATATAACTTTGCATTAGAGGATAATGTTAAGAACATTTTCCTAAATCAAGTGTTGATTGGGTTTGGTACGTTATGTAACGGTATATACGTTCTAAATCAAACTACAGTTCTAAACGTATAGAACACACACGTGAGGAAAAGTTCAGAAATGAACGAAGCCTTCTTGTGGCATTGTAGACTAGGTCATATCAATGCGACAAGACTAACTAAGTTGTATAAAGATGGATATTTGAATCAGTTTGAATTCACATCTTATGAAACTTGTCAGTCATGTCTCAAAGGTAAAATGATCAAAACTCCGTTTACTGGACACGAAGAAAGAGCTGCTGAACTCTTAGGACTAATACATACTGATATATATGGTCCTATGTCTACACATGTCAGGAATGGTTCATCATATTTTATTACATTCACCGATGATCTCTCAAGATTCGGACATGTGATCTTGATGAAACACAAATCTGAAGCTTTTGAGAAGTTCAAGGAATATAAGTACGAAGTAGAAAACCAAACGGGTAAAAGTATTAAAATCCTTCGGTCTGATCGGTGAGGAGAATACTTGAGCATGGAATTCCGAGACTATTTAAAAGAGAATGGGATTCTCTCTCAGCTTACTCCTCCGTATAAACCACAGCACAATGGAGTTTCGGAGCGGAGAAATCGCACCCTATTAGATATGGTGCGCTCTATGATGAGTATTGCTGAGTTACCTATTTCCTTTTGAGGTTATGCACTTGAGACAGCTACATACCTATTGAATAGAGTTCCTACCAAATCCGTGCCTACCTCTCCATATGAGATATGGAATGGGAAGAGACATCTTTTAAAAGAGTTAAGATATGGGGTTGTCCGACCTATATTAAAAAGAAAAATCCGGACAAGCTCGAGGCAAGGCGTTTTTTTGCAAGTTTATGGGATATCCAAAGAATTCATATGGATATATCTCCTACCATACTGAGGAACAAAAAGTGTTTGTTTCTCAATATCACACCTTTTTAGAAAAGGAATTTCTTGTGAAAGAAATTAGTGGTAATGAGGTAGAACTGGATGAAGTTCCAACAACACAAACTATAACTGACAATTTGGTAGAACCGGAGGATTCAATAGTCCCTGACGAACCTCGGCCACTCCGCAGATCAAGTAGGGTTCCTCATCCACCTGAGAGATACTACGGTTTTCTCATAGACGGTGGGCGCGAGGATTGCATCATGGAAGATGATGACCCAACTAGTTTCGAGCAGTCCATCACAAGTGGGGACTCTGTGAAATGACTGGATGCTATGCGATCTGAGATGGAATCCATGTACACCAACAAAGTATGGACTTTGAAAGTTGCTCCTGAAGGGGTAAAACCCATCGGGAGCAAGTGGATATTTAAGAAGAAAATTGGTGTAGATGGAAAGGTTGAGACCTTCAAAGCTAAACTTGTAGCAAAAGGTTTTCGTCAACGACCAGGTGTCGACTATGATGAAACCTTTTCTCCTGTCGCTATACTTAAGTCCATCAGGATCCTAATTACTATTGCTGCATACCATGACTACGAAATCTGGCAGATGGACGTCAAGACCGTTTTTCTAAATGGTAATTTATAAGAGAGCGTGTACATGACATAGCCAGAGGGCTTCATAGATAGTGGGAGCAGCGGAAGCGTGTGCAAGCTGCTTAAATCAATCTACGGATTAAAGCAGGTATCGCGGAGCTGGAACATCTTTTTCGATGAAGCTATCAAAGAGTTTGACTTCATCAAAAATACAGATGAACCTTGTATATACAAGAAGGTTGTAGAGAGTAAGGTTTTCTTCCTCGTATTATACGTGGATGACATACTCTTGAAAGGAAACGATGTTCGTATGTTACACTCGGTCAAGCTCTTCTTATCACACAAGTTCTCCATGAAAGATCTGGGTGATGCCTCCAACATCCTGGGGATTAATATCTATAGAGATAAATCTAAACGGATGTTAGGATTGTCCAAATCCAGGCACATTGACACCATACTAAAGAGGTTTAGTATGGAAGATTCTAAGCGTGGTAATTTACCCGCTTGTTCAAGAATCACTCTCTCCAAAGAGATGTCTCCCAAGACTGATTTGGAGACGGCTCACATGCAAAGGATACCCTATACTTCGGAAGTCGGGTTTATCATGTATGCGATGTTATGTACCAGACCGGATATAGCTTACTCACTAGGTGTAGTGAGTAGGTACCAATCAGATCCTGGGGAGAAGCACTGGACGTCTGTGAAGAACAATCTTAAGTACTTGAGAAGGACTAAAGAAATGTTCTTGGTGTATGGTAACGGTGAACTCCAGGTGGAGTCCTTTACCGATTCGAGCTTCCAGAGTGATAAGGACGACAGTAAGTCGGTCTCGGATTTTGCCTTCACCCTCAATAGAGGAGCGGTATGTTGGAAGAGTTCCAAGCAAGATACCATAGCAGACTCGATGATGGAGGGTGAATACATCGCTGCCAACGATGATGTCTGGATAAAGAAGTTTATAGCTGAACTTGGTGTGGTTCCATCCACTGAGCATCCAATACCTATGTATTGTGATAACAATGGAGCTGTGGCTTTGGCCAAGGAACCCCGGTCCCATCAACGATCCAGACATATTCTTAGGTGGTATCACCTGATCCGGAAGATAATAGATCGACAGGAGATCAAGATCAGGAGAGTTGACACGAAGAACAACGTAGCGGATCCACTCACGAAAGGCTCTCCCTCAGACGCAGTTTGAAAGACTTTTTGGGATGTTGGGTATGAGATACTACAACAACTGGCCTTAGTGCAAGTGGGAGATTGTTATAAATATGTATGCCGTAGAGGCCATTATTGTATGATATAGTGGATGCTTGGACATATATATAGAGAACTTTCTTGCTCGACATGATAGTATGCTATCTTGTTGCTCTTTATCTTAACATATACACTTATATTATTATACTCTCTCTGATACATGTTGATAAAGCCCTTACGATATTTGCTTGACTACCGGGACTATGATGCGGATCATACTATTGGGACTTGTGTAGTCCACAAGCACATTCTTTAATTGTTTCTAGTCGAGGGGATATCGAGACAGGGCATCGATATTCCAGAGTAGACTAGTGTGTACGTTTCTTGACCCTGTATGGGGCGATGGTTGATCCCATAACCATTGGTGTTTGACATCAAAGATTGTACACAGGTGCTCATTAGAGAATGGGTACACCGAACAGGACTCACCGAGAACTCCTAGATGGTACCTTACCTATCGTCGGATAGCAGTTCTCTAGTAACACTTATACAGGTTAGTCTGTAGACCTGAGATCATCATAGTGTCTTGTGTGGTTCCCACCGTGCTTTGATTTCCTCCTTACCACGGCTCAAAGGAATCGTGTAAACAGGTGGATTTTAGGTACAGTCTCGAGTCACATAGAGACAGTGAGCGATAGTAGAGGTTTCGTCTCTCTCAGTTTTGGGAGTTAATATTGCGCTATGCTCGATTGGCTATAACAGTAAGTTCCTGGTCAAGGCTAATGAGATTTACTGGTAAGTGTTATTAGTAGTTTCTTGAACCGTTATGAGCCATACATCGGCATGACTTATCAAGATACTGGGGTCTGAAAATTTCACCCCTAGACTTGATATGCGACATATCAGACGAAAAGACCGAACTGTACGGTAAGTGTTACTTATAGACTTCATGGGAATTTGGATAAGCTTGCTTGTTGATTTTCTATTCGCTCAATACCTGGATAGCCGTTACGTCCAGCTAGTACCGCTGACGGCTTGTAGGTAACTGATGTGATCATTACCTACTGCCGGCGTATTGATGAGTCTTTAGAGTCCCACATAGAGATTTCATAATTCAAGCGAAACGAAGTAGGGCGCATATACTGATATGTGCGGGGGCCTGATTGAATGCGAGTATGTGATACCGTATTATAATCTGGCGACATTTGTTATCGGTCAGGTTATATGTGATATAACCAGATTATTAAATCAAGTGCTGATTTGATAATGTGATATATAGATAAATGATATTAGTCGGTTATATATGATATAACCGGATTATTAAATCAAGTGTCGATTCAATAATTTGATATATATTTATATTTGATATAATTATATATTAACTAATATTATTGCTCACTAATTATTTTCTTAATATATATATATATATATATATATATATATATATAATGAAGCATGGTTGGAATTTCTATTTTAGGAAAATAGAAATGAGGTGGAAAATGGGGAGATTTTTGTGGTATGGTGCAAGGCATGGCTTTTTCCATTTCTTTATTCATTTGGCTACACTATTGAAGCATGGTTGTATTTTCTATTGGGATTTTATTCATGCTTCAATGAATGAGGAGCCATATGAAAGCCATTCTTCACTTGGTTTTTGCCTTAGCCATTTTTTGAGCTCTCTCCATTTTTCCTTCTTCTTCTTCCTTCATGCTTCAAGCTCTAAACCATCACATGAGTTGTGAACCCTAGAGTTTGAGTAAATCCTAAGTGAGCTTAGAACCCTAACTTCACCATCCTACACTTAATTAGCACTTGAGTTTAGGGTGTTTTCTTCACTAAAGAGAGTTTAGTGAAGAGGTAGCTTGGATTAGAGGAACTTCGGGTGGATCATCTTCGACACGAAGAACACAAAGGAAGTTCGTGTACTTCTTCACGTGGAGCCTAGAAGAGTCGTAAGGACTACTACCCGGAGCTTTAGAAGAGAAGGACACAGTCTACAAAGGTTGTAATCTCCATCTCTTAGTGTAAAGTTCTTTATATATCATATTAACCCTAATATTCTAGTTAGATTCTAGGTTAGTGTAGCTTAGCACTCCGAAAAATTTTAAATTGCATACTTGATGACGCTTTTGACCAAGTGGTGGTGCTAGGGTACACTTTCAAATCATTCATTATACTAAATAGTTTGTAGGTGATACTGCCTTTCCCTAAACAAATCTTATGGTTGTCAAACATTTATCGATTTATTTAGTTTCTTAGAATAGCATAAAAAAGAATTAATTTTTATCAAAAAGATACATCATGAAAACCAAATAGAAAATAATAGAGAGAAGAATTCAAACACCAATCATAGAAAGTAAAACTCAAAAACCCTAGAGAAGAATTTAGCTGCTCATAAGAGAAGAATGAATAAGCAAATAAACAGACTTCATATTAAGAATAACATTCAAAAATAACTTTGATCTTTCTTAAAAACTAACACAAATAACTCAAGGAGAGATGAAACCCTAAAGAGACTATACAGCAATATATATAGGCAATTGGCAAATTTCAAGAGCAGTTTTGAGAATCTTTCCAAAGCAGCAAGAAACTTTAAAAATCTGGAGGTTTAACTCGAATAAATTTCGACCCAAACTAGGAAATTTTAGGCCATGGCCGGTTTTTGGAAAGATTTGAGCTCCAAATTTTTTGTGTGGCTTTTTCTTAACTTTGTGAATCTTTTTCCATACTTTCTTTTTGGTAAATTGAACTCTTGTATTTTTTTTAGCTGAAAGTTTTCCACATCCAACGCACGTAATACGTCTTTTATGTACTTTTGCCCTTTAGCCCTATAATCTACATTATTTCACAAAACATACCCGGAGCATCATTAAATAGGAAAAATAAAGATAAATATGAATTTACAATATGCATTAAAATGCACCAATCAGCTGTCCAATAGTCCGTGTGTTTGAATCTTTGCAACCCAATTCTTTTATTTCATTTTCTTTTTAATGTTTTCGAGCCCTGGCAATTTCGCGAGCATTGCATGGAGCTACGACACATTATAAAAGAAATGATATATATTTTTGGACCGAAAACTTCGACCCAAGCCTAGGGTTCAAAGCTCAAACCCATCTCATTCTTGGACCGACTGGTGCGGCTCTTGGGCGGGTTCGGGCGGCCATGTAGGGCCCACCCATGCTCAGCTAGCGAGATCATGTTCTTTTAGCCCTAAGACTCTTCATTTAACCTCCCAAAATGTCCAATTCATTCTCTGTTCCCTTGAGCCGGCTCAAGAGAAGTTTGAGCCGCCTTAAAACTTGCATGGAAAGCTATTTTCGTTCTCTGTTCTCATGAGCCGGCTCAAGAACATTTTGAGTCATCTCATGCACTCTCTCGGTCCTAAAATGTTCCAGACACCAAAAGACGAGTTCTATGGGTTTGTAACTGTTCATCTCCTCTTCAAAAACACCCAGATTAATACTGTTAACCCCCTAAAACTTCATTTTCTCCATAAATCCTCTTTTAATATCAATCATTCACTTTTAATGCCTTTTAATTCCTTCTAATACAAAATCATTTTAATTATCTCTTTTTTCTCATTCATGCTGCCTAAACCCTATATCCTCTTCTGAAAATTTCTCCACTAGAAACCTTTCAGAATATCATCTCTGAAATCCTAACCAAAGAGTCTCATAACCCATTCGAAGAGCCTTACTCCTAGACGCCGAGGCGCCAATCGAAATTCTTCTTCCTTTAGAAAACAACGATATAGTTGTTATACTGTATCGCAATGCGAGTAAGTCTCATCCTCTTCCTCTCTCGATCTCTCTTTCCATCTCTTCATCTCTCTCTTTTCACATGTCTTGAATCCTCCACAGACCGTTGCTCTCGTCTCGTAGACATCCCCAATGAAGTATTGTTTTAGATACATAAATTTAGATATACATGGATAATTTTTAATACCACCATTAATCTTGTTGAACCTATGCTCACTTATTGTTTCCCATGTTAATGACACCCTTTATATGTTGTAAATATACATAAACCATTTTATGAACTCTTCGGAATGAATGTAAACTAAAACTGCAACGTATACGGTTAAAGATTTAAACTTCAAAACCTGATCGTCTGAACGAACAGGATTTGAGCCGACTCAACATAACATGAGTCGTCTCATATAACCAGAGAGATAAAACTCACCTTTGGACATGGCTTGAGCCGTCTCAAGTCATGCTCAAGCCGGCTCAACCTAATGTGAGTCGTCTCTTATACACAGATAGAAAACATGAAATCCCCTCGATTTTTGAGCCATCTCAATTCTTATTGAGCCATCTCAAGATTCATGTCGAGCCGTCTCAAGAACATTTTGGGCCGTCTCTTACAACCAGAGAACCAAATCATGATCCTAGATAACTTATGAGCCGTCTCAAGCAATATTGAGCCTTCTCAAACTAATATCCAAATTGAATCAATATCTGACATGTAACTTAATCTGATATACAACTTAATCTGATATACATATATATTGCATGTTTTATTATACCATACATGTCTCATCTCATGCTGTGTACTCTTTATTACTGAATCTACATGTCTTATATGAACAAATCTAGTACATGCTCCACTTGACTCGGCTCGGTCAATGAATATCACTTTACATGAATGCTTGACACTTTACATGAATACTTGACACTTTACATGAACTCAACTTGAAACATAAACTTGTACTCTCTCTTTCTTATGTATTCATGATTCGAGTTAGACTTGTGACATTGATTATAATTTAAATACGCGGGGTGTTGGGGTAATTTGAGTATGAATTCAACGAAATCTCAGTAGTCCCCCTAGTACATGAATTCTTTGTCTACTAACACAATATACAATCATGAAGGCCCACGTTTCCTTACCCCTGGAGCCTTAACCTTGGGTTTGGAATACTTCAATGACGATTGAAATCCCGTTACTAACACTCTTGACTCAGTCCCATGATTCTTTGCCTTGGGGCCCTACTATTGGGTTTGAGAATACTCTTAAAATTGGTTGACATTGACACTTGAACTGTCGTTTAGTTAGATAACCCTTGTAGAGACCTTCTAGGCCACATTAACATTCACTTCGTGTTCACTATATACACTTATTACATGCTTATGTTAACCAATATATGCTATACTATATTGCCATACTCATATATCATATAGTTGTCATGTACATTACTATATTATTCTTGTTCACATAATCATGATTTCCATACATGCTATATTTCATGTCGCATTGCAATTTATTTTATATAATTCAAAACCTCTTTTAGAGACTTACCGAGCGCAGGTTTGTTGACGGGCATTCCACCCTGTTTTTTTTCCTTAGAATGTTCATCGAGTGAATTAAAGACGGAGGATGAGTACTATCAACTTGACTCACAAAAGGATGACTAGTTCTATTCAGCTTCACTTCATTTCATCTTATTTTAGTATGCCTCATGTTGAAGGCTTATCTGTAACATTTTGAAAATTATAAATATTCTTTATAATTAAAATACGGATATTACGGGATTTTACGAAAATAATACCGAGTACGGATTTTCGGGTTTTCATAAATTGATATCCGTATGTATATTATTTTTAGGAATTTGAAAATATGAGATATTTTTAACATGGGATTTATTTTGTTTGAGGAAATGATATGGGATTTTTAACATGATATTTTTAACATTGAGCATAATGTCATCCATTCTCAATTCTCTGCTCTTTCTCGGCATCTGTAACGCCCTATAGATGTGGGATTCTAATCCAATATTTTTACACCCAGGAGTTAGACAGGTAATCTCAGTATTTCCTTTTTCATTGCCCAGGTTTGTTCTCGCCAAAATCTTAGGCCAAGAGCTATTTATTTCTGTTTACGCCGGTTTAAGTTTCGTTTACAGATATGTGTGAGATTGGGCTCATTCATATACGCACACATCAGAGGAAGAACATGTGTTCAACGACAAAAAGAAAGCATTTGATTGAACATTTTTTTTATTCTACAGGAAATAGATCACCAAACATGGGATCGAAAGTACAGGCATTCACAAAACTATGGATAAAATTATCTAACTCCCTCTCTGCCTTCAACACCATGTTAAAGCGGCGATCTTCATGAACAGTCGCTTCCCATCGGTCAGCACCGTGCCCATCAGCGAAGGAGGACATGACGACCCGCTAAGCCCGCATTTGGTTTAGCAGCCGAATAGAGCGATCCCTCAGAGCTGCAGTAATAAAAAGTGCCTCGTGAAAGCACTTGATTTTGTCCTCCGCGGCGTCGAGCATTGCCAGAGTCATCTCCGCCGGATGAGGGGGAATATCATCGATAACGGACAAGAAGACCATCCGGAGCCAAATGGAGCCGATGGAGAGAGGAGATCCTTTACGAGTCAAGAGCTCGTGCAGCACCATGTCGCATTGGTCATCCGTAAGAGTAGGGTTCACCAAGCGTGCGGCAAAACGAGTAACAATTTCCTCGATATGCACCTCCCATGGCTGCCAGCGAGCATGTAGACGATTACAAGCCATAGTTCTTTTCTGTTGAAATGATTCTTTAAAAATAAGAGAGAAGAGAAGCATTGCTTCAGATTATGAAAGGAGACATTTAAGTCTAGGCACAGAAAAAGATGTGCATGATAGAACTATTTCCAAGTTCAGAGAAAGAGAAGTTTGACTCAGGAAAAGCGGAGAAAGAAGGTGAAAAGACATATTCAGTAATGAGGCAGCGCCTCACGTGCAAAGCACGAGAGCGCTGACGCAAAGAGCGCCAGCGCTAAGAGTCAAAGACTTTGAGGCAGCGCCTCATGTGCAGAGCACGAGAGCGCTAGCGCCAAGTGCTCCAGCGCTAAGAGTCAAAGACTCTGAGGCAGCGCCCCACGTGCAAAGCACGAGATCGCCAGCGCTAGAACTAAATGTTCTCCACCTTTGGATCAAAGATCCAACGAAGATAATAAATCATCAAATTACAGAATTAAATTCTGTTGAGGAAATACTCCTCAAATCTTTCCAAACAAGAAAGATTGTGCTCTGTAAATCAGAGCACCGTTGGATCAAAGATCCAATGGTGATTAAAAATCACCAAGATACAGAACAATCTCTGTATGGGAAAATATTTTCCCAATCTTGTTAATAATAAGAAAGATGTCTTCTGTAAAACAGAAGCCCTAGGATCAAAGATCCAATGGTGGGAAAATCCCCAAATCAATCAGAGAAAAGATTTCCTTAACTGATTCAACAAATCAGCCTCTCCTATATAAAGGACCCAAGACTTCAAGTCTTGGACACAAAAAACACACAGTAAAGAGAAACCTCCCTATAAGTTTCAAGTTTTCAGAAAAGAAAATGAGAAGAGCAAGCTCTAAGAAGAAGAACCTTCTTCAAGGTAAATAAAAAGAAGAGGGATCATAGCATCTCTTCATAAAAATAAGAACTTAGTTCTTAGATCTAGGAGACAAAGTCTCCCTCCATAAAAAGAAGAACTTAGTTCTTAGATCCATAAGACAAATTCTTTCATAAAAACAAAAGAGATCGCAGTATCTCCTCTTAAAAAGAAGAACTTAGTTCTTAAATCCATGAGACAAAGTCTCTTATAAACGAGAACTTAATTCTCAGAGCACAGAACTGATCAGAACTACCAAAGAAGCGCCTTAGCGCTCCAAGTCTGGGGCTCAGTGCCAAGCGCACCACGTACTCCTCATGTGGGCGCTACTTTAAAAGAAGCGCCTTAGCGCTCCAAGTCTGGCGCTCAGTGCCAAGCGCACCACGTGCTCCTCACGTGGGCGCTATTTTAGAAGAAGCGCCTTAGCGCTCCAAGTCTGGCGCCAAGCGCACCACGTGCTCCTTACGTGAGAACTATTCTCATAAAAGTGTCATGCACTCAAGTCTGGCGCTCAGCGCCGAGCACTCCACGTGCTCCTTACGTGGGCGCTATGAAGCACTTAGCACTCTGTAAATAAGGCCCCAACGCCATAAAAAGTGTTCAACACTCAATAAAAGACAAAAAGAAAAAGAGGTGTCAGAACCCAAATCAATGCTCAGTATTGTTAAATAAAAAGGGACTGAGCCCAAATAAATGTTCAACATTTTGGGCTGAGCCCAAGTTGGCCACAAGTACCTAATTCAGATTAATTAAGCCCATGTGCTCATAATCTTTTTAATTGGTCTTAGTCCCAAACCTGACTACAGATCTCCCAACCAACATTGGTTCAAGGGTACATCTCTTCATACCTCTGATATATGTCGTTGTAATTCTTCAATGTCTTCAGAGAGATGGAGGGTCCCAATAACCAATCACTTTTGGTGCATCCCCAAATGGCTAAACTAAAACCTCACAGACTACGATGTCTTTAAACCAGACTATGATGTCTTTAAACCTTACGGACTATGAGGTCCTTAAACTCATGGACTATGATGTCCTTAAACTTTACGGACAATGAGATCCTTAAACTCATAGACTATGATGTCTTTAAACTAAACTATGATGTTACAGACTATGATGTCTTTAAACTTACACAGACTATGATGTTCTTAAACCCAATGGACCGCAACATCCCTAAACTAAGACGATAGAGCCCAAATACTCTTTCGTTGGATCTAAATGATCCCAAAACCCAGTTGAGTAGAACTTAGTCTAAAAATTAGACTAACGTATCCTCAACAAATGTTTGAGTTGATCTTAATCTAAAACAAGGTTAACGATCCTTAAACAAACCCAAACCCAAATCTAAGAAAATACGGATTTGGACTAATCCACGCCCTACGGGCGACAACATAAATTAGTCTCCGTATACAATGCATGGGCAACCAAAAAAAACACGACACGAAGTGAACATTTGGAGAAGGAGAAAGTGGTTACCGCGATGCGATAGAGTAATTAACTGCAGGGGCTTGCGCCTGCAGGGAAGAGCGTCCCCACAATTAAAAACCCCTCACAATGAGGGGGAATCTAACGAAGTCTGCTACAATGGCCGCATCCGTCTAAACCTTCGATTAATGGTGCCATAAATCAACTTGGTATCTTCGGTGAGGTGGACAGATAAAACCAAATAGTATCTGCCCCCAAATTCAGGCAAGACGTTTGTCTTCCCGGTTTTCGACGGTAAACAGATTCCGGCACGCCCGGTGGGAACTTTTCCTCTTTCCACTCCACACTTCGTGTGTCGTGTTCGCGAACAAATCGCGGTTTAATATGGTTGCCCCTGGATTCAAGGTACTAAGATTTGGTGTCTTTCTCCGTGCAGAAAAAAGAAGATCAATGGCTTTCAACTGCTCCAGCTGCAACAACAACTCCTGCTCCGCCCCAACCGGAGGAGTGACTTATGAGCCTCAAGCGGCCTCCATTTTCGCAGTGCCAGTGGAACAGGTGATGCAGGCCACCACTGGATTTTTCTTCGGGACCATGCTCCCGCCAATGAGCTTCAACTCCCCAATGCCACCACAGGAAGCTCCAAAGAAGTCGGTCTTTGATCGGCTTACAACTACCGCGGCCCTTCTCAATGGGTCGTCCAAGTCCAACGCCTTGGTCTTCAACAAGCTAGGCCAGAGCTCATGTGGGCCCACTTGGAAGCCCATGATACCCGAAAGGGTTATCCCGAAGTGGATAGCCATTCCGGCCCCAGTAAGCGAAGTCATCAGACAGACTTCTCCTGCTAAAGAATCGGTCTTCACAAGATTGTCCGCTCTAACTCCCGCTTCGGGCGAAATCACCAAGGCTGCTTCCCCTGCCCGAAAGTTAGCCTTCGACAGGATCGATGTTTCTTCTCAGCAGATGTCAGTCTTCGATAGGCTGACACCAACGACAGCCCTTCACTAGAACAGGGGGAATGATGAAGCCACCCGCGTAACTGAGCCAAAACCATCTGCAAGACACGCTCGACGTCTCCACTGGCGCCGAGTAAGGAAAACTGGTGGCAACTCTCCCTCTGGACTGATTCCACCAGCTCCGATGGTGGAAATTGACACTGCTGTTCCAATTGTGAACAGCTTTGAACCACTCAGGAGGGTGCGCAAGAACTCTCCAACTGCCGTGTTGAAAAGATCTTCTCCACCTGTGAAGAACGTTACAATGGCGATGCTAGAGCAGCCCCCTCAGCGGTTGTCCTCCAAATTCATAAGGTCTAGCGACAGGTCCAAAACTCTGTGATTAACCAAGACTACTCCCGCCGGCCGAAGAAAATGAAAGTTCGGCAAGAGGAGGACCATCCCGCCGCCATACCACACAAGGTATCGTCTGTATGGATGCCCGCTGCAACGGCCCCCTCAACTTCGATCACCCATAAAAGGAGAAGACCGAAGAAAATCCTCGTGTCCGCGACGAACCTCAAGGGCACTGAATCCAAACACTCTAAGTCTAGGGGCATGATAGTGCATACTATCTACATGGCTTCCGGGAAAGAGGATAGCCGTATCTCCATGGGTCATCGACCACTTACATGGTCTGTGACAAAGGCTCATGAGCAACAATAGCAAAAGCTCCATGAGATGCTAATGAAGATGGTCACGCTCATTGGACCGAAAGAAAGCCCGGAGACGTCATCGGAGCAGCGCCAGGAGCAGGATACCGATGCCGAATTCCTTCGAAGAATGCTCGAGAAGAAAGACAAAGAGGCCGCGGAACAAGCGGCTAACATAAAGCAAATGGCACTCCTGTTCCAAGATATGGTGGGCATGATGATACAGCCAGATCCCCCAGCTGAAGACCCTCCGATTATCCTTGACGACGACAGAGGGGATACATCAAACCCTCTTCCGGCTCTATCAGCAGCCAAGGAAGAGACCATCCCTAAAGACACCCTTAATGACTATATAGCTCAACAAATACGAGCTCATCAGGCAAATGAAGCAACTGGCCAAGTCGTAAGAACTGGACGACCCTATCCGGGTTGGTATAATCAAATAAAGTACCCGCCAGGATATACGATCCCTAAATTCCAAGTGTATAAAGGGACAGGTAATCCCCATCAGCATGTCGCTCAGTTCAGGGCTCACTGCGGCAATACCGAAGGTGATGACAAATTGCTACTTCGCCAGTTCTTCGGCAGCTTGGCGGAGACAGCATTCGAATGGTACTCCGAGCTCCCGAATGACTCCGTCAAAACGTTTACAGAGATGGAGTTGCTATTCACTCAGCATTTCGCAAGCTCCAGCGAACGCACCCCAATCACGGTATTGATCAATGCCAGGGTGAAGCCAGGAGAGACATGGGTGCAGTATGCAATCCGGTGGTGGAACCTATGGTCGAGATGCGAACAACACATAAAAGAACCTACTGCCGTGGGCATGTTCGTAGGGACCCTTGATCCGCAGGCGACCATATCTCAGTTCATGATATTCTTTAAGCCAACCACTTTCCAGTCCCTGATCGACAAGCTGGCCCAAATGGACTAGATGGGCCATAGGCCTTCCTCTTCAAAAATGGATCCTCGGAATGAAAAAGGGAAAGGGAAAGCGACCTTCGTCGCCAATGCTCAACAACAACCGAGTGACCCGAGACCGGTTATTCGCCAAAGAAAAAAGCCGCGATCCCTCGATGAGAAGTTGAAACGTCCTTACTCATTCCCTCGGGATAAAACGAGGAGGCTGTTCGAACTGGCAGTGCACAACAGGCTCATCACTCTGCCGAATCCGAGACAACCATCGCAACCTGGTGACGTTAACCATCCTAACTATTGTCCCTACCACAGAGTAGTGGGTCACCCAATCGAAGATTGCTACGTCTTCAAAAACTGGGTTGAGGACCAGTACCAGCAAGGCAAATTCGCGTTGTCTGAAAACTGGAAGGTGAACCCGCCACAATCACATGCTCCGAAAAAGATGGACACGCCGGGGGCATCATGTTCATTCATAGAGGAAGCTCCATGGGAAGTTGTTCTTTCGGCAAAAACTAAAAGAATGCTGAAAGGTCTTCAAGCATGTCCGGTGATCAGGTGGAAAAGCCCGGTAGAGCCGGAGATCATTGAGGGGATGCTGAAACCGCGCCCAACATCGGGAGTTAGTAGCGAAAGGAAAAACATGCAGACCCAGCCGTTAAAGTCTTCGAAGAAAAAGAAGAAGACCAAGAAACCCACGCAGCCTGACGAGAAGCGCACGGAGCTGCAAAAGCATATTGACGCACTGGAAGAATATAACCAGAAAGCGCGAACACCAGTCACACTTCAAGAGTTTCTCAACCATATCCTTGAAAGCGGAGATAACAACAATGACGAGGGAGACGACTCCTCAGAAGAACCCGAAGATTATGTGGCAAGTTGCCACATGATCTATCATTCGCCACTAAATAGCGAAGAAGCTCACTCGGCGTTAGAAAATAACATAGAGGAGCTGGGGGCAGGAGCAATGCCAAAATCCTTGGATTATATGACAAGGTATACCAAAGTGGGGCTTATCTACTCATGGATATGCATGGAGAAAGACCTTTCTGGCCAATAAACGGCCGGTTCTTGAAAAAATACTACGCCTGACGAGTCACGGCCTAGATCAACGATAAATGACGACGCCTATGTCCGCTCGCTATCTTCCTAAGCCCAAACTTTATAAGTAGTAGCCGGCAAACGGACCGAAACGTCCCTAAACTAACAACGGACCACAATGTCCTGAAACTAGCTAAAGACTGAAACGTCGTTAAATTACTACGAACCGCAGTATCCTTAGGCTAACGCGGCAAAAAAAATAGTACGTCCATAAGCGAAATGGGCACGAATGAAAACCTGAAACGGCTCCGTGAGTAAAAACGGCAGGGCTATCAGCGAGTTTGTGAAAACTCGTAAGGGCGCAGACTCGTAAAAAAATTCATGTGCACTTACAGGGTCCTCTCAACCTTGTAAGGAGAAAATACCTGCGTGAGATCCTTACGACTCATAAAGGAGCAACACACTTAGGGATCCCCACGATTCCTAAGGAGAAATTAAACTTACGAGATCCTCACGACTCGTAAGGATAACCCTCTTATGAGACCCTCACGGCTCACAAGATTCAAAAGCCTTAAGCTACAGGGATCTGAACCCGTTCTTAAGCCATCGCATTTCCCAGACTGCCCTACAAGCGGTTCAATATTAACCCTTGTATACAATCCACGGGCACAAATAAACGTCTCCCCCGCCAAGTTCTACCAATGGTGCGAGTTGTCCTCATATGGTGAACAACGCTTGTAAGTCCTCTCAACTTATAAGGAGAAAACACTATTGTAAGATCCTTACGACTTATAAGAGAACATACACTTAAGAATCCTCATGATTCCAAAGGAGAAATCGCACCTATGAGATCCTTACGACTCGTAGGGAGAAACATCTTTATGAGACCCTTACGGCTCATTAAGTCAAAAGACTTAGTCGACAGGATCCTAACCCTGCTTGCTAAGCCACCTTTGTTCGACATCGACATAGGCAAATGATGATTCGCTACTGGCAATGTCCCAGTGGTAGCGATGCTGATGCCTAAATCGGTATCAAGTCATAAGTCCTTTCACGACAAATGATGATTCGCTCCTGCCAACATTCCAGTCATAGCGATGCTGATGCTAAGATTGGTATCAGGTACCAAGTCCCATACTCGCGGCAAAAAGTCAGCAAGCCATAAATTCATATGAAATAGCCGAAATGATAGGGCAACTTGCAACAAAATCAGCAAGTGAAATATATGCATTCAAAAATATCCGAAATGATTGGGCAACTCGCAATAAAAAGTAGCGAGTAAAAAGAAAAATAACCGGAATGATTGGGCACCACGAAAAAATAGCCGAAATGATTGGGTAACCACGACTTTCGCGATATAAAAAGCTAAAATGATAGAGCATCGCGGAAAGAAATAAAAAAAATGAAAGAATGAATCTTTTGCCCTGCAGGTAAGTCCATACTAACCCATGTATACAATCCATGGGCATAAACGAAAAGGGAGCCACATGTCCCAACAAAATCTGTCAAACGGAAAGTCAAATCCCAACGGCAACATCTACAGCCTAAAGATCAACAACGACGTTTCTTCTCACTCCAACCGGATGCAGACGTGACGTCAACAACCGACCACAGAGTCATAACGAATCGGAGCCATGGCAAAGTCCCTTGTTCTAAATCTTGATGGCCACATCTACAGCCTGGAGACCAATAAAGGCATTCCTCCTCGTTCCAGCAGGATACGGACACGACACCACCAATTAGAGCCACGGCAAAGTCCCCAGTTCCAAGACTCTACGGTTGACAAACAACCTAGAGTCAACCCTGACACCGCAGACAACGGAAATACGTCATCTAATGACCTCCGTCCCGGAAATACGTCAGACAGTGTCCTCCATTTCGGAAATACGTCAGCAAATGACCCCGTCACGGAAATACGTCAGCAAACGACCTCCGTCTCGGAAATACGTCAGCAAACGACCTCCGTCTCGGAAATACGTCAGCAAATGACCTCCGTCTCGGAAATACGTCAGCCCCGACACCGCAGACAGCGGAAATACGTCATCCAATAACCCCGTCGCGGAAATACGTCATCCAATGACCCCGTCTCGGAAATAATTCAACCAATGACCTCCCCGCCGGATCAATGCTCCATCTCGGAATCAAGTCAACTCATAAACATCTCGATTCAGGGAAATCAGGGTCCTTAATGAGAACCTCGATTCGCGTCGACCAGCAAGGAAATTAGTGTCTTTGCAGGAATCTCTTGATTCGTCTCGACCCCAGGGAAATCGGTGTCCTTGGCTAAATATCTCGATTCAGGGAAATCAGCGTCCTTGGAGAGAACCTCGATGCGCGTCGACCCGCAAGGAAATCAGTGTCTTTGCCAGAATTTCTCGATTCGTCTCGACCCTAGGGAAATCAGTGTCTTTGGCTAAACCTCTCGATTCAAGGAAATCAGCGTCCTTGACGAGAACCTCGATTCGTGTCGACTAGCAAGGAAATCAGTGTCTTTGCAGGAATCTCTCGATTCGTCTCGACCCTAGGGAAATCGGTGTCCTTGGCTAAATATCTCGATTTAGGGAAATCAGCGTCCTTGGTGAGAACCTCGATGTGCGTCGACCCACAAGGAAATCAGTGTTTTTGGGAAATCAGTGTCCATGGCAAAATATCTCGATTCAGGAAAATCAACATCCTTAACAAGAACCTCTCAATTCGGTTCGACCCGCAGGGAAATCAATGTCTTTGCATGAGTCTCTCGATTCGTCACGACCTTAGGGAAATTAGTGTCCCCTCGCATGAAAAGAAAATTCTCTTATGAGATCCTTATGACTCTCAAGAGAAAACACACTTAGGAATTCTCACAACTCCTAAGGAGAAAATACACCTACGGGATCCTCTCGACTCGTAGGGAGAAAAGTCTTTATGAGGCCCTCACGGCTTGTAAAGTTGAAAATTCTTAGGTGGCAGATCCTAACCCTGTCTCCCAAGCCATTATTGCCCTGCAGAGAGGTCAAGATAGACTATCTACGGGCCACACTCTCCGATGTCGAACATCGACAAGGAGGGAAACAATTACTTACGAGTCCTCTCGACTTGTAAGGGAGAAAATGCTCTTGTGAGATCCTTATAACTCTCAAGAGAAAACACACTTAGGAATCCTCACGATTCCTAAAGAGAAAACACACTTACGAGATCCTCTCGACTCGTAGGGATAAAAATCTTTATGAGACCCTCACGGCCCATAAAGTTGAAAAGTCTTAGGCGGCCGATCTGAACCTGTTTTCTAAGCCATCGCTGCTCTACCAGAAGGCCAAGATGGACTATTTGCGGGCCACATTTGGAAAAGCCACATTCGCCAATGAGATAAAGAAGCTACTTACGGATCCTCCTGATTCGTAGGGAAAAACACTCGAGTAAGATCCTTATGACTCATGGAGGTGATGAACACTTTGAAATCCTCACGATTTCTAGGGAGAAATTACATATATGGGATCCTCTCGGCCCATAGGGAGAAAAACCTTCTTGAGACCCTTACGACTCATAAAGATCGAAAAAGTCTTAGGTTACAAGAACCCTAAACTTGTCCTATAAGCCCTCGATTCCATGGCCATGCATAGCTCTGCACTGCTTCACCCACGTACATACTTACGTGGGCAAAGTAGTGGGGGACATTTGTTCTCGCCAAAATCTTCGGCCAAGAGCTATTTATTTCTGTTTACGCCAGTTTAAGTTTCGTTTATAGATATGTGTGAGATCGGGCTCATTCATATATGTACACATCAGAGGAAGAACAGGTGTTTAACGACGAAAAGAAAGCATTTGATTGAACATTTTTTTATTCTACAGGAAATAGATCACCAAACATGAGATCGAAAGTACAGGGATTCACAAAACTATGGAAAAATTATCTAACTCCCTCTCTGCTTTCTCTACCATGTTAAAGCGGCGATCATCATGAACAGTCGCTTCCCATCGGTCGGCACCGTGACCATTAGCGAAGGCGGACATGACGACCTGCTGAGCCCGCATCTGGCTTAGCAGCCGAACAGAGCGATCCCTCAGAGTTGCAGTGATCAAAAGTGCCTCGTGAAAGCACTCGATCTTTTCCTTCGCGGCGTCGAACATTGCCGGAGTCATCTCCGCCGGATAAGAGGGAATATCATCGATAACGGACAAGAAGACCATCCGGAGCCAAATTGTAACAACTCCAATTTTTGTATACCAAAATTTGATTTAAAATTGAAGTATACTTGGAGTATTAATGTTGCTGATAACACTTTAAGTATCTATCTCTTTACAATAATTACAAGAAAGAGCTTGTAGCTCATTGGTAATACCTTGCACTGCTGAACTAAGCCACCAGAGTTCGAATCCCATACCCCACATTATTTTTATTATTGATTTTTTTAAAAACCTTTAGAATACCAAGAGTTTACACGTGCATATCTCACAAAAACCCCACTACACCCAAAGATGTAACACTTGCAGAGGGTAGATGAACCGCCGGGGGAGATCCAGGTCACCGGACTCGGTCGGGAATCGGCCAAATCGGCCTTGACTCGGCCGACTCAGTGATCCGACCGAGTCACGGCCGAGTCACCCCCGATTCGGCCGATTCCGGCGAGGGTCACAACATGAAAGTTGTGTCTTTTGGTATTCCCTACGCACCTGCAAAGTTTCAGCCTCATACTACTTCCAGAGATCTTTAAAACCCCCAATTACTCCACTTTTAATACATTTTTATTACATTTTATCACATTTTTATTTTTTAACTTTTCATCTATCCTAACCCTAACCCTAGCCTAGCCCTATATAAAGGCCCCTACCCTCTACCTTTTCCCCTCACAACTCTAAGCATACTCTCTAAAACTCTTGAGAACTTGGTGCAAAGAGCGAGAAGCGAAGCGCTGCCGAAACCGACGACGGATTCCGGCGACCGGATCAAGACCGACGTGACGTTTCCGACGAATCGGCAACCACCACACCTTTTAGAACGCTTAGCTTGTCCAAACCCGTAAGTCCCAACCTTCTATCTTTCTTTTCTATAATTGTAAAATACGACTTTTTGGAACCGACGGAAATCGGACAAACCGATTCCCGATCCGGTTTTTCTTTAAAATTCCACTTGTCACCTAATACATATTATCAACCCTATTGTATGTTGACTATTAATCACCCTTAAATCAAATTTAATCACACTTTTCCACATGAAATGATAATTTCTTTACAAAACCGTATTTCTTGCATAAAAATACCATCAAGTTCAATTTTAATGTTCTAATTAGATCCCTCACTCTTAATCATGTTTATTTTGATAACAAAACTTGTTTCATTCAATTTGGATGAAATTTCACACATGAAATGATAACGTTTATGAATGCCGTATTCTTGCACCTTAATACCCTTAAGTTTAACATAGCTTATTTCACCTTGAAACTTCACCAAAACTTAATATAAGTCACGGGGTAATGACCTACCCTTACACACACTCATTATAACCCTAATTGATAAATAACAAAAATACAGAATACGATATTATAGGACTTTTTCACTAAAATACCATAACCTTTATAACTTTTAGTTTAACCTTTAAATTGTAAACTTTTCTAAATAAAACTTATAT
Source organism: Agapanthus africanus (assembly GCA_030015575.1). Lineage (NCBI taxonomy): Eukaryota > Viridiplantae > Streptophyta > Magnoliopsida > Asparagales > Amaryllidaceae > Agapanthus > Agapanthus africanus. The sequence continues at coordinate 682,711,656 of CM057344.1, forward strand.
AAAATGAAAGCACGATTGGTCATGGATATCGATCGTTTATCTAAACTGTCTTGTGGGTCTAGGCAAGTGTGTCTAAGGCTAGTGGTTTTTAATTAGGCCCACGACTGTGGTTCCTTCCCACTTACCTGGCACTTACCTGGCTGCATTCGACGGTGAAGAGGCGATTTGAGGCTTCTAATGACTCATCGTTTAGACCATAGAATATAGGTTAGATGGTCTAGGAAACCCTAACAACTAAAATATGGAGAACTATATACTTTTACAAATAAATACCCTATATTTAGAAAACCTTTTCCCTAAATTAAAAGTATTTATAAAAACCTGAGCAAAGTGCCATTACAACCCATCTTTGGGGAACCTGTTAGGGATAGCACGGTTCATCGTGCACCCGCAGGCTAGTAGTGCGAGATTCAGACCTCTGCAAGGAGCATTCGGTCTCGAAAGGTTTAAAATACGATATTTAAAGAAAGTGATATTTTTGTAAATAAAATATTCATTTAAAAAATTATTTATGTGTTTAATTATATATAATTATCATTTAAACATTTATTTTGTTATAATATAAAATTTCCACTTTTTCCTAAAATTCAAAGATTAAAAGTTACATTAAAATAACACGAATTTCAAATAAACAATTAATACTTTTATTAGGATATATTCACTAGAATAACACAAATAAAATTCACATTCATTATAACAATAAAGACGATTATTAAATACTTGAGGTGTATTTGGAAAACTATACAAAAGTATTTTTACATAAAACCCCCTCAAGTTTCACAAATTACAATAAGGCCCCTAGCTAATATTGAACTTCAAATTATATTTCTTTTAGTCGGACTCGGGTTAGAGTCTGACTAATTCTAACTTGAATATATTTCAAGTCAATCTATATTTCAATTATATTCCAACACAACTTGAATACATGAATCCCAGAATCAGTTAACAATCTGTCTGACTGAACCGAACCATGGATATTCTTTTTACAAGTTTCCAGTATTCCATTTACATGACTCTACGGTTATAACCGTTTCCTGATATCATGGTTTCGGTAAGTCAATCAGTTAATCAAGTCAATCAAGCAATCATTACAAGTTTACAAGATAACAATACAAACATGACATCGCGGGGTTTAAAGGGGTAGATTGGTACGGAAGATGTTAAAAGTGGAATGAGGTGGTCAGATTAAGACACCTAACCTATATTCCGTTGCTGTTGTACCGTGGCATAAACGGTTCCTTGTACTATACGTGCCCTTAGTCTCTGGCATATAGAGACTCCCCTCGTATACACTGGCATCCTCCTGTACCAAGCTACAAACAATTACGTTAAACAATATTTCATAATATTCTACAATACAATACTTTAGAAAATACTATACTCTGTCACTCTCATTCTTCATTCTTCTTTGGGACTTACCGAGCGACCTGTTCGCTGACGACATTCTATTTCTCTCTTCTTTGAATGTCGTCAGGTGCGTTGGACCAAGTTGAGACCGAGCCCACAAGTGAAGATTTGGAGCAGTTCCAGGAAGACCCAGAGCTCTAGACATTGTATCTTGTTCTTTCCAGTATTTCCTTTTATTGTTATGCCACTGTTTAGGCATTGCTTTTTCATTTCAGATGTATTTTCATTTCATGCATTGTATAAAGAATGTTATTAATAAAAGTTGCTGTTATTTCTATTATTCGTCTCTTGTGATTCATTTTATATTGCTTAGTTACGCTTAGCATATGTACTTCTGAGTATATACGTAGCGGGCCTTGTCACGTCCACTTCGCCGTACACTGGGAAGCGGGGCGTGACAGGTTTTGTTGGTGGCCCATGCAGGTCAGAGCTGTATGAATCCCTGTCATGCAGTTCTGGTCTGCGTGAACAACCTAAGTAATATAACACAAGAAACAGCAACTAAAACATTCTTTACAATTCATGTTCTTTGAATCTTACAAGTCTTTATTCCTTATCATTTCATTTGAATCTGTCTTAATCCAAATTTTCTTCAGGATTATGGATTCCCCAAACAATTCCCCGAACAACACCAGCACCAATGTCAACAATACCCCTTCAGCACTACCTCTCACTCCAGTTGTTCCCGCACTATCCACTGAGCAAACCATGTTATTCGATGCGATCCGCAGTCTGCTAGAGGGACAACAACAACTTTTGAGCCGTCCTGAGACAGATGCACCGGGAATAAAACAGTTCAGAGCTTTACACCCAAAGCAATTCTCGAGTAAAGGAAGCCCTCTCGAAGCAGAAGAATGGGCGCAAAGTATTGAAGATGATCTGGCAGCAGCTCAAGTGCCAGATAATGCTTGGGTCCGTGTAGCGAAGCTACAGCTCACGGACAACGCTCGAAATTGGTGGAAGGCAGAAGAAACCCGCCTGGCCCAGCCGATTGAATGGAAAATATTTCGCGAGAAATTCGACGCGAAATATTTCCCTGTGACCGCCAGGTTCGCTATGGAACAACAATTTATTCACCTACAGCAAGGATCAATGTGGGAGAAATCTGTAGATGAATATGATGCTGAGTTTACTATGTTGAGCCGGTAAGATCTGTCACAGTAGTTCAATTTTTAATATCATATACTACACAGCTAACACAATCTTTAAACAGATTCGCGGCACACCTGATACCGACGGACGAGATCAGAGCCCGTCGTTTTCAGCAAGGTTTGGACACCGAGATCAAGGCTGCTCTAGCCACCGGGAAGTTTTTGACTCATGAGGAAGCCCTTGAAGCTGCCCGCAGTTACGAGGCAGTAATAAAAGAGAGGGGAAGACCTCACTCTGTAGGAGTCAAGCGTCCTGCTAACCAGATGGCAGGTGGAGCTACGTCCAGACCACCCTTCGTGCCGAGGCGACCCGGAGTACCAACTCATCGTCCTAGCCCAGCTTTTTGCAACTACTGCAAGAGATCTGGGCATATGGTGAAGGATTGCCGTCGAGCCAACCGCCTTTGTTTGATCTGCGGTTCAGCCACTCATGACATTGGATCTTGTCCTCAAAGGCAGAACTCAGTTGCTGCAAACCGGCCAGCAAACAACTATCAGCAGCGACCAGCTCTTCCAGCACCTGCTACCAGACTTGCACTGCCTGCCCCACCTAGAGGACCACAAGCTGCACCACCTCCTCGACAGTTCCATCAAGCCCAAAGGAACGTTCAGAGGAATGCTCCTCAGGCCAGGAGGAATGTGCCGAAGCGCCAGGCTTTCATGATGTCTGTTGAAGAAGCTGAGGCCACTGGCCAAGTCATTACTGGTAAATTTCCTTCCTAAATTTATCTTCTAGTTTTGGTTACCTACACACTTTCCCTATACCTAAAACCTATCCCATATACCTTAGGTACAATTCTAGTAGCTTCACTACCTGCACTTGCACTGTTTGATACTGGAGCATCCCACTGCTTTATGTCGCAACGGTTTGTCCGAACCCATGCGATTCCAGTCTCACCGCTTGTATCCTGCTGGAACGTCAGTTCTGGAAATGGTGTTCTAAAGGCAACTATGGGATACAGCATGTGTCCGGTCATCGTCTGCAGTCGAGAATTTTACGCTGACTTCAAGGTACTGGACATACCGAACTTTGATGTGGTTCTAGGAATGGACTGGCTTGGAACCTTTTATGCTACCATCGACTGTCGTCAAAGGAGGGTAGTATTTGAGATCCCAGATCATCCGATCTTTTACTTCAAGAGTGGAGACCGTACATTGGAGCCAAGCATTTACAAAGCAAAGCCAAAGGAAGCAATAGTTGCAGCAGCTCATGCAGAAGAAGAAGCAAGACCGGAGGTAGTTCGAGAGTTCGATGACGTATTCCCTGACGATATATCAGGTTTGCCTCCTGATCGAGCTCTTGAATTCAGTATTGACTTAGTACCAGGAGCACAACCAGTAATCAAAGCACCATATAGACTAAGTCCAGAAGGTTTGAAGGAAGTACGAACACAGTTGGACGAATTACTGGCGAAAGGATGGATTCGTCCCAGCACTTCAAGTTGGGGAGCACCTGTGCTACTGGTGAAGAAGAAGGAAGGTTCATATAGGATGTGCATCGACTATAGAGCCTTGAACGAAGTTACTATTAAGAATAAATATCCACTTCCACGCATCGACGATTTATTCGATCAGCTAAGTGGATCTTGTGTCTTCTCTAAACTAGATCTTCGTTCAGGTTATCATCAAGTGAAGGTCAAGGAAGCTGATATTCACAAAACAGCTTTCAGAACTCGTTATGGACATTATGAATTTTTAGTAATGCCATTCGGAGTGACCAATGCACCAGCAATCTTTATGAATCTTATGAACCAAGTTTTCCGGGAGTATTTAGACAGGTTCGTTGTCATCTTCATCGACGACATCCTGGTATATTCTAAGAATCGGAAAGAGCATGCGGAGCACTTACGAATTGTCCTGGAAACCCTTCGACAACATAAGCTTTATGCCAAATACAGCAAGTGCGAGTTTTGGCTAAAACAGGTTGGTTTTCTTGGACACATCATATCAGGAGAAGGAATTTCTGTGGATCCAACAAAAGTCTCAGCAGTCAGCGAATGGCCTACACCAAAGTCTGTGAAGGATATTCGGAGTTTCTTGGGTTTAGCTGGATATTACAGAAGATTCATTGAAGGCTTTTCGAAGATAGCAACACCCCTGACCAAGCTCACACGAAAAGATGAAGAATTTGTGTGGTCAGAAGCATGCGAGCAAGCTTTCGTAGAACTTAAGTCGAGACTGACTTCTGCACCTATTCTTGTAATACCGGATCAATCTGGAGGATTTGAAGTGCATTGCGATGCATCCGGTAAGGGATTAGGATGTGTTCTACATCAGCACGGTAAGGTTGTGGCTTATGCTTCAAGACAACTGAAGACTCATGAGCGCAATTACCCGACGCATGATCTAGAGTTGGCAGCCGTTATTTTTGCTCTCAAGATTTGGCGCCACTACTTACTTGGCGAACGAGTGAACATCTACACAGATCACAAAAGTCTGAAGTATGTGTTTACTCAGAAGGAGTTGAATATGCGGCAGAGAAGATGGTTAGAACTTATGGCGGACTTCGACATCAATTTGCAATATCATCCAGGAAAGGTGAACGTAGTACCTGATGCTCTTAGTCGCCAACCATTAGCAATGAATCTCACCGCCCAGTGGAAGCTTCAGCAAGACCTACATCAAATGGAGATCGAACTAGTCATGCCAGGTGATGTTTCAAATTTGATGAATCTACAAGTTCAATCAACTATTGTTAATCAGATCAAAGCAGCTCAAGCCAGCGATGCTAAGTTGCAAAAGATCAGAGAACAAGTGGAGAATGGACTCAGAACAGATTTCATCATCCACGAAGACGGATCTTTGAGATACGGCAGCAGATTGTGTGTACTAAAGGGTCCTGTTCAGGAAGAGTTAATGAGAGAAGCTCACAGCTCTCCCTATTCAGTACATCCTGGAGGTACCAAAATGTACAAGGATCTACGTCAGAATTATTGGTGGCATGGTATGAAGCGTGAAGTAGCCAGAAGCGTCGCAAAATGCTTGGTGTGTCAGCAAGTAAAGGCTGAACATCACAGGACTGCTGGATTACTTCAACCGTTACCAATTCCAGAATGGAAGTGGCAGCACATTACGATGGACTTTGTAACTGCTCTTCCTCGCAGCACAAAAGGTAACGATGCGATTTGGGTCATTGTGGATCGACTCACAAAGTCGGCTCACTTCATCCCATTTCGAGTTGGCCAATCAACTGAGACATTAGCGAAGAAGTACATGGAGGTAATAATCTAATTTAGATTTAAACGAAATTCTTCATAATGTACTATCTCTGATACCCATGAACTCAAACAGGAAATTGTGAGACTTCATGGAGTACCAGTCTGCATTGTCTCCGATCGTGACACTAGGTTCCGATCGCAATTTTGGCAAAGTCTGCAAGCTAGCTTGGGAACAAGTCTGAACTTCAGCACGGCTTATCACCCACAAACAGATGGTCAGTCGGAACGAACTATTCAGATCTTGGAGGATATGCTCAGAGCATGTATGCTCGATTTCAAGGGATCGTGGGAAGATCACTTGCATCTTGTGGAGTTCGCGTACAACAACAGCTACCAAGCAAGCATAGGAATGGCACCTTTTGCAGCATTATATGGAAGGAAGTGTCGATCGCCATTAAGTTGGGACGACATCGGAGATAGGGAACTCCTTGGACCAGAGATGATAGTAGCGACCGTGGATGTGGTTCGTACTATCAGAGAAAGAATGCGCATAGCCCAAGATAGACAGAAACATTGGGCTGATGCAAAGAGACGACACTTGGAGTTCCAGCCAGGAGACCATATATTCTTGAAGATATCTCCGAATCGCGGAGTGATCCGATTTGGAAGACGGGGAAAGTTGAGTCCGAGATACATTGGACCGTTCGACATACTCGAACGAGTCGGTGAAGTAGCATACCGATTAGCGCTTCCACCCTCATTGGAAGGAGTGCATAACGTGTTCCATATATCCCAACTCAGAAAGTATGTGAGTGACCCCAGCCATGTACTTGATCATTCCGAGCTTACGATACAGCCCGATTTGTCTTGTGAGCAACAACCTGTGGAGATCCTGGATAGAAAGGTAAAGACACTTCGGAACAAGGAAGTTAATTTGGTCCGGATAATGTGGAGAAAAGACACTCCAGGAGAATCCACGTGGGAAAGGGAAGATGAGATGCGTGCAAGATATCCGCACCTTTTTTGTAAATTAGTCCTTAAATAAAAGTTGTAAATTTCGAGGACGAAATTTTTTTGTAAGGAGGGTAGATTGTAACAACTCCAATTTTTGTATACCAAAATTTGATTTAAAATTGAAGTATACTTGGAGTATTAATGTTGCTGATAACACTTTAAGTATCTATCTCTTTACAATAATTACAAGAAAGAGCTTGTAGCTCATTGGTAATACCTTGCACTGCTGAACTAAGCCACCAGAGTTCGAATCCCATACCCCACATTATTTTTATTATTGATTTTTTTAAAAACCTTTAGAATACCAAGAGTTTACACGTGCATATCTCACAAAAACCCCACTACACCCAAAGATGTAACACTTGCAGAGGGTAGATGAACCGCCGGGGGAGATCCAGGTCACCGGAATCGGTCGGGAATCGGCCAACTCGGCCTTGACTCGGCCGACTCAGTGATCCGACCGAGTCACGGCCGAGTCACCCCCGATTCGGCCGATTCCGGCGAGGGTCACAACATGAAAGTTGTGTCTTTTGGTATTCCCTACGCACCTGCAAAGTTTCAGCCTCATACCACTTCCAGAGATCTTTAAAACCCCCAATTACTCCACTTTTAATACATTTTTATTACATTTTATCACATTTTTATTTTTTAACTTTTCATCTACCCTAACCCTAACCCTAGCCTAGCCCTATATAAAGGCCCCTACCCTCTACCTTTTCCCCTCACAACTCTAAGCATACTCTCTAAAACTCTTGAGAACTTGGTGCAAAGAGCGAGAAGCGAAGCGCTGCCGAAACCGACGACGGATTCCGGCGACCGGATCAAGACCGACGTGACGTTTCCGATGAATCGGCAACCACCACACCTTTTAGAATACTTAGCTTGTCCAAACCCGTAAGTCCCAACCTTCTATCTTTCTTTTCTATAATTGTAAAATACGACTTTTTGGAACCGACGGAAATCGGACAAACCGATTCCCGATCCGGTTTTTCTTTAAAATTCTACTTGTCACCTAATACATATTATCAACCCTATTGCATGTTGACTATTAATCACCCTTAAATCAAATTTAATCACACTTTTCCACATGAAATGATAATTTCTTTACAAAACCGTATTTCTTGCATAAAAATACCATCAAGTTCAATTTTAATGTTCTAATTAGATCCATCACTCTTAATCATGTTTATTTTGATAACAAAACTTGTTTCATTCAATTTTGATGAAATTTCACACATGAAATGATAACGTTTATGAATACCGTATTCTTGCACCTTAATACCCTTAAGTTTAACATAGCTTATTTCACCTTGAAACTTCACCAAAACTTAATATAAGTCACGGGGTAATGACCTACCCTTACACACACTCATTATAACCCTAATTGATAAATAACAAAAATACAGAATACGATATTATAGGACTTTTTCACTAAAATACCATAACCTTTATAACTTTTAGTTTAACCTTTAAATTGTAAACTTTTCTAAATAAAACTTATATAAAATGAAAGCACGATTGGTCATGGACAGCGATCGTTTATCTAAACTGTCTTGTGGGTCTAGGCAAGTGTGTCTAAGGCTAGTGGTTTTTAATTAGGCCCACGACTGTGGTTCCTTCCCACTTACCTGGCACTTACCTGGCTGCATTCGACGGTGAAGAGGTGATTTGAGGCTTCTAATGACTCATCGTTTAGACCATAGAATATAGGTTAGATGGTCTAGGAAACCCTAACAACTAAAATATGGAGAACTATATACTTTTACAAATAAATACCCTATATTTAGAAAACCTTTTCCCTAAATTAAAAGTATTTATAAAAACCTGAGCAAAGTGCCATTACAACCCATCTTTGGGGAACCTGTTAGGGATAGCACGGTTCATCGTGCACCCGCAGGCTAGTAGTGCGAGATTCAGACCTCCGCAAGAAGCATTCGGTCTCGAAAGGTTTAAAATACGATATTTAAAGAAAGTGATATTTTTGTAAATAAAATATTCATTTAAAAAATTATTTATGTGTTTAATTATATATAATTATCATTTAAACATTTATTTTGTTATAATATAAAATTTCCACTTTTTCCTAAAATTCAAAGATTAAAAGTTACATTAAAATAACACGAATTTCAAATAAACAATTAATACTTTTATTAGGATATATTCACTAGAATAACACAAATAAAATTCACATTCATTATAACAATAAAGACGATTATTAAATACTTGAGGTGTATTTGGAAAACTATACAAAAGTATTTTTACATAAAACCCCCTCAAGTTTCACAAATTACAATAAGGCCCCTAGCTAATATTGAACTTCAAATTATATTTCTTTTAGTCGGACTCGGGTTAGAGTCTGACTAATTCTGACTTGAATATATTTCAAGTCAATCTATATTTCAATTATATTCCAACACAACTTGAATACATGAATCCCAGAATCAGTTAACAATCTGTCTGACTGAACCGAACCATGGATATTCTTTTTACAAGTTTCCAGTATTCCATTTACATGACTCTACGATTATAACCGTTTCCTGATATCATGGTTTCGGTAAGTCAATCAGTTAATCAAGTCAATCAAGCAATCATTACAAGTTTACAAGATAACAATACAAACATGACATCGCGGGGTTTAAAGGGGTAGATTGGTACGGAAGATGTTAAAAGTGGAATGAGGTGGTCAGATTAAGACACCTAACCTATATTCCGTTGCTGTTGTACCGTGGCATAAACGGTTCCTTGTACTATACGTGCCCTTAGTCTCTGGCATATAGAGACTCCCCTCGTATACACTGGCATCCTCCTGTACCAAGCTACAAACAATTACGTTAAACAATATTTCATAATATTCTACAATACAATACTTTAGAAAATACTATACTCTGTCACTCTCATTCTTCATTCTTCTTTGGGACTTACCGAGCGACCTGTTCGCTGACGACATTCTATTTCTCTCTTCTTTGAATGTCGTCAGGTGCGTTGGACCAAGTTGAGACCGAGCCCACAAGTGAAGATTTGGAGCAGTTCCAGGAAGACCCAGAGCTCTAGACATTGTATCTTGTTCTTTCCAGTATTTCCTTTTATTGTTATGCCACTGTTTAGGCATTGCTTTTTCATTTCAGATGTATTTTCATTTCATGCATTGTATAAAGAATGTTATTAATAAAAGTTGCTGTTATTTCTATTATTCGTCTCTTATGATTCATTTTATATTGCTTAGTTACGCTTAGCGTATGTACTTCTGAGTACATACGTAGCGGGCCTTGTCACGTCCACTTCGCCATACACTGGGAAGCGGGGCGTGACACAAATGGAGCCGATGGGGAGAGGAGATCCTCTACGAGTCAAGAGCTCGTGCAGCACCGTGTTGCATTGGTCATTCGTAAGAGTAGGGTTCACCAAGCGTGCGGGAAAACAAGGAACAATTTTCTCGATGGGCACCTCCCATGGCTGCCGCGAGCATGTAGACGATTACAAGCCATAGTTCTTCTCTGTTGAAGTGATTCTCTGAAAATGAGAGAGAAGAGAAGTATTGCTTCAGATTATGAAAGGAGACATTTAAGTCTAGGCACAGAAAATGCTGTGCATGATGGAACTATTTCCAAGTTTTGGGAAAGAGAAGTTTGACTCTGGAAAAGCGAAGAAAGAAGGAGAAAAGACACCTTCAGTAATGAGGCAGTGCCTCACGTGCAAAGCATGAGAGCGCTGGCGCTGAGAGTCAAAGACTCTGAGGCAGTGCCTCACGTGTAGAGCACGAGAGCGCTCGCGCCAAGTGCGCCAGCGCTAAGAGTCAAAGACTCTGAGGCAGCGCACCACGTGCAAAGCACGAGATCGCCAGCGCTAGAACTAAATGTTCTCCACCTTTGGATCAAAGATCCAACGAAGATAATAAATCATCAAATTACATAATTAAATTCTGTTGAGGAAATACTCCTCAAATCATTCCAAACAAGAAAGATTGTGCTCTGTAAATCAGAGCACCGTTGGATCAAAAATCCAATGGTGATTACAAATCACCAAGATACAGAACAATCTCTGTATGGGAAAATATTTTCCCAATCTTGTTAATAACAAGAAAGATGTTTTTTGTAAAACAGAAGCCCTAGGATGAAAGATCCAACGGTGGGAAAATCTCCAAATCAATCAGAGAAAAGATTTCCTTAACTGATTCAACAAATCAGCCTCCCCTATATAAAGGACCCAAGACTTCAAGTCTTGGACACAAAAAACACACAGTAAAGAGAAACCTCCCTATAAGTTTCAAGTTTTCAGAAAAGAAAAATAGAAGAGCAAGCTCTAAGAAGAAGAACCTTCTTCTAGATAAATAAAAAGAAGAGAGATCATAGCATCTCTTCATAAAAATAAGAACTTAGTTCTTAGATCTAGCAGACAAAGTCTCCCTCCATAAAAAGAAGAACATAGTTCTTAGATCCATAAGACAAAGTCTTTCACAAAAACAGAAGAGATCGTAGCATCTCCTCATAAAAAGAAGAACTTAGTTCTTAGATCCTTGAGAAAAAGTCTCTTATAAAAGAGAACTTAATTCTCAGAGCACAGAACTGATCAGAATTGCCAAACAAGCACCTTAGCGCTCCAAGTCTGGCGCTCAGTGCCAAGCGCACCACGTGCTCCTCATGTGGGCGCTACTTTAAAAGAAGCGCCTTAGCGCTCCAAGTCTGGCGCTCAGTGCCAAGCGCACCACGTCCTCCTCACGTGAGCGCTATTTTAGAAGAAGCGCCTTAGCGCTCCAAGTCTGGCGCCAAGCGCTAAGAGCGCCACGTGCTTCTCACGTGAGTGCTATTCTCATAAAAGTGCCCTGCACTCAAGTCTGGCGCTCAGCGCCGAGCTCTCCATGTGCTTCTCACGTGAGCGCTATGAAGCGCTTAGCGCTCTGTAAATAAGGCCCCAGCGCCATAAAAAGTGTTCAACACTCAATAAAAGACAAAAAGAAAAAGGAGTGTCAGAACCCAAATCAATACTCAGTATTGTTAAATTAAAAGGGACTGAGCCCAAATAAATGTTCAACATTTTGGGCTGAGCCCAAGTTGGCCACAAGTCCCAAATTCAGATTAATTGAGCCCATGTGCTCATAATCTTTTTAATTGGTCTTAGTCCCAAACCTGACTACAGATCTTCCAACCAACATTGGTTCAAGGGTACATCTCTTCATACCTCTGATATATGTCGTTGTAATTCTTCAACGTCTTCAGAGAGATGGAGGGTCCCAATAACCAATCACTTTTGGCGCATCCCCAAACGGCTAAACCAAAACCTCACAGACTACGATGTCTTTAAACCAGACTACGATGTATTTAAACCAGACTACGATGTATTTAAACCAGACTACGATGTCTTTAAACCAGACTATGATGTCTTTAAATCTTACGGACTATGAGGTCCTTAAACTCATGGACTATGATGTTCTTAAACTTTACGGACAATGAGGTCCTCAAACTCAAAGACTATGATGCCTTTAAACTAGACTATGATATCTTTAAACCCTACAAACTATGATGTCTTTAAACTTACATGGACTATGATGTTCTTAAACCCAATGGACCGCAATGTCCCTAAACTAAGACGATAGAGCTCAAATACTCTTTCGTTGGATCTAAATGATCCAAAAACCCTGTTGAGTAGATCTTAGTCTAAAAATTAGACTAACGTATCCTCAACAAATGTTACAGTTGTTCTTAATCTAAAACAAGATTAACGATCCTTAAACCAACCCAAACCCAAATCTAAGAAAATACAGATTTGGACTAATCCACGCCCTACGAGCGACAACATAAATTAGTCTCCGTATACAATCCACGGGAAACCAAAAAAAACAAAAACACACACGACATGAAGTGAACATCTGGAGAAGGAGAAAGTGGTTACCGCGATGCGATAGAGTAATTAACTGCAGGGGCTTGCGCCTGCAGGGAAGAGCGTCCCCACAATCAAAAACCCCTCACAATGAGGGGGAATCCGACGAAGTCTGCTACAATGGCCGCATCCGTCTAAACCTTCAATACATGGTGCCATAAATCAACTTGGCATCTTCCGAGAGGTGGACAGATAAAACTAAATAGCATCTACCCCTAAATTCAGGCAAGACGTTTGTCTTCCCGGTTTTTGGCAGTAAACAGATTCTGGCACGCCCGGTGGGAACTTTTCCTCTTTCCATTCCAAACTTCATGTGTCGTGTTCACAAACAAATCACGGTTTAATATGGTTGCCCCTGGATTCGAGGTACCAATATTTGGTGTCTTGCTCCGTGCAGAAAAAAGAAAATCAATGCCTTCCAACTGCTCCAGCTGCAACAAAAACTCCTGTTCCGCTCCAACCGGAGGAGTGACTTATGGGCATCAAGCGGCCTCCATATTCGCGGTGCCAGTGGAATAGGTGATGCAGGCCACCACTGGGTTGTTCTTCGGGACCATGCTCCCGCCAATGAGCTTCAACTCCCCAATGCCACCACAGGAAGCTCCAAAGAAGTCAATCTTTGATCGGCTTACAACTACCGTGGCCCCTCTCAACGGGTCATCCAAGTCCAACGCCTCGGTCTTCAACAGGATAGGCCAGAGCTCATGTGGGCCCACTTGGAAGCCCATGATACTCAAAGGGGTTATCCCGAAGCGTATAGCCATTCCGGCCCCATTAAGCGAAGTCATCAGATTGACTTCTCCTGCTAAAGAATCGGTCTTCACAAGGTTGTCCGCTCCAACTCCCGCTTCGGGCGAAATCACCAAGGCTGCTTCCCCTGCCCGAAAGTCAGTCTTCGACAGGATCGACGTTTCTTCTCAGCAGACGTAAGTCTTCGATAGGCTGACACCAACGACAGCCCTTCACCAGAACAGGGGGAATGATGAAACCACCCCCGTAACTGAGTCAATACCATCTGCAAGACACGCTCGACGTCGCCACTGGCGCCGAGTGAGGAAAACTGGGGGCAGCTCTCCCTCTGGACTGACTCCACCAGCTCCGATGGTGGAAATTGACGCTGCTGTTCCAACTGGGAACAGCTTTGAACCACTCAGGTGGGTGCACAAGAACTCTCCAACTGCTGTGTTGAAAAGATCGCCTCCACCTGTGAAGAACGTTAAAAAGGCGATGCCAGAGCAGCCCCCTCAGCGGCTGTCCTCCAAAATTCACAGGATCCGGCGACAGGTCCAAAACTCTGTGATTAACCAAGACTACTCCCGCCGGCCGAAGAAAATGAAAGTTCGGCAAGAGGAGGACCATCCCCCCGCCATACCACACAAGGTATCGTCTGTATGGATGCCCGCTGCAACGGCCCCTTCAACTTCGATCGCCCATAAAAGGAGAAGACCTTAGAAAATCCTCGTGTCCGCGACGAACCTCAAGGGCACTGAATCCAAACACTCCAAGTCTGGGGGCATGATAGTGCACACTATCTACATGGCTTTCGGGAAAGAGGATAGCCGTATCTCTACAGGTCATCTACCATTTACACGGTCTGTGACAAAGGCTCAGGAGCAACAATAGCAAAACCTCCAGGAGATGCTAATGAAGATGGTCGCGCTCATTGGACCGAAAGAAAGCCCAGAGACGTCATTAGAGCAGCGCCAGGAGCAGGAAACCGATGCCGAATTCCTCCGAAGAATGCTCGAGAAGAAAGACAAAGAGGCCGCAGAACAAGCGGCTACCATAAAGCAAATGTCACTCCTGTTCCAAGATATGGTGGGCATGATGATACAGCCAGATCCCCAGCTGAAGACCCTCCGATTATCCTTGACGACGACAGAGGGGAGACGTCAAATCCTCTTCTGACTCTATCAGCAGCCAAGGAAGAGACCATCTCTAAAGCCACCCTTGATGACTATATAGCTCAACAAATACGAGCTCATCAGGCAAATGAAGCAACCGGCCAAGTCGTCAGAACTGGACGACCCTATCCGGGTTGGTACAATGAAATAAAGTACTCGCCAGGATATACGATCCCTAAATTCCAAGTGTATAAGGGGAGGGGTAATCCCCATCAGTATGCCGCTCAGTTCAGGGCTCACTGCGGCAATACCGGAGGTGACGACAAATTGTTATTTATACATAATTCATAATGGTGGGAATTAATATATATATATATATATATATATATATATTAAATAACTATTAGTACATATATCCTATACACGTACATATCATGTATCACATACACGAAATGCCCTCAATATCTTCTCAGTATCATATACTGTAGAGAGTGTGTGTATCATATACACTATACTAGAAACTGTATCATTAATATGGTTATCAAGTCAACACTTGACTTGGTATTCCGGATTTGAAACCGGCTAGTATAACAGTCGTCCGATTGAACATGTATTTCCAATATACATGTTTTATCGAACTCATGTACGTATGTCACATCGCGTTTTGCTTGGGCAGGCACTTTCATTGCAGGACTCTAAAGACCTGTCAATACACTGGCAGTAGGTTATACAGGATCGTATCCAATTGAATCTGAAACACTTTCAGTTTCAACCCCCTTTCGGATTAACCTACAAGCTCATCAGTGGCACTAGTTGTACGTAACGGCTACTCAGGTATGAGCAAGATAAAGGCAGGTCGACGAGCGAATTCATCCGGTCCCAACAAAGTCTATAAGTGACAGCCACCGTATAGTCCGGTCTCTTCGTCAAGGAGTATCACATAACGGGTCTAGGGAGTGAAATCTTCAGACCCCCAATAACCCGATAAGTCCTGCTGACAGAGTACTCATAATCAAAGGGATACAACTGGTAACACTTACCAGTTTATCTCTACTGCCGTAGCCACGGACTTCTGGTTATAGTCGTGTCCTGCACAGTGCGATATCGACTCCCAATAGCGGGAGTGACGAATTCCCTCGACCGCTCACTGCCTCCATATGCTTCGGAACTATACCCCAACCAAAACATGTTTGCACGACTCAGTAGAGCCGTGGTAGGGTAGTAATCAAAATACAGTGGGAACACACACGAGACACTATGGAGATTTCAGGTCTAGGGACTACCATGTACTCATGTCACCAGAGAACTGCTATCTGACATTGGTATAATATCATCAAGGAGTTCTCAGCGAGTCCATCCAGTGTAACTCATCCAATGAGCACCTATATACAATCATCAGTGTCAAACACCAATGACTATGGGATCATCCATCGCCCCGTACAGGATCATGAAACGTATACACTAGTCTAAACTGGAGTACTGATGCCCAGTTTCGATACTTCTATGACTAAGGACATTTAAGGATGTGCTTATAAACTACCAGGCCCCACTAGTATGATCCTTATCGTAATCCTAGTAGTCAAGCAAAGATCCTATAAGATTTATCTCATGTATTTGCGATACGTGATAACTAGTATCTTGCATTAACATGACAGATAAAGACAAAGCAGATAGCACAATATCATCCCAAATAAGACTATTCTTGGTATAAGGCATCCTCGAATTCAGTAATTGCATTCCCGCAACTACGATAATTGCCTTGATGGCACTGTTTATGGGAGACGAGACCGCATAGGTCGTCTTGCCTGAATTTGGGGGAAGATACTATTTGGTTTTATCTGCCTACCTCTCCGAAGATACCAAGTTGATTTGTGGCACCGTGTATTGAAGGTTTAGACAGATGCGGCCGTTGTAGCAGACTTCGTCAGATTCCCCCTCATTGTGAGAGGTTTTTGATTGTGGAGATGCTCTTCCCTGCAGGCGCAAGCCCCTGCAATTAATTACGTTAACGCGTAGCGATAACCACTTTCTCCTGCTCCAGAAGGTCACTTCGTATCGTGTGTGTTTGTTTTATTTTTTGGTTGCCCGTGGATTTTATACGGAGACTAATTTATGTTGTCGCCCGTAGGGCGTGGATTAGTCCAAATCCGTATTTTCATAGATTTGGGTTTGGTTGATTTAAGGATCGTTAACCTTGTTTGAGATTAAGATCAACTTAAATATTTGTTGAGGATACATTAGTCTAATTTTAGACTAAGATCTACTCAACAGGGTTTTGGGATCATTTAGATCCAACGAAAGAGTATTTGGACTCTATCGTTTTAGTTTAAGGACATTGCAGTCCATTGGGTTTAAGGACATCGCAGTCCATGAGTTTAAGGACATCATAGTCCGTAAGGTTTAAAGACATCATAGTCTGTATGGCTTAAAGACATCGTAGTCTGGTTTAAAGACATCATAATCTGCGAGGTTTAAAGACATCATAGTCTGGTTTAAATACATCGTAGTCTGGTTTAAAGACATCGTAGTATGTGAGGTTTAAAGACATCATAGTCTGGTTTAAAGACATCGTAGTCTGTGAGGTTTAAAGACATCATAGTCTGGTTTAAAGACATCGTAGTCTGTGAGGTTTTGGTTTAACCGTTTGGGGATGCACCAAAAGTTATTGGTTATTGGGACCCTTCATCTCTCTAAAGGCGTTGAAGAATTACAATGACATGTATTAGAGGTATAAAGAGATATACCCTTGAACCAATGTTGGTTGGGAGATCTATAGTCAGGTTTGGGACTAAGACCCATTAAAAAGATTGTGAGCATATAGGCTCAGTTAATCTGAATTAGGGACTTTTGGCCAACTTGGACTCAGCCCATTCAGTTTTGAATAAAATGTTGAATATTTATTTGAGCTCAGTCCCTTTTTATTCAACAATGCTGAGTATTGATTTAGGTTCTGATACCCCTTTTTTCTTTTTGTTTTTTATTGAGTGATGCACACTCTTTATGGTGCTGGGGCTTTATTTACAGAGCACTTTGTATTTCCTCAGCGCCCATGTGAGGAGCACGTGGAGCGCTTGGCGCCGGGCTTGGAGCGCTAAGACGCTTCTTATAAAATAGCGCCCACGTGAGGAACACGTGGAGAGCTTGGCGCTGAGCGTCAGACTCGGAGCGCTAAAGCGCTTCTTTCAAAATAGCGCCCACGTGAGGAGCATGTGGAGCGCTTGGTGCCGAGCGCCAGACTTGGAGCGCTGAAGCGCTTCTTTCAAAATAGCGCCCACGTGAGGAGCACGTGGAGCGCTTAGCGCTGAGCGCCAAACTTGGAGCGCTGAAGCACTTCTTTGGCAGTTCTGATCAATTCTGTGCTCTGAGAATTAAGTTATCGTTTATAAAGGACTTTGTCTCGTGGATCTGAGAACTAAGTTCTTCTTTTATGAGATGATGCTATGATCCCTTCTGTTTTTGCGAAAGACTTTGTCTTATAGATCCGTGATCTAGAAAAAGAACTAAGTTCTTCTGGCGTGGGAGTTAAACTCTCAAATATGGAGGAGATGTTATGATCTCTCTTCTTTTTATTTACCTTGAAGAAGGTTCTTCCTCTTAGTGCTTGCTCTTCTCTTTTTCTTCTCTAAGAACTTGAAACTTATCGGGTGGTTTTTCTGTGCAAGACTGGAAGTCTTGGGTCCTTTATATAGGGGAGGCTAATTTGTTGAATCGGTTAAGAAAATCTTTTCTCTGATTGATTTGGGAATGTTTCCCACCATTGGATCTTTGATCCAAGGGCTTCTGTTTTACAGAAAATATTTTTCTTGTTTTTAACAAGATTGGGAAAATATTTTCCCATACAGAGATTATTCTGTATCTTGGTGATTTTTAATCACCATTGGATTATTGATCCAACGGTGCTCTGATTTACAGAGCACAATCTTTCTTGTTTGGAAAGATTTGAGGACTATTTCCTTAGCAGAATTTGATTATGTAATTTGATGATTCATTATCTTCATTGGATCTTTGATCCAATGGTGGAGAACATTTACTTCTAGTGCTGGCGCTCTCATGCTTTGCGCTGGAACTTGGCGCTGGCGCTTTTGGCACTCTCGTGCTTTTTACGTGAGGTGCTGCCTCAGAGTTTTTGACTCATGGCGCTAGCGCTCTTGGCGCTAGTGCTCTCAGGCTTTACACGTGAGGCGCTGCCTCAGAGTCTTTGACTCATGGCACTGGCGCTCTTGGCGCTGGCGCTCTTGGCGCTGGCGCTCTCGTGCTTTGCACGTGAGGCACTGCCTCAGAGTCTTTGACTCTTAGCGCTGGCGCTCTTGGCGCCGGCGCTCTCGTGCTTTGCACGTGAGGCGCTGCCTCAGAGTGTTTGACTCTTAATGCTGACGCTCTTGGCGCTAGCGCTCTCATGCTTTGCACGTGAGGCGATGCCTCAGTTCAAATTTCAAATTTTGAAATTTTGAATAGAGCTTTGCTCTTTGATTGGGGGAAACAAATGCCCCCCTACCGTTGCGCTCACGTAGCTTACACGTGAGTGCAGCGGTGGCAGCCTTTCCACCGTTAGATCAACTTAGAAGTTGGATCGACGTCCAGCGCCTATAAATAGGGTCTTTGGCCCTTGAGATGACTGATGTTCATCTTCTTGTTTTTTTCTTGAGAATTTAATTCTCCTTCAGAGCTAAGTTCTCTGCCTTAAGAAACTTTTCTAAAGTCAAAACTCTGCCAAAAATTTTGGTAAGGATCAAATCTTTGAAGGAATCATTTCATACTCTAGGGTTTTACCCATTAACAGAGTCTTACTCTTCTTAGATCATAGATCTTAAAGTGGATTTTAGGGTTTCTTAACCCGTTAAATGAAAACAGAGCTTTGCTCTTCTTAAATCATAAATCAAAAGATCTTCTTTTAAGTTTTCTCAATCCATTAATGGAGAACTCTAAGAGTTCATTTTGCAGATCTTAGGGATCTCGGAGTTTTTAACTTAGTAAAAGCATTGCTTTTTAGGGTTTTTGATGGATTACTCCATCATCTTCATAGAACATAGCTCTTCAGAATTTTTGGGGAAATTTTTATTCCCTTCATCATTAATTTTGACAGATGTCATTTCTGTTGCAGAATGCTGCTCTCGAGGGAGTTTACTCCTTGGCTCAATGAGCCTCTCATTAAATGAGAATCCTTTTAGGATTTCTTCTTTAATGAGTGACTGTCTCATCAATGATGAGCTGTCGCCTTGATTTTGTGGGTCCCCTTGGTCCCTTTCCACTGCATTGCAGTGTGGTACAAATTTAAAGTACCAAGTGTCAGAATTTGGACTGTAGCATTGAAAGCTAACCCTTGTTCTTTTTCACGCAGGTACTATATCTTTTGACACTTCTTTCCCCATCATTCATCCGGAGAGCGCATTTGCTGACGCGCCCGTAGACCGGGAAGTTTTTGCACTAATCAAAGATCATGACCCGGAGCAGAAGTCTCTCCATTTATGGGGGTTGTGGTACAACCAAATCATTCAGGGTCGACGCAGCTTCTCTTGTGCGACGCCGTCAGAGCCGATTTCCGCTATTCACTACGCCGACTCACCCCAAGTGAACTATGCCGTAGAGGAGGTTAATTGGACCTTGGAGGGTCATCTCCAGCCTTCTATAGCTGCAATACCCGTACAGCCTCCGATGGCTTTTGATATCTTAGGGTGACGCATATGTCAAGGCGAGTCGCGCCCTTGGGGACAAACGTACATGATTGGCTTGACTCCTCGCCATTCAGCCGGGTACCTGCAGTGGGCTCGATACATCTTGTCGGCCAAGAAATCACCGCTGCTGAAGCTCGGGTTGTACCCCGCGATTTATGCATCTCTCTTCCAGTATTCCACGCCCCGTGTATGGTGGGTCAAAGATTTTTTGGAACGATGGAACGTCCCGACTCACACTTTTCTTCTATCAGATCGGGAAGTTTCAATCTCTTTGGAGGAATTCGCGGAGATCTCCGGCTTACCTGTCAGAGGGGAACATTACGAAGAGATATTACCCCATGACGTGTACATCTTTGCCACCAAATCGGTAATGATGAGCCTTACTCCGGAGAATGCTATTCAACACCGATTCCCGAGTCTGATCAAGGTGTTGAATATTTATGAGAGTATTTTTCTTGAATCCGGAAGCCACAGGGTTAGCTTCACTGACTTTATTGCCCGCTTTCTCCGCCCAGAAGTCCTGTCGAAGGAAGCCGCAAAATTCTCAAAACTCGACGATCCTTTCAGTTTTGGCTTGGACAGTCAGCCGACAACGGAAGCAGATCAAAAGAACTCCTTCCTCCCAAATGCCGCGGTCATCCCCTTTGCGGAACTCGCAGCCCCAGACATCGAAGAGGATGCGTTCTTTTTGGGGTTCCTTGGCTTGTGGTTAAGCTGGTTTGTGCTCCCCATGCACCCTCGCTACATGAGGTCGTCCGTTTTCTACCCGGCTCACCGAATGGTTGAAGGGACACGGTTTGTCATCAGGATTGCTGGGCTGGATCATTTGTATCATGGCCTGAGCTTAGCGGCAGACACGACTCAACCGGGGGTACAGCCCATAAATCTCTCGCTGCATTATTTCACACCGTGGAACGAGCTGCAGGTGCTCGGCGCTTTTGGAGTCCACAAGCGGCCCCATTTCTATGACAGTTATAACTTTCCTCGGGTTATGCGGCTAGTTGACGCTTCCGCTTTGGAACTGATTCAGCGAGAGGCTCGGGTTCTGGTTCTTCGCCTGCGTATGGTCGGGGATGGCATGACCTTTATCGATAGGGTCCTGACTATCGGCAAGGAGTCTACCAAGGTGGTGCAACCGCTGCGCGACACCTTTAAAGACGGGGATCCCACGTTGAAGGCTCGAGAGATCTTGCATTTGTACTCGATCAGGCCGGACTACTTGGTATTCAGGCAAAATGATTCAGCGCTTTTCATGAGGTATAACCCGCACTGTTTTGCCCAATAGTCGGGTTACAACCAGGGTGTTCCTCTCGAAGCCTTCTTGGCAGATATGGTTGCTACTGTAGAAGGTATCAGGAGCGCGTTGCACCACTTCATGCGCCTAAACACCGGTTCCAACTTTTTGATCAATGAGCCGAGATGCGTTCCAAAAGCCTTGAACGCATACGTGGCATGGTACCAGCATGCGACGGGCGCTGTCATTAGGGAAGAAAAGCGGTTGCTGCTCGATCGCAAGGGTGCAGCCCCTGCTGGTAATCCAGCTGTTCCCTAAAGCGACGGACCATCGTTCGTCCTCCCTTAAGAGAAGTTGCTGCGGTTGCGGTCCCGTGTGTTCATCCTGAGAAGCCTCTGCCTTGTGTTCCTATGGAAGCGGTCGCTGTAGCGTCTCCTGAGTCTGGTGTGGGTATGGAGATCGGGACTCGCCGCCCAAAATTTCCCGCCAAGCACAAGCTCCTGTTGCCGGCTGTCGGCGTTCGCTCGCCGAAAAAGAAGAAGTCACTTTTTTCTACTGACGTTGTACTCGGCCAGGAGCCTCATGCTCCCTATAGCGAGGGCCTGTGTGAGTATGGCACTAATTATGGCTTGTTTGACACGCCGATGACTGACACCGATCTCTAGGCTGCCCTTATGGCCTCTGAGCGACTGGCTCGCGAAGAAGCGGCGCTACTCACCATTGTGAAGTCAGGTATACCTCAGTTACATTCTTCCGCGGCCATCTTCTTTTATTATGCTTCTACTGATGTTTTCTTCTTCAACAGGTATCTCTGCCGAAGAGGCTCTCGCGGCTTCTCTCAAAACTTTCGAGGAGGAAAAGAGGCTCTGCACTTCTTTGGGCCTTAGTATAATTCAGTTCATTGTTCTTTTATCCTTTTTTCATTATTTGTGGTCTGACCCTCTCCTTTATTTTATTGCAGGGACTACCTCGATTCAGGTTATCCCGAGTGTGGTGCCGATCCTAAGTGATGATGCAGCGACGCTTCCAGAGCCAGCTATTGTAGCCCCAGCTCCTCCAACATTACCGCAGGAAGCTTCGCTAAAGCGGCCGATGACAAACCCTGTAACGGCTCCAGAGGCAGAGCTTGGTTCGGACGATGACGTCCCTTTGACGGAGGTCTTGAGGAGATCGCTTCTCGCTGCTAAGACCGAAAAGAAGCGTAGGAAGCATGCAGCGAGGGAACGCGATGCCAGTTTGGCCATGGGCGCAGGCTCAAGCAGCGTCCCCTTTGCTGACACCCCTTCGGCAGATGCTGCCCCCGCGTTGTCTACCGCCCGTAGATAGGTTGCACGTGCGGCTCGGGAAAAGACTGAAAAGCTGCTCCAAGGTAGTGTAACGCTGAGTTGTTTTTTTTTATTAGAACTTGATCTTCAAATTCTTATATACCATATCCTGCAGGGCCAAGTCCTGGTGATGAGATGGCAGGTGAGATAACAGCGACCACAGAGCCCGAAACGGTTACTCTCTCTCAGGAGTCTGGGACTGCCCAAACTGCCGCTCTTTCCCCTTGTGGTTCCCTGCTATCGGCGGGCATCACAAGTGTCACGACGGCCCTTGTCGAATCAGGGTACGAAGCCACGGGCACCGAAACTATTCCACTGAAGGAGAGCGAAGAAGCCGTTGCGCCTGGTGATGCTTCCGTCGCAGTTTTGGCTGATGACCCATCAGGTAGGTCTTGGGTTGCTGTTTACTTTTTATTTCGCAATCCCTTTCAGTCCCCTCTGATGACATTTTGTTCGATTTGAGTGTAGGTGTGGTGAACGCTGAGGTTGTGCCACCCGAAGAAGTGTCACCAGTTGCTGCTCTGACGATTGCCGTCCCTTCGCCTTCTCTCGTGTCCTCTCAAATGCTGGAAGGTATGGGTTTGCGATTTATTTAATTTAAATTGTGGATACCATCTTTCTTGTATTGACAGTATATTGTCGCAATTCTGAAGGAGTCCTTTTCGACCATCTGTATCAGGTATTGAATCCACATTTCTCCTTCCAGTCAGAAATCATCCTGCCTGCTGGTGTCGGTGAGTATAGTTTTTAACAGAAATCCTTTCCTTTCTTTTACGGGCAACCGTGTCGTTGATAATTCTTCTTTGAATTGATTGCAGCATTATAGATTGGAGGAGGGGACGAGAGAATAGCCGCGCCTCCGGTACTCCCGACTTTGCCGCCCGTCGCCGCTGGTATAGTAGACTCCATCGCTCGTGTATTTTCTTTACCTCTCAAGTAGACATCTGACCATAATTTGTTTTGCAACAATCGCACCGACTCCAGCTCCCTTCGAGTCTCGAATCCCAATGCCGGCAGGGCCTTTTGCTAAACGCCCATCTTCCAAGGGTGCTGCGAATACCCTGCGAATGTTGAGCGAGTTCGTCGAGGATCTTGACGTCGAGGCCCTCGCATCTGCTGCAGACTTTGCTGCTGAGGCTAATCCCATGCTGGCGACGCTCGTGAACTTTAATGATGAGGGCGTCATCGAGTCATAGGTTAATTACTGCAGGAAGATCGAGGCCTGCCTACATGAGATTAAGCTCAAGCGTCTCGCTCCTAAAGTATTAGCTCTGAACTCCCAACGGGCTGCATGGGTTGAGCAGAGTGTTCCTTTCCTTCGCCATTTTGAATAAGAGGCGACCCTAAGGCGAAAGGAACGTGAGGCGACTTCCACCGAGTCTGTCTAATTGTGTGCCCAGTTCGAAGCGAACGCTGCACAGCTGGAAGCCAGTTTTGAAAACCTCCAACGATGTATTTCCGACGGGCTGGTGCGGAGGAAGAAGCATGAATTCACTAAAGGGGTTACGCAGAGTCATGAAGCCGCTCAGCAGGAAATCGATGAGAAGGTTTCATCTTGTTTGCAGCAACGAGCTCGCATTGAAACGGAGTTGGCCGCGGCGGCTGATCGTGAAAAGGAATTGAGAGGAGTGCGATAGCGGTTTGCTGATTTGCTAAAAATGCCTCCTTCTCAGTAGCCATCTTTGTATCGACCGACAATTTGTAATTTATGAATAACATGCCTTTATTCATTTTTTTATTCTTTTATGTGATGTATCTTGTACTCGATTGAATTCATGAATAAAAGAAACACATTTTTTATCCTGTACTATCGCTTTCTTTTCTTTGTTGTGTCATTGGCATGTTACTTTCGCAAATGTGGCCTGTAGATAGTGTATAGCAATCCATCTTAACCTCCTTGTAGGGTATCGATGGCTTAGGGAACAGGTTCAGGTCTGATGCCTAAGACTTTTCAACTTTATGAGTCGTGAGGGTCTCATAAAGACTTTTCTCCCTACGAGTCGAAAGGATCTCGTAGGTGTAATTTCTCCTTAGGGGTCGTGAGGACTCCTAAGTGCGTTTTCTCTCGAGAGTCGTAAGGATCTCACAAGAGAATTTTCTCCCTTACAAATCAAGAGGACTCGTAAGTGGTTGGTGAGTTGACTTGTCTCCGAGTCAAAGTATTGCTCTGACGGGGAGGTCGTTGGCTGACTTGTTTCCGAGACGGAGGTCATTTGCTGACGTGTTTCCGAAATGGAGGCCATTTGCTGACGTGTTTCCGAGACGGAGTTCATTGACTGATGTATTTCCGAGACGGAGGTCACTGGCTGACGTATTTCCGAGACGGAGGTCATTTGTTGACGTTTTTCCGAGACGGAGGTCATTGGCTGATGTATTTCCGAGACGGAGGTCATTTGCTGACGTGTTTCCGAGACGGAGGTCATTTGCTGACGTGTTTCCGAGACGGAGGTCATTTGCTGACGTAATTCCGAGACAGAGATCATTTGCTGACGTGTTTCTGGGACGGAGGTCATTTGCTGACGTGTTTCCGAGACGGAGGTCGTTTGCTGACGTGTTTCTGGGACGGAGGTCATTGGTTGACGTATTTCCGAGAAGGAGGTCATTTGCTGACGTGTTTACGAGACGGGGTCATTGGATGACTTATTTTCGGGACGGGGTCATTGGATGACATATTTCCGAGACGGGGTCATTGTATGACGTGTTTCTAAGATGGAGGTCACTTGCTGACGTATTTCCAAGACGGAGGTCACTGGCTGACGTATTTCCGAGAAGGAGGTCATCTGCTGACGTGTTCCCGAGACGGAAGTCATTTGCTGACGTGTTTCCGAGACGGAGGTCATTGGCTGACGCATTCCCGGGACGGAGATCATTGGATGACATGTTTCCGAGACGAAAGTCATTTCCTGACGTATTTCTAAGAAGGAGGTCATTTGCTGACGTGTTTTCGAGACGGGGGTCACTGGCCGACGTATTCCCGGGATGGAGGTCATTGGCTGACGTATTTCCGAGACGGAGGTCATTTGCTGACGTATTTCCAAGACGGAGGTCGTTGGCTGACGTATTTCCGAGATGGAGGTCGTTTGCTGATGTATTCCTGAGATGGAGGTCGTTTGCTGACGTATTTCCGTGACGGAGGTCGTTTGCTGACGTATTTTCGAGACGAAGGTCGTTTGCTGACGTATTTCCGCAACGGGGTCATTTGTTGACGTATTTCCGAGATGGAGGTCATCGGCTGACGTCGCGTCTGCATACTGCCGTGGTGGGAAAAAACGTTGTTGTTGACATTGTGTCTGCTGTAACGAGACGAATGTTAAAGTGATCTCTAGGTTGTCCGTGAACCGTCGAGACTTGGCTCTCCCTTTGACGAAGCTGGGTGGTAAATGTGTTTCCCATTTTGTTTGTACCCATGGATTGTATAGAGGAGTCGATGTGGACTTATTTGCAGGGCAAAAGTTTCGTTCTTTCATTTTTTTTATTTCCTTCCGCGATGCTCTATCATTTTAGCTTTTTATATCGCGAAAGTCGCGATTGCCCAATCATTTTGGCTATTTTTTGCGGTGCCCAATCATTTCGGCTATTTTTTTTACTCGCTGCTTTTTATTGTGAGTTGCCCAATCATTTCGGCTATTTCATATGCATTTTGGCTCGCTGATTTTTATTGCGAGTTTAGACTTGGAATTTGATACCGATTTAGGCATCAGCATCGCTACAACTGGGATATGGCCAGGAGCGAATCATCATTTGCCTTTGTCGGTTCGAACAAAGGTAGCTTAGAAAACAGGGTTAAGGTCCTGCCGACTAAGGCTTTTGACTTTATGAGACGTAAGGGTCTCATAAGGATGTTTCTCCTTACGAGTCGTGAGGATCTCGTAAGTGCGTTCTCTCCTTAAGAATCGTGAGGATTCTTAAGTATATGGTCTCTTATAAGTCGTAAGGACCTTACAAGAGTGCTTTCTCCTTATAAGTCGAGAGGACTTACAAGTGTCATTCACCATATGAGGATATCCCTCGTCGCTGGTGGGACTCTGTTGGGAAAACCGTTTATTTGTGCCCGTGGATTGTATACAAGGGCCAGAATTGGACCGTCTGTAAGGCAAATTGGGGTGTATGACGGCTTAAGAACAGGTTCAAATCCCTGTAGCTTAAGGCTTTTGAATCCTATAAGCCGTGAGGGCCTCATAGGGGGAATTCTCCTTACGAGTCATGAGGATCTCATAAGTGTAATTTCTCCTTAGGAATCGTGGGGATCCCTAAGTGTGTTGCTCCCTTGTGAGTCGTAAGGACCTCACGCAGGTATTTTCTCCTTACAAAGTTGAGAGGACCTTGCAAGTATCTTTTAATGAGATTGCGCCTTTTCGTGTTTTCACAAACTCGCCGGTAGCCCTGCAGTTTTTACTCACGGAGCCCTTTCGGGTTTTCATCCGTGCCCATCTTGCTTATGGACGTACCTTTTTTATTTATTTTTTTATATATTTTTTTTATTATTATTTTTTTTTTGCGTCAGTCCTAGGATGCTGCGGTTTGTAGTAGTTTAAAGTCGTTTCGGTCCGTAGCTAGTTTCAGTACATTGCGGTCCGTTGTTAGTTTAGGAACGTTTCAGTCCATAGCTAGTTTAAGGACATCTCAGTCCCTTGCTAGTTTTGAGGTGAAGTTTCGCCGGATACTACTTAAAGAGTTCGGGCTTGGGAAGATAGCGAGCGGACATAGGCGTCGTCATCTATCGTTGACCTAGGACATGACTCGTCAGGCGTAGTATTTTTTAGGAACTGGCCGTTTATTGGCCTGAAGGGTCTTTCGCCATGCATATCCATGAGTAGATAGGCCCCTCTTTGGTAGACCTTGTCTATGATGTATGGGCCTTCATAGTTCGGCTCGAATTTCCCCTGTTTGGCACGATTGGGGATCATGGGTGTCTTTACCACTAGCACGAGTTCGCCTTGGCGGAATGTTCTTGGCCTAGTTAATCTTACGTATGAGCGTGTCATCTTTGCTTTGTAAGCTTCTAGGTTTGGCTGCGCCATGAGACGAATTTCATCGAGGGCGTCGAGCTCCTCGAGGCGAAGATGAGCATTCTCTTCGTCTGTTAGCTCGTAATGAACAGCCACTCGTAGAGAGGGAAGCTTTATCTCCAAGGGGAGTACTGCTTCCATACTGAATACCAATGCATACGGCGTTGTATTTGTAGCCGTTTTTAACGTAGTTCGATATGCCCAGAGAGCTTCATGCAGTCTCTCGTGCCAGTCCTTTTTATTTCTGGACACCGTCTTCTTTATGATCTTCGTCAAGTTTTTGTTGAAAGCCTCAGCTAGACCGTTAGCTCGGGGATTATAGACCGAAGAGTATTTCCAGTCTATATTATGTTGCTGTGCGAAGCGGCTGATCCTGTGACTTCTGTAGGCCGGCCCGTTATCAGAGATAATCCGTCGTGGAGTGTCGAATCGATAGATGACGTGTGTCTTGAAGAAATGGAGGATGTTCTCCATCTTCACTTCTCTTAGCGGTACTGCTTCTGCCCACTTGGAGAAATAATCGGTTGTCGCCAATATGAACCGATGTCCTTTGGATGATGCCGGTTCCATGGGCCCAATTATGTCGGTTCCCCATATTTCGAACGGCCAGCTAGCCACTGTTGGGTGTAGTGGGTTTGGATGCTGATGGATAAAGCCCCTATGAATTTGGCACGAATGGCACTGCTTCGCGTATTTTAGGCAGTCCTGAATCATCGTGGGCCAGTAGTAGCCCATCCTTTTGATCTTCAGCTTCATCTTGGGTCGGCTTGATGAGAACCGCAGAGTCCGTCGTGAGTTTCTTGGACGACTTTCCTTGCTTCTTCCAGTCCTAGGCACCTTAGCCAAAGAGATTCGAACGATCTCTTATACAGAGTATCATTGACGAAGGCGAAAGACAGAGCGCGTTTCATGAGCTGATGTCTTGAGGATGCATCTTCAGGTGTTCGAAGGGATTTTAAGTATTCTATAAAGACTTCTCTCCAATCCTTAGCCTTTTCTTGGTCCTCTATTTGTAGGGTTGTTTGCTTGGTTGCTTCCTTTTATTCAAACGACTCCGGAGATATTTCTGCTGGTGTGAGAACCCGACGGCTTTGCACAACGATCCTTACGTCATCGAGATTTTCATCAGCTAGTTCTTTAGCGAGCTTGGCTAATCCTTCTGCTTTGATATTTTCTGCACGCGGAATGCTCTCCAGAATGTAAGAGGGGATTTGTGTCAGCAATTACTGCACTCTCTCGCCGTACTTTACAGCTCTGGTTTGCACGTTTGATAATCGCCGTTTACTTGACTAACGACCAGCTGAGAGTCTCCGCATACAAGGAGGTTTTCGATTCCCATGTCGACAGCGATCTCAAGACCTGCTATCAAAGCTTCATATTTTGCCTCATTGTTTGTCCTCGGCTCTGTTAGGGAAAAAGCAAAGCGTATTATCCCTCCTTGCGGAGTCACGAAGATGAGGCCTATCCCAGATTTAATTATGGGGGAGCTGTACTTTCGTCTCTTCATGGAAGATGCTCCATCAAAGTAGAGTTCCCATCGGGTATCACTCCCTCCTCTCTCCCTTTCGATCGTGTCAAACACGTGCTCATCTGGCAATTCGCAATTTAAGGGTGAATCAGCAGGTATCGGATGCTCAGCGAGGAAGTAGGCGATGGCCTGGCCTTTCACAGTCTTGAGAGGTCGATATGTTATCGAGAATTACATTAAGAGTAGGGCCTATTTAGCGAGCCGTCCCGTTAGTATGGCTCTTGACATCAAATATTTGAGAGGATCCACTTTTGATATGAGGTGGACCTTGATTGATCGTCTTCGTGTGTATGGAAAGTATTATCACAACCAAAGAAATTTATTACCACAATCAATTAACGGTGTCTATTGAAGCTTCGTCAATGAATACGAATCGTCTACAAAGATGTGTGTACTTGTTTGATTTTGCTAGATTTGAGTCGAATTAAAAATATAAAAGAAAATTCAAGAGAATTGATTCAAGATTTGTGAGATTTGATTTTAAAGAAACATAAAGAAAATAGATCTAGAATCAAGAATCAAGAAATGTCCCAATCAATTTAGTTATCAAGATTTGAAGAATAGCTTGTAGGAATCGATCAAATTAGTAGCCATGATGAATACTAATTATGACTAATTTTATCTATTGATGGATTGTAGCTAGATAGATGACGATGAATGAAGATTAGGGATCTATTGAAGAAACTAGGGTTTCTCCTTCTATCCCTTGTATTTTCATTGAGCATCATTCAAATCTAACCTTTAGCAAAGAGAATCATCGATCGTTTGATCCTTAATTTGCAACGAAATAATCAAGAAAGTTATCTCGCTCCAAATTAGGTCATCGATGATTCATTTTCCTAGAGTTAACAATTATCATAAGACTTCAAACTAGTAAAAGGATTTCATCATCATTAGATCTACCTATTCTCTCGATTCCGTTACAAGCGGAGATTTCACTCACACATCATGAAAACTAATGAATCAAGAACCAAGAAGTTTCATAACGCAAGAATGTAAAGAAAGCAAGAATTACAATTATCACCTTTATTAAATCAACGACTAGGTACACATTCCCTCAATTCGAGGTTAAAAGAGTTGCTCTCGATCGCTCCTTTGAAGAGGTAACTAGATTCGTCGAAGTTCGCTCCTCTCAATCTCCATGAGACTTGGATCGTCATGGATCTCGCGCTCTTGATGAAGATTGGCTTCGCGAATAAAGGATCGTTGATTGCTTGCTTGATTTAGTACTCAATAGATCTTGATTTGGCTTTGGAATTGGGTTTGGGTTAGGGTTTTGATTTTAAGTTGTGTCACTCAACTTGAATTTGAATTTTGGCTCCAAATGTGTAACAAACTAACCACAAATTGAACAACTAATTAACAGCCCCAAAATTGAGATCTAGATCCTTTTTTATAGCCACCCATTTAAGCTTATCCCCTAAGCTTGGTTGTTAGGCAGAGCCTTCTCGAAGAAGCTAGGCCGTTAAAGAGAGTCTTCTGGAAGCTAGGCCGTTACAAGGAAGGTGCTGGAGAAATTTGAATCGCTGATGAGCCAACAAGGCCGCGGATCCGCGGCAACTCGGTCGACTCGACCGCGAATCCGCGGCCATATGAGGGGATTAGTGCATCAATTTTCTGGGGCTATTTGGTGTTATCTTTTGGATACTTTTCTGATGCCTGGAATCTTATACTTCTTTCTTGTTTGCTGCCAGATCTCAAGTCTTTAACTTGTATTTTATCGGCACTTTTAGCAATTCCAGTTCTTTGACCTGAAGAATTTCTGCACAAAACCTTGATAAAAGTGTTGAGATATAAAAAATCACACGTGTAGTAATAAACACTCAATTTCCCTCTAGAATGTCGATTATAACCATAACACAGGGTATTTGGTATTTTCCAGATGAATTCGTAATCTGTGTTATATTTACAATAAACACCCTTACATGATCAACAAAAGTAGGGAAATTGACGTGTTGAGAATGCAATATTTTCGACTGATAAAATTCCCCCAAACTTAATTTTGGTCATCTCGAGCAAACATCTTTTATTTTTATTTAAGAGAAGGAGAAAATATAAGAAAAAGAAAAACTAACTAGCACACTTTCGTAGGAAACACGATTGCACTGAACACGTGCAATAAGACTTTAAACCTCTAGGTTTCCCTAGTAGGAGGAGTGTTGTCTCCTGAGGGTTTTCAGCGGATTGCACCCACAAAATCCCATAATAAAAGGAATATTGTGAAAGTTATATATAAAGATAAGAACTGTAAAAGAAAGACTTTGAAAATCAGAGTTTCCAACTAATACTAGCTTTTCAGTTGCTATGAACCTTATCTTAATAGTCATGAAAAGATATTAGAAATCACGCCATCCCTCAATAAAATATCGTCTTTATTCTTTATTCCTACCTTTCTTCCAAACATTGATCATATACCCCTACGTGTGTGTAAAGGACGTCCCTACACTCGGAAAATTCAATTCAAGCTATCATACTCTTGTCCATCTACCTCAGTACTTTTTAATAAATGAATATTTAGATGGAATTGCTCACACATTATTCATGCGGCCGTTAATACTTCTTGAGGTACTAACCGACCGATTACTCATTTGCTTGCAGATTAGGTGTATTTAGTATTTTCCTCGTCTTGCAACACCAAAGGCTTAGCAGTGACTCCCAAACCAGTTGGTCTAAGCACTAGGTGATGAAGCACCCTTGCTCTATTTTTTTATTGCTGCCTTGGTGATAACAAAACCAGTGTTCATTTTTTTTCTTTTCACCATTTTATCTTTTATTTCCCATTTATTATTTCCTTCATACTTTGGACAAGAGCATTTCAAGGTATTCTCTACTATCCCGAGTTTTAAGACGTGTGTAAGTGCATATAGTAGGGTATCAACATTCAAATATTTGGCTTCCAGAATAGGAACTATTTTTCAGACTTATTTTTATCCTCAGATTAGTGACTTCTTTCATTTTACTAACCCTTGGGACAACGGCTCATAACTACTTATTACCAGTTTCGTTTAAGAAAACTTCTAAATTTCATGGTTTTCTTAAATTATTCTAATCTTTTGGATGTAATTTTTCACTTTCTAATATTTTATTATCTTATTTATGTAAAAAAAAATTATATGTGTTTTGTGTTTATGCAAAGTATAATGCAAATTGATGCGTAAATAAGCACAAACCTCCCCCAAACTTGTTTATAACAGTGTCCTCACTGTTGTCATCTGTTAAAGCTCAAAAACCTGTAAGCTCGGGAGAAAATTATTAATGGGGGCAAGAATAAGTGAAAGTGAAAATCCTCCCCCAAATTTATTTTTGGCTCACAATTTTTAGGACAACTTTTATTTTCAAGAGCCAAAAATATACCCCCCCCTAAACATGAGTTAGACAATATTAAGCATTTTAAGAGGGGGTAAAGTCATTTGATCAAAATAAGATTTTACAAAGACAAAAAATTAATACCAACCATTCAAAGATTTTATCAGTGTAGCGTATAGGTCGGTGGAAGAACATGTTGTATAAAGTCAGGAAGAAATGGGGAAGAGATAAATGGTGTGAAGGAGAGGGTTTGAGTCTTAAATTATAGAAATGAAAGAATGATGATGAACGCGGCGAGAATGTGAATGATTAGGAATAAGCGGAACATTTGCATTCTCGTATCGTATGAGAAGGAGTGGTGGCGGTTCAACTTCTATAAGTGGAGATTGATTAATCACAAAATCCGTACTGTTTAGGATGCAAATTCGTCAGCAAAAAGTTCTTCAAAACTTTCATAGATGGTGTGATTGAATATTTTGCTGTCAATAGGTTTTGTGCCAGAATTCACCATACTTGATTTGTCAAAATTTATGGAGGTAGAAGACTCGAAAAACTCATCTACCTTATTTTCAAAAGTATCCAAATCAAGTTGGCTTTCTGGAATTGTTGAACTTGAATTATCGGATTGTGATTCATCAACACTCACTGAAGTTATAGGAAGCATAGAAGAAGAACCGGAGAAAGTAGAAGGTGAAATGGGTAAACAAATTGGTGTGTCGAGGATTGCTAAACCAGATGTGAGAGATAGAGGCTGAATTTCGGTCTGCTGTTCAGTTATACCATTATCATCAACTTCGATAAGCATTTGGGATTCGGGAAGAATAATCAAAGGCTCAAGATGATGACCACAAGGAAGTGAAAGGACCTGATGAATTGATGTGACAAACTCATCCAAAATTTTGGGTACATCATTCAATATATCCCAATGTCAATCTCATCATTCCAGTGAAGGTTAAAATTCTCAAACACCTCATTCAAATTATGGTTTTTAATCGATTTTGGTTCAAGAGTGGAAGTGTAGAGATCACAAAGGTTGGGTATGATTTCACTCGGAATGGACCCTTCACAATCGGGTAAATCAAACACTTCAAATTCACACAACTTATCAATTTGTGTAGACGTCCTATCTTCAATTGGTGGATTATTTGGTGTACTCGATGAATGTGTGAAACTGGAGTTGTGGATTTCAGTTTGGAAAGGGAAGGTTTGATTAGGAAGAGTGTATAATTCTATCTCACTACCCAAATTCTCATTTTGTCCTATGCCCGTATTATATACTGGAAAATTTTGGGCTGGTTTGAAATTTTGTGCTTGCCTCCACTCTGTTGTTTCCTTCCTAATTTGGTTCGACAATTCCATATATTTTTCTAATGTCTGCTCAAGACTAGACTTGGGTCGATAAGGGGTTTCCGTATAAGATTGAAATTCTTGTCGATACTTAAAACTCCTAAATGACTGATTAGAAGAACTGTCTAGAGAAGGTGGAAAAGTCGGATTGGATTGATAGGAATAAAATGGTTGCGAAAATTGGGTAGGAGTAGGATCAACATTATGATAAGAAGAGTATTGATATTGGTTGGTTGGTTGGCTATTTTCCATAGATATCATACATGCCACAAACCGATTATGAAACTCTTCTTTTGAAAGTGGTGGTGATGGTTGATACTGGTCCGGATTGAAACTTTGGCTTTTAGCCCTAGCTATATGCTCAGCAATGGACATGCGTCTAGGGGCATCCTCACTTAAAGTATCAACTGAAACAGATGTAGAATTAGGATACAGTTGATAAGACATAGACTGAGGTGGCCAACTGTTTCTATTTTCTTGTTCTATCCGATCTCTTAAGGACATAGGAGAGTCGGACGGTATACCGAAGCGATTACGAAAACAAGAAATATCTGGTTGTGGACAGTAAAGCTCGGCAAGAGTTCTTCTGTTTGGGTCACCCATTATAAGAAGGAAAGAAGGGAAAGAGTAGGAAGGGAAGAAAAATAATTGGTTGGTTTTGAAAAAGAGACGGATTTAGAAAAAATCACAAAACAAATGCACAATCACCCCAAAATCTAATGGTTACCTAGGTCAAGTCTCTAGACCGCTCCTAGACTTCCAGAAGACAAATCGCAGGATAAATCCTCTACTGCCTCTTTATCTCTTCTGTGGCCAGGTAAGTGCCAGGTAAGTAGGAGGTTCTCCGCTACATAAGTAGCAGACTTAATTAAGTAACCACTTGCCTTAGACACACTTGCCTAGACACCACAAAAGAAACGCGGATAAGCAAAAGATTACCCACGACCTCCTTCTGTCCTAAATGAGCACGACGGTACTTAAAGTCTTATCTAGATTTTTTTAATTAATGAGGGTGATGCGGATGCAAGTTTGTG
Source organism: Agapanthus africanus (assembly GCA_030015575.1). Classification (NCBI taxonomy): domain Eukaryota; kingdom Viridiplantae; phylum Streptophyta; class Magnoliopsida; order Asparagales; family Amaryllidaceae; genus Agapanthus; species Agapanthus africanus. The sequence continues at coordinate 682,746,559 of CM057344.1, forward strand.
ATTTCCGGCGCTTAGGATGGGTAATGAAATCCCCACCTAATCTGAATTTTGGTCGTGCCCCTTAATTTCCGTATTAAAAATATGTAAACAACCAATGATCAAAATATGCAACAAATTTTTCTTTTAGCGGCGCTACGAATTTGCAAAGAATCCTGTAGAAATTGGTTAATGGACAAGAGCAGGGAGGAGATAACAAAGTACAGAATATACCAGAGAATTTTGGAGCTGTGAAGCCTTCAGATCTCCGCGGTTCCGCCGCAAGATGCCTCCTATGGCCGCGGTTCCGCGATCTGATGATGCGATCTCTGCACAAAAATTGCTACAGCTGCTTCCTTCAGTTCTCTAGCCTCCCTGAGATCATCTGAATATTTTTCCTCTTGCTCCGATGATTCCAGATTCCCACGCAAGAATTCACAACAAATCGTTAAGCACTTGATGCGATTTTGATCTAAAAATTCTGATGGAATAAAAAAAATTCAACTCAAATTACAAAAGCGAACAAATTAGCACACATCCCCAGCAACGGCGCCATTTGATTGATCGTCTTCGTGTGTATGGAAAAGTATTATCACAACCAAAGAAATTTATTACCGCAATCAATTAACGGTATCTATTGTAGCTTCGTCAATGAATATGGATCGTCCACAGAGATGTGTGCACTTGTTTGATTTTGCTAGATTTGAGTCGAATTAAAAATATAAAAGAAAATTCAAGAGAATTGATTCAAGATTTGTGAGATTTGATTTTAAAGAAATATAAAGAAAATAGATCTAGAATCAAGAATCAAGAAATTTCCCAATCAATTTAGTTATCAAGATTTGAAGAATAGCTTATAGGAATCGATCAAATTAGTAGCCATGATGAAAACTAATTATGACTAATTTTATCTATTGATGGATTGTAGCTAGATAGATGATGATGAATGAAGATTAGGGATCTATTGAAAAAACTGGGGTTTCTCCTTCTATCCCTTATCTTTTCATTGATCATCATTCAAATCTAAGCTCTAGCAAAGAGAATTATCGATCGTTTGATCCCTAATTTGCAACGAAATAATCAAGAAAGTTATCTCGCTCAAAATTAGGTCATCGATGATTCATTTTCCTAGAGTTAACAATTCTCATAAGACTTAAAACTAGTAAAAGGATTTCATCATCATTAGATCTACCTATTCTCTCGATTTCGTTACAAGCGGAGATTTCACTCACACATCATGAAAACTAATGAATCAAGAATCAAGAATTTTCATAACGCAAGAATGTAAAGAAAGCAAGAATTACAATTATCACCTTTATTAAATCAACGACTAGGTACACATTCCCTCAATTCGAGGTTACAAGAGTTGCTCTCGATCGCTCCTTTGAAGAGATAACTAGATCCGTCGAAGTTCGCTTCGCTCGATCTCCGTGAGATTTGGATCGTCGTGGATCTCGTGCTCTTGATGAAGATTGGCTTCGCGAATAAAAGATCGTTGATTGCTTGCTTGATTTGGTACTCAATGGATCTTGATTTGGCTTTGGAATTGGGTTTGGGTTAGGGTTTTGATTTCAAGTTGTGTCACTCAACTTGAATTTGAATTTTATCTCCAAATGTGTAACAAACTAACCACAAATTGAACAACTAATTAACATCCCCAAAATTGAGATCTAGATCCCCTTTTATAGCCACCCATTTAAGCTTATCCCCTAAGCTTGGTTATTAGGCAGAGCCTTCTCGAAGAAGCTAGGCCGTTACAGAGAGTTTTCTGGAAGCTAGGCCGTTACAAGGAAGGTGCTGGAGAAATTTGAATCGCTGATGAGCCAACAAGGCCGCAGATCCACGGCAACTCGGCCGACTCGGCCGCGGATCCGCGGCCATATGAAGGGATTAGTGCATCAATTTTCTGGGGCTGTTTGGTATTATCTTTTTGATACTTTTCTGATGCCTGGAATCTTATATTTCTTTCTTGGTTGCTGCCAGATCTCAAGTCTTTAACTTGTTGTGTTTTATCGGCACTTTTAGCAATTCCAGTTCTTTGACCTGAAGAATTTCTGCACAAAACCTTGATTAAACTGTTGAGATATACAAAATCATGCGTGTAGTAATAAACACTCAATTTCCCTCTAGAATGTCGATTATAACCATAACACAGGGTATTTGGTATTTTCCAGATGAATTCGTAATCTGTGTTATATTTACAATAAACACCCTTACATGATCTATAAGAGTAGGGAAATTGACGTGTTGAGAATGTAATATTTTCAATTGATCAGACCTCATGCGCCAAAGCATAATGTCGGAGCTTCATTATCGCGAAGATTAACGCCAGGCAGTGTTTTTCGATGGGGGAGTAGTTGTTTTTTTTCCCCAGGAGAACTCGACTCAAATAGTAGAGGGCTCTCTCCTTCCCTTGGTCGTTTTCCTGTGCCTATAGTGCGCCTAAGGAACCTTCAAGGGCGGTTGTGTATAGGATGAGAGGCTTCCTCTTGACTAGAGCGGTCAGTACCAGCAGGTTCTGCAGGGATTGCTTGATTTCGTCTAGTGCGCTTTGGCATTTGCGATCCCAGACGAACGGGGTCCCCTTCTTCATCAGGTGACTATAGAGACGGCATTTTCCCGAGAGGTTGGTTATGAATCGTCGAATATACGCGAGCTTACCTTGAAGAGACCGCAGTTGCTTGAGAGTTCTTGGCTGAGGCATCTCCATAATCGCCTTGATCTTTGACCGGTCTATCTCGATGCCTCGATGTCGGACGATGAATCCTAGGAATTTGCCTGAGGAAACTCCGAACGCGCATTTTAGAGAGTTCATCTTCAGGTTGTATTTCCGGAGGCGTTGGAACACGATCTTCAGATGCTCCCAATGTTCCTCGTACGATTTGCTTTTCACTACAAGGTCGTCGATATAGGATTCGACGATTTCATGTATGAGGTCATCGAAAATCTTCATCATGGCCCTCTGATAAGTAGCACCGGCGTTCTTCAGACCGAAAGGCATCACTTTGTAGCTGAATATGCCTAGAGTAGTCTAGAAAGCGGAATGCTTCTGGTCTTCGGGATGCATCTTTATTTGATTGTACCCCGATGATCCGTCCATAAAGGAGAAGACTTCATGGGTGGACGTGTTGTCTATCATCAGTTCGGTAACCGGTACAAGAAAGTCATCCTTCGGACAGGCTTTGTTGAGGTCCCGAAAGTCCACACAGATACGCACCGTCCCATTTTTCTTCATCACTGGGACAATGTTGGCGATCCATTCAGGGTATTGAACTTCTTGGATGAAGCCGGAGTCGATTAGCTTCTTGACCTCGGCGTTGATGCTCATTTCAAGTTCGAGCCGCATTCTTCTTGGTGCTTGTTTGACTGGCATGACGTCCGGAGATATCGCCAATTTATGCACAGCTATTTCTGGATCTAGCCCTGGCATCTCGAAATAGTTCCATACGAAGCAGTCTTTATACTGCATAAGCACGTCTTTTAGCGTAACCACCTGCTTTTAAGACAACAGCTTACTGAAGAATGTTGGCCGTAGGTCTTTTGCTGTCCCCAAGTCGATTTTCCTTAGGTTGTCCGCAGTAATATGTATCCCATCTTCCAGCTCTTTTGGTACCGGTAGAAACTCTGAGATCACCTCGTCTTCGTTCTCATTTTCGAAGCACTGGGAGAGGTCATCCATATTCTCGTGCACTCCTTCTTCTGACAACGTTATCACGTGGCAGGTAAGAGATCGTTTCCAAGACCGATGTTGATCTGGTTCTACTCTTGCCATATACGTTGCTTTTGGCATATGCTTTTGTGGTGGGATACCCTCCAACTGTTAGATAAAGTGAACCAGCCGAGCTGATATTGGTCTTCTACCCAGTTTTTGAAAGTGAAGCAGTCTTCAAGAGGATGACCTATTGCTTGGTGATAGGAACAATAATCCGGCTGACAGACCTCGTTTGCTTGTTCGGGGTGCTTGGACTCCGGGAGCGTAATCATCTGGTGTTTCATGACAAGGTCGAAGATTCTCCTTGTCTTGTCTCGAAGGAACGAATATGCTCGACTCATTTTTTTCATAAGAGATAGATTCCGGCTGACCTTTTCTTGATCGCGAGGCTTCTTGGACCCGTTTTGCCGTGGCCAAACGTTTTCTCCGTTATTTAACTTGTTTTTAACTTCGCGTCGGGCCTTCTTCTTGCCTTGGGAATGCATGGCGGGCTGACGGTGAAGGGCATCATCATCTTGCATGGCCTACTGAAGGATACATTGCATCCTGACTTAATCGTAGATGGCCATTTCGCGGCTGTGGTCGTTCCGAACCTTTTGACTCTCTTCCCATACTAGCTTGTCTATCTATTCTTCAAACAACGGACTCGGCATTTTAATGGCAGGACCGCATTCTGGTTCAGTGTCAGCGTCTTTTAAAAGAGCATCCTCTTCTTCATCATGGTCTTTTATGACATGGCAGCCATGAAACTGCTCCCGTTTCTTGGACTGGATATATCCAAGCCCGATCGTTTCAATTTTTCCGTTGGGCAATTTTCGCTGAGTTCCTGAGACGTTCCAAGTCCTGTTGTAGAAATGAGCTTGTCGAGGAGTCTGTTTGAAGGGTACGCCTTGGTATCTTAATAACCTTTTCAATCCCTCGGTGTAGTACCTGGGCAGGCGAATGGGTTGGAGGCTGTCGAGCGCAGGATCGGCACCATGCCAGACTTCTCTTTCGACTTTAGTCTCCGTGGATCGATAGAATAGGATCGCCTCTTCGTTTGGGAGGGACGTAGAATGTTTGTAGCTCTTGCACGCTATATGTCTCAAGTGCATCATTCTCTTTGTAGTGTTGCCGCTGAGCCATAGCGATCTGCAAACTCTGATCATCTCCAGTGAAGGCCTGCACTGATGGACGGACTGAGAACACTGTGTTGATTTCGTCTTCAGAGTCACTACCAAAGACCAAAACAGGGGTAGATAATCCCAACTTGTTGCATTGGGGCGGTCCTGAATAAACTATCTCTTCTTCCTCCTCAGTATCGCTCCCGAAGACTGCAATAATGGTGATAGCTTTTTTCTTATTCTCCGGTTTGTGGCATCTTTCCGTGTCTTCAATGTCTGGTAAAAAATGCTTTGCATCTTCGTATTTGCGGACTTCGTTTACGGAGAATGGGTTTAGTTCCCCCATCACGGTATACTCGAGACCATCTTTGAAATACTTCATATACTGACGTTGTGTAGAAGGGATGATATTGTACTCGTGTAACCAGGGCCTGCCGAGCAAAGCGTTGTAGCATGTCTTGGCGTCAATGACATAGAATTTGATGTCAGTGACGAGCAGCCTAAAGTGTAACGTCAGTATTACAGACCCAAGCATCCGTGATGACTGGGAGTCGAACCCGGAGATGGTGATTTTGTCCCGAGCGAGGTGTCGAACGCTCATGCAGATTTCTTTCAACACCCTCATATTTAGGAGGTTGACAGAGGACCCGTTGTCAACTAAAATCTTCCCTATCTTGATGTCCTGGCAGTACCCGGTGACATATAGGGGACGGTTGTGCTCGCACGTTCCGAGAAGGAGATCTTCATCTCCGAAAGTCATGTCAGCTGTGTGCACTTCTTCCAGCTCGTCCTTCATCTTTTCTTCGGCAAGGAAAGCTTGAAATTGGTCGGGCTCTTGTAGTGCCTTGATCAGAGAACCTCGCGCCTCTTTAGACAGCAGAAGGGCATCCAAAATACTTAGCTGCGAGGGTATCTTCCTCAGATGTGCCAGAACATTATAATCCAACTTATTTTTCTTGGGTGGGTCCTTGGCTGCAAGCTCTTTGACGACTCGGTCATTGAGGGCGATATATTCAGGAACTTTTTCCTTCCCCTTGTCTTTCTGGTTCGATCCCTTGTTCGTAGGTCTGAGATTCTTTTTGGGTAACGTGCGATTACGCAGCTGAATGTTCTTGCAGGTCTTCATCTCTTCTGTTTTGGAGGTGGATTCCTTGAAGAGACAGCCGAGGGCTATTTCTTCGTCAGAGTCACTTCCGAAGGTGGGAACTTGTGATCCCTTGGTATCAACCATGTGACAGTTGCCGGCAGTTCTTTTGTGCTCATCTGTCGCATTTCTCTACTCCCGACGGGTTCTGCGCTTCATCCGCTTGAAATGATGTCGATGAACAACGTATCCCTACCACCACTTTTTAAAGGCCATACAATCTTCAGTAAGGTGTGCAATCCTCTGATGGTATAAGCAGTAGTTAGGCTGTACGTCCGCTTCATCAAGGTGTATACCGCCATGAGTATTTCCTCTGAGAGATGGCAGCTTCATTCCCATTGACAGGGCTTTAGCGAACCGTTTCCTTGTCTTAAGCCTGCTTCTGTCTGCCATGGGCATGCTTCAATATGTTTGGAGCACTTCAACCTTTTCATCCTGTCGCCGACGTTTGGCTTTTTCGAATATGGCCATTTCGCGCTCTCGATCGGCTTTGCTCCTCTGACGGGCTTCGTTCAGCAACATGTCAATCATCTCGTCTGACGGTTCTAAGAGTTCCAGTTCTGGATCTGGTCCCATTTTCTCTGCAGCGGGAGCTTCTTTACCATCTATTGATGAGTGAGAGATCACATGGCAGCTCGCCACATAATTCTCGGGATCTTCTGAAGAATCGTCTCCTTCATCAGCGTTATCGTCTTCATTCTCAAGAACATGCTTGAAGAATTCGTCCAATGTAATTGGGGTTCATGCCTTCTGGTTATATTCTTCTAGTGCATTGATGTATTTCTGCAAACCTGTATGGTTGTCGTCGGGTTGGACGGGCTTCTTGGCCTTCTTATTCTTCTATAAAAACTTTGGAGGCATGGCCCGAAGGTTCTGTCCACCATCACCAGCTTTCAGCGTTGGACGCGGCTTCAACATCCCCTCAATAATCTCAGGCTCCAGTGAGCTCTTCCACCTAATCGCCGGACATGCTTGAATGTCCTTCAGCATTCTTTTAGTCTTAGCTGAAAGGGCCATCTCCCATGGGGCTTCCTCTATAAGTGAGCATGATGCCCCCGGCGTGTCCACCTTTTCAGGAGCGTGCGGTTGTGGCGGGTTCACCCTCCAGTTTTCGGACAGTGCGAACTTGCCCTGTTGGTACTGGTCTTCGATCCAATTTTTAAAGATGTAACAATTTTCGATTGGGTGACCCAATATTCGGTAGCAAGGACAGTAATTGGGGATGTTAACGTCACCTGATTGCATTGGGCGTCTCGGCTCTGGCAGAGTAATGAGCCCATTGCGAGCGCTAGCTCGAATAATCTCTTCGTCTTATCCCGAGGGAACGAGTAAGGGCGTCTTATCTTTTCTCCGAATGATCGATGTTTATCGTTTTGGTGAGCAAGCGGCTTCGGGACACTCGGTTGTTGCTGAGCGTTGGAGACGAAGGTCGCTTTCCTTTTCCCCTTTTCATTCCGAAAATCTGTTTTCGAAGAGGACGGTCTATGGCCCATCTGGTCCATTTGGGCCATCTTGTCGATCAGGGCCTGGAAAGTGGTCGGCTTGAAGAACATCATGAACTGGGAAATGGTTTCCTGAGGGTCAAGGGTCCCCATGAACATGCCCACGGCTGGAGCTTCCTCTATGCACTGTTCACATTTTGACCACAGGTTCCTCCACCGAATGGCGTACTGAACCCAGGTTTCTCCTGGCTTCACTCTAGTGTTAATTAGTGCGGTGATCGGGGTGCGCTCGCTAGCGCTTGCGAATCTTTGTGTAAACAGTACCTCTATTTCTGCAAATGTCTTGACAGAGTCATTTGGGAGCTCGGAATACCATTCGAATTCTGTCTCCGAAAAGCTGCCAACAAACTAGCGATGCAGCAGTTTGTCGTCACCCCCAGTATTACCGCACAGAGCCCTAAATTGAGCAACGTGCTGGTGCGGATTACCCGTCCCCTTATACACGTAGAATATAGGGATCGTATATCCCGGTGGGTACTTTATTTGATCGTACAACCCCCGGATAGGGTCGTCCAGTTTTGACGATTTGGCCGGCCACTTCGCTCGCCTGATGAGCTCGTATCTGTTGAGCTATATAGTCGTCAAGGGCGGCTTTGGAGATGGTGTCTTCATTGGCTGCTGATAGAGCCGGAAGTGGGTTTGATGTCTCCCCTCTATCGTCTTCAAGGATAATCGGAGGGTCTTCAGCTGGGGAATCCGGCCGTATCATCATCCCGACCATATCTTGAAACAGAAGCGCCATTTGCTTTACGTTAGCCTCTTGTTCCGCGGACTCTTTGTCTTTCTTCTCGAGCATTCTTCAGAGAAATTCGGCATCGGTTTCCTACTCTTGGCGCTGCTCCGACGATGTCTCCGGGCTTTCTTTTGGCCCAGTGAGTGCGGCCATCTTTGTCAGCATCACCTGGAGTTTTTGCTGTTGTTGCTCCTGAGCCTTAGTTACTGATCGCGTAAATGGTCGATGGCCCGTAGAAACACGGCTTTCCTCTTTTCCGGTAGCCATGTAGACAGTGTGCACTATCATGCCCCCAGACTTAAGGGCGTTTGGATCCATCACGCTCAGAGTTTCTCTATGGTGGTGGTTGATTCTCTGACCTTCTCTTTTTATAGGAGGTCGCAGTTGAGGGGGCCGTTACAGTAGGCACCTACGCAGACGATACCTTCTGTGGTGCGACGGGGTCGCCTTCTCTTGCCGAACATTCATCTTTTTCGGTCGATGAGAGTAGTCTTGGTTAATCACAGAGTCTTGGACCCTTCTACAGACTCTATGGATTTGGAGGACAGCCGTTGAGGGGGCTGTTCTGACTCCGCTTTTATAACGTTTTCCACAGGTGGAGGAGATCATTTTAGCACGGCAGTCTGAGAGTTCTTGCGCACCCTCCTGAGTGGCTCGAAGCTGTTACCAGTTGGAACAGCAGCTTCAATTTCCATCATCGGAGCTGGCGGGGTAAGTCCAGAAGGGGAACTGCCCCCAGCTTTCCTCACTCGGCGCCAGCGGCGACGTTGAGCATGTCTTGCGGTCGGGAACAACTCTGTTGTCGGGGTAGCTTCGTCATGCCCCCTGACCTGATGAGAAATTATTGTTGGCGTCAGCCTATCAAAGACTGACGTCCGTTGAGAGGGAACGTCCATCCTGTCGAAGACTGACTTTCGGACAGGGAAAGAACTTGAGACGACCTCACCCGAAGTAGGAGTTGGAACGGCCAGTCTTGCGAAGACCGATCCCTTAGTAGTAGAAGCCCCTCTGATGACTTCGTTTATCGAAGCTAGCATAGCTATCCATTTCAAGATAACTCCTTCGGGTATTGCAGGCTTCTTCACGGGCCTACTTGAGCTTTGGCCTATTCTGTTAAAGACCGAGACATTGGACTTGGATGACCCATTGAGAGGGGCCGTAGTAGTTGTAAGCCGATCAAAGGCCGACTTCTTTGGAGCCTCCTGTGACGGCATTGGAGAGTTGAAGCTCATTGGTAGGAGCATGGTCTCGAAGAAGAACCCAGTGGTGGCCTGTGTCACATGTTCCACCAGCATTGCGAAAATGGAGGCCGCTTGAGGACCATAATTCACTCCTCCGGTTGAGGTGGAGCGGGAGTTGTTGTTGCAGCTGGAACAGTTAAAAGCCATTGATCTTCTTTTTTCTGCACGGAGAAAGACAACAAATTTTAGTATCTCGAATCCAGGGGCAAACATATTGAACCGCGATTCGTTCACGAACAAGACACATGAAGTGTGGAGTGGAAAGAGGAAAAGGTCCCACCGGGCGTGCCAGAATCTGTTTACCGCCGAAAACGGGAGACGAGACCGTGTAGGTCATCTTGCCTGAATTTGGGGACAGATTCTATTTGGTTTTATCTGTCTACCTCTTCGAAGATGCCAAGTTGATTTATGGCACCGTGTATCGAAGGTTTAGACAGATGCGGCCGTTGTAGCAGACTTCGTCAGATTCCCCCTCATTGTGAGGGGTTTTTGATTGTGGGGACGCTATTCCCTGCAGGCATAAGCCCCTGCAGTTAATTACGTTACCGCGTAGCGATAACCACTTTCTCCTGCTCTAAAAGGTCACTTCGTGTCGTGTGTGTTTGTTTTATTTTTTGGTTGCCCGTGGATTGTATACAGAGACTAATTTATGTTGTCGCTCGTAGGGCGTGGATTAGTCCAAATCCGTATTTTCTTAGATTTAGGTTTGGTTGATTTAAGGATCGTTAACCTTGTTTGAGATTAAGATCAACTTAAATATTTGTTGAGGATACGTTAGTCTAATTTTAGACTAAGATCTACTTAACAGGGTTTTGGGATCATTTAGATCCAACGAAAAAGTATTTAGACTCTATCGTTTTAGTTTAAGGACATTGCGGTCCATTGGGTTTAAGGACATCGTAGTCCATGAGTTTAAGGACCTCATAGTCCGTAAGGTTTAAAGACATCGTAGTCTGTATGGCTTAAAGACATCGTAGTCTGGTTTAAAGAAATCATAGTCTGCGAGGTGTAAAGACATCATAGTCTGGTTTAAAAACATCGTAGTCTGGTTTAAAGACATCGTAGTCTGTGAGGTTTAAAGACATCATAGTCTGGTTTAAAGACATCGTAGTCTGTGAGGTTTTGGTTTAACCGTTTGGGAATGCACTAAAAGTTATAGGATATTGGGACCCTTCATCTCTCTAAAGACATTGAAGAATTACAACGACATGTATCAGAGGCATAAAGAGATGTACCCTTGAACCAATGTTGGTTGGGAGATCTATAGTCAGGTTTGGGACTAAGACCCATTAAAAAGATTGTGAGCATATGGGATCAGTTAATCTGAATTAGGGACTTGTGGCCAACTTGGACTCAGCCCACTCAGTTTTGAATAAAATGCTGAACATTTATTTAAGCTCGGTCCCTTTTTATTCAACAATGCTGAGCATTGATTTGGGTTCTGACACCCCTTTTTTCTTTTTGTTTTCTATTGAGTGCTGAGCACTCTTTATGGTGTTGGGGCTTTATTTACATAGCGCTTTGTATTTCCTCAGTGCCTACATGAGAAGCACGTGGAGCGCTTGGCGCTGAGCGCCGGGCTTAGAGCACTAAGGCGCTTCTTATAAAATAGCGCCCACGTGAGGAGCACGTGGAACGCTTGGCGCTGAGCTCCAGACTCGGAGCGCTAAAGCGCTTCTTTCAAAATAGCGCCCATGTGAGGAGCACGTGGAGCGCTTGGCGCCGAGCACCAGACTTGGAGCGCTGAAGCACTTCTTTCAAAATAGCGCCCACGTGAGGAGCACGTGGAGCGTTTGGCGCTGAGCGCCAAACTTGGAGCGCTGAAGCGCTTCTTTGGCAGTTCTGATCAATTCTGTGCTCTGAGAATTAAGTTCTCATTTATAAGGGACTTTGTCTCGTGGATCTAAGAACTAAGTTCTTCTTTTATGAGGAGATGCTATGATCCATTCTATTTTTGTGAAAGACTTTGTCCTATAGATCTGTGATCTAGAAAAAGAACTAAGTTCTTCTGACGTAAGAGTTAAACTCTCAAATATGGAGGAGATGTTATGATCTCTCTTCTTTTTATTTGTCTTGAAGAAGGTTCTTCCTCCTAGTGCTTGCTCTTCTCTTTTTCTTCTCTAAGAACTTGAAACTTATCGGGAGGTTTTTCTGTGCAAGACTTGAAGTCTTGGGTCCTTTATATAGGGGAGGCTAATTTGTTGAATCAGTTAAGGAAATCTTTTCTCTAATTGATTTGGGGATGTTTCCCACCATTAGATATTTGATCCAAAGGCTTCTGTTTTACAGAAGTTATTTTTCTTATTTTTAACAAGATTGGGAAAATATTTTCCCATACAGAGATTATTCTGTATCTTGGTGATTTTTAATCACCATTGGATTATTGATCCAACGGTGCTCTGATTTACAGAGAACAATCTTTCTTGTTTGGAAAGATTTGAGGAGTATTTCCTCAGCAGAATTTGATTCTGTAATTTGATGATTCATTATCTTCATTGGATCTTTGATCCAATGGTGGAGAACATTTAGTTCTAGCGCTGGCGCTCTCGTGCTTTGCACGTGAGGCGCTACGTCAGAGTCTTTGACTCTTGGAGCTGGCGCTTTTGGCGCTCTCGTGCTTTGCACGTGAGGCGTTTCCTCAGAGACTTTGACTCATGGCGCTGGCGCTCTCGTGCTTTGCACGTGAGGCGCTGCCTCAGAGTCTTTGACTCTTAGCGTTGGCGCTGTTGGCGCCAGCGCTCTCGTGCTTTGAACGTGAGGCACTGTCTTTGACTCTTAACGCTGGCGCTCTTGGCGCTAGCACTCTCGTGCTTTGCACGCGAGGCACTACCTCAGTTCAAATTTCAAATTTTGAAATTTTGAATAGAGCTTTGCTCTCTGATTGGGGGAAACAGACACCAATATCCAACAATTATATGTATATATGTCGATATCGGTGTAAGCCCGCGGGGGCGCCCCGGCCGTCGATCAGACGCCGGAAACGCGGAAACAAAAACTTTCTTTTAAACTATTGAACCGACACCACCGCGCACTTTTCACCCAGATCGGGCCATTAACCTAGCAACTAGTAAACTAAAAGATGAGTAGAGAAGTATACCAAGCGATCCGTGTCCTTCGGTCTTCGTCTCCACTCCGATCTCCCGCGGAATCTCCGTTCATCTCCTCCTCATCGGAAAGGGCACCACGTAGCCGGGTACGTTTACGGGCTCCCACCTCTGGACCGAGGCAACTCGGGCGCGAAGTTGGCTAGCCGACGCGTCCAAGGGATGCTGTAGAATAGTGTAGTAGCCATGTCTCTTTGGGGCTAATGGAAGTTGCCATGGATAGAGAGATCAAGAAAAAACTTTGGAGAGTAGTGAGGGACTTTGAAGCAAATCAAAAATGAGATGATGATTTTTCCACCCTCACAAAAATGATCCTCTCTCTCTCACTCTCCTAGGAAGTGGCCGGCCCCTCTCATGTAGTGGGTGGGAAAGAAAAGCAAGTAGAGAAAGAAAAGAAAAATGATAATGCAAGAATCATGGTCACAACAATATCTCATCTCATCAAATCACACACAACCATCACATGAAAGCAAGTGATTGATTCAAAAGGAATCTCATGATGAAAAACTATCATGATGCCTCACACATAAGCAAGAAACCCCTCCACAAAAAGTAATTTGCACAATTGCAAATTACCCCCTCCAACGAAAAGTCCGGCCGTGAAAGAACAAAGGATAACCGGCCGGAACGGAACGCAAACTGGCAACTTCAGAAAACTGATCCCGTAATAAATTACAGGAAAACCCCGCTACTGCAAATACATGCCCGCATTTGTATTCCCACTGAACACAAATGCAAAGAGACAAAACTACACTATCTAATACTAGGATCCGGCTTAAGCCAAAGCCGGCTAGTAAAATCCGTCCGACCACGATCCGTGCAATACCGCACGTATCTGATCGAACCCTGCCATATCTCCATACGGTCTCTACAGCGTTTCGCCCGAAACCTGAGTAACTGAGTGTGGTGGACTCTAAAGACTCGTCAATACTATGGCTGTGGATTTAACCACTAGCACGTCAGAGGTATCAACCAATACATAACGGGCCACCAGGTATTGACCAAAAGGGACGTCGATGAGCGAACTCATCCTGACACCCTACTGAGCCTGTCAGTGACAATATTCATACAGTCCGGTCCGTTCGTCTATGAGCATCGCATGGCGGGCCTAGGGGGTTGGTAAAAGTCAGACCCCCAATAGCGGTACAAGTCGTGTCAGAGTGTAGCCTAGAACACCCTGAGATACTACTAGAATACCTACCAGCAAATCTCCTGCCTTGGCCAAGGACTTTTCATGTTCTGGCTCTCCTAGACACAGCGCGACCTCACCCCCAATACCGGGAGAGACGAACCCCTGCAGATCCGCTCACTGCCTCCATGTGGCTCGGGACTGTACCCAACTAAAACCTGTTTGCACGACTCCTTTGAGCCGTGGTAGGGTAGTAATCAAAGCACAGTGGGAACTCACACGAGACAAATGACGATCTCAGGTCGATGAACTAACCTGCATACATGTCACCAGGGAACTGCTATCTGACGTCTGGTATAATCCCAACTAGCAGGTTCCCGGCGAGTCATGTCCGGTGTACTCATAACCCAATGAGCACCTGTATACATCTTAGGTGAACCAACTGACACCAGTGGCTTGTGAGACCGGCCATCGCCCCTCATCGGGGTCTCGACTGTATACACTAGTCTACTCTGGAGTATCGATGCCCTGTCTCGAAACTCCCACGACTAGGGACCTTTTAAGGATGTGCTTATAGACCCCAGCTCTCACGTATATGATCGCCCTCATACTGCTGGTAGTCAAGTAAGGATCCTAGGGGCTCTATCAACGTGCAATAGCGACTCGTAAGGTCACCTAAAGCAGTACACGATGATAAAGATAAACCAGATAGCATACTATCATCTTGAGTAAGACTGTCTTACTGGGACAGGTCCTCCCCTCAATCATTGCAATCACGTGCCTGTGATCCAATAATTGACTCTGAGGGCACTATCTCCAACAATCTCCCACTTGCACTCAAGGCTAATTATTGCGATGTCACATACTCACAGCACGTGTGATACCGAACACCCAACTCCTCTACTAGTCAGTCTCACAAAGCTTGTTTGCGAAACTATTGCGTTTGAGGAATAGCCTCGGTGAGTGGATCCGCTCTGGTGTTTCTTTCTATGTCTCTCTCTATCTCAAGTTCGCGGAGAAAGCCATCTCCCGAAATGAGCAATACCTGTCTTAGAATGTCTGGATGTCTGATGGGACCTAGCTCATAAATGAACTCCAAATCCAAACTTCTTAGACTGTATCGACAACTGAACTTAATCAGTGTCCTGTGCCATGCCTTCCCTCAGTATCTACCTGGATCACCTGTCCATAATACTGCCCCTCGTCAGAGGGAAAACTAAAACTCTGACGGCCACTCTGCCGTCCAGGTCACCTTGGAAGCCTGGAATGATAACTGTCTCCCGAATGAGGCTGTCGTTATCATATCCTTAGAACATGCACTTATGTTCTAAAAATGCTTTTGACTGTTTCTCCAGGATTGGATTAATATCAACTTATTGCATCTACTGCAAGAACAACATCTGGTGTGGTACTTGACATCTCATGATCAACTCAATTGCCTAAGCAAGTGATCTGCCAATCATGCGTATCCCTCTCCCCTTTAGTCTGTAAGACACCTTTAGAGAGGGTGACTCCATTACCTGCAGGTACACTACCGTGCCAGGAGTCGTCCATTCTAAATACTCATAGAATGCTGTCTAAGTACCCTGATTGGGAAACTACCCAAATCTAGATCTAAAACCATAGATCTAGTAACCAGAATGTCTGATATAATATCCAAGTCCTATGTGGAGAAACCACTGTGTGACAACCAAAGAATAACCGATCGTAGTATAGGAATATCACTTCCTACTCTGTGTATGTCATCCAAATACCAGGACATCACACCCTACTACCTTCTTAACAGATCCATCCCCTATTCTGATGAATTCAAATCTATGACTGTCACATCAGAAATAGATGATCTATCTCCGCTATATCTGCTTTAGTCTATAAATAGATACAAGCTACTTGTCCACCAATGCTTCCGCTGCTCCCACTGACCACGACAACCCTCTGGCAGAGTCATATACACGTACACTTCTAAAGCAAGTTTAGAACGACGCTATACTCATCCTCCTGCCGGGTCTCACAGTCTGGAACAACAGCAATGGCATGTTTGGGTAAACAAGAACCTCCCTGTCACCGTCCTTGAGCATACCGAAGTACCTCTCGGGTGCCTGAGGTTACCCACCATATCTGCGGAGTGGCCAATGGAATGTCAAACCAGATTGAATCTTTAAGTTCTTATCAAATCTTCAGTAATCGTTTGCGGTTCTGGAATCACTTCCAGTTCTACCATACTCCCACTACTGTTTTTCTGAAAAAAAAACCATTTTTATTAAAACTGTGGCGAGTCAAGAACAATATCACTATTGATCTTCCAGATGGTAGAAAGTCAACCCTCGTCATAGCCCGGGTCAACCCACAAACAGCCATTACAGAAACGTGCCTTGAGTTATCCGGAGTCTGGTTTTAAGCATAAGCCGGACAACTCCCCGTATCTTAACAATGTCAAGATATGAACTGTTCTGTATCCAAGAAACAGAGGCACTGATTTAATTGAACCAGATTCAAATCATGCAGCTGTCTCCAGTGCATGTCAACTAAATGGAAGGAGGCCGATCAGCGTTACTCAACTTAGGAATGCTTCCAATTATGAGTAACCTGAAAGAGAAGCAAGTTCTCATTACTATCAACTGAATACCATATACAAGTATCTACATCTTCGATCACCTTGAAGAATCCCGATACTTGCAACACCTGGTTCTCTACTTTATTCATATACCTATAACTTCTCAAAACTCAGACCCTGTGTTTCTACGAAACACTTGTCTAAGAACTAGAGAAGTCATAAGTAAGCCGAATATAGTACGAGTACCTACCCCTCTGTCCTAATGGACACTGGACAATATACAATACTCTGTATAAGTCCCCTGAGTTTAATAACTCACTCACTGTGTGCCGTAGGTTGAAAACTGTACTTATGGTTAAGAAGAATTACACCGCTATTCAATGCTCCTTACCTAACCATCCACTGATATAGGTAAATGTCATAGACATAATTTCAAAAAGGTATATCTCACTCTATCAAAATATACGTACAGATATATCAATTTGAAATTGGTGCATAACAACGGATATTCAAAACCAAATATTTGCCGACCGGCAAACAACCCAGGTGACTTCCTCAAATATCACCAATTACAACGAATCCCAATATAATGAGGATGGTCACCTAATTCCCAATAACTTACTCCCACTCATCATCTGTAAAACCATACAGATGTGAGAATCATACCTGGTAAATACATACCCTGGAGCAAGGGCTAATTGGGAAATCCGTTTTCTTTTAACAGTACACAGTGAAACTGAAACATTGAAATGTTCCGATGGGGTATTCTAGTATTCATAGTAATGCCTCTTCCATTATCCAGATTCACGACTGTAACCGTATAATTCTTTGCCACCTCTCCAAATCTCTTTATATGTCTTTAGTCATTACCTTCTGTACACCCCTTTAGGCCAAATGGTTTTCTTCCTTCCCTACCGTTCGGCACCAACCTATGGTTTGGAAGAAGATTATCCAATAAGCATAATGGGTGTACTGTCCTAATCCTAGGAGCACTCGGAATGCGAGAGAAGGTGAAGATAAAAGACAACCGAATGAACCTTATTCCTATTTCTCCTGAACCAGGATCCATCCCCGAACTGGAACAAGTTCCTTTCGAGTTCGTATATAACCATACGATGGATTATCCAATAAATTGGGATCTTCGTAGTGATACGGAGTGTCCTAGAGAAATACAAAGGTGATTTAGGATTGGCGAAGAAATACTTGGTTTGGTCGTGAGTAGCAGTCGCAATTTACTTTGCCCTCTTACTAATCCCTTTCTTTGTCTTTACATAATACCTTCTGTACACCACCGTTAGGCTAATTGGTTTTCTTCATTCCCTACCGGTCGGCACCAGCCTAAGGTTTGGAAGAAGACTATCCAATTTGCGTAATAGGTGTACTACTCCTAAACCAAGGAGTACTCGTAACTTGAGAGAAGGTAAAAGGAAAAGACAACTGAATAGTCCTATTCGTTTTCTCCAGAACCAGAAACCATCCTCGAATAAATTCCTTCGAGTTCGTATATAACCATACGATGGTTTTGTCCAATGGAAGTGGACGTTCGTAGTAATACGGGGTGTCCTGGAGAAAAGGGTAAAAGTAGGAGTGGCAAAAATGTTTGCAACTCTGACAATCCAAAAGCCAGTGTTAAGAGGGTTCGGTCAACTTGATCACTGAGTCATAGTCTAGGGTCGGGTCAATGGTCGCTGCCAAAGAGAGAGAGAAAAGAAACACTCAGCGTGCACTCTAACCTAGATCAGAATGGTTATCACTTTATCTAATCTGGAAACCTCCCACTGTAACGTCAAATTCTTCCCCAAACCTGATAGAAGAATTAGCCGGGATCACCCGAGGAGTAAACCAACTCATCAGTGGGAATCGGGATCCAACTCTCATCGCATGATAACGTGACGGAATCCGCTCACGTTATCACACTCCAGAAGGTATGCGCATATCTGGCAAGTTTCAGTTCTTTTGAAACTCCCGATGTGGATTTTTTGCCCTATGCTCTTATGACCTTGGCGAAGGTCAACAAATCATAAGTCACATGTCAAGTTCTACCCGTCATTATCCAGGTTAATTTGAACCCACCCGTACAAGCCCTTGACGAAGGTCAACAAGGCTATACGACTGTCCCAAACCAACGCATCTATCTATGCAGCAGAAAAGTAACAAGCAGCTACCATACACTATGCCTTGACGAAGGTCAACAAACATAGCATGAATACTACGTGCTACCCGTCTGAAATGACGGAGGGCTACGAATGGTTTCTGGAGAAAACCTTTAACGTAATGAACTTGATATCGTTGAAGGAACTGATAGCTTTATAAAAATATAGTGACGAAAACCTTTGCTAAAGAGGTCACTCCCG
This sequence comes from Agapanthus africanus, assembly GCA_030015575.1. Lineage (NCBI taxonomy): Eukaryota > Viridiplantae > Streptophyta > Magnoliopsida > Asparagales > Amaryllidaceae > Agapanthus > Agapanthus africanus. Next base: position 682,765,111 of record CM057344.1, read on the forward strand.
GTGAAGGGATCTCGGCTCTTTCCCCGTAGAATGAGGTGCAGGATATTCCTACTGAATACCACGATGCAAAGCAAAAGTAATCGGCTATAGTGAAGTTATTACCCTAACGCAAACTTTTGTCCAAGGGGTCACTCCCGGTGAAGGGATCTCGGCCCTTGCCTCGTCGACTGAGGAGCAGGATATTCCAACTGAATACCACGATGCGAAACAAAAGTGAACGTCAATGCAATAACAGCTTTTTGAAAAAGTGTTCCAACAACATCAGAATAGGTTTGTTTATCTTGCATTGATCCGAATCAACGCAGTCCCATCAATTGATCACACCACAAAGAACGAAAATTACGACGTACGTATATGCCATCCGCATTCGCCACTGGGTCCCATCATCACCCGTTAGGTTAGCTAACTAACGACAGAGCGGGGACTGGACTAGCGCGGATGCAAAACATATACAACATCTACTAGTATATATATAATATATAATTTTCGGTCAAGGCGTGATAAAAAGCAACAGCACAGAAATGTACAGCATCACAGAATAATACAGATATCTGGGATCCCCGGGTTTCACAGAGCCGCTGAAACCCGACGTTCCCCTGGTCGTGTGGATAGCCTGTGCAATGAAATCCTAGACCCCTACGGGCGCGGCAAGTTACCCGCCAAAACCTGAAGCGAGGCAGCCCCCTTCAGCAACGTGAATGGACCACCCAGCACTTCACGGAATCCGGTAACTCGGGCACCCCTCCTGGGTCAACCTGTACCCCCTACGAGTGCGGCGAACAGCCCGCCAATTCTAGAGTAAAGCCCCCTCCGTCTCAATGCCATGAGATGCGGGCTCGTTGCCCTCTAGAACCGGGCTATCCGTGCACCCCTCCTTGGGGTAATCCTAGTACAGAAAGTAAAATATACATACAACGGGTACATCGACCGCAACCTGGTCGTGCCCCAAAAGAATAATACAAACAGGCAGTGACGGCAGTCCACATGTCGGACGCTCGCCCCGCAATATCAAATGTACATATAAAACAGAACTGTACTACCACTGCAACCAGGCTATCCCCCACGACCGATCCGCAACAACACAGCATAACACAGAACATCAACGTGAAAGTCACATTCGCAAATCCGTCTAAAAGGGCTATAGCAGATAGACTGGATTTACCGATTGAGTGACATTCACGGTCGCAGATATAATGTAAATACTGTGAACTAGGATGTTTAAAATATCCGATCGAACAAATATATCGAAGTGGGCCCCAAGCAGTACTGTAGCACTTACAGAAAATCTGGGCCCAAAAAGAATGTTCCAAAAACCCCATTTCTCAGACTAGGATCCACTGGAAAAAAAATGGTGCAACGAAGCTTTATTAATGCGGCGGAACCGTAGCCAAAGTGGGGTTATGGCCGCGGTTCCGCGGCCTTATAGACGAATTAGGTCACCAAATTTTTTCCGTGTTCTTAGAATTCTCTTCACATGTTTCTGAAACAACCTGAAAAAAAAATTTTGAGCTGGAAAAAATTCGACAGAGAACACATGCACACAAAATCGGGTTTTCGGGATTTTTGTTCGATCGAGGATGTAAACACACTAGAGCAAGCTAGGTTAGGTTAACGGCATGGCTCTGATACCAATGTAAGCCCGCGGGGGCGCCCCGGCCGTCGATCCGACGCCGGAAACGCGGAAACAAAAACTTTCTTTTAAACTATTGAACCGACACCACCGCGCACTTTTCACCCGGATTGGGCCATTAACCTAGCAACTAGCAAACTAAAAGATGAGTAGAGAAGTATACCAAGCGATCCGTGTCCTTCGGTCTTCGTCTCCACTCCGATCTCCCGCGGAATCTCCGTTCATCTCCTCCTCATCGGAAAGGGCACCACGTAGCCGGGTACGTTTACGGGCTCCCACCTCTGGACCGAGGCAACTCGGGCGCGAAGTTGGCTAGCCGACGCGTCCAAGAGATGCTGTAGAATATTGTAGTAGCCATGTCTCTTTGGGGCTAATGGAAGTTTCCATGGATAGAGAGATCAAGAAAAAACTTTGGAGAGTAGTGAGGGACTTTGAAGCAAATCAAAAATGAGATGATGATTTTTCCACCCTCACAAAAATGATCCTCTCTCTCTCACTCTCCTAGGAAGTGGCCGGCCCCTCTCATGTAGTGGGTGGGAAAGAAAAGCAAGTAGATAAAGAAAAGAAAAATGATAATGCAAGAATCATGGTCACAACAATATCTCATCACATCAAATCACACACAACCATCACATGAAAGCAAGTGATTGATTCAAAAGGAATCTCATGATGAAAAACTATCATGATGCCTCACACATAAGCAAGAAACCCTTCCACAAAAAGTAATTTGCACAATTGCAAATTACCCCCTCCAACGAAAAGTCCGGCCGCGAAAGAACAAAGGAAAACCGGCCGGAACGGAACGCAAACTGGCAACTTCAGAAAACTGATCCCGTAATAAATTACAGGAAAACCCCGCTACTGCAAATACATGCCCGCATTTGTATTCCCACTGAACACAAATGCAAAGAGACAAAACTACACTATCTAATACTAGGATCCGGCTTAAGCCAAAGCCGGCTAGTAAAATCCGTCCGACCACGATCCGTGCAATACCGCACGTATCTGATCGAACCCTGCCATATCTCCATACGGCCTCTACAGCGTTTCGCCCGAAACCTGAGTAACTGAGTGTGGTGGACTCTAAAGACTCGTCAATACTATGGCTGTGGATTTAACCACTAGCACGTCAGAGGTATCAGCCAATACATAACGGGCCACCAGGTATTGACCAAAAGGGACGTCGATGAGCGAACTCATCCTGACACCCTACTGAGCCTGTCAGTGACAATATTCATACAGTCCGGTCCGTTCGTCTATGAGCATCGCATGGCGGGCCTAGGGGGTTGGTAAAAGTCAGACCCCCAATAGCGGTACAAGTCGTGTCGGAGTGTAGCCCAGAATACCCTGAGATACTACTGGAATACCTACCAGCAAATCTCCTGCCTTGGCCAAGGACTTTTCATGTTCTGGCTCTCCTAGACACAGCGCGACCTCACCTCCAATACCGGGAGAGACGAACCCCTGCAGATCCGCTCACTGCCTCCATGTGGCTCGGGACTGTACCCAACTAAAACCTGTTTGCACGACTCCTTTGAGCCATGGTAGGGTAGTAATCAAAGCACAGTGGGAACTCACACGAGACAAATGACGATCTCAGGTCGATGAACTAACCTGTACACATGTCACCAGGGAACTGCTATCTGACGTCTGGTATAATCCCAACTAGCAGGTTCCCGGCGAGTCCTGTCCGGTGTACTCATAACCCAATGAGCACCTGTATACATCTTAGGTGAACCAACTGACACCAGTGGCTTGTGAGACTGGCCACCGCCCCTCGTCGGGGTCTCGACTGTATACACTAGTCTACTCTGGAGTATCGATGCCCTGTCTCGAAACTCCCACGACTAGGGACCTTTTAAGGATGTGCTTATAGACCCCAGCTCTCACGTATATGATCGCCCTCATACTGCTGGTAGTCAAGCAAGGATCCTAGGGGCTCTATCAACGTGCAATAGCGACTCGTAAGGTCACCTAAAGCAGTACACGATGATAAAGATAAACCAGATAGCATACTATCATCTCGAGTAAGACTGTCCTACTGGGACAGGTCCTTCCCTCAATCATTGCAATCACGTGCCTGTGATCCAATAATTGACTCTGAGGGCACTATCTCTAACAATCGGTAGTTTATATTCTCATGTGTGAAAGTTATTATTCGATGTTAGGATCGATCGCGGTAACTTTAGAAGCGGCGAGGAAAGGGAAGGCGATGATTGGATTCGATTAGCATTGGGCACTTTTGTGAGTAAATCTATATCTACGGGGGAAGTCAAATGGATGGCATATAGCACCCCCTGCAATCTTTTTAAATATAATACTTATACTATTACATAGGCTAATGTTATGTTTGTTATATAGGATATTCATAGATTATATGCATATAATTCGTATACTTAGACTATAACTAGGTAGTTAGTCTATGTTCATAACTAGTAGGTTGTGTGTGTTTGGGCGTGTGTGTGTGTGTGGATATATGATTATTTTTATATGTCGTACACGACTAAATGTCCGTACTATATAGATTGGATGATTGGTTGATATCGTACTCGATATGATGAGGATAAATCACCGATTACGACTTATATTTATTTGACTTGTGGAGTCTTGCTAAATCCCGATTGAGACTTTATGATATATTTGGAGCTATACTCTTTTTAAAAACTAACGATTCATTTTCTACCTTTAAATGATAATGACATGGATGCACTGCTAATTTCAAACGAATATCTATTTTTAAAACACTTCAGCTTCCTTATTTCCAAAACAATGTTTCGTTCTATTTTTAACTATAACTGTATAGCTCGTAAGTAATTATCTATTATAACACTCGTTTAGATTACGATTATTCGATTCGTTATATGTTCGCACATAGATTACTTATTGTTACACTGTGTTATATTATTCGTACTTATGCTTCATACAATTCGTTTACGATACCATGCTTATATGAATACACTGATAGAACACTGCACAACGACCAATGATTGCTATGTTGTAAAAATCACAGACGCGCGTGTTACACTACACATCATTGGTACTTCCATGACACTATAGGATTGTCACGTTTGATAATGCTGATGTTGTTTTATGAATATGATGAGCGATATATCCGTGTGATTAATCATCAACTGACGTAGATGTATGATGCATTGTTGATGATTGTGATATCGATGTTCGAACGAACCTGATAGAACACTTGCACAGTTACTAATGATTTACATATGACATAATCACAAACGCGTATATTATACTACATATCATTAGTATTGTCATGACACGGTATAAACTGTTATGTTTTTCGTATTCTAATTATCCATACTAGTATGCAAGATATTTGCTGATTTTGATATACGAATACCATTGCAATGGATATTCGTATATGGTGATATATGTAACGACTCTGAAATCCCTGCACAAATATAACTTGTTCAAATGTATAGAAATAGTATTTCGGCCTGATTAGGAGTTATAAGTTAATTTTGTTCAATAAAAGTAAGAAACAATTTGTAGCTCGCTGGTTAAGCCGCTCTACTGCTATGTCATAATCTGCGTGTTCGAATTCCATCAGTCCCAATTATTTTTATAATTTTTCTTTTTAACTTTTTGGAAGAGTTGCACGTGCAATATATGGAGAATCGAAAAGTTTCAGAGAAATCAAATGGGATAAATGAGGAATTAAGACATATTGAAACACATGGCACGAACTTCGAGACAAATGGCCAAGGATCGACCGCCCGTTTTCCTCGTTTAGCCGCCACCGGAGGTAGGAATTGTAGGGTTATGTAGCATGACAGCAAGGTTTCGGGAGGCATCGTCCATGCCAATTTCAAAAATTTGCCGTACTAAAAAACCCTAACCTAGAATCTTAACTAGAGGTTTAGACGAATCAACAATGCAAACAACTTTACATCAAAATGAATGAGGAATACAACCTTTGTAGAGCGGTCCTTCACTTCTAACGCTCCGTGTAGTAGTCCTTTCTCTCCAAGTAGTAAACACCCGAACTTTAGTAAGGGTTCACATGAAGAAATGAACAACCTTGCTCAAAGTCTTCGAGGCCGAAGATGATCTACGTCGAGAAGACTCAAGCTCATGCTAGCTCTTCACTAATGGTAGATTAGTGAAACAAACACCCTAAACTAAATGGCTAATATAGTATAGGATGATGAAGTAGGAATTTTTCTCACTTTATATTTATTTTTCTCACAATATTTCATCACCATTTAAAAAGCTAGAAAGCTTTCTCATGATGAAAAAGAAGATGAAGTGGAGATGAGAATGAAACTCATGAGGTGAGAATAGAAACCATGGGTGAGTTTAAGTAATACACTAACTCATGTAGAAACTAAACTATGGCTAAGGATAATAGTTAGGTTAATAAATATCTTAAGTAAAACAAATTAGTGGACTAAATCAATGGACACGTCAAGCTTCTCCAAGCTTCTAACCATGAAATAATTCCACCAATTTGTGAATTACTTGGATATATAAAAATCCTAATATTATATTAAGTATAGTGTAAGTCTCATACACCCATGAAGTATGTGGCGTCAAGCATGACACAAAAAACGTACATTAATATATATCACATATATACTAAGTGTACACAAGTGAGAAAAAGAAATGTTTAAGTGAGCTAATATTAGTTAATATAATTCAATATATCAAATATATAATTATACATTAAATTATTAAATCAACGCTTGATTTAATAATCCGGCTATATCACATTCAACCGGCTAATATCAAATGTAGCAACTTATCGAATCAACACTTGATTCGATAACCCGGCTATATCACATATAACCGTCCGATATCACATATCGCGAGAATAGAATGCGGTATCAAATACGCGCATTAATTTCGGTCCCTCACATATCCCATATGTGCTCCTACTTCGTTTCGCATGAACCAGGAAACCTCTGTGTAGGACTCTAAAGACTTGTCAATACGCCGGCAGTAGGTGATGATCATATCAAACACCCACAAGCCGCAAGCGGTCTGCCAAACGTAACGGCCACCCGTGTATTGAACGATCAGAAGATCAACAAGCAAGCCTGCTCATACTCCTGCGAATCCAATCAGTAACACTACCGTACAGTCCGGTCTCTTCGTCAGATATGTCGCATATCACAGCCTGGGGGTGGTATAACGTCAGACCCCAATAGCCTGATAAGTCATGCTGATGCAAGGTCCATAACGGTTCGAGAAACTACTGAGAACACTTACCAGTAGATCTCAGCAACCCTGGCCAGGGATTTCCTGTTATGACCAATCGAGCATAGCGCAACATCAACCCCCAATACCGGGAGAAACGAATCCCCTCCTATCGCTCATTGCCTCCATGTGACTTGGGACTGTACCCAAAAACCACTGTTTTGCACGATCTCTTGAACATGGTAAGGTGGAAATCAAAGCATGGTGGGAATCACATAAGACTCTATGACGATCTCGGGTCGAAAGACTAACATGTACCAGTGTCACCAGAGAACTGCTATCTGATGATAGGTATAATACCATCTAGGAGTTCTCGGCGAGTCCGTTCAGTGTACCCAGTCTCCACTGAGCACTCGTATACCTTCTCTAATGTCAAATACCAATGGATATGGGATCATCCATCGCCCATCATACGGGTCAAGAAGCGCATACGCTAGTCTACTCTGGAGTATCGATGCCCTGTCTCGATACTCCCACGACTAGGAACATTTGAAGGATGTACTTACCGACGACCTCTGCCCACTTAGTATGATCTGCATCATAATCCTGGTAGTCAAGTACTCATCCTAAGAGCTTTATCAACATGTAATAGAGAGACAATAAGTGTACATGTTAAGATAAAGTGTAACCAGATAGTATACTATCATGTCGAGCAAAAAATTCCGCTCTATATATGTCCAAGCATCCACTACAATATACATCACATGTATAGTAATGGCCTCTAGGGCATACACATAACTAACAGGAATGAGGCCAAATGCCTCCGTGCTTCGCCCGTGCACCCCTTCAGCTCCCCTGTACTCCATTTTATTGTTTGATTTCTCTGAATTTAACCAAAGACTCTTCAATCCCCGATTAACACTATTTTAAATTCTTTCAATTCAATAATTCACACACCATCATTTTTACCCTATAAATACCACTCCAACTCCTAGCTCTCTCTTATTCTGAAAAATTATCAAAATTCTCTTAAAAAATTCTCTAAGTTCATGAAGGGTTAAGGCTGGTCAAGTGAAGTTAGTGATCCAAGTTCGTTCTATCGAAGACCGAAACCATTCCCGACGATACCGCGATTCTCAGTCAGGACTACAATTATTTTCAGGTGTAAATCCAACGGAATTTCAGGAGTCCCGTATTAACCTACTCAAATTCTATTTACTCGAATCTCAGTCAGGTCGACTCCTCCACAGTTTGGAGTCCCGATACTAACACATGAAATGGGCCCGTGTTTCCTTGCTTCTGGGGCCCACTCTTGAGCTCGTGAATACTTCTAAGGTTGCATTGATATTCACACTTGGAACTTAACGTTAACATAGTGACATATAGAGACCTATAGTATATATACCCATGTTCATTTACACATATTTTACTCGATATATACATTACTTCATGATTATTATATACTTGTCACTTTTCACGTTTACTCTATCTTTGGGACTTACCGAGCGCTAGTTTGCTGACGGGCATTCCACCCACTTTTGTTTTCTTGGAATGTTCGTCTGATACTGTGAAGACGTAGGAGGTGGACGCAACATAGGAGCAGTACGACAAAATCGCGGCTCAGAATTAGACTAGTTATCCTGCTCTTTCAGTTTATGTATGCCACATTTTTAGGCATTTCTGCTTTTATAGTTACTTTTCAGTTGAACTCTTGTATCTGTAAATATTTCAAGTTTGAATGTAAATAAAGATATTTGTTGAAAAATTTTACAGTCTCCATTTATTTTTGCATTGTGTATTATTGTTTCAATATTTTTAGTATATTTATTTAGAGAATGACCTTCTCTGATTAACTATGCCGCGGGCTTACCACATCACCGTTTCGATCTACTGGGAATCGAAGCGTAACAGGTTTTATTGGTAGCCCATGCAGGTCTGTTTTGCATGAAGTCTTAAACAAAATACTACAAGAATTAAGGAATTCAACAAATATTTACATTCCTTTCATTTCAAATTTCTTGAATCTATCTTAATCTGTCTTGTTGGACTCTACGAACAATACCAGCACCAACGTCAATGACAACACTCTACCGTCTACACTACCATCACCACCACCTACTGTTGCAGTGCCTATCAATGAGCAAACGGTACTTCTTGAGGCTATCAAAAGCGTATTGGAGAGACATAGGGAGAAAACAACCCTCATGCACTAAGGATTTGCTCGCCGTGAATGGAGGCACCCGGAGTTAAGCAGTTTCGGGCACTGTACCCAAAAATCTTCTCCGGTAAAGAGAGCCCTCTTGAAGTGGAGGAATAGGCTCATGCAATTGTGGATGATCTGGCAGCAGCTCAAGTGCCAGATATAGCTTGGGTAAGAGATGCTAAGTTGCAACTGATGGATAATGCAAGGATATGGTGGAAGGCAGAGGAGAGCCGTCTCGAGCAACCAATAGAGTGAAAAACATTTCGAGACCTCTTCGATAAAAAGTACTTTCCGGAGACCTCCCGCATTGACATGGAGCAGCAATTCATCCATCTGCAGCAAGGCTCGATGTGGGTCAAGTCTATGGATGAATATGATGCTGAGTTTACCATACTCGGCAAGTAAGCTATAGTCTCAAATTAAATTTTCATATCTCACTTAAACACTGCTAACACAAGGTCATAAAATGTTCACTGCGCACCTCATTCCCACTGCTGAGATCCGGGCACGACGATTCCAGCAGGAGTTAGACCCTGAAATCCAAGCTACACTCGCTACAGGGGATTTTCCAACCCACAAGCTTGCCTTGAAGGATGCCTAACACTATGAGGCAGTTGTTTAGAAGAAGGGCATATCGCAGTCGGCCAGTATGAAATGCCCTATGCACCAGATCACAGGAGAGGCCTCTTCCAGTCCAGCTTTCAACGAACCATCTCAGAGGCCAGGAGGTTCGTTCGCCAACAACAAGCTATACTTTTGCAGCTACTGCAAAAGAACAGGACATCTAGTGAAGAACTGTCGTAGGGCGAAAAACTTATGCTTGATCTGTAGGTCTTCTACTTACCCTATCGGAGCATGCCCCTAGAACCGAGGGACTAATAACCCTCCTACTAGACCGGAAATCCATGCTGCTTCTACCCGGTTAGCTCTACCAGCTCCAACTCCCCACACTCAGACCACTCAACCTCAACATTGAGTGTTTAATCAGGCATAGAGGAACGTGCTGCAATGCTAAGATTTCACTGTGTCGGTCGAAGAGGCCGAAGATATGGGTTATATTATCACTGGTAAATCTCTTCTCCTTTCCTTTCAAGTCATTTCAATTCCTAGCTATCTATAGTTTTATACCTAAACCTATCTCACGCGACTTAGGTACAATCTTAATAGCCACCCTATCTGCACTCGCGCTCTTCGACACTGAGGCATCGCATTACTTCATGTTGCAACGGTTCGTAAGAACTCATGCGATCCCAGTTAAGCCGCTCGTATCCAGCTGGAATACCAGTTCAGAGAACGGCATTCTAAAAGCAACCTTGGGATATGATCTTTGTCCAATGGTCATCTGCAGTCGAGAATTCTATGCGAACATCAAAGTACTGGACATACCGAATTTCGACGTAGTCTTGGGAATGGACTGGCTGGGAACTTTCTTTGCTACCATCGACTGTCGCTAAAGGAGGGTAGTGTTTGAAATATCAGATCACCCGGTATTTTATTTCAAGAGCGAAGATCGGACTTTGGAGCCTAGCAGCTATCGAGCAAAACCAAAAAAGGCAGAGATTGCAGCGTTACAAGCGGAAGGATCGAAGTCATAGGTCGTTAGAGAGTTCGAGGATGTATTCCTTGAAAACATGACAGGTTTGCCTCCCGATCGAGCTCTAGAGTTTGGCATTGATTTACAACCCGGTGTACAATCTGTAATAAAAGATCCATACCGATTAAGTCCGGAGGGATTGAAGTAGATCCATATTCAGTTGGACGAACTCCTGAAGAAAGGTTGGATCAGAGCCAGTACCTCAAGTTGGGGATCTCCGGTGCTGCTGGTGAAGAAAAAGGAAGGTACCTACCGGATGTACGTGGATTATCGAGCACTGAATAAAGTAACGATTAAGAAAAAGTATCCGCTAACTCGCATCGATGACCTTTTCGATCAGTTAAGTGGATCTTGTGTTTTCTCAAAATTAGGTCTTCGTTTAGGATATCATCAGGTGAAGGTCAAGGAGACTGACATTCCGAAGACGTCATTCAGGACTCGTTATGGCCATTATGAATATCTCGTAATGCCATTTTGAGTGACCAATGCACCAGCCATATTTATGAATCTGATGAATCAAGTTTTCCGTGAGTACTTAGATAGGTTTTTTATTATCTTCCTCGATGACATCCTGGTGTATTCAAAGAATCGGAAAGAGCACGCCGAGCACTTACACATTTTCCTGAAGACATAACGACAACATCAACTCTGGGCCAAATACAGCAAGTTTGAATTTTGGCTAGACTAAGTCGGATTTCTCGGACCCATCGTTTCAGGCGAAAGAATCCTTGTGGATTCAGCTAATGTGTCAGCTGTCAGCGAGTGGCCGACACCAAAGACGATGAAAAATATAAGAAGCTTCTTGGGCTTAGCAAGATATTACAGACGATTCATCGAAGGATTCTCAAAGATCACAGCACCCCTGAACAAACTTATACGTAATGACGAAGCATTCGTGTGGTCAGAAGCATGTAAGAAGGCTTTCGTAGAACTCAAGATGAGGCTAACCTCTGCACCTATTCTCGTAATACCGGATCGATCTGGTGGATTCGACGTACATTATGATGCATTCGGTAAGGGATTAGGATGTGTTCTACATCGGCATGGGAAAGTTGTGGCTTTTGCATCAAGACAGTTAAAAGTTCATGAGCTCAATTATCCAACACATGATCTAGAATAGGCAGCCGTGGATTTCACACTCAAGATTTGGCGTCACTATCTTTTGGGAGAGCGAGTGGATATATACATCGACCACAAGAGTCTGAAGTATGTATTTACTCAGAAAGAACTCAATATGCTGCAAAGAAGATGGCTAGAGCTCATGGAAGCCTTCGATATCAACCTACAATATCATCCTGGAAAGGTGAACATAGTTCCCAATGCACTTAGTCGCCAGCCCTTAGTAATGAACATCACCGTCCAGTAGAGGCTACAGTAAGAACTGCACGGACTTATGATTGAAGTATTCGTGCCAGGTAACGCCTCATCCTTTATGAACTTACAAGTCCAGTCCACTCTTATCAATCAGATCAAGGTAAACCAAGAAAATGATGCCAAATTACAAAAGATCCGAGAAAAAGTAGAAAGTGTTCTTCGAACCGACTTCATCATCCACAAAGATAGATCCTTACGGTATGGGAACCGTTTATGCGTGCCAGTCAGCCCTATTCGAAAAGATTTGATGAAAGAAGCTCACAGCTCTCTGTATTCTGTACACCCCGGCGGCACGAATATGTACAAGGATCTGCGGTAATATTACTGGTGGCCTGGAATGAAGCGAGAAGTAGCAAGGAGTGTAGCAAAGTGCTTAATTTGCCAGCAAGTGGAGGTCGATCATCGCGGAACTGCCGGTCTACTTCAGCCATTACCAATCCTAGAATGGAAACAGCAACACATTACCATGGACTCCGTGACTGCTCTCCCACACAGCATGAAGGGTAACGACACAGTTTGGGTTATTATGGATCAATTCACCAAGTCGACTGACTTCATTCCATTTAGAGTTGGCCAATCAACCAAGACGTTGGTAAGAAAGTACATGGAGATGAGTAAAAATATAAAGTAAGATTTAAACCTTCAAGATTTATCTACTTGTCTTGAAATCCATAAACTCATGCAGGAGATTGTGAGATTACATGGGGTACCTGTAGGGGTATCTATTTGTATCGTCTCCGACCGAGATACTAGATTTTGATCCCAATTTTGGCAGAGTCTTCAAGCCATTCTGGGAACAAGTCTGAATTTCAGCACGACGTATCATCCCCAAACAGAAGGACGGTCCGAGCGGAATATTCAGATCCTGAAAGATACGCTGAGAGCCTTTATGCTAGACTTCGGAGGTTCATGGGAAGATCACCTACACCTTGTGGAGTTTTCTTATAATAACAGCTACCAGGCAAGTATTGGGATAGCACTATTCGCAGCACTCTACGGACGTAAGTGTCGTTTCCCGCTGAGTTAGGACGATGTTGGAGATCATGAACTCTTTGGGACAGAAATGATTGTGGCAACTGTGGATGTGGTTCGCACGATCTGAGAGAATATGTGCATAGCCCAGGACCGATAAAAGCATTGGGAAAATGCAAAGCATCTACACTTGGAGTTCCAACCCGGAGAGCATGTGTTTCTAAAGATCTCTCCAAATAGAGGAGTGATATGTTTTGGCAAGAGGGGTAAACTCAGTCCAAGGTACATCGGACCGTTCGACATACTCGAACGAGTTGGAGAAGTGGCATACCTCTTGGTACTACCACCCTCATTGAAAGAAGTGCACAATGTGTTCCACATATCCCAGCTACGACGATATATGAGAGACCCCAGCCACATACTTGATCACTCAGAACTCACTGTACAGACCTATCTAACTTGCGAACAGCAACCAGTTGAGATCCTGAATCGAAAAGTGAAGACATTATGGAATAAGGAGGTGAACTTGGTCCGAGTGATGTGGAGAAAGAATTCGCCAGGAGAATCAATCTGGGAGCGAGAAGAAGATATGCGTGCATGATACCCTCACCTTTTTGAAAATTAGTCTTTATGTAAATTTCGAGGACGAAATTTTTATAAGGAGGGTAGAATATAACGACTCTGAAATTCCTGTACAAATGTAACTTGTTCAAATGTATAGAAAGGGTATTTCATCCTAATTAGGAGTTATAAGTTAATTTTGTTCAATAAAAATAAGAAACAACTTGTAGCTCACTAGTTAAGCATCTCTACTGCTGTGTCATAGCCTGCGTGTTCGAATCCCATCAGTCTCAATTATTTTTATAATTTTTCTTTTTAACTTTTTGGAAGCTCAAGAGTTGCACGTGCAATACACGGAGAATCGAAAAGTTTCAGAGAAATCAAACGGGACAAATGAGGAGTTAAGACAGATTAAAACACATGGCATGAATTTCGAGACAGATGGCCAAGGATCGACCGCCTGTTTTCCTCATTTGGCTGCCACCGGCGGTTGTTGGGATGAGGCCAAATGCCTCCGTGCTTCGCCCGTGCACCGCTTCAGCTCCCCTCTACTTCATTTTATTGTTTGATTTCTCTGAATTTAACCAGAGACTCTTCAATCCCCCATTAACATATTTTAAATTATTTTTAATTCAATTCTTTAATTCACACACGTTCATTTTTACCCTATAAATACCACCCCATCCCTTAGCTCTCCCTTATTCTGAAAAATTATCAAAATTCTCTAAAAAAAATTCCCTAAGTTCAAGAAGGGTTAAGGCTAGTCAAATGGAGTTAGCGATCTAACTTCGTTCCATCGAAGACCGAAGCTATTCCCGACGATACCGCGACGCCATGAAGACTCTCTCTCTCTCTTTCTTTTTCTCATACTCTCTTCTCAACACTACACAAACTGTAAGTCCCTATTCTTATTTTTCATTTCGACTCAAACCGCCCTGTAAAATCATATCGACAAAAGTAGAGTTAACCTTGATATTATTTCTTTATAAAACTCTTAGCAACTTTGATAGACTAAATAAGTCACACCAATTCTCTAATATCACTTCAAAATATTATTCACATTATTTACCTTTTGATGTAATTAAAATTTCATACGAAATAAATATAAAACAAACTTTTTCATATAAATACCATAAATTTTAAAAATAACCTTTTTATCGAAAGCTAGAAATATATACCTCTAGAAAACTCACAGGGTAATGACCTGCCCCATCACATACACTATGGCTTCATAGCACGGTATGCTAGATTACAAAAAATGAAACAAATTACATTAAAATACCATTACTTTTATAAAATGTATTATCGTTATTTAAATCTTTTGCAATTGCGCTTCTACAACCCTTTTAAGGGAACCCATTTACGGATGGTGTGGATTATCGTACGTTCTTGGGATAGTAGAGTGAGATACAGAACTTCTCACGGAGAATTCGGTCTCGAAAGGAAATAAAAATACGATTTTTAAAGAAATACGATTTTTTTTAAAACAAATTAAAACTTTGGAAAATTATATAAAAATTATGAGTCCGTATTTTTCTATGAAAACAAATTGTGAAAAATTATATTTTTAAATGAAAGATTAAATTTTTAATAAAATACAATTAAATTTCCAAAAGTAGTAGTTTTCATAAAAATGGCATAAACTTTTAAAAATTAGGTTTCATCCCTAAAATACCACTAAAACAAAAAATGTATTTTTATAAAAACTCTTAATATTATAAATCATTCTCGAGGTTTATTTTTAAAACAATATTATAACATTTTTCATAAAACACCCTCGAGAAATGCAAACAATGTAAACAATAAAAATATATATTTAAGGACCCTAGATTAATATAGGTTTAAGCGGTATCATTTCTCTTGAGCCTAAGGGAGCCGGAAAAATTGAGTGCTTATCTATTCAGGTTAGACAATACTGCAAATTAACGGAGTTATCAATGGCAATCGTCTTGGAAAAAGACACAAATCCTGCCGTTCATGTGCAGCGGTTATCCGATTACTCCTGAACTTAAGATCTTCAAAGTTAAATCTAGTAATATGAAATGTCTATAATTTAAATACAAACTCAAACCTAAACTTGAATTTAAACTCGAACTCTAATCCAAACTCGAACCCAAACTTGAACGCTAACTCGAACTCATTCTACTCGAACTAACTTGACTCGACCCAAAATTGCAATTGACATAACTCGCATTTACTTGACTTTCTCGACTACATTATTCCCTGTTACAATCTATGGTTCGATCGGGACATGTTATAATCAACTAAGCAAGTCAACTAAGGATATCTAACGGTTATTATATATATTACTCGGGGTGTATGGGATAGTTTCAAGTGTGAATCCAACGGAACTTCAGAAGTCCCGGATTAACCTAATCGAATTCTATTTACTCGAATCTCAGTCAGGTCGACTCCTCCATAGCTTGGAGTCCCGATGCTAACACATGAAATTGGCCCATGTTTCCTTACTCCTGGGGCCCCACTCTTGAGCTCATGAGTACTTCTACGGTTGCGTTGATATTCACACTTGGAACTTAATATTAATATAGTGACCATATAGAGACCCATAGTACATATACCCATGTTCATTTACATATACGTTTACTCGACATATACATTACTTCATGATTATTCTATACTTATCACTTTTCACTTTTACTCTACCTTTGGGACTTACCGAGCACTAGTTCGCTGACAGGCATTCTACCCACCTTTATTTTCTTGGAATGTTCGTCAGATACTGTGGAGATGGAGGAGGTGGACACAACAGAGGAGGAGTAAGACCAATTCGCGGCTCAGGCTTAGACTAGTTATCATGTTCTTTCAGTTTATGTATGCCACATTCAAATACCTCAATACTCCGAATTAATACCTTTCTTACCTTTATTCAAAACCTGGATGGACTTCCCCTATTGAAGTTTCATCCTTTCATAAATCCATCTTTCCCTTCAACTAACCCTCGTTAAATACTGTTTTGAAGCCGATGGATCTCTCAATTCTTCATTAGCTATTCTCAATCTGTGATAAGGATCTTTGAATGATTCACTCGTTATTAAGCTAACTAAACGGTTCCAAAAACCATAGAACATCGTTTTTAGGCATTTCTGTTATTATAGTTATTTTTCAGTTGAACTCAATATTTCAAGTTTGAATGTAAATAAATATGTTTGTTAAAAAATTATACAGTCTCCAGTTATTCTTGCATTGTGTATTATTGTTTCAATACGCTTAGTATATTTATTTAGGGAATGATCTTCTCTGGATAAATATGTCGCGGGCTTGCCATGTCACCGTTTCCGTCTACTGGAAAGCAGGACATGACAATATATATATCGGTGGTATGGGACATTCATATATATATTGATGGTTGCGAATTGTGGCAAAGATGAATTATATATTTATTCTTCGGAACTTAATATTTTCCATGGATTTTGAGAAGCCGCGATATGATTTATAAAACTTATGAATATTTTAAAATGCGGTTTTCTCTTGATATGATAATTTGACGTCCACCATGAGTTTTCTTTATTTTGATAATATGGTATTATCCGAAATCGAGGAAGGGGACGAGAAACCAATTACAGATACATGGTGGACCCGGTACGACAACGAAGGGCAGAATGGGCCGTAAGGAGATACGGGGAGCCTAAGTAGGTGGATTGATACCGGTGATTGTATAGGAGCGCGGCGGATATCCGGAAGATATCGACCGAGACTATATTGATATCGAGAGAGGACCGGTCTAACGATACGGTGCCTACAATATCTGGATTTTACGTGTCGATAATAGATACGAGATTTATGATGATTGCGAGTGTCGGTAATAGACACTCGGTGGATGATGATTTCGAGTGTCGATAATGTACACTCAGTTGATGATATGATATTATGAATGATATATTTGCATATGATATTGATCTTTTAGATCATGTTTGCTATGCATGATCCGAGGATGCACTTATAGATACTAATGTGATGTGTGTGTATTTGTTATCACATAGTATGTTGATTTATTACTGTATGACCTAGGTAGATCATTATGCATTTCGATTTCTACCTGGTGATGTATTTTTATTCTCTGAGTTGGCAACTCACTCCCGTTATGCCTTAGTTTCTTGCAGGACTGACCACTCGGATCGGTAACGGCTTGCCGGCACACTTCTATCTACGGTGATTGGTTTTGGTAGGCGGGTTACATATTTGCATCGTAACTCTTGTATATATATATTCTTTTGGATCTAATTAAAAACTTTATCGACCAAAACTTATATATTGGTGGACCTAGAAGCGAGGCTTAGATTATTTATGTGTTTTCGAGTTTCGTACTCATGTGGAGTCAACTTTATATTGGATTTGTTTATATTTCGCTTGTTTTTCTTCTCCTTGGGCTTCATATATTAACTGCGTGGTTGCTCCACATTTTGGCATGGAAGCCAACTCTTATTGGGATGCTTATTATATATTATGCTTTGTATGTGGTTTTATTCAAAATTTACAAAAAAGATGCTTCCCGATATTTAAACGACGTATATGTTTTCAAACAAACTTTACTTATAATTTTAAAACGAACTTGATTTAATTTATAACCCTTTTCAAAACTTCACATCGACTATTTCTTTAAAAAGGTTTAGATTCCGGGGTTTTGTCTTACTTGAGTTATGGTGTGGTTCTATAGACTTCACGTGATTCAAGTACCGGTCACGTACCTTTTCCAGGTCGTGACATTATCTTATTTTATTAATTGTAATCGTTTTTAAGACAACTTGTAATCAGTTTAAATTCTTTGGATCTTTGAATGTAATAACTATTTGTTGGAATTTTATTCACTGGTTTTATTCTTATTACTTTTATATTGCTTGCTTTACACTTAACGTATTTATTGCGAGAAATGACCTTATCAGAATAAATACGTCATGGGATTTTCACGTATCCGTAACCGTTTATTTGGGAAGCAAAAAGTGACAACATTGCAGAGATAAAATGATTCTTTTTATTTATGAACAATGTCAAAAAATTGCTTAAAAGAAAATTTGAATATAAAATCTTAAAATAAGATCCATAGAGTATACGTACCTCTTTGTTCATGTTAAACGTCAATTCGGTAACTTTGTAAATATCTCCATTGCATTGCTGCATGGAAAAGATTAATTTTTAGTGGATTTTTTCTTTTTTAATGCAACTTCAGGAAGGGCGGGATAGGGTGCCCAGATGGTTATTATTTGGTTGGGAAAAATAAATTTTCAATGGATTTTTTTAATGCCACATTAGACGGAGAGAGCGCATGCTATTAGAGGAGTAGTTACTGCATGGAGAGAGAAAGAGGGAGTAAGTAGCAATTTTTTTATTTTTTACATTTTAGAAAAATGGAGAAAATTTTATTGCCCTTTATAAGGAGACTGTCATTAAAATTGGATTCTCAATTTTGGATCCCTTCTCTTTAAGTATTAAAATGGTAGAGATAAAAAAGAGTATATTACACCTTTTTATATATGTAAAAGCATAGAGCTTAATATAGTTGGCCACTGTATGGAGAAGAAATATGCACAAAAAAAATTTAGAATATATATAGGGTATTTTTCTGTTAGCCCCCCTCATACTTCAATATTTTTCTCTGTCCCTCCCTATAATTAGTATTTACATGTAGCCCCCTGTTCAGTCGAAAATATCGCACTTTTGATATATCATTTTTCTTACTTTTCTTAAATAATTAAAGGTGTTTATTATAAATATGACACATATGAGGGTTTATCTGCAAAAATACTATTTACCATATGTTTATATATTATAATTAAAATTATGAAGGAAAATATAAGCATATAATATTTATATAATATTTTTTATTATGCATATCATATCAAATATTCTAATCAAGATTCTTTAAAAGATATAATATCATACAAATGGTTAGAATAATATCTCTATAACAAATATTACTAACATTATTCATGGAGATATTGTGCAAGATTTAGCTCAGGTCAGGAGATCGGGATATCGAGATATCGGGAATCAAAAATCTGCCGATGAAGTTTAATTAAATCATAAAATCAATACTGGCAGAGACTCGGAGAAGATATGAAAATTCCAGATATCAAAACAATCTCCATGTGATAATATGGGGCTACAAAAGAATTTTCGTCAAATGATCCCACTATCTTACCGCGCTTCCGCGGCTAAACCCCCCAAAACGCGGTGGATCCGCGGCCGATATGTAGAGTTAGGGTTTGGGATTTTTTGGGTAGGATCTTATCAACAAACCCTCACATATGAAATCGAGGGTTTGTATCTTCTGTGACTATAAATAGGACCGAGGGCTAAAGCTAGAAGAATCACCTTTTACACGAAGCAAATCACCGTCAAAGAACAAGTGATCTAAGACAGGTCTGTGATTCGACATGATAAGGCGACGTGAGATTCAACGGAGTATCTACTTCCTACGAGGCAGAGATCGAGAGCAACTTCTTCTTCCTCTTGTAATCTAAACTCAAAGGTTTTGTAATTGTGAAGTTGATTAATAAAGGTAGATCATCAGATTAATTAGTTTGCATTTATTTTCTGTATTTACATTATGATCCCATTCTCTATCCGTTCTTCTTCTATCTCAATCATGCGTGAGTAATTCTCCGCTTGATAGGGTTCGTAGGATTATGGTAGAACAATGGATGAGAAAATACTTTAACTTCTTTTAAGTCTTATGAAATTTATAAACTTTAGCAAAAGAATCGTTAACATCCTTATCGGGAGCTTTACCAATTTATTGCTAGTCTCGACCATGATTTGAGATTAGATTAACAATTATTTTGTTAAGGGCTAGACATGAATAGAGATCAATAAAAGAACAAGGGTCAATAGTGGGGAAATCCTAGTTTCTTCCAAGAACCATAATCCGCATACATCACTATCTATCTAATTTTAAATCTATCAATAGATAAAATGAGTCATCTTTATTAGTCATCCATGACTACTAAATCCTAACGAACCCTACAAGCCTTCTTCTTATACATTCTATATTTTTATTTAAACTAGAGTTGTATTCTACATCCGTGTTTAACATAGATCTAGAAACTATTTTCCACTATTCTTTATTCTTTTATTCCTCCTCTTTTCAATCAACATGTCTAAAATAAGATTAAAAAATTCCACATATCCCTGAGGACGACCCGTACTCATCTCGGCTAGCTACACACGACACCGTTATTGATTGCGGTTATTTACTACACACTTACATAGAGTCAATCAAATGGCGCCGTTGCCGGGGATACGTTGTAGGGTATTTTTTGTCACCTCATTGAGATGGGAATACGGCGCACTTGTCAGGCGTACTACAGATTTCCCCTGCCCAGGGTAGGCGGGGGTTTATTGATTGTAGGGATCCGAATCTCCGGCAGCCGATGAGTAAGCTGTCGTTAATTACCCCTCGCCTTTGGAGCAAGAGAACTTCCAATTGACGGGTCAAACTAGTCATGTGAACTCAACGTGCAGTGTGCATATGTGTATCTTAAGGGGTTTTGGATATATCGGAAGCCTTGCAGAGTTTACGGGGGTCCCGCTACCCGGATAGCGGGCTAGGGGTCAAGGTGGCAAGCAGCCCACTTGCAGGGTGCGGGGCAGCGTCCCGTTAGAAATTTTTTCCTAATAGGGACAGTGTTGTAGAGTGTGTGTGTGTATAAAAAAAAATGGGAAGAATAGCGTCCAAAGGACACGTAGGTGCCAGCGCCTCACGTGCTTGGCACGCGGGCGCTGGGCGCTGGCGCCACACGTGCTTGGCACATGGGCGCTTAGGCGCTGGGCTGTAGACGAGCTCCCCACGTGCTTGGCACACGGGCGCTGGGCGCCAGCGCCCTACATGCTTGGCACGCGGGCGCTAGGCGTCAGCAGAAAAAGGGACTTGGTCCCTGCACACCGATTTGACTTATGGAGTTAAGCTCCTGACAGAGAGGACAAGTGGGCTTAGCCCCTGCACTGGGAGTTGTACTCCAAAAAAGAAAGATTTATTATTCTGTGTGTGTGTGTGTATTTGAGGAGTTAAACTCTTAAGATATTTTTGGAGCTGATGAAAGGGGCTTCTCCCTTGAGCCCTGGATCTTCCCCAATGTGGGGTTCTTGGAAGTGGGTCTCCTTCTTCCTCTTCTTTATTGGCTGGCTCTTGGGGAAAAGGGTGAGATTTAAAAATCTCTCCTTTTGGAGATTGGATGGAAGATCCGAGCTTCTCTTTGTGGGTTTTTGGGTGAAAACTATTTATTTTTGGAAAAGGAAGAGTGAAACTCTTGATTTAATTCAAAAAAAGGGAAGGTTTAGAACCTTGAGGAAGGAGAAAGAGGCACAAAAACCCTTGAGTTTGAGAGAATGAAAAATTTCTTCTTTATTTCATCATCATGTTGCCTTATATAGGCTTACACATTTACATATAGCCTAGTTTCATCCATGACTACTAAATCCTAACGAACCCTACAAGCCTTCTTCTTATACATTCTATATTTTTATTTAAACTAGAGTTGTATTCTACATCCGTGTTTAACATAGATCTAGAAACTATTCTCCACTATTCTTTATTCTTTTCCTCTTTTCAATCAACATGTCTAAAATAAGATTAAAAAATTCCACATATCCCTGAGGACGACCCGTACTCATCTCGGCTAGCTACACACGACACCGTTATTGATTGCGGTTATTTACTACACACTTACATAGAGTCAATCAAATGGCGCCGTTGCCGGGGATACGTTGTAGGGTATTTTTTGTCACCCCATTGAGATGGGAATACGCGCGCACTTGTCAGGCGTACTACAGATTTCCCCTGCCCAGGGTAGGCGGGGGTTTATTGATTGTAGGGATCCAAATCTCCGGCAGCCGATGAGTAAGCTGCCGTTAATTACCCCTCGCCTTTGGAGCAAGAGAACTTCCAATTGACGGGTCAAACTAGTCATGCGAACTCAACGTGCAGTGTGCATATGTGTATCTTAAAGGGTTTTGGATATATCGGGAGCCTTGCAGAGTTTACGGGGGTCCCGCTACCCGGATAGCGGGCTAGGGGTCAAGGAGGCAAGCAGCCCCCTTGCGGGGTGCGGGGCAGCGTCCCGTTAGAAATTTTTTCCTAATGGGGACAGTGTTGTGGAGTGTGTGTGTGTATAAAAAAAATGGGAAGAATAGCGTCCAAAGGACGCGTAGGTGCCAGCGCCTCACGTGTTTGGCACGCGGGCGTTGGGCGCTGGCGCCACACATGCTTGGCACATGGGCACTTAGGCGCTGGGCGCTAGACGAGCGCCCCACGTGCTTGGCACACGGGCGCTCGGCGCCAGCGCCCTACATGCTTGGCACGCGGGCGCTAGGCATCAGCAGAAAAAGGGACTTGGTCCTTGCACTGGGAGCTGTGCTCCCGATTTGACTTATGGAGTTGAGCTCCTGACAGAGAGGACAAGTGGGCTTAGCCCCTGCACTGGGAGTTGTACTCCAAAAAAGAAAGATTTATTATTCTGTGTGTGTGTGGGTATTTGAGGAATTAAACTCTTAAGATATTTTTGGAGCTAATGAAAGGGGCTTCTCCCTTGAGCCTTGGATCTTCCCCAAAGTGTGGTTCTTGGAAGTGGGTCTCCTTCTTCCTCTTCTTTATTGGCTGGCTCTTGGGGAAAAGAGGGTGAGATTTAAAAATCTCTCCTTTTGGAGATTGGATGGAAGATCCGAGCTTCCCTTTGTGGGTTTTGTGGTGAAAACTATTTATTTTTGGAAAAGGAAGAGTGAAACTCTTGATTTAATTCAAAAAAGGGGAAGGTTTAGAACCTTGAGGAAGGAGAAAGAGGCATAAAAACCCTAGAGTTTGAGAGAATGAAAAATTTCTTCTTTATTTCATCATCATGTTGCCTTATATAGGCTTACACATTTACATATAGCCCCTTGGGCTTTACAAAATGGTATTTTGCCCATCACATGCCTCATGTGCCCATTTCTTTTGCACATAAGCTATGGGCTTTACAAAAATTTGGCTTTATGCCCATTTTGCTTACATTCATGCATAAAAAATTATTTCAAAATTATTTATTACATGATTTCATT
Organism: Agapanthus africanus; assembly: GCA_030015575.1. Classification (NCBI taxonomy): domain Eukaryota; kingdom Viridiplantae; phylum Streptophyta; class Magnoliopsida; order Asparagales; family Amaryllidaceae; genus Agapanthus; species Agapanthus africanus. Next base: position 682,788,652 of record CM057344.1, read on the forward strand.
TTGGCATGGAGGAGATTGGCCACGGGGCTCGACTCGGGCATGGGCCCACTTGATCTGGGCTTGGGCCCGCTTGCTTGGGGTTGACTTTGACTTTGACTTGGTCAACCGGGGTGTAATTTTCGACCCCAACAAAGTGCCCCTCATCAATAAATGTACACCGCACATGTGGATCGTGTGCATGAAATTGATGGATCTTCTTTCACGTGGAGGCGACTTGATTTGGTTCCTGCTTTTTAGGAAGCTGGCACTGCCATTTTTACGACATGGACGGTCGATGCCTGACGTGTCTCCAAGACGGAGTGCCGGTGGTTGACGTGTCCTTGAGGCGGAGTGTCTGTTTGACGTGTCCCCGGCATTGAGTGTCTAGTTGACTTGATTCCAAGGCGGAGCATAATTCCGACAAGGAGGTCGTTGCTTCCCTTTTTGCGAGTTGGACGATCGGTATTGCCCTTTTAGCAACGTGGACGGTCGGTGCTGCCCTTTTAGCGACTTGGATGGTCGGTGCTGCCCTTTTAGCGACGTGGACGGTCGGTTCTGCCCTTTTTGCGACTTGGACGGTCGATGTTGCCCTTTTAGAGACGTGGACAGTCGGTGCTGCCCTTTTAGCGACGTGGACGGTCAGTGCTGCCCTTTTTGCGACTTGGACGGTCGGTGCTGCCATTTTAGCAACGTGGACGATCGATACTGCCCTTTTAGCGACGTGGACGGTCGATGCTGCCCTTTTAGCGACGTGGACAGTCGATGCTTTGATTTGACTTGCTCCGCTTTCTGCGATGTCGGGATTTGACTTGTTTCCGAGGTGGAGCATGATTCCGCCTGGGAGGTTGTTGGTTATCTTGCTGACTTGATATGATTTGGGTTGACATCAGCACCGCTACACTGGAATATGGTACCAGGAGCGAATCATCATCTGCCATGATAGGATTTGGGGATTTTGGTTTTGGTTTGGCATCAGCATCGCTACACTGGAATATGGTACCAGGAGCGAATCATCATTTTCCATGAGGAGATTTCCCTCGTTCCTAGTTTAACAATTTAAGGGTCATCTGTTCCCAGTTTAACGACTTAGAGATCATATGTTCCCAGTTTAGAGACTTAGGGGTCTTCTGTTCCCAGTTTAACGACTTAAAGGTCATCAATTCCCAGTTTAAAGACTTAGGGGTCTATTGGGTCGAAAGTTTAGAATTTTGGGGCTAGGGTCGGCATCAGCGTTGCTAACACTGAAGCACAGGTGCCAGGAGCAATTCATCATTTTCCTTTCCCTGTTGGGATGCGATGTCTTAGGAGACAGGTTTAGGTCCCTATCACCTAAGACTTTTCAATTTTATGAGCCGTAAGGGTCCTATAAAAGCATTTTCTCCCTACGAGTCGAAAGGATATCGTAGGTGTACTTTCTCCTTAGGAGTCATGGGGACTACCAAGTGTGTGTTTTTCCTTCGTGAGTCGTAAGGATCCCACGAAGGTTTGTTCTCCTCATGTATCGTGAGGACACATGAGTGGGTCTTCCCAATGGAGTATAATTCCAACGGCGGAGACCGGCCGCTAGACTGGTGATTGCGGTGGGGCATGGGTATGATAAGAATTATTTGAGCCTGTGGATTGTATACTGTAGTCAACTTGAGGACCAACCGTAGGGCTGGGAGAATTTTGGGGATTTGAATTTTTGTTGGCGTCTGCATCGCTACACTAGAATATGGTACCAGGAGCGACTCATCATTCGCCGTTGGGACATTCAGAGATTTGGAATTTGGTTGGCGTCTGCATCGTTACACTGGAATATGGTACCAGGAGCGACTCATCATTAGCCGTTTGGGATTTGAATTTTGGTTGCCGTCTGCACCGCTAACACTGAAATATAGTTTCAGAAGCGACTCATCATTCGCCTCTGGAGGGTTTTTTTTACCGTGATTGCTCTATTATTTCAGTTTTTCTTATCGCGAAGGTCGCGATTGCCCTATCATTTTGGCTATTTATTCGCGGTTGCCCCACCATTTCGGCTTTATTTTCATATTTATTTTACTCACTGATTTTTATTGCGAGTTGCCCCAGCATTTTGGCTTTTCTTTTTTTTCTTTTATTTACACATTTTTACATCCCCAGTTTAACGACTTGGAGGTCGTGTAACATTTTGGAAAATTGTAAATATAATTTATAATTTTAAATATGAATATAATAAGTTTACAAAAATGATATCGCTTATGAAATTTGATGTCAGAATTATATTCGTAAAAAATTTAATTATTTTTGTAAATATCAAGAAAAGTGTGATATATCATAAAAAATGACATTTTAACATGACATGATATTTTACATTAAAATAATGATATTTAAGTGTTATGATAAGTATTTCATTTCTTTTTTAATATGGATTTAGATTTTTACATGAAGAGTATTAATTAAAGAAAAAGGGTTTTCTTTTGTTTCTTTTTAATTAAGTTGAGGATGGGTTTATGTTAGCTAGGTTTAACCTTCACACCAACACAGACACACTCACCCTCCTCCCTCCATCTCCTTCTTCTCACTTTACACCTCCTCCTTCTCAATTGACACCACCATCTTGAAACCCTCCACCTCATGCTTTCTCTACATGAAACACAACACATAGGAATTCCTTTAGCTTCCTAAACTGAACCATAGGTTTCTTCAAGCTCCAAACAAAAACATTCCTAAGTGTTCATCACATCCAAAGAGAAAAACCATGGTCCCTTCATCAAATTTGAGCATATCATCAAGCTAAGGCCAACACCAATTCAAGATAATTCAAGCTTACACTTTATGAGATTGTAATTTCTTTGTTCTCATTCCATATAGGCAAATATCATCTTGCTTTTAAATTTTGAAATGATGGTAAGTTTTACTTGCTGATTAATATCAGTGACATGTTAGGGCTTTTGAATTTTTTTGATGACTCTATATTGATAATTAGATAATGGTTAATACTAAAAAGTTGTATATAGTTGCTATATCATTTAGCCATAAACATTTGGTTAAGTTTTACTGTAAAATAAATTTTACACGAATTTTTAAAGAAAGGGTTTCCAAACTGGAAATTTTATTTCCAGTGCATGTTTTTTACTCAAATTGTAACAATTTTCTTAATTTTTCTGTTAACAATTTAGAGAATATGAAAGTTGTAGGTTGTAGATAATTTTGTGTAGATATCTCTAAAATTTTCATTTTTCTTATTCTATTTACAAAATCTAGAGATATCAAATTTTTAGTGAAGATTGTTTTCTGGTTTCTGCAGATTATCCAGAAATATGTTTTTATTTTGCATTTTATTTCATGTCCTATACATAGAAATTGGAAAAGATATTTTGGGGTATCAAAATTAACTCCTTTAAAAATGTGTATAATTTTATTTTCACTCCAAACATTGTGTTTACGATTTCTGGTGATTTTTCGAATCGAGCCAAAAAACTGTCGTTTTCTCAACTAACATTTTCAAACAATATGCATCCGAGCGTTGTATTTTTCTCGCTACATTTTTCCAGTAAGATAATGTTATTGACGAGCGTGTTCTTACATTTGAAGGAGTATTAGCGGAGACGCTGAAGGCGTTGAGACGAGGAAAAGTGATTGTGGATTTTGACGAGTTCGACAAGTTGGTGAGTAGATTTATATCTACGGGGGAACTCGGGTGGATGGCGTATAGCACCCCCGCAACCATTTAACTAGGATAGATATACTATCTAGTTATTTATTAGTGTTAATCCAAATTAATAATATTGGAATTATTTTGCATATAGTTTTATTCATGGTTTGGTGGATATTGTACGAAGGATCATACCGTACTTGTGATGACGAGATTAGCGTGCCGAATACGGCCAAGTTCCTTTAGACTCGTGAAGTCATATTTTATTTCGTGTTAGAACGTAATACTTGAGTGAGCTATACTCTTTTAAAAACTAACGATTCGTTTCCCTTTTAAAGAATAAATGATAAGGATGCGATGCCAATTTCCAAAACGAATATCTATTTTAACCTAAGGCAGCTTGCTTATTTCAAAACCAACGTTTCGTTCCATTTTCAAAGATAATGGTATAGCTCATAGCAAGTAGTTACATTTAATAATTACGCTTAGATTATGTTGCATGAGCATATACGCATATGTTACACTACACCTCATTGGTACTGCCATATCACTGTAGGACTGCTATACTACGTGATGCGTATGTAGATGTCGATACGAGTAGGCTTTACAAACTTATAGAACACTTGCACAAATACTAATGATTACTATGTTGCACGAGCACAGACGCGTATGCTACACTACACATCATTAGTATTGCCATGACACGGTAGGACTATTATGTTTATTTCTTGTATGACTTTATTTACGTACTTTACCTTTATTACCTTTTAAGCATCGTGAATACCAGTACCATGGGTATTCGTATTTGATTCTTATAAGTTTTCAGGATGTTTTACTTTTGATGATATATATCAGTGGTACGGGACGCTGTTATATATGTGTATATATAATATATCATCAGAATGGTCTATGCAAGTATTCTTATTCTTTACTTGATATTTCTGGGTATGATGAGTTGACGTCCACAATGAGCTTGATGTTTTCTGATTGTTTTATTCCGAACCGAGTGGGGGATATATACGGTTACGGACTTGATACTTATCCGGACTGAGTGGGGGAGTATACAGTCGAATACATGGTGGACTCGGTCGAGACCGAGGGGCAAGAAAGCCGCATTAGAGGCGGGAAGCCTAGCGAAGAAACTCGATACCGAAGATAAAGATGAGCACGACAGATATCCAGGGGATACTGACCGGGGCTCGATTTGGGCACGGCGGATATCCAAGAGATACCGACCGGGGCCAGGGATATCGGGTGGCGATCATCTGTTGAGATGGTGTCGACGATATCTGCATTTGCGTGTCGGTGATGGATATGAGAGATTTGAGGATTTACGTGTCAGTGATGGACACGAGGGATTTCTGATTTCGGGTGTCGATGCTGGACATCCAGATGTTGATATATTGCTATCTTAAGAGGTATACAGTTATGTTATGAGTTATTGTAGCCGATTAGGACTGATCCAGGGGACAGTACCTGCATTTTTTTACGGGTTATTGCATATAAAAAGGATTTCAAATTCAAGCTATAGCCACATTATTTTGACGTGTCTAGTATGACATTGGAATCTTTTAAATTGTAAACCTCTTAACACAATTCATTAAAACAGCAGGACGTATATTTTAAATAAGATACCTATTATATACGTCATACTATCATGTCTGCTTTTATTCCGTGACATATGTATTCTGCGGCTAGTTTAAAGAAAAGGTTTTACCTATATATTTTCGGCTACTTATGGGCTTATACTTAGATAAAGGTCATTTGCATTGATACATTCTATTTTGGGTTTATGTGATGGATAGAGTTACATTTATGATACATATGCATATCATATATTATATTAGTGCAGGATATGATAGTATTATGCTTATGACATAGGTATCGTTGTGCATTTCGATTTCTACCTTGTGATGTACTTTTATTCACTGAGTTGGCAACTCACCCCTGTTGTGCCACAGTTTCTTGCAGGTTTTACCGCTTGGATTATCAGCGGCTTGGGGCACACATTCCTTTCTGTGATTGCTTTGGTAGGTGGGTTACTGTTGTATCGTACTCACATTTGTATATTCATATCTTCTTGTATCTAGTAAAACTCCATCGACTTAGAACTGCTATATTGTGGACTTACAAGCGAGATTTAGAATTATGTGTTGTGGGCGTCGTACTCATTAGAGTCGACCTTTTTATATTGTTGATTTTGTTTCGCTTCTCTTTTCTTCGCAATTGTGCGTCGTATATTGTTTGCTTGGTTGCTCCGCCGTTTAGGCTTGGAAGCTAGCTCCCATTGGGATGCTATTTTTATTGTTATGTTTGCATCGGGTTTTATTCAAAATTTACAAAAGAGGTGCTATCGAATTTTAATATGCCATAGATGTTTTTCAAAGGTACTTAGTTAAACTAAAATGTTTATTTTAAACGGATCCCGTCTGATGACTATTTTAAAGCTCACCTCCAATATTTTCAAAAAGGGTTTAGATTCTGGGTTTCGGTTTACTTGGACCGCGTCGACGTCTTTAGATGTCACGTGATTTAAGTGCCGGTTACGTGCCACATTCGGGTCGTGACAGGTCGACTGTTCCCAGTTTAACGACATGGTGGTCAAATGTTCCCAGTTTAGCGACGTGGTGGTCAACTGTTTTCAGAGAAAGGCAGATGTCCGAGAGAATCAGTTTCACGAAGCACTTCGGTCTCCGTTTGTAAATAATTGGCGGTCGCAGCTTGACTGTTTGTTAACACGCCTTTAGACAATTCTATCTCTCCTTCCTTGTATTGTTTTTCGACCCAATCTTTGAAGACGAAACAGTCCTCAATGGCATGACCAATCACTCTTTGATAGGGACAATATTTAGGGTCATCAGTCATATTAGCTTCTTGCGGTCTTTTTGATTCTGGCAATTGTAGACCGTTTCTTAGGGCGTCTTTGAATATTTTACGGACTTTGTCCCTTCTGAAGGAATAGACCTTATCCAGCCTCTCTTTCATTAGAGATTCTCCTCCCTTTTCGAACACTGGCTTCCGAGGCCGGTTGGCATTAGTCCCGCTCATCCCTTACTTATTTCGGCTAGCCGAAGTGTTGAAAGATTCAATATCGTCGGAACTTCCGCCTTTACGATTATCGTCCTTTCGGTTTCTCCAGGACCTATTGTTATTTTGGGAATCAGAGAAAGACTCCTGCTTTGAGCACTCCAACATCTGGACTTTCCTGGTCAGCTCTTGAAATATTTTGAGACCCGCGGTGCATAGAAACGGGGCTATCCAATTGTTGAGATTTCCGACGAGGAGACTGACAGATTTGTCCTGCTCTATCGGCGATTCACATTTGACGGAGATATTGCGCCATCGGGTTATAAAATCCGCGCTGTTTTCGTTGTTCTTTGGCTTGGTCCTTATGAGGTCGGCGATGGTAATCTTATCGCTGACACTCATGAACCTTTGTCGGAACAGAGCTTCCATTTGGACGAAAGTAGTAACGGAGCCATCCGGTATGCTCGCGTACCAGTCGAAAGCGACATCGGTCAGGCTATTAGCGAACTGGCGGAGGAGAAGCGCATCATTGCCCCCAGTATTCCCGCATGAGGCTTTAAAATTGGCGATGTGCTGATTCGTATTTCCCGTCCCATCAAATCTTCTGAATTCGGGGATGACATAGCCGCTAGGAAATTCTACCAGATCATACTGAGCAGGATATGGTCTCCCACTGCTGCTGATATCTTTTTGCGCTTCGGCTTCGGCTACCAATGTTTTGACTTTGTTGGCAACCAAATCCATGATTTGATTTTGAGTTAGCGGAACCAAATCCATGATTTGATTTTGAGTTAGCGGGCCGCTGTCATTGGTAGCCAAGACATTTCCCGAGACAGGATGCGACTGACTTTCATGCGGTCCCCCCACCTTTGGATTTGAGGGAATAGGCGTCGGCTGTCTCGGGACACTGTTCCCCACTTCATGAGTAGAACCATGCGCTTGATTGGACGGCTGAGAGGCAACTTGGGCCGTGAGCTACATCACGACATTCATCAAGTCGTCAATTTTGGAGTAAAACGTGGCCATCTCCTTGTCTTTATTTCTGAGCTGTTTTCGGAGCCCTTGTAGATGTTGCTGCTCTGGGTTCTTGGGATGGAAGATTGGCTCATCTTCGCTTTCCGAGCCCGACTCCTCATGAACCGAGGGATCTCTCTGCTTATCAGCCCCACTGGGAGGATTTTCATTACCTTCCGGAGGATGCTGGTCTTGGGAAGTGACAACCACATTCACACCAGATCGGATTTGAGATGTAGTGGCCCCATCCTTGCTCTTACTGCACGTGCCCACCATTTAGATAGTGTGGACCACATATCCAGCCGTCTCTTTATCTTTGGCGGGGGAACCCCGTTCTTGGAACCTCATGAAGTTCAACCTAGCATGAGCCCTGACCCTTTTGTTGGCTCTGTATCTGAGCCTTTTCTGTCTTAGCTTCTCAATTTTGAGGGCTTGGCGGGCATCCGTCATCCAGGAAGCCATCGTGAGCTGATTAACGGGGAGCTTGGAGAAAATACCCAATTGAGCAGCTGTCAGGAGCGCCGCTGGAGCTTGCCTGAGATGCATTGTTGCTTTGTTGGTGTTGATGGCCTTGCCCCCCAGCTGGGGCCAAAGAAAGTCATTCAAACACCGACTTGCGTTTGGGTTGGGACGCCTTCGAGACCACCACATTTGGCCTCCTGCCTTTCGAGGCCGGTCTATATGTTACTGGATCTTAAGGAGCTGGGATGGCGTTAGCTGGCATGAAAAGAATAGAGCCGAATGGTAGCCAAGCACGTGAGGCGCCAGGCGTCAGCAGAAAAATATCTTGGCACGCGGGCGCTAGGCTTCAGCAAAAAAAAGGGCTTAGTCCTTGCACTGGAGTTGTGCTCCCGATTTGACTTATGGAGTTGAACTCCTGATGGAGAGGAAAAGTAGGCTTAGCCCCTGCACTGGGAGTTGTACTCCCAAAAATAAAGATTTATTATTTTGTATGTGTGTGTGTGTGTATGTGTATTTGAGGAGTTAAACTCCTAAGATATTTTTGGAGCTGATGAAAGGGGCTTCTCTCTTGAGCCTTGGATTTTCCCCAAAGTGGGGTTCTTGGAAGTGGGTCTCCATCTTTCTCTCCTTTATTGGCTGACTCTTTGGGAAAAGAGAGTGAGATTTAAAAATCTCTCCTTTTGGAGATTGGATGGAAGATCTGAACTTCCCTTTGTGAGTTTTGTGGTGAAAATCTATTTATTTTTGGAAAAGGAAGAGTGAAACTCTTAATTTAATTCAAGAAAAAAGGAGAAGGTTTAGAACCTTGAGGAAGGAGAAGGAGGCACAAAAACCCTAGAGTTTGAGAGAATGAAAAGTTCTTTTTTATTTCATCATCATGTTGTCTTATATAGGCTTACACATTTACATATAGCCCTTTGGGCTTTACAAAATGGCATTTTGCCCATCACATTCTTCATGTGCTCATTTCTTTTGCACATGAGCCATGGGCTTTACAAAAATTTGGCTTTATGCCCATTTTGCTTACATTCATACATAAAAAATTACATCAAAATTATTTATTACATGATTTCATTTTAGCATGGAGGAGATTGGCCGTGGGGCTCGACTCGGGCATGGGCCCACTTGATCTGGGCTTGGGCCCGCTTGCTTAGGGTTGACTTTGACTTTGACTTGGTCAACCGGGGTGTAATTTTCGACCCCAACATCCGTGCGTAATTTATTTTTTTTTGCTATTCGTGTTGAATCCTTATTCGATCCATATCATAAACCTAAATTAAACAGCAAATTGTGTATTTAACGATTAGTGTACAATTTTTGCGAGAGAATCCGGAGTCATTTGAACGAGAAAATAGAGATTTAGAGACCTTCAGAGAGGACCAGAAAAGCAAAGGGGGCAAGTGAATAAAAAAAATTTAGAAGAACCCTAATTAACGCGGCGGAACCGCGGCCATAGTATGCTATTGGCGCCGGAACCGCGACGGAGTTGGTGCATTAGAGCGCCAAATTCTTCTGGTAATCTTCTCTGATTTTTCTCTTTGCTCTGAAATCCAATAATATATTTTACTGCAGGATTCTTTGCAAAATATTACCGCTCAAAAATCTTTTTGCGTGTTTTATAATTGGTTTGTGTGTGCATATTTTTAAAGACGAACTTTAAGGGGCAAGACCAAAATGCAGATTAGATGGGGATTTTATCACCCTTCATAGGCCCCACAAATCACAAAACGAGCATCCGTATCGCCCTACATTAATTAAAAAATATCTAGACCAAGACTCTAAGGACCGTCGCCCTCAATTAGGACAGAGGAAGGTCGTGGGTAATTTATCGCTTATCCGCATTTCTTTTGTGGTGCCTACGGAAGTGTGTCTAGGAAAGTGGTTACTTAATTAGGCCCGCTGTTTTCGGTGATTCGTATAGCGGATACCTCCCACTTACCTGGCCACAAGAGTGATAAATAAGTGGTAAAGGATTGATCCTGCGACTTGTCCTTTGGAAGTTTAGGAGGGGTCTAGAGACTTGACCTAGGTAACCTTAGTTCTCGGGTTGTTTGTGCATTTTTTATGATTTGTCTCACGTCCGACACTTTTCAAAACAAACCAATTTTTAAGTTCTCACACACGCTGCCACTTGCGCTAAACCCGCTTCTTGTATACTCGGCTGGACACGGGATTCTAGAGAGGCGGCGATGGCGGAGGAGAGAGATGGCGGCGACAGGTAAATACTAATTATAGGGGAAACAGAGAAAAATATTGAAGTATGAGGACGGCTAACAGAAAAAAAAACCATATATATATTATCCTAAATATAACATGTGTATTGCAACATTTAATATATACAGCGAAAAACTCACAAAATTGTGTGTGTGTGTGTATTGCACTGACCAGTGAGTTCTAACTTAAGCGCACCACACACACAACAAATCCACACGTCTAGGAAGCCTACGAATTTGCTTCTAAAACGTTAATTTGTGGCCACTTCCTCTACTGGGGTTTCTTGGGTACAAACTGCGCTCTCCCCAACTGAGCTTCTACTGAGCATTAGTAAAAAATTCTTTCTTTATAATGCAAATACCCCCTTGGAGTAGTCGACTCCCTCTCCCTTCTCCAAAATTCAAAGAAAAATGAGAAAAATCATTAATTTCTCCTAAGGTCTCCACTTCATCATCCTCTTCTTCTATGGCCTCCACCTCATCAAGAGGACAAAAAAAATAATACTTTGCAATGTAAATTTATTCATAAACCCTCAATATTTACAAATTTACACGTACACTCATTCTTACTCACATGAAATGCATATTTACACATAAACCCTTATTATTCACAAATTTACCTATATACTTATTTTTACAAATATTTTATTTGACACCTGCAACGGTCAGGCGCACAAGTTCTAGTTGTATAGATATGACAATGTCAATCGCTCAATAAATAAGATGATTCTGCCTAATAATTCCAGCTTTCCAGAAGAAACTTTCAAACCATTAATTTTTAGAGATTAATGGAGGAAAGAGGCATAGGAAGGGATTTCCTCCTATGGCGTGGAAAAAATACAACCTCCACTATTTTTTTCGACGATCGGCATCCATCATCATCATCGTTATCATCTAAGATGTGCGTACACCAAATTTCATGTGATTCCATAACTTTTTCACCGTTGATTTATTGAGTTCAAAATTAACGGTTTACCGACAATAGAACTTTTTACATTGCTAAATCAACGGTGAAAAGGTTGTAGAATCACATGAAATTTGGTGTACCCACATCTTAGATGATAACGATGAAGATGATGGGAGCCGATCGTCAAAAAGATTGGTGGAGATTGTATTTTTTCAACGCCATAGGAGGAAATCCCCTCCTATGGCCTCTTTTCTCCATTATTCTCTAATTTTTATGTACGTTTGCCCCCTCTCAAGTCAATTCTCACACCGCCCCTCTATATGTACCGACCTCCTCTCACCATTTCATGCAAGCTCCATACAAGCGCGCACACTCTCTCTCTCTCTCTCTCTTTCTCTGATCATCTCATTCATATGGAGCTCTTCCTTCTCCTCTCAACCCTCGTCCTCCTCTTCTCTCTCCTCCCCCTATTAAAAATCTTTGACCGCTGGCTCAACAGCGGCTGCTACCTCATCGACTACGTCTGCTTCAAGCCCACGGACGACCGCAAGATCACCGCCGAGTTCTGCAAAGAAATCATCCTCCGTAACAAACACATGGGCCTCGATGGATACCGCTTCGTGTCAAAAATCATTGTAAACTCAGGCATTGGAGAACACACCTACGGTCCGCGCAATATCATCGCCGGGAATGAGAACTGCCCGACCCACAGCGATTCTCTCCTGGAAATGGACGAGTGCTTTTTCAACACCCTCGACGATCTGTTCAAGAGATCGGGATTCTCTCCGACGGACGTCGACGCTTTAGTGCTCAACGTGTCCATGTTCTCTCCAGCTCCCTCGCTCTCCGCCCGCATCATGAATCGATACAAGATGAGGGAAGATCTCAAGGTGTTCAATCTCTCAGGTATGGGCTGCAGCGCGAGCTTAGTGTCGCTCGACCTCGTGAAAAATCTACTGAAAACACATAAAAACATGATCGCTTTGATCGTGACGTCTGAGTCCATGGCCCCGAATTGGTATTCGGGCAATAAGAGGTCGATGATGCTCGGCAACTGCCTGTTCCGGTCAGGCGGCTGCTCCATCCTCTTATCCAACGACCCGAAGCTGAAGAATCGGGCCAAGTTCTATCTCAAGCACCTCGTGCGCACGCACCAAGGCAGGAGCGACCTGGCACACAACGCTGCGTTTCACACCGAAGACGAACATCTCCACCTCGGACTGGAGCTCAGCAAAGACCTCCCGAAAGCCTTGGCCATGGCGCTCAGCGAGAACATACGCATTTTCGCGCCGAAGGTGCTCCCGCTAAAAGAAATCGTAAGTTACGTAGCCCTTAACCTCTTAAACTTAGTGCGCAGCGAGCAGAAGAAAGTCAAAGTGGTGGTCCCGGACCTGAAAACGGGGGTCGACCATTTCTCCATTCACACGGGCGGCACCGCGGTGATCGATGGGGTAGGGCAAGGGCTAGGGTTAGGTGAGACGGAGCTCGAGCCAGCGAGGATGGCGCTTCACCGGTTCGGGAACACGTCGGGGAGCAGTGTGTGGTACGTGCTAGGCTACATGGAGGCCAAGAAGAGGCTGAAGAAGGGGGATAGGGTGATGATGATAGGTGTTGGCGGGGGTTTCAAGTGCAATACTTGCTTGTGGGTCGTGATGAAAGACTTAGATGGTGATGAAGATGGAGCTTGGAGGGATTGCATTGATCAGTATCCACAACAATCCTTGATGAATCCTTTTATGGAAAAGTTTTGTTTGATCAATGATGACAAGCAAGCCAATGCAGCCCTTGAATAATATAATTAAGGGGTGGTGAATGGGCTAATTAAAGAAGAATATTAATTGGATTGTTATTATTTTGTTATTATTATAATTATATGTATCTTTGGATTGTATTTGGCATTAATATTTGCTTGAGCGGTTTTAATTATCATGTAAATCAATACAAATTATTGAAGGATATGTATTGTGTGATTGGTATAAATAAAAGAAAAGGAAGAATAATTATATGGTACTAGATATAGCTTTGTGATGTTGAATATTATACATTTTTCTTAAAATTTTCCTGTTTTTTCCTTTATCTCTGCTATTTATACAAAAATATTGTAGAAATATTTTTTTTTTTTAACTTGTCCTTTAATCTAACTCATACACATATCATACACACACATCCATGAGTACACCTGCAGTTAGAAAATAAAAACAGATAGATAACATATTTATCAAAAAGAAAAAGAAGTACTCCATTTCCCACTCATAATATGAGGGTAATTAATATAGAAATGTTATATTTATATATATCCTTTTCTATTGATGTAGATTTATGATTTTTTTAATCAGTGTGCAAGGAGACAAAAGAAAGTTTGAGATAAAACAGTGGGAGTACCTTTTCACAATTTAATTTATTTCATTTGCATAACTGATATTAGTGTACACTTTAGACGGCGTAGATACATAATAAGCTATTAAGCATAGCGGAAATACATTTATATACCGTAAAAGTTTACGATATACCGGATCCAATTGGTTGGATTGATCATCTTATGATGATGCTCTACATTGACAATCTCAGATCGAGACACGTGGCAGATGACGTGTCCCAGAACTCAGAAGGGAGGGTCCACATGGGGCCGACCAGGCACCCCTGCACCCGACCTACGAGCACAAAGCTGGCTCACCTCCGAGCCCCATGCAAATTGGCCTCCTCGGCCTCTCAGCTCGTCTCCGAGCTGCCACAGAACCAAGATACCTCGGCCTTCTCGCTCGTTCCCGAGCTTTCCCGCCGAGGTCATCTTCTTCGGTCCCTCCGACCGACCAACTCCACCACTCACAGGTGTAACCGCCGCTCCGCAAATCTCGTCATGCGCGGATACTTCTCCGGCAGCACCCCACGTTCCACGCCATCACTGTTGAAGTCAAAATTTGCATCCCGGTTGACCAAATCAAAGTCAAGGTCAACCCCAAGCCAGGTGGGCCCAAGCCCAAGCAGGTGGGCCAATGCCCAGGTCGAGCCCGAACACGAAGCGTCCGGTCTTCCGCCATACCAAAATAAAAAAAATCATGTAACAAATAATTTTGATGTAATTTTTGTGCATGAATGTATGCAAAATGGGCATAAAGCCAATTTCTTGTAAGCCCATGGCTTATGTGTAAAAAGAAATGGCACATGAGCCATGGGATGGGCAAAATGCCATTTTGCGAAGCCCAAGGGACTATATGTAAATATATAAGCCTATAAAAGGCAACATGATGAAAATATCTAATATACAATTTTTCATTCCCCCAAAAAACTAGGATTCTTTGTGCCTCCTGCTCCTTCTTCAAGGTTCTAAACCTTCTCATTTTTTTTTGAATTAAATCAAGAGTTTTATTCTTTCTTTTCCAAAACTAAGTAGTTTTCCACCACAAAACCGATAAGGGGGCACTCAGATCTCCCATCAGATCTCAAAAAGAAGAGATCTTTAAAACCTCATACTTCTTGTTCTTCAAGACCCAGCCAATAGAGGAGGAAGGAGGAGACCCATCTCCAAAAATCTCATCTGGGGAAGATCCGGAGCCAAAGGGAGAAACAAAACAGCCCCCTTTGATCACTTCTAAAACCTTTTAGGAGTTTAACTCTACAAATCGGGAGCACAGCTCCCTGTGCAGGGACTAAAGTCCCCTCTCTGTTTGACGCCCAGCGTCCAGCGCCCAGAGCGCTCGTGCCCGCGTGCCGAGCACGTGGTGCGCCCAGCGCCCAGGGCGCTCGCGCCCGCGTGCCGAGCACGTGGTGCGCCCAGCGCTCAGGGCGCTCGCGCCCGCGTGCCGACACATGGCGCGCCCAACGCGCACGGTGCTTGCGCCCACGTGCCGACACGTGGCACGCCCAGCGCCTAGAGCGCTCGCTCCTAGTGCGCTTGCGCCCAGCGCCTGCATGCCCTGCACGCGAGGCACTGTCCCCCCATGCATCCTTTGGATACCCTTTCCCTTTACGCGCGTGCGCGCGCACATACTCTATAACACCATCCCCCTCAAAAAATTTTGGGCCGGGACGCTGCCTCGCACCCCACAAGGGGGCTGCTAGCCCCCTTGACCCCCAGCCCGCTATCCGGGTAGTGGGACCCCCGTAAAAACTCTGCGGGGCCCCCGATATATCAAAAACCCCTTCAAAACACAGCATTGCACATTGAGTTCGCATGACCAGTTTAATCCGTCAATCGGAGGTTCCCTCGCTCCAAAAGCGAGGGTAATTAACGGCAGCTTAGTCCGCGGCTGCCGGAGATTCGGATCCCCACAATCAATAAACCCCAGCCTACCCTAGGCAGGGGGAATCTTTAATGCGCCTGACAAGCACGCGCGTATTCCCATCTCAATGGGGTGACGAAAAACACCCTACAGATTCTGGCACGCCCGATGGGACCTATCTCTCCTCCCATATTTCGGGTTAAACTTTCATGCAAACTCAATCAATATACATATCGCTTGCCTATACTGAAATCATGCTTCTGTTTGCAGGTTAACGACTTTCGACTGCAATCTCCAGACGCAACAAAATGTCTCCAAGGACAATCTCAGCTCTCGACACAACTCCCGTCTCCTACATGATGAAGATGGACTCCAGGACGGTCCTTCCGGCCAGTCTCGGGCGACAATGGGAGGAGGAGCCGCTACCATTTGGCTCTATTATGTTCGTGTCAGCTAACGCCGTCCTAGCTCCTCAAGCTCCGGTAACAGGCAAACCGGTCTCAAAGGGGAAAAGGCCGAATGTCATGATCGCGAGGGCTCCCCAACACAAACGCAAGTCGGTGTTTGAACGACTTTCCTTGGCCCCAGCTGGGGGCAAGGCCATCAACACCAACAAAGCAACAAGGCATCCCGGGCAAGCTCCAGCGGCGCCTCTGACAACTGCTCGATTGGGTGTCTTCTCAAGCCTCCCCATCACTCAGCCTATGGCGGCTTCCCGAAGAGCAGAAGCCTGCCAAGCGCTCAAGGCAGAGAAGCTGAGGCAGAAGCGGCTCAGATACAGAGCCAACAAAAGGGCTAGGGCTCTGGCCATGTTAAAACTTATGAATTTCCAAAGCCCGGACCGCTCCGCGAAATCAGCCGCCAAAAATAAAGAGATGGCTGGGTATGTGGTTCGCACTGTCTATATAGTCGAACATGAAGAAACGAATCCTTTTCTTCTTCACAGCCATGGTGATGATATGATTGACGCTGCCCAACGTCAACTCGGTCTTAACGATGAAGAGCTCGCTCAGGCCGATAAGCCAACAAAGCCCGGGGTTCCTGCGGAATTGAGCTCAGGCAATAAGGATGGCCCGGTTGTCATAACCGGAACTACGGGACAAGCATTATTCCAATGGCTTCAAAGGCAACTTCAGGACAGGGATGAGAAGATGGCCAAGGTCCATTCTAAAGTTGACGAGCTGGCAAATGTTGTGGCGGATCTCACGACCCAAGTCGCCCGATTGAAATTACAGCAAAATCAAATTTTGGTTCGTGAGCTGTGGATTGATATCCGGAAGCAGCCGACCGATGCTCCCTTCAAACTAAGAGCGGAGCGCCTTTGCGAAAAACGGTCGCGATCAGCCTCTGGTACCTCCGATACATACGCCGGAGGGGAATCTCCTCTGAAAGAGAAACTAGATAAGGTATATTCCTTCAAAAGGGAAAGTCAACAAGATATTCAGGGACGCCCTAAGAAACGATCTACAACTGCCAGAATCAAAGAGACCGCAAGAAGCGAATATGACCGACGACCCAAAATATTTCCCCTATCACAGGGTGATAGGTCATGCCATTGAGGACTGCTTCATCTTCAAAGATTGGGTCGAAAGGCAATACAAGACAGGAGAGATAGAACTGTCTAAAGGCGTGTTAGCAAACAGTCAAGCTACGACCGCTGATTTCATACAAATGGAGACCGAAGCCTTTCGGGAACCTAATTCTCCCAGACATGTACCATTATCTGAAAAGGGCGAACCAAAGACTGATCGGCCTCAAGGACCAGCATCAGTGAGGGCACCTACTCTAATGGAGAGAAAGAAGAAGGTGTACTCCTTCAGGAGGGATGATGTCCGCAATATATTCGAGGAAGCCTTGAACAACGGTCTGCAATTGCCTATTCCGAAAAGGCCACATGAAATGAATATGACCGGCTATCCCGTCTACTGTCCATACCATAGGGTGGTGAGTCATGCCATTGAAGACTGCTGTGTTTTAAAAATTGGGCAGAGGACCAATACAATCTTGGAAAAACCTCACAGTCCTCGGATGTATCGGCAAGCCACAGAGCTACGGTCATCAATACAGCTCCGCCAAGATCAAAATTCAAGGAGCTGGGATAAGCAAAGATGATCACCACGTCGTTAAACTGGGAACAATAGACCACTAAGTCTTTAAACTGGGAACAGTCGACCTCTAAGTCGTTAAACTAGGAATGTAAAAAAAATGTGTAAATAAAAAAAATGTGTAAATAAAAAAATTGAAAAAAAAGCCAGGCAAACCTTTGGTCAGTGGATTTTCCTAATCAATCATGCAAGAATAGCCGATGGGGCAACTCGCAATAAAAATCAGCGAGTAAAAATAAAGATGAAAAATAAAGCCGAAATGATAGGGCAACCGCGAATAAAAGCCGAAATGATGGGGCAATCGCGACCTTCGCGATAAGAAAAGCTGAAATGATAGAGCAATCGCAGTAAAAAAAAAAGGCGAATGATGAGTTGCTCCTGGTACCATATTCCAGTGCAGCGATGCAGACGCCAACCAAAATCCAATTTCCCAAAATTCTTCCGGCCCTACGGTTAGTCCCCAAATTGACTACCGTATACAATCCACGGGCTCAAATAATTCTCATCATACCCATATCCCACCGTAATCACCAGTTACGCAGTTGGTTTCTGCCCTTGGAATTATGTTCCATTGGGAAGACCCACTCATGTGTCCTCACGATGCATGAGGAGAACAAACCTTCATGGGATCCTTACGACTCACGAAGGAAAAACACATTTGGGAGTCCCCACAACTCCTAAGAAGAAAATACACCTGCGGGATCCTTACGACTCGTAAAGAGAAAATGCTTTTATGGGACCCTCACGGCCCATAAAATTGAAAAACCTTAGGTGATAGGGATTTAACCCTATCTCCTAAGCCATCGCTTCCCAATAGGCAATGGCGAATGATGAGTCGCTCCTGCTACCATATTCCAGTGCAGCGATGCAGACGCCGGCCAAAATCCCAATCCCCAAGTGGCGAATGATGAGTCGCTCCTGGTACTATATTCCAGTGCAGCGATGCAGACGCCAACCAAACCCAAACTCTCAAATGGCGAATGATGAGTCGCTCCTGGTACCATATTCCAGTGCAGCGATACAGACGCCAACCAAATTCCAACTCCCATACCCCAACGGCGAATGATGAGTCGCTCCTGGTACCATATTCCAGTGCAGCGATGCAGACGCTAACAAAGTCCCGAAATTTTTCCGGTCCTACGGTCTGGATAATACATTCTGCAAAACCGTATACAATCCACGGGCGTAAAACAATCCCAATCTCTCCTAAGTCCTACCGGCGAGACCACATTCAAAGTCACCACATTCAAAGTCTCACCGGCGATGGAAAAAAAAAAGAAGGTATGTCCACAAGCAAAATGGGCACGGATGAAAACCCGAAAAGGCTCCGTGAGTAAAAACAGCAGGACTACCGGCGAGTTTGTGAAAACCCGAAAGGGTGCAAACTCGTGAAAAAGAGATGAAATGCACTCGCAAAGTTCTCTCGACTTTATGAGGAGGAAATTCCCGTGTGAGATCCTTACGACTCACAAAGGAGCAACACACTTAGGAGTCCCCACGATTCCTAAGGAAAAAATACACCTACGGGATCCTTACGACCCGTAGGGAGAAAATACTTTGTGAGACCCTTACGGCTCACAAAATTGAAAAGTCTTAGGTGATAGGGACCTAAAACCTGTCTCCTAAGCCATCGCTTCCTGATAAACAAGCGCAAATGATGATTCGATCCTGGTATCATATTCCAGTGTAGCGATACTGATGCCAAGCAAAAACCAATTTCCAAATCCTCCCGGGGCAAATAATGAGTTGCTCCTAGCATTATTCCAGTGCAGCAATGCAGATGCCGATAAAAAAAAAACCAATCCCAAAATCCTCTCAAAGACAGATGATGATTCGCTCCTGGTACCATATTCCAGTATAGCGATGCTGATGTCAACACAAATCATAATCAACAAGTCAACTTCAACTCCGACACCGCAGAAAGCGGAGCGAGTCAGAATCCAACCTCGATACCGCAAGAAGCGGAGCAAGTCAAGTTCACCCCTGACACTGCAGGAAGCAGAGCAAGTCAAATAGAGCGTCGACCGTCCATGTCGCAAAACGGGCAGTGCAGGTTTCCTACAAATCGGGAACCAAATCGCTCCGGATCAGAGCGTCGACCGTCCATGTCGCAAAACGGGCAGTGCAGGCTTCCCACAAATCGGGAACCAAATCGCTCCGGATCAGAGTGTCAACCGTCCATGTCGTAAAACGGGCAGTGCAGGCTTCCCACAAATCGGGAACCAAATCGCTCCGGATCAGAGCGTCGACCGTCCATGTCGCAAAACGGGCAGTGCAGGCTTCCCACAAATCGGGAACCAAATCGCTCCGGATCAGAGTGTCGACCGTCCATGTCGCAAAACGGGCAGTGCAGGTTTCCCACAAATCGGGAACCAAATCGCTCTGGATCAGAGCGTCGACCGTCCATGTCGCAAAACGGGCAGTGCAGGCTTCCCACAAATCGGGAACCAAATCGCTCCGGATCAAAGAGTTGACCGTCCATGTCGCAAAACGGGCAGTGCAGGCTTCCCACAAATCGGGAACCAAATCACTCTGGGTCAGAGCGTCGACCGTCCATGTCGCAAAACGAGCAGTGCAGGCTTCCCACAAATCGGGAACCAAATCACTCCGGATCAGAGCGTCTACCGTCCATGTCGCAAAACGGGCAGTGCAGGCTTCCCACAAATCGGGAACCAAATCGCTCCGGATCAGAGCGTCGACCGTCCATGTTGCAAAAAAGGGCAGTGCAGGCTTCCTACAAAGCAGGAACCAGATCATTCCGAGCCAGGGAAAAGTCTACCACGGACACTCCATCTCGGAGACGCGTCAAGCGTCGACCGTCCATATCGCAAAAAGGGCAGTGCAGGCTTCCTACAAAGCAGGAACCAGATCACTCCGGGCCAGGGAACGTCTACCACGGACACTCCGTCTCGGAGACGCATCAAGCGTCGACCGTCCACGTCGTAAAAAGGGCAGTGCATCCCAAAAAGTGGGAACTAAGGCAAGTCGCCTCCACGTGAAAGAAGATCCATCAATTTCATGCACACGACTCAAATATGTGGTGTGCATTTATTGATGGGGGGCACTTTTTTGAAGTCAAAATTTGCATCCCGGTTGACCAAGTCAAAGTCAAGGTCAACCCCAAGCCAGGTGGGCCCAAGCCCAAGCAGGTGGGCCAATACCCAGGTCGAGCCCGAACACGAAGCGTCCGGCCTTCCGCCATACCAAAATAAAAAAAATCATGTAGCAAATAATTTTGATGTAATTTTTGTGCATGAATGTATGCAAAATGGGCATAAAGCCAATTTCTTGTAAGCCCATGGCTTATGTGCAAAAAGAAATGGCACATGAACCATGGGATGGGCAAAATGCCATTTTGCGAAGCCCAAGAGGCTATATGTAAATATGTAAGCCTATAAAAGGCAACATTATGAAAATATCTAATATACAATTTTTCATTCCCCCAAAAAACTAGGGTTCTTTGTGCCTGCTGCTCCTTCTCCAAGGTTCTAAATCTTCTCATTTTTTTTGAATTAAATCAAGAGCTTTACTCTTTCTTTTCCAAAACTAAGTAGTTTTCCACCACAAAACCGACAAGGGGGCACTCAGATCTCCCATCAGATCTCAAAAAGAAGAGATCTTTAAAATCTCATACTTCTTGTTCTTCAAGACCCAGCCAATAGAGGAGGAAGGAGGAGACCCATCTCCAAAAATCTCATCTGGGGAAGATCCGGAGCCAAAGGGAGAAACAAAGAAGCCCCCTTTGATCACTTCTAAAACCTTTTAGGAGTTTAACTCCACAAATCGAGAGCACAGCTCCCAGTGCAGGGACCAAAGTCCCCTCTCTGTTTGACGCCCAGCGTCCAGTGCCCACAGCGCTTGCGCCCACGTGCCGAGCACGTGGTGCGCCCAGCGCACAGGGCGCTTGTGCCTACGTGCCAACACGTGGTGCGCCCAGCGCCCAGGGAGCTTGTGCCCACACGCCGAGCACGTGGTGCGCCCAGCGCCCAGCGCGCTTGCGCCCATGTGCCGACACGTGGTGCGCCCAGCGCCCAAGGCGCTTGCGCCCACGTGCCGAGCACGTGGCGCGCCCAGCGCGCTTGCGCCCATATGCCGACACGTGGCGCACCCAGCGCCCAGGGCGCTTGCGCCCACGTGGCGCGCCCAGCGCCTAGAGCGCTCGCGCCTAGCGTCCAGCGCCTGCATGCCGTGCACGCGAGGCACTGTCCCCCCACGCATCCTTTGGATGTCCCCCCGTAAAAACTCTGCGGGGCCCCCGATATATCCAAAACCCCTTCAAAACACAGCACTGCACATTGAGTTCACATGACCAGTTTAACCCGTCAATCGGAGGTTCTCTCGCTCCAAAGGCGAGTGGTAATTAACGGCAGCTTAGTCCGCGGCTGCCGGAGATTCGGATCCCCACAATCAATAAACCCCAGCCTACCCTAGGCAGGGGGAATCTGTAATGCGCCTGACAAGCGCGCGCTTATTCCCATCTCAATGGGATGACGAAAAACACCCTACAATCACGACCCCCGCTAACGGGCGATCCGCTTATTACGCGGGCGTGACGTCGGGAGCGTAACTGCCGGAGAGATTCTCGCGCCCGCTACTGCGTGCTGCTGCCACTATATAAACCTCCATCACAGAGGGGTCAAGTAAGCGATTTTTCGTCCTATTTAGCCATTACTCTGCTCGGACCTTGTACTAACTTGATCGTCGGAGATACCACCCCGGGACTTCCTTGCAGGTACTCGGCGCACACTCCTCAAAACCATCAATCTCCTCAAAACCCATTGAGACTCACACGCAACAGGAGATCACCTACAAGATCCACCGGGAGATCGACGGAAGACAACATCTGACGGAGACCCAAAAAGAACCTCCATCAGTTGGCGCCGTCTGTGGGAACAGAAACTCCACAAAAAAACAAAGTTGGCCTTCCGATCTCCATCCACATGGCAAGCAATCACCCTGAAGATCTAGGTACCAGCCGCCGCCTCCCCCTCACCGGTGGCAGGGATGAACCTCCTCCAACGACTGTCATCAACGCCCTCGCCGGCCGAATAGACCGACTACAGTCCATGGTAGAGGCGCTCGTTCGCGTCCAAACGGCCGGGCTAGGGCCCCAAATCACCGCTCCTCCGCCTCCAGACGTCTCTGCCCTCGTCGACACGGCTGACCACCGGTGGGCTATGTCCCACGACCACAAATCTCACGGGCCGATACTCTCTGAGGCCCATTGGGCGCCCTATAGCTCCACACCAAGATCCGCCGCCAGAGCGCCCCGCCTCAAGCCTCCTCGTGACCCTCACCCCCCTGAGAAGATGTTGGTCACCTCACCTATCCCCAGGCATGACCGACACCTCCTCCCTCGACGGGGTCAAACAGAAGGGGCTCGCCACGACGGCTCGAGGGCAACCTCGCCCGAGGATCTGAGGAACCTCATCAAGAGGAACTGGGGCCGCACCCAGCCGCAGATCTCCCACAGCAGAGGCCAGGGATCATGAGGCGCCGAATCCTCGGGGTACCACGGCCGACTCGACGCCCTCGAGAAGAAGATCGAGGGCATATGCCGAGAAGGTCACCTCTCGGGCGACGGGGCTAAGTACGCCGCTGACTCGCTCACCAAGCCGTTTACCGAGGGACTGCCCGTTGTTCACGTCTCCTCGCGCAACAAGCCCCCTAATGTCTCTCTGTTCGATGGGAAAACCGACCCGAAAGACCATTTGGATGCTTTCACTGCGGGAATGAGCTTCCAGGACCATTCCGACGCCGCGCGGTGCAGAGCCTTCCTAGCTACCTTCATCCGCTCTGGTCGGGACTGGTTCAGAGGACTCGAGCCTCGCTCGATCTCAACCTTTGACGAGCTGGCTACTCAGTTCCTCGGCCACTTCGTCGGGAACCGTCGGCAGAAGCGCACAGTCGACTACCTCTTCACAATTAAGAGCGGGGACAAGGAGACGTTCAAAACTTACGTCACCCGCTTCTACAACGCCCTCCTCGAGGTCCCCGAGCACAGGGACGAGACCGTCATCACGGCGCTCAGATCTAGTCTTAGGCGCAGGGAGTGGTTGCGCTCCTTTGCATTGGCGCAGCCTAAGACCATGGCCGAGGTCAAGGCGTGGACCGAGCGCGAGGTCCAGCTTGAGTCCGAGGTAAACGCGAACCTCCCTCGAGCAGAACGGCTCAACCAGAAGAAGAGGGCTCGGGAAGAGAGGCCGGAGCGTCAGCAGCCCTATCATCCGAAGTTCCAAGAGTACACTCCGCTCAACGACTCCCTCGCAGTGTTACTAGAGGAGGCCCAGGGCGAGGGGTTCTTCAAATTCCCTCCAATCCCGTGTCAGGCCTCGAAGCGAGCCCGGGGCCCCTACTGCGCCTTCCACCGGACACTGGGCCACGCCACGGAGGATTGTAAGCAGCTCCAGGAATACATCGAGGAGCTCATCCAATCGGGGCACCTCGCCGCCTACTTAAGGGAAAAGCGGCAGGCCGACCGCGAGCAGGAGCAGCGTCCATCTCCCGCCGAGCTGACCATCGGCTAGATCATGCTCGTTTCAGCAGATGACCATTCCGGTGCCCAGGAAGCCCCATACCCGGGGCCGAGCACGGAGAACAACAAGCCTCCGAGGAGCTCGTGCCATGCTAATAAGGTCATCTATTAGCATTTACTTATTTTGTTTTTTTAGGGGCAATGCAGGCTCTTCCTAGGGTCTGTTGTTAATTTAATAAAAGATCAATGGAACATTGCAAAAAAAAGAAGAAGGAAAGGTCTTATTTATTCAAAAAGGTATTATGGGCTCCTCAACCATACATACAAAAAGAAAAGAGAAAATTACAGCAGCGGGGGAAGGGGGTGCAGAGAGCACTGCTCATAGTACTCAGTAAAAATCTCCGTCAGCCGAGGCCTCGCGAGATCCAGCCACTGCCCTCGATTCCCCCCGCGCGCGTTGACCTCGAGCCTCAGTTCGTAGCACTCGCGAACGAGTGCCACCGAGCGAGCCAGCCGACCCGCGGAGATCAGGCCGAAGTGCCTCAGAGACCGCAGCTTCCCTACGGCCTCGTCGTAGAGCTGCTCGGACAAGGGATTGTAAAGCCCCGGCGACGCCCTCCAGACGGAGTACATCAGCAGCTGCAGCAGGGAGGAGCGCCGGGGGAGCAGCCGGCCGAAGTAGTCTTCAATGCTCCCATAGACCAACTGCACCATGTCCTCGGTGCAGTTCTGGTCGTAGAGATATATGTTTTCGAAGTGGATGATGTCGGGGACAGTAAAGGGGAAGTCTTCCATTCTCAACAATCTGTTTGTGAAGAAGAGAAGGACCAACGCTCCACCAGCTTTATATAGCCCACTACGCCCCAACAGAACCCAACGGTCGCCCGTTTTCGCCCACAAAGTTGCTGCCATGCGGCAATCATTGAGCCTTCTCTGGCGGAGTCGAAACGACGCGACTCAGGCGCTTACCCTCCCCACACATTAAATGTGCATGCTACGCGCATGTTCGCCGTGACCATTCCTGTTCCCCATACCTGCGACTGGATGGTCGGGCAAAACCTCATGAAAAATCGGCCGAGCATCTACCATGCTCTGCCATCCCTGGCCGGTAGCTTCCCTACACGCAACGCCGGGGATCAAAGCCCTCGCCAAGAGGCAACCACGCAGCTTCACTGCCCGGTTATCCTTAGGAGGCTTCTTATAACCCCTCCAACGCTAAGGATCGAAGCCTTCCTTAGAGGCAGCCGAGAAGCTACCCTGCTCGGTCATCCCTGGTCGGTGGCTTCCCCACTCGCAACGCCAGAGATCAAAGCCCTCACCAAGAGGCAACCGCGCAGCTATCCTGCCCGGTTATCCTCAGCGGGCCTCCTGCGGCCCCTCCAACGCTGAGGATCAAAATCCTCCTTAGAGGCAGCACAGCAACTACCCTGCTCGGCTATCCCCGGCTGGTAGCTTCCTACCACAACTGATAGGGATCAAAGGCCCTCACCAAGATCAACCAAGCAGCTTCCCTGTTTGGTCATCCCCAACAGACATCCCTCTGCCCATAATAGGCAGCGTATCCGAAGCCCCAACAAGAGACATCAGGTCTATCCGAGTCTGAGCGATCCCCCCTCGACTTCGGGGCCATGGAGATGATGGAGACGCCTCCTTCTCATCAGCACTTGGCACACTTGACAAGTGAGCGAAATCAACTCGACGAACGATCGCTAGATAGATAGCCGACCTGACATGGAAGCCCAACAGTGCAAGCAAGGACATTTTACGAGCATTCTTCACAAACAGAAGAAAAAGTGTAAGCTGATGAAACAAAAAGTTTTATTACCAAAAGCGGAATCTTTACAAAGGGTATTTTGGGCTCCCCAGCCTTACAGACTGCCCGGAGGCTTACAAAAATTCCAGAAGCGGCGAAATAAAAAGAGGAGGAAGACGGGGGCTTTAGGCCTCGGGGCCAGGCGCGACCTCGGGATCCTCGACGTCCACCACGAGACGAGCAGGGTCCTCGGCCACCTCCTCGACAGGGATCTCTTCCCCCTGCTCATCGGCGTCTGCGGGGGGGAATTCAGCCCGGAGCTCTTCGTCGGCGAACTCCGGCATCCGGGCCTTAACGGCGTCGAGGGCCTCGTGCCAAATGCAGGTGGTGGCCACGGCTAGGTCATTATAGAAGTCCTTCGACTTCTTATAGCCCTCCACCACCTTCGCCGCCGAGAGGTCGGCCAACTTCGCCGCCAAGAGCTCGGCCAACTCCGCCGCCTTGATCGCCGCCCCCAGCTCCTTCCGGAGGGTCCTCACCGTCTTCTTCATGTTGTCGGCGAGCGCCTGAGCATCCTCAAGCTTGACCTCAGCAGCCACGGCAGCCTCGCGGTACCGGGCAACCTCCCGTTTCCCGGCCTCCACCACGCCCTCCAGGGCAGCAACCCTCGCCATCACCGCCTCCGGCTCCCGCTTGGAGCTCTCTTCCAGCGAGGCAAGCTGGTCCGCAGCCTTCATTGCCAGAGCTATCACCTTTTCCTCCATGCGTAAAGCAAGGGCAACGTGCTGGAGAACCTGAAATTTAGGAAAGAGATCAGGAAGATGAAGGAGGCACCGAATCTCACAAAAAATCGAGCACTTGCCTGCACGGACTCCTGGGCGATGGACGCCATCTGGGCCCTGAAGGTCCCCCCGGGGACCCTACCCCCTGCCGACTTCTTTATTTCATGCAGCAGGCTATCCGCGATAGATAGCCCCGAGGGCACTACGAACTGGAGGCCCCCCTCCTCCACCATGATCGGCGAGGGCGGGCCCCGGGAAGAACTCTGGGAACTCCTCTTGAGCGGCCCCCGCTTCTGGCCCGACGAACTTCTAGGCCCCGGGGTAGGATCCGCCCCCGAACACTCATGGGACGCGGCCACACGAGGAGAAGGAGCCGGGGCAAGCTTCGAACGGGAAGGGCTGGCGCCTCCAGCCTTCACGACCTTCCTCGACCGGCGTGCAGTCTCGGAGCTCGTTCATGTCTATGGACCCTACACAAAATCAAATGCAAAGAATTCAGCGACACATGCAATATTAAAAAGCCAAAAAGCAAGCCTAACTTACCGACGAACTCAACGGTGCTGAGCCCGGCCCAACTCAGGACCCTCTCAGACAGCAGCACATCGAATTGGAGGACGGGCTCCCACGACGCCACCCTCACCGCGGCGGGGTCATTGGACTGGTTCCCCGGCAAGCATTTTTCCCTCGACCACTTGGTGGGAACGGGCCAGTCCTCGCTCTCGGGCGGCGTGACGAAGAAAAACTTCTTCTTCCAGTCGTGGATGGAAGAGGGCAGGACTACAACCCCTGTCTCGGCAGCGCCCCCCCTGTTGCTTTCTAAAAGAGAGGTAGACCCACCTCGGGTCGCCCGCTCGACCCCCAGGAGGATTTTTGAAGATAAGGGAAGAATCAAGGAGGGAGAGGCTGAAGGGAACCTCCTGTAACCTCAGACGGATCAGGAACCCTAGGAGAATCCTCCACGAGTTCGGTACTAACTGGCCAGGGGCTAACCCGAAGAAGTTCAGCTCTTCGACGATCTCGGAAGAGAAGGGCAGGCGCATTCCACCCCAAAAAGATTCCAAATAAAGGGCGATCTTCCTGCCCCGTACTTGGTCTGCCCTCTCTCCCCCCTTGGCTAGACGAAGCGTATAATGTGAGGGGATATGAAAGCGAGCCCGAGCATTGGTAAGATCTTCCTCATGCCTCACCCAACACGACGCGCTGGGGGCAGCATCTACCGCCTCCCCTCTGAGGGCTGCCCCCGCTGCAGGATCCCGGGAAGAGGATCCGACCCCTGCTCCATGGGAAGACTCAGGATCAACTAGAGGGTCCCTAGACTCCTACGACATCTACAGACTCTATAAGAGAAGACATCTAACCTGGAGAAGGGGGATCCTCAGGAAATGAAAGCAGAAGAAAGAATACGAGCGCCGAGCAACCAGGACTTAGAGCCAGGAAATATGAAGGAGTAGGGGCCCTCGAGTGGGCCCCTCCCCTATTTATCACCGCAAATGACCTCATCCAACGGTGCCCTTCATCTCCCGCCAAAACGCCTCCTCGTGTCCAACGGCTCCGATCGCTCTACGTGTCGTTCCCGTACTAGGCCGCATCCCATCAGACGCCGCAGGCCTGTATACATCGCGTCGGCCAACCGACGCTTGACATGTGGACTGTCGCTTCAGTGACGGGATGCACGAACCGGCGCACCTTCCTTAAATGCAGAGATCTCGCCACGATTCGCTGGCAGAAAAGACAACTGACAGCCCGGTGACTCGTCTCGACGAAATCTTAGGAGGGAGTGCACCCCGGGCGGCCCGGCAGTTTACTCTTGACCTGACCCGCCAGCTGGTCGGGACAAGAGTGAGGGGCTAATGATGATGCTCTACATTGACGATCTCCCAGATCGAGACACGTGGCAGATGATGTGTCCCAGAACTCAAAAGAGAGGGCCCACATGGGGCCGACCAGACCACCCCTGCACCCGACCTACAAGCACAAAGCTGGCTCACCTCAGAGCCCCCTGCAAATTGGCCTCCTCGGCCTCTCAGTTCGTCTCCGAGCTGCCACAGGACCAAGATACCTCGGCCCTCTCGCTCGTTCCCGAGCTCTCCCGCCAAGGTCATCTTCGTCGGTCCCTCCGACCGACCAACTCCACCACTCACAGGCGTAACCGCCGCTCCGCAAATCTCGCCATGCGTGGATACTCCGCCAGCAGCATCCCACATTCCACGCCATCACGACCCCCGCTAACGGGCGATCCGCTTATTACGCGGGCGTGACGTCAGGAGCGTAACTGCCGGTGAGATTCTCGCGCCCGCTACTGCGTGCTGCCGCCACTATATAAACCCCCATCACAGAGGGGTCAAATAAGCGATTTTTCATCCCACTTAGCTATTACTCTGCTCGGACCTTGTACTAACTTGATCGTCGGAGGGTCCTCGGTGGTACCAAACCACCCTGGAACTTCCTTGCAGGTACTCGGCGCACACTCCTCAAAACCATCAATCTTCTCAAAACCCATTGAGACCCACACGCAACAGGAGATCATCTACAAGATCCATCGGGAGATCGACGGAAGACAACATCTGACGGAGACCCAAAAATGACCTCCATCACCTTACCCACGTCACGTAGAAAATCTGATCTTTAGCATCTCCAAGTAACGGCTGGAGGGAAACCACACTTGGTAGAAGCGAGAATCTCCCATTTGATCACCCCGCAAGCCAACCTAAAGTAAAAAAGGATGTAGAACGAGACGATGGCACTCTAGTTTCTCTCTAGAAAAACTCTCTGTATCATGCATCATATTTTTCTCATATGTTTCGTATATAAACCATAGCCTCCTATATATTAATATATATAGAGCACCAACTCAAGTGAGCGGGTATTGGGCCAAATCGGGCCTAATGGCTAACATACTCACATTCGCACATTCGAATGGGTGTCGTCTATAGGTCTAGTTCCTTGAACCATTGATTCCCAGAATCAATTGTCTCTGTGAGAATCTTCTTCTTCTCTTCCTCATTCTTACCTATACATATATGTTGGTGCGATGTGGGCTGTTGAGAACGTACAAGCGGGTAGCTTTACAGCCAGATCCATTAAAACCGACACAAGGATCTCCCTAAAAGAAAACAGCATAAACCAAAAATATATTAGGCTCACGAAATCGCATACCCCATATCTAATCAGACACGTCTGCTCAAGTACCTTTGATCCCTCTCAGAAACGTATTTGAACACCTAGGTGTATCTCTTGAATCATCGTACTCTTAAACTTCACCACCATGACATCAAGAGTTGGCCATGCGATACAACCAGGAGACATTCCGATCAATCTTCCTCCGGCTTTGAATAGTTATATCTGCTATTCACCCGCTTTTCTGACACTGCCCCGTATATGCGGTATATTTTCATCTCAGCAGGAAACAGCAACAAAAGTAGCAGACGCTCATAACATGCCTACTCAGACAGCCCAGTGTCGTTAAGGGTATAGACTGTCCATCCTTCAGTGAAGGAGGTCGTCATAAGGGCTCACACAGTGAGGGAGATGGGATCCATCCTTCAACCTCCTTATGTGCACGATCCAAGCGCATGTCATATGGCAACGTGCTATGGTATAATATTCTCTCCCTGAGAGCATACGCCATTAAGGTTATACTGTACGGAACCAAGTCCAATCACCTTGTGATTGAGTTGCCCGACCATATCACCCTGCGATATGCCTGGGATCTCCTGACAAGCTCGCACCTCGTACGACGAGTCAAACCCCCAGTCCGGCTATATGTAAACAGGTAAAAGTGGCTATGGAATAAACACTTTGGTCGCTCGGCCTATAGCACATGGCAACCTCATCCTGATCCAGTCAGGGCGATTCTATTAAGTGCCCCCACTGTCGCCATATCCAGTATCCAACATCATAGTCGCTTCCCCGAGCAGCTGACGTCTAGCACTCAGTCTCACCTACGTATACTTCCCCGGTATAAAGGGGATCTCTCGGGTGTAGGAGAGTTCCTACCTGTTGACGTATCCTTATTAAATGTGTACCCTGCACATATCGTGTACCCTATACACTTGTACTTCATGCCTGAAATAGTCAAACAAAATATAGAAATATCCATCCCAGATAATAAAGAAAAAAATCTATACACTATCAATCTTGAAATATACATTTATAAAGTTGTCACCCATAATAATATCAAATATAAGAGTGAGGTCTATCAAACAATCTGAAATGCAATACGTCATCCAGGACGAAATCCAAACGCACATAGCGTTACTCGGCTATTTCCTTCGTCATCGGAACCCCGATCGTCTAACCTGAAGGAAAAATTCTATAGCTTAAACCATCTTCTCATACTACTTTCTTCTTAATGAAGTGTCGTTATATCTTTAACTATTTCAACTTCCCATATATATGGGATCATTTGAGTATGCTGTCATTTATATGATATCACGATAAAGAGAAACCATGTTTCCCTTGCGTGCGAAATCACACGCAAACTCCCGAGAAATCACCTCAGCCTAGCAGCCCCTTTGGCGCTACTGAGGTAGCCGCATATTCCACTCCTATAATGAAAAATCTACACTTCCTACTTCTTGTTACTCCGAGTGATATCCATGCCATTATGCAAGAAAACACGTGCAAATGTGGATGTCCGCATACCCATATTGCCGACCCAGTCGGCATTTGTATGTCCACATGACTGCAAACCTAATTCCTCATAGCACTATGTATTGTGGGCTGTCCCACATAAATACCTGAAAATCATCATCACTTCATCCTAACAAGCAGAACCTATTATCAAGTCTAATCGGTAAGGATTGTATGTTTGGTCAAGTACACACCATGCAAACATTTGATTACTGACTATGCAAAAAAAAAAGAAACCCATAAAATCTGCCTCTCAGTGTCAAAAGTCTTATAGCAAAGATTAAAGCTAAAAATATATTCATTAGTGACTGGATTAATAAACTGGAGAGTGATTGTGTGAGCGGAACCGTTTTAAGACATACCTCATATGAGTCTCCGAAGACAAACATAAGATACTCTTGAAACGACTCCTCATGGATCCAATTTTCAAGCATAAACTCAACATCTCATGTGCCTTCTATAGTGAGAACAGCCACTCCAATAGCATTTATTGTCTTCGAGTCACTTTTGGTCATTACAACATCGTTCAAAACAAAATCTATGAACTTACAGTTGTCGCATTCAGTCATCGTCAGTCCATATCGAATATAGATCGATGACATCAAACCAACAACTGTTTGGATAAGTGTTTCAAATCATAAACGGACTCTCTGAGTCAACTCGAATCCCCTTAGCTTTGAAACACGTATGCATATCTCGCAGATCTCCTTATCCAAATCTCCATCAACACTGCGATCTAAGTCCCCAGGACTAGTTTAAGATCTTTATATGTAATGATTTATTAGGGAAGGTGAAATGGACGCAATCATCACCCGGGTGAAAATTGTCACTTTATTTTCCACCTACGCTAGGTGAATCCCTTCTCTAACAAGCATGCCTTGTATCTCTCTACAGTATCGTCCTCCCTTCACAATATCGCAAAAAAACTCAGTTTTTTTATCATCAGTCTTGCGTCCGGTAGGATAATCGATCAAATCCCAGACTTGATCCTTTATCGTTGACTCTTGCAACTCTTCCATTATCTTTATTCACTCCTTTATAGTAGGCCCAGAAATAGCATCTACAAATGACTTGGGTTCTGCAACCAATGCGAAGTTACCATAGACGTCTCCCCTTAGATATTGAAATATTGTCGTGGTGTCAATCTACAGCACCATCTACAAGACCCTTGAGGATCCGTGATTTGCTTTGAGCCATGTTCAGTCGAAAATATTGCATTCTTAATACATCAATTTCCCTGCTTTTCTTAATCATCTAAGGGTATTTGTTTTAAATATAACACAAAATTCGTCTGGAAAATATCAAATACCACGTGTTATATATATAATCAACATTCTGGAGGGAAATTGTGTGTTTATTAGTTCACGCATGATATTGTATATCTCAACACTTTTCATTGATATTTTGTGCAGAAAATTATTCAGGTCAAAGAACCGGAATCGCAAATTTGCCGATAAAACACAGTAAGTCAAAGACTTAAAATCTGGCAGAGATTCAGAAGAGATAATAGGATTTCATATATCACCTGAAGACCCAAATGCCAACATCAGAACACCCCAGAGAATTGACGCATCAAGCTCACCAAATGGCCGTAGAACCGCGGCCGATTCAGCCCAATCCACCGTGGATCCGCGGTCGAGTTAGGTCGTCGGCGGCCGATACTTTTCCAGAGGCTCCCTTATAACTTCCTCGCTTTTTGAAGACGCTTCGAACTTCCTAGCTTACTCCAGAAGCTTCCCTATAACAGCCTAGCTTCTTAAGCAAGCTTCATAACTAACCTATTTTAGAAACTTCTCTACAACTACCTAGCTTCTTGGGGAAGATTGACATAGCTTCTAGTGGAAGATTGATGGAAATCTATATAAAGGGACCTAGGGATTCATTGTAAAGGTTGTTCATTTTTTTGTTGAATTTTAGTAGATTTCTAGCACACAAACCAAAACAAATCCAATTCAATCCAAGATCCAAATCAAGAAGCACTGAGAAGCAACATCAAGCGACTACATCGAAGATCCTTTATCGCAAAGCCGATCTTCATCAAGAGCAAGAGATCCGCGAATGATCCACGTCTCACGGTGATCGAGCGGAGCAAAAATCGACGACAAATTCTCTTTTCAATGGAGCGATCGAGAGTAGTTCTTGTAACCTCGGATTGAGAGATGTAAATTTGAAGAAGATTTAATAAAGGTGATCAATTGTTAATTCTCGCTTTCTTTAAATTCTTGCATTATGAAATTTATAATTCTTGATTCTTTTATTTTTATAATGTGTGAGTAAATATCCGCTTGTTAAGGAATCGAGGAATTCGGTAGATCAAATGGTGATGAAATCCTAAACTAATCTTAAGTCTTATGAGAATTATGAATTTTAGGAAAAAGAATTGTCAATGACCTAATTTGGAGCGAGATCACCGTTCTTTCTAATTTTGTTGCAAATTAGGGATTAAATGATTGATGATTCTCTTTGCTAAAGGCTAGATTTGAATGATGATCAATGAAAAGACAAGGGATGGTGAAGAAGAAACCCTAGTTTCTTCAATAGATCTCTAATCTTCATTCATCGCTATCATTCTATCTATAATTCATCAATAGATAAAATTAGTAATTTTTAGTATTCATCATTGCTACGAATTCCTATCGATTCCTACAAGCTATTCTTCACTTTCTTGATAACTAAAATTGAATTTGGATACTTTCTTGATTATAAATCTTAAACTCTTTCATGATGTTTCTTGAAAATATTTCTTCAACTAAATCTTGATTCATCTTCTTGAATTTTCTTTTCTTTCGACTCAACTAAAGCATGAACGAATAAATACACGAATCTCAGTGGCCGATCCGTTCTCATTAACGAAACTACATCGACACCGTTATTGATTGCGGCTATAAATTCTTTGATTGTGATTTAACTTTTTACAACTTAAAAACTTTGACAAACTCTTCTTTTATCACAAACATTCAAAGTGTATCAAATCAATCAAGCCATCAGCGGAAAAATAGCTTCCACTATCGCCAACCGCTAAAGGAACTAATTCCTTCTACATCGCTGACCAACTAGGAAACTCCTCAATCTCGTAGAATCCCAAATCCTGACCTATTTCTGCCTTTTACGTAAATTCCTTCCTGAGAAAATCGTTTGTTGTTTCCTCCCTGAGGAAATCAACGTCGCACGATC
This sequence comes from Agapanthus africanus, assembly GCA_030015575.1. Classification (NCBI taxonomy): domain Eukaryota; kingdom Viridiplantae; phylum Streptophyta; class Magnoliopsida; order Asparagales; family Amaryllidaceae; genus Agapanthus; species Agapanthus africanus. The sequence continues at coordinate 682,823,011 of CM057344.1, forward strand.
AAATGTCAGTCAAATTCCTATAACAGACTCATGGATACAAGTGACCTCCCAGGTCTCTCATTCGTCCACTATATATAAAGTGTTGACTGCACTAACTTTGAAAAACACATGATCAAGAACATAAACCGCTGCCAACAGAGTATCTCCCAAATAAAATATAAGATTGGCCTTTACCATCATGTTCTTTATCATATCTAAGATTTCCTAATTTTTCTCTCTTCAACACCATTTTGTTTCAGAGTTTACGGTATCATCAACTATCTGATGACTCTTTTTCCTTTATTCAATTCCCAAAACTGCTCCGTGAAACACGCACAACCCTATTTGCATGAACCGACTCTTTACTTCACTAATATCACGTTTGATACAAATCAATGCTTTAGTTCCGTATGAGATTAATAGTCATATCGGGTAATTATTAATGAAGGTGTTAAATTAGGAAACTCCGCTACGTGTCTTCACGTTTATTGGTCTATATCTATCGGAGTGAATTATCTGTAATGGATATCCAAATGATTTTACTCTGGTAGTTTTGCCTCTAAGGCACCCCTCACAACTAGATAGTTTGACTTCGACTTAAATGCCAACTCATCCACCCCAGGTGGTTAAGTCGTCTCATATACCTATTGACCTAATCTACCATACCATTCATAACATTTATAGAAGGGTCAATTCTCAAAACCATAAGAAACTCATAAGACAGATTTTCCCATTAAACCATCCAAATATCCTAAGACGAAACTGAAACTGTAACTGACCAAATGATTTATGGATAGCTACCTGCATCCTCGATGCTGAATAGACTCATATGTTCTCGACATATGATTTGCTTTCACAAACTTTTCTGCTCCCAGCAAAAAACCTATTTCCACTCAGTACGCTGACAAGTGGAGCGGTTCAAATTCCCACAGTCAAACGTTGGACTTATTATATCTATCATTGCCAGCACATTTCTCCATTTCAGAGCACTTAAGTTGTTGGCGTGTTATTCCTGTTTTCGTAGCTCGATTGAACTCTTCTTACGTCAGGACATCCGCCGTTACGTATTGTTGATCTAGTCAACATATCAGCAACGCTCTTAGTTCTATTGCTACGATTAAATCTTAAGTCTCGGTTACTCAAACATACTAGAAAACGTCAACACATTCGCTTTCCACATAATTAAATACTTCATATATCGAGTAGAAAATATATAACCGTTTATTGTTGTCGTTCTACAGTCTAACTGGAGCAGCACTCTTTAGATCCCGGATCAATGAAGATATACCTCTTAAGTGTATCCACATTACGTGATTCGACTCCTTATATGAAAATAAGGCCAAACCAAGAAATAATGCGACGTTGCCATGTAGCATAAATTACCCCGTAATTATCGTACAACTTATCTCTTGGCACGTAGACACCTTGTAACTACCGCTCAATATAAACTACGGGTGCGCGTCAATAAAACATATGACCACTATTGACATCGCTCTGTTAGTTATGTGTATGCCATAGAGGCCATTATTGTACATATGATATATATTATAGTGAATGCTTGTACATATATAGAGAGGACTTTCTTGCTCGACATGATAGTATGCTATCTGGTTGCTCTTTATCTTAACATGTTGACTTGTATTGTGATACTGTCTTGCTCTCACATGTTGATAAAGCCCTTAGGATGTGTACTTGACTACTTGGACTATGATGGAGATCATACTAGTGGGGCCAGGGTAGTCCACAAGTACATCCTATAATTGTTCCTAGTCGATGGTGTATCGAGACAGGGCATCGATATTCCAGAGTAGACTAGCGTATACGCTTCTTGACCCATATGATGGGCAATGGATGATCCCACATCCATTGGTGTTTGACATCAAAGATGGTATACGGGTGCTCAGTGGAGACTGGGTATACTGAGCGGACTCGCCGAGAACTCCTACTTGGTATTATACCTATCGTCAGATAGCAGTTCTCTTATGACACTGGTACAGGTTAGTCTGTAGACCCGAGATCGTCATAGAGTCTTGTGTGATTCCCACCGTGCTTTGATTTCCATCTTACCACGTTCAAGAGAACGTGCAAAACGGTGGCTTTTGGGTACAGTCCCGAATCACATGGAGGTAATGAGCGATAGGAGGGGTTTCGTCTCTCCCGCTATTGGGGGTTGATGTTGCGCTGTGCCCGATTAGCTATAACTGGAAGTACATGGCCAGGACTGATATGGAGATCTACTGATAAGTGTTATCAGTATTTTCTTGACCCGTTATGAGCATCACATCGGCATGAATTATCGGTTACCGGGGTCTGAAGTTTACCACCACTAGACTGGATATGCGACATATCAGACGAAGAGACCGGACTGTACGGTAGTGTTACTGACAGGCTTTACAGGAGTATGAGTAGGCTTTCTTATTGATCTTCTGATCGCTCAATACCCGGGTGGCCGTTACGTTTAGCTGACCGCTGACGGCTTGTAGGTGCTTGATGTGATCATCACCTACTGCCGGCGTATTGACGAGTCTTTAGAGTCCTACACAGAGGTTTTCTGGCTCAAGCGAAACGAAATAGGAGCACATATGTGATATGTGCGGGACCGAGATTAATATGTGTATGTGATACCGTATTCTATTCTTGCGATATATGATATCGGCCGGTTATATGTGATATAGCCGGGTTATCGGATAAAGTGTTGATTCGATGAAATGATACATATTATATTAGTCGGTTATATGTGATATAGCCGGATTATTAAATCAAGTGTTGATTTAATAATTTAATGTATAATTATATATATTTAATATATTAAATTACATTAACTAATATTTGCTCACTTAAGTATTTCCTTTTTCTCACTTATGTTACATTTAATATATATGTGATATATGTTAATTGTATTGTTTTTTCTTTTGTTACATAAATAATATATATGTGATATATATTATTGTGACATGCTAGATTATATATGCAACATGGGTGTATGAGACTTACACCATATATGAGATAATATCTAGATTTTTATTTATTTAGGTAATTCAAAAATGAATGAATTTTGTCATGGTTGCTGGCAATGGATAACCATTGACTTAGTCCACCATTCTTGTTTTTCCTTAGATATTTATAAACCTAACATTTATCTTTAACAATGGTTTATTCTCTACAAAGGTTAAGGCATGACATATACTCACCATGGTTGCATTTCTAACCTCACACTCTCTCATTTTTCATTTGCTTCATCTTCTTCAAGTTCAAGTGAGAGCTCTCTAGGTTTTGAGCAAGTGAGGAAAAATAGTGAGAAATTAAATTCTAAAGTGAGCAAAATTCCTACTTCATCATCCTCTTCTATACTAGCCATATAGTTTGGGGGTGTTAGCTTCACTAGTTCCTTATTAGTGAAGAGAAAGCTTGAGTCCGTGTTTTCTCGAAATAGATCATCTTGGATTTTGAAGACTTCTAGCAAGCATGCACCATTTACCTTGTAGAGCCTCTCAAAAGTCCGGGAGTTTTTTTATCGCAGCGAAGGGACCACTACTTGGAGCATTTGAAGTGAAGGACCGGTCTACAAAGGTTGTATTCCGCAATCACTTAGTTGTAAAGTTGTTTACACATCGTATTGTCTAAATCTTTAGTTAAGATTCTAGGGTTAGGGTTAACAAGCCTGGAAAAATTTTGAAAATGGTATGAACGATACCTCCCGAAACCTTGTTGCTGTGCTTAATAACCCTACAGTGGTATCAGAGCCAAGCTAGAGATTTAGACGATATTTGTTAGATTACGAAACAGAAACTACTCCAAAACTTAAAACATGAAAACCTGGTTTCTGTCGATTTTTAAATGGGCTCTAAAAATTTTTTAGCAACTACAGAATGTTATATGAGATATTAAATGAACGCAGAAGAAATTTGAACCCACTTGGCCGGTTTTTGGCCGAGCACATGAGCTTAAAAACCCAGCAGGCCGGCCCCTTCAGGGAATTTTGGCTTCAATTTTTTTTTATGTTTCAGGCTCCGGGTTTTGGTGTTTCAGGTGTTGTTTGTTTTTGCTAAATTTTCATGTGATGTTAACTTTCTGCAAAGGCAATTCGGAGTGTTTCGTAATCATAATTCTAACTGTATTTCGGGTTGTTTTAGACTGTGTTAAAAGGTTCGAACGGATATCAAATACCCACTTTAACCCTCGCTGGAATTTTTTTCATGAGTTGGATTTTTTTCCGAGTTTAAGAACATTCAAAGATCATGCAAGTAATGCGATGGACCCTCTAGAAGAACAAAACCCTAACTCGATTCTGTGACCGTAAGAACCGCCACCAAACCCTAGGGTTTGCGGTAGTTCCGCGACGCCATAAGTGAGGCAAGGGTTAACCCTTCTATGGTTGGTCCATAGGTACTGTAGCATGCGATGGATACTTTTAAACTACGCTCAAGTGTTGAGCTTTTTAGGAAATTTTGGGTGTTTGTTGATTCGATCAGAATGTTTAATATCGTCTAGCTATTTATGGAATATGATACAATATGTGGAATTCATATAGTTAGGCATGAAATCTGAAGTATGTGATATTTCGGGTTTATGATGTCTAAGGTGATTATGGATTTCAAATGTTGTAGTTTGACATTTTCTTTTCTGCGACCTGTTCATATCGTAATTTTGCATTATTATATTCTCCATTCTTATTTATTTTACAAATAAACAGGTGCTTTTGATCCATGTCTGCTACACAGTTGCAAGTTACAGGTTCTCGGAACAAAACAGTGAAAATGATGAAAAAACGATACAAAAGTGAGACTACGACCAACAAATAGAAGAATCTTGATCATGCTTACAGTTTGAAGAACAAACGAAGATCAGTGAACAATTTCACAAAGGACAAAGGCAGCGCAAGATTCAAGACTTCAACACGAAGCAAGCGGTAAAAATCCACAACATTCTACACTGTGAAAATCTGAAAGAAACTAGAAGACATTCTGAAAAACCAAGTAAAGAAAAATCAAGGAAAATGCAACAGGAAGCAAACCAGACAAAATCAGCCAATGACCCCTCTATATGGCCGCGGAACCGTGGCCAAACATGGCTTTTGGCCGCGGATCCGCGGCCATACAATACACGTGTCGGCGCAAAAAGTCGGGTGATGGCGGTGCGTTGACTAGGCTTCTTAGGGTAAAATTGTAAATGCAGATAGGGATCGGATGTAGCACTAGGGTTTCTATAATCTATAAATAGAAACCCTAATACTCTTTTTGGAGCATGTCACTTCTTGTGCCTCATTTTATTTATCAAAATTCAGAATTCACTGTAAATGTTTGAAGAGAGTATCAAATAAAAATTAGAGTAAGTTTTCTTTTCATTGCCCTAATTAATTTCTTTTCTGCCCTAGTATAACTTTATTATCTGCCCTAGTTAGATTTTCCTTTCTGCCGTAGATTAGAAACTCATAAAAATGAAATCTTTTAATTCCCTAATGAGTGAGTAATTCCTCACTTCTTAGGGTTAGGAATAGGAAAGGTTTGAGAGATGAAATTCTCTCACCCCTTTCTTGCCCATCACATATTTTTATAGGACTCCATGCATACATACACACACCGCTCTCTACGGCACCCTATCCCACGAGGTAGCGGTGATACCGTAGTTTAAAAGACCGGTTGTATATGTTTTCCATGGAGGTTAGGGTAATAATTAAGAAAGGAAGGACAAGAACCTAGAGGAAGAAACCTAGTTTCTTCCCGATGGTGCTAATCCACTTTATTAATTATTATCAAAACACCTCATAGATCTTAATTAGGGCATAAAAAGCGGTGAGGAATATTGAGTTTTCAAACTTAACCTAAAACTAACCCTAGCAAGATTTTAATCAAACTCATTTCAGTTTTTAATGATAATCGATCCAACACCGTTTGAAATTAACTCGTTAGAACAAATTGAGAATACACAAAATCCCTGTGGACCGACCCGTACTCACCGACTAGCTACCAAGCGACGCCGTTCTTGATTGCGGTAATTAATTCTTTGATTTCAAAATCTATCTTTTCAAAACGCATGCAAAGAATGATCAAATCAAATGGCGCCGTTGCCGGGGATGGCGTAGTTATTTTCTTTTTGTAATTTTGGGTTAATATAAAATTGAAAAATAATAAAAACTGAAGAAAAAAAATATAAAAATTTATCATCTTGTTATTTTTGAAGGGTATTTTGTTTGAATTATGCAGGATCGACGAACGGATTCAGATCTGGAAAAATCCAGAAAGCAAAACAGCAAACAGCAGATCTGAACAAGCAGAGGATAATCAGAACAGAAAACAGAAAAGATTGGGGGATCTAAACCAATTATTTGACCGCGGAACCGCGGTCAAAGGCAACATTTAGCCGTGGAACCGCGGCGCCTTGCTGACGTCAGCAAGCAAAAATCCTTCTGTAAGTTTTCTCTTCTTCTCTGTAACCCCATTATCTCATCTGTAGAATTTTCCTGCAGGGTTCTTTGCGCAAAAATTTCTCCCTTTCTCCAATAACTTGATCTTGTGCAGGATTCTTTGCGCCGCAAAATTAAAAAATTTTTTGCAAGTGTTTGATTGTGTTTACTGCTTTGCATATCTAAATTGACTTTAAAGGGCTTTTACACCAATCAAGATTGGGTGGGGATTTCATTACCCTTCCCAGGACCCCACAAATCACATAAAGCATATTGCATGGACCATCAAGTTAATTAAAAAAGATTAGACTCAGCCCTAAGGACTTCGCGCTCAATAGGACAAAGGAATAGTTGTAGGCATCGACCGTTGATCTAAACCTGACTTTGTGGTGCCTAGGCTAGACAGGTAGGGAAAGGTAACTTTAAAGGGTCCGTCTCACTGTGATTCGTGAGTGGATCCCTCCTTTCTCTACTTGTGCTTACCTGGCCACAATTGGTGGTGAAGAGGCGGTTTGAGGTCCTCATATCTTGTCCTTTGGAACAGTTAGGAGCTGTCTAGCTGACCTAGGTGACCCTAGATCTAGGCTTGATTGTGCATTTGTGATTGATTGAACGTGTGTCTAAGCCTTTTATTGAAAATCTTTTTTGCAAAAAGCTCCTTATAAAAAAACAACAAAAATACAAAACGGAATTTTTTTTATAAAAACTTGCAAATTTTGTCGCTAGAAATCCATTGCACCCCACTTGCACCCACATTCCTTTTCTTCTCCTTCTTACATCATGGGTACCCCACCTCCAAAAACTCTTGCCGAACTTTGGTACCGTCATCCAAACATTGCTTCCTACGCAAATTGTTTTGGTCGAATTACGGACGACCCCTCCATGCCCAAAATTTCTTTGAAAGATCGAATAGAAGCGTCTAGGAGAAACAGTTGGACTCCACAATCCACTTTGTATCAACCGTTTCAACCTTCACCACCTTCTTACATTGATACTCCTTTTTCAAGTCCTGTTGTAACTCCGAAACCCATATCTATTGCTGAACATATTGAACAATCTCGTAATCGATCTTTCACTCCTTTCAACACTTCTAGTTCTTGGGATCAACAAGTCCATTCACCTCTTTATCCAAATGTTGATCCTACTCCTGTCCAACCATTCAATTCCTACCAGTCTTACCCTACTTTCGCACCTTCTCTAGACATTGCTTCTACACAACCATTTGGGAGTTTCACGTATCCAAACAATTTTGAATCTTTTACTGAAACCCCTTCACAACCCATGTCTAGTCTGGAACAGTCGTTGGAAGCTTATATTGTAGCGACAAACCAATAGATGAGGAATTTGGATGCGTCCATTGCCGCCCTTAATTCATCAAGACAACCCAGTGTACCGATAGCTAGTTTCCAACTAGCTCCAGTTTTTCCAATGTATGATGAGGCGGTTGGACAGAGTGAGAATTTGAGTAGTGAGAGTGAGTTCTACACACTTCCAAATCAAACCTACCCATCCTCAATTGAATCCCACAACTCCGGTTTTCAAACAAGTGTCCCAAATGATTCACCAGTTAAAAATAAAACGTGTATTGAGTTGTGCGACTTTGTAGTGTTTGATTTACCTGATTGTGAAGAGCCCTTTTCGAGTGAACCCAAACCTAATTCTTTCGACCTCTACACCTCCAATCTAGAACCTGAATTGATAAATATCCATACTTTTGATGAGGTGTTCGAAAAAATTGATTTTCACTTGATTGAGGATATTGACGTAGGGAATAATTTGGATGATGAACCCGCAGATTTGACTGAATTTTTCTCTCCAATTCATCATCCCGAGTCATTAAATGTTTCTCCCGAACTTCATATGCGTCTTGATTTTGATGATAATTGCATGGATGAGATAACTTTTGAGGAGAATTATGAGGATAGTATTGAGGAGAGTATTGAGAATAGTATTGAGGATGAACCAGTTTTATTTGATGAGTCAGATTTTCCAATTCATCCTCCTGAACCTTTAACTGTTATGCTTCCTAAATTACCCCCTCCATCCTTTCCATCGTTCCGACCACGCAAGAAATCACGCAGGAGGACTGTGAGCTTGAAAAATTTCTGTTTGATCACAGTAGTTTTGACGTCAGTAGTGCGTTCCTCCTTGAATCTGACACAGTTTGCACAACCGATAATGATTACGAGTGTTTCACTTTTTCGAACGATTTTGAAGACTCATTACCCAAATTTGAGTCCTTTGAATTTTCAGATGAGTCAGTTGAACCATCCGAATCGGTTGCTTACAGTGATTTCGAACCATTGATGGAATCCTTCGAGTTCGAGACAGTTTCACCAATTTTACCTTCAATTGTTTCACCTCTGAAACTCGAACTCAAGCTGTTGTCGTCTCACCTTACATATGCTTACTTAGGTGAGAATGAGACCATCCCTAAATTACTCCCCTTCGTCCTTTCCATCGTTTCGACCGCTCAAGAATCCGTCACGTTTCCATTTTCAATGGATGGTTTACCAAGTTCAACGTACCCATGTTTTCTCGCGAATCTTGAGGGATTTGACCCCATTTCTCGACAGGTTGATAGATTAGCACAATCGCTTTTAACACATCGGTCATCACAATTTTTACCAATTTATTCACTCAATTTACACCCCCAAGTTCGTACTACACTTCTTTCTCTTTTCCGCCATTCTTCTCCTAATATACCAAGACCATATTCCACCCTTCTTCCCACACGGTCTCGTGTGCTTCTCATTTCTTTCCTCTACACTCCATTCTTTCACCAACCACACCATTATAACGATAAAATTTTTGAATGGTTGGTGCTAACTTTTGGCTTGTGTAAGGCCTTGTATTGCTTGATACTATGTTTTTCTCCCCCCTAACTCTAAACTTTAACGTTTAAACAGTGGAAATGCTGTTTCACTTAAGTTTGGGGGGGACCTTTTTATATATATGTTTTGTTTTGTTTTTCTGTTAACAATAAAAAAATATAAAAAAAATAAAAAGGGGAATACCGGTAATTTTGACCCTCTTGGTGTAGTCTGACAGTGAGGACACTGTCAAGTTTAAGTTTGTGGGTGTGCTCGGCAAGCTTTCTTCCTTCGCATTCATGTGTACATTTTTTGCATTTACATACTTACTTCAAAACCCATAAAAATTGAAAAATTTTATAAAATTATAAAAATTGAAAAAATTCAATTTTGACCATAATTGATTTGAGTTTGACAGGAAGGTTAAGTAGTTAGGAAAAACTAGATCCTAGACTTAGTAAATTAAAAACCCTAAAAATAACCTTTCTTAAAATTTAACGGTAGAAAATATATGTCTTTGTAGTTTACTTAGAAATAGGCAAATTTTGAGTTCACTTCTTGGGCTAAGTCAAACTAAGGGAGGAATATTGAAATTTTTATTAAAGTGTAAGTCTGAAAAATAATCCCTAAGCTTAAGTCTAAATTCTGAAAATACATACCCTACAACTTGCACAAACACGAACCTTGAAACTTAGAATAGTAGAAGAGACCTTGAAATGCTCTTGTCTAAAGTCCTTAGTATGAAGGAAAATAAAATAAAAAATACAAGTGTGAATAAAGAGAAAAAAAATGAACACTGGTTTTTGTAATTACTTAAGGCTGCATAAATAGAAAAAAAAATATTTAGCGAGGGTGCTTTATCACCTAGTGCCTTAGACCAACTGGTTTGGGAGTCACTGCTAAAAGCCTTACGTATTACAAGACTAGGAATTACGCCTTAATGTGCAAACACATTCTGTAATCGGTCGTTGGTACCTTAAGAAGTATCAACGGTCGCATGAAGAATATGTGAGCAAATTTCATCTAAAAATTCACCAATTAAGAAGTACTTTGGACAATGGACAAGAGTATAATAGCTTGATTTGAATTTCCAAGTGTAGGGGTGATATATACACTCACGTAGGGGTATGTGATTGGGGTTTAGATAAGAAATAGAAATGAAAAATAGGACTTATATGTTTAGTAGAGATGATAAAAATTTCTAAGTTGAGATGGAACCCTAGAAGAAAAACTCAAAAGATGCTAAAAGCTGAGTAAATTTATAAAACATATATAATCTTAAGTTAAATGATAAGGAAGCGTGAAAAAATACGGGTGGATAATTTCAGAATCAAAGATAATAGAATTTCTTGTTAGAAAACCAAATTGGAGAATAAAAGTCGATAGGCCGAATTGATTGGATTTTATGGGTGGTATCCGCTGAAAACCCTCAGGAGACAACACTCCTCCTACTAGGGACACCTAGAGGTTTAACGGCTTGTTGCACGAGCTCAGTGCAATCGCGTTTCCCTACGAAAGTGAGGCTAGGTCTTTTTCGAAAATAAAACTAGTTTTGCTCGAGGACGAGCAAAAGATAAGTTTGGGGGTATTTGTTCATATCGTAATTTTGCATTATTATATTCCCCATTCTTATTCATATTACAAATAAACAGGTGCTTTTGATCCATGTCTGCTACATAGTTGCAGGTTACAGGTTCTCGGAACAAAACAGTGAAAATGATGAAAAAACAATACAAAAGTGAGACTACGACCAACAAATAGAAGAATCTTGATCATGCTTACAGTTTGAAGAACAAACGAAGATCAATGAACAATTTCACAAAGGACAAAGGCAGCGCAAGATTCAAGACTTCAACACGAAGCAAGCGGTAAAAGTCCACAACATTCTACACTGTGGAAATCTAGAAGAAACTAGAAGACATTCTGAAGAACCAAGTAAAGAAAAATCAAGGAAAATGCAACAGGAAGCAAACCAGACAAAATCAGCCAATGACCCCTCTATATGGCCGCGGAACCGTGGCCAAATATGGCTTTTGGCCGCGGATCCGCGGCCATACAATACACGTGTCGGCGCAAAAAGTCGGGTGATGGCGGTGCGTTGACTAGGCTTCTTTGGGTAAAATTGTAAATGCAGATAGGGATCGGATGTAGCACTAGAGTTTCTATAATCTATAAATAGAAACCCTAATGCTCTTTTTGGAGCATGCCTCTTCTTGTGCCTCATTTCATTTATCCAAATTCAGAAATTTTAATTCTCTGTAAATGTTTGAAGAGTGCATCAAATAAAGTAAGTCTTTTTTCTTTTCCATGCCCTAGTAAAATTTTCTTTCCTGCCCTAGTATAGATTTTATTTATCTGCCCTAGTTATAATTTTAATTATTTTCCCTAGTTTAGATAATTAGGTTATTGAATTAAAATCATAAAAATGTCTCTTTTTATCAATTCCCTAATAAGTGAGTAGTTCCTCACTTGTTAGGGTTTGGAATAGGAGAGATTTGAGAGATGAACATCTCTCACCCCTTTCTTGCCCATCACATATTTTTATAGGACTTCATGCATACATACACACACCGCTCTCTACGGCACCCTATCTCACGAGGTAGCGGTGATACCGTAGTTTAAAAGACCGGTTGCGTATGTTTTCCATGGAGGTTAGGGTAAGAGTTAAGAAAGGAAGGATAAGGACCTAAAGGAAGAAACACAGTTTCTTCCCGATGGTGCTAATCCACTTTATTAATTATTACCATAACACCTAATAGATCTTAATTAGGGCATAGAAAGCGGTGAGACTTATTGAGTTTCCAAACTTAACCTAACCCTAACCCTAGCAAGATTTTAATCAAACTCATTTCAGTTTTTAGTGATAATCGATCCAACACCGTTTGGAATTAACTCGTTAGAACAAATTGAGAATACACAAAATCCCTATGGACCGACCCGTACTCACCGGCTAGCTATCAAGCGACGCCGTTCTTGATTGCGGTAATTAATTCTTTGATTTCAAAATCTATCTTTTCAAAACGCATGCAAAGAATGATCAAATCACGACCGTAAGTGTAATATGTGGTGAATCGCCGGTTTCGTTGCTATACGTCAACGACAATTGGGATACACATATTTACTTACGTTGATGACATATGATGTTATGTGTTGCTGTGATATATTATATTGGATTGTCGTGTTCTGAATAGCTGGGGGTTTTATGTGAGATGAGAGTTTTTATTTTCATTCATGTAAAATTCATTGTATATAATATTCTTTTATTGGGGCACTTCCGGGTTGAGAATGATGTCACCATTGTTGTATATTATTTACTTTTCCGCATTAGGATAGACCTAAGGTGGGGAGCACAAGTAACCGGGTTCTAGAGTCCAGTGGGAGACCATCTCAAGGAGTCGAGTCTGGGTCTCCTAACTCTAGAATTGATAGGGTTGATTGCTGCTCTCGTAGGGGTCTAAGGTTGTGGGTTTGGCTGTTCATTGCGACCATGGAATCTGTATTTTCCATTGTTGGCTAAATACAAAATACGGACCTCCTAGAATATCCAATATTTCAGATGTTATCTTCTGCTGCTGATATTCTGTGATGTGATCACTTTATATGCTGAGACGAATGCTTTATTATTATATATATGATATATATTGTTTATGTTTTGTACCCGCGTTAGTCCCGCCCCGCTATGCCGTTAGTTAAGTAACCTAACGGTGCATAACGGGACATTGTAACGAATGCGGATGGCATAAGCGTACGTTGTATTTTCGTTTCTTCTGTGATACTTAGGAAGCATAAATGATGGGATTTCATTAATGAGATTAATGAAAGAAAAGAAACCTAAAAGATGTTGTAGAATCAAATTTTCAAAAAGGATAGCTCTAGTTTTTGCTTTGCATAGCGGTATTCCTTGTAGAATATCCAGCACCTTATTCGATAAAGAAAGAGACGAGATCCCTTTCACCGGGAGTGACCTCTTTAGTGAAACTAGCAGATGCTACAACTCACTCGGTTTAATTTTTGATTGCTTCTATAGTTCTTGCTTTGCATAGTGGTATTTATGAAATATCCTGTACATTATTCGATAAGGAAAGAGCCGAGATTCCTTCACCGGGAGTGACCTCTTTAGCGAAACTAGTAAAAGCCTAAAAAACACTCCTTTTCAAAATCACTTATTTCTACAACGATATCAAGTTCATTACGCAAAAGGTTTTCATAAAAACCTGCGTAGCCCTCCGTCATTTCAGATAAGTACTACTTAGTATTCGTGCTACGTTTGTTGACTATGTTAAGGCGTAGTGTGCGGTAGCTAATTAGTGCTTATCTGCTAAAGCATGAGATGCGATTGGATTAGGATAGTCGTACGAATTTGTTGACTATATTAAGGGTCGTGCGGGTGGGTTTAATTCAATCAGGAAATGACGGGTTGAACTTGGCCAGCGCTTATGATTTGTTGACTATGTTAAGGTCATAAGTTGTTAGGGGCAAAAGCATTATCGGGAATTTCAAGTGTTGAAATTTGCAATGAGATTGCATACCTTCTATGAGATAGTTGGATCCTGATACCCACTGCGAGTAAGAGTTACTCGTGGGAGAGTTTTACACATGACAATTATCCAATCTAGGAGGTGTCTAGAAAGGTGTTAACGGGGTTATGCCTCTGGAAAAACGAGATTTATTTTAATTAGGTCCGTGCGAAAGTACGGGGAATCTCCCTCAAAGTACTAACACTGGCCTGGCTGAAAGATTGGCGAACTTGTAAGGTGTAATTAATCCCGACTAGTCTTACCTTTTAGGGCTTGAAGGAAGATTTGATAAAAACAGTGGGAGCCATCCTGATTAGATAAGATAATAACCAATTTAATCTTGCAAGAGCATACGCTAAGTGTTTTCTTCTCTCTCTCTCCAGGTAGTGACCATGTCAGGTCTTAATCAAGATAATAATATGGATATATTGACTGAACCCGCTTGTTATACTGAGCAGGGGAACGTTGGTTCCGTTCTTTCTTATAATTGTTATAAGACTGAGCAGGAAATAGGGGAATATCCGGATTCCCACGCCGCCCAAACAAAGAATAAGAATGTTGATGCATCTTCTTCTGGTGTGTTAGTTATCGAGAACTGTTTCTCAATTCATTCTACGTCCTGGGCATTAGATACCGGATCAAGATCCCACATATGCAATATGTTGCATGGGCTAAGAAAAGGTAGAGAACTGGGAATGGGTGATCATTCCATAAGAGTAGGGAATGGTGCAAATGTTGCAGCCAAAGCAGTTGGCGAATATCACATTGTATTACCGAATGGCAATACATTGATTCTGAAAGAATACTATTACATATCGACCCTGATATGCAATCTTATATCAGTTTCTTTATTAAGTAAAGAAAGATATAATTTTGTAGTACGGGATGATGTTATGAACATTTTCCTGAATCAAAAGTTGATTGAATCAGGCTCGTTAAATAATGGCATATACATTCTAAATCAAACCACCATTCTTAATGTAAAAACACACACACAATAGGAAGAGTTCAGAAATGAACGAATCCTTCTTGTGGTATTGTAGACTAGGTCATATCAATGCGACAAGACTAGCTAAGTTACATAAGGATGGATATTTGAATCCATTCGAATTTTCATCTTATGACACTTGCCAGTCATGTCTCAAAGGGAAGATGACCAAAACTCCGTTTAGTGGACACGGAGAAAAAGTTACAGAACCCTTAGGATTGATACATAGTGATGTATGTGGTCCCATATCTACACATGCCAGGAATGGTTCCTCGTACTTCATTACATTCACTGCGATCTCTCAAGTTACGGATATGTGTTCTTGATAAAACACAAGTCTGATGCTTTTGAGAAATTCAAAGAATATAAGTACGAAGTCGAGAACCAAACGGGTAAAAGTATTAAAATCCTACGATCTGATCGAGGAGGAGAATACTTGAGCAATGAGTTCCTGGACTATTTAAAAGAGAATGGGATTCTCTCTCAGCTTACTCTTACATATACACCACAGCACAACGGTGTATTGGAACGGAGGAATCGCACCTTATTAGATATGGTGCGCTCTATGATGAGCATCGTCGAGTTGCCTATTTCTTTTTGGGGTTATGCACTTGAGACAGCAGCATACCTATTGAATCAAGTTCCATCTAAATCTGTACCTACCACACCACATAAGATATGTAGTGGGAAGAGACCATATTTTAAACTATTTGAGATATGAGGTTGTCCGGCCTATGTCAAAAAGCAGAATCCGGACAAACTCGAGGCACGATCTGTTCTTTGCAAGTTTGTGGGATATCCAAAGAATTCACAAGGATATATTTTCTACCACGCTGAGGAACAAAAGGTGTTTGTTTCTCAATACGCCGCCTTTTAGA
The DNA here is from genome assembly GCA_030015575.1 of Agapanthus africanus. NCBI lineage: Eukaryota > Viridiplantae > Streptophyta > Magnoliopsida > Asparagales > Amaryllidaceae > Agapanthus > Agapanthus africanus. The sequence continues at coordinate 682,838,589 of CM057344.1, forward strand.
AAAGGAATTTCTTATGAAAGAAATTAGTGGCAAAGAGGTAGAGCTGGAAGAAGTTCCAGCAGCACAAACTGCAACTGAAGATTTAGTGGAACCAGAGGATTCGATAGTTCCCAACGAATCTCAACCTCTCCGCCGATCTAGTAGGGTTCCTTATCCACCTGAGAGATACTATGGTTTTCTCATTGACGGTGGGAGTGAGGATTGCATCATGGAAGATGATGACCCGACTAGCTTCGAGCAGGCCATCACGAGTGGGGACTCTATGAAATGGCTGGATGCAATGCGATCTGAGATGGAATCCATGTATACCAACAAAGTATGGATGTTGGAAGTTTCTCCTGAAGGAGTAAACCCCATTGGGGGCAAATGGATCTTTAAGAAGAAACTTGGTGTAGATGGAAAAGTTGAGACTTTCAAAACTAGACTTGTTGCAAAGGGTTTTCGTCAACGACTGGGTGTGGATTATGATGAAACCTTTTCTTCAGTGTCTATGCTTAAGTCCATCTGGATCCTAATTGCCATTGCTGCATACCATGACTACGAAATCTGGCAAATAGATGTTAAGACCGTCTTTCTAAATGGTGATTTAGAAGAGAGCGTGTACATGACTCAGCTAGAGGGATTCATGGACAGTGGGAGCAGCGGGAAGGTGTGCAAGCTGCTTAAATCCATCTACGGGTTAAAGCAGGTTTCGCGGAGTTGGAACATCTATTTTGATGTAGTAATCAAAGAGTTTGACTTCATCAAAAACGTAGATGAACCTTGTATATACAAGAAGGTGGCAAAGAGTAAGGTTGTCTTCCTCGTATTGTACGTAGATGACATATTCTTGATAGGAAATGATGTTTCTATGCCGCACTCGGTCAAGCTCTTCTTATCACAAAGATTCTCAATGAAAGATCTAGGTGATGCCTCCTACATCTTGGGGATTAAGATCTATATAGATAGATCTAAACGGATACTGGGATTGTACCAATCCAGGTACATTGACACCATAGTAAAGAGATTTAGTATGGAAGAATCTAAGCGTGGGAATTTACCCACGATCTCTGGACTCACTCTCTCCAAAGAGATGTCTCCCAAGACTGATTTGGAGAGAGCTCGCATGAAAGAGATACCCTATACTTCGGCAGTAGGCTCTATCATGTACACGATGCTATATACCAGACCCGATATAGCATACTCACTAACTGTAGTGAGTAGGTATCAAGAAGATGCATGAGAGAGTCACTGGACAGCTATGAAGAACATTCTCAAGTACTTGAGAAGGACTAAAGAGATGTTCTTGGTGTATGGTAACGGTCAACTCTAATTGGAGTCCTTTACCGATTCGAGCTTCCAGAGTGATAAAGACAACTCTAAGTCGCACTCGGGATTTGACTTTACCCTCAATGGAGGGGCGGTTTGTTGGAAGAGTTCCAAACAGGAAACCGTGGCAGACTCGACGATGGAGGCTGAATACATCGCTGCCAATGATGCTGCCAAAGCGGCTGTCTGCATGAAGAAGTTCATAACTGAACTTGGAGTGGTTCCGTCCATTGAGCATCCAAAAACTTTTTATTGCGATAACAATGGAGCAGTGGTATTGGCCAAGGAACCCAGGTCCTATAAGCGATCCAGGCATATTCTGAGGCGGACGGGAGATAGTTGATCGCCGAGAGATCGAGGTTAGGAGAGTTAACATGAATGACAACACAGCGGATCCATTCACGAAGGCCATTCCCCAGATACAATTTGAGAGACTCTTCGGAATGTTGGGTATGAGATACTACAAAAACTGGCCTTAGTGCAAGTGGGGGATTGTTAGTTATGTGTATGCCCTAGAGGCCATTATTGTACATATGATGTATATTATAGTAGATGCTTGGATATATATAGAGAGAACTTTCTTGCTCGACATGATAGTATGCTATCTGGTTGCTCTTTATCTTAACATGTTGACTTGTATTATGATACTGTCTTGCTTTCACATGTTGATAAAGCCCTTAGGATGTGTACTTGACTACTAGGACTATGATGGAGATCATACTAATGGGGCCAGGGTAGTCCATAAGTACATCCTATAATTGTTCCTAGTCCAGGGTGTATCGAGACAGGGCATCGATATTATAGAGTAGACTAGCGTATACACTTCTTGACCCATATGATGGGCGATGGATGATCCCACATCCATTGGTGTTTGACATCAAATATGGTATACGGGTGCTCAGTGGAGACTGCGTACACTGAACGGACTCGCCGAGAACTCTTAGTTGGTATTATACATATCGTCAGATAGCAGTTCTTTGGTGACACTGGTACAGGTTAGTCTGTAGACCCGAGATCGTCATAAAGTCTTGTATGATTCCCACCGTGCTTTGATTTCCACCTTACCACGTTCAAGAGAACGTGCAAAACGGTGGATTTTGGGTACAGTCCCGAATCACATGGAGGCAATGAGCGATAGGAGGGGTTCCGTCTCTCCCGGTATTGGGGGTTGATGTTGCGCTGTGCCCGATTGGCTATAACTGGAAGTCCCTGGCCAGGTCTGGTATGGATATCTACTGGTAAGTGTTATCAGTATTTTCTCGAACCGTTATGAGCCTCATATCGGCATGACTTATCGGTTACTGCGGTCTGACGTTTACCACCCCTATACTGGATATGCGACATATTAGACGAAGAGACCGGACTGTACGGTAGTGTTACTGACAGGATTTACAGGAGTATGAGCAGGCTTGCTTGTTGATCTTCTGATCGCTCAATACCCGGGTGGCCGTTACGTTTAGCTGACCGCTGACGGCTTGTGGGTGCTTGATGTGATCATCACCTACTGCCGGCGTATTGACGAGTCTTTAGAGTCCTACACAGAGGTTTCCTGGCTCAGGCAAAACGAAATAGGAGCACATATGTGATATGCGCGGGACCGAGATTAGTACGTGTATGTGATATCGTATTCTATTCTCGTGATATGTGATATCAGCCGGTTATATGTGATATAGCCGGGTTATCAGATCAAGTGTTGATCCGATGAAATGATACATATTATATTAGTCGGTTATATGTGATATAGCCGGATTATTAAATCAAGTGTTGATTTAATAATTTAATGTATAATTATATATATTTGATATATTAAATTACATTAACTAATATTTACTCACTTAAGTATTTCCTTTTTCTCACTTATGATACATTTAATATATATGTGATATATGTTAATTGTATTGTTTTCTTTTGTTACATAAATAATATATATGTGATATATATTATTGTGACATGCTAGGTTATATATGCAACATGAGTGTATGAGACTTACACCATATATGAGATAATATCTAGATTTTTATTTATTTAGGTAATTCAAAAATGAATGGATTTTGTCATGGTTGCTGGCAATGGATAACCATTGACTTAGTCCACCATTTTTGTTTTTCCTTAGATATTTATAAACCTAACCTTTATCTTTAACTATGGTTTATTCTCTACAAAGGTTAAGGCATGACATATACTCACCATGGTTGTATTTCTAACCTCACACACTCTCATTTTTCATTTGCTTCATCTTCTTCAAGCTCAAGTGAGAGCTCTCTAGGTTTTGAGCAAGTGAGGAAAAATAGTGAGAAATTAAATTCTAAAGTGAGCAAAATTCCTACTTCATCATCCTCTTCTATACTAGCCATATAGTTTGGGGTGTTAGCTTCACTAGTTCCTTATTAATGAAGAGAAAGCTTGAGTCCGTGTTTGCTTGAAATAGATCATCTTGGATTTTGAAGACTTCTAGCAAACATGCACCATTTACCTTGTGGAGCCTCTCAAGAGTTCGGGAGTTCTTTGATCCCAGGGAAGGGACCACTACTTGGAGCATTTGAAGTGAAGAACCGGTCTACAAAGGTTGTATTTCACAATCACTTAGTTGTAAAGTTGTTTATATATCGTATTATCTAAATCTTTAGTTAAGATTCTAGGGTTAGCGTTAACAAGCATGACAAAATTTTGAAAATGGCATGAACGATGCCCTCCGAAACCTTGCTGTTGTGCTTAGTAACCCTACACGCTCTTTATCATGTCCAACGCATAGAGCGATCCTAGATGCGCCAATCCTCCGAAGATCGCTGCATCTCGATAGTGCTGCGTCATGTAGCCCCGCTACATTGCTGCCATCTTGTCACTAACGTCCAAGTCTTTCAGCATGTTCATCTAATATTAAACTAATGTTTCAATTTTATTATGTTATCATCTATCATCTCATCCCTGGTGAGATTGACGATATCTTGACTTTATTATTGATGCGTTGAGACTATGACATATAATGGAGTACCGTTCTTTCCCAAAAAACACTTCGTTTTTAACCCATCTTAATAATAATAATAAACCTACACTGTTGGGGTCAAAAATTACACCCCGATCAACCAGGTCAAAATCAAAGTCAACCCCAACTTAAATGGGCCCAAGCTCAGGCCAAGTGGGCCCATACCCAAGTCAAGCCCCGCGGCCGGCCTCCCCCATGCCAAAATGAACATTATGTAATAAATAATTTTTATGTAATTTTTATGAATAAATGTAAGGAAAATGGGCATAAAGCCAATTTTTTGTAAATCTCATGGCTCATGTGTAAAAATAAATAAGCACATGGGCATGAGATGGGCAAAATGCCATTTTATAAAGCCCAAGAGCTTATGTGTAAATTTGTAAGCATATATAAAACAACATGATAATAAAATAAAAAAAGAAGAATTCATTCCCCATCAAATGTTTAGAGTTTTTGTCTCCATCCCCACTCTCTCACGTTCTTACTCTTCCTCTTCATTTTCTAATTAAATAAAAAACTCAGCTCTCTTTTTCTCAAAACTAAATAAAGTTTTCCCATAAACCCATTGAAAAAGAGTTTAACTCTCATATCCAATCAAAAAAAAGAGAAGATTTTGTTAGTTATATGTATGCCCTAGAGGCCATTACTATACATAGGATGTATATTGTAGTGGATGCTGGGACATATATAGGGAGGACTTTCTTGCTCGACATGATAGTATGCTATCTGGTTGATCTTTATCTAAACGTGTACACTAATTGTCTCTCTATTACATGTTGGTAAAGCCCTTAGGATGTGTGTTTGACTACCTGGACTATGATGCGGATCATACTAGTGGGGACATGGTAGTCCATAAGTACATCCTTCAAAGTCTCTAGTCGTGGGTGTATCGAGATGGGGCATCGATATACCAGAGTAGACTAGCGTGTACCTTCTCGACCCATACAGATAGGCGATGGATGATCCCATATCCATTGGTGTTTGACATCAGAAGAGATATACGGGTGCTCAGTAGAGACTGGGTACACTGGACGGACTCGCCGAGAACTCCCAGATGGTATTATACCTCACGTCAGATGGCAGTTCTCTGGTGACACTGGTACAGAGTAGTCTGTAGACCCGAGATCGTCATAGAGTCTTGTGTGGTTCCCACTGTGCTTTGATTTCCATCTTACCACGTCCAAGAGGGCGTGCAAAACGGTGGTTTTTGGGTACAGTCCCGAGTCACATGGAGGCAATGAGCGATAGGAGGGGATTCGTCTCTCCCGGTATAGGGAGTTGATGTTGCGCTGTGTTCGATTGGCTATAACAGAAAATCCCTGGCCAGGGTTGCTGAAATTTACTGGTAAGTGTTACCAGTAGTTTCTCGAATTGTTATAGACCTCATATCGACACGACTTATCGAGCTATTGGGGTCTGACGTTTACCACCCCTAGGCGAGATATGCGACATATCAGACGATCAGACCGGACTGTACGGTAGTGTTACTGGTTGGATTCACTGGAGTGTGAGCGGGCTTGCTCGTCGATCTTCAGATCGCTCAATACCCGGGTGGCCGTTACGTTTAGCAGACCGCTTGCGGCTTGTGGGTGTTTGATATGATCATCACCTGCTGCCGGCGTATTGACGAGTCTTTAGAGTCCTACACAGAGGTTTCCTGGCTCAAGCGAAACGAAATAGGAGCGCATATGAGATATGTGCGGGACCGAGAATAATACGTGTATGTGATACCGTATTCTATTATCGCGATGAATGTATCGACTGGTTGTATGCGATATAACCTAGTTATCGAATCAAGGGTTGATTCGATAAACCGATACATTGGATACTAGTCGGTTATATGTGATATGACCGGATCGTTAAATCAAGTGTTGATTTAATGATTTAATGTATAATTATATATTTGATATATTACTTTGCATTAACTAGTATCGGTTCACTTTAAATGGATATTCTCACTCGGGTGTGCGCATTGCATATGCGATATGATTTTGTGCACATGATTGTATCATGTTTGATGATACATGCTTTTTGGTTAAGTGTAAAGTATTAAACTATGGTTAAGTGGATGATTAGGGTTTTTACTTATTCATTTATTTGTTTGTTTATTCATTTTTGGCAAAAGGAAAATGGTGGCTAATTTGGATTTATGTTGAAGCTTCATGAAGCTTTGACTTAGTCACCATTTTTGTCTTCATACCTAACCTAACCATTCACTTAACTTGAGTTTAGTCTCTACACTTAACCATGGTTGATTATGATAAGTATTCTTTTATTTTCTATTTTCTAAATTAACTTATCATAACAATATTCATCTTCTTCATCTTCTTCTTCCTTGAAGAAGCTTGCTTCATCAATGGTGATTGATGAAAACAAGTGAGAAATCCAATTCTAAAGTGAACCCACTTCCTATTTCTTCATCCTCTACCTCTTGCCAAGTAGTAGAGTGTGTTTTCTTCACAAGTTTCTTGACTTGGTGAAGTGAGAGCTTGATCTAGCGATGCCTCGACGTAGATCATCTTCGGCACGAAGCCGACGACCTTGCCCGCTCTTTCTCCGATGAAGCCGACGCTAGAGCCCGGATTTTGATTTAGACAGCGGAGATTACTTCATCACGGAGCCGTGGAGGTGGAGGACCGGATCTACAAAGGTTGTATTTCCGTTCCTTTAGTAAAATAGTTTACTAGTTGCATCTTTCGCCTAGACATCTAGCCAACGATCCGTAGTTTAGGGTTTCTCGGCACCGTAAATTTTGAAATTGGCATGTTCGATGCCTTGTGAGACCTCATTAGGGTGCCTAGGAACCCTACAGTGGTATCAGAGCCTAGCTAGAGCCTTAGGCGAAGTCTAGACGGAATTTGAAGTCCGAACGACCCGAAAACCCAAACCTTAACATGCTCTCTGTCCTTTTTTCTAAAATCGTGGATTTTTCCAAATTAAAAATATGCAGAAAACTCAGCAGGGAAATCTAAGAATTACGGCGCAAAAAGTTTTGAATGAACAGTGTAAACGGCGGCGGAACCGCGACATATGCATAGCTTATGCGGCGGTTCCACGGCAGAATCATGACGTCAGCCCTAACTGTTTGCACAGTAATTCATTGTTTCAGGTGCTGAGTTCTCTGGGTATTTTTAAAATTTATTCAAGAGTTGAATTTTCTGGAGTTGTTTTGGGGATTCGGTGTTTCGATCGGAGTATCAAATTTTGTCTATGTGGCTTTCCGGATAATTTTTTAGAATATGTTAAAAAGTTCGACCGGATATAAATACCTAATTTTTCCCCTGTCGGGAAATTTCCAAGTGTTGGATTTTTCCGTGGTTTAACGACGTTCTAAGTAGTGCAAGTAACGCGATGGACCCTCTAGAAGACAACAAACCTTTACTCGATTATGTGACCGTCTTGAACTGCCCTTTGAACCTTCGGGTTTGGGGCAGTACGGCGTGCCACATGTGAGGCGTTGGCTTGAACCTTGTACGGCTGGACCGTTGGTACTGAGGCACGAACTGAATGTCTTTAGACTTGTTTCATGTGTTGATCTGTATCGGGAAAACTTGGGTGTTCGATTGTTCGATCGGAAAGTTTAACATTTTCTAATTATCTGGAATGGGATACAATAATTGGAATTCACAAGAAGTTATGAGATAACTGAATGAATGTTATAAACATAGCAGTTTAGTCTCACTTGATCGGTTGCCACGGAATTTTGATGCGATCAAAAGTCCGTCGCAATCACGTAGCGTACGCGGATACTCGCCGGGTAAACTTAATAGACAGCCTCACTCCATAGCCCCGACCAAGTGACTGTAGGAGAACCCCGTCGCCGAAAGCATCCGTTCGGGTGCTCGCGGCAGCGGTGTTCCGCCTTGGTGCACTTCGTCGACGGTATCGGGGGTGCAGCCGTCTACTGAAGTTTGCGACGAGCATTCGATCAAATTGTCGGGAATCTTGTTGAATTACCCGACTTGGTATTGAAAAGTGTTTTCGATTTTGAGACTAAAATGCGGGGTTTATAATTATTAGGCATGCGATGTCTAAGGAATTCATTTGATCAGGCATGCGATGTCTGAGGTGGTTGCGGATTCCAACTGTTGTAGTTTTACACTTTCTTTTCTGTGACCGTAAGTGTAATATGTGATATCGCCGGTTTCGTTGCTATATGTCAACGACAATTGGGATGTGCATATTTACTTACGTTGATGACATGTGATGTTATGTGTTGCTGGATATGTTATATTGGATCGTCGTGTTTGAATAGCCGGGGGTTTTTATGTGAGATGAGTGTTTTTCATTTTCATTCATGTAAAAACTTGTATGTAATATTCTTTTATTGGGGCGCTTCCAGGTTGCGGAAGTTGTCACCTCTTGTATATTATTTACTTTTTCGCACTAGGATAGACCCAAGGAGGAGGGCACAAGTAACCGGGTTCTGAAGTCCAGTGGGAGACCAACTCGAGGAGTCGAGTCTGGGTCTCCTAACTCCAGAATTGGTAGGGTTGCTTGCCGCTCTCGTAGGGGTCTAGGGGTGTGGGTTTGGCTATTCATAACGACCGTGGAATCCGTGTTTTATACTGGCTCGTATTGAAAACACGGACGTCCTAGTATATCCAATATTTCATATGTTTCTTCTGCTGTGATATCTGTGATGTGATCATGTGATGTTCTGTGATAGATACAGTATATAGTATATATGATATATTATATAGACGTTACTTATGTTTTACACCCGTGCTAGCCCTGCCCCGCTCTGCCGTTAGTTACCTAACCTAACGGTGCACGAGGGGACATCGAGACGAATGCGGATGGCATAAGTGTACATCGTATTTATCTGTGATGTTTAGGTATTTTATATGATGGGACTTCATTAATGAGATTAATGAAATAAAAAGAAACCTAAGATGTTGTAGAATCGAATTTCAAAATAAAACAGGTAGCTACAGTTCTTGCTTTGCACAGAGGTATATGTGATATATCCTGCACCTTATTCGATGAGGAAAGGACCGAGATCCCTTCACCGGGAGTGACTCCTTTAGCAATAACTGGCAGATGCTACACACTCGGTTTGTCTTTTGATTGCTTTTAAGAGTTTTTGCTTTGCACAGTGATATATATGATATATCCCGCACCTCATTCGACGAGGAAAGGACCGACGATCCCTTCACCGGGAGTGACTCCTTTAGCAAAACTAGAAAAGCTTCAAAAACACTCCATTTTTAAAATCATTTGATTCTACAACGATATCAAGTTCATTACGCAATAGGTTTTTAGAAAAACCTGTCGTAGCCCTCCGTCATTTCAGATAAGTACTAGTTAGTATTCGTGCTGCGGTTGTTTGGCATGCGTCAAGGCGTAGTGTACGGTAGCTAACTAGTGCTTATCTGCTAGCATACGATGCGATTGGATTAGGGTATTCGTACGGCGTTGTTTGGCATGCGTCAAGGGTCGTGCGGGTGGGTTTAATTCAATCAAGAAATGTACGGGTTGAACTTGACTAGCAGACTATGGGTTGTTTGGCATGCGTCAAGGTCATAGCGAGCTAGGGGCAAAATATTATCGGGAATTTCAAGTGTTGAAATTTGCAATGAGATTGCATACCTTCTATGAGATAGTTGGATCCCGATACCCACTGCGAGTAAGAGTTACTCCTGGGAGAGTTTTATACATTACAATTAGCCGATCAAGTAGGTGTCTAGAAAGGTGTCAACGGGGTTACGCCTCTGGGAAAACGAGGTTTACAGTAATTAGGTTCGTGCGAAAGCACGGGGGACCTCCCTCAAAGTACCGACACTGGCCTGGCTGAAAGATTGGCGAACTTGTAGTGTGTAATTAATCCCGGCTAGTCTTTCCTTTTAGGGTTTGAAGGAAGATTTAATAAAAAGCGGTGGGAGCCATCCTGATTAGATAAAATAATAACCAATCTATTCTTGCAAGAGCGCACGCTGAGTGTTTTCTTCTCTCTATCTCCAGGTAGCGACCATATCACGCCTTAATCAAGATAATAATACGGATTATTGACCGAACCCGCTTGTTATACTGAGCTGGGGAACGTTGGTCCCGCTCCAACTTATAATTATTATAAGACAGAGCAGGAAATTGGGGAATACCAGATTTCCCGTGCCGCCCAAACGAAGAGAGTGCATGCTGATGCATCATCTTCGGGTGTGTTCATTACAGAGAACTGTTTCTCAGTATCCTTTACGTCCTGGGTATGTGATACCAGATCAGGATCCCAGATATGTAATCTGTTACATAGGGCTACAGAAAGGTAGAGAACTGAGAACGGGTGATAAGTTTCATGAGGCAGAAAACGGGGCAAGTGTTGCAGCCAAGTCTGTTGGTCACTGTCACCCTGTATTACCAATACATTGATTCTGAACGAATGTTATTAGATACCGAACCTGATATACAAAATCATATCAGTCTCTTTATTAGTAAAGAAAGGATATAATTTTGTATTGTTGGATAATGTTTTGAACATTTCCTATATCAAAAGTTGATCAGTTCAGGCACGTTATCTAAAAGCGTTGATGTTCTAAATCAAACTACAGTTCTTAGTATACGGAACACACACAAGAGGAAGAGTTCAGAAATGAACGAATCCTTCTTGAGGCATTGTAGACTAGGTCATATCAATGTGACCCGACTAGCTGAAGTTACATGTAGATGCATATTTAAATCAGTTTGAATTTACATCTTATGAAACTTACGAGTCATGTCACAAAGATATAATGACACCAGCTCTGTTTATTGGAAACAGAGAAAGAGTTAGTAAACTCTTGGGATGATACATGTTGATGTATGTAGGTCCCCTGTCTACACATGCCAAGACCGGTTCTTTGTACTTCATTACATTCTCTGATGATCTTTCGAGATTCAGACCTATGTTCCTGTTGAAGCAAAAGTCCGAACCTTTTGAGATATTCACGGAATATAAGTTAGAAGTAGAGAACCAATATACGGGTATAAGTATTATGTCCTTTGATGTGATCAAGGAGGAGAATACTTGAGCACGGAAATCCTGGACTATTCTAAAGGAGAATGAGATTCTCTCTCGGCATTACTCCTCCGAATACATCATAGCACGATGGTATATCGGGGCGGAGCAATCACACCCTATATGATATGGTGTGCTCTATGATGAGTATTACTGAGTTACCTATTTCCTTTTAGGGGTTATGCACTTGAGAAGCTGCATACCTATTGAATAGGTTCGAATCAAATCAGTTGCCTACCACTCTATATGAGATATGGAAAGGGAAGAGCCCATGTCTTAAGCTAGTTAAGATTTGGGGTTGTCCGGCCTATGTCTAAAAGCAAAATCCGGACAAGCTCGAGGCAAGGTCTGTTATGTAGAACTGGAAGTGTTCCAGCTATACAAACTACAGCAGATGATTTGGTACAACCAGAGGATTCAGTAGAAACCAACGAACCTCAGCCTCTCCGCCGATCTAGTAGGGTTCCTCACCCACCTGAGAGATACTTCGGTTTCTCTATGACAGTGGGAGCAAGGATTGCATCATGAGATGATGACCCAACTAGTTTCGAGCTGACCATCAAGAGTGAGACTCTGTAAGAATGGCTGGATGTTTATCGATCTGAGATGGAATCCTTATACACCAACAAAGTATGGACTTTGATTGCTATATCTGAAGGGTTAAATCCCCATCAGAAGCAGGTATATCTTGAGAAGATTACTTGGTGTACATGGAAAAGTTGAGACTTTCAAAGCTAGACTTGTTAAAAGTTTGCATCATTGACCAGGTGTGGATAATGATGAAACCTTTTCAAGTAGCTATGCTTAAGTCCATCCAGATCCTACTTGTCACGGCTACATACCATGACTGCGATATCTGGTGGTTGGGTGTCTTGACTGCTTTTCTAAATGATGATTTAGAAGAGAGCGTCTATAAGTACACAGCCAGAGGGCTTCGTAGACAGTGGGAGCAGCGGAAACGTGTGCAAGATGCTTTATAGGATAGAGCAGGCATCGCGGAGTTGGAACATCTGTTTTGATGTATTAGTCAAAGAGTTTGACATCATCAAAATGGTAGATGAACCTTATATAAACAAAAAGGTAGTAGGGAGTATGGTGATGATCCTCGTAGAGTACGTGGATGACATACTCTTGATAGGGAAGGAGTTTCCTATGCTACGCTCGATCAATCTCCGTTTATCACAATGACTCTCTACATAGGATCAAAGTGATACCTACTAAATCCTGGATTTTGGATCTATGAGATAGATCTAAATGGATGTTAGGCTACTCACTAGTTGTAGTGAGATGGCATCAGTTGATCCTGGGGAGAATCACTGGAAGGGTTCCAGGGTGATAAAAACGACTGAATGTCAGTCGCAGGCATTGTCTTTACCCTCAGTATAGGGACGGTATGTTGGAAGAGTTCCAAGCTAGATACCGTGGCATACTAGACGATAAAGGCAGGATACATCGCTACTTAAGATGCTACCAAAGAGGCTGTTTGGGTGTATATAGGTTCATGAGATGAACTATGTTCCTCCCATTGTGTGACAATGGAGTTATGGCTTATGCCGAGGAACGCCGGTCCCATCAGTGATCCAGACATTTTCTAAGGCAGTGTCACCTGATCATGGAGATGGTTGATCTCCAGGATGATCGAGGTTTGGAGAGTAGACTCAGAGGACAACATAGCGGATCCACTCATAAAGGCCTGTTCCCAGAGAGAGATTATTATGGGATGGTTGAGTATGAGATACTGCAACCACTGATACAGATGGCCCTAGTGCAAGTGGGAGATTGTTAGTTATATGTATGCCCTAGAGGCCATTACTATACATAGGATGTATATTGTAGTGGATGCTGGGACATATATAGGGAGGACTTTCTTGCTCGACATGATAGTATGCTATCTGGTTGATCTTTACCTAAACGTGTACACTAATTGTCTCTCTATTACATGTTGGTAAAGCCCTTAGGATGTGTGCTTGACTACCTGGACTATGATGCGGATCATACTAGTGGGGACATGGTAGTCCATAAGTACATCCTTCAAAGTCCCTAGTCGTGGGTGTATCGAGATGGGGCATCGATATACCAGAGTAGACTAGCGTGTACCTTCTCGACCCATACAGATGGGCGATGGATGATCCCATATTCATTGGTGTTTGACATCAGAGGAGATATACGGGTGCTCAGTAGAGACTGGGTACACTGGACGGACTCGCCGAGAACTCCCAGATGGTATTATACCTCACGTCAGATGGCAGTTCTCTGGTGACACTGGTACAGAGTAGTCTGTAGACCCAAGATCGTCATAGAGTCTTGTGTGGTTCCCACTGTGCTTTGATTTCCATCTTACCACGTCCAAGAGGGCGTGCAAAACGGTGGTTTTTGGGTACAGTCCCGAGTCACATGGAGGCAATGAGCGATAGGAGGGGATTCGTCTCTCCCGGTATAGGGAGTTGATGTTGCGCTGTGTTCGATTGGCTATAACAGGAAATCCCTGGCCAGGGTTGCTGAGATTTACTGGTAAGTGTTACCAGTAGTTTCTCGAATTGTTATAGACCTCATATCGACACGACTTATCGAGCTATTGGGGTCTGACGTTTACCACCCCTAGGCGAGATATGCGATATATCAGACGATCAGACCGGACTGTACGGTAGTGTTACTGGTTGGATTCACTGGAGTGTGAGCGGGCTTGCTCGTCGATCTTCAGATCGCTCAATACCCGGGTGGCCGTTACGTTTAGCAGACCGCTTGCGGCTTGTGGGTGTTTGATATGATCATCACCTGCTGCCGGCGTATTGACGAGTCTTTAGAGTCCTACACAGAGGTTTCCTGGCTCAAGCGAAATGAAATAGGAGCGCATATGAGATATGTGCGGGACCGAGAATAATACGTGTATGTGATACCGTATTCTATTATCGCGATGAATGTATCGATTGGTTGTATGCGATATAACCTAGTTATAGAATCAAGGGTTGATTCGATAAACCGATACATTGGATACTAGTCGGTTATATGTGATATGACCGGATCGTTAAATCAAGTGTTGATTTAATGATTTAATGTATAATTATATATTTGATATATTACTTTGCATTAACTAGTATCGGTTCATTTTAAATGGATATTCTCACTCGGGTGTGCGCATTGCATATGCGATATGATTTTGTGCACATGATTGTATCATGTTTGATGATACATGCTTTTTGGTTAAGTGTAAAGTATTAAACTATGGTTAAGTGGATGATTAGGGTTTTTACTTATTCATTTATTTGTTTGTTTATTCATTTTTGGCAAAAGGAAAATGGTGGCTAATTTGGATTTATGTTGAAGCTTCATGAAGCTTTGACTTAGTCACCATTTTTGTCTTCATACCTAACCTAACCATTCACTTAACTTGAGTTTAGTCTCTACACTTAACCATGGTTGATTATGATAAGTATTCTTTTATTTTCTATTTTCTAAATTAACTTATCATAACAATATTCATCTTCTTCATCTTCTTCTTCCTTGAAGAAGCTTGCTTCATCAATGGTGATTGATGAAAACAAGTGAGAAATCCAATTCTAAAGTGAACCCACTTCCTATTTCTTCATCCTCTACCTCTTGCCAAGTAGTAGAGTGTGTTTTCTTCACAAGTTTCTTGACTTGGTGAAGTGAGAGCTTGATCTAGCGATGCCTCGACGTAGATCATCTTCGGCACGAAGCCGACGACCTTGCCCGCTCTTTCTCCGATGAAGCCGACGCTAGAGCCCGGATTTTGATTTGGACAGCGGAGATTACTTCATCACGGAGCCGTGGAGGTGGAGGACCGGATCTACAAAGGTTGTATTTCCGTTCCTTTAGTAAAATAGTTTACTAGTTGCATCTTTCGCCTAGACATCTAGCCAACGATCCGTAGTTTAGGGTTTCTCGGCACCGTAAATTTTGAAATTGGCATGTTCGATGCCTTGTGAGACCTCATTAGGGTGCCTAGGAACCCTACAGATTTTCGCTACCTTCTTCTTCCTTCTCAAGATCCAATTTGAAAGAAAGAGAAGAATGGAAAGCCACATCCCAAGGCTCCATCAAGAGAAGAAAAATGGGCTCTTTTCATCACCCAAGATCTAAATCTTGGATTTTCAAGAGAACCCATTTGGGTTTCTTCTCAAAAGAGAAATGAGAAAATCTTTTGGTGTTTAATTCCATAATAAAATTCTTTTGGAGTTTAACTCCATAAGAAAAATCCTTTTGGGAGTTTAACTCCGTTTAAAATCTTTTGGAGTTTAACTCCACAATAAAAATTCTTTTGGAATTTAACTCCATAATAAAAATCCTTTTAGGAGTTTAAGTCCATTTAAAATGTTTTGAAGTTTAATTCCACAATAAAAATTCTTTTAGGAGTTTAACTCCACAATAAAAATTCTTTTGGAGTTGAACTCTATTTAAAATCTTTTGAAGTTTAACTCCATAATAAAAATTCTTTTGGAGTTGAACTCCACAATAAAAATCCTTTTGGTGAGTTTAATTCCACTTAAAATGTTTTGAAGTTTAATTCCATATGAAAACTTTTGAGAGTTTAACTCCAAATAAAATTGTTTTTAAGAGTTTAATTCCAAATAAAAATTTTTGGAGTTTAACTCCATTAAAATAAAATCTTTTGGATTCCACTGATGGTGTTCCCTTCCCCATGTGAGGGAGATGCTCCCACTAAGTGGGAGCCCGTGCTCCCTCCGACGGGAGGGAGGCTTCCCCTCCATTTTTAAAAATAATAATAATAAAATAAAAATAAAATAAAATAAATAATATATTTTTAAAAATAATATATTTTTAAAAATAATTTTAGAAAAAAAATCATTTTTCACAAATAGAATAAAAAAATCATTTCTCACAAATCTTTTGGAGTTTAACTCCATAATAAAAATTCTTTTGGAGTTTAACTACATAATAATAATTCTTTTGGAGTTGAATCCACAATAAAAATCATTTTAGGAGTTTAACTCCATTTAAAATCTTTTGGAGTTTAACTCCATAATAAAATTCCTTTTGGAGTTGAAATCCATAATAAAAATACTTTTAGGAGTTTAACTTCATTTAAATTTTTTAGGAATTTAACTCCATAATAAAATTTCTTTTGAATTTGAACTCTATAATAAAAATTCTTTTGGGGAGTTTAACTCCACTTAAAATCTTTTGGAGTTTTACTCCATATAAAAACTTTTGAGAGTTTAACTCCGAATAAAATCTTTAAGAGTTTAACTCCATTAAAAAAAAGTCTTTTGGAGCCCACTAAGAAGGTTCCCTTCCCCACGTGAGGGGGAGGCTCCCACTAAGTAGGAGCCCCTCATCTCTCTCATGTGAGGAGGAGTGGGAGCTCCCCACTCCCCTCACGTAAGAGGGAGGCTCCCACTTAGTGTGGGAGCCCCTCATCTCTCTCACGTGAGGCTTCCCTTCCTTTGTTTTAATTTTTTTTATAAAAAATAGAATAAATAAAATAAAATAAATATAAATAATAAATAAAATAATTTTTAAAAAATATTTCTTATAATAATTGTAAAAATATCATTTTTCACTAATAGAATAAAAAAAATGAACACGTCCCTATTGTTAATTTAAAAAAAACACAACAATAGATCTCATTGATTTCACATGACCATTTTAACCCGTCAATCAGAGATTCTCTCGCTCCAAAAGTGAGGGGTAATTAACGGCAGATAGTCCGCGGCTGTCTGAGATTCGGATCCCCATGATCAATAAACCCCAGTCTAACCTAGACAGGGAGAATCTGTATACGCCTGACAAGCGACGTGTATTCCCATCTTAATGGGGTGACGAAAAACACCCCACATACACCCCGAAGAAAGAGAAGAAGGTCTATGGTCCTAACCACATCTTTCAAAAGTATAAAATTTAAAATTTTGTTAAAATAATTGAAAAAAAACATATCATAGATTTCCTAGAAACGGAGTATATTGGATAGTTGACTCTAAACTCCCGTCTCTTCTCGAAATCTCCCATTTGAAATTTTTCAGATTAATGCAATATGCGTCATCGTATGTATAATATGCCATGCACAACACAAAATGTAACAATCAATTTAACAAATGTTTTTTTCATTTAAACTACCATATCTATTCTTGTCCGTTTTATTAGGGTTTTCGTTTTTTCGTGAAATTAACATACTCCCCAGACGCTCTCACTGGAACAACTAAGATTTTATGTGAGGGTAAAAAATTTGAAACTTTTGATGAGTAAACAAAATTTTCGAAAAAAATATAACTATCAGAGTTAATAACAAAACCCTTAACTAACCCAAAACTTGAGTGAGAGACTTCTCAAATATAGGAAAACTCATAAAATAATTTTCAAAATTTTCTTTGAATTTTCTATGATTTCTCAGAATTTTCTGGGATTATTCAAGAATTTCTTTTTTAAAATAAAAAAATAGACCCGGCTCTTGGCTTAGCTCGAGCCGTCGGGCCCCGGCCCGGCTCTAGCCTGGTGGCTAGCCCCCCTTAAATTTATTTTTTTTAATTGAATTTTTCTTCTCTTTTTTAAAAAAATCCAAAAAAATTAAAATTTCGAGAAGTTATTTTCTTTTGTTAAAATATAATAGTTAGCCCACTATCACAATCCAAATTTTTTTTGGTTCCCATCCAAAATCCCAACAAAAACATTTTTTTGTTCTAAACCAAAAATCCAACCATAAATCCAAAAAATATATATTTGGTTTCTAACCAAAAATTCAAAAAAATATTTGGTTCCAAACTAAAATCCAAAAATCTTTTTTGTCCAACCAAAATTAAAAAAAAAATAAAAAAATGGTCTAACCAAACTCCCAAAAAGTATATTCCACAAGTTTTCTATCATCAAAAAAAAAATATAGGGTTAGGGTTTAGAAAAAAATGCGATCTTGTCGCCATTAACGCTCACCAAAAGAGAGAGAAAAATTATAATTTTCTTTTCATATAAAAAGTCCAATCTTTACAAAAACTTATCTCACTTTTATTCCATGGGTTATTTCACATTATCGAACTAAAGAACCACATCAAAGCGTCATAAAAATAGATTTAATTTATGATGACAATATGATGCAAAATCGATAAATTTATAAAGATCCGTCAAAACGATAACCCTAATATCATAGATCTGTCATTAAAAAATAAAAATAAAAATTTGATCTAGGTTTAGATTAAAAAAAACGCCACTTTTGAGTTGTAAATATTTTAAATATCACAGATATATAATTTTACGAACGTGGGATGCATGGCTCTGATACCAATATACAGTTTAGATGACTTGGGATGCGCTCTGATCTTCATTATTGTTTTTCACTATTTTCATGGTCTTAGGTAGCTAAATTGAAATTTAAAGGCTTTTTAACATGAACCGAAATATCTGATGGTTCTATATGTTTGTTCCGACCTCATGATTATTTGTCCATGCATGTCTGATGAGATAAACCACTTTGGGCAATGTCAATCTTGTATTTGAAATAGAGGGAAATTGGCATGAAAACGTTCTCAGGACCCATTTTAGTGAGAACATAGAGAGGGAGAGTGAGGGGGGTGTTCGGACCCACAGAAATGGGCCTCGAGAATGTTCTCAGGCCAATTTTCCCCTGAGAAGTTCTTTTGTGCTTCCGAGTTTCTCTTTGTAAATCGTGCAACCAGGTTAAACTTTATAGATTCCGGTTGCACCACTGGTTGCATGACACGTGTCAGTTACCAGAGAAATACTTTTGAATTTTTTTTGGTTAAAATCAGCTGTGCTTTGAGTCCTTTCTTGCTTTTGCTTGTTAAAACAACCCATGTTTTCTTTTTTCTCCTTCTCCTTGTTTTGCTCAACTTCTTTCACAAACCCAAATTGAAAAAAACCTTGCTTCAAGATGGCCATGCAAATGAAGACCTTCAAAATATCCAATTAATTTCTGAAACGGTAAGTTTTAGTTGACAAAATTCTGGAATACACTCACTGAAAAAAAGGAAAAAAAAAATAAAGAAACAACATTATTATGGATGAATTGAACTGGTGAAAAAGAATTCAATAATAATTGTTTCCATCGTTTGTCGTTTGTAAGGCTCAATTTTTTTTTCTTTTTTCGCACGTTGGGACAAAGATATTAGATCCAAATTTTGAAAGACACATGTAGAGTAAGTTGTTTCTTTTTGAACGGAGGTTTCTCTTTATTTTTGTGTTTTGGAGAATGAAGGAAGGAATTTAAAAGAAAATTTCGAAACCTATTGATGGAGGTACTTTTCGGGTCTCTGTCAGATGTTGTCTTCCATCGATCTCCCGGTGGATCTTGGAGGTGATCTCCTGTTGCGTGTGGGTCTCAATGAGTTTTGAGGAGATTGGTGGTTTTGAGAAGTTTGCGTCGAGTACCTGCAAGGAAATCCCGGGATGGTTTGGTATCACCGAGGACCCTCCGACGATCAAGTTAGCACAAGATCCGAGCAGAGTAACGGCTAAGTGGGGTGAAAAATGGCTTACTTGACCCCTCTGTGATGGGGGTATATATAGCGGCGGCAGCACGCAGTAGCGGGCGCGAGAATCTCGCCGGCGGTTACGCTCTCGACGTCACGCTCGCGTAATAAGCGGATCGCCCGTTAATAGGGATCGTGATGGCGTGGAACGTGGGATGTTGCCGGCGGAGAATCCGCGCGTAGCGAGATATGCGGAGCGGCGGTTACGCCTGTGAGTGGTGGAGTTGGTCGGTCGGAGGGACCGAGGAAGATGGCCTCGGCGAGAGAGCTCGGGAACGAGCGGGAGAGCCGAGGTATCTTGGTCCTGTGGTAGCTCGGGGGCGAGCTGAGAGGTCGAGGAGGCCAATTTGCAGGCGACTTTGAGGTGAGCCAGCTTGTGCTTGTAGGTCGAGTACAGGGGTGGCCTGGTCAGCCCCTGTGGGCCATTTCTTCTGAGTTTTGGGACATGTCATCTGCAACGTGTCCTGATCTGCTGTCTCCAATATAGAGCATCATCATTAGCCCCCCACTCTTTTCCCGACCAGCTGGTGGGTCGGGCCAAGAGTGGACTGCCGGGACGCCCGGGGTGAGCCCCCTCCTAAGATTTCGTCGGGACGCGTCCCCGGGCTGTCAGCTGTCTTTTCTGCCAACGAATCAAGGCAAGATTTTTGTCGGTTGTGGTAGGAAGCTACCAACCGGGAATAACCGAGCAAGGGTCGGGCTCGACTGCCTCTGGGAGGACTTTGATCCTTAGCGTTGGAGGGGTCGTAGGAGGCCTGCTAAGGATAACCGGGCAGTGAAGCTGCGCGGTTGCCTCTTGGCGAGAGACTTGATCCCTGGTGTTGCGAGTAGGGGAGCTACCGGTCAGGGATAGCCGAGCAGGGAAGCCGCTCGGCTGCCTCTGGGAGGACTTTGATCCTTAGCGCTGGAGGGACTGTAAGAAGCCTACTAAGGATAACCGGGCAGTGAAGCTGCGCGGTCGCCTCTTGGCGGGGGCTTTGATCTCTGGCGTCGTGGGTAGGCAACTACCAGCCTGAGATGACCGAGCGGGGTAGCCGCTCAGATACCTCTTGCGAAGGCTTTGATCCTTGGCATCATGGGTAGAGCTACCAGCCGGAGATGACCGAGCAGTGTAGCTAGCTGCCCGGTTGCCTCTTGCAAGGGCTTTGATCCTTCAGGATGGGGACCGAGCAGGGTTACTGCCCAGTACCTCTTGGTGAGGACTTTGATCCATGTCGGTTGCAGTAGAAAGCTACCAGCCGGGGATAGCCGAGCAAGGGTCGGGCTCAACCGCCTTGGTCCTTAGCGCGGGAGGGGCTGTAAGAAACCTACCAAGGACCCTTGGCCGAGCAGGGTTACTTCCCGGTGCCTCTTGGCGAGGGCTTTTGTCCTGAAGGATAGCCAAGCGAGGGTTGGGCTCGACTGCCTCTGGGAGGAATTTTGATCCCTGTCGGTTGTGGTAGGAGGCTACCAGCCGGGGATAGCCGAGCGAGGGTCGGGCTCGGCTGCTTCTGGGAGGACTTTGATCCTTAGCGTTGGAGGGGCCGTAGGAGGTCCTCTAAGGATAACCGGGCAGTGAAGCTGCACGGTTGCCTCTTGGCGAGGGCTTTGATCCCTGGCGTTACGTGTAGAGAAGCTACCGACCAGAGATAGCCGAGCAGGGTAGCTGCTCGGTTGCCTTTAAGGAGGGCTTCGATCCTTAGCGTTGGAGGGGCAGTAAGAAGCCTACTATGGATAACCGGGCAGTGAAGCTGTGCGGTTGCTTCTTGGCGAGAGCTTTGATCTCTAGCGTCGTGGGTAGGCAACCACCAGCCGGGGATGACCGAACGGGGTAGCCGCTCAGATGCCTTTTGTGAGGGCTTTAATCCCTGGCGTCATGGGTAGGGAGCTACCAGCCGGAGATGACCGAGCAGGGTAGCTGCTCGGTTGCCTCTTGCGAGGGCTTTGATCCTTCAGGACGGGGACTGAGCAGGGTTACTGCCCAGTGCCTCTTGGCGAGGGATTTGATCCCTGTCGGTTGTGGTAGGAAGCTACCAGCCGGGGATAGCCGAGCAAGGGTCGGGCTCGACCGCCTGAAAGGAGGACTTTGGTCCTTAGCGCGGGAGGGGCTATAAGAAGCCTACCAAGGACCCTTGGCCGAGCAAGGTTACTGCCCGGTGCCTCTTGGCAAGGGCTTTTGTCCTGAAGGAGAGCTAAGCGAGGGTCGGGCTCGACTGCCTCTGGGAGGACTTTTGATCCCTGTCGGTTGTGGTAGGAGGCTACCAGCCGGGGATAGCCGAGCGAGGGTCGGGCTTGACTGTCTCTGGGAGGACTTTGATCCTTAGCGTTGGAGGGGCCGTAGGAGGTCCGCTAAGGATAACTGGGCAGTGAAGCTGTACGGTCTCCTCTTGGCGAGGGTTTTGATCCGTGTCTTTGTAGGGTAGGAAGCTACCCACTGGGAATGTGCCTAGTAGGAAGGGACTCAGCGGTCTCGCGAAGAGGGCTTCAGATCCTCAGCTCCTAATGGGCAGGAGGATGCCCGTTGGGGATGCGCCGAGCAGGAAGGAACTCGGCGGCCTCACGATGAGGGCTTGAGGTCCTCAGCGCCTCAGCGTCTGATGGGCAGGAGGATACCCGCTGTGGATGCGCCGAGCAGGAAGGAACTCGGCGGCCTCACGATAAGGGCTTGAGGTCCTCATCGTCTGATGGGCAGGAGGATGACCGCTGGGGATGCGCCGAGCAAGAAGGAACTCGACGGCCTCACGATGAGGGCTTGAGGTCCTCAGCGTCTGATGGGCAGGAGGATGCCCGCTGGGGATGCGCCGGGCAGGAGGATGCCCGCTGGGGATGCGCCGGGCAGGAGGATGCCCGCTGGGGATGCGCCGAGCAGGAGGGAACTCGGTGGCTTCACGATGAGGGCTTGAGGTCTTCAGCGTCTGATGGGCAGGAGGATGCCCGCTGGGGATGCGCCGAGCAGGAAGGAACTCGGCAGCCTCGCGATGAGGGCTTCAGATCCTCAGCGTCTGATGGGCAGGAGGATGCCCGCTGGGGATGCATCGAGCGGGAAGGAACTCGGCGGCCTCGCGACGAGGGCTTGATCCCTGGCGTTGCGAGTAGGGAAGCTACCGGCCAGGGATAGCCGAGTAGGGAAGCCGCTCGGCTGGCTCTTCGTGAGGGCTTTGATTCGTGGCACTGGAGGGGCCGTAGGAGGCCTGCTAAGGATAACCGGGCAGTGAAGCTGCGCGGTTGCCTCTTGGCGGGGACTTTGATCCCTGGCGTTGCGAGTAGGGAAGCTATCGGCCAGGGATATCCGAGCAGGGAAGCCGCTCGGCTGCCTCTAAGGAGAACTTTGATCCTTAGCGTTGGAGGGGCCGTAGGAGGCCTGCTAAGGATAACCGGGCAGTGAAGCTGCGCGGTTGCCTCTTGGCGAGGGCTTTGATCTCTGGCGTTGCGAGTAGGGAAGCTACCGGCCAGGGATAGCCGAGCAGGGAACCCGCTCAACTGCCTCTAAGGAGGACTTTGATGCTTAGCATTGGAGGGGCCGTAGGAGGTATGCTAAGGATACCCGGACAGTGAAGCTGCGCGGTTGCCTCTTGGCGAGGGCTTTGATCCCTGGGCGATGTGGCCCTCGAGCTGCCGTGGCGAGCCCCTTCAGTGCGACCCTGTCGAGGGAGGGGGTGTCGGTCATGCCTGGGGACAGGCGAGATGACCGACATCTCCTCAGGGGGGGTGAGGGTCGTGAGGAGGCTCGAGGCGAGACGCTCTGGTGGCTGATTTTGGCGTGGAGCTGTGGGGCGCCCAGCGGGCCTCATAGAGTATCGGCCCGTGGGACCTGTGGCCATGGGACGTAGCCTGCCGGTGGTCAGCCGTGCCGACGAGGGCAGAGTCTCCTGGAGGCGAAGGAGCGGCGATCTGGGACCCTGGCCCGGCCGTTTGGACGCGGACGAGCGTCTCCACGATGGACTGTAGTCGGTCTATTCGGCCGGCGAGGACGTTGATGACGATCGCCGGAGGAGGTTCATTCGCGCCTCCGATGAGGGGGAGGCAGCGGCTGGTACCTGGATCTTCAGGTTGATCGCATGCCATGTGGATGGAGATCGGAAGGCCAACTTTTGTTTTTGTGGAGTTTTAGTTCCCACAGTCGGCGCCAACTGATGGAGGTCCTTTTCAGGTCTCCGTCAGATGTTGTCTTCCGTCGATCTTGGAGGTGATCTCCTGTTGCGTGTGGGTCTCAATGGGTTTTGAGGAGATTGGTGGTTTTGAGGAGTTTGCACCGAGTACCTGTAAAGAAGTCCCGGGATGGTTTGGTACCACCGAGAACCCTCCGACGATCAAGTTAGCACAAGATCCGAGCAGAGTAACGGCTAAGTGGGGTGAAAAATGGCTTACCTGACCCCTCTGTGATGGGGGGTTATATAGCGGCGGCGGTACGCAGTAGCGGACGCGAGAATCTCGCCGGCAGTTACGCTCCCGACGTCACGCCCGTGTAATAAGTGGATCGCCCGTTAATGGGGATCGTGATGGCGTGGAACGTGGGATATTGCCGGCGGAGAATCCACGCGTGGCGAGATTTGCGGAGCGGCGGTTGCGCCTGTGAGTGGTGGAGTTGGTTGGTCGGAGGGACCGAGGAAGATGGCCTCGGCGGGAGAGCTCGGGAACGAGCGGGAGGGCCGAGGTATTTTGGTCCTGTGGTAGCTCGGGGGCGAGCTGAGAGGCCGAGGAGGCCAATTTGCAGGCGGCTCTGAGGTGAGCCAGCTTGTGCTTGCAGGTCGGGTACAGGGGTGGCCTGGTCGGCTCTTTCTTCTGAGTTTTGGGACACGTCATCTGCCACGTGTCCTGATCTGCTGTCTCCAATATAGAGCATCATCACCTATAAAGTAAATATAAACATAGAACCTATGTAGATCAGAAATGTTATATTTATAAAGATCAACAACACTACAGATCAAAACCACACTCAAGTACGAGTACGACGCCTGAGCTTGCTCGATACGGTGCTGCGCGCTGCCCTTGATATCCCTCGCCTTGCCTTTCGCGGCAACCTTGCCTTCAGGATGGCGGAATGGACCTGTCCGCGGTAGCGGCGGAGAACCACCTTGTGAGAGATCGATTGCTGCTGCTGCATCTCTGCTTAATGAGATTTTTCGAGATTGATAGATTGGTTTTTTTGGAGTGATATGGGGTACAGCCGTTGCCTTAAAAAAATCGCTTTCATGTCAACTCGGTCTTGTACAATCATCTCAGCTGTCGACGAGGGACAGAAAACCGGTTGTGCCGGTTGCTCTATGATCCTAAGGTCCAGATTAAGTGCAATTTTAAGAGGTGAGAAGCACCGAAGAACGACAAGGAAAGTTTTGCATCCAAAATTTCTGGCCTGTATTTGATCTAAGTTTTGGGGCCTGTGCATGTGTTGTGGTAGTTGGACCTTTATAATTTGGATAATTTGGATGAGGCCTAATATAATAAACATATTGTATATTTCATCAATTTTGTCTACATTTTTTGATTTTGGGTTCTGAAACTTAAATAGAACAATATCAATGCATTTAATCAATTTGGGAGAAATTTAGATATAATTAATTCAGTATCTTAGGGAGCATGCACATATTGTTTAGGACGATGAATATACTTATTAGACCTCCCTAAAAGATATAAATATGCATAGAAATGTAAATGGTCATTTATAGAAAATATTCAGAAATATTGAGCATTCGTTAATTTATTTCATATGTAAATGTTACAAATAAAGGTAACATGGCATTGTTAATTTGCATCCAGAAGTTTAGAACTTCAGAATTCAACAGATTCACTACAAATTTTCCAAAGTACAAAGGCAATGGCTAAGGAGACTAAGTTTGCTGCACTCTTCCTCGTGATTTTCTTGCTTGCATCTGTTCACTCTCTCTCTCTCCTTCTCTCTCTCAGAACTCTATTTATCATAGTCATTATTGCTAGCGTTATGCACGTATATAAATGTTTAGACAAAGATTTAAGAGGATCTTTTTTTAAAAATGTTAGTTAAGATAATAATTTAAAAAAAAAGTATTTTAGTTAAGATTAAAAAGGTTAATTTTAATGACTTTTGTAACGACCCAGAAATCCATGTACAATTGTAACACAGTCAATATATAGAAATGTGTATTTCAGCCTGATTAGGACTTATAAGTTAAATTTATTCAATAAAAACAAGAAACAACTTGTAGCTCATTGGTTAAGCTTCTCCACTGTTGTTCTTTAGCCTGCAAGTTCGAACCTGCCAAAACGAAAAGTTTTAGTAAAATAAAACTGGATAAATGAGGAGTTAAGACCGATTAAATCACAATGCACGAGTTTCGAAGCAAATAGCCAAGATCTGGTCACCCAAATCCCACCCAAAACCGACATGGGCAGTTCAGATGAGTCCAATCATCTCCGTGCTTCGCCCGTACGTAGGGGTGGTAATTGAACGAGCCAGTTCGGGTTCGATTAAGCTTCGGCTCGGTATCAGCTCGTTCAAATTCGGTTCATTTATTAACGAGCCGGACATGAGCCAGAAAGCCTGGCTCGTTTATTAAACGAGCCGGACTCGAGCTCAGCCAGGCTCGTTCCGTATTGACTCGGGTTCGGCTGGGTTACACAGTTTGAAAAAAACAGTAATATGTAATATATAGCAGATTTTATACAACTCTCGGAACACTTAATTCAATTAAATGACAGTATATAAAGTGTACTGAGATAAATATAAAACCCAGCACTTAGACCCATTCAATTCCCTAGATGTTAATGTTTTTTAATTTTTCCATATCTCAAAACCCTGAGTTTTAAGCATTATTGTTAATTATGTGTTTTTCTTGGAAGATACTATTAATATGAGTAAATGAGCTGAAAACGAGCCGAGCTCACAAACGAGCTCTAAATGAGCTCAGTTGAGCTCGGCTCGTGAACTCGGCTCGTTTAGTTAATGAGCCACAAATGAACCGAACACGAGCTGGGCATGTTTAATCGAGCCGGACTCGAGCCGAGCATCTCTAGCTCGATTAACTAAACGAGCCGGACTTGGGCCGACAAAAAGAACCACGAGCCGAACTCGAGCCGAGCTTGGCTGGCTCGAGTTCGGCTCGTTTACACCCCTACCCGTACGTTCCTTTGGCTCCCCTCAACTCCTTTTTCCTATTTGTTTACTTTGAATTAAACCATAGAACTCACACCCTTTCATTTCCCCCTATTAACACAATTAAATTCATTTTTATTCAATTTTTAATTTTTCATACTCTCATATATTATCCCATAAATACCACCCCATCCCCTAGCTCCTTCCTATTTTGAAATCTATAAGAAAAAACTCTCTCAAAATTCTCTCTAAGTCTAAAGTTTAAGAGGAGTTAAACCCAAGTGAAGTTGCCCAAACCATCGATCGATCTTTTCCACACGTTTTGGTCTCGGTTCTACTAACCGAGACATCCTCTTTAGTCTTGATTAGCGTAAAACATAAGTCCCTCCTTCTCTTTTCTCTCCTCACTCGATTCGTTTCATCTCCAATCTCTTAAAACGATATCGGTAAAAAGTGGAGTTATTTTTCATCACCTCTTTAAAATAATTTTACTAATCTTATCATGCTAAATAAATCACAATAAATCTTTAACTACAACCATCAACGATGATCATTTAGTTACCTTTTGACATGTTTAGAATTTCATGTAAATAAAACTTGTACCGAAAATTACACAAAACCATCATGAACTTTGCATGCACCTTTTATCGATATTTTGACCTATAACTCCAAAAAACTTACGGGGTAACGACCTACCCCATCACAACAATATGGTTTCATAGCACGATATTTTAGATACAATATTTTATTCTAAAAGATAACAATTTTAAGAAAATACCCTCGCTTTAGAAAATACGTTTTTAATCGTTACTTGAAAACCTTTGCAATTACGCCTTTACAACTCTCGTTGGGAGACCCATTTGTGGATGGTGCGGGTTATCACACGTTCTTGGGATAGTAGAGCGAGATACAGAACTTCTCACAGAGAATTCGGTCTCGAAAGGAATAAAAATACGATTTTAAAGAAATATGACTTTTAAAACAAATTAAATCATTTGAAAAATTATATAAATCGTAAATCCGTATTTTTATGAAAAAAATGGTGGAAACCATTTTTATGAGAAGATTAAAATTTTAAGAAACTACTCTCAAGTTTTCAAAAGTGGTATTTTCATTAAAATACCATAAACTTTAAAAGTTAGATTTTTTACACTAAAATACCAAAAAATATAAAATACGTTTTTATACAAAAATCTTAAATTTTTAAATAATGTATTTTTATTAAAAACTTTTTCGAGACTTTAAAACGAATTAAAAACCCTCAATAATTTTTTAAATGATATTTTTACTAAAATACCCTAGAAATCAAAATATTAGTCTAGCTTACGTATTTAGATTGCAGATTAGTTTAAATGGTATCTTCTCTTGTCAGTTGTCTCAGGGTTGCCGGAGACAATGATGCATCACTTGCCTCTCTCTAACTATAGATCGTAGTCTTAGGGTGGAAATTATCAAATTCTAATCATTTTTGAAAAGGACACGAATTCTGCCGTCCATATGCAGCGATTATCGATATTTTCCAAACTCAAGAAATTCATATGATTTAAATCTATTAATAAGTTATGACTATAACCTGAATATAAACTCGAACTTATTTTGAACTCGAACTCGAATCCAAATTCGAACTTAATCTTGAACTTGAACACTAGACCTAAACTCAAATTCAATCTGCTCGAACTAACTCGGCTCGACCCAGGATTACAACCGATATGACTCGCATTCTACTTGACTTACTTGATTTCATTCTTCACCTTGACTTACTTGACTTCATTCTTCACCTTTTGCAATTTATGGTTTAGATCAAAACATGTATTAATCAACCAATCAAATAAACTAAGTTAATCTAAGAGTTATAATCTATTATACTCGGGATGCTTGAGGCAGTTGTAAGTGTGAATCCAACGGAACTTTAGAAGTCCCGTATTAAGCTACTCGAATTATATTTACTCGGATCTCAGTTGGGTTGACTTCTCCACAGTTTGGAGTCTCGATGCTAACACAAGAAATGAGCCCGTGTTTCCTTGCTCCTGGGTCTCACTCTTGAGCTCGTGAATACTTCTACGGTTGTGTTGACATTCACACTTGGAACTTAACGTTAGCATAGTTACCATATAGAGACCTATAAGACATATACCCATGTTTACTTCCACATACTTTTACTCGTCATATACATTTGTAACACCCGAGCCCAATACTACTAATTTCTGTTACTGTTTGAGTATTAATGTGGTACTCTTTTCGTTTAGCCTGCCTGTTTGTCACTTACTGTAAAATTTTATCCGGAAAGGTCATTTCTGCATATAACAAATTTTAGCATCTAAAATAAAATTAAAAATATCCATCTTGGCCTACTCGACACCCCTAGCCTTGTGGTAGCGTCCGTGCATCGAGGTCTCGTCCCGTTGGGTGAAACGGGCGAGTTTGGACGGCTATGCGCGCGTGCAGGTGTCCATCTTGGGGGTATGCCTTTTAATCATAAAACACCTCATTTTAAAATTTGAAACCCGCTTAAAATCCTAGTATTTAAATTTTAAATTTTTGGACCCAATCCGGACGCGATTTGGAAATATTTTGTTTAGCGCCAAAATCCCAAAATTAATATATATTTAAAACCCTCGCATAATTAACTTAACCAAACTAAAATATATTGTAACAGAATAAATATTCCTGAACAGTGTAAATCTTCTGCAATTTCTAACCCCAGCCAATCGCGAGACTGATAGCCTCCCGTGGGCCCCTCTCCATTCTCTCTCCCTCTCTATCTCTCATATCATTCTCTCTCTCTCTCTATTTCTCAAATCTCTCTCTTCCATAATCTTTTTAAATATTTTTCCCCCTCCTTTCTCTTCCTCATCACGAGAACGAGAACTCAGAGCCCTCGCGAGAAACCCAGCCCCCACGAGAACCCCCAGCCGCGTGCTCCTCGCCGCCGCAGCTCAACGCCGGCACCACCCTCGTCGTCTCCTCGCCCTCACCCGAGTCTCCTTCTCCTCGCCATCTCCTCCCTCTTCCTTTGTTTACCCGAGCCTCCACTCTCGCAACCCATCGCCGGCGGCATCTCGTCGTCGCCATCCGCGCCACCACCAGCACCCTCCTCACCACCTGCGCCCTCCAGCACCACCGACCATCTCCTCTCCCTCTCCGTTTCTCCTTTCCCTGCACCAGCGTTCCCTACTCTAGCCCTCAACGCCGAACCCTAGCCGCCGCAACCCCGTCACCGCCGCAACCCCGTCGCCGGCGCCACCGTCGTCGCCCGCACCTCCTCACCTCACCATCATCCTCCTCACCTCGTTCATCTTCCTTTCGCTGCCGACCCAAGACCCTGTACCCGAGCAACCGACGTCTCGAGCACTGCAGCCATCATCGTCCCGTCATCTCGGAGGTCGGACCGAGCACCACCTTGATCCCAGTAGAGCCCTTGCTGATATCGTGTCGCGTGGGTTCGCGCCTCCGTTTTCGTGATCGTCATTTTTGAGGCAAGTATTCGATACTTGCTTACATGCTATTGAAACTTTAAACTTGCCTTAATACAAACTTTAAGCTTGCCTTAATACAAACTTTAAACTTGCCTTAATATTTATCCATGATCTAATAATGTATTATTTAGTAAATCACCTTACATACATTGCTTCCTGTTTAACCCTAGTAGCATGCCAACTTAATTATTTTCTTGTTAAAACCCTATTTAGTAGTGATAACAGTAGAGTTCCAATTAACCGTATCAGGCTTCGCTGCATATTTTATGATTCCGAACCTGAAACTTAATCTCGCATCGAATTATTCATACCTAACGACCCCCCGTACATGATAGATTACATTTTGATTTACTGCTATGGTGCTTTTATTCCAGTTTAGCCTATCAGGTATTCATGTACAGCTTAAACCGGTCAAATTACAATTGCATTCTTTAAACAGATTATACATGTCGTTGCATTCTCGGAATACTCAATGTTTTATTAACCTAAATCCAGTAGTTACATTTACCATTCTGTATTCACGTTATATTGACACCATCTATTTAACACGATTGATAACTGTACAGCTAGATAATAAATCCGCTTCATTGCTTAACGCATTGATTAGATCATGATGTTTGCTTATATATCTGATTGTGAGCACACCCATGATATTGTTTATATCTTGACCTGACATTGCTACACATATATATATATATTGATACACCTGACATGGTACCATATACTGTTGACTCGACCTGATGTACCATGACTCGACCTGTTACCTGATCTCGTGCCTAATGCCAACAAACCTGACATGTAGTCCTCATGGACCGTTCCTATTGTCTATCCAGACAAACCTGCTTTTACCTGATCCTGTGTTGGCGTTAGTTCTTGATTACTGAATACCTGACTTGACATACATAACTTGGGGGTATGGGGAAATCAAAGGTGAAACCGACTTGTAACTCAACAGTTCGATACCTGTTCTGATCAGTCTTACGGGCTAGGCCAGCCCCGGAGTGATGATGCTGACATCACTCGCCCATCCTGCTACTTGTTACTGCCTAGCGGCACGTCTCGGATTCAGCCCCGAGAATCTTGACCGTGGTCCCGGGCACGCACATGATACTATTGAGTTACATCGACGATTCATCAATTGATTTCAAACACTTTAGACTAGAAACCTGATAGAACAGTTTAGTTACCCACTGCACACTACCCTGCACTGCTTGTTTCACATTATTGCTTTATTCATGTTTATTTTTGCATTGCCTGTTACATTGTTCATATTATATTACTGGTTGACATGACGCGCTGACGTCTGGGTTTTGCATGGCCCAGATTCTGTACCGCTGTCGCAGTCCGAGCAGGAGTATTTCAGCCAGCAGGCTGAGCTGTGAGTTTAGTGGTAGTTAGTTTTATTTCCTGCATTTATTTCCTGATGTGAGCCCGCATTATGGGACATACTTTCAGTTATTTGTATTGTATCATTTGCTTCCGCATTCATTTATTATTGACTCCTGTTATTCTGGTTTATGGACATGTTTTTAGATAGTTTTATCTTGTTCTTGATATCTCTACAGCCGTAATGTGACTGTGGACGGATACTTCCTACCCACAGGTAGCATGGTTGGCTATGTCACGTGCCCAATCTAGCGTACTCTGGGAAGCGGGGCGTGACATGGTTCTTTGGTATCAGAGACATAGGTTAGTTGGGTTGATTCTTTTGTAGTTGGGTATTGTACCCAATACACGAATCAGAATACCCGTGTTAGGAAACATGTCCTGCCACCTTGCCGTTTACCATTCTTGAATCACATTCTTCCTGATTATATCTTTTACGACGTGCAAACTTACTTTGCTTGTCGACTCGAAAACATGATTTCTTGTTATCTCTAGGACTTAGGCGACTTGGGTGGAGTTAAGTAATTGTGGCTATGATACCGCGGTATAGTTACAATGCGGTACTTTATTTAAGTAACTTGGAGTTCTAGCCTTGATCTATATTCAGAATCTATCATCATGCTAATGTTGGGTGTTTTGAGTTTAGGATTATGGCAGGTAAGAATTTGAAGACGTACCAGAGGCGTGTGGACGAAGCCGCCATGCTTGGAGTGATAAGAGGAATGCTGGAGAATCAGAAGAAACATACCGAGCTGATCCAGCAGCAAGCAGAATCGTTTTAGGAAGGTTTGCAGATCGTTCAGCAGTCTGTAAACAACGTTGGAGCTAAACCAGTTGACCGAGTAGGGACCGTGGCAGACTTCAGGCGTTTGGGTCGATCTACATTTACTGGTTTGAAGGAGCCGTTGCCAGCCGAGCAGTGGCTAGTTGACACGGAGAACTTGCTGATTGCGGCACAGATTCCAGATGACAAAAGAGCTGACGTGGTACGCATTCAGTTAGTGGACTACGCCCGAGAGTGGTGGCTTGTGGAAGAGACCCGCTTGCCCAAGCCGATCAGTTGGGCGGATTTTTCTAAGAGTTTCCTGGAGAAGTTCTTCCCGCGGACTGCACGGGAGGAAATGGAAGAGAAGTTTATTGGGCTAAGGCAGAATGGAGCACCCGTGGACGTGCATGCAGCAGAGTGGACGAGACTCAGCAGATTCACTGGACCTTTAGTCGCCAACGATGCAGACAGGGCACGAAGGTTCATGCGCAGCTTGGATGTGGACATCCAGAGGCAGATCGTCTCCCTGGGTTTGACCACTTTCTCACAGGTTCTTACGGCAGCTCGAGAACAGCAGAGCCTATCGGGAAAATTGGGAGTTCACAGCAGACAGCAGTTGCGGTAAGGAAGCAGTTCTGTCGGGCCAGTCAAGTTTAGGGCTAAGCCGACAAACAACATTGTTGCATCTATGGAAGTTGATAGTAGTGAAGAGCCGGCTGTTGTTCATGATTTTTATGGACGTGTTTGAAGATATATCGGGTTTACCGCCGAGGCGAGACGTGGAGTTCGCAGTTGATCTTATTCCTGGTGCAGCGCCAGTATCTAAAGCGTATTATCCAATGGCACCAGTAGAGTTGGAAGAAGTTAAGAAACAGGTTGCTGAATTGCTTGAGAAGGGTTGGATTCGAAGCAGTAACCCGCCTTGGGGAGCTCCAGTTCTTCTAGTGAAGAAGAAGGGTGGCACAAGAAGAATGTGCATCGACTGTCGAGAATTAAACCAGGTGACTATTAAGAACAAGTACCCGATCCCTCGCATTGGAGAAACTTTTTGAGCAGCTTAGTGGCGCGAGGGTATTCTCGAAGCTGGATTTGCGATCCGGATATCATCAGGTTCGAGTGAAAGCAGAAGATATTTGCAAGACGGCGTTTCGAACTCGGTATGGACATTACGAGTACTTAGTGATGCCCTTCGGAGTAACGAATGCGCCGGCAGTATTCATGGACTTGATGAACCGAATCTTTTCACCGTTCTTGGACCAGTTTATTGTGGTGTTCATTGACGATATTCTGGTTTACTCGAAGAGTTTTGAGGAGCATGCTGAGCATTTAAAAGTCGCACTGCAGACGTTGAGACAGGAGAAATGGTATGCGAAGATGAGTAAGTGCGAGTTTTGGCTGGAGGAAGTAAAGTTTTGGGGTATGTTGTGTCTGGCGATGGAATAGCCGTCGATCCAGAAAAGATTGCAGCAGTTCGAGATTGGCCGATTCCAAAGAATGTTGCTGAGATAAGGAGTTTCCTTGGATTAGCCGGATACTACAGGAGATTGTGGAGAACTTTGCTCGTTTGGCAGAGCCGTTGACCAAGCTTACGCGCAAGGAGGTATCTTTTGTATGGACGGATAAATGTGCGTTAGCTTTTGAGACGTTGAAACAGAAGTTGATAACCGCCCCTATTCTGACCGTGCCAGACAATTCCGGAGGATTGGTGATTCACAGTGACGCATCTGGGAAAGGATTGGGATGTGTTTTGATGCAGCATGGGAAGGTTTTAGCGTACGCATCGAGACAACTGAAGACCCATGAGAAGAATTATCCGACTCATGACTTGGAGCTTGCGGCTGTGATTTTCGCTTTGAAGATTTGGAGACACTACCTTTTGGGCGAAAGAGTCGAAGTTTTTACAGATCATAAGAGCTTGAAGTATGTGTTCACACAGAAGGAGCTGAATATGAGGCAGCGTAGATGGTTGGAGCTGATGGCTGACTACGATCTTGATCTTAAGTACCATCCGGGGAAGGTTAATGTTGTGCCGGATGTGCTTAGTCGGTTACCAGCAATTCAGGTGTTAACTACGCAGAAGGAGATCGTTGCATATTTTCGAAGATTTGACTTGGAGGTGTGCTACCGCGTTCTACGGGACAGTTGTTGCAGTTGCAAGTGCAGTCGTCTTTGATTGAGAAAATTAAAGCAGCACAATCGCAGGATCCTAGACTGCAAAAGTTTCGAGAGCAGGTTGAAGCCGGACTACGAACAGATTTATTGGTCCACGAAGATGGTTCATTGAGGTATGGTAGCCGTTTGTGTGTGCCAAAGGGAGATGTTCGTGAAGAGCTTATGAAGAAGGCACACAGTTCAGCTTATTCTGTACATCCAGGAGGCACAAAGATGTGCCGAGATATTCGACAGCATTTCTGGTGGGAAGGCATGAAATGGGAGATTGCTCGCTTTGTGGCTAAGTGCTTGGTGTGTCAGCAAGTTAAGGCTGAACATCAAAGAGTTGCTGGTTTATTGCAACCACTTCCGATCCCTCAGTGGAAGTGGGAACATATAACCATGGATTTCGTGACGGCTTTACCGCGGAGTTCAAAAGGCAACAATGCAGTATGGGTGATTGTTGATCGATTGACCAAGGCAGCTCACTTTATTCCTTTTCGGGTTGGTCAATCAATGGAGACTTTGGCAGAACGGTACATGCAGGAGATTGTAAGATTGCATGGGGTACCGGTGAGCATCGTGTCCGATCGGGACACTCGGTTCTTATCACACTTCTGGAGGAGTTTACAGGAAAGTTTGGGGACTCGATTGAAATTTAGCACAGCTTATCATCCTCAAACTGATGGTCAGTCGGAGAGAACGATCCAAACTCTTGAAGATATGTTGAGAGCATGCATGTTAGACTTCAAGGGTTCGTGGGAGGATCATCTACACTTGGTGGAGTTTTCTTACAACAACAGTTTTCAGGCAACTATCCAAATGGCTCCGTTTGAAGCTTTGTATGGTCATAAGTGCCGTTCACCTGTTTGTTGGGATGATGTCGGTGAACGAAGATTGTTGGGACCAGATTTGGTGGTGCAGACACTTGAGAAGGTTAACACTATCAGAAATCATATGAAGGCAGCTCAAGACAGACAAAAGAGTTGGGCTAACACGTCAAGAAGACCTCTGGAGTTTGCCATGGGTGATTTGGTATTCTTGAAGATATCACCGACTAGAGGGGTGATTCGTTTTGGGAGTCGAGGAAAGCTTAGTCCTCGATTTGTAGGACCCTTTGAGATATTGGAGCGTGTTGGAGAGGTAGCGTACCGTTTGGCGTTACTGCAGTCCTTGGCAGGTGTGCACGATGTGTTTCACGTATCTCAACTACGAAGATATGTTCGAGATGAAACACACATTTTGGATCATTCGGAGCTAACAGTACGAGAAGACTTGACTTTTGAGGAGCGACCGGTTGAAATCGTGGATCGAAGGGAAAAGGTTCTTAAGAACAAGATTATACCCCTTGTGCTTGTTTTTTGGGGTAATCGATCGCATGGAGAGTCCACTTGGGAGCGAGAAGATGAGATCCGACAGAAGTTTCCTCACCTCTTCTTGTAGTTTCTTTGTATTCTTGGAATTTCGAGGACGAAATTCTTTTTGTAGTTGGGTATAATATAACACCCGAGCCCAATACTACTAATTTCTATTACTGTTTGAGCATTAATATGGTACTCTTTTCGTTTAGCCTGCCTGTTTGTCACTTACTGTAAAATTTTATCCGGAAAGGTCATTTCTGCATATAACAAATTTTAGCATCTAAAATAAAATTAAAAGTATCCATCTTGGCCTACTCGACACCCCTAGCCTTATGGTAGCGTCCGTGCATCGAGGTCTCGTCCCGTTCGGTGAAACGGGCGAGTTTGGACGGCTACGCGCGCGTGCAGGTGTCCGTCTTGGGGGTATGCTTTTTAATCATAAAACACCTCATTTTAAAATTTGGAACCCGCTTAAAATCCTATTATTTAAATTTCAAATTTTTGGACCCAACCCGGGCGCGATTTGGAAATGTTTTGTTTAGCGCCAAAATCCCAAAATTAATATATATTTAAAACCCTCGCATAATTAACTTAACCAAACTAAAATATATTGTAACAGAATAAATATTCCTGAACAGTGTAAATCTTCTACAATTTCTAACCCCAGCCAATCGCGAGACTGATAGCCTCCCGTGGGCCCCTCTCCATTCTCTCTCCCTCTCCATCTCTCATATCATTCTCTCTCTCTCTCTCTCTATTTCTCAAATCTCTCTCTCCCATAATCTTTTTAAATATTTTTCCCCCTCCTTTCTCTTCCTCATCACGAGAACGAGAACTCAGAGCCCTCGCGAGAAACCCAGCCCCCACGAGAACCCCCAGCCGTGTGCTCCTCGCCGCCGCAGTTCAACGCCGGCACCACCCTCGTCGTCTCCTCGCCCTCACCCGAGTTTCCCTCTCCTCGCCATCTCCTCCCTCTTCTTTTGTTTACCCGAGCCTCCACCCTCGCAACCCATCGCCGGCGGCATCTCCTCGTCGCCGCCATCCGCGCCACCACCAGCACCCTCCTCACCACCTGCGCCCTCCAGCACCACCAACCATCTCCTCTCCCTCTCCGTTTCTCCTTTCCCTGCACCAGCGTTCCCTACTCTAGCCCTCAACGCCGAACCCTAGCCGCCGCAACCCCGTCGCCGCCGCAACCCCGTCGCCGGCGCCACCGTCGTCGCCCTCACCTCCTCACCTCACCATCATCCTCCTCACCTCGTTCATCTTCCTTTCGCTGCCGACCCAAGACCCTGTACCCGAGCAACCGACGTCTCGAGCACTGCAGCCATCATCGTCCCGTCATCTCGGAGGTTGGACCGAGCACCACCATGATCCCAGTAGAGCCCTTGCTGATATCGTGTCGCGTGGGTTCGCGCCTCCGTTTTCGTGATCGTCATTTTCGAGGCAAGTATTCGATACTTGCTTACATGCTATTGAAACTTTAAACTTGCCTTAATACAAACTTTAAGCTTGCCTTAATACAAATTTTAAACTTTCCTTAATATTTATCCATGATCTAATAATGTATAATTTAGTAAATCACCTTACATACATTGCTTCCTGTTTAACCCTAGTAGCATGCCAACTTAATTATTTTCTTGTTAAAACCCTATTTAGTAGTGATAACAGTGGAGTTCCAATTAACCGTATCAGGCTCCGCTGCATATTTTATGATTCCGAACCTGAAACTTAATCTCGCATCGAATTATTCATACCTAACGACCCCTCATACATGATAGATTACATTTTGATTTACTGCTATGGTGCTTTTATTCCAGTTTAGCCTATCAGGTATTCATGTACAGCTTAAACCGGTCAAATTACAATTGCATTCTTTAAACAGATTATACATGTCGTTGCATTCTCGGAATACTCAATGTTTTATTAACCTAATTCCAGTAGTTACATTTACCCTTCTGTATTCACGTTATATTGACACCATCTATTTAACACGATTGGTAACTGTACAGCTAGATAATAAATCCGCTTCATTGCTTAACGCATTGATTAGATCATGATGTTTGCTTATATATCTGATTGTGAGCACACCCACGATATTGTTTATATCTTGACCTGACATTGCTACACATACACACACACACATATATATATATATATATATATTGATACACCTGACATGGTACCGTATACTGTTGACTTGACCTGATGTACCATGACTCGACCTGTTACCTGATCTCGTGCCTAATGCCAACAAACCTGACATGTAGTCCTCATGGACCGTTCCTGTTGTCTATCCAGACAAACCTGCTTTTACCTGATCCTGTGTTGGCGTTAGTTCTTGATTACTGAATACCTGACTTGACATACATAACTTGGGGGTATGGGGAAATCAAAGGTGAAACCGACTTGTAACTCAACAGTTCGATACCTGTTCTGATCAGTCTTATGGGCTAGGCCAGCCCCGGAGTGATGATGCTGACATCACTCGCCCATCCTGCTATTTGTTACTGCCTAGCGGCACGTCTCGGATTCAGCCCCGAGAATCTTGACCGTGGTTCCAGGCACGCACGGGATACTATTGAGTTACATCGACGATTCATCAATTGATTTCAAAGACTTTAGACTAGAAACCTGATAGAACAGTTTAGTTACCCACTGCACACTACCCTGCACTGCTTGTTTCACATTATTGCTTTATTCATGTTTATTTTTGCATTGCCTGTTACATTGTTCATATTATATTACTGGTTGACATGACGCGCTGACGTCTGGATTTTGCATGGCCCAGATTTTGTACCGCTGTCGCAGTCCGAGCAGGAGTATTTCAGCCAGCAGGCTGAGCTGTGAGTTTAGTGGTAGTTAGTTTTATTTCCTGCATTTATTTCCTGATGTGAGCCCGCATTATGGGACATACTTTCAGTTATTTGTATTGGATCATTTGCTTTCGCATTCATTTATTATTGATTCATGTTATTCTGGTTTATGGACATGTTTTTAGATAGTTTTATCTTATTCTTGATATCTCTACAGCCGTAATGTGACTGTGGACGGATACTTCCTACCCACAGGTAGCATGGTTGGCTATGTCACGTGCCCAATCTAGCGTACTCTGGGAAGCGGGGCGTGACAACATTACTTCATTTTATACTATACTTGTCACTTTTTACTTTTACCTTACCTTTGAGACTTACCGAGCGCTAGTTCGCCGACGGACATTCCACCCATCTTTGTTTTCTAGTAATGTTTGTCAGATACTGTTGAGACGAAGGAAGTGGACGCCACGGAGGAGGATTACGACCATATTACTATACCATCTTAGCTTAGATTTTTTTTCTTTCAGTTTATGTATGCCACCTGTTTAGGCATTTCTGTTCTTATATTTCCTTTTCAGTTGAACTCATATATTGTAAATGTTTCAAATTTGAATATAAATAAAAAAGTTTGTTGAAAAATATTCAGTCTCCATTTATTCTTGCATTGTGTATTTTTGATTCAATACGCTTAGCATATTTATTTAGGGAATGACCTTCTCTGGATAAATATGCCGCGGGTTTGCCACGTTATTGTTTCCATCTACTGGGAAGCAGGGCGTGGCAGGTTTTATTGGTGGCCCATTCACGACTGTTCTGCATGAAGTCTTAAAAAAAATACCATAAGAATTAATGAATTCAACAAACATTTATATTCCTTACATTTCAAATTTCTTGAATCTATCATAACATGTTTTTCTATCAAGGTGATAGATTCTCCCAACAATACCAGCACCAACATCAATGGCAACACACCACTGCCTACACTACCACCTCCACCTACCGTTACAAAATCTATCAACAAACAGACTGTGCTTTTCGAAGCTATAAGGAGCCTATTGGAGGGACAGAGGGAGCAGACAAGCCTCATGAACCAAAACTTGCTCGCCTTAAGGCGGAAGCATCCAAAGTCAAACAGTTCCGGACATTGCATCCAAAGAACTTCTTGGGTAAAGAGAGCCCGCTTGAAGCAGAAGAATGGGCTCAAGCGATTAAGGATGACCTGACAGTGGTTTAAGTGCCATATATAGCTTGGGTAAGAGTTGCTAAGTTGCAACTGACAGATAACGCCAGGGTATGGTAGAAGGAAGAGGAGAGCCGTCTCAAACAACTAATAGAGTGGAAAAGATTTCGAGACCTCTTCGACACAAAGTACTTTCCGGAGACTGTCTGTTTTGACATGGAGCAGCAATTCATCTATCTACAATAAGGCTCGATATAGGTCAAGTCTGTGGATGAATATGATGCTGAATTTACCATGCTCGGCAGGTTCGCTGCACACCTCATTCCCACTGCTGATATCTGGGCATGGCGATTCCAACAGGGGTTGGATCCTAAAATCCAAGCTGCATTAGCTACAGGGGATTTTCCAACCCACGAACTCG
The DNA here is from genome assembly GCA_030015575.1 of Agapanthus africanus. Lineage (NCBI taxonomy): Eukaryota > Viridiplantae > Streptophyta > Magnoliopsida > Asparagales > Amaryllidaceae > Agapanthus > Agapanthus africanus. The sequence goes on from CM057344.1 coordinate 682,878,932, forward strand.
CTTTGAAGGCCTTTCGACGCTATGAGGCAGTTGTGAAGAAGAATGGCAGGCCGCAGTCGGCTGGTATGAAATGCTTTGTGCACCAGGTCACAGGAGGGGCCTTTTCCAGGCCAGCTTTCAACGGACCATCTCGGAGGCCAGGAGGTTCGTTTGCTAACAACAAGCCAGACTTTTGCAACTACTGGAAAAGAACAGGTGATCAGTCATATTTATTACACATTTGTACGATCATTTTCCCTATTATTATTAGTTACTAAAAAGTTTTATTTGTAATTTAAGAACATATGTGGGTTTATATATAAATTTTTTATTGTCATATGTTTCTTAATTTATAATTAATATAATAGGGGAATATATGCATATCATATTTAAATAAAATATACATGAGATTATTAATTATTAAAATATACATATCAAATATTCTTAACCAATATTGTTAAGATGTCATATCATTTAATTGGTTGGAATATTATCTCAAATAAAACAAATGCTATTGACAATTTGATTTTAGATATTGTGCAGGTATTATAATCAGTTCAGGTCTGAAATATAAGGAGGGGATCCACATCAAATCGAATTACCAAACCAAATCTGCCTAATGTTAGGAGCAAATTGAAGAATCTTGCAATGGCACAGAAAAAGAAATATTTTCAGAATATTTTTATTAGAATGATCTCCAAATATCGAGAGAGGAAGGCACGAGAAATAAGGCGGCGGATCCGTGGTTAAATGGTGCAATGGGCAGTGGTTCCGCGGTCGTTTTATGGTTGTCGGATGAGAAAAATCATGGGCCTGATCGTCTTTGCACACATTTCAAGATGACGTGTAGGGTTTTAAGTTCCAGAGCCTATAAAAGGACCGAGAGCAATTATCATCGAAGAAGCTATCTATCATTTACTTATCAAGCAATCTAGATATCTCGAGAAAACTAGGGTTTTGTAATTTACTTTTTCAGCGAGTAACTTCTGTAATGCAATAGTTTATTCAATAAAAATTAGTCATTTTTTTAAATTTTGTCGCATTTTCTTTCCGCAATTTTAATCTTGTTATTTCTTATAGGTTCTGTATCCTTCCACCTTTCTTTTACTTCATTGATCTCCATGAGCGAGTAAATTCTTACTTGTTAGGGTTTGTACGATGGGGTAGGATAATGGATGAACAAAATGCATTAACTTCTTTTTAAGATTTAATTTTTATAAAGATTAGCAAAATAAATTTTAACACTCTTATCGGGCATGCTATCAATTCATGATAATCACGACCACGATTTGAGATTCGTTAATACTTGCTTTATTGAGGGCTTGAGATAAATAGGGATCAATGGAAAGACAAGAGTCGGTAGAGAGAAACCTTAATCCCTCCAAGAACCCTAATCCACATTCATCGCTATTTCTCTAGTATAAAATAATTAAAAGATAAAAAGAATTATTTTTAAAATTTCATTCATTAGCTACTAAATTATATAAACTCTACAAGCCCTTCTCTTATAAAATTTCAAATCTTCTTAGTCTAAAACGATAAAAATCACACCTTTCTTTATTAACTCGTCTAAAAAAAGAAAAGTAATTCACCACTTCCCTGTAGATAATCTGTACTCACTATCGGCTAACTATTGCGAAACCGTTATTGATTGCGGTATTTAGAACATACAAAGTCATTTTTTAGAATCAATCAAAAGGTAACATGGCATTGTTAATTTGCATCCAGAAGTTTAGAACTTCATAATTCAATAGATTCACTACAGATTTTCTAAAGTACAAAAGCAATGGCGAGCGATTTTGCACGTGTATAAATGTTTAGACAAAGATTTAAGAGGATTTTTAAAAAGCATGTTTGTTGAGATAATAATTTTAAAAAAAGGTATTTTAGTTAAGATTAGAAAGATTAATTTTAATGACTTTTGTAACGACCCTGAAATCCCCGTACAATTATAACACAGTCAATATATAGAAATGTGTATTTCAGCTTGATTAGGAGTTATAAATTAAATTTATTCAATAAAAATAAGAAACAACTTATAGCTTATTGGTTAAGACTCTCCACTGCTGTTCTTTAGCCCGCAAGTTCGAATCTCATCAGCCGAAACGAAAAGTTTTAGAAAAATAAAACCGGATAAATGAGGAGTTAAGACCGACTAAATCACATGGCACGAGTTTCGAGACAAATATCCAAGATCTGGTCGCCCAAATCCCTCCCAAAACCGACATGGGCGGTTCAGATAAGTCCAATCATCTCCGTGCTTCGCCCATACGTCCCTTTGGCTCCGCTCTACTCTTTTTTCCTATTTGTGTACTCTGCATTAAACCAGAGAACTCACACCCTTTCATTTTCCCCCATTAACACAATTAAATTCATTTTTATTCAATTTTTAATTTTCCACACTCTCAAATTTTACCCTATAAATACCACCCCATCCTCTAGTACCCCTATTTTGAAATTTATAAGAAAAACTCTTTCAAAATTCTCTCTAAGTCCCAAGTCTAAAAGGAGTTAAACCCAAGTGAAGTTATCCAAGCCATCAATCGATCTTTTTCAAACGTTTTGGTCTCGGTTCTACCAACCGAGACATCCTCTTTAGTCTTGATTAGCGCAAACCGTAAGTCCCTCCTTCTCTTTTCCCTCCTCACTCGATTCGTTTCATCTCCAATCTCTTAAAACGATATCGGTAAAAAGTGGAGTTATTTTTCACCACCTCTTTAAAATAATTTTACTAACCTTATCATGCTAAATAAATCACAATAAATCTTTAACTACAACCGTCAACGTTGATCATTTAGTTACCTTTTGACGTGTTTAGAATTTCATGTAAATAAAACGTGTACCGAAAATTACACAAAACCACCATGAACTTTGCATGCACCCTATATAGCTATTTTGACCTATAACTCCAGAAAACTCACAGGATAACAACCTACCCAATCACATACACTATAGTTTTATAGCACGATATTTTAGATATAATGTTTTATTCTAAAAGATAACAATTTCAAGAAAATACCTTCGCTTTATAAAATACATTTTTAATCGCTATTTGAAAACCTTTGCGATTACACCTCTACAACTCTCGTTAGGGGACCCATTTGTAGATGGTGTAGCTTATCACACGTTCTTGGGATAGTAGAGCGAGATGCAGAACTTCTCACGGAGAATTCGGTCTCGAAAGGAATAAAAATACGATTTTAAAGAAATATGACTTTTAAAACAAATTAAATCATTTGGAAAATTATATAAATCGTAAATCCGTATTTTTATGAAAACAAATGGTGGAAATTATTTTTATGAGAAGATTAAAATTTTAAGAAACCACCCTCAAGTTTTCAAAAGTGGTATTTTCATTAAAATACCATAAATTTTAAAAGTTAGAGTTTTTACACTAAAATACCAAAAAATATAAAATACATTTTTATACAAAAATCTTGATTTTTTAAACAATGTATTTTTTTTAAAAACTTGTTCTAGACTTTAGAACGAATTAAAAACCCTCAATAATTTTTTTAATGACATTGTTACTAAAATACCCTAGAAATCAAAATATTAGTCTAACTTACGTATTTAGGTTGCAGATTGGTTTGAGTGTATCTTCTCTTGTCAGTTGCCTCAGGGTTTCCGAAGACAATGATGCACCACTTGTCTCTCCCTAAATATAGATCGTAATTTTAGGGTGGAAATTATCAAATGATAATCGTTTTTGAAAAAGACACGAATCCTGCCGTTCATGTGCAGCGGTTATCGATATTTTTCGAACTTAAGAAATTCATATGATATAAATTTAGTAATAAGTTATGATTATAACCTGAATACAAACTCGAACTTATTTTGAACTCGAACTCGAATCCAAATTCGAACCTAATCTTGAACTTGAACACTAGACCTAATCTCAAACTCAATCTACTCGAATTAACTTGACTCGACCCAGTATTGCAACTGATATGACTCGCATTCTACTTGACTTACTCGACTTCATTCTTCACCTTTTGTAATTTATGGTTTCGATCAAGACATATATTAATCAACCAATTAAATCAACTAAGTTAATCTAACAGCTATAATCTATTATACTCGGGGTGTGATCGCACGCCAAAAGCGTGTCGGATATTTAAAAGTTCTAAAGTTTAACCGCGATCAGGACGGTGTCGCTTTGCAGCTAGCCGCGATGAGCACGGGTCGATCCACAGGGAGATGGTAAGTTTTATGTTCTTGTTTTAACGAGTTAACAACGTGGCGGATTTGTTCGTTATCTAACCTATGTGTATATTCAAGTATAAGGCTTGTTAGGAAACGATAGGATAGTGTAAGTTAATGGATTCCGTATTCAAGTACTTTGAGCCGAACTCAACCAATGAAGCTAGAAAAATCGGCAACAACGTGGATTAGGTGACTTAAGCACGGTATTCATGGAATCCGGCTTATTGACCCTTGTCCTTCCGTTCTTATCTCTTGCTTTCGCCTTCGGCCAAACCGAATGCAACCGGTCACGGTTAGGAATCACCTTTACCTTGGTAGGGTAGGGTGCCTAACGGAGCGTTTGCGTAAGATTTGGACGGAGTTTCAAATGGAAAAGACGGGAAAAGGAAATGAGGAACGAAATGTTAACTTACAAAATCTTTCTCTTTTCCTAACAACAATATTCACACCATTCACAAAACAAACCAAAAAGAGATAACAAAAGAGAAGAACAAAGAAAAGAAAAGATTACAAGCAAGTAATTAAATGACATGGTAATAAATTGCAAGTAACAAAAGTCAAGAATGAAAATGCATGTAAATAAAAGAGCAAGTAAGAAAGACTAAGAACCATAGAACCCAAAACAAGACATGGGTTCAATAACCAAATCTTAAACTTGCAAGCTCAATGAAGAGGTTGCAAGATCAAGAAGAGGCAAAGAACTCATGGTGAATGAAGGCACAAAAGAGATCTTTATTAATCATCAAGAATGATACAACCCCTTGAGATCAATAACCAACCCTTAAACTTTCAAGCTCAATGAAGAGGTTGAAGGATCAAGAGAAGGTTAAGAACTCAAGGGGACTAAGCTATTTATAAGAAAGGAGAATAGAAAAACTTGGACAAAGAATGACAATTCAAGACTAAAGAATGACCCTTGAACCTTTGCCCCATGGTCTGTATTTATAGGCTCCAAAGAATGGAGGGAAATTCGAATTTTTAAATCAACACAAAATCTTTAGCATTGAATGCTCATTACTTCATGTCCATTTGTGCCTTGATTCTTGTCTTCCCCATCATGGTCTATGCTGATTTGTTTATTTGAATTTGATTTGCACTCAGTTTTGGAAGAAAATTTGAATCTTTAAATCACTCACATAATCTTCACCATTAAATGCTCATTACTCCATTCCCACATGTGGCTTGATTCATGGCTGCCCTATTATGGCTCATGCTGATTTGTTTGATTCCTTTTGATTTGAACACATGTTTATTAGTCTTGAATGCATATAAAATCATATGCATATAAAATCATCTCCTTGAATGCATATAAAATCATATCCACATGTGCTTAAAAGTCTTGTGTACACACTTGTTGTGTTGGAATATTTAGATAAAAAATGTGTACACAACTTGTTGCGTAAAGGAACTCCTGAAGTATTGGTCGGTTTGCGTTTCTGGTCGCAGTGTCTTCCCTCAAGTGATATATCCGTGCTTTTGAATGCAGTTCCAGTATTTTGACATGGATACCTGTAATCTGTAATACTGAGTAGACACTGGTTAATAATACCGATAAATACAACAAATAGATAATGAATGAGTGGTATTAGAATGCAGTTTTCTGATATGAACAAATACCCCCAAACTTATCTTTTGCTCGTCCCGAGCAAAACCATTTATTCACAAAAGAAAATCCTCACCGCACTTTCGCAGGGAACGCGATTGCACTGAGCGTGTGCAACAAGCCGTTAAACCTCTAGGTGTCCCTAGTAGGAGGAGTGTTGTCTCCTGAGGGTTTTCAGCGGATACTACCCACAAAATCCCGTCAATCTAGTTTTGCGAAATAACTATGATTCAAACCCTAAGGTTTTGTTTAAAAGATAACAATTCTATTATCCTAAATTTAGAACTATCGAACCTTTATTTTTCACACCTCGCTTCTCTTTTAACTTAAGATTTTATATGTCTTTACGTGTAGTGCAAATAGTGTCGTTAAGTTTCAAAAGGATCGAAAAATCATTATGTCACAAAATAAAGCCCAGATAAAGATTTAAAAAGGATCACATAAGTTTTATAAAGAGTTAAGTATTTCTCAAGTTTCGTTTTCCAGTAAGGTTTCAAATTCAGAATTTCTATCTTCCTTAACAGGAAACTAGGTCTTATTTTTCACTCCACCTTTTTCTTGTTTTCATTTCATACACACCTTTGTGAACGTGCAATAGTCTTTATCATAAAATGAAACCTTCATATTTCCGCTAGAAATACTTTTTTATAAAAATCTGTCTTTTGTCAAGATTATTCTCACACAAAGAACCGTTAGGAATTTTAACTCGGAGAGAACACTTGCTTGACTTTGTTTTAATTTGGACTTTCTAGGTTTCTTAGCGAGCTTTGGGCCAATGCTCCCAAACCAGTTGGTTTTAGGGCATTAGGTGTAGAGACACCCCAGCGGACTTAATTACTCAAGTTACCTAGGCCCTAAAACAAAAGACCACTTTTAGCGTGAAGATCATGATGATTTTATGCGAACGGAGATATAATTGGTTGTTCAATTATTTTTTTGGATAAAAGACGTGTTTAGTGGGTTAGGTGTGTAATCACTCCAATCAAGATTCAGATGGGTTATTCTTCAGAATTAGTTCTTATCAAGGCATCAATAATATCCCTTCATATCCACCTCTCTTTATAAACTAGTCTTGATATTACCTATTTCAGAACAAACCTATTTGATCCTCAGAAAATAGTTTATCAATTTAAAAGTTTTCAGACATAATAGACTTGTCATCTAATTTTCAAAACTCACGACACGTGTAGTGTGATGTAAAGACGTATATTAGCTATAGTTAACTTCAAAGGAGAGTTATCTTTCAGGTTTTCAAAATCTAAAAATAGGATTTAGTTGTTCCTATCATGTTAAACAAAACCGTCGAAATATTGAATCTAAGTTTTCCACTAGCTAACTTGACGACAAAGTTTTTATGTTTTTAGAAAATTTTCTGATTTTTTATGGGTTTTAAAATAAGTATGCAAATGCAAAATATACAAATGAATGCGAAGGAAGAAAACTTACCGAGCACACCCCCAAACTTAAACTTGACAGTGCCCTCACTGTCAGGCTACACCAAGAGGGTCAAAATCGTCGGTGCCTCCCCAAAATCAAATTATATACAAAAATAAAAACAAAAAATATGTACACCAAAAGGTTCCCCCCCAAACTTAAGTAAAACAGTGTTTCCACTGTTAAGCGTTGAAGTTCAGGATTAGGAGGGAAAGAGAACAGTATCAAGCTATACAAGGCCTTACAAAGGCCAAAAGTGAGCACCAACCATTCAAATTTTTTATCATGATAATATGCGGGTTGGTGAAAGAAGATGAAGAGAAAAGAAATGGAGAATACGCGAGACCGTATGGAGATAGAAGCGGGATACGGTCTCGGTATATAAGAGGAAGAATGGTGAAAGGGAAAAAGAATTGGTGTACGAACTTGAGAGTGAAAATGGAGTGAATAAATTCGCACAATATGTAATGACCGATGTGTAAAAAGCGATTGTGCTAATTTATTAACCCGTCGAGAAATTGGGTCAACTCCCTCAAGATTCGTCAGAAAACATGGGTATGCCGAACTCGGTAAACCAGACATAGGAAATGAAAGTGATACAGTTTCTTGCAAGGTCGGAACGATGGAAGGGATGAAGGGGAGTGATTTAGGGATAGTCTTATTCTCACCTAAGTAAAATGTCTCAAACTCGAAAGATTCCATCAATGGTTCGAAATGACTGTGAGCAACCAAGTTTGATGGTTCAACTAACTCATCTGAAAATTCAAAGGACTCAAACTCGGGCGGTGAGTCTTCAACATCGTCCGAAAAAGTGAAACCCTCTCAATCATTATCGGCTGTGAGAAGAGTGTCAGATTCAAGGAGGAACGCACTAGTGGCGTCAAATGTGCTGTGATTGAACAGAAAATTTTCAAATTCACAGTCCTCCTGCATGATCTTTTGAGTGGTCGGAACGATGTAAAGGATGGAGGGTGATTTAGGAAGTATAACAGTTAAAGGTTCAGGAGGATGAATTGGAAAATCCGACACATCAAACAAAAATGGTTCATCCTCAATACTATCCTCAATACTCTTCTCAATACTATGCTCATAATTCTCCTCAAAAATTATCTCATCCATGCAAATCTCATCAAAATCAAGACGCATATGAAGTTCGTGAGAAACATTTAATGACTCGGGATGATGAATTGGAGAGAAAATTTCAGTCAAATCTACGGGTTCATCATCCAAAATACTCCCTGCGTCAATATCCTCAATCAAGTGAAAATTAATATTCTCAGACTCCTCATCAAAAGCATAGATTTCAATTGATTCTGGTTCTAAGATAGAGGTGTAGAGGTCAAAAGGTTTAGGACTGGTTTCACTTGGAATGGACCCTTCACAATCGGGTAAATCAAATACTACAAAGTCGCACAACTCATTAACCCTTCTATCTTCAATTGGTAAATCTTTTGGGACACTAGATAGACATTCAAAACTGGAGTTGTGTGATTCAATTTGCAATGGGTAGGTTTGATTATGAAGGGTGTACAGCTCACTTTCACTACTCAGATTCTCAGCCTGTCCTACCACCGCATCATACATTGGAAAATTTGGAGCTAGTTGAAAACTAGCTACCGGGTCACTAGGTTGTATGAGGGCGGCCATGTACGCATTCAAAGCCATCATCTGTTGGCATTACGCTACCCTAAAGTCTTCCAACATTTGTTCTAGACTAGACATAGGTTGTGAAGGGGTTTCAGTAAAAGATTCAAAGTTGTATTGATACTAGAAACTCCCAAATGATGGTTCAGAAGCAATGTCTAGGGAAGGTGTACAAGTCGGGTAGGACTGATAGGAATTGAAAGGCTGGACAGGGGTAGGATCAACATACAAATAAGAAGGTGAATGGAATTGTTGATCCAAAAAATTTATAGTGGTGAAAGGAGTGAAAGATCGGTTACGGGATTGTTCAATATGTTCAGAGATGGACAAAGGACGACTTGCGAAAGGGGTATCAACATAAGAGAGTGGGGGAGGTTGAAAAGGTTGATACAAAGTGGATTGCGGAGTGCAAGTGTTTGTCCTAGACGCGTCTATGCGATCTTTCAATGAAATTTTTGGTATGGATGGATCGTTCGAAGTTCGACCGAAACAAGAACCATAGGAAGTTATGTCTGGTTGTGGGTACCAAAGTTCGGCAAGGGTTTTTCGAGGTGGGGTACCCATGATATGAAGAGAGGAAGAAGAATAAGAGAAAAGGTGGGGAAAAGAATGTGGTTTTTTTTTTTATAGTTTTTTTTAGTTAGTTATTAACAAAAGAATGAAATATACACACAAAAAGAATCTGGACCAAAAACAATCATGACACAAAAATACCACACACCTAATCGTTCTAGGGTTCACCTAGGTCAACTAGACATGCTCAAGAACTTGATTGGCGAAGTAAAACTGTGTCGAGAAACAGACTCAAGATATACTGATCACGAGGCCAGGTAAGTGCAAAGATAAGGGGAGGTTTTCCGACGCTTTCGCGAAGGTCCTTAATTAAATAACCCTTTCTCTTTTGGAGGTTTCGCCGTTAACACCTTCCTAGACACCCCGTAAACAATATACCGTTAAGCGGTGTTCTAAACACAATTAACCTCTCCTAGTGAGCGCGAAGTCCTTAAGATTTAAAGTCTAATTTCTTTTAAAATTTGTGTGGGTTAACGGTATGCTCAAGTTCGTGATTTGTGGGCCACGGAAAAGGTGATGAAATCCTTTACCGTATGTTGTGGGGTTCGCTTGCCCTTAAATCCGTATTAATGTATGCAATGCGCAATTCAATGAGAAAAAAATTTATTCAAAGAATCAAACAATCGTTTTTTAGTTTAAGCTCGGCACTGCAACAAATACGGGTTAGTCAATTTTTTTTTTGGCGTTTGCTAGCGAACTTGCAAAGAATCCTACAAAGATATTATATTGGAAGCGTCGGATTTGAGAAGAAGGTGTTAGTAAAGTACGTACCGTTAAGTTGTGGGTTAAGAAAACCCCCGTTGAATCGAATCCGGTAAGTTTGAAAAGTTCGCTTGCGTGGGTCAAACTGCCCGGATCTTTGGCACTATTCTTCATAACCACCTTGATTTTGAATGTGCACTTTGCTACCCACGACCGCTGTTCGCAAATTCGCAAAATCTGAAATGTCGGAAAAAATGGATATTAGTGCGGAAAAACGATACGAATACCCAAATACCTGCACACTAAAAATTATAAGAAAAAACAAACAATACAAATAGGACAAAAATAGAACACTGGAGCTCAGAGGAGGAATTGGAGGCAAGAGGTAGTGAAAGGGCCGGCGGAGCCGGATTTGGTGATGATGTCGCCGGCCAACTTGATGAGGTAGGGCTCTAAATTTCAACAGTAGTCTCAGTGTTCCACTAATGCCACACTGGTATTGTTTATCTTTTTATTTTAGTTACAGATTGCAAGCATGTATAAAATCCAGAGAACAAAATGGTTATCTTGTGTTAATTTTTGTTTTGATTTTGGTTTTTGGTTTTGAAATTTTTATGTTGTTTTGAAAAATAGGGTTAGATAGGTATTAACAAGATTAACCCGAACTAACAAAAATAAAAACGTTACCGTCTCCCCGGCAACGGCGCCATTTGATCGCACGCCAAAAGCGTGTCGGATATTTAAAAGTTCTAAAGTTTAACCGTGATCAGGACAGTGTCGCTTTGCAGCTAGCCGCGATGAGCACGGGTCGATCCACAGGGAGATGGTAAGTTTTATGTTCTTGTTTTAACGAGTTAACAACGTGGCGGATTTGTTCGTTATCTAACCTATGTGTATATTCAAGTATAAGGCTTGTTAGGAAACGATAGGATAGTGTAAGTTAATGGATTTCGTATTCAAGTACTTTGAGCCGAACTCAACCAATGAAGCTAGAGCAATCGGCAACAACGTGGATTAGATGACTTAAGCACGGTATTCATGGAATCCGGCTTATTGACCCTTGTCCTTCCGTTCTTGTCTCTTGTTTTCGCCTCCGGAGCGGTGTTCTAAACACAATTAACCTCTCCTAGTGAGCGCGAAGTCCTTAAGGTTTAAAGTCTAATTTCTTTTAAAATTTGTGTGGGTTAACGATATGCTCAAGTTAGTGATTTGTGGGCCACGGAAAAGGTGATGAAATCCTTTACCGTATGTTGTGGGGTTCGCTTGCCTTTAAATCCGTATTAATGTATGCAATGCGCAATTCAATGAAAAAAAAATTTATTCAAAGAATCAAACAATCGTTTTTTAGTTTAAGCTCGGCACTGCAACAAATACGGGTTAGTCAATTTTTTTTTTGGCGTTTGCTAGCGAACTTGCAAAGAATTCTGCAAAGATATTATATTGGAAGCGTCGGATTTGAGAAGAAGGTGTTAGTAAAGTACGTACCGTTAAGTTGTGGGTTAAGAAAACCCCCGTTGAATCGAATCTGGTAAGTTTGAAAATTTCGCTTGCGCGGGTCAAACTGCCCGGATCTTTGGCACTATTCTTCATAACCACATTGACTTTGAATGTGCACTTTGCTACCCACGCCCGCTGTTCGCAAATTCGCAAAATCTGAAATGTCGGAAAAAATGGATATTAGTGCGGAAAAACGATACGAATACCCAAATACCTGCACACTAAAAATTATAAGAAAAAACAAACAATACAAATAGGACAAAAATAGAACACTGGAGCTCAGAGGAGGAATTGGAAGCAAGAGGTGGTGAAAGGGCCGGCGGAGCCGGATTTGGTGATGATGTCGCCGGCCAACTTAATGAGGTAGGGCTCTAAATTTCAACAGTAGTCTCAGTGTTCCACTAATGCCACACTGGTATTGTTTATCTTTTTATTTTAGCTACAGATTGCAAGCATGTATAAAATCCAGAGAACAAAATGGTTATCTTGTGTTAATTTTTGTTTTGATTTTGGTTTTGAAATTTTTATGTTGTTTTGAAAAATAGGGTTAGATAGGTATTAACAAGATTAATCCGAACTAACAAAAATAAAAACGTTACCGTCTCCCCGGCAACGGCGCCATTTGATCGCACGCCAAAAGCGTGTCGGATATTTAAAAGTTCTAAAGTTTAACCGCGATCAGGACGGTGTCGCTTTGCAGCTAGCCGCGATGAGCACGGGTCGATCCACAGGGAGATGGTAAGTTTTATGTTCTTGTTTTAACGAGTTAACAACGTGGCAGATTTGTTCGTTATCTAACCTATGTGTATATTCAAGTATAAGGCTTGTTAGGAAACGATAGGATAGTGTAAGTTAATGGATTCCGTATTCAAGTACTTTGAGCCGAACTCAACCAATGAAGCTAGAACAATCGGCAACAACGTGGATTAGGTGACTTAAGCACGGTATTCATGGAATCCGGCTTATTGACCCTTGTCCTTCCGTTCTTGTCTCTTGCTTTCGCCTCCGGCCAAACCGAATGCAACCGGTCACGGTTAGGAATCACCTTTATCTTGGTAGGGTAGGGTGCCTAACGGAGCGTTTGTGTAAGATTTGGGCGGAGTTTCAAATGGAAAAGACGGGAAAAGGAAATGAGGAACGAAATGTTAACTTACAAAATCTTTCTCTTTTCCTAACAACAATATTCACACCATTCACAAAACAAACCAAAAAGAGATAACAAAAGAGAAGAACAAAGAAAAGAAAAGATTACAAGCAAGTAATTAAATGACATGGTAATAAATTGCAAGTAACAAAAGTCAAGAATGAAAATGCATGTAAATAAAAGAGCAAGTAAGAAAGACTAAGAACCATAGAACCCAAAACAAGACATGGGTTCAATAACCAAATCTTAAACTTGCAAGCTCAATGAAGAGGTTGCAAGATCAAGAAGAGGCAAAGAACTCATGGTGAATGAAGGCACAAAAGAGATCTTTATTAATCATCAATAATGATACAACCCCTTGAGATCAATAACCAACCCTTAAACTTTCAAGCTCAATGAAGAGGTTGAAGGATCAAGAGAAGGTTAAGAACTCAAGGGGACTAAGCTATTTACAAGAAAGGAGAATAGAAAAACTTGGACAAAGAATGACAATCCAAGACTAAAGAATGACCCTTGAACCTTTGCCCCATGGTCTGTATTTATAGGCTCCAAAGAATGGAGGGAAATTCGAATTTTTAAATCAATACAAAATCTTTAGCATTGAATGCTCATTACTTCATGTCCATTTATGCCTTGATTCTTGTCTTCCCCATCATGGTCCATGCTGATTTGTCTATTTGAATTTGATTTGCACTTAGTTTTGGAAGGAAATTTGAATCTTTAAATCGCTCACATAATCTTCACCATTAAATGCTCATTACCCCATTCCCACATGTGGCTTGATTCATGGCTGCCCCATTATGGCTCATGCTGATTTGTTTAATTCCTTTTGATTTGAACACATGCTTATTAGTCTTGAATGCATATAAAATCATATGCATATAAAATCATCTCCTTGAATGCATATAAAATCATATCCACACGTTCTTAAAAGTCTTGTGTACACACTTGTTGTGTTGGACCATTTAGATAAAAAATGTGTACACAACTTGTTGCGTAAAGGAACTCCTGAAGTTTTGGTCGGTTTGCGTTTCTGGTCGCAGTGTCTTCCCTCAAGTGATATATCCGTGCTTTTGAATGCAGTTCCAGTATTTTGTCATGGATACCTGTAATCTGTAATACTGAGTAGACACTAGTTAATAATACCGATAAATACAACAAATAGATAATGAATGGGTGGTATTAGAATGCAGTTTTCTGATATGAACAGGGTGCTTGAGGTAGTTGTAAGTGTGAATCCAATGGAACTTTACAAGTCCCATATTAAGCTACTCGAATTCTATTTACTCGAATCTCAGTCGGGTCGACTTCTCCATAATTTGGAGTCTCGATGATAACATATGAAATGAGCCCGTGTTTCCTTATTCCTGGTGTCCCACTCTTGAGCTCGTGAATTCTTCTACAGTTGCGTTGACATTCATACTTGGAACTTAACGTTAACATATTTACCATATAGAGACCTATAAGATATATACCCATGTTCACTTCCACGTACTTTTACTCGTCATATACATTACTTCATTTTATACTATACTTTTCACTTTTCACTTTTACCTTATCTTTAGGACTTACCGAGCGCTAGTTCGCTGACGGGCATTCCACCCATCTTTGTTTTCTTGGAATGTTTGTCAGATACTATTGAGACGGAGGAAGTGGACGCCACGGAGGAGAATTACAACCAGATTACTACACCAGCTTAGCTTAGCTTATGTTTTCTTTCAATTTATGTATGCTACCTGTTTAGGCATTTCTGTTCTTGTATTTTCTTTTCAGTTGAACTTATGTATTGTAAATGTTTCAAGTTTGAATGTAAAAAAAGAAGTTTGTTGAAAAATATCCAGTCTTCATTTATTCTTGCATTGTGTATTTTTGATTCAATACGCTTAGCATATTTATTTAGGGAGTGGCCTTTTCTGGATAAATATGCCGCAGGCTTGCCACGTCATCGTTTCCGTCTACTGGGAAGCGGGACGTGACAGGTTTTATTTGTGACCCATGCACAGCCGTTCTGCATGAAGTATTAAACAAAATACCATAAGAATTAATGAATTCAACAAATATTTACATTCCTTACATTTCAAATTTATTGAATATATTCTAACATGTCTTTTCTATCAAGTTGATAGATTCTTTCAACAATACCAGCACCAACGTCAATGGAAACACAGCACCGCCTACACTACCACCTCCACCTACCGTTACAACGTCTATCAATAAACAGACGGTGCTTCTCGAAGCTATCAGGAGCCTATTGGAGGGACAGCGGGAGCAGACAACCCTTATGCACCAAGGACTTGCTCGCCTTGAGGCGGAAGCACCCAAAGTCAAACAGTTCTGGGCATTGCACTCTTGGGGTAAAAAATTACACCCCGGTTGACCAAGTCAAATTCAGTCAACCCCCAGCCAGGTGGGCCCGAGCGTAAGCAAGCGGGCCCAAGCCCAAGTCAAGACCAAGCGTGTAAGGGGCCGGCTCCATGCCAAAAAGGAAGCGATAAATTAGTTTAAATACATTTTTTAGAAATAAATGTATGAATAATGGGCAAAAGCCAAAAATTTTGTAAACCCCATAGCTTATGTGCAAAAAGAAATAAACACATAAGGCATGGGGTGACACAAGTGCCATTTTGAAAATTCCAAGGGGCTATATGTAAAGTGTATAGCCTATAAGAGATAAACATGATGAGAAAATAAAGAAGAACTTTCATTCTCTTAAAAATTCTAAGCTTTGTGCCTCCATCTTCTCTCTCTCTCAAGTTTTTCCCCCTCTTCATTTCCAATTAAATCAAGAGCTTGGCTTTCTTTTTCTCAAAACTAAATAAAGTTTCACTATAAAATCTTCGAAGGGGAGTTCATATCTACCATTAAATCCCTGAAAGGGAGATTTTTAATCTCACCTCCCTTTTCCCCCATGATCCAGCAAAAGGAGAGGAGGGGGAAGAAGACCCACCTCCAACAATCCCACTTTGAAAGGATCCAAGACTCAAAGGAGAAGAAAGGGGTCCTTTTTGATCATCCCCGAAAATCTTTGAGGAGTTCAACTCCAAGATTCAAATTCTCAAAGGAGTTTAACTCTAAATCCAGATGTTTTGGGAGTTTAATTCCAAATCTAGACCCAATTCCTGTTCAGGAGTTCAACTCCAAAGCCCCTCGGGAGTTCAACTCCCAGCCTAGGGGTTAAGCCTCTTTTTCCGCTGATATTTCCAGCGTTCACGTGCCGCGCATATGACCCGCTGGCGCCCAGCGCCAGCGTGCAGCGCCCGTGACGTACGGACGCCCAGCGCCACTCACGCGTCCTGAGGACGCTCCTCACCCCTCTTTTTTCCTTCATGTTCCACACTCAAAACACGTCCCCCATTAAAAAAATTCTAACGGGGCGCTGTCCTGCACCCCGCAAGGGGCTGCTAGCCCCTAGCGGGACCCCCGTAAACTCTGCGAGGCCCCCAATACATCCAAAACATGATATACATACACCGCACATTGAGTTCACATGACTAGTTTTACCCATCAATCGGAGGTTTCCTCGCTCCAAAAGCTGTTAGGAATATGTATGCCCTAGAGGCCATTATTGTATAATATAGTGGATGCTTGGACATATATATAGAGGACTTTCTTGCTCGACATGATAGTATGCTATCTGGTTGCTCTTTATCTTAACATGTACACTAGTATTGTTATACTGTCTCTCTGATACATGTTGATAAAGCCCTTAAGATGTTGACCTGACTACCAGTACTATGATGCAGATCATACTAGTGGGGCTTGTGTAGTCCGCAAGCACATCCTTTAACAGTTCTTAATCGAGGGGGTATCGAAACAGGGCATCGATATTCCAGAGTAGACTAGTGTGTATGTTTCTTGACCCTGTATGGGGCGATGGTTGATCCCACATCCATTGGTGTTTGACATCAAAGATTGTACACATGTGCTCATTAGAGAATGGGTGCACCGAATAGGACTCGCCGAGAACTCCTAGATAGTACCATACCGATTGTCAGATAGCAGTTCTCTGGTGACACTTGTACAGGTTAGTCTGTAGAACCGAGGTCGTCATATAGTCTTGTGTGGTTCCCACTGTGCTTTGATTTCCTCCCTACCACAGCTCAAAGGAGTCTTGCAAACAGGTGGATTTTGGGTACAGTCCCGAGTCACATGGAGGCAATGAGCGATATGAGGGGTTTTGTTTCTTCCGGTATAGGGAGTTGATATTACGCTATGCTTGATTGGCTATAACAACAATTCCCTGGCCAGAGTTGATGAGATTTACTGGTAAGTGTTATCAGTAGTTTTTTGAACGGTTATAGGCTACACATCGGCATGACTTATCAAGGTACTGGGGTCTGACGATTCCATCCTTAGACTCGATATGCGACATATCAGACGAAGAGACCGGACTGTACGGTAAGTGTTGCTTATAGGCTTTGCGGGAGTTTCGACAAGCTTGCTGGTTGATCTTCTATTCGTTCAATACCTGGGTAGCCATTACGTCCAGCTAGTACCGTTGATGGCTTGTGGGTGACTGATGTGATCATTACCTACTGCTGGCATATTGACGAGTCATTAGAGTCCCACACAGAAGTTTTCCAGCTCAAACGAAACAAAGTAGGGCACATATGGTGATATGTGCGGGAGCTTAATTAAATACGAGTATGTGATATCGTATTCTAATCTCGCGATAGTTGATATCGGTTAGGTTATATATGATATAACCGGATTGTTGAATCAAGTGTTGATTCAATGATATGTTATATATATATATATTTGATACTGGCCGGTTACATATGATATGACCGGATTATTGAATTAAGTGTTGATTTAATGTAGTATTGAATATTTGCCGGTTATATATGATATGACCGGGTTATTGAATCAAGTGTTGATTTGATAATATGATATACATATAAATGATATTAGTCGGTTATATATGATATAACCGGATTATTGAATCAAGTGTTGATTTAATAATTTGATATATATTAATAGATTTGATATATAAATATATATTAACTAATATTAGCTCACTAAAGATTTTATTCTCTTGTTATATATAATGATATATATATATATATATATATTTATATATATGATACTATTGTGTCATGGTGGATGATACATAGAACATGGGTGTATGAGACTTACACTAAAGCTAAAAATAATTGTGGTAATTATTTATTAAGAGTAAAATAAAATGAGTGAAAATGAGCATGGCTTAAGATGGTTGTAGAAGCATGTAGAAGCCAAGACTCATCCCATTAATTTTGTTTTACTCTAGATATTTTATAACCCAACCATTATCTTTAGCCCATGGTTAACTCTCTCACACTACACTTGTTTTATTTTCTTACCCTAGTTCATCTTCTTCCTCTCAAGAGCTCTCTAGGTTTTCTTGAGTTGAAGAAAGAAAAAGAGAAATAGATTTCTAAAGTGAGAAAATTCCTACTTCATCAATCTACACTCATCTAGCCCATTAGTTTAGGTTGTTAGCTTCACTAATACTTGATTAGTGAAGAATTAGCTTGAGTTAGAGAGACTTCAAGCTGGATCATCTTCGGCATCGAAGATCCATTAGCAAGCTAGTTCCTTGCACCAAGTGGAGCCAAGAAGAGTTCTAGGAACCACTACTTGGAGCTAAGGGACTACTACTTGGAGCTTTAGAAGTGAATGACCAGACTACAAAGGTTGTATTCTTTATTCACTTGGTGTAAAACTTATTTACATACCTAGAAAACCCTAATACTCTAGTTATATTCTAGGTTAGTGTAGATTAGCATCCTACATTTTTTAAAATTGCATACTTGATACTTGTATAAACCTAGTGGTGGTGCTAAGGCACACTTTCAAAAGCGAGGGGTAATTAACGGCAATTTAGTCCGCGGCTGCCGGAGATTCGGATCTCCATAACCAATAAACCCCGGTATACTCCTGGCAGGGGGTGTTAGTTATGTATATGCCCTAGAGGCCATTATTGTACATATTATGTATATTATAGTGGATGCTTGGATATATATAGAGAGGACTTTCTTGCTCGACATGATAGTATGCTATCTAGTTGCTCTTTGTCTTAACATGTAGATTTGTATTATGATACTGTCTTGCTCTCACATGTTGATAAAGCCCTTAAGATGTGTACTTAACTGCTAGGACTATGATGGAGATCATACTAGTGGGGCCAGGGTAGTCCACAAGTACATCCTATAATTGTTCCTAGTCCAGGTTGTATCGAGACAGGGCATCGATACTCCAGAGTAGACTAGCGTATACGCTTCTTGACTCATATGATGGGCGATGGATGATCCCACATCCATTGGTGTTTGACATCAAAGATGGTATACAGGTGCTCAGTGGAGACTGGGTACACTGAACGGACTCGCCGAGAACTCCTCGTTGGTATTATACCTATCGTCAGATAGCAGTTCTCTGTTGACACTGGTACAGGTTAGTCTGTAGACCCGAGGTCGTCATAGAGTCTTGTGTGATTCCCACTGTGCTTTGATTTCCACCTTACCACGTTCAAAATAACGTGCAAAACAGTGGCTTTTGGGTACAGTCCTGAATCACATGGAGGCAATGAGCGATAGGAGGGGTTTCGTCTCTCCCGGTATTGGGGGTTGATATTGCGCTGTGCTCGATTGGCTATAACAGGAAGTCTCTGGCCAGGGCTGATATGGAGATCTACTGGTAAGTGTTATCAGTAGTTTCTTGACCCGTTATGAGCCTCACATCGGCATGACTTATCGGTTAATGGGGTCTGACGTTTACCACCCCTAGACCGGATATGCGACATATCAGACGAAGATACCAGACTGTACGGTAGTATTACTGACAGGCTTTACAGGAGTTAGAGCGGGCTTGCTTGTTGATCTTCTGATCGCTCAATATCTGGGTAGCCGTTACGTCCAGCTAGTACCGCTGACGGCTTGTGGGTGATTGATATGATCATTACCTACTGCCGGCGTAATGACGAGTCTTTAGAGTCCTACACAGAGATTTACTGGCTCAGGAAAAACGAACTAGGAGCACATATATGATATGTGCGGGACCGAGATTGATACGCGTATATGATACCGTATTCTATTCTCGCGATATGTGATATCGGCCGGTTATATGTGATATAGCCGGGTTATCGGATCAAGTGTTGATTCGATAAAATGATACATATTATATTAGTCGATTATACGAGATATAGCCGGATTATTAAATCAAGTTTTGATTTAATAATTTAATGTATAATTATATATTTGATATATTAAATTACATTAACTAATATATGCTCACTTAAGTATTTCTTTTTCTCACTTTTGATACATTTAACATATATGTGATATATGTTTTCTGTATTGTTTTCTTTTGTTCACAAATTATATATATGTGATATATATTATTATGACATGCTAGGTTATACTTGCAACATGGGTATATGAGACTTACGCCGTGCTATTAATAATGTTTGGGTTTTTATTTATATTAAGTAATTCAAAATTGCTTGGATATTTGTCATGACCGAGCTTGGATGAAACTTGTAGAACCATTGATTTAGTCCACCAATTATGTTTTACCTAAGATATTTATTAACCTAACCCTTATCACTTAGCCATGGTCAATTCTCTACAAGGGTTAGTTGTAACATTGCAGAAAAATAAAATATTATTTTTGGGAATTTTTATAATTAAATAATAAAAATTATGAATATTTTAATAAATTGGTATAATTATATACCGATAATTTGGAAAATAAGAAATCATAAGAATTATTAAATTGATGGTGTTCATATGATATGAGTATTTATTGATTTTCAAAAATACTTATTTGTAAATAGATTAAATGCTAATCTCGATTAAATTTCACTAATTTTGCATTAATCCGGTTTTGTGCATAACATGCACCATGACACGTTATAAACACTTGTTTCATATTTGTGACCATGGCTTATTTAATTTGTATGGTTTATTGTGTTTTTATTTAATACAAAAAAGAAAAGAGAAATGAGAGAAAGAGAGAGAGAGAGAGAGAGTTCTAGAGATTCTTAAAGACTTTTGACTTTGGACTTATTCCCATTCATTTTCTTCATCTCCTTTTTCTCTCATCTCCTTCTCCTTTCATGGTGCTGCTCTCTCCTTCCTCCTTCACCCTCTCCTCTACCACCCTAAAACACCTCAAAATCTTCATTAAAATACCATGCTCACTTCACAAAAACTACTCCAAACTTTGCTACAAACCCTATGGTGTTATCAAGTGGCCATTTTGAAGAACTTGTGCAACTCAAGAAAATTCTTGAGTTGCCAAATGAGGTAATTTCATCACCTTTAGAGTATCATTTCATTCTATTAGCTTCTATTGTTAGTTTAGAATCGATTTATCGAGATTTAGAGAACTTTGAAAATCTCAAGTTATGGTTTTGAGGAAATTTTGAGTTGTGAAGTGAAATTGAGGCTTAGTAGTGACCCAAAACCCTTGTGGTGTTTGATCAAAGACCAAAACCTGAGAGTTAAACACCAATTCATAAATTTAGAAATCCCGACATCGGAAAATTGTGAGAATTTTGATGGTATTTAGGAATCTGGAGTGACTCGGGGACCTGAAAAATTTATTAGTGAAGACTGAGAGATATGCAGGTGATATGGATCATTCCCTGAAGACCCGTGCCCCTAACCCCAAACCAAGGCCGCAAATTTATTATTCCTGGCCACAATTTGCGGCCAGGGTAGGGCAGAAACCCTCCGTGTTTGGTCCAGGGTTGTTATTTCATTAAATTAGGCCCCCTACATATGCAAAATCCGCTAATTCAACTTAGGATAAAATCTGGAGCATGTTTCCTGAGATGCTGTTTTGATTTCGTGATTGTTTATAACGTGAACTTTGGTAATTTTGTTTTAATTCGATGGTCAGAGGTTTGTACATCGACATCGAGAATTTGTTTGGCTTTTCTTGCATGCGAGGACCATAGGTTCTAACCTATGTATGTTTCATATGCCGTTTTGGTTTTCGTTTGTGATTTTGATTTACAATACTAGATATTTATATGTAGGCACCCTCACATGGTTTTTGAGACGACGGGAAGAGCATAGCGACATCGATTTCAGCAAGCGAGGATTCAGGTGAGTAGATGTATATCTACGGGGAAGTCGGGTGGATGGTATATAGCACCCCCACAAACGTAGTATAAGGTTATTGCATATTATTATTATGAGTCGGACGTGACCTCGGATTATTGACTAGTAAGATACCATTGAAGATCTTAAGTTGGATTAGATTGATTTAGAAAGACTTAACTAGAAGATGATTACCTTGGAGACAATTCGTAGGTTTCATGTAGACACACACACGCATACACACATACACTGGACTTGGTGTGTGTGTGTGTGTGTATGAATGTGTGTAGGTTTCTATATATATATATATATAACATATACACGTAATACGAAGATGTTATATGATGCATGGGGACGAGTCGATACGACGGGGCATGATGCAGTGAGGTATTGCTTATATGATTGCGTTATGACATGAGATGTGTTATGATATTAGAGGATCATTGGAAAATGAGAATATATAACATATATTTATATATAAACGATAAAATGTTTTGATGACATTGAAAGGTACGAGACTTTAGAATAGAACCCAGATTGTAACATGTGACTTAATCACAGTATGATACATGTGACATGATATTTTAGTGAATCATTTGACGATGTATATTCATACATATGGTGTATGTTTGATGATATATGAATAAATGAGATTGTAGTATAGTACCCTTGACCATGATATTGTTTGATGATGATACTATACAAATGATGATGTGCATATGATAATTGACCGTACCCCAATTTAGGGATGCCGTACGATAGATTTTACCGTACGAGAAATAGATGTGATGATTAATCCGCACTCTTGACTCGAGGAAGTCGTATTACGTACGTGACGCTATTGAGGCTGGATCGCCGACTTCTAAAGATACCGACTCAGACTTTAGGAGGATTTTTCTTACCTTTCGACTAGTGTCTTTAGTTAGTTCCTTAGTTGGTTAGGTAGACCTTAGTTTAGGCTCGAATCATACTTATTTTCAAAAATAACGAATCGTGTGCATTTTTAAAGACAGCATGAGAGATACTACGGATTTTTCAAAGGACATGTCTTTTCTTAAAAACCCCGTAGCCCTAATTTTCTAAAAACCACGATTCGTGCTTCTTCAAAACAACAAACTATATGACTCGTAATTAGTAGGTATTTTCTAGTTATGCGTTTACTACACATTCACTGTTATATTCATGTTGTATTCATCGCCTTGCATATTCACACAGATGTTTCTTTAGCTAATATGAAACTCTGCCTGTTAGGACACCATCACCATTACCGATGATGCGCATGTTCCACGTACACTTATTTGCCGGCTCACACACATCATCATTGGTAATTGCTATGTTACGTACACTTTAGAATATATTATCTTTTATTGATACAATCATCTAAATGCTAGTCCAGTATAATATTGTCTGATTACCCTCATGTGCTAGTTTAGACATCTCATTTATTACTTAGACACTTCATGTATTCACATATTCATATTATCATGCAGTATTCTGGGGCTTATGCCGATGCTCATTATTTACTTACTCATGATTTTAGGATTTTGGATTTCTATGAGATTTCTGGATTTTGGGGGAAAACCGCAAGAATTTAATAAAAGCTCAGTATCATCATTTTTAAAAAGGCAAGTTGCGGTTTTCTTGTGATGTATGTGTCGTCCATCTTGAGATTTCATATTTTCTGTTGGATTTCGAGACCCGATTCGAGGAGTGGATGAACCGTCTCGGGTACATGGTGGGCCCGGTATAGTACCCGGGGAAAGAAGCTCGAGTTGTAGACGATGAGCCTGGCAGGGGAAGACTACCTACCGGTGATGTTTGGCGCGGTAGATATCCGGAGGATACCGACCGTTGTCGTGAGATGTGATGATATGGGCCGATCCGGACCGACGGAGCCCGAGATTTTGAGACTATGAGATATTGAGACTATGAGGTATTAAGACTTGAGATTTACATGTTTTGTGTCGATGCTTGACACGAATTTCCATGGATTTCATTGATGATGTTTCAGATTACCGTACAAATTTTACTATGATACAAGTTAAAGATTTCTTATACAGATATATCCAGATTTCATGGTTGATTGTTTTACATTCATGGTGCATGCATACTCATACACATGACATGTTACTACTTGAGGCACTGACACGAGTACTGAGCGTTGCACTTACGCATAGATTATTACCCTGCCACTACTAGATGACTAGTGTTATATTAAGTATATTATTATGACCTAGGAGAGTGTCGTGCATGCGATTTCTACTCGCAGATGTCTTCTACTCACAAGTTGGCAACTCACCCCCGTTGTGCCAAATTTTCTTACAGGTTTCGATGTACAGGTTTCCTTGGCAGCTTACTGGTACATCATTTCATTCATGGTGATTTGCTTGGTAGGTTGGTTCACTTGTGTCAGGACCGCCGTTGTACTTTTATTATTTCATTTGTATCTAGTAAGCTCCATCATCCAGACATGTATTATTGGATAGACTTAGAAGATCTGTTGTTTATTCTTTTGACCTTAGAGTCGTGTTTGTACTGTTATGGTTTTTCTGGTGCTTTTGATGGTTTTCTTTGAGTTTTGTTTCTCGCCCTTCGGCGTTGTATATATTATTGCTTGCGTGGTTGTAACCGCCAATTGGCGAAGAGCTAGCTCCCGCTTGGGGATGCCCTTATTATTGCTTTGTATATATAGTCTTGTTGTACCCGTTTGTGGCCAGTTTTTCTAAAGGAGTCTCTGCCTAAATTTTCGAGAAAAATGTGATGTTGCTTTAAACATGTTTTCCTACAATTCTTCTTTTAAATGTTTTAGATTCTGGGCTTCGGCTTACTTAGATTGCGTTACGCCTTCAGACGTTTCGTAACTTAAGTGCCGGTCGCGTTCCGTACTTTCGGCTCGTGACAAAGTTGGCATCATAGCGCTAGGTTTAACCTTTGTTCGAGTCTAGGTTGACCTTGGTTGATGGAGTAGATGACTTAGGTAGAGTGACGTACCGTGGGTATGATCTGCAGCATACTTATGATACGCTACTCTGCTTAAGAAGCCTTAGGATGTACATTTCTTTGCACCGTATTCTATTCGTTCCTTTGATCTATCTTCGTCAATGTCGGATGGAGATTTCTGTTACCACGGTCGCACGAGTAGAGCAAGCTATGGCTAGAGTTGCGGTCAGCATCGGTGTTTCGATATGCCGTTTACTACATTTTCTGGAGGATTGAATCATGTTTAGCGTGCGAACGAAGGGTCTTCACATGTCGTCTAGGCGAAGTTAAAAGGTTCGACCGATTGTTAGAAACCCATTTTTCCAAGTTTAAGATATTCAGAAGAACATGCAGGTATTTCTATGGACCCTCTAGAAGAATGAAACCCTAACTCGACATAATTACCATGAGAACGCTGGTGAACCTTAGGGTTTGCGGCCGTTCCGCGATGCCATTAGTGAGGCTGGGGTTTGCCCTTCTACGGCTGGTCCGCAGATGCTGGGGCATGTACTGGATATTTTTAAACTGTACTTGAGTGTTGAGCCCTCGGGGGATTTTGGGACTTTGGTAAATCGATCGAAAAGTTTAATGCAGTCCAGATATTAGGTGAAGGGATAGATTACGTGGGAGACTCTAGATATGAGCATAGCCGTTTGTAGCGCAGTCAGCACAGCTATGAGGAGACGAGTCTGAATCAGTCGACATTAGAAAAAGCGCACATTGACGATAGTGTTTACGATTGCGATTTGGTGATTTGAATTTCATATTTCCGTTGTTTGGATTTTGGTATTTTGAGGATTTTGTTCTATGATTGGTATTTCCTATGTGTACATTCATTACACTTTATTCGTATTTCATATATCAGTGGTATTGATGTTGTATTGTGCATACCCAGTGCACTCGATTTGGTTTTATACATTTTGAGATATTGATTTGATTTCGTGCATATGGGTTGCACATGATTTTGACGTATGCTTCGACATAGTTTTCATGCACTTTTCGTACTCTGATTTCGATTTTGATATTCGGTATATATTTTCGTGCACCATGTGCACTTGATTAAGATTCTTGCGCACACTTGGCGCACTTGATGCGATTTGTGCACACCAGATGCACTAAATCGGGGTTTTGTGCAGATTAGATGCACCTGATATTATTGTCGTGCACGCCCGTTGCACTTGACAGATGTTTTTGGTGCACACCCATTGCACTCAGTTTTGTTTCTGTGCATAGTCATGGCATCTGTATTTGATTTCGATTTTCGTGCGCACCGGACGCACGTGGTATTTTTATGCTGTAATTCGGATTGATTTCATTTTGAGTTGTACGTTTTTTTATGATATTTACTATTTGGTTTAGTAACCGAGCAGGACTATTTGGAGGGCAGTATCAGAATATGTTTTTGCATGTATTGATAGTTACCGAAGGGATTTCCAAAATGAGCTATAGTCTCAATATTTTCTTATGTGTCTGAGATGACACGAAACATTTTACAAAGGAAACCCTTCAAAATTATTTTCAAAAAAAAAATGGCGGGACGTGTATGTTAAATAATAGATATATACGTATAGATATTTTCCTTAAAATGAACATCCGCTACTTGTGCTGTGATACGCGCATCGCACGGTGGGTTGGAAAAGAGATTTTGCATGCATTTCTATTTGGATGTTTTGATGATTTTACTACGATGCGCACTATATACAAGTTATAGATTGAGTATGTCATATTGGTTTTTCGTATTGGATTTTGGCATTGTATTTTCACCTTAAATCCGATAATTGCATACCGCTTGATTGAGTTTGATTTTGAGTATTTATACTCGTTTTTCATGCGCATGCATTGCGCTAAGATATGTTTATTGTATTTATGATTTCGGAGCCCCGACGAATTGAGTATTTTGCAGAAATGTTTTAGAATTTGGGGGAAGTTTAAATTTAAATTCGGGGACCGAATTTATTTAAGGGGGGAAGATTGTAACATTTCAGAAAAATAAAATATTATTTTTGGGAATTTTTATAATTAAATAATAAAAATTATGAATATTTTAATAAATTGGTATAATTATATACCGATAATTTGGAAAATAATTGGGAAATCATAAGAATTATTAAATTGATGGTGTTCATATGATATGAGTATTTATTGATTTTCAAAAATACTTATTTGTAAATAGATTAAATGCTAATCTCGATTAAATTTCACTAATTTTGCATTAATCCGGTTTCGTGCATAACATGCACCATGACACGTTATAAACACTTGTTTCATATTTGTGACCATGGCTTATTTAATTTGTATGGTTTATTGTGTTTTTATTTAATAAAAAAAAAGAAAAGAGAAATGAGAGAGAGAGAGAGAGAGAGAGAGAGAGAGTTCTAGAGATTCTTAAAGACTTTTGACTTTGGACTTATTCCCATTCATTTTCTTCATCTCCTTTTTCTCTCATCTCCTTCTCCTTTCATGGTGCTGCTCTCTCCTTCCTCCTTCACCCTCTCCTCTACCACCCCAAAACACCTCAAAATCTTCATTAAAATACCATGCTCACTTCACAAAAACTACTCCAAACCTTACTACAAACCCTATGGTGTTATCAAGTGGCCATTTTGAAGAACTTGTGCACCTCAAGAAAATTCTTGAGTTGCCAAATGAGGTAATTTCATCACCTTTAGAGTATCATTTCATTCTATTAGCTTCTATTGTTAGTTTAGAATCGATTTATCGAGGTTTAGAGAACTTTAAAAATCGATTTATCGAGGTTTTGAGGAAATTTTGAGTTGTGAAGTGAAATTGAGGCTTAGTAGTGACCCAAAACCCCTGTGGTGTTTGATCAAAGACCAAAACCTGAGAGTTAAACTCCAATTCACAAACTTAGAAACCCCGACATCGGAAAATTATAAGAATTTTGATGGTATTTAGGAATCTGGAGTGACTCGGGGACCTGAAAAATTTATTAGCGAAGACTGAGAGATGTGCAGGTGATATGGATAATTCCCTGAAGACCCGAGCCCCTAACCCCAAACCAAGGCCGCAAATTTATTATTCTTGGCCGTAATTTGCGGCCAAGGTAGGGCAGAAACCCTCCGTGTTTGGTCCAGGGTTGTTATTTCATTAAATTAGGCCCCTACATATGCAGAATCTGCTAATTCAACCTAGGATAAAATCTGGAGCATGTTTCCTGAGATGCTGTTTTGATTTCATGATTTTTTATAACCTGAACATTGGTAATTGTATTTTAACTCGATGGTCAGAGGTTTGTACATCAATATCGAGAATTTGTTTGGCTTTTCTTGCATGCGAGGACCATAGGTTCTAACCTATGTATGTTTCGTATGCCGTTTTGGTTTTCGTTTGTGATTTCGATTTACAATACCTGATGTTTATATATAGGAACCCTCACGTGGTTTTTGAGATGACGGGAAGAGCATGGCGACATCGATTTCAGCAAGCGAGGATTCAGGTGAGTAGATGTATATCTACGGGGGAAGTCGGGTGGATGACGTATAGCACCCCCGCAAACGTAGTATAAGGTTATTGCATATTATTATTATGAGTCGGACGTGAACTCGGATTATTGACTAGTACGATACCATTGAAGATCTTAAGTTGGATTAGATTGATTTAGAAAGACTTAACTAGAGGATGATTACCTTGGAGACAATTCATAGGTTTCATGTAGACACACACATACGCATACACACATACACTGGACTTGGTGCGTGTGTGTGTGTATATATGAATGTGTGTAGGTTCCTATATATATATAGTATATACACGTAATATGAAGATGTTATATGATGCATGGGGACGAGTCGATATGACGGGGCATGATGCAGTGAGGTATTGCTTATATGATTGTGTTATGACATGAGATGTGTTATGATATTAGCGGATCATTGGAAAATGAGAATATATAACATATATTTATATATAAACGATAAAATGTTTTGATGACATTGAAAGGTACGAGACTTTAGAATAGAACCCAGATTGTAACATGTGACTTAATCACAGTATGATATATGCGACATGATATTTTAGTGAATCATTTGACGATATATATTCATACAGACGGTGTATGTTTGATGATATCAGAATAAATGAGATTGTAGTATAATACCCTTGACCATGTTATTGTTTGATGATTATACTATACAAATGATGATGTGCATATGATAATTGACCGTACCCCGATTTAGGGATGCCGTACGATGGGTTTTATCGTACGAGAAATAGATGTGATGATTGATCCTCACTCTTGACTCGAGGAAGTCATACGACGTAGGTGACGCTATTGAGGCTGGATCGCCGACTACTAGAGATACCGACTCAGGTTTTAGGAGGATTTTTCTTACCTTTCGACTAGTGTCTTTTGTTAGTTCCTTAATTGGTTAGGTAAACCAAAGTTTAGGTTCGAGTCATACTTATTTTCAAAACTAACGAATCGTGTGCATTTTTAAAGACAGCCTGAGAGATACTACGAATTTTTCAAAGGACATGTCTTTTCTTAAAAAACCCGTAGCCCTAATTTTCTAAAAAGCACGATTCGTGTTTCTTCAAAACAACAAACTGTATGACTCGTAAGTATTTTCTAGTTATGCGTTTACTACACATTCACTGATATATTCATGTTGTATCATCGCATTGCATGTTCACACACATGTTTTTTTAGCTAATATGAAACTCTGCCTGTTAAGACACCAGCACCATTACCGATGTTGCGCATGTTCCACGTACACTTATTTGCCGGCTCACACACATCATCATCGGTAATTGCCATGTCACGTACACTTTAGAACATATTATTTTTTATTGATATAATCAGCTAAATGCTAGTCCAGTATAATATTGTGTGATTACCCTCGTGTGCTAGTTTAGACATCTCATTTATTACTTAGACACTTCATGCATTCACATATTCATATTATCATGCAGTTTTCTGGGGCTTATGCCGATGCTCATTATTTACTTACTCATGATTTTAGGATTTTGGATTTCTATGAGATTTCTGGATTTTGGGGGAAAACCGCAAGAATTTAATAAAAGCTTAGTATCATCAATTTTAAAAAGAAAAGTTGCGGTTTTCTCGTGATTTATGTGTCGTCCACCATGAGATTTCATGTTTTCTGTTGGATTTCGAGACCCGATTCGACGAGTGGATGAACCGACTCGGGTACATGGTGGGCCCGGTATGGTACCCCGGGGCAAGAAGCTCGAGTTGTAGACGATGAGCCTGGCAGGGGAAGACTACCTACCGGTGATGTCTGGTGTGGCGGATATCCGGAGAATACCGACCGTTGTCGTGAGATGTGATGATATGGGCCGATCCGGACTGACGGAGCCCGAGATTTTGAGACTATGAGATATTGAGACTATGAGGTATTGAGACTTGAGATTTACATGTTTTGTGTCGATACTTGACACGGATTTTCATGGATTTCATTGATGATGTTTCAGATTACCGTGCAAATTTACTATGATACAAGTTAAAGATTTCTTATACAGATATATCCAGATTTCATGGTTGATTGTTTTACATTCATGGTGCATGCATACTCATACACATGACATGTTACTACTTCAGGCACTGACACGAGCACTGAGCGTTGCACTTACGCATAGATTATTACCCTGCCACTACTAGATAACTAGTGTTATATTAAATATATTATTATGAACTAAGAGAGCGTCGTGCATGCGATTTCTACTCGCAGATGTCTTCTACTCACGAGTTGGCAACTCACCCCCGTTGTACCAAATTTTCTTATAGGTTTCGATGTACAGGTTTCCTTGGCAGCTTGCTGGTACATCATTTCATTCATGGTGATTTGCTTGGTAGGTTGGTTCACTTGTATCAGGACCGCCGTTGTATTTTTATTATTTCATTTGTATCTAATAAGCTCCATCAACTAGATATGTATTATTGGATAGACTTAGAAGACCTGTTGTTTATTCTTTTGACCTTAGAGTCACGTTTGTACTATTATGGTTTTTCCGGTGGTTTTGATGGTTTTCTTTGAGTTTTGTTCCTCGCCCATCGGCGTTGTATATATTATTGCTTGCATGGTTGTGACCGCCAATTGGCGAAGAGTTAGCTCCCGCTTGGGGATGCCCTTATTATTGCTTTGTATATATGTCACGTGCCCATATTAGCGTACTCTGGGAAGCGGGGCGTGACATGGTTTGTTTACCCCTTTCTACATGCTATACAATATTTACATATATAGTATGACACCCTAAACCTGTAAATTTAACTTGGTACGATCATTTCTCATTTTCATGTACAATATTGTAATATATCATTTTATCTTTAAACTTGGAACTTACAGTTTGCAATTGAACCTAATAACCACATTTACCTGTTTAATCACATTTTTAATATTGACATAGCTTATGGAATTTATCTCTATAGTTTGTTCCATTTGGACACTCGTGTGCATGTTAACCTGTAATAGCTGTATTGAACCTTTATATAAATCATTGCACCTCTAAAGTTGTTAAAATTTTTAGCATGATTAAAAGGCCATAATTGTCATACTGCATTCGCATAACATTGAAATCATCTCTGTGACACAACTGACAACTGTACTGCTAATTCAGTGAATCTGCCTATTGCTTACTTCATTGCTTATCCCATGTTGTTGATACCCATGCTTGATTATATAGCCGATTGTGAGTACACCTATGATATCGCTTGCTTCTTGAACTGTCTTGCTACTTACACATTGGTTGACCCGACATGGTACCGTATACTGCTTGACTTGACATGATGTACCATGACCTGATCCGTTACCTGATCTTGTGTCTAATGCCAACAAACCTGACATGTAGTCCTCACGGACCGCTCCTGTTGTCTATCCAGACAAACCTGTTTACCTGATCCTGCGTTGGCATTAGTTTCTTGATTACGGGATACCTGACTTGACTTACACATAACTTGGGGGTATGGGAAATCAGTATTGTAACCGAACGTAACTCCAAGGGCCATCCTATTGTTTGCCGTTTTTCCGGGCATTACGGAATACCTATTGATTGCCGTTTTTCCGGGCGTTACGGAATACCCATTGTTTGCCGTTTTTCCGGGCGTTACAGAATACCTATTGTTTGCCGTTTTTCCGGGCGTTACGGAATACCCATTGTTTGCCGTTTTTCCGGGCGTTACGGAATACCTATTGTTTGCCGTCTTTCCGGGCGTTACAGAATAACTACCGACGAGTTGCGACGAGGATTACATTATTTGGTTTCAAAGACTTTAGAACCTGATAGAACAGTTTAGTTTACCCACGGCACACTACCCCGTAATGTGACTGTGGATGGATATTTCCTACCCACAGGTAGCATGGTTGGCTATGTCACGTGCCCATCTTAGCGTACTTTGGGAAGCGGGGCGTGACAATATATATTCTTGTTATACCCGTTTGGGGCCAGTTTTTACAAAGGAGACTCTGCCGAAATTTTCGAGAAAAATGTGATGTTGCTTTAAACATGTTTTCCTACAATTCTTCTTTTAAATGGTTTAGATTCCGGGCTTCGGCTTATTTAGATTGCGTTACTCCTTTTGACGTTTTATAATTTAAGTGTCGGTCACGTTCCGTACTTTCGGGTCGTGACAAAGTTGGTATCAGAGCGCTAGGTTTAACCTTTGTCCGAGTCTAGGTTGACTTTGGTTGATGGAGTAGGTGACTTAGGTAGAGTGACGTACCGTGGGTATGATCCGCGGTATACTTACGATACGCTACTCTGCTTAAGAAGCCTTAGGATGTACATTTCTTTGCACCGTATTCTATTCGTTCCTTTGATCTATCTTCGTCAATGTCGGATGGTGGTTTCTGTTACCACGGTCGCACGAGTAGAGCAAGCTGCGGCTAGAGTTGCGGTCAGCATGGGCGTTTCGATATGTCGTTTACTACATTTTCTGGAGGATTGAAGCATGTTTAGCGTGCGGACGAAGGGTATTCACATGTCGTCTAGGCGAAGTTAAAAGGTTCGAACGATTGTCAGAAACCCATTTTTCCAAGTTTAAGATATTCGGAAGAATATGCAGGTATTTCTATGGACCCTCTAGAAGAATGAAACGCTAACTCGACATAATGACTATAAGAACGCTGGTGAACCTTAGGGTTTGCGGCAGTTCCGCGGTGCCATTAGTGAGGCTGGGGTTTGCCCTTCTACGGCTGGTCCGCAGATGCTGGGGCATGTACTGGATATTTTTAAACTGTACTTGAGTGTTGAGCTCTCGGGGGATTTTTGGACTTTGATAAATCGATCGAAAATTTTAACGCAGTCCAGATATCAGGTGAAGGGATAGATTACGTGGGAGACTCTAGATATGAGCATAGCCGTTTATAGCGCAGTCAGCACAGCTATGAGGAGACGAGTCTGAATCAGTCGACATTAGAAAAGGCGCACATTGACGATAGTGTTTACGATTGCGATTTGGTGATTTGAATTTCATATTTTCGTTATTTGGATTTTGGTATTTTGAGGATTTTGTTCTATGATTGGTATTTCCTATGTGTACATTCATTACACTCTATTCGTGTTTCATATATCAGTGGTATTGATGTTGTTTTGTGCATATCCAGTGCACTCGATTTGGTTTTATACATTTTGAGATATTGATTTGATTTCGTGCATATGGGTTGCACATGATTTTGACGTATGCTTCGATATAGTTTTCATACACTTTTCGTACTCTGATTTCAATTTTGATATTCGGTATATGTTTTCGTGCACCATGTGCACTTGATTGAGATTCTTGCGCACACTTGGCGCACTTGATGCGATTTGTGCACACCAGATGCACCAAATCGGGGTTTTGTGCAGATTAGATGCACCTGATATTATTGTTGTGCACGCCCGTTGCACTTGAAAGATGTTTTTGGTGCACACCCGTTGCACTCAGTTTTGTTTCTGTGCATAGTCATGGCATCTGTATTTGATATCGATCTTCGTGCACACCGGACGCACGTGGTACTTTTATGCTGTAATTGGGATTGATTTCATTTTGAGTTGTACGTTTTTTATGATATTTACTATTTGGTTTAGTAACCGAGCATGACTATTTGGAGGGCAGTACCTGAATATGTTTTTGCATGCATTGATAGTTACCGAAGGGATTTCCAAAATGAACTATAGTCTCAATATTTTCTTATGTGTCTGAGATGACACAAAACATTTTACAAAGGAAACCCTTCAAAAGTATTTTCAAAAAAAAATGGCGGGACGTGTATGTTAAATAATAGATATATACGTATAGATATTTTCCTTAAAATGAACGTCCGCTACTTGTGTCGTGATACGCGCATCACACGGTGAGTTGGAAAAGAGATTTTGCATGTATTTCTATTTGGATGTTTCGATGATTTTACTACGATGCGCACTATATACAAGTTATAGCTTGAGTATGTCATATTGGTTTTTCGTATTAGATTTTGGCATTGTATTTTCACCTTAAATCCGATGATTGCATACCGCTTGATGGAGTTTGATTTTGAGTATTTATACTCGTTTTTCATGCGCATGCATTGCGCTAAGATATGTTTATTGTATTTATGATTTCGGAGCCCCGACGACTTGAGTATTTTGATGAAATGTTTTAGAATTTGGGGAAGTTTAAATTTAAATTCGGGGACCGAATTTATTTAAGGGGGGAAGATTGTAACATTTCAGAAAAATAAAATATTATTTTTGGGAATTTTTATAATTAAATAATAAAAATTATGAATATTTTAATAAATTGGTATAATTATATACCGATAATTTGGAAAATAATTGGGAAATCATAAGAATTATTAAATTGATGGTGTTCATATGATATGAGTATTTATTGATTTTCAAAAATACCTATTTGTAAATAGATTAAATGCTAATCTCGATTAAATTTCACTAATTTTGTATTAATCCGATTTTGTGCATAACATGCACCATGACACGTTATAAACATTTGTTTCATATTTGTGACCATGGATTATTTAGTTTGTATGGTTTATTGTTTTTTTATTTAATAAAAAAATAGAAAAGAGAAATGAAAGAGAAAGAGAGAATTCTAGAGATTTCTTAAAGACTTTTATTCCCATTCATTTTCTTCATCTCCTTTTCCTCTCATCTCCTTTTACTCTCATGGTGCTGCTCTCTCCTTCCTCCTTCACCCTCTCCTCTACCATCCCAAAACACCTCAAAATCTTCATTAAAATACCATGCTCACTTCACAAAAACTACTCCAAACTTTGCTACAAACCCTATGGTGTTATCAAGTGGCCATTTTGAAGAACTTGTGCAACTCAAGAAAATTCTTGAGTTGCCAAATAAGGTAATTTAATCACCTTTAGAGTAGCATTTCATTCTATTAGCTTCTATTGTTAGTTTAGAATCGATTTATCGAGGTTTAGAGAACTTTGAAAATCTCAAGTTAGGGTTTTGAGGAAATTTTGAGTTGTGAAGTGAAATTGAGGCTTAGTATGTTAGTTATATGTATGCCATAGAGGCCATTACTGTACATATGATGTATATTGTAGTGGATGCTGGGACATATATAGGGAGGACTTTCTTGCTCGACATGATAGTATGCTATCTGGTTACTCTTTACCTTAACGTGTATATTGATTGTCTCTCTGTTACATGTTGGTAAAGCCCTTAGGATGTGTACTTGACTACCTGGACTATGATGCAGATCATACTAGTGGGCACAGGGTAATCCATAAGTACATCCTTCAAAGTCCCTAGTCGTGGGTATATCGAGACGGGGCATCGATATACCAGAGTAGACTAGCGTATACCTTCTCGACCCATACAGATGGGCGATGGATGATCCCATATCCATTGGTGTTTGACATCAGAGATGATATATGGGTGCTCAGTGGAGACTGGGTACACTGGACGGACTCGCCGAGAACTCCCAGATGGTATTATACCTTACGTCAGATGGCAGTTCTATGGTGACACTGGTACAGAGTAGTCTGTTGACCCGAGATCGTCATAGAGTCTTGTGTGGTTCCCACTGTGCTTTGATTTCCATCTTACCACATCCAAGAGGGCGTGCAAAACGGTGGTTTTTGGGTACAGTCCCGAATCACATGGAGGCAATGAGCGATAGGAGGGGATTCGTCTCTCCCGGTATAGGGAGTTGATGTTGCGCTGTGTTCGATTGGCTATAACAGAAATCCCTGGCCAGGGTTGCTGAGATTTACTTGTAAGTGTTACCAGTAGTTTCTCGAATTGTTATAGACCACATATCGACACGACTTATCGAACTATTGGGGTCTGACGTTTACCACTCCTAGGCAAGATATGCGACATATCAGACGATCAGACCGGACTGTACGGTAGTGTTACTGGTTGGATTCACTGGAGTGTGAGCGGGCTTGCTCGTCGATCTTCAGATCGCTCAATACTCGGGTGGCCGTTACGTTTAGCAGACCGCTTGCGGCTTGTGGGTGTTTGATATGATCATCGCCTGCTGCCGGCGTATTGACGAGTCTTTAGAGTCCTACACAGAGGTTTCCTGGCTCAAGCGAAACGAAATAGGAGCGCATATGAGATATGTGCGGGACCGAGAATGATTCGAGTATGTGATACCGTATTCTATTCTCGCGATGAATGTGTCGAATGGTTGTATGCGATATAACCTAGTTATCGAATCATGGATTGATTCAATAAGCCGATACATTGGATATTAGTCGGTTATATGTGATATGACCGGATCGTTAAATCAAGTGTTGATTTAATGATTTAATGTATAATTATATATTTGATATATTACTTTGCATTAACTAGTATCGGTTCACTTTAAATGGATATTCTCACTCGGGTGTGCACATTGTATATGTGATATACTTTTGTGCACTTGATTGTATCATGTTTGATGATGCAAGATTACTAGGTTTTGTGTAAAGAGTTAAACCTTGGTTAAGTAAATGGTTAGGGTTTTATTTCTTATTCATTTATTTGTTTATTTATTCATTTTTGGCTAATGGAAAATGGTGGCTAATTTGGATATATGTTGAAGCTTCATGAAGCTTTGACTTAGTCACCATTTTTGTCTTCATACCTAACCTAACCATTCACTTAACTTGAGTTTAGTCTCTACACATAACCATGGTTGGATTATGATAAGTTTTGATTTTCTTTTCTATTTTAAATTAACTTATCATAACACTTTCTTCTTCTTCATCATCTTCTTCCATGAAGAAAGCTTCACTTCATCAATGGTGATTGATGAAAATGAGTGAGAAATCCAATTCTAAAGTGAACCCACTTCCTATTTATTCATCCTCTACCTCTTGCCAAGTAGTAGAGTGTGTTTTCTTCATAAGTTTCATGACTTGGTGAAGTGGGAGCTTGATCTTGTGATGCTTCGACGTAGATCATCTTCGGCACGAAGCCGACGACCTTGCCCGCCCATTTCTCCGATGAAGCCGACGCTAGAGCCCGGATTTTGATTTGGACAGCGGAGAGGACTTCATCACGGAGCCGTGGAGGTGGAGGACCGGATCTACAAAGGTTGTATTTCCGTTCTTTTAGTTTAGATGTAAACTAGTTTCATTTTCGCCTATACATCTAGCCAACGATCCGTATTAGGGTTTCTCGGCACCGTTAAAATTTGAAATTTGCATGGTTGATGCCTTGTGAAACCTCTAGTGTGTGCCTAGGAACCCTACAGTGGTATCAGAGCCTAGCTAGAGCCTTAGGCGAAGTCCAGACGATGTTTGAAACCCGATCGAACCGAAAACCCAACCCGGAAAATGCTCTCTGTCCTTTTTCTAAAATCTGGGATTTTTCAACATTAAAAATATGCAGAAAAATCAGCAGGGAAATCTAAGAATTACGGTGCAAAATTTTTCCCATGAACTGTTCATAGTGCGGCGGAACCGCGGCAGAAGCCTGGCTTCTGCGGCGGTTCCGCGGCGAAATGATGACGTCATCTTCCACTGTTTGCACAGTAACTCCTATTTTATTGTGCTGGTTTTCCTGGGAATATTTTAATATTTATTCCAGAGTTGAATTTTCTGGGTTGTTTTGGGGATTCGAATGTTCGATTGGATTTTCAAATTTTGTCTATGTGGCTTTCCGGATAAATTTTAAAATATGTTAAAAAGTTCGACCGGATAAAAATACCCAATTTTTCCCCTGTCGGGAAATTTCCAAGTGTTGGATTTTTCCGTAGTTTAACGACGTTCTAAGTAGTGCAAGTAATGCGATGGACCCTCTAGAAGACAACAAACCTTAACTCGATTATGTGACCGTCTTGAACTGCCCTTTGAACCTTCGGGTTTGGGGCAGTACGGCGTGCCACATGTGAGGCGTTGGCTTGACCCTTCTACGGCTGGACCGTTGGTACTGAGGCACGAACTGAATGTTTTTAGACTTATTTCAAGAGTTGATCTGTTTCGGGAAAACTTGGGTGTTTGACTGTTCGATTGAAAAGTTTAACATTTTCTATTTATCTGGAATGGGATACAATAATTGGAATTCACAAGAAGTTATGAGATAACAGAATGAATGTTATAAACACAGCAGTTTAGTCTCACTTGATCGGTTGCCACGGAATTTTGATGTGATCAAAAGTCCGTCGCAATCACGTAGCGTACGCGGATACTCGCCGGGTAAACTTAATAGACAGCTACACCCCATAGCCCTGACCAAGTGACTGTAGGAGAACCCCGTCGCCGAAAGCATCCGTCCTGGTGCTCGCGGCAGCGGTGTTCCGCCTTGGTGCACTTCGTCGACGGTATCAGGGGTGCGGCCGTCTACTAAAGATTGCGACGAGTATTCGATCAAAATGTCGGGAATCCTGTTGAATTGCCCGACTTAGTATTGAAAAGTGTTTTCGATTTTGAGACTAAAATGCGGGGTTTATAATTGTTAGGCATGTGATGTCTAAGGTATTCATTTGATTAGGCATGCGATGTCTATGGAGGTTGCGGATTCCAACTGTTGTAGTTTTACACTTTCTTTTCTGTGACCGTAAGTGTAATATGTGATATCGCCGGTTTCGTTGCTATATGTCAACGACAATTGGGATGCGCATATTTACTTACGTTGATGACATGTGATGTTATGTGTTGCTGGATATGTTATATTGGATCGTCGTGTTTGAATAGCCGGGGTTTTTTTATGTGAGATGAGTGTTTTTCATTTTCATTCATGTAAAAACTTGTATGTAATATTCTTTTATTTGGGGCACTTCCAGGTTGCGGAAGATGTCACCGTTTGTATATTATTTACTTTTCCGCACTAGGATAGACCCAAGGAGGAGGGCACAAGTAACCGGGTTCTGGAGTCCAGTGGGAGACCAACTCGAGGAGTCGAGTCCGGGTCTCCTAACTCTAGAATTGGTAGGGTTGCTTGCCGCTCTCGTAGGGGTCTAGGGGTGTGGGTTTGGCTATTCATCGCGACCGTGGAATCCGTGTTTTATACTGGCTCGTATTGAAAACACGGACGTCCTAGTATATCCAATATTTCATATGTTTCTTCTGCTGCGATATCTGTGATGTGATCATGTGATGTTCTGTGATAGATACTTTATATTGTATATATGATATATTATATAGATGTTACTTATGTTTTACACCCGCGCTAGCCCTGCCCTGCTCTGCCGTTAGTTACCTAACCTAACGGTGCACGAGGGGACATCGAGGCGAATGCGGATGGCATAAGTGTACGTCGTATTTATCTGTGATGTTTAGGTATTTAAATGATGGGACTTCATTAATGTGATTAATGAAGTAAAAGAAACCTAAGATGTTGTAGAATCGAATTTCAAAATAAAACAGGTAGCTACAGTTCTTGATTTGCACAGAGGTATATGTGATATATCCTGCACCTTATTCGATGAGGAAAGGACCGAGATCCCTTCACCGGGAGTGACTCCTTTAGCAATAACTGGCCGATGCTACACACTCGGTTTGTCTTTTGATTGCTTTTAAGAGTTTTTGCTTTGCACATTGATATATATGATATATCCCGCACCTCATTCGACGAGGAAAGGACCGACGATCCCTTCACCGGGAGTGACTCCTTTAGCAAAACTAGAAAAGCCTCAAAAGCACTCCATTTTAAAAATCATTTGATTCTACAACGATATCAAGTTCATTACGCAATAGGTTTTCAGAAAAACCTGACGTAGCCCTCCGTCATTTCAGATAAGTAGTAGTTAGTATTCGTGCTGCGTTTGTTGGCCTTTGTCAAGGCGCAGTGTGCGGTAGCTAACTGGTGCTTATCTGCTTATGCATATGATGCAGATTGGGTTAGGGTAGTCGTGCGACCTTGTTGGCCTTTGTCAAGGGTCGTGCGGGTGGGTTTGATTCAATCCGGAAATGACGGGTTGAACTTGACTAGCATCCTATGGTTTGTTGGCCTTTGTCAAGGTCATAGGAGGTTAGGGGCAAAATAATATCGGGAATTTCAAGTATTGAAATTTGCAATGAGATTGCATACCTTCTATGAGATAGTTGGATCCCGATACCCGCTGCGAGTAAGAGTTACTCCTGGGAGAGTTTTATACATTACAATTAGCCGATCAAGTAGGTGTCTAGAAAGGTGTCAACGAGGTTACGCCTCTGGGAAAATGAGGTTTACATTAATTAGGTTCGTGCGAAAGCACGGGGGACCTCCCTCAAAGTACCGACACTGGCCTGGCTGAAAGATTGGCGAACTTGTAGTGTGTAATTAATCCCGGCTAGTCTTTCCTTTTAGGGTTTGAAGGAAGATTTGATAAAAAGCAGTGGGAGCCATCCTGATTAGATAAAATAATAACCAATCTATTCTTGCAAGAGCGCACGCTGAGTGTTTTCTTCTCTCTCTCTCCAGGTAGCGACCATATCACGCCTTAATCAAGATAATAATACGGAAATTTTGACCGAACCCGCTTGTTATTCTGAGCTGGGGAACGTTGGTCCCGCTCCACCTTATAATTGTTATAAGACAGAGCAAGAATTGGGGAATACCAGATTTCCCATGCCGCCCAAACGAAGAGAGTGCATGCTGATGCATCATCTTCGGGTGTGTTCATTACAAAGAACTGTTTCTCTGTATCCTCTACGTCCTGGGTATGCGATACCAGATCAGGATCCCAGATATGTAATTTGTTACATAGGGCTACAGATAGGTAGAGAACTGAGAACGGGTGATAAGTTTCATGAGACAGAAAACAGGGCAAGTGTTGCAGCCAAGTCTGTTGGTCACTGTCACCCTGTATTACCAATACATTGATTCTGAACGAATGTTATTAGATACCGAACCTGATATACAAAATCATATCTGTCTCTTTATTAGTAAAGAAATGATATAATTTTGTATTATTGGATAATGTTTTTGAACATTTCCTATATCAAAAGTTGATAGGTTCAGGCACGTTATCTAAAAGCATTGATGTTCTAAATCAAACTACAGTTCTTAAGTATACGGAACACACACAAGAGGAAGAGTTCAGAAATGAACGAATCCTTCTTGAGGTATTGTAGACTAGGTCAGATCAATGCGACCCGACTGGCTAGAGTTACATAAAGATGCATATTTAAATTAGTTTGAACTTACATCTTGTGAAACTCGTCAGTCATGTCACAAAGATAAGATGACCAGAGCTCTGTTTAATGGAAACAGAGAAAGAGTTAGTGAACTCTTCGGATTGATACATGTTGATGTATGTAAGGTCCCCTGTCTACACACGCCAGGACCGGTTCTTTGTACTTCATTACATTCTTTGATGATCTTTCGAGATTCAGACCTATGTTCCTGTTGAAACACAAGTCCGAACCTTTTGAGATATTCACAGAATATAAGTTAAAAGTAGAGAACCAAAACGGGTATAAGTATTATGTCCTTTGATGTGATCGAGGAGGAGAATACTTGAGCACGAAAATCCTGGATTATTCTAAAGGAGAATGAGATTCTCTCTCAGCATTACTTCTCCGTATACACCATAGCACGATGGTATATCGGGGCGGAGCAATCACACCCTATATGATAAGGTGTGCTCTATGATGAGTACTACTGAGTTACCTATTTCCTTTTGGGTGTTATGCGCTTGAGAAGCTGCATACCTGTTGAATAGGGTTCAAATCAAATCAGTAGCCTACCGCTTCATATGTGATATGGAAAGGGAAGAGCCCATGTCTTAAGCTAGTTAAGATTTGGGGTTGTCCGGCCTATGTCTAAAAGCAAAATCCGGACAAGCTCGAGGCAAGATCTGTTATGTAGAACTGGAAATATTCCAGCTATACAAACTACAGCAGATGATTTGATAAAACCGAAGGATTCAATAGAAACCAACGAACCTCAGCCTCTCCGCCGATCTAGTAGGGTTCCTCACCCACCTGAGAGATACTTCTGTTTCTCTATGACAGTGGGAGCGAGGATTGCATCATGAGATGATGATCCAACTAGTTTCGAGCTGGCCATCAGGAGTAAGACTCTGTTAGAATGGGTGGATGCTTAGCGATCTGAGATGGAATCCTTATACACCAACAAAGTATGGACTTTGGTTGCTATATCTGAAGGGTTAAATCCCCATCAGGAGCAAGTATATCTTGAGAAGATTACTTGGTGTAGATGGAAAAGTTAAGACTTTCAAAGCTAGACTTGTTAAAGGTTTTCATCATCGACCAGGCGTGGATAATGATGAAACCTTTTCCAGTACCCATGCTTAAGTCCATCCAGATCCTACTTGCCACGGCTACATACCATGACTACGATATCTGGCGGTTGGGTGCCATGACTGCTTTTCTAAATGATGTTTTAGAAGAGAACGTCTATAAGTACACAGCCAGAGGGCTTCGTAGACAGTGGGAGCAGCGGAAACGTGTACAAGATGCTTTATAGGATAAAGCAGGTATCGCGGAGTTGGAACATCTGTTTTGATGTGGTAGTCAAAGAGTTTGACTTCATCAAAATGGTAGATGAACCTTGTATAAACAAAAAGGTAGTAGGGAGTATGGTGATGATCTTCGTAGAGTACGTGGATGACATACTCATGATAGGGAAGGAGTTTCCTATGCTACGCTCGTTCAATCTCCGCTTATCACCATGATTCTCCATATAGGATCAAAAGTGATACCTCCTAAATCCTGGATTTTGGATCTATGAGATAGATCTAAATGGATATTAGGACACTCACTAGTTGTAGTGAGATGGTATCAATCGATCCTGAGGAGAATTACTGGAAAGGTTCCAGGGTGATAAACATGACTGAATGTCAGTCACAGGCATTGTCTTTACCCTCAGTGGAAGGACGGTATGTTGGAAGAGTTCCAAGATAGATACCGTGACATACTAGACGATTAAGGCTCGATACATAGCTACTTGAGATGCTACCAAAGAGGCAGTCTGGATGTATATTTGTTCATGAGATGAACTTTGTTCCTCCCATTGTGTGACAATGGAGTTGTGGCTTATGCCAAGGAACGTCCGTCCCATCTGTGATCCAGACATATTCTAAGGCAGTATCACCTGATCATGGAGATGGTTGATCTCCAGGGTGATCAAGGTTAGGAGAGTAGACTCAGAGGACAACACGGCGGATCCACTCACGAAGGCCTATTCCCAGAGAGAGATTTTTTATGGGATGGTTGAGTATGAGATACTGCAACCACTGCTACAGATGGCCCTAGTGCAAGTGGGAGATTGTTAGTTATATGTATGCCCTAGAGGCCATTACTGTACATAGGATGTATATTGTAGTGGATGCTGGGACATATATAGGGAGGACTTTCTTGCTCGACATGATAGTATGCTATCTAGTTACTCTTTACCTTAACGTGTATATTGATTGTCTCTCTGTTACATGTTGGTAAAGCCCTTAGGATGTGTACTTGACTACCTGGACTATGATGCAGATCATACTAGTGGGGACAGGGTAATCCATAAGTACATCCTTCAAAGTCCCTAGTCGTGGGTATATCGAGACGGGGCATCGATATACCAGAGTAGACTAGCGTATACCTTCTCGACCCATACAGATGGGCGATGGATGATCCCATATCCATTGGTGTTTGACATCAGAGATGATATATGGGTGCTCAGTGGAGACTGGGTGCACTGGACGGACTCGCCGAGAACTCCCAGATGGTATTATACCTTACGTCAGATGGCAGTTCTATGGTGACACTGGTACAGAGTAGTCTGTTGACCCGAGATCGTCATAGAGTCTTGTGTGGTTCCCACTGTGCTTTGATTTCCATCTTACCACGTCCAAGAGGGCGTGCAAAATGGTGGTTTTTGGGTACAGTCCCGAATCACATGGAGGCAATGAGCGATAGGAGGGGATTCGTCTCTCCCGGTATAGGGAGTTGATGTTGCGCTGTGTTCGATTGGCTATAACAGGAAATCCCTGGCCAGGGTTGCTGAGATTTACTGGTAAGTGTTACCAGTAGTTTCTCGAATTGTTATAGACCTCATATCGACACGACTTATCAAACTATTGGGGTCTGACGTTTACCACCCCTAGGCGAGATATGCGACATATCAGACGATCAGACCGGACTGTACGGTAGTGTTACTGGTTGGATTCACTGGAGTGTGAGCGGGCTTGCTCGTCGATCTTCAGATCGCTCAATACCCGGGTGGCCGTTACGTTTAGCAGATCGCTTGCGGCTTGTGGGTGTTTGATATGATCATCGCCTGCTGCCGGCGTATTGACGAGTCTTTAGAGTCCCACACAGAGGTTTCCTGGCTCAAGCGAAACGAAATAGGAGCGCATATGAGATATGTGCGGGACCGAGAATGATTCGAGTATGTGATACCGTATTCTATTCTCGCGATGAATGTGTCGAATGGTTGTATGCGATATAACCTAGTTATCGAATCATGGATTGATTCGATAAGCCGATACATTGGATATTAGTCG
Source organism: Agapanthus africanus (assembly GCA_030015575.1). Taxonomy (NCBI): domain Eukaryota; kingdom Viridiplantae; phylum Streptophyta; class Magnoliopsida; order Asparagales; family Amaryllidaceae; genus Agapanthus; species Agapanthus africanus. The sequence goes on from CM057344.1 coordinate 682,923,619, forward strand.
GTTATATGTGATATGACCGGATCGTTAAATCAAGTGTTGATTTAATGATTTAATGTATAATTATATATTTGATATATTACTTTGCATTAACTAGTATCGGTTCACTTTAAATGGATATTCTCACTCGGGTGTGCACATTGTATATGTGATATACTTTTGTGCACTTGATTGTATCATGTTTGATGATGCAAGATTACTAGGTTTTGTGTAAAGAGTTAAACCTTGGTTAAGTAAATGGTTAGGGTTTTATTTCTTATTCATTTATTTGTTTATTTATTCATTTTTGGCTAATGGAAAATGGTGGCTAATTTGGATATATGTTGAAGCTTCATGAAGCTTTGACTTAGTCACCATTTTTGTCTTCATACCTAACCTAACCATTCACTTAACTTGAGTTTAGTCTCTACACATAACCATGGTTGGATTATGATAAGTTTTGATTTTCTTTTCTATTTTAAATTAACTTATCATAACACTTTCTTCTTCTTCATCATCTTCTTCCATGAAGAAAGCTTCACTTCATCAATGGTGATTGATGAAAATGAGTGAGAAATCCAATTCTAAAGTGAACCCACTTCCTATTTCTTCATCCTCTACCTCTTGCCAAGTAGTAGAGTGTGTTTTCTTCATAAGTTTCATGACTTGGTGAAGTGGGAGCTTGATCTTGTGATGCTTCGACGTAGATCATCTTCGGCACGAAGCCGACGACCTTGCCCGCCCATTTCTCCGATGAAGCCGACGCTAGAGCCCGGATTTTGATTTGGACATTGGAGAGGACTTCATCACGGAGCCGTGGAGGTGGAGGACCGGATCTACAAAGGTTGTATTTCCGTTCTTTTAGTTTAGATGTAAACTAGTTTCATTTTCGCCTAGACATCTAGCCAACGATCCGTATTAGGGTTTCTCGGCACCGTTAAAATTTAAAATTGGCATGGTTGATGCCTTGTGAGACCTCTAGTGTGTGCCTAGGAACCCTACATAGTAGTGACCCAAAACCCCTGTGGTGTATGATCAAAGACCAAAACCTGAGAGTTAAATCCCAATTCACAAACTTAGAAACCCCTACATCGGAAAATTGTGAGAATTTTGATGGTATTTAGGAATTTGGAGTGACTCGGGGACCTGAAAAATTTATTAGCGAAGACTGAGAGATGTGCAGGTGATATGGATCATTCCCTGAAGACCCAAGCCCCTAACCCCAAACCAAGGCCGCAAATTTATTATTCCTGGCCGCAATTTGCGGCCAGGGTAGGGCAGAAACCCTCCGTGTTTGGTCCAGGGTTAGTTATTTCATTAAATTAGGCCCCCTAAATATGCAGAATCTGCTAATTCAACCTAGGATAAAATCTGGAGCATGTTTCCTGAGACGCTGTTTTGATTTCGTGATTGTTTATAACCTGAACTTTGGTAATTGTGTTTTAACTCGATGGTCAGAGGTTTGTACATCGACATCGAGAATTTGTTTGGCTTTTCTTGCATGTGAGGACCATAGGTTCTAACCTATGTATGTTTCGTATGTCGTTTTGGTTTTCGTTTGTGATTTCGATTTACAATACCAGATGTTTATATGTAGGCACTCTCACGTGGTTTTCGAGAAGACGGGAAGAGCATGGCGACATCGATTTCAGCAAGCGAGGATTCAGGTGAGTAGATGTATATCTACGGGGAAAGTCGGGTGGATGGCGTATAGCACCCCCGCAAACGTAGTATAAGGTTATTGCATATTATTATTATGAGTCGGACGTGAACTCAGATTATTGAACAGTAGGATACCACTGAAGATATTAAGTTGGATTAGATTGATTTAGAAACACTTGACTAGAGGATGATTACCTTGGAGACAATTCATAGGTTTCATGTAGACACACACACACGTATACACACATACATTGGACTTGGTGAGTGTGTGTGTGTGTGTGTATATGAATGTGTGTAGGTTCCTATATATATATAACATATACACGTAATATGAAGATGTTATATGATGCATGGGGACGAGTCGATATGAAGGGGCATAATGCAGTGAGGTATTGCTTATATGATTGTGTTATGACATGAGATGTGTTATGATATTAGCGGATCATTAGAAAACAAGAATGTATAACATATATTTATATATAAACGATAAAATGTTTTGATGACATTGAAAGGTACGAGACTTTAGAATAGAACCCAGACTGTAACATGTGACTTAATCACAGTATGATATATGGGACATGATATTTTTGTGAATTATTTGACGATGTATATTCATACAGACGGTGTATGTTTGATGATATCAGGATAAATGAGATTGTAGTATAGTACCCTTGACCATGATATTGTTTGATGATGATACTATACAAATGATGATGTGCATATAATAATTGACCGTACCCCGATTTAGGGATGCCGTACGATGGATTTTACCGTACGAGAAATAGATGTGATGATTGATCCGCACTCTTGACTCGAGAAAGTCATACTACGTACGTGACGCTATTGAGGCTGGATCGCCGACTACTAGAGATACCAACTCAGACTTTAGGAGGATTTTTCTTACCTTTCGACTAGTGTCTTTAGTTAGTTTCTTAGTTGGTTAGGTAGACCTTAGTTTAGGCTCGAGTCATACTTATTTTCAAAACTAACGAATCGTATGCATTTCTAAAGACAGCCTGAGGGATACTACGGATTTTTCAAAGGACATGTCTTTTCTTAAAAACCCCGTAGCCCTAATTTTCTAAAAACCACGATTCATGCTTCTTCAAAACAACAAACTGTATGACTCGTAATTAGTAGGTATTTTCTAGTTATGCGTTTACTACATATTCACTGTTATATTCATGTTGTATTCATCGCATTGCATGTTCACACATATGTTTGTTTAGCTAATATGAAACTCTGCCTGTTAGGACACCAGCACCATTACCGATGATGCGCATGTTCTACATACACTTATTTGCCAGCTCACACACTGTTAGTGTATATGCCCTAGAGGCCATTACTGTATCATACTAGCTTGTATATTACTTAATGGAAGCTTGGGATATTCACAGTTGTATAGACAATCTTGCTCAAAATGGTAGTATGCTACTTGGTTTGTCTCTACTTAAATATGTGCATGTGTTTCTTTTAGCATATCGCTTATATACATATTAGTAGAGCCCTTAGGATCTTTGTTTGATTACCAGCGTTGTGATGGCAGTCATAGTCATGGGAGCTGGGTAATCCATAAGCACATCCTTATACAGGTCCCTAGTCGTAGGACTATCGAGACATGGCATCGATACTCCGGAGTAGACTAGCGTATGCGCTTCTCATCCCAGCGGGGGAGACGGTCTGTCCTACAGCCGTCAGTACGTCGTACTTGGGATAGTATGCGGGTGCTCGTTAGGTTATGAGTACACTGGACAGGACTCGTCGGGAACTGATGGATGGTATTATACCTATCGTCAGTTATCAGTTCCCAGGTGACATGAGTACAGCTTAGTCCGCTGACTTGACACTGTCGCTTCGCCTCGAGTGTGTTCCTACTGTTCTTAGATTACTACCCTACCACAGCTCAAAGGAGTCGTGCAAACAGGTAGTAGTTGGGTGCAGTCCCGAAGCACTTGGAGGCAGTGATTAGTCGAAAATATTTCATCTTCTAACCGGCAATTTCCTCATCATCTGCATTCATATAGAAGTGTTCGGCATTCATATAGCACATATTAGCAAAACTGTCGAAAAATATCAGATTACATGTGTTAGACCTTAAAACCGGCATTTCTAGGGAAATTGACTGCATTTCATAACATGCCATCATTTCTATATATCGCAACCCGTGTTTTGAAGTCTGTGCAGAAAAATCAGAAGCTTGCTCAAATCTACACCGCTAAAAGATACGCCAACACAATGATTTCAGTTCTGGTATCAATCCAAAGGGACAAATACAAATCAACATATCAGATAAAGCTCCAAATATCATCCCAAGACCACACCAGAAGAACCAAGCCACAAAGAGCCAACATGGCCGCGGAACCGCGGCCGGAGCCGGCTTGGGCCGCGGTTCCACGGCGCCGTTGCCAGATCATCACTCCAGTTTTGCTTCATTACACTTCTCTCAGGGCCCACACTTCAACAAGACATGTCAAATTCCAGAATGTTCCAGAGGCTTCTGCCAGAACAGCAAACTAGGGTTTCTAATGCTTAATTAATCCTAGCTTAAAGCCTAAGCTAGCTCCTAACAAACTACCTTCTAGAAGCCTCAACAAACTTTTGGAGGGAATTGTAATTTCAAACCTATACCTAGGGTTTGGGAGATCTATAAATAAGACCCTAGGCTCATTTGTAAATCATGATGAAGAGAGCCCCCCATTAGTTCATTGTAGTAGCCATTCTCTTACCTCTTCTTCATCTTCTTCCACAAGTCTAGTGAGAAGGCTTGTGTGAAACCCTAACCCTAATTCCAATCAAAAGCCAAGATTCCGAGTACCCCATCAAGCAAGAAGCCTTGCAACCTTTTATGAGCGGAACTGATTTTCAACAGAGCAAGTGGTCCAAGCCGATCCATGACTCACGGAGAAAAGCGACGCCAGATCGACAATTTAGTTCTTCCTCTTGTAGTTCTTGAGCGACTGTAATCAAATTGTTGATATAAATAAAAGGTGATATTCTTTTATCTTATTTTCTTTAAATTCTTGCATCATGATATCTTTTCAATTCTTGAATTCTTTCTGTGTGATGATGTGTGAATAAACTCCGCTCGTCGAGGAGTCGAGAAGATCAATAGAATGATGATGTAATATATCTGAAAACGATTCTTGATTCCTACGAGTTTTGTAAACCCTAGCAAGTTCAAGAATCGACGACCCAATTTTGTTACGATGCTTTCTTGATTGATATCGCTCGAAATTGGGGAGCTACGATCGTTTCTTGAAATTGCTAGAGGCTAGAATGTGAATGATATCGACGAAAGAACAAGGGTTAAATGATGAAACCTTAGTTTCACGAGAAAGCCCTAACTCTCGTCGATCATCATCGATCTAGTATCAATTCTTCGAAGGACAAGAACACGATATCTTAAGATTACATCACGTCTATAGATCCGATCGATTCCTACGAGCCTCATTTAGATTCTTGACATTTGGTTGGAAATATCATCGAAACCCGATTCTTGATTGTTTATCTTTTTCTTGATTCTTGAATAGAATAGTGACACTTGAAACAATTGATAAATCTTGAATCATGCTTTCTTTTCTTCGCAATTAACTTTTCAATTCAAACAAATCGAACATTGAAACGAATCGCACAATCCCTGTGGACGATCCGCACTCGCTTACGATCTACAACTGACACCGTAATTGATTGCGGTCAAATATAATTCTTTGGTTGTGATTTCTTTATACAATTTTCTAAATACTGATACAAGATACTGTTATCGATCAAATGAAACCGTTATCGGGAAACAATTGATTCGATACTAGATTTTACAAACACAAACCAAGGAATCAATCAAATCAAATGGCGCCATTGCCGGGGATCGCGCGCTAATTTGTTTCATATTAAAGTTGAATTGAAAGATTTATTCCATTGTGATTCTTGAGATCAAAATTCGTGCAAACCCTAAACGATTTGTTGTGGTTCATTGCAAGGAGATCTGGAGCTTTTTGGAAATTGAAGAAATTTTTTGGAATATACCAGAGAGCAGAGGGAGTCAACAGAAGCTCCCTGGTGAAATTTAGTGCAGTGATCGCATCATTCAACCGCGGAACCGCGGTTTAAGCACCCATATGCGGCGGAGACGCGGCATCTTGGAGGGATCTCTGTGAAAATTTTGCCTCAGGTACCTTCTTACCTTCTCCTCTCTCCTCTTTTTAGCTCCAACTAATAATTTTCTGCAGGATTCTTTGCAAATAATCGCAGCTCGCAAAAAGCAAAATTAAAATTGTGCGTGATTTTGTTTCTTGGTTGTTTGCATTCTAAATATGGATATTAAGGGGCACGGCCAAATCCAAATTAGGTGGGGATTTCATTACCCTTCCTAGGCCCCAAAAATCGCAAAACTTGCATCCGCATTGACCCACATTAACTAAAAAATATCTAGAGATGACTCTAAGGACCGTCACGCTCAATTAGGACAGAAGAAGGCCGTGGGTAATTCATTGCTTATCCGCGTTTTCTTGTGGAGTCTAAGGCGAGTGTGTCTAAGGCTAGTGGTTTTTAATTAGGCCCACTACTTACGTAGTGGAGTACCTTCCCACTTACCTGGCACTTATCCGGCCACAGGGGGACAAGGAGGCAGTGGAGGATTCTATCCTGCGACTTGTCTTTTGGCAGTTAGGAGCGGTCTAGAGCCGGACCTAGGTGACCACTAGATTCTAGGGTCTTTGTTGTTGCATTTGTTTTGTCGCATCATTTTTTCAAAAATCCGTCCCTTTTTCAAAAGCAAACACCGCATTCATTCATACCCCTAATTATAAGTCAACGCTGCCACTTGTACTAACCCATTTTAGTGCAAGATAGGCTGGACACGGGATTCTAGTGCCCGTTTAGTCCGCGTACCCTTTATCGACTCCGAAGTCGATATTTCTCCATTTACCTTTCCTTTACCCACTACCACACCCACACCGATGGATCCGAATCCATCAAACTTCTTTAACCCTAATCTGCCGCCGTCCGTTGGTGCGCAGAATCCACCCCGCATCTCTCTCCAGTAGAGGTGCTACCCTATTCGAGGTCCTCTTTCGACCTGCTTATCCACACCACCAGCCAACGGGGATAACTTTGAGATTAAGCCCCAGTATATCAATCTTTTACCCAAATTCCACGGACTCGAGACCGAGGACGCTTACGTTTTCATTACCAAATTTGAAAACGTATGCGCAATGATGGGTACGTCACAACTTTCAGTGGATGCTATGCGTCTACGACTTCTTCCATTTACTTTGTGCGATATAGCCGAGAAGTGGCTATATAACACTACCGCACATTCCATTACGAATTGGGAAGAATTCGTCGCTGCATTCCTTAAGAAATTTTACCCAATACAAAAGACAGCTCGAATCCGTAGCGAACTGAATCAATTTGCCCAGCTCCCTACTGAACCATTTTCAAAATGCTTTGAACGTTTCAAGGATCTATTGGTTCAGTGTCCTCATCACGGCATCACGAGATGGGAATTGTGCCGAATCATTTATGAGGGCATTAACCCAAACACTAAACAGAGCCTTGAAAACATGTGTCAAGGTACTTTTATGACCAAAGATGATGGGGAAGCTTGGAAGTATTTAGAAGAGTTCGCTGAAAAATCACTACAGTGGGAGAGTGGAACCCAACCATTGAATAGGGGTGGCGTACACCAAATAGATGTGTCCATAGGTGTTCGAGCTGAGATGGCAGCAATGCAAAAGAAGCTCGACGCTATGGAACACAAATTTGCAGCAGCCTCCCTAAACCCAATGTCGCTCCCCAAAACTGTTTGTGGGTGCTGTTCTGATCCGTCTCATTTAACGGAAGAATGTCCATTAAACTCTGCGTTTCAAGGTCACGAGCATTCTAATGCCGCATTTCAAAGACCTAGAAACGATCCATATTCTTCCACGTACAATCAGGGTTGGAGGAATCACCCGAATTTTTCTTGGAACCAAAACCAATCTCAAAACACGGTTCCAAACACTAATCAATTTCAAAGGGCTTTTCCTCCACCACAGCAACCCCTTCAACTCACTCAGCACCCCTACCAGTCACAAAACTTCCAAAATCAGGTCAACACTCCTGCACAGTCTAATCCTATGACCTGTTCTGACGAGTTCTCTCAATTCAATCAAACCATGAAATCACTTTTGTCAAATTTCATAGAGGTTTCGGCTGAGGTTAGATCTTCCGTCGGTGAGATAAAAAAAAACTCAGCGTCCCAAGCTGAGAGTATCAGAACGATGGAAGCTGAAATCGTACGACTTAAAGCCGAAATGAGTGCGAGAGAAAAAGGGAAACTTCCCTCTCAACCCCTACAGAATCCTGGGCATTACAATTTAAATGCCGTCACAATGTTGAGATCGGGAAGAGTGCTGAACAACCATGTTGGGGAAGAAGTTGATGATACTGAAAATCATATCAACGCCCCGGCTGAGACCTTTCCACACACACACACTTCTCCTTCTGATCCTTGTTCTTCTACCACACCACCTTCTCGCGAGCCTATTCTCCATTTCCCACTAGGCTCGACACCTCAGTATAGCCCTTCTAGTTCTCCACAGACGGTCCCCACACCTCTTTTGGGAACTCGTCTACCCCCTCTTCCTTCTCCTATGATGGACCCGACGCTCATTGCGAAAGCACCTTACCCGAATCGGTTAAGGGGTAATAAAACGAGTCCACATATGGAGAAAATTATAGAAATGTTCAAACAGGTTAACATCAATATCCCTCTCCTAGATGCGATTCAGCAAGTCCCCGCTTATGCGAAAATTCTTAAGGACTTGTGCACTAGGAAGAGGAAAACTCAAGTGCCGAAGAAGGTCTTTATGTCTAATAATATTAGCACTGCTTTTATTCCCCAGCTACCAAAGAAACGTAAGGACCCAGGATGTCCTACGATATCGATTTCTATTGGGGGTAAAAACATAAATCGTGCTCTTTTAGACCTTGGCGCAAGTGTTAACCTACTCCCTTATTCTGTATATGAGCAATTAGGGATTGGAGAGTTGAAACCTGCTCACTGCACTCTCCAAATGGCAGACCGTTCAATCACCAAACCAAGGGGTGAACTAAAGGATGTGTTGATAAAGGTCGGGGAATTTTTTTTCCCTGTAGACTTCATTGTACTCGATACACAGCCTGTAGCAAACCCCCAGGGCTAAATTCTGGTGATTCTGGGTCGTCCTTTCCTTGCCACTTCCAACGCTGTTATAAACTGTAGAAATGGTTCAATGAACTTATCATTTGGAAATATGACCATTGAACTAAATATCTATAAAGTTGGAAGTCAGCCATCCGAACCCTCTGCTCATATTCTAGATGTGTGCTCTGTCCACGAGATCGCTCCCGATAGTTGTAGAGCTGAGGATCTTTGCTTTCTAGATCTCGACGACATTACCACATCTCTGCTTGATCTTACACATGATCTTAGTGAGGACACTTTTCCTACACTTGAGTCCTGCACTCCTGACTTTTCTCCACCCGAGTCTGTATCTTTCACAGGCTCTGAGCTTCTTTGTAACTCCAAAAATCATTCGATGATCCCACCTTCTATTATTTCTCCGCCTACATTAGATCTCAAAATTTTACCTTCTCACCTTAAATATGCATATTTAGATGAGAATGAGTCCTTACCGGTTATCATTTCCGCTTCTCTTGCATCAGAGCAAGAGAATGCACTTTTATCGGTATTGAGATCTAACAAAGATGCGTTTGGTTGGACCATGGCGGACATCAAAGGGATTAGTCCCTTGATAGTTGAACATCATATACATGTGATGGATGATGCCAGACCAACCCGAGAACCACAGAGACGGTTGAATCCCGTCATGAAGGAAGCGGTGATGAAAGAGATCGTCAAATGCCTAGATAATGGTATTATATACCCCATCTCCGATAGCCAATGGGTGAGTCCTATACATGTCGTCCCTAAGAAATCCGGCATCACTGTTATTACCAATGAGGCAAATGAGTTGATTCAGACACGCACCCAAACTGGGTGGCGTGTATGTATTGATTATAGAAAACTCAATGTAGCCACGAGGAAAGACCACTTTCCTCTACCATTCATTGATCAGATGCTGGAACGCTTAGCGGGACGAGAGTATTATTGCTTTATGGACGGATACTCAGGCTATAATCAGGTCCCCATCGCCAAAAAGGATCAAGATAAAACCACTTTTACTTGTCCTTTTGGTACCTTTGCTTACAGTCGCATGCCCTTTGGGTTATGCAATGCTCCCGCTACCTTTCAGCGGTGTATGATGGGGATATTCTTTGATATGGTAGAGAATTTTCTGGAGATCTTTATGGACGATTTCTCGATTTTTGGAGACTCTTTTTCTGATTGCCTATCGAATCTTGACGCAGTTCTTACTCGTTGCAAAGAGAAGAACTTAACTTTGAACTGGGAAAAATGCCATTTCATGGTCCAAGAAGGAATTGTACTTGGACATGTTATTTCACAGAAAGGCATTGAGGTTGACAGAGCTAAGATAGATGTCATTCAAAACCTCCCTCATCCCAAAAGCGTCAAAGATATTTGATCTTTCCTTGGCCATGCGGGCTTTTATAGGAGATTCATTAAGGACTTTAGCAAAATTGCTAGACCTTTAACTCTTCTCCTGGCCAAGGATACGACCTTCCACTTTGACTCGGACTGTGAGACAGCTTTCGACTCACATAAACACTCACTCACTTCAGCCCCCGTTCTATCGTCTCCTAATTGGGACTATCCCTTTGAGCTGATGTGTGACGCATCCGACCTTGCTGTATGTGCAGTCTTAGGACAGTACATTGAAAAGATGCCACACGTGATCTATTATACAAGTAAGACCCTGAACGATGCACAAATCAACTATACAACCATCGAGAAAGAACTTTTAGCGGTTGTATTTGCATTAGAAAAATTCAGGCCCTACTTGATTGGCTCACCTATAGTTGTGTACACTGACCATTCCGCTTTAAAACATCTTCTGGTGAAGAAAGATGCAAAAGGTCGACTAATACGTTGGATCCTTCTGTTACAAGAATTTGATCTTGTTATCAAAGATAAGAAAGGATGTGAAAACGTAGTAGCCGACCATCTTTCACGCATCATTTCTTCCCCTGTGACCCTGCCGATCAATGACTCGTTTCCTGACGAACAACTCTTGAACGTATCCTCTGAACCATGGTTCAAGGATATTGTGAACTATCTTGTCACGGGACTTATACCGAGCAATTGGTCAAAACAGGACAAATACCGTTTTCTATCCCAAGTAAAAAACTTTTACTGGGATGATCCATATTTGTTTAAATATTGTCCTGATCAGATCATTCGCCGATGTGTCCCGAAAGAAGAGTTCAAGAGTGTTCTCTCTTTTTGTCATGATCAGGCCTATGGGGGTCACTTCGGTCCTAAAAAGACGGCGGAAAAGGTTTTGCAATGTGGATTTTATTGGCCGACCTTATTCAAGGACGCATTTGAGTATTGCAAAACCTGTACACAATGTCAGTACACGGGTAGAATCTCCCGGAGGAATGAAATGCCTCAGCAAGCCATTCTGGTTGTTGAAATATTCGATGTTTGGGGCATTGATTTTATGGGTCCTTTTCCCAACTCCTTTGGGAATTTGTACATACTGCTGGCGGTTGATTATGTCTCAAAGTGGGTTGAAGCCATTCCATGTCGCACTAATGACAGGAAAGTTGTCATTAAGTTCTTGAAAGAGAATATCTTTTCGCGATTTGGACACCCACGCGCTATCATTAGCGATAATGGGACACATTTCTGCAACAGATCTTTCGAGACTCTAATGCGGAAATACGCAATCAACCACCGACTTTCTACACCATATCATCCCCAAACGAGCGGGCAGGCTGAAATCTCAAACAGACAGATCAAACTTATCCTGGAGAAGACTGTTGCTAAGAATAGAAAAGACTGGTCGACCAAATTGACGGATGCTCTTTGGGCATTCAGGACTGCATATAAAACCGACCTAAGGATGTCTCCATATAGGATAGTGTTTGGGAAGGCATGTCACTTACCCGTCGAGATAGAGCACAAAGCATTGTGGGCTTCCACTTGACAAATACATCCATACATCTCCTCTACACATCCTAGGGCTTCTTGACTAGCAATCTCTTTGCCCTAGTTGTCTCGACTCGAGGTGGAGCTCGGTGTACATCTCTCGGGTGGATCGTCTTCGACTCAAGAAGGCCGCGGAGGTGCCCAAGGTCCGGATCGACACTTGGAGCTTGGATGGGCAAGCGGGACAGCGGAATGAAGACTCGAAGGACCGGTTTCGTGAGGTATACTTTCTACAGCATAGTAGTTAAAGCCTCTAGTTGTTTACTAGTTACTAGTTTAGCAAAGATCCGTGCTTTATGTCCATGTTGCCATGCGCCAAATCATTGTTTTTCGTCGTTTCCGCCTCCCCGTAAGAACCGGGATGAGCAACGTGAACTTACACACACATCATCATCGGTATTTGCCATGTCACGTACACTTTAGAACATATTATCTTTTATTGATATAATCAGCTAAATGCTAGTCCAGTATAATATTGTGTGATTACCCTCATGTGCTAGTTTAGACATCTCATTTATTACTTAGACACTTCATGCATTCACATATTCATATTATCATGCAGTATTCTGGGGCTTATGCCGATGCTCATTATTTACTTACTCATGATTTTGGGATTTTGGATTTTTATGAGATTTCTGGATTTTGGGGGAAAACCGCAAGAATTTAATAAAAGCTTAGTATCATCATTTTTAAAAAGGCAAGTTGCGGTTTTCTCGTGATGTATGTGTCGTCCACCATGAGATTTCATGTTTTCTATTGGATTTCGAGACCCGATTCGAGGAGTGGATGAACCGTCTCGGGTACATGGTGGGCCCGGTATGGTACCCCGGGGCAAGAAGCTCGAGTTGTAGAAGATGAGCCTGGCAGGGGAAGACTACCTACCGGTGATGTCTGGCGCGGCGGATATCCGGAGGATACCGACCATTGTCATGAGATGTGATGATATGGGCCGATCCGGACTGATAGAGCCCGAGATTTTGAGACTATGAGATATTGAGACTATGAAGTATTGAGACTTGAGATTTACATTTTTTGTGTCGATACTTGACACGGATTTTCATGGATTTCATTGATGATGTTTCAGATTACCGTACAAATTTTACTATGATACAAGTTAAAGATTTCTTATACATATATATCCAGATTTCATGGTTGATTATTTTACATTCATGGTGCATGCATACTCATACACATGACATGTTACTACTTGAGGCACTGACACGAGCACTGAGCGTTGCACTTACGCATAGATTATTACTCTGCCACTACTAGATGACTAGTGTTATATTAAGTATATTATTATGACCTAGGAGAGCGTAGTGCATGCGATTTCTACTCGCAGATGTTTTCTACTCACGAGTTGGCAACTCACCCCCGTTGTGCCAAATTTTCTTACAGGTTTCGATGTACAGGTTTCCTTGGCAGCTTGCTGGTAAATCATTTCATTCAGGGTGATTTGCTTGGTAGGTTGGTTCACTTGTATCAGGACCGCTGTTGTACTTTTATTATTTCATTTGTATCTAGTAAGCTCCATCAACCAGACATGTATTATTGGATAAACTTAGAAGTCCTGTTGTTTATTCTTTTGACCTTAGAGTCGAGTTTGTACTATTATGGTTTTTCTGGTGGTTTTGATGGTTTTCTTTGAGTTTTGTTCCTCGCTCTTCGGCGTTGTATATATTATTGTTTGCATGGTTTTGACCGCCAATTGGCGAAGAGCTAGCTCCCGCTTAGGGATGCCCTTATTATTGCTTTGTATATATATTCTTGTTGTACCCGTTTGGGGCCAGTTTTTACAAAGGAGACTCTGCCAAAATTTTCGAGAAAAATGTAATGTTGCTTTAAACATGTTTTCCTACAATTATTCTTTTAAATGGTTTAGATTTTGGGCTTCGGCTTACTCAGATTGCGTTACGCTTTTAGACGTTTCGTAATTTAAGTGCCGGCCACGTTCCGTACTTTCAGGTCGTGACATTAGTGCATGACATAAACTCACCCATGATTGCATTTCTAACCTCACACTCATTTTCTTTTCATTGATCATCTCCTTCATCTCCTTCAAGCTCTTTCTAGGTTTTGAGGAGATAAAGAAAAATAGTGAGAAATTAAATTCTAAAGTGAGCAAAATTTCTACTTCATCATCCTCTACCAAACTAGCCATTTTGTTTAGGGTGTTAACTTCACTAATTCCATATTAGTGAAGTGATAGCTTGAGTCCGTGTTTCCCCGACGTAGATCATCTTCGACTTTGAAGACTTCAAGCAAGTATGCATCATTCATCTTGTGGAGCCTCTCAAGAGTCCGGAAGTTCATTGATCGCAGCGAAGGGACCTCTACAAGGTGCTATAGAAGAGAAGGACCGGACTACAAAGGTTGTAATCCCTACTCACTTAAATGTAAAGTTGTTTACACAATGTTTTGTCTAAATCTCTAGTTAGGATTCTTGGGTTAGGATTGTTTAGCATAGCAAATTAGAGAAAATGGCATGAACGATACCTCCCGAAACCTTGCTGTCGTGCCAAGCAATCCTACAGTGGTATCAGAGCCAAGCTAGAGCATTAGGCGTCATTTAGACGAAGTTAAAGTTTCCGAATGAACACCGAAAACCCTAATTTCCCATGCTCTCTGGAAATTTTTCCAAATGTTGGAATTTTTGAGATTAAAAATTATTTATACATTAGTGAAGAGGTAATTCCTTGGACCCACCTGAAGAACGAGTCCCCAACTCGTCTAAGTGACCGCGGAACCGCGGCCAAAACATGGTTTTGGAGGCGGTTCCGCGGCGCCACTTGAGAGGCTTTGCACGGGCCTTCAGCTGCTGGTCCATGGGCACTGTGGTATGGTTCTGGGTATTTCTAACACCACTCAAGTGTTGAGATTTTTTTGGAAATTTTGGGTGTTTGTTGATTCGATCAGAATGTTTAACATCGTCTAGCTGTTTGTGGAATGTGATGCAATATGTGGAATTCATATAGTTAGGCATGAAATCTAAAGTATGTCATATTTCGGGTTTATGATGTCTAAGGTGATTGTGGATTCCAAATGTTGCAATTTGACATTTTCTTTTCTGCGACCGTAACTGTAATATGTGGTGTATCTCCGTTTTTGTTGCTATATGTCAACGACAATTGTGATACGCATATTTATTTACGTTGATGACATGTGTTGTTATGTGTTGTTGTGATATGATATATTGGATCGTCGTGAAAGAATGGCCGGGGGTTTTATGAGAGATGAGAGTTTTTCTTTTCATTCATGTAAAATTCATTGTATGTAATATTCTTTTATTGGGGCACTTCCGAGTTGAGGATGATGTCACCATTGATGTATATTATTTACTTTTCCGCATTAGGATAGACCCAAGGTGGGGAGCATAAGTAACCGGGTTTTAGGGTCCAGTGGGAGACCATATCGAGGAGTTGAGACCGGGTTTCCTAACTCTAGAATTGACAGGGTTACTTTCCGCTCTCGTAGGGGTCTAGAGATGTGGGTTTGTCTATTCATCACGAAAGTGGAATCCGTGTTTTTATTGGCTTAATTTAAAACGCGGAAATCCTAGTATATCTGATATTTCATATGTTGACTTCTGCTGCAATGTTCTGTGATGAGATCATATTACTTCCTGAGACGAATGTTTTATTATTATATATATGATATATAATAGACGTTGCTTATGTTTTGCATCCGCGCTAATCACGTCCCGCCATGCCGTTAGTTAAGTAACCTAACGGTGCATAACGGGACAAAGTGGCGAATACGGATGGCATAAGCGTACGCTGTATTTTCGTTTCTTTATCTGTGATGCTTAGGAAGCATAAATGATGGGACTTCATTAATGAGATTAATGAAAATCAAAGAAGCCTAAAGATGTTGTGGAATAAAATTTTTTAAAAAAAGGCTAGCTCTAGTTCTTGCTTTGCATAGTGGTATTCCTTGTAGAATATCCAGCACCTTATTCGATAAGGAACGAGTCGAGATACCTTCACTGGGAGTGACCTCTTTAGCGAAAATAGCAGATGCTACAATCCACGCAGTTTTGTTTTTGATTGCTTTTTAGTTTTTTACTTTGCATAGTGGTATTCTTTGTAGAATATCCAGCACCTCATTCGATGAGGAAAGAGCCGAGATCCCTTCACCGGGAGTGACCTCTTTAGCGAAACTAGTAAAAGCCTAAAAAACACTCCTTTTCAAAATCACTAGATTCTGCAACGATATCAAATTCATTACGCAAAAGGTTTTCTTAAAAACCTGTCTTAGCCCTTCGTCATTTCATTTAGGTGCTATTTAGTATTCGTACTGCGTTTGTTGGCCTCCGTCAAGGCGTAGTGTGCGGTAGCTGATTAGCACTTATTTGCTAGCATGTGATGCGATTGGATTAGGGTAGTCGTGCGACTTTGTTGGCCTCCGTCAAGGATCGTGCGGGTGGGTTTAATTCAATCAAGAAATGTACGTGTTGAAATTGACTAGTGTCCTATGGTTTGTTGGCCTTCGTCAAGGTCATAGGAAGTTAGGGGAAAAATATTATCGGGAATTTCAAGTGTTGAAATTTCCAATGAGATTGCATACCTTCTATGAGATAGTTGGATCCCGATACCCACTGTAAGTAAGAGTTAGTCCTGGGAGAGTTTTGCACCATACAATTAGCTAACCTATTAGGTGTCTAGAGAGGTGTCAATGGGGTTATGCTTCTGGGAAAACGAGGTTTATTTTAATTAGGTCCGTGTGAAAGCATGGGGAACCTCCCTCAAAATACCGACACTGGCCTGGCTGACCGGTTAGCAAACTTGTAGTGTGTAATTAATCCCGGGTAGTCTTACCTTTTAGGTTTTGAAGGAAAATTTGATAAAAATCAGTGGGAGCTATCCTGATTAGATAAGATAATAACCAAATCTAATCTTGAAAGAGTATACGCTAAAGTGTTTTTCTTCTCTCTCTCTCTCCAGGTAGCGATCTTGACATGTCTTAATCAAGATAATAATATGAATGTATTTACTGAACCTGCTTATTATACTGAGCTGGGGGACGTTGGTTCCGCTTTTTCTTATAAATGTTATAAGACTAAGCAGGAAATTAGGGGAATACCAGGATTCCTATGCCACCCAAACGAGGAATGAGCATATTGATGCGTCTTCTTCGGGTGTGTTCGTTACCGAGAACTGTTTCTCAGTGCACTCTACGTCCTGGGTATTAAATACCGGATCAAGATCCTATATATGTAATCTGTTGCAAGGGCTTAAAAGAGGTAGAGAACTGGAAAAAGGTGACCATTCTATAAAAGTTGGGAATGGTGCAACTGTTGCAGCCAAAGTTGTTGGCGAATATCACCTTGTTTTACCAAACGGTAATACACTGATCTTGAACCACTGTTACTACATACCATCTATGATGTGCAATTTAATATCAATTTCTTTATTAAGTAAAAAGGATATAATTTTGTAGTACAAAATAATGTTATGAACATCTTCCTGAATCAAAAGTTGATTGGATCAGGCTTGTTAAATAATGGCATATATGTTCTAAATCAAACCACAGTTCTTAATGTACAAAACACACACAAGAGGAAAAGTTCAGAAATGAACGAATCCTTCTTGTGGCATTATAGACTAGGTCATATCAATGCGATACGACTAGCTAAGTTACATAAGGATGGATATTTGAATCCGTTCGAATTTTCATCTTATGACACTTGTCAGTCATGTCTCAAAGGCGAAATGTCCAAAACTCCGTTTAGTAGACACGGAGAAAGAGTTACAGAACTCTTGGGACTGATACATAGTGATGTATGCGGTCCCATGTCTACACATGCCATGAATGGTTTCTCGTACTTCATTGTATTCACTGACGATCTCTCAAGATACGGACATGTGTTCCTGTTGAAATAAAAGTCTGAAGCTTTTGAGAAATTCAAAGAATATAAGCACGAAGTCGAGAACCAATTGGGTAAAAGTATTAAGATCCTTTGATCTGATCGAGGAGGAGAATACTTGAGCAATGAATTCCTGGACTATCTAAAAGAGAATGGGATTCTCTCTCAGCTTACTCCTTCGTATACACCACAGCACAATGGTGTATCAGAACGGAGGAATTGCACCCTATTAGATATGGTGCGCTCTATGATGAGCACTGCTGAGTTGCCTATTTCCTTTTGGGGTTATGCGCTTGAGACAACAGTATATCTATTGAATCAAGTTCCATCTAAATCTGTACCTACCACACCATATGAGATATGGAGTGGGAAGAGGCCGTATCTTAAATGAGTTAAGATATGGGGTTGTTCGGCCTATGTCAAAAGGCAAAATCCGGACATACTCGAGGCACGATCAGTTCTTTGCAAGTTTGTGGGATATCCAAAGAATTCATATGGATATTTTTTCTACCACGGTGAAGAACAAAAGGTGTTTGTTACTCAACATGCCACTTTTTTAGAAAAGGAATTTCTTGTAAAAGAAATTAGTGGCAAAGAGGTAGAACTGGAAGAAGTTCCAGCTACACAAACCACAACTGATGATTTATTGGAACCAGAGGATTCGATAGTTCCCAACGAACCCCAGCCCTTCCGCCGATCTAGTAGGGTTCCTCATCCACCTGAGAGATACTACTGTTTTCTCATTGATGGTAGGAGCGGGGATTGCATCATGGAAGATGATGACCCAACTAGTTTCGAGCAAGCCATCACGAGTGGGGACTCTGTGAAATGGCTGGATGCAATGCGATCTGAGATGGAATCCATGTAAACCAACAAAGTATGGACTTTGGAAGTTGCTCCCGAAGGGGTAAAACCCATTGGGAGCAAATGGATCTTTAAGAAGAAACTTGGTGTAGATGGAAAAGTTGAGACTTTCAAAGCTAGACTTGTTGCAAAAGGTTTTCGTCAATGACCAGGTGTGGATTATGATGAAACCTTTTATCCAGTAGCTATGCTTAAGTCCATCCGGATCCTGCTTGCCATCGCTGCATACCATGACTACGAAATCTGGCAAATGGATGTTAAGACCGCCTTTCTAAATGGTGATTTAGAAGAGTGCATGTACATGACTCATCCAGAGGGCTTCGTAGATAGTGGGAAGATGTGCAAGCTGCTTAAATCCATCTACGGGTTAAAGAGTTGGAACATCTGTTTTGATGTTGTAATCAAAGAGTTTGACTTCATCAAGAACGTAGATGAACCTTGTATATACAAGAAGGTAGCAGAGAGTAAGGTTGTCTTCCTCGTATTGTAAGTGGATAAGATACTCTTGATAGAAAATGATGTTCCTATGCTGCACTCGGTCAAACTCTTCTTATCACATAGGTTCTCAATGAAAGATCTAGGTGATGCCTCATACATCTTGGGGATTAAGATCTATAGAGATAGATCTAAACGGATACTGGGATTGTCCCGATCTAGGTACATTGACACCATACTAAAGAGGTTTAGTATGGAAGAATCCAAGTGCGGGAATTTACCCACGATCACAGGACTCACTCTCTCCAAAGAGATGTATCCCAAGACTGATTTGGAAAGAGCTCGCATGCAAGGGATACAGTATACTTCGGCAGTAGGCTCTATCATGTACGCGATGCTATGTACCAGACCCGATATAGCATACTCACTAAGTGTAGTGAGTAGGTATTAAGCAGATCCAGGAAAGAGTCACTGGAAAGCTCTGAAGAACATTCTCAAGTACTTGAGAAGGACTAAAGAAATGTTCTTGGTGTATGGTTACAGATAACTACAAATGGAGTCCTTTACCGATTTGAGCTTCCAGAGTGATAAGGAAGACTCTAAGTCGATCTTGAGATTTGTCTTTACCCTCAATGGAGGGGTGGTTTGTTGGAAGAGTTCCAAAAAGAAAACTGTGGCAGACTCGACGATGGAGGCTGAATACGTCCCTGCCAACGATGCTGCCAAAGAGGCTATCTGGATGAAGAAGTTCATAAACGAACTTGGTGTGGTTCTGTCCATCGAGCATCCAATACCTTTGTATTGTGATAACAATGGAGCGGTGACTTTGGCCAAGAAACCCAGGTCCCATCAGCGATCCAGGCATATTCTGAGGCGGTATCACCTGATCCGGGAGATAGTTGATCGCCGGGAGGTCAAGGTCAGGGGAGTTGACACGAAGAACAACACAGCGGATCCACTCACGAAGGCCATACCTCAGATACAATTTGAGAGACTCTTCGGGATGTTGGGTATGAGATACAACAACAACTGGCCTTAGTATAAGTGGGAGATTGTTAGTTATGTATATGCCCTAGAGGCCATTATTGTACATATGATGTATATTATAGTGGATGCTTGGATATATATAGAGAGTACTTTCTTGCTCGACATGATAGTATGCTATCTGGTTGCTCTTTGTCTTAACATGTAGATTTGTATTATGATACTGTCTTGCTCTCACATGTTGATAAAGCCCTTAGGATGTGTACTTGACTGCTAGGACTATGATGAAGATCATACTAGTGGGGCCAGGGTAGCCCACAAGTAAATCCTATAATTGTTCCTAGTCGAGGGTGTATCGAGACAGGGTATCGATACTCCAGAGTAGACTAGCGTTTACGCTTCTTGACCCATATGATGGGCGATGGATGATCCCACATCCATTGGTGTTTAACATCAAAGATGGTATACAGGTTCTCAGTGGAGACTGGGTACTCTAAACGGACTCGCCGAGAATTCTTAGTTGGTATTATACCTATCGTCAGATAGCAGTTCTTTGGTGACACTGGTACAGGTTAGTCTGTAGACCCGAGATCGTCGTAGAGTCTTGTGTGGTTCCCACTGTGCTTTGATTTCCACTTTACCACGTTCAAGAGAACATGCAAAACGGTGGCTTTTTGGTACTTTCCTGAATCATATGGAGTCAATGAGCGATAGGATGGGTTTCTTCTCTCCCGGTATTGGGGGTTGATGTTGCGCTCTGCTCGATTGGCTATAACAGGAAGTCCCTGGCCAGGGATGATATGGAGATCTAATGGTAAGTGTTATCAGTAGTTTCTCAACCTGTTATGAGCCTCACATCGGCATGACTTATCGGTTACTGGGGTCTGACGTTTACTACCCCTAGACTGGATATGCAACATATCAGACGAAGAGACCGGACTGTATGGTAGTGTTACTGATAGGCTTTATAGGAGTTAGAGCGGGCTTGCTTATTGATCTTATGATCTCTCAATACCCGCGTAGCCGTTACGTCCATCTAGTACCGCTGACGGCTTGTGGGTGATTGATATGATCATCACCTACTGCCGGCGTATTGATGAGTTTTTAGAGTCCTACACAGAGGTTTACTGGCTCAGGCAAAACGAAGTAGGAGCACATATGTGATATGTGCGGGACCGAGATTGATACGCGTATGTGATACCGTATTCTATTCTCACGATATGTGATATCGGCCGGTTATATGTGATATAGCCGGGTTATCGGATCAAGTGTTTGATTCGATGAAATGATACATATTATATTAGTCGGTTATACGAGATATAACCGGATTATTAAATCAAGTTTTGATTTAATAATTTAATGTATAATTATATATTTGAAATATTAAATTACATTAACTAATATATGCTCACTTAAGTATTTCTTTTTCTCACTTTTGATACATTTAACATATATGTGATATATGTTTATTGTATTGTTTTCTTTTGTTCATAAATTATATATATGTGATATATATTATTGTGACATGCTAGGTTATACATGCAACATGGGTGTATGAGACTTTCGCCGTGCTATTAATAATGTTTGGGTTTTTATTTATATTAAGTAATTCAAAATTGCTTGGATATTTGTTATGGTTGAGATTGGATGAAGCTTGTAGAACTATTGACTTAGTCCACCAATTTTGTTTTACCTAAGATATTTATTAACCTAACCCTTATCACTTAGCCATGGTCAATTCTCTACAAGGGTTAGTGCATGACATAAACCCACCCACGGTTGCATTTCTAACCTCACACTCATTTTCTTTTCATTGATCATCTCCTTCATCTCCTTCAAGCTCTTTCTAGGTTTTGAGGAGATAAAGAAAAATAGTGAGAAATTAAATTCTAAAGTGAGCAAAATTCCTACTTCATCATCCTCTACCAAACTAGCCATTTAGTTTAGGGTATTAGCTTCACTAATTCATTATTAGTGAAGTGATAGTTTGAGTCCGTGTTTCCTCGACGTAGATCATCTTCGACTTTGATGACTTCAAACGAGTATGCATCATTCACCTTGTGGAGCTTCTCAAGAGTCCGGGAGTTCATTGATCGCAGCGAAGGGACCACTACAAGGAGCTATAGAAGAGAAGGACCGGACTACAAAGGTTGTAATCCCTACTCACTTAGATGTAAAGTTGTTTACACAATGTTTTGTTTAAATCACTAGTTAAGATTCTTGGGTTAGGATTTTTTAGCATGGAAAATTAGAGAAAGTGGCATGGACGATGCCTCCCGAAACTTTGCTGTCGTGCCAAGCAATCCTATAGGAGGAATCTGTAATATGCCTGATAAGCGACGCGTATTTCCTATCTCAATGGTGTGACGAAAAACACTCTAAAAATTCTGGCACGCCCGGTGGGATCTTTCTCTCCTCCCATATCTCAGGTCAAGCGTTCATGCGAACTCATTTAACATATATACCGATGTTTGTACTGAAATAATGTTTTTCCGTGCAGCAATCAACTTTCAACGATGATGTCTTCTAAGATGAATTCAGCTTCCGACGCGACCCCGATCCTGTACGTGGTCAAGATCTTTGCTCGCGTGATTCTCTCCGCAAGTTTCTGTCGGCAGTGGGAGGAACCGCCCCGGCAATTTGGTTCCGTCATCATTTACCCTGCCGGAAGCACTCATCTGGCAGAAATCCCAGCAAACCAGGTGGTCAAGTCAGTCTCAAGGGGAAAGAGGCCGAACATTGTAATCGCTAAGGCACCACAACCCAAACTTAAGACGGTGTCTAAACGACTCTCTGGTGCTCCAGCTTGGGGAAATACTGCTGGAGCAAAAGGCATCATCAAACGTCGTGGACGAGCTCAGGGGATGAATCCAACAAGTGCATAATCAGGCGTATCTCCAAAGCTCTCTATCACTCGGTCTACGACGGCTTCCTGAATAGCTGAAGCCTGCTAAGTGCTCAAAACAGAAAAGTTGAGACAGAAGCGGCTCAGATATAGAGCCAACAAGAGGGTTAGAACTCTGGCCAAGTGGAATTTTGTGAGGTTTCAAGAACAGGGTTATCCCGCGATGACAACTGAGTCGGCCGTAAAAGCCAGCAACTTCTACAAACCTCTGAAGTGGGTTCAGAAAAACGCCATGATCTCCGAAATCAAGATGAAAACAATCCGAACAATGCTACAAAGAGACATGTCCCAGCCCCAACATAGAAAGCATGACATCATCTCTTCAAGAGTCTATCAGGCGCTCTGTACAGTGCGAATGCAGCAGGGCAAAGCCAGAAAAGAAGCGCCAGCACCACTCAAGGACCCGGTCAGGCCAGCCGTCTTCAATCGATTGTCCGTTACCGAAACAGATGGGCTATGACAGCAGTCCGCGAAATCAGCTTCCAATAATGAAAAGATGACCGGATATGAAAGTATGTCTTAGAATCACAACTAGGTTTAGACAAGTACCAAGTATGCAATTTTAAAAAATTTAGTGTGCTAAGCTATACTAACCTAGAATCTAACTAGAGTATTAGGGTTTTAAGCAAGTAAACAAGTTCTATAACTAAGTGAAGAAGGTTACAACCTTTGTAGACCAAGTCATTCACTTCAATAGCTCCAAGTACTAGTCCCTAGAATTCCTCTTGGCTCCACTTGAAGAAAGGATCGAGATTTCTTTATGATCTTCGAGGCTGAAGATGATCCATCTTGAAATCTCTCTAGGTCAAGCTACATCTTCACTAATAAAGTATTAGTGAAGGAAAAAACCTAATCTAAAGGGCTAGCTTAGAGTAGGTTGATGAAGTAGGAGTTTCGGATCACTTAGAAATATCTTTCTCTTTTAATTTCCAACTCAAGAAAAATGCTAGAGGAGGAAGAAGATGAACATGGGTGAAAAATGAAAGAGTGAAGGAAAAATGAGCAAGCTAAACTCATGACTAAGTGAAGAATGGCTCATCTTATTTCATCACCTCGAGCATGGATTATTTTTTATAGAAAATAATCAACCATGCTTGAATAGTGAGTCCAAATGAAATAAACAAATACATGAGCCATGCTTAACACCATGCCACAAATATCTCTCCAATTTCTACCTCATTTATCTATGTCACATAAATAGATAAACATGTTCTATGCATCATCTACCATGACACAATATAAAATACATACATACACACACACACACACACACAACACACACACACACACACACACACACACACACACACACACAGAGAGAGAGAGAGAGAGAGAGAGAGAGAGAGAGAGAGAATAATGGAGGAAAGAGGCCATAGGAGGGAATTTCCTCCTATAGCGTCGAAAAAATACAACCTCCATCATTTTTTGCGATGATCGGCACCTATCATCATCATCGTTATCATCTAAGATATGCATATACCAAATTTCATGTGATTCCACCACTTTTTCACCATTGAATTAGCAGTGTAAAAAGTTCTATTGTTTCACCGTTGATTTAGTTGGTCCAAAATTAATGGTTTATCGACAATAGAACTTTTAACACTGCTAATTCAACGGTGAAAAAGTGGTGGAATCACATGAAATTTTTTATATGCACATCTTAGATGATAACGATGATAATGATGGATACCGATCGTCGGAAAAAATGGCGGATGTCGTATTTTTTCGAAGCCATAGGAGTAAATCCCTTTCTATGGCCTCTTTCCTCCATTATTCTCTAAATATAAATATATATTAAGAGAAGAAAAACTTAAGTGAGTTTTAACATTAGTTAATACATAAATATATCAAATATAAATATATATCAAATTATTAAATCAACTTGATTCAATAATCCGGTTATATCATATATAACCGACTAATATCATTTATATGTATTTCATATTATCAAATCAACACTTGATTCAATAATCTGGTTATATCTTATTTAACCTAACCGATATCAAATATCGCCAGATTAGAATACGGTATCACATACTCTTATTTAATCGGGTCCCCGCATATATCAGCATATGTGCCCTACTTCGTGTCGCTTGAGCTAGGAAACCTCTGTGTGGGACTCTAAAGACTCGTCAATACGCCAACAGTAGGTAATTATCACATCAATTACCTACAAGCCGTTAGCGGTACTAGCCGGACGTAACGGCTACCCAGGTATTGAGCGAATAGAAGATCAACAAGCAAACTTGTCCAAACTCCCGTGAAGCCTAGAAGTAACACTTACTGTACAGTCCGGTCTCTTCGTCTGATATATAGCATATCGAGTCTGGGGGTGGAAAACTTCAGACCCCAGTAACTTGATAAGTCATGCCGATGTGTGGCCTATAACGGTTCGAGAAACTACTGATAACACTTACCAGTAAATCTCATCAGCCCTGGCCAGGGACTTGCTATTATAGCTAATCGAGAATAGCGCAGCATCAACTTCCTATACCGGGAGAGACAAAACCCCTCCTATCGCTCACTGCCTCCATGTGACTTGGGACCGTACCCAAAATCCACCTGTTTGCACGACTCCTTTGAGCCGTGGTAGGGAGGAAATCAAAGCACAGTGGGAACCACATAAGACACTATGACGATCTCGGGTCTACAGACTAACCTGTACCAGTGTCACCAGAGAACTGCTATCTGATGATAGGTATAGTACTATCTAGGAGTTTTCGGCGAGTCCTGTTCGGTGTACCCTTTCTCTAATGAGCTCCTGTGTACAATCTTTGATGTCAAACACCAATGGTTATGGGATCAACCATCGCCCCATACAGGGTC
Source organism: Agapanthus africanus (assembly GCA_030015575.1). Classification (NCBI taxonomy): domain Eukaryota; kingdom Viridiplantae; phylum Streptophyta; class Magnoliopsida; order Asparagales; family Amaryllidaceae; genus Agapanthus; species Agapanthus africanus. The sequence continues at coordinate 682,949,230 of CM057344.1, forward strand.
AAGAAACGTACACACAAGTCTACTCTGAAATATCGATGCCCTGTCTCGATATCCCCTTGACTAGGAACTATTAAAGGATGTGCTTGTAGACTATCCAGGCCCCACTAGTATGATCTGCATCATAGTCCTGGTAGTCAAGTCCACATCCTAAGGGCTTTATTAACATGTATCAGAGAGTCGGTATAATAATACAAGCGTACATGTTAAGATAAAGAGCAACCAAATAGCATACTATCATGTCAACCAAGAAAGCCCTCTATACATATGTCCAAGCATCTACTATAATATACAATAATGGCCTTTAGAGAATACATATTCCTAACAATCTCCCACTTGCACTAAGGCCAGTTGTTGTAGTATCTCATACCCAACATCCTAAGAAGTCTATCAAACTGCGTCTGGGGAGGGCCTTCGTGAGTGGATCCGCTGTGTTGTCCTTTGTGTCAACTTTCATGACCTCGATCTCTTTGTGATCTACTATCTCCCGGATCAGGTGATACCGTTTAAGAATATGTCTGGATCGCTGATGGAACCGGGGTTCTTTGGCCAAAGCCACAGCTCCATTGTGATCATAATACAAACGTATTGGATGCTCAATGTATGGAACCGCACCAAGTTCAGCAATGAAAATTTTCATCCAGACAGCCTCTTTGGCAGTATCGTTTGCAACTATGTATTCAGCCTCCATCGTCGAGTCTGCCACGGTATCTTGCTTGTAACTCTTCCAACATACCGCCCCTCCATTGAGGGTAAAGACAAAACCTGAGACCAACTTACTGTCATCCTTATCACTCTGGAAGCTCGAGTCGGTGAAGGACTCCACCTGGATTCACCATTATCATACACCAAGAACATCTCTTTATTCTTTCTCAAGTACTTAAGAATGTTCTTCACTGCTATCCAGTGCTTCTCCCAGGATCTGATTGATACCTACTTACCACACTAAGTGCGTAAGCTACATCCGGTCTGGTGCATAACATCGCGTACATGATAGACCCAACTGCAGAAGCATAGGGTATCCATTGCATGCGAGCCCTCTCCAAATCATTCTTTAGAGACATCTCTTTGGAGAGAGTGATTCCTGAACAAGCGGGTAAATTACCATGCTTAGAATCTTCCATACTAAACCTCTTTAGTATGGTGTCTATGTACCTGGATTGGAACAATCCCAACATCCTTTTAGATCTATCTCTATAGATCTTTATCCCCAGGATGTATAAGGCATCACCTAGATCTTTCATGGAGAACTTTTGTGATAAGAAGAGCTTGACTGAGTATAGCATATGAACATCATTTCCTATCAAGAGTATGTCATCCACGTACAATACGAGGAAGACAACCTTACTCTCTACTACCTTTTTGTATATACAAGGTTCATCTACGTTTTTGATGAAGTCAAACTCTTTGACCGCTTCATCAAAACAGATGTTCCAGCTCCGCGATGTCTGCTTTAATCCGTAGATTGATTTTAGCAGCTTGCACTCCTTTCCGCTACTCCCACTGTCTATGAAAACCTCTGGCTGTGTCATGTACACGCTTTCTTCTAAACCACCATTTAGAAAAGCGGTCTTGACGTCCATTTGCCATATTTCATAGTCATGGTATGCAGCAATGGCAAGTAGGATCCTGATGAACTTAAGCATAGCTACTGGAGAAAAGGTTTCATCATAGTCGACACCTGGTCGTTGACGAAAACTTTTTGCTTCAAGTCTAGATTTGAAGGTCTCAACCTTTCCATCTACACCAATTTTCTTCTTGAAGGTACACTTGCTCCCAATGGGTTTTACCTTTTCTGGAGTGATTGGTGATGAAAAAGTGTTTGTAGTAAATAAAGTTAACCTCAATCAATAACGGTGTCACGTGTAGATAGCCGAGATGAGTACGGGTCGTCTGCAGGGATGCGTGGAACTTTTAATCTTATTTTAGACTAGTTGATTAAAAAAAGGGGCGATTGGTTGTAGATCTACGATATACGGATGTAGAATCTATGAAGAAGAGGCTTGTAGGGTTCATAGAATTTAGTAGTAATGGATGAATAATTAAAAAATGAATCCTTTTATCTTTTAATAGATTTAAAACTAGATCGATAGTGATGAATGATTAGGGTTCTTTTGGAAAAAACTAGGGTTTCCCCACTCTTAATCCTTATCCTTGCATTGATCTCTATTCATGTCCAGCCTTTACCAAAATAATTGTTAATCTAATCTCAAATCGCGGTCGAGATTATCAATAAATTGGTAGCGCGCCCGATAAGGATGTTAACATTTATTTTGCTAAAGTTTATAAACTTTATATGATGTAAAAAGAGTTATAATATTTTTTCATCCATTGATCTACCCTAATCCTACAAACCCCAGCAAGCGCAGAATTACTCACGCATGGTTGAGAAAGAAGAAGAAATGATAGAGAAGGAAATCATAATGCAGAATTTAAATGCAGAATGTAAATGCGAAATAATTAAGAAAATGATCTACATTTATTAATCAACATTACAAGTACAAATCCTTCGAATTTAGATTATAAGAAGAAGTTGCTCTTGATCTCTGGCTCGTAGGAAGTAAATGTTCCGTCGATATTCATGTCGTTCTATCACGTCGAATAGCGGACTTGTTGTGGATCTCTTATTCTTTGACCGTGATTTGCTTTGTGTTAAAGGTGATAGTTCTCTAAGTTTAGCCCTCGGTCCTTTTTATAGCCCTTAAAGAAGAAACCCTAGATGCCCTGTGTGTAGGATTTGCTGTTGTGATTAGCCCACCAAACCACAGATCCTACGGCCATGATAAGGCCGCGGATCCGCGGCATATAGGTGCTTTTTGCCGCTAAACTGCGGCGTTTTAGGAGAATCGCAACTTGAAAATTCTTATGGGCTATTCCGTCGACACTTGGAGATTTTTGTGATGTTTGGATTCTACAAATATTTCTCCGAGTCTCTGCCAGTATTGATTCTACGATTTTATTGGCTGATTTTGATCCCGACATCTCGAATATCTCGATCTCCCGACCTGAGCTAAATCTACACAATATCTCAATTCATAGTATTAGTAATATTTGTTATTTATTTTTAGATATAATCCTAACCATTTTTTATGATATGATATTTTAAGAATATTGATTAGGGAAATTTGATATGACATGCATATTTAAATTACTAAAATATTATATGCATATATTTTCCTTCATAATATTAAGTATAGTGTATAAATATATGATAAAGAGTATTTTGCAGATAAACCCATATATGTACCATAATTACCATAAACACCTTTAAGTACTAAACAAAAGTAAGGAAAATGTTCCATCAAATGTGCAATATTTTCGACTGAACAAATACCCCCAAACTTAACTTTGATCGTCCCGAGCAAACTAGTTATTCAAGAGAGAGAGAGAGAGAAGAAAAAGAAAACCTAGCACACTTTCGTAGGTAACACGATTGCACTTAGCACGTGCAACAAGCTGTTAAATCTCTAAGTGTCCCTAATTGGAGGAATGTTGTCTCCTGAGGGTTTTCAGCGGATTACACCCACAAAATCCCATAAGAAAAGAAAGAAGATGAAAGTTATATACAAAGATAAGAACTATAAAAGAAAGAACTTGAAAATAAGAGTTTCCAACTACACTAGCTTTTCAGTTTCCATGAGCCCTATTTTAATGGTCATGAAAAGATATCGGAAATCACATGATCCCTCAATAAAACATCGCCTTTAGTCTTCCTCCCTACATTTTTTCCAAAAATCGATCATATACCCCTATGTGTGGGTAAAAAACATCCATACACTTAGAAAATTCAATTCAAGCTATCATACTCTTGTCCATCTTCCTTAGTACTTTTTAGTCGGTGAACATTATCAGATGGAATTGCTCACACATTCTTCATGCGACCGTTAATACTTCTTGAGGTACTAACCGACCGATTACCAAATGTGCTCGCTCATTTAGGCATAATATCCTCGTCTTGCAACACCTAAGGCTTTGTAGTGGATCCCAAACCAGTTGGTTTAAGGCACTAGGTGATAAAGCACCCTCGCTATATTTTTTTATGCTGCTTTAAGCAATTACAGAACCAGTGTTCATTTTTCTTCACCATTTTTTTCTTTATATTTTTATTTTTCTTCATACCAAGGATTTTAGACAAGAGCATTTCAAGGTATCCTCTACTATCCTAAGTTTCAAGATGTGTGCAAGTGCGTATAGTAGGGTATTAACGTTCAAATGTTTGTACTCAAGAATAAGGACTATTTTTTCAGACTTATTTTTATTCTCTGATTAGTAATTTCCTTCATCTTACTAACCCTTGGGACAACAGCTCATAACTACTTATTACTAACTTCGTTTAAGAAAATATCTAACTTTCTTGCTTTTCTCAAACTATTCCTATCTTTCATATGTAATTTTTCACTTTCTAATCTTTTATTATCAAAAAATTTTGTGCTTATATTTATGATAATGCAAAATAATGCGTGGATAAGCACAAACCTCCCCCAAATCTGTTTGCAGCAGTGTCCTCACTGATTTCATCTGTGTAGCTTAAAAAAAACCTGTAGAATTGGGAGGAAAAGTTATTAAAGGGGACAAGAAATAATGACAATGAAATCCTCCCCCAAACTTATTTTTGGCTCACAATTTTGTAAAAATCTATTTTCAAGAGCCAAAATATTTTTCTCCCCCCAGACTTGAGTGGAACCGTATTAAGCATTTAAAATTATAAAGAGGGGGGTAAAATTATTGGTCAATATAAAACTTTACAAAGACCAAAAGTCAACACCAACCATTCAAAGATTTTATCAATGTAACAATATAGTTGGTGGAAGATTAGAGATTTGAAGAAGTGGGGAGATAGGAGGTGGAATCGATCGGGTTTACGTCTCGGTTGGTAGAGATGGAACAGTGATGGTGAACGAAAACAAGAATGTGAATAATTAGGAATAGGTAGAATAGTCACATTCTCGTATGTGATAAGAAGAAATGGAGGTGGTTCAACTTCTTCGGGTGGAGGTTGATTTATCAAAACATCCGTGTCGTTTAGGAATGCAAGTTCGTCGGTGAAAATATCTTCGAAACTTTCATCGATGGTCCGAGTGAACATTTCAATGTCAATCTGTTTAACGCCCGAATTCAACACACTTGATTTTTCAGAAATTATGGCGGTAGGAAACTCGAAAAGCTCATCTACCTTATTCTCAAAAGAGTCTAAATCAAGTGGTCTTTCAAGAAGCATAGCACTCGAAATATTGGAGTGTGATTCATCAAAACTCGATAGAATTAAAGGAAGATTAGAAGAAGAACCAAAGAAAATGGGTGATGAAATGGGTAAACAAATTTGTGTGTTGAGCATTGATGAACCAGACGTGGGAAATGAAATCCGGATATCATATTGCTTATCCGATAAGTCGGTGGTAGGAATAAGATCGGTTAATTGTACATGAAGATGTTCGTATTCAATAGAAGGGACATGATGGATCGGAGAATTCAACTCATCTAACATAACGGGGTCATCTTCAAAAACATCCTTAAAATTTTCCTCCAAATTCAGCTCATCCATGCATTTATCATTAATTTCTAGACGCATATAGGGTTCGGGAAAAAAAGTTAATGGTTCGAGATGATGTCTACACGGAAGTGAAAGGGCATGATGAATTGGTGAGAAAAACTCATCCAAAACTGTGGGTTCATCATCCAAAATATTCCCAGCGTCAATATCCTCAATCAAGTGAAAATCAAATTTCTCAGACATCTCATCAAAAGCATGGATTTCAATCAATTGTGGTTCTAGGATGGAGGTGTAGAGGTCAAAGGGATTGGGTGTGGTTTCACTTGATAGGGTCTCTTCACAATCAGGTAAATCAAACACTACAAAGTCGCATGACTCATTAGACATTCTATCTTTAATTGGTGAATCATTTGGTGTACTCGATAGATTTATGAAACTGGAGTTGTGGATTTCAATTTGGGACTAAGAGGTTTGATTTGGAAGGGTGTGCCGCTCACTCTCACTACTCAAATTCTTAATTTGTCCTATTGTCGTATCATACATTGGAAAATTTTGAGCTAGTTCGAAACTGGTTGCTCGTTCGTTAGGTTGTATGAGGGCGGCCATGGATGCATTCAATTCCTCTATCTGGTGGCACGATGCTACCCGAAATTCTTCCAATGCCCGTTCAAGACTAGACATGGGTTGTGAAGGGGTTTCAGTAGAAGATTGAAACTCCCATAGAGAGGTGAAACTCCTAAATGTCTGTTTAGAAGAAATGTCTAGAAAATGTGTAAAAGTCGGGTAGGATTGATAGGAATCGAATGGTTGTGAAAAATGGACAGGAGTAGGATCAACATTTTGATAAGAAGGTGATGGGAATTGTTGTCCAAATGAATTTGGATTAGTGAAAGTATTGAAACTTTGGCTTTCAGCCTTCACAATATGCTCAGCGATGGACATGCGTTTAGAAATTCCCTCACTTGCTTTAAACGGATTATCAACATAAGAAGATGTTGCATTTTGATGCGGTTGATAAGACCTGGAGTGAGCTTTCCAACTGTTTCTTTCCGCTTGCTCTATCCTATCTCTTAAAGACATGGTAGAGTCGGATTTTGCACTGAAGCAATTACGAAAACAAGAAATATTTCGTTCTGGATAGCAAAGCTTGACAAGAGTTCGACTGTTTGGGTTACCCATTATAAGAAGGTGAAAAAGAAAATAGGGTGAAAGGGTAAGGATTTAAGCTCTATGTGGATTGTTTTGCTTTGAAAAAGGGACTTGAGGGTTGACTCAACAAATCACAAAATGCAAAATCAAACCCTAAAAACTACGGTCACCTAGGTCAAGCACTAGAAAGCTCCTAGACTTCCAAAGGACAAGTCGCAGGATCAATCCTCTATCACCTCTTTATTACTCTTGTGGCCAGTTAAGTGGGAGGTATCCTCTATACAAATTACCGAAAATAGCAAGCCTAATTAAGTAACCACTTTCCTTAGTCGCACTTGCCTAGACACCACAAGAGAAATGCGGATAAGCGATAGATTTCCCACGACCCTCCTCTATCCTAATTGAGCGCGACGGTCCTCAGAGTCTTGGTCTAGATATTTTTTAATTAATATAGGGTTATGCAGATACTCGTTTTGTGATTTGTGGGGCTTAGGAAGGGTGATGAAATCCCCACCTAATCTGAATTTGGGTTATTGCGCCTTAAAAGTCCGATTAAAAATATGCAAAAACAACCCGAAACTAAAACACGCAAAATTTTTTTTTTGAGCGGCGATATTTTGCAAAGAATCCTACAGAAAATCAAATTATTGGATTTCTAGAGGAGAGAGAAAGATTTGAAGAATATACCAGAAAATTTTGGAGACGCGATTCCCCAGACCCGCCGCCGTTCCGCGGCCAAATGCATGAAAATGCTGCGGTTCCGCGGCGGGTTAGTAGGTTCTTTTGCTCTTTTTTCTTTAGTGCACTCCCTTGCTCCTCTGGCCTTTGATGAGTATTTCTGAATCTCTGTTTCCTCAATCCAGTGACTCCAGATTCCCTCATAAAAGTCGCACAATAATCGTTAAATACACAATATGCGGTTTTATTTTATTTTTATGATACGGATCGAATAAGAATTCAACCCAAATAGCAAGAAAAAAATTATGTACGTATCCCCGGCAATGGCGCCATTTGATTGGTGATGAAAAAGTGTTTGTAGTAAGTAAAGTTAACCGCAATCAATAACGGTGTCACGTGTAGCTAGCCGAGATGAGTACGGGTCATCCGCAGGGATGCGTGGAACTTTTAATCTTGTTTAAGACGAGTTGATTGAAAGAAGGGGTGATTGGTTGTAGATCTACGGTATGCGGATGTAGAATCTATGAAGAAGAGGCTTGTAGGGTTTATAAAATTTAGTAGTAATGAATGATTAATTAAAGATGACTTATTTTATCTTTTAATAAATTTAAAACTAGATCGATAGTGATGAATGTGGATTAGGATTCTTTTGGAAGAAACTAAGGTTTCTCTACTCTTAACCCTTATCCTTGCATTGATCTCTATTCATTTCTAGCCTTTACCAAAACAATTGTTAATCTAATCTCAAATCGCGGTCGAAACTATCAATAAATTGGTAGCGCGTCCGATTAGGACGTTAACATTTATTTTGCTAAAGTTTATAAATTTTATATGATGTAAAGGGAGTTATAATATTTTTTCATCCATTGATCTATCATAATCCTACAAACCCCAGCAAGCGCAGAATTACTCACACATGGTTGAGATAGAAGAAGAAAGGATAGAGAAAGAAATCATAATGCATAATTTAAATGCAGAATGTAAATGCGAAATAATTAAGCAAATGATATACCTTTATTAATCAACATTACAAGTTCAAATCCTTCGAATTTAGATTACAAGAAGAATTTGCTCTCGATCTCTGCCTCGTAGGAAGTAGATGTTCCGTCGATATTCACGTCGCTCTATCACGTCGAATCGCGGACCTGTCGTGGATCTCTTGTTCTTTGACGGTGATTTGCTTCGTATTAATGGTGATAGTTCTCTAAATTTAGCTCTCGATCCGTTTTATAGTCCTCAAAGAAGAAACCCTAGATGCCCTGTGTATAGGATTTGCTGTTGTGATCAGCCCACCAAACCATAGATCCTACAACCATGATAAGGCCACGGATCCGCGGCATATAGGTGCTTTTGGCCGCTAGATCACGGCGGTTTAAGGGAATCGCAAATTGAAAATTCTTATGCGCTCTTCTGTTGACACTTGGAGATTTTTGTGATGTTTGGATTCTACAAATTTTTCTCTGAGTCTCTACCAGTATTGGTTCTACGATTTTATTGGCAGATTTTGATCCTGATATCTCGAATATCTCGATCTCCCGACCTGAGCTAAATCTGCACAATATCTCAATTCGTAGTATTACTAATATTTTTTATTTATTTTGAGATATTATCCTAAACATTTTATATGATATGATATTTTAAGAATATTGATTAGGGATATTTGATATGACATGCATATTTAAATTACTAAAATATTATATAAATATTATATGCATATATTTTCCTTCATAATGTTAAGTATAGTGTATAAACATATGATAAAGAGTATTTTGCAGATAAACCCATATATGTACCATAATTACCATAAACACCTTTAAGTACTTAACAAAAGTAAAGAAAATGTTCCATCAAATGTGCAATATTTTCGAATGAACAAGGAGAAACTTCCAAAGTCCATACTTTGTTGGTGTACATGGATTCCATCTTAGATCGCATAGCATCCAGCCATTTCACAGAGTCCCCACTTGTGATGGCCTGCTCAAAACTAGTTGGGTCATCATCTTCCATGATGCAATTCTCGCTCCCACCATCTATGAGAAAACCGTAGTATCTCTCAGGTGGATGAGAAACCCTACTAGATCCGCGGAGTGGCTGAGGTTCGTCGGGGACTATTAAATCCTCTGGTTCTACCAAATCATCAGATGTAGTTTGTGTAGCTGGAATTTCTTTCAGCTCTACCTCATTACCACTAATTTCTTTCACAAGAAATTTCTTTTCTAAAAAGATGGCATATTGAGAGACAAACACCTTTTGTTTCTCAGTGTGGTAGAAGATATATCCATGTGAATTCTTTAGATATCCCACAAACTTGCAAAGAACAGATTGTGCCTCGAGTTTGTCCGGATTCTGTTTTTTAACATAGGCTAGAAAATCCCATATCTTAACTCGTTTAAGATATGGTCTCTTTCCACTCCATATCTCATATGGTGTCTTAGGCACAGATTTTGATGGAACTTAATTCAATAGGTATGCAGCTGTCTCAAGCCATAACCCGAAAAGAAAATAGGTAATTCAGCAGTACTCATCATAGAGCGCACCATATCTAATAAGGTAAGATTCCTCCGCTCCGATACTACATTGTGTTGTTGTGTATATGGAGGAGTAAGCTGAGAGAGAATCCCATTCTCTTTTAAATAATCTCGGAATTCCGTGATTAAGTATTCTTCCCCTCGATTAGATCGAAGGACTTTAATACTTTACCCATTTGGTTCTCTACGTCGTACTTATATTTCTTGAATTTCTCAAAAGCTTCAGATTTGTGTTTTAACAGGAACACATGTCCGAATCTTGAGAGATCATAGGTGAATGTAATGAAGTACGAAGAACCATTTCTGGCATGTGTAGACATAGGACCGCATACTATGTATCAATCCTAAGAGTTCATTAGCTCTTTATCTGTGTCCCGTAAACGGAGTTTTGGTCATTTTGCCTTTGAGACATGACTCGCAAGTTTCATAAGATGTTAATTCGAACGGATTCAAATATCCATCTTTATGCAACTTATCTAGTCTTGTCGCATTGATATGACCAAGTCTACAATGCCACAAGAAGGCTTCGTTCATTTCTGAACTTTTCCTCTTGTGTGTGTTCTGTATGTTTAGAATCGTGGTTTGATTTAGAACGTATATACCATTACACAACGTGCCAAACCCAATCAACACTTGATTTAGGAAAATGTTCATAACATAATTCTCTAATGCAAAGTTATATCCTTCTTTATATAATAAAAAAACTGATATTATATTGCACATCATTTTTGGTACGTAATAGCAGTCATTCAGAATCAATATATTACCATTTGGTAATACAAGGTGATATTCTTCAACTGCTTTGGATGCAACAATTGCTCCGTTCCCTATTTTGAGAGACATATCACCCTTTCCTAGTTCTCTACTTCTCTTTAATCCATGTAATAGATTACAAACGTGGGATCCTGATCCGGTATCCAATACTCAGGACGTAGAGCAAACTGACAAACAGTTCTCAATAACGAACACACCTGAAGAAGATGAATCGGAATGCTCTTTCTTCGTTTGGGTGGCATGGGAATCCGAGCATTCCCCTATCCCTTGCTCAGACTTATGACAGTCATAATATAGAGCGGAACCAACGTTCCCCAGCTCAGTATAATAAGTGGGTTCGGTCAATACATCCATATTATTATCTTGATTATGGTGTGTCATGGTCACTACCCGGAGAGAGAGAGAAGGAAACACTTTAGCTTGCGCTCTTTGCAAGATTAGATTGGTTATTATCTTATCTAATCAGGATGGCTCCCACTGTTTTTTATCAAATCTTTCTTTGAACCCTAAAAGGTAAGATTAGCCGGGATTAATTACACCCTACAAGTTTGCCAATCGATCAGCCAGGCAGGTATTGGTACTCCGAGGGAGTTTCCTCATGATTTCACATAGAACTAATTAAATAACCTCGTTTCTGTAGAGGCATAACCCCGTTAACACCTTTTTTAGACACCTACTGGATTAGCTAATTGTAAAGTGGAAAACTCTCTCAGGAGTAACGCTTACTCGCAGTGGGCATCGGGATCTAACTATCATATAGAAGGTATGAAATCTCATTGCAAATTTCAACACTTGAAATTCCCGATAACTGTTTTTACCCCTAACGACCTATGACCTTGACGGAGGCCAACAAACCATAGGCCGCTAGTCAAGTTCAACCCGTCATTTCGTAATTGAATTAAACCCACCCGCACAACCCTTGACGGAGGCCAACAAGGTCATACGACTACCCTAATCCAATCGTATCATATGCTGCAGATAAGCACTAATTAGATACCGAACACTACACCTTGACGGAGGCCAACAAACGCAGCATGAATACTAAATAGTCCTTATCTGAAATGACGGAGGGCTACGTTTGGTTTTGAAGAAAACCTTTTAACTCAATGAACTTGATATCGTTGTAGAATCTAGTGATTTGAAAAAGGAGTTGTTTAAGATCCGCTTTTAAAATCGAGTAGTTTTCGAAACAAACCGAGTGGATTGTAGCATTTGCTAGTTTTGCTAAAGAGGTCACTCCCGGTGAAGGGATCTAGGCTCTTTCCTCATCGAATGAGGTGCTGGATATTCATAAAGGAATACCACTATGCAAAGCAAGAACAAGAGCTACCTTTTTGAAAATTTTGATTCTACAACATCTTTAGCTTTCTTATCTTTTCATTAATCTCATTAATGACGTCCCATCATTTATGTTTCCTAGACATCATAGAAGAAACGAAAATAGAACGTACGCTTATGTCATCCGCATTTGCCATGGGGCCCCGTCATGCACCGTTAGGTTACTTAACTAACGGCAGAGCGGGGGCTAGACTAGCACGGGTGCAAAACATAAGCAACGTTTATTATATATCATATATATATAGCATTTGTCTCACGCAGTTATATGATCACATCACAGAACTCAAGTAGCAGAAGCAAACATATGAAATATAGGATATACCAGGAGGTGTGTGTTTTAAATTTATCCAGTAATGAAAAACATGGATTCCACGGTCGTGATGAATAGACAAACCCACATCTCTAGACCCCTTTGAGTGCGGCAAGCAACCCTCCCAATTCTAGAGTTAGGAGACCCGGTCTCAACTCCCCGAGTGGTCTCCCACTGGACTCTAGAACCATGTTACTTGTGCTCTCCATCTTGGGTCTATCCTAATGCGGAAAAGTAAATAATATACATCAATGGTGACAACAACCTCACCCGGAAGTGTCCCAATAAAAAAATGTTACATACATTTGATTACATGAATGAAAATTGAAAAACTCTCATCTCACGCAAAAAACCCCGGCTATTTATTCACGACGATCCAATATAACATATCACAAGCAACACTATAACATCACATGTCATCAACGTAAGTTAATATGCGTATCCTGAATGTCGTTGACGTATAGCAACGAGATCGGGGATACCCTACATATTACACTTACAGTCGCAGAAAAGAAATAAAAACTACAATAATTAGAATCTGCATATCTCTTAGACATCATAAACTCGGAATATCACATATTCTGGATTTCATGCCTAACCCTATAAGTCTCGAATTGAAAGCACTTTTCAATTACAATTCGGGTAATTCAACAAGATTCCTGATTAAATGATCGAATGTTCTTCGGGAACTTTAGTAGATGGCCGCACCCCCGATGTCGTCGACGAAGTGCACTTGGGAGGAACAATGTGGCCGCAAGCACCCGAGTGGATGCTTTTGGCAATAGGGTTCTCCTATAGTCACTTGGTCGGGGCAATGGGGCATTGCTATTTAGTAGTGTTACCTAGCGAGCGTTCGCGTACGATACACGATTGTGACGGAGTTTTGATCCGAATCAAAACTCTGTGGCAATCGATCAAACGAGACTAAAACGCTAGATTTACAAATTGTAAACTAGTTTTCACAAAACTAATTAATGCGGATTCCAAATATTGTAACAAATTTACAAACTTAAACCCGTAAACGATGTTAAAACTAAGACTTCGAAACACTCTAAATTGCCCCAACACAAAGATAACGTCACATGCAATCTGGGCAAAATCAAATAGCACCTGAAACCCAAAGTCCAAGATTTCATAACACCAAACAAAACTCGAGACCAAACACCATAGGAAAACTGGCCAGGCCGGTATTTTCATCATTTTGGCCGGCCACTTTTTTGATTCTTGGTCTCGTTTTTCTATAGCGTTATATTTACTACATAAAGAGCACTCTGCAACTGTTTAAAAAAAATTTAGAGGCTCTGAAAAAATTGACAGAAACTTGGATTTGGATTCGTCTGTTTCGGAGTTATTTCGGTTTCGTAATTTCTATACATCGTCTAATACTCTAGCTTAGCTCTGATACCATGAAAGTATGTCTTAGCACCACAACTAGGTTTATACAAGCATCAAGTATGCAATTTTAAAAAATTTAGAGTGCTAAGCGATACTAACCTAGAATCTAACTAGAGTATTAGGGTTTTAAGCAAGTAAACAAGTTATATAAGTATGTGAAGAAGGTTACAACCTTTGTAGACCAATTCCTTCACTTCTATAGCTCCAAGTAGTAGTCCGTAGAACTCCTCTTGGCTCCACTTGAAGAAAGGATCGAGCTTTCTTTACGATCTTCGAGGCCGAAGATGATCCACCTTGAAGTGTCTCTAGGTCAAGCTGCCTCTTCACTAATCAACTATTAGTGAAGGAAACAAGCTAATCTAAAGGGCTAGCTTAGAGTAGGTTCATGAAGTAGGAGTTTCGGATCACTTAGAAATCTCTTTGTCTTTTAATTTCCAACTAAAGAAAAATGCTAGAGGAAGAAGATGAACATGGGTGAAAAATGAAAGAGTGAAGGAAAAATGAGCAAGCTAAACTCATGACTAAGTGAAGAATGGTTCATCTTATTTCATCACCTCGAGCATGGATTATTTTCTATAGAAAATAATCAACCATGCTTGAATAGTGAGTCCAAATGAAATAAACAAATACATGAGCTATGCTTAACACCATGCCACAAATATCTCTCCAATTTCCACCTTATTTATTTATTTCACATAAATAGATAAACATGTTCTATGAATCATCTACCATGACACAATATAAAACACACACACACACACATATATATTAAGAGAAGAAAAACTTAAGTGAGCTTTAATATTAGTTAATAAATAAATATATCAAATATTAATATATATCAAATTATTAAATCAACACTTGATTCAATAATCTGGTTATATCATATACAACCGACTAATATCATTTATATGTATATCATATTATCAAATCAACACTTGATTCAATAATCCGGTTATATCTTATATAACCTAACCGATATCAAATATCGCGAGATTAGAATACGGTATCACATACTCATATTTAATCAGGCTCTCACACATATCAGCATATGTGCCCTACTTCGTTTCACTTGAGCTAGGAAACCTCTGTTTGGGACTCTAAAGACTCGTCAATACGCCAGCAGTAGGTAATGATCACATCAATTACCCACAAGCCGTCAGCGGTACTAGCTGGACGTAACGGCTACCCAGGTATTGAGCGAATAGAAGATCAACAAGCAAACTTATCCAAACTCCCGTGAAGCCTATAAGTAACACCTACCGTACAGTCCAATCTCTTCGTCTGATATGTCGCATATCGAGTCTGGGGTGGAAAACGTCAGACCCCAGTAACTTGATAAGTCATGCCGATGTGTGGCCTATAACGGTTCGAGAAACTATTGATAACACTTACCTGTAAATCTCATCAGCCCTGGCCAGGGACTTGCTGTTATAACCAATCGAGCATAGCGCAACATCAACTCCCTATACCAGGAGAGATGAAACCCCTCCTATTGCTCACTGCCTCCATGTGACTCAAGACTGTACCCAAAATCCACTTGTTTGCATACTCTTTTGAGCAGTGGTAGGGAGGAAATCAAAGCATAGTAGGAACCACACAAGATATTATAACGATATCGAGTCTACAGACTAACCTGTACCAGTGTCACCAGAGAACTGCTATCTGACGATAGGTATAGTACCATCTATAAGTTCTCGGCAAGTCATGTTCGGTATACCCATTCTCTAATGAGCACCTGTGTACAATCTTTGATGTCAAACACCAATGGTTGTGGGATCAACCATCGCCCCATACAGAGTCAAGAAATGTACACACTAGTCTACTCTGGAATATCGCTGCCCTGTCTCAATATCCACTCGACTAGGAACTATTAAAAGATGTGCTTGTGGACTATCCAGGCCCCACTAGTATGATCTGCATCATAGTCCTGGTAATCAAGTCCATATCCTAAGGGCTTTATCAACATGTATCAGAGAGTCAGTATTATAATATAAGTGTACATGTTAAGATAAAGAGCAACCAGATAGTATACTATCATGTCGAGCAAGAAAGTCCTCTACATATATGTCCAAGCATCCACTATAATATACAATAATGGCATCTAGGGCATACATATTCCTTACAGTTATCCACACGGTCTACATGGAAGGCACACGTCCCAGCGACAACCTACGCAGCAAAAGCAAGGATGGGGCCACCACATCCCAAGCTCAATCTGGCTTGAATGTGGCTGCCACTCCCCAATATCAACCTCCATATGACGATGAAAGCCCTCTTGATCAGGCTGATAGCCAGAAATACCCTTTAGTCCATGTGGAGTCAATCTCGGATAGCGAGAAAGAGCCGACTTTCCTCCACAGGACCGTTGAGCAATAGCTGCTTCAAAAGCTCCGAAAACAGCTCAGGATTAAAGATGAAGAGATGCCAAAATTGATGACTTGATGAATGTCGTGATGCAGCTCATGGCTCAAATTGCTCGGACGCCATCCAATCAAGCACAAGTGTCCACTTATGAGCCGGGTGATAATGACCTGAAGCAACCAATGCCTGTCCCTTTAGGTCTGAGTATAGGCGAGCCACGCAAAACCCGGCCACATTCCACTTCTAGGGATGCCTTGGCCTGAGATGGCACCATCTCGCTAACACAAGATCGGATAATGGATTTGGTCACCAGCAAGGTTAAAACATTGGTGGCCAAGGCCAAAGCTTAAAACAAAATTGGCAGCAGTGGGCGGCCTTATCCCGCACAGTACGATATGATCGAGTTCCCTAGCGACTATATCATTCCTAAGTTCGAAAAATTTAACGGGAGGGGAAACACAAATCAACACATTGCCCACTTTAAAGCATCGTGCGGAAATACAGGAGGCAATGCTGCACTCCTTCTTCGTCAGTTTGTCAACAGCCTGACCGGTGTCGCTTTCGACTGGTACGTGAGCATACCAGACGGGTCCGTCACTAATTTTGCCCAAATGGAGTCTCTGTTTCTGGAGAGGTTCATGGGTGTCTGTGATAAAATCTCCATTGCTGACCTTATGAGGAATAAGCCGGGGAAGAACGAAAGCAACACGGACTTTATTGTCCGATGATGTAATCTCACGGTCAAGTGCGAACCGCCGCTGGAACAAGACCAGTTCTTCAGCCTTTTCATTAGGAAACTCAGCAATTGGATGGTCCCATTCATATGTACAGCAGCCCTCAAGATATTTCAAGAGCTGACCAAGACAGTTCTGTTGGCTATAGCGCCCTCAAGGCAATTATCATAGTCGCGGACTTGTGATTATGATGATTGAGTGAGGACCTATACCGATAGAACAGTCTTACTCAAGATGATAGTATGCTATCTGGTTTGTCTTTATCATCATGTACGTGTTGATAGAGCCCATAGGATTCTTGCTTGACTGCCAGCATTATGATGGCGATCATATATGTGGGAGCTGGGGTCTATAAGCACATCCTTAAATGTCTCTAGTCATAGGAGTATTGAGACCGGGCATCGATACTACAGTGTAGACTAGTGTATACTGATCGAGACCCCGACGAGGGATAGTGTCCAGGTCTCACAAGCCTTTGGTGTTAGTTTGTTCATCTAAGATAGTATACAGGTGCTCATTAGGTTATGAGTACACTGGACGGACTCGCCGGGAACCTGCTAGTTGGTATTATACCTATTGTCAGATAGCAGTTCCCAGATGACATGTGTACAGGTTAGTCTGCCGACCTGAGATCGTCATTTGTCTCGTGTGAGTTCCCATTGTGCTTTGATTACTACCCTACCATGGCTCAAAGGAGTCGTGCAAACAGTTTTTAGTTGGGTACAGTCCCGAGCCACATGGAGGCAGTGATCGGATCGTCGGGGATTCGTCTCTCCCGGTATTGGGGGTTGATGTCATGTTGTGTACGGATGGCCATAACCATAAATCCGTGGCCACGGTGGACAAGAATTATCGATCCAGGATCGATAGTTTCTCTGGTGGTGATGGGGTTTCATACCGACACTAAATGTCGCGTTGTTAGAGGTCTGACTTCATCCATCCCCTTAGACTCGATATGCGATACTCTTAGACGAACAGACCGGACTGTACGTATATTATCACTGTCAGGCTCAGTAGGGGTTCTGCATAAGTTTGCTCATCGGCCTCCCTTTCGCTCAATACCTGGGTAGCCGTTACGTACAGCTAGTGCCGCTGACGTGCTTATGGTTAATCCCACTGCTAGCGTATTGACGAGTCTTTAGAGTCCCACACACAGGGTTTTCACGGTTCAGGCGATATGGTGTACATGAGGTATGTTGATACATACAGGTATCTGATTAAATATGTGCACATACTGCGCAGACTTTAATCGGACGGTTGATAACACTAGTGGCTTAGGATTAAGCCGGATTATTAAATCAGGTTTTTGATTTAATAATTTACTTATGTATTTATATATATGTATTCTAGTATTATTGTTCGCTACTTATTTTCTCTCTTGGCTATCCGTATATTTATACGAATACGCGTATATATATTTCGATACGTGTACCGGGAAGTATTCCGTATTTTATACTGAATAGCTTCTAGAAGATGCCACCTCATTTATATGATTTTCGATTTTTGGAAATTCATTTGTTTTATTAATGAGGTGGAAAAGGTGACATGACTTTGGGCATGGGTTTGTGCATGTAGCATGGTATGGTCACATTTGTTTAATGGTTAAAATTGGAAATGATATTCTCTTTTGTTGAATGAGAGAGGGGAGGGGCCGACCACTTCATTTTTTTAGTGTAGGTTGATTTTTCATTTGATTCATTACACTTGCTTCATTACTCCCTCACTCTCTCATGCTCTCAAGAAAAATACTTAGCCAATTCTTTGCTCATGCCAAAAGCCTCATCACCTCTTTCATCTTCTTCTTGAGTTTCTCCATGGAGCACATGGATGAGAGAAAATTGTAGTGACACTTTTATACACCCCCACTCTCCATCACTAGCAACTATGGAGCGTCGGTTGTCTCGTTCGACGAGGCTGGAGCTTGCGCCGTTTCCCTCAGGTGGATCATCGGAGATGGAGAATGACCGGCAACCAAACATCATCAAATAATCACTAGGAGCTTGGAATGAAGACCGAAGGACACGGATCAACTCGATATAATGATTCTAACTCTTAGTTTAGATTACTAGTTTAGGGTTTAAGGTCGATCCGTAAATCGGGTAACGGTAGCGCCAGTTTAGAAATTTTGTTCCGCATTTTGGCCGCGTTTCGATGGCCGGGGCGCTGCCGTAACCCTTCATGGTATCAGAGCCACCCTTTAAACCCTTAGCTAGATAGTTTAGACAATGTTAAAGTGTCGAAATCGAAACAGTCCCGAAACGATGCACCGTTGATTCTGTTCTCTGTCAATTTTCAAAGTGTTCAAAAAATTTTGCAAACAAATGCAGAAGACTCCTTGAGAGACCATAAGAGCACACACCAAAAACGAACCATACCCACCTGGTTTAGACCGGCCACCAATGAGAAGATTCCGGCGAGGCCGGCCAAAGTGTAGGGTATTTGCATCGTTTTTGGTATGTGGTTTGGTCTCTGGGAAATTCATGCAGTGGTATTGTTTATTTGGCCCAGTTTTGATATTGTGTCATCAGTTGTTCGGGGGCTATTCGGGATGTTTCGGAGTTGATATTTTAAGACTGTTTAAATTTTTATATTAGTGCATACATTTATATCTACGACCGTGAATGTCATTTGATCGGTAAGCTCGTCTAATTGCCATATGTCTTTTAGACGGGTTTGCGAACGCGACATTCACGTTGATGTTCTGTGATGTTCTGTGATGTTGGTTAGATCGTCGTGGTGGATAGATATGGTGCAATGTTAGTACAGTTTTTAATTTCATTTGTACATTTGATATTGCTGGGCTAGCGTCCGACATGTGGACTGCCGTCACTGCCAGTTTGTATATTATTCTTTTGGGGCACGACCGGGTTGAGGTCGATGTCACCCTTGTATATTATTTTATTTTCTGTACTAGGATTACCCCGCGGTGGAGTGCACGAATAGCCGGGTTCTTGAGGGCAACGGGGCCACATCTCAAGGCGTTGAGACGGAGGGGACCTTACTCTAGAATTTGCGGGGTATACGCCGCATTTGTAGGGGGTATAGGTTGACCCCGGAGGGGTGCTCAAGTTACCGGATTCCGTGAAGTGTGTGGGTGGACTATTCACGTTGTTGAAGGGGGCTGCCTCACTTCTGGTTTTGGCGGGTAACTTGCCGCACTCGTAGGGGTCTAGGTTTCATTTCACAGGCTATCCACACGACAGGGAACGTCGGGTCTCACTTGCGGCTCAAGTGAAACCTTGGGCTCCAGATTATCTACCATTCTATGTTACTTCTGTGATGTTGCTTTATATCATGCCTGGGAAGATTGCTATATATATATATATATATATATATATTAGTAGATGTTGTATATGTTTTGCACCCGCGCTTGTCCAGCCCCCGCTCTGTCGTTAGTTAAGTAACCTAACGGGTGATGACGGAGCCCAGTGGCGAATGCGGATGGCATATACGTGCATTTTATTTTCGTTCTTTTCTGGTGTGATTAATTGATAGGAATGCATTGATTCTTATCAATGCAAGGATAAAACAAACCTATATATATGATGTTTTTGGAACCAAGTTTTTAAAAAAATGACATTACAGACGTTCTCTTTTGCTTTGCACAGTGGTATTCGGTTATGAATATCCAGCACCTCATTCGACGAGGCAAGGGCCGAGATCCCTTCATCGGGAGTGACCCCTTGGGTAAAAGTTTGCGTCAACGTAATAACTTTACTATAGTCGATTATTTTTGCTTTGCATCATGGTATTCAGTTTGGGATATCCTGCACCCCATTCGATGGGGAAAGAGCCGAGATCCCTTCACTGGGAGTGACCTCCTTAGAAAAAGTTTTCGCCACTATACATTTGTAAAAACCACTTGGATTCCTTCAATGATATCAAGTTCATTACGCTAAAGGTTTTTTTCCAAAAAACGGCCATAGCCCTCCGTCATTTCTTACAAGTATTGCTTAGTATTCGTGCTGCGTTTGTTGACTGTGTCAAGGCGTAGTGTGCGGTAGCTAAGTAGTGCTTGTTTGTGGCATATAAATGCGATTGGTTAGGACAGTCGTGCGGCCTTGTTGACTGTGTCAAGGGCTCGTACGGGTGGGTTTAATGCAATCCTGGATAATGACGGGTTGAACTTGACTAGGACTTTTTGATTTGTTGACTGTGTCAAGGTCACTTGGGTCCTAGGGGTGAGTTTCAAACATACAGGAAACTTAGCAGGCATGCGCATACCTTCTGGAGTGTGGTGACTTGAGTGGCTTACATCAAATTATCATGCGATGATAGTTGGATTCCGATTCCCATTAATGAGTAGGACTACTCCTCGGGTAATTCCGACTAATTCTCCTTTTGGGTTTGGAGGAGAATTCGAGGAAACAGTGGGAGCCATCCAGATTAGATAAAATGATTAACCATTCTGATCTAGGTTAGAGTGCACGCTGAGTGTTTCTTTTCTCTCTCTCTGGCTGCGACTTTGACCCGACCTTTGACTAAAACTCATGAAACCAAGTTAACCGAACCTTCTTAAAATACTTTGGCTTTTGGAATGTCACGGTATCGCATATACTGTTGCCACTTCTATATCACCATTGCATTTCTCCAGAACACCTCGTATCACTACGAACATCCACTTCCATTGGATAAATCCATCGTATAGTTACATACGAACTCGAAGGAACTTTTTCGAGGATGGATTCTGGTTCAGGAGAAACAGGATAGGATTATTCAGATGCCTTTTCTCTTTACCTTCTCTCAGGTTGCGAGGGCTCCTAGGATTAGGAGAGTACACCTATTACGCTTATTGGATAGTCTTCTTCAAAACCTTAAGCTGGTGCCGAAGGGTAGGGAATGAAGAAAACCAATTAGCGTAAAGGAGGTGTACAGAAGGTAATAAGTAAAGACATAATAAAGGGATTGCAGTGGGGGCAGGTAAATATATGGTTACTGTCATGAATCAGGATATTGGAAGAGGCATTACTAGGAATACCAGTTAACCCCTTTTGAAACATTTTTATGTTTCAGTTTCACTGTGCGATGTTAATTGATAACTGTATTCCCAATTGGAATCTAACTCCAGGGTATGTATATACCAGATCAGTTTCTCACATCTGTATGTTATTATAGATGGTGAGAGGGAGTAAGATATTGGGAATTAGGTGATTAGATCCTCATTATATCGGAATTCGTTGTAATTGGTGATATTTGAGGAAATCATCTGGATTTTGCCGGATGGCAAATATTTGGTTTTGAATATCCGTTGTTATGCACCGATTTCAAACTGATATATCTGTACGTTTATTTTATAAAGTGAGATATAACTTTTTGAAATTGTGTCTATGAAATTTACCTATATCAATTGGTGATTAGGTAAGGTGCATTCAACAGCGCTGTAATTCTTCTTAACCATACTACAGTTTTTCAACCTACGACGCACAGGGTTTGAGTTGTTGAACTCAGGGGACTTATACAAAGTATTGTATGTTGTCCAGTGTCCATTAGGACAATGGGGCTGGTACTCATACTATATTCTGTTTACTCATGACTTCTCTTATTTTAGACAGATATTTCGTTGAAATACAAGGTTCAGATTTTGAGAAGTTATAGGTATAAGAATAAAGTAGAGAACCATTTATTAGAAGTATCAGGATTCTTCAAAGTAGTCGAAGATGTAGATACTTGTATTTGGTATTCCGTTGATAGTAATGATTTTGAGAACCTGCTTCTCTTTCGGGTTACTCATATATGGATGCACTCCTAGATGAGTAATGCTGATTGTCCTCTTTCCATTTGGTTGATATGCACTGGAGACAGCTGCATGATTTTGAATCTGGTTCCAATTAAGTTAGTGCTTTTGTTTCTATATTAGATATATATAGAATCAATTTATATCTTAACAATGTTAAGGTATAGGGAGTTGTCCAGCTGATGCTTAAAACCAGAATCCGGATAAACTCGAGGCACGTTTCAGTAATGGCAGTTTGTGGGTTATCCCGGGCTTTGACGAGGGTTAACTTTCTACCATCAGGAAGATCAATATTTATATTGTTCTTAACTTGTCACTGTTTTAGTAAAATGGATTTTTTCAGAAAAACATAAGTGGGAGTATGGTAGAACTGGAAGTGATTCCAGAACTACAAACGATCACTGAAGATTTAATAGAACCTAAGGATTTAATTAGTTTCGACATTTTATTAGCCACTCCGCAGATTTGGTGGGTAATCTCAGGCACCCGAGAGGTACTTCGGTCTTCTCAGAGACGGTGACAGGAAGGT
Source organism: Agapanthus africanus (assembly GCA_030015575.1). Classification (NCBI taxonomy): domain Eukaryota; kingdom Viridiplantae; phylum Streptophyta; class Magnoliopsida; order Asparagales; family Amaryllidaceae; genus Agapanthus; species Agapanthus africanus. The sequence goes on from CM057344.1 coordinate 682,972,248, forward strand.
TCTTGTTCTTCTCAGAGACGGTGACAGGAAGGTTCTTGTTTACCCAGACTTGCCATTGCTATTGTTCTAGACTATAAGACCCGGCAGGAAGATGAGTACAGCATCGTTCTAAACTAGTTTTAGAAGTGCACGTATATATGACTCTGCCAGAGGGTTGTTGTAGTTAGTGGGAGCAGCGGAAGCAAAGTGGGCAAGTTGCTTATGTCTATTTAGAGACTAAAGCAAGTATAGCGGAAATAGATCATCTATTTTTGATGTGAAAGTCATTGGTCTTGACCTCATCAGAATAGGAGATGGATCTGGTAAGAAGATAGTAGAGAGTGATGTCCAGGTATTGGGATGACATGCACTTGATAGGAAGAGATATTCCTATACTACGATCGGTTGTACTGTGGTTATCACAAAGTTGTTTCTTCACACAAGATATGGATATAATATCAGGGTTTCTGGTTACTAGATCTATGGTTTTAGATCTAGATTTGGGAAGTATCCTAATCTGGGTACTTTGATATTATTCTAAAGGTATTTTAGAATAGATGACTCTTGGCATGGTGGTGTACCTGCAGGTGATGGAGTCACCCTCTCTAATGGTGTCTTACAGACTAAAGGGGAGAGGGATTTGCATGATTAGCATATCACTTGCTTGGGCAATTGAGTTAATCATGAAATGTCAAGTACCACACCAGATGTTGTTTTTGCACTAGCTGCAATAAGAAGATATACTTATCGAATCCTAGAGAAACATTGGGAAGCAGTTATTGAACATAAGTGAATGTTCTAGGGAAATGATTACGGCAGCCTCCTTCAGGAGACGGTTATTATTTCAGGCTTCCAAGGTGACCTGGATGACAGAATGACTGTCAGAGTTATAGTTTTCCCTTTTTTGAGGGACAGTATGTTGGACAGGTGGTCCAAGCAGATATTGAGGAAAGCCATGGCGCAGGATACTGATTAAATTCAGTGTACGATATAGTCTAAGAAGTTAGCTGGATTTGGAGTTCTTTTGTGAAATGGGTCCCATCAGATATCCAGACAAATTCTAAGACAGGTATTGCTCATTTCGGGAGATAGTTTTCTCCGCGAAGTTGAGATACAGAGAGATACAGAAGGAAACATTAGAGCGGATCCACTCACTGAGGCTACTTCTCGAACGCAATCTTTTTCGCAAACGGGTTTTGCGAAACTGATTAGTAGAGAAGTTGGGTGTTCGGTATCACACGGGCTGTGAGTATGCGACATCGCAATAATTGGCCTTAAGTGCAAGTGGGAGATTGTTGGCTATAATGCCCTCAAGGAAATTATCATAGTCGCGGACTTGTGATTATGATGATTGAACGACGACCTATACCAATAGAATAGTCTTACTCAAGATGATAGTATGCTATCTGGTTTGTCTTTATCATCATGTACGTGTTGATAGAGCCCATAGGATTCTTGTTTGACTGCCAGCATTATGATGGCGATCATATATATGGGAGCTGGGGTCTATAAGCACATCCTTAAATGTCCCTAGTCGTAGGAGTATCGAGACCGGGCATCGATACTCCAGTGTAGACTAGTGTATACTGATCGAGACCCCGACGAGGGGCGGTGGCCAGGTCTCACAAGCCATTGGTATTAGTTTGTTCACCTAAGATAGTATACAGGTGCTCATTGGGTTATGAGTACACTGGACGGACTTGCCGGGAACCTGCTAGTTGGTATTATACCTATTGTCAGATAGCAGTTCCCAGGTGACATGTGTACAGGTTAGTCTGTCGACCTGAGATCGTCATTTGTTTCGTGTGAGTTCCTATTGTGCTTTGATTACTACCCTACCACGGCTTAAAGGAGTCGTGCAAACAGGTTTTAGTTGGGTATAGTCACGAGCCACATGGAGGCAGTGGTCGGATCATCGGGGATTCGTCTCTCCCAGTATTGGGGGTTGATGTCGCGTTGTGTACGGATGGCCATCACCATAAATCCGTAGCCACGGTGGACGAGAATTATTGATCCAGGATCGATAGTTTCTCTGGTGGTGATGGGGTTTCATACCGACACTAAATGTCGCGTTGTTAGGGGTCTGACTTCATCCACCCTCTTAGACTCGATATGCGATACTCTTAGACGAACAGACCGGACTGTCCGGATATTGTCACTGTCAGGCTCAGTAGGGGTTCTGCATGAGTTTGCTCGTCGGCCTCCTTTTCGCTCAATACCTGGGTAGCCATTACCTACAGCTAGTGCTGCTGACGTGTTTGTGGTTAAACCCATTGCCAGCTATTGACGAGTCTTTAGAGTCCCACACACAGGGTTTTCATGGTTCAGGCGATATGGTGTACATGAGATATGTTGATACATATAGGTGTCCGATTAAATATGTGCACATACTGCACAGACTTTAATCGGATGGTTGATAATACTAGCGGCTTAGGATTAAGCCGGATTATTAAATCAGGTTTTTAATTTAATAATTTACATGTGTATTTATATATATGTATTCTAGTATTATTGTTCGCTACTTATTTTCTCTCTTGGCTATTCGTATTTTTTTACAAATACGCGTATATGTATTTCGATACATGTACCGGAAAGTATTCCGTATTTTATACGGAATAGCTTCTAGAAGATGCCACCTCATTTATATGATTTTCCATTTTTGGAAATTCATTTGTTTTATTAATGAGGTGGAAAAGGTGACATGACTTTGGGCATGGGTTTGTGCATGTAGTATGGTATGGTCACATTTGTTTAATGGTTAAAATTGGAAATGATATTTTCTTTCGGTGAATGAGAGAGGGGAAGGGCCGACCACTTCATTTTTTAGTGGAGGTTGATTTTTCATTTGATTCATTACACTTGCTTCATTACTCCCTCACTCTCTCATGCTTTCAAGAAAAATACTTAGCCAATTCTTTGCTCATGCCAAAAGCCTCATCACCTCTTTCACCTTCTTCTTGAGTTTCTCAATGGAGCACATGGATGAGTGAAAATTGTAGTGACACTTTTATACACCCCCACTCTCCATCACTAGCAACTATGGAGCATCGGTTGTCTCGTTCGACGAGGCTGGAGCTTGCGCCGTTTCCCTCAGGTGGATCATCGGAGATGGAGGAAGACCGGCAACCAAACTTCATCAAAGAATCACTAGGAGCTTGGAATGAAGACCGAAAGACACGGATCAACTCGGTATAACGATTCTAACTCTTAGTTTAGATTGCTAGTTTAGGGTTTAAGGTCAATCCGTAAATCGGGTAACGGTAGCGCCAGTTTAGAAATTTTGTTCCGCATTTTGGCCGCGTTTCGATGGTCGGGGCGCTGCCGTAATCCTTCAAGTTCAAATGTTGGACCGCTCGAAGCAAGAGTCTACCCCGGAATCTCAGGGTGACAAGTCTTGGAAGAGCAGAAAATATGACAACTGTAAATGTGGGAGCTCCAACAAGACCAACGCCTTCAATGCGTCTAACAATGAAGATAAGAGAAAAGTGGGCGGATCAATAATAGACCGGGCTTGAAAGCCAGTGCTAGGAGGAGAAGTGCCTTCCCTAGAGGAGAATAAGATCAAGGTTTTCTCTTTCAGTAGGGACAAGGTCCGCATGATATTCAAGGATGCTCTGAACAACAGTTTACAATTGCCGGAGTCGAAGAGACCTCACGAAACAAAAATGACCGACAATCCACTGTATTGCCTGTATCTTAGAGTATTGAGCCATGCGATTAAGGATTACTATGTTTTCAAAGACTGGGTCAAAAAGCAATACAAGACCGGAGAGATCGAGCTGTCCAAGAGTGTGTTGCTGCAACCACCAACTTTACATAGACATAAGCTGAAGCCTTCTGGGAGCAGAAGGCTGAATCCGCTGCCCCGAGAAATGATTCCGACTCGCCGCAGACTCTGTGGAGTATGCACATATCTAATAAGTCAAAGAAAATACTAAAGCTACTTCAGAAAGAGCCCAGAACGGAATGGGAAGGGCAGAAAGAGCCCACCGTACCAGTTACTAATTCGGCTCGATCAGGATCAAAATCCAAAATGCTCAAGAAGAAGAAAAGTGCAGCTCGATGCGAAAAAGAGTCTGCAGGGAGATCGACCATTCAAAAATATATCGATTTCCTTGAAGATTGTGAACAAAAGGGAAAAACTCTAATTCAATTGAAGGAGTTCTTCCTCGTAGAAGCGGCTAAGATTCTGGAGGAGCTAGAAGATGACTCCGATGACGAGATCCCTATAGTGATCTGCTACGTCATCCACCTTGGTAGCGACTCTGAGGAAGAACTCTGTTTTTCCGAGGAAGAAGAGGAGATCGCCATGAAGTTCAACCAAATCCAGCTCAGAAGCGGCAAAGCGCTATCGCCAAATCAAGACAACGCCCCAAAAGGGAAGGAAAAACAAGTCTCTAATGAAGAAGATGGCGGAGTTCTTGCTCATGAAGACTTAAGTCCTTCCCCAGTGGACTATAATTTCTTGGCTCATCTCCGGAAGCTTCCGTCTCTCTTAAGCATCTATAATGCTCTGGTCATATCCAAGAAGCTTAGAGATGTTTTCATTCATGCCCTGCAAAATCCCGAGCGGTATCAGGTTAGTTTCGCGGAAACTAATATGAAAAAGGCCCAGTACACTCTGCATACAGCCGCGATCACATTTAAAGATAAAAACCTGTTACTGGGAATAGCTGAGTACAACCGACCTCTTTACGTAACAGGGTACAGCGATGGAGAACGAATTAATCATATGTTGATTGATCTGGGGTCCTTAGTGAACATCATGAACTTGCGGACTCTAAAGAGTTTGTCAATAGACCTCCGACACCTGTCAAGGGAAAGAATTGTCATTCAAGGCTTCAATCAAAACTGCTAGCAAGTTCTGGGGTCCATAGCTCTGCCAATCAAATTTTGGGATTTACAAACCTGATGCTAAAATATACGTGATTGACGCTGACACGTCCTATAAGATTCTCCTAGGAAGGCCGTGGTTTCACGATTACGACATCGTTCCGTCAACTCTCCATCAGTGCATGAAGTATACCAAAAATGGAGAAGAAAGACGCATTGACGGAGACTTCCAGCCATTCGGTGTGCATGATGTCCGATATGAAGATTCTCGGTACTTTGTGAACCTCCAAAGTGCTGATCCACAATTGACCAAAGACAGAATGGCCCCGAAACTCAAAAGCAAATCTGAGCCGGCTGTCACTTTCGAAGGAAAAATACCCCAAGTACGTCCGCATTTCGGCAGTGATACTGATGAGTCCGACCCTGTAAGTCCGTCCCTCCGTAAAACTCACCCTCATTTCGGTAGTAATACGGACGAGTTTGATATTGAAGGTCCATCCGGCAGCAAAATTCGCCCTCGTTTAGGCAGTGACATTGAAGGATCAAAGGAAGAAGACCCGTCTTGCAACAGTTGTGCAAATTGGGCTTGTGCAGAAAGCGAAGCTAAGAGAGACCTTCAAAGTTACAGAAGGGTCCCTAGCCGTCACAAGGGTGCCAGAGCAGATGTGCAAAGAGCTTGATATGTTTTCAGTATCCACCGTGGACCAGTTGAAAACCTTCTACATTCCCGGAAGGAAAAGTGGAAAGAAAGGCATCCTGTTTATTGGTCAAATCCTGTCGTGCACCCGGATGATTTTTCTATTACGTGCCTTCCTATGAGAGAGGCCTAAGAGCCATTTTCAATCCCAAATACTATGCGCCCGAGATGCGGGAATATTTTAAAAAGTGTAGATGTCGGTTATATCAAGCAAACTCTGAAGCGAAGTTTTATGAGGGGCTATGGCATCCGCCTCAAGTCCGAGCACTCATCGATGGACGAATTCCAGATAGACGGGGCATAGGTTTCATTCAACCTGATTCCAAAGCATGCTATATGATCCATGTTGGTGAAGCCATCGAAAGGTCAAATGATGACGATGAGCTAGCTGAGCTAAAAGAAGCTCCTCGAGAGCTCGAAGATGGCGGACAAGAAACTTTCGACGAGCTAACCGAAGTTGATTTGGGAACGTCCGATAATCTAAGGCCGACCTAATCAGCTCACTCTTGTCAAAGAAAATGAAAGAGCAGATAATCGCCCTACTGCATGAGTTCACCGACTGCTTCGCGCGGACGTACAAAGAAATGCCCGGTCTCTCCCTTGAAGTGGCCGTGCATAAGTTGGCTATTTCTTCTGATGTCACGCCTGTCAAACAAGCTCCTCGAAGAATGAGAAGGGAGAGGGAAGAAAAGGTCATCGAGAAAACCAAGAAACCCATCGATGCTGGCTTCATCAGTGAAGAGAAATATGCGGATTGGATCGCATGCATCGTCCCAGTGAAAAAGAAGAATGGGAAGATCCGAGTCTGTGTCGATTTCAAGGACCTGAACAAAGTATGCCCTAAAGACGACTTCCCGCTACCGGTCATGGAAATGATGGTCGGCGATAACTTAAATTACGAGCTGTTCACCTTCATGGATGGCTCGTATGGATATAATCAGATCAAGATGTTTCCCGAGGATGGGAAACATACAGCATTTCGAACCCCGATCGGGATATACTGCTACAAGGTGATGCAGTTCGGACTGAAGAATGCGGGCGCCACATATCAAAGGGCAATGACCAAAATCTTTGATGACTTAATCCATAAATTCGTTGAATGTTATGTTGACGATTTGGTCGTCAAGACTAAAGCCAAGTCCGGCCACATCCGAGATCTCAGGACCGTTTTCACCCGACTGAGAGAACACGATCTGAAGATGAATCCTTTAAAGTGCGCTTTCGGCATGTCATCGAGAAAATTCTTGGGCTTCATAGTCCGACATCAGGGCATCGAAGTTAACCCATAAAAAATAAAGGCCGTCATGGAGACACCTCCTCCAAAGAATCTGACGCAGCTAAGATCCAACAAAGGTTTATCTCGAACCTATCGGGAATGCAGGCCCTTCTCGAAGCTCATGAAGAAAGGAGCTCCTTTCGTCTGGGATGCCGAATGTTAAGAAGCATTCAAAAATATCAAACAATACCTATTGCACCCTCCAGTACTTGCTGCTCCCATCCCAAATAAACCGTTGATTCTTTATACTGCCGCGCTAGATGAGTCACTCGGTGCGCTTATTTCCCAGAACAGCGAGGAGGGAAAAGAAAATGCCCTCGACTACCTCAGTCGAACTTTAGTCGGGGCGGAACACAACTATTCCTCGATCGAAAAGTAATGCCTAGCTCTGATATTCGCTATGAAGAGGCTGAGGCACTATCTGCTCGCTCATCAGGTTATGCTGATCTCCAAGGTCGACCCGCTCAAACACTTAATGACCAAAGCAAGCCTAGCCGGTAGAATGGCAAGATGGGTTATCATGCTGCTTAAATTTGACATAATCTATACTCCTCAGAAAGCAGTAAAAGGGCAAGACCTCGCCGACTTCCTTACTGCTCATCCCATACTAGAAGGCCCACCGCTCAATTGTGAGCTACCCGACGAACAAGTCTTGCATCTCGAGGATGATGAGCCATGTTGGGAGCTCTATTTCGATGAAGCCTCATCAATAAGGATCTCCAGCAAATCAAGCATCCTGGAGATAAAAGCAGAGATATGATTGGTGTTCGTCAAGCCATCAGGAGGAACCCTACAATGTTCCTTCGTTCTTACCGATCCTCGCATAAACAACGAGGCTGAGTACGAAGCTCTGATAGCTGGTCTGGAGCTCGCCATAGAAATGGAAATCCTTCGGCTATGGGTTTACGGTGACTCCCAGCTCGTCGTCAACCAAGTGAGCGGCGACTATATGATATATAAGCCCGAGTTAGCTCGATACAGAAGCCGGGTGGTGGAACTCGCGAAACATTTCACCCGCATTGAACTAATGAGAGTCCCTGGGGTGTTGAGCAGAAAAGACGACGTACTTGCTCTCCTAGCCAAAGAGCTGGCTAATTCCGACATGAATGAAATTCTAATCACAGTTAAGAGCCGGCAAATTCTTCCCCCAGCCTCTTTACGAGAAGAAGAAAGTACAGAATAAAATAGCAATCCTTCCGAAGAAGTTATGATCATTCAAGACAAGCCCGATTGGAGAGAGCCCTTCATAGAGTGCCTTCGATACGACAAGCTGCCCGAAGAAAAATCTGCGATGGTTCAGCTGAAGAAGAGAGCGCTCCGATACGTGTTTGTAAATAATACACTATACCGCAGATCATATGATCAACTCTGGCTCAGGTGTCTGTCATCGGCCGAAACCCAAAAAGTCATGAAAGAAGTTCACTCGAACGTCGGCGGAGCTCACCAATCTGGCCCAAATACGGCTTCAAATTAAACGGTTTGGGTATTACTAGCCTACCATAATAAGGGATTACAAAGAGTATGCGAAGAGGTGTCATCTCTGCCAAATTCACTGTGACTTCATTCACAAGCATCCCAATTCGCTGCATCCTACGGTGGCGTCATGGCTCTTCGAAGTTTGGGGCACCGACATAGTTGGTCCAATTGATCCTCCATCATCCAAAGGCCACCGGTTCATATTGGCCGCAAATGACTACTTCTCCAAATGGGCTGAAACTTTCCTGCTAAAAGATGTCAAGACAGAAAATATTCTGACGTTATTCCGGCATAATATTCTTTAGCGCTTCGGTACACCTAGAAGAATCATTTCTGACAACGGGCCTTCTTTCGAGAGCTTCAAAGTCTCAAGATTCGCTACTTAGCATAAGATAGTGTTGGATATAGTGCCCTCGAAGTCAATTATTGGATCGCAGGCACATGATTGCAATGATTGAGGGAGGACTTATACCGGTAGGACAGTCTTACTCGAGATGATAGTATGCTATCTGGTTTGCCTTTCTCATCACTATTACATGTTGATAGAGCCCATAGGATTCTTACTTGACTGCCAGCAGTATGATGGCGATCATATACGTGGGAGCTGTGGTCTATAAGCGCATCCTTAAATGTCCCTAGTCGTGGGAGTTTCGAGACTGGGCATTGATACTCCAGAGTAGACTAGTGTATACTGATCGAGACCTCGATGAGGGGCGGTGGCCTGGTCTCATAAGCCACTGGTGTCAGTTTGTTCACCTTTATAGTATACAGGTGCTCATTGGGTTATGTGTACACTGGACGGACTCGCCGGGAATCTGCTAGTTGGTATTATACCTATTGTGAGATAGCAGTTCCCAGGTAACATGTGTACAGGTTAGTCTGTCGACCTGAGATCGTCATTTGTCTCATATGAGTTTCCACTGTGCTTTGATTACTACCCTACCACGGCTCAAAGGAGTTGTGCAAACAGGTTTTAGTTGGGTACAGTCCCGAGCCACATGGAGGCAGTGAGCGGATCGTCGGGGATTCGTCTCTCTCGGTATTGGGGGTTGATGTCGCACAGTGCACGGGTGGCCATCACCAGAAATCCTTGGCCAAGATAATCGAGAATTACTGATTCGGATCAGTAGTTTCTCAAGTGGTGATGGGTTTCATACCGACATGAATTATCGCATTATTAGGGGTCTGACTTTATCCACTCCCTAGACCCGATATGCTATACTCTTAGACGAACAGGTCGGACTGTACGGATATTGTCACTGTTAGGCTCAGTAGAGTTCCTGGATGAGTTCGCTCATCGGTTTCCCTTTCGTTCAATACCTTGGCAGCCGTTACGCACAGCTAGTGCCACTGACGTGCTTGTGGTTAAATCTATAGCCAGCGTATTGATGAGTCATTAGAGTCCCCCACAGACAGTTTTCCAAGTTCGGGAGAAACGTTGTAAAGGTCGTATGGTTTTATGGCAGGGTTCGAACATACACGTGCACTTGTGCACATGTCATGGTTTGGACAGATAATACTAGTTGGCTTTGGTTTAAGCCGGATCCTAGTATTATATTGTGTTGGAATACTTTTGTCTCGTTGCATTCGTATTCGGTCGGAATACAAATGCGGGTATGTTTATACAGTTGTGGGGTAATCCTGTAATTCGTTACGGAATTACTTTTGAAGCTGCCAGTTTTTCTTCCCTCGATTAAACATTTAGTTTAATGTTTAAATTGATTATGTGGAAAAGTGAGTATTTAGTTTGCATGGAATTTTTTTGTTTGACATGGGTCTTTTTTGCTTATTCCTTGTGATGGAATATTTAAATAGGCATGGGCTAAATGGCAGTGGAACATTTCGCATTAAATGGGCATGGGTTTTTGGATGGGGATTATTTTATTAAGTGATTGATATTTGAGAGGGGTGAAGTGGCTGCAGTTTTGGAGGGTGGCTGTGGTTTTTTTGAGGGGGTGAGATTTTCATGTGTGGTTTTTTCTTACACAACAACACACCACTACAAAATCCCCAGAGAGTGCAAAAGCTTGGCCGAGCCCATTTTGATGTATGCATTTTTTCTTAGCGAAAATTCCATGCTCACTTCTTCACACCATGGCAACTTCATTTACCTTCACCCAATTCGTTGGGTGTCTTGAGACATAGTATACTACACTCTCTCTACTTCCATCTTGGACATGTCGGCTAGCAAACTTCATGTCCGAGTTGCTTCGGTTTGAAGCGGGAGCCCGTATAAAGATTCATCGACATAGTGCCATTCCGACGAGCGAGACAGGAGAGCGGACTTGTTCGGGACAGCGGCGAGGAGCGAGGAAAGAGATTGAAGACCGAAGGACACGGATCGATCGGTATAATCTGTGAACTTACTTTGTAGAATGCTAGATAACGGTTAATGGAACGATCCGGGTAAAGGTTATGGTAGGGTCAAGTTTTGAAAAGTTTTTTATTCCGCATTTGGCCTCAGATTGACGGTCGGGGCGCTGCCGTAACCCAACATGGTATCAGAGACAAACTATTAACCGTAATCTAGCCTGTTTAGACAATGTTAAAGTATCGAAACTGAAACAAAACCCAAACACGGCCACTGAATTAGCAGTTTCTGGTTCTTTTCAAAGTGTCTAGAAAAAATATTTAAACATGTGCAGAAGACTACTTAAGAGACCACAAGACCACGCCCAAATACGAACCCCACCCCTCGGATTTTGGCCGAGCCCAAGCTCACCAAAACCGAGGTCGCCAGTGTTAGTTATATGTATGCCCTAGAGGCCATTACTGTACATATGATGTATATTGTAGTGGATGCTAGGACGTATATAGGGAGGACTTTCTTGCTCGACATGATAGTATGCTATCTGGTTGCACTTTACCTTAACGTGTATACTGATTGTCTCCCTGTTACATGTTGGTAAAGCCCTTAGGATCTGTAATTGACTACCTGGACTATGATGCGGATCATACTAGTGGGGACATGGTAGTCCATAAGTACATCCTTCAAAGTCCCTAGTCGTGGGTGTATCGAGACGGGGCATCGATATGCCAGAGTAGACTAGCATATACCTTCTCGACCCATACAGATGGGCGATGGATGATCCCATATCCATTGGTGTTTGACATCGGAGATGATATACGGGTGCTCAGTAGAGACTGGGTACACTGGACGGACTCGCCGAGAACTCCCAGATGGTATTATACCTCACGTCAGATGACAGTTCTCTGGTGACACTGGTACAGAGTAGTCTGTTGACCCGAGATCGTCATAGTGTCTTGTGTGGTTCCCACTGTGCTTTGATTTCCATCTTACCATGTCCAAGAGGGCGTGCAAAATGGTGGTTTTTGGGTACAGTCCCGAGTCACATGGAGGCAATGAGCGATAGGAGGGGATTCGTCTCTCCCGGTATAGGGGGTTGATGTTGCGCTGTGTTCGATTGGCTATAACAGAAAATCCCTGGCCAGGGTTGCTGAGATTTACTGGTAAGTGTTACCAGTAGTTTCTCGAATAGTTATAGACCTCATATCGACACGACTTATCGAGCTATTGGGGTCTGACGTTTTACCACCCCTAGGCGAGATATACGACATATCAGACGATCAGACCGGACTGTACGGTAGTGTTACTGGTCGGATTCACTGGAGTGTGAGCGGGCTTGCTCGTCGATCTTCAGATCGCTCAATACCCGGGTGGCCGTTACGTTTAGCAGACCGCTTGCGGCTTGTGGATGTTTGATATGATCATCATCCGCTGCCGGCGTATTGACGAGTCTTTAGAGTCCTACACAGAGGTTTTCTGGCTCAAGCGAAACGAAATAGGAGCGCATATGAGATATGTGCGGGACCGAGAATAATACCAGTATGTGATACTGTATTCGATTCTCGCGATGTGACATTGATCGGTTATATGCGATATAGCCGGGTTATCGGATCAAGTGTTGATTCGATAAGTTGTTACTAATGATACTAGTCGGTTATATGCGATATGACCGGATCGTTAAATCAAGTGTTGATTTAATGATTTAATGTATAATTATATATTTGATATATTACTTTGCATCAACTAGTATCGGTTCATTTTAAAATGGATTTTCTCACTCGGGTGTGCGCATTGCATATGCGATATGATTTTGTGCACTTTATTGTATCATGTTTGATGATGCATGATTGCTAGGTTATGTGTAAAGAATTTAACCAAAGTTATTTAAATGGTTAAGGGTTTTACTTATTCATTAATTAGTCTTTTTATTTTTGGAAAAAAGGAAAAGAAATGAGAGAAAAATGGTGGCTTATTTTGTTTGCACTTGAAGCTTCATGAAGCTTTTATGATGCAACCATTTTTGTCTCATCTCCTAAACCCTAACCATTACTTTAACCTTGGTCAATTCTCTACACTTAACTTAGGTTAAAGTTATGATAAGAATGATATTATTATTCTTTTCATAATTAACAAAATATATTTTCTTCTTCTTCTTCTTCCATTTTCTTCAAGTGAAGAAAGCTTGCCCCATCAATGGCAAGTGATGGAAATGAGTGAGAAATCCAATTCTAAATTGAACCCACTTCCTATTTCTTCATCCTCTACCTCTTGCCAAGTAGTAGAGTGTGTTTTCTTCACAAGTTTCTTGACTTGATGAAGTCGGAGCTTGATTTAGCGATGCCTCGACGTAGATCATCTTCGGCATGGACATCGACGACCTAGCTCGCTTATTCTTCGACGAAGCCGACGCTGGAGTCCGGATTCCTTTTGGACAGCGGAGGGGACTTCGTTGCGGAGCTATGGAGGTGGAGCACCGGATCTACAAAGGTTGTATTTCCGTTTTCCCATTAGTTAATTGTTAACTAGTTATCTTTTCGCCTAGAAATCTAGCCAACGATCCGTAGTCGGGTCTCTCGGCACCTATAATTTTTGAAATTGGCATGTTCGATGCCTTGTGAGACCTCACTTGAGTGCCTAGGAACCCTACAGTGGTATCAGAGCCTAGCTAGAGCCTTAGGCGAAGTCCAGACGGAATTTGAAGTCCGAACGACCCGAAAACCCAAACCTATACATGCTCTCTGTCCTTTTTCTAAAAAGAGGGTTTTTTGTGAATTAAAAATATGCAGAAAAATCAGCAGGCAATTTTAAGAGATACTGTGAAGTTCGACTGTCTAACTCCATCAACCAGCCGCGGATCCGCGGCACGAGCATGGCTCGTGCGGCGGTTCCACGGCCGTAATGCATCATTGGTCAGCGAATCTTACACAGTAACTCCTAATAGATAGTGCTGGACTTTCTGGGTATTTTTAATAATTTTTCAAGAGTTGAATTTTTCTGAGTTGTTTTGGGGATTCGGTGTTTCGATCGGAGTATCAAATTTTGTCTGTGTGGCTTTCCGGATAAATTTTAGAATATGTTTAAAAGTTTGACCGGATATAAATACCCAATTTTTCCCCTGTCGGGAAATTTCCAAGTGTTGGATTTTTCCGAAGTTTAACGACGTTCTAAGTAGTGCAAGTAACGCGATGGACCCTCTAGAAGACAACAAACCTTAACTCGATTATGTGACCCTCTTGAACTGCCCTTTGAAACTTAGGGTTTGGGGCAGTACGGCGTGCCACATGTGAGGCGTTGGCTTGACCCTTCTACGGCTGGACCGTTGGTACTGAGGCACGAACGGAATGTTGTTAGACTTGTTTCATGTGTTGATCCGTATCGGGAAAACTTGGGTGTTCGAATGTTCAATCGGAAAGTTTAACATTTTCTAATTATCTGGAATGGGATACAATAATTGGAATTCACAAATAGTTATGAGATAACTGAATGAATGTTATAAACATAGCAATTTAGTCTCCCTTGATCGGTTGCCACGGAATTTTGATGTGATCAAAAGTCCGTCGCAATCACGTAGCGTACGCGGATTCTCGCCGGGTAAACTTAATAGACAGCCTCACTCCATAGCCCCGACCAAGTGACTGTAGGAGAACCCCGTCGCCGAAAGCATCCGTTTGGGTGCTCACGGTGGCGGTGTTCCGCCTTGGTGCACTTCGTCGGCGGTATCGGGGGTGCAGCCGTCTACTGAAGTTTGCGACGAGCATTCGATCAAAATGTCGGGAATCTTGTTGAATTGCCCGACTTGATATTGAAAAGTGTTTTCAATGATGAGACTAAAATGCGGGGTTTATAATTTTTAGGCATGCGATGTCTAAGAATTTCATTTGATTAGGCATGCGATGTCTATGGAGGTTGCGAATTCCAACTGTTGTAGTTTTACACTTTCTTTTCTGTGACCGTAAGTGTAATATGTGATATCGCCGGTTTCGTTGCTATATGTCAACGACAATTGGGATGCACATATTTACTTACGTTGATGACATGTGATGTTATGTGTTGCTGGATATGTTATATTGGATCGTCGTGTTCGAATAGCCGGGGGTTTTTATGTGAGATGAGTGTTTTTCATTTTCATTCATGTAAAAACTTGTATGTAATATTCTTTTATTGGGGCGCTTCCAGGTTGCGGAAGTTGTCACCCTTTGTATATTATTTACTTTTCCGCACTAGGATAGACCCAAGGAGGAGGGCACAAGTAACCGGGTTCTGGAGTCCAGTGGGAGACCAACTCGAGGAGTCGAGTCCGGGCCTCCTAACTCCAGAATTGGTAGGGTTGCTTGCCGCTCTCGTAGGGGTCTAGGGGTGTGGGTTTGGCTATTCATCACGACCGTGGAATCCGTGTTTTATACTGGCTCGTATTAAAAACACGGACGTCCTAGTATATCCAATATTTCATATGATTCTTCTGCTGCGATATCTGTGATGTGATCATGTGATGTTCTGTGATAGATACAGTATATAGTATATATATGATATATTATATAGACGTTACTTATGTTTTACACCCGCGCTAGCCCTGCCCTGCTCTGCCGTTAGTTACCTAACCTAACGGTGCACGAGGGGACATCGAGGCGAATGCGGATGGCATAAGTGTATGTCGTATTTATCTGTGATGTTTAGGTACTTAAATGATGGGACTTCATTAATGTGATTAATGAAATAAAAGAAACCTAAGATGTTGTAGAATCGAATTTCAAAATAAAACAGGTAGCTACAGTTCTTGCTTTGCACAGCGGTATATGTGATATATCCTGCACCTTATTCGATGAGGAAAGGACCGAGATCCCTTCACCGGAAGTGACTCCTTTAGCAATAACTGGCAGATGCTACACACTCGGTTTGTATTTTGATTGCTTTTAAGAGTTTTTGCTTTGCATAGTGATATATATGATATATCCCGCACCTCATTCGACGAGGAAAGGACCGACGATCCCTTCACCGGGAGTGACTCCTTTAGCAAAACTAGAAAAGCCTCAAAGACACTCCATTTCAAAATCATTTGATTCTACAACGATATCAAGTTCATTACGCAATAGGTTTTCAGAAAAACCTGTCGTAGCTCTCCGTCATTTCAGATAAGTACTATTTAGTATTCGTGCTGCGGTTGTTTGGCATGCGTCAAGGCGTAGTGTACGGTAGCTAACTAGTGCTTATCTGCCAGCATATGATGCGATTGGATTAGGGTATTCGTACGGCGTTGTTTGGCATGCGTCAAGGGTCGTGCGGGTGGGTTTAATTCGATCAAGAAATGTACGGGTTGAACTTGACTAGCAGACTATGGGTTGTTTGGCATGCATCAAGGTCATAGCGAGCTAGGGGCAAAATATTATCGGGAATTTCAAGTGTTGAAATTTGCAATGAGATTGCATACCTTCTATGAGATAGTTGGATCCCGATACCCGCTGCGAGTAAGAGTTACTCCTGGGAGAGTTTTATACATTACAATTAGCCGATCAAGTAGGTGTCTAGAAAGGTGTTAACGGGGTTACGCCTCTGGGAAAACGAGGTTTACATTAATTAGGTTCGTGCGAAAGCACGGGGGACCTCCCTCAAAGTACCGACACTGGCCTGGCTGAAAGATTGGCGAACTTGTAGTGTGTAATTAATCCCGGCTAGTCTTTCCTTTTAAGGTTTGAAGGAAGATTTGATAAAAAGCAGTGGGAGCCATCCTGATTAGATAAAATAATAACCAATCTATTCTTGCAAGAGCGCACGCTGAGTGTTTTCTTCTCTCTCTCTCCTGGTAGCGACCAAATCACGCCTTAATCAAGATAATAATACGGAATATTGACCGAACCCGCTTGTTATACTGAGCTGGGGAACGTTTGTCCCGCTCCAACTTATAATTGTTATAAGACAGAGCAGGAAATTGGGGAATACCGGATTTCCTGTGCCGCCCAAACGAAGAGAGTGCATGTTGATGCATCATCTTCGGGTGTGTTCATTACAAAGAACTGTTTCTCAGTGTCCTTTACGTCCTGGGTATGTGATACCAGATCAGGATCCCAGATATGTAATCTGTTACATAGGGCTACAGAAAGGTAGAGAACTGAGAACGGGTGATAAGTTTCATGAGGCAGAAAACGGGGCAAGAGTTGCAGCCAAGTCTGTTGGTCACTGTCACCCTGTATTACCAATACATTGATTCTGAACGAATGTTGTTAGATACCGAACCTGATATACAAAATCATATCAGTCTCTTTATTAGTAAAGAAATGATAAAATTTTGTATTGTTGGATAATGTTTTGAACATTTCCTATATCAAAAGTTGATCGGTTCAGGCACGTTATCTAAAAGCATTAATGTTCTAAATCAAACTACAGTTCTTTAGTATACAGAACACACACAAGAGGAAGAGTTCAGAAATGAACGAATCCTTCTTGAGGCATTGTAGACTAGGTCATATCAATGTGACCCGACTAGCTGGAGTTACATAAAGATGCAAATTTAAATTAGTTTGAACTTACATCTTGTGAAACTCGCCAGTCATGTCACAAAGATAAGATGACCATAGCTCCGTTTACTAGAAACAGAGAAAGAGTTAGTAAACTCTTGGGATGATACATGTTGATGTATGTAGGTCCCCTGTCTACACATGCCAGGACTGGTTCTTTATACTTCATTACATTCTCTGATGATCTTTCGAGATTCAGACCTATGTTCCTGTTGAAACACAAGTCCGAACCTTTTGAGATATTCACAGAATATAAGTTAGAAGTAGAGAACCAAAATACGGGTATAAGTATTATGTCCTTTGATGAGATCAAGGAGGAGAATACTTGAGCACGGAATTCCAGGACTATTCTAAAGGAGAATGAGATTCTCTCTCAGCATTACTCCTCCGTATACACCATAGCACGATGGTATATCGGGGCGGAGCAGATACACCCTATTTGATATGGTGTGCTCTATGATGAGTAATACTGAGTTACCTTTTTCCTTTTGGGAGTTATGCACTTACGAAGTTGCATACCTATTGAATAGGGTTCCAATCAAATCAGTTGCCTACCACTTCATATGTGATATGGAAAAGGAAGAGCCCATTTCTTAAGATAGTTAAGATTTGGGGTTGTCCGGCCTATGTCTGAAAAGCAAAATCCGGACAAGCTCGAGGCAAGGTCAGTAATGTAGAACTGGAAAGGTTCCAGCTATACAAACTGCAGCTGATGATTTAAAAGAACCAAAGGATTTGATAGTTACCAACGAACCTCAGCCTCTCCGCCGATCTAGTAGGGTTCCTCACCCACCTGAGAGATACTTCGGTTTCTCTATGACAGTGGGAGCGAGGATTACATCATGAGATGATGACCCAACTAGTTTCGAGCTGGCCATCAGGAGTAAGACTCTGTAAGAATGGCTGGATGCTTAGTGATCTGAGATGGAATCCTTATACACCAACAAAGTATGGACTTTGGTTGCTATATCTGAAGGGTTAAATCCCCATCAGGAGCAAGTATATCTTGAGAAGATTACTTGGTGTACATGGAAAAGTTGAGACTTTCAAAGCTAGACTTGTTAAAGGTTTGCATCATTGACCAGGTGTGGATCATGATGAAACTTTTTCTAAGGATCTATGCTTAAGTCCATCCAGATCCTACTTGCCACGGCTACATACCATGACTACGATATCTGGTGGTTGGGTGTCATGACTGCTTTTCTAAATGATATTTTAGAAGAGTGCGTCTATAAGTACACAGCCAGAGGGCTTCGTAGACAGTGGGAGCAGCGGAAACGTGTACAAGATGCTTTATAGGATTAAAGCAGGCATCGCGGAGTTGGAACATCTGTTTTGATGGATTAGTCAAAGAGTTTGACATCATCAAAATGGTAGATGAACCTTGTATAAACAAAAGGATAGTAGGGAGTATGGTGGCGATCCTCGTAGAGTACGTGGATGACATACTCCTGATAGGGAAGGAGTTTCCTATGCTACGCTCGATCAATCTCCGCATATCACAATGATTCTCCACATAGGATCATGATGATACCTGCTAAATCCTGAGTTTTGGATCTATGAGATAGATCTAAATGGATGTTAGGATACTCACTAGCTGCAGTGAGATGGTATCAGTTGATCCTGGGGAGAATCACTGGAAGGGTTCCAGGGTGATAAAGACGACTGAATGTCAGTCGCAGGCATTGTCTTTACCCTCAGTAAAGGGACGGTATGTTGGAAGAGTTCCAAGCTAGATACCGTGACATACTAGACGATAAAGGCAGGTTACATCGCTACTTAAGATGCTACCAAAGTGGCTGTCTGGGTGTATATTGGTTCATGAGATGAACTTAGTTCCTCCCATTGTGTGACAATAGAGTTGTGGCTTATGCCAAGGAACGTCCGTCCCATCAGTAATCCAGACATATTCTAAGGCAGTATCACTTGATCATGGAGATGGTTGATCTCCAGGGTGATCGAGGTTTGGAGAGTAGACTCAGAGGACAACACAGCGGATCCACTCATAAAGGCCTGTTCCCAGAGAGAGACTTTTATGGGATGGTTGAGTATGAGATACTACAACCACTGCTACAGATGGCCCTAGTGCAAGTGGGAGATTGTTAGTTATATGTATGCCCTAGAGGCCATTACTGTACATATGATGTATATTGTAGTGGATGCTAGGACGTATATAGGGAGGACTTTCTTGCTCGACATGATAGTATGCTATCTGGTTGCACTTTACCTTAACGTGTACACTGATTGTCTCCCTGTTACATGTTGGTAAAGCCCTTAGGATCTGTACTTGACTACCTGGACTATGATGCGGATCATACTAGTGGGGACATGGTAGTCCATAAGTACATCCTTCAAAGTCCCTAGTCGTGGGTGTATCGAGACGGGGCATCGATATGCCAGAGTAGACTAGCGTATACCTTCTCGACCCATACAGATGGGCGATGGATGATCCCATATCCATTGGTGTTTGACATCGGAGATGATATACGGGTGCTCAGTAGAGACTGGGTACACTGGACGGACTCGCCGAGAACTCCCAGATGGTATTATACCTCACGTCAGATGGCAGTTCTCTGGTGACACTGGTACAGAGTAGTCTGTTGACCCGAGATCGTCATAGAGTCTTGTGTGGTTCCCACTGTGCTTTGATTTCCATCTTACCACGTCCAAGAGGGCGTGCAAAACGGTGGTTTTTGGGTACAGTCCCGAGTCACATGGAGGCAATGAGCGATAGGAGGGGATTCGTCTCTCCCGGTATAGGGGGTTGATGTTGCGCTGTGTTCGATTGGCTATAACAGGAAATCCCTGGCCAGGGTTGCTGAGATTTACTGGTAAGTGTTACCAGTAGTTTCTCGAATAGTTATAGACCTCATATCGACACGACTTATCGAGCTATTGGGGTCTGACGTTTTACCACCCCTAGGCGAGATATGCGACATATCAGACGATCAGACCGGACTGTACGGTAGTGTTACTGGTCGGATTCACTGGAGTGTGAGCGGGCTTGCTCGTCGATCTTCAGATCGCTCAATACCCGGGTGGCCGTTACGTTTAGCAGACCGCTTGCGGCTTGTGGATGTTTGATATGATCATCATCCGCTGCCGGCGTATTGACGAGTCTTTAGAGTCCTACACAGAGGTTTCCTGGCTCAAGCGAAACGAAATAGGAGCGCATATGAGATATGTGCGGGACCGAGAATAATACCAGTATGTGATACTGTATTCGATTCTCGCGATGTGACATTGATCGGTTATATGCGATATAGCCGGGTTATCGGATCAAGTGTTGATTCGATAAGTTGTTACTAATGATACCAGTCGGTTATATGCGATATGACCGGATCGTTAAATCAAGTGTTGATTTAATGATTTAATGTATAATTATATATTTGATATATTACTTTGCATCAACTAGTATCGGTTCACTTTAAAATGGATTTTCTCACTCGGGTGTGCGCATTGCATATGCGATATGATTTTGTGCACTTTATTGTATCATGTTTGATGATGCATGATTGCTAGGTTATGTGTAAAGAATTTAACCAAAGTTATTTAAATGGTTAAGGGTTTTACTTATTCATTAATTAGTCTTTTTATTTTTGGAAAAAAGGAAAAGAAATGAGAGAAAAATGGTGGCTTATTTTGTTTGCACTTAAAGCTTCATGAAGCTTTTATGATGCAACCATTTTTGTCTCATCTCCTAAACCCTAACCATTACTTTAACCTTGGTCAATTCTCTACACTTAACTTAGGTTAAAGTTATGATAAGAATGATATTATTATTCTTTTCATAATTAACAAAATATATTTTCTTCTTCTTCTTCTTCCATTTTCTTCAAGTGAAGAAAGCTTGCCCCATCAATGGCAAGTGATGGAAATGAGTGAGAAATCCAATTCTAAATTGAACCCACTTCCTATTTCTTCATCCTCTACCTCTTGCCAAGTAGTAGAGTGTGTTTTCTTCACAAGTTTCTTGACTTGATGAAGTCGGAGCTTGATTTAGCGATGCCTCGACGTAGATCATCTTCGGCATGGACATCGACGACCTAGCTCGCTTATTCTTCGACGAAGCCGACGCTGGAGTCCGGATTCCTTTTGGACAGCGGAGGGGACTTTGTTGCGGAGGTATGGAGGTGGAGCACCGGATCTACAAAGGTTGTATTTCCGTTTTCCCATTAGTTAATTGTTAACTAGTTATCTTTTCGCCTAGAAATCTAGCCAACGATCCGTAGTCGGGTCTCTCGGCACCTATAATTTTTGAAATTGGCATGTTCGATGCCTTGTGAGACCTCACTTGAGTGCCTAGGAACCCTACAGTGGTATCAGAGCCTAGCTAGAGCCTTAGGTGAAGTCCAGACGGAATTTGAAGTCCGAACGACCCGAAAACCCAAACCTATACATGCTCTCTGTCCTTTTTCTAAAAACAGGGTTTTTTGTGAATTAAAAATATGCAGAAAAATCAGCAGGCAATTTTAAGAGATACTGTGAAGTTCGACTGTCTAACTCCATCAACCTGCCGCGGATCCGCAGCACGAGCATGGCTCGTGCGGCGGTTCCGCGGCCGTAATGCATCATTGGTCAGCGAATCTTACACAGTAACTCCTAATAGATAGTGCTGGACTTTCTGGGTATTTTTAATAATTTTTCAAGAGTTGAATTTTTCTGAGTTATTTTGGGGATTCGGTGTTTCGATCGGAGTATCAAATTTTGTCTGTGTGGCTTTCCGGATAAATTTTAGAATATGTTTAAAAGTTTGACCGGATATAAATACCCAATTTTTCCCCTGTCGGGAAATTTCCAAGTGTTGGATTTTTCCGAAGTTTAACGACGTTCTAAGTAGTGCAAGTAACGCGATGGACCTTCTAGAAGACAACAAACCTTAACTCGATTATGTGACCCTCTTGAACTGCCCTTTGAAACTTAGGGTTTGGGGCAGTACGGCGTGCCACATGTGAGGCGTTGGCTTGACCCTTCTACGGCTGGACCGTTGGTACTGAGGCACGAACGGAATGTTGTTAGACTTGTTTAATGTGTTGATCCGTATCGGGAAAACTTGGGTGTTCGAATGTTCAATCGGAAAGTTTAACATTTTCTAATTATCTGGAATGGGATACAATAATTGGAATTCACAAATAGTTATGAGATAACTGAATGAATGTTATAAACATAGCAATTTAGTCTCCCTTGATCGGTTGCCATGGAATTTTGATGTGATCAAAAGTCCGTCGCAATCACGTAGCGTACGCGGATTCTCGCCGGGTAAACTTAATAGACAGCCTCACTCCATAGCCCCGACCAAGTGACTGTAGGAGAACCCCGTCGCCGAAAGCATCCGTTTGGGTGCTCACGGTGGCGGTGTTCCGCCTTGGTGCACTTCGTCGGCGGTATCGAGGGTGCAGCCGTCTACTGAAGTTTGCGACGAGCATTCGATCAAAATGTCGGGAATCTTGTTGAATTGCCCGACTTGATATTGAAAAGTGTTTTCAATGATGAGACTAAAATGCGGGGTTTATAATTTTTAGGCATGCGATGTCTAAGAATTTCATTTGATTAGGCATGCGATGTCTATGGAGGTTGCGAATTCCAACTGTTGTAGTTTTACACTTTCTTTTCTGTGACCGTAAGTTTAATATGTGATATCGCCGGTTTCGTTGCTATATGTCAACGACAATTGGGATGCACATATTTACTTACGTTGATGACATGTGATGTTATGTGTTGCTGGATATGTTATATTGGATCGTCGTGTTCGAATAGCCGGGGGTTTTTATGTGAGATGAGTGTTTTTCATTTTCATTCATGTAAAAACTTGTATGTAATATTCTTTTATTGGGGCGCTTCCAGGTTGCGGAAGTTGTCACCCTTTGTATATTATTTACTTTTCCGCACTAGGATAGACCCAAGGAGGAGGGCACAAGTAACCGGGTTCTGGAGTCCAGTGGGAGACCAACTCGAGGAGTCGAGTCCGGGCCTCCTAACTCCATAATTGGTAGGGTTGCTTGCCGCTCTCGTAGGGGTCTAGGGGTGTGGGTTTGGCTATTCATCGCGACCGTGGAATCCGTGTTTTATACTGGCTCGTATTAAAAACACGGACGTCCTAGTATATCCAATATTTCATATGATTCTTCTGCTGCGATATCTGTGATGTGATCATGTGATGTTCTGTGATAGATACAGTATATAGTATATATATGATATATTATATAGACGTTACTTATATTTTACACCCGCGCTAGCCCTGCCCTGCTCTGCCGTTAGTTACCTAACCTAACGGTGCACGAGGGGACATCGAGGCGAATGCGGATGGCATAAGTGTACGTCGTATTTATCTGTGATGTTTAGGTACTTAAATGATGGGACTTCATTAATGTGATTAATGAAATAAAAGAAACCTAAGATGTTGTAGAATCGAATTTCAAAATAAAACAGGTAGCTACAGTTCTTGCTTTGCACAGCGGTATATGTGATATATCCTGCACCTTATTCGATGAGGAAAGGACCGAGATCCCTTCACCGGGAGTGACTCCTTTAGCAATAACTGGCAGATGCTACACACTCGGTTTGTATTTTGATTGCTTTTAAGAGTTTTTGCTTTGCATAGTGATATATATGATATATCCCGCACCTCATTCGACGAGGAAAGGACCGACGATCCCTTCACCGGGAGTGACTCCTTTAGCAAAACTAGAAAAGCCTCAAAGACACTCCATTTCAAAATCATTTGATTCTACAACGATATCAAGTTCATTACGCAATAGGTTTTCAGAAAAACCTGTCGTAGCCCTCCGTCATTTTAGATAAGTACTATTTAGTATTCGTGCTGCGGTTGTTTGGCATGCGTCAAGGCGTAGTGTACGGTAGCTAACTAGTGCTTATCTGCCAGTATATGATGCGATTGGATTAGGGTATTCGTACGGCGTTGTTTGGCATGCGTCAAGGGTCGTGCGGGTGGGTTTAATTCGATCAAGAAATGTACGGGTTGAACTTGACTAGCAGACTATGGGTTGTTTGGCATGCGTCAAGGTCATAGCGAGCTAGGGGCAAAATATTATCGGGAATTTCAAGTGTTGAAATTTGCAATGAGATTGCATACCTTCTATGAGATAGTTGGATCCCGATACCCGCTGCGAGTAAGAGTTACTCCTGGGAGAGTTTTATACATTACAATTAGCCGATCAAGTAGGTGTCTAGAAAGGTGTTAACGGGGTTACGCCTATGGGAAAACGAGGTTTACATTAATTAGGTTCGTGCGAAAGCACGGGGGACCTCCCTCAAAGTACCGACACTGGCCTGGCTGAAAGATTGGCGAACTTGTAGTGTGTAATTAATCCCGGCTAGTCTTTCCTTTTAGGGTTTGAAGGAAGATTTGATAAAAAGCAGTGGGAGCCATCCTGATTAGATAAAATAATAACCAATCTATTCTTGCAAGAGCGCACGCTGAGTGTTTTCTTCTCTCTCTCTCCTGGTAGCGACCAAATCACGCCTTAATCAAGATAATAATACGGAATATTGACCGAACCCGCTTGTTATACTGAGCTGGGGAACGTTGGTCCCGCTCCAACTTATAATTGTTATAAGACAGAGCAGAAAATTGGGGAATACCAGATTTCCCGTGCCGCCCAAACGAAGAGAGTGCATGCTGATGCATCATCTTCGGGTGTGTTCATTACAAAGAACTGTTTCTCAGTGTCCTTTACGTCCTGGGTATGTGATACCAGATCAGGATCCCAGATATGTAATCTGTTACATAGGGCTACAGAAAGGTAGAGAACTGAGAACGGGTGATAAGTTTCATGAGGCAGAAAACGGGGCAAGAGTTGCAGCCAAGTCTGTTGGTCACTGTCACCCTGTATTACCAATACATTGATTCTGAACGAATGTTGTTAGATACCGAACCTGATATACAAAATCATATCAGTCTCTTTATTAGTAAAGAAATGATAAAATTTTGTATTGTTGGATAATGTTTTGAACATTTCCTATATCAAAAGTTGATCTGTTCAGGCACGTTATCTAAAAGCATTAATGTTCTAAATCAAACTACAGTTCTTTAGTATACAGAACACACACAAGAGGAAGAGTTCAGAAATGAACGAATCCTTCTTGAGGCATTGTAGACTAGGTCATATCAATGTGACCCGACTAGCTGGAGTTACATAAAGATGCAAATTTAAATTAGTTTGAACTTACATCTTGTGAAACTCGCCAGTCATGTCACAAAGATAAGATGACCATAGCTCCGTTTACTAGAAACAGAGAAAGAGTTAGTAAACTCTTGGGATGATACATGTTGATGTATGTAGGTCCCCTGTCTACACATGCCAGGACTGGTTCTTTATACTTCATTACATTCTCTGATGATCTTTCGAGATTCAGACCTATGTTCCTGTTGAAACACAAGTCCGAACCTTTTGAGATATTCACAGAATATAAGTTAGAAGTAGAGAACCAAAATACGGGTATAAGTATTATGTCCTTTGATGAGATCAAGGAGGAGAATACTTGAGCACGGAATTCCAGGACTATTCTAAAGGAGAATGAGATTCTCTCTCAGCATTACTCCTCCGTATACACCATAGCACGATGGTATATCGGGGCGGAGCAGATACACCCTATTTGATATGGTGTGCTCTATGATGAGTAATACTGAGTTACCTTTTTCCTTTTGGGAGTTATGCACTTACGAAGTTGCATACCTATTGAATAGGGTTCCAATCAAATCAGTTGCCTACCACTTCATATGTGATATGGAAAAGGAAGAGCCCATTTCTTAAGATAGTTAAGATTTGGGGTTGTCCGGCCTATGTCTGAAAAGCAAAATCCGGACAAGCTCGAGGCAAGGTCAGTAATGTAGAACTGGAAAGGTTCCAGCTATACAAACTGCAGCTGATGATTTAAAAGAACCAAAGGATTTGATAGTTACCAACGAACCTCAGCCTCTCCGCCGATCTAGTAGGGTTCCTCACCCACCTGAGAGATACTTCGGTTTCTCTATGACAGTGGGAGCGAGGATTACATCATGAGATGATGACCCAACTAGTTTCGAGCTGGCCATCAGGAGTAAGACTCTGTAAGAATGGCTGGATGCTTAGTGATCTGAGATGGAATCCTTATACACCAACAAAGTATGGACTTTGGTTGCTATATCTGAAGGGTTAAATCCCCATCAGGAGCAAGTATATCTTGAGAAGATTACTTGGTGTACATGGAAAAGTTGAGACTTTCAAAGCTAGACTTGTTAAAGGTTTGCATCATTGACCAGGTGTGGATCATGATGAAACTTTTTCTAAGGATCTATGCTTAAGACCATCCAGATCCTACTTGCCACGGCTACATACCATGACTACGATATCTGGTGGTTGGGTGTCATGACTGCTTTTCTAAATGATATTTTAGAAGAGTGCGTCTATAAGTACACAGCCAGAGGGCTTCGTAGACAGTGGGAGCAGCGGAAACGTGTACAAGATGCTTTATAGGATTAAAGCAGGCATCGCGGAGTTGGAACATCTGTTTTGATGGATTAGTCAAAGAGTTTGACATCATCAAAATGGTAGATGAACCTTGTATAAACAAAAGGGTAGTAGGGAGTATGGTGGCGATCCTCGTAGAGTACGTGGATGACATACTCCTGATAGGGAAGGAGTTTCCTATGCTACGCTCGATCAATCTCCGCATATCACAATGATTCTCCACATAGGATCATGATGATACCTGCTAAATCCTGAGTTTTGGATCTATGAGATAGATCTAAATGGATGTTAGGATACTCACTAGCTGCAGTGAGATGGTATCAGTTGATCCTGGGGAGAATCACTGGAAGGGTTCCAGGGTGATAAAGACGACTGAATGTCAGTCGCAGGCATTGTCTTTACCCTCAGTAAAGGGACGGTATGTTGGAAGAGTTCCAAGCTAGATACCGTGACATACTAGACGATAAAGGCAGGATACATCGCTACTTAAAATGCTACCAAAGTGGCTGTCTGGGTGTATATTGGTTCATGAGATGAACTTAGTTCCTCCCATTGTGTGACAATAGAGTTGTGGCTTATGCCAAGGAACGTCCGTCCCATCAGTAATCCAGACATATTCTAAGGCAGTATCACTTGATCATGGAGATGGTTGATCTCCAGGGTGATCGAGGTTTGGAGAGTAGACTCAGAGGACAACACAGCGGATCCACTCATAAAGGCCTGTTCCCAGAGAGAGACTTTTATGGGATGGTTGAGTATGAGATACTACAACCACTGCTACAGATGGCCCTAGTGCAAGTGGGAGATTGTTAGTTATATGTATGCCCTAGAGGCCATTACTGTACATATGATGTATATTGTAGTGGATGCTAGGACGTATATAGGGAGGACTTTCTTGCTCGACATGATAGTATGCTATCTGGTTGCACTTTACCTTAACGTGTACACTGATTGTCTCCCTGTTACATGTTGGTAAAGCCCTTAGGATCTATACTTGACTACCTGGACTATGATGCGGATCATACTAGTGGGGACATGGTAGTCCATAAGTACATCCTTCAAAGTCCCTAGTCGTGGGTGTATCGAGACGGGGCATCGATATGCCAGAGTAGACTAGCGTATACCTTCTCGACCCATACAGATGGGCGATGGATGATCCCATATCCATTGGTGTTTGACATCGGAGATGATATACGGGTGCTCAGTAGAGACTGGGTACACTGGACGGACTCGCCGAGAACTCCCAGATGGTATTATACCTCACGTCAGATGGCAGTTCTCTGGTGACACTGGTACAGAGTAGTCTGTTGACCCGAGATTGTCATAGAGTCTTGTGTGGTTCCCACTGTGCTTTGATTTCCATCTTACCACGTCCAAGAGGGTGTGCAAAACGGTGGTTTTTGGGTACAGTCCCGAGTCACATGGAGGCAATGAGCGATAGGAGGGGATTCGTCTCTCCCGGTATAGGGGGTTGATGTTGCGCTGTGTTCGATTGGCTATAACAGGAAATCCCTGGCCAGGGTTGCTGAGATTTACTGGTAAGTGTTACCAGTAGTTTCTCGAATAGTTATAGACCTCATATCGACACGACTTATCGAGCTATTGGGGTCTGACGTTTTACCACCCCTAGGCGAGATATGCGACATATCAGACGATCAGACCGGACTGTACGGTAGTGTTACTGGTCGGATTCACTGGAGTGTGAGCGGGCTTGCTCGTCGATCTTCAGATCGCTCAATACCCGGGTGGCCGTTACGTTTAGCAGACCGCTTGCGGCTTGTGGATGTTTGATATGATCATCATCCGCTGCCGGCGTATTGACGAGTCTTTAGAGTCCTACACAGAGGTTTCCTGGCTCAAGCGAAACGAAATAGGAGCGCATATGAGATATGTGCGGGACCGAGAATAATACCAGTATGTGATACTGTATTCGATTCTCGCGATGTGACATTGATCGGTTATATGCGATATAGCCGGGTTATCGGATCAAGTGTTGATTCGATAAGTTGTTACTAATGATACGAGTCGGTTATATGCGATATGACCGGATCGTTAAATCAAGTGTTGATTTAATGATTTAATGTATAATTATATATTTGATATATTACTTTGCATCAACTAGTATCGGTTCACTTTAAAATGGATTTTCTCACTCGGGTGTGCGCATTGCATATGCGATATGATTTTGTGCACTTTATTGTATCATGTTTGATGATGCATGATTGCTAGGTTATGTGTAAAGAATTTAACCAAAGTTATTTAAATGGTTAAGGGTTTTACTTATTCATTAATTAGTCTTTTTATTTTTGGAAAAAAGGAAAAGAAATGAGAGAAAAATGGTGGCTTATTTTTTTTGCACTTGAAGCTTCATGAAGCTTTTATGATGCAACCATTTTTGTCTCATCTCCTAAACCCTAACCATTACTTTAACCTTGGTCAATTCTCTACACTTAACTTAGGTTAAAGTTATGATAAGAATGATATTATTATTCTTTTCATAATTAACAAAATATATTTTCTTCTTCTTCTTCTTCCATTTTCTTCAAGTGAAGAAAGCTTGCCCCATCAATGGCAAGTGATGGAAATGAGTGAGAAATCCAATTCTAAATTGAACCCACTTCCTATTTCTTCATCCTCTACCTCTTGCCAAGTAGTAGAGTGTGTTTTCTTCACAAGTTTCTTGACTTGATGAAGTCGGAGCTTGATTTAGCGATGCCTCGATGTAGATCATCTTCGGCATGGACATCGACGACCTAGCTCGCTTATTCTTCGACGAAGCCGACGCTGGAGTCCGGATCCCTTTTGGACAGCGGAGGGGACTTCGTTGCGGAGCTATGGAGGTGGAGCACCGGATCTACAAAGGTTGTATTTCCGTTTTCCCATTAGTTAATTGTTAACTAGTTATCTTTTCGCCTAGAAATCTAGCCAACGATCCGTAGTCGGGTCTCTCGGCACCTATAATTTTTGAAATTGGAATGTTCGATGCCTTGTGAGACCTCACATGAGTGCCTAGGAACCCTACAGCCAGCCAGTTGATCTCCTCTGGGGTTTATTTTTGTGGTGTTGTCTTGTCTCTGTGGTTTTGGTTTAGTGGTATTGTTTGTGTAGCCCAATTTGGATATGGTTTTATCAGTTTGTTTGGGGCTATTCGGGGGTTATTACGAAGTCGTTATTTTCTATCATTATTTAAAGTTTGTATTACTTTACATTTCTATCTGTGACTGTGAATGTCATTTGATCGGTAAATCTTGTCTAATCGCTATAGCTCTTTTAGACGGGTTTGCGAACGTGACATTCACGTTGATGTTCTGTGTTGTGCTGTGTTGTTGTAGATTTGTCATGGTGGATAGCTTGGTGCAATATTAGTGCTTTTTAGTTTTATTTGTACATTTGATATTGCGGGGCGAACGTCCGACATGTGGACTGCCGTCACTGCCTGTTTGTATATTATTCTTTTGGGGCACGACCGGGTTGAAGTCGATGTACCCTTCGTACATATTTTATTTTCTGTACTAGGATTGCCCCGTGGTGGAGTGCACGGATAGCCGGGTTCTAGAGGGAAACGAGCCTGCATCTCATGGCTTTGAGACGGAGGGGGCTTCATTCTAGGATTGGCGGGCTATTCGCCGCACTCGTAGGGGGTACAGGTTGACCAAAGAAGGGGTGCTAAAGTTACCGGATTCCGTGAAGTGCTGGGTGGTCCATTCACTTTGTTGAAGGGAGCTTCCTCGCTATAGGTTTTGGCGGGTAACTTACCGCACTCATAGGGGTCTAGGTTTTCATTGCGCAGGCTATCCACACGACCAGGGGAACGTCGGGTTTCCTTTGCGGCTCAAAAGAAACCCGGGGCTCCCAGATTATCTGTATTGTTCTGTGATCTTTATTACTTTTCTGTGGTGCTGCATTTATCACGCCTGGAGCAATTATTATAGATTGATATATATTAGTAGATGTTGTATATGTTTTACACCGGCGCTAGTCCAGTCCCCGCTCTGTCGTTAGTTAAGTAACCTAACGGGTGATGACGGGACCCAGTGGCGAATGCAGATGGCATGTACGTACATCATATTTTCGTTCTTTTCTAGTGTGATTAATTGATGGGACTGCATTGATTCTGATCAATGCAAGGATAAAAAAACCTATAAGATGTTGTTGGAACCAAATTTTCAAAAGCTGTTATTATAAGGACGTTCTCTTTTGTTTTGCACAGTAGTATTCGGTTATGAATATCCAGCACCTTATTCGACGAGGCAAGGGCCGAGATCCCTTCATCTTGAGTGACCCCTTGGACAGAGGTTTACGTCAGGGTAATAACTTCACTATATTCATTTTCTTTTGCTTTGAATCGTGGTATTCAGTTGGAATATCCTACACCTCATTCTACGGGGAAAGAGCCGAGATCCCTTCACTGGGAGTGATCTCTTTAGCAAAAGTTTTCGCCACTATATATTTATAAAACCACTTGGGTTCCTTCAACGATATCAAGTTCATTACTTTAAAGGTTTTTCGCCAAAAACCAGCCGTAGCCCTCTGTCATTTCAGATTAGTATTGCTTAGTGTTCGTGCTACGTATGTCGTGTATTGCCGAGGCGTAGTGTTCGGTGGCTCTGTAATGCTTTTCAGTCGCTTGGATATGTGGATTGGTTAGGACAGTTGTACGGTTATGTTGGCATTGTCAAGGACTCGTACGGGTGGGTTTAACGCAATCAAGATAATGACGGGTTGAACTTGACTAGGACTTTTTGATATATTGGCATTGTCAAGGTCACTTGGTTCCTAGGGGTAAAAATCACATCAGGAGTTTCAAACATACAGGAAACTTGCCAGGCTTGCGCATACCTTCTGGAGCGTTGTAGCTTGAGTGGCTTCCATCAAGTTATTATGCGATGATAGTTGGATCCCGATTCCTACTGATGAGTTAGTTTACTCTTCGGGTGATCCCGACTAATTCTTCTTTCAGATTTGAAGGAGAATTTGAGGATACAGTGGGAGGTTTCCTGATTAGATAAAGTGATTAACCATTTTGATCTAGGTTAGAGTGCACGCAGAGTGTTTTCTCTGTCTCTCTCTCTCTCTTTGACTGCGACCATGGCTCAACCCTATACTATAACTCAGTGACCAAGTTAACCGAACTTTCTTAAAACACTGACTTTTGGATTGTCTGAGTTGCATACAACATTGCCACTCCTACTTTTACCCTTTACTTTTCTCCAGAACACCCTGCATCACTACGAACATACAATTCCATTGGATAAATCCATCGTATGGTTATATACGAACTCGAAGGAACTTTTTCGAGGATGGATTCTAGTCCTGGAGAGATAGAATAGGACTATTCAGTTGTCTTTTCCTTTTACTTTCTCTCAGGTTGTGAGGGATCCTAGGATTAGGAGAAGGTACACCTATTACGCTTATTAGATAGTCTTCTTCTAAACCATAGGCAGGTGCCGAAAGGTAGGGAATGAAGAAAACCAATTAGCCTAAGTGTGGTGTACAGAAGGTAATAAGTAAAAACAAATAAAGGATTAGAAAGAGGGCAAAGTAAATTGCGACTGCTATCATTCACGACCAAACCACGTATTTCATCGCCAATCCAACTTCACCTTTGTATTTCTCCAGAACACTCCGTATCACTACGAACATCCAATTCCATTGGATAAATCCATCGTATAGTTACATACGAACTCGAAGGAACTTTTTCGAGGATGGATTCTGGTCCAGGAGAAATAGGAATAAGTTTTATTCAGTTGTCTTTTATCATCACCTTCTCTCAGGTTGCGAGTGCTCCTAGGATTAGGACAGTACACCTATTACGCTTAGTGGATAGTCTTCTTCTAAACCATAGGCTGGTGCCGACTGGTAGGAAAGGAAGAAAACTATTTAAGCCTAACAAAGGTGTACAGAAGGTAACGACTAAAGACAAATAAAGGGATTTGGAGAGATGGCAAGGAAATATACGGTTACAGTCATGAATCTGGATAGTGGAAGAGGCATTACTAGGAATACCCGGATACCCCTTTGAAACATTTTCATGTTTCAGTTTCACTGTGCATTATTAATTGAAAAACCGATTTCCCAATTAGACCCTTACTCCAGGGTTTGTATTTACCAGGTATGATTCTCACATATGTATGGTTTTACAGATGATGAGTGGGAGTAAGTTATTAGGAATTAGGTGATCATCATCATTATATCGGAATTCGTTATAATTGGTGATATTTGAGGAAATCACCTAGGTATAGTTTTCAACCTACGACGCACAGAGTTTGAGTTATTCAACTCAGCGGACTTATACAAAGTACTGTATGTTGTCCAGTGTCCATTAGGACAGAGGGGTTGGTACTCGTACTGTATTCTATTTACTTGTGACTTCTCCAGTTTTAGACATGTGTTTCGTAGAAATACAAAGTCTAAGTTTAGAGAAGTTATAGGTAAAACAATAAAGTAGAGATCCAGGTGTTGCAAGTGTTAGTGTATATGCCCTAGAGGCCATTACTGTATCATACTAGTTTGTATATTACTTAATGGAAGCTTGGGATATTCACAGATGTATAGACAATCTTGCTCAAAATGGTAGTATGCTACTTGGTTTGTTTCTACTTCAATATGTGCATGTGTTTCTTTTAGCATACCGCCTATACATATTAGTGGAGCCCTTAGGATCTTTGCTTGATTACCAGCGTTGTGATGGCAGTCACACTAGTGGGGGCTGGGTAATCTACAAGCACATCCTTATACAGGTCCCTAGTCGTAGGATTTTCGAGACGGGGCATCGATATTCCGGAGTAGACTAGCGTATGCGCTTCTCATCCCAGCAGGGGAGATGGTCTGTCCCACAGCCATTAGTATGTCGTATTGGAGATAGTATGCGGGTGCTCGTTAGGTTATGAGTACACTGGACAGGACTCGTTGGGAACTGTTGGTTGGTAGTATACCTATCGTCAGATAACAGTTCCCAGGTGACAGGAGTACAGCTTAGTCCGTGGACTTGACACTGCTACTTCGCCTCGAGTGTGTTCCCACTGTACTTTGATTACTACCCTACCACGGCTCAAAGGAGTCGTGCAAACAGGTAGTAGTTGGGTGCAGTCTCGAAGCACTTGGAGGCAGTAGCGGTTAGATAGAATTCGTCTCTTCCGGTATTGGGGGTTGACATCGCGCTGTGTCTAGGAGAGCCATTACACAAAGTCTCTGGCCAGGGCAAGCGAGAATTACTGGTAATGTTTCCAGTAGTTTCTTAGGGTGTTTTGGGCAACACTCCGGCACAACTTGTACCGCTATTAAGGGTTTGACATTTACCGCCCCTAGACCCGACATGCGATACTCTTAGATGAACAGACCGGACTGTAAGGAGATTGTCACATTCAGGCTCAATAGGAGTTCGGATGGGTTTACCTCATCGGCCTTCTTATCGACATCTACCTGGGGACCGTTACGTACAGCTAGTGCCGCTTGCAGTCTGTGGTTAAACCCACTGCCAGCGTAGTGTCGAGTCTTTATATTCCCACACAGAGAGTTTCCCTGCACTTGGCAAAAGGTGTAGAGTCCGTATGGTTTTACGGCAAGGCTACGATCACTTACGTGCACTTGTACGCGTATGATGTTCGGGCAGACGATACTAGTGGGCTTTGGTTTAAGCCGGATCCTAGTATTGTATAGATGGATTAGTTTTGTCTTCTGTGCATTCGCATTCTACGGAATGCGGATGCGGGTATGTATGCACAGTTGTGAGGAGCGAAGAAGGAGGTACCTCTTTGGGGTTCTGACCGTTGATTCGGTCAAAACCATTATGAGGTGAGGAAAATATTTACTAATTTTTTTAATGATAATTGTATTATGGCTAATTGCTTTGACCATTTGACCTTGCTAGACAATTTGACCTAGTTGACCATTGTTGACTTGGACATTTCTTGAGAGCACTAGATCCTTCTTATTCTTTTGGATTTATTTTTGAGATGATAAGGGTCAAATCAAGTAGCCATCACACTTTATCATGATAAGAGATTAGTAAATGGTTTTTCTTATGCATCATTATCTCTTGCTCATTCTCTCTCATCCAAAAGAGAGCTCCCATGGTTCCTCCTTCTTTCTCCTCTCTAGATTTTTCTATAGCTCTCATGTGTTGAGAAAAATAGAAACTAAATAAATAAACAAATCCATCTTCTTCTTCTACACCATCTAGGATATCAAGCATAGAAAACTTGTTGCCCTAGTTATCTCGGCTGGAGGTGGAGCTCGGACTACAGACTCTCGGGTGGATCGTCTTCGAGTTTAGGAGGCCACGGAGGTGACCAAGATCCGGATCGATCCTTGGAGCTTGCATGGACAAGGAGGAAAGCGGGGGGAAGAACCGTAGGACTGTTTTCGTGAGGTATAATCCCCTAAGCATAGTAGATAGAACCTTTAGTTGTTTGTTAGCAATGGTTTGGCAAAGATCCTCAAGCTTTAGTCTATATTACCTTGTGATAAAAATTCGATTTTTACCTATTCCGCCTCCCCGTAACTGCCGGGGTGGGTAACGTAGACTTACAGTGGTATCAGAGACTCGTTAAACTATTAATAATTTGTTAGCAAAGTGTTAGAAATTCGATCACCGGAGAAATCGCGAAAACACGTCAAAAATGCACGTTTTCTGTCGTTTTTAAAAACTGGTCCAAAACTTTTTCCAGGGACCTTAAAAATACGTGCAAGCTTTTTTAAGAAGACCCAAGAAAAACGAGATCGTGACTCGGTGAGACCGCCACGGAAGCGCGGCGAAACCATGGGTTTCGCCGCGGATCCGCGGCCGAGTCGACTCCGAGTCAGCTCGTTTTTCCTGCAGAATGTCTATCTTGGTGTTTTGTGATTTCTCTGATATTTTGTTTCTGCCCATATTTTGTTGAGTACTGTGTTTTGCTTGGGGTAGATTCAAATCTAGTAATCGATCGAAATTCTAAGTACTTAGGTAATCGGATCTTCTGTGATGTAATATATGTACTGAACGTCTATTAATCGCTATACGTCGATTAGTAGGGGTTGTGCATATCTGTGATCTGTGATGTTGGTTTGTGTATATGAACTTGTTGGATTGTCGTGATGAATAGCCGGGGATGTGAGATGAGGGTTTTCATTTTTCATTCAATGTAAAATTTGTAATTTGATGTAATATTATTTTATGGCCGTACATCCGGGTTGAGGTTGTAGCCGCCATTGTATATTTTTTCTTTTACTGTTTTTGCTCCTAGGATAGACCCAAGGTGGGTTGCACAAACTACCAGGTACTTTGAAATGCCGAGTGGCCTACTCATGTTGTTGAGGGAGGTTTCTTCACTTCGGGTAATTGGCGGGTAGTTTGCCACACCCGTAGGGGTCTAGGGTGGGGTTTGGCTACCCATCGCGACCGTTTAATCCGTCTTTCGTTGCAGACTCGAACGAAACGCAGATTCCTAGCATATCCAATGTGTTCATCTGTGATCTGGAATGCCTATCATTGCATCTGACGAATATATATATCTATATAAGATATCTAGTAGGCGTTGCTTATGTTTTGCATCCGCGCTAGTCCAGCCCCCGCTCTGTCGTTAGTTAAGTAACCTAACGGGTGATGACGGGGCCCCGTGGAGAATGCGGATGGCATAAGCGTACGTCATATTTTCGTTGTTTTCTGCAATGGTCAGATTAATTGATGGGATGCATTATATTAATGCAAAGAAAATAAACCAAAGTTAAATCGTTGGAACAATTTCAAAACCACTCGGTTTTTTTTCAAAACAGAAAAACTTTTAAAAACGCGGAGCTTAAACCACTCCTTTTAAAAGTTATCAGGTTCCTTCGATTATATCAAGTTCACTATGTTCACGGTTTTGCCAAAACCATTCGTAGCCCTCCATCATTTTGTATAAATATTCAATAGTATTCAAGCTATGTTTGTTGGCCTTAGTCAAGGCATAGTGATTGGTAGCTGCTGGGTATTCATATGTTGCATAGATAGATGCGTTGGTTTGTGACAGTCGTATTACTTTGTTGGCCTTAGTCAAGGGTATATACAAGTGGGTTCAAATCAACCTGGACAATGACGGGTAGAACTTGACATGTGACTTATGATTTGTTGGCCTTAGTCAAGGTCATAGAGCATGGGGCAAAAATCCACATTGGGAGTTTCTAAGGAAATTGAAACTTGCTAGTGCTGCATACCATTTGGAGTTTGATAATGTTGGTAGGATTCCTTCAGCATTATCACACAATGATATTTGGATCCCGATCCTACTGTGAGTATCCGCTATTCCTCGGGAGACTTTTCACTTAACGATCAATGCCATAAACCAAGTAGGTGTCTAGAAAAGTGTTAGCGGGGCTACGCCCACAGGGAAAAGAGGTTATTTAATTAAGAAACTTCGCGAAAGCGTCGTAAAACCTCTCTCGAAATACCGACACCAGCCTGGTTGAACGGTTAAGCAAGTATTGTATCCCGACTAATTCTTCTTTTCTGGTTTGAGGAAGGATTCGAGAAACAGTGGGAGCCATCCTGTTTAGATAAATTAAAAACCAATCTAAACTTGCAAGAGCATCATGCTAAGTGTTTTCTTCTCTCTCTTTTAATTGCAGCGACCCAGTGACCGGACATAGGTTACATCTAGATAATAAAATGACTGAATCTGACTGTTATGATTGGCAAAGGTCTGTCCAGATGTCTATTACCCATGACAAGCTGGGACACCTCTTAACTAATCAAACTCCTGCCGTCTCAGGACCAGTTTCCACTGTCGCGGATATTGATATCCGTAAGACATCGGGAAAAGACTGTGCGAATGCCAAGTGCCTCGTGTTGGCCTCAGTTGATGGTGCATACCAGAGGCAGCACGAGAAGATGGACTTAGTTTTTGTCTTCCTCTATAACAAAGATTTATATGGAGAGCAATCTCGTATCGCAAGATATGGGACCTCGAACGAATTGCTTCAAGCGAGGTTGGCTGTCGGGTCATCTGTAGGGGACAACATCCTTACAGAGACTAGCTATTTTGATGAGCTCATAGACCTGAAGACTATGCTGAAGAACGGGTCAAATACTGACTTGATTCTACAGTTTCTACCCTCTACTTACACCTTGAAGGAAACCAGGGAAGTAGAAGGAAAGGGAAGGGCAAAAGTTTTGGGGCTAGATATAGTGAAGGAGGGACGTTCCTATTGCTACGGGAAAAGACATTGGCAGAAGGATTGCAGGACTTTGAAAGCCAGTAGCCAGGATTCGAAGCATGTTGTGGCTTCGGCTTCGGGTGTGTTTGTAATAGAAAATTGTATGTCAATTAACTCTACTTCCTGGGTACTAGATACCGGATCAGGATCTCACATCTGTAATTCGTTACAGGGTTTGAGAAACCGTAGAGTTATCAGGTTAGGTGATATGACTCTCAAGGTTGCTAACGGAATGAGCGTGGACGCTGAATCCGTAGGGGAATATCACCTTGGATTGACAAGTGGGCAGATATTGATTCTGCATAACTGTTTGTATGTACCTAGTCTAGCTTGTAATATCATATCTGTATCCTTACTTTTCAAGGAAGGATATGATTTTACTTTTGTAAGCGATGTGGTCCACACCACCTAAATCAAGTTTTGATTGGGTCAGGTACATTGGAAAACGGAATATACGTATTGAATCAAGCTCAGGTTTTCAGTATCCAGAATACACTTAAAAGAAAGTCTCTGGAAACAAATCAGGCTTTCTTATGGTATTGTAGACTGGGTCACATTAATGAGACACGGTTAACAAAGTTACATAAAGAGGGATACTTGAATTCGTTCGAGTATCAGTCTTATGCTACTTATGAATCTTGTCTCATGGGAAAGATGACAAAGACTCCGTTCACTGGACACAGAGTAAGAGCGAGCGAGCTCTTGGGACTCATACACAGTGACGTGTGTGGTCCAATGTCTACACATGCGCGAAGTGGTTATTCATACTTCATTACTTTTACGGATGATTTCTTTAAGTATGGACATGTCTTCCTGATGAAGCATAAATCCGAGGCCTTTGAGAAATTTCGGGAATACAAGAATGAAGTTGAAAAACAAACAGAAAAAAGTATCAAGACACTG
This sequence comes from Agapanthus africanus, assembly GCA_030015575.1. Lineage (NCBI taxonomy): Eukaryota > Viridiplantae > Streptophyta > Magnoliopsida > Asparagales > Amaryllidaceae > Agapanthus > Agapanthus africanus. The sequence goes on from CM057344.1 coordinate 683,010,871, forward strand.
AGATCTGATCAAGGTGGTGAATACTTAAGTGCCGAGTTTCTGGGCTACTTAAAAGAGAATGGAATTCTCTCTCAGCTTACTCCTCTATACACACCACAACACAACGGTATATCGGGAAGGCAGAATCGAACTCTATTGGATATGGTTCGTTCCATGATGAGTAAGGCTGAGCTACCGCGATCTTTCTGGGGTTATGCACTAGAAACAACTGCATATCTTTTGAACTAAGTTCCTACTAAGTCAGTGCCTACCACACCATATCAGATGTGGAGTGGGAAGAAACCCTTTCTTAAACACTTTAAGACATGGGGATGTCCAGCTTTTGTCAAAAAGCAGCATGCGGAAAAGCTCGAGGCACGCTCAGTACAGTGTAAGTTTGTGGGATACCTAAAGAACTCCAAGGGGTATGTTTTCTATTACGCAGAGGAGCAAAAGGTCTTTGTTTCTCGTCATGCCTGCTTCTTGGAAACTGAGTTTTTAGAAAATCAGATAAGTGGGAGCGCAATAGAACTGGAAGAAATTCCAGAACCACAAGCTATTACTGAAAGCTTGGTAGAACCAGAAGTTTCAAGAGAACCGGACATCCCAGCGCCATTTCGCAGGAGTAGTAGGTAGTCTCATCCGTCCGAGAGATACTACGGTTTTCTCATAAACGGGGATCGAGAGGATTGCATCATTGAAAATGATGAGCCTACTAGCTTCCAGCAAGCCATTTAGAGCGGTGACTCAAGGAAATGGCTGGATGCAATGCGGACCGAGATGGAGTCCATGTACACCAACAAAGTTTGGACTTTGGACATTGCTCCAGAAGGGGTAAAACCCGTAGGTTGCAAATGGATCTTCAGAAAGAAGATTGGTGTAGATGGGCAGGTTGAAACCTATAAAGCTAGACTTGTTGCAAAGGGTTTTCATCAAAGACCCGGTTTGGACTATGACGAAACCTTTTCTCCAGTGGCTATGCTCAAATCCATTCGAATCCTTCTTGCCATTGCTACCTTCCACGATTATGAGATCTGGCAGATGGACGTAAAGACGGCTTTTCAAAATGGAAATTTGGAAGAGTGCGTCTATATGGATCAGCCGGAGGGTTTCATTCAGAATGGGAGCAGCGGTAAAATTTGCAAGTTGCTTAAGTCCTTTTATGGGCTCAAGCAGGCATCGCGGAGCTGGAACATCTGCTTTGATGATACTGTCAAAGAATTCGACTTTATCAAAAATTCGGATGAACCATGCATTTACAGTAAGATTGTAGGGAGAACTGTGGTATTCCTCGTCTTGTACGTGGATGACATTCTCTTAATAGGAAATGACATTCCTATGCTACAGTCAGTCAAAGGATTCTTGTCACAGAGGTTCTTCATGAAGGACCTGGGCGATGCTAACTACATTCTGGGGATCCAGATCTATCGTGATTGATTTAAGAAGATGTTGGGACTTTCGCAGTCCAGGTACATCGACACCATACTGAAACGATTCAGTATAGAAGATTCAAAGCGCGGTAATCTACCGGCTTGTCACCGAATCACCCTCTCCAAAGAGATGTCTCCCTAGACTGATTTGGAAAGGGCTCGCATGTCATCTATACCCTACGCATCTGCGGTAGGCTCTATAATGTATGCGATGTTGTGTACCAAACCAGATGTAGCATACGCATTGAGCGTTGTAAGCCGGTATTAGTCGGAACCAGGGGAGAAACACTGGATAGCAGTAAAGAACATTCTCAAGTACCTGAGAAGGACTAAGGAGATGTTCTTGGTGTATGGCGGAAAGGACCTCCAGATCGAGGCCTTTGCTGACTCCAGCTTCCAGAGTGATAAGGATGACTCCAAGTCCATGTTGGGTTATGTCTTTACCCTCAATGGAGGGGCGGTTTGCTGGAAGAGCTCCAAGCAGGAAACCGTTGCTGACTCAACTATAGAAGCGGAGTACATAGCTGCTTGCGATGCCACAAAGGAAGCTGTCTGGATGAAGAAGTTCCTTACGGAGCTTCAGGTGGTTCCTACCATTGTTGATCCAATACTGCTGTATTGTGACAACAACGGCGCTATAGCTTTAGCGAAGGAACCTAGGTCCTATCAGAAGTCCAGACACATTTTGAGGCGGTACCACCTGATCAGGGAGATCGTAGATCGCTGGGAGATCGAGGTGAGGAGAGTAGATTCAGAGAATAACACTGCAGATCCACTCACGAAGGCCATACCCCAGACTCAGTTCGAGCGGCTGATCGAGATGATAGGTCTTCGATATGCTAGTACATGGCCCTAGTGCAAGTGGGGGATTGTTAGTGTATATGCCCTAGAGGCCATTACTGTATCATACTAGTTTGTATATTACTTAATAGAAGCTTGGGATATTCACAGTTGTATAGACAATCTTGCTCAAAATGGTAGTATGCTACTTGGATTGTTTCTACTTCAATATGTGCATGTGTTTCTTTTAGCATATCGCTTATACATATTAGTGGAGCCCTTAGGATCTTTGCTTGATTACCAGCATTGTGATGGCAGTCATAGTAGTGGGGGCTGGGTAATTTACAAGCACATCCTTATACAGGTCCCTAGTCGTAGGATTATCAAGACGGGGCATCGATACTCCGGAGTAGACTAGCGTATGCACTTCTCATCCTAGCAGGGGAGATGGTCTGTCCCATAGCCATTAGTATGTTGTACTAGAGATAGTATGCGGGTGTTCGTTAGGTTACGAGTACACTGGACAGGACTCATTAGGAACTGTTGATTGGTAGTATACCTATCTTCAGATAACAGTTCCCAGGTGACAGGAGTACAGCTCAGTCCGTGGACTTGACACTGCTACTTTGCCTCGAGTGTGTTCCCACTGTACTTTGATTACTACCCTATCACGGCTCAAAGGAGTCGTGTAAATAGGTAGTAGTTGGGTGCAGTCCCGAAGCACTTAGAGGCAGTAGCGGTTAGATAGGATTCGTCTCTCCCGGTATTGGGGGTTGATATTGCGCTATGTCTAGGAGAGCCATTACACAAAGTCCCTGGCCAGGGAAAGCGAGAATTACTGTTAGTGTTTCCAGTAGTTTCTCAGGGTGTTCTGGGATACACTCCGACACGACTTGTACCGCTATTAGGGGTCTGACGTTTATCGCCCCTAGGCCCGACATGCGATACTCTTAGACGAACAGACCGGACTGTACGGAGATTGTCACATTTGGGCTCAGTAGGAGTTCGGATGGGTTTACCTCATTGGCCTTCTTATCGACATCTACCTGGGAACCGTTACGTACAGCTAGTGCCGCTTGCGGTTTGTGGTTAAACCTACTGCCAGCGTAGTGTCGAGTCTTTAGAGTCCCACACAGAGAGTTTCCCTGCACTGGGCAAAAGGTGTAGAGGCCGTATGGTTTTACCGCAACGCTACGATCACTTACGTACACTTGTGCGCGTATGATGTTCGGGCAGACAATACTAGTGGGCTTTGGTTTAAGCCGGATCCTAGTATTGTATAGATGGATTAGTTTTGTCTTCTGTGCATTCACATTCTACGGAATGCGGATGCAGGTGTGTATGCACGGTTGTGAGGAGCGAAGAAGGAGGTCCCTCATTGGGGTTCTTACCGTTGATTCGGTCAAAACCATTATGAGGTGAGGAAAATATTTACTATTTTTTTAATGATAATTGTGTTATGGCTAATTTCTTTGACCATTTGACCATGCTTGACAATTTGACTTAGTTTACCATTATTGACTTGGACATTTCTTGAGAGCACTAGATCCTTCTTATTCTTTTGGATTTATTTTTGAGATGATAAGGGTCAAATCAAGTAGCCATCACACTTTATCATGATAAGAGATTAGTAAATGGTTTTTCTTATGCATCATTATCTCTTGCTCATTCTCTCTCATCCAAAAGAGAGCTCCCATGGTTCCTCCTTCTTTCTCCTCTCTAGATTTTTCTATAGCTCTCATGTGTTGAGAAAAATAGAAACTAAATAGACAAACAAATCCATCTTCTTCTTCTACACCACCTAGGACATCAAGTATTACAAACTTGTTGCCCTAGTTACCTCGGCTTGAGGTGGAGCTCGGACTACAGAATCTTAGGTGGATCGTCTTCGAGTTTAGGAGGCCGCGGAGGTGACCAAGATCCGGATCGATCCTCGGAGCTTGCATGGACGAGGAGAACAGCGGAGGGAAGAACCGAAGGACTGTTTTCGTGAGGTATAATCTCCTAAGCATAGTAGATAGAACCTCTAGTTTTTTGTTAGCAATGGTTTGGCAAAGATCCTCAAGCTTTAGTCTATGTTACCTTGTGATAAAAATTCGATTTTTACCTATTCCGCCTCCCCGTAACTACCGGGGTGGGTAACGTAGACTTACAGCAAGTATCGGGATTCTTCAAGGTGATCGAAGTGTAGATACTTGTGTTTGGTATTGAGTTGATAGTAATGGTTTTGAGAAAATTGTTTCTCTTTCAGGTTACTCATAATTGGATGCACTCCTAAGTTGAGTAATGCTGATCGGCCTCTCTCCATTTAGTTGACATGCACTGGAGACAGCTGCATGATTTGAATCTGGTGCCAATTAAATCAGTGCCTCTGTTTCTATATTGTATATAGAATGGTTCATATCTTTACGTTGTTAAGGTACGGGGAGTTGTCCGGCTTATGCTTAATACCAGAATCTGGATAACTCAAGGCACATTTCTGTAATGGCAGTTTGTGGGTTATCCCGGTCTTTGACGAGTGATAACTTTCTACCATCTGGAAAATCAATAGTGATATTGTTCTTGACTCGCCACAATTTTAGTAAAATAGATTTTTTCAGAAAAACAGAAGTGGGAGTATGGTAGAACTGGAAGTGATTCCAGAACCGCAAACGATTACTGAAAATTTAATAGGACCTAAAGATTTAATCAGGTTTGACATTCCATTAGCCACTCCGCAGATATGGTGGGTAATCTCAGGCACCCGAGAGGTACTCTAGTATTCTCAAGGATGGTGACAGGGAGGTTCTTGTTTACCCAGATTTTCCATTACTGCTGTTCTAGGCTATGAGATCCGGCAGGTGGATGAGTATAGCGTCGTTCTAAACTAGCTTTAGAAGTGCACGTATATATGACTCTGCCAGAGGGTTGTTGTAGTCAGTGGGAGCAGCGGAAGAGTAGTGGACAAGTAGCTTATGTCTATTTATAGACTAAAGCAAATATAGCGGAAATAGATCATCTAATTTTGATTTGACAATCATGGGCTTTGACTTAATCAAAATAGGAGATAGATCTGTTAAGAAGGTAGTATGGTGTGATGTCCTGGTATTTGGATGACATACACAGAGTAGGAAGTGAAATTCCTATACTACGATCGGTTATACTACGGTTGTCACACAGTGGTTTCTCCACATAGGATATGGATATAATATCAGTCATTCTGGTTACTAGATCTATAGTTTTAGATCTAGATTTAGGAAGTGTCCCAATCTGGGTACTTAGACAGTATTCTAAAGGTGTTTTAGAATGGACGACTCCTGGCACGGTGTTGTACCTGCAGGTGATGGAGTCACCTTCTCCAAAGATATCTTACAGACTAAATGGGAGAGGGATGTACATGATTGGCATATCACTTACTTAGGCAATTGAGTCAATCATGAGATGTAAAGTACCACACCAGATATTGTTTTTGCACTAGATGCAATAATTTGATATTAATCCAATCCTGGAGAAACGTTCGGAAGCAGTTTTAGAACATAAGTGGATGTTCTAGGGATTTGATAACGGCAGCCTCCTTCGGGAGACGGTTATCATTCCAGGCTTCCAAGGTGACCTTAATGACAGAGTGATTGCCAGACTTATAGTTTTCCCTCCGACGAGGGGCAGTAGTTTAGACAGATGGTCCACGCGGATACTGAGGATGGCATGGCGCAGGATACTGATTAAATTCAGTTCATGATACAGTCTAAGAAGTTTGCAGGATTTGGAGTTCACTTGTGAGCTAGGTCCCATCAGATATCCAGACATATTCTAAGACAGGTATTGCTCATTTCGGGAGATGGCTTTCTCCGCGAACTTGAGATTAGAGAGACATAGAGAGAAACATCAGGTCAGATCCACTCATTGAGGCTATTTCTCGAACGCAATAGTTTTACAAACGAGCTTTGTGAAACTGATTAGTAAAGGAGTTGGATGTTCGGTATCACACGGGCTGTGTGTATGCGACATCGCAATAATTAGCCTTAAGTGCAAGAGGGAGATTGTTGGATATAGTGCCCTCGAAGTCAATTATTGGATCGCAGGCACGTGATTGCAATGATTGAGGGATGACCTATACCGGTAGGACAGTCTTACTCGAGATGATAGTATGTTATCTGGTTTGCCTTTCTCATCACTATTACATGTTGATAGAGCCCATAGGATTCTTTCTTGGCTTCCAGCAGTATGATGGCGATCATATACATGGGAGCTGTGGTCTATAAGCGCATCCTTAAATGTCCCTAGTCGTGGGAGTTTCGAGACTGGGCATCGATACTCCAGAGTAGACTAGTGTATACTGATCGAGACCCCGACGAGGGGCGGGAACTAGGCTCACAAGCCACTGGTGTCAGTTTGTTCACCTAAGATAGTATACAGGTGCTTATTGGGTTATGAGTACACTGGACGAACTCGCCGAGAACCTGCTAGTTGGTATTATACCTATTATCAGATAGCAGTTCCAATGTGACATGTGTACAGGTTAGTCTGTCGACCTGAGATCGTCATTTGTCTCGTGTGAGTTCCCACCGTGCTTTGATTACTACCCTACCACGGCTCAAAGGAGTCGTGCAAACAAGTTCTAGTTGGGTAAAGTCCCGAGCCACATGGAGGCAGTGAGCGGATCGTCGGGGATTCATCTCTCCCGGTATTAGGGGTTGATGTTGCACAGTGCAGGGTGGCCATCACCAGAAATCCTTGGCCAAAATAATCGAGAATTACTGATTCAGATCGGTAGTTTCTCAAGTGGTGATGGGCTTCATACCGACATGAATTATCGCGTTATTAGGTGTCTGACTTTATCCACCCCCTAGACCCGATATGCGATACTCTTAGACGAACAGACCGGACTGTACGGATATCATCATTGTTAGGCTCAGTAGGGTTCCTGGATGAGTTTGCTCTGTAGGGTTCCTAGGCACCCTAATGAGGTCTCACAAGGCATCGAACATGCCAATATAAAAATTTATGGGTGCCGAGAGACCCGACTACGGATCGTTTGCTAGAAATCTAGGCGAAAAAGCTAACTAGTTAACACTTAACTACAAGAGGAAATACAACCTTTGTAGATCCGGTGCTCCACCTCCATAGCTCCGCAACAAGGTCCTCTCCGCTGTCCAAATCAAATCCGGGCTCAAGCGTCGGCTTCGTCGGAGAATGGGCAAGCTAGGTCGTCGATGTCCATGCCGAAGATGATCTACGTCGAAGCATCGCTAAATCAAGCTCCGACTTCACCAAGTCCAAAAACTTGTGAAGAGAACACACTCTACTACTTGGCAAGAGGTAGAGGATGAAGAAATAGGAAGTGGGTAGACTTTAGATTTGGATTTCTCACTCATTTCCAACACTTGCCATTGAAGGGGCAAGCTTTCTTCACTTGAAGAATGAAGAAGAAGAAGGAAATAGTTATGATAAGTTCAATTAAAAATGAAAAGAAAAATCAAAACTTATCATAATCTAAACCATGGTCAAGTGTAGAGATTGAACTAGGGTTAAATCAAATGGTTAGGTTAAGCATGAGATAAGAATGGTGGACAAAGTCAAAGGTTCATGAATCTTCAACTACAAACAAAGAAAGCCACCATTCTTCTCATTTCTTTTTCCAAAAAGAAAATAAATAAATAAATGAATAAATAGATATGAAAAACAAAACCCTAACCATTTGAATAACCATGGTTTAATCTTTACACAAACTCAAGTTAGCATGCATCATCAAACATGATACATACAAGTGCACAAAAACATATCGCATATGCAATGCGCACGAACCAAGTGAGAAAATCCGTCTAAAGTGAACCGATACTAGTTAATGCAAAGTAATATATCAAATATATAATTATACATTAAATCATTAAATCAACACTTGATTCAATGATCCGGTCATGTCGCACATAACCGACTGGTATCTATAGTAACAACTTATCGAATCAACACTTGATCCGATAACCCGGCTATATCGCATATAACCGATCAATGTCACATCACGAGAATCGAATCCAGTATCACATACTGGTATTATTCTCGGTCCCGCACATATCTCATATGCGCTCCTATTTCGTTTCGCTTGAGCCAGGAAACCTCTGTGTAGGACTCTAAAGACTCGTCAATACGCCGGCAGCAGATGATGATCATATCAATCACCCACAAGCCGCAAGCGGTCTGCTAAACGTAACGGCCACCCGGGTATTGAGCGATCTGAAGATCGACGAGCAAGCCCGCTCACACTCCAGTGAATCCGACCAGTAACACTACCGTACAGTCCGGTCTGATCGTCTGATATGTCGCATATCTCGCCTAGGGGTGGTAAAACGTCAGACCCCATTAGCTCAATAAGTCGTGTCGATATTAGGTCTATAACTGTTCGAGAAACTACTGGTAACACTTACCAGTAAATCTCAGCAACCCTGGCCAGGGATTTCCTGTTATAGCCAATCGAACACAGCGCAACATCAACCCCCTATACCGGGAGAGACGAATCCTCTCCTATCGCTCATTGCCTCCATGTGACTCGGGACTGTACCCAAAAACCACCGTTTTGCACGCCCTCTTGGACGTGGTAAGATGGAAATCAAAGCACAGTGGGAACCACACAAGACTCTATGACGATCTCGGGTCAACAGACTACTCTGTACCAGTGTCACCAGAGAACTGCCATCTGACGTGAGGTATAATACCATCTGGGAGTTCTCGGCGAGTCCGTCCAGTGTACCCAATCTCTACTGAGCACCCGTATATCATCTCCGATGTCAAACACCAATGGATATGGGATCATCCATCGCCCATCTGTATGGGTCGAGAAGGTACACGCTAGTCTACTCTGGTATATCGATGCCCCGTCTCGATACACCCACGACTAGGGACTTTGAAGGATGTACTTATGGACTACCATGTCCCCACTAGTATGATCCGCATCATAGTCCAGGTAGTCAAGTACAGATCCTAAGGGCTTTACCAACATGTAACAGAGAGACAATCAGTATACACGTTAAGGCAAAGATCAACCAGATAGCATACTATCATGTCGAGCAAGAAAGTCCTCCCTATATATGTCCCAGCATCCACTACAATATACATCCTATGTACAGTAATGGCCTCTAGGGCATACATATAACTAACAATCTCCCACTTGCACTAGGGCCATCTGTAGCAGTGGTTGTAGTATCTCATACTCAACCATCCCATAAAAGTCTCCCTCTGGGAACAGGCCTTTGTGAGTGGATCCGCTGTGTTGTCCTTTGAGTCTACTCTCCTAACCTCGATCTTCCTGGAGATCAACCATCTCCATGATCAAGTGACACTGCCTTAGAATATGTCTGGATCACTGATGGGACGGACGTTCCTTGGCATAAGCCACAACTCCATTGTCTCACAATGGTAGGAACATGGTTCATCTCATGAACCAATATACACCCAGACTGCCTCTTTGGTAGCACCTTAAGTAGCGATGTATCCAGCCTTTGTCGTCTAGTATGCCACGGTATCTAGCTTGGAACTCTTCCAACATACCGTCCCTTTACTGAGGGTAAAGACAATGCCTGTGACTGACATTCAGTCGTCCTTATCACCCTGGAACCCTTCCAGTGATTCTCCCCAGGATCGGTTGATACCATCTCACTACAACTAGTGAGAATCCTAACATCCAATTAAATCTATCTCATAGATCCAAAACCCAGGATTTAGGAGGTATCATTTTGATCCTACACGGAGAATCTTTGTGATAAACGGAGATTGATCGAGCGTAGCATAAGAAACTCCTTTCTTATCAAGAGTATGTCATCCACGTACTCTACGAGGATCACCACCATACTCCCTACTACCTTTTTGTATATACAAGGTTAATCTACCATTTTGATGATGTCAAACTGTTTGACTAATCCATCAAAACAGATGTTCCAACTCCGCGATGCCTGCTTTATCATATAAAGCATCTTGCACACGTTTCCGCTGCTCCCACTGTCTACGAGGCCCTCTGGCTGTGTACTTATAGACGCACTCTTCTAAAACATCATTTAGAAAAGCAGTCATGACACCCAACCACCAGATATCGTAGTCATGGTATGTAGCCGTGATAAATAGGATCTGGATGGACTTAAGCATAGCTACTTGAAAAGGTTTCATCATTATCCACACTTGGTCGATGACGAAAACCTTTAACAAGACTAGCTTTGAAAGTCTCAACTTTTCCATCTACACCAAGTAATCTTCTCAAGATATACTTGCTCCTGATGGGGATTTAACCCTTCAGATATAGCAACCAAAGTCCATACTTTGTTGGTGTACATGGATTCTATCTCAGATCTCTAAGCATCCAGCCATTCTTACAGAGTCTTACTCCTGATGGCCAGCTCGAAACTAGTTGGGTCATCATCTCATGATGCAATTCTCGCTCCCACTGTCATAGAGAAACCGAAGTATCTCTCAGGTAGGTGAGGAACCCTACTAGATCGGCGGAGAGGCTGAGGTTCGTTGGAATCTACTGAATCCTTTGGTTCTATCAAATCATCAGCTGGAGTTTGTATAGATGGAACATTTCCATTTCTATATAACAGACGTTGCCTCGAGCTTGTCCGGATTTTGCTTTTAGACATTGGCCGGACAACCCCAAATCTTAACTAACTTAAGATATGGGCTCTTCCCTTTCCATATCACATATGAAGTGGTAGGCAACTGATTTGATTTGAACCCTATTCAATAGGTATGCAGCTTCTCAAGCGCATAACACCCAAAAGGAAATAGGTAACTCAGTATTTACTCATCATAGAGCACACCATATCATATAGGGTGTGATTGCTCCGCCCCGATATACCATCGTGCTATGGTGTATACGGAGGAGTAATGCTGAGAGAGAATCTCATTCTCCTTTAGAATAGTCCAAGAATTCCGTGCTCAAGTATTCTCCTCCCTGATCACATCAAAGGATATAATACTTGTACCCTTATTGGTTCTCTACTTCTAACTTATATTCTGTGAATATCTCAAAAGGTTCAGACTTGTGTTTCAACAGGAACATACGTCTGAATCTTGAGAGATTATCAGAGAACGTAATGAAGTATAAAGAACCAGTCCTGGTATGTGTAGACAGGGGACCTACATACATCAACATGTATCATCCCAAGAGTTCACTAACTCTTTCTCTTTTTCCAATAAACAGAGCTAGTGTCACTATATCTTTGTGACATGACTGGCAAGTTTCACAAGATGTAGATTCAAACTGATTTAAATATGCATCTACATGTAACTTCAGCTAGTCGGGTCACATTGATCTGACCTATTCTACAATACCTTAAGAAGGATCCGTTCATTTCTGAACTCTTCCTCTTATGTGCGTTCCATATACTTAGAACTGTAGTTTGATTTAGAACGTCAATGCTTTTAGATAACGTGCCTGAACCGATCAACTTTTGATATAGGAAATGTTCAAAACATTATCCAACAATACAAAATTTTATCATTTCTTTACTAATAAAGAGACTGATATGATTTTGTATATCAGGTTCGGTATCTAATAACATTCGTTCAGAATCAATGTATTGATAATACAGGGTGACAGTGACCGACAGACTTGGCTGCAACACTTGCCCCGTTTTCTGCCTCATGAAACTTATCACCTGTTCTCAGTTCTCTACCTTTCTGTAGCCCTATGTAACTGATTACATATCTGGGATCCTGATCTGGTATCACATACCCAGGATGTAAAGGATACTGAGAAACAGTTCTTTGTAATGAACACACCCGAAGATGATGCATCAGCATGCACTCTCTTCGTTTGGGCGGCACGGGAATTCTGGTAATCCCCAATTTCCTGCTCGGTCTTATAACAATTATAAGTTGGAGCGGGACCAACGTTCCCCAGCTCAGTATAACGAGCGGGTTCGGTCAATATTCCGTATTATTATCTTGATTAAGGCGTGATATGGTCGCTACCTGGAGAGAGAGAAGAAAACACTCAGCGTGCGCTCTGTCAAGAATAGATTGGTTATTATTTTATCTAATCAGGATGGCTCCCACTGCTTTTTATCAAATCTTCCTTCAAACCGTAAAAGGAAAGACTAGCCGGGATTAATTACACACTACAAGTTCGCCAATCTTTCAGCCAGGCCAGTGTCGGTACTTTGAGGGAGGTCCCCCGTGCTTTCGCACGAACCTAATTAATGTAAACCTCGTTTTCCCAGAGGCGTAACCTCGTTAACACCTTTCTAGACACCTACTTGATCGGCTAATTGTAATATGTAAAACTCTCCCAGGAGTAACTCTTACTCGCAGCGGGTACCGGGATCCAACTATCTCATAGAAGGTATGCAATCTCATTGCAAATTTCAACACTTGAAATTCCCGATAATATTTTGCCCCTAACGTGCTATGACCTTGACGAAAGCCAACAAACCATAGCCCGCTAGTCAAGTTCAACCCGTACATTTCTTGATCGAATTAAACCCACCCGCACGACCCTTGACGAAAGCCAACAAAGCCGCACGACTACCCTAATCCAATCGCATCGTATGCTAGCAGATAAGCAGCATATAGCTACCGCACACTGCACCTTGACGAAAGCCAACAAATGCAGCACGAATACTATATACAACTTATCTGAAATGACGGAGGGCTACGACAGGTTTTTCTGAAAACCTATTGCGTAATGAACTTGATATCGTTGTAGAATCAAATGAATTTTGAAATGGAGTGTTTTTGAGGCTTTTCTAGTTTTGCTAAAGGAGTCACTCCCGGTGAAGGGATCGTCGGTCCTTTCCTCGTCGAATGAGGTGCGGGATATATCATATATATCACTGTGCAAAGCAAAAACACTTAAAAGCAATCAAAAGACAAACCGAGTGTGTAGCATCTGCCAGTTATTGCTAAAGGAGTCACTCCCGGTGAAGGGATCTCGGTCCTTTCCTCATCGAATAAGGTGCAAGATATATCACATATACCGCTATGCAAAGCAAAAAACTGTAGCTACCTGTTTTATTTTGAAATTCGATTCTACAACATCTTAGGTTTCTTTATATTTCATTAATCACATTAATGAAGTCCCATCATTTAAGTACCTAAACATCACAGATAAATACGACGTACACTTATGCCATCCGCATTCGCCTCGATGTCCCCTCGTGCACCGTTAGGTTAGGTAACTAACGGCAGAGCAGGGCAGGGCTAGCACGGGTGTAAAACATAAGTAACGTCTATATAATATATCATATATACTATATACTGTATCTATCACAGAACATCACATGATCATATCACAGATATCGCAGCAGAAGAATCATATGAAATATTGGATATACTAGGACGTCCGTGTTTTCAATACGAGCCAGTATAAAACACGGATTCTACGGTCGTGATGAATAGCCAAACCCACACCCCTAGACCCCTACGAGAGCGGCAAGCAACCCTACCAATTCTAGAGTTAGGAGACCCGGACTCGACTCCTCGAGTTGGTCTCCCTCTGGACTCCAGAACCCGGTTACTTGTGCCCTCCTCTTTGGGTCTATCCTAGTGCGGAAAAGTAAATAATATACAAACGGTGACATCTTCCGCAACCTGGAAGCGCCCCAATAAAAGAATATTACATACAAGTTTTTACATGAATGAAAATGAAAAACACTCATCTCACATAAAAACCCCCGGCTATTCAAACACGACGATCCAATATAACATATCCAGCAACACACATAACATCACATGTCATCAACGTAAGTAAATATGTCCATCCCAATTGTCGTTGACATATAGCAACGAAACCGGCGATATCACATATTACACTTACGGTCACAGAAAAAAAAGTGTAAAACCACAACAGTTGGAATCCGCAACCACCTCAGACATCGCATGCCTGACCAAATGAATTCCTTAGACATCGCATGCCTAACAATTATAAACCCCGCATTTTAGTCTCAACATCGAAAATACTTTTCAATACCAAGTCGGGCAATTCAACAAGATTCCCGACATCCTGATCGAATGCTCGTGGCAAACTTCAGTAGACGGCTGCACCCCCGATACCGTCGACGAAGTGCACCAAGGCGGAACACCGCCACCGCGAGCACCCGGACGGATGCTTTCGGCGACGGGGTTCTCCTACAGTCACTTGGTCGGGGCTATGGAGTGAGGCCGTCTATTAAGTTTACCCGGCGAGTATCCGCGTACGCTACGTGATTGCGACGGACTTTTGATCATATCAAAATTCCGTGGCAACCGATCATCTGAGACTAAACTGCTACGTTTATAACATTCATTCAGTTATCTCATAACTATTTGTGAATTCCAATTATTGTATCCCATTCCAGATAAATAGAAAATGTTAAACTTTCCGATCGAACATTCTAACACCCAAGTTTTCCCGATACAGATCAACACATGAAACTAGTCTAACAACATTCAGTTCGTACCTCAGTACCAACGGTCCAGCCGTAGAAGGGTCAAGCCAACGCCTCACATGTGGCACGCCGTACTGCCCCAAACCCGAAGGTTCAAAGGGCAGTTCAAGACGGTCACATAATCGAGTTAAGGTTTGTTGTCTTCTAGAGGGACCATCGCGTTACTTGCACTACTTAGAACGTCGTTAAACTACGGAAAAATCCAACACTTGGAAATTTCCCGACAGGGGAAAAATTGGGTATTTATATCCGGTCGAACTTTTTAACATATTCTAAGATTTATCCGGAAAGCCACACAGACAAAATTTGATACCCCGATCGAAACACCGAATCCCCAAAACAACTCCAGAAAATTCAACTCTTGAATAAATATTAAAAATTCCCAGAAACACCATAAATAATATATAAGAATTACTGTGCATAAATTAATGCACAACACGACAAAAGGGCCGCGGATCCGCCGCCTGAGCCTACTATGAGGCCGCGGATCCGCGCCCCCTATAATGAATCAAGGCCTCAAATTTCAATAGTAATTCTTAGATTATTTTACTGAGTTTTCTGAATATTTTTAATCTGGAAAAATCCCAGTATTTCAAAATCGTCCAGAGAGCAATTTTGCGGGTAGGGTTTCGGTTCGATCGGGTTTCAGATTCCGTCTGGACTTCGCTTAAGGCTCTAGCTAGGCTCTGATACCACTGTAGGGTTCCTAGGCACCCTAATGAGGTCTCACAAGGCATCGAACATGCCAATATAAAAATTTATGGGTGCCGAGAGACCCGACTACGGATCGTTTGCTAGAAATCTAGGCGAAAAAGCTAACTAGTTAACACTTAACTACAAGATACGGAAATACAACCTTTGTAGATCCAGTGCTCCACCTCCATAGCTCCGCAACAAGGTCCTCTCCGCTGTCCAAATCAAATCCGGGCTCAAGCGTCGGCTTCGTCGGAGAATGGGCAAGCTAGGTCGTCGATGTCCATGCCGAAGATGATCTACGTCGAAGCATCGCTAAATCAAGCTCCGACTTCACCAAGTCCAAAATCTTGTGAAGAGAACACACTCTACTACTTGGCAAGAGGTAGAGGATGAAGAAATAGGAAGTGGGTAGACTTTAGATTTGGATTTCTCACTCATTTCCAACACTTGCCATTGAAGGGGCAAGCTTTCTTCACTTGAAGAATGAAGAAGAAGAAGGAAATAGTTATGATAAGTTCAATTAAAAATGAAAAGAAAAATCAAAACTTATCATAATCTAAATCATGGTCAAGTGTAGAGATTGAACTAGGGTTAAATCAAATGGTTAGTTTAAGCATGAGATAAGAATGGTGGACAAAGTCAAAGGTTCATGAATCTTCAACTACAAACAAAGAAAGCCACCATTCTTCTCATTTCTTTTTCCAAAAAGAAAATAAATAAATAAATAAATAAATAGATATGAAAAACAAAACCCTAACCATTTGAATAACCATGGTTTAATCTTTACACAAACTCAAGTTAGCATACATCATCAAACATGATACATACAAGTGCACAAAAACATATCGCATATGCAATGCGCACGAACCAAGTGAGAAAATCCGTCTAAAGTGAACCGATACTAGTTAATGCAAAGTAATATATCAAATATATAATTATACATTAAATCATTAAATCAACACTTGATTCAATGATCCGGTCATGTCGCACATAACCGACTGGTATCTATAGTAACAACTTATCGAATCAACACTTGATCCGATAACCCGGCTATATCGCATATAACCGATCAATGTCACATCGCGAGAATCGAATCCAGTATCACATACTGGTATTATTCTCGGTCCCGCACATATCTCATATGCGCTCCTATTTCGTTTCGCTTGAGCCAGGAAACCTCTGTGTAGGACTCTAAAGACTCGTCAATACGCCGGCAGCAGATGATGATCATATCAATCAACCACAAGTCGCAAGCGGTCTGCTAAACGTAACGGCCACTCGGGTATTGAGCGATCTGAAGATCGACGAGCAAGCCCGCTCACACTCCAGTGAATCCGACCAGTAACACTACCGTACAGTCCGGTCTGATCGTCTGATATGTCGCATATCTCGCCTAGGGGTGGTAAAACGTCAGACCCCATTAGCTCAATAAGTCGTGTCGATATTAGGTCTATAACTGTTCGAGAAACTACTGGTAACACTTACCAGTAAATCTCAGCAACCCTGGCCAGGGATTTCCTGTTATAGCCAATCGAACACAGCGCAACATCAACCCCCTATACCGGGAGAGACGAATCCCCTCCTATCGCTCATTGCCTCCATGTGACTCGGGACTGTACCCAAAAACCACCGTTTTGCACGCCTTCTTGGACGTGGTAAGATGGAAATCAAAACACAGTGGGAACCACACAAGACTCTATGACGATCTCGGGTCAACAGACTACTCTGTACCAGTGTCACCAGAGAACTGCCATCTGACGTGAGGTATAATACCATCTGGGAGTTCTCGGCGAGTCCGTCCAGTGTACCCAGTCTCTACTGAGCACCCGTATATCATCTCCGATGTCAAACACCAATGGATATGGGATCATCCATCGCCCATCTGTATGGGTCGAGAAGGTACACGCTAGTCTACTCTGGTATATCGATGCCCCGTCTCGATACACCCACGACTAGGGACTTTGAAGGATGTACTTATGGACTACCATGTCCCCACTAGTATGATCTGCATCATAGTCCAGGTAGTCAAGTACAGATCCTAAGGGCTTTACCAACATGTAACAGAGAGACAATCAGTATACACGTTAAGGCAAAGATCAACCAGATAGCATACTATCATGTCGAGCAAGAAAGTCCTCCCTATATATGTCCCAGCATCCACTACAATATACATCCTATGTACAGTAATGGCCTCTAGGGCATACATATAACTAACACGCTCATCAGCTTCCCTTTCGTTCAATACCCCGGCAGCCGTTACGCACAGCTAGTGCCACTGACATGCTTGTGGTTAAATCCACAGCCAGCTTATTGATGAGTCATTAGAGTCCCCCACAGACAGTTTACCAAGTTCGGGAGAAACGTTGTAATGGCCGTATAGTTTTATGGCAGGGTTCGAACATACACGTGCACTTGTGAACGTGTCATGGTTCGGACAGATAATACTAGTTGGCTTTGGTTTAAGCCGGATCCTAGTATTATATTGTGTTGGAATACTTTTGTCTCATTGCATTCGTATTCGGTCGGAATACAAATACGGGTATGTTTATACAGTTGTAGGGTAATTCTGTAATTCGTTACGGAATTATTTTTGAAGCTGCCAGTTTTTCTTCCCTCGATTAAACATTTAGTTTAATGTTTAAATTGATTATGTGGAAAAGTGAGTATTTAGTTTGCAAGGAATTTTTTGTTTGACATGGGTCTTTTTTGCTTATTCCTTGTGATGGAATATTTAAATAGGCATGGGCTAAATGGCAGTGGACCATTTCGCATTAAATTGGCATGGGGTTTTGGATAGGGATTATTTTATAAAGTGATTGATATTTGAAAGGGGTGAAGTGGCTGTAGTTTTGGAGGGTGGCTGTGGTTTTTTTGAGGGGGTGAGATTTTCATGTGTGGTTTTTTCTTACACAACAACACACCACTACAAAATCCCCAAAGAGCACAAAAGCTTGGCCGAGCCCATTTTGATGTATGCATTTTTTCTTAGCAAAAATTCAATGCTCACTCTTCACACCATGGCAACTTCATTTACCTTCACCCAATTCGTTGGGTGTTTTGAGACATAGTATTCTACATTCTCTCTACTTCCATCTTGGACATGTCGGCTAGCAAACTTCATGTCCGAGTTGCTTCGGTTTGAAGCGGGAGCCCGTATAAAGATTCATCGACGTGGTGCCATTCCGACGAGCGAGACCGAAGAGCGGACTTGTTCGGGACAGCGGCGAGGAGCGAGGAAAGAGATTGAAGACCGATGGACATGGATCGATCGGTATAATCTGTGAACTTACTTTGTAGAATACTAGATAACGGTTAATGGAACGATCCGGGTAAAGGTTATGGTAGCGTCAAGTTTTGAAAAGTTTTTGTTCCGCATTTGGCCTCGGATTGACGGCCGAGGCGCTGCCGTAACTCAACAGATAGACTGGAGATATTCCTCCATCTATAATTCAGGAGCAAATAGGCTAGCTGAAACCTTCAATAAAGCTCTATGCAAGCTCCTGAGGAAAAATTCTTTAGCCAACAAGAGAGACTGGAATCTCAAGCTCCACGAGGCGTTATGGGCATATCGTACCATGCACCGCACTCCAACACAGTCCACTCCATACTCATTACTCTTCGGAATGGAGGTAATCCTCCCCCTCGAAGTCAAAGTTCCAACCCTAAGAATGGTCGTCCAGCACGAGTTGACGGAGGAGTAAAATTTCCTCCTTCGGCTCGAAGAGCTCGTCGCCCTCAATGAAAAGAGGCTCACAGTACAGCAAAATCTAGAGCTGTACCGAGCCCAAATATCACGGGCCTATGACAAGATGACCCGTCTCCGTGCTTTCAAGAAAGGAGAATTGGTGTTGGTCCTCAAAAGACCGATCATCCCCAATTAACATGCCAAAGGAAAATTCGGGCCAAATTGGGAAGGACCATACGTTATTGAGAAAGTGTTCGACGGAGGATCCTACCAACTAATAAGTGCGGAGGGAGAAAGGCACATGCCACCCATCAATGACCGATATCTCAAGAAATACTACGCGTGAATGCGCCAAGTTCCCCAATAGGAAACGGCAAATGTTGAGTCGCTCCTGGCACTACGCTTCTGTGTTAGCAGTGATGATGCCGAACCAAAACTCAAACCCCAAGTTTTCCCGAAAGCAAATGATGAGTCGCTCCTAGCTCTACGCTTCAGTATTAGCGGTGCTGATGCCAACCCAAAAACCAAATTCCAACTCCTCCTAGGGCAAATGATGGGTTGCTCCTGGCATTATTCCAGTGCAATAATACTGATGCTAAACAAAATCCAAATTCTTAGTTCCTCTCAAATTCAAAAGTCCCGCCAAATAAGACAGAAATTAAGATCAAATCAATGTCCCACCCGGTAGCGCTTCCAAGCTTAAAAGTCCAGCTGGACGGGTAGGAAACTCCTAAAACAAATCAAATCCCGACACCGCAGAAAGCAGAGAAAGTAAAATCGAATCACAACACCACAAGAAATGGAGTAAGTCAAATCAAGCACCGACCGTCCAAGTCGCAAAAAGGGCAGTACCGACCCTCCAAGTCGCAAAAAGGGCAGCACCGACCATCCAAGTCTCAAAAAGGGCAGCACCGACCGTCCATGTCGCTAAAATGGCAGTACCGACCGCCCACATCGCTAAAAGGGCGGTATCGACTCTCCACATGGAACCAAATCAAATTAATCTCCAAATAGAATAAAATCCATCAATTTCATGTACACAACTCATATACGCGTTATGTATTTATTGATGGGGGCACTTTGTTGGCAAAAATTACACCCCGATTGACCGAATCAAAGTCAGTCGACCTCCAGCCTGGTGGGTCCGAGCCCAAGCAAGCGGGTCCAAACCCAGTCAAGACCAAGCATGGAAAAACCTAGTCAAGACCAAGCATGGAAGGGGCCGGCTCCATACCAAAAAGGAGATGAATAATTAGTTTAAATGCAGTTTTTTTAGAAATAAATGAATGAAAAATAGGCAAAAGCCAAAATTTTTGTAAACCCCATGGTTTATGTGCAAAAAGAAATAAGCACATAAGGCATGGAGTGGCACAAGCGCCATTTTGAAAAGCTCAAGGGGCTATATGTAAAGTGTGTAGCCTATAAAAGACAAACATGATGAGAAAGTAAAGAAAAACTTTCATTCTCTTAAAAATTCTTGGGTTTGTGCCTCCATCTTCTCTTTCTCTCTCTCAAGTTTTTTTCCTCTTCATTTCCAATTAAATCAAGAGCTTAGCTTTCTTTTTCTCAAAACTAAATAAAGTTTCACCATAAAACTGTCGAAGGGGAGTTCATATGTCCCATCAAATCCCTGAAAGGGAGATTTTTAATCCCACCTCCCTTTTCCCCCAAGATCTAGCAAAAAGAAAGGAAGAGGTGGAAGAAGACCCACCTCCAAAAATCCCACTTTGGGAAGATCCAAGACTCAAGGGAGAAGAAAGGGGTCCTCTTTGATCATCCCTGAAGATCTTTGAGGAGTTCAACTACAAGATTCAAATTCTAAAAGGGGTTTAACTCCAAATCCAGATCTTTTAGGAGTTTAACTCCAAATACAGATCTTTTGGGAGTCTAAATCCAAATCTACACCCAATTCCTGTTTAGGAGTTCGACTCCAAAGCTCTTCGGGAGTTCAACTCCCAGCCTAGGGGCTAAACCTCTTTTCAGCACGTGACCCGCTGGCGCCCAGCGCCCGCGGGCCTCGCATGTGACCCGCTGGCGCCCACTCACGCGTCCTTAAAATGCTCCTCACCCCTATTTTTTCCCTCACGTTCCACACTCAAAACACGTTCAAAATGCGATATACGCACACCGCACATTGAGTTCGCATGACTAGTTTTACCCGTCAATCGGAGGTTCCCTTACTCCAAAAGCGATGGGTAATTAACGGCAGCTTCGTCTGCGGCTGCCGAAGATTCAGATCCCCACAACCAATAAACCCCGACTTACTCCAGGCAGGGAGAATCTGTAATACGCCTGAAAAGCGAAGCGTATTTCCTATCTCAATAGGGTGACGAAAAACACTCTACATGCACCCAAAGAACTTTTCGGGTAAAGAGAGCCCGCTTGAAGCAGAAGAATGGGCTCAAGCGATTGAGGATGACCTAGAAGTGGCTTAAGTGCCAGATATAGGTTAGGTAAGAGTTGCTAAGTTGCAACTGACAGATAACGCCAGGGTATGGTGGAAGGCAGAGGAGAGCCATCTCGAACAACTAATAGAGTGGAAAACATTTCGAGACCTCTTCGACGCAAAGTACTTTCCGGAGACTGCCCGTTTTAACATGGAGCAGTAATTCATCCATCTACAGCAAGGCCCGATATGGGTCAAGTCTGTGGATGAATATGATGCTGAGTTTACCATGCTCGACAAATTCGCCTCACACCTCATTCCTACTGCTGACATCCGGGCATGGCGATTCTAATAGGGGTTGGACCCTGAAATCCAAGCTGCATTAGCTACAGGGGATTTCCCAACCCACGAACTCGCTTTGAAGGCTTCTCGACGCTATGAGGCAGTTGTGAAGAAGAAGGGTAAGCCGTAGTCGGCCGGTATGAAACACCTTATGCACCAGATCACAGGAGGGGCCTCTTCCAGGCCAGTTTTCAACGGACCATCTCGCAGGTTAGCAGGTTCGTTCGCTAAAAACAAGCCAGACTTTTGTAACTATTACAAAAGAACTGGGCATCTAATGAAGAACTGCCGAAGAGCGAACAACTTTTTCTTGATTTGTGGGTCTTCGACTTGCACTATCAGAGCATGCCCCCAAAACCGAGGGACTAATAACCCCCGGCTAGACCGGAAATTCAAGCTCCTCCTATCCGGTTAGCTTTACCAGCTCCAACTTCCCGCACCCAAACTGCTCAACCTCAACGCCGCTTGTTTAACCAGGCACGGAGGAACGTGTTGCGACATTAAGCATTCACTATGTCGGTCGAAAAGGCCGATACTACGGATCAGGTTATCACTGGTAAATCTCTTCCTTCTTTCCTTTCAAGTCATTTCAATTCCTAGCTATCTATATTTTTACTTGTTATACTTAAACCTATCCCACACAACTTAGGTACAATCTTTGTAGCCATCTTACCTGCACTCGTGCTCTTCTACATTGGGGCATCACATTGCTTCATGTCGCAACGGTTCGTAAGAACTCATGCGATCCAAGTTAAGCTGCTCATGTCCAGCTGGAATGTCGGTTCAGGGAACGGCATTGTAAAAGCAACCTTAGGATATGATCTGTGTCCAGTGGTCGTCTGCAGTCGAGAATTCTATGCGGACTTCAAGGTACTGGACATACCGAATTTCGACGTGGTCTTGGGAATGGACTGGTTAGGAACTTTCTTCGCTACCATCGACTATCGCCAAAGGAGGGTAGTGTTTGAAATACCAGATCACCCGATATTCTATTTCAAAAGCGGATACCGGACTTTGGAGCCTAGCATCTACCGAGCAAAACCAAAGAAAGCAGAGATTGCAGCGTTGCAAGCGGAAGGATTGAAGCCAGAGATTGTCAGAGAGTTCGAAAATGTATTCCCTGAAGACATAGCAGGTTTGCCCCCCCGACCGAGCTATAGCGTTTGGCATTGATTTACACACCGGTGCACAACCTGTAATGAAAGCTCCATATCATTTAACTACGGAAGTATTGAAAAAACTTCATATCCAGTTAGACCTAAAGAAAGGTTGGATCAGACCCAGAACCTCAAGTTGGGAATCCCCAGTGTTGCTAGTGAAGAAGAAGGAAGGTACTTACCGGATGTGCGTGGATTATCAAGCACTGAACGAAGTGAAAATTAAGAACAAGTATCCGTTACCTCGCATCAATGACCTTTTTAGTCAACTTAGTGGATCTTGTGTCTTCTCTAAGTTAGATCTTCGTTCAAACTATCATCAAGTGAAGGTCAAGGAATCCGACATTCAGAAAACGACGTTTAGGATTCGTTATAGCCATTATGAATATCTCTTAATGCTATTTGGAGTGATCAATGCACCAGCCATTTTTATGAACCTGATGAACCAAGTCTTCCGTGAGTAATTAGACAGGTTTGTTTTATCGTCATCTACGACATCCTGGTGTATATTAAGAATCGGAAAGAACATGCCGAGAACTTATGTATTGTCCTGGAGACACTACGACGGTATCAGCTTTATGCCAAGTACAGCAAGTGTGAATTTTGGCTAAACCAGGTCAGATTTCTCGGACACATCGTTTCAGGCGAAGGAATCTCTGTGGATTCAGCTAAGGTGTCAGCTGTCAGCGAGTGGCAGACACCAAAGTCAGTCAAAGATATAAGAAACTTCTTGGGCTTAGCAGGATATTACAGACGCTTCATCAAAGGATTTTCAAAGATCGCAGCACCCCTGACCAAGCTTACACATAAAGACGAAGTATTCGTGTGGTCAGAAGCATGTGAGAAGGCTTTCGTAGAACTCAAGATGAGGTTAACCTCTTTACCTATTCTCGTAATACTGAATCGATCTGGAGGATTCGATGTACATTGTGATGCGTCCGGTGAGGGAATAAGATGTGTTCTGTATCAGCATGGAAAGGTTGTGGCTTTTGCATCAAGATAGTTAAAGGTTCATGAGCATAACTATCCAACACATGACCTGGAATTGGCGTCCGTCATCTTCGCACTTAAGATTTGGCGTCACTATCTTTTCGGAGAGCTAGTGGATATATACACCGAACACAAGAGTCTGAAGTATGTATTTACTCAGAAAGAGCTCAACATGCGGCAGAGAAGATGGCTAGAACGCATGGCAGACTTCGAAATCAACTTACAATATCATCTTGGAAAGGTGAACGTAGTTTCCGATGCACTTAGTCGCCAGCCATTAGCAATGAACCTCACCGCTTAATAGAAACTATAGCAAGAACTGCATGGAGTCAAGATTGAAGTAGTTGTGCCAAGTAATGCATCATCCTTAATGAAATTACAAGTCCAATCCACTCTTATCAATCAGATCAAGGCAGCTCAAAAAAATGATGCCAAGCTACAAAAGATCCGAGAACAAGTAGAAACTGGTCTTCGAACCGACTTCATCATCCATGAAGATGGATCCTTGTGGTATGGGAGCCGTTTATGTATACCAGTCGGCCCTATTCGAGAAGAGTTGATGCAAGAAACTCACAGCTCTCCGTATTCTGTACACCCCGGCGGCACGAAGATGTACAAGAATCTAAAACAACATTACTTATGGCATGGAATGAAGCAAGAAGTAGCAAGGAGCGTAGCTAAGTGCTTAATCTGTCAGCAAGTGAAGGCTGAACATCACAGAATTGTTGGCCTACTTCAACCGTTACCGATCCAAGAGTGGAAATGGCAGCACATTACCATAGACTTTGTAACTGCATTCCCTCACAGCACGAAGGGTGACAATGCAGTTTAGGTTATTGTGGACCGACTCACCAAGTTGGCTCACTTTATTCTATTCAATGTCGGCCAATCAACCAAGACGTTGGCAAGAAAGTACAAGGAGGTGAGTAAAAATCTAAAGTAAAGATTTCAACCTTCAAGATGTACTATACTTGTCTTGATACCCATAAACTCATGCAGAAGATCGTGAGATTACATGGGGTACCTTTCTGCATCGTCTCCAGCTGAGATACTAGATTCTGATCTCATTTTTGGCAAAGTCTTCAAACCATTCTGAGAACGAGTCTGAACTTCAGCACGGCGTATCATCCCCAAACAAACGGACAATCTGAACGAACAATTCAGATTCTGGAAGATATGCTGAGAGCCTGTATGCTAGACTTCTGAGGTTCGTAGGAAGATCACCTACACCTTGTGAAGTTTTCATATAACAACAGTTACCAGGTAAGCATTAGGATGGCACCTTTCGCAACACTCTACAGACGTAAGTGTCATTCCCTGCTGAGTTGGGACGACGTTGGAGATCATGAACTCCTTAGGCCAGAGATGATCGTGGCAACTGTCGATTTAGTTCGCACGAACAGGGACATGATGCACATAGCCCAGGACCGACAGAAGTATTAGGCAGATGAAAAGCGCCAACACTTAGAGTTCTAACCCGGAGAGCATGTCTTTCTGTAGATCTCACCGAACAGAGGAGTGATACGATTTGGAAAATGGGGCAAACTTAGTCCAAGGTACATCAAACCGTTCGACATACTTGAACGAGTTGGAGAAGTGGCGTACCGCTTGGCACTACTACCCTCATTGGAAGGAGTGTACAATATGTTCCACATATCCCAGCTACAACGATATGTGAGTGACCCTAACCACATACTTGATCACTCAGAGCTCACTGTGCAGACAGATCTGACTTGCGAGAAACAGCCAGCCGAGATACTAGATCGGAAAGAGAAGACATTGCAGAACAAGGTGGTCAAGCTGGTCCGGGTGATGTGGAGAAGGGATTCGCCAGTAGAATCAACCTGGGAGACAGAAGATGATATGCGTACATGATACCCTCATATATTTGAAGTTTAGTCCTTTGTATAAATTTCGAGGACGAAATATTTATAAGGATGGTAGGATGTAACGACCCTGAAATCCCTGTACAATTGTAACACAGTCAATATATAGAAAGGTGTATTTCAGCATGACTAGGAGTTATAAGTTAAATTTATTCAATAAAAATAAGAAACAACGTGCAGCTCACTGGTTAAGCCTCTCCACTGCTGTTCTTTAGCTTGCAAGTTCGAATCTTATTAGCCCAATTATTTTTATATATTTTTCTTTTAACTTTTCGGAAGCCCAAGAGTTGCATGTGCATTACACGGAGAAACAAAAAGTTTTAGAAAAATCAAACCGGATAAATGAGGAGTTAAGACCGATTAAATCACATGGCACGAGTTTTGAGACAAATAGCCAAGATCTGGCCGCCAAATCCCTCCAAAAACCAACATGGGCGGTTCAGATGAGTCCAATCATCTCCGTACTTCGTCCATGCGTCCCTTTGGCTCCCCTCTATTCCTTTTTCCTATTTTTTTCTCTGAATTAAACCAGAGAACTCACACCCTTTCATTTTCCCCCATTAACACAATTAAATTCATTTTTATTCAATTTTTAATTTCCCGTACTCTCATATTTTACGCTATAAATACCACCCCATCTCCTAACTCTCCCCTATTCTGAAATCTATAAGAAAAAATCTCTCAAAATTCTCTTTAAGTCCTAAGTCTAAGAGAAGTTAATCCCAAGTGAAGTTGCCCAAGCCATCGATAGATCTTTTCCACATGTTTTGGTCTCGGTTCTACCAACCGAGGTATCCTCTTTAGTCTTGATTAGTGCAAACCGTAACTCTCTCCTTCTCTTTTTCCTCCTCACTTGATTCGTTTCATCTCCATTCTCTTAAAACGATATCGGTAAAAAGTAGAGTTATCTCTCACCACCTCTTTAAAATAATTTTACTAACCTTATCATGCTAAATAAATCATAATAAATCTTTAACTACAACCTTAAACGATGATCATTTAGTTAACTTTTGATTTGTTTAGAATTTCATGTAAATCAAACGTGTACCGAAAATTACACAAAACTACCATGAACTTTGCATGTACCCTTTATCGCTATTTTGACCTATAACTCCAGAAAACTCACAGGGTAACGACTTACCCCATCATATACACTATGGTTTCATAGGAATATATTTTAGATTCAATATTTTATTCTAAAAGATAACAATTTCAAGAAAATACTATCGCTTTATAAAATACGTTTTTAATCGCTATTTGAAAACCTTTGCAATTACGTCTCTACAACTCTCGGTAGAGGACCCATTTGTGAATGGTCCTTGGGATAGTAGAGTGAAATGCAGAACTCCTCACGGAGAATTCGATCTCGAAAGAAATAAAATACGATTTTAAAAAATATGACTTTTAAAACAAATTAAATTATTTGGAAAATTATATAAATCGTAAATCCGTATTTTTATGAAAACAAATGGTGGAAACTATTTTTATGAGAAGATTAAAGTTTTAGGAAACTGTTGGATATATATGCCCTAGAGGCCTACATTGTATAGGATGCTTGGGATATGTATGTACATGACAGTCTTGCTTGATATGATAGTACGCTATTTGGTTTGACTTTGTCTTAACGTATGATATATTTTACTTGGTATTTATATATATATATATGTTGATAAAGCCCATAGGGTGTTTGTCTGACTACCGGCGTTGTGATGGCAGTCATACTAGTGGGAGCTGGATAGTCAATAGGCACACCCTTAGATGTCCCTGGTCGCAGGAGTATCGAGATTGGGCATCGATACTCCGGAGTAGACTAGTGTATACATATCTAGACCCTGACGAGGGGCGATGGATTGGTCCCTGTTTCGCCCAATCAGAGCAAAGCTCTGTTTGAATTCAAAAATTCAAATTTTAAAGCAACGCTTCAAGTCTCAGGCGGAACGCGCCACGCGTCAGGCGCTAATACGTCAGCGCAGCGCCCAAGAAGGCGCGCCCAATCAGAGCAAAGCTCTATTAAAGGAAGCAACGCTTCAGTTGCGCGGGTGCTGCGCTGCACGACACGTGTCAGCGCAGATGCGCTAGCGCAGTTGCGCTGCGCTTTACGCTGCGCGACACATGTCAGCGCAGATCCGCTCGCGCAGTTGCGCTGCGCTGTGCGCTGCACGACACGTGTCAGCGCAGGTGCGCTAGTGCGCTAGCGCAGTTGCGCTGCGCGACACGTGTCACGCGCTGGAGCATCTGCGCCAAACTAAATTAAGATTTTAAGAAATCTTTTCTGTTCTTTTTAAAACAAGAAGATTTTCTTCTGCAAAGCAGAAGCCCTTGGATCAAAGATTCAACGGTGGGGAAAATTCCCCAAATCACTCAGAGAATGATCTCTTTAACAAATTTAACTAATTTGTGAGCACTATAAAAAGGAACCTAAGCCTCAATTCAATGGCATGAATATTTTTCTTGAAAAAAAAAATCAAGAGCTTCAAACAGAGAGAACTCTGAGAAAAATTTCAAGAAGAGGTAAAAAAAAAAAACCTTTATATGGAAAAAGAAATTTCCTCTAATAGATCATTGATCTAAAAACAAGATCAATGATCTTCATACAATAAATAGTGCTTTGCACTTCTTATGAACCACTGGTTCTTTAAAACAAAAAAAAATATAAATAAAAAAATAGTGCTTTGCACTCTTGTGAACCTCTGGTTCTGTAAATGAAAAGAAAAGAAAGAAATTTCTTTTTTAATCTAAAATAGTGCTTTGCACTCTTGTGAACCTCTGGTTCTGTAAATGAAAAGAAAAGAAAGAAATTTGTTTCTTTAATCTAAAATAGTGCTCTGCACTTCTGTTTTGAATCTAAAAGATTCTTAGTGCTTTGCACTTCCAAACTGCGCCGTTGCGCTCTTAAGAGAGCGCCACGTGTCAGCTATAGAACCACTTGCGCTAAGCGCTCTTAAGATAGAGCTTTGCTCTCTGGAATTGGCGCAACCCGCTGAGAGCGCGCCACGTGTCAGCAGCGCAACAGCGCAGCGCGCTAGCGTAGCGCACTGCGCTAGTGCGCTTGCGCTCACCAGAGCATGACACGTGTCATCACCATATGAGCTTGCGCTCATTACTCGGCGCAAAGCGCCAGACAAATGCACTGCCTTAGTTACAAAAGGGGCCAAGCCCAATTAAAGAAGGCCTAACAGGTCTAATAAAATGCAATACATTGCTTTAAAAAAAGGGACAGAGCCCAAACTAAAATAGATGCTCTGCATCATAAATAAAGGGACAGAGCCCAAATCAAAAGCCTAGCAGGCCAGAATAGAATGCAGTGCATTATTAAATTTGGGCAAAGCCCTAGCACAGGCCTAATAGGCCAAAGATCAAGAAAAATGTTGAATATCCTCAACTGGACTTAACCCAATTTTGGCCATAAGTCCTTAAATTAAATTAACTGAGCAGAATGGCTCTCCTAAACCAATCCACACCCGGTTCGAGGGTACATCTCCGAACTCCTTTGATATCCATCGTTGTAATTCCTCAACGACGTCAAAGAGGTGACGGGTCCCAACGACCACACACCCATATGGACTGCGGGGTCCTTAAACTCGTGGACCGAGACGTCCCTAAACTAATATTGGACCGAAACGTCCCTAAACTAATATCGGACCGAAATGTCCCTAAACTAATGACGGACCACCACGTCCCTAAACTGGAATATGGACCACAATGTCCCTAAACTGGAACAATAGAGCCCAAATACTTTTTTGTCGGATCTAAACAATCCCGTT
Organism: Agapanthus africanus; assembly: GCA_030015575.1. Classification (NCBI taxonomy): domain Eukaryota; kingdom Viridiplantae; phylum Streptophyta; class Magnoliopsida; order Asparagales; family Amaryllidaceae; genus Agapanthus; species Agapanthus africanus. The sequence continues at coordinate 683,040,358 of CM057344.1, forward strand.
AAGTTGATCTTAGTCTCAAACAGGACTAACGTATCCTTGACGAACGTTTAAGTCGATCTTAGCCGCAACGCGACTAAGGCATCCTTAAACTAAAAACACCAAACCCAAATCTAAGTAAATACGGATTTGGACTAATCCACATCCTACGGGCGACGGTATTACTTAGTCTCTGTATACAATCCACGGGCAACCACAAACAAAACAAACACCCATGACACGAAGTGAAATTCTGGAGAAGGAGAAAGTTGTTACCGCGAAGCGGTAGCGTAATTAACTGCAGGGGCTTGCGCCTGCAGGGAAGAGCGTCCCCACAATCAAAAACCCCTCTAGCGAGGGGGAATCTGACAAAGTCTGCTACATCGGCCGCATCCGTCTAAACCTTCGATACACGGTGCCATAAATCAACTTGGCATCTTCGGAGAGGTGGACGGATAAAACCAAATAGCATCTGCCCCGAATCTCAGCGCCAGGACATCGCGGTCTTGTGCGCCGTCTTTCGGAGGGGAACAGATTCTGGCACGCCCGGTGGGACCTCTTCCTCTTTCCACTCCACACTTCGTGTGTCGTCTTCGCGAACCAATCGCGGTTTGTTAAATGGTTGTCTTCGGATTTCAAGCTACTAAGATTTGGTCTTTTACTTGGCAGAGAATTCAAGATTCAATGGCCTTTAACTGGACCAACTGCTCGAAGTGCCACTGCAACGGACGCTCCACCTCACCGGGAGGTGTAGCATATGGGCCCCAAGCGGCTTCCTTCCTCACTCTGCCGGTAGATCAGGTGACCCGAGCCACCACTGGTCTTTTTTTTGGGACCATGATCCCACCTACAAGCTTCCCTATGCCAATACCTGCACTAGAGGCGAACAAGAAGTCGGTCTTCGACTGGCTCACTGCTATGACGGCCCCTGTCAACGGGTCGCCCGTTAACAAACCAACAGCCTCCGTTTTCGCCAGGCTGGATCAGAATCATAAAGTGGCTGTCCCAAAGAGGGCAACGGCCGCTGCTCAGGAAGTTGTTAAAGCGGCTTCTCCCATCAGAGAGTCGGTCTTCGCAAGATTGACGATTCCCATTCCTTCCCTTGCTGGTCAAAAGGCATCAGTCTTCGATAGGCTGACATCAGCAGTCACCCCACACTCGAACAGGGGGCAAAAAGAAACTATCTCAAATTCCGAACCAATCCCGATGGCTCGTCGTGCACGACGTCGCCATTGGCAACGAGTGAGGAAGGCAGGGGGCAACACTCCCTCAGGGCTAACTCCACCGGCTCCAGTGGTGGAAGTCAACACTGCTGTTCCAACTAGGAACAGCTTTGAGCTGCTGAGAAGGTTACGGAAGAACTCTCCAACCGCTACATTGAAGAGATCTCCTCCACCTGCGGAGAGAGCTCCAGAGACAAAGCTGGAACAGCCCCCTCAACGGCTGTCGTAAAAAATATACAAGGTTTGGCGTAGGGTTCAAGACTCCGTGATTGACCCGGATCACTTTCGTCGCCAGAAAAAGGCAAAGGTGGAGAAAGGCAAGGATTGTCCCATTAGACAGCAGCGGACAGCAGCTGCTAGGATGCCCCCTACAATGGTTCCTTCAACATCAACGGCCCACAAAAGGAGGAGGCCAGAGAAAACCCCCGCGTCAATGGCACAGTCTAAAAGCGGTGAACCTAAACTCCCCAAGTCAGGGGGCATAACAGTTCATACGGTTTATATGGCTTCTGGAAAGGAAGAAAGCCGCACTTCTACGGGTCACCGACCGCTTACCCGATCAGTGACCAAGGCTCAGGAGCAGCAACAAAAGCTCCAGGAGATGATGACTACAATGGCTGCACTCACGGAGCCAAAAGAGAACCCTGAGACGTCCTTAGATGAGCGCCAGGAGGAAGAGACCGACGCCGAGTTCCTTCGCCGAGTACTGAAAAAGAGGGACAAAGAGGCTGCTGAACAAGCGGCCAACATACAGCGTATGGGCCTCCTCTTCCAGGACATGATAGGGATGATGATACAACAAGATCCTCCCGCTGAAGAACCCCTAATCGTCCTTGGAGATAATAAGGGAGAGACGTTGAATCCGCAGCCCACTCTATTAACAGCTAAAGAGGATACAATCTCTAAGACTGATCTGGACGAATACATAGCCCAGCAAATAAAGGTTCATCATGCGGCCGAAGCAGCCGGCCACGTCGTAAAAACGGGGCGGCCATATCCAGGCTGGTATGACCAAATCAAGTACCCGCCGGGTTACACAATTCCCAAATTTCATGTCTACAAAGGGACCGGCAATCCTCATCAGCATGTCGCCCAGTTCAGGGCGCTTTGCGGTAACACCGGCGGCGATGACAAGATTTTGCTCCGTCAGTTTGTTGGAAGTCTATCAGATACGGCGTTCGAGTGGTACTCTGAACTCCCTAACGATTCTATCAAAACCTTCGCGGAAATGGAGCTGCTGTTTACCCAGCATTTTGCAAGTGCCAGTGAACGTACCCCGATGACGGCACTGATTAACGCCAGGGTAAAACCCGGCGAGACATGGGTTCAATACGCTATACGGTGGCGTAATCTATGGTCGAAATGTGAGCAGCGCATAGAAGAAGCCCCTGCAGTGGGAATGTTTGTCGGAACCCTTGATCCACAAGCAACCATTTCACAGTTTATGATGTTTTTCAAGCCGACTTCCTTCCAGGCTTTAATTGACAAACTAGCGCAGATGGACCAGATGGGCCATAAACCCCCTCTCCCAAAGCCGGATTCCCGAAATGACAAAGGAAAGGGAAAAGCGATCGTTGTCGCTAATGCTCAACAACAACCGAACGACTCGAAGCCGGTTGCTCGTCCAAACAATACGCGCCCGTACGTACCCCTTGAGGATAGGATGGGACGTCCTTATTCCTTCCCCCGCGATAAAACGAGGAGGTTATTCGAGCTGGCATTGCGCAACAGACTCATAAATCTGCCGGATCCAAAACGACCGTTGCAACCGAGTGACGTCAACGAGCCTAATTACTGCCCTTATCATCGAGTACTAGGCCATCCGATCGAAGATTGCTATGTTTTCAAGAATTGGCTTGAAAATCAGTATCGACAGGGCAAGTTCGCGTTGTCTGATAAATGGAAGGTGAATCCCCCGCAGCCCCACACCTCTAAAGGGACGAATACGCCGGGGGCAACATGCTCTATCATTGAAGAAACTCCGTGGGAGGTTGTATTATCATCGAAAACGAAGAGAATGCTAAATGATCTTCGGACATGTCCGGCGATCAAGTGGAAGAACCCATTGGAACCGCAGGTCGTTGAGGGGATGTTGAAGCCACGTCCAACTCCAAAGACCAATGATGGGGGTTCGAGCACTAGTAGCCAGTCGTCAAAGTCTTTGAAGAAAAAGAAGAAGGCCAAGAAGCCGGTGAAGCCTAGCGATAGGCGCACGGACTTGCAAAAGCAAATTGACGCGCTGGAAGAGTACAACCAGAAGGCGCGGACTCCCATTACATTGCAAGAGTTCCTCAACCATGTCTTCCAAGAAGAAGATAAGGGAGGTAGTTCGTCAAATGAATCTGAAGAACATGTGGCAAGTTGCCATGTAATTTCCCATTCGATCACGAACGATGAGGAGACTCCTTGCACCGAAAAGCTGGGGGCAGATCCTGAACCAAAAGTTCTGGGACCATCAGATGAAGTAATTGACGCACTCCTTAATGAAGCTCGGTTGAAAAGTAAAGCTGATCGGGAGCGCGAGGCGGCTATATTTGAAAGGGCCAAGCGCCAGCGACTTGATGAAGGAGCTGAGACGATCCCGCTGGAGCAAAACACCTCCACTACCGACAAAAGCCAACTCAGGATGAGGAAAAAGTTCGCTAAGGCCATATCAACGGGCATGAAGCTACCATCCTTTGAAGGAAACATCGCCGGTGAAGTGGAAACGCACCCCTCGTATTGCTTATATCATCAGAGGATTTCGCACCCCACTCAAGAGTGCAAAGCTTTCGATAGATGGTGGCAAGGATACGTTGCTCATCGACAATGCTTTAAGCGGGAAAAACGTAAAACTCGTCGAGAGCAGAGAAATACGACCGAAGGGCTTAAAAGAACTGCTGGCGATTGTCGCATGGTTAACACCGGTGGATCACAAGTGCCTATATTCGGGAGTGATTCTGATGAAGAGCTAGAACTTGCCCCTTTCTTTAAAGAGTCCGCTTCAGGAAAAGAAAAAGAACCGAAGGTCTGTGAAAATATCCGGCTGCGAAATCGGACGCTGCCTGAAAAGAACCTCGGACCCTTGAACAGAAAAGATAAAGGGAAAGAAAAGGTCTCTGAGGATATTACTCTCGATGACCAAGTTGCGGAAGAGTTAACCGCTAAGAACCCACTAAAGAAGAATAAGGTGGATTACAACGTTTTAGCACATCTGAGGAAACTGCCCTCGCAGCTCAGCATTCTTGACGCCCTTTTACTATCAAAAGAGGTGAGAGATTCATTGATTAAGGCACTCCAAGACCCGGAACAATTCCAAGCATGCCTGGCCGAGGAAAAGATGAAGGATGAGTTGGAGGAAGTACACACGGCTGATGTTACTTTCGGCGATGAGGACCTTCTACTTGGGACTTGCGAACACAATCGCCCTCTCTATGTTTCGGGATACTGCCATGATATAAAGATAGGCAAAATTCTGATCGATAACGGGTCGTCTGTTAACCTACTCAACGTGCGGGTGTTGAAGGAAATCTGCATGAGCGTCCAGCACCTTGCTCGGGAAAAGATCACCATATCCGGGTTCGACTCCCAATCGTCAAAGACTCTTGGATCTGTGATACTGATGCTACGCTTCGGACTACTCGTCACGGACATTAAGTTCCACGTCACAGATGCCAAGACATGCTACAACGCTTTGCTCGGCCGACCATGGTTACACGAGTACAACATCATCCCTTTTACACAACATCAGTGTATGAAGTATTTTAAGGATGGTTTCGAGTATACCGTGACGGGAGAACTGAACCCGTTCTCTGTGAACGAGGTCCGCAAATACGAAGATGCCAAATACTTCTTGCCGGATTTCGAAGACACGGAGAAGTGTCACAAGACGGAAAATAAAACTAACGCCACCATCCCTGTCTTCGGCAGTGATACCGAGAAAGAAGAGGAGATCGTTTATTCGGGTCCGCCCCAACATAACAAGCCAGGACCGTCCACTCCTACATTGGTCTTTGGTAGTGACTCGGAGGATGAGGTCCATGTCGTATTCTCTGCTCGACCTTCAATACAAGCTTCCGCTGACGAAGAGCAAAGTCTGCAAGTCGCCATGGTGCCGCCTAAACATCATAAAGAACTGGACACACTTAATATCTACAGTATAGAAGAGCTGCGGACATTCTACATCCCTCCCATGCGAGAAAACGAGAAAGCAATTATGTTTTACCGCTCTGAAGAAACCAAGATGAAAAAAGAGATCTGGTATGGCGCAGATCCTGCGCTCGACAGGCTTCAGCCTATCCATCTTCCCAGATATTATACAGAGGGTTTGAAGAAGCTGCTGAAACGCCAGGGGATATCCTTCAGACAGACCGTTAGAGAGGCCAAATTCTATGACAGGGTCTGGAATGTTCCCGGGACTCAACGCAAACTGCCTAACGGGAGAATGGAAACAAGAGGGCTTGGATACATCCGTTCAAAGAAACGAGAGTTACTACCCGGCTGCTACGTCGTATATGACCTTGATGAAGAAGCGGATGCTCAATGGGAGGACGCTAATCCTAAGCCAGTGAAAGTTCCAGATGCAAAAGAGCCCAGTCCGTCGTTCGAGGAACAAATGGATAGACTTGTAAAGAAAGCTGGTCAAAAGGTCCGAGATGATCACAACCGTGAGACGGCCATCTACGAGAAAGCCAAGACGCGACGCCTTCTCCAACAGGCCGTAAAGGATGAAAATACCGCTCCTTGTCAACCCGTTATAAAGAAGGCTCAGCTCAAAAGCAGAAATAAGTCGAAAGGCCAAAAAGGCACTCAACAACAACAAAGCAGGGCTAAGAAGCCACGCAAACGGGAGTCGAGCGTTATTGATATATCCCTTATGAAGAAAATGGGGCGAGCATACTCGTTTCCTCGGGACAAGACGAAGAAAATACTTGATCTCGCCCTGAAACATCAGATGCTTACATTGCCGGAGTCTAAACACCCTGAACAAGCAGGCGAAGCCTCACACCCGGACTATTGCTCTTACCATCGAGTAGTAGGTCATCCTCTTGAAGATTGCTTCACCTTCAAGAATTGGGTCGAAGATCAATATCAGCTTGGTAAATTTGCTCTGTCCAACAACTGGAGGGTAGCACCGCCACAAAAGCACGAGCCTAAGGCCACGAAAGAAAAACCAGTTCCACATTGGGATTAGAAGTGAATTCGTACCTGTCACGTGATAACAATACTACAAGAAGAATCCGAGAACATGGACAGCCTTCCCTGGTGCCTCGAAAACAGCAATGATGAGGTGATCTCAGAATTTCCCCCAGCTTCGAAAGAACTGGAGGATGGAATACATACCACTGCAGATAACCTTAAGAAAATTGAGTTGGGGACGATAAACGATCCGCGACCGACATTCGTCAGCGAGCTGCTGTCTGAAGAAAAGGTGGCTGCGTTAAAGGACGTCCTTGTACAGCATAAAGATTGCTTCACATGGAACTATTCCGAGATGCCGGGACTTGATCCAGAAGTTGCTGTACATAGACTGGCAATATCCCCGAGTGTCAAGCCAGTCAAACAAGCGCCGAGGAGAATGCGTCTTGAGCTCGAGATGAGCATCAACGCTGAAGTCAAAAAGCTGATAGACTCCGGCTTTATCCAGGAGGTTCAATACCCTGAATGGATTGCTAATATCGTCCCAGTGATGAAGAAAAATGGAACGGTGCGCATATGCGTGGACTTTTGGGATCTCAACAAAGCCTGCCCGAAGGATGATTTCCCAGTACCAGTCACCGAACTGATGATAGACAATACGTCCACGCATGAGATTTTCTCATTCATGGACGGCTCATCAGGACATAATCAAATAAAAATGCACCCTGAAGACCAGAAACATACGGCTTTCCGAACTCCTTTGGGAATATTCTGTTACAAGGTGATGCCCTTCGGTTTAAAGAACGCCGGTGCAACCTACCAAAGGGCCATGACGAAGATTTTCGATAACCTTATACACGAAATCGTTGAATGCTATATCGACGACCTCGTTGTTAAAAGCAAATCATATGAGGAACATCTCGAGCATCTGAAGACCGTATTTCAACGTCTTCGACAATACAACTTGAAGATGAACCCTCTGAAGTGTGCATTCGGGGTTTCCTCGGGCAAATTCCTGGGATTCATCGTTCGACACCGAGGTATCGAGATAGATCCGTCCAAGATCAAGGCAATCATGGGAATGCCTCCGCCGAGAACTCTCAAACAGCTGCGGTCTCTCCAAGGGAAGCTTGCGTACATACGGCGATTTATAGCCAACCTCTCAGGAAAGTGCCGCCCTTACAGCCACCTGATGAAGAAGGGAACCCCGTTCGTCTGGGATCAAAAGTTCCAAAGCGCACTAGACGAGATCAAACAGTACCTGCAAAACCCTCCAGTGTTGGCTGCTCCAGTGAAGGGAAAGCCTCTCATTCTTTACACGGCCGCCCTTGAAGGTTCTTTGGGCGCATTATGGGCACAAGAGAATGACCAGGGGAAAGAAAGAGCACTTTACTACTTAAGTCGAGTGCTGCTGGGGGCAGAAAGCAATTACTCCCCCATTGAAAAACACTGCCTGGCGTTGATCTTCGCAATAACAAAGCTTAGACATTACGCATTAGCACATGAAGTCTATCTCATTTCAAAGGTGGACCCTCTCAAATATCTAATGTCAAAGGCCATATTGACAGGACGACTCGCTAAATGGGCCCTGCTCTTAATGGAGTTCTCGATAGCATATCGACCACTCAAAGCAGTAAAAGGCCAGGCCATCGCCGACTTCCTTGTTGAGCACCCGATACCAGCCGACTCTCCTTTAAACTGCGATCTTCCAGACGAACATGCGTTTGATGCGATCGATGGTGATAATACCCGATGGGAGCTTTATTTTGACGGAGCATCTTCCGTGAAGAAGTGCAAACAAAGTACCCCTATAATCAAATCGGGGGTAGGACTCATCTTTATAACTCCACAAGGAGGGATAATGCGCTACGCGTTCTCCCTGACGGAACCGAGGACAAACAACGAAGCCGAATACGAAGCTCTGATAGCAGGCCTCGAGATCGCCATTGACATGGGAATTGAAAACCTCCTCATATACGGAGATTCGCAACTGGTCGTTAGTCAAGTAAACGGCGATTACCAAACATGCAAACCGGAATTGGTAAAATACGGTGAAAAGGTGCAACAACTGCTAACCCAAATTCCCTCCTATACTTTGGAGAGCATACCACGCACGGATAACAGCAAAGCGGACGCGTTGGCCAAACTTGCTAAAGAAATGGCTGACGAGAACCTCGATGACGTTAGAATCATGGTACAAAGTCGTCGGGTGCTCACCCCCGCAGAAATACCTTCGGAATCACCCGAAGAGAAGGGAGTGACTGAACAAGCGACCTTGCAAATAAAAGAACATGAGAAGGTTGAGGATTGGAAGGAAGTCTTTATAGACTACTTCAAGTCCCACCAAATGCCTGAAGATGCGTCCGCAAGACATCAACTCATAAAACGAGCTCTGTCTTTCGCCTTCGTCAATGATACTCTATACAAGAGGTCATTCGATTCTCTGTGGCTGAGATGCTTAGGACCGGACGAATCGGAAAGAGTCGTTCAGGAAGTTCATGACGGAATCTGCGGTTCTCACCAAGCAGGTCCAAAGATGAAGTTGAAGATCAAACGGATGGGCTATTACTGGCCCACGATGATTCAAGACTGCATCGAATATGCGAAGCAATGTCACTCATGCCAGATTCATGGGGACTTCATCCACCAGCACCCAAATCCGTTGCATCCAACGGTAGCTAGCTGGCCATTCGAAATGTGGGGGACTGATATAGTCGGCCCCATCGAATCAGCATCGTCTAAAGGACATCGTTTCATCCTAGCGACGACTGACTACTTCTCTAAGTGGGCAGAAGCAGTACCATTGAGAGAAGTGAAGACGGAGAATATCCTCCATTTCTTCAAAACGCACGTCATATATCGGTTTGAAACTCCGAGGCGGATCATCTCCGATAACGGGTCAGCCTACCGAAGTCATAAAATCAGCCGCTTCGCACAGCAGCATAACATAGACTGGAGATATTCCTCAGTCTATAATCCACGAGCTAACGGTCTCGCCGAGGCCTTCAACAAGACCTTGACGAAAATTATAAAGAAAACAGTGTCCCGAAATAAGAAAGACTGGCATGAGAGACTGCAAGAAGCTCTTTGGGCGTATCGAACCACGTTCAAGACAGCCACAAACACAACGCCATACGCGTTGGTGTTCGGTACGGAAGCAGTACTCCCTCTCGAGATAGAGTTACCCTCTCTATGAGTGGCAGTTCACCACGAGCTAACGGATGAAGAAAATGCTCACCTTCGGCTTGAGGAGCTTGACGCCCTTGATGAAACTAGGCTCATAGCGCAACAAAATCTGGAAGCTTATAAAGCAAAGATGATGCGCTCATACGAAAGATTGACCCGACCGAGGACATTCCACCAAGGCGAACTCGTGCTAGTGGTCAAAAGGCTTATGATCCCCAATCGCGCCAAGCGGGGAAAATTCGAGCCGAACTATGAAGGCCCGTACATCATAGATAAAGTTTACCAGGGTGGGGCCTATCTACTCATGGACATGCACGGTGAAAGGCCTTTCAGACCAATAAACGGTCGCTTCCTAAAGAAATACTACGCTTAATGAGCCACAGCCTAGGTCAACGATAGATGACGACGACTATGTCCGCTCGCTATCTTCCTAAGCTCAAACTTTATAAGCAGTAGCCAGCTTCTCAACAGCGGACCGAAATGTCCTTAAACTAACAGCGGACCGAAATGTCCCTAAACTAACAGCGGACCGAAATGTCCTTAAACTAACAGCGGACCGAAATGTCCTTAAACTAACAGCGGACCGAAACGTCTTTAAACTACTACCGCAGCATCTTTAGACTGACGAGATATAAAAAAAAATATATAAAAATAAAATAAAATAAAAACGGTATGTCCATAAGCAAAAAGGGGCACGGATGAAAACCCGAAAGGGCTCCGTGAGTAAAAACAGCAGGGCTACCGGCGAGTGTTCGTGAAAACCCGAAAGGGCGCGACCTCATAAAAAAAAAGAGAAAAAGGAAATAAAAAGAATAAAAAAATGGTATGTCCATAAGCAAAATGGGCACGGATGAAAACCCGAAAGGGCTCCGTGAGTAAAAACAGCAGGACTACCGGCGAGTGTTTGTGAAAACCTGAAAGGGCGCAACCTCATTAAAGGACACTTATAGGGTCCTCTCGACCTTGTAGGGAGAAACCACCTGCGTGAGATCCTTACGACTCACAAAGGTGCAACACACTTAGGGATCCCCATGATTCCTAAGGAGAAAATACACTTGCGAGATCCTCACGACTCGTAAGGAGAACGCTCTTATGGGACCCTCACGGCTCGTAAGGTTTGAAAGTCTTAAGTTACAGAGATCTAAACCTGTGCTTAAGCAACCCCCACAACTTTCGATATTGCCCTACAAGTGGCTCAATACTGACCCTTGTATACAATCCACGGGCGCGAATAAACATTTCCCTAACCAAGGTCCATCCGTGACTGGGGATATGTTCGCATAACCCTTGTAAATCCTCTCGATTTGCAAAGAGAAAACCCTCCTGTAGGATCCTTATGACTTACAGAGGAACAAAACACTTAGGAACCCTCACGATTCCTAAGGAGAAAATACACCTATAAGATCCTCACGACTTGTAGGGAGAAATAGCTTTGTGAGACCCTTACGGCTCATAAAGTCAAAAGCCTTAGTCGACAGGACCCTAACCCTGGTCGCTAAGCCTCCTTTGTTCGACAATGACAGAAGCAAATGATGATTCGCTCCTGGCAACATCCCAGTTGTAGCGGTGCTGATGCCAAAATCAGTGTCCAAGTTCAGGTTTACGGCGAAAAGCCAATAAGCCGCACATGCATACGAAATAGCCGAAATGATAGGGCAACTTGCAATAAAAAGCAGCAAGTAAAATGTATGCATGCGAAATAGCCGAAATGATTGGGCAACTCGCAATAAAAAGCAGCGAGTGGAAATAAAATAAACAGCCGAAATGATTGGGCACCGCAAAAAATAGCCGAAATGATTGGGCAATCGCGACCTTCGCGATATAAAAGCTGAAATGATAGAGCATCACGGAAATAATAAAAAAAATGATGAAAGAACGAAACTTTTTGCCCTACAGTTAAGATCACATCGATCCCTGTATACAATCCAAGGGCATAAACAAAGAGGGAACCATACCCTCCCAGCAAATTCCTCGACTCACGGATACAAACACTCCTTGACGAGAGCTTCCTGATCCGCGTCGACCCGCAGAGCCACCAGAGCCCCCGTGGGAACCCTCGACTCGTTTCAAACCCCAAGGAAACAAATAATCCTTGGCGCTTGGGAAACAAATAATCCCTAGCAAACTCTTCGACTCACGGATACAAACACTCCTTGACGAGAGCCTCCTGATCCGCGTCGACCTGCAGAGCCACCAGAGCCCCCGTGGGGACCCTCGACTCGTTTCAAACCCCAAGGAAACAAATAATCCTTGGCGCTTGGGAAACAAATAATCCCTAGCAAACTCCTCGACTCACGGATACAAACACTCCTTGACGAGAGCCTCCTGATCCGCGTCGACCCGCAGAGCCACCAGAGCCCCCGTGGGAACCCTCGACTCATTTCAAACCCCAAGGAAACAAATAATCCTTGGCGCTTGGGAAACAAATAATCCCAGCAAATTCCTCGACTCACGGATACAAACACTCCTTGACGAGAGCCTCCTGATCCGCGTCGACCCGCAGAGCCACCAGAGCCCCCGTGGGAACCCTCGACTCATTTCAAACCCCAAGGAAACAAATAATCCTTGGCGCTTGGGAAACAAATAATCCCAGCAAATTCCTCGACTCACGGATACAAACACTCCTTGACGAGAGCCTCCTGATCCGCGTCGACCCGCAGAGCCACCAGAGCCCCCGTGGGAACCTTCGACTCGTTTCAAACCCCAAGGAGACAAATAATCCTTGGCGCTTGGGAAACAAATAATCCCTAGCAAACTCCTCGACTCACGGATACAAACACTCCTTGACGAGAGCCTCCTGATCCGCGTCGACCCGCAGAGCCACCAGAGCCCCCGTGGGGACCCTCGACTCGTTTCAAACCCCAAGGAAACAAATAATCCTTGGCGCTTGGGAAACAAATAATCCCTAGCAAACTCCTCGACTCACGGATACAAACACTCCTTGACGAGAGCCTCCTGATCCGCGTCGACCCACAGAGCCACCAGAGCCCCCGTGGGAAGCCTCGACTCGTTTCAAACCCCAAGGAAACAAATAATCCTTGGCGCTTGGGAAACAAATAATCCCAGCAAATTCCTCGACTCACGGATACAAACACTCCTTGACGAGAGCCTCTTGATCCGCGTCGACCCACAGAGCCACCAGAGCCCCCGTGGGAACCCTCGACTCGTTTCAAACCCCAAGGAAACAAATAATCCTTGGCGCTTGGGAAACAAATAATCCCTAGCAAACTCCTCGACTCACGGATACAAACACTCCGTGACGAGAGCTTCTTAACTCATGTCAACTGTTCCGCTACAACTGCAAACAAACCCCCGATTCGTCTCAATTTGTAAGAAGAAGTCTCAGACAGCAAGGATTGAAAAGCTTGCTTTTTGAGCAATGGGGCCCTGCAAGTCAATCCAAACTGGTCTCTTGCATACTATTCACGGGTCTCACTCTCCGAAGTCGAATTTCGACGAGGAGGGAAACAACCGCTTACGAATCCTCTCGACTCGTAAGAAGGAAAATTCTCTTATAGGATCCTTACGACTTATAAGAGAAAACCACACTTAGGAATCCTCACGATTCCTAAGGAGAAAATCCGCCTATGAGATCCTCTCGATCCGTAGGGAGAAAAGCCTCTATGAGACCCTCACGGCTCATAGAGTTGAAAAATCTTAGGCAGCAGACCAGAACCTGCGGCCTAAGCCATCGCTATTTCCTGAGGAAGTCGGAATACTCGTTTTAGACATCCATCAACCATAGTTATTAAGACAGCCTGCTGACATTAAAAGAAAGAAGATGACAGAAAGAATATCCGGTTTACATTTGATCTGGCATGCGTGACGCATTCATTTATGCATGGACAGAAGACTCAGGACGAGAAATAAGACAAGCTGAAATAGAAAGGGGGAGGGTTTCCATTCATACCGCTAAATTTTTTTTACAAGCATAAGAATAATGAATAAGAAACATTATTCAAATTATTACAACGGTATAACCTCAGATCCGGGACACGGATTGAGGAAATCAAAAGTAAGGCCATCCAGAGTTCTTCTGGCCTTTCTAATTATTCTTATGCGCAATCTTTCGCGCTCCTCTGTGTCGATATCATCGGCGAGCCCTCCTGGCCTTTGATAAGCAGCAACTATTGTCGTCTGCTGGAAGACTTGGTGTAAGATGTCAATAAGGCTGTTCCGCCGTTTCTTTGAAATCAGCCCTGTCAGGTACACTGAATGCACCTTGTCTTCGGCATCATCTAGCGCGTTGAGCGGTAAGGCCTCATGAAGACCCGGAAGTGCTCTCCATATGGCTCCCAACACGACTTTCAAAAGGGCCGAACGACGAGGCAACAGCCAACCACCGCTTGCGTTCAGACGACCCATGACTTCGGCACATTCAGCGTCTGTAAACTCCTGGTTTTGTTGACGACCCTGAGCGCGAATATCGTCGTAGGTAATGAACTCGTGCAAACTGTATAGATGCACCGCCGCCATTATGCCTGGAGGAAATATTGCAGGAAGATCAGCAATAGAAAAGCAATAATATACATGGAGGACCAAATTCCTAGAGAGCAAAATTATGTTCAAGGATAAAGTCCCTTGGACGAAAGCTCTGCTGGTTAAGATTGATCCAAGAATCGATTTTACCTAAAGTTTTCCTAAAAACTTTGAAAAAAAAGGGAGGAGCAAGGCACCGGAGTTCTTGAATGCAAGAACAAGGCTCTGAAGTCTTCGAAAATAGAAATCTGAAAGATGATAAGTATCTGGAGGGGACCAAAGGTCCTATTTATAGGCATCAAGTGCCTCTTCGACTTCCAAGAGTTGTCACGGCGGTTTACCCTAATCGGAGCGAACCTCTGTTCAGATTCCAAGGCAGGAGATGAAGTAACGCCTCGTATTTCCCCAATCAGAGCAAAGCTCTGTCTTAAAAATTAATTTAATGAAGCGACGCTTCAGATTATTTGCGCTGCACAATACACCACGTGTCTGACGCAGACGCATCAGCGCAACGCCCAAAACAGCGCACCCAATCAAAGCAAAGCTCTATCTCAAGCGGCACTAAAGGAAGCGACGCTTCAGATTATTTGCGCTGCACAATACGCCATGTGTCTGACGCAGACGCATCAGCGCAACGCCCAAAACAGCGCACCCAATCAAAGCAAAGCTCTATCTCAAGCGGCACTAAAGGAAGCGACGCTTCAGCGGCGTATGCGCCGTGTGCTGTGTGACATGTAGCGGCGCAGATGTGCTAGCGCAGTTGCGCTGCACCGTGCGCTGTGCGACACGTGTCATACCCTGGAGCATTTGCGCTAAACAAAAATTAAGGTTCTGAAGAAATCTTTTCTATTATTATCTTCTGTAAAACAGAAGCCCTTGGATCAAAGATCCGATGGTGGGGGAAATCCCGCCAAATCTTTCAGAAAAGGGATTTCTTCAACAAATTGAACTTGCTTCTTAATTTGCAAGATGAGGTCTCAGGCAGTAAGGATTGAAAAGCTTGCGTCTTGAGCAATGGGGCCCTACAAGTCAATCCAAAATGGTCTCTTGCATACTATTCACGGGTCTCACTCTCCGAAGTCGATTTTCGAAAAGGAGGGAAACAACCGCTTACGAATCCTCTCGACTCGTAAGAGGGAAAATTCTCTTATAGGATCCTTACGACTTATAAGAGAAAACTACACTTAGGAATCCTCACGATTCCTAAGGAGAAAATCCACCTATGAGATCCTCTCGATCCGTAGGGAGAAAAATCTCTATGAGACCCTCATGGCTCATAGAATTGAAAAGTCTTAGGCGGCAGATCTGAACCTGCGGCCTAAGCCATCGCTATCTCTTGAAAAAATTAAGTTGTCTGCCAATCAGGTTCATCGACAACATCATGATGTAAAGGCAGAAAACAAAAGAGCATACAAGATATTGCAAAAGAAAGTGTGTATCTTTATTCATTGACCTCAATCAAACACATGTTGAATCATACAAAAGAGCAAAGAACGGATACATGTTACTCAGAAAAGAAAATTTTTACAAATACATTGATACAAAGGCAGCTATTGGGAAGGAAGCGTCTTAAGTAGCTCTATCAGTTGTTCGTACACTTCCTTCCATGCCTTTTCCCGATTGGATACCACTGCCAACTCCGCCTCCACCTGGGCCCGTTGCTGTGCGACGGATGCAAGCTGATCCCTGACGGCTTGATGAGCAGCTTCACGGCCTGGAGTGTCATGCTCGGCGACATCAAGTGCCCGCTTTAGTCTCAGCCCATTCGATATGCGCTCCAGAAGACCCTCGAAGACGGTCTTTACCTCAGCGGCGTTCGCCTCAACTTCGGCACGCAAGCGAGCAGTTCTGCTTGAAGAATCTTGGCACTCCTTCAGCCTCAAAGCCACTTCTTGTTCCAGATGACGGAAATGAGAAGCGCTTTGCTCGAGCCATGCTCCCCGTTGAGTGCTCAAGGCCAAAGTCTCGAGGGACAGGCGCATTGACTCCAGCTGATGAAGGCGAGCCTCGATCTCCCGACAATAGTTAACCCAAGAGGCGACAATGCCCTCGTCATGGAAGGTGGCAAATATCGCCAACATCGGGTTAACCGTCGTGGCGAAGTCCTCAGCAGATACAGGTGCCTCGATGTCGAGTTCCTCGATGTAGTCGCTCAACATGCGCAAACTATTCGCGGCACCTTTTGAGGACGGACGTCGCTGGGAAGAGCCGCCCGGTATTGTAATGCGAGACTCGAAAGGCACCGAGACTGGAACGACAGCTGGAAAAAGACGAAATGCGATTAGATGATAATTCAATAGATATGAAGGAAGTCATTGATAAGATAGTTTACTATACCGGTGGAGATAGGTGGCAAGGCCGGAAGGGCTGGTGGCGCAGCCGATCTTTCTGCTCCCCCTTCGATTTGCAGCACTGCAATCAGAACAAGAGAGAGTTAGAAATAATTCTACCACTGAAAAGACAAAGCTACCAATCGGGAACGGTACTCACCAGCGCCACCAGAGGGAGAGGCGAATTCAGATGGGAAAGAGAAGTGTGGGAGCAACACTTGATAGAGATGATCAAAAAGCACTCCTGGAAGATACAACAATGTGACTTTAGTACACGAATTATACATCTGGAAGATAAGATTAATAAATCGCAAACACATACCTTCCAACATCTTTGAGGGTATGAGAGAAGGCTGAGAGGTGACCACCGCCAAAGCAATCGTTGAAGGCGCTCCCTCGAGCGGTGGGGCATCGGCACTAGCTGCACCTGCATTACGAAAAGGTGAACTTGTCAGAAAAGGTTGTAAAGTAAAGAAAAGCAGCCACTTAGGGTTTACCTGAGGAGCTCCCGGCTAAAACGGAGGCGACTCCCTCCTCTACCGACATGAGACCACCGCCCGTGGCCTCGTCACCCGACTCGATGGGGACCGTCGTCGTGCTAGCAAGACCTGGGGACGGCGGAGGGCCATAGACGGGAAGGGCTATGATTGGAGTATTGCCAGATTCCAGAGAGGGAGCGGTTGGCTCGTCCTCGGGAATCATGGCCACCTCACCCACTACTCTCTCAGGTTCAGTAGCTGCGGTTGTATCGTCTACCGTCGCCAGGGGACCGCCGACCTCGAGCGCCTCAGCCGCCACCACCCTGGATTCATCATCTCCCACCACTTCAGGTTCGGCATCAATGACCTTCTCGGCGGTAGGCCCCTCGACCTCCACTTCAGGCTCCATGGCCTCAACGATATTACCCACAGTCGGCTCGAGTTCGGCAGGCATCGCCTCCTCCGTTCCCCTAGGATCGACGGCTTCCGCCTCTCCCTCGATCGGACTTGGCCCTGCAAAGATAAGAGATATAAGGACCAATGACATTAAAATCCTTATAACAAAAACTCTGAGAGAAATATTACCTGAAGCGGATTTACCGTTTGCGCTCCGAACTACTCGCGCCACCTCTCTGCGGGCAGTGGATAGGGCGACAGGGGCCTCTTTGGAGGGAGTATCAGCTCGAAGGGCGGTGCTGGGGCCCGCTCCCATAGCCAAGGCAGCCCTGCGCGCCTTCGCCTCACGCCTCAACCGCTTCCTCTCCTCCCGAGCGGTCATGAGGGACCTATGTGACGCCTCCTTCAAGGCATCATCGTCTTCATTCAGGGATGCCTCCAGAGCCTTTAAGGCATCTTTCATCGGCTCTTCAAGACGAACCTCCTGCGGTGGCCCAGAAGAAGCAGGAACGTCGGCAGCTGGTACAACATCTGCGTCGCTAGGAGGGAACGGCATTGAGGTTCCTGTAATTGAAAGGGAAGGGTTAGATCGACCATAACACAAGGAAAATGAAAAACTTGATGAGTTGAAACTTACTAAGGCCTATAGATGCCCTGAGACGTTCCTCCTCCTGAAAAGTCCTCAGAGAAGCAGCAATGGCTTCTTCATCAGTGATGTCTGTTGAAAGAAAAGAAAGAAAAGCGTTAGTCAAAAAAATAATGAAGAGGATATGTTGCAATAAAGAAAAGGCAACTAGTAGTTACCTGATTGCGCAAGCTTAGCCAGCCATGCGTCACGCTTCACCAACCATGCCGAAGCTCTGAGAGCAGCCTCCAAGTCTGTATCGTCCAGCGGCGGCATCACCAACCCTGCGTTAGTCCCATATTCGAGCAGACCTTCAGCATGAGGAGCATGGGGTTCCTGGCCGAACACGACATCCACAGCGAAGAGCGACTTCTTTTTCTTTTGACCCCCGACCCTAGGCTCACGGAGGATCGACTTCCGCTTAGCAGCCACTTTGGGACGACGGGTCCCGATGTCCGCACCCACGCCAGACTCCGGCGAGGGTACAACCACTGTCTCCACTGGAGCACAGGGTGCGGGAGGTGCATCTGTGATATCAGGGAGCGGCAGCTCACGTGGAGGACTTTGTGCGCGTGATGGTCTGCCCCCGGCATCTTTTAGAGGAGGAGCCACCGGGATCCTTGGCGCTAAGGGAGCGTTACGGTTGGTGCCGGGGGGTACTTCTTTACGGTCGATCAACACTCGCCTCTCTTCCTTTATAACAGCCCCCGTCGCATGATTGTACCACTCTTTATATACATTAAGGAGTCGTGGAGCGCAGGCCGGCGCGCTAATAAAGAAACGAGAACCTGTGTTCAAGCGCATGAAGTGATGTAACGTGTTCTCCATCCCTTCTTCATTAGCAGCAGGCTCCAGTAAGAAAGCTTCCAAGGGTACTCCTTGATCGTGACCCAGTTGTTGGGCAAAACGATGCGGGTTATATCTCATAAAGACTGCTGCACCGCCCTGCCTGAAGACTAGGAAACCCGGTCTAATAGAATACAAATAGAGGATCTCCCGGGCCGTCAATACTGAAGCTCCATCCCTGAAGGAGTCCTGTAATGGTCGCACCGCAGTGGTGGACGCTTTCCCAATGGTTAATACCTTATCAATAAAGGACATCCCGACTCCAACGGTGTGAGGGCGAAGCAGTAAACCCCTGGCGTCCCGTGGTGAAGGGGTCACGATTGATGAGCCAATCAGATGTAAAATGCGAGGAAAACCGTACTTGTCAAAGAATGAAGGCCTTTTATGCATACTGAAGACACCCGCCGTGTGTAGCTCGAGCCATGATGCAAAGTAGTACATCGGGAAGACCACGTGCAGTACCCCGGGCTCGTTGGCATCCGCTGCTCGGCTGAGGCCATGATATAGGTGCGCCAGGCCGGCAATCCCCACGGCCACCTTTACCCCAATGACCATGCGGTGGGCTGGATAAAAGACAGAGGGCCGCATGCGATGAGAATGCATTGGGATCGTGAACCAACTCAGCCACAGCCCGAGAAATCCTAAGAAAAAGGCCTCCTCATCCATCCCAGGGACTGCAATTTCCCCGAAAGATATGGTAGGGAAGTCTGGGAGGAAGGAAGCCTTTTGGTCTATCTCCTTCGTCGGCAGGTTATCCAAACCTAGACCAAAAGGATCATCCAGGATAGCAGATTTGACGGCTCCTGGCGAAATGACGCTCGGACGGAGGAAGCGAGCAATGAAGTCCTCAAAATTAACTCCTCGGCTCCCGTGTTCGATGAAGAGGGACTCGTAGATGTTCAACACCTTGATCAGGCTCGGGAATTGGTCTTGAACGGCATTTTCCGGCGTAATCCCCCTTACTATCGGCTTAGCACCGAAGACGTACTCATCTGTCGGGAGCAGCTCTTCATAGTGTTCCCCCATGACCGGTAGGCCGGATACCTCCGCGAATTCCTCCAAAGAAATGGACACTTCCCGATCCATGGCAAGGAAAGTGTGGGTGGGAATATTCCATTGCTCCAAGAAAGCCTTGAACCACCAAGTGGGGAGCGTAGGATATTGGAAGAGAGAGACGTAGACTGCGGTGTACAGTCCTAGTCTTATCAACTGCGACTTCCTCGTCGACAGGATGTACCGGGCCCACGGCAGATAGCCAATAGGGTGACAGGGAATCAAACCAAGGTTATATGATTGCCCCCAGGGTCGTGCTTCCCCCTGACAGATACGGCGTCCTAGGATATCCAGAACCATAGGACACTGAACCGGAACCGCATCCATAGCGGGATGAAGAAAGCTGTTCGCGGTCCAGTCTATCATCTCCACGGCATACTGCACTGGAGGTGGGTTAGCGTAGTGAATTGCCGTGATAGGTTCTGACGGCACCGCGCAGGTGAAGCTGCGTCGACCCATAATAATCTGGTTATACCAAGACCCCCAAAGGTGGAGTTTCTTGTACTCAGGGTCGTACTCTCTAATCATGGTTAGGGCTTCACGGTCCAAGGGCGCCTCGGGAAATCCCTCCTCCGAGCGGACGAAAGGGAATGAAGTGTCTTCAGACATGATCGCTGCAAAAGAACAATGTAGCCGTTAGTGTTGTAATCCCAACGTTTGGCATTGAAAGAAGAAAATGCATTAATTAAATTAAAATCAAAATTAATTAATTACACCGCGCCACAGTGCAGTGAGTAGGAGACCAAAGAGAGACCCACAAAATCTAAATGACAATACGTCAGTTAATAAGACAAACTCATCATTGGATGAGATTGTCATTTGTTCCCCAGGAAAACATTCCCATTAATAAAGAATCCCCAGAGACAAGGAGAAAATCTCCTCTTTCAGAGCAAAGCTCTGTCACAGAATGACACTTGTCAAATTCTGGTCTCAGAAGAATAAAATTCCTGAAAAAGAGCTTAGCTCTGTAATATTCCATCAAAAAGAAAATTTTTGAAAAGAAATTTAAAATTAAAATTTCTGGAATCCTGGAAAATCCATGAAAACTTATAAAAAAAATTCTTCATTTTTCAGATCTAAAAAAAATCTACATTTGATTCAAGAGCAAAGCACTGTTCATGGGTTAGAACCCATGAACAAGATCTCTGTAGACCTATGGATTCGTGAGAGCAAAGCTCTGTTGATGAAACCCCAAAGGGAATTTCTTTAGATCAAAAGATCTATGAGAGCAAAGCTCTGTTGGTTAAAATTGATTTAAATTAATTTAACTTAATTTTAAATTAATTATTACCTAAAGTTTTGGAAATGAGAGCAAAGCTCTAGGGTTCTGAAAGCAAGAGCAAAGCTCTGAAATTCTTAAGCAAGAGCAGAGCTCTGAAAATCGAAATCTAGAAAATAGTGAAGAGTTTTCTAAGGGCCAGAGGCCCTATTTATAAAGGCACTTGCGCCTCTTGAGCTCACCCCTTAATCCAACGGTCAGGGGGTTGCCACCGCTGCACTCATGTGTGCGCCACGTGAGCGCAACGGTGGGGGGGCATTTGTTTCGCCCAATCAGAGCAAAACTCTGTTTGAATTCAAAAATTCAAATTTTAAAGCAACGCTTCAAGTCTCGGGCGCAACGCGCCACGCGTCAGGCGCTAATACGTCAGCGCAGCGCCCAAGAAGGCGCGCCCAATCAGAGCAAAGCTCTATTAAAGGAAGCAACGCTTCAGTTGCGCGGGTGCTGTGCTGCGCGACACGTGTCAGCGCAGGTGCGCTAGCGCAGTTGCGCTGCGCTGTGCGCTGCGCGACACGTATCAGCGCAGGTGCGCTAGTGCGCTAGCGCAGTTGCGCTGCGCTGTGCGCTGCGCAACACGTGTCAGCGCAGGTACGCTGCGCTATGCGCTGCGCGACACGTGTCACGCGCTGGGGCATCTGCGCCAAACTAAATTAAGATTTTAAGAAATCTTTTCTATTCTTGTTAAAACAAGAAGATTTTCTTCTGCAAAGCAGAAGCCCTTGGATCAAAGATCCAACGGTGGGGAAAATTCCCCAAATCACTCAGAGAATGATCTCTTTAACAAATTTAACTAATTTGTGAGCACTATAAAAAGGACCCTAAGCCTCAATTCAATGGCATGAACATTTTTCTTGAAAAAAAAATCAAGAGCTTCAAACAGAGAGAACTCTGAGAAAAATTTCAAGAAGAGGTAAAAAAAAAAAAACCTTTATAAGGAAAAAGAAATTTTCTCTAATAGTTCATTGATCTAAAATCAAGATCAATGATCTTCATACAATAAATAGTGCTTTGCACTTCTTATGAACCACTGGTTCTTTAAAACAAAAAAAAATATAAATAAAAAAATAGTGCTTTGCACTCTTATGAACCTCTGGTTCTGTAAATGAAAAGAAAAGAAAGAAATTTCTTTTTTAATCTAAAATAGTGCTTTGCACTCTTGTGAACCTCTGGTTCTGTAAATGAAAAGAAAAGAAAGAAATTTGTTTCTTTAATCTAAAATAGTGCTCTGCACTTCTGTTTTGAATCTAAAAGATTCTTAGTGCTTTGCACTTCCAAACTGCGCCGTTGCGCTCTTAAGAGAGCGCCACGTGTCAGCTATAGAACCACTTGCGCTAAGCGCTCTTAAGATAGAGCTTTGCTCTCTGGAATTGGCGCAACCCGCTGAGAGCGCGCCACGTGTCAGCAGCGCAACAGCGCAGCGCGCTAGCGTAGCGCACTGCGCTAGTGCGCTTGCGCTCACCAGAGCATGACACGTGTCATCACCATATGAGCTTGCGCTCATTACTCGGCGCAAAGCGCCAGACAAATGCACTGCCTTAGTTACAAAAGGGGCCAAGCCCAATTAAAGAAGGCCTAACAGGTCTAATAAAATGCAATGCATTGCTTTTAAAAAAGGGACAGAGCCCAAACTAAAATAGATGCTCTGCATCATAAATAAAGGGACAGAGCCCAAATCAAAAGCCTAGCAGGCCAGAATAGAATGCAGTGCATTATTAAATTTGGGCAAAGCCCTAGCACAGGCCTAATAGGCCAAAGATCAAGAAAAATGTTGAATATCCTCAACTGGACTTAACCCAATTTTGGCCATAAGTCCTTAAATTAAATTAACTGAGCAGAATGGCTCTCCTAAACCAATCCACACCCGGTTCGAGGGTATATCTCCGAACTCCTTTGATATCCATCGTTGTAATTCCTCAACGACGTCAAAGAGGTGACGGGTCCCAACGACCACACACCCATATGGACTGCGGGGTCCTTAAACTCGTGGACCGAGACGTCCCTAAACTAATATTGGACCGAAACGTCCCTAAACTAATATCGGACCGAAATGTCCCTAAACTAATGACGGACCACCACGTCCCTAAACTGGAATATGGACCACTATGTCCCTAAACTGGAACAATAGAGCCCAAATGCTCTTTTGTCGGATCTAAACAATCCCGTTAAGTTGATCTTAGTCTCAAACAGGACTAACGTATCCTTGACGAACGTTTAAGTCGATCTTAGCTCAACGCGACTAAGGCATCCTTAAACTAAAAACACTAAACCCAAATCTAAGTAAATACGGATTTGGACTAATCCACGTCCTACGGGCGACGGTATTACTCAGTCTCCGTATACAATCCACGGGCAACCACAAACAAAACAAACACCCACGACATGAAGTGAAATTCTGGAGAAGGAGAAAGTTGTTACCGCGAAGCGGTAGCGTAATTAACTGCAGGGGCTTGCGCCTGCAGGGAAGAGCGTCCCCACAATCAAAAACCCCTCTAGCGAGGGGGAATCTGACAAAGTCTGCTACATCGGCCGCATCCGTCTAAACCTTCGATACACGGTGCCATAAATCAACTTGGCATCTTCGGAGAGGTGGACGGATAAAACCAAATAGCATCTGCCCCGAATCTCAGCACCAGGACATCGCGGTCTTGTGCGCCGTCTTTCGGAGGGGAACAGTCCCGCAACCATTGGTGGTGTTCACCTAAGATTGTATACAGATGCTCACTGGGTGTGAGTACACCGGACATGACTCGCCGAGAACTGACTGGATGGTATTATACCTAACGTCAGATAGCAGTTCTCAGCTGACATGTGTGCAGATAGTCCGTTGACTTAAGGTCATCATTTGTCTCGTGTGAGTTCCCACTGTGCTTTGATTATTACCCTACCACGGCTCAAAGGAGTCGTGCAAACAGGTTTCAGTTGGGCACAGTCCCGAGCCACGTGGAGGCAGTGAGCGACTGTTAGGGATTCGTCTCTCCCGGTATAGGGAGTTGATATCGCACTGTGGTCGGTTGGTCATTACCATAAGTCCCTGGCCAGGGCTGATTGAGAATTACTGATGGAATGATCAGTAGATTCTCGGGTGGTCTTGAACCATACCGACACGACTTGTACGGTTATTAGGGGTCTGACGTCCACCACCTCCCTAGACCGTACATGTGATACTCTTAGACGAACAGACCGGACTGTGCGGATATTGTCACAGACAGGCTCAGTAGGATTTCAGATGGGTTACCTCATCAGCTTTCTTATCGACAACTACCTAGGGACCGTTACGTACAGCTAGTGCCGCTTGCGGTCTGTGGTTAAACCCACTGCCAGCGTAGTAGTTGAGTCTTTAGAGTCCCACATAGAGATTTCCCAAACCCAGGCAAAAAGATATAGAGGTCGTATGGTTTTACGACAAAGGTTCGAACGCGTACGTGTTTAAACGCACGTGCGACATTCGGACAGTTTTTACTAGCTGGCTTTGGTTTAAGCCAGATTCTAGTATCAGGTTATTGGATTTATACAGTCTAAAGTTTTTCCGTGTTTTCACGGATGAGAGGGGCGTTCTCGTAATTTTCCGAGAAACTTCTAGAAGGATGTAACATGGAGGGAGAGGTGGCATTTTCATTTAATGATTTAGTGACTCATTGTGAGTGATTCATCATGTCATTAATGCATTATTAAATGCTTAATGACTCACATAATGAATCACCCACTTGCATTTATGAAACATGATGAATAATCTCATATTATTCATTTCTTTTTATTCATTATGTTTCATATATCAAGTGAGAATCTATTTCATTATTATTATTATTATCATTATCATCTTCTCACTCTCTCTCTTCAAGCTCTCTCTCCTTCACCAAAGCCTAATCCTACCCCTCATGAGTTGAGAACAAGGATTAGGAAAGACTAATTACTCCATAACCTATCTCTACATCACCTTAGCTACTCTATTTAGCAACTAGAGAAACTAAGTAACCTCAAGTTTAGAGGTTATAGCTTGGATTAGGGTTCTCGGGTGGATCGTCTATCACGGAAGAAAGCCGAAGAAGACGTGGAGATCCAAAGAGGCCGTAGATAACATTAAGACGAAGGACTAGAACCGTTTGGTATAATCTCTTAACATAGTAGTTTAGAACTCTATAGCTTTTGTTAAAACTTGTTTAGCAAACGATTCATACGGTTATTCGATGTTTAATCATAGAACAAGATTGTTATTCATATTTCCGCCCCCCCATAAGTATTGGGGTGTTGAACATCGACTTACAGTGGTATCAGAGCCTAGCTAAACAGTATTTAACACACTTGAAAATTTGTATTAATTTCGAACGGAAAAACAAACCGGAAAAACCCCGATATCATTTACTTTCTGTCGAATTTTAAATGAGGTCCAAAAATTTTTCAGGGACCTTCAGATTGACCTAAATGAATGTATTAGAACACCCAAGAAAATTGGGCTCATGAATCGGCCATAGCGCCGCGGAACCGCGGCCTATCCCACCGATCCGCCGCGATTCCGCCGCGCTTTGGACGATTCATCATCCCAAGTTTCTTGTGTTGATTCTCTGTGATATTTGGTGTTTTCTGGTAATTTTTATTTTTTCTCAGGTTTCAGATTTACAGAGAAGTATTGGAGCAAAATTAAATGTGTTTAATCGATCGAAATTATACGGTATTTGCTTGTTTGATTATATCTGTGAAATGTTTTATGTGTTCGTAAACCTCCCCTAACTGCTAGTATGTCGGTTGGCAGGGGGTTGCACATATCTGTGATGTTATATATAACTGTTTGTGTATATAAACTGTATTGGACTGTTGTGGTGTTTAGCCGGGTTTAGTGATGGGTTATTGTATTAATTCATTTGATGTAAATGTAATAAGTTGTAATATTTTTTTGCGGGGCACATCCAGGTTGCGGTTGTAGCCACCGTTGTATTATTTCTTTTTACTGTTTTTTCTCCTAGGATAGACCCAAGGTGGGGTGCACAAACTACCGGGTATTTTGAAGTGTCGGGGCAGACCGCTTCACTTCTGGTACTTGGCGGGTAGTTTGCCGTACCCATAGGGGTCTGGGGTGGGAAAATGGCTATTCATCACAACTGTGTAATCCGTCTTTCATTGCAGGCTCAAAAGAAATGCGGATTGCTTGCAAATCCAATATTGTTTATCTGTGATCTGGAATGCCTATTATTGCGTCTGAAAAATGTACAATATCTATATATGATAGCTATTTAGACGTCGCTTATGTTTTACACCCGCGCTAGCCCAGCCCCCGCTCTGTCGTTAGTTAAGTAACCTAACGGGTGATGACGGGACCCCGTGGCGAATGCGGATGGCATAAGAGGACGTTGTATTTTCGTTGTTATCTGTAATGATAGGTTAAAGATGGGACGCATTATTATTAATGCAAAGAAAATAAAACCTAAACTGAATCGTTGGAACAATTTCTAAAAACCACTCGGTTTTCTTGAAAAAGCAAATTTTAAATGCGGAGCTTAAACCACTCCTTTTAATAAAAGCTATCTTAGTTCCTTCGATCAAATCAAGTTCACTACGTTAACGGTTTTTTGCCAAAAACCAGCCGTAACCCTCCGTCGTTTCAGATAGATAGCACATCGTATTCATTCTATGCTTGTTGGCCTACATCAAGGCATAGTGTATGGTAGCAGTGTGTGTGCCTATTTGTTGCATAGATAGATGCATTAGTTTAATACAGACGTACACCTTGTTGGCCTACGTCAAGGGCTTGTACGATGTATTTAAATTGATCAGGACAACGACGGGTAGAACTTGACTTGCGTCTTATGACTTGTTGGCCTACGTCAAGGTCTATAAGAGCTTGGGGTAAAAATCACATCGGGAGTTTCAAACATAAAGGAAACTTGCAGATTTAGCTTACCTTCTGGAGTGTGGTGACTAGAGTGGCTTCCATCTAGGGCATCATGCAATGATAGTTGGATCCCGATCTCACTGATGAGTAGGATTACTCTCGGGAATTTCTCTCACTTAACAATCAATGCTATAAACCAAGTAGGTGCCTAGAAAGGTGTTAGAGGGGCTACGCCTCCAGGGAAAAGAGGTTATTTAATTAAGGAACTTCGCGAAAGCGTTGGAAAACCTCCCTCGAAGTACCAACACCAGCCTGGCTGAAAGGTTAAGCAAGAATTGTGACGTGTGATTAAATCCTGACTAGTTCTTCTTTTAGGTTTTGAAGAAGAATTTGAGGAAACAGTGGGAGCCATCCTGTTTAGATAAATTAATAACCAATCTAAACTTGCAAGTGCGTATGCTGAGTGTTTCTTTTCTCTCTCTCTGGCAGCTACCATGACTGGACTAAAACTATTACTTGAAAAGAATATACTGACCGGGCAGAACTATAAAGATTGGCTAAGGAACGTCAATATTGCGCTGACTTATGACAAAGTTGCATATGTTACCACCGCTGTTCCTCCCCTTATCCCAGGACCAGATTCCTCAGTTGCGGACAAGGAAGTTCGTAAAACCTGGGATCTAGACTGTGAGCGAGCTAAGTGTATCGTGCTGGCGTCCATGAATAATGAACTCCAGAAACAGCACGAGAGTATGGATATTGCATCCATATTCCTCCATTGCAAGGAATTGTATGGTGAACACTCCCGTATCGCAAGGTACGAAACCTCAAGGAAACTCTTCCAAATGAGGCTTGCTCCAGGATCGCCTGTTGGAGAGCACGTCCTCAAAATGATCACCCTCATTGAGGAACTCGCAAACCTGGGATGCGTGCTAGAGAATGATTTGTATATCGACTTGATTTTGCAGTCCCTTCCCCACACCTTCTCTCAGTTCGTGCTGAACTTCAACATGCACGAAATGGAAGCGGATCTTCCAAAACTCCTCAATATGTTGAGGGTAGCAGAGACCTCCTTGAAAAAGGAGAAGACCCCCGTTCTGTATGTTGGCCAATCATCTTCTTCTAAATCTAAAGCGAAAGCTAAAGGGAAGAAGAAGATGAAAGCCACCAAACCGAAGGGTGGGGTCAAGAAGGTGCAGGGAACGAACAAGGCAGGAAGGGTGAAGGCAGAAAAGAACGAGTGCTTTTATTGTCACAAGCAAGGGCACTGGAAGAAGGACAGTATGGCCTTCAAAGCCAAGGACATGAAGCAAGCTGTTGCTTCTGCTTCAGGTGTGTTCGTAATCGAAAATTGTCTTTCAGTAAACTCTACTTCATGGGTACTTGATACCGGTTCTGGTTCTCACATCTGTAATTCTTTGCAGGATCTGAGAAATAGTAGAGTACTGGGGGCAGGTGATATGACTCTCCGGATGGGCAATGGAATGCATGTAGATGCAGTTGCAATAGGGGAATATCACCTAGGGTTGAATAGTGGACACATTTTGGTATTGTACAACTGTTTTTGTATTCCCAGTTTGTTGTGTAATATTATATCAGTATCTTTGTTGTCTAATAAAGGATATAATTTTGCGCTTGAAAGAAATGTCATGAACATTCTCCTAAATCAAGAACTGATTGGGTTTGGCACACTGGAAAACGGCATATACATACTTAATCAACCTCAAATTTTCAATATTCAAAACACGCGTAAACGAAAGGCTCCAGATTCGAATCAAGCCTTCCTATGGCATTGTAGACTTGGTCATATAAATGAAACAAGGTTGACTAAGTTACATAAAGATGGATATCTAGATCCGTTTGAATATTCATCATATGCAACTTGTCAATCATGTATCAAAGGAAAAATGACCAAATCTCCATTCACCGGACACGGAGAAAGAGCCACTGAACTCTTGGGACTAGTACACAGTGATGTATGTGGTCCGATGTCTACGCATGCATGAAGCGGTCACTCCTACTTCATAACTTTTACTGATGACTTCTCTAGGTATGGACATATATTCTTAATGAAACATAAATCCGAGGCCTTTGAGAAGTTTAAGGAGTATAAAAATGAAGTAGAGAAACAGACTGGTAAAAGCATCAAGACACTTCGATCTGATCGAGGTGGAGAATACTTAAGTACCAGTTTCCTTGAATACTTAAAAGAGAATGGAATTCTCTCTCAGCTTACTCCGCCTTATACACCTCAGAATAATGGTGTATCAGAAAGGAAGAATCGCACGCTATTAGATATGGTGCGTTCAATGATGAGTAGTGCTGAGTTGCCACTTTCCTTCTGGGGATTTGCTCTAGAATCAGCCGCATACCTATTGAATAGAGTTCCAACTAAGTCTGTACCTACCACTCCATATGAAATGTGGTGTGGGAAGAGACCATATCTCAAGTATATCAAGATATGGGGGTGTCCGGTATATGTTAAGAAGCATAATCCGGACAAGCTCGAGGCACGATCGATTTTGTGCAAGTTTGTAGGATACCCCAAGCATTCAAGGGGGTATATGGTCTACCACACTGAAGAACAAAAGGTGTTTGTCACTCGCCACATTGTCTTCTTAGAAAGGGAATTTCTTGCAAAAGAAATTAGTGGGAGTGCGGTAGAACTGGAAGAAATTCCAGAACCTCAAACTGCAACCGAGGACTTAGAAGAATCTCAGATTTCAATAGAACATGACGAACCAACGCCACTCCGCAGATCTAGTAGGCTTTCTCATCCTCCTGAAAGATACTATGGTTTTCTTCTTGATGGGGATCGAGAGGATTGCATCATCGATGATGATGAGCCTACTAGTTTTCAGCAGGCTATCATGAGTAGCGACTCAGTGAAGTGGCTGGATGCAATGAGATCCGAAATGGAATCCATGTACACCAATAAAGTATGGGCTTTAGAAGTTGCTCCTCCTGGGGTAAAACCAGTTGGGTGCAAATGGATCTTCAAAAAGAAGATTGGTACATTTGGACAAGTGGAAACCTACAAAGCTAGACTAGTAGCAAAAGGTTTTCGTCAAGGACCAGGATTGGACTATGATGAAACTTTTTCACCAGTAGCTATGCTTAAATCCATTCGGATCATGCTTGCCATTGCTGCCTTCCATGACTATGAAATCTGGCAAATGGATGTAAAAACAGCTTTTCTAAATGGACATCTAGAAGAGAGTGTTTACATGGATCAACCAGAAGGTTTCTAAGACAGTGGGAGCAGCGGAAGAGTGTGCAAATTGCTTAAATCCATTTATGGGTTAAAGCAAGCATCGCGGAGTTGGAACATCTGCTTTGATGAAACAGTCAAGGAATTTGACTTTATCAAAAATGTAGATGAACCATGTATTTATAGGAAGATTGTAGAAGGAGCAGTAGTCTTCCTCGTTTTGTACGTCGACGACATACTACTGATAGGGAATGATATCCCTGTACTACAATCAGTAAAGCTCTTCTTATCACAAAAATTCTCCATGAAAGACTTGGGAGATGCATCATACATTCTGGGTATTAAGATCTATCGTGATAGATCTAATAGAACATTGGGACTTTCACAGTCCAGGTATATAGACACTATACTAAAGAGATTTAGTATGGAAGATTCCAAGCGCGGCAATATGCCCGCTTGTCACGGAATCACCCTCTCCAAAGAGATGTCTCCAAAGACTGATGAAGAGAGGGCTCGCATAGGCATTATACCCTACGCTTCGGCGGTAGGATCAATAATGTATGCGATGTTATGTACCAGACCGGATGTAGCTTACGCACTTAGTGTAGTAAGCAGGTATCAGTCTGACCCAGGTGAGAAACATTGGATAGCGGTGAAGAACATTCTCAAGTACCTGAGAAGGACTAAGGAGATGTTCTTGATTTACGGTAATGGGGACTTCCAGGTAGAGGCTTTTACCGACTCCGGCTTCCAAAGTGACAAAGATGATTCTAAATCCATTTCGGGTTTTGTGTTTACCCTCAATGGAGGGGCGGTATGTTGGAAGAGTTCCAAACAAGATACCTTCGCAGACTCAACTATGGAGGCTGAGTATATAGCTGCTAGTGAAGCCGCAAAAGAGGCCGTCTGGATGAGGAAGTTCATTTCTGAACTTCAGATGGTTCCGTCCATTACCAATCCAATACCTTTGTATTGCGATAACAATGGCGCTGTAGCTTTAGCGAAGGAACCAAGGTCCCATCAGAAATCCAGGCATATCTTAAGGCGGTTTCACCTGATCAGGGAGATCGTGGATCGTCGGGAGATCGAGATACGGAGAGTGGACACAAAAGACAACACGGCAGATCCATTCACCAAGGCCATTCCTTAAGTACAGTTCGAGAGGTTATTTGAGATGTTGGGCATGCGGTATGCCAGCAACTGGATCTGGTAGAGACAGTGGGTACTCATTGCAGCAATTATAGGCCTTAGTGCAAGTGGGAGATTGTTGGATATATATGCCTTAGAGGCCTACATTGTATAGGATGCTTGGGATATGTATGTACATGACAGTCTTGCTTGATATGATAGTACGCTATTTGGTTTGACTTTGTCTTAACGTATGATATATTTTACTTGGTATTTATATATATATGTTGATAAAGCCCATAGGGTGTTTGTCTGACTACCGGCGTTGTGATGGCAGTCATACTAGTGGGAGCTGGATAGTCAATAGGCACACCCTTAGATGTCCCTGGTCGCAGGAGTATCGAGATTGGGCATCGATACTCCGGAGTAGACTAGTGTATACATATCTAGACCCTGACGAGGGGCGATGGATTGGTCCCGCAACCATTGGTGGTGTTCACCTAAGATTGTATACAGATGCTCACTGGGTGTGAGTACACCGGACAGGACTCGCCGAGAACTGACTGGATGGTATTATACCTAACGTCAGATAGCAGTTCTCAGCTGACATGTGTGCAGATAGTCCGTTGACTTAAGGTCATCATTTGTCTCGTGTGAGTTCCCACTGTGCTTTGATTATTACCCTACCACGGCTCAAAGGAGTCGTGCAAACAGGTTTCAGTTGGGCACAGTCCCGAGCCACGTGGAGGCAGTGAGCGACTGTTAGGGATTCGTCTCTCCCGGTATAGGGAGTTGATATCGCACTGTGGTCGGTTGGTCATTACCATAAGTCCCTGGCCAGGGCTGATTGAGAATTACTGATGGAATGATCAGTAGATTCTCGGGTGGTCTTGAACCATACCGACACGACTTGTACGGTTATTAGGGGTCTGACGTCCACCACCTCCCTAGACCGTACATGTGATACTCTTAGATGAACAGACCGGACTGCGCGGATATTGTCACAGACAGGCTCAGTAGGATTTCAGATGGGTTACCTCATCAGCTTTCTTATCGACAACTACCTGGGGACCGTTACGTACAGCTAGTGCCGCTTGCGGTCTGTGGTTAAACCCACTGCCAGCGTAGTAGTTGAGTCTTTAGAGTCCCACATAGAGATTTCCCAAACCCAGGCAAAAAGATATAGAGGTCGTATGGTTTTACGACAAAGGTTCGAACGCGTACGTGTTTAAACCCACGTGCGACATTCGGACAGTTTTTACTAGCTGGCTTTGGTTTAAGCCAGATTCTAGTATCAGGTTATTGGATTTATACAGTCTAAAGTTTTTCCGTGTTTTCACGGATGAGAGGGGCGTTCTCGTAATTTTCCGAGAAGCTTCTAGAAGGATGTGACATGGAGGGAGAGGTGGCATTTTCATTTAATGATTTAGTGACTCATTGTGAGTGATTCATCATGTCATTAATGCATTATTAAATGCTTAATGACTCACATAATGAATCACCCACTTGCATTTATGAAACATGATGAATAATCTCATATTATTCATTTCTTTTTATTCATTATGTTTCATATATCAAGTGAGAAGCTATTTCATTATTATTATTATTATCATTATCATTATCATCTTCTCACTCTCTCTCCTTCACCAAAGCCTAATCCTACCCCTCATGAGTTGAGAACAAGGATTAGGAAAGACTAATTACTCCATAACCTATCTCTACATCACCTTAGCTACTCTATTTAGCAACTAGAGAAACTAAGTAACCTCAAGTTTAGAGGTTATAGCTTGGATTAGGGTTCTCGGGTGGATCGTCTATCACGGAAGAAAGCCGAAGAGGACGTGGAGATCCAAAGAGGCCGTAGATAACATTAAGACGAAGGACTAGAACCGTTTGGTATAATCTCTTAACATAGTAGTTTAGAACTCTATAGCTTTTGTTAAAACTTGTTTAGCAAACGATTCATACGGTTATTCGATGTTTAATCATAGAACAAGATTGTTATTCATATTTCCGCCTCCCCATAAGTATTGGGGTGTTGAACATCGACTTACAGAAACTACCCTCAATTTTTCAAAAGTGGCATTTTCATTAAAATACCATAAATTTTAAAAGTTAGATTTTTTACACTAAAGTACCACAAAACATGAAATACATTTTTATACAAAAACCTTGATTTTTTAAGCAATATATTTTTATTAAAAACTTGTTCGAGACTTTAGGACGATTTAAAAACCCTCAATAATTTTTTAAATGACATTTTTACTAAAATACCCTAGAAATCAAAATATTAGTCTAGATTACGTATTTAGATTGCAGATTAGTTTGAATGGAATCTTCTCTTATCAGTTGCCTCAGGGTTGCCAGAGACAATGATGCACCACTTGCCTCTCCCTATATATAGATCGTAACCTTAAGGTGGAAATTATCAAATGATTATCGTCTTTGAAAAAGACACGAATCCTGCCATCTATGTGCAGAGATTGTCGATATTTTCCAAACTCAAGCAATTCATATGATTTAAATCTAGTAATAAGTTATGACTATAACCTGAATACAAACTCGAATTTCTTTTGAACTCGAAATCGAATCCAAACTTGAACCTAATCTTAAACTTGAACACTAGATTTAAACTCAAACTCAATCTACTCAAACTAACTTAACTCGACCCAGGACTGCAACTGATATGACTCGCATTCTACTTGACTTACTCGACTTCATTCTTCACATTTTGCAATCTATGGTTTCGATCAAGACATGTATTAATTAACCAATAAAATCAACTAAGTTAATCTAACAGTTATAATCTATTATACTCAGGATGCTTGGAGTAGTTGTAAGTGTGAATCCAACGAAACTTCAGAAGTCCCATATTAACCTACTCGAATTCTATTTACTCGAATCTCGGTCCGGTCGACTTCTCCACAGCTTGGAGTCCCGATTCTAACATATGAAATGGGTCCGTGTTTCTTTACTCCTGGGGCCCTACTCTTGAGCTCGTGAATACTTCTACGGTTGCGTTGACATTCACACCTGGAACTTAACGTTAACATAGTTACGATATAGAGACCTATAGGACATATACCTATGTTCACTTCCCCGTACTTTTACTCGTCATATACATTACTTCATTTTATGCTATACTTGTCACTTTTAACTTACCTTTAGGACTTACCGAGCACTAATTCGCTGACGGACATTCCACCCACATTTGTTTTCTTGGAATGTTTGTAAGATACTGTTAAGACGGAGGAAGTGGACGCCATGGAGGAGGATTACTACCGATTACTACACCAGCTTAGCTTAGCTTAGCTTAGCTTATCTTTTTTTCAGTTTATGTATGCCACCAGGTTAGGCATTTCTGTTCTTGTATTTCATTTTTAGTTGAACTCATGTATTATAAATGTTTCAAGTTTGCATGTAAATAAAGAAGTTTGTTGAAAAATACCCAGTCTCCATTTATTCTTTCATTTTGTATTTTTGTTTCAATATGCATAGCATAATTATTTAGGGAATGATCTTCTCTGGATAAATAAGTCGCGGGCTTGCCATGTCATCGTTTCCGTTTACTGGGAAGCGGAGCGTGATAACTTTTATTAGAGTATTTTTAACAACACCATAGTACTGATTTTTTTTAAAACATATTTTCCTGAAATGATGAAATGATGAGGTGGGCATTCTTTGAAAAAAAGAAAAAGAAATCAGGATACACACCAAAATATAGTTTCATGATCTTCCTCAACTTTTTATATATATTGTCACGCTGTGCTTCCCAAAAGGGGGTAACGGTACATGACGAGATCCACGACGTATTTATTTTTAGAAGGTTCTTTCTCGCAATAAACACGTTAAACGTTTAATAAGCAGTGTATATAAAACAAGAATAACCAAGAGAATAAAATTCAACTGATAATTATTACATTCCAAAATTCCACAAAGTTCAAAAGTTTACGGATGTCTGAATAAAAATAAAGTAACATAAAAAGCCTTAACAAGAGGTATACTGAAAGAAAAACTGAATTGAAATCTAGTAGTCGGCCTGCGACGCTAGTTGAAAGTACTCCTCTCTGGCGGTTAAATTTCCTCCATCCTTAAGTCACCTGACGAACATTTCAAGGAAAGAATGAAAACATGGTGGAATGCCTGTCAGCGAACTTGCACCCGGTAAGTCCCCAATAAGGATATGAATATAAACGTGATAAAGGATATGCATGTAAATAGAATATGAAATCTCAAGTAGTAGTGGAAAAGTAAGAATGTCAATTAAACATTGCAACTATATGAGCATGGCAATGTATATAAGCATGTCAATGTATATAAGAATAACAATTCTATTATAACGTGTTTGTTGTAGTTCGATAGTGAAGGTATGCGTATATACGAGAGTAGTTCGTCAAACCCACGGACCAACAGCACGTTGAGTTCAAGACCCCGTCAAACCCACGGGACAACGGCACACGAGATTCAGGTTAAGTGATTTTTAGTGGACTCTCATACCACAACATACATTCTTTACCAAACTACCCTTATCTCCGTGCATTTTAATTTATAGTTAAAGTCACGAGTCTTGCTCCAATCCATAAATACATAAGAGAGAGTACAAGTTCAAGTATTCATGTCAAGTCCAAGTATTCATGTATACATGTATTCATAGTTCTGGTAAGGTTCATGTAAAGCATATAATATCTAATCATGTTATTATGTACATGCAATAATTTAGAGATTAAGAAACAAGCGTACACATGGTCGAATAGCAAGAAATGAGATAACATTCAAGTAATAATCAGGAATCAGTGTTGTAAAGAACTGTTATGTACGACTAATTACTCAAGTCAATCAAATTCAGACTATAAACAAAAACATAGCCATAAGTGTTATGCAAACATGAGTTCAAGTCTCGCCTAAATACAAGTACTGGTTTGGGAGATATACCTATTTTCGTATTGTCGCACAGAACAGATCAGAATCTGTCCAGCCTCGACACACATTTTTAAAATATAGTTTGAGTCAATTTCTGTCGATTTTCAGGTTTCAAAAATTATTAGAAACTTGTATGTCTTTCGGAGTAATTTTCCAAGCAACTAAGTTCCGCGTTATTTGGATTCTTGAAGCTCTAGTTATAGTCATTTTAACATCAGGATTTAAAAAAGAAATTTTGATTTCTGGACAGCCACTATTGGTTATAATGCCAGGCAAATATCAAGACATTCTATGCATTTCTGGGTCACTGATGTTGGATATAGGTGCCCTCAAGGTAATTATCGTAATTAAAGGGATGCAATTACTGAATTCAAGAGAACTTATACAGAGAGCAGTCTTGCTCGAGATGATAGTATGCTATCTGGTTTACCTTAATCTGTCATGTGTATTCATTTTACTCGTTATCAGGTATAGCTAATGCAGGAGATAAAGACCATAGGATCTTTACTTAACTACCAGGATTAATGATAGGGATCATACCGGTGGTACCTGGTAGTCTATAAGCACATCCTTAAATGTACCTAGTCGCAGGAATATCGAAACTGGGTATCGGTATTCCAGTTTAGACTGGTGTATACGTTTCATGACCCTGTATGGGACGATGGCTGATCCTATAGCCATTGGTGTTTGACACCGATGATTGTATACAAGTGCTCATTGGATGAGTTACACTGGACGGACTCACCGAGAACTCCTAGATGGTATAGCAGTTCTCTGGTGACGATAGTACATGGTAATCTCTTGACCTAAGATCGCCATAATGTCTTGTGTGTGTTACCACTATACTTTGATTACTACCCTACCATGGAACTACCGAATCGTGCAAACATTTTTTAATTGGGTATAGTCCCGAAGCACATGGAAGAAGTGAGCGGTCGAGGGGATTCATCACTCCCGGTATATGGAGTCGATATCGCGCTGTGCAGGTTATGACTATAACCAGAAGTCCATGGCCATGGCAGGTGAGATAAACTGATAAGTGTTATCAGTTGTATCTCTGGTAATTATTAGTCCTCTGTCAGCATGACTTATTGGATTATTGGGGGTCTGACAGTTTCCACCCCTTATACTCGGTATGCGATATTCTTTGACGAAGAGACAAGACTGTATTGTATTCGTCACTTATAAACTTTGTCGTGTCTGGATGAGTTCGCTCGTCGACCTGCTTTTATCTTGCTCAAACCTGGATAGCCGTTATGTGCAGCTAGTACCGCTGACGAGCTTGTGGGTTAACCCATGAGGGGATTGAATTTGAAAGTGTTTCGGATTCAATTAGATATAATCCTATTTAACCTACTGCTAGCGTATTGACAGGTATTTAGAGTCCCTCAACGAAAGTTCTTTCCTGGGCAAAATGTGTTGGGTTATGGGAGCGTCCCGGCCATCAATCCGTGACCAAATGCAGAACAAAAATTTATAAAATATGGCGCTACCACAACCAATTACTCGAATCTACCTATAAGACCTAGATAACAAAACATGCAAAGGAGTTAGAATGGTTATACCGAATAAATCCGTGTCCTTCGGTCTTCAACCATCATCCCAAGCTCCCAGGGGCTTCCTTGATCAAGCTTGATCTCCGGTCTCCCTCCATCGAAGAAGATCCACGTCGAGGGTTATTAATACGGGCTCCGACCTCAAAACCGAAGCAACTCGGGTATCTAGTTTGCCAACCTAGATAGCCAAGATGAAGTAGAGAGTGATGAAGGATTAATTTTTCTCAAGACACCCAAGGATTCTCAACTCATGAGAGGGTTTGGGTGGAGCTAGAGTAAGAAGAAGATGCCATGAGAATGAGGTGTTGAGAGCAACTCAAGAGAGAGAGAGAGAAAGAAATGAATAATGGCTTGTATTTTTTGTTTGTTGTGTGAGTGTGATAAGAAATAATGGAGCCATCACATAAATGTCCATGTCTCCAAAATATCTTAGTCAACAAAAAATATCTCAAGTCAACATAATCTCACAACAAACAAAAATCCTAAGCATGCTAAAATAGTAACCATGGGTCACTAATTAGCCATGCCACAAAAATGCAATAAACACATCATTCTACACCTCAATAACCTTTTAATCCAAAAAAGTCTAAACCATGATGTGGTGTAATCTTCTAATAGTAATTTTGTAATAAATTACAAGAATACCCCTCAACCACATATACATACCCGTATTCGTATTCCGAAGAATACGAATACAAAGAGACGAAAATAATCCAACAAATATAATACTAGGATCAGGCTTAAACCAAAGCCCACTAGTATTATCCGTCCGAACATCATCCGTGCACAAATACACGTATGTGATCGAACCCTGCCGTAAAACCATACGGCCTCTACATCGTTTCGCCCGAAGAAGGGAAACCCTCTTTGTGGGACTCTAAAGACTTGTCAATACGCTGGCAGTGAGTTCAACCACAAGCACGTCAGCTGCACTAGCTGTACGTAACGGCTATCCAGGTATTGAGCGAAAGGGAGGCTGACGAGCAAACTCATCCTGAAACCTCTACTGAGCCTGACAGTGACAATATCTGTACAGTCCGGTCCGTTCGTCTATGAGTATTGTATATCGAGTCTAGGGGGTGGATAAAATCACACCCCTAATAACGTGACATTTAGTGTCGGTATGAAGCCCATCACCACCTGAGAAACTACAGATCCTAGATCAGTAATTCTCAACTACCTTGGCCAAGGATTTCTGGTGATGGCCACCTGTGCAGAACCGTGACATCAACCCCTAATACCGAGAGAGAAATCCCTCGACGATCCGCTCACTGTCTCCATATGGCTCAGGACTGTATCCAACTAAAAGCTGTTTGCACGACTCCTTTGAGCCGTGGTAGGATAGTAATCAAAGTACAGTGGGAACTCACACGAGACAAATGACGATCTCAGGTCGATAGACTAACCTGTACACATGTCACCAGGGAACTGTTATCTGACATAGATATAATACCAACTAGCATATTCCCTGCGAGTCCGTACGGTGTACTCATAACCCAATGAGCACCTATATACATCTTAGATGAACAAACTAACACCAATGGCTTGTGAGACCGGCCACCGCCCCTCGTCGGGGTCTCGATCAGTATACACTAGTCTACTTTTGGAGTATCGATGCCCAGTCTCGAAACTCCCACGACTAGGGACATTTTAAGGATGTTCTTATAGACCACCCAACTTTCAAGTATATGACCGCCATCATACTGCTGGTAGTCAAGTAAGAATTCTATGGGCTCTATCAACATGTAATAGTGATCTGTAATGTCACTTGAAGCATGTACACGATGATAAAGACAATCCAGATAGCATACTATCATCTCGAGTAAGACTGTTCTACCGGTATAGGTCCTCCCTCAATCATTGCAATCACGTGCCTGCGATCCAATAATTGACCTGAGGGCACTATAGCCAACAATCTCCCACTTGCACATAAGGCTAATTAATGCGATGTCGCATACTCACAGCCCGTGTGATACCGAACACCCAATTTCCCTACTAATTAGTTTCACAAAGCTCGTTTATAAAACTATTGCGTTCGAGAAATAGCTTCAGTGAGTGGATCCGCTCCAATGTTTCTTTCTATGTCTCTATTTATCTCAAGTTCGTGGAGAAAGCCATCTCCCGAAATGAGCAATACCTGTCTTAGAATATGTCTGGATATCTGATGGGACCCAGTTCACAAATGAACTCCAAATCCAGAAAACTTCTTAGACTGTATTTTCCACTAAATTTAATCAGTATCCTGCACCATGCCTTCCTCGGTATCCGCTTGGAACACCTGTCTAAACTACTGCCCCTTAAAAGTGGGAAAACTAAAACTCTGACAATCGCTCTGTCATCCAGGTCACCTTGGAAGCCTGGAATGATAGCCGTCTCCCGAAGGAGGCTGTTGTTACCATATCCCATGAACATCCACTTATGTTCATAAACTGCTTCCCAACGTTTCCCTAGGATTGGATCAATATAAACTTATTGCAGCTAGTGCAAAAACAACATCTGGTGTGATACTTGACATCTCATGATTGACTCAATTGCCTGAGTTAGTGATATGCCAATTATGCACATCCCTCTCCCCTTTAGTCTGTAAGACGCCTTTAGAGAGGGTGACTCCATCACCTGCAGGTACACCACCATACCAGGAGTCGTCCATTCTAAAACACCTTTAGAATAGTGTCAAAGTACCCAGATTGGGAAACTATCTAAATCTAGATCTAAAACCATAGATCTAGTTACCAGAATGCCTGATATATTATCCATATCCAATTTAGAGAAACCACTGTGTGACAACCATAGTATAACCGATCGTAGTATAGGAATTTCACTTTCTATAAAGTGCATGTCATCCAAATACCAGGACATCACACCCTATTATCTTCTTAACATATCCATCTCCTATTCTGATGAAGTCAAAATCTATGACTGTCATATCAAAAATAGATGATCTATCTTCGCTATACCTGCTTTAGTCTATAAATAAACACAAGCTACTTTTCCACTATACTTCCGCTGCTCCCACTGACTATAACAACCCTCTGACAGAGTTATATACACGTACACTTCTAAAGCTAGTTTAGAACGATGCTATACTCATCCTGATGCCGGGTCCCATAGTCTAGAACAGCAGTAATAGAAAGTCTGGGTAAAAAAGAACTTCCCTCTCACCGTCTTTGAGGATACTGAAGTACCTCTCGGGCGCCTGAGATTACCCAC
Source organism: Agapanthus africanus (assembly GCA_030015575.1). Lineage (NCBI taxonomy): Eukaryota > Viridiplantae > Streptophyta > Magnoliopsida > Asparagales > Amaryllidaceae > Agapanthus > Agapanthus africanus. Next base: position 683,081,197 of record CM057344.1, read on the forward strand.
CATATCTGCGGAGTGGCTAATAGAATGTCAAACCCGATTGAATCTTTAGATTCTGTTAAATTTTCAATAATCGTTTGTGGTTCTGGAATCACTTCCAGTTCTACATACTCCCACTACTGTTTTCTGAAAAAAGTCCATTTTGCTAAAACTGTGGCGAGTCAAGAACAATATCACTATTGATCTTCTGGATGGTAGAAAGTTACCCCTCGTCATAGCCCGGGATAACCCATAAACTGTCATTACTGAAACGAGCCTTGAATATATCAAGAGTCTGGTTTAAAGCATAACCGGACAACTCCATATACCTTAATATCGTTAAGATATGAACCATTCTATATACAATATAGAAACATAGGCACTAATTTAATTGGAACTAGATTTAAATCATGCAGCTATCTCCAGTGCATGTCAACTAAATGGAGAGAGGCCGATCAGCATTACTCAACTAGGAGTGCATCCAGATATGAGTAACCTGAAAGAGAAGCAAGTTCTCAAAACCATTACTATCAACTGAATACCAAAAACAAGTATCTACATCTTCGATCACCTTGAAGAATCCCGGTACTTGCAACACATGGTTCTCTACTTTATTCATGTACCTACAACTTCTCAAAACTTGGACCTTATATTTCTACGAAACACTTGTCTAAAACTGGAGAAGTCACAAGTAAACAGAATATAGTACGAGGACTAACCCCTTTTTCCTAATGGACACTAGAAAATATATAATATTTTGTATTAGTCCCCTGAGTTGAATAACTCAAACCCTGTGCGTCGTAGGTTGAAAACTGTACGATGGTTAAGAAGAATTACACCGCTGTTCAATGCTCCTTACCCAATCATCAAATGATATAGGTAAATGTCATGGACATAATTTCAAAATTTTATATCTCACTTTATAAAATAAACGTACAGATATATCAGTTTGAAATTGGAGCATAACAACGGATATTCAAAACCAAATGCCGTCAGGCAAAATCCCAGGCGATTTCTTCAAATATCACCAATTACAACGAATTCCGATATAAAGAGGATATAATCACCTAATTCCCAATAATTTACTCCCACTCATCATCTTTAATACTTTACAAATGTGAGAATCAAGTCTAGTAAATACATACCCTGGAGTAAGAATCTAATTGGGAAATCCGTTTTCAATTTACAACTCACAGTGAAACTTAAACATGAAAATGTTTCGAAGGGGTATCCGGGTATTCCTAGTAATGCCTCTTCCACTATCCAGATTCATGATTGTAACCTTATATTTCCTTGCCATCTCTCCAAATCCTTTTATTTGTCTTTATTCATTACCTTTTGTACTCCACCCTTAGGCTAAATGGTTTTCTTCTTTCCCTACCGTTCGACACCAGCCTATGGCTTGGAAGAAGACTATCCAATAAGCGTAATAGGTGTACTTTCCTAATCCTAGGAGTATTCGCAACCTGAGAGAAGGTAAAGGGAAAAGACAACTGAATAATACTTATTCTATTTCTCCTGAACCAGAATCCATTCTCGAACTGGAACAAGTTCCTTCGCGTTCGTATGTAACTATACGATGGATTATCCAATAAATATGGATCCTCGTAGTGATACGGGGTGTTCTGGAGAAATGCAAAGGTGAAGTAGGAGTGGCGATGATATACGCGGTTTCTTCGTGAATGATAGCAGTCGCATTTTACTTTGCCCTCTCTCTAATCCCTTTATTTGTATTTACTTATTATCTTCTGTACACCACACTTAGGCTAATTGTTTTCTTCCTTCCCTACCTTTTGGCACCATCCTATGGATTGGAAGAAGATTATCCAATAAGCGTAATAGGTGTACCCTCTCCTAATCCTAGGAGCCCTCACAAACTGAGAGAAGGTAAAAGGAAAAGACAACTGAATAGTCCTTTTCAATTTCTTCAGAACCGGAAACCATTCTCGAATCTGAAACAAGTTTCTTCGAGTTCGTATGTAACTATACGATGGTCATATCCAATAACTGTGGATCTTCGTAGTGATATGGAATGTTCCGGAGAAAAGCAAAAGGTAAAAGTAGGAGTGGCAATGAAGTATACAACTCTGACAATCCAAAAGCCAGCGTGTTTTAAGAAGGTTCGGTTAACTTGATTTATGAGTTCTAGTCTAGGGTCAGGCCATGGTCACTGCCAAAGATAGAGAGAAAAGAAACACTCAGTGTGCACTCTAACCTAGATCAGAATGGTTAATCACTTTATCTAATTAGGATGTCTCCCACTGTATCCTCAAATTCTCCTCCAAACCCAAAAGAAGAATTAGTCGTGATCATCTAAAATCACCCGAGGAGTAAACCAACTCATCAGTGGAATTAGGATCCAACTATCATCGCATGATAACTTGATGGAATCCACTCAAGTTATCACACTCTAGAAGGTATGCACATGCCTGGCAAGTTTCAGTTTCTTTAGAAACTCTGGATGTGATTTTTACCCCATGTTCTTATGATCTTGACTAAGGCCGACAAATCATAAGTCACACGTCAAGTTCTACCCGTCATTATCCAGGTTAATTTGAACCCACTCGTACTCGCCCTTGACTAAGGCCAACAAGGTTGTACGACTGTCTCAAACCAACGCATCTATCTATGCAACAGAAAAGTAACAAATAGCTACCATACACTATGCCTTGACTAAGGCCAACAAACATAGCATGAATACTAAGTGCTACCCGTCTGAAATGACGGAAGGCTACGAATGGTTTTTGGCGAAAACCCTTTAACGTAATGAACTTGATATCGTTGAAGGAACCGGATAGCTTTTTACAAATATATAGTGGCGAAAACCTTTGCTAAAGAGGTCACTCCCGATGAAGAGATCTCAGCTCTTTCCTCGTGGAATGGGGTGCAGGATATTTCAACTGAATACCTCGATGCAAAGCAAAAAGTAATCGACTATAGTGAAGTTATTACCCTGACGCAAACTTCTGCCCAAGAGGTCATTCCCGGTTAAGAGATCTCGGCTCTTGCCTCGTCGAATGAGGTGCTGGATATTCATAACCGAATACTGCTGTGCAAAAAGAAAAGAAAACGTCCTTGTAATAACTGCTTTTGAAAATTGTTCCAACAACATCATATAGGTCTGTTTCCCTTGTATTGATCAGAATCAACGCAGTCCCATCAATTAATCACACCAGAAAAGAACGAAAATATGATGTACGTATATACCATCCGCATTCACCACTGGGCCCCGTCATCACCCGTTAGGTTACTTAACTAACGACAGAGCGGGGGCTGGACTAGCGCGGGTGCAAAACATATACAGCATCTACTAGTATATATATAACAATATATAATAATCGCTTCAGGCATGATAAATGAAACATCACAGATAAGCGATAAGTATCACAGAACAATACAGATAATCTGGGAGCCCGGGTTTCCTTTGAGCCGCAAGTGAAACCCGATGTTCCACTGGTCGTTTGGATATCCTGTGCAATGAAAACCTAGACCCCTATGAGTGCGGCAAGTTACTTGCCAAAACTAGAAGTGAGGCAACCCCTTTATCAAAGTGAATGGGCCACCCGTCACTTCACGGAATCCGGTAACTTGAGCACCCCTCTTTGGGTCAACCAGTACCCCCTACGAGTGCGGTGAATAGCCCGCCAATTCTAGAGTGAGGCCCCCTCCATCTCAACGCCATGAGATGCGAGCCTGTTGCCCTCTAGAACCCGACTAACCGTGCACTCCACCGCGGGGTAATCCTAGTACAGAAAAGAAAAGAATATGTACAACGGTGATATCGACCTCAACCCGGTCGTGCCCCAAACAAATAATATACAAAATGGCAGTGACGGCAGTCCATATGTCGGACGTTCGCCCCGCAATATCAAATGTACAAATGAAACTAAACTGTACTACCATTGCATCCAAGCTATCCACCACGACGATCCAACCACAATACAGCACAACACAGAACATCAACGTGAATGTCACGTTCGCAAACCCGTCTAAAAGAACATATAGCAATTAGAAGAATTGTACCGCTCGAATGACATTCAGGGTCACAGATAGTAATGTATGTACTGAAAACTACGACATTATAATTCCCCACGCAATTAGCAAACTAAACCATTTTCCAAAACCATGAAAAAACGGTGAGCTAATGTTCCAAAAATCGACCGTTTAAAGACAATTCGGAAGTCCGAATCAAAACGAAATGTGCCCGAATCTTTGAGAGGAGTTAGAGCACCAAATTAACTTCGAGTTGGGGGGACTAGAGGGGGTACCCCACCCCCGAGGCCACCACGAGGTGGCCAGGGGGTGAGGCAGACCCGAAATTGCCAATGGTGGGGTAGTTTCGGGTCCCCACTGCCAAGACCACCTTATGGTGGATTTGGGGAGTGGTCCCAGCCGTTCAGTCCCCCCAGGGATTCCCCGGGGTGCCCATGCACCACCCGGCAGCTTCTCAGTTGAAACCGTGAGCCCGCGGGGTGTGCAAACATCTCAAACTTTCAGTTTTCGGAACTGTTTTTGTTGGCAGTTTTTGCATGAAAATAACGGTGGATTTCTAATGTCGCAAAGTGTTAACTAAGGCTTATGGAGTGGCTATGATACCATGTTGGGTTATGGGCGTGCCCCGTCCATCAATCCGTGACCAAATGCGGAACAAAAAATTATAAAACTTTACGCTACCACAACCAATTACCAGGATCTACCCATAAGCCCTAGATAACAAAACATGCAAAGGAGTTAGAATGGTTATACCGAATAGATCCGTGCCCTTCGGTCTTCAACCATCATCCCAAGCTCCCAGGGGCTTCCTTGATCAAGCTTGATCTCCGGTCTCCCTCCATCGAAGAAGATCCACGTCGAGGGTTAGTAATTCGGGCTCCGACCTCAAAACCGAAGCAACTCGGATATCTAGTTTACCGGCCTAGATAGCCAAGATGAAGTAGAGAGTGATAAAGAATTAATTTGTCTCAAGACACCCAAGGATTCTCAACTCATGAGAGGGTTTGGGTGGAGCTAGAGGAAGAATGTCACGACCCGAAATATTAGCTCGTGACCAGCACTTGAATCACGCAACGTCTAAAGGAATAACGTAATTCAAGTAAGCTGAAACTCAGAAATCTAAACCTTTTTAAGAAAATAAAGGAGGTGAAGTTTTGAAATAAGGTAAAATGAAGTAAGCTGTTTTCTTAAATTCATTAAAAGGAGCATGAAAAAATGCAAGTTTATCTTACTAGTTGAAAAACATGTTTCGTCTTTTAAATGAAATTTGGACAGCACCTCCTTTATATATTTTGATCCAAAACCACAAATACAAGATAATAATAAAGGCATCCCCAAGAGGGAGCTAGCTCTTCGCCAAATGGCGGATTCACAACCACGCAAGTAATAAAACAAGTATACAACGTCCAACGGCGAAGATCAATACAAAAGATAATGAATAAAGCAAGACATCAACCCAAAAAGCGAACATAAAACCCATCGCTCAAATCTCGCAATTACAAGTCTTGCTAAGTCTCATTACTTATACAAATACCAGTTTGATTGATGGAGTTGATTAGATACAACAGTAATAATAAATACAATAGTGGCACGATCCGATGTGTACTACCTACCAAAGCAAATCACCCGAATGCAAACTATGCGCCAAAGATGCTGCTACCGGTCCACACAGTCAACTTGTAATAACTGTGGCACAACGGAGGTGGGTTGCCAACTCGTGAGTAGAAAATATCATCAGGTAGAAATCGAATAAAATAACGATTTTCTAGGTCAACTATATCATAAAGGTAATACTATGATATCTAGGGTGTCCGTAAGTAAAAAATATGCCAACAATGAATAAATGCAAGTATGCAAGTGGATATCATCCAATAATATAATCAATGCCAATATAAATGTGGATCTCGTCCACTCGAAACATGGTAATAGCTTATGCATGTAAATATATGAGGATATCAAGAATGTGTGTGTCCATCAATGACACACCAAAACATGTAACCTGAGTGTCCAACACTGACACTCGAAATATCATGAAACCCGTGTCCAGTATCGACACGTAAATCCTCATATCTCAGACGCCGCATCCTCAGATCGGCCCTCATGTCCATCTCTCTACACCGGTCGGTATCCTCCGGATAAACCGACGATTCCAAATACTATCACCGATAGGTAGTGCTCCCTTCCAGGCTCAACGCCATCATCTGCGACCATCTTGCCCCGGGGTACCTCACCGGGTCCACCATGCACCCGAAGACGGTTCCTCCTCCTCCACAAATCGGGTGTCGCATTCCAATCTCAGAACCGAGAAAACACATGGTGGACGCACTGAAATATCATATCAAGAGAAACCTGGTTTTTAAAACAATACATACTTTCTTTTGAAATAACCGCGGTTCTCAAATCCAGAAATCTCATGAAAACAGCACATCTCAATTCGTAGAATCGTAAAGCATGAGGTATGCGATGTATAACAGGATGTAAGTATATCAGTAAATCATGCAACATAGAACAGTAATATGGATATATCAAGGGAAAACAGCTCTTTAAAATGAATCCAGTTTTAAAATATATCTTGTGGTTCCCAATTCCTCCAAGGTCAAATGCAACATCATATAAAGGTGTATATGAAACTATCGCAAGTAAATTATGCAAGGAGTCAAATCATGATTGTCACGACCCAAAATTTGGCACGTTACGGCCTTTAAACCACGTAACGTCTAGAGGCGTAACACAATCTAAGTAAGCCGAAAACCCAGCAAATCTAAACCATCAAAAGTAGTAAGTGATAAGAACATTATTAAAACTTTTGAAATCTCAACAAAATTCTTTAAAGTCCAACTTTACTTCCTTTAAAATTTTGGCAGCACCTTCTTTTTAAAACAAACCCCCAAAAAGGGTACAACAAAAGATATAAGTAAAGCATCCTCAAACGGGAGCAAATCCATTCCCAAAGGCGGAAAACAACCACCACAGCAGATATACGACGCCGTAGCGAAGAAAAAGACGATAGAAATAAAAGCTGCATAAAGGACCTTCAAGTCACAAAATAATATACAATATCGTTCTCACATCACGTCTCTAAGTCAATACATGAAAGTGGTAGATGGAGAGTACATGGTACAAAGATATACAATGAGCAACATCAGATAACCGCAAAACCCACCTATAGAAAAACAGCACACAGTCAGCCGTAGCGGTATCCGCTGCAAAAGATGATACGATAGGAAGAAAGCCCTGCCTCGACTGCCCTGAGTGACTACCTGCAAACACTGTGGCACAAAGGGGGTGAGTTGCCAACTCGTGAATAGTAAATAACATATGTAGGTAATCGCAAATATGCACGTACTGTGTGAATCTATCACATGCAAACTAAATGCAATAAATGGCCATATGTATGCAACAGTCATGAAATGTACTCTATCAGGTACGACTAATACATGAAGCAATAATATGGCAATATGTATATGCAACAGTCATGAAAGGTACTCTGTCAGGTACGACTAATACATGAAACAATATATATAAAATAAATGTGGAATATGGGATAAAACATGTCATCCTCACGGAATCCTCATCGTAGCAGGACCAGTGTCCATCAAGACAATCCAAATCCTAAATTCCCTCAAATCGGCCCTCAGATCGGGTAAAGAAAATAATAATTACAGAGATCATAATGATGATATAATATATATATATATATATACATACATACATACATACATACATACATACATACATACAGCGTCCCATACCACTGATATATATATACATATATAACAGTCCTGTAAGTCTCGTGAAACCTGGGTGTCAAACATCGAAACCCGAAAACGTCATGAAAACTAGTGCCCAGCATCGACACATAAATACTCGTATCCATACGTTCCTCGAATCCTAAGTGCACAATGTCGACACTTGTGATCCACGTATCGGTTCTCTGATATCCATACGTTCCTCGGAACCCAAGTGTCCAACCTCGACACTTGTGTTCCACGTATCGGTTTCTAATATCCATATATCTCTCGGAATATAAGTGCCTAACATCGACACTTGAAATTCCCAAATCGCATGAAAACATATCTCAAATGCGTAAATCCATGAAATATAATATATGCAACATAAACAGTAATATGAGCATATAAAGGAAAAACCTCTATTTAACTGCAACAAGTTATTAAATATATCATGCGGTTCCAAATTTCTCCAAAGTCCATACAACATCATATAAAGGTGAACATGTAGCTATAGCCAGATATGCGTAACCATGTCAGTATAGCAAGATATGTGTGTCTACCTATCAATAATGATGTAATACCCTCCAGGTATATATGTAGCTATAGCAAGCTAGGTATGTGTATATATATATCAATAATGATACAATACCCTACAGGTATATGTGTAGCTATAACAAGCTAGGTATGTGTATATACATGTCAATAATGATGCAATACCCTCCAGGTATATGTGTAGCTATAGCAAGCTAGGTATGTGTATATACATGAAAATAATGATACAATACCCTACAGGTATATGTGTAGCTATAGCAATCTAGGTATGTGTATATATATGTCAATAATGATACAATACCCTCCAGGTATATGTGTAGCTATAGCAAGGCATATGCGTAAGCATGTAGGCGTACAGGTATTCTTTATGTCATATGCACAATAAAAATAAGGATCATGTCTCAAGCCCCTAGCCAATAAAATCTCACGTATGTATGAGTGTTGTGTGTATCATGGCAATTATTGACGGTGTGAGTAGCATACAATCAGTGCTCGTGCATCATGAACCGTCAATAATAGTGCAGTGTCTGAAGGGTACAAGTCCAAGCACAACGAGTAATAATATACAAATGAAGTTTTATGCACAATCTCTATATATGCAGTATAAACATACGGCTAATATCATATCATATCTAGCCCTGACGCATAACGCCATGCGGGCGATTCCCCTGTAGATATTAAATCTACTCACCAACGATCCTGACTAAGTAAAACCAACCACTTTCTTTCCCCTCTTCGCAGCGTCCGAAGTCCTCGCCAGCGACCCTAAGATCATAAAACAATATAACAGGTGTATATTAGCAACCGACCAATAACACGTACAAACTACGTTTGACCGACGCACCAACTCCAAACATACTATCAAGTTTTCGTCTAGTGGCTAACGTGCGTAGCGACACTACGAAACCAACCCAAGAGCAAAAGCTACACAAAGACACGAACCGTGTCGGATAACGTAACACGCGTAGTCGTAACACTAGAAACAAGCTATGTGATCCCAGATTTTGTATACAGCAAAAACCCAAAAATCAAGCAGGACCAAACACACCAAAACCACAGCAGACAGCTACCCTGAAAACCCAAACCCTGACTCCTCTACATGGCCGAGGTCGCCGGATTTCACCAAGATGTCGCCGGCCGAATCCGAGCTATAAGGGTTCGTGCTTCAGGTGAAAGCTTAGGGTCTTTGGTACAACACAACTACACTTCTAGATTTTCTAGTACACACACTGGGTCACAGCAGATCACAGATATCACAAAAGGACACTAAAAAATACAATATTTACACGAAACTACACTTTACGCGTTCTAAACTGAAACGATTAAGCTACGAAACACTAAAACAACCTAGAGAACAGATAGAGATTATTACCTACTCCCACAAGCTCAAAGAAGCTTTCCAAGCTCCAAGGCATCCAAGAGGCAAAACAAGGTTTATGAAGTGATTTGGTGATGATTTGATGAAGTTTAGTGTAGGTTTTGTGGTGAATGAGTAAGTGTTCGGTTGAGATGAAGAGAGATGAAAATAAATGAGAATGAGAATGAGATAGAGTGAGAATGAGAGTGTGTGAGACTTCTTTCTGCACTGGGCTGCTCTCATCCTAACCTGAACCAACTGGATCTTCTCCGAAGCCTCACGACTAGCTGGGGTCCAAAAATCCTACTTTCGCGGGTCAATAAAACAGACCGGCGATCGACAACACCTACCAAACAAAGCCTAAAGGTTGCCAATTAGAATGTCTCTTGATAACAGCTATCGAAGGAGAACCCTATCAATGGCAAGTGACGATCCCAACTGTTAACAACCAATTAGTACGTACGCACAAGCATATCCTCCAGAGTCTGTATAGCCCGCTCTCACTAACCCTCGGTTTACAGATGGAACGCGGCGCTAAAGCTCAACCAGTACCCAAGGCTTCATGAAGTTTCTGCCAAGGACGGCTAGCGAACAGGGTGCCTCTATTGGATACAACGCATGAAGGAACTCCGTGCAAATGCACAACTTACCAAAGAACAACAAAGCAAACTGAGTATACTGAGCATACCTGAACAACACCACCAAAATGGAGTCACTCCCTGTCTAGACCTGGGTAGACACCACAACGAAAATCATGGAGATCTTCTCCCATTCCCACTCCGGAACGGTTAACGGTTGCAACTCTAGCAGGTCTCAAATGCTCAACCTTAGCTCGCTAACAAGTCAGACACCACCACGAAATCTGAAACTTCACTCTTCATCCCTGCCTACCAGTAACTATCTTTCAAGTCACGTCACATCTCGGTGGAACTTGGATGAACACAAAAAGCTGATTGATGTGTCTGCTCTAGGATCTCGCGTCTCTACCCATCAGTAACTGGTACACACAAATGTGTCCCTAACGTAGCACACCCTGGTCACAAATCAGAATTCTGAATCTTTACCCTGCCAAACATGCTCAAAAAATCTCAGACAACCGAGCATCGCAAGCTGTGCCACACGAAAACGATTAAGGAACCTCCTTTCTTGGTCAGTCCGGTCAACGGTGCAGCGATACACAAGCAATCCTGCACGAAACGGCGGCAAAAACCGGCTAAGCCCAAAAAGCTGCGGACCTCTGTCCCCGATGCAAGTCTGGGACAAGCTGTACGGCCTCGATCTCCCTCGGGTCCATACGAATACCGTCTCCCGTAACCACACGACCTAGGAGTTCAACACAATCAAGCCTGAAGGAACACTCCGAGAATTTAGCAAACCGCTGGCGCTCTCCCCATGTATGCAACGCAAATACTCAAGTACCGCTTCCTCACGACTCTTGGAGTAGACCAGAATTTCATCAATAACACAACAATCAACTGGTCGAGGAACGGCCTGAAGAAATCTGGTTCATCACATCCACGAATGCTGCTAGGGCATTGGTGAGTCTAACGACATCACCACCAACTCATAAAGCCTGTAGCGCGCACAAAAGAATTCTTCGGAATGTCATCACTCCGAACCCCAACCAATGATGGCCTAATCCCAAACAAACTTAGAAAATGTCTCGCACTCTGGAGTTGATCAAAGAAATCGTCAACGCGAGGTAAAGGATACCCATCCGCACCGTAACTCGATTCGATTGACGATCAATCAATATACAATCTCAAACTGCTGTCCTTCTCCTTGACTAACAGAATATGAGCTCCCTAAGAGAAACACTTGGACGTACAAGTCCCCCAATAAACAACTCTGCAGCTGATCCTTAAGCTCCCCAAGCTCCGTCGGCTCATCTGGAACAACGTCGGAAAACTCTCGCACGATAGGAACCTGGTCCAACAACCCCACTGTGGCTCCGGTATCACAAATGAAAGCCAAGAATCCTCGACATCCTCTCCTCAAAAGCCGACTAGAGGAAAAAGGCTGAATTCAAGCTGTGAGGGGCGGCACCACTGTTCCCCCTGCACAACAAGAACTGACTCGCCGGGAAAACAACACCTGACTGTTTTCTCGCAGCAGTCCACAGACGCAAAACACGTAGGTAACCAGTCCATGCCCAGGAGAACGTCAAGTCCAACATCTCTAGAAGGAACAAATCGACGGACGAATCCCTATCTACTATCCGATTGGCACACGACCGAAACACGTGTCGCGCAACCAAAGGATCGCTAACAGGAGTAAACACAACAAACGGCTGATCTAGCATACACGACTCTCGGCCCAACAATGGCACGAAGTGTGTAATACAAACAAGTGTGTAGATCCCGAATTAAACAAACATACGAAAAAAAGAACATACGAATTAAGAATACCTGAAAACTCTGCATTGGACGCCCGTGCGTCCCGATGAGTAGAAGAAAATACTCGTGCCTGCCCTCTACCCGCAACTGGCTGAACTCCTCCTTTGCCATCCTGTACACTCGGAACAAATCCTTCATGACCACGACCTCTCTGAACATAAGTCTGACGCGAATCAACAACAGGCGCAATAGACGACTCTCCCTGAGGCGAAGGTGATAAGTTATCATATGGTACTGCTGCCCTCCACTAGCGTACCAAGGTACAATCTCTGATGAGGTGATGAAGGCTCCCGCATCGAAAACATCCTTTCGATGACTGCTGACCCTCCTGGGGATAAAAGCTATACGAATGTCCTCATCCCAAGCCTCTGCTATCCCCGCGTCGTGCAAAAAACCTATCACGGCGACTAAACCTCCATCTCTGGGCTGGTACACCTGTACGAGCCCTCCTCTGTCCTCGAACTCCCAAAGTCTCGGGAAGACGCTCCTCGTCTAAAAGGGCTGCATCCACTGCTGCCATAAACGTGACACAATGCGGTGTGCCGATAGCAAGGAATAACTGGGTAACAGGGATGCAACCTCCTGTCGCTGCGCTCGACTGGCCTCAACCAACGGCCTCATCATCTGGCGCAAGTCCCGCATCTCTGCCTCAATCTTAGCGATAAGATCTATCGAAGGCGGATCAATCTGCTCCTATGCAACGAGCGTACCGTCCTGGTCAGTCCTCGTCCCACGCGAGTTAACTCTGACCTCGGCTCTCGCTGCCCCTCTCTGTGCCTTCATAGTCGTCTGCGGAAAATGGCTACAAATGGAAATAGGATTCGATAAGAATACGAAAATCGAATCACAAGGATATGTATCATCAAGGAAGGAATTTCAAGCAATTAGAACTTAGGTCACTTTAGGCGGAGTACCGTGTCGTATGTATGCCGCGGACATGCACACACTAGGTTGCTCTGGTAAAGCTACCTACTCCATCATACCAAGGTCATCCTACACTCCGAAAGGTAAAACCTAGCGCTCTAATATCAACATTGTCATGACCCAAAATTTGGCACGTGACGGCCCTAAAACAATGTAACGTTTACAGGCGTAACGCAATCTAAGTAAGCCGAAAACCCAGCAAATCTAAACCATCAAAAGTAGTAAGTGATAAGAACATTATTAAAACTTTTGAAATCTCAACAAAATTCTTTAAAGTTCAACTTTACTTCCTTTAAAATTTTGGCAGCACCTCCTTTGTAAAAAAAACCCCCAAAAAGGGTACAACAAAAGATACAAGTAAAGCATCCCCAAAAGGGAGCAAATATATGACCAAAGGCAGAAAACAACCACCAAAACAGATATACGACGCCGTAGCGAAGAAAAAGACGATAGAAATAAAAGCTGCATAAAGGACCTCCAAGTCACAAAATAATATACAATATCGTCCTCACATCACGTCTCTAAGTCAATACGTGAAAGTGGTAGATGGAGAGTACATGGTACAAAGATATATAATGAGCAATATCAGATAACCGCAAAACCCACCTATAGAAAAACTGCACACAGTCAGCCGTAGCGGTATCCGCTGCAAAACATGATACGATAGGAAGAAAGCCCTGCCTCGACTGCCCTGAGGGACTACCTGCAAAAACTGTGGCACAACGGGGGTGAGTTGCCAACTCATGAATAGTAAATAACATATGCAGGTAATCGCAAATATGCACGTACTACGCGAATCTATCACATGCAAACTAAAAGCAATAAATGGTCATATGTATGCAACAGTCATGAAAGATACTCTATCTGGTACGACTAATACATGAAGTAATAATATGGCAATATGTATATGCAACGGTCATGAAAGGTACTCTGTCAGGTATGACTAATACATGAAACAATGCATATAAAATAAATACGGAATATGGGATAAAACATGTCATCCTCACGGAATCCTTATCATAGCAGGACCAGTGTCCATCAAGACAATCCATATCCCAAATTCCCTTAAATCAGCCCTCAGATCGGCCCTCATATCGGGTAAAGAAAATAATAATTGCAGAGATCATAATGATGATATAATATATATATATATATATACATACATACATACATACATACATACAGCGTCCCATACCACTGATATATATACATATATAACAGTCCTGTAAGTCTCGTGAAACCTGGGTGTCAAACATCGACACGTGAAAACGTCATGAAAACTAGTGCCCAGCATCGACATATAAATGCTCGTATCCATACGTTCCTCGAATCCTAAGTGCACAATGTCGACACTTGTGATCCATGTATTGATTCTCTGATATCCATACGTTCCTCGGAACCCAAGTGTCCAACCTTGACACTTGTGTTCCACGTATCGGTTTCCAATATCCATATATCTCTCGGAATATAAGTGCCCAACATCAACACTTGAAATTCCAAAATCGCATGAAAATATATCTCAAATGCGTAAATCCATGAAATATAATATATGTAACATAAACAGTAATATGAGCATATAAAGGAAAAACCGCTATTTAACTGCAAAATGTTATTAAATATATCATGCGGTTCCAAATTTCTTCAAAGTCCATACAACATCATATGAAGGTGAACATGTAGCTATAGCCAGGTATGCGTAACCATGTCGGTATAACAAGATATGTGTGTCTACCTATCAATAATGATGTAATACCCTCCAGGTATATGTGTAGCTATAGCAAGCTAGGTATGTGTATATACATGTCAATAATGATACAATACCCTGCAGGTATATATGTAGCTATAGCAAGCTAGGTATGTGTATATACATGTCAATAATGATACAATACCCTCCAGGTATATGTGTAGCTATAGCAAGCTAGGTATGTGTATATACATGTCAATAATGATACAATACCCTCCAGATATATGTGTATCTATACCAAGCTAGGTATGTGTATATACATGTCAATAATGATACAATACCCTCCAGGTATATGTGTAGCTATAGCAAGGCATATGTGTAAGCATGTAGGTGTACAGGTATGCTTTATGTCATATGCACAATAAAAATAAGGATCATGTCTCAAGCCCCTAGACAATAAAATCTCACGTATGTATGAGTGTTGTGTGTGTTATGGCAATTATTGACGGTGTGAGTGGCATATAATAAATGCTCGTGGAACATGAACCGTCAATAATAGTGCAATGTCCGAAGGGTAAAAGTCCAAGCACAACGAGTAATAATATGCAAATGAAGTTTTATTCACAATCTCTATATATGCAGTATAAACATGCGGCTAATATCATATCATATTTAGCCCTGACGCATAACTCCATACAGGCGATTCCCCCATAGATGTTAAATCTACTCACCAACGATCCTGGCTAAGTAAAGCCAACCACTTGCTTTTCCCTCTTCGCAGCGTCCGAAGTCCTCACCTGCGACCCTAAGATCATAAAACAATATAACAAGTGTATATTAGCAACCGACCAATAACACGTACAAACTACGTTTGACTGACGCACCAACTCCAAACATACTCTCAAGTGTTCGTCTAGTGGCTAACGTGCGTAGTGACACTACGAAACCAACCCAAGAGCAAAAGCTACACAAAGACACGAACCATGTCGGATAATGTAACGCGCGTAGTCGTAACACTAGAAACAAGCTATGTGATCCCAGATTTTGTATACAGCAAAAACCCAAAAATCAAGTTGGACCAAACAAACCAAAACCACAGCAGACAGCTACGCTGAAAACCCAAACCCTAACTCCTCTACATGGCCGAGGTCGCCGGATTTCACCAAGATGTCGCCGGCCGAATCCGAGTTATAGGGGTTCATGCTTCAGGTGAAAGCTTAGGGTCTCTGGTACAACACAACTACACTGCTAGATTTTCTAGTACACACACTGGGTCACAGCAGATCACAGATATCATAAAAAGACACTAAAAAATACAATATTTACACGAAACTACACTTTACGTGTTCTAACTGAAACGATTAAGCTACGAAACACTGAAACAACCTAGAGAACAGATAGAGATTATTACCTACTCCCATAAGCTCAAAGATCCTAGCTTTCCAAGCTCCAAGGCATCCAAGAGGCAAAACAAGGTTTATGAAGTGATTTGGTGATGATTTGATGAAGTTTAGTGTAGGTTTTGTGGTGAATGAGTAAGTGTTCAGTTGAGATGAAGAGAGATGAAGATAAATGAGAATGAGAAAGAGATAGAGTGAGAATGAGAGTGTGTGAGGTAAAAAGAGAGAGAAGTGAGTGTAGGGTGATATAAGTCCTTATTCTTACTCTCTCCCCCTCACCTCCATTAATGCCCATTAATGCCCTCCATGATTCACCTTGCCACCTCCTCTCATCCAAACAAATATCTCACACAAATATCAAGGGTTAGGGTTAAGGTAAAGCAAGGATTAGGATTAGTTTAAGGTTGACATGGTCGCTAAACTAGATTAACACAAACACACCCTCACATTAACATGCACATGTGTGTGCAAGCCATAACAAATAATAATAAAATATTATTTAAAAGTTATAAAATGTGAGGAACTAAATTGGTAAACTTTTTACCAAAAAACCCGCATTATCGTCTAATTAACATTAATCGCATTCCTAAGGTGTTACAATGATGCAACAATTCTACTGTGTAGTGACATGGAAATTATCGATGAAGAAGAGTGTGAGCCGGAAAATCTGTGTAAGTGTGGCATACGCATCATCGATAATGGTGTAGGTGTACTAGCATAAGTATATGAAATGCAAAGGTAATGACATGAACGTAGCATAAAGTAAATTGGCGGCTAAAAGGTATAAGGTATACGTATCTAATATGATCGAGTCGGTGAATCTATCAATCGACCTCCTCTAGTCAAGGGTATGGATCATTCATCAATTTACTCATCACGTACGATAACTCTTCGTACGGCATCATAAAACAATTTAGGATCCTAACAACCTATGTGACAAGGAGGGTACGGACCTCACGTCTCGTACGGCTTATCATTCGAGATTCACAACATTATCCACATATATACCTATCTCTCAGGTCACATCCGTATCAATCTCAGATCATGGGACCGGCAAAGGTTTCAATTATCACATATCGACTCGTATCTATATAACGACATATCACACCAAGTCGTCATATCACAACGTAAAATCTTTTCCATCACATTAATATCTCATATCAAGTCAATTTTATATATACAATCTACCTTATACATCAAGTGTCATGCTATCCTAAAACTCATACCTATTATATTGCAACTACATGTTTATAACTCAGATCACTAATATCATCTCTAAATATTCTTTAAACCATATTCCTAGTTTTCTAATCTAGGTTTCTATGACTGTATACTAGAGATCGGTTTCCATTTAATAATTTGCAGGGGTGCTATACGCCATTCACCCGACTTCCCCCGTAGATATAGATCTACTCACCATGATCCTTGCTCGCCGAAGTCGATGATGCCATGCTCCATCGTCTCGGAATCCACACGAAGGTAACTATAATAAAACATATTCGCAATCGCTATTAGAATCAAGTTCGGAAAACAAATACGGCACACGGTGCGCTCATAGGTTAGAACCTATAGCCTACGCATGCAAAACAATCAAACAACCCTTGTTGTTAACGTACAAACGCCCAACAACCAAAAACAAATCCAAACAACAAAACCCAAGTTTACAAAATACGGAAAACATAACCAAAAGCACCCCGATGTGCTCCCAGATTTCACCCTAGGCCAAACTAGGGAATTTTGCATATAGGGTTGCTCTAGATATTAGCTAAGGGACTCACCAACCAAAATTCAATTCATTTCCTCCCGACATGACCGGAAATTGCGGCCCATACCAATAAATCTGCGGCCAGAAAGTGAGGGGAGGGGCTCAGGTTTCTAGGGGTTCTTCATGGTTTCCTGCACGTCTCACTGTAAAGGGAACTTTATTTACAAAAATCCCGGGTCATCCCAAATCTCTAAATACCATCAGTAAATCCACAAAAACCCGATATCGACAAATCTAAAGTTCGTATCTTGGTTTCTAATCCGGGTCTGGGCCAGTATAAACAGCACTAAGGGTCTTACAACAGCCACTACACATCACCACAACACAACTCAAGCCCTAATCCTTCTCTTGGAATTTCCAAGTTCACAAATCCACACCTTAATCCAATTCTAACTAACTAGAATGCTAGGAAAACATAAACTAAACCAAGTGAAGGGAATTTTACCTTAATTGGGCAACTCAAGAAAAACCCTAGCTGTCCCAATTCATCAAAATCCAATATTGATGGGTCCAAAGTGTAGAGGGTGAAGAGGAGATCAATTTTAATGAAAGGAGTATAGTATTTGGATGAAGATTTTGAGGTGATTTCTTGTTGTAAAGGTGGAGGGAGTGTGAAGATGAAGAAGGAAAAGAAGAAAATGATGGGGGAAAGAATGAGGCAGCCCCCCTCTCTCTCTCACTTATTCTCACTCTCTCTCACTTATTTAAAAACCACACAAGGAAAGAACATGTAACCAAAACGTAGTATGACATGGTGCATTAGCCATGGAAAACTGTAGAAACACGGATTTGGCCTAATCGCGATTAGCGGTGCACTAATCGGGTTCTATCCAATCTGCATATAATAAATTTTAAAAATACCAAATCCGATAATTATATTTTTAATTGAATAAATTATTTTAAATCTCTAATTATTTCACAATTATTGGTATATATTTATACCATTTTACGAAAACCCCAATTTCGCAAATTGGGTAGTTTTCACGAAATATATTATTTTAATTTTAAATTCCAAAAATAATATTTTATATTTTCTGAAATGTTACAAAGAAGAAGATGCCATGAGAATGAGGTGTTGAGAGCAACTCAAGAGAGAGAGAAAGAAATGAATAATGGCTTGTATTTTTTGTTTGTTGTGTGAGTGTGATAAAAAATAATGGAGCCATCACATAAATGTCCATGTCTCCAAAATATCTTAGTTAACAAAAAATATCTCAAGTCAACATAATCTCACAACAAACAAAAACCCTAAACATGCTATAATAGTAACCATGGGTCACTAATTAGCCATGCCACAAAAATGCAATAAACACCTCATCCTACACCTCAATAACCTTTCAATCCAAAAAGGTCTAAACTATGACGAGGTGTAATCTTCTAAAAGTAATCTTGTAATAAATTATAAGAATACCCCTCAACCGTATATACATACCCGCATCCGTATTCCGAAGAATACGAATACAAAGAGACGAAAATAATCCAACAAATATAATACTAGGATCCGGCTTAAACCAAAACCTACTAGTATTATCCGTCCGAACATCATCCGTGCACAAGTACACGTATGTGATCGAACCCATCCGTAAAACTATACGGACTCTACATCGTTTCACCCGAAGTAGGGAAACCCTCTATGTGGGACTCTAAAGATTCGTCAATACGCTGGCAGTGGGTTCAACCACAAGCACGTCAGCGGCACTAGCTGTACATAACGGCTACCCAGGTATTGAGCCAAAGGGAGGCCAACGAGCAAACTCATCCTGAAACCCCTACTGAGCCTGACAGTGACAATATCCGTACAGTCCGGTCGGTTCGTCTATGAGTATTGCATATCAACTCTAGGGGGTGGATAAAGTCAGACCCCTAATAACGCGACATTTAGTGTCGGTATGAAGCCCATCACCACCTGAGAAACTACCGATACTAGATCAGTAATTCTCGACTACCTTGGCCAATGATTTCTGGTGATGGCCACCCATGCACAACCACGACATCAACCCCCAATACCGGGAGAGACGAATCCCCCGACGATCCGCTCACTGCCTCCATGTGGTTCGGGACTGTATCCAACTAAAACCTATTTGCACGACTCCTTTGAGCCGTGGTAGGGTAGTAATCAAAGCACAGTGGGAACTCACACGAGACAAATGACGATCTCAGGTCGATAGAATAAGCTGTACACATGTCACCAGGGAACTGCTATCTGACAATAGGTATAATACCAACTAGCATATTCCCGGCGAGTCCGTCCGGTGTACTCATAACCCAATGAGCACCTGTATACATCTTAGGTGAACAAACTAACACCAATGGCTTGTGAGACCGGCCACCGCCCCTCGTCGGGGTCTCGATCAGTATACACTAGTCTACTCTTGGAGTATCGATGCCCAGTCTCGAAACTCCCACGCCTAAGGACATTTTAAGGTTTTGCTTATAGACCACCCAACTCTCACATATATGATCGCCATCATACTGCTGGTAATCAAGAAAGAATCCTATGGGCTCTATCAACATGTAATAGTGATATATAATGTCACCTGAATCATGTACACGATGATAAAGACAAACCAGATAGCATATTCTCATCTCGAGTAAGACTGTTCTACCGATATAGGTCCTCCCTCAATCATTGCGATCACGTACCTGCGATCCAATAATTGACTTGAGGGCACTATAGCCAACAAAATGTGATATGGCGTGCGTATTAGATACGTGCGGGAGTTCGATTAAATAGTTGATTTAATCGAATGTCTGGGTATACTAGCCGGTTTAAAAGCCAGAATATTCAGTCAAGTGTTGACTTGATAACTGTATTTTGATGCGGTTTCTAGTATATTGTATATAATACACACTCTCTACAGTATATGATACTGATATGAATTTGATGGCCTTTCTGTATTTGATACATGAAGTGTATGTGTATAGGATACACATACTTGTTCTCATTTAATATATATATATATATGATATATATTAAATCCCACTCGTTTAATGTTAAATAAATATATATACATATATATAAATATATATCTTTATATATATTAATGTGTGTGTGTGTGTAATATTATGTTAACATATGGAGTGGGACCTTCTCTCTCTCTCTGTGTGTGTGTGTGTGTGTATGTGTGTGTGTGTGACAACACATAGGAGAGAGAGGGGGAATGAGAGCTCACATATTTATTATGAGAATGAAAAAAAGAAAATAAGGATTATTCTTTTCTAGCCATCTCTTTTATCTTCTTCTTCCTCCTCCAAGCTTATGCCTTACTCTCTACTTTAATGGCAAGTTAAAAAGCAGTGAGGGAAATGAAAAATTAGAGAGTACCCATTAACCACAACACCCCCATTAACACCTAGGAAGTTTCATAATGGAGTTTTCTCTCATTCGAAGAGAAGATAGAGCTTTGGGCATGCCACCTTCACCGCGGATCATCTACGGTGAGGCGGTTAGCTTGTACATTTTCCGGAAGCTCACAAAGTCTAGCACAGGTCTTCCGATGGTGATCGGACACGCTACAAATGTTGTATCCCCCTAAATAGCTATAACATTTTGGAAAATTATAAATGTTAATTTATAATTTTAAATATGAATGTAAAGAGTTTACAAAAAATGATACCACATACGAATTTTTTTATCGGACTAATATCCGCAAAAAATGTAAATATTTTGGTAAAAATGGAGAAAAAGGTGTGATATCATAAAAATGATATTTTAATTGTTTTAACATGACATAAGATTTTATAATAAGATAATGGTATTTTAGTATTATATTAAGTGTTTTATTCTTTTAAAACTAATAATTTAGATTTAGTAACATGAAGGGTTTTATTAAAGGAAAAAAGGGTTTCTATTTTGTAATATGGGTTGGTTATATGTTAGCCTAGAGTAAACCCTCACATACAACCCACCCTCACATTCACCCTCCTCACTCCACCTCCTCCTTCTCCTATGACACATCATGCTTGCTTTGCATAAGACCATGACACTTTCCACATTATCCTTATTCAAACTTTAGAATTTTCTTGAGCTCTTCAAACTGAAACCATAAGTTCCTTCAAGCTCCCAACACTAAAATTCTAAGTGTTCACCAAAACAAAAGAGAAAAACCTTGTTCCATTCATCAAACTTGTATATACCTTCAAGCTTGAGCCACTACTATACCTAGGAGCTTCCACCATGCACTTCTTGAGCTGGATTTCTTTGTGCACTATCTCCATAAGTAAATCTCCTCCCTTCTTTTCAAGTTCTATTCTATTTAAATATCCGCTTTTAGTGAGAAATATCATAAACTAGAACTTTTGTGATATTTGTGATGCTAAGATTGAATATGGAACTACTAGGTAAACCCACTAGAAAAACTAACAATATGAGGATGTGCTGAGACCGATAGGAGATGGACCCTAAAGCCCGAGCCCCAACCTCTCTAGTTCACCCAATAGTTTCCCTATTTTGGCCGGCGCTGCTTGTTTTTCTGTAGGAAAGTGTTTTGGATTTTGGTCAGTGGCTTCCGTTAGTGATAATTTAAACTACTGTATTGTTTGTTTTGTCCCATATTTCATATAGAGGAATCTGGGAGTGTTCTAGTATTGTTTTATCCATGTTTCCGACATTTGTGATACGGTTTTTCGTATTTCTGTATCGCGACTGAAATGTTGACGTTCGTACGTTAATATCAGGGATATTTTGTCGTTTTTGGAGTAAATAATCTATAGGTTCTAACCTATGAGTGCTTAGCTCATTGTTTTTGTTTTAATATGATATTTACGCCTATATATTACAAATACGATTGTAGGTACGATCGCAGAGTTTTCCGAGACAGCAAGGACGGACAAAGCAAGCATGGATTTCTACGAGCTCGATAAGTTGGCGAGTAGATTTATATCTACAGGGGAAGTCGGGTGGATGGCGTATAACACCCCCGCAACCATTTAACTAGGATAGTTATGCTATCTAGTTAGTTGTTAATGGAATGTTAGATAACTTAGCTAATGGTATTGATGTTATTTCACATCTAGTAAGTTATTCGTGTGGATATATTTTAATACATGGTTATTGTGACATACGTACATGACGATAAATCCGTACGATATGGATATAGTATTGGATGGGTATAGTACGAGGGATCATACCGTACTTGTGATAATGTGGATAGTGTGCCGAATACGGCTAAGTTTCCTTTGGACTCTTGATGCCATGAGTTATCCTGACTTGGGACGTTACGTATGGAGTGAGTTATACACCTTTAAAAACCAACGATTCGTTTTCCCTTTTAAATGATAAATGACAAGGATGCGATGCTATTTTCCAAAACGAATATCTATTTTAACTTAATGCCACTTCCTTATTTCGAAATAAAGTTTCGTTCCATTTTCAAAGACAACGGTATAACTCGTATCAATTAGTTATGTTTAATATTTACGCGATACGCTTAGCCTTACTTTACTGTTTGCGATACGCTTATCGATTAGATCCGTTCCCGTTATACGAACACACTGACAGAACACCGCACAACTACCAATGAGTACTATGTTGCACGCGCACAGATGCATATGTTACACTACACCTCATTGGTACTGCCATGATACAGTAGGACCATTATACTGTGCGATGTGTATGTTAATGTCGATACGAGGCGTTATGAATTCCGTATATCTGGGAAATTTGATTATAATTATATGCTACAGATACGAGTAGAATTACTTTTGCTTTAAAAACCTATATAACACTTGCAAAAATACTAATGATTGCCATACTGCACGAGCAAAGATGCGTATGCTACACTACACATCATTAGTATTGCCATGACACAGTAGAATTGTTACGTTGTTTGCATGCCTTTATTACCTGCTGCGTTATTGCGAATACCGGTACTATGGGTATTCGTATTTGATCCCTATGAGTTTTTATGATGTTTTTACTTCGATGATATATATCAGTGGTATGGGACACTGTTATATATACATATATATAATATATCATCAGGGTGGCCAGTGAAATTATTCTTCTTTACTTGATATTTCTGGATACGATGAATTGACGTCCACCATGAGCTTGATATTTTCTGATTTGTTTTTATTCCGAACCAAGTGGGGGGGCTATACGATTAAGGACATGCTACATATCCGGACTGAGTGAGGGAGTATACAGTCAGATACATGGTGGACCCAGTCGAGACCGAGAGGCAGGAAAGCCGCATTAGAGGTGGGGAGCCTAGCGAGAACACTCGATACCGGAGATATATATGAGCATGGAGGATATCCAGGGGATGCTGACCAGGGCTAGGGATACCGAGGGGCGACCATCTGTTGAGACGGTGTCGACGATATCTGGATTTGCGTGTCGGTGATGGACACGAGAGATTTGATGATTTAGGGTGTCGATACTGGTCACCCATTTATTAATGATTTGCATTGGTATAACCGACCAGGACTGATCCGGGGGACAGTACCTGGATACTATTTTATCGGCTAATACATATAAAATGGGTTTCTAAAACGAGCTACAGTCTCATTATTTTGACATGTCTAGAATGACACGGGAATCTTTAAAACTGTAAACCTCTTAAAACTCTTTAATAAACAGCAATACGTATATCTTAAATAAGATACCTATTATACTTAATACCATTACGTCTACTTTTATAACGTGACATACGTATCCCGCGGCTATTTTAAGAAGAGGTTTACATACATATTTTCGTCTACCTTATGGGTTCATACATGGATACAGGTCATATACATATGAGATGATATAATTTGGGTTTACGTTATGGGCAGTATTGCATTTTAGTACTTATGCATTTTATATATTAGTACGGGTTATGATAGTACTATACTTATGACCTAGGATATCGTTGTGCATTTCGATTTCTACCTTGTGATATACTTTTATTCACTGAGTTAGCAGATCACCACCGTTGTGCCCCAGTTTCTTGCAGGATACCGCTCGGAGCATCAACGGCTTGCGGCACGCTCTTTCTTTCGGTGATTGCCTTGGTAGGTGGGCTACTGTTGTTCGTACCCACACTTGTATTTATGTATATTCTTTTGTATCTAGTTAAACTCCATCAATCCAGAACTTCTATAATTATGGATTTAAAAACGAGACTTAAAGTTATGTGTTTGCGGTTGTCGCACTCGTTGGAGTCGACTTTTTATTCTTGTCATTTCTTGTTTCGCTTTGCTTTTCTTCGCCATTTGGCATCGTATATTTATCTGCGTGGTTGTTCCGCCGTTTGGGCGTGGAAGCTAGCTCCTATTGGGATGCTTTATATATTATTGTGTTTATATTAGGTTTTATTCAAAATTTACGAAGGAGATGCTGCCGAATTTTAAAACGTCATAGATGCTTTTCAAATATATTTGTTTAGACTTAAATGTTCAATTTAAACCGATTCCATCTAATGACTATTTTAAACTTCACCTCCAATATTTTCGTAAAAAGGTTTAGATTCCGGGTTTTGGCTTACTTGGACCGCATCGATGTCTTTTGATGTCACGTGATTTAAGTGCCGGTCACGTGCCACTTTCGGGTCATGAAAAAGTTGGTATTAGAGCGTTTTGGTTTAACCTTTATTCGAGTCTAGGTTTGACTATGTGGAATCTAGGTATACACTTTCGTTACCTAGGCTTGACCTTACGGAACTTAGACTTGACTTTGAGGGTCTTAGACTCGAACTTTCGTTACGTATGATGACCTTGTTTGATGGAATAGCTACTAAGTAGAGTGACGTACCGTATATATATTCCACGGTATATTTACGATACGATACTCTGCCTAAGTTACCTTAGGATATATATCTTGAGTTCTTTTCTTCTATTCGTTCAGTTGATCTATCCTCATCGATACATGTTGGTTGCTTCGATCACCATTTCTACGCAAGTCGAGAGGGCTACGGTTAGAGACATGGTCAGGGCAGACTTTTCTGGGACGAGGACTGACCAGGATGATATTCCGGAGACATAGGAATATTTTGTTTATCCTTTTCTGATCGGAATTCTAGTTTTTAAGCGAGTTTTCTTTGGGACCCGCACCAGAGGGTCGGGTCATTGCTGGAGACCAGCCAGACTTGGAAGCATGATGTTGTTTACCCTACTTCGAAGATCGTTGTGTTGCCTACTATTCAGGAAATCGTACCAACCGTTGCTGAGATCATCGAAGTGGCGATATCAGATTTCATGAAGCTAAGGTCGCCGGTGTTTACGAGTATAAATAGGCCAGAGGATTCGTAGTCATTCATGGATATGATGGTTAGGATATTTAATTCATTGTGATGCTTTGATGCGAGATCGATGAAGTTGACTAGCTTCTTTTGATGGCTTTTGCTCGGACCAGATGTGAGTCGCTCGAGAGAGACCGTGTAGTGAGTTTTCTTCCGACGAATTGGGACGAGTTCTCGAAGGTGGGCTTATCCAGATTCTTCCACAGAGTGTTAGAGATGTCGGATTCGTATTTTCAATTTTTTGTGTAAGACTCGAGGCTTGATCATAAACGATTATGAATTGCAATTCGTGTAACTATCGCGATACGCTCCTTATTTGATCGATACTGGAGAGTAATGGAATAGGAGATTGATGAGAAGTCCCAATGCGCAGTTGTTCTTCCACGTCGATACTGGAGATCCAATATGGATACAGAGGCGTTGTGTACGACTCCACTTTCAAGGGAAAATCTTGATGAGATTAAAGTTGTTCTGAAACAGAAGTGGACTCTTTAAGGTGTGCTAGCTCCGGGCAGATTGGATAGTGGTGATCGGCAGGAGACATGACAGGTTCTTTCCACGATTCTATAATAATTGAGATTAGACCCAGGGTCAGTTGCTTGGCGTGCACGCAGAGGTTTGAGATCGTTGTCGTCGAAATGTTGCGTTGCGAAAGACTGGACTAATTGGCAAGGAAGTGTCTTAAGAAGTATCAGCATAAGGACTGTTTTCATCGTTGCTCCTCCCCAGACGATAGTATAAAAATGCCGTGGCGTTGGTGATCCGTAGAAAGAACAAGAATTCAGAGATAGAGAACCCTAGACCGTGGGTAGAGGGCAAGTGGAAATTCTTGCTCTTCCAGTTCCGAGTATATAGATTCCTTTCGACATTGAAGAGAGTGTATTTCGATGTCATTTGTTTTCGATTTTCATTTTGATGACTCGAACATTGCGTTTTCGATGTTGAAGAAACGACAACTTGACGTCCGTTATTTTGACTTATGTGTTTTGAGAATTTAAGGGTCACATAAATGAATTGTGCACACCAGGTGAGCTTGTTTGAGATTTTCGTGCACGTCAGATGCACTTGATTGGTGTTTTGTGCACACCAGGTGCACTTATTTGAGATTTCCATGCACATCAGTTGCACTTGATTGGTATTTTGTGCACTCCGATGCACTTGAGATTTATTTTGTGTATCCCGATGCACTTGAATTTATTTTGTGCACCCCGATGCACCCGATATAGATTTTGTGTACTCTGGATGCACTTGATATTGGCTCCATGCACATTCGATGTAATGGATGTTGTTTTCGTGCACACCTGTTGCAGTTGGCGCCATTTTTGTTTTCATGCACAACCGTGGCATGTGTCTTGGATTTTCCTGCAAACCCGTTAAGGTTGATTTTGTTTTCGTGCATTGTACTTGATGAGGTATATTATAGATTTTATTTTATTTTTGCTTGGTCGTATGCTATAGATATTATACTATGGCTATGGTAACGAGCGTGTACTTGATGTGCACAGTTGATTTAGTATTTGGAATTTTGCATCATAACTGGTGTAATTCTCATAGCAACCGCTAGAGTTACAGTTATGTGAGTTTGATATCTTCTTAAGATTTCACGCGCACGGTTGCGTAATTTTACGTCTTAGCTCGTGTGGGACTTCGGAGTTCCATTAATATGAGTGGACTATATGTTTTAAAATTTGGACCCCGGCAATTTGATTTGCATTGAATTGATTTGATTTGACTGAGAAAAATGTTTTAAGATGGGGGTTAAATTTAAATTCGGGGACCGAATTTTTTTAAGGAGGGGATATTGTAATATTTTGGAAAATTATAAATGTTAATTTATAATTTTAAATATGAATATAAAGAGTTTAGAAAAAATGATATCATATACGAATTTTGTTATCGGACTGATATCCGCAAAAAATGTAAATATTTTGGTAAAAATGGAGAAAAATGTGTGATATCATAAAAATGATATTTTAATTGTTTTAACATGACATGAGATTTTATAATAAGATAATGGTATTTTAGTATTATACTAAGTGTTTTATTCTTTTAAAACTAATAATTTAGATTTAGTAACATGAAGGGTTTTGTTAAAGGGAAAAGGGTTTCTATTTTGTTATATGGGTTGGTTATATGTTAGCCTAGAGTAAACCCTCACATACAACCCACCCTCACACTCACCCTTCTCACTCCACCTCCTCTTTCTCCCATGACATCTCATGCTTGCTTTGCATAAGACCATGACACTTCCCGTCTTATCCTTATTCAACCATTAGAATTTCCTTAAGCTCTTCAAACTGAAACCATAGGTTCCCAACACTAAAATTCAAAGTGTTCACCAAAAAAAAAGAGAAAAACCTTGGTCCCTTCAAAAAACTTGTACATGTTAGGAATATGTATGCCCTGGAGGCCATTATTGAATGATATAGTGGATGCTTGGACATATATATAGAGAACTTTCTTGCTCGACATGATAGTATGCTATCTGGTTGCTCTTTATCTTAACATGTACACTAGTATTATTATACTGTCTCTCTGATACATGTTGATAAAGCCCTTAGGATGTTTGCTTGACTACCAGGAATATGATACGGATCATACTACTAGGACTTGTGTAGTCCACAAGCACATCCTTTAATTGTTCCTAGTCGAGGGGATATCGAGACAGGGCATCGATATTTCAGAGTAGACTAGTGTGTACGTTTTTTGACCCTATATAGGGCGATGGTTGATCCCATAACCACTGGTGTTTGACATCAAAGATTGTACACAGGTGCCCATTGATTGAAATGATTTATTTTGCATCAAAGAATTTTTAACCGCAATCAAGAACGGCGTCGCTTGGTAGCTAGCCGGTGAGTACGGGTTGGTCCACAGGGATTTTGTGTATTCTCATTTTTTTCTAACGAGTTAATTCCAAACGGAGCTGGATTGATTATCACTAAAAACTAAAGTTGATCTAGACTAGGATTAAAACCTTGCTAGGGTTAGGTTTAGGTTAAGCTTGGAAAGTCAATATTTCTCACCGCTTTCAATGCCCTAATTTAGATCTATGAAGTGTTATGGTAATAATTAATAAAGTGGATTAGTACCATCGGGAAGAAACTAGGTTTCTTCCTCTAGGTTCTTGTCCTTCCTTTCTTAATTCTTACCCTAACCTCCATGGAAAATATATACAACCAGTCGTTTATACTACGGTATCACCGCTACCTCATGGGATAGGGTGCCGTAGGGAGCGGTGTGTGTATGTATTCATGGAGTCCTATGAAAATATATGACGGGCAAGAAAGGGGTGAGAGATCTTCATCTCTCAACCCTTCCCCAAATCTAACCCTAATAAGTGAGGAGACTACTCACTCATTAGGGAATTGATTAACTTGTTCTAAACTAATTAACTAGGGCAGAGAATAAAATCTAAACTAGGGCAGAAAGGAAAATTATACTAGGGCAGATAATAAAATTAACTAGGGCAAGAATAGAAAACTTACTCTAATTTGATGTACTCTTCATACTTTACAAGAATTGAAATTTTGAATTTAGATAGATACAATGAGGCACAAGAAGAGGCATACCTCAAAAAGAGGTTTAGGGCTTCTATTTATAGATCATAGAAACCCTAGGGTTACATTCGATTCACATCTGCATTTACAAATATGCCCCTAAGAAGACTAGTCAAAGCACCGACGCACTGACACTTTTTAGCACCGACACGGGCTCCTTATGGCCGCGGAACCGCGGAAAAAAACCATGTTTGGCCGCGGATCCGCGGTCATCTAGTGGGTTTAATGAGTGCAATTTTCTGGTCTTGGTCTGGTTGCATTTGGGTACTTGTTTCTTCACTTGGTTTCTCAGATTGTCTTCTAGTTTTTTTCCAGATTTCCATAGTGAATAATGTTGTGGACTTTACCGCTTGCTTCGTTTCGAAGTCTTGAACCTTGCGCTGCCTTTGTACTTTGTGAACTTGTTCATTGATCTTCGTTTAGTTTCCAAACTGTAGGCTTGATCAAGTTCTTCCATTTGTTGGTCATAGTCTCACTTTTGTATCGTCTTTTCATCTTTTCACTGTTTTTGTTCCGAAAACCTGTAACCTGCAACTATGTAGCAGATATGGATCAAACGCACCTGTTTATTTTTAAATGAATAAGAATAGGGAATATAATAATGCAATATTATGATATGAACAAATACCCCAAAACTTATCTTTTGCTCTTCTTCGAGCAAACCTAGTTTTATTCTTGAAAAAGACCTAGCCTCACTTTCGTAGGGAAACGCGATTGCACTGAGCTCGTGCAACAAGCCGTTAAACCTCTAGGTGTCCCTAGTAGGAGGAGTGTTGTCTCCTGAGGGTTTTCAGCGGATACTACCCACAAAATCCTATCAATACGGCCTATTAACTTTTATTCTCCAATTAGGTTTTCCAACAAGGAATTCTATTATTTTCGACTTAGAAATTATCCACCCGTTATTTTCATGCTTCCTTATCATTTAACTTAAGATTATATATGTTCTGTAGACTTACTTAGCTTTTAGCATCTTTTAAGTTTTCCTTCTAGGGTTCTATCTCAACTCAGAAATTTTTATCATCTCTATTAAAGATATAAATCCTATTTTTCATTCCTATCTCTTATCTAAACCCTAATCACATACCCCCTACGTATGTGTGTATATCACCCCTACACTTGGAAATTCAAATCAAGCTATCATACTCCTGTCCGTCGTCCAAAGCACTTCTTAATTGGTGAATTTTTAGATGAATTTTGCTCACACATCCTTCATGCGACAGTTAATACTTCTTGAGATATCAACAACCGATTACAAGATGTGTTTGCACATTAAAACGTAATTCCTAGTCTTGTAACACCTAAGGCTTTAGCAGTGACTCCCAAACCAGTTGGTCTAAGGCACTAGGTGATGAAGCACCCTCGCTAAATATTTTTTCTATTTTTGCATCCTTAAGTAATTACAAAAACCAGTGTTCATTTTATTCTTTATTCACACATGTATTTTATTTTATTTTTCTTCGTACTAAGGACTTAAGACAAGAGCATTTCAAGGTCTCCTCTACTATTCCAAATTTCAAGGTGCGTGTTTGTGCAATTTGTAGGGTATATATTTTCAGAATTTAGACTTAAGCTTAGGAATTATTTTTCAAACTTATACTTTAATAAAGATATCAATACTTTTCCCTTGTTTTAACTTAGCCTAAGAAGTCAACTCGAAATTTGCCTATTTCTAAATAAACTACAAAGACATATACTTTCTACCGTTAAACTTTAAAAAAGGTTATTTTTAGGGTTTTTAATTTACTAAGTCTAAGGTCTAGTTGTTCCTAGCTAGTCAACCTATTTGTCAAACTCAAGTCAATTATGGCCAAAATTGAATGTTTTAATTTTTACAATTTTTGAAATTTTTCAATTTTTTTTGGGTTTTAAAATAAGTATGCAAATGCAAAAATATACACATGAATGCGAAGGAAGAAGGCTTACCGAGCACACCCCCAAACTTAAACTTGACAGTGTCCTCACTGTCAGGCTACACCAAGAGGGTCAAAATTGTCGGCACTCCTCTGTTTCTTTATTTATAAAAAAATATTTTTATTTATATTTATTATTTATTGTTAAAAGAAAAAAATATATATATACAAAAAGTTTCCCCCAAACTTAAGTGAAACAGTGTGTCCACTGTTTTAAGCGTTTAAAATTCAGAGTTAGGGAGGAGAAAAATCAAACTATACAAGGCCTTACACAGGCCGAAGGTTAACACCAACCATTCAAAAAATTTATCGTTATAATGGTAGGGTTGGTGGAATAATGGAGTGTAGAGAAAGGAAATGAGAAACAGACGAGACCGTATGGGAAGAAAGGTGGAATATGGTCTCGGTATATTAGGAGAAGAATGGCGGAAGAGAGAAAGAAGTGTAGTACGAACTTGAGGGTGTAAATTGAGTG
This sequence comes from Agapanthus africanus, assembly GCA_030015575.1. Classification (NCBI taxonomy): domain Eukaryota; kingdom Viridiplantae; phylum Streptophyta; class Magnoliopsida; order Asparagales; family Amaryllidaceae; genus Agapanthus; species Agapanthus africanus. The sequence continues at coordinate 683,113,145 of CM057344.1, forward strand.
AATAAATTAGCACAAATAGTGATGACCGATGTGTTAAAAATGATTGTGCTAATCTATCAAACCGTCGAGAAATGGGGTCAAATCCCTCAAGATTCGCAAGAAAACATGGATACGTTGAACTTGGTAAACCAAACATTGAAAATGGAAACGCGACGGATTCTTGCGCGGTCGAAGCGATGGAAAAGACGAAGGGGAGTGATTTAGGGATAGTCTTATTCTCACCTAAGTAATCTGTCTCGAACTTGAAGGATTCCATCAATGGTTCGAAATGACTGTAAGCAACCGAGTCTGATGGTTCAACTAACTCATCTGAAAATCAAAGGACTCAAACTCGGGCGGTGAGTCTTCAAAATCGTCCGAAAAAGTGAAATACTCGTAATCGTTATCGGCTGTGAGAACGGTGTCAGATTCAAAGAGGTACGCACTAGTGGCGTTCAAACTGCTGTGATCGAAAAGAAATCATTCAAGCTCACAGTCCTCCTGCGTGATCTTCTGCGTGGTAGGAACGATGGAAAGGAGGGAAGGTGATTTAGGAAGTATAACAGTTAAAGGTTCAGGAGGATGAATTGGAAAATACGACTCATCAAACAAAAATGGTTCATCCTCAATACTATCCTCAATACTCTCCTCAATACTATCCTCATAATTCTCCTTAAAAGTTATCTCATCCATGTTATTATCATCAAAATCAAGACGCATATGAAGTTCGGAAGAAACATTTAATGACTCGGGATGATGGATTGGAGATAAAATTTCAGTTAAATCTACAGGTTCATCATCCAAAATATTCCCTGCGTCAATATCCTCAATCAAGTGAAAATCAATTTTGTTAGACACCTCATCACAAGCATGAATATTTATCAATTCAGGTTATATATTGGAGGTGTAGAGGTCGAAAGGATTGGTGATGTTTTCACTCGAAAGGGACCCTTCACATTCTGGAAAATCAAGCACTACAAAGTCGCAAAACTCATTAAACGTTTTATTTTCAACCGGTGAATCATTTGGGACACTTTTTTGAAAACTGGAGTTGTAGGATTCAATTGGTGATGGGTAGGTCTGATTTGGAAGTGTGTACAGCTCACTCTCACCACTCAAATTCTCACTCTGTCCAACCGCCTCATCATACATTGGAATTTTTGGAGCTAGTTGGAAACTAGATACGGGGTCACTAGGTTGCATAAGGGCGGTAATGGACGCATCCAAATTCCTCATCTGTTTGTTTGTCGCTATAATAGAAGCTTCCAACGACTGTTCTAGACTAAACAATTCAAAGTTTTTTGGATTCTGGAAACTCCCAAATGGCTGTGTAGAAGCAATGTCTAGTGAAGGTACGGATGTCGTGTAGGACTGGTAGGAATTGAATGGTTGGACAAGAGTAGGATCAACATTTGGATAAAAAGGTGAATGGACTTGTTGATCCCAAGAACTGGAAGTGTTGAAAGGAGTGAAAGATCGGTTACGAGATTGTTCAATATGTTCGGCAATAGACATGGGTTTCGGAGTTACAACAGAACTTGAAAAAGTAGTATCAAGGTACGAAGGTGGTGAAGGTTGAAATGGTTGATACAAAGTGGATTGCGGAGTCGAACTGTTTCTCCTAGACGCTTCTATTCGATCTTTCAAAGAAATTTTGGGCATGGAGGGGCCGTCCGTAATTCGACCAAAACAATTCGCGTAAGAAGCAAAGTTTGGTTGAGGGTACTAAAGTTCGGCAAGAGTTTTGGGAAGTGGGGTACCCATGATGTAAGAAGGAGAAGAAAAAGAATGTGGGTGCAATGGATTTCTTAGCGGCAAGTGGCAAGTTTTTATAAAAAAAATTCGTTTTGTGTTTTTTTTATAAGGAGCTTTTTGCAAAAGGATTTTCAATAAGAGGCTTAGACACACGTTCAAGCAATCACAAAATGCACAATCAAGCCTAGACCTAGGGTTACCTAGGTCAGCTAGATAACTCCTAACTGTTCCAAAGGGCAAGAAGTAGGACCTCAAACCGCCTCTTCACAGCTAATTGTGGCCAGATAAGCACAAGTAAAGAGAGGAGAGATCCGCTCACGAATCACCATGAGACGGGCCTTTTAAAATTACCTCTCCCACCTGTCTAGCCTAGATACCACAAAGTCAGGTTAGGATCAACGGTCGATGCCTAAAACTATTCCTTTGTCCTATTGAGCGCGAAGTCTTTAGGGCTGAGTCTAATCTTTTTTAATTAACTTGATGGTCAATGCAATATGTTTTATGTGATTTTTTTGGGGTCCTGGGAATGGTAATGAAATCCCCACCCAATCTGGATTGGTGTAAAAGCCTCTTAAAGTCAATTTAAAATATGCAAAGCAGTAAATACAATCACTTGCAAAAAAAAATTTTTTTGCGCGGCGCAAAGAATCCTGCACAAGATCAAGTTATTGGAGAAGGGGAGAAATTTTTGCGCGAAGAATCCTGATGGAAATTTTACAGAGAAGATATCAGGGGGTTCAGAGAATGAGAAAGGAAGCTCACAGAGGGATTTCAAATGATGATGTCACCACCATGCGGCGGTTCCGCGGTCAAGACCGGGTCAATGCGACGGAAGCGCGGTCACGTGGTCGGTTCAGATCCCAAGGTTTGTTCTGTTTTTCTGTTATGATACTCCTCGGTTTGTTCAGATTTGATGTTTTCTGTTTTGCTCTCTGGATTTTTCCAGATCTGAATTTTTTCTTCGATCCTGCACAATTCAACGAAAATACCCTTCACAAAATAACAAGATGAAAAAAAAATTATTTTTTTTATTTTTTCAGTTTTTATGATATTTTTTTAATTTTATATTAACCCGAAATTACAAAAAGAAAATAACACGCCATCCCCGGCAACGGCGCCATTTGATTGAAATGATTTATTTTGCATCAAAGAATTTTTAACCGCAATCAAGAACGGCGTCGCTTGGTAGCTAGCCGGTGAGTACGGGTCGGTCCACAGGGATTTTGTGTATTCTCAATTTGTTTTAACGAGTTAATTCCAAATGGAGCTGGATTGATTATCACTAAAAACTAAAGTTGATCAAGACTAGGATTAAAACCTTGCTAGAGTTAGGTTTAGGTTAAGTTTGGAAAGTCAATATTTCTCACCGCTTTCAATGCCCTAATTTAGATCTATGAGGTGTTATGGTAATAATTAATAAAGTGGATTAGTACCATCGGAAAGAAACTAGGTTTCTTCCTCTAGGTTCTTATCCTTCCGTTCTTAATTCTTACCCTAACCTCTATGGAAAACATATACAACCAGTCGTTTATACTACGGTATCACCGCTACCTCGTGGGATAGGGTGCCGTAGGGAGCGGTGTGTGTATGTATGCATGGAGTCCTATGAAAATATATGACGGGCAAGAAAGGGGTGAGAGATCTGCATCTCTCAAGCCTTCCCCAAATCTAACCCTAACAAGTGAGGAGACTACTCACTCATTAGGGAATTGATTAACTTGTTCTAAACTAATTAACTAGGGCAGAGAATAAAATCTAAACTATGGCAGAAAGGAAAATTATACTAGGGCAGATAATAAAATTAACTAGGGCAAGAATAAAAAACTTACTCTAATTTGATGCACTCTTCATACTTTACAAGAATTGAAATTCTGAATTTAGATAGATACAATGAGGCACAAGAAGAGGCATACCTCAAAAAGAGGTTTAGGGCTTCTATTTATAGATCATAGAAACCCAAGGATTACATTCGATTCACATCTACATTTACAAATATTCCCCTAAGAAGACTAGTTAAAGCACCGACGCACCGACACTTTTTAAGCACCGACACGGGCTCTTTATGGCCGCGGAACCGCGGCCAAAACCCATGTTTGGCCGCGGATCCGTGGCCATCTAGTGGGTTCAATGAGTGCAATTTTCTGGTCTTGTTCTGGTTGTATTTGGGTACTTGTTTCTTCACTTGGTTTCTCAGATTGTCTTCTAGTTTTCTTCCAGATTTCCACAGTGAATAATGTTGTGGATTTTACCGCTTGCTTCGTGTCGAAGTCTTGAACCTTGCGCTGCCTTTGTACTTTGTGAACTTGTTCATTGATCTTCGTTTATTCTCCAAACTGTAGGCTTGATCAAGATTCTTCCATTTGTTGGTCGTAGACTCACTTTTGTATCTTCTTTTCATCTTTTTCACGGTTTTTGTTCCGAGAACCTGTAACCTGCAACTATGTAGCAGACATAGATCAAACGCACATGTTTATTTGTAAAATGAATAAGAATGGGGAATATAATAATGCAATATTATGATATGAACACTCATTAGAGAATGGGTACAATGAACTGGACTCACCGAGAACTCCTAGATGGTACCATACCTATCGTCAGATAGCAGTTCTCTGGTGACACTGGTACAGGTTAGTCTGTAGATCCGAGATCGTCATAGAGTCTTGTGTGGTTCCCACTGTGCATTGATTTTCTCCCTACCACGGCTCAAAGGAGTCGTGCAAACAGGTGGATTTTGGGTACAGTCCCGAGTCACATGGACGCAGTGAGCAATAGGAGGGGTTTCATCTCTCCCGGTATAGGGAGTTGATGTTGCGCTATGCTCGATTTGTTATAACAGTAAGTCCCTGGCCAGGGCTAATGAGATTTACTGGTAAGTGTTATCAGTAGTTTCTCGAACCGTTATGAGCGATACATCGACATGACTTATCAAGTTACTGGGGTCAGATGATTCCACCCCTTGACTTGATATGAGACATATCTGACGAAGAGACCGGACTGTACGGTAAGTGTTGCTTATAGACTTCATAGTAGTTTGGACAAGCTTACTTGTTGATCTTCTATTCGCTCAATACCTGGGTAGCCATTACGTCTAGCTAGTACCGCTGACGGCTTATAGGTAATTGATGTGATCATTACCTACTGCTGGCGTATTGATGAGTCTTTAGAGTCATACACAAAGGTTTCCTAGTTCAAACGAAACGAAGTAAGGCATATATGTTGATATGTGCAGGGCCTGATTAAATATGAATATGTGATACCGTATTTTAATCTGGCGGTAATTTGATATCGGTCAGGTTATATGTGTATAACCGGATTATTGAATCAAATGTTGATTTGATAATGTGATATACAAATAAATGATATTAGTCGGTTATATGTGATATAACCGGATTATTAAATCAAGTGTTGATTTAATAATATGATATGTATTTATATTTGATATAATTATATATTAACTAATATTATTGCTCACTAATTATTTTCTTTTCTTTATATATATATATATATATATATATAATGAAGCATGGCATGAATTTTCTATTTTTAGAAAATAGAAAAGTGAGGTGGAAATGGGAGATATTTGTGGTATGGGTGAGGCATGGCTAGTATATTTGTTTATCATTTATCCATCACTATTGAAGTATGGTTGTGAATTATTATTTGATAATAATTCATGCTTCAATAAGTGAGGGCTTTTACTTGAGCCATTCTACACTTGGTCACTTACTTGAGCTCATTTCCTTTAGCTCACTTTTCATTCTCTAACTCCTCCTCCATGTTCTTCTTCCTCTCTAGCTTTTTCCATGAGTTGAGAAATAAAAGCTTTAGAAAATTCTAAGTGAGCCGAAATCCCTACTTCACCATCCTACGCTAGATTAGAACTTGGGTGTAATGTGTTTACTTCACTAAAGAAAGTTTAGTGAAGAGGTAGCTTAGATTAGCGGAGCTTCGGATGGATCATCTTCGGCACGAAGATCTCATAGGAAGTTTGTATCCTTCTTCAAGTGGAGCTATGATGAGTCATAGGGACTACTACCCAGAGCTTTAGAAGAGAAGGACATGGTCTACAAAGGTTGTAGTTTCTTTCTCTTAGTGTAAATCTTTTGATATCATCATTTTAAACCCTAATCATCTAGTTTGATCCTTAGTTAGTGTAGTTTAGCACCCCAAATTTTTAAAATTGCATGCTTGATGCTGGTTTAAACCTTATGGTGGTGCTAGGGTGGACTTTCATGGTATCAGCGCCAAGCAAGAATATTAGGGTAAGTCTTCACGATGTTAAAGTGTTCGATCGGTTTTCGAAACCGGGTTTTTGTCAAGTTTCTGTCGATTTTTCAAAATTTGAAATTTCGTGATTAAACATATGCAGAAAATTGTGCATGTAATTTTATTGAGCCTCAAAAAATTTGAGCACCAACTCTTTCAAACGGCCGCGGAACCGCAGCCTTACCCCATGTTTGGCTGCGGTTCCGCCGCACTTTTGTGGAGTTGAGGTCTCATTTCTCTTGTGCTGCTCCACTTTGTAATTTTGCACTCTCTAGGTATTTTTTATGAGACTCAAGTTGTTGAGATCTCTGGAATTTGTCGGTGTTTGATAAATTGATCGAAATGTTTAACGTTATCTAGATTTTTGATAATATGTGATATAATTTTTAGAATCCACAATAATTAGTTTTGTGAAAACTAGTTAGAAATTTATAAATTTACCGTTTTAGTCTCGATTAATCGGTTGCCACGGAGTTTTGATCCGGATCAAAACTCCGTCGCAATCGCGTATTGTACGCGAACACTCACCGGGTAACTCTGGTGGACAGCCACGCTCCATAGTCCCGACCACGTGACTGTAGGAGAACCCCGTTGCCAAAAGCATCTACTCGGGTGCTTGCGGCCACGGTGTTCCGCTTTAGTGCACTTCTTCGACGGCATCGCGGGTGTGGCCATCTTCTAAAGTTCCCGACGAGCATTCGATCAGGTAATCAGGAATCTTGTTGAATTACCCAACTAAATTATTGAAAAGTGTTTTCGATTAGAGACTAAAATGCAAGGTTTATAGGGTTAGGCATGAAATTCGGAATATGAGATATTCCGGGTTTATGATATCTAAGGAGTTTGCGGATTCTAATTATTATAGTTTTTCCTTTTTTTCTGCGACCGTAAGTGTAATATGTGGGGTATCCCCGATCTCGTTGCTATATGTCAACGACATTCGGGATACGTATATTTACTTACGTTGATGACATGAGATGTTATGTATTGTTGTGATATGTTATATTGGATCGTCGTAATTGAATAGCCGGGTTTTTTTTGCGTGAGATGAGAGTTTTTCAATTTTCATTCATGTAATATTTGTATGTAATATTCTTTTATTAGGACACTTCCGGGTTGAGGATGATGTCACCGTTGATGTATATTATTTACTTTTCCTTATTAGGATAGACCCAAAGCCGGGAGCACAAGTAACCGGGTTCTGGAGTCCAGTGGGAGACCATCTCGAGGAGTCGAGACCGGGTCTCCTAACTCTAGAATTGGCAGGGTTACTCGCGGCTGAAGTAAGGGTCTAGGGATATGGGTTTGGCTATTCATCACGAATGTGGAATCCGTGTTTTTCATTACTGGATAAATTTAAAACACGGACCTCCTAGTATATCCAATATTTCATATGTTGACTTCTGCTGCTTGTGTTCTGTGATGTGATCATATAACTGTGTGAGATGGATGCTATATTATATATATGATATATAATAAACGTTGCTTATATTTTGCACCCGCGCTGGTCCAGCCCCCGCTCTGTCGTTAGTTAAGTAACCTAAAGGTGCATGATAGGGCCCCGTGGCGAATGCGGATGACATAAGCTTACGTTCTATTTTCATTTCTTTTCTGTGATATTTAGGGAAACATAAATGATGGGACTTCATTAATGAGATTAATGGAAAGAAAAGAAACCTAAAATGTTATAGAATCAAAATTTTAAAAAGGTAGCTCTAGTTATTGCTTTGCATAGTGGTATTCCTTGATGAATATCCAGCACCTCATTCGATGAGGAAAGAGCCGAGATCCCTTCACCGGGAGTAAGCTCTTTAGCAAAACTAGCAAATGTTACAACCCACTCGGTTTTGTTTTTATAGTTATTCTAGTTCTTGCTTTGCATAGTGGTATTCCTTGATGAATATCCAGCACCTCATTCGATGAGGAAAGAGCTGAGATTCTTTCACTGGGAGTGACCTTTTTAGCAAAACTAGCAAAAGCTACAAAAACACTCATTTTCAAATCACTACATTCTACAACGATATCAAGATCATTAAGATAAAGGTTTTCATCAAAACCAGTCGTAACTCTCTGTCATTTCAGATAAGTGCTATTTAGTATTCGTGCTGCGTTTGTTGACTTTGTCAAGGTGTAGTGTACGGTAGCTGATTAGTGCTTATTTGCCGCATATGTTGTGATTGGATTAGGTTAGTCGTACGGCCTTGTTGACCTTGTCAAGGGTCGTGCGAGTGGGTTTAATTCAATCACGAAATGAACGGGTTGAACTTGACTTGCGGTTTATGGTTTGTTGACCTTGTCAAGGTCATAAATCGCTTGGGGTAAAAACAGATATTAGGAATTTCAAGTGTTGAAATTTGCAATGAGATTGCATACCTTCTATCAGATAGTTGGATCTTGATACCCACTGCGAGTAAGTGTTACTTCTGGGAGAGTTTCCACTTTACAATTAGCCGATCCAGTAGGTGTTTAAGAAAGGTGTTAACGAGGTTATGTGCCTGCGGAAACGAGATTATTTAATTAGTTCCATACGAAAGTATGGGGAGACTCCCTCGGAGTACCAATACCTGCCTAGCTAACCAATTGGCGAACTTGTAGGGTGTAATTAATCTCAGCTAATCTTACCTTTTATGGTTTGAAGGAAGAATTGATAAAAACCGTGGGAGCCATCCTGATTAGATAAGATAATAAACAATCTATTTTTGCAAAGAGCGCACGCTAAAGCGTTTCCTTCTCTCTCTCTCCAGATAGCGACCAATGACATGCCTTAATCAATATAATAATATAGATGTATTGACCGAACCCACTTATTATACTGGGCTAGCATACATTGGTTCCACTCTATCTTATAACTGTCATAAGTCTGAGCAAGGAATAAGGGAATACCCGGATTCCCACGCCACTCGAAAGAAGAAGGAGCATTCTGATGTATCTTCTTCAGTTGTGTTCATTACCGAGAGCTATTTCTCAGTTTGCTCTACGTCCTGGGTATTGGATACCGGATTAGAATCCCACGTCTGTAATCTATTACATGGGCTAAGGAGAGGTAGTGAACTAGGAAAATGTGATATGTCTCTAAAAGTAGGGAATTGAGCAATTATTGCGGCCAAAGCAGTTGGCGAATATCACCTAGTATTACCAAATGGTAATATAATGATTCTGAACGACTGTTATTACGTTCCAAACATGATGTGCCATATTATATCAGTTTCTTTATTGCATAAAGAAGGATATAATTTTGTATTGGAGGATAATATTATGAACATTTTCCTAAATCAAGTGTTGATTGGGTTTGGTACGTTATGTAACGGTATATACGTTCTAAATCGAACTACAGTTCTAAACGTACAGAACACACACAAGAGGAAAAGTTCAGAAATGAACGAAGTCTTCTTGTGGCATTGTAGACTAGGTCATATCAATGCGACAAGACTAGCTAAGTTGCATAAAGATGGATATTTGAATCAGTTTGAATTTACATCTTATGAAACTTGTCAGTCATGTCTCAAAAGTAAAATGACCAAAACTCCGTTTACTGGACACAGAGAAAGAGCTACTGAACTCTTGGAACTGATACATAGTGATGTATGCGGTCCTATGCCTACACATGCCAGAAATAGTTCCTCGTGCTTTATTACATTCACCGACGATCTCTCAAGATTCGGACATGTGTTCTTATTGAAATACAAATCTGAAGATTTTGAGAAATTCAAGGAATATAAGTATGAAGTAGAGAACCAGACGGGTAAAATTATTAAAATCCTTCAATCTGATCAGGGAAGAGAATATTTGAGCACAGAATTCCGTGACTATTTAAAGAATAATAGGATTCTCTCTCAACTTACTACTCCGTATACACCACAGCACAAAGGTGTATCAGAGCGGAGAAATCGTACCCTATTAGATATGGTCTATGATGAATACTGCTGAGTTACCTATTTCTTTTTGGGGTTATGCGCTTGAGACAGCCGCATACCTACTGAATCAAGTTCCATCAAAATCTGTGCCTAAAACACCATATGAGATATGGAGTGGAAAGAGGCCATATCTTAAACGAGTTAAGATATGGGGTTGTCCGGCCTATGTCAAAAAGAAAAATCTGGACAAGCTCGAGGCAAGGCCATTTCTTTGCAAATTTATGGGGTATCCAAAGAATTCGCATGGACACCTTTTCTTCCAAAGCGAGGAACAAAAGGTGTTTGTTGCTCAACATGCCACCTTTTTAGAAAAGGAATTTCTTGTTAAAGAAATTTGTGGTAATGAGGTAGAACTGGAAGAAGTTCCTGCTGCACAAACTACAACTGACAATTTGATAGAACCAGAGGATTCGATAGTCCCCGATGAATCTCAGCCACTACGCAGATCTAGTAGGGTTCTTCATCCACCTAAGAGATACTACGGTTTTCTCATAGACGGTGGGAGCGAGGATTGCATCATGGAAGATGATGAACTAACTAGTTTCAAGTAGGCCATCACAAGTGGAGACTCTTTGAAATTGCTGGATGCTATGCGATCTGAGATGGAATCCATGTACACCAACAAAGTATGGACTTTGGAAGTTGCTCCTGAAGGGGTAAAACCCATCGGGAGCAAGTGGATCTTCAAGAAGAAACTTGGTGTAGATGGAAAAGTTGAGACTTTCAAAGCTCGAATTATAGCAAAAGGTTTTCGTCAACGACCAGGTGTCGACTATAATGAAACCTTTTCTCCTGTCGCTATGCTTAAGTCCATCAGGATTCTACTTGTCATTGCTGCATACCATGACTACGAAATCTGGCAGATGGACGTCAAGACCGCTTTTCTAAATGGTGATTTAGAAGAGAGCGTGTACATGACACAGCCAGTAGGCTTCGTAGATAGTGAGAGCAGCGGAAGCGTGTGCATGCTGCTTAAATCAATCTACGGATTAAAGAAGGAATCGCAGAGCTGGAACATCTATTTCGATGAAGCTATCAAAGAGTTTGACTTCATCAAAAACATAAATGAACCTTGTATATACAAGAAGGTTGTAGAGAGTTAGGTTGTCTTCCTCATATTGTACGTGGATAACATACTCTTGGTAGGAAATGATGTTCCAATGCTACACTCGGTAAAGCTCTTCTTATCACAAAATTTCTCCATGAAATAAATAGGTGATGCCTCCTACATCTTGGGGATAAAGATCTATAGAGATAGATCTAAGCGGATGTTGGGATTTTCTCAATCCAGGTACATTAACCCCATACTAAAGAGGTTTAGAATGGAAGATTCTAAGCGAAGTAATTTACCCGCTTGTTCAGGAATCACTCCTCCAAATAGAAGTCTTCCAAGACTGATTTGGAGAGGGCTCGCATGTAAGGGATACACTATGCTTCGGCAGTCAGGTCAATCATGCATGCGATGTTATGTACAAGACTGGATGTAGCTTACTCACTAGGTGTAATGAGTAGGTATCAATCAGATCTAAGGGAGAAACACTGGACAGTTATGAAGGACATTCTTTAGTACTTGAGAAGGACTAAAGAAATGTTCTTGGTGTATGGTAACGGAGAACTCTAGGTGGAGTCCTTTACCGATTCGAGCTTCCAGAGTAATAAGGACGACAATAAGTCGGTCTCGGGTTTTTTTTCACCCTCAATGGAGAGGCGGTATGTTAGAAGAGTTCCAAGCAAGATACCGTAGCAGACTCGACGATGGAGGGTGAATACATCGCTGCCAACGATACAGCCAAAGAGGCTGTTTGGATGAAGAAGTTCATTGCTGATCTTGGTGTGATTCCATCCATTGAGCATCCAATACCCGTGTATTGTGATAAAAATGGAGCTGTGGATTAGGCCAAGAAACCCCGGTCCCATTAGTGATCCAGACATATTCTTAAGCGGTATCACCTGATCCGGGAGATAGTAGATCGACGGGAGATCGAGGTCAGGAGAGTTGACACGAAGGACAACGTAGCAGATCCACTTACCAAGGCCCTCCCCCAGACGCAGTTTGAGAGCCTTTTTGGGATGTTGGGTATGAGATACTACAACAACTGGTCTTAGTGCAAGTGGGAGATTGTTAAGAATATGTATGCCCTAGAGGCCATTATTGTATGATATAGTGGATGCTTGGACATATATATAGAGGACTTTCTTGCTCCACATGATAATATGCTATCTGGTTGCTCTTTATCTTAACATGTACACTAGTATTATTATACTGTCTCTCTGATACATGTTGATAAAGCCCTTAGGATGTTTGATTGACTACCAGGACTATGATACGGATTATACTACTGGGACTTGTGTAGTCCATAAGCACATCCTTTAATTGTTCCTAGTCGAGGGGATATCGAGACAGGGCATCAATATTCCAGAGTAGACTAGTGTGTAAGTTTCTTGAACCTGTATGGGGCAATGGTTGATCCCATAACCATTGGTGTTTGACATCAAAGATTGTACACAGGTGCTCATTAGAGAATGGGTACACCGAACATGACTCGCTGAGAACTCCTAGATGGTACCATACCTATCGTCAGATAGCAGTTCTCTGGTGATACTGGTACAGATTAGTCTGTAGACCTGAGATCGTCATAGAGTCTTATATGGTTCCCACATTGCTTTTATTTCCTCCCTAACACGGCTCAAAGGAGTCGTGCAAACAGGTAGATTTTAGGTGCAGTCCTGAGTCACATGGACGCAGTGAGCGATAGGAGGGGTTTCGTCTCTCTCGGTATAGGGAGTTGATGTTGCGCTATGCTCGATTGGATATAACAGTAAGTCTCTGGCCAGGGCTGATGAGATTTACTAGTAAGTGTTACCAGTAGTTTCTCGAACCGTTATGATCCATACATCGGCATGACTTATCAAGTTACTGGGGTCTGACGATTCCACCCCTAGACTTGATATGTGAAATATCAGACGAAGAGACCGGACTGTACGGTAAGTGTTACTTATAGGCTTCATGGGAGTTTGGACAAGCTTGCTTGTTGATCTTCTATTCTCTCAATACCTGGATATGTAAGTCAACGTTACCCTTCCCGGCTCTTACAGGGATGCGGAAATAGTAAAAAACGATTTTTTCATGGTAAGGTAACATGGACTAGAAAATAGGATTTTTGCTAAACAAACACCTAGCAAACTAACTACAAGTTTAACTACTATGTTAGGAGGTTATACCTAGGTCTTGAAATCCTTCTCTTCTTGCTCCTTGGAGTGGTTGGATCGGCTGCACCTCGTAGTCTCCTTGTTGTCGAAGAAGGATCCACCCGAAAGCTTCTACCTTGAGCTGCTACCTCAACCGAGAGGCAACTAAAGTCCTTGGATTGCTAGACCTTGAACTTTAGAGTGAGTAGAGAGGTGTTTTTAGGGTTTTATCTCAATGTCTCATGCTTCTCAACACATGAGACATGAGAGCCTTGAGAGAAAGGAAGAGGGTGAGCTTTGGATGAGAGAGAATGAGAATGGTAGAATGAGCTCAATAATTTGCAACCATGCTCACAAAAGAAAAAATAATGATGATAATAATAATAATTAAGAATTGTGATGGTTGGTTTCAATGACCATTATCATTTCATGCATTTAATGCATTTTGTAAAGAACAACAAGTAAACAAAAGTCATAGCAATGAAATGATGATGGTCAACTAGTCCAAAATAGTCAACCGGTCAACAAAGTCAACAAGTCAACAAAAGTCAAAAGTTCAACTCAACCATGGCACAATAATACTTAATTAATATTATTAATCCTATTTCTTATTGTCATTAGGGTTTAGAAAAAGTCAGCAGTCAACAACCCGATTGAGAATCCTCTGCCTCTGCCTCTGTCAACTGTGCATACACACCCGCATCCGTGTTCCGAGGAATATGAATACAATGAGATAAAACCAATGCCAAAAACGTATACTAGGATCTGACTTAAACCAAAGCCCGCTAGTAATAACTGCCCGGACACCAAACGTGCACAAGTGCGCGGATGTGAACGAACCCTGTCGCAAAACCATGCGACCTCTATTCTGTTTTGCCCAAAGGCGAATAGCTCACTGTGTGGGACTCTAAAGACTCGACACTACGCTGGCAGTGGGTTTAACCACAGGCCGCAAGCGGTACTAGCTGTACGTAACGGTCCCCAGGTAGATACCGATAAGAAGACTGATGAGGTGAACCCATCCGAACTCCTACTGAGCCTGAATATGACAATCTACGTACAGTCCGGTCTGTTCGTCTGAGAATATCACATGGCGGGCCTAGGGGGTGGTAAACGTCAGTCCCCTAATAGCGGTACAAGTCATGTCGGTGTGAAGCCCAGAACACCCTGAGATAATACTGGATAACCTACCAGTATACCCCGCTTGCCCTGACCAGGGACGACTATGTGTAATGGCTCTTCTTGACACAGCGCGATATCAACTCCCAATACCGGGAGAGACGAATCCTGTCTAGCCGTCACTGCCTCCAAGTGCTTTGGGACTGCACCCAACTGCTACCTGATTGCACGACTCATTTGAGCCGTGGTAGGGTAGCAATATAAGAACAGTGGGAACACACTCGAGACGAAGTGACAGTGTGAAGTCAGTGGACTAAGCTGTACTCATGTCACCTGGGAACTGATAACTGACGATAGGTATAGTACCAACCAACAGTTCCCGACGAGTCATGTCCAGTGTACTCGTGACCTTACGAGCACCCGCATACTATCTCAAGTACGACGTACTGACGGCTGTGGGACAGACCATCTCCCCTGCTGGGATGAGAAGCGCATAAGCTAGTCTACTCCGGAGTATCGATGCCCCGTCTCGATAATCCTATGACTAAAGACCTGTATAAGGATGTGCTTGTAGATTACCCAGTCCCCACTAGTGTGACTGCCATCACAACGCTGGTAATCAAGCAAAGATCCTAAGGGCTCCACTAATGTGTATAGGCGATATACTAAAAGAAACACATGCACACATTAAAGTAGAAACAAACCAAGTAGCATACTACCATTTTGAGCAAGATTGTCTATACAACTGTGAATATCCCAAGCTTCCATCAAGTAATATACAAACTAGTATGATACAGTAATGGCCTCTAGGGCATATACACTAACAATCTCCCACTTGCACTAAGGCCATGTACTGGCGTATCGAAGACCTATCATCTCAATCAGTCGCTCTAACTGAGTCTGGGGTAAGGCCTTCGTGAATGGATCTCCAGTGTTATCTTCTGTAGCAACCCTCCGAACCTTGATCTCCCGGCGATCCACGATCTCCCTGATCAGGTGATACCTCCTCAAGATGTGTCTGGACTTCTGATGGGACCTAGGTTCCTTCGCTAAAGCTATAGCCCCGTTGTTGTCACAATACAGAGGTATTGGATCAACAATGGACGAAACCACCTGAAGCTCTGTCAAGAACTTCCTCATCCAGACGGCTTCTTTTGCGGCATCAGATGCAGCGATATATTCCGCTTCCATCGTCGAGTCAGCAACGGTTTCCTGTTTGGAACTCTTCCAACACCGCCCCTCCATTGAGGGTAAAGACATAACCCGACATGGACTTGGAGTCATCCTTGTCACTCTGGAAGCTGGAGTCAGCAAAGGCCTCCATCTGGAGGCCTTTGCCGCCGTAAACCAAAAACATGTCCTTAGTCCTTCTCAGGTACTTCAGAATGTTCTTTACCGCTATCCAGTGCTTCTCCCCAGGGTTTGACTGATACCGGCTTAACGCACTCAATGCATAAGCTACATCTGGTCTGGTACATAACATCGCATACATTATAAATCCTACCGCAGAAGCCTAGGATATAATAGACATGCGATCCCTTTCCAAATCATTCTTGGGAGACATCTCTTTGGAGAGGGTGATTCCGTGACAAGCCGGTAGATTACCGCGCTTGGAATCTTCCATACTGAATCTTTTCAGTATGTTGTCGATGTACCTGGACTGTGAAAGTCCTAATATCCTGTTGGACCTATCACGATGGATCCGGATCCCCAGAATGTAAGAGGCATCACCCAGGTCTTTCATGGAGAACCTGTGTGACAAGAACCCTTTGACAGATTGTAGCATAGGAATGTCATTTCCTATCAAGAGAATGTCATCCATGTATAAAACGAGGAATACGACAGTTCGTGCTACAATTTTACTATAGATGCATGGTTCATATGGATTTTTGATAAAGCCAAATTCTTTGACCGTCTCATCAAAACAGATGTTCCAACTCCGCGATGCCTACTTCAGTCCATAAATGGACTTAAGCAACTTGCACACCTTTCCGCTGCTCCCACTCTGAATGAAACCCTCTGGCTGGTCCATATAGACATGCTCCTCTAAATTTCCATTTAGAAAAGCGGTCTTTACGTCCATCTGCCTAATCTCATAATCGTGGAAGGCAGCAATGGTAAGAAGGATCCGAATGGATTTGAGCATAGCCACTGAAGAAAAGGTTTCGTCATAGTCCAAACCAGGTCTTTGACGAAAACCCTTTGCAACAAGTCTAGCTTTATAGGTCTCAACCTGTCCATCTACACTAATCTTCCTCTTGAAGATCCATTTGCATCCTACGGGTTTTACCCCATCTGGAGCAACGTCCAAAGTCCATACTTTGTTGGTGTACATGGACTCCATTTCGGTCAGCATTGCATCCAGCCATTTTACCGAGTCAACGCTCTGAATGGCCTACTGGAAGCTAGTCGGCTCATCACTATTAATGATGCAATCCTCTCTATTCTCGTCTATAAGAAAACCGTAGTATCTCTCGGGCGGATGAGACTGCCTACTACTCCTGCGGAGCAACGCAGGAATGTCCTGTTCTTTCGAACCCTCTGGTTCTACTAAGCTTTCAGTAATAGCTCGTGGTTCTAGAATTTCTTCCAGTTCTATTGCGCTCCCACTTATCTGATTTTCCAAAAATTTAGTTTCCAAGAAGCAGGCATGACGAGAAACAAAAATCTTTTGTTCCTCTTCGCAATAGAAGAAATATCCCTTGGAGTTCTTTGGATATCCCACAAACTTGCACTGTACTGAGCGTGCCCCGAGTTTGTCCGCATGCTACTTCTTGACAAAAGCCGGACATCCCCATGTCTTAATGTGCTTAAGATAGGGTTTCTTCCCACTCCATATCTGATATGGTGTGGTAGGCACAGTCTTAGTTGGAACTCGGTTCAAAAGATATGCAGCTGATTCTAGTGCATATCCCCAGAATGATCGCGGCAACTCAGTGTTACTCTTCATGGAACGTACCCTATCCAACAGGGTTCGGTTCCGTCTCTCCGATACACCGTTATGTTGTGGAGTGTATGGAGGAGTAAGCTGAGAGAGAATTCCATTCTCTTTTAGGAATCCAGGAACTCGGCACTCAAGTATTCACCACCTCGATCAGATCTTAGTGTCTTGATACTTTTGCTTGTTTGTTTTTCTACTTCATTCTTGTATTCCTGGAATTTTTCAAAGGCTTCAGATTTATGTTTCATTAAGAAGACATATCCGTACCTTGAAAAATCATCCGTAAAAGTAATGAAGTAAGAATAACCACTTCGCGCATGTGTAGACATTGGACCGCATACATCGCTGTGTACGAGTCCCAAGAGCTTGCTCGCTCTTACTCCATGTCCAGTAAATGGAGTCTTTGTCATCTTTCATTTGAGACAGGATTGACAAGTTGCATATGATTGATATTCGAATGGATCCAAATATCCTTCTGTATGTAACTTTGTCAACCTTCTCTCATTGATGTGACCCAGTCTACAATGCCATAAGAAAGCATGATTTATTTCTGGAGATTTTCTTTTGTGTGTATTCGGGACATTGAAAATCTGTGGTTGGTTTAATACATATATACCGTTGCTTAATGTACCCGACCCAATCAGAACATGATTAAGGTGAATGTTTACAACATTGCTTACAAATGCAAAATCATAACCTTCTTTAGATCTTAAAGATACAGATATGATATTACAAGTCGCACTGGATACAAAATAACAATCACGCAAAACCAAAACATGTCCATCTGACAATCCCAAGTGATAGTCCCCTACGGACTCAGCATCCATGCCAGCTCCGTTTGCAACTCTGAGGGTCATATCACCTGCCTTCAAAACCCTACGCTTTCTCAGTGCCTGCAAAGAATTACAGATATGAGATCCTGATCCGTCATCCAATACCCAGGAAGTAGAGTTTACTGATAGACAGTTTTCAATAACATACACACTTGAAGCCGAAGCCGCAACTTGCTTCGGGTCCTGGTTCTTGACCTTCCAAGCCCTGCAATCCTTTTTCCAGTGTCCTTTCTTATGACAATAAAAGCACCCTTCCTTTCCCACAAGCTGTCCCGCTACCTTTGTTGCCTTTGCCTTTCCCTTCGCTTCCACTTTACTAACACCGCCCCTTGGTTTGGTGGGGGCTTTCTTCTTCTTTCCCTTGGCTTTCGCCTTGGACCTAGAAGAGGAAGATCCTCCAACAAAAAAAGTGGATGTTTCCCTTACTTTCTGTAAGGTGCCCTCTGCACTCCTCAATATGTTGAGGAACTCCGGAAGTTCAATTTCTTTTCCTTGCAAGTTGAAGTTAGGATAAACTGGGCGTAAGTGGAAGGGAGGGACTGGAGAATCAAGTCAGTGTAGAGCTCGTTCTCTAACGTGGTCCCAAGGTCCGCGAGCTCTTCAATGAAGCCAATCATCTTAAGCACGTGTTCCGCTACCGATGATCCGACGGCCAATCTCGCCAAAAACAACTTTTTTGAGACTTCGTATATGGCGATACGGGATTGCTCTCCATATAGTTCCTTAGTATGGAGAAATATGGATTCTAGGTCCATATTCTCGTGCCTCCTCTGATGTTCATTGTTCATAGAGGCAAGCACGAGGCACTTGGCCTTCGCGCAGTCGATCTCCCAGGTCTTACGGATTTCCTTATCCGCGACACTGGAAGTGGGACCTGGGACAGGGGGAGCTTGGGTGGTAAGGAGATACCCCATCTCGTCATAAGTGATTGCCATTTTGACATTCCTGAGCTAATCTTTGTAGTTTGGCACTGTCAGTATATTTTTATCTAGTAGTAACTTAAGTCCGGTCATGAAGATTGGTTGCTGCAATTAGGAGAGAGAGAAGAAACACTTTAGCATGATGCTCTTACAAGTTTAGAGTGGTTTTTAGTTTGTCTAAATAGGATGGCTCCCACTGTTTCTCGAATTATTCCTCAAACCAAAAAGGAAAAATTAGTCGGGATCAATCTCACCGTACAATACTTGCTTAACCGTTCAGCCAGGCCAGTGTTGGTACTTCAAGGGAGGTTTTCCAACGCTTTCGCGAAGTTCCTTAATTAAGTAACCTCTTTTCCCTGTGGGCGTAGCCTAGCTAACACCTTTCTAGACACCTACTTGGTTTATAGTATTGATCGTTAAGTGAGAAATTTTCCTGAGGAGTAGCATATACTCACAGTAGGATCGGGATCCAAATATCATTGTGCGATAAAACTGAAGGAATCCTACCAGAATCATCACACTCCAAATGGTATGCAACACTAGCAAGTTTCAGTTTCTTTAGAAACCCCCGATGTGGATTGTTGCCCCATGCTCTTATGACCTTGACTTTGGCCAATAAATCATAAGTCACATGTCAAGTTCTACCCGTCATTTTCCAGGTTAATTTGAACCCACCCGTACCTACCCTTGACTTTGGCCAACAAGGCAGTACGACTGTCCCAAACCAACGCATCTATCTATGCTACATATGAATATCCAATAGCTACCAATCACTATGCCTTGACTTTGGCCAACAAACATAGCTTGAATACTATTGGCTATCCATATGAAATGACGGAGGGCTACGAATGGTTTTGGCGAAACCGTGAACGTAGTGAACTTGATATAATCGAAGGAACGTGATAGATTTTAAAAGGAGTGGTTCAAGCTCCGTGTTTAAAAGTTGGTTTTTGAAAAGAAACCGAGTGGTTTTGAAATTGTTCCAACAACTTTAACTTTGGTTTATTTTCTTGCATTAATTTAATGCATCCCACCATTTAATCCTACCATTGCAGAAAACAACGAAAATATGACGTACGCTTATGCCATCCGCATTCGCCACGGGCCCCGTCATCACCCGTTAGGTTACTTAACTAACGACAGAGCAGGGGCTGGACTAGCGCAGATGAAAAACATAAGCAACGCCTACTAGATATCATATATAGATATATACATTCATCAAATGCAATGATAGCCATTCCAGATCACAGATGAACACATTGGATATACTAGGAATCCGCTTTTCGTTCGAGCCTGCAACGAAAAGCGGATTACACGGTCGCAATGAATAGCCAAGACCCCACCCTAGACCCTTACTGGTGCGGCAAACTACCCGCCAAGTACTCGAAGTGAAGCAACCTCCTTCAACAACGTGAGTAGGCCACTCAGCACTTCGAGGTACCCGGTAGTTTGTGCACCCCACCTTGGGTCTATCCTAGGAGCAAAAACAGTAAATAAAATAATATACAATGGCGGCTACAACCTCATCCCGGATGTGCGGCCATAAAAATAATATTACATCAAATTACATATTACATCAAATGAAAGATAAAGAAAACTCTAATCTCACAACCCCCAGGCTATTCATTCGCGACAATCCAATGAGTTCATATACACAAACCATCAACATTACAAATCACAGATATGCACAACCCCCACTAATCGACGTATAGCGATTAGTTGATGTTCAGTGCATATATCACATCACAGATATAACCCATTAACTAAAGTCTACAGAACTTCGATCAAAAATACGGATTTGTAACTACCCCAAACACAACTTTGTTCTCTGGAAAATCTGGGCAGAAACAAAATATACTAAAAATCTCAAAACAGAACACTAATGAAACTGCAGCAAAGACGAGTCACAGCCGAGTCAACTCGGCCGCGGATCCGCGGCAAGAAGCATGTTCTCGCTGCGGTTCCGCGGCGCGTTGACCGAGTCAGTGACTCGTTTTTCCTGTGTGTTCCTACAAAACCCTGAGCCGATTTTTAGTGTATGTGGAATCATTTTTTGAACAGTTTTAAAATCGGCAGAGAGTTCAGTTCTCGGACGTGTTTTGTGATTTTTTTCTCCAATCGAAACTCTAAATACTTTGCTAACATGCTAGTTGTTGTTTAGCCTGGCTCTGATACCACTGTAAGTCCACGTTACCCCTCCCGGCTCTTACGGGGATGCGGAAACGGTAAAAAAACGATTTTTTCATGGTAAGGTAACATGGACTAGAAAATAGGATCTTTGCTAAACAAACACCTAGCAAACTGAATACAAGTTTAACTACTATGTTAGGGGGTTATACCTAGGTCTTGAACTCCTTCTCTTCTTACTCCTTGGAGTGGTTGGATCGGCTCCACCTCGTAGTCTCCTTGTTGTCGAAGAAGGATCCACCCGAAATCTTCTACCTTGAGCTCCTACCTCAACCGAGAGGCAACTAAAGTCCTTGGATTGCTAGACCTTGAACTTTAGAGTGAGTAGAGAGGTGTTTTTAAGGTTTTATCTCAATGGCTCATGCTTCTCAACACATGAGACATGAGAGCCTTGAGAGAGAGGAAGAGGGTGAGCTTTGGATGAGAGAGAATGAGAATGATAGATTGAGCTCAATAATTTGCAACCATGCTCACAAAAGAAAAAATAATGATGATGATAATAATAATTAAGAATTGTGATGGTTAGTTTCAATGACCATTATCATTTCATGCATTTAATGCATTTTGTAAAGGACAACAAGTAAACAAAAGTCATAGCAATGAAATGATGACGGTCAACTAGTCCAAAATAATCAACCGGTTAACAAAGTAAACAAGTCAACAAAAGTCAAAAGTTCAACTCAACCATGGCACAATAATACTTAATTAATATTATTAATCATATTTCTTATTCTCATTAGGGTTTAGAAAAAGTCAACAGTCAACAACCCGATTGAGAATCCTCTGCCTCTGCCTCTGTCAACTGTGCATACACACCCGCATCCGTGTTCCGAGGAATATGAATACAATGAGATAAAACCAATGCCAAAAACGTATACTAGGATCTGACTTAAACCAAAACCCGCTAGTAATAACTGTCCGGACACCAAACGTGCACAAGTGCGCGGATGTGAACGAACCCTGTCGCAAAACCATGCGACCTCTACTCTGTTTTGCCCAAAGGCGAATAGCTCTCTGTGTGGGACTCTAAATACTCGAAACTACGCTGGCAGTGGGTTTAACCACAGGCCGTAAGCGGTACTAGCTGTACGTAACGGTCCCCAGGTAGATGCCGATAAGAAGACTGATGAGGTAAACCCATCCGAACTCCTACTGAGCCTGAATGTGACAATCTACGTACAGTCCGATCTGTTCGTCTGAGAATATCGCATGGCAGGCCTAGGGGGTGGTAAACGTCAGTCCCCTAATAGCGGTACAAGTCGTGTCGGAGTGAAGCCCAGAACACCCTGAGATAACACTGGATAACCTACCAGTATACCCCGCTTACCCTGGCCAGGGACGACTATGTGTAATGGCTCTCCTTGACAAAGCGCGATATCAACTCCCAATACCGGGAGAGACGAATCCTGTCTAGCCGTCACTGCCTCCAAGTGCTTCGGGACTGCACCCAACTGCTACCTGTTTGCACGACTCATTTGAGCCGTGGTAGGGTAGCAATCTAGGAACAATGGGAACACACTCGAGGCGAAGTGACAGTGTGAATTCAGCGGACTAAGCTGTACTCATGTCACCTGGGAACTGATAACTGACGATAGGTATAGTACCAACCAACAGTTCCCGATGAGTGCTGTCTAGTGTACTCATGACCTCACGAGCACCCGCATACTATCTAAAGTACGACGTACTGACGGCTGTGGGACAGACCGTCTCCCCTGCTAGGATGAGAAGCGCATACACTAGTCTACTCCGGAGTATCGATGCCCCGTCTCGATAATCCTACGACTAGGGACCTGTATAAGGATGTGCTTGTAGATTACCCAGCCCCCACTAGTGTGACTGCCATCACAACGCTGGTAATCAAGCAAAGATCCTAAGGGCTCCACTAATGTGTATAGGCGATATGCTAAAAGAAACACATGCACACATTAAAGTAGAAACAAACCAAGTAGCATACTACCATTTTGAGCAAGATTATCTATATAACTGTGAATATCCCAAGCTTCCATCAAGTAATATACAAACTAGTATGATACAGTAATGGCCTCTAGGGCATATACACTAACAGGATAGCCGTTACGTCCAGCTAGTACCGCTGACGGCTTATAGGTAACTGATGTGATCATTACCTACTGCTGGCGTATTGACGAGTCTTTAGAGTTCCACACTGAGGTTTCCTAGTTCAAGAGAAACGAAGTAGGGCACAAATGTTGATATGTGCAGGGGCCTGATTAAATACGAGTATGTGATACCGTATTTTAATCTGGCGGTAATTTGATATCGGTCAGGTTATATGTGATATAACCGGATTATTGAATCAAGTGTAGATTTGATAATATGATATACAGATAAATGATATTAGTCGGTTATATGTGATATAACCGGATTATTAAATCAAGTGTTGATTTAATAATATGATATATATTTATATTTGATATAATTATATATTAACTAATATTATAGCTCACTAATTATTTTCTTTTCTTTATATATATATATATATGAAACATGGCATGGATTTTCTAATTTTAGAAAATAGAAAAGTGAGGTGGAAAATGGGAGATATTTGTGGTATGGGTGAGGCGTGGCTTCTATATTTGTTTATCATTTATCCATCACTATTGAAGCATGGTTGTGAATTATTATTTGATAATAATTCGTGCTTCAACAAGTGAGGGCTTTTACTTGAGCCATTCTACACTTGGTCACTTACTTGAGATCATTGCCTTTAGCTCACTTTTCATTCTCCAACTCCTCCTCCATGTTCTTCTTTCTCTCTAACTTTTTCCATGAGTTGGAAATAAAAGCTTTAGAAAATTCTAAGTGAGCCTAAATCCCTACTTCACCATCCTGCACTAGATTAGCACTTGGGTGTAGTGTGTTTACTTCACTAAAGAAAGTTTAGTGAAGAGGTAGCTTGGATTAGCGGAGCTTCGGATGGATCATCTTCGGCGCGAAGATCTCATAGGAAGCTTGTATCCTTTTGTAAGTGGAGCTATGAGGAGTCTTAGGGACTACTACCCGGAGGTTTAGAAGAGAAGGACATGGTCTACAAAGGTTGTAGATTTTTTCTCTTAGTGTAAATCTTTTGATATCATCATGTTAAAACCTAATCATCTAGTTTGATCCTTAGTTGGTGTAGCTTAGCACCCCAAATTTTTAAAATTGCATACTTGATGCCGGTTTAAACCTCATGGTGGTGCTAGGGTAGAATTTCAGTACATAATTTCAAGCTTGAGCCATTACTACACCTGGGAGCTTCCACCATGCACTTCTTGAGCTGGATTTTTTTGTGCACCATCTCCATAAGTAAATCTCCTCCCTTCTTTGCAAGTTCTATTCTGTTTAAATATCTGTTTTTAGTGAGCAATATCATAAACTAGAACTTTTGTGATATTTGTGATGCTAAGATTGAATCTGGAACTACTAGATAAACCCATTAGAAAAACTAACAATATGAGGATATGCTGAGACCAATAGGAGATGAACCCTAAAGTCCGAGCCCTAACCTCTCTAGTTCACCAGGCGGTTTCCCTATTTTGGCCGGCGCGCCGGTTTTTCTATAGGCAAGTGTTTTGGATTTTAGTCAATAGCTTATGTTAGTGATGATTTAAGCTACTGTATTGTTTGTTTTGTCCTATATTTCATATAGAGGAATCTTGGAGTGTTCTATTTTTGTTTATCCATATCTCCGACATTTGTGATACGGTTTTTTGTATTTCTGTACCGCGAATGAAATGTTGACGTTCGTACGTTAATATTAGGGATATTTTGTCGTTTTTGGAGTAAGTAAGCTATAAGTTCTAACCTATTGGTGCTTAGCTCATTGTTTTGGTTTTGATATGATATTTACGCCGATATATTACAAATACGATTGTAGGTACGATCGCGGAGGTTTCCGAGATAGCAAGGACGGAAAAAGCAAGCGTGGATTTCGATAAGTTGGTGAGTTGATTTATATCTACGGGGGAAGTCGGGTGGATGGCGTATAGCACCCCCGCAACCATTTAACTAGGATAGTTATGCTATCTAGTTAGTTGTTAATGGCATGTTAGATAACTTAGCTAATGGTATTGATGTTATTTCGCATCTAGTAGGTTATTCGTGTGCATATATTTTAATACATGGTTATGGTGATGTACATACGTGACGATAGATCCGTACGATATAGATATAGTATTGGATGGGTATAGTACGAGGGATCATACCGTACTTGTGATAATGTGGATAGTGTGTCGAATACGGCCAAGTTTCCTTTGGACTCTGATTTTTTTTGAAAAAGATGTGTTTGTAGTTTAACCGCAATCAGAACGGTGTCGCATGTAGCTAGACCGAGATGAGTACGGGTCGTCCTCAGGGAAACGTTGAATCTTTTAATCTTACTTTAGACATGTTGATTAGAAAAGGAGGAAGAATAAAGAATGGTTGTACGTTCTAGATCTACGTCAAACACGGATGCAGAATATAGATCTAGATTAACTTTGGATGTAGGTTTTATATAAAAAGGGGCTTGTAGGGTTCATTAAGATTTAGTAGTCAGGGATGATTAATTAAAGATTAATCCTTTTATCCTTTAATAGATTTAAAACTAGATCGACGGTGATGCATGTAGATTAGGGTTTCTAGAGGGAAAGGGGTTCCCACTCTTAACCCCTATCTCGACATGGATCTCCGTTCATGTCTAGCCTTTACCAAAATAATTGTTAATCTAATCTCTAATTATGGTCGTGATTATCAATGAATTGATAGGGCGCCCAATTAGGATGTTAACTATTGTTTTGGTAAAATTTATAAACTTTATAGGATGTAAAATGAGTTTAAGGATCTTCATCATCCATTAATCTACCCTAATCCTATGAACCCTAACAATCAAAGAATTACTCGTGCATGTTGGGAAAAGAAAATATAAAGAGGGAAATCATATTGAGAAACTACAAAAAAATAGAATAAGAAAACAACTACCTTTATTAATCAACAAGATTAATTACACTTTGTTCTCTTAGAAAATGATTACAAAATGCTAGTTTGCTTCTCGATCTCTTCAAAGGAGGTAGATGAACTGTTGATGATCACCAGGATTCTTAAGTCGTTGTGGACTTCGTGATCGCGTCGGTGTGATGATTTTTCCAAGAGGCTCTCGGTCCTTATTTATAGTCGCAGAGCCAGAACCCTAGTTTCCTAATTTCGAAACTAGTTGTTAGGATCCTAATCACCAAAATCCCATATCTCAACTCCTCAATCCGCGGCGGAACCGCGGCCATTGGATAGGTTTGGCCACGGATCCACCCGTTTTTGGTGAGATCATGTCCTCTAATTTTTGTAGCTTCATATATGTAACACTTGGTAATCTTTTGAATATCTAGACTTTGAAAATCTTCTCTACATTTCTGCCAGAATTAGTTTCTTCAATTTACTTGAATATCTTTGGCAGATTTGATCTTGCCAACTCGGATTTCCTTGATTTTAGTCATGATATAATTCCTGCACAATTATCTCAATAAATGATGTTAGTAGGATTTTTTTTTATTGAGATATTATCTTTAACCATTTGTCATGATATTTTAGTTTTAAGAATTGGTCAAAGGTATTTAATAAGGTAAGCATATTTAAATGGGCCAAATGTTACATGGATATTATATGCTTACTTTTTCCTATATAATGTTAATTATAATATATAAACATATGAAAATAGTATTTTTGCAGATAAACCTTCATATGTGTCATATTTATAATAAACACCTTTTATTATATAGATATAGTAGGAAAAATGTCATATTAAATATGCAGTTTTATCAACTAAACAAATACCCCCAAACTTATCTTTGATCGTCCCGAGCAAACTAGTTTATTCAAGAGATGGATTAAAAGAAAGGAGAAAGCTAAGCACACTTTCGTAGGCAACACGATTGTACTGAGCACGTACAACAAGCTGTTAAACCTCTAGGTGTCCCTAGTAGGAGGAGTGTTGTCTCCTGAGGGTTTTCAGCGGATTATACCCACAAAATTCTATAATAAAAGAGAGATGGTGAAAGTTACATATAAAGATAAGAACTATAAAAGAAAGAACTTGAAAATAAGAGTTTTCAACTACAGCAGCTTTTCGGTTGCTATGAGACCTATCTTAATAATCATAAAAAAAATGTTAGAAATCACATCATTCCTCAATAAAACATAGCCTTTAGTCTTCCTCCCTATCTTTTATCCAAACATTGATCATATACCCCTACGTGTGTGTAAAAGACATCCCTACACTTAGAGAATTCAATTCAAGCTACCATGCTCTTGTCCATCTTCCAAAGTACTTTTTAGTTGATGAATTTTCTTATGAAATTGCTCACTCATCCTTCATGCGACCGTTAATACTTCTTGAGGTACTAACCGGCCGATTACAAAATGTGCTTGCGTATTAAGGTGTAATTCTCGTCTTGCAACATCTAATGCTTAGCAGTGGCTCCCAAACCAGTTGGTCTAAGGCACTAGGTGATAAAACACCCTCGCTATATTTTTTTTATGCTGCCTTGGTAATTACAAAACAAGTGTTCATTTTTTTCTTCACCACTTATATTTTATTTTATTTTCCTTCATACTAAGCCTTTTAGACAAGAGCATTTCAAGGTATTCTCTACTATCCCAAGTTTCAAGATGTGTGTAAGTGCGTATAGTAGGGTATCAACGTTCAAATGTTTGGCCTCAAGAATAGGAAATATTTTTCAGACTTATTTTTATCCTCAGATTGGCAATTTCTTCATCTTACTAACCCTTAGGACAACAGCTCATAACTACTTATTACTATTTTCGTTTAAGAAAACATCTAACTTTCTTGTTTTTCTCAAACTATTTCTATCTTTCAAATGTAAATTTTCACTTCCAAACTTTCATTATCAAAAAAGAAAAAATTGTGCTTATATATAGTATAATGCAAAGTAGCGCGTAAATAAGCATAAACCTCCCCCAAACTTGTTTGCAGCAGTGTCCTCACTGTTGTCTTCTTTTAAATCTCAAAATCTGTAGACTTGGGAGGAAAAGTTATCAAAGGGGACAAGAAATAATGAAAGTGAAATTCTCCCCCAAATTTATTTTTGGCTCACAATTTTATAAAAATTTTCTTTCAAGAGCCAAAATATTCCCCCCTCCCCCCAAACTTGAGTAAAATAGTATTAAGCATTTAAAATTATTGGCGGGGGTTAAAGTTATTGGTCAAAGTAAAGCCTTACAAAGACCAAAAGTCAGCACCAACCATTCAAAAATCTTATCGATGAAGCACCAAGGTTGGTGGAAGAACATGTCGCCTATTGACATGAGGAAGTGGGGAGGAGATAAGTGGTGTAAAAGAAAAGGATTGCATCTCAATTTGGAGAGACGACACAGTGATGATGATGATGAATTACTCGCATTCTCGTGATTGTCAAGAAGAAGGGGTGGAGGTTCAATTTCTTTAGCTTGGAGTTGATTCATCTCAACACCGGTGTCTTTTAAAAATGCGAGTTCATCAGCGAAAATTTCCTCAAAGCTTTCATCGATACCCTGAAGAATAATCTCATCACAAAAAGCGGGGTGATATTCAGACTCTATAAAAAGTTCATCATCAGCGTTAGATGTTGACCCAGACAACTTGATGGAAGAGTCTGTATGTGTATAATACATAGTTGGGTCAAAAAACAACATATGAAAAGAGTCTAGATCAATATTGTGAAGCTGATCAAATTCGCTGCTGTCGACATCCATTAATTCGACAGAACATGCTTGAGCAGAAGGTTCGGAGGCTACACTTCCCAACTTGTAAATGTTAAGCTCTATTGACATCTTCCCGAAGGATAGTGTCATAGAGCCATTATGACAGTTGATTACAGCATTGGAAGTGGCCAAAAAGGGTCGACCGAGAATCACCGGAATTTGGTTCCGTGGGTTTGCTATAGGTTGTGTATCGAGAAAAATAAAGTCCAAATGGAATACAAATTCCCCGAATTTTATTAACACATCCTCAAGCTCACCCCTAGCTTTGGTGATTGATTGGTCGACCATCTGGAGAGTTGTGTTCGAGGGATTTAACTCTCCGATCCCTAACTGCTCATAAACTGAGTAAGGAAGCAGGTTAACACTTACGCCAAGGTCAAGTAAAGCATGGTTAATATTTTTACCCCCAATAGAAATAGAAATTGTAGGACAGCCGGGGTCCTTACGTTTCCTTGGTAATTGTTGGGGAAAAGCTGTGTTTACAGTACTCGACATGAACACCTTTTTTGGCACTTGGGTCTTCCTCTTCCTAGTTCACAAGTCCTTGAGAATTTTCGCATAAGCCGGGACTTGTTTTATAGAATCTAAGAGAGGGATATTGATGTTAACCTGCTTAAAGATGTCAATAATCTTCTCCATCTGCGGACTCGGTTTGTTTCCCTTTAACCGATTCGGATAAGGAGCTTTAGCAATAATAGCTGGGTCCAACAGTGGAGAATGTGGTGTGGGTAGGAAAGATCCCAGAATAGGAGTGGGGATCGTCTTTGGTGAACTAGGAGAAGGTAGGGTGGGTAGGAAAGATCCCAGAATAGAAGTGTGCTAAAGGTTCGAGCCTTGGGGAGAACGGAGAATAGGCTCAGAAGAAAATGGTGGGGTAGATGAACTGGGGTCAGAAGTAGAAGTGGAAGTGGAAGGAAAAGTCTCAGCTGGGGTATCATCGATTGATTCATCATTATTAGTATCAATCTCTTCACCGACATGGTTGTCAAGCACTCTTCCAGATCTCAATGTGGTAATAGCATTCGCATGATGTGAGTAGCCAGGATTCGGTACGGGTTGAGCTAAAAGTTTCCCTCTCTCTCTAACACTTATTTCAGATTTTAATTGTGCAATTTGTGCTTCTATTGATTTAATACTCTCACCTTGGAAGGCAGAGTTCTTTTTTATGTCATCGACGGAAGACTTCATCTCAGCCGAAAGTTGCATGAAATTTGTCAGAAGCAAATTCATGGTTTGTTCGAGTGAAAAGGAGTTATCAGTACCGGTCAATTGCAAAGAATTGTTATACGGTGCAGAAGTGTTGACCGGATTTTGAAAGTTTTGTGATTGATAGGGGTGCTGACTCAATTGTAGTAGTTGCTGTTGTGGTGGAGGGACCCTTTGAAAGTTGTTTTGGTTTGGAACCGTGTTTTGAATTTGTTATTGGTTCCAAGCAAAGTTAGGGTGATTTCTCCAACCCTGATTTTATGTGAAAGAATACGGATCGTTTCTAGGTCTTTGTTGAAAAGAAGTATTGGTATGCTCTTGACCTTGAAACGGAGAATTCAAAGGACATTCTTCCGTAAGATGTGATGGATCAGAACAGCATCCACAAACAGTTTTAGGGAGTGTCATCTGATTTAGGGAGGCTACTAAAAATTTATGTTCCATAGTTTCGAGTTTCTTTTGCATTGCTGCCATTTCAGCTCTAACTCCTATGAAAACATCAGATAGGTGAATACCACCCCTAGACGATGGGTGGTTTACACTCTCCCACTGTAAAGTTTTTTCAGCGAAATCTTCTAAAAATCTCCAGGCTTCACCATCATCTTTAGTCATGAAGGTGCCTTGACACATGGATTCAAGTATCTGTTTTGTTGTAGGATTAATGCCCTCATATACATTTCTGCACAGATCCCATCTAGGGATTCCATGATGAGGACATTGAATTAACAGATCCTTGAAGCGTTCAAAACACTTCGAAAATGGTTCATTGGGAAGCTGGGTAAATTGATTTATTTCGCTACGGACTCGAGCTGTCTTATGATTAGGGTAGAATTTCTTTAGGAAAGCTGTGACGGATTCCCCCCAATTTGAAATAGAATGTGCGGCTATATTATAAAGCCACTTCTCGGCTATATCGCACAAACTGAATGGGAGAAGACGTAATCTCATAGCATCCACAGAAAGCTGTGAAGTACCCATCATAGCGTATACATTTTCAAATTTGGTAATAAAGACGTATGCGTCTTCAGACTCAAGCCCGTGAAATATGGGCAACAGATTAATGTAGTGGGGTTTAATTTCAAAATTATCCCCGTTGGCTGGTGGAATGGATAGACAGGTAGGAAGTGAACCAAGGATAGGATAACATCTTTGTTGGAGAGAGATGCACACTGGATTCTGCTCACCTACGGGCGGTGGCAACGTGGTATTATAATTTGATGGAGTACCGTCCATCTCGGTCGATATGGTGGGTAGTGGGGAAAAAGAAAATGAAGAAGTACCAACTTCGGAGTCGATAGCCGAAACGCGGACAAGACGGGCACTAGAATCCCGTATCCAGCCAAGCATGCACTAAACGGTTTTAGCACAAGTGGCAGCGTGTGTTATTGGTTTGTTTTTGAAAAAGTGTTTCGGACTTAGACAAATCACACAAAAATACACAAACAACCCTGAAACTAAGGTTACCTAGGTCAAGTCTCTAGACCGCTCCTAGACTTCCAAAGGACAAATTGCAGGATCAATCCTCTACCACCTCTTTACTACTCTTGTGGCCAGGTAAGTGCCAGGTAAGTGGGAGGTATCCGCTATCCGAATCACCGAAAATAGCGGGCCTAATTAAGTAACCACTTACCTAGGCACCAAAAAAATAATGCGGATAAGCGATAGATTACCCACGACCTTCCTCTATCCTTATTGAGCACGACAGTCTTTAGAGTCTTGTCTAGATATTTTTTAAATTAATGTAGGGTTGATGCGGATACTTGTTTTGTGATTTGCGGGGCTTAGGAAGGGTGATAAAATCCCCACATAATCTGAATTTGGACTTTTCCCCTTAAAATCCGTATTAAAATATGAATAAACAAACCAATTACAAAACTTTGCAAAAAGATTTTTGAGCAGCGATATTTTGCAAAGAATCCTGCAGAAAAGATATTTTCTTGGATTTCAGAGGAGATAGAATGAGTTGAGAAAGATACCAGAGAAGTTTGGAACCCTAAATCCCTTAATGCGCCGCAGTTCCGCCGCCAATAGGCTCTTATCGCTGCGCTTCCACCGCGGAGTGGAGGGATATCGTGAAGCATTTTGCTACCTGGCCTTCTGTGCTCCTCTGGATCTTGATTAATGTCTCTGGCACTCTGTTTCCTCAAGTCTGTGACTCCAGATTCCCTCGCAAAAATTCACACAATAATCATTAAATACAATTTGCAGTTTTGTTTAATTTTATGATATATATCGAATAAGAATTCAACACAAATAGTAAGAATAAAAAATTACGCACGTATCCCTGGCAACGACGTCATTTGATTTGTTTGAAAAAGATGTGTTTGTAGTTTAACCGCTATCAGAATGGTGTCGCGTGTAGCTAGACCGAGATGAGTATGGGTCGTCCTTAGGGAAAGGTTGAATCTTTTAATCTTACTTTAGGCGTGTTGATTAGAAAAGGAGGAAGAATAAAGAATGGTTGTAGGTTCTAGATCTGCGTCAAACACGGATGCAGAATATAGATCTAGATTAACTACGGATGTAGGTTTTATATAAAAATGGAGCTTGTAGGGTTCATTAAGATTTAGTGGTCATGGATGATTAATTAAAGATTACTCCTTTTATCCTTTAATAGATTTAAAACTAGATCGACAATAATGCATGTATATTAGGGTTTCTGGAGGGAAAAGGGTTCCCACTCTTAACCCCTATCTCGACATGGATCTACGTTCATGTCTAGCCTTTACCAAAACAATTGTTAATCTAATCTCTAATTATGGTCGTGATTATCAATGAATTGATAACGCGGCCAATTAGAATGTTAACTATTCTTTTGGTAAAGTTTATAAATTTTATAAGACGTAAAAAGAGTTTAAGGATCTTCATCATCTATTAATCTACCCTAATCCTATGAACCCTTAAAAGCAAAGAATTACTCGCGCATGTTGGGAAAAGAAAAGATAGAGAGGAAAATCATATTGAAAAACTACAAAGAAATAGAATAAGAAAACAACTACCTTTATTAATCAACAAGATCAATTATACTTTGTTCTCTTAAAAAATGATTACAAAATTCTAGTTTGCTTCTCGATCTCTTCAAAGGAGGTAGATAAACTGTTGATGATCACCAGGATTCTTGAGTCGTTGTGGACTTCGTGATCGCGTCAGTGTGATGATTTTTCCAAGAGGCTCTCGGTCCTTATTTATAGTCACAGAGTCAGAACCCTAGTTTCCTAATATGGAAACTAGTTGTTAGGATCCTAACCACCAAAATCCCATATCTCAACTCCTCAAATCCGCGGCGGAACCACGACCATTGGATAGGTTTGGCCGCGGATCCGCCCCCTTTTGGTGAGATCATGGCCTCTAATTTTTGTAGCTTCATATCTGTAACACTTGGTAATCTTTTGAGTATCTATACTTTGAAAATCTTCTCTACATTTCTGCCAGAATTAGTTTCTTCAATTTACTTGAATATCTCGGCAGATTTGATCTTGCCAACTCGGATTTCCTTGATTTTAGTCATGATATAATTCCTGCACAATTATCTCAATAAATGACGTTAGTAGAATTTTTTTATTGAGATATTATCTTTAACCATTTGTCATGATATTTTAGTTTTAAGAATTGGTCAAAGGTATTTAATAAGGTAAGCATATTTAAATGGGCCAAATGTTACATGGATATTATATGCTTTCTTTTTCCTACATAATGTTAATTATAATATATAAACATATAAAAATAGTATTTTTGCAGATAAACCTTCATATGTGTCATATTTATAATAAACACCTTTTATTATATAGAAATAGTAGGGAAAATGTCATATTAGATGTGCAGTTTTATCAACTGAACAGACTCTTAGAGTCATGAGTTATCCCGACTTGGGACGTTACGTATGGAGTGAGCTATACACTTTTAAAAACCAACGATTCGTTTTCCCTTTTAAATGATAAATGACAAGGATGCGATACTATTTTCCAAAACGAATATCTATTTTAACTTAATGTCGCTTCCTTATTTAGAAATAACGTTTCGTTCCATTTTTAAAGACAACGGTATAGCTCATATCAATTAGTTACGTTTAATATTTACGCGATACGCTTAGCCTTACTTTACTATTCGCGATACGCTTATCGATTAAATCTGTTCCCGTTATACGAACACACTGATAGAATACCGCACAACTACCAATGAGTACTATGTTGCACGCGCACAGATGCATATGTTACACTATACCTCATTGGTATTGCCATGACACAGTAGGACCGTTATACCACGCGATGTGTATGTTAATGCCAATACGAGGCGTTATGAATTCCCTATATCCGGAAAATTTGATTGTAATTATATGTTACGGATATGGGTAGAATTTCTTTTGCTTTAAACACTTATAGAACACTTGCATAAATACTAATGATTGCCATGCTTCATGAGTACAGACGCGTATGCTACACTACACATTATTAGTATTTCCATGACACAATAGAACTGTTAAGTTGTTTGCTTGCCTTTATTACATGTTGCGCTATTACGAATACCAGTCCTTTGGGTATTCGTATTTGATCAGTATGAGTTTTTATGATGTTCTTACTTCGATGATATATAGCAGTGGTATGAGATACTGTTATATATACATATATATAATATATCATCAGGGTGGTCTGTGAAATTCTTCTTCTTTACTTGATATTTCTGGATACGATGAATTGATGTCCACTATGAGCTTGATGTTTCTGATTTGATTTTATTCTGAACCGAGTGGGGGGCTATACGGTTAAGGACATGATATATATCCAGACTGAGTGGGGGAGTATACGGTCGGATACATGGTGGACCCGATTGAGACCGTGGGGCAGGAAAGACGCATTAGAAGCGGGGAGCCTAGCGAGGACACTCGATACCGGAGATATATATGAGCTCGGTGGTATCCAGGGGATACTGACCATGGCTAGGGATATCGAGGGGCAACCATTTGTTGAGACGGGGTCGACGATATCTGGATTTGCATATCGGTGATGTATACGAGAGATTTGATGATTTAGGGTGTCTATACTGGACACCCATATATTGATGATTTGCGTTTTTGTAACCGACAAGGACTGATCCGGGGGACAGTACCTGAATACTATTTTATCTGCCGATACATAAAAAAGGGTTTCTAAAACGAGCTATAGTCCTATTATTTTGACATGTCTAGAATGACACAGGAATATTTAAAATTGTAAACGTCTTAAAACTCTTTAATAAACAGCGGGACGTATATCCTAAATAAGATACCTATTATACTTCATAATATTACGTCTGCTTTTATGCCGTGACATACGTATCCCGTGGCTATTTTAAGAAGAGGTTTACATACATATTTTCGGCTACCTTATGGGTGTATACATGGATACAGGTCATATACATATGAGATGATATAATTTGGATTTACGTGATGGGCGGTATTGTATTTTAGTATTTATGCATTTTATATATTAGTACGGGTTATGATAGTACTATACTTATGACCTAGGATATCGTTGTGCATTTCGATTTCTATCTTTTGATATACTTTTATTCACTTAGTTGACAACTCACCCCCGTTGTGCCCCAGTTTCTTGCAGGATACCGCTCGGAGTATCAGCGGCTTACAGCACACTCTTTATTTCAGTGATTGCCTTTGTAGGTGGGCTACTGTTGTTCGTAGCCACACTTGTATTTATGTATATTCTTTTGTATCTAGTTAAACTCCATCAACAAAGAACTTGTATAATTATGGATTTAGTAGCGAGACTTAGAGTTATGTGTTTGTGGTTATCGCACTCATTAGAGTCGACTTTTTATTCTTGTCGTTTCTTATTTCTCTTTGCTTTTCTTCGCCATTTGGCGTCGTATATTTATCTGCGTGTTTGCTACACTGTTTGGGCGTGGAAGCTATCTCCCGTTGGGATACTTTATATATTATTGTGTTTATATTAGGTTTTATTCCGAATTTACAAAAGAGGTGCTGCCGAATTTTAAAACGTCATAGATGCTTTTCAAATATATTTGTTTAGACTTAAACGTTCAATTTAAACTGATTCCATCTAATGATTATTTTAAACTTCACCTCCAATATTTTCGTAAAAAGGTTTAGATTCTGGGTTTCGGCTTACTTGGACCGCGTCAACGTCTTTTGATGTCACGTTATTTAAGTGTCGGTCACGTGCCACTTTCGGGTCGTGACACCAGCTCTCTTGAGTTTCATGTTCTTGCAATTAGTATTGTAAATGAGTTATCTTTGGTGGTTAATTGGTTATATGTCCTTAAATCATTGTTTTCAAATTTCGCCGCGGCCGCGAATGTCGCGACCCAAGAACCGGTTAACTTACATGGTATTAAAGCCGACCGTTTGCAACTAATTGCTTTTTGGTGGCCAATTGATTCCTATAACCATTTTTCAAGATGAACTGTTCAGTGTCTTTAAAACTTCCAAAACTAGTGACGTTTCTTGCTTGTTCTCGTGCCCCGGGGCTCTCGGTTCGGACCGAGAGGCCCGTGAACCCCTCCGCCAATTCCCATTCGAGTCCTAGAGGGCTCGGGGATGTTATGAGCTCCTTACGGGTTCATTTATCCACTAAAATAGAACCAAAATTGGCTCTGGTTCGAGGAAATTCCCGAACCCAAGTTGGGCTTGGAGCAGATCCTGGGTCGCCTTCTGCTCGGGGTTATTGGGGGTTGGATTCATTCATGCGTTTTCGGGTCGCTCGCGATTCGTTTTGAGCAAGAAATGCGACGATTTTTAGGGCCAGAGTGGACATCTATTTCAGTTTTTATGGAACTGAAGTTTGCGACTGTTTACCGCCGAAAACGAGAGACAGAACCGTGTAGGTCGTCTTGCCTGAATTTAGGGGCAGATGCTATTTGGGTTTATCCATCCACCTCTCCGAAGATGCCAAGTTGATTTATGGCACCGTGTATCGGAGGTCTGGATGGATGCGGCCGTTGTAGCAGACTTCGTCAGATTCCTCCTCGTTTGCGAGGGGTTTTTGATTATGGGGACGCTCTTCCCTGCAGGCGCAAGCCCTTGCAGTTAATTACGTTACCGCATCGCGGTAACCACTTTCTCCTGCTCCAGAAGGTCACTTCGTGTCGTGTGTGTTTGTTTTATTTTTGGTTGCCCGTGGATTGTATACGGAGACTAATTCGTGTCGTCTCCCGTAGGGCGTGGATTAGCCTAAATCCGTATATTCTTAAATTTGGTTTTGGTTTGATTTAAGGATCGTTAATCTCGTTTGAGATTAAGATCAACTTAAATGTTTGTTGAGGATACGTTAGTCTAATTTTAGACTAAGATCTACTCAACAGCATTTTGGGATCATTCAGACCCAACAAAAGAGCATTTGGGCTCTATTGTTTTAGTTTAAGGACGTTACGGTCCGTTGTTAGTTTAAAGACGTTTCGGTCCGTAGTGGGATGTGCTCATCGGTTTGGGAGTGCATCAAAGAGTTGTTGGTTTTCGGGACCCTCCACCTCTCTGAAGATGTTGAAGAATTACAACGACATATATCAGAGGTGTGGAGAGATATACCCTTGAACCAAATTCCAGATTGAGGGGAGAGATCATGGTGGACCGTATATGAATCATTAGTCATTTTTGGGAGACTAAGATTGAAGATCCAAGATATTTTAATCTCAGGAAGACTTAGCCAATTTGGGGCTGAAGTTGGCTTCTTATAGTGTTAAACACTAATATATGCTCGGTGCTCACGTGCTCTCACGTGAATCTCTAAAGCAGTGTTAAACACTGAAATTTAGGGTGCTCACGTATGGCACGTGAGGCGCCTGAAAGTTGACGCTGTATACTTGGGTCCAAATCCCCATCTGTATATAAGTGTTAAACACTTAATTCTTGTGACCATCACGTGTGGGTAAGTGAGGCACCCCAGAGTTGGGCACTGCTTCTTTGGGTTTATTCCCTCTTCCTTTTATAAGTGCTAAGCACTTAGCTCATATAATGCTCACGTGCGAACACGTGAGGTGCTCAAAAGTGAGTGTTGTCTTTGGGTTTTTCCCCTTTTCTATTTCAAGCAACTGTTTGGGGTCACGTGAGAACACGTGATTCGATCTCAGTCCTTCCTTTTTGTTCCTCAGAGGTGCTCACGTGGGAACACGTGACCAGTCTTTTCTTTTATATGCATAGAGATTTTGATCTGAGTTTTAAGAATTTCAGGTCACTTGTTTTATAAGAATTAAATTCTTTTACAGGGTTAAACCCTAGTTTTATCAGAGGAATTAAATTCATATATCCTTTTAGAAGAATTAAATTTTTTGAACTTAGTTATTTCCCTATAAGTTTTGAATCTGCATAACAGAATCTCCCCGATGAGAATTAAATTCTTAACTTGTGGGGAGATCTGCTTCTGCAGATCTCAACCAGAGTAAGAACTAAGTTCTTTTTTTGAAGGGTTAAACCCTTAAGGAAGAGATAAGATAATCTCTGTGTCTTTATTCTTACCTAGGGTTTCTTTTTTCTAAAAGAGAGATCTTCTTCTTTAGAGAATTGAATTCTCTTCTTTTTTTTGTTCTCTCTCTTCTCTTTTCTTTTTTAAGTTTGAAGCTTATGGGGGGTTTCTCTCTGTTTTTGTGATCTCTGATGTATTCTCCGTGTCTATCCTTTTTTTCCTCTCCTCGCTCCTATTTATATGAGAAGAAAAAGAATCAATTTGTTAAGAGAATCCATCATTGAGAGATCATGATTGATTCCATGATCTTTTTAGATCAATCGGTGAATTTTATTCACCGTTGGATTTTTAATCCAAAGACTCTCTATTTAACAGAGAAAATTTCTTATTTGTTTAATAAGATTATGAAATATTTTCCTAAGATAGAATTTTATTCTATCAGACTATCACCGTTGGATCTTTGATCCAAAGGTATTTCATTTAACAACAGAGAAGATGTTTCTGTTTTAAGGAAGATCAGGGATATATTTCCCATATATATAGAATTTAATTCTATCAGATAGTTTAGAAAGATTTAAGGAAATAATTTCCAAATAGGGTTTTGATCCCTTTATTTTGAATTTAATTCTATCAGCTTGGAAGGTGTTTAGGACCACTCACGTGTAGCACGTGAGCCTTACTGAGTTAAACTTGTTTGCTTATACGCAACAGCCTAATAGGACATCACGTGCTAACACGTGATCTTCTCTGGCCTGCTATCTAATTTAATATGGCGCCTATATACTTTGTATATAGATACTCACGTGCTTGCACGTGAGGCTCAATTTCAGCCTGTCAACTGTTAAGCGCAGTGCCTATAATCTTTGTTCATAAGCGTTCACGTGTGGGCATGTGATGCTCTATTAGTGGGAAATTTTCCCATCGCTTTTTCTCTCTTTCTTTTCTTTTCTGTCTTCTTTTTATAAGGGAACAGCGACTCCGTTGGTTTTTGGATTCATTGGCCATGGTTTCCGGATTAACGTGATTGAAGTGTTTAATCAAGTTAATTCGATGACATATGTGATATGCAGTGTTTAACATCGACGAATTGATGCGTGATCAATTTGACGGGGTTGCACGATGTGAGTCTGTGATTGTTTTGCTTCGTTTGGTTCAAATTGTTGCATCGCGTAGCCCCACGTGTATTTGCTTGTACAAAGTGTTGTGTGTAATTCATTCATGTAATAGCCTATTGTATATTCTTTTATTCGAGACGAGCGGCCGAGTTATGGTCATCGTTACCATAGTTGCATTATTCATTTGTCGGGACACAATCTGGTTGCGATCGGTTTTACCGTTGTATTAATACAGGTTTTGGATTACCCTGCGGTGAAGTGCTCGGACAGCCGGGTTCTAGAATACAGGGGGTAAACATCTTAAGGCGTTGAGACCTGGCTTTCCCATTCTAGAATCGACGGGTTGTTCGCCGCGCTTGTAGGGGTTAGGATAGACCCACAGAGGAGATCTCAAGTCACCGGATTCGAGAAAGTACTGGGTGACCCCCTCATGGTGATGATACTGGGTTGTCTCGTTTCTTTGATTGGCGGGTGACTTACTGCACTCGTAGTGGCCTCGGTTGGCTTTTGTATGAGCCATTCATGCGGCTGTGGAATCTCGCGTTTCGTCTTTGGCTCAAACGAAACGCGGGATTCCTAGGAAATCCGACCATTCAAATTCTGTGTTGCTTATCACTTACTTGTAATGTGATTGCTTTCTTATGATGTTGTATTACCGCATGCCTGTATTGTTATTATTTGCGTGTGTGATATATTGATATATGTGATATATAAATAAATGTTGATGTATGTTTTGCATCCGCGCTAGACCTGCCTCCGTCCTGCCATAAGTTAAGTAATCTTACGGTGAAGACTCGAGGCCCCGTGGCGAATGCGAATGGCTTATATAGCATTGTATTTTTCTTTTCATGCTTTGTATGTGATTGTATGAAAAGATGCTAGATAATATGATTATCTAAATGATGGGATTGCATTAATTCGGATTAATGCAAAGAAAAAAAACCTAAAAAACGTTGTTGGAACCAAATTTTTTCAAAATAAACTATAGCCGTATTCTTTTGCTTTGCACTGAAGTATTCGGTTAGGAATATCCTACACCTCATTCGATGAGGTAAGAGCCCTGATCTCTTCACGGGAAATCCGCACTTAAGAAAAATTCTGCGTAATTATAAATTTGCAAAACCACTCAGCTCCTGTGATGATATCAAGTTTATTACGTTGATGGTTTTCTTCAAAACCATTCGTAGCCCTCTGTCATTTCATAAAGTAGAGTACTTAGTATTCGTGTTGCGTTTGCTGGCAACTGTCATGGCGTAGTGAACGATAGATAAGTGATGCTTCCTGCTTGCATGTGATGCGATTAGCCGGGACAGTCGTATGGCTTTGTTGGCATCCGTCAAGGGCCTGTGCGGGTGGATTCGAGTTAATCACGAAATGACGGGTAGAACTTGACTATCGGCCTATAATTTGTTGGCATCCGTCAAGGTCATAGGTCGTTAGAAGTAAAAACCACATCGGGGTTTCAAGTGTTGAAACTTGCATTGAGATTGCATACCTTTTATGGAGTGGGGTAACTTGTTGGCATACGTTAAGGTTACCACGCCATGATAGTTTGGGTCCCGATTTCTACTGTGAGTAATAGTTACTCCCGGAAGATTTTCATATGACCCCGACTAGTTCTCCTTTTAGGGTTTGAAGGAGGATTCGACAAAACAGTGGGAGCCATTCTAATTAGATTAATTAATAAACCAATCTAATTTTGTCTAGAGTGCACGTTGAGTATTTCTTTTCTCTCTTTCTGGTAACGACCATGGACTGAGCTTAAATTAAGACTTGTTAACCAAATTAACCGACCTTTTTATAAAACTTATAGTTTTGGAATGTCTGGATTGCCCCAATTCATGATAAACTTATGGATGTCTTTTACCCTCATACTTCCACTTTGTTTTTTCCAGAACCCTCTGTATCAGATATAGAGATCCATAATGCTTGGAACAGCCATCTCTTATAGTTAGATATAAACTCGAAGAAATTGTTTCATTCTGAAGATGGCCACTGGTTCTGAAAGAAGTGAATTGTTCATTTGTCTCTCCCCTCCACATTATCTCAAGTTCGAGAGCTCCTTATATGTAAGGATAGTATACCAGTTATGCTTGTTAGAGAGTTCTCTTCCAATCCCGAAGCTGGTGCTAACGGAATGGAAAGAGAAAAACCAACTAGCCTAAGTTTGGTATGCAGAAGGGAAAATAAAGAGACATAAAAGGGGTTGAAGTGAGGGAAAAGAAATTGCAATAATTTTCATGAGCCTGGGCAATGAAAGAGGCAATACTATAAATACCTTACCACCCTTTAAAACATTTTGATGTTTCGGATCTCCTCTGTGTCTGCTTTTGAAAAATTGTTTCTCAATGAACTATAACTCCTGGGTATAATGATACCGGATTAGAACCCCACATCTGTAGGGCGTTACAGATGCTGAGAAGGAGTGGAGAATTGAGAATGGGTGATTTTTATCTTCAATGTCGGTTTTCGGAGCAATTGTTGTTATTGAGGAAAATCACCAGGTTTTGCCTAACGGAAAACTTTTGGTTTTCATTAACCAAAAGACAGTTTTTCAACTTAGAACACACGGAATATGAGTTATTGAACTCATGTGAATCATACAAATTGATGTATATTGTTTGATTTCCATACGGATGAGGGGTTGGTATTAAGTATTTTGTATTGAGAGTATGATTCTCTCTCAGATTACTCATCCACGGGTGCGCTCCATGATAAGTAATATTGAATCGTATTTTTTCAATTAGGGGATATGCACTGGAAACAGTTGTACATCATTTGATAATGGTTTCATCTAAATTAGTGTCTCCGATTCTATATGTGATATAGAATAGGATCACATCTTAAGGTTGTTAAGATGTGGAGTTATCCGGTTTGTTCTTGAAAACATAATCCGAACAAAATCGTGGCACGTTTCAGTAATATGCAGTTTGTGGGTTATCCCAAGCTTAGGCAAGGGCATAACTTCTATCATTTTCAAGATCAAAAGTGTTTTGTTCTTGACTCGCCACCTCCTTGGTAAAAGAATTTCTTGCACAAGAAATTAGTAGGAGTATGATAGAACTGGAATTAATTCCAGAAGTGCAAACAGTTACTGAAAATTTAGTAAAATCTGAAAATTCAATTGACCCTGAAAGACCATAGCTGCTCCATAGATTTAGCAGGCGACCTCAGCCACCCAAAAGATAATTCGGTTATCTCGTAGACGGTGACAAGGAGGCTTGCATCATGTGATGATGAGCCTACTAGTTATCAGCATGCCATAGGAAGTGGTGACTTCCGATTGATGTCTGGATGCCAAGTTATCCAAGTTGGACTCCATGCACTACAACAAAGTATGGACTTTCTTTGGTGCTCCTGAAGGGATAAAAATCATAAAGAGCAA
This sequence comes from Agapanthus africanus, assembly GCA_030015575.1. NCBI lineage: Eukaryota > Viridiplantae > Streptophyta > Magnoliopsida > Asparagales > Amaryllidaceae > Agapanthus > Agapanthus africanus. The sequence continues at coordinate 683,156,096 of CM057344.1, forward strand.
GTACATCTTTTTAGATCAGTGCAATTGGAAAAGTAGTAATCTAATAAGGCTAGACTTGTAGTAAACGGTATTCATCAAATACTCGATATGGATTTTGAAGATACTGTTACTTCATTGTCTGTGTTGAAGTCCATATGGATAAAACTTGCCACTACTGTTTTCATGACTATGATATCTGGCAGGTGAATGACTATAACGTCTTTCTAAATGGGGATTTAGAAGTATGCGTGTATATGACTCTACCAGAGGGTTATCATAGTCAGTGAGAGCAGCTAAAAGTGTGCAAGTTGCTTAACTCTACATGTAGACCAAAGTAGGCATAGAGGAGATGGATCATCTGTTTTGATGTTGCGGTCAAAGTGTTTGACTTTGTAAAAATTAAAGATGAACCTAGTTTTTGTAATAAGGTTGTAGGTTGTAATGTTAAGTTCCTCATATTTATGTGAATGACATACTCTTGATAGGAAATGATATTCCTATACTACAATCGGTTAAAATATGGTTGTCACAGATATTCCTCCATATAAGATTTGGGCTATATATCTGGAGACTAGGTTTATAGAGATAGATCTGGAAGTGTTTTGAGATTGTCCCAATTTAGTTACTCAGACAACATTCTAAAGGGATTTAGAATGGATGACTCCCAACGTGGTAATGTACCTGTAAGTAGTGGAGTCACCCTCTCCAAAGAGATTTCTTCTGGATTGATGAGGAGAGGGACACGCGTGAATGACATTCCACTTGCTTTGGCAGTTGGGTCAGTCATGCGATGTCATGTAGCAGACCAAATAATACTTTTGCACTTGGTGTAGTAAGCGGATATTATTCCATTCCTGGAGAAACATAGGAAGCAGTAAAGGAAATTTTGGGATGTTCTTGGTGTATCGTAATGGCATCCTCCATCTGGAGGCATTTACCAATTCCGGCTTCCAAGATGATAAGAATGACCGATTGTCTGTCGCGAGTTATTAGTTTACCCTTTTCTGAGGAGCAATATATTGGAAGAGTTCCAAGCAGGATGCTGAGGTAGTCATAACGCTAGATGCTGATTATAACTCAGCAGAGGATATATCCTAAGTACGTGTTTAGATAAATATGTTCATTTACGAACATGGTCCCATCAGCTATCTAAACAAAGATCTAAGGTAGGTATTGCTCAATTCGGGAGATAGCTGATCTCCGTGAAGTTGATATTCAAAGAGATATAGTTAGAAACATTTTAGCGGATCTACTCACTGAGGCTATTTCTCGAACATAGTTTGTGAAATTGTTAATAAAAAATTTAGGTATGCAGTAGCACATGGGTATGCAATACCGTAATAATTGGTTTGAAGTGAAAGTGGGAGATTTTTGGATATAGGTGCCCTCAAGGCAATTATCGTAATTGCAGGAAGGCAATTATCATAATTGCAGGAATGCAATTACTGAATTCAAGAGGACTTATACAGAGAACAGTCTTGCTCGAGATGATAGTATGCTATTTGTTTTTCCTTTATCTGTCATATGTATACGTTTTATTCGTTATCGAGTATAGCTAATGCATGAGATAAAGCCCATAGGATCTTTGCTTGACTACTAGGATTAATGATAGATATCATACTAGTAGGGCCTGGTAGTCTATAAGCCCATCCTTAAATTTCCGCAGTAGTAGGAATATCGAGACTGGGCATCGGTATTCCAGTTTAGACTAGTGTATACGTTTCATGACCCTATATGGAGCGATAGCTGATCCCATAGCCATTAGTGTTTGACACTGATGATTGTATACAGGTGCTCATTGGATGAGTTACACTGGACAGACTCACCGAGAACTCCTAGATGTTATTATACCAATGTCCGGTAGCAGTTCTCTGGTGACGATAGTACAAGGTAGTCCCTTGACCTGAGATCGCCATAGTATCTTGTGTGTATTCCCACTATACTTTGATCACCACCCTACCACGGCTCTACTGAGTCATGCAAATAGATTTTAGTTGGGTATAGTCCCGAAGCACATGGAGACAGTGAGCGGTCGAGAGGATTCGTCACTCCTGATAAAGGGAATCGATATCACGCTGTGCAGGACATGACTATAGCCAGAAGTCCATGGCCATGGTAGGTGAGATAAACTAATAAGTGTTATCATTTGTATCTCTGGTGGTTATGAGTCCTCTGTCAGCATGACTTATCGGGTTATTGGTGGTCTGACTGTTTCCACCCCTCAAACCCGATATGCGATATTCTCTGACGAAGAGACCGGACTGTATGGTATTCGTCGCTTGTAGACTTTGTTGGGTCCGAATGAGTTCGCTCATCGACCTGCTTTTATCTTACTCATACATGGGTGGCTGTTACGTGCAGCTAGTACTGCTGACGAGCTTGTGGGTTAACCCGTGAGGTGATTAAATCTGAAAGTATTTCGGATTCAATTGAATATGATCCTATTTAACATAATGCCAGCGTATTGACAGGTATTTAGAGTCCCGCAACGAAAGTTCCTGCCGAGAAAAATGTGATGTGGCATGCGTATTGGATACGTGCGGGTGTTCGATTAAATGATTGATTTAATCGAACGTCCGGGTATACTAGCTGGTTTAAAAGCCGGAATATTAATTTAAGTGTTGAATTGATAACCGTATTTTGATGCAGTTTCTAGCATAGTGTATATGATACACGCACTCTCAGCAGTATATGATACTGATATGAATTTGATGGTCTTTCTGTATTTGATACATGAAGTGTATGTGTATATGATACACATTGTTCTCATTATATATATATATATATATATATATATATATTAAATCCCACTCTTTTAATGTTAAATAAATATATGTACATATATATATATATATATATATATATTAATGTGTGTGTGTCTGTATAATATTATGTTAACATGTGGAGTGGGGCTCTCCCTCTCTTTCTTTGTGTGACAACACTTAGGAGAGAGAGGGAATGAGAGCTTATTATGAGAATGGAAAAAAGAAAATAAGGATTATTCTTTTCTAGCCATCTCTTTTATGTTCTTCTTCTTCCTCAAAGATTAGACCCTGCTCTTTACTTTAATGGAAAGTTAAGAAGTAGTGAGGGAAATAAAAATTAGGGAGTATCTATTAACCACAACACCACCATTAACACCTAGCAAGTTTCATAATGGATTTTCCTCTCATTCGATGAAAAGATGGAGCTTTGGGCATGTCACCTTTACCGTGGATCATCTGCGGCGAGACGGTTGGCCTTTACACTCTTTGGGAGCTCACAAAGTCTAGCACGAGTCTCTCGATGATGATCGGACACGCTACAAAGATTGTATCCCCCTAAGTAGCTCTCTTGAGTTTCTTGTTCTAGCAATTAGTATTGTAAATGAGTTATCTTGGGTGGTTAATTGGTTCTATGTTTTAAAAATCGTTGTTTTCAAATTCCGCCACAGCCGCAAATGTCGCGACCCTAGAATCGGTTAACTTACAACCGAGTATATAGTAAATTTCTAGGTCTATCAATTGTGTATCTATAAATCTAAAGTTTGTCCCAAACCTACATCGAAAGCCCGAGTTATTTCGTATTTAAAAACAGTGTGCGAATCAGGACAGATTCTGTTCAGATTTGTCATTTAATTTTATAACGCAGTTTTCTATAATTTACGTCGGTTTTTAGGAAATCTATATAACTAGGAAAATCTAGATCATTCGATCTAGATGTCCAAAACATTTGAAAATAATTAATTTGAATTACATATGACAGAGTTATGGCTTCTCAAAGAAAGCCCTTAAAACAGTTTTCTATATTTAAAAACAATGAATAAAAAGGCATCGCAAGTCCTAAATCGTTATTCAATTGGATATGAAACTTTCACTGTAGTTCTAAAATTCGATCTAATATATAATCTAATTTTCCTAGCATGTTCAGAAATAAAGACTGAATTTCTAGAAATTATTTTGAAGGTAAAGGTATTTCTTAAAGGTGGTATTAGATATTGAAAAGACCATGGTATTAATTTGAAACTTCGTTTTCTTTTAAATTAAATATAAACGATAAATAACAGCAAGCAATTCAACATGAAATGTCAATAAATTATAAGTAACCACATATGTGTTCGTGTTAAACATTTTTAAATATAAATGAGATAATTATTTTAACATGGGTTAACCGATATCGCAAGTTTCGGCATGACAGGATTTAAAACAGATATGAGTATCAAAAAGTAAGGAGGGGCAACATACAAGGAGAAGATACAAGGAGAGTGAAGAGGGAAAGGATATTGGATTTACTCATGTTGCGATACGGTATAACAACAGTATCGCTGTTTACAAGGGTTCCCGGACTCGAACGGAAACGACGTTTTGGTGATAGAACTTGGCGATGGCTTGGGAGGATTTTTAGTGGAGAATTTTCTGAGAGGGGGATGTGATTTGGCAGCTAGGGAATGAAGAAGAAAATAATTAGAAGGAGGGTGTATTAAAAAGGATTAAAGATATTAAAAGAAAAGCTTAATGGGGGATTTGAAAGGGTGGGAGTTCTCTGGAAGGAGTAGGGATATTTGTTAGATGAAATGAACAGTCTTGAGACTTAAAAGACTCATGCTCATCGGCTAGGTATATGCGGGGCCTACCTGGCCTCCCGAACCAGCTAAGAAGCCGCCCCAGTCGGTCCAAACTCAAGAGAATGCTAGGCTCGGTTCAAAGTTAGCGGTCTGATTGGTTGCAAAAAGGTGTTGTATGTTGTGCTGTAAATAACCGCAATCAAGACGGAATCGTAAATAGCTAGTCGCGATGAGTATGGGTCGCTCGCAGGGAAACGTGAATTTCTTTTCTTGTTTTAAAAGAGTTGAAAAAAGAGAAGAGGGACTGTTGTCGTTTTAATTTAAAATGGATAGAAAATTTTATAATAGAAAGGTTTGTTGGGTTTATAGGACTTAATAGTTAATGGATGAAAATTTAGAAATGATTCTTTTATCTTTTAATTGTTTAAAACTCGAAAGATAGCGATAAATGTGGATTAGGATTCTTGGAGGGAACCAGGGTTTCCCACTACTGCCCCTTGTCCTTCCATTGATCTCTATTTATCTCAAACCCTTAACAAAACAATTATTAACGAATCTCAAATCGTGGTCGTGACTATCATTAATTGATAGCGTGCCCGATAAGAGGGTTAACATTTATTTTGCTAAAGTTTGTAAATATTAAAATGTCAAAAGAAATTAAGCGATATTTCATACATTATTCTACCATATTCTACAAACCCTAGTAAAAAAGAAATTGCTCGCTCATGATGATTAGCGATTTAAAATAAGTTTAAAATGAATGAAACCATAATTAAAAGTGCAGAAAAGTAATGAGTAAAATTAATGTGGAAAAGAAATGCGTAAAGTAAATGTGGAAAAGTAAATGCAAAAAGAATTAAAACAAAAATTACCTTTATTAATCAACTATTACATTACAACTTTTCTCCTACAAAAGTAGATTACAAGAACCCTAGTTTCGCTAGTAAATTTCTCTTTTTTTAAAGGAAGGTGATGAGATAATGAGATGATATTTTATGGGATGATATTGGTATGCACAGCTCTCGGTCCTTTATACAGCCCCTGAAAGTACAAACCCTAGATGCCATGTTGGATTAGGTGTATTTACAATCATGCCCCCAAAAATCCAGATCCAATGGCCACTGAAGGACCGTGGAACCGCCGCCATATTGTTTGTTTAGGTCTTGCGATTTTTTCTGGCTTTTCTTCTTGATATTTGGAGATCCTCTTGATATACATATTCTGAAAATATTACCCTTGGACTTTACCGTTGCTAGATTCTTTGATTTGCTTCTAATATTTGGCAGATTCGGTTTGATATTCCGATTTGACTTGGATCTCTTACTTGGAATTCAGACTTGAGCTAATATTTGCACGATATCTCAAATCAAATTGTAAGTAGCATTTTGTATTTTTGATATATTATTCCAACCATTTATATGATATAATATCTTAAGAATATTGATTAGGAATATTTGACATGATATGCATATTTTAATTACTAATATTTCATTTAAATATTATATGCATATATTTTCCCTAATTATATTAATTATAAATGAAGAAACATATGATAATAATCTTTTTACAAATAAACCCATATAAGTTCTTTATTTACAATTAACACCTTTTAGTAGTTAATAATAGTAGGGAAAATATTCATACAAATGTGCAATATTTTTGACTAATCAAATACCCCCAGAAATATCTTTGATCGTCTCGAGCAAACTATTTATTAAAAATAAAAAATCTAGCACACTTTCGTAGGCAACACGATTGCATTTAGCTCGTGCAACAAGCCTTTAAAACTCTAGGTGTCCCTAGTATGAGAAGCGTTGTCTCCTGAGGGTTTTCAGCGGATTACACCCGCAAAATCCCAAAATAAAAGAAAGAAAATGAAAATTACATGTAAAGATAAGAAACTTATAAAAGAAAGAACTTGAAAATAAGAGTTTCAAACTACACTAGTTTTTTAGTTGTCATGAGTCCTATCTTAATGGTCTTGAAAAAATGTCAGAAATCACATCATCCCTCAATAAACCACCGTCTTTAGTCTTCCTCCCTACCTTTCCTCCAAACATCGATCATATACCCCTACGTGTATGTAAAAAACATCTCTACACTTGGAGAATTCAATTCAAGCTATCATACCCTTTATCTTTATTCCTCAATACTTTTTGGTTGGTGAATGTTTTAGATGGATTTGCTCACATATTCTTCATGCGATCCTTGATACTTCTTGAGGTACTAACCAACCGATTACCAAATGTGCTCACTTATTATGGCTTAATTAGCAATATCCTAGTCTTACAACACCTAATAGCAATGACTCCCAAGCCAGTTGGTCTAAGGCACCAGGTGATAAGGCACTCTTGCTATATTTTTTTATTCTACCTTAAATAATTAAAAAACCAGTGTTCATTTTTCTTCACTATTTATTTTTTTATATGTAATTTATATTTTTGTTAATTTATATTTTTTTCCCTTCATACCAAGGCTTTTAGACAAGAGCATTTCAAGGTATCCTCTACTATCCCAAATTTCAAGATGTGTGCAAGTGTGTATAGTAGGGTATCAACGTTCAGAAGTTTGGACTCAGGAATAAGGACTATTTTTCAGACTTATTTCTATCCTCAGATTAGTGATTCTTTTATCTTACTAACCCTTGGGACAACGGCTCATGACTACGTATTAGTAGCTTTGTTTTAAAATATCAAATTTTTTTGCTTTTCTTAAATTTCTTCCTATCTTTCATATGTATTTTTCACTTTCTAACTTTTATTTTCATTTGTTTTATTTAGTGATTTTATTTAGTATAATGCAAAATAAATAAGCAAAAACCTCCCTCCAAACCTATTTGCAGCAGTGTCCTCACTGATGTCATTCTTTAAACTCAAAACCTGTAGACTTGGGAGAAAAAGTTCTCAATGATTAGTAAAGAGGACAAGAGTTAATGACAGTGAAATCCTCCCCCAAACTTTTTCTTGGCTCACAATTGTGCAAAAATTTCTTTTCTTTCAAGAGCCAAAATATTTTCTATCTCCCCCCTTAACTTGAGTAAAACAGTGTTTTCATTACTAAGCATTTAAAATTGTCACGCCCCGCTTCCCAGAGTACGCAAGATTTGGGCACGTGACATAGCCAACCATGCTACCTGTGGGTAGGAAGTATCCATCCACAGTCACATTACGGTTGTAAAGATATCAAGAACGAGATAATAAGCTAATCTAATACATGTCCAAATCCATAATAACAAGAATCAATAAACAAAAGTGCGGAAGCTAATGATCCAATACAATGAATAAACAGTATGTCCCATAATGCGGGCTCACATCTGGAAATGAAATGACATAAATAAACTAAACTCTAAAGAACTCACAGTTCAGCCGGCTGGCTGAAGTACTCCTGCTCGGTCGACGACAAAGGTACGGAATCTGGGCCATGCAAAATCCAGACGTCAGCGCGTCATGATATCAAGTATACAGCATAAACATGGTAATAAACAATGCAAGCATGAACCTGAATAAAGCAGCAATAAGAAGTAACAAGCAGGGTAATGTGCAATGGTGACTAAACTGTCCTATCAGGTTTTCTACTCTATGGTCTTTGAAACCAATTGATGAATCATCGATGTAACTCAATAGTATCCCGTGCGTGCCCGGGACCACGGTCATGATCCTCGGGGCTGAATCCGAGACGTGCCGCTAAGCAGTAAAAGGTAGTAGGATAGATGAGTGATGTCAGCATCAACACTCCGGAGCTGGCCAAGCCCGTAAGACTGATCAGAACAATGTATCGAACTGTTGAGTTACAAGTCGGTTTCACCTTTGATTTCCCCATACCCCCAAGCTATGTATGTCAGGTCAGGTATTCAGTAGTCAAGGACTAATGCCAACACAAGGTCGAGTAAAAGTAGGTCTGTCTGGATCGACAGCAGGAATGGTTAGGTTTGTCGGCACTAGGCATGAAATCATAAAACAAGTAATTTCATGGTATAACAGGATGAGTCGGTATGTATGTATAAGTCAGGTGTAGCAGGGTCAGGCCAAAATGTCGTGCAATCGGGTAAGTGCTCGCAACAGGTATGCAATCAATAATGAATAACAGCAGGAAACAGTAATTAACCACAATCTTCCATATAACCACAGTGATGTTTATATTCTCTTAATAACAGGTTCAATCATCTTAAGGGTGTAATAGCCACAAGGTAAAGCAATATTCACAGTTATAAATTAAGGAACTACATGAAATTATACTAAATGTAATGATTGTCTCAAGAATGGTTTAACAGTTCAAGCAGATAGAATTCAGTTGTTTTATTTAGTTAAAGCATGGATTGATGTGGGTTAATGAATTACGAGGAACGGTTGTACGATTCCATTATGAGGACAACAGCAATATTACGATATCAAATGCCATATCTAAGTTACGGTATTAAATAGTTTAAATTAAATTGCGTGGCAAGACTAGATCTCGCACGCTAGGATGTTCAAGCAAGTATTCAGATACTTGCCTCGACGGTCTGAAATCGGGAACACGGATGCGATGTCGGCAGAAAACGCGATATGAAAGCACGGGCCACGGATCGAGTCCCAACAGAGGTCAACGGGATCACACGGACCAAGGGGGCTTCGCGAGAAGAAACAGGGTGCAAACACGATGGCTCGACGGCACTGGATCGCCGGCGAAGCGACGGCGGCGGCTGCAGCAAGGGTGAGGGGCCTCGGGTGTGCAGGGGAAGGTGCTGCGGCGATCTGGAGGAGAGGGGGTCGGCTCTGGTGGTCGAGGGAACAGGGAGGTGGTCGGAGGTGGCGTCGACGAGGTCGCCGGCGCGCTTCTCCGGCGAACAGGGGAGGTGCAGGCGAAGGATGAAGGCTCGGGTTTGCTATTCCGGCGAGGGGAGGAGGGAAACGACGACGAGGTCTCGACGAGGAGGGTGAGAGGGAGTCGTAGGAGGCGTCGACGGTGAGAGGAGACGTCGACGGCGAGGTCTACGAGGGTGGAGGCGAGGTCGGGAATGGGTTGCAAGCGCGGGAATCGTCGGGAAACGGGAGGAGGAAGGCGCGGCGGTCGAGGAGGCGTTGCTGGCGGTGACGGCGAGATCTTGAGGAGGTCGGCGGTGAGGTCTGCGGTGAGCTAGGGTTAGGGTTGGTTGGGTTTTCTCGCGAGGAAGATGGGTTAAAGGGAGGCGGCTGCATGCGAAAAATATATAAAGTAAGAGAGAGAGAGAGATTGGAGAGAGAGAGAGATTTCTGAGGATGAGAGAGAGAGACTGAGGGAAAGAGAGGCGGGGCCCACGAGCTCAATAGGAGCTCGTGATTGGCCACGAGATTAGATTTGAGAAGGAAATTGCGTAGGATTTGAGGGATTTGCTGTTAGGAAATTTAGATTAGAATATATATATATACTAGATATTAAATTTAAATGGGCCATTTTGGCGCGAAATGAAACATTTCCAAATCGAGCCCGGGTCGCACCCAAATGTTCCAAATTCAAATTATAGGATTTTAAGCGGGTTCCAAATTTTGAAAAGAGGTGTTTAGTGATTAAAATGCATGCCCCCAAGTCGGACACTTGCACGCGCGCGTAGTCGCCCAAACTTGCCCGTTTAGCCAAACGGAAAGGAATCTCGACACTCGGACGCTACCACGCGACTAGTGGCGACGAGTAGGCTAACATGGACATCTTAAATTTCATTTTAGGAGTTAAAATTTGTTATGTGCCAAAATGACTCAACCGGGTAAAATTTAGCAATAAACACCAGAAAATCAGGAAAATTGGAAATGAGCAAACCACAACCCTCAACTAGTAATATAAATAGTATTATTGGGCTCGGGTGTTACATCATACCCAACTACAAAAGAATTTCGTCCTCGAAATTCCAAGAATACAAGATATCTAACTACGGGAAAAGGTGAGGGAAATTCTGCCGGATCTCGTCTTCTCGCTCCCACGTGGATTCTCCATGCGATCGATTACCCCAAGAAACTAGCACAAGAGGGATACCCTTGTTCTTAAGAACCTTGTCTCTTCGATCCTTGATTTCAACTGGTCGCTCTTCAAAAGTTAGGTCTTTCCGAACGGTCAACTCCGAATGATCCAAGACATGAGTCTCATCACGAACATACCTCCGTAGTTGAGACACATGAAACACATCGTGAACTCCTGCTAATGACGGTGGTAACGCCAACCGGTACGATACCTCTCCAACACGATCCAATATCTCGAAGGGTCCAACGAATCGGGGACTAAGCTTTCCCCGACTTCCAAAGCGAATCACCCCTCTAGTCGGTGATATCTTCAGGAATACCAAATCGCCCACGGCGGACTCTAGAGGTCTTCTTGACGTGTCGGCCCAACCTTCTGTCTGTCTTGAGCTGCTTTCATATGCTTCCTGATTGTATTCACCTTCTCGACTGTCTGCACCACCAAATCTGGTCCTAGTAACCTTCGTTCACCAACATCATCCCAACAAACCGGCGAACGGCACTTACGACCATACAACGCTTCAAACGGAGCCATCTGAATTGTCGCTTGGAAGCTATTGTTGTACGAAAACTCCACCAGGTGTAGATGATCTTCCCAAGAACCTTTGAAGTCCAACATGCAAGCCCTCAACATATCTTCAAGGGTCTGGATCGTTCTCTCTGATTGTCCATCAGTCTGAGGATGATAAGCTGTGCTAGACTTCAATCGAGTCCCCAAACTTCCTTGTAAGCTCCTCCAAAAGTGTGACAAGAACCGAGTGTCCCGATCGGACACGATGCCTACCGGTACTCCATGCAATCTGACAATCTCCTGCATGTACCGCTCTGCCAAAGTCTCTGTCGATTGACCAACCCGAAACGGAATAAAGTGAGCCGCCTTGGTCAACCGATCGACAATCACCCATACTGCATTGTTACCCTTTGGACTCCGCGGTAAAGCCGTCACGAAATCCATGGTTATATGTCCCCACTTCCATTGAGGAATCGGAAGTGGTTGCAACAAACCAGCAACCCTTTGGTGTTCAGCCTTGACTTGCTGACATACCAAGCATCTAGCCACGAAGCGAGCAATTTCCCTTTTCATACTTTCCCACCAGAAGTGCTGTCGAATATCTCGGTACATCTTTGTCCCTTCTGGATGTACAGAGTAAGCTGAACTGTGTGCCCCCCCTTCATAAGCTCTTCACGCACATCCCCTTTTGGCACACACACACGGCTACCATACCTCAACGAACCATCTTCGTGGATCAGTAAATCTGTTCGTAGTCCGGCTTCAACCTGCTCTCGAAACTTTTGTAATCTAGGATCCTGCGATTGTGCTGTTTTAATCTTCTCAACTAAGGACGACTGTACTTGCAACTGCATCGACTGTCCCGTAGCATGTGGTAGCACAACCTCCAAGTCAAATCTCTGAAAATCCACAATGATCTTCCTTTGTGCGGTCAATACCTGAATGGCTGGTGACCGACTCAGCTCATCCGGCACGACGTTGACTTTTCCCGGATGGTACTTAAGATCAAGGTCATAGTCGGCCATCAGCTCCAACCATCTGCGTTGCCTCATGTTCAACTCCTTCTGAGTGAACACATACTTTAAACTCTTGTGATCTGTAAAGACTTCGACTCTCTCGCCCAAAAGGTAGTGTCTCTAAATATTCAGGGCGAAGATCACGGCTGCAAGCTCTAAGTCATGAGTCGGATAGTTCTTCTCATGAGTCTTCAGTTGTCTCGATGCGTAAGTGACGACTTTCCTATTCTGCATTAAAACACATCCCAATCCTTTTCCAGATGTGTCGCTGTGAATCACCAGTCCTCCTGAATCATCCGGTGCAGTCAGGATCGGGGCGGTTATCAACTTCTGCTTCAACGTCTCGAAGGCCAATGCACATCCATCCGTCCAAACAAACGGTACCTCCTTACGCGTAAGCTTGGTTAACGGCTCAGCTAAACGAGCGAAGTTCTCCACAAATCTTCTGTAGTAACCGGCGAGTCCAAGAAAACTTCTTATCTCCGCAACATTCTTTGGAATAGGCCAATCTCGAACTGCTGTAATCTTCTCGGGATCAACGGCGATTCCATTGCCCGACACAACATGCCCCAGAAACTTCACTTCTTCCAGCCAGAATTCACACTTACTCATCATCGCAAATCACTTCTCTTGTCTCAGCGTCTGCAGTGCGATCCTTAAATGCTCAGCATGCTCCTCCGGACTCTTCGAGTATACCAGAATATCGTCAATAAATACCACAATAAACTGGTTCAAGAACGGTGAAAAGATCCTGTTCATCAAATCCATGAATATTGCTGGCGCATGCGTCACTCCGAAGGGCATCACTAGATACTCGAAATGCCCATATCGAGTTCGAAACGCCGTCTTGCAAATGTCTTCTGCTTTTACTCGGACCTGATGATATCCCGATCGCAAATCCAATTTCGAGAATACCCTCGCGCCACTAAGCTGCTCAAAAAGTTCTCCAATGCGAGGGATCGGGTACTTGTTCTTAATAGTCACCCGGTTCAATTCTCGATAATCAATGCACATCCTTCTCGTGCTATCCTTCTTCTTCACTAAAAGAACTGGAGCTCCCCAAGGTGAGTTGCTGCTTCGAATCCATCCTTTCTCGAGCAATTCACCAACTTGTTTCTTAACTTCTTCCAATTCCACCGGTGCCATCGGATAATAGGATTTTGATGCTGGCGCTGCACCAGGAATAAGGTCAATCGCGAACTCCACATCTCGCTTTGGCGGTAAGCCCGAAATATCTGCAAACACATCCATAAAGTCGCGGACAACTGCCGGCTCTTCATTACTATCCACTACCATAGCCGCAAGAACATTGTTCGTCGGCCTAGCCCTAAACTCGACCGGCCCGACAGAACTGCCTCCTTACCGCAACTGCTGTCTGCATCGTTGGCCGCGAAAGGTCCAGCGAGACTACTGAGTCTCGTCCACTCCGCTGCATGCACGTCCACGGTTGCTCCATTCTGCCTTAGTCCGATAAATTTCTCCTCCATTTCCTCCCTTGCAGTCCGCGGGAAGAACTTTTCCAAGAAACTTTTAGAGAAATCCGCCCAACTGATTGGCTTGGACAAGCGGGTCTCCTCCACCAGCCACCACTCTCGGGCGTAATCCACCAGCTGAATGCGCACTACATCAACTCTCTTGTCGTCTGGGATCTGTGCCGCAATCAGTAAATTCTCCGTGTCTACTAGCCACTGCTCGGCTGGCAACGGCTCCTCCAGAAAAGTGAAAGTAGACGGATCCAAAAGTCCGAAATCTGCTACGGTCCTTACTCGGTCAACTGGTCTAGTTCCAACATCGTTTACAGACTGCTGAACGATCTGCAAACCTTCCTGAAACAAGTCCGCTTGCTGCTGGATCAGCTCGGTCTGTTTCTTTGATTTCCAGCATTTCTCTTATCACTCCAAGCATGGCGGCTTCGTTCACACGCCTCTGGTACGTCTTCAACTTCTTACCTGTCATAATCCTGAACTCAAAACACCCAACAATAGCATGATGATAGATTCTGAATGTGGATCAAGGCTAGAACTCCAAGATACTTAAATAGAGTACCGCATTGTAGCTATGCCGCGGTATCATAGCCGCAATTACTTAACTCCACCCAAGTCGCCTAAGTCCTAGAGATAACAAGAAGTTAGGTTTTCGAATTGACAATGCAAAGTAAGTTTGCATGTCGACATGATCCGGAAGAAGGATTCAAGGAGGGTAAAACGGTCAAGGTGGCTGGACATGTTTCCTAATCACGGGTATCCTGATTCGTGTATCGGGTGCAATACCCAACTACAAAGAATCAACCCAATTAACCTATGTCTCTGATACCATAAAACCATGTCACGCCCCGCTTCCCAGAGTACGCAAGATTTGGGCACGTGACATAGCCAACCATGCTACCTGTGGGTAGGAAGTATCCATCCACAGTCACATTACGGTTGTAAAGATATCAAGAACGAGATAATAAGCTAATCTAATACATGTCCAAATCCATAATAACAAGAATCAATAAACAAAAGTGCGGAAGCTAATGATCCAATACAATGAATAAACAGTATGTCCCATAATGCGGGCTCACATCTGGAAATGAAATGACATAAATAAACTAAACTCTAAAGAACTCACAGTTCAGCCGGCTGGCTGAAGTACTCCTGCTCGGTCGACGACAAAGGTACGGAATCTGGGCCATGCAAAACCCAGACGTCAGCGCGTCATGATATCAAGTATACAGCATAAACATGGTAATAAACAATGCAAGCATGAACCTGAATAAAGCAGCAATAAGAAGTAACAAGCAGGGTAATGTGCAATAGTGACTAAACTGTCCTATCAGGTTTTCTACTCTATGGTCTTTGAAACCAATTGATGAATCGTCGATGTAACTCAATAGTATCCCGTGCGTGCCCGGGACCACGGTCATGATCCTCGGGGCTGAATCCGAGACGTGCCGCTAAGCAGTAAAAGGTAGTAGGATAGATGAGTGATGTCAGCATCAACACTCCGGAGCTGGCCAAGCCCGTAAGACTGATCAGAACAATGTATCGAACTGTTGAGTTACAAGTCGGTTTCACCTTTGATTTCCCCATACCCCCAAGCTATGTATGTCAGGTCAGGTATTCAGTAGTCAAGGACTAATGCCAACACAAGGTCGAGTAAAAGTAGGTCTGTCTGGATCGACAGCAGGAATGGTTAGGTTTGTCGGCACTAGGCATGAAATCATAAAACAAGTAATGTCATGGTACAACAGGATGAGTCGGTATGTATGTATAAGTCAGGTGTAGCAGGGTCAGGCCAAAATGTCGTGCAATCGGGTAAGTGCTCGCAACAGGTATGCAATCAATAATGAATAACAGCAGGAAACAGTAATTAACCACAATCTTCCATATAACCACAGTGATGTTTATATTCTCTTAATAACAGGTTCAATCATCTTAAGGGTGTAATAGCCACAAGGTAAAGCAATATTCACAGTTATAAATTAAGGAACTACATGAAATTATACTAAATGTAATGATTGTCTCAAGAATGGTTTAACAGTTCAAGCAGATAGAATTCAGTCGTTTTATTTAGTTAAAGCATGGATTGATGTGGGTTAATGAATTACGAGGAACGGTTGTACGATTCCATTATGAGGACAACAGCAATATTACGATATCAAATGCCATATCTAAGTTACGGTATTAAATAGTTTAAATTAAATTGCGTGGCAAGACTAGATCTCGCACGCTAGCATGTTCAAGCAAGTATTCAGATACTTGCCTCGACGGTCTGAAATCGGGAACACGGATGCGATGTCGGCAGAAAACGCGATATGAAAGCACGGGCCACGGATCGAGTCCCAACAGAGGTCAACGGGATCACACGGACCAAGGGGGCTTCGCGAGAAGAAACAGGGTGCAAACACGATGGCTCGACGGCACTGGATCGCCGGCGAAGCGACGGCGGCGGCTGCAGCAAGGGTGAGGGGCCTCGGGTGTGCAGGGGAAAGTGCTGCGGCGATCTGGAGGAGAGGGGGTCGGCTCTGGTGGTCGAGGGAACAGGGAGGTGGTCGGAGGTGGCGTCGACGAGGTCGCCGGCGCGCTTCTCCGGCGAACAGGGGAGGTGCAGGCGAAGGATGAAGGCTCGGGTTTGCTATTCCGGCGAGGGGAGGAGGGAAACGACGACGAGGTCTCGACGAGGAGGGTGAGAGGGAGTCGTGGGAGGCATCGACGGTGAGAGGAGACATCGACGGCGAGGTCTACGAGGGTGGAGGCGAGGTCGGGAATGGGTTGCAGGCGGGGGAATCGTCGGGAAACGGGAGGAGGAAGGCGCGGCGGTCGAGGAGGCGTTGCTGGCGGTGACGGCGAGATCTTGAGGAGGTCGGCGGTGAGGTCTGCGGTGAGCTAGGGTTAGGGTTGGTTGGGTTTTCTCGCGAGGAAGATGGGTTAAAGGGAGGCGGCTGCATGCGAAAAATATATAGAGTAAGAGAGAGAGAGAGATTGGAGAGAGAGAGATTTCTGAGGATGAGAGAGAGAGACTGAGGGAAAGAGAGGCGGGGCCCACGAGCTCAATAGGAGCTCGTGATTGGCCACGAGATTAGATTTGAGAAGGAAATTGCGTAGGATTTGAGGGATTTGCTGTTAGGAAATTTAGATTAGAATATATATATATATACTAGATATTAAATTTAAATGGGCCATTTTGGCGCGAAATGAAACATTTCCAAATCGAGCCCGGGTCGCGCCCAAATGTTCCAAATTCAAATTATAGGATTTTAAGCGGGTTCCAAATTTTGAAAAGAGGTGTTTAGTGATTAAAATGCATGCCCCCAAGTCGGACACTTGCACGCGCGCGTAGTCCCCCAAACTTGCCCGTTTAGCCAAACGGAAAGGAATCTCGACACTCGGACGCTACCACGCGACTAGTGGCGACGAGTAGGCTAACATGGACATCTTAAATTTCATTTTAGGAGTTAAAATTTGTTATGTGCCAAAATGACTCAACCGGGTAAAATTTAGCAATAAACACCAGAAAATCAGGAAAATTGGAAATGAGCAAACCACAACCCTCAACTAGTAATATAAATAGTATTATTGGGCTCGGGTGTTACAAAAATCATAAGAGGGGGGTAAATATTATCGGTCCGCACAAAGTTTTACAAAGACCAAAAGTTAAAACCAACCATTCGAATATTTTATTAATGTAACACCATAATTGGTAGAAGATTATATTACAGATAGACGTGAATAAGTGGGGAGGAGATAAGAGGTGTAATTGAACGGTTTTACGTCTCGGTTGGTAGAGACGAAACAGTGATGGTGGATGAAAATGAGAATGTGAAATATAAGGAATAGGTGGAATATTCGTATTCTCGTATGTGACTAGAAGAAGGGGTGGCGGTTCAGCTTCTTTGGGTGGAGGTTGATTCATCACAACATCCAAGGTTTTAAGGAACGCGAGTTCTTCGGCGAAAATATCTTCGAAAATTTCATTGATGGTCCGAATGATAATCTCATCGGAAAGAAGAGTATGATACTTGGACTCCATAAGAGGTTCATATCTAGCATAAGAGATTGATTCGAATAGCTCGACTAACTCATTCGACAAGTCAAATGATTCGGACCCGGGAGTGGACTTGTCGACAGAAGGGTCCTCACTCGTATAATAAATAGCTAGATCAAACAATAATGCACTAGTGGCATCGAGATCATTATCGGAAAGCAAGAACTCCTCAAATTCGCAACTGTCGGAAGTTATCTTGTCGACAGAACATATATCAATTATATGAGCAGAAGGCTCGGAGGGTTGACTTCCTACCCTGAAAATATTAAACGCAATTGTCATCTTCCCAAAGGATAGGTTCATAGAACCGTTACGACAATTGATAACTGCATTGGATGTTGCTAGAAAAGGTCGACCAAGAATCACCGGAATTTGGTTTCATGGGTTTACCACAGGCTGTGTATCTAAAACTATAAAGTCTACAAGGAATATAAATTCCCCGAGTTTAATCAACACGTCCTCTAGCTCATTCCTATGGTGGGTGATAGATCGATCGGCCATATGGAGAGTGCAGTGCGTAGGTTTCAACTCTCCTATGCCTAATTGCTCATAAACAGAATACGGAAGTAAGTTAACACTAGCATCTAGATCGAGTAGAGCGCGATTGATATTTTTATCCCCAATAGTAATAGATATTGTAGGACAACCAGGGTTCTTATGTTTCTTGGGCAAATGTTGGGTAAGAGCATTGCTCATATTGCTCGCTAAAAAAACCTTTTTAGGCACTTGAGTTTTCCTTTTCCTAGTGCACAAGTCCTTAAGAATTTTTGCATAGGATGGAACTTGTTGGATAGTATCTAAGAGAGGAATATTTATGTTAACTTGCTTTAAAATTTCCACGATTTTCTCTATCTGTGGACTTGGTTTGTTGGGCCTTAACTGGTTTAGGAAAGGAGCTTTATCAACAGAGGTTGGGTCCAACACTTGTGGAGAAGTTTGTGGGAATGGAATGGATCCCAAAATTGGATTTGGGATGGTCTTAGATGGTAATTCATTCAAGGAAGTGGACTAAGGGTTCGAGCCCAGTGAAGAACGGAGAATGGGCTTGGAAGAAGATGTTGGATTAGACGAAATAGGAGTAGAAGTAGTAGCCGGGGTATCATCGACGTCATCAACTTGTTCACCAACATGATTACTCAGTACTCTTCCCGATCTCAATGTGGTTACAGCACTCACGTTATGATTTTGTTAGGTAAGGACGATGTTAGCGCTTTGTGAGTGGCCGGGATTTGGTAGAGGTTGAGATGGAAGTTTCCTTTTTTCTCTCTCACTCATTACGGCATTTAACTGTGCAATTTGTGCTTCGATTTATTTTATGCTTTCACCGTGGGAAGCAGTGTGTTGCATTAGCGTTCGGATAGAAGACATTAAATTAGCTGTCGTTTGTGTGGATTGTTTAATAAACGTTTCTAAGCTTCTTTCGAGTGCAGAGATTTTATCGGTACCGGCCGTTGGAATATTAGTCTATGGTTAGAAAGAATTATTATAAGGGGCAAAGTTATTGGCCGGATTTTGAAAAGATTGCGATTGAAAGGGCTGCTGAATTTGTTGTGGTGGCTGTTGTTGCTGTGGGGGAAGCCTTTGATAGTTATTTTGGTTTGGGAACTGATTTTGATTTTGGGATTGATTTTGGTTCCAAGCAAAATTAGAATGATTCCTCCATACATGATTATATATGAATGAATAAGGATCGTTTCTAGGTTGTTGCTGAAAAACAGTATTGGTTTGTTCATGACCATGAGACGGAGGATTCAAGGGACATTCTTCCGTTAAATATGATGAGTCAAAACAGCAACCATACACGGTTTTAGGGAGCGTAACTCGGTTTAAGGAGGCTGAAGAGAATTTGCTCTCCATAGCTTCGAGTTTCTTTTGCATCGCAGCATTTCGGCTTTCATTGCAATGGAAGCGTTGAGCTGATGGATACCTGCCCTAGACGATGTTGTTGGTTTGTGCTCTCCCACTGTAATATTTGTTCGGCGAGATCTTCCAGAAATTGTCATGCTTCTCCGTCGTCTTTAGACATGAAATGGCATTGATAAATGGTTTCTAGTATTTGTTTCGTAACTGGATTGATACCCTCCTACATAATTTGGCAAAGTTGTCATCTGTCGATTCCGTGATGAGGGAATTGGACAAGCGGATCTTTAAACCGTTTAAAGCATTTCCAAAAGGGTTGTTGGGAAATTGGGCAAATTGGTTAATCTCGCTCCAAATACGGCCGGTCTTGTGATGAGAATAAAATTTCTTAAGGAATGCTTTAACGAATTCATCCCATTTGGCGATAGAATGTGCGGCGGCGCTGTTATAACAACCCTAAACTTTCTGTACATATTTTTTTTTCAAAAATACAGAAAGGAGCACCTAAGCCTGAGCACAAAATATAAATTTGAATTACTTTAGAACAGCAAGAAAGCACTTGTAGCTCATTGGTAAAGCCTTGCACTACTGTGACATAGCCCCTGTGTTCGAATCCCCCTAGCCAAATAATATTTTTATTGATTTTTTTCTTTTAAATTGTTAGAAGTTCAAAAGTTTGCACGTGCACTATAGGTAAAATGAAAATTCACTCAAATCAAACATGTGCACTGAGATATATGTACGACTAGGACACGTGGCCAAGATCAAGACCCCAACCCAATTCAATGGACCGGCGAGGTTCCTTCTGGGGCCAGCGCCGCTGGCCCTGCCGTATGTACTGCCCCTGGTTCTTTGCCTTAGTCTCTTGGCCTTCCCCCCTTAACTCCCATTATGTTTGTTTACTCTGCAATTATCCAGAGAATTAAAAATCTCCATTAAACCAAATTTTAATGCATTTTTAATTCTCTCTTCACTCACAAAACCCTAATCCTTCCCTATAAATACAACCCTATGTAAGTCCACGCTACCCACCTCGGTGCTTACGGGGAGGCGGAATAGGTAAAAAACGATCTTTTAACACAAGGTAACATGGACTAGAACAAGAGGATCTTTTCTAAACAAAAACTAACAAACTAACTACAAGTTTAGCTACTCGGTTAGAAGGATATACCTAGGTCTTGAACTCCTACTCTTCTTGCTTCTTGGAGTGGTGTGAATGGCTCCTCCTCTTCGTCTTCTCTTTGCCGAAGAAAGATCCACCCGAAGGCCTCTACCTTGAGCTCCTACCTCAACCAAGAGGCAACTAAAGTGCTTGGCTTGCTAAACCTAGAACCCTAGAATGAGTAGAGTGAAGTCTTGATGGTTTTATCTCAAGAGCTTATGGTTCTCAACACATGAAAGATGAGAGCTTTGAGAGAAAGAGGAAGAGCTCAAAAACATGAGAGAGAAAGAGCAAGAGAGAATCAAGACCTTTTTTTACAACCATACTCTCATATGAGAGAATTATGAAATAATAATAATAATTAAAAGAAATTGTGATGGTTAGTTTGGAATGATCATGATCATTTCACATTAAATGAAATTTGCAAGAATCAAGAAGCATCTTTCATATGAAATGATGATGGTCAAAATGTCAACAAAGGTCAACCGATCAACCAAAGTCAAAAGGTCAACATAAGTCAAATGGTCAACCTAACCATGGCACAATTATCTTTAATTAATATCATTAATCATATTTCTCATTCTCATTAGAGTTTGGAAAAAGTCAACGGTCAACAACCCTAATGAGAATCCTCTGCCTCTGTCAACTGTGCATACATACCCGCATCCGTGTTCCGAGGAACACAAATACAATGAGACAAAACCAATGCCAAAATAAATACTAGGATCTGGTTTAAACCAAAGCCCGCTAGTAATAACTGTCCGGACACCAAACGTGCACAAGTGCGCGGATGTGAACGAACCCCGTCGCAAAACCATGCGACCTCTACTCTGTTTTGCCCAAAGACGAATAACCCTCTATGTGGGACTCTAAAGACTCGACACTACGCTGGCAGTGGGTTTAACCACAGGCTGCAAGCGGTACTAGCTGTACGTAACGGTCCCTAGGTAGATGCCGATAAGAAGACCAATGAGGTGAACCCATCCGAACTCTTACTGAGCCTGAATGTGACAATCTCCGTACAGTCCGGTCTGTTCATCTAAAAGTGTTGCATGGCGGGCCTAGGGGGCGGTAAACGTCAGTCCCCTAATAGCGGTACAAGTTGTGTCGGAGTGTAGCCCAGAACACCCTGAGATAATACTGGAAACGCTACCAGTATATCTCGCTTGCCCTGGCCAGGGACTTTGTGTAATAGCTTTTCTACACACAGCGCGATATCAACCCCCAATACCGGGAGAGACGAATCATGTCTAACCGTCACTGCCTCCAAGTGCTTCGGGACTGCACCCAACCGCTACCTGTTTGCACGACTCATTTGAGCCGTGGTAGGGTAGCAATCTAAGAACAGTGGGAACACACTCGAGGCGAAGTGACAGTGTCAAGTCAGCGGACTAAGCTGTACTCATGTCACCTGGGAACTGATAACTAACGATAGGCATAGTACCAACCAACAGTTCCCAGCAAGTCATGTCCAGTGTACTCGTAACCTAACGAGCACCTGCATACTATCGCCAGTACGACGTACTGATGGCTGTGGGACAGACCATCTCCCCTCCTGGGATGAGAAGCGTATACACTAGTCTACTCTGGAGTATCGACGCCCCGTCTCGATAATCCTATGACTAGGGACCTGTATAAAGATGTTCTTGTAGATTACCCAGCCCCCACTAGTGTGACTGCCATCACAACGATGGTAATCAAGCAAAGATCCTAAGGGCTCCACTAATGTGTAGAGGCGATATGCTAAAAGAAACACATGCACACATTAAAGTAGAAAAAAACCAAGTAGCATACTACCATTTTGAGCAAGATTATCTATACAACTGTGAATATCCTAAGCTTCCATTAAGTAATATACAAACTAGTATGATACAGTAATGGCCTCTAGGGCATATACACTAACAATCTTCCACTTGCACTAAGGCCATGTACTGGCGTATCGAAGACCTATCATCTCGATCAGCCGCTCGAACTGAGTCTGGGGTATGGCCTTCATGAATGGATCTGCAGTGTTATCTTCTGTAGCAACCCTCTGAACCTCAATCTCCCGGCGATCCACGATCTCCCTGATCAGGTGATACCGCCTTAAGATGTGTCTGGACTTCTGATGGGACCTGGGTTCCTTCGCTAAAGCTATAACCCCATTGTTGTCACAATACAGAGGTATTAGATCAACAATGGACGGAACCACCTGAAGTTCTGTCAAGAACTTCCTCATCCACACGGCTTCTTTTGCGGCATCAGATGCAGCGATATATTCCGCTTCCATTGTAAAGTCAGCAACAGTTTCCTATTTGGAATTCTTCCAACACATCACCCCTCCATTGAGGGTAAAGACATAACCCGACATGGATTTGGAGTCATCCTTGTCACTCTGGAAGCTGGAGTCAGCATAGGCCTCCATCTGGAGGTCTTTTCTGCCGTAAACCAAAAACATATCCTTAGTCCTTCTCAGGTACTTCAGAATGTTCTTTACCGCTATCCAGTGCTTCTCCCCAGGGTTTGACAGATACCGGCTTACCACACTCAGTGCATAAGCTACATCTGGTCTGGTACACAATATCGCATACATTATAGAGCCTACCGCAGAGGCGTAGGGTATAACAGACATGCGATCCCTTTCCAAATCAGTCTTGGGAGACATCTCTTTGGAGAGGGTGATCCCGTGACAAGCCGGTAGATTACCGCGTTTGGAATCTTCCATACTGAATATTTTCAGTATGGTGTCGATGTACCTGGACTGTGAAAGTCCTAATATCCTCTTGGACCTATCACGATGGATCCGGATCCCCAGAATGTAAGAGGCATCACCCAGGTCTTTCATGGAGAACCTGTGTGACAAGAACCTTTTGACAGATTGAAGCATAGGAATGTCATTTCCTATCAAGAGAATGTCATCCACGTATAAAATGAGGAATACGACAGTTCGTGCTACAATTTTACTATAGATGCATGGTTCATCTGGATTTTTGATAAAGTCAAATTCTTTGACCGTCTCATCAAAACAGATGTTCCAACTCCGCGATGCCTGCTTCAGTCCATAAATGGACTTAAGCAACTTACACACCTTCCTGCTGCTCCCACTCTGAATGAAACCCTCTGGCTGGTCCATATAGACACACTCCTCTAAACTTCCATTTAGAAAAGCGGTCTTTACGTCCATCTGCCAAATCTCATAATCGTGGAAAGCAGCAATGGCAAGAAGGATCCGAATGGATTTGAGCATTGCCACTTGAGAAAAGGTTTCGTCATAGTCCAAACCAGGTCTTTGACGAAAACCCTTTGCAACAAGTCTAGTCTTATAGGTCTCAACCTGCCCATCTACACCAATCTTCCTTTTGAAGATCCATTTGCAGCCTACGGGTTTTACCCCTTCTGGAGCAACGTCCAAAGTCCATACTTTGTTGGTGTACATGGACTCCATTTCGGTCCGCATTGCATCCAGCCATTTTATCGAGTCAGTGCTCTGAATGTCCAGCTGGAAGCTAGTCGGCTCATCATTATCAATGATGCAAACCTCTCTATCCCCGTCTATGAGAAAACCGCAGTATCTCTCGGGAGGATGAGACTGCCTACTACTCCTGCGGAGCGGCGTAGGAATGTCATGTTCTTTCGAACCTTCTGGTTCTACTAAGCTTTCAGTAATAGCTTGTGGTTCTAGAATTTCTTCCAGTTCTATTGCGCTCCCACTTATCTGATTTTCCAAAAATTCAGTTTCCAAGAAGCAGGCATGACGAGAAACAAAAAAACTTTTATTCCTCTGCGTAATAGAAGAAATATCCCTTGGAGTTCTTTAGATATCCCACAAACTTGCACTGTACTGAGCGTGCCTCGAGTTTGTCCGCATGCTGCTTTTTGACAAAAGCTGGACATCCCCATGTCTTAAAGTGTTTAAGATAGGGTTTCTTCCCACTCCACATCTGATATGGTGTGGTAGGCACTGTCTTAGTTGGAACTCGGTTCAAAAGATATGCGGCTGATTCTAGTGGATATCCCCAGAAAGATCGTGGCAACTCAGCGTTACTCATCATGGAATGTACCATATCCAATAGGGTTCGGTTCCGTCTCTCCGATACACCATTGTGTTGTGGGGTGTATGGAGGACTAAGCTGAGAGAGAATTCCATTCACTTTTAGGTAACCCAGGAACTCGGCACTCAAGTATTCACCACCTCGATCAGATCTCAGTGTCTTGATACTTTTGCCTGTTTGTTTTTCTACTTCATTCTTGTATTCCTGGAATTTTTCAAAGGCTTCAGATTTATGCTTCATTAAGAAGACATATCCGTACCTTGAAAAATCATCAGTAAAAGTAATGAAGTAAGAATAACCATTTCGTGCATGTGTAGACATTGGACCACATACATCGCTGTGTACGAGTCCCAAGAGCTCGCTCGCTCTTACTCCATGTCCAGAGAACGGAGTCTTTGTCATCTTTCCTTTGAGACATGATTGACAAATTGCATATGATTGATATTCGAATGGTTCTAAATATCCTTCTTTATGCAACTTAGTTAACCTTGTCTCAATGATGTGACCCAGTCTACAATGCCATAAGAAAGCATGATTTATTTCTGGAGACTTTCTTTTGTGTGTATTCTGGACATTGAAAATCTGTGGTTGGTTCAATACGTATATACCGTTGCTTAATGTACCCGACCCAATCAGAACATGATTATGGTGAATGTTTACAACATTGCTTACAAATGCAAAATCATAACCTTCTTTAGACATTAAAGATACAGATATGATATTAAAGTCGCACTGGGTACAAAATAACAGTCACGCAAAACCAAAACATGTCCATCTGACAATCCCAAGTGACAGTCCCCCATGGACTCAGCATCCATGCCAGCTCCGTTTGCAACTCTGAGGGTCATATCACCTGCCTTCAAAACCCTATGCTTTCTTAGTGCCTGCAAAGAATTACAGATATGAGATCCTGATCCGGTATCCAATACCCAGGAAGTAGAGTTTATTGATAGACAGTTTTCAATAACATACACACCTGAAGCCGAACCCACAACTTGCTTCGGGTCCTGATTCTTGGCCTTCCAAGCCCTGCAATCTTTCTTCCAGTGTCCTTTCTTATGATAATAAAAGCATTCTTCCTTCCCCACAAACTGTCCCGCAACCTTTGCTACCTTTGCCTTTCCCTTGGCTTCCACTTTACTAACACCGCCCCTTGGTTTGGTGGGGGCCTTCTTCTTCTTTCCTTTGGCTTTCGCCTTGGACCTAGAAGAGGAAGCTCCTCCAACAAACAAAGTGGATGTTTCCCTTACTTTCTGTAGGGTGCCCTCTGCACTCCTCAACATGTTTAGGAGTTCCGGAAGTTCAACTTCCTTTCCTTGCATGTTGAAGTTCAGGATAAACTGGGCGTAAGTGGAAGGAAGGGACTAAAGAATCAAGTCAGTGTATCCCAAGGTCCACGAGCTCTTCAATGTAGCCAATCATCTTAAGTACGTATTCCGCTATAGATGATCTGACGACCAATCTCGCCAAAAACAACTTTTTCGAGACTTCGTATCTGGCGATACGGGATTGCTCTCCATATAGTTCCTTAGTATGGAGAAATATGGATTCAAGGTCCATATTCTCGTGCCTCCTCTGATGATCATTGTCCATAGAGGCAAGCACGAGGCACTTGGCCATCGCGCAATCAATCTCCCAGGTCTTACGGATTTCCTTATCCGCGACGCTGGATTGAGGACCTGGGATAGGGGGAGCTTTGGTTGTAAGGAGATACCCCAACTTGTCATAAGTGACTGCCATTTTGACATTCCTGAGCCAATCTTTATAGTTTGGCCCTGTCAGTATATTTTTATCTAGTAGTAACTTAAGGCCGGTCATGATGTTTAGTCAGTGCAATTAGTAGAGAGAGAAGAAACACTTTAGCATGATGCTCTTACAAGTTTAGAGTGGTTTTTAGTTTGTCTAAACAGGATGGCTCCCACTGCTTCTCGAATCCTTCCTCAAACCAAAAAAGAAGAATTAGTCGGGATCAATCTCACCGTACAATACTTGCTTAACCGTTCAGCCAGGCCAGTGTTGGTACTTCGAGGGAGGTTTTACGACGCTTTCGCGAAGTTCCTTAATTAAATAACCTCTTTTCCCTGTGGGCGTAGCCCCGCTAACACCTTTCTAGACACCTACTTGGTTTATAGTATTGATCGTTAAGTGAGAAAGTTTCCCGAGGAGTAGCATATACTCACAGTAGGATCGGGATCCAAATATCATCGTGTGATAAAGCTGAAGTAATCCTACCAAAATTATCACACTCCAAATGGTATGCAGCACTAGCAAGTTTCAGTTTCTTTAGAAACTCCCGATGTGGATTTTTGCCCCATGCTCTTATGACCTTGACTTTGGCCAACAAATCATAAGTCACATGTCAAGTTCTACCCATCATTTTCCCGGTTAATTTGAACCCACCTGTACCTACCCTTGACTTTGGCCAACAAGGTAGTATGACTGTCCCAAACCAACACATCTATCTATGCTACATATGAATATCCAATAGCTACCAATCACTATGCCTTGACTTTGGCCAACAAACACAGCTTGAATACTATTGACTATCCATATGAAATGACGGAGGGCTACGAATGGTATTGGCGAAACGGTGAACATAGTGAACTTGATATAATCGAAGGAACGTGATAGCTTTTAAAAGGAGTGGTTCAAGCTCCGCGTTTTAAAAGTTTTCTGTTTTGAAAAGAAACCGAGTGGTTTTGAAATTGTTCCAACGATTTAACTTTGGTTTATTTTCTTGCATTAATTTAATGCGTCCCATCAATTAATCCTACCATTGCAGAAAACAACGAAAATATGACGTACGCTTATGCCATCCACATTCGCTACGGGGCCCCGTCATCACCCGTTAGGTTACTTAACTAACGACGGAGTGGGGGCTGGACTAGCGCGGATGCAAAACATAAGCAACGCCTACTAGATATCTTATATAGATATATACATTCGTCAGATGCAATGATAGCCATTCCAGATCACAGATGAACACATTGGATATGCTAGGAATCCGCGTTTCGTTCGAGCCTGCAATGAAAGACGGATTACACGGTCGTGATGAATAGCCAAAACCCCACCCTAGACCCCTACGGGTGCGGCAAACTACCCGCCAAGTACCCGAAGTGAAGCAACCTCCTTCAACAACGTGAGTAGGCCACTCGGCACTTCAAAGTACCCGGAAGTTTGTGCACCCCACCTTGGGTCTATCCTAAGAGCAAAAACAGTAAAAGAAATAATATACAATGGCGGCTACAACCTCATCCCGGATGTGCGGCCATAAAAATAATATTACATCAATTTACATATTATATCAAATGAAAGATAAAGAAACCCTCATCTCACAACCCCCGGCTATTCATCCGCGACAATCCAACAAGTTCATATACACAATCCAACATTACAGATCACAAATAAGCACAACCCCCACTAATCGACGTATAGCGATTAGTTGACGTTCAGTGCATATATAATATTACAGATATAACCAATTAGCAAAAGTTTGTAGAACTTCGATCAAAATACCAATTTGTAACTACCCCAAACACAACATTGTTCTCTGGATAATCTGAGCAGAAACAAAATATCTTAAAAATCCCAAAACATCATACTGAACAAACTGCAGGAAATCCGAGTCACGGCCGAGTCAACTCGGCCGCGGAACCACGGCGAAACGCTTGGTTTCGCCGCACTTCCGCGGCGCTTTGACCGAGTCATGGGCTCGTTTTTCTTGCCTGTTCCTAAAATACCCTGCATAGATTTTTAAATTGTGTGGAAATATTTTTAGGGCTGTTTTAAAAATCGGCAGAAAGTATGTGATTTCGACATGTTTCGCGATTTTTTTCGGATTGAAGTTCTAAACACTTTACTAACATGCTAGTTGTTGTTTAGCTAGGCTCTGATACCACTGTAAGTCCACGTTACCCACCACGGTGCATACGGGGAGGCGGAATAGATAAAAAACGATCTTTTAACACAAGGTAACATGGACTAGAACAAGAGGATCTTTGCTAAACAAAAACTAACAAACTAACTACAAGTTTAGCTACTCGGTTAGAAGGTTATACCTAGGTCCTGAACTCCTTCTCTTCTTGCTCCTTGGAGTGATGTGAACGGCTCCTCCTCCTCGTCTTCTCTTTGCCGAAGAAAGATCCACCCGAAGGCCTCTACCTTGAGCTCCTACCTCAACCAAGAGGCAACTAAAGTGTTTGGCTTGCTAAACCTAGAACCCTAGAATGAGTAGAATGAAGTCTTGATGGTTTTATCTCAAGAGCTCATGGTTCTCAACACATGAGAAATGAGAGCTTTGAGAGAAAGAGGAAGAGTTCAAAAACATGAGAGAGAAAGAGCAAGAGAGAATCAGGGCCTTTTTTTACAACCATACTCTCATATGAGAGAATTATGAAATAATAATAATAATTAAAAGAAATTGTGATGGTTAGTTTGGAATGACCATGATCATTTCACATTAAATGAAATTTGCAAGAATCAAGAAGCATCTTTCATATGAAATGATGATGGTCAAAATGTCAACAAAGGTCAACCGGTCAACCAAAGTCAAAAGGTCAACATAAGTCAAATGGTCAACCTAACCATGGCACAATTATCTTTAATTAATATCATTAATCATATTTCTCATTCTCATTAGGGTTTGGAAAAAGTCAACGGTCAACAACCCTAATGAGAATCCTCTGCCTCTGTCAACTGTGCATACACACCCGCATCCGTGTTCCGAGGAACACGAATACAATGAGACAAAACCAATCCCAAAACAAATACTAGGATCTGGCTTAAACCAAAGCCCGCTAGTAATAACTGCCCGGACACCAAACGTGCACAAGTGCGCTGATGTGAATGAACCCCGTCGCTAAACCATGTGACCTCTACTCTGTTTTGCCCAAAGGCGAATAACCATCTGTGTGGGACTCTAAAGACTCGACACTACGCTGGCAGTGGGTTTAACCACAGGCCGCAAGCGGTACTAGCTGTACGTAACGGTCCCTAGGTAGATGCCGATAAGAAGACCGATGAGGTGAACCCATCCGAACTCTTACTGAGCCTGAATGTGACAATCTCCGTACAGTCCGGTATGTCCGTCTAAGAGTATCGCATGGCGGGCCTAGGGGCGGTAAACGTCAGTCCCCTAATAGCGGTACAAGTCGTGTCGGAGTGTAGCCCAGAACACCCTGAGATAATACTGGAAATGCTACCAGTATATCTCATTTTCCCTGGCCAGGGACTTTGTGTAATGGCTCTGCTAGACACAGCGCGATATCAACCCCCAATACTGGGAGAGAAGAATCCTGTCTAACCGTCACTGCCTCCAAGTGCTTCAGGACTGCACCCAACTGCTACCTGTTTGCACGACTCATTTGAGACGTGGTAGGGTAGAAATCTAAGAACAGTGGGAACACACTCGAGGCGAAGTGACAGTGTCAAGTCAGCGGACTAAGCTGTACTCATGTCACCTGGGAACTGATAACTGACGATAGGCATAGTACCAACCAACAGTTCCCAGCGAGTCCTGTCCAGTATACTCGTAACCTAACGAGAACCTGCATACTATCTCCAGTACGACGTACTGATGGCTGTGGGACAGACCATCTCCCCTCCTGGGATGAGAAGCGTATACACTAGTCTACTCTGGAGTATCGACGCCCCGTCTCGATAATCCTACGATTAGGGACCTGTATAAGGATGTGCTTGTAGATTACCCAGCCCCCACTAGTGTGACTGCCATCACAACGCTGGTAATCAAGCAAAGATCCTAAGGGCTCCACTAATGTGTATAGACGATATGCTAAAAGAAACACATGCACACATTAAAGTAGAAACAAACCAAGTAGCATACTACCATTTTGAGCAAGATTGTCTATACAACTGTGAATATCCCAAGCTTCCATTAAGTAATATAAAAACTAGTATGATACAGTAATGGCCTTTAGGGCATATACACTAACACCCTACACTTTGGCCCTCCTCATTCAGAATTCCATTGCCAAAACTCTCTAAAATTCCTAAGTCCAAAAAGTTGTACAAGTGGAGTTAGCTTAAGGCCAAATTCCGGCGACGTTTCGGGACAATCCGGCGACGAAACGACCCCCCGACTATTCCATAAGCTTCCTATACCTCTCCTCTTTCTTTCTAATTTTTAAGTCCCCTCTTCCCTCTCCTCTCTCCATTAAAAAGACGTCTCTTTTCAAAACTCGTCGGAAGCGGAGTTAATCCGACTTTCGATTCTCTTTTCTTTAAAAATTCAATTTTTCCTTAAACAAAAAGTTAATCTTTTAATTATATATTGTTTAGTAACCATTAAACAACAATTGGACAGAGTTTCAATTCAAAATATTATGTTAAACAAATTCTATTTCACTTTTACAGTAAAATACCCTTAAGTTTGCATACGACTTTACCTTATCTTTTTGCTCATATTACCTTTAGAAAACTCACGATGTAATGACCTACCTCATCACAACACTCATTCTTGACATAGAACAATGGCTTGTGGAACATTAGTTTATGGGATAAAATACGAATTACATTTAAATACCATAAACTTTCAAAAAACCGTTTTCTTCAAAAGTGTATTATTTAATTCCTTGCAATATGCACCTCTACAACCCATTTTCGGGAACCCTGATCGAGATGGTGCGGGTTATCGCACATTTTCGGGCCTAGTAGAGCAAGATGCAGACCTCCTCACGGAGCATCCGATCTCAATGGAATTTTTAATGCAATTTTTATGAAAAATGTGATTTCTATTTAATAAATAAGTTCTATTTTTATAAATATTCTAATATTATCAAAATATCTACTTTAAATATACAATATATATATTCCATGTTTTTCTAAATCAAAGGAATCACAAATTTCATGAAAATACCAATACAAATCAATACAATTCCAATATTACACTATAATACCATATACTATTCAAGTTAGGTTTATATCCACTAGAATATTTCATTGTATAAAAATTACAACTATGAAAATCCTAAAGACGAAAATTAAATACTTGAGGTGTATTTTGAAAACATATCAAAACTAGTTTTCATAAAAACCCCTCAAGTTATATTAAATTACAATAAGGACCCTAGTAAATATAGGTTTTAACGGGACCAGTTCTATTGAACCTCAGGGAGCCGGAGAATATGGGTGCTTGCCTATCTAAGATAGACAACCAAAAAACGGTGTTATCAATACGATAATTGTCTTGGAAAAAGACACAAATACTGCCGTCCATATGCAGCAGTTACCGATAACATCAAAACTAATTCAGGACTTCAATTCGTTGTAAAGTGTCTGACTTAGATAGAGTCTCAGTCTAATATGAAATCAATCTATTCTTGAATATGATTCAAGATAACTTCAATACAACATGAATCCATTTATACCAGATACAATCTATATCAACTTGACTCGACTAAACCGAACCATGGATATACTCTAATTACATGACTATCCATTTATATCCATTCCGTTTACATGATATCATGGTTTCGGCAAGTCGTACATCCATTAAACAAAACAAATCAATACAAAATACATTACGGGGTTTTAAAGGGGTAGACTGGCACAGAATGTGTTAAAAGTGGCACGAAATAGTCATTAAAAGATGTAACTATACATCCATTGCCGTTGTTCCGTGGTTTTATCGACGGAGCCTTGTACTACGGGTTACCATAGTCCATGGTGTAAGTTGGAATCCTCTCGTATACACTGGCATATTCTGTACCAAGCTACAATCAACTGCGTTAACATAACAAACTCACAATACACCAGTTATATTCTCATATCTGTCTATTCATTTGTCAATTCTATTCCTACTTTTCTTTGGGACTTACCGAGCGATTGTTCGCTGATGACATTCCTATTTCTCCTCTTTCTTTGGAATGTTGTCAGGAAGACCCGATTCTGAGGAGTTCGAGACCAGCCAGGAGCACTTGGAGTAGACTACTGAGCAGCACGACATTTAGGCTTTACTTGTACTTACTTTTATTTCAGTTCATGCCATTGTTTAGGCATTGCTTTCATCATTGTAATAAATAAAAGTTGATGTTCATTTACATTTCATGTCTTCTTGTGTATATTTACATTATATTACTTAGTTACGCTTTGTGTGTTTACTTCTGAGTAAATACGTAGCGGGTCTCGTCGCGTCTCCTTACCCGTACACTGGGAAGCGGGGCGTGACAGCTATAAAGTCACTTTTCTGCGAGATCGCACAAGGTAAAAGGAAGAAGACGTAATCGCATAGCATCCCCAAAAAGTTGGGTGGTGCTCATCATTGCACATACATTTTCAAATTTGGTTATAAAAATGTATACATATTCAGATTCAAGCCCGTGAAATTTGGGCAACAAGTTGATGAAGTGGGGTTTAATTTCGAAATTATCCATATTGGCTGGTGGAAGAGACATTGAAGTAGGAATGGGTCCGTGTACGGAATAGCATCGGTCTTGAAGAGTGATGCGTGGTGGATTCTGAATTTGCGCACTTACGGGTGGTGGCAAGGTGATGTTAAAACCCGATGGAGATCCGTCCATCTCGAGAGATGTGGCTGGTGGAGGAGAAATAGAAGATAAAGAAGTATCGACTTCGGAGTCGACAGCAAAAACACGGACTAGACGGGCATTAGAATCACGTGTCCAGCCGATCATGCACTAAGCTGGTTTAGTGCACGTAGCAGCGTGTGATATGTGTGAGAACAATTTTAAGGAGGCTTGTTTTGAAAAAAATGTCGGACGTGAGGCTTGACTCAACCAATCACAAAATACACAATCAATCCCTAGAGTTAGGGTCACCTAGGTCAAGTCACTAGACCGCTCCTAGACTTCCAAAGGACAAGACGTAGGATCAATTCTCTACCACCACCTTATCAATCTTGCGGCCAGGTAAGTGCCAAGTAAATGGGAGGTATCCGCTATACGATTCACCGAAATAGCGGGTCTAATTAAGTAACCACTTTTCTTAATCACACTTGCCTAGACACCACAAGAGAAATGCGGATAAGCAATAGATTACCCACGACCTTCCTCTGTTCTAACTGAGCACGACAGTCTTTAGAGGGTTGGTCTAGATCTTTTTTATTAATGTAGGGTGATAGTATACTCACTTATGATTTGTGGGGCCTAGAAAGGGTGATGAAATCCCCACCTAATCTGAATTTGGCTTTATTGCCTCTTAAAGTCCGGTTTAGATATGCAAAACAAACCAAAATTAAAACACGCGAAAAGATTTTTTTAGCGGTGCTGTTTGCAAAGAATCCTGCAGGTAAAATCAGTTTATTGGAGTTTTAGAGAAGAGAGGAAGGCAATAGGAGAATATCAGAGAAGATTGGGGGCCCAACTTGTCAAATGGACCGCGGTTCCGCCGCCGAATGCAACCCTAGGCTGCGGTTCCGCCGCCGTTTGGAAAGATCTTCTGTTAAAATTTCTTCAGGGCTCACCACCGCTCCTCTGATCCAAGTTGAAAGTCTCTGAATCTCTGTTGGTTTGCACCAATTACTTCAGATTCTCTTGCAAAACTCGCACAATAATTGTTAAAAGCACAAGATGCGGTTTTGGTTCTCTTTTATTTATTTTTCTGGTTTTTATAAGAAATCAACCCGAATAACAAGAAAAATAATTACGACCGTTTTTCTGGCAACAACGCCATTTGATTAGTTGCGAAAAGGTGTTGTATGTTGTGCTGTAAATAACCGCAATCAAGACGGTGTCGCAAATAGCTAGCCGCGATGAGTACAAGTCGTCCGCAGGGAAACGTGAATTTTTTTTCTTGTTTTAGACGAGTTGATAAAAGAGAGGAGGGGTTGTTGTCATTTTAATTTAAGATGGATAGAAAATTTTAAAATAGAAAAGCTTATGGGGTTTATAGGACTTAGTTGTTAATGGATGAAAATTTAGAAATGATTCATTTTATATTTTAATTGTTTAAAACTCGAGAGATAGCGATGAATGTGGGTTAGGGTTCTTAGAGGGAACTAGAGTTTCCCACTACTGCCCCTTGTACTTCCATTGATCTCTATATATCTCAAGCCCTTAACAAAACAAGTATTAACGAATATCAAATCGTGGTCGTGACTATCATTATTTGATAGCGCGCCGATAAGAGAGTTAACATTTATTTTGCTAAAATTTATAAACATTAAAATCTCAAAAGAAGTTAAGCGATATTTTATCCATTATTCTACCATATCCTACAAACTCTAGCAAGTAAGAAATTACTCGCTCATGCTTATTAGCAATTTAAAAGAAAGGCTGAAAATGAATGAAACAATAATTAAAAGTGCAGAAAAGTAATGCGGAAAATTAATGCGGAAAAGAAATGTGTAAAGTAAATGCGAAAAAGTAAATGCAAAAAGAATTAAAACAAAAAATATCTTTATTAATCAACTATTGCATTACAACTTTTCTCCTTCAAAAGTAGATTACAAGAACCCTAGTTTCGCTCATAGATATCTCTCTTTTTGGAGGAAGATGATGAGATAATGAGATGATATTTTATGGGATGATATTGGTATGCAAAGCTCTCGGTTCTTTATATAGCCCCTGAAAGTACAAACCCTAAATGCCATGTTGGATTAGGTGTAGTTACAATCATGCCGCCAAAAATACAGATCCAACGGCCACTAAAGGACCGCGGAATCACCGCCCTTTGGTACGTTTGACCACGGTTCCGCCGCCATAATGTTGGTTTAGGTCTTGGGATTTTTTCTGGCTTTTTTCTTGATATTTGGAGATCCTCTTGATATACAGATTCTGAAAATATTACCCTTAGTCTCTGCCGTTGCTAGATTCTTTGATTTGCTTCTAATATTTGGCGGATTCGGTTTGATATTCCGATTAGACTTGGATCTCTTACTTCGAATTCAAACCTGAGCTAATACCTGCACAATATCTCAAATCAAATTGTTACTAGCATTTTGTATTTTTGATATATTATTCCAGCCATTTATATGATATAATATTTTAAGAGTTTTGATTAGGAATATTTAACATGATATGCATATTTTAATTAATAATATTTCATTTAAATATTATATGCATATATTTTCCTTAATTATATTAATTATAAATGAAGAAACATGTGATAATAATCTTTTTACAAATAAACCCACATATGTTCTTTATTTACAATAAACACATTTTAGTAGTTAATAACAGTAGGGAAAATGTTCATACAAATATGCAATATTTTTGACTAATCACGGTCCAAAAATGTATTTTATTTCTTTTATAAAGTTTTGAGACTCTATGTGCATGCTCGTGAATCTCCCAAGCTCGAAATCGTCAAAAAGAATTTTTAAAAAAAATAAAATGGGCTGCAAGGATTCGAACATGCGGACTATAGGACAACAGTGTACAGATTTAACCAATCAGCAAAAAGTTATTTCTTGCATATATTCAATCACCAGATTTTCAAAGAAAAACAATATTTTATTAAAGAAAAATAATATGAAAGTGTAGGAATTTTGGGGTTGTTACATATATTTATTTTGTATTCATTGTTGCAACAATTATAGTCAATTATCGATCCTTTGTTTGTGATTGATGATCTGTGTGGTGCAGTTGAGGTTGCAATGAGCAAGCTATGATTAGGGGACAGGGATTACTGGCCAGGCAGAAACGGTGATAAA
Source organism: Agapanthus africanus (assembly GCA_030015575.1). Classification (NCBI taxonomy): domain Eukaryota; kingdom Viridiplantae; phylum Streptophyta; class Magnoliopsida; order Asparagales; family Amaryllidaceae; genus Agapanthus; species Agapanthus africanus. The sequence goes on from CM057344.1 coordinate 683,192,319, forward strand.
TGCAGGGAGTACTGCAAGAAAGTCGAGTTTTTCACCGTCTTGTGTGAATACGATGAGGGCATACATAAAGTCGTTTATTGCTGTTACAAGCATTGAAATTTGTTCTCTATTAGCTTGATCTGCAACGTTGCATATGATGAACAATGAAATTTGTTCTCTATAGCTAGCTAGAGATTAGCAATGTTGCATAGCTATATTATGGACGCTTCATTAATAAGATGCCATACATATGATGAACAATAAAATCAAGCATTTGTTGTTGTTGTTGTTGTTCTTCTCCACTTACATATATGGGTTTTTTTCAAATTTGTATGTTTCATGTTACATAATATTCGAATAGCGTGTGCAACTCTTAATTCCAGATAAATTCATTTTCAGAATGCTGAAAATACTTTTGAACTGGTAATCATTTTCTGCAATAAATATTTGGGTATGAAGATCTTAACATTTTTTTAAAATTTAAGCAATCGGTTATATATATAATATACTTAACCACTGAAATATGTACGCTCTCCTCATATTAAAAGCTTAATTTCTTGGGTTTCTCGCGATCGTAGGCGATCTTCGAAGGCGATCTTCAAAGACGATCGAAGGCGATCGAGGTCAACATATACGAAGAGGGCGATCTCGCAGAGGCGATCGAGGGCAATCTAAGGTTTCATGAGGGCGATCTCGGGCAGAGGCGATCGAGGGCGGTCTTCGAAGGTGATCTAGGGTGTCTCGAGAACACTTTCTAGGGAAGGGGCGACAAGGCAAGAGTCGATCGTTTTCCGGCAAGGGTTCTCGACTGCGGTGATGGTTAGGGCGAAAACGAAAACGAGGTTGGTTGATCATGAAAGTGAGTCGATTAGGGAGGGAAAGAATCCTCAAAACAAATCTCGATCAAGATCAACGACAAGAGTGTAACATTTCAGAAAATAACATATTATTTTGGGAATTTATATAATTAAATAATAAATATTAGGGACATTTTAAAAGTATGGAGATGAGTTTTAAGGAAAAAGGTATAATTATATACCGATAATTTGGAAAACATTCAGAATATTAATAAGAATTACTGGTTTGAAGGTGTTTATGTGATTTGGGCATTTTATGAATTATTATACAATTAATTGTAAGTGGGTTATTTACTAAACTCGATTAGTGTTTACTAATTATGCATTTATCATGCTTATGCATATGGCATGTACCATGTCATGTTACACACTTGCTACATTTTATTCTATCATGACTTCTTTCTTTTTTCAAGAATGGCTTTTGTTTTAAAATGGAAATGTGAAGAAAAGGATAAAAGAAAAGTAGTGGGGACAAGGAGGTATGGGCTAGGAGAAAGAGAGAAGGGGGATATTTTCTTGCATGGCACCCTTCTTCAATTATTCATCTTCATCTCATCTTTTTCATCTTTTCATCCTCCTCCTCAACCTCCACTACACCCCACGAAACACCCTCCAAAACACCACCAAATACCATGCCATCTTCACAAAAATCATTCCATTTTGTCACAAACACCTTGGGAAGATCAAGTTGCAACCTTGAAGACTTTGGGCAACTTAAGAAAATTCTTGAGTTGCCAAATGAGGTATTTCTTTCACTATTAGTTAAGTTAGTTGCTTTCTTCACCTCTTATAGTAATTTGAGTTGATTAATTAAGATTTAGTGATCTTGGAAATTTCCAAGATGAGCTTGTAGGGGATTGTGGAGTTGTTAATGTGTAATTGAGTATAATTAGTGATCCCAAGCTTGTTAGTGTTATTCTGGATCAACACTTAGCATAGGAAACCCAAAACTTGTGTATAGATATTTCAAATGTCGGTTTATTTCTATTTTGGGGACTACAGGGAATCTGGAGTAACCCGAGGTATTTTTAGAAAAATCAAACAAGTACATTAACCTAGTTAGACCCATAGGAGACCACCACGAGAAGACGAACCCAAAATACCCTTGTTGGACCGGTGAGCTCGGATTTTGTCGCATTGTCGTCGGGCCAAATGTGGACATTGGTGTAGGGATTTTGGCATTAGCTTACCTCCTTGATGAACTAGCCTCTGTAACTGTTTGTTTAGACCTATTTTACCCGACCAAGAATCTGAGAGCATTTAGTGTTGGTTTTAACTATGTTTCCGATTTCAAAACTTGGTTTTTGGCAATTGAATGTGGTTCTAGTCGTTGGACGTTTGTACGTCAACGACGAGGGATTTATGATTGTTTTCGTATGCGTAGGCCATAGGTTCTAACCTATAAGCACCTCGCGTGTTGTATTGTTTTTGAATCGAATGTTTTGATGCGAAACGATATATGTGATATGTGGGTACCTTCACGTGGACTTCGGATGACGAGGAAAGCTTGGCGTCATTGTCATCGGCAAGCAAGGATAAAGGTGAGTAGATGTATATCTACGGGGGAAGTCGGGTGGATGGTGTATAGCACCCCCGCACTTTCGTAGGGTAGGATGCGGATATTATATATATTCATATGTGTTATTGTGAGACGTGAATATTTAGCAAGAAAGGCTTTAGGAGACCATGGGTTGAATTTAGTGTAATTGTAAGAAAGTTCTTTTAGTTTAGTTTTCTAGTCGCGAAACCCTAGAGTAAAGGTTGACACACACACACACACATGCACACACGTGATATGATTTTTGGGTGTATATGTTTATGTGTGTGTGTGCGTGAGGATGCGTTGGTGTGTGTGTGTGTGTGTGTATACACGGATGATGAGCCCAGTATATGATACTTGGAGATGAGCCGATATGATCGGGTATGATGCCGTGAGATTGTGATATGTGATTTGGTCATGATATGATATACGACATGATATTATAGTGGATCGTTGGGCGATGTGTTTTCATACACGCGAGGATATATGTTTGATGATATTGGAATGTACTAGACTTTAGAACGGTACCCCTAATGTAGGATATTATGATAATGATACCATATGAATAGTGAGGTATATGTGATATTTGACCCGTACCCCGATTTTGGGATGTCGTACGATGGATTTTACCGTACTAGGTAAAGATATAATGATTGATCCGCACTCTTGACTCGAGAATGTCGTACTATGTATTTTACCATACGTAGCGCTATTGAGGCAGGATCGCCGACTACTAGATATATCGACTCGGACTTTAGGTGGATTTCCTTACCCTTTCGACCGGGCTCGAGTCATACTTATTTTCAAAACTAACGAATCGTGAGCATTTTTAAAGACAGGCTGAGGGATACTACGGATTTTTCAAAAGACGTATCTTTTCTCAAAGACCCTGTAGCCCATATTTTTCTGAAACCACGATTCGTGCTATTTCAAACACCAAAAACTGTATGACTCATATATAGAAAGGTATATTCTTCAATGTTGTGGTTACTACATCATTTTCCGTATATTCATATTGTTCTCATCGCATTGCATACTTATACATGTGCTTTATTTAGTTATTATGAACCCCTATTGTTAGGACACCAACACCATTACCGATGATGCGTATGCTTCACGTACACTCGCTTGCAGGCTCACACACATCATCATCGATAATTTCCATGTCACCTACACCTTAGAAAACGTTACTTCACTGGTATAATTTGCTAGCTAGTAGTTTCAACATAGTACTAGTACGCTTGCTCGCATATGCTAGTTAGATATTGCATGCCTTACTTGGATAACCGATGCATTCATGTATTCCTTCGATTCTGTACTTTTGTGGGGCTTTATGCTGATATTCACTCTCGTGATTTTGAGATTTCGGATCTTTCATGAGATTTCTGGATTTAGGAAACCGTATGTGAATTTTTATAAACTTATGATTATTTTAAAAGAGAAAGATGCAGTTTTCGTTGATATGATGAGTAGCGTCCACCATGATGTTTTCTCAGTTCTGAGTTGGTTTTCGAGACCCGATTCAAAGAGTGGAGGAACCATCTGCGGTATATGGTGGACCCGGTATGGTACCCCGGGGCAAGAAGCTCGAGTTGTAGACGATGAGCCTGGCAGAGGCAGGCTATCTACTGGTGATTGTATGGAAACTCGAAGGATATCCAAAAGATACCGTTCGGAGTTATGAGAGAGATGGATATAAGGACCGATCTGAGGATACGGTGCCTGAGATATGAGGATTTACGTGTCGATGCCGGACACGAGTTTCATGATGTTTCGAGTGTCGGTGACGGACACTCAGGTTTTATCGTGATTTGGTGTGTCGTTACTGGACACACGTTAGATGATGCATTCATACATGATACACATGATATGTTATTACTTATGGCACGAACACGAGTACTTTGATTTCACACTTATGTTCTACTATTACCCTTGTTGTTATTATATTATTGTATGACCTAGGAGAGAGCATACATGCGATTTTTCTCGGTGGTGTCTTCTACTCATGAGTTGGCAACTCACCCCCGTTGTGCCACAGTTTCTTGCAGGTTTTGCCGTACAGGTTTCCTTGGCGGCTTTGCTGGCACACCACTTCTTTCGGGGTGATTACTTGGGTAGGTGGGTTCACTTGCATCGTGACCACCGTTGTACTTTTATTTATTTCAGTTGCATCTAGTAAACTCCATCAACCAGACATGTATTATTTGATAGATTTAGAAAACCAGTTGTTTATTCTTTCGATCTTAGAGTTACGCGCTTATATTATTATGGTTCTTCTCTGGTATTCTTGAGGATGTTGGTTTTCTTTCTGGGTGTTGATCCTCGCCTTTCGGCGTTGTATATTATATTGCTTGCGTGGTTGTTTTCGCCAATTGGCGAAGAGCTAGCTCCCGCTTGGGGATACCTTGTTATTATTGCTTATGATTATTCCTGTTTGAACCCATTTAGGGCCAGTATTTACAAAGGAAACTCTGCCGAAATTTTCGGGAAAAACTTGATGCTTTTAAAAATGCTTGCTACGACTTTCAAAGGGATTTTATATGTTAACTTTTAAATAAGTATTCCTTCACTCCTTCCTCTAAATGGTTTAGATTTCTGGGCTTTGGCTTACTTAGATTACGTTACGCCTCTATACGTTTCGTAATTTAAGTGCCAGTCGTGTTCCGTACCTTCGGGTCGTGACAAAGTTGGTATCAGAGCACTAGGTTTAACCTTGGTTCGAGTCTAGGTTTGACTATGCGGAGTCTAGGGCGTATATAGATATATATATTCGGAACCTAGGCTTGACCTTACGGAACTTAGACTTGGGCGAGGGAGTTTTAGACCCGAACTATCGCCGTGTAGGTTGACTTTGGTTGATAGAGTAGGTGACTTAAGTAGAGTGACGTACCGTGTGTATGTTCCGCGGTATACTTACGATACGCTACTCCGCTTAAGGAAGCCTTAGGATGTACATTTCTTTGCACCGTATTCTATTCGTTCCTTTAATCTATCCTCATCGATGTCGGATGGTGGTTTCTGTTACCACGGTTGCACAGGCAGAGAGAGCTGTGGCTAGAGTTGCGGTCAGCATGAGCTCGTCTTGGATGAGAACTGACCAGTGTGTAATTTCGATGACACATGATTGCATAGGTATGTCGTTTTATTGTGTTTTTCGTAACATGAGCGTCTTGATGGATTGTTTTTACTAAGATTTCTCGAACGTTCAGATCAGCACCAGAGGATTGGGCCACTGCTAGAGGCCGGCTTGAATGTGATGACCGTTAATGTAGCGTCCATTCTTGAGAATTGAGGCATTGTTTAGCGTGCGGACGAATGATCCAGTTGTTGATGCGACTGACAAGATATCGCCCCAGATGTTTGAAGCTATTGCAGCACGAGTTTGTACTTAGGGATATGATAGAAGATCGCTAGTCACCCATGGATGAATGACTAGGACACGTGGTTCGTTTGCATACCCCGTTGCGAGGTCATCAGATTGATTGATGTCAGCTAGAGAAGACTTCACACAGGCACGTTGAGAGTCGATAGAAAACGGATAAATGAAGAGTATTCCTCCGATGATTTGGAAGAGTTTCCGAAGGCGTAGTTGGCCAGATACCTACCACAAGATATTGAGATGTTGAGTTCGTAGTTTCGGAAGGGAGACTCTAGATATGAGTATAGCCGTTTGTAGTGCAGTCCATACAGCTACGAAGAGACGAGTCTGAATCAGTTCACATTAGAGAAAGGTGGAGTAAGAGGTTCGTACGAGATTTTGACGAGATGACGTTCCACTCCGTTGACATCAGAGATGTGATACGCATGCAGAGGCATTGAATATAGATATATCTTTAGAAGAAGTCGTGATGAGTATGCAGCTGTTCCGGAACAAGAAATGGATTTAGTAAATGGTGATAACTTTGGTGTCATGTTAGAGATTGATGAGGCTACTAAGGCTAGGGTCGTCAGTAATATGGCACGTATTCGTGTGGGGTGCAAGGCGAACGTTATATTCCTAAAGAGAAGAAGGTGTTGATAGCTGGAAGGGTTTTAGAGTGTTTTCTCCATGGAGGAGGGTGTGTCAATTACAAGAATATCGGTAGTGAACTTCAAGGAGGTAGAGGTCGGCAGAGATGTGGGATGCATGGGAAGGAGATTAGGGCTAGAAGTTCCATGAAGCCTAAGGACAGAAGATGCCAGGCGACGGCCTATTCAAGCGAAGACTTCTCAGGTATGGGTGGAGGTCGGTAAACCCTCGACCTCAACGCCATTCGAGTGTGAGAATCAGATTATGGATCGGGAATCGGATACAAGCCTTAAGGAGAGTAAGGTCTTGAGAGATGTCAGCAATCTAAGTTTGCAGGGTGGTGGTGGTTATCGATCGATGCCTCTCGGAGAGCAAGGTGAGAACAAGACAAGAACTGTTTCGGATATTGTTGGAAATCAAAATGTTGTGAAAGAGGTTGCGGTGGAGGTTGGTCATCAAGGGGAATTAAAGCGCAAGCAGAATTCAAAATAGCTAGAGGCGGAGCAATATACAAAAGAAGCAGATGAGGAGGATACGAATTGGGCGGAATGGGTTTCCTATAGTGCGGATGATGCTCGATTGAAATCATTAAGTGAGGAAGGAAGTGAGGATGTGCCGGATAGGAGATTTGATGGGGTCACGAGGGACGGGAAACAAAAGGAGCATGAGCAGGTTGAAGATAGAGCCACATACGACAGAATTAAGGACATAGTGACTAAGAGGCTTGAAGATGTATTATAGGCAAACTTGGGCACTTTTATAAGGCGGGGGATAAAGGAAGCGGTAGCCAAGATGGTAACAAAAGGAGATGCGTTTCAGGAATATGGTACTAATCTGACGGTTGGTCAAATAGGAGATAATTCAGCTGTGCCTATTAATGATAGAGAAAAGGACGCTTTGGTAGGGGGTGGAATGGAAGCTAAGCCTGTTCAAGAAGATAGTACCGTGGGGGACAATAGGAGGAGCAAAAGACTAGAGGAAAGAAAGGGTTTTGTTATGGGAGTCAAATCGGTGAGGTGTTCAAGGGCTATTTCAAAGGCAAAGAACAATGCAACGTCCTTAGGTACACATTCAAACTCTTATGAAATTTTTGGTAATATCCCAGATGAGAAATTGTTAGAGATATCAGAGGCTATTGGGTTGGACATGGGTCGATCTGTTGATCTTATAGATAGAAACCTGGAAGTTGCTCGGTCGTTAGAACTGGATAAGTGTATCATAAGGGTTCCTCCTCAGAATGAGGGATGCACGTTGAGTGGGGATAGGGAGAAGGTGATCTCTCAGGGTTAGTTTTGCATAGATATCTGGGCTGTGGGGCAGGGGGTCTTTTTTTTCTTTGTTTGAGATGGGCTGTCTTTTTTGGAATGTGCGTAGGATAGGGTTGGCCTCTAAACGAAGGATGATTAAGGATGTCATTAGAAAAGAGGTCTTTTCTTACTTAGGTTTGTCTAAGACCATACTTTGTAACCCATCTTCTAGAGTGCTAAATAGTTTAGGTGGAGGAAGAGATTCCAAATGGGTGGTTAAGAAGGCGGAGGGCGCTCGTAGAGGGATCTTGCTAGGGATTTAGGAAGATATCTTGGAGATTGTGGATTCCTTCATTGGATCCTTTTCAATTACGCCAGTGACTAAAAGAAAGTAAGACGGATGTGTGCAGATGATTATAGAGGTATATAGCCCGACCATGAGAGAATCACGCGAAGAATTCTGGGATGAGTTAAGACAAATAAAGAACAAATGGGAGTGCCATGGGTGGTTGGAAGGGACTTTAATGTAGTTCGTTTTGCAGATGAGAGGGTGGGGAATTTTAATGATTCCAGTGACAGACAGCTTTTTAACCAAACGATTGGTCAACTTAGTCTTCTGGAAATTCCAGTAAAATATAGGAAATTCACATGGTCGAATCATAGTCATAGGGTACATCTGGCAAAGCTTGACAGAAATTTCGTGTCTCTGGATTAGGAGACTCGTTATCCTGTTGCTTCCGCGAGGACGGAGGCGAAAATAACCTCTGAGTATAAACCCATCGTACTATTTGATGGGAAGGATGAAAAAAGGCCATGTACAAAAAAGTTTCGGTTTGAAAAAATATGGTTGGAAGATCAGTCTGTTTATGATATCATCAAGAAGAGCTGGACGTATCCTACAAATTCTGTAGACGCCACAAGTATCCTAGTGGTTAAATTGAGAAGGCTTGGACGAGTTTTGAAGAAGTAGGACAAGAAACAAAGGGCATAGTAGAGACAAAGAAAGGAAGAACTTATAGGATTTATTGAAGAGATGGAGAAGCGGGAGGAAGATCGAGACCTAACTCTAGGAGAACATAGTTTTCTTCAATCATGGAGGGTGGAGTTAAAAGAGATTTATGTGACCGAAGAGTTAGATTGGAGTCAAAAGGCAAAGGAGGATTGGCTGAAGGAAAAAGACGAAAATACAAGATATTTTTATAGGATGGCGAATATGAAAAGAAGATATAAACATATTCGCGTGATCGAAGAAGATGGAGAGCTCTTTACAGATGGGGAAAACTTAAGAAGGATAGCATTGGGTTTTTATAAGAAACTAATGGGCACGGTGAAGGAGGTTAGATGGATGATGAAGGACGATTTTTAGAATGATGGGGAGAGGCTCATATATGAATAGAGAGAAGAGTTGGACACATGATTCTTAGAAAAAGATGTTAAAACAGCGGTTTAGGAGATGGGAGCAGATAAGGCACCTGGACCAGATGGATTCCTAATTTTTTTCTATCGTACTTTTTGGGATATTGTGAAAGAGGATATTTTGAGGTTGTTTGTGGCGATGGAGGAGAATATACTTAATTTGGATCGCCTTAATTGCTCGACTGGTTCTTATTCCAAAGAAAATCGAGGCTAGGTGTTTTAAGAAATTCAGACCGATAAGCTTAGTAAATTGTTTATGTAAGATTATCTCGAAGGTCTTGGCTAATCAGTTGAGGAAGGTTTTGGGAAATATCACCAAAGATACGTAGATTGGCTTTGTGGTAGGATGGTACATCATGGACGGGATAGCTATATCTAATGAAGTCATTCAAGATTCTCGAAGGCAAGAAAAAGAAGGATACATCCTTAAATTAGATTTTGAGAAAGCTTATGACATGGTGAACTGGAGATGTATTTTAAAGTGTCTAGAGCTTAAAGGATTCTCCCAAAAATGGAAGTTTTGGATTAATTTATGGTTATCCTCCGCATCTGCCAATATCTGCATAAATGGAATGTTCTCGGCCTAGTCAATATTTCATATGAGCGCGTCATCTTTGCTTTATAAGCCTCCAGATTCTGTTGCGCCATGAGCCGGGTTTCATCAAGGGCATCGAGCTCCTCAAGCCGAAGGTGGGCATTTTCTTCATTTATTAGCTCGTAGTGAACCGCCACTCGTAGAGAGGGTAACTCTATCTCGAGAGTGAGTACCGCTTCAGTGCCGAATACTAATGCGTACGGAGTTGTGTTCGTGGCTATTTTGAACGTAGTTCGATATGCCCAGAGAGCTTCATGCAGTCTTTCGTGCCAGTCCTTCTTATTTCGAGACACCGTCTTTTTCACGATTTTTGTCAAGGTCTTGTTGAAAGCCTCAGCTAGACCATTAGCTCGGGGATTATAGACCGAAGAGTATCTCCAGTCTATGTTATGCTGCTGTGCGAAGCGGCTGATCTTATGGCTTCTGTAGGCCGGCCCGTTATCGGAGATAATCCGTCGCGGAGTGCAAAACCGATAGATGGCGTGTGTCTTAAAGAAATGGAGGAAATTCTCCGTCTTCACTTCTCTCAGCGGTACTGCTTCCGCCCATTTGGAGAAGTAGTCAGTTGTTGCCAAAATGAATCGATTTCCTCTGGACGATACTAGTTCGATGGGCCCGATTATGTCGGTTCCCCACATTTCGAACGGCCAGCTAGCCACCGTCGGATGTAGTGGATTTGGATGCTGGTGGATAAATTCCCCATGAATCTGGCACGAGTGGCACTGCTTCGCGTATTCTAGGCAGTCTTGAATCATCGTGGGCCAATAATAACCCATCCTTTTGATTTTCAGCTTCATCTTCGGCCCGGCTTAGTGAGAGCCGCAGAGTCCGTCGTGAGTTTCTTGGACGACTCTTCTTGCTTCTTCCGGTCCCAGGCATCTTAGCCACAGAGAATTAAATGATCTCTTATACAGAGTATTATTGACGAAGGCAAACGATAGGGCTCGTTTCATGAGCTGATGTCTTGAAGATGCATCTTCAGGTGTTCGACGGGATTTGAAGTAGTCTATAAAGACTTCTCTCCAATCCATAGCCTTTTCTTGGCCTTTTACTTGTAGGGTCGCTTACTCGGTCGCTCCTTTTTCTTCGGACGACTCCAGAGATATTTCTGTCGGTGCAAGAACCCGACGGCTTTGCACAACGATCCTTACGTCATCGAGGTTCTCGTCGGCCAATTCTTTAGCGAGCTTGGCTAGTGCATCTGCTTTGCTATTCTCCATACGCGGTATGCTTTCCAGGGCATAAGCAGGGATTTGAGTCAGCAGTTGCTGCACTCTCTCGCCGTATTTTACCAACTCTGGTTTGCATATTTGATAGTCGCCATTTACTTGACTAACGACCAGCTTGGAGTCTCCGTATATGAGGAGGTTTTCAATTCCCATGTCGACGGCGATCTCAAGATCTGCTATCAAAACTTCATATTCGGCTTCGTTGTTCATCTTCGGCTCTGTTAAGGAGAAGGCAAAGTGCATTATCCCTCCTTGTGGAGTCACGAAAATGAGGCCTACCCCTGATTTGATTATGGGGGTGCTTTGCTTTCGCTTCTTCATGGAAGATGCTCCGTCAAAGTAGAGTTCCCATCGGGTATCATTCTCTCTTCTCTCCCCGTCGATCGTGTCAAATGCGTGCTCGTCATGCAATTCGCAGTTTAGGGGTGAATCGGCAGGTATAGGATGCTCGGCAAGGAAGTCGGCGATGCCCTGGCCTTTCACTGCCTTGAGGGGTCGGTATATCACCAAGAATTCCATTAAGAGCAGGGCCCATTTAGCGAGACGTCCCGTTAATATGGCCTTTGACATCAAATATTTGAGAGGATCCACCTTTTATATAAGATGGACCTCATGTGCCAACGCATAGTGTCTGAGCTTCGTTATCGCGAAGATCAACGCCAAGCAGTGTTTTTCAATGGGAGAGTAATTGTTTTCTACCCCCAGGAGAACTCGACTCTAATAGTAGAGAGCTCTTTCCTTCCCTTGGTCATTCTCTTATGCCCATAGCGCACCTAAGGAACCTTCGAGGGTTGTTGTATACAGGACAAGAGGTTTTCCTTTAACGGGAGCGGCCAACACTGGCGGATTCTGCAGGAATTGCTTGATTTCATCTAGTGCGCTTTGGCATTTGCGATCCCAGACGAACGGGGTTCCCTTTTTCATTAGGTGGCTGTAAGGACGGCACTTGCCTGAGAGATTGGCTATAAATCGCCGGATATACGCGAGCTTCCCTTGGAGAGACCGCAGCTGCTTGAGAGTCCTTGGCGGAGGCATTTCCATGATCGCCTTGATCTTTGAAGGGTCGATTTCGATGCCTCGATGTCGTACGATGAATCCTAGAAACTTGCCTGAGGAAACTCCGAACGCGCATTTGAGAGGGTTCATCTTCAAGTTGTATTTCCGAAGGTGTTGAAACACGATCTTCGGATGCTCTAAATGTTCCTCATATGATTTGCTTTTAACTACGAGATCGTCGATATAGCATTCGACGATTACATGTATGAGGTCATCGAAAATCTTCTTCATGGCCCTCTGATAGGTGGCACCGGCGTTCTTTAGACCAAAGGGCATCACCTTGTAGCAGAATATTTTCCAAAGGGGTCCGGAAAGCGGTATTCTTCTGGTCCTCAGGATGCATCTTTATCTGATTGTATCCTGATAAGCCATCCATGAAGGAGAAAACTTCGTGAGTGGACGTATTATCTATCATCAGCTTAATGATCGGTACTGGAAAGTCGTCCTTTGGGCAAGCTTTGTTGAGATCCCGAAAATCCACACATATGCATACCGTCCCATTTTTCTTCATCACTGGGACAATGTTGGCAATCCAGTCAGGGTACTGAACTTCTTGGATGAAGCCGGAGTCGATTAGCTTCTTGACCTCGGCATTGATGCTCATCTCAAGCTCGAGTCGTATTCTTCTCGGTGCTTGTTTGATTGGTTTGACGTCCGGAGAAATCGACAATTTGTGGACAGCAATCTCTGGATCGAGTCCCGGCATCTCTGAATAGTTCCATGCAAAGCAATATTTATACTGCATGAGCATGTCTTTAAGCGTAGCCTCCTTTTCTTTAGACAACAGTTCACTGACGAATGTCGGCCGTGGGTTGTTTGCCGTTCCCAATTCAATTTTTCTGAGGTCATCTGCAGTAGTATGTATCCCATCTTCCAGCTCTTTTAGCGCTGGTGGAAATCCGGAGATCACCTCGTCATCATCATTTTCGAAGCACCAGGGAAGATCGGCCATATCTTCGCATATTCTTTGTACTGACATCGTTATCACGTGACAGGTGCGAGATCACTCCAAGACCGATGTTGATCTGGTTCTACTCTCGCCGCATACGTGGCTTTCGGTTCATGCTTCTACGGCGGGGTTACCCTCCAGTTGCTGGATAGAGCGAACTTGCTGAGTTTATACTGGTCTTCAACCCAGTTCTTGAAGGTGAAGCAATCTTCGAGAGAGCAATAGTCTGGGTGAGAAATCTTGTCTGCTTGCTCGGGATGCTTGGACTCCGGGAGTGTCATCATCTGATGTTTCATGACAAGATTGAATATCTTCTTTGTGTTGTCTTGGGGAAAAGAATATTCTCGACCCATCTTCTTTATAAGAGACGGATCCCGGCTGCTCGATTCTTGATCGCGTGGCTTCTTAGATCTGCTACGCTGCTGTCGAACGTTTTTTCCGTCTTTTGGTTTATTTTTGCCTCTGCGCCTGGTCTTTTGTATGACAGGTTGGCGATGAAGAGCATTGTCATTCTCTGTGGCCTGCTGAAGGAGGCGCTGAGTCTTGGCTTTCTCATAAATGACCATTTCGCGGTTATGGTCATCTCGTACCTTTTGACTCGCTTCCCTTATTAGCTTGTTCATCTATTCTTCAAACGAAAGACTTGGCATTTTGATGGCGGGAGCTCGTTTTGGTTCAGGATTGGCATCTTTTATCAAAGTCATGTATGACATAGTAGCTATGGAATCGTTCTCGTTTCTTGGATTGAACATATCCAAGCCCGATCGTTTCCATTCTCCCGTTGGGCAATTTTCGCTGAGTTCCGGGGACGTCCCAGATCCTGTTATAGAACTGAGCTTGTCGAGCAGTCTGTTTGAAAGGTACACCTTGGCGCCTCAACAGCTTTTTTTAAACCTTCTGTGTAATATCTGGGCAGACGGATCGGCTGGAGCATGTCAAGTGTAGAATCGGCACCATGCCAAATTTCTTTCTCTACTTTGGATTCCGTGGATTGATAAAAGAGGATCGCATTTTCATCTCTTCGTCTGGGAGGGACGTAGAATGTCTGCAGTTCTTGCACACTATAGGTATCAAGCGCGTCAAGCTCTTTGTAATGCTTTTGCGGAACCATGGCAATTTGCAGACTCCGATCATCGCCAGTGAAGATTTGTATTGATGGACGAATGGAAAATACGGCATTGACTTCATCTTCCGAGTCGCTGCCAAAGATCAACATAGGGTGGACGGTCCCGGTTTGTTGCATTGGGGCGGCCCTGAATAAACTATTTCTTCTTCCTTCTCAGTGTCACTCCTGAAGACTGGAATAGTGGTGATAGCTTTGTTCTTCGGTTTATGGCATCTTTCCGTGTCTTCGAAATCTGGTAAGAAGTATTTTGCATTTTCATACTTTCGGACTTCATTCATGGAGAATGAGTTTAGTTCCCCTGTCACAGTATACTCGAGACCATCCTTGAAGTACTTCATACACTGATGTTGTGTAGAAGAGATGATGTTGTACTCGTGTAACCAAGGCTTGCCGAGCAAAACTTTGTAGCAAGCCTTGGCGTCAATGACATGAAACTTGATGTCCGTGACAAGTAGCCCAAAGCATAGTGTCAATATTACAGACCCGAGCGTCCGTGATGACTGGAAGTGAAACCCGGAGATGGTGATTTTATCGCGAGCGAGGTGCTTAACGCTCATGCAGATTTCCTCCAACACTCTTAAATTGAGAAAGTTGACGGAGGACCCATTGTCGACCAGGATTTTTCCTATCTTGATATCATAACAGTATTCGGAGACATAAAGGGGACGGTTATGCTCACACGTCCAGAGGAGGAGATCTTCATCTCCGAAAGTGATATCGGTCGTATGCACTTCTTCCAACTCGTCCTTCATCTTTTCTTCGGCGGGAAAAGCTTGGAACTGTTCGGGTTCTTGTAGTGCCTTGATCAAGGAATCTCTTGCTTCTTTTGATAACAAGAGGGCATCAAAAATGCTTAGCTGTGAAGGCAGCTTCCTCAAGTGTGCCAGAACGTTGTAATCCACCTTGTTTTTCTTTGGCAGGTCCTTGGCTGTCAGCTATTTGAGAAATTGATCATCTAGGGCGATATCCTCAGGGATTTTTTCTTTCCCCTTGTCTTTTCTTTTCAACCCACTATTCGTGGGCCCGAGATTCTTTTTGGGCAGCGTACGATTGCGCAGCTGAATGTTCTCACAGGTCTTCATTTCTTCCGTTTCGGATGTGGTTTCTTGAAGAGAGGGCTAAGGGCTATTTCTTCATCAGAATCGCTCCCAAAGGTGAGAACTTGCGATCCCCTAGCGTCGACCATGTGACAGTTGTCAGTAGTTCTTTTGCGCTCCTTGGTCGTATTTCTTTGCTCCCGATGAGTTTTGTGTTTTATCCGCTTGAAATGTTGTCGGTGAGCAACATATCCTTACCACCATCTTTTAAAAGCGTCGCACTCTTCAGTGGGGTGCGCAATCTTTCGATGATATAAGCAGTAGCTAAGATGTATATCCGCTTCATCAGGAGTGTTTCCTTCGGAGGGTGGCAGCTTCATTCCCATCGATATAGCTTTAGCGAACCTTTTCCTCATCTTGAACCTGCTTTTATTTGCCACGGATGTACTTTGATCTGGTGGGAGTGTTTTAACCCTTTCGCCCAGTCGCAGGTGTTTGGCCTTTTCAAATATGGCCATCTCGCACTCTCGATCAGCTTTGCTTTTAAGAAGAGCTTCGTTCAGGAATGCATCAATCATTCTGTCTGATAGTCGTAGAAGTTCCGGCTCAGGATCTGCCCCTAGTTTCTCTGCACAAGGAGCTTCTTCATCGTCTATCAACGAGTGAGAGATCACATGACAGCTTGCCACATAATCCTCAGGTTCATCGTCGTCGGTATCTCCTTCTTCAAGGATGTGGTTGAGAAACTCCTGAAGCGTGACCGGGGTTCGCGCTTTCTGGTTATATTCTTCCAGCGCGTTGATATATTTTTGCAGGTCCGTGCGCTCGTCATTAAGCTTCACGGGCTTTTTGGTCTTCTTCTTCTTCTTCGACGACTTTGACGGCTGGGTGTGAGCGCTTTGACTATCGCTACCAATTTTTAGAGTTGGGCGCGGTTTCAGCATTCCTCGATGATCTTGGGTTCCAGTGGATTTTTCCACCTAATTGCCGGGCATGTTTGGAGATCCTTCAGCATTCTTTTCGTCTTGGCTGAAAGAACGACCTCCCATGGAGCTTCTTCCACAAAAGAGCATGATGCCCCTGGTGTGTCCGTCTTTTTGAGAGCGTGCGGCTGAAGCGGGCTTACTTTCCAATTCTCGGACAGCGCGAACTTACCCTGTTGGTATTGATCTTCGATCCTGCCTTTAAAGACGAAGCAATCTTCAATTGGATGGCCTATCGTTTGGTGATAGGGGCAATAATTAGGATTATTAGCCTCACCGGTTTGCAATGGACGTTTTGGACTCGGCAAATTTGTCACGCCCCGTTTCCCAGAGTACGCTAAGATGGGCACGTGACATAGCCAACCATGCTATATGCGGATAGGAAAATCCTTCCACGGTCGCATTACGGCTGTAGAGATATCAAGAACAGGAAAGTAAACCAAACTATCTAGTACATGTCCATGAGCCAGAATAACTGAGTCAAGAAATGATAATGTGCGGAAGCAAAAGATACAATAAATGAAACATCTGGAAAGTAAAACTGCATACCAACAGGATCTTCACCGCTCGGTCTAACAGCGACAATCCTCCTGATCAGTCTGCAACAAGGTAGGGAATCTGGGCCATGCAAAACCCAGACGTCAGCGCGTCATAACATCAAGAAATAAAATATAAATAGGGAGCAAGACATGCAAGTATAATCATAAATGGTAAAGCAGGTGTAACAGCAATATAAATCAGGGTAGTGAAAGGTAGTGTACAGTGAGTAATCTAAACTGGTCTATTGGGTTAACTACTCTCAAGTCTTTGAAATCAATTTGATGAATCATCGATGTAACTCAATAGTATCCCGTGCGTGCCCGGGATCACGGTGAAGATTCTCGGGCTGAAACCGAGATATGCCGCTAAGAACTAAAGGAAAAGGGGTAATGATGAATGATGTCCATGTTTCCTGATTTAAAATCAGGAAAGCTCACGGAAGAGGCTTCAGAAAAGGGTCACGTGCTCACACGTGACCAGCAGTCACATGTTGGCACGTGACATCTAAATGCATCGGCAAGGCAAATTCAGTTTCCCAACTACATCAAAGAAAAGGGCTTCAGAAAGGGTCACGTGCTCCCACGTGACCAGGGTCACGTGTTGGCACGTGACACTCGAAAGCAGCAGACTCAATTCCCTGATTGAATCAAGAAAAAGGCTCCAGGCCAGGGTCACGTGCTCACGCGTAACCAGTTGTCACGTAGTGGCACGTGACAGCTAAGCAGCGACCAGAAAGTAGAGCGCAGAAAGAAAGAAGAGAGCTCGTTCCAAGGGGGTCACGTGCCCACACGTGACCAAGGGTCACGTGGTCACACGTGACCGGCTTTCAAAGCCTATCTGTTAACAGAAATTAAATTCTGAGAAAAAACCTCTTAAATCTTTCCAAAGCAACCGATTAAATTAAAGATTTAAAGGTGATTAAATACCATCTATCTATGGGAAAATCTCGAATTTGGAAAGATTTCCCCTTTAAATCTAACCGAAATAACAAAGGAGAATCTCTGGATTTAAAATCCAATAGTGAATAAAATTCACCTAATAATCCAAAGGTCCAAAACAAATGGTGAATACAAATCAAATCTCTCAATGAAAGATTCACCAAAACTAATTGATTCGGCTGCTTCTCCTATAAATAGGAGCCAAGAGACACAGTGAAAAAAAAAAGAAGAAAAAAAAAGAGAAAAAAAGGCAGAAAGGAATCGAGACAAAAAGAGGGGAGCCTTGATACTTTGGAGAAATTTGGATCCTCTGCAAAAGAAAACCCTAGGTAAGAAGGGGAAGGCCTTTCTGAAAGGAAAAGAAAGTTTAATTCTCAACAGAGTTTAACTCTGATATAAAAACAGAAGAACATAGTTCTCTCTTTGGTGGAGGATCTGTAAAGTGCACATCTCCCCTTGAGTTGAGAATTTAATTCTCAATGGGTTGAGATCCTGCCATGCAGACCCAAAGCATAGAGAGGGAATGGAAGCACGAGAATTTAATTCTCACATAACTATAGGAATTTAATTCCTTTAAAATAAAATTAGGGTTTGACCCTGTGAATGAGCAGAATCAGGGTTTAACCCTAGTTAGGAACTTAGTTCTGTTAAAACAACAGGAATTTAATTCCCTTAATCTCATTCCCCAGAATAATTCTTTAACAGAGAGTGGGAGTTTAATTCCTTAAAGCTTTTATTAGGATTTAACCCTATTCAGTTCTTCACATATATGAGGAATTTAATTCTACAGAAAATTCAGAGTTCAACTCTATCCCAGAATATAAATCTTCAAAAGGAAGTAGGAATTTAATTCCTCTGAAATTATTGTCAGGGTTCAACCCTACGAGGAATTTAATTCTTGAAAGGGATTAACAGATCTTCTAAAAAACATACATAGAGGCAGGGTCACGTGTCACCACGTGACCCCTAAAAAGATCTACAGAAAAGCCCCTTTGAGGCAGCGCCTCACGTGACCCACGTGACCCTTGGCAGAGGCTTTAACATACTCCATTTAAACACCCGTCACGTGATGGCACATGATGCTCCAAAATATGCGATATTCTCAGCAGAACAAATGAAGGGAGGGCGCCCTCACGTGCTACCACGTGACCCCTCTTGCCTTAGCGTCTAACGCTAGATTGGAACCACTGAATCCAGTGTTAAAACACTGTTTGGCCTTAGTGTTTAACACTAATTTGAGATCTCTGCTGCCAGTGTTCTGATCTGTTTTAGTGTTTAACACTAATTTGAAAGCCTTGTTGCTGGTGTTTAACACCAACTATCTCTTAGTGTTAAACACTAACTTATCAATCTCATTCCCAGTGTTCAACACTGATTGGTCTTTAGTGTTTAACACTAGGCATTGGCCCAATTGGCTAAATGGCCAGAGGCAAAGCCTCTCCTTCAATGGACCAACAGAGGGCCAATATTTTGGACTTAGCCCAAACTGGCCATAAGTCCTCAAATCATCTTGAACTGAGCACATCTGCTCTTTCAGCCCACTCATTGGTTCAAGGGTACATCTCTGAACTCCTCTGACACCTGTCATTGTAATCCTTCAACGTCGTCAGAGAGGTGACGGGTCCCGACGGCCACACATCAACACGGACTGTGGGGGCCTTAAACTCATGGACTTATGCGTCTCTAAACCAAGATACGGACTGTGGGGTGCTTAAACCCGCGGACTTATGCGTCCTTAAACTAACGGACTAATGCGTCCTTAAACACACCCATATGGACTGTGGGGTCCTTAAACCCACGGACTTATGCGTCCTTAAACTACCAATGGACCACCACGTCCTTAAACAGGCGATGGACCACCATGTCCCTAAACTGGTATTGGACCACCACGTCCTTAAACTGGCGATGGACCACCATGTCCCTAAACTGGTAATGGACCACTACGTCCCTAAACTGGAAATGGACCACTATGTCCCTAAACTGGAACAATAGAGCCCAAACGTCCTTTTGTCGGATCTAAACGATCCCGTTAAGTCGATCTTAGCCCCAAACTGGACTAATGTATCCTTAACAACCGTTTAAGTTGATCTTAGCTTCAAATATGGCTAACGTATCCTTAAACCTTCAAACAGACTTTAGTCCCAAATTGGACTATGGATCACTCAACCAATTTTGGTCCAAGGGTACATCTCTGAACTCCTCTGACACCTGTCGTTGTAATCCTTCAACGTCGTCAGAGAGGTGACGGGTCCCGACGGCCATATAATTAATGGACCACCACGTCCCTAAACTGGAACATTAGAGCCCAAATGCTCTTTTGTCAGATCTAAACGATCCCGTTAAGTTGATCTTAGTCTCAAGTTAGACTAACGTATCCTTAACAAACGTTTGAGTTGACCTTAGCCTCAAATATGGCTAACGTATCCTCAAACCAAACCCCCAAACCCAAATCTAAGATAATACGGATTTGGACTAGTCTACGCCCTACGGGCGACGACATAACTCGGTCTCCGTAAACAATCCACGGGCAATAAAACATAAAATACACACACACGACACGAAGTGACCATCTGGAGAAGGAGAAAGTTGTTACCGCGATGCGGTAGTGTAATTAACTGCAGGGGCTTGCGCCTGCAGGGAAGAGCGTCCCCACAATCAAAAACCCCTCAAGCGAGGGGGAATCTGACGAAGTCTGCTACATCGGCCGCATCCGTTCAAACCTTCGATGTATGGTGCCATAAATCAACTTGGCATCTTCGGAGAGGTGAACGGATAGCACCAATTAGCATCTGCCCCGAATCTCAGCGCCAAGACATCGCAGTCTTGCGCGCCGTCTTTCGGAGGGGAACAGTCCATGGCATCATCCCAAGGCTGGCCTAGCCTCTAAAAAGGTAATGGATAACGATGGATGATATTAGCGGCATCATCCCAAGGCTGGCCTAGCCTCTAAAACTGGTCGGTAAAAGTAGCAAACTGTCGAGTTACAAGTTAGGTTTCATCATTGATTTCCCCATACCCCCAAGTTATATATGTTCAGGTCAGGTATTAAATAATCTGGAACTAATGCCAACACAGGATCAGGCAGGTACAGGTTTGTCTGGATAGACAACAGGAACGGTCCGTAAGGACAACAGGTCAGGTTTGTTGGCATTAGACACAAGATCAGGTAACAGGTAATACCATGGTACATCAGGTCAAGCCAGGTAATGTATAAAGGTGTCATGTTATGTCAAGAGTTGCACGGTACCATGTCGTGTCAAGTAGTAGGTGTAACAAGTCATGTCAGGGTGTACAAGATGTCATGTGGGTGCTCATAATCAACTAGCATAAGCATGGGTACACAAAACAAGCATGGGTACTAATAGCACAATAAACTGGAACATGTAATATGATATGCAAATAGGTACATATTAAACTATATGTATGTACGGTCATCGATTAGAGTCGGGGTTATGGTTCCAACATTAAGTATCTTACACTTAAATGAATATGGAATATTAAAATCACGTTAACATGTATTAAATGACCTAGTGATGCAATTATATATAAAAAAAAATAGGTTAAATGGATGCAAACGGGTGTCCGATGGGGTAGAAACTATTAAAAGGTATTGTGAGCTATACAGATAATTATTATGTGATTTAAATATGGATGGGGGTCCTATGTATGGTAAACTAAAATGCAACGGGTATGTTTCAAGTTCTGAATCTAAAAGATATAAACGGAATATCGAACTGTTAAATTGGAACACGTGACTTTAGATTCGATCTATAGGTTTAATATGCAAATAAATAGTTATAAAAATATAGATAGCATGTAGTAAGTTTTACTTGCCTAAACGGATCAAGAAACGGGGGTACGGAATGTCTCACATCGGCGGGAGAAGTCGCGACGCGTGCACGGTACACGGAACGGATCCAAACAACGCACAAGATGATCACACGAGTCAGGTATGTTCGTTGGGTCATCGGGATCGTCGACGGCACGTCCTTTTCCGGCAATCTGCAAGAGGTTGATACACATAGCCATTTCTCCACAAGTAATATCTGCTCCTAGGGTCTTGCAAACCCTTCTGAATGGAAGATTGCCAACAGTGGTCAAAGGTGCAAGATACAGCTTTCCTCTGAAATCAACAAGTTTCCTTTCCCGTGGATGTAGTCGCAAACTTCGATCAACTTTAAATGAACCTAAGCTGCTATTTTCTGGATTTTCTTTAGTACCATTTTCTGCATCAAGTTGATCCATTTAAATTATCTTCATGGCTTCCCACCTCACAATTTTTCTGGCTTTCTTTTTGTATTGTTACCACCCCTATGTCCAAGCAATTTGAGTTGAGCATCTGATTTTGAAAACTTGACTTTATTCTTCCACAAAAGCCTTTGCAAATCTTTAGGTAGATTATTGATCTCGTGGCTTTTCTTAGGAGGAGCAACACCTTCTGACAGAATACGTTCCTTGTGTGTGTAAAAAAATCGACAAGTTACTCCATAAGGGCCTGAATCCCCATCCTTGAGGAAAGGACAACACCCCTCTAGATCAACTGGTTTCTGTGCGAGAAATGCATCCAAATCATGGCTGAACGGCAGTTACCAGCATAACGACAGCATCAGCACTTCCACCTTTCGCTACTTCTGGGCAAATGTTTAGTGGGGATTTTTGTTCCCGGCGCCGCTCTCGCTTGAGCTGGCGCTTGGACTTCTTCTCTTTGACCATAGTGGTCGTGCCCTTCCTCTCACTGGCGTCGTCGTCGTCTTCGGCCATGGCGTAGAGCTCGGTTGCGGGTCAACGGCGGAGATGAGGGAGTCGTCCGAGACACCCTCGAAATCGAGATCGGGGATGGATCGCCAGCGGTGGCGCCACTGGCGGGAGAGGACGAAGGTGCAGACGGCGTCAAGGATGAGTGGGCGGCTGAGGATGGAATCGACGATGATCTTGGCGGCAAGGATCGATTCGGCGATGATGATTTTGGCGGTGGCGACATGGTGACTGCTCGGGCTAGGTTAGGAAGGGATCGGGTAAAATAAGGCTTGGGATTTTGTTGAGGATGGTGGGTTGAACGAGACGAGGAAGGTGTTGGCGAAGGTGAAAGTGATGAGGGTGCTGCTCATGTCGAGGCCAGGTTCGAGGTGATTGGAGTTTGTAAGGTTTTGTCGAGGGAGATGGAGGCGAGGTCGAGGGAAAAATGATAGGAGGCGACAGAGTTCGGATTAGGGTTTTTGTGGGGATCTCGTGGGCGAAGCGAGGGATTAAAAGAAGAAGACACGAGGAAAGAAGGGAGGTGACCATAGCGAGAGAAGGAGGGTGACGGGAATCGAGGAGTGAATAGTGATTGCGAGATGAGTGAGAAAGCGCGAGAGGAGAGAGAAAAGGGGAGGGAGAGAGACTGAGTGGAGAGAGAGAGAGTGGAGAGATTCAGTTAATAAGCTGTTATGATTCAATAAAAAAAATATTTGTTTGGTTAAGGAAAATTTAAAACGTGAATAATATATATTAAACAGTTAATATTATAAGAATATAATATTAAGAAAATATGAGTTTTTAGCTAATACAAAAATAGTCCAAAACACGCCCGGGTCGGGTCTAAAAATCTAGTTTTAAAATATGAAAAATATACGCGACCTCCAAATTTTAAAATGAATGCTCAGTTAAAGAAAATGCATACCCCAAGAACAGATGCACGTACGTGCGCGTAGCCATCCAAACACGTCTGTTTCATCGAACGGGACGAGAACAAGATGCGCGGATGCTACCACGGGGTTAGGGGTATCTTGCAGGCTATGAAATGCAATTTTAAAATATTTTCCGTGACTTAAAATGTTATATGGTAAAATATGCAATACCAGGTAAAATGCCAGCATGTACTAATCATGAGACGCACGTGTCTATGCAACAAGTCAAGGTAATCTATAAATAAGAATCAAACAGGTTCAAGCAAGCAGGTCGGGTTGAATGCAATGTAAAATGTAAAACACCGTTCGCACCCAAACACGAAAGATTAATAAAATGCCACGAATAAATAAATACAGAAACTGGAATTGGTATAAATGGACTCGGTTGTTATATTATACCCAACTACAAAAAGAATTTCGTCCTTGAAATTCCAAGAACAAAGAAGGATAAACAATCAAGAAACTACAAGAATAGATGTGGAAACTTCTGCCCGATTTCATCTTCTCATTCCCAAGTTGATTCTCCATGTGAGTGATTTCCCCCAAGAAATAAGTACGAGAGGGATAAACTTGTTCTCAAGAACCTTTTCCCTTCGATCCATAATCGACATCGGTCGCTCCTCAAAGGTCAAATCTTCACGTACAGTCATCTCTGAATGATCCAACACATGTGTTTCATCTCGAACATATTTACGGAGTTGAAATACATGAAACACGTCATGAACATTCTCCAAAGATTGCGGTAACGCCAAACGATACGCCACTTCTCCAACACGCTCCAAAATCTCGGAAAGCCCAACGAATCGAGGACTAAGCTTTTCTCGACTCCCAAAGCGAATCACTCCTATAATCGGCGATATCTTCAAGAATACCGGATTACCAACAGCGAACTCTAGAGGTCTTCTAGATATATCTGCCCAACTCTTCTGTCAGTCTTGTGCTATTTTCATATGATTCCGGATAGTGTTAACTTTCTCCACTGTGTGCACGATCAAATCCGGTCCCAACGATCTTCGTTCTCCAATATCGTCCCAACAGACAGGTGAACGACACTTGTGACCATATAAAGCTTCGAATGGAGTCATCTGAATAGTCGCCTGGAAACTGTTGTCGTACGAAAACTCCACCAAGTTTAGATGATCCTCCCATCAACCCTTGAAGTCTAACATGCAAGCTCTCAACATGTCTTCAAGAGTCTGGATCGTTCTCTCCGACTGGCCATCTATTTGAGGATGATAAGCTGTGCTAAACTTCAATCAAGTCCCCAAACTTTCCTGTAAGCTCCTCCAAAATGCGATAAGAAACGGGTGTTACGGTCGGACACGATGCTCACCGGCACTCCATGCAATCATACAATCTCCTGCATGTACCGTTCTGCCAAAGCTTCTGTTGATTGACCAACTCGAAATAGTATAAAATGAGCTGCCTTGGTCAATCGCTCAACACCCAAACTGCATTGTTTCCTTTCGGACTCCTCGGTAGAGCCGTCATGAAATCCATGGTTATATGTCCCCACTTCCATTGAGGACTTGGAAGTGGTTGCAATAAACCAGCAACCCGTTGATGTTCAGACTTAACTTGCTGACACACCAAGTGTTAGTGTATATGCCCTAGAGGCCATTACTGTATCATACTAGTTTGTATATTACTTAATGGAAGCTTAGGATATTCACCTTGTATATACAATCTTGCTCAAAATAGTAGTATGCTACTTGGTTTGTTTCTGCTTCAATGTGTACATGTGTTTATTTTTGTATATCACCTATACACATTAGTGGAGCCCTTAGGATCTTTGCTTGATTACCAGCATTGTGATGGCAGTCACACTAGTGGGGCTGGGTAATCTATAAGCACATCCTTATGCAGGTCCCTAGTCGCAGGACTATCGAGACAGGGCATCGATACTCCGGAGTAGACTAGCGCATGCGCTTCTCATCCCAGTGTGGGAGACGGTCTGTCCCACAGCCGTCGGTACGTCGTACTTGAGATAGTATGCGGGTGCTCGTTGGGTTACGAGTACACTGGACAGGACTCGTCGGGAACTGACTAGTTGGTATTATGCCTATCGTCAGTTATCAGTTCCCAGGTGACATGAGTACAGCTTAGTCCGCTGACTTGACACTGTCACTTCGCCTCGAGTGTGTTCCCACTGTACTTTGATCACTACCCTACCACGGCTCAAAGGAGTCGTGCAAACAGGTAGTGGTTGGGTGCAGTCCCGAAGCACTTGGAGGCAGTGACGGTTAGACAGGATTCGTCTCTCCCGGTATTGGGGGTTGACATCGCGCTGTGTCTAGGAGAGCCATTACACGAGTAGTCCCTGGCCAGGGCAAACGAGATATACTGGTAGGCTTCCAGTGTTATCTCAGGGTGTTTTAGGCTTCACTCCGACACGACTTGTACCGCTATTGGGGGACTGACGTTTACCGTCCCCTAGGCCCGCCATGCAATGTATCAGACGAACAGACCGGACTGTACGAAGAATGTCACATTCAGGCTCGGTAGGAGTTCAGATGGGTTTCGCCTCGTCGGTCTTCTTATCGGCACTACCTGGGGACCGTTACGCACAGCTAGTGCCGCTTGCGGTCTGTGGTTAAACCCACTGCCAGCGTAGTGTCGAGTCTTTAGAGTCCCACACAGAAAGCTTTTCTCCTTTAGGCAAAAGAGTAGAGGTCGCATGGTTTTGCGACAGGTCGCATGGTTTTGCGACAGGGTTCGGTCACATCCGTGCACTTGTGCACGTACAGTGTCCGGACAGTTTACACCAGCGAGCTTTGGTTTAAGCCAGATCCTAGTGTACCTTTTGGGATTGGATTTATCCAGTTTGTATTCGTGTTCCTCGGAACGCGGATGCGGGTGTGTATGCACAGTTGACAGAGAGACAGAGGCAGAGGATTCTCATTAAAGTTGTTGACCGTTGACTGTTGACTATTGACTTTTTGCTCAACCCTAATGAGAATATGATATGTGATTAACAATTATATTAATTAAGTATTATGGTGACATGGTTGTTGAGGGATTGACTTTGTTAACTTGTTGACTTTTGTTGACTTGTTGACTTTGTTGACCGGTTGACTAGGATTGACTAGTTGACCATCATGATAACCATAGCTATCATTTCATGGCAAAGACTTTTGCTTGCTTGCTCCTTTGTGCAAAATGAGTGCATGAAATGATATGGCTATGGTTGCTTAAACCATCACATAATACTTGATTGATATGATGAGTTATGATGGTTTTGGATTATGAGAGCAAAGAGAGAAAAGTCTTCTCTCATTCTTTCATGCCCATTCTCTCTCTTGTTCTTGA
The DNA here is from genome assembly GCA_030015575.1 of Agapanthus africanus. Classification (NCBI taxonomy): domain Eukaryota; kingdom Viridiplantae; phylum Streptophyta; class Magnoliopsida; order Asparagales; family Amaryllidaceae; genus Agapanthus; species Agapanthus africanus. Next base: position 683,218,798 of record CM057344.1, read on the forward strand.
GCTCTCATACTCTTGCTCTCACCCTCTTCCTCTTGCTCCCTCTCTTGACTCTATGGTTCACTTGTCTCATGAGTTGAGAACCAAGAACCATAGATAAAATCCCATACAAACTCTTCTCTACTCACTCTAGTTCACAAGGTTTAGCAAACCGAGTGAACTAGTTTCTTCAAAGTTCGAAGAAGGAGCAAAAGGTTGGAGCTTTCAGGTGGATCTATCTTCGGCGTAAGAAGACGACGGGAAGAAGCCGATCCGGACCACCATCGGAGTTTGAAGACGAAGGAGTTCAAGACAAGCAAGGTATAAACCCCCTAACCGAGTAGTTAACGACTCCTAGTTAGGTTGTTAGTTAGATGTTTAACAAAGATCAGGGTTTTAAGTCCATGTTACCACCTCTAAGAAAATCGTTTTTATCAAATTCCGCATGCCCGAAAGTACCGGGAGAGGGAGCATGGACTTACAGTGGTATCAGAGCCTAGTTAAACTCTATCTAACATGTTAGCAAGTAATTAGAAGATCGATCAAAGAAAAAGTCACGAAAACGAACCCGAGAATTTCAAGTTTCTGTCGATTTTTATTCTGTTCAAAAGTTGATAATTTTCATCTTAAAAATCGGCTCAGGCTTTTGTGTGAACACCCACCAAATTTGGTCCAACGATCGAGTCAAAGAGCCGCGGAAACGCGGCGGGAGCACGCTCCCACCGCGGTTCCGCAGCCGAGTTGACTCGGTCGAGGTCCATCTTTGGTGTAGTGTATTTCTGGGGTTGTTTTGGGATTTTTGGAATATGTGTTTTCTTCCCAGATTTTCCAGAACGAAAATTTTATTTTTGGGGTCCCGAAAATCCGTATTTTTGATCGAACTTCTAAAAGACTTAAGCTGACGGGTTTTTCTGTAATGTGATATTTGTATTGAACGTCTACTAATCGCTATATGTCGATTAGTGGGGGTTATACAAGTCTGTGATCTGTAATGTTGCTGGAATGTGGATATGAATATGTTGGATTGTCGCGGGTGAATAGCCGGGGGTTGTGAGACGAGAGTTTTTCTTTTCTTTCAATTCATGTAAATTTGTAAATTGATGTAATATTATTTGTATGACCGCACAACCGGGTCGGGGTTGTAGCCGTCATTGTATAATTTCTTTTTACTGTTTTTGCTCCTAGGATAGACCCATGGAGGGGGTGCACAAACTACCGGGTATGCCGAAGTGCCGAGTGGCCTACTCAGGGGGATGAGGGAGGTTGCTTCGCTTCGGGTACTTGGCGGGTAGTTTTGCCGCACCCGTAGGGGTCTTGGGTGGGGTTTTGGCTATTCACCGCGACCGTGTAATCTGCTTTTCGTTACAGGCTCGTACGAATTGCGGATTTCTAGTATATCCAATGTATTCATCTGTGATCTGAAATGTCTATCATTGCAATATATCTATATATGATATTATTTAGGCGTTGCTTATGTTTTACAGCCGCGCTAGCCCAGCCCCCGCTCTGTCGTTAGTTAAGTAACCTAACGGGTAATGACGGGGCCCCGTGGCGAATGCGAATGGCATAAGCGTACGTCATATTTTTGGTTGCTTTCTGCAATGGTAGGATTAAATGATGGGACGCATTAAAAGAACTAATGCAAGAATATCACGCATTAAAAGAACTAATGCAAGATAATAAACCAAGCTAAAGTCGTTGGAACACTTTCGAAAAACCACTCGGTTCTTTTCAAAACCAACTTTTAAATGCGGAGCTTGAGCCACTCCTTTTAAAAGCTATCTCGTTCCATCGACTATATCAAGTTCACTACGTTCACGGTTTAGCCAAAACCATTCGTAGCCCTCCGTCGTTTCGTATGAATATTCAATAGTATTCAAGCTATGTTTGTTGACCTTCGTCAAGGCATAGTGATTGGTAGCTGTTGGGTGTTCATATGTAGCATAGATAGATGCGTTGGTTTGGGACATTCACATTACCTTGTTGACCTTCGTCAAGGGTATATACGGGTGGATTCAAATTAACCTGGATAATGACGGGAAGAACTTGACATGTGACTTATGATTTGTTGACCTTCGTCAAGGTCATAAGAGCATGGGGCAAAAATCCACATCGGGAGTTTCATAAGTATTGAAACTTGCTAGATTTGCATACCATTTGGAGTGTGATGATTCTGGTAGGATTCCTTCAGTTTCGTCACGCGATGATATTTGGATCCCGATCCTACTGTGAGTATATGCTACTTCTCGGGAAATTTCTCACTAATCAATCAATGCTATAAACCTAGTAGGTGCCTAGAAAGGTATTAGCGGGGCTACGCCCCCAGGGAAAAGAGGTTATTTAATTAAGGAACTTCGCGAAAGCGTTGGAAAACCTCCCTCGAAGTACCGACATTGGCCTGGCTGAACGGTTAAGCAAGTATTGTGCGGTGGGATTGATCCCGACTAATTCTTCCTTTATGGTTTGAGGAGGGATTCGAGAAACAGTGGGAGCCATCCTGTTTAGACAAACTAAAAACCACTCTAAACTTGCAAGAGCATCATGCTGAGTGTTTCTTCTCTCTCTCCTAATTGCAGCGACCATTCGACATGACTGGACTTAAGTTACTTCTAGATAAAAACATACTGACAGGGCCAAACTACAAAGATTGGCTCAGGAATATTAAGATGGCAATCACTTACGACAAGCTGGGGTATCTTCTTACCACCAAAGCTCCCCCTGTCCCTGGTCCCACTTCCAGCGTCGCGGATAAGGAAATCCGTAAGACTTGGGAGATTGATAGCGCGAAGGCCAAGTGCCTCGTACATGCCTCTATGGACAATGAACATCAGAGGAGGCACGAGAATATGGACTTGGAATCCATATTTCTTCATACAAAAGAAATGTATGGAGAGCAATCTCGTATCGCAAGATACGAAGCGTCGAAAAAGTTATTTTCGGCAAGGATGGCCGTCGGATCATCAGTAGCAGAACACGTGCTAAAGATGATCGGCTATATTGAGGAGCTCGCGGACCTAGGGTCCACATTGGAGAGTGAGCTCTATACGGACTTAGTTCTCCAGTCCCTTCCTTCCACTTACGCCCAGTTTATACTGAACTTCAACTTACAAGAAAAAGAGGTTGAACTTTCAGAGCTCCTCAACATGCTGAGGAGTGCAGAGGGCACCCTACAGAAAGGTAGGGAAACATCCACTTTGTTTGTAGGAGGATCATCTTCTTCTAGGTCCAAGACGAAAGCCAAGGGAAAGAAGAAGAAAGCCCCCGCCAAACCAAGAGGCGGTGTTAGTAAAGTGGATACGAAGGGAAAAGCTAAAGCAACAAAGAAAGCGGGGAAGCTTGTGGATAAGGAAGAATGCTTCTATTGTCATAAGAAAGGACACTGGAAGAATGATTGCAGGGCCTGGAAGGCCAGAACACAGGAATTGAAGCAGGTTGCAGCTTCAGCTTCAGGTGTGTATGTTATTGAAAACTGTCTTTCAATAAACTCTACTTCCTGGGTATTGGATACCGGATCAGGATCTCATATCTGTAATTCTTTGCAGGCGTTGAGAAACCGTAGGGTTTTGAAGGCAGATGACATGACCCTCAGAGTTGCGAACGGAGCTAGCATGGATGCTAAAGCCGTGGGGGACTATCACCTGGGAATGTCAGATGGACATGTTTTGGTTTTGCGTAATTTCTTTTTTGTACCCAACGCAACTTGTAATATCATTTCTGTATCTTTAGTTTCTAAAGAAGGTTATGAATTTGCGTTTGTAAGTAATGTTGTAAACATTCACCTTAATCAAGTTTTGATTGGGTCAGGTACATTGAGTAATGGTATATACGTATTAAACCAACCACAGATTTTTAACGTCCAGAATACACACAAAAGAAAGTCTCCGGAAATAAATCAGACTTTCTTATGGTATTGTAGACTGGGTCACATCAATGAGAGAAGGTTGATGAAGTTACATACAGAAGGATATTTGAATCCGTTCGAATATCAATCGTATGCCACTTGTCAATCCTGTCTCAAAGGAAAGATGACAAAGACTCCGTTCACTGGACACGGAGTAAGAGCGAGCGAGCTCTTGGGACTCGTACACAGCGACGTGTGCGGTCCAATGTCTACGCATGCGCGAAGCGGTTATTCTTACTTCATCACTTTTACGGATGACTTTTCATGGTACGGTTATGTCTTCTTAATGAAACATAAGTCCGAAGCCTTTGGAAAGTTCCAGGAATATAAGAATGAAGTAGAAAAACAGACCGGCAAAAGTATCAAGATTCTAAGATCGGATCGAGGTGGAGAATACTTGAGTGCCGAATTCCTGAATTACTTAAAAGAGAATGGAATTCTCTCTCAGCTTACTCCTCCATACACTCCGCAACATAACGGTGTATCGGAGAGACGGAACCGGACCCTATTGGATATGGTACGGTCCATGATGAGTAACGCTGAGTTACCGCGATCATTCTGAGGATATGCACTAGAAGCAGCTGCGTATCTCTTGAACAAGGCTCCCACCAAGACTGTGCCTACCACCCCATATCAGATGTGGACTGGGAAGAAACCCTTTCTTAAGTATCTTAAGGTATGGGGATGTCCAGCTTTTGTAAAAAAGCAGCATACGGACAAGCTCGAGGCACGTTCAGTACAGTGTAAGTTTGTGGGATACCCAAAGAACTCCAGGGGGTATCTTTTCTATTCCGCTGAGGAACAAAAGGTTTTTGTTTCTCAACATGCCCGCTTCTTGGAAACTGAGTTTTTGGAAACCCAGATAAGTGGGAGCATAATAGAACTGGAAGAAATTCCAGAACCACAGACTATTACTGAAAGCTTAGTGGAACCAGAGGGTTCAAAAGAACAGGACATTCCTACGCCGCTCCGCAGGAGTAATAGGCAGTCTCATCCGCCCGAGAGATACTACAGTTTTCTCATAGACGGGGATAGAGAGGATCGCATCATAGATTATGATGAGCCTACTAGCTTCCACCAGGCCGTTCAGAGCGTTGAATCAGTAAAATGGCTGGATGCAATGCGGACCGAAATGGAGTCCATGTACACCAACAAAGTATGGACGTTGGACATTGCTCCAGACGGGGTAAAACCCGTAGGATGCAAGTGGATCTTCAAAAGGAAGATTGGTGTAGATGGACAGGTTGAGACCTATAAAGCTAGACTTGTTGCAAAGGGTTTCCGTCAAAGACCTGGCTTGGACTATGACGAAACCTTTTCTCCAGTGGCTATGCTGAAATCCATTCGGATCCTTCTTGCCATTGCTGCCTTCCACGATTATGAGATCTGGCAAATGGACGTAAAGACCGCTTTTCTAAATGGAAATTTAGAGGAGTGTGTCTATATGGACCAACCAGAGGGTTTCATTCAGAGTGGGAGCAGCGGAAAGGTGTGCAAGTTGCTTAAGTCCATCTATGGACTAAAGCAGGCATCACGGAGTTGGAACATCTGTTTTGATGAGACGGTCAAGGAATTTGGCTTTATCAAAAATCCAGATGAACCATGCATCTATAGTAGATTTGTAGCGAGAACTGTAGTATTCCTCGTTTTGTACGTGGATGACATTCTCTTAATAGGAAATGACATTCCTATGCTACAATCTGTCAAGGGGTTCTTGTCACACAGGTTCTCCATGAAAGACCTGGGTGATGCCTCATACATCCTGGGGATCCGGATCCATCGTGATAGATCCAAGAGGATATTAGGACTTTCACAGTCCAGGTACATCGACACCATACTGAAGAGATTCAGTATGGAAGATTCCAAGCACGGTAACCTACCGGCTTGTCACGGGATCACCCTCTCTAAAGAGATGTCTCCCAAGACTGATTTGGAGAGGGATCGCATGTCTATTATACCCTACGCTTCTGCGGTAGGCTCTATAATGTATGCGATGTTGTGTACCAGACCGGATGTAGCTTATGCACTGAGTGTGGTAAGCCGGTATCAGTCAAACCCTGGGGAGAAACACTGGATAGCAATAAAGAACATTCTCAAGTACCTGAGAAGGACTAAGGAGATGTTCTTGGTGTATGGCGGAAAAGACCTCCAGATCGAGGCCTTTGCTGACTCCAGCTTCCAGAGTGACAAGGATGATTCCAAGTCCATGTCGGGTTTTGTCTTTACCCTCAATGGAGGGGCGGTGTGTTGAAAGAGTTCCAAACAAGAAACCGTTGCAGACTCGACGATGGAAGCGAAATACATCGCTGCATCTGATGCCGCAAAAGAAGCTGTCTGGATGAGGAAGTTCTTGAAAGAACTTCAGGTGGTTCCGTCTATTGTTGATCCAATACCTCTGTATTGTGACAACAACGGGGCTATAGGTTTAGCGAAGGAACCCAGGTCCCATCAGAAATCCAGACACATCTTGAGGCGGTATCACCTGATCAGGGAGATCGTGGATCGCCAGGAGATCGAGGTTCGGAGAGTTGCTTCAGAAGATAACACTGCAGATCCATTCACCAAGGCCTTGCCCCAGACTCAGTTCGAGCGGCTGATCGAGATGATAGGTCTTCGATACGCCAGTACATGGCCTTAGTGCAAGTGGGAGATTGTTAGTGTATATGCCCTAGAGGCCATTACTGTATCATACTAGTTTGTATATTACTTAATGGAAGCTTGGGATATTCACCTTGTATATACAATCTTGCTCAAAATAGTAGTATGCTACTTGGTTTGTTTCTGCTTCAATGTGTACATGTGTTTATTTTTGTATATCACCTATACACATTAGTGGAGCCCTTAGGATCTTTGCTTGATTACCAGCATTGTGATGGCAGTCACACTAGTGGGGCTGGGTAATCTATAAGCACATCCTTATACAGGTCCCTAGTCGCAGGACTATCGAGACAGGGCATCGATACTCCGGAGTAGACTAGCGCATGCGCTTCTCATCCCAGTGTGGGAGACGGTCTGTCCCACAGCCGTCGGTACGTCGTACTTGAGATAGTATGCGGGTGCTCGTTGGGTTACGAGTACACTGGACAGGACTCGTCGGGAACTGACTAGTTGGTATTATGCCTATCGTCAGTTATCAGTTCTCAGGTGACATGAGTACAGCTTAGTCCGCTGACTTGACACTGTCACTTCGCCTCGAGTGTGTTCCCACTGTACTTTGATCACTACCCTACCACGGCTCAAATGAGTCGTGCAAACAGGTAGTGGTTGGGTGTAGTCCCGAAGCACTTGGAGGCAGTGACGGTTAGACAGGATTCGTCTCTCCCGGTATTGGGGGTTGACATCGCGCTGTGTCTAGGAGAGCCATTACACGAGTAGTCCCTGGCCAGGGCAAACGAGATATACTGGTAGGCTTCCAGTATTATCTCAGGGTGTTTTGGGCTTCACTCCGACACGACTTGTACCGCTATTGGGGGACTGACGTTTACCGCCCCCTAGGCCCGCCATGCGATGTATCAGACGAACAGACCGGACTGTACGGAGAATGTCACATTCAGGCTCGGTAGGAGTTCAGATGGGTTTCGCCTCGTCGGTGTTCTTATCGGCACTACCTGGGGACCGTTACGCACAGCTAGTGCCGCTTGCGGTCTGTGGTTAAACCCACTGCCAGCGTAGTGTCGAGTCTTTAGAGTCCCACACAGAAAGCTTTTCGCCTTTAGGCAAAAGAGTAGAGGTTGCATCGTTTTGCGACAGGTCGCATGGTTTTGCGACAGGGTTCAGTCACATCCGTGCACTTGTGCATGTACAGTGTCCGGACAGTTTACACCATCGGGCTTTGGTTTAAGCCAGATCCTAGTGTACTTTTTGGGATTGGATTTATCCAGTTTGTATTCGTGTTCCTCGGAACGCGCATGCGGGTGTGTATGCACAGTTGACGGAGAGACAGAGGCAGAGGATTCTCATTAGGGTTGTTGACCGTTGACTGTTGACTATTGACTTTTTGCTCAACCCTAATGAGAATATGATATGTGATTAACAATTATATTAATTAAGTATTATGGTGACATGGTTGTTGAGGGATTGACTTTGTTGACTTGTTGACTTTTGTTGACTTGTTGACTTTGTTGACCGGTTGACTAGGATTGACTAGTTGACCATCATGATAACCATAGCTATCATTTCATGGCAAAGACTTTTGCTTGCTTGCTCCTTTGTGCAAAATGAGTGCATGAAATGATATGGCTATGGTTGCTTAAACCATCACATAATACTTGATTGATATGATGAGTTATGATGGTTTTGGATTATGAGAGCAAAGAGAGAAAAGTCTTCTCTCATTCTTTCATGCTCATTCTCTCTCTTGTTCTTGAGCTCTCATACTCTTGCTCTCACCCTCTTCCTCTTGCTCCCTCTCTTGACTCTATGGTTCACTTGTCTCATGAGTTGAGAACCAAGAACCATAGATAAAATCCCATACAAACTCTTCTCTACTCACTCTAGTTCACAAGGTTTAGCAAACCGAGTGAACTAGTTTCTTCAAAGTTCGAAGAAGGAGCCAAAGGTTGGAGCATTCAGGTGGATCTATCTTCGGCGTAAGGAGACGACGGGAAGAAGCCGATCCAGACCACCATCGGAGTTTGAAGACGAAGGAGTTCAAGACAAGCAAGGTATAAACCCCGTAACCGAGTAGTTAACGACTCCTAGTTAGGTTGTTAGTTAGATGTTTAACAAAGATCCGGGTTTTAAGTCCATGTTACCACCTCTAAGAAAATCGTTTTTATCAAATTCCGCATGCCCGAAAGTACCAGGAGAGGGAGTATGGACTTACACCAAGCACTTTGCTACAAAGCGGGCAATCTCCCGTTTCATACCTTCCCACCAGAAATGCTTTCGTATATCTCGATACATCTTCATGCCTTCTGGATGTACGGGATATGCTGAGCTGTGCGCCTCCTTCATAAGTTCTTCGCGAATGTCTCTTTTTGGCTCACACAAACGGCTACCATAATGCAACGAACCATATTCATGAATCAACAAGCCCGTTCGAATTCCAGTTCAACCCGTTCTCGAAACTTCTGCAATCTAGGGTCCTGTAACTGCGCTGCTTTAATATTCTCGATCAACGACGACCGTACTTGCAGCTGCATCAACTGTCCCGAAGAATGCAGTAGCACAACCTCCAAATCGAATCTCCAAAAGTCTCCAATAAGTTCCTTCTGTGCGAACACATACTCCAGGCTTTTGTGATCAGTGAATACTTCGACACCTTTCGCCCAATAAGTAGTGTCTCCAAATCTTCAAAACGAACATCACAGCCGCTAGCTCCAAGTCAGGAGTTGGGTAATTCTTCTCATGGGTCTTCAACTGTCTCGATGCGTAAACTATAACCTTCCCATGCCGCATCAAAACACATCCTAAACCTTTCCCAGATGCGTCGCTGTGAATCACCACTTCTCCGGAACCGTCTGGTACGGTTAAAACAGGTGCGGCTATCAACCTCTGCTTCAACGCCTCAAAAGCTGACGCACACTTATCCGTCCACACAAATGGTACTTCTTTGCGCGTAAGCTTAGTCAAAGGCTCTGCCAGACGAGCAAAGTTCTCCATGAACCTTCTGTAATACCCGACAAGTCCATGAAACTTCTGGTCTCTGCTACGTTTTTCGGAATCGGCCAATCTTGAACTGCTGCAATCTTCTCAGGATTAACGGCGATTTCATCACCGGATACGACATGCCCAAAAACTTCACTTCTTCAAGCCAGAACTCGCACTTGCTCATCTTTGCATACAATCTTTCTTGTCTCAATGTCTGCAGTGCGAGCTTCAAGTGTTCTACATGCTCTTCCTTGCTCCCTGAGTAGACCAGAATATCATCGATGAACACCACTATAAACTGGTCCAAGAATGGTGAAAAGATTCGGTTCATCAAGTTCATAAATATCGCCGGTGCATTCGTTACTCCGAAGGGCATCACTAAATACTCGTAATGTCCATACCGAGTTCGGAACGCAGTCTTACAAATATCTTCTGATTTAACTCGGACCTGATGATATCCGGATCGCAATTCCAGCTTTGAGAATACCCTCGCGCCATCATGCTGCTCGAACAATTCGCCAATGCGAGGGATCGGGTACTTATTCTCAATAGTCACCCGGTTTAAATTCTCGATAATCGATGCACATCCTCCTTGTACCATCTTTCTTCTTTACTAGAAGAACTGGAGCTCCCAAGGTGAGTTACTGCTGCGAATCCAACCTTTCTCAAGTAATTCAGCAACCTGCTTCGTGACTTCTTCCAACTCCACTAGTGCCATTGGATAATACGCCTTTGAGATTGGCGCTGCACCAGGAACAAGATTAATCACGAACTCCACATCTCATGTTGGCGATAAACCCGAGATGCCTTCGAACACGTCCATGAATTCTCGAACTATAGCCGCCGCTTCTTTCTTATCAACTTCCATCGACGAAAGAGCATTGTTTGTCGGCCTAGCCCTAAACTCGACTGACCCGACAGAACTGCTTCCTCCAGCAAAACAAGCTCCGGATGTCCGGGAATCTGGAGAATCACTTTCCTATCCTTACAATCAATATGAGCGTGGAAAGTGCCGCGAAAATCCATTCCCAAGACAACAACAAACAAAGGGATGCACCAGAATTGAATAATCCTAATGCGAGGAAAACATGAACAAGTAAGATACCGAGATGACTTCATCCGAAGTCACGATACTGAAGAGGATTAATCATGGTAAACATGATTCAAGCTGGCGATAAAACAATAACTGGTAAGCAATGAAACTGAGAGAAGCAAGGTAATATAACAATCATGAAACAAGGAAATGAATCAAAACCAGGACTCCAAGTTACTTAAATAGAGTACCACATTGTAACCATGCTGCAGTTCATAGTTACAATCACATAACTCCACTCAAGTCGCCTAAATCCTAGTATCAGAATCAAGAAACAGGGAGAAACAATATAGAACCAAAAGGTTTCAAGCCGAGATGCAAAATCGTTTGCATATCATCAATACAAGGATCAAGAGAAAGATATGATTCAAGAATCACGATTACAAGGTGGCAGGACATGCTCCTAATCACGAGTATTCTGATTCGTGTATCGGGTCCAATACCCAACTACAAAAGAATCAAACTCGATTAACCTATAACCTATGGCTATGAAACCAAAAGAACCATGTCACGCCCCGCTTTCCAGAGTACGCTAAGATGGGCACGTGACATAGCCAACCATGCTACCTGCGGATAGGAAAATCCTTCCACAGTCGCATTATGGCTGTAGAGATATCAAGAACAGGAAAGTAAACTAAACTATCTAGTACATGTCCATGAGCCAGAATAACTGAGTCAAGAAATGATAATGTGCGGAAGCAAAAGATACAATAAATGAAACATCTGGAAAGTAAAACTGCATACCAACAGGATCTTCACCGCTCGGTCTAACAGCGACAATCCTCCTGATCAGTCTGCAACAAGGTAGGGAATCTGGGCCATGCAAAACCCAGACGTCAGCGCGTCATAACATCAAGAAATAAAATATAAATAGGGAGCAAGACATGCAAGTATAATCATAAATGGTAAAGCAGGTGTAACAGCAATATAAATCAGGGTAGTGAAAGGTAGTGTACAGTGAGTAATCTAAACTGGTCTATTGGGTTAACTACTCTCAAGTCTTTGAAATCAATTTGATGAATCATCGATGTAACTCAATAGTATCCCGTGCGTGCCCGGGATCACGGTGAAGATTCTCGGGCTGAAACCGAGATATGCCGCTAAGAACTAAAGGAAAAGGGGTAATGATGAATGATGTCCATGGCATCATCCCAAGGCTGGCCTGGCCTCTAAAAAGGTAATGGATAACGATGGATGATGTCAGCGGCATCATCCCAAGGCTGGCCTAGCCTCTAAAACTGGTCGGTAAAGATAGCAAACTGTCGAGTTACAAGTCAGTTTTCATCATTGATTTCCCCATACCCCCAAGTTATATATGTTCAGGTCAGGTATTAAATAATCTGGAGCTAATGCCAACATAGGATCAGGCAGGTACAGGTTTGTCTGGATAGACAACAGGAACGGTCCGTAAGGACAACAGGTCAGGTTTATTGGCATTAGACACAAGATTAGTTAACAGGTAAGACCATAGTACATCAGGTCAAGCCAGGTAATGTATAAAGGTGTGATGTCATGTCAAGAGTTGCACGGTACCATGTCGTGTCAAGTAGTAGGTGTAACAAGTCATGTCAGGGTGTACAAGATGTCATGTGGATGCTCATAATCAACTAGCATAAGCATGGGTATACAAAACAATCATGGGTACTAATAGCACAATAAACTGGAACATGTAATATGATATGCAAATATGTACAGATTAAACTATATGGATGTACGGTCATCGATTAGAGTCGGGGTTATGGTTCCAACATTAAGTATCTTACACTTAAATTAATATGGAATATTAAAATCACATTAACATGTATTAAATGACCTAGTGATGCAATTATATATAAAAAAAAATAGGTTAAATGGATGCAAACGGGTGTTCGATGGGGTAGAAACTATTAAAAGGTATTATGAGCTATACAGATAATTATTATGTGATTTAAATATGGATGGGGGTCCTATGTATGGTAAACTAAAATGCAACGGGTATGTTTCAAGTTCTGAATCTAAAAGATATAAACGGAACATCGAACTATTAAATTGGAACACGTGACTTTAGATTCGATCTATAGGTTTAATATGCAAATAAATATTTATAAAAATATAGATAGCATGTAGAAAGTTTTACTTGCCTAAACGGATCAAGAAACGGGGGTACGGAACGTCTCACGTCGGCAGGAGAAGTCGCGACGCGCGCACGGTACATGGAACGGATCCAAACAACGCACAAGATGATCACACGAGTCAGGTATGTTCGTTGGGCTGTCGGGATCGTCGACGGCACGTCCTTTTCCGGCGATCTGCAAGAGATTGATACACATAGCCATTTCTCCACAAGTAATATCTGCTCCTAGGGTCTTGCAAACCCTTCTGAATGGAAGATTGCCAACAGTGGTCAAAGGTGCAAGATACAGCTTTCCTCTGAAATCAACAAGTTTCCTTTCCCGTGGATATAGTCGCAAACTTCGATCAACTTTAGATGAACCTAAGCTGCTATTTTCTGGATTTTCTTTAGTACCATTTTCTACATCAAGTTGATCCATTTAAATTATCTTCATGGCTTCCTACCTCACAATTTTTCTGGCTTTCCCTTTGTATTGTTACCACCCCTAAGTCCAAGCAATTTGAGTTGAGCATCTGATTTTGGAAACTTGACCTTATTCTTCCACAAAAGTCTTTGCAAATCTTTAGGTAGATTATTGATCTCGTGGCTTTTCTTAGGAGGAGCAACACCTTCTGACAGAATACTTTGCTTGTGTGTGTAAAAAAATCGACAAGTTATTCCATAAGGGCCTGAATCCCCATCCTTGAGGAAAGGACAACACCCCTCTAGATCAACTGGTTTCTGTGCAAGAAAAGCATCCAAATCATGGCTGAATGGCAGTTACCAGCATAACGACAGCATCAGCACTTCTACCTTTCGCTACTTCTGGGCAAATGTTTAGTGGGGATTTTTGTTCCCGGCGCCTCTCTCACTTGAGCTGGCGCTTGGACTTCTTCTCTTTGACCACAGTGGTCGTGCCCTTCCTCTCACTGGCGTCGTCGTCGTCTTCGGCCATGGCGTAAAGCTCGGTTGCGGGTCGACGGCGGAGACGAGGGAGTCCTCCGAGATACCCTCGAAATCGAGATCGGGGATGGATCGCCAGCGGTAGCGCCACTGGCGGGAGAGGACGAAGGTGCAGATGGCGTCAAGGATGAGTGGGCGGCTGAGGATGGAATCGAGATGATCTTGGCGGCAACGATCAATTTGGCGATGATGATTTTGGCGGTGGCGACATGGTGACTGCCCGGGCGAGGTTCGGAAGGGATCAGGTAAAATAAGGCTTGGGATTTTGTTGAGGATGGTGGATTGAACGAGACGAGGAAGGTGTTGGCGAAGGTGAAGGTGATGAGGGTGCTGCTCATGTCGAGGCCAGGTTCGAGGTGATCGGAGTTTGGAAGGTTGTGTCGAGGGAGATGGAGGTGAGGTAGAGGGAAAAATGATAGGAGGCGGCAGATTTAGGGTTAGGGCTTTTGTGGGGATCTCGTGGGCGAAGCGGGGGATTAAAAGAAGAAGACGCGAGGAAAGAAAGGAGGTGACCATAGCGAGAGAAGGAGGGTGACGGGAATCGAGGAGTGAATAGTGATTGCGAGATGAGTGAGAAAGCGCGAGAGGAGAGAGAAAGGGAGAGAGAGAGAGACTGAGTGGAGAGAGAGAGAGAGAGAGCAGAGGAATTCAGTTAATAAGCTGTTATGATTCAATGAAAAAATATTTGTTTGGTTAAGGAAAATTTAAAACGTGAATAATATATATTAAACAGTTAATATTATAAGAATATAATATTAAGAAAATTTGAGTTTTTGGCTAATACAAAAATAGTCCAAAACACGCCCGGGTCGGGTCTAAAAATCCAGTTTTAAAATATGAAAAATATACGCAACCTCCAAATTTTAAAATGAATGCTCAGTTAAAGAAAATGCATACCCCCAAGAACGGATGCACGTACGTGCGCGTAGCCATCCAAACACGTCCGTTTCATCGAACGGGACGAGAACAAGATGCGCGGATGCTACCATGGGGTTAGGGGTATCTTGCAGTCTATGAAATGCAATTTTAAAATATTTTCCGTGACTTAAAATGTTATATAGTAAAATATGCAATACCAGGTAAAATGCCAGCATGTACTAATCATGAGACGCACGTGTCCATGCAACAAGTCAAGGTAATCTATAAATAAGAATCAAACAGGTTCAAGCAAGCTGGTCGGGTCGAATGCAATGTAAAATGTAAAACACTGTTCGCACCCAAACACGAAAGATTAATAAAATGCCACGAATAAATAAATACGGAAACTAGAATTGGTATAAATGGACTCGATTGTTACAAAATTAATGAGCCTGTTGCACACCGTTAACTCAAACAATCTCCTCGTTTTGTCCCGGGGAAACGAATAAGGGCGCTTTATTTTCTCATTATAGAATCGCCGTCTCTAGTCTAGGCGATCAGTTAATTTTGGACTACTGGGCTGCTGTTGATCATTGGCGACGAAGGTCGCTTTCCCTTTCCCTTTTTCATTTTGCGGCTCTGGCTTCGAAGAGGAAGGCCTGTGACCCATCTGGTCTATTTGGGCCATCTTATCAATTAAGGAATGGAAAGTGGTTGGCTTAAAAAACATCATAAATTGGGAGATGTTCTCTTGAGGGTCAAGATTACCCACGAACATGCCCACCGCAGGCGCTTGTTCGATGCGCTGCTCGCACTTCGACCATAAATTCCGCCACCGGATTGCATACTGCACCCATGTCTCTCCCGGCTTCACTCTGGTATTGATCAATGCCGTGATCGGGGTGCATTCGCTGGCGCTTGCGAACCGCTGAGTGAATAGCAATTCCATCTCCGTAAAAGTTTTGATGGAGTCGTTGGGAAGCTCTGAGTACCATTCGAACGCTGTCTCCGCCAAGCTGCCGACGAATTGGCGAAGTAGGAGCTTATCATCCCCTCCAATGTTGCCGCAGAGAGCCCTGAACTGAGCGACATGTTGATGGGGATTGCTTGTCCCCTTGTACACATGGAATTTAGGAATTGTATATCCTGGCGGGTACTTTATTTGATCGTACCAACCCAGATAGGGTCGTCCAGTCTTGATTGATCTATTTGCGGCTTCACTAGCGTAGTGAGCTTCGATTTGCTGAGCGATATATTCGTTCAGCTTTGCTTTTAGGAATCATTTCCTTCTCAACCATTGATGAGCTTTGCAGAGGATTTGAAATATCATCCTTATCTTTAAGACCGACTACCGGCAGTTCATCCGCCAGTGTTTCCAATTGAACCATCATTCCAGCCATATTCTGAATCAGAAGGGCCATCTGGTTCATTTTAGTAGACATTTCTGGCGCTTCTGCATCTCCCTTTTTCAGAGCACGCTTTAGGAAATCAATATCCAACCCTTTCTCTATTCTTTCTCCATGTGCGTCTTCGGGATTTGCCTTAGACGATGGATTAGCGTTTGCTACCGCCTGAGCAAGCATCTCCTGCAGCATTTCACGTTGCAGTTGAACTTTTGTTAAGGACCGAGTTTGAGGTCGGTGACTAGTAGAAGCTCGAACTTTGTCTTTGGAATTCACCACATAGATTATGTGAACTACCATGCCCTCAGGCTTGGAGCGTTTGGAGTTTGCTCCGGGCACTTGAGCTTTATTAGGCCTTTTGTTGTGAAAAGTCGCTTTGGTTTTGGGAGGAACCGCTGTATCAGGATCCGTCTTGGGATGAGTCCCCTTCACCTGCTTCCACACCTTATATATAGATGAGGAAAGTTGTCTCAGGGAGCAAACTTGTTTATGCTCTCGTGGGATCTCCATGGACTGCGGAGACTTCTTTAGTATTGCGGTAGGAGAATTTTGTCTGACCCTTCGCAACAATTTGAAGATGTCCCAGTTGGAACAACAACATTCACCACTGGGGTTGAAACAGGACCATATGGGGAACTGCCCCCAGCTCATTTTGTATGATGTCGATATCGACGTCGACCGTTTCTTACGGCCGGGATTTAGTTAGCTTCAAGATTTTGCTGAGCCTGCCCCCTGTTTCCTTTGAGAGTTTAATATTCTGCCCCCTGCGTCGACCTTGGTCCTTGGCATGTGCCAGTTGTTTGAGAACTGATTCCGTCGGCAAAGCTGCTGCTTAGGGAGCCCGCCTGTGGAAGACAGACTTCCTCTAGGCTTCCTCCATCGGCGTTGAGGCACCGAGGGTGGGAGGTGGGAGCATCGACCCAAAGAGAAGACCGTTGATTTCTTGAAGAGCCGGATTTCAAAGATTTGAGACTGCAAGTGACCCATACTTGACTCCGCCGAATATGACAGAGCCTGAGTTACTAGGGTGGGAGCAAACGCCATTCTTCATAGAGACGAAACGCCGGCTTCAGTATCCCCTCCCCTAAGGGGAACCACAAACATATATACTGTGATTATTTGATCGCGGATAAACACGACACACGAAGTGTGGAGTAGAAAGAGGAAAAGGTCCCACTGGGCATGCCAGAATCTGTTCTCCGCCGAAAAGACGCGACCGGGGCGTTGGGACGTCCCGCCTGAATTTCGAGGGCAGATGCTATTTGGTGATATCCATCCACCTCTCCGAAGATGCCAAATTGATTTATGACACCATGTATCGTAGGTTTAGACGGATGCGGCCGATACAGCAGACTTCGTCATATTCCCCCTCATGGTGAGGGATTTTTGATTGTGGGGACGCTCTTTCCTGCAGGCGCAAGCCTTTGCAGTTAATTACGCTACCGTATCGTGGTAACCACTTTCTCCTTCTCCAGATGGTCACTTCGTGGCGTGTGTGTTTGTTTTGTTTTTGGTTGCCCGTGAATTGTATACGGAGGCTAATTTATGTTGTCGCCCGTTGGGCGTGGATTAGTCCAAATCCGTATTTTCTTAGATTTGGGTTTGGGTTTGGGTTTAAGGATCGTTAATCTCATTTGAGATCAAGACCAACTTAAACGTTTGTTAAGAATACATCAGTCTAATTTTAGACTAAGATCAACTTAACAATTTGTTAATGATACATTAGTCTAATTTGAAACTAAGATCTACTTAACAGAATCATTTAGATCCAACAAAAGAGTATTTGGGCTCTATTGTTTTAGTTCAGGGACTTTGCGGTCCACTATCAGTTTAAGGACATGGTGGTCCAAGGTTAAGGACATCATAGTCCGTGGGTTTAAAGGGACCCCACAGTCCGAGGTTAAGGACATCATAGTCCATGGGCTTAAGGACCCCACAGTCCGTAGTTTAAAGATGTCATAGTTTATAAAGTTTAAGGACATCATAGTCCATGAGTTTAAGGACCCCACAGTCCATGGAATGATTGGTTATCGGGACCCGTCACCTCTCTGAAGACGTTGAAGGATTACAACGACAAATATCAGAGGAGTGAAGAGATGTACCCTTGAACCAATGTTGATGGGAAATCTATAGTCCAATTTAGGACTAAGATCATTAATTGGATTATGAGCACATGGGCTCAGTTAAATCTGAATTGAGGACTTATGGCCAACTTAGGCTAAGTCCAATTAAGTTCGAAATGTTGGACCTTTGTTGGGACTATTGAACACTTGTCTGGATTCAACCCCCCATTATTTAGCAATGCTAAACAAGGATTTGGGGCTCTGACAACATTTTGTCTTTGGCTGAGCACTAACCATTCATTATGGCTCTGGGCTTTACTTTGCACATCATATGAACTGATCAATTTTGAGGTTCAGTTGAAGGGGAGATTTGCCTCTGGAAAACTTAGCCAATTTGGGCTAAGCTTGGTTTTAAAATAGTGTTAGACACTAAAGGATATTTGGCGATCACGTGTTCCGATGCGATGTGCTTAAAATAGTATTAAACACTAGGGACGAAGCACTTAAAGTAGTGTTAAACACTAAAAATAAGGTGGTCACGTGGGGTCACGTGAGGCACCTGAGAATTGGGCCAAACCTCCTTTATTTTCTTCTCAGAATATTCAAATAAGTGTAAAACACTTTTAGTCTTCAGGCCATCACGTGTGGGCACGTGATGGGCATCTATGCACTTGATATTAAAGGATTTGTTAGGGGTCACGTGGGGACACGTGAGGGCGCCCAAAGTATATTCTGCCTTTACTTTTTTCTCTCTCTTTTTTAGGAATTTATCCAAGGGTCACGTGTGAGCACGTGAGGCATTGCCTCCAAGCTTCTTCTTTCTCATTTTGAAGAGTCTGTTTAAGGGTCACGTGGAGGCACGTGACCTAGTCTTATTCGTTCTTTTCTACTCATTGAGGATGAGGGTCACGTGTTACCACGTGATCAGGTTTACGTGCATGGAGAGTTTAAGTCGTTTGTTTGAGAATTAAATTCTTATATAGGGTTAAACCCTAATTTAATTTAGAGGAATTAAATTCCTATGTATATGGAAGAATTAAATTCCCTAAACTCAACTCTCCCTCTAAGTTTTTGGATCTGCATGGCAGAATCTCCCCGATGAGAATTAAATTCTCAACTTGTGGGGAGATCTGCTTATGTAGAGCTTCAACCAAAGGAAGAACTAAGTTCTTATTCAGAAGAGTTAAACTCTTAGATTGAGAATTAAATTCTCCTTTTATTTTTGGGGGAGTTTATAGAATGATCTCTCACCTAGGATTTCTTTCTTTTCCTTAAGAAATCTTCTTTTCTCTCTGGAGAATTAAATTCTCTTTTTTTCCTCTTGTGCTCTCCAAAAAAAAAAGAAGATCCCCCCTCTTCTCTTCTTGGCTCCTATTTATAGGAGAAAGAGAAGAATCAGTTTGTTTAGTCAATCTTTCATTGAAAGATTTTAATTGATTTTGTAACCAACATGATCTTTTAGATCACTTAGTGAATTTTATTCACCATTGGATTTTTAATCCAAAAGATATTCTGTCTGTTATTCTTGGTGAATTTCAGGGAAATCTTTCCTTGTATAGAATCTTTCTATAAATTGGTGATTTTTAATCATCATTGGATTTTTAATCCAACACTGCTCCACTTTACAGAGTACCATCCTTTTTGTTTGGAAAGATCTAAGGAAATATTTTTCCAGTTAGGGTTTTTGATTTTCCTTAATTAGAAGTTAATTCTATTAGTTCAGAAGGCTTAAGAGCCTATCACGTGTTGGCACGTGATCCCACTGTTTGATCATTTAAATAGAATTTAATTCTATTAATTAAAGAGCTCAGGAACCCATCACGTATCGACACGTGACCCCCCTGATTAAACATTTTAACCAGAATTTAATTCTGCTGTTTTTAAAGAACTAAGGAATCATCACGTTTCAGCACGTGACCCTTAGTCACGTGTAGACACGTGATGCCCCATTGGGATCTTTCCTTGCTGTTTTATTATGCCTCTTAATTCCCTTCAGTGGATTTTTAAAGCCCCATCACGTGTGGGCACGTGACTCCATTGATTGCTTGTTTGATTAGAGTTTAATTCTATTTCAACAGAATCCCCAGGAAACCATCAAGTGTCAGCACGTGACCCCTGGTCACGTGTGGGCACGTGATGCCCCATTGCAGTTTTTTTCCTGATATTTTATGAGGGAACACACATGATCTGGAAATGCATGATTCTTAAAACCAGAAGGTTGAGATACATACAATTTCTCGTCTATTTGACCGTTTAAGAAAGCACTTTTAACGTCTATTTGAAAAACTCTGAAGTTTTTATAGCGAACGTATGCTAATAAGATACGTATAGCTTCTACTCTAGCGGCAGGTGTATGAGTTTCTTCATAGTCTATTTCTTCAATTTGATTGTATCCTTGGGCAACTAAACGAGATTTATTTCTAACTACTTTGTCTAATTCGTCATGTTTATTCTTAAATACCTTAGATAATGTATCCCCAGAAAAAATTGACTAATAGATTATGTTTCAAACAATCTACATACAACACATCATTAATAATAATAGTATTAAAATCATTAATAAATTAAATGGTACATTTACCGATTACATTTGCCATTTTATTGTCTCCGCAAATAACGGTACCACTTTTTTCTTTTGATAGCGTTTGGTGGCAATTGATATTTCCAGTTATGTGTCTCAAGCAACTGCTATCAAGAATGCCCTTCTCGCTATATTTTTTGGGATCCTGCAAAACAAGATTACGTTGGTGTGACATAGAAATCCATTTCATTCTAGGTCCACTGGGGTTAGGAGTAAAGTGATGTTTATAAGTTGAATTTAATTTAATATTACAGTATCTAAAAATATGTTCTAAAGTACAACAATAATTACATGTAACATTTGCATATCTATTACCATATCTATATGTATTTGAATTTTTAACAGATTTAGTAGGGTTTTTCATATTTTGAATCGTTATGAAAGTCTACACCTTGACATTTATAATGATTTATGTAAGTTTCGAGCATAACATCAAGATTGTTCTTAGTTTTAGTAAACTTAAGAAGTATATTCTTCTTAATTTCTAATTTTCTTTTTAAATCAAAAATTTCATTCTTTAAGGTTCTTATTAAGAGTATTCGAATGCGATTTTTTTAGGACTAATTTTTCTTTTAAATCATTATTTTCTAAAATTAATTTTTCATATTCAACTTCAATTGGACTATCATTGTTGTTATTACTATTTTTAAGTTATTTATATTTGGAGTGTATCTCATCATAACTAGAATTTAAGTAAAAACATAAATTAACTAAGTTTCTTTAGATAAAACTTTCAATATCAAGAATATCATCACCAACCTCCCCACCATTTATCGCCATAAAGCACATGTTTGTGACTTCTTCATTTTCTGACTCGCTTGAGTCAGATTCATCCTAAATGGCTTGAAAAACGCATCTTTCCAAATCTTTTTTCAATTTGGATTTGTCCTTTTTGCCTTTTAAGGTTCAGACAGTCATTCTTTACATGACCTTTTTTGTTGCATTCAAAGTATTGCACAGCCTTAATTGAATTCACCCGTTTCTTAAAAGAGTTTCATCTATTCTTAAGAAACATTTTAAAGTGCCTTGCGATGTCAGCCATTTTGACATCATCGCTTTCATCGTTGTTTGATGGATGAGATTCTTTGATCTTTTTAGTTGATGCCTTTAGAGCAATATTCTTGCGTTGGTTGTCTTCTTTAATCTTGATATCTCCAAGTTGTATCTCATCAGTTTTTAATTTACCAATGAGAGTATCAACGCCAATGGTTCTCATGTCGTTGGCTTCTTCTATAGCGGTAATGTTAGGCTGCCAACATAGAGTTAGCGATCGCAGAATTTTATAATTCTTTTCTTTCTTTACAAATTTCTTTCCTAAGTTAAATAATTCAGTTACTATATTATTAAATTTAGAGTACGTGGAATCGATAGTCTCGTTTTCTGTAACAACCCTAATTTTCTTATACACTTTTTCTATACAAATTTTTAAATTGTTTTTTTCAAAATCCTTAAAAGGGTATTTATTGCCTGAGCATAAGACTTAAGTAATTAATTAGCAATTTAATTAAAAGAAGGAGCTTATAGCTCATTGGTAATACCTTGCACTGCTGAACCAAGCCACTAGAGTTCAAATCTCATGCCCCACATTATTGTTAATATTATTTTGTTTTAAAATTTTTAGAAGTCCAACAGTCAACACGTGATAAATTCCAAAAGTTCCACTACTCATAAAAAACTAAATATACCAGAGCCTACACCTGATGACCCCCCACCTCCCCATGCCCTGACTCGGCCCGACTCGACCGAGTCGGCCGGCGGACCGCCCGACTCGGGCCGGCGCCGCCGGCCGGACTCGGCCGGACGGCCGAGTCCCCAACTGGAAAGTTGGGGCTCTTCCTCTCCCCTACCCCCCTGCATACTTTATTTTGCCAGATCGGTTCCAGAGACCTTTGAAATCCCCATTTACTCCATATTTTAATGAATTTTAATATATTTTTACATCTACCCTAACCCTAGCCTAAACCCTATAAATACCACCCCTACCCTCTACCCTCTCACCCCTAACTCTGAGCTAACTCTCAAAAAAATTCTCAAGAAATCTTGTGTACTTTGAAATCGAGCACGAAGCGAAGCTACGACGAATTTTCCGGTGAACTTCTGACGATCATTTTAGGAGCTCCCGGCGACGAAGCGACGCACCGGAGACTCCTCCCGTTCTATCTCTTTCTCCTAGTTGTCCAAAACCCGTAAGTCTCATTTTCTATCTCTCTTTTCTATTCTAAAAATACGGATTTACAAAACTCGACGGAATCGGAACAAACCTGATTTCCGATTCGATTTCTTATAAAACTTCACTTCTCGTAATACAATTATGCTTAAACTCTCTCATGTTGACTATTAAACACTAATCAACCAAATTGATCAAGTTTTATTTCATAAAATGATGGCTATTTCAATTTATCGTATTTTTCACTTAAATACCACATTATTTTAATTCTACATTTAACTCTATTAAACTTGCTATACCTTTAAGTAGTTCACGAGGTAACGACCTACCTCCTCACACACTCATATGCAACATAACACGATACCCTCGAGAACTTAGAATACGGGAAAACAAACATTTTCATTTAAATACCCTTTACTTAATAAAACCATTTTAAAAGATTTAGTATTGATACATCTTTACAAATATATACCACTTATTATGGAAATAGGACAAGGTTGTGGGCATTCAGTCGTTTATCTAAACCTGACTTTGTGGTGTCTAGGCTAGACAAGTGAGAAAGGTAACTTTAAAAGGCCCGTCTCATGGTGATTCGTGAGCGGATCCCTCCTTTCTTCACTTGTACTTACCTGGCCACAATTGGCGGTGAAGAGGCGATTTGAGGTATCTCACAACTTGTCGCTTTGAACCAGTTAGGAGCAGTCTAGTTGACTTAGGAGACCCTAGAACATAAAATACGGAAAAAACGACACTTTTTCATTTAAATACCATAATTAATAAAACTGTTTTCCTTAATGATTAGTATTTATACAAATCTTTGCAAAGCGCCGCTACAACCCATTTGGAGAACCCGTTCGGGATGGTGCGGATTATCGCACATCCTCGGACTTAGTAGTGCGAGATTCAGACCTCCGCAAGGAGCATTCAGTCTCGAAAGATTTAAAATACGACATCTTAAGAAAACGAGACTTCTAGAATATTATAGATATATACAAAACTTATTTTCATATAAATATATGTGTAGGTAACATAAACATATCTATTTTTGAAGTATTATAAATATTCCACCTTTTCTACAATATCACAAGAATCAAT
Source organism: Agapanthus africanus (assembly GCA_030015575.1). Taxonomy (NCBI): domain Eukaryota; kingdom Viridiplantae; phylum Streptophyta; class Magnoliopsida; order Asparagales; family Amaryllidaceae; genus Agapanthus; species Agapanthus africanus. The sequence continues at coordinate 683,242,582 of CM057344.1, forward strand.
TTTACACTAAAATACTATGAATTCCATACAAATCAATGTTATAGATAAATACATTTATTTCTGAAATTAGGATATTTTCACTAGAAATATCACAATATAAAATCTATATTCATTACAACTCTAAAGACGAATAATAAATACTTGGGGTGTATTTTGAAAAGTATATAAAAGTATTTTTACATAAAACCCCCTCAAGTTCTATAAATTACCCTAAGGACCCTAGTAAACATGGGTTTAAGCGGGACCAATCTCTTGAGCCTCAGGGAGCCGGAGAAGTGGGTGCTTGCCTATCTAAGGTAGACAAATCAATAAAAACAATCAGGACTTCAATTTACTTTCTAATTGTCAGACTCAGATTGAGTCTCATTATAATCTGACTTGAAAAGGAAATTCAAGTACAATCTACAATTTACAATCTACAATATTACAATTCAACATAAATCCATGAATCCATTAATCCATATATTCAATCTATCAATTTATACAACTTGACTGAACCGAACCATGGATATACATTCCATTTACATGATTATACAATTACATCCATGATTCTACAGTTACATACATGATTCTCCAGTTACATCCGTTTACTGATATCATGATTTCGGTCAGTCATCCAATTATACAATCTACACAGTTACAATACAAGACAAACAATACAATCAAAACACTACGGGGTTTAAGGGATAGACTGGTACGGAAGGTGTTAAAAGTGGCACGAGACTGCAAGATTTAAGACACCTAAAATGAATCCAATTGCCGTTGTTCCGGGCTTTCTAACGGAGCCTTGTACTCTATATTCCGTTTGCCCTGGTCTCTAGCATATAAAGACCCCTCTCGTATATACTGGCATCCTTCTGTACCAAGCTACAAATAACAGCGTTAATACAATATTACAACAATATAATACAACATTAAAAGCTACTCTCTCTCTCTCTCTCTTACTCTCTATCTATTTCTCCTTTATCTTTGGGACTTACCGAGCGACATGTTCGCTGAAGACATTCTATTTCTTTCTTCTTTGAATGTCGGGTGTTTTGGACCCGTCAGAAAACAAGCCCACTGCTGAAGACTTGGACCAGTTCAGTGAAGACCCTGAGCTCTAGTCATTGTATACTTTCCATTCAGTACTTTTCAGTTCCTGTTATGCCATTGTTTAAGCATTGCTTTTTATTCAGTTGTATTTACTTTTCATGCATTGTACAAAAGAATGTTAATAAATAAAGTTGCTATTCAGTTTATATCTCTTGTCTTTTTTGCTTACTTTTATATTGCTTAAATACGCTTAGCGTATTTACTTCACAGTAAATACGTAGCGGACCAGTCCCGTCCCCTTCGCCGTACACCGGGAAGCGAGGCGTGACAGGTTTTGTTGGTGGCCCATGCGGGTCAGAGCTGTATAGAATCATACTATGCAGTTCTGTTCTGCGTGAACAACCTGAGCAATATAACACAAGAACCAGCAACTAAAACATTCTTTACAATCATGTTCCTTGAATTTTATCATTTCATATTTTTTGAATCATATATTTTGAATCTGTCCTAACCCAAAATTCCCTCACATATTTTAAAATCTTACCAAAACCTTCGCATTCTTTCATTCCTTCACACATTCTTCACATTTTTAAAACTCTTGCATCACCTTGTTATTTTTCACATACTGTCAGTACACCAGCACCAAACTTTTCTTGGATTGTTTACACTTTCCTTTTACAAATTTCGAGGACGAAATTTTTATAAGGAGGGTAGAATGTAACAACCCTAATTTTCTTATACACTTTTTCCATACAAATTTTAAATTGTTTTTTTTCAAAATCCTTAAAGGGGTATTTATTGCCTGAGCACAAGACTTAAGTAATTAATTAGCAATTTAATTACAAGAAGGAGTTTGTAGCTCATTGGTAATACCTTGCACTGCTGAACTAAGCCACCAGAGTTCAATCCCATGTCCCACATTATTTTTAATATTATTTTGTTTTAAAATTTTTAGAAGTCCAACAGTCAACACGTGATAAATTCCAAAAGTTCCACTACTCATAAAAAAAACTAAATATACCAGAGCCTACACCTGATGACCCCCCACCTCCCCATGCCCTGACTCGGCCCGACTCGGGCCGGCGCCGCCTGCCGGATTCGGCCAGAAGGCCGAGTCCCCAACTGGAAAGTTGGGGCTCTTCCTCTCCCCTACCCCCCTGCATACTTTATTTTGCCAGATCAGTTCCAGAGACCTTAGAAATCCCCATTTACTCCATATTTTAATGAATTTTAATATATTTTTACATCTACCCTAACCCTAGCCTAAACCCTATAAATACCACTCCTACCCTCTACCCTCTCACCCCTAACTCTGAGACAACTCTCAAAAAAATTCTCAAGAATTCTTGTGTACTTTGAAATCGAGCACGAAGCGAAGCTACGGCGAATTTTCCGGTGAACTTCCGACGATCATTTTAGGAGCTCCCGGCGACAAAGCGATGCACCGGCGACTCCTTCCGTTCTATCTCTTTCTCCTAGTTGTCCAAAACCCATAAGTCCCATTTTCTATCTCTTTTTTCTATTCTAAAAATACAGATTTACAAAACCCGACGGAATCGGAACAAACCCGATTTCCGATTCGGTTTCTTATAAAACTTCACTTCTCGTAATACAATTATGCTTAAACTCTCTTATGTTGACTATTAAATACTAATCAACCAAATTGATCAAGTTTTATTTCATAAAATAATGGCTATTTCGATTTATCGTATTTTTCACTTAAATACCACATTGTTTCAATTCTACATTTAACTCCATTAAACTTGTTATACCTTTAAGTAGTTCACAAGGTAACGGCCTACCTCCTCACACACTCATATGCAACATAACGCGATACCCTCGAGAACTTAGAATACGGGAAAACAAACATTTTCATTTAAATACCCTTTACTTAATAAAACCATTTTTAAAAGATTTAGTATTGATACATCTTTATAAATATATACCACTTATTATCGAAATAGGACAAGGTTATGGGCATTCAGTCGTTTATCTAAACCTGACTTTGTGGTGTCTAGGCTAGACAAGTGAGAAAGGTAATTTTAAAAGGCCCGTCTCATGGTGATTCGTGAGCGGATCCCTTCTTTCTTCACTTGTACTTATCTGGCCACAATTGGCGGTGAAGAGGCGATTTGAGGTATCTCACAACTTGTCGCTTTGGACCAGTTAGGAGCAGTCTATTTGACTTAGGAGACCCTAGAACATAGAATACGGGAAAACGACACTTTTTCATTTAAATACCATAATTAATAAAACCGTTTTCTTTAATGATTAGTATTTATACAAATCTTTGCAAAGCGCCGCTACAACCTATTTGGGGAACCCGTTCGGGATGGTGCGGATTATCACACATTCTCAGGCTTAGTAGTGCGAGATTCAGACCTCTGCAAGGAGCATTCGGTCTCGAAAGATTTAAAATACGACATCATAAGAAAACGAGACTTCTAGAATATTATAGATATATAAAAAACTTATTTTCATATAAATATATGTGTAGGTAATATAAACATATCTATTTTTGAAGTATTATAAATATTCCACATTTTCTACAATATCACAAGAATCAATTTTACACTAAAATACCATGAATTCCATACGAATCAATATTACAGATAAATACCTTTATTTCTGAAATTAGGATATTTTCACTAGAAATATCACAATATAAAATCTACATTCATTACAACTCTAAAGACGAATAATAAATACTTGGGTGTATTTTGAAAAGTATATAAAAGTATTTTTACATAAAAACCCCTCAAGTTCTATAAATTACCCTAAGGACCCTAGTAAACATAGGTTTAAGCGGGACCAATCTCTTGAGCCTCAGGGAGCCGGAGAAGTGGGTGCTTGCCTATCTAAGGTAGACAAATCAATAAAAACAATCAGGACTTCAATTTACTTTTCTAATTGTCAGACTCAGATTGAGTCTCATTATAATCTGACTTGAAAAAGAAATTCAAGTACAATCTACAATCTACAATATTATAACTCAACATGAATCCATTAATCCATATATTAAATCTATCAATCTATACAACTTGACTGAACCGAACCATGAATATACATTCCATTTACATGATTATACAATTGCATCCATGATTCTACAGTTACATACATGATTCTCCAGTTACATCCGTTTACTGATATCATGGTTTCGGTCAGTCATCCAATTATACAATCTACACAGTTACAATATAAGACAAGCAATACAATCAAAACACTATGGGTTTTAAGGGGTAGACTGGTACGGAAGGTATTAAAAGTGGCACGAAACTGCAAGATTTAAGACACCTAATATGAATCCAATTGCCGTTGTTCCGGGCTTTCTAACGGAGCCTTGTACTCTATATTCCGTTTGCCCTGGTCTCTAGCATATAGAGACCACTCTCGTATACATTGGCATCCTTCTGTACCAAGCTACAAACAAGAGCGTTAATACAACATTACAACAATATAATACAACATTAAAAAGCTACTCTCTCTTTCTCTCTTACTCTCTGTTTATTTCTCCCTTATCTTTAGGACTTACCGAGCGACCTGTTCGCTGACGACATTCTATTTCTTTCTTCTTTGAATGTCGTTAGGTGTTTTGGACCCGTCAGAGAACAAGCCCACTGCTGAAGACTTGGACCAGTTCAGTGAAGACCCCAAGCTCTAGTCATTGTACACTTTCCATTCAGTGCTTTTCAGTTCCTGTTATGCCATTGTTTAGGCATTGCTTTTTATTCAGTTGTATTTACTTTTCATGTATTGTACAAAAGAATATTAATAAATAAAGTTGATGTTCAGTTTATATCTCTTGTCTCTTGTGCTTACTTTTATATTGCTTAGATATGCTTAGCGTATTTACTTCACAGTAAACACGTAGCGGACCAGTCCCGTCCCGTTCGCCGTACACCGGGAAGCGGGGCGTGACATTTTCTTTCATAGAAAACAGTCTGTATTAATGCATTAGACGATTTATCCTACTTTCTTTTATTTGGTGAGTCCCTTCATGTGCAGTCTCAAGTGTACTCCAGATATCATGTGCCGTTTGGCACATGAAAATTCTATTGAATTCTTTTGGAACAAGTGAGAAATGAAGGGCATTCATGGATTTTACATTTAAAGTCATCGAACGCTTATCAGCGTCGGAATAAGGTTTTGTAGTAGAAATAATATAGGGAGTGTCTAATATATCTAATATTTCTAAGTCTATGCATTGTAAAAATATTCTTATTTTGGTTTTCCAAATCTGAAAGTTTGTGTCATTGAAAAGTGGAGGTCGTGTGGTGGACTGATCCTCTAATTGATTTGTCATTACATGATTTATAAATTCAAGATATTAATCTTTAAAATATGAGCAACCTGCTCTGATACCAATTGAAAATATCTCAGAAGGGGGATGAATAAGGTAACTATGTATCCTATGGCAAATTTAAAAACTTAATTACCATATTATGTTTTGATTAACAATTTTCTGTGGAATAATTTAAGGCAAGTTAAATAATGAAAATTGTTGCAGTAATCAAAACAATAAACAAAAGAGAATAGAGTCAAATGCAATACAAATACGAGAGATTTGTTGACTAAGGTTCACCACTCTCAGTAGCTAGTCCCCGCCTGAGACATCTTCTCAGGATTTTCCACTAAAATTCTAATGTGTGAAGAACACAAATCTCTTTTCACAAGGATCACCCACTTGAACTTGCGATTCGCTTGGAAAGGCCTTTTTCCTCTTTAATTCGCGATCTCTAGGAAAGTCTCACTTTTCTCTCTAATCTGCGATTCTCTAGGAAAACATCTCTTTCCATTCCGAATTCACAATTCAAGCAATGAGAGACACCTTCTCTCGTAGGGAAGAATATCGAATATTTTTCAAGAATTTACAATCGTTTACAAACGACCAATTGCTCACCACAATCTTATGATCTCAATAGATTAATACTAGTGTCGCATGAGAATTGTTTTGAGAGATTATTTCAAGTTTTGGCTCTAGAGGAAGTGGAAAAGATTTAGACAAGCTAAGGCTCAAGAAGAACAAGAAATTTCTTAAATGAATTTGCAATGAATGTTTTTCAAAGTGTGTGATCTCAAGGATATTTATTGGAGTTGAATGGGGTTGGTATTTTAACTGTCAATAACTGCCAATAAATAGTTAATGACTGTTGGAAATGGTTTGAAATCAAATTGGCATAGATCCTCGTTCGTTTGAAAATTCAAACAGAAATTAACTGCCAAAAATTGCCAAGGCAAATGTCTACGGCTGTCATTTGAAAATTTACATCACTAGACGTCTGTAAAAGACGTCTGGTGCTCATTATTTCTTCAGCAGACGTCTGAATGACTCGCCTCTGAAATAAAAACAGTGAAGGGCATTTGGAAATTTTCTTAACGTCTAGTGATTCAAAATTTGTTAGGTAGACGTTTGACATGTTTGAATATTTGTTTTGAATATTTGAGCGGTTTGAATTCCATCGGATATGTTAGAGTCTCTTGATGAGAGAGGAGACGTCTGAAGAATAGAAAATTGTTGGAATTTGGTTTCAAACCTTGTGAGATCAACACTAGATTCTATTACAACACTTGTTTCTCCTTTCTTCAGTTTGGTTCTTCTTCTGATTTTCATTTTCTTGAGTTGTTATTTTTAGACGTCATGTATCTTGATTAAGCTTGCATCATGTTCTTTGCTTGCATTAAGTCTTTATACCATATCAACTTTTTGAGTGCGTATCATATTGGAAGGCAATCTTGATGTTGATATATTATGCTTGCTGTACTCAAGAATAAATATTTGAAACGTTGTCAGTAACATATGATCTTTAAATAATGTTTTGTTCTAAATAATCAAAACTGAAAATCGTATGACACAAGTGTCAACACACACGAACGGTATCCAATGCATTCTATGATATGTTAAAAGATGTTCACATTTATCTCCATAGGATGTGAATCTTCTTCACTTACCTTGTCTATAACTTGCCGAAATCTTTTCTCTATAACCATTACAACTCTCTTCGATTGGGAAAAAAAACTCAATCAAGAGAGATAACAAATTTCGTGCGGAAATGGCTCTTTTCTCATTTGTGCAGAACCTTTCTCATCACAATTATGCCCGTTGTATTTGCCATTTCCTCCTCACTCGCAAGTAAGACAGCTTCTCTTTCTTACATATTTCTGCTCAAAACTGTTACTGAACAATAACCAAATCCTTACTAAATACCGATAAATTTGTAGCTAGAGCATAGGCGAAGACCAAGAACCAATGCATTGGAGGATGTCTAGCGTGCAATGTCGACTGCCAAAGGAGAGGTTTCATAGGTGGCCACTGTGTGCACAAAGCTGGCTGATGCCAATACGTACCCATCTAATTAATCAAGAATGATAGCAAGCTTGTAATTTGTTATTATGGACCACCTTCTTGTATATGCTCAATTCATAAATCCATGAGAGATTGATGAATAAAAGTTTAAAAAATTCCGGAATTTTTGTGTGGACTATTACCTTGTTTAATTACTATGTGCTGATTGTCTTTAATATACATACTTTTCTTTTTTCTTTTTGGACCAAAGCCTACAGATGAAGAGTACTACTCTTTTAGAAAACAAGGTCTCAACATTATTCTTTTCTATTAGGATATTTTGGTCTTAAACAATTCAGAAATTAAACACAGATTTTTGAAATGAAAAGAAAATATAAAAACATAATCAAACATAAGGAAATTTTTTCCAACTTCTATTATTTATTCAACTTTAATATGAATTACAAAATCTCTCTTCCTATAAAACTTCTCTTCAGTTCTTCTTTTTCTCTACATAAAATACCTTAATCAATCTATATTGATAGGCCTAGATCAAACCCTAAATATATTCCTACTAGAATACCTAATTAAGATCTTATCAAATCTCCAAAAATAATCTCTAAACAAGTTTTCAAATAACTTCCAAACGAATCTTCATCAAAACAGTCTAGAATTCTGTCTCTAGATGGTTTGAGCCGGCTTAAGAAGATCATGAGTCGGCTCATACAAACAGAGGAAAAATGAAAATTCCAAATGACTTGTGAGCCAGTTCAATATTGTCCTGAGCCGTCTCACACACACGGGTTCTAGAATACGAGTCAAACTTCAAAAAATCTCCACCTTGACTTGTATTCAACACGCCGTCTTCCATCTTCTCTTCACAACTTCCGTCTACGATATCTTCTGAGCTTTGCTCAAAGCTCCACCTTAACTCACGTTTCCTCCACCTTGCTCTGAAATTCTTCTTCCATGCACAGGGTTCACCACAACTTGATATATGTAGCGTGAGGTTCCGACTCTTTTCATTACGACACAGTTCTTTTGGCACACATTCATTATTCCATCTTGAGTAATAATTGTGTAACCTCTTATATCCAATCTCCCAAGCGAAATTAAATTCCTCTTCAGTTTTGGGACATACCTGACATCACCGGGAACTCTTTGCTTCCCATCGAATATCTTCATATTCACGGTGTCTACGCCTTCTATTTCTACTTCAGAATTATCCGCTAACGTCACCGTCTTCTTTTTCTTCTTAATTTTATCGAACCACTCCTTATTTGAACCTACGTGAAAGGATGTTCCTGAATCCATGTATCACATATCTTCCTTCTTGACTTTTTCATCACTAGTCATAAGCAAATCGCGCTCTATCTTGATATCGTGGGCCACGTTCGCTTGCTCTTCCTCTTTACGTCTTTTCAGATCATCTAAGTTCTCCTTCATCTCGGGGCAATCAGATATATAGTGACCCCATCTTGTTGCAGTAATGACACGTTATCTTCGAAACATCTCTTACATGCAACATCTCTGATTTCTTCCATTGTTGCTCTCCACTTCGGACCCTCTCTTGCAAGAAGTGCAGATGAATCAGATGATCTACTTGATGATTTCTTTCTTAATTTTTCATTTAAGAGACAGTTTGTTACTGTGCTCATAGAAATAATTTCGTCAGGAGACGAATTGCTCAAAAAAACTACCAGAGTTTCCCAACCACGTGAAAGGGAACTCAATACGATAAATGCTTGCATATCATCTTTAATCGACATCTTCATGGCTGCAAGTTGATTCACAATATTCTGAACTTCGTTCAAGTGCTCTGCTTGAGGAATCTTTCTGGAACTTCAAATTCATCAATTCTCTCATTAGAAAAGCCTTGTTCGTAGACGTCTTTCTTTCGTAGAGAGCTGTCAACTTCTTTCATAAAGTTTCTGCAGTGCTTTCTAACGATACATGTTGGAACACCGAATCTTATATCCATCTGTGAATAAGACTCTTTGCCTTTCGATCTGTCCTCTCCCAATTTTCATCATAGATCTTCTCTGGCTTGACACTATTTTCATAAAGAGGCACATCTACAACTTTGAGGCACAACATGTTCTCCATCATCGACTTTCATATCGATCAATTTATACTATTCAAACACACCATCTTTGTTGCGATTTGAGTTGTCTCCATCTTCGTCGTTCTTCTCTCAACCAAGCTCTGATATCAATTTGTTAGGATTTTTATTTCCCAAACAATTCAGAAATCAAACACAGATCTTTGAGAAGAAAATAAAATATAAAAATACAATCAAACACAAGGAAAAATCTTCCAATTTCTTTTCTTTATTCAACTTCAATACGAATTACAAAATCTTTCTTCCTATAAAAACTACTCTTCAATTCTTCTTCTTCTTCTCTATATAAAATATCATAATCAATCTATATTTATAGGCCTAGAAACCCTAAATCCATTCCTACTAGAATACATCATTTAGATCTCATCAAATCTCAAAAATAATCTCTAAACAAATATTCAAATAACTTCCAAATAAATCTCCAAAACGAATCTTCACAAAAACGGCCCAGAATTCGGCCCGAGATGATTTGAGCCGCTCAAGAAGATCATGAGCCGGCTCATACAAATATAGAACAAATGAAGATTCCAAATAAATTGTGAGCCAGGTCAATATTGTCCTAAGCCGTATCACATACACGGGTTCGAAAATACAAGTAAAACTTCAACATTTTCAAGGCACTGGCCCGTAAACCTGGACCTATGCATACAACACACACATTACACACAAATACACAACACACACGGAACCTATGAATTTGCCCCCAAAGCTCAAATTTGTGGCCACTTCCCCTCCTAGAGTTTCTGGGATGGGGGCACTCTCCTCAAGAGGGGATGTTGACCTATGGGTCTCATTCTCTTTAGTTTTGATTATTTTACAAAAAACCATATTTTAAATTATAGTATGTTACTACCATACCAGATAAGTTAAAGTGCTACAACAATAGAATTACTCAAGTAAGAGAACAATCAACACTTCAACTGGTATCACAACAGTGATATCGAATGACTCTGAAGACCAAATTGCAAGTTCAAAGGAAATATCGAAGAAGTCACACAACGGAGTATTCAAGACTTTTTATTTTCTTTGAGTCTAAAGTCGATCTCAATGGTTAGAATCTCTTTTCTAATCCTAATTTTCTACATTAGATATCTCTTTACTTAAAGAGATTAGAGTTCCAAAATGCAGACCTCGAAGAGATCTTTCCAACGAGTCCAAGAACATCGAAATCAGATAACCGAAGAAAAAGTTACGATTGTTTCAATGTCGGACATACCAGAATTGGACGTCCCTAGAGACGTCTATAGAAGTTAAAAACTTTTAGAAAGTATGTTTTTGGTTTGAAATTCAAACCGTAACTTTCCATAACTACCCCGCAACGGTCCCAAAGTGCGGGAACGATTATTTTAACTTCTCACACTCAAAAATCCTATATAAATGACCCTTGACTTGTATTTTAATACACAATTTTTCTCACGAAACTTTCTTTTCTAGTTTTCATTATTCTTTAACTTTTTCGTGAGAAAACTCTTTAACTCTCAGTTCTTAAATTTATAATACTCTTTAGAAAAGAAAGACCTCTAGTTTTTCAAAGAAGTTTCATTTGATTATTGTCTTTTTTATTCTTTTTAAAAACTTTTTTGAATCATTCTTAAGTTTTTGCTATTCTTTTTGAAAGAAGAGATCTTTCAATATTAGATTTTTCTAGTCATTAAAATCGAAAGATCTCTAAATTGTCATAGAAGTTTCTGTTTTAAACTTTTCTTAATCTTTTAAAAAAACTTCTTCGAAATGTTTTTAAACGTTTTTTTAATCTCCAAAATACAATCCTTTATCTCCTTGAATCAAAAATTTGATTTATCCCTTTGAGATCGTTAGGATTGTTGAAGTTGGCTTGTAAAGATTGTAAATTTTTTCATTGTACCACCTAGTGAAGAAAGGTCTAGGATCCTCACGTTATAAAGGTTTGGACTTGAGTCTTGAAAAAAGTCTAGGTGTTCACCGCCTGCAAGTGTAAAGATTCTAAGATCTGAGTCTGATAAAAGATATGGGTTTCTCTACCCGTAAAGGAGTTACTACTTACTGGAGTTGAATTCTGAGCAGGAGTTCTCAGGTTGGATTAGCCACAGGGTTGATAAATCTTGATAACATTTCTTTATGTCCATTTATTTTATGTGATTCTTTGTTGTCTCTGTGATTCTGTGTTGTGATAGTATTTGTATTTTAGACTCTGATTTTATATTCCGCTGCATAATTTTTAAATTGTTACAAATTACGCTGTGTTTGCCATAAAATCTTATTCACCACCCTCTAAGACTATTTTCAGGGAATTGCCCATACCAACTTAGCTATTGCTCATTGTCGGTCTCAACATTTATTGGATCAAAGATAAGTCTATAAAATTTGGTTTTGGTATCTCTTTGGGATAAAGCTTGCTTAATTAGACGCAACTAATTATAATAGAATAGAGTCAGCTCAATAGAGTAGAAACATCATTATCTATAAAATGTCATTATGCTTAACTTTGATTGTTTCAAACCTAATAATGTTCATAAATTCAATATTGTTGCAACTTATCATACAATTGAAACATCGCTCTCTTAAATTAACAGCCATTATATCTGGTGTTCTATCAAGTCATAAATGCTACACATGGGGAGAGCATATATGTCACGATTACCTCCTAATTGGTTTCACACTTGTCTAAAGACTCATGCTGCATGAAAAAAGGAAGATTACCCGGAATCCTTGCATTTCCGGAAATGATATGATTGGATATCTAATTTCAAGGAATTTTGCATTAACGTGTTTGGTATATTTTAATCATTTCCGGTAATATGTGTGTGCAACTGTCGACCGGCGGCCAGGCCGGCGACGGACTACGGCCGGATGATGGCGAACGTCTGATCGGCGGTGGGACGGCCACTGAACAATTGGCGATGACTGACGGCTTGCCAGAGGTAAACGGCCGATTGGCGGTGTGCCGGACGGCGGACGACCAACGATGGGCAACGGGTATGGACAGCCGGCAGGTGGCAGTGGAGGTCGGCGGCGGATGGTCATGACTTTTTTTATGTTAGGCGGGAATATTTTGTGGTAATTTAGAATAGATGCATGTTTTGGGGGGAATAAGATTATCATGATATGGGGTCATTTGATTACCATGGTAATCCTATATTTCCGGGAATACCGTTTACACCTAAACAAGTATGGTAATATTTTATGATAATCTAGAATTACCATCTAAATTACCTCCTAGCAAGCGTACGCTTAATTTACAGGGATATAAATCTAATGGACATAATTTAATTTTCACTATAAAGACCGGGTTTGTAATTTTTTTTAATCTTGTTGCACCTAACCACAACTAGAAAAAAATCAAATAGATTAAGATTAAAAGTAAAAAATTAAGCACATTTTTATCTAATGTCTATAAAACTCTCTCCTGGCCTAAGTTTCCGGCCAACCTATCTACTACTGTATTGCCTTTTAAACTAAATAATCGATCAAATATATAAAAGGCATAGTTTTCCCAAATAATTGTTGTCATGTGTTTGTGAAGAAACGTATGATGTCATGTTGCAAAATCACGATGAGGCCGTAAACAAAACTGAAGTTTACGGAGGAAATGGATTCATTTGACCAACCTTAAAATACTAAAAAGGACATGAATGGAGAAGGCTAAAAAATAACCATAAAAGTTTGGAAGAAAAAAGTTTGATTGAAGGGGATGTATAGAAAATGTATATACAAATTGTACAAACCTTGGCCTTTTAACACTTGCGTGATAAATCCTTAGCCCACCATGCCATAATCGACCTTCCTTATAAAAACGACAGCATGTTATATTTGAGTCCAAATTCATATGGACACATATTTTGGAGAGTAGATCAAGCAATGTGGCGATCACAATATAGAGAACCTACTTGGATGAATTTTAGTAATCTATTTTGCTTTGTAGTTACTTGAAATTTGAGGTGAAAAAGCTTATGTGGACGGGGGACTGTAAAACTATGATGCTCGGGAGGTGGCAAAGGAAAACACCGAATTCACAAGTTTGAAGTGTATGAGCTTCCGAGGCTTTTCAAGAATCACAGAGATCCCATCCGAGATCGGCGGACTTTGAGATCATATTTTCTCCTAATTTGCTTGTTGTTTAATATGAGTTAGTTCCGTGGTATTTAGAATCCGGTTGGCTTCCCTCTCCATTATAATGTATGGAAGACAGCTTGAACTCTATCTTCCTTTTGATCGACCAAACGAATCCACCATCAATTGCCGGGATGACCCTTTTATTCCTTTCCCAATTTTTGGAAATCGTATGGTTTCATTGAGATCTCAATGAGAATGATAACTTCTTGATAAATGATTGGTGATATATTAAAATATTTTTGGTTATTATGTGGTTGTTCTCTGTAATTCTTAACACTATGCTGAGGAATGCTCTCAAGTTTGGGTTAACTTAAAAAAGGCTTTGATTTGGAAAGGAGACTAGTTTACAAAGTAAATATATTACAAACAAAAGAATATACATTGTAAGGGAAAAGTTTGAATAGCACGAGGCATCGAATGGTAAGGGACAGTGCTCGAAAAATGTTGAATTTTCATCGTAATTTTTAATGAATGTCCGGTTGAATTACCTGTGAAACTTATTGGTGTACTATTTTATACATAAATTATTGCTTGCTATTTTCAGATGTTAAATCCATAATCGACGACTGAGCAGCTTGATATCTGCAGTGTTTGTGGGGCACCATGGAGAGCATGCGGTATGCCGAAGAACTTTTGAGGGAGTTTCTTGTATTTAGAGGTTTTACAAATACACTTCAAACTTTTGAGTCAGAGTTGACCAGTGATATTGGTAGAAATTTTCAAGTTGATAAGATCCTAGATTTAATTTTCAAAGCGTACATACCCAAATACCAAGCAGATAAACTAGTAGGTCTGCTGACTTTCTTCAAGCAGTGTTTCTCTTCACCCTCGGATGTAGTTCTTTATTCCACACTCTTGAAGCCAGAATTGTCAATTTTGCGGTATTATGTGGTCCATGCTTTACAATCCGGAAGACAAGACAAAGTGGGAGTTTTTTTTGGAGCAAATGGAAACTTTTTGTTGCAGAAACGTGAAGATTGGTTGCCATGGTTTGGTGAGTTCAATACTCCTTTCTTCTGCTTAAAATTTACAGTTCCGTTATTTACTCTTTGGAGCTTGATATGCAGCTATTCCATATCTCAAGAACCCAAATTTGGATCCTCAATTCCGTGTTTACTCTTCAAAGGATTGTTTGGTTAGATTCCCTGATTCTTTCGTTCCGAAATTTCTTGAGCGAGATCTTCAATGGCAGTCATATCCTTCTGTACATATTTACTTTACACATTGTGTTTTGGTATGTTTGTGCTCTTCGGAGTTGCCTACTAACATTATTGACATTAGCATATAGCAAGTATCCATATTATGAACATTATCTTTTGGGTTGTGGGAAATTGTAATACTTCATGCACAATGGTGGTTAACCATATAAGATGTCTATGAAAAACTTATTCAGCTGATAACCCTTTCCATCCAAGCATGTCAAGCCTTGCTTGATCTTGATGAGGGGGCACCCAACCAGCACATGTAATACTCTCAAATTTTGTGATTTTGAATATAATTCTTCAATTTGATATTCAATGGCACATGAGATAGTGATGGAGCTCCTTTTCGGGCCTCCGTCAGATGTTGTCTTCTGTTGATCTCGAGGTGAACTTGGTTGATTATCCTTCGTTGCGTGTGGGTCTCAATAGGTTTTGAGAGGAGAAGGTTGGGTGAGGAGGCTGTCGTCGAGTACCTGCAAAGAAGACCCGAGGTGGTTTGGTACCACCGAGGACCCTCCGACGCTCAAGTTAGTGATGAGATCCGAGCAGAGTAACGGCGTAAAGTGTCAAGAATGGCTTACTTGACCCCTCCATGATGGGGGTTTATATAGCGGTGGTGACACGCATCAGCGGGCGCGAGAATCTCACCGGCAGTTACGCTCCCGACGTCACGCCGGCGTAGAAAGCGGATCGCCCATTAATGGGGATCGTGGTGGCGTGGAACGTGGGATGTTGCTGGCGTAGAATCCGCGCATGGCGAGATTTCCGGAGCGGCGGTTACGCCCGCGAGTGGTGGAGTTGGTCGGAGGGCCGAGGGAGACAGCCTCGGCAGGGAGCTCGGGGGCGAGCAGGGAAGCCGAGGAGTCTTGGTCCTATGGCAGCTCGGGACGAGCTGAATGACCGAGGAGGCTGATTTTCAGAGGGCCCCGAGACGGGCCAGTTTGTGCTTGCGGGTCGGGCTCCGAGTGGCCTCGTCGGCCCCTGCGGGCCCTTTCCTCTGAGTCCTGAGACACGTCATCTGCCACGTGTCCTGATCTTGGAGGTCGCCAATATCGAGCATTATCATTAGCCCCCCACTCTTGTCCCGACCAGATAGTGGTCGGGCTAGGAGTGAACTGCCAGGCCTCCTGAGGCGAGATCCCTCCTACGGTTTCGTCGGGGCAAGCCTTCGGTCCATTGGTCGTCTTTTCTGCTAGCGAAACGAGGCGGGGTCTCCACACCTTAAAGGAGGTGTGTCGGTTTGAGCGCTATGTGACTGAAGCAATGGTCCACGTGTCGAAGGGCGACTGGCCGATGTGACGTAAGCGGGCCGACACGTGGGTCGATCTAAACCGCCGATCGTGAGGAGTCGTTTCGGCGGGAGTTGACGGGTGTCGTTGGATGCGGCGATAAAACGGTGGCGGGGCCCGCCCCAGGGCCCCTAACCTTTCATCTCTTTCCTTCCTCGAGTCGCTATCGCTCGGCGTTCTTCCTCCTTCGCGAGACATGGTTCGTTCCCATTTTTCGGGCGGCTCACGCCGGGGAGAAGCCAGTGGGGTTGCCGAGCCCCCGGCTAACTTGCGCCCTCCGCCTGATTCTCCGCTGACGGCCGGGCCGTCCATCTCGTCAGCGGCACCTGGGATCTTTCCTGGCGGCGGCCGGAGTCGTCAGCCGTCACCCGAGTCTCAGACTGGTGACGGGAGGAAGGGCGAGGGCCGGCCCGTTTCTAAGAGGAAAAGGACGGTTTCTCATGCGCCGCCGTCGAAGGCCTCCGAAAGGATTCCCGTGCGGGAAGGGGGCTCCGTCTTCACTGTTCCGTCTGGGCTCTCCGTTGCCACTGGTCTGCTCGCCGAGATGGAGGAATCCGCCGGGGGAAGGCTCCCGTGTGGCTCCTTGAGGGATCAATTGGAGGCTATAGCCCAGGGGGTGGTCCAGGTATGAATCCTTCTACGCGCATTCGCCTCGGTATGTCTTTCCTTGGTTTCTCATTGGCTTTCTGTCAGGTTTTTCAGCACTGCGCCCTCGCCGTTCGCATGGAGGATGAGGGAGCGTTCCATGCCCCGAGGCCAGTGGGGGCGTTTCCTTCGGAGATCGAGATCTTGCAACGCGACCTGCGCCGAGAGAGGGATAAGTCTGACGTCGTGGCTGGCCGGGCGGAGGCCACGGAGCTCGGGGTGCCCACCAACTCGGCAGCTCGGGGTGCCCTTCGCCGTCTGAACGCGTCACTCCGAGTCGCTGATAGGAAGCTGGCGGACCTGGCCGGACGCTTTGCGACACTGGAGAAGGAGAGGGACGCCAGCAGGGAGGATGCTGAGTCGGCGCTGCTGAGAGCTCAGGTTGCCGAGGCTCGGGCTAAGAAAGCTGTGGTCGAGTACAAGGCGTCGGAGCAGTTTTACGCCGAGCTCGGGAGTATTCTGCCGTTGCGTGGAATAAGGCTCTGGACGCCGTGAAAGAACAGCTTCCCGAGTTCGACGATGGTGAACTCCGCGCTCGGGTCCCGCTTCCGGCGACGAGGTCTCCGGCGAGGGATGATGAGGGGTGCTTGGCACGCCCTTGGTGGAAAAGTCTCGGTGGTAGGGCCTTGGGCCATGATGCCGACGGTGAAGTGGCCGAAGTGAGCCTCCGGGCAGTATGTAGGGTTGGGGGGCCCCAGAATACCCTTTGTAAAGATCTTGATTTTGGCAATAAAAGGAAGAAAGAACCCTTAATTCGTCGGTTTGTGTCCCCCCTTTTTTTCCTTCTCTTTTTTGTGTGAAGGACATTCATAGGATGCCCTTGTTTGTATTGTTGTGTTTCCGTGTAAGTTTGGCCATATGTCCGGCGATCTCCTGTCGAGTTTGCCAGCCGGCGAGGTCGCCAAGCGCTGCCGTGGAGGTATCCTTGTGTACCCGCCAGGTCAATAGGAGATCGTTCAGATTTGGATGAACCAGCCGTTCTTCCGGGTGTCTCAGATCCTTGAGCGCGGCCACAGGGCCGAGCAGGGTGGCCGTTTGGTTGCCGCTTGGAGAAGGATCCGATCTCTGGTGTCCGGGTTAGGCAACTACCAGCCGCAGTTTTTGACGAGCAGGGTAGCTGCTCGGTTGCCCCTTACGAGGGCACTTGATCCTTCAGGACGGTGGTAGGAAGCTACCAGCCATCGACGGTTAGGCAAGGACCCGACCGCTTCGGGGAGGAATTTTGATCCTCAGCGTGTGGCAGGGAAGCTGCCCGCTGGGGATAGCCGAGCGAGGGAACCTCAGGCTCGGCCGCCTCTGGGAGGGCTTTCAGATCCTTCAGGACGGGGACCGAGCAGGGTTACTGCCCAGTGCCTCTTGGTGAGGACTTTGATCCCTGTCGGTTGTGGTAGGAAGCTACCAGCCGGGGATAGCCGGGCGAGGACCCGACTGCCTCTGGGAGGACTTTGGCCCTTGGCGCGAGGAAAGCTATAAGGCTGTAGGAAGCCACCAAGGACCCTTGGCCGGGCAGGGTTACTGCCCGGTGCCTCTTGGCGAGGGCTTTTGTCCTGAAAGATAGCCGAGTGAGGGAACCTCTGGCCTCGGCTGCCTCTGGGAGGGCTTTTTGATCCCCGGCGTTGTAGCAGGGGAGCTGCCCGCGGAGGATAGCCGAGCGATGGGACCTCTGGCCTCGACTGCCTCTGGGAGGGCTTTTCGATCCCCGGCATGGTGGCAGGGAAGCTGCCCGCGGGGACACCCGAGCGAGGGAACCTCAGGCCTCGACTGCCTCTGGGAGGGCTTGTCGATCCCCGGCGTTGTGGCAGGGAAGCTGCCCGCGGGGGATAGCCGAGCGAGGGAACCTCAGGCTCGGCTGCCTCTGAGAGGGCTTTCGGTTCCTGGCGCCGTGGCAGGGGAGCTGCCCGCTGGAGATAGCTGAGCGAGGGAACCTCGGGCCCGACCATCCCTGGGGGACCCTTCTCGTTGTACAGGGGGAACCCTACCGGGAAAGAAGGGTCGAAAGTTTCTTTATTCGTATGGATAGAAATTTTATACAACGTTGTACATCATCATCTCAAAGGGAGATTTTGAACGGTGGCCGGGGCACGGCGTTTTGCTAGTTTTGACTTCATAGATATAGCTTGAGCTTCTCCACGTTGTAAGGCCGAGGTAGCTTCTGTCCGTCCACATCTTGCAGGCGGTAGGCTCCGCCGGGGAGCGCTTCATAGACGAGGAAGGGACCCTCCCACTTTGGGGAGAACTTGTAAAGCCTGCCTTTGTAACAACCCTAAATTTCCTATACAAAATTTTTCAAATATTTTTTTTCAAAAATCCACAAAGGCGTATTTTAGCCTGAGCACAAGATATAGAGAATTATTTTGTTTTTAATTACAAGGTACAAGAATGTAATAACTTCATTTTTAGTGTACAAGAAATTACTTTAAATTTAATGTATACTTGGAGTATTTACTCTTACTGCTATCATTTTAAGTAATTAAATAACACAATAATTACAAGAAGGAGCTTGTAGCTCATTGGTAATACCTTGCACTGCTGAACCAAGCCACCAGAGTTCAAATCCCATACCCCACATTATTTTTAGATTATTTTTCTTTTAAATTTCTTGGAAGCCCAACAGTCCACAGGCCATAACTCCCAAAAGTTGAACTGAACCCTAAAAAGTGAATATACCATGAGCTATGTCCGAAGAACCCACACCCCTCGGCCGGGATCGGCCGAGTCAGCCGGCGGACCGGTCGACTCGGGACGGCGCCGCCGGCCGGACTCGGCCGGACGGCCGAGTCCCCAAAACGAAAGTTTTGGCTTTTCGTCTTCTAAACTCCTCTGTATACTCCATTTTAATGGATCGGTTCCCTAATGTTAAATACACCCATTTAATACAAATTTTAATGATTTTTCTTTAATTTTTTACAATTTTTTTTTAAAATAAAAACATTTCACCTACCCTATCCTAGCCTATCCTATAAATAGACCCCCTACCCTCTACCCTCTCATCCCAAAATACTAGATTTACTCTCTCGAAATTTTTACAAGAAGGGTGTACTTTGAAATCGAGTTCACGGCGAAGCGCTGACAGAATTCCGGCGACGTTTTTTGAAACAACCGGCGACGAAGCAACGCCTCGGCCACTCATCTAGTTCCGCTATACTCTTTAGTATAGATCGAAACCCGTAAGTCCCATTCTTTCCTTCTTTCTACTTCTCAAAAATACGAAATTACGAAACCCGACGGAAATCGGAACAAACCGATTTCCGATTCGGTTTTCTATAAAATCTCACTTGTCACCAATTCCATAATACTTAAACTTATTCATGTTGACTATTAATCACATAACAACTAATTTGGACAAAGTTTCTCACATGAAATGATAGCTTTTGCAATATCGTATTCTTTTTCACTTTAATACCATAATGTTTATTTTTCTTCTTCTAATCAATTCAATCATTCCTAAACATCTCTATCTTGACCATTAAACTTGTAAAAGTCAATTTGAATAAGTTTTCACACATGAAATGATAACCTTTTCAATTTACCATATTTTTTACACTTTAATACCATCATGTTTCAATTTCACATTTAACCATTAACTTGCTATACATTTAAAGTAGAGCACGAGATAACGACCTAGCTCCACACACACGCAAATACAACCCTAAAATGATATCATCAAAACTTAGAATACGATAAAACGAAATTTTCATTAAAATACCATAATCTTTATAAAACCATTCTTAAAGGTTTTAGATTTGTTACACTTTTAAGTAAATATTTCTTACTAGGAAAATACGATAAGTTGTGCACATCGATCGTTTATCTAAACCTGACTTTGTGGTGTCTAGGCAAGTGTGTCTAAGGCAAGTGGTTACTTAATTAGGGCCACTACTTGTAGTGGAGAGCCTCCCACTTACCTGGCACTTATCTGGCCGCAATTGGCGGTGAAGAGGCGATTTGAGGTTTCTAACGACTTGTCGTTTAGACCTTTTAGAAATAGGCTAGTTGGCTTAAGAAACCCTAGAATCTAAAATACGGAAAATTAAACTTTTCAAGTAAATACCTTTTATTTTATAAAAACTGTTTTCTAAAGGATTAGTATTTTACAATCTTTGCAAAGCGCCGCTACAACCCATCTTTAGGGAACCCGTTCGGGATCGTGCGGTTTATCGCGCACCCTCGGACTAGTAGTGCGAGATTCAGACCTCCGCAAGGAGTATTCGGTCTCGAAAGGTTTAAAATACGACATCTTAAGAAATGAGATTTTTGAAATATAAAATATTTATTAAAATTATTTTTGTATAAACATATGTATATTTATCTTTTAAATACCTATTTTATTATTATATAAATTTTCCACCTTTTTCTAAAATTCACAAAAGAATAAAGATTACACTAAAATACCATGAACTTCAAATAATCAATATTACAGATAAGTACCATTATTTATGAAACTCGGATATTTTCATTTGAAATGTCACAACATAAAATCCACAACTTTAAATACGAAAAATAAATACTTGAGGTGTATTTTGAAAAGTATATAAAAGTATTTTTACATAAAAACCCCTCAAGTTTAGAAATTACCCTAAGGACCCTAGCAGTTATAAGACTTCGTTTCACATTTCTGATTGTCTGACTCGGATTTGAGTCTGATTAATCTGACTTGAATATGATTCAAGTCAATCCATAATCTACAAGTTTCCAATTCATTATGAACACATGAATCCATGAATACAATTATCAGTTTATACAATTTGGCTGAACCGAACCATGGATATATTCCTTTTACATGATTCTCAGTATTCCTTTTACATAATTCTCAGTATTCCATTTACATGACTCTACGGTTATAACCGTTTCCTGATATCATGGTTTCGGTCAGTCAGTCAATCAACCATACAATCAATACAAATTTAAAAGGTAACAATACAAACAAGACATCGCGGGGTTTAAGGGATAGATTGGTACGGAAGGTGTTAAAAGTGGCACGAGACGGTAAGATTAAGACACCTAACATGAATCCAATTGCTGTTGTACCGTGGCATAAACGGTTCCTTGAGTTCCTGATATCTTAGTCTTCGGGGCAAGTGAGACTTCTCTCGTATACACTGGCATCCTTCTGTACCGAACTACAAACAACAGCGTTAACACAACATTACAACAATATAACAATATAATACAACTATAAAAGCAACTCTCTCTCTCTCTCTCTCTTACTCTCTGTCTATTCTATTCTTCCCTTATCTTTGGGACTTACCGAGCGACCTGTTCGCTGACGACATTCTATTTCTTTCTTCTTTGAATGTCGTCAGGTGGTTTGGACCCGGCGGAGATCGAGCCATCTCAAGAAGACTTGGAGCAATTTACTGAAAACCCTGCACTGTAGTTTCATTGTACACTTTTTCTTTCTGTACTTTCATTTCCTGTTATGCCACTGTTTAGGCATCATTATTATTTCAGTTGTATTTCCTTTCATATATTGTATAAAGAATGTTAATGAATAAAAGTTGCTGTTCTTTTATATCTTGTCTCTTGTGTATTTATTTTATATTGCTTAGATACGCTTAGCGTATGTACTTCTGAGTAT
Source organism: Agapanthus africanus (assembly GCA_030015575.1). Taxonomy (NCBI): domain Eukaryota; kingdom Viridiplantae; phylum Streptophyta; class Magnoliopsida; order Asparagales; family Amaryllidaceae; genus Agapanthus; species Agapanthus africanus. The sequence goes on from CM057344.1 coordinate 683,264,828, forward strand.
ATACGTAGCGGGCCTCGCCGCGTCCCCTTCGCCGTATACTGGGAAGCGGGGCGTGACAGCTTTTGTTGGCGGCCCATGCAGGTCAGAGCTGTATGAATCCCTATCATGCAGTTCTGGTTTGCGTGAACAACCTAAAAAATATAACACAAGAACCAGCAACTAAAACATTCTTTACAATTCATGTTTCTTGAATCTTACAAATTTCTATTCCTTGAATCTTATCATTTCATTTGCTTGAATCTGTCCTAACCCAAATTTTTCTTCAGGGTTATGGATTCCCCAAATAACACCAGCACCAACATCAACAACACACCTCCAGCACTACCTCTCACACCAGTTGTTTCTACGCCACCTACCGAGCAAACAGTGCTACTTGAGGCAATCCGCAGCCTTCTCGAGGGACAGCAACAACTCCTGAACCGTCCCGAGACTGACGCACCTGGGGTGAAGCAATTCAGAGTTTTACATCCCAAACAGTTCTCAGGAAAGGGCAGCCCACTGGAAGTTGAGGAATGGGCTCAAAGTATCGAGGATGATCTGGCGGCAGCACAAGTGCCAGAAATAGCTTGGGTCCGAGTTGCAAAGCTATAGCTCACGGACAATACTCGTAATTGGTGGAAGGCGGAAGAAAACCGTCTTGCATAGCCTATTGAATGGAAAACTTTTCGTGAGAAGTTCGACGCGAAATACTTTCCTGTGACTGCCAGGTTTGCCATGGAGCAGCAGTTCATTCATCTACAGCAAGGATCGATGTGGGACAAATCGGTAAATGAATACGACGCTGAATTCACTATGTTAAGCCGATTCGCGGCACATTTGGTACCGACAGACGAGATCAGAGCCCGTCGCTTTCAACAAGGTCTGGACACAGAGATTCAGGATGCTCTAGCCACGAGGAAATTTCTGACACATGAAGATGCTTTGGAAGCTGCCCGCAGTTATGAGGCGGTGATAAAGGCGAGGGGCAGACCCCAATCTGCTGGTTTGAAACGCCATGCCTCTCAAATGGCAGGAAGAGCCTCTTCCAGGCCAACGTTCGAACCCAGGAGAACTGAAGAACCCAATCACCAGCCAAGACCACATTTCTGTTTCAATTGCAAGAGAGATGGACATTTGATAAAGGACTGTAGGCGCGCAAAAGGCCTGTGCCTAGTTTGTGGCGCGTCCTATCACAGAATTGAGACCTGTCCATATACATACAACTCAGCTCACACACCTACCAACTACCCGCAGCGGCCAACCATCCACGCTCCTGCAACTCGTCCTGCACTACCTGCTCCACCACCTGCACAGCCTGCTCGCCAATTCCAACAGGCAATGAAGGACATGACTAGAGGGCAGAGAAACAGGCCCCAAAGGCAGAATGTGCCTCCAGCTAGAAGGAATGTAACACGACGACAGATCTTCACATTAGAAGCCGTAGAAGCCGAGACTGTAGGTCAAGGTAACACCAGTAAGCCTTTTTCATCCTTGTACCTCTTTGTTATTATACTACAGTCACCAAACTTCTTTGCACTATTACACCTTCCTTTTACAAATTTCGAGGACGAAATTTTTATAAGGAGGGTAGAATGTAACAACCCTAAATTTCCTATACAAAATTTTTCAAATATTTTTTTTCAAAAATCCACAAAGGGGTATTTTAGCCTGAGCACAAGATATAGGAATTATTTTATTTTTAATTACAAGCTACAAGAATGTAACAACTCCATTTTTAGTGTACAAGAAATTACTTTAAATTTAATGTATACTTGGAGTATTTACTTTTGCTGCTATCATTTTAAGTAATTAAATAACACAATAATTACAAGAAGGAGCTTGTAGCTCATTGGTAATACCTTGCACTGCTGAACCAAGCCACCAGAGTTCAAATCCCATGTCCCACATTATTTTTAGATTATTTTTCTTTTAAATTTCTTGGAAGCCCAACAGTCCACAGGCCATAACTCCCAAAAGTTGAACTGAACCCTAAAAAGTGAATATACCATGAGCTACGTCTGAAGAACTCACACCCGACGACCACCGAACTCGGCCGGGATCGGCCGAGTTGGGCCGGCGCCGTCGGCCGGACTCGGCCGGACGGCCGAGTCCCCAAAACGAAAGTTTTGGCTTTTCTTCTTCTAAACTCCTCTGTATATTCCATTTTAATGGATCGGTTCCCTAATGTTAAATACACCCATTTAATACAAATTTTAATGATTTTTCTTTAATTTTTTACAATTTTTTTTTAAAATAAAAACCTTTCACCTACCCTACCCTAGCCTACCCTATAAATAGACCCCCTATCCTCTACCCTCTCATCCCAAAACACTAGGTTTACTCTCTCGAAATTTTTACAAGAAGGATGTACTTTGAAATCGAGTTCACGGCGAAGCGCTGACGGAATTCCGGCGACGTTTTTTGAAACAACCGGCGACGAAGCAACGCCTCGGCCACTCATGTAGTTCCGCTATACTCTTTAGTATAGATCAAAACCCGTAAGTCCCATTCTTTCCTTCTTTCTACTTCTCAAAAATACGAAATTACGAAACCCGACGTAAATCGGAACAAACCGATTTCCGATTCGGTTTTCTATAAAATCTCACTTGTCACCAATTCCATAATACTTAAACTTATTCATGTTGACTATTAATCACATAACAACTAATTTGGACAAAGTTTCTCACATGAAATGATAGCTTTGGCAATATCGTATTCTTTTTCAGTTTAATACCATAATGTTTATTTTTCTTCTTCTAATCAATTCAATCATTCCTAAACATCTCTATCTTGACCATTAAACTTGTAAAAGTCAATTTGAATAAGTTTTCGCACATGAAATGATAACCTTTTCAATTTACCGTATTTTTTACACTTTAATACCATCATGTTTCAATTTCACATTTAACCCTTAACTTGCTATACATTTAAAGTAGAGCACGAGGTAACGACCTACCTCCACACAAACGCAAATACAACCCTAAAATGATATCATCAAAACTTAGAATACGATAAAACGAAATTTTCATTAAAATACCATAATCTTCAAAAAACCATTCTTAAAGATTTTAGATTTGTTACACTTTTAAGTAAATATTTCTTACTAGGAAAATACGATAAGTTGTGGACATCGATCGTTTATCTAAATCTGACTTTGTGGTGTCTAGGCAAGTGTGTCTAAGACAAGTGGTTACTTAATTAGGGCCACTACTTGTAGTGGAGTGCCTCCCACTTACCTGGCACTTACCTGACCGCAATTGGCGGTGAAGAGGCGATTTGAGGCTTCTAACGACTTGTCGTTTAGACCTTTTAGAAATAGGCTAGTTGGCGTAGGAAACCCTAGAATCTAAAATACGGAAAATTACACTTTTCAAGTAAATACCTTTTACTTTATAAAAACCGTTTTCTAAAAGATTAGTATTTTACAATCTTTGCAAAGCGCCGCTACAACCCATCTTTGGGGAACCCGTTCAGGATCGTGCGGTTTATCGCGCACCCTCGGGCTAGTAGTACGAGATTCAGACCTCCGCAAGGAGCATTCAGTCTCTAAAGGTTTAAAATACGACATCTTAAGAAAATGAGATTTTTGAAATATAAAATATTTATTAAAATTATTTTTGTATAAACATATGTATATTTATCTTTTAAATACCTATTTTATTATTATATAAATTTTCCACCTTTTTCTAAAAATCACAAAAGAATAAAGGTTACACTAAAATACCATGAACTTCAAATAATCAATAATACAGATAAGTACCATTATTTATGAAACTAGGATATTTTCATTTGAAATGTCACAACATAAAATCCACAACTCTAAAGACGAAAAATAAATACTTGAGGTATATTTTGAAAAGTATATAAAAGTATTTTTACATAAAACCCCCTCAAGTTTATAAATTACCCTAAGGACCCTAGCAGTTATAAGACTTCGTTTCACATTTCTGATTGTCTGACTCGGGTTTGAGTCTGATTAATCTGACTTGAATATGATTCAAGTCAATCCATAATCTACAAGTTTCCAATTCATTATGAACACATGAATCCATGAATACAATTATCAGTTTATACAATTTGGCTGAACCGAACCATGGATATATTCCTTTTACATGATTCTCAGTATTCCTTTTACATGATTCTCAGTATTCCATTTACATGACTCTACGGTTATAACCGTTTCCTGATATCATGGTTTCGGTCGGTCGGTCAGTCAATCAACCATACAATCAATACAAATTTAAAAGGTAACAATACAAACAAGACATCACGGGATTTAAGAGATAGATTGGTACGGAAGGTGTTAAAAGTGGCACGAGACGGTAAGATTAAGACACCTAATATGAATCCAATTGCTGTTATACCGTGGCATAAACGGTTCCTTGAGTTCCTGATACCTTAGTCTCCGGGACAAGTGAGACTCCTCTCGTATACGCTGACATCCTTCTGTACCGAACTACAAACAACAGCGTTAATACAACATTACAACAATATAACAATATAATACAACTATAAAAGCAACTCTCTCTCTCTCTCTCTCTCTCTCTCTCTTACTCTCTGTCTATTCTATTCTTCCCTTATCTTTGGGACTTACCGAGCGACATGTTCGCTGACGACATTCTATTTCTTTTTTCTTTGAATGTCGTCAGGTGGTTTGGCCCCGGCGGAGATCGAGCCATCTCAAGAAGACTTGGAGCAATTTACTGAAGACCCTGCACTGTAGTTTCATTGTACACTTTTTCTTTCTGTACTTTTCATTTTCTGTTATGCTACTGTTTAGGCATCATTATTATTTCAGTTGTATTTCCTTTCCTGTATTGTACAAAGAATGTTAATGAATAAAAGTTGCTGTTCTTTTATATCTTGTCTCTTGTGTATTTATTTTATATTGCTTAGATATGCTTAGCGTATGTACTTCTGAGTATATACGTAGCGGGCCTCGTCGCGTCCCCTTCGCCGTATACTGGGAAGCGGGGCGTGACAGGTTTTGTTGGCGGCCCATGCAGGTCAGAGCTGTATGAATCCCTATCATGCAGTTCTGGTTTGCGTGAACAACCTAAGCAATATAACACAAGAACCAGCAACTAAAACATTCTTTACAATTCATGTTTCTTGAATCTTACAAATTTCTATTCCTTGAATCTTATCATTTCATGTGTTTGAATCTGTCCTAACCCAAATTTTTCTTCAGGGTTATGAATTCCCCAAACAACACCAGCACCAACGTCAACAACACACCTCCGGCACTACCTCTCACACCAGTTGTTCCTACGCCACCTACCGAGCAAACAGTGCTACTTGAGGCAATCCTCAGCCTTCTCGAGGGACAGCAACAACTCCTGAACCGTCCCGAGACTGACGCATCTGGAGTGAAACAATTCAGAGCTTTACATCCCAAATAGTTCTCAGGAAAGGGGAGCCCACTGGAAGCTGAGGAATGGGCTCAAAGTATCGAGGATGATCTGGCGGTAGCACAAGTGCCAGAAATAGCTTGGGTCCGAGTTGCAAAGCTACAGCTCACGGACAATGCTCGTAATTGGTGGAAGGCGGAAGAAAGCCGTCTTGCACAGCCTATTGAATGGAAAACTTTTCGCGAGAAGTTCGACGCGAAATACTTCCCTGTGACTGCCAGGTTTGCCATGGAGCAGCAGTTCATTCATCTACAGCAAGGATCGATGTGGGACAAATTGTTAGATGAATACGACGCTGAATTCACCATATTAAGCCGATTCGCGGCACATTTGATACCGACGGACGAGATCAGAGCCCGTCGCTTTCAACAAGGTCTGGACACAGAGATTCAGGCTGCTCTAGCCACGGGGAAATTTCTGACACATGAAGATGCTTTGGAAGCTGCCCGCAGTTATAAGGCGGTGATAAAGGCGAGGGGCAGACCCCAATCTGCTGGTTTGAAATGCTATGACTCTTAAATGGAAGGAGGAGACTCTTCCAGGCCAACGTTCGAACCCAGGAGAACTGAAGAACCCAATCACCAGCCAAGACCACATTTCTGTTTCCATTGCAAGAGAGATGGACATTTGATAAAGGACTATAGGCGCGCAAAAGGCATGTGCCTAGTGTGTGGCGCGTCCAATCACAGAATTGAGACCTGTCCATATAGATACAACTCAGCTCACACACCTACCAACTACCCGCAGCGGCCAACCATCCACGCTCCTGCAACTCGTCCTGCACTACCTGCTCCACCACCTGCACAGCCTGCTCGCCAATTCCAACAGGCAATGAGGGACATGACTAGAGGGCAGAGAAATAGGCCCCAAAGACAGAATGTGCCTCCAGCTAGAAGGAATGTACCATGGCGACAGATCTTCACATTAGAAGCCGTAGAAGCCGAGACTGCAGGTCAAGGTAACACCGGTAAGCCTTTTTCATCCTTGTACCTCTTTGTTATTATACTACAGTCACCAAACTTTTTTGCACTGTTACACCTTCCTTTTACAAATTTCGATGACGAAATTTTTATAAGGAGGGTAGAATGTAACGACCCTAAATTTCCTATACAAAATTTTTCAAATATTTTTTTCCAAAAATCCACAAAGGGGTATTTTAGCCTGAGCACAAGATATAGTTAATTATTTTGTTTTTAATTACAAGCTACAAGAATGTAATAACTCCATTTTTAGTGTACAAGAAATTACTTTAAATTTAATGTATACTTGGAGTATTTACTCTTGCTGCTATCATTTTAAGTAATTAAATAACACAATAATTACAAGAAAGAGCTTGTAGCTCATTGGTAATACCATGCACTGCTGAACCAAGCCATCAGAGTTCAAATCCCATGCCCCACATTATTTTTAGATTATTTTTCTTTTAAATTTCTTGGAAGCCCAACAGTCCACAGGCCATAACTCCCAAAAGTTGAACTGAACCCTAAAAAGTAAATATACCATGAGCTACGTCTGAAGAACCCACACCCGATGACCACCGGACTCGGCCGGGATCGGCCGGCGGACCGGCCGACTCGGGCCGGCGGCGCCGGCCGGACTTGGCCGGAAGGCCGAGTCCCCAAAACGAAAGTTTTGGCTTTTCGTCTTCTAAACTCCTCTGTATACTCCATTTTAATGGATCGGTTCCCTAATGTTAAATACACCCATTTAATACAAATTTTAATGATTTTTCTTTAATTTTTTACAATTTTTTTTTAAAATAAAAACCTTTCACCTATCCTACCCTATCCTACCCTCTAAATAGACCCCCTACCCTCTACCCTCTCATCCCAAAATACTAGGTTTACTCTTTCGAAATTTTTACAAGAAGGGTGTACTTTGAAATCGAGTTCACGGCGAAACGCTGACGGAATTCCGGCGACGTTTTTTGAAACAACCGGCGACGAAGCAACGCCTCGGCCACTCATCTAGTTCCGCTAAACTCTTTAATATAGATTGAAACCCGTAAGTCCCATTCTTTCCTTCTTTCTACTTCTCAAAAGTACGAAATTACGAAACCCGACGGAAATCGGAACAAACCGATTTCCGATTCGGTTTTCTATAAAATCTCACTTGTCACCAATTCCATAATACTTAAACTTATTCATGTTGACTATTAATCATATAACAACTAATTTGGACAAAGTTTCTCACATGAAATGATAGCTTTTGCAATATCGTATTCTTTTTCACTTTAATACCATAATGTTTATTTTTCTTCTTCTAATCAATTCAATCAATCCTAAACATCTCTATCTTGACCATTAAACTTGTAAAAGTTAATTTGAATAAGTTTTCACACGTGAAATGATAACCTTTTCAATTTACCGTATTTTTTACACTTTAATACCATCATGTTTCAATTTCACATTTAACCCTTAACTTGCTATACATTTAAAGTAGAGCACGAGATAACGACCTACCTCCACACACACGCAAATACAACCCTAAAATGATATCATCAAAACTTAGAATATGATAAAACGAAATTTTCATTAAAATACCATAATCTTCATAAAACCATTCTTAAAGATTTTAGATTTGTTACACTTTTAAGTAAATATTTCTTACTAGGAAAATACGATAAGTTGTGGACATCGATCGTTTATCTAAACCTGACTTTGTGGTGTCTAGGCAAGTGTGTCTAAGGCAAGTGGTTACTTAATTAGGGCCACTACTTGTAGTGGAGAGCCTCCCACTTACCTGGCACTTACCTGGCCGCAATTGACGGTGAAGAGGCGATTTGAGGCTTCTAACGACTTGTCGTTTAGACCTTTTAGAAATAGGTTAGTTGGCTTAGGAAACCCTAGAATCTAAAATATGGAAAATTACACTTTTCAAGTAAATACCTTTTACTTTATAAAAACCGTTTTCTAAAGGATTAGTATTTTACAATCTTTGCAAAGCGCCGCTACAACCCATCTTTAGGGAACCCGTTCGGGATCGTGCGGTTTATCGCGTACCCTCGGGCTAGTAGTGCGAGATTCAGACCTCCGCAAGGAGCATTTGGTCTCGAAAGGTTTAAAATACGACATCTTAAGAAAATGAGATTTTTGAAATATAAAATATTTATTAAAATTATTTTTGTATAAACATATATATATTTATCTTTTAAATACCTATTTTATTATTATATAAATTTTCCACCTTTTTCTAAAAATCACAAAAGAATAAAGGTTACACTAAAATACCATGAACTTCAAATAATCAATATTACAGATAAGTACCATTATTTATGAAACTAGGATATTTTCATTTGAAATGTCACAACATAAAATCCACAACTCTAAAGACGAAAAATAAATACTTGAGGTGTATTTTGAAAAGTATATAAAAGTATTTTTATATAAAACCCCCTCAAGTTTATAAATTACCCTAAGGACCCTAGCAGTTATAAGACTTCGTTTCACATTTCTGATTGTCTGACTCGGGTTTGAGTCTGATTAATCTGACTTGAATATGATTCAAGTCAATCCATAATCTACAAGTTTCCAATTCATTATGAACACATGAATCCATGAATACAATTATTAGTTTATACAATTTGGCTGAACCGAACCATGGATATATTCCTTTTACATGATTCTCAGTATTCCTTTTACATGATTCTCAGTATTCCATTTACATGACTCTATGGTTATAACCGTTTCCTGATATCATGGTTTCGGTCAGTCAGTCAATCAACCATACAATCAATACAAATTTAAAAGGTAACAATACAAACAAAACATCGCGGGGTTTAAGGGGTAGATTGGTACGGAAGGTGTTAAAAGTGGCACGAGACGGTAAGATTAAGACACCTAACATGAATCCAATTGCTGTTGTACCGTGGCATAAACGGTTCCTTGAGTTCCTGATACCTTAGTCTCCGGGGCAAGTAAGATTCCTCTCGTATACACTGGCATCCTTCTGTACCGAACTACAAACAACAGCGTTAACACAACATTACAGCAATATAACAATATAATACAACTATAAAAGCAACTCTCTCTCTCTCTCTCTTACTTTCTGTCTATTCTATTCTTCCCTTATTTTTGGGACTTACCGAGCGACCTGTTCGCTGACGACATTCTATTTCTTTCTTCTTTGAATGTCGTCAGGTGGTTTGGATCCGGCGGAGATCGAGCCATCTCAAGAAGACTTGGAGCAATTTACTGAAGACCCTGCACTGTAGTTTCATTGTACACTTTTTCTTTCTGTACTTTTCATTTCCTGTTTTGCCACTGTTTAGGCATCATTATTATTTCAGCTGTATTTCCTTTCATGTATTGTACAAAGAATGTTAATGAATAAAAGTTGTTGTTCTTTTATATCTTGTCTCTTGTTTATTTATTTTTTATTGTTTAGATACGCTTAGTGTATGTACTTCTGAGTATATACGTAGCGGGCCTCGTCGCGTCCCCTTCGCCGTATACCGGGAAGCGGGGCGTGACAGCCTTGGTTGATGAACTCGTTCCACCGTAGGACTAGGTCCCCGGCCTTGAAGGATCGGTGTTTTACCCGAGCATTATAGTAACGGGCTATTTGCTGTTGGTAGGCGGCGGCTCTGATCTGGGCCCGATCCCTTTTCTCCAACAATACGTCGAAGTTGGTTCATAGTGCCATGGTGTTTGCTTCATCGTCAAAGTGCTCGACTCGGTGGCTGGGTAGCCCGATCTCTGCTTGGACCATTGCTTCGGTCCCGTAGCAGAGGCTGAAAGGGGTCTCCCCGGTAGGAGTCTTTTTTGACATGGGCAGGGCCTATATGACCCGGGGTAGTTTCTCGACCCAACTGCCTTGCCTCCCTTCCAGGCGGGTTCGGAGGCCCCTGAGGACATCCCAGTTAGCGACCTCGACCTGCCCGTTACATTGGGGGTGCGCGGCCGCGGCAAACTTCATGAGGATGTGGTATTCTTTGCAGAAGTCCCTTACTTTCTCGTTCTCGAAGTTCTTCCCGTGATCGGTGATGATGCACCTCGGGATCGCGAACCGCTGAATCAGGTTATTTTGGAGGAACTTGATGGTTGTGGCGACGTCCGGTTTCCTGATGGGAACAGCCTCGATCCATTTGGTGAAATAGTCCACCGCGATGAGGACGTACTTATGTCCGCCAGTCCCTGTGGGAAACTGGCCGATCATATCCAATCCCTATTGGGCGAATGGCCATGGGGACGCCAGGGCCGTTAGCTCGATAGCCGGGAGGCGGGGGATACTGCCGTGGAGTTGGCAGCTCTTACACCTCCTGACCAGTTTCAGGGCATCTTCGTGCATGGTGGGCCAATAGTACCCCTGGAGTAATGCCTTTGGGGTCAAGGTTCGAGCCCCTGGTGTGCGCCGCCCACCCCTTCATGGATTACCCACAGGACGTAGTCGGCCTCGTGGGGGTCAACGCACCGGAGCAGGGGATGAGTGAAGGCCTTCTTGTAGAGGTTCCCGTTACTCCAGACGAAGTGGGTGGCTCTGGCCAGGAGGCGGCGGGCGGCTGCCCTGTCTTCCGGGAGCGTGCGGTCTTTCAGGAATTCCATGAGGGGCTTCCTCCAATCTGGGTCATTCTCCTGTGTTGCGTACACTTGGAGCGCCGCCGCCTCGTCTTCAACGCTTGGTCAGGCCAAGGTTTCGAAGAGTATTGAGCACCTGTTGCCGGCCGAGTATGATGAAGCCAACTTGCTCAGTGTGTCTGCTTGAGTATTCATTTGTCTGAGTATTTGTTCCACCTGGATTTCATTGAAGTTCCTTCGGAGCTTTCTCACCTCGTCTAGGTATTTCATCATTAGGGGCTCCCGAGCCTCGAAGCGGCCGGTTACTTGGCCGACGACCAGGGCCGAGTCGCTGCGGACCCGGACGACCTTCAGCCCCAGCCCGACGGCCATGCGTAGTCCGGCTAGGAAGGCTTCGTACTCCGCTGCGTTGTTTGATGCTTTGAAACCGAGCCTTAAGGAATACTCCATCTCGGCTTCATTCGGGCCTCGGATAATGAGGCCGGCACCGCAGCCTTCCTCGGTGGAAGACCCGTCGACGTAGATGATCCACTCCGGGGCTGATCCACGGCTTTCCTGGTCGGGATGCCAGGCTGCGAGGGGCGGCGCGGGATCCGGCTTCCTGCTGGGGATGGTGCATTCGACGACGAAATCGGCCAGGGCCTGCGCCTTGATGGCTTGCCTCGGGTGATACCTTATGTCGAATTGAGACAGCTCCCATCTCCATTTCTCTAGGCGGCCAGAGGATTCTGGCGATGCCAGGATAGCCCCCAAGGGGCGCTCGGTGAGGACGATGATGGTGTGTGCCTGGAAGTAGTGCCGCAGCTTCCGCGAGGTTACCACGAGGGCCAGGACGATCTTCTCTATGGCGGGGTATCTCGTCTCCGCGTCTTTGAATACATGGCTCACATAATACACTGGCCTCTGCACCCCCTCGGCCTCTTGGACGAGCACCGACCCTGCTGCTTGGTCGGATGCCGCCAGGTACAGCGACAGCTCGTCTCCTTCCACGGGCCGGGTGAGTAGGGATGGCGTTGTGAGGTGCCTCTTCAGCTGGTCGAAGGCGGCTTGGCAATCCTCTGACCACTCGAACCTCGGGATTTTCCTCAGCGCCTTGAAGAACGGGAGGCACTTCTCCCCCGACCTGGACATGAAACGGCTCAGAGCGGCGATTCGCCCTGTGAGCCGCATGATTTCAACGTTGGTCCGGGGTGCAGTCATGTTCAGGATGGCGTCGATCTTCTCCGGGTTAGCTTCAATCCCACGGTGAGTGACCATGAACCCGAGGAATTTCCCTTCGGTCACTCTGAACCCGCACTTGGCGGGGTTCAGCTTGCATAGCACCTCGAACGCCTCGTCCAGGTCCTTGACATGGTCGGACGATGAGACGGACTTGACGAGCATGTCGTCGACGTAGACCTCCATGTTTCTACCGATCTGCGGCTTGAACATGCGGTTGACCAGCCTCTGGTATGTGGCCCCGGCATTCTTGAGGCCGAAGGGCATCACCCTATAATAGTACACCCCCCGGTCCGTCGTGAAAGCGGTCATGTCTTCGTCGTCAGGGTTCATGCGGATTTGGTTATAGCCGGAGAAAGCGTCAATGAAGCTCAGGAGCTCGTGCCCGGCCGAGCTGTCGACAAGCTGGTCTATGTGGGGAAGCGGGAAGTTGTCCTTGGGGCAGGCCTTGTTAAGATCGGTGAAGTCGACGCACATACGCCACTTCCCACTCGATTTCTTGATCAGGACTACGTTGGCCAGCCATTCCGAGTAGGGCACGTTCCTGATGAAGTTGGCGGCGAGGAATCGGTCAACTTCTTCCTCGATGGCCTTTTGTTTGACCGGGGCGAAGCTTCTCTTTTTCTGCCTGACGGGTTGGACCGCAGGATCCACCCCGAGCTTGTGGGAGATGATTTTGGGGTCGATCTCAGGCATGTCGGCTGGGGCCCAAGAGAAGACGTCGGAATTGCTCCGTAGGAACTCGGTCAGGTCATCCCGCTGGGTTCTTGTCAGCAGTGAACCGACCTAGACGGTCTTCCCTGGGTCTCCTTCCGCTAAGGGCACCTCGGTCAGCGGCTCGATCGGTGCCCCACGGACCTCCTTCCGCTCGTCCCTGGTGTCTAGGGACCCCTCCATGTCGTCGCATTCATCGGCGCTATCAGTGTGCTGCTCGGGGGAAGATGCTTCTGCCAGACCCACCTCCGCGAGCCGTTGGCTCCCGTAGGCCCTGCCCACCCCACCTTGGTCGAGGGGAAATTTTATCGCCAGGTGGTACGTCGAGATCTGGGCCTGGAGGGAGTTCAGAGTCGGCTGACCGAGGAGGACGTTGTATGCCGAAGGGACCTTAGTCACAATAAAGTCTACCGGCAGCATGCGCGTGTGGCCGGGCTCCCCGATCGTGAACTGCAGGGTGACCACTCCTTGCGCCGGGACGGAGTGGTTGGTGAATCCCGAGAGGACGTGGGAGGTCGGCCTCAAGTTTGCTGGGGCCAGCCCCATCCGCAGAAAGCAGTCGTGGAAGAGAATGTCCGCCGAGCTGCCTGAATCGATGAGTATTCGGTAGACCTCGTATCGGTGAATTCACGCTACGATCACCAGTGGGTCGTTGTGGGGCACAGATATGCCGTGGAGATCCTCGTCGCCAAAGGTGATGGGCTCCCGGCTCCTAGCTCTTTTGGTCGGGTGGCCGCTGGAGAGTGTGGGGTGGCAGCCTGTGGGGAGGCCGACGACTTCGGGAGAGGGTCCACCCGCGCCTCCGTTGCAAGGGGACGGTAGCGGGCGTTTGGATCCTTAGAGGAGTCGGTTGCCATGCGGGCGGAGATCGGAAGGCCAACTTCGTATTTTGGGGAGTTATTGTTCCCACAGACGGCGCCAACTGATGGAGCTCCTTTTCAGGCCTCCGTCAGATGTTGTCTTCCGTTGATCTCGAGATGAACTTGGTTGATTGTCCTTCGTTGCGTGTGGATCTCAATGGGTTTTGAGAGGAGAAGGTTGGGTGATGAGGCTGTCGCCGAGTACCTGCAAAGAAGTCCCGATGTGGTTTGGTACCACCGAGGACCCTCCGACGCTCAAGTTAGTGATGAGATCCGAGCAGAGTAACGGCGTAAAGTGTCAAGAATGGCTTACTTGACCCCTCCATGATGGGGGTTTATATAGCGGTGGTGACACGTATTAGCGGGCGCGAGAATCTCGCTGGCAGTTACGCTCCCGACGTCACGCCGGCGTAGAGAGCGGATCGCCCATTAATAGGGATCGTGGTGGCGTGGAACGTGGGATGTTGCTGGCGTAGAATCCGCGCATGGCGAGATTCGCGGAGCGGCGGTTACGCCCACGAGTGGTGGAGTTGGTCGGAGGGCCGAGGGAGACGGCCTCGGCAGGGAGCTCGGGGGCGAGCAGGGAGGCCGAGGAGTCTTGGTCCTATGGCGGCTCAGGGCGAGCTGAATGGCCGAGGAGGCTGATTTTCAGAGGGCCCCGAGGCAGGCCAGTTTGTGCTTGCGGGTCGGGCTCCGGGTGGCCTTTCCTCTGAGTCCTGGGACACGTCATCTGCCACGTGTCCTGATCTTGGAGGCCGTCAATATCGAGCATTATCAGATAGAAATAACATTGCTAAACAATAAAGACATTTAATGAGGGATGTTTTGCTGCAAAATTTTCAATCAATGGAGAGTGGAATCTGGGAGACCCCCATAGTACAATAACCCCTCTACTCTATATTTTTATTATCAAGGATAAATACTTTCTTGTTGACGATCTACATTTTAAACTTTTCACTGCCGGCACATCGACATTTCAATATATAATTCATTCACCAGCTGTTTAAATGCTTCTATACTGTTTGGCTCTAAAAACCCTGCTTCATTTGCTTAACACAAACAGCTTAATCTTATGCCTTTTCCTTAATCAAAACTACGCATCCCTGCGCCGTTAAAGATAAGTACAGAGAAGAACACTGTCAGACACCTCAAAAGCGACATAAAGCAACTGAACCATAGGCTCTCAGAATTGCAAGCATTATTGGAGGCAAAGGAAGCTGAGATATTCCACTTGAGAGGGTATGAGTTTTGTTTCCGTTCCTTTGTATTTATATTTTTCTTTAGATTGACCAATGCACATATAAAACTGTTGTATGCATCCTCCTGCATTTCACAGCAACATGCCTACCCTTGTAACTTTACACCAATTCCTTTACATCTAGTACCTGGGACATGAGATAAGTTTGTTATCGAAGTCCTAAATATTTTCTTCGAGTTTACTTTTTCCTTTCACCTCTTGAATTATGTTTTTCTATGCTGCAAACATTCAATTAGATAGTTACATGGTATCAAACACTGTTCTATAGTTTTTTCCGCTTATTTACTTGCTTGGGGACATATCTTTTCGTATATTATATGTACATGGTTAGAAACATTTTGTTGTTTGCCATTCAGTGTCGCTGCCTCATCACTGAAGACTTCCATTGTTCAAGAGAAAGGCTCTACGAGTAATAAGTCAAATGTGGCATTAAAAAGGGATCATTTTCTAGAACCTTCTTTTGGCAGTCCTTCTCATCTAGGAGGGATGATCTCCGGAGAAAAAGGTCAGGATACATCGCATTCTGCAATTGTTCAAAAGGAATCTACCTCTTTGAAGTCTGGACCACTTTCAAGTGCGTCAAGTCATCTTTCCATTGAAACTGATGAAAGGGAGGAAGCCCTTCAGATTTCCCAGGCAGGTTGTACTTTCTTCCGTTATAGTTGCATTATTGTTATTATTGTGGATCTGTCAGATATGCAGCTCTGTACATTATTCAGTTCCGTAGTTGCTTTGTGATAAATGATTGTACGAATTATCTCGTAATGGAATTATCATGATTCATGGTTCCTTAAGTCATGTGAAATTCAAGCACGGTCGGTGAAGAAGGGTACGTTATAATTCTGTTCTAGGTATCCTGGGTTCATTATAATTCTGTTCTAGGTATCCTGAAGTCTAATAGCTATTGTCCACCATGGATTTTTGTTTTTTTAAACTTGAAAGCAAGAGGACCACTTTAGTTGTTACCTCTTTTTCGTATTTCTTGGAATATGTTTTCTGCATATGTTATGTTCCAAATAAACCCTGACACCTATTAAAAATTCACTATATTAAATTAAAAATTCTATTTGAGAAAATATTTTGTTAACAATTGTTTATGAGCTCAAGCTTGGCGGATTGTGAAGGAATGTTGTGATACTTGGGACTGAAGAAGAAAGGCAAAAAGATTGGGAAAAGGTGGAAAAATGAAGAAGTTGATTGAGCACAACCCTAGAATAATGCATAGGTAAATTCTTAACATAAGGCCTAATATGAAATTGTAACTCACCTCCAAGCGGAGCATCAATATTATAAACCTGTAAGCTCTTGCATGGCAAAATGATTCCTGGAAAGCGATGTCAAATTATTGATTACTGGGTACAAGCAGAAATACCTGATGTACGATAGTGTGATAGTGATAACCCTCCCATCATGTTGAAAAGGGCTGTTTGCAATGTTAACGATAAGCTAATCATATGAACGAGTGGAAGTACTCTGGAGCACTATTTCACTTTATTCTGATCTAATCATATGAAGCACCAAACATCTTACTCTATGAAATTATGAATAGCATTGCTTTGAATCTCAATTTTATGTTGAACAGTTGATCCTTGATGATAAAAGCAATTATTATCATACGCTTTAGAGGAAACAATATTAACTTTCCCCTTCTTTATTTTCATAGTTTCATGAAAGTGACATTATCATCATTTAAAGTTTCTTATGAAACTAAAAGTTTCTTATTGCACCTCTTATCTACATAACTAGCATTGCAATTTATTGCCAGAAACATAAACTTAGCCAGTTGGGTTCTGATATGGTTATGTGGAAGATACATCATTATAAACATATAAATTTAAGCACCTTGTTCTTTTTTTTTTCCTATGATGTTTATATATGCTACAATTCGATGCACACTATACTCAATATTGCAGGTATTTATGTAATTCTAATTTATAATTTTTTTATTTTTATTTCCCAAAATGACATTTTGAGTGCAAGTGTTTCTCACAGTAGATCTTATTGTACTTGTTTGATCTGCCATTTGTTTCATCCCTGTGAAATCACCATTCAATGCATGTACCACGTAGTACCTCCTTTGTGTCTTTGGATGACTGTTGGTATGCTACACTATAATGTGTAGAGGTGAATGTAATGGGAATAGCATGGATGGTGAATAAGCTTGCTCATGGATTGGTCTTTCTGTTTATTGATTACCTTGAAACTTTTATTGGGTGTAGAAAAAAATACATTTTTGTCTAAACATCACGTCTCAGGGATTTTTTTTACTTCGTGCATCCTTTTGTTTTCCTCCAATTCTGTGAAGTATCACCCCCCTCCCCAACTACCAGGAAATTCTGTAATTATTTTTTTCCTAGATTGTGAAGATAGAGATTGGTAGGGTTGTGTCTCGTATCCGTTTGTGCACCTAGGCACGGTCAATGGGATTAGAAGAAGTCCGGCTTGGAGTTGGCCTTTAGGCCGGGCCATTTATCAGTGATAGGTAGTGTTAGGGTTATCCTTGTAATACTATATATGCTCCTATCGTGAGTAATATGAGGAGCGGGGCTGGAAGGTCAAAAAGTAACTCATGCGAGGGATTGTGGTCCCTCAACAAGAGAGGGAGATGAGAGAGAGAGAGAGAGAGAGAGAGAGAGAGAGAGGCGATATAAGAGAGAGACCAGAGTACTCTTGTTTGTATTTTCTTCCATAGTGAAACCCCAATTTTAGATTTGCCCCATGGATGTAGGCGGAGTTTGGTCGAACCACACAAGTTCCGTGTTATCTTCTTCCTGTTCTTGTAATAGTGCTATTTGTGTGCTTGCTGGTGGCGAAGGGATCAAAATCCCCAACGGTGATAACTAATATCGATGTTATCTTTTTCATGAATAACAGTATTTTGAACTAGGCCTTAGATTCTTAATTGATGAAAAGAATATTACCTGAACATTCAATGGATTGCATTTCTGACAGGAAGCGAAGGAGAAATTTTGAGAGAGGAGTTCCCTGAAGTGGAAGTGGATTTTCATGTAAGTTACATTGTTGTCATATCCTAGTGTTTAATATCATTCTTCTTTTATATCTTTCAGAGACCCTGTAGGCTTGACACCAATGTACATGTGTGGCGTAAGTCGCCTGAATGTGATTTATCTGCTTCTGATACTAACATTGCGAGTGCTTCTGTGGATGGTACTGTTAGGTAATCATGTAGTAATGCATAAACATCTTTACATTGACTAGTCAGTTTTGTTATCTTATCTTCATTCTAAAAATCTTTCAGGATCTGGACATATGACTCATCAATCCCTACTTCAAGAAACGCGACTATATATTGTGGGTCCGAGATTATGTCTCTCGATTGGGAATCCAGGTCCGATCGTCTGGTATGTTTCTTTATGGATCTTAGATCATGTTAATCCTAAGCACATTGACATTTGGCAATCATTATTGAGAAATAGAAGCAAGGAATTCATATTTTGGTCTCTTCATTCTCTTGACAAAAGCTGCTCATAGGCACAGCTGATGGTGGGATTAAAGCTTGGAATGTGGATGCCAAAAGAGTTGTCTGTGATCTCAGCACAACAAAAGAGTTTGCAAGGTTCTTTTTAGTATCTTGCTTTGGGCATGTTATGGATTTTTTCTCTGAGAAGCTTTTGTCATCACAATGTATTTTTGGTCTGTAGTGTCGTGGACTTAAAGTGTAGCCCTGTGGAGCCTATTTTTGTCTCTGCAGCTGCATCTAAAAGGTACGTTTGACTCTTATAATTTGATTCCTTGGCACCCCTCCATCTGTAGCACAAAGAACAAAAAAATCTATATTCTATACTTTATACCTTCTTGCGTCTAGATCTCAAAATTTATGTCATGAACCATCTCTATCAGAATACAGAACTCGTGTTTATGCCTGCTCTCTGGAGTTTTGACAGAAGGAAGATGATAAAAGGTGTTGAGAGACTTCATAGCACAATATACTCAGGAAAGCGAATTCAGATCGCTCGCGTGTGTGTGTACATACATACATAGATAGATACATATACATATATACATACATACGTTGGGGTTTTAAATTCACGAACCTAAATAATAGCCGTTAGATCTGCATTTGAAATAATATTTATGGAAGAGAGAATTTACTTTCTTGTTGAATGGATTTTTAAGTTATTTTAATCTGAGACGTTGAAAGCAAATGACAGATCCAACGGCTGTTTTTCAATTTCGTGGATTTAAACACATAAACCCGTCCTAACGGATCCATCATATATATATATATATATATATATATATATATATATATATATATATATATATATATAATGGAGGGAAGGTACCTAGGAGGGAATTTCCTCCTATATCGTCAAACAAATACACCCCCCGCCATTTTTTTTGATGACCGGCATACATCATCTTCATCATCTAAGATGCGGATACACCAAATTTCATGTCATTCTACCACTTTTTCACCGTTGATTTAGTGGGTGCAAAATTAACGGTTTACCGACAATAGAACTTTTACATTGCTAATTCAACGGTGAAAAAGTGGTAGAATCGCATGAAATTTGGTGTATCCACATCTTAGATGATAAAGATGATAATGATGGATGCCGATCGTCGGAAAAAATAATAGAGGGTGTATTTTTCCGACGCCATAGAAGGAAATTCCCTCATATGGCATCTTTTCTTCATTACCCTCTCTCTCTATATATATATAGAGAAAGAGAGAGAGATCTCAGGTGCCACAGGAGGAAAATTTTCTCCTATGATGTCGAAAAAAGTCAGAACTCCAACAATATTTATGACGATCGGCATCCATCATCTTCATCTTCATCTTTACCGTGCAAGATGTGGATACACCAAATTTGATGAGAATCCAATGCCATTTCACCGTTGATTTTGTGATGTAAAAATACTGAAAATGTTTTCAGCTGATAAATGTCTTTAGCTCATAAATGCATGGGTTTTCATTAATTACATTGGTATTTATTTATGAGGTAGGGCCTTTCATGAAGTGCCGCGTAGGCGACTCCTTAAGCTGCAGCCTAAGGTGTGGCCTTAGGAACATTCTCCCCTGTGTGTGTGTTTTGGAAAGTTTTTGATTTTTTTTTTTAATTTATGCTCCTTGATATTCCAAAGATATATCGGCTGGCCTACAAATCACAGGATGGCCAGCCCATGATTCTGCTGTTAATTCTGTGCTATTTGGACCAGATGAAACGAGCATCTTCAGTTTGGGATCTGATGGCAAGGTATGTGTTAAATGGCGTTTTGAGCTTAAATTCCAGTTCTCAAATTGAAGTCAGGCTGAGTTATTGCTTAAATTCGAGCCGTTATTTTCTCTGATCATCTCCCTACTTGTATTCTTTTTCTCAACTTTACAATCTTTTGTTTCTCAAAACTGTTCTTTCATCTGCACAAGACTAAATTCTAAATTGGTACTATTTTTATTTTCTTTTATGTATTGTTGTAACTATCAAATTTTTGTGCTGTTCTTATTTTTATAAATTTCGAATCCTGATTATATACTGAAATGAGTGAGTGCAGATATTTGAATGGAGCCTGCAAAATCAAGGTCAAGTTCTTTGGTCTAGAGATTGTAGTAGGTATTACATGATTCCCAAAAGCGAAATTGATATTTTTTAGATTATTTTTTCCGTCTATCTTTTGTTTCATTCTCCTCAAAAAACTGTGGGTTTCCGTTATGAATTCTGATGGCGGCATCCCTATTTACTCTTTGTGGCCCTTTTTATTTTAATTAAATCATCCAAACAATGATATTTTCTTCGAAGTATGCTAACCTATCTCTATGAGTTTTCACAATTTGCACTCTCATTTGTATTGCCAATATATTAAAGATGCGAACTTGCATTTTCTGGTGCACCCTCGCTGATGGAGGTCCTTTTCAGATCTCCTTCAGATGTTGTCTTCCATCGATCTCCCGGTGGATTCTGGAGGGGATCCCCTGTTGTGTGTGGGTCTCAATGGGTTTTGAGGAAATTTGGTGATTGGAGGAGTTTGATGCCAAGTACCTGCAAAGAAGCCCCGGGGTGGTTTGATACCACCGAGGACCCTCCAACGATCAAGTTAGTACTAGATCCGAGCAGCGTAACGGCTAAGTGGAGTAAAAATGGCTTACTTGACCCTTCTGTGATGGGGTTTATATAGTGGTGGAGACATGCAGCAGCAGGCGCGAGAATCTCGCCGGCAGTTACGCTCCCGACGTCATGCCCGCGTAGAGAGCGGATCATCCATGAATGGGGATCATGAAGGCGTGGAACGTGGGATGTTGCTAGCGGAGAATCCGCGCATGGCGAGATTCGCGGAGCCGCGGTTACGCCTGTGAGCGACGGAACTGGTCGGAGGACCGAGGAAGACGGTCTCGGCAAAGGGGCTCGGGGACGAGCGAGAAGGCCGAGGAGACTTGGTCTTGCGGCAGCTGGGGACGAGCTGAAGGGCCGAGGAGGGATAGCTTGCGCTGGCCGGTCCGGTACAGGGATGGCATGGTCGGCCTTTGTGGGCCCTTTCTTCCGAGTTCTGGGACGTGCCGTCCGCCACCTGTCCTGATCTTGAGGGTCGCCGATATTGAGTATTATCATTAGCCCCCCATTGTTGTCCCGACCATCCAACGGGTCGGGTCAGGAATGGACCGCCAGGCCGTTCGGGGCGAGCTTTCTCCTAAGGTTTCGTCGGAATGTGCCCCCGGGCCGCGAGCTGTCTTTTCTGCCGGTGAATCAGAACGAGATCCCCGCATTTAAGGAGGGTGCGCCGATTCGTGTATCTTGCCTTTGAAGTGACGGCCCACGTGTCGAGCGTCGGTTGGCTGACGCGACGTGTGCAGACCTGTGACGCCTGAAAGGGTGCAGTCCAGTATGGGGACGACAAGTGGAGCAATCGGAGCTGTTGGATGCGAGGAGGCGTCTTGGCGGGAGATAAAGGGTGCCGTGGCGATAAAATAGGGGCGGTGCCCATTCCAGGGCCCCTACTCCTTCATATTTCCCGTTCTAAGCCTCGTTTGCTCGGCGCTCGTTTTCTTCCTTCCACTTTCGTTCCCGGAGACCCTCATCTGGCACGAGGCTCTCGACGCTGTTAAGGCCCGGGTGCCGGGGTTCGCCGATGAAGAGCTCCGGGCCCAGTACCCCCTCGCAGACACCAGCGGGCAGGGGCAGGAGATTAATGGCGAGGAAGTCGCCGAGGACCCAGCTCGCCTCGTGGTGGATGTCGAGGGCCCCGAGGTCGCTCCTGGCCCTGAGGCCTAAAGCCCCCGTCTTCTTCCTCCTTTTTATTTTGCTGCGTCTGGAACTTTGTAAGCCTCCGGGCATTTTGTTAGGCTGGGGAGCCAAAAATACCCTCTGTAAAGACCTCCTTTTAGTAATAAAACTTTTTCTTTAGTTTCATTGGCTTGCTTGTAAATTTTATTTTCTTCTCACGTTGTTGGGCTTCCGTGCCAGGTCGGTTATTTGCCTAGCGATCGTCCGTCGAGTTAATTCAAGCGTTGCTGAAGAGAAGGCGTCTCCATGGCCCCGAAGTCGAGGGGAGATCGCTCGAGACTTGGATAGACCTGATGCCCTTAGTTGGCAGCTCAGATCCTCTGCGTGTGGTGGGCAGAGGGCTGTCCGCCTTATTTGCGCCGAGGATGGATGGAAGCTGCTCCGTTGCCCTTCGACAAGGGCTTCTGATTTCTGGTGCCATGGGTAGGTAACTACCAGACTGGGATAACCGAGCAGGGTAGCTGCCCGGTTGCCTCTTGCGAGGTCTTTGATCCTTCAGGACGGGGATCGAGCAGGGTTACTGTCCAGTGCCTCTTGGCAAAGACTTTGATCTCTATCGGTTGTGGTAGGGTGGTACCAGCCGGGGATAGCCGAGAAAGGACTCGACTGCCTCTGGGAGGACTTTGGTCCTTGGCACGGGAAGGGCTGTAGGAGCCTACCAAGGACCCTTGGCCGGGCAGGGTTACTGCCCGGTGCCTCTTGGCGAGGGCTTTTGTCCTGAAGGATAGCCGAGCGAGGGATCCTCGGGCTCGACTGCCTCTGGGAGGGCTTTCTGATCCTTGGCGTTGAGGTAGGGAAGCTACCCGTCAGGGATAGCCGAGCGATGGTTGGGCTCGACTGTCTCTGGAAGGACTTTCTGATCCCTGGCGTTGCGGTAGGGAAGCTACCCGCCAGGGATAGCCGAGCAATGGTTGGGCCCGACTGCCTCTGGAAGGACTTTCTGATCTCTGGCGTTGCGGTAAGGGAGTTACCCGTCAGGGATAACTGAGCAGGGCAGCTGCTGGGTTGCCTCTTGGTAAGGGTTTTGATCCTCGGCATTGCAGTAGGGGAGCTACCCGCCGGGGATGACCGAGCAGGGCAGCTGCTAGGTTGCCTCTTGGTGAGGGCTTTGGTCCCTGGTGTTGTGGTAGGGAGGCTACCTGTCAGGGATAACTGAGTAGGGCAGCTACTGGGTTGCCTCTTGGTGAGGGCTTTGATCCCTGGCGTTGCGGTAGGGGAGCTACCCGCCGGGGATGACCGAGCAGGGCAGCTGCTGGGTTGCCTCTTGGTGAGGGCTTTGATCCCTGGCGTTGCGGTAGGGGATCTATCTGCCGGGGATGACCGAGCAGGGCAGCTGCTAGGTTGCCTCTGGGAGGACTTTCCGACCCCTGGCGTTGCGGTAGGGAAGCTACCCGCCAGGGATAACCGAGCCGGGCGGCTGCTGGGTTGCCTCTTGGTGAAGGCTTTGACCTTTAGCGCTAGGGGGGCCTGAGGAGGCCGACTGAGGATAACCGGGCAGGGCAGCCGCTCGGCCGAATCTTCAAGAGGTTTCGCTCCGATCATACATTTGGGGAATAGGAATGGTTAGCATGCGCATTGAATGCGGGGGGAGGTGAAGTACCAGGGCCGCGTCGCTTCGATTCCGTCGGAGGAGGTTTAATAATCTCCGCGTGGCGGCGACTCCTTAGACGAGAGCGGGTGGCCGTTGAGTTCCTCTGGGGGCGCAGCGGGCTATATAAGGCTGAAGGAGTGCTAGACCTTCCTTCCCTTGCAAACAGAATGTTGAGAACGTAGGACTTCCCCTTTACCATCCCGAGATCATCAATTTCGAAGATGTGTACCTGTATGACCAGAACTGCACCGACGATACGGTGCAGTTGGTGTACGGGAGCATCGAGGACCACTTCGGCCAGTTGCTCCCCCGACGTTCTTCTCTGCTGCAGCTGCTGATGTACTCCATCTGGAGAGCGTCGCCGGGGCTTTACAACCCCTGTCTGAGCAGCTCTATGACGAGGCCGTAGGCAAGCTGCGGTCTTTGAGGCGCTTCGGCCTCATCTCCGCGAACCGGCTGGCTCGCTCGGAGGCGCTCGTCCGCGAGTGCTATGAGTTGAGGCTCGGGATCAAACGCGCGCGGGGGGAACCGAGAGGAGAGATTGGATCTCGCGAGGCCTCGGCTGGCGGAGATCTTCACCGAGTATCACGAGCAGTGCTCTCTGCACCCCCTTCCCCCGCTGTTGTAATAATAATTTTTTTTCTTTTTGTATGTACGGCCGAGGAGCCCATAATACCCTTTTTTTTTTGAATAAATAAGAACTTTTCTACTTTCTTCGCAATGTTTTGCTGATCTTTATTAAATTGACAATAGGCCCTAGGGAGAGTTACCATTGCCACAAAAGAAAGGTACATGCTAATAGATGACCCTATCAGCGTGGCCCGATCTCCCTAGCGGCTTGCTGGTCTCCGTACTTGGCACCGGATACGGGGCTTTCTAGGCGCCAGACTGGTCGTCTAAGGAGACAAGCATGATCTGGCCGATGGTCAACTCGGCAGGAGGAGGACGCTGCTCCTGTTCGCGGTCGGCCAGCCGTTTATTCCTTAAGTAGGCGGCGAGGTGCCCCGATCGGATGAGCTCCTCGATGTAATCCCGGAGTTGCTTGCAATCCTCGGTGGCGTGGCCCAGCATCCGGTAGAAGGCGCAGTAAGGGCCCCGGGTCCGCTTTGAGGCCTGACGCGGGATTGGAGGGAACTTTAAGAACCCTTCGCCTTGGGCCTCCTCTAGTAACACTGCGAGGGAGACGTTGAGCGGGGTGTACTCCTGGAACTTCGGGTGATAGGGTTGCTGACGCTCCGGCCTTTCCTCCCGAGCCCTTTTCTTCTGGTCGGATCGTTCTGCCCGGGGGAGGTTCGCGTTCACCTCGGACTCTAGCTGAACCTCGCGCTCGGTCCACGCCTTGACTTCGGCCATGGTCTTAGGCTGTGTCAACGCAAAGAAGCGCGACCACTCCTTCTGCCTCAGGCCAGATCTGAGCGCCGTGATGACGGTCTCGTCCCGGTGCTCGGTAACCTCGAGGAGGGCTTTGTAAAAGCGAGGGATGTAAGCCTTAAACGTCTCCTTGTCTCCACTCTTAATTATGAAGAGGTAGTCGACCGTGCGCTTCTGCCGACGGTTCCCAACGAAGTGGCCGAGGAACTGAGTAGCCAGCTCGACAAAGGTCGAGGTTGAGCGAGGCTCAAGTCCTCGGAACTAGTCCCGATCAGAACGGATGAGGGTGGCAGGGAAGGCCCTGCACTGGGCGGCATCGGAATGGTCCTGGAAGCCCATTCCCGCGGTGAAAGCATCCAAATGGTCTTTGGGGTCGGTTTTCCCGTCGAACAGAGAGACCTTAGGGGGTTTGTTGCGCGAGGAGACGTGGACAGCAAGCAGTTCCTCGGTGAACGGTTTGGTGAGCGAGTCGGCGGCGTACTCGTCCCCGTCGTCCGAGAGGTGACCTTCCCGACGCATGCCCTCGATCTTCTTCTCGAGGGCGTCGAGTCGGCCGTGGTACCCCGAGAACTCGGTGCCTCGCGATCCCTGGTCTCTACTGTGGGAGACCTGCGTCTGGGCACGACTCCGGTTCCTCTTGATGAGGTTCCTCAGATCTCCGGGCGCGGTGGCTCTCGAGCCGTCGTGGTGAGCCCCTTCTGTACGACCCCGTCGGGGGAGTGGGTGTCGGTCATGCCTGTGGGCAGGCGAGGTGACCAACATCTCCTCAATGGGGCAAGGGTCATGAAGAGGTTCGAGGCGTGGTGCTCCGGCGGCGGGCCTGGGGGTGGAGCCGCAAGGCACCCAACGGGCCTCAGGGAGTATCGATCTGTGGGATCCGTGGTCGGGAGTCGCAGCCCGCCGGTGGTCGGCCGTGCCGACGGGGGCAGAGCATTCCGGAGGCGGAGGAGCGGCGATCTGGGGCCCAGGCCCGGACGAGCGCCTCCACAAAGGACTGTAGCCGATCTATTCGGCTGGCGAGGGCGTGGATGATGGTCACCGGGAGGGTCATCCGCGCCTTCGGGGAGGGGGAGGCTGCGGCTGGTATCCGAATCTTCAGGATGGTCGCTTGCCATGTGGACGGAGATCGGAAGGCCAACTTTGTTTTTATGGAGTTTGCGTTCCCACAGACGGCGCCAACTGATGGAGGTCCTTTTCAGATCTCCTTCAGATGTTGTCTTCCGTCGATCTCCCGGTGGATTCTGGAGGGGATCCCCTGTTGTGTGTGGGTCTCAATAGGTTTTGAGGAGATTTGGTGATTGGAGGAGTTTGACGCCGAGTATCTGCAAAGAAGTCCCGGGATGGTTTGATACCACCGGGGACCCTCCGACGATCAAGTTAGTACTAGATCTGAGCAGCGTAACGGCTAAGTGGAGTAAAAATGGCTTACTTGACCCTTCTGTGATGGGGGTTTATATAGTGGTGGAGGCATGCAGCAGCAGGCGCGAGAATCTCGCCGGCAGTTACGCTCCCGACGTCACGCCCGCGTAGAGAGCAGAACGCCCATGAATGGGGATCGTGAAGGCGTGGAATGTGGGATGTTGCTGGCGGAGAATCTGCGCATGGCGAGATTCGCGGAATCGCGGTTACGCCTGTGAGCGGCGGAACTGGTCGGAGGACCAAGGAAGACGGATTCGACAAAGGGGCTCGGGGACGAGCGAGAAGGCCGAGGAGGCCTGGTCTTGCGGCAGCTCAGGGCGAGCTGAGGGGCCGAGGAGGCCAATCTGCGGGGAGCCCCGAGGAGGAGGGCTAGCTTGCGCTGGCCAGTCGGGTACAAGGGTGGCATGGTCGGCCTTTGTGGGCCCTTTCTTCCGAGTTCTGGGACGTGCCATCCGCCACGTGTTCTGATCTTGAGGGTCGCCAATATTGAGTATTATCACTCGCCCTCCTTTCTCTCTTCCCTTCCTAAGTATAAGATGCAAACTCACATTTTCTGCTGATGACACCTTTATCAACTGCATAGGATCACTTCAGGGCATATGAATGTTTTCTAAAAATCTTACCGGAAATTTGTTTGCTATTGGATTTGAGTTATCATATAATGCTGGTTACCGTCTTGAGGGATGTTTTCATTGTATCACTCAAGTCAGCCATAGCTGGGACCTAGACTCCTATAGGGTGAATAGTTTAAATTTTGAACAGCTTAAATCCTTTATCAGGTACAAATACCATGCACAAAAGTTGGCAACAATTGCGATCAAACCATTGAAGTGTCATTATTCTTAGTTGGTTTATTAAGATCTTTCTTAACCGATAATTTCTACTAAAGGCAATGCGTAGAACCAAATCAACTTCTCAGATTTCTTCTTCCGATTGTTATTGGAGTTAATCAAGGGAAACATTTAGAATTTATCGTAAGATGCCATTTCATCCAACAGGTTCTGCTACCCCGAAAGCGAAAAAATATGCAGACATGAAATGTCACTGGATTCTAATGGTAGAAGATTGTTAGTCACATCTGGTTCTGTTAGATCCCCCTTATACCAGGTTCTAACTTTAAACCCTCTTCCACATGTTTCCCCCCTTTAGCAAAATCTATGTTTCTGGCATTGTTAATAAATTTTTTTCAATTAGGCACAAGGCCATATGAGTGGTTTCAAAACACTTGCTCACACTGCGGCAATAACAACTGTGGATTGGCACCCAACGCATCCCATTTTCATAACCGGGTCTGTCGATCACTCCGTGCGAGTCACATGGCTTTGATTGATTGTTTTCTTGGCATAAAATTGGGCGTTCACTGCTTGCTTCTTGGACTGGCGACAATTGTGGAGTTTGTGCTCTACCAGTTATCCGTTATGGATAACCAAACATCATGGGTTGGAGTAGAACGCGAAGATTCAGTCTTTGCTATCGATTTGATTTGTGACTGTTTTGCTTCTCTTTTGCTGTTATTTTTGTTTGTAAACTCAAGGTGGTTAGCATACAGGGAGTTATATGTAAAGGATCAGAAAGCCTAGTTACTTGATGTTGTAAGTTTGTATATTGTGTTTTCTTATAAAAGGATTTGGTGGTCGAGAAATCGGTATTTGCAGTCTTCATGCCGTTGCAATTATCTACGGTGGGCGTTTTCATCAAAAAGAAAAAAAAATGTCGATGTAAATTAACCATTGAAAAACGCAAATCTGTGTATGGTACTCTTTGTGAAAATATATTGCCATTGCTCTGTGAATTTGTATCTGATACTGAAAAAGATGATGGTTTCCTGAAGCCATATTTCGATGTATAAGTACAAAATAGTTGTATAATGGAGTATTTCCTTTTTCTAGTTTCAATGTTAGAAAAATGTTGGTGTTTTGTAGTCTTTTCTATTTTTACCCCGTCGACTGCACTAATTTATATCCTATATTCAAATGAATAGCAAGGATTTGCTCAGTTGTTTGATATGCTTTTTCCTACTTGCAAGGTTTGGTTCATCTTCTTCATTTTCATTGCGACGATCCAATTTTATATGCTGAGCCCTCAAGTTATTTCTCTGTCCAAATTTGATACACAGGAACGGTATCCAAAGCATTCTATGATATGTTAAAAGATGTGCTCATTTACCTTGTCTATAAATTGCCGAAAGCTTTCCTCTATAACCATTATAACTCTCCTCGATTTTAAAAAAAAACTCAATCAAGAGTGACAACAAGTAACGTGCCGAAAGCTTTCCTCTATAACCATTATAAATGGCTCTTTCTCAGTTGTGCAGGACCTTTCTCATCACAATTATCCTCGTCGTATTTGCCATTTCCACCTCACTCGCAACTAAGCTAGGTTTTCTTTTTTACATATTTCTGCTCAGAATTGTTATTGAAAGATAACCAAATCCTTACTAGATACCGATAAATTTGTAGCTAGAACAGAGGCGAAGACCAAGAACCGATGCATTGGAGGATGTCTAGCGTCGTGCAATGCTGACTGCCAAAGGACCAGTTTCGTAGGTGGCTGCTGTGTCGCTTGTGTACAAAGATGAGCTGATCTGTTGCTGCCAATATCGTACCCACCTAATTAATCAAGAATGATAGCAAGCTTGTAATTTGTTATTATGGACCACCTTATTGTATCTGCTCAATTCACAAATCCATGAGAGATTGATGAATAAAAGTTTAAAAAATTTCGGAATTTTTGTGTGGACTATTACCTTGTTTAATTACAATGTGCTGTTTGTCTTAATATACATAATTTTCTTCTCTCTTTTTGACCAAAGCCTAGAAATGAAGAGTACTACTCTTTTAGAAGATAAGGTCCCTAATGGAGCTCCTTTTTGGGCCTTCGTCGGATATTGTCTTCCGTTGATCTCGCGGTGAACTTAGCTGATTATCCTTCGTTGCGTGTGGATCTCAATGGGATTTTGGAGGAAGAGGTGAGATGAGAAAGTTGTTGCCGAGTACCTACAAAGAAGTCCCGGGATGGTTTGGTACCACCGAGGACCCTCCGACGCTCAAGTTAGTGATGAGATCCGAGCAGAGTAACGGCATAAAAGAGTTAAAAATGGCTTACTTGACCCCTCTGTGATGGGGGTTTGTATAGCGGTGGAGCACGTAGCGGCGGGCGCGAGAATCTCGCCGGCGGTTACGCCCCCCCAAGCGAGGAGGCCGAGGGGTCTTGGTCTGGTGGCAGCTCGGGGCGAGCTGAGGGGCCGAGGAGGCTAACTTGCAGAGGTCCCGAGGGGGGCCAGCCTGTGCTTGCAGGTCGGGCATGGGGTGGCCTGGTCAGCCCCTGCGGGCCCTTTCTTCCGGGTTCCGGGACACGTCATCTGCCACGCGTCATCATCTTGGGGATCGCCAATATCGAGCACTATCATTAGCCCCACACTCTTGTCCCGACCAGCTAGTGGTCGGGTCAGGAGTGGACTGCTGGGCCTCTCGAGGTGAGATCCCTTCTATGGTTTCGTCGGGACGAGTCCTCGGGCCGTCGGTTGTCTTTTCCGCTAGCGAATCAGGGTGAGATCTTTGCATTTAAAGAAGGTGCGCCGGTTCGTGCACTCTGCAGTCGAAGCGACAGCCCACGTGTCGAGCGTCGATTAGCCGATGCGACGTGCGCAGGTCTGCGGCGTCTGATGGGAGTCGGTCCAGCGCTGGGCTGCCACGTGGAACGATCGGAGCCGCTAGGCGCGACGAGCCCTTTCGGCGGGAGACGATGGGCGCCGTTGGATGCGGCAATAAATACGGGTGGGGTCCGCCCTAGGGCCTTTACTCTTTCATATTTTCCTCCCTCAAGCCTCAGCTGCTCGGCGCTCGTCTCCCCTCTTTCGTTTCCAACCTTTGAAGAATTTCTTTTCCCAGGTTAGTTGTCTTCCTCTGTAGAATCAGTAGATATTGTAGGAGTAGATGCTAGGGTTCCTTTAGATGTGTCTGAGTCTCCTCGGGGAGCAGGGGCTGAGCCCTCTCCCCAGGGCCGTGAGGCGGGGGCCGCCTCCAGGGAGGAGGCAGCAGATGTGGCCCCCAGCACTTCGTGTTGGGTGAGGCATGAGGACGAGCTCGCCAACGCTCGGGCTCGCTTCCACATTCCCCCGCGCTACATGCTTCGTCTGGCCGAGGAGGGAGAGAGGGCAGACCAGGTACGGGGCAGGAAGATTGCCCTGTATTTGGAAGCTTTTTGGGGCGGAATGCGCCTACCCTTCTCTCCTGAGGTCATCGCCGCTTTGAATTTCTTCGGTTTGTCCCCCGGCCAGTTAGTGCCAAACGCATGGAGGATTCTCCTTGGGTTCTTGATCCGCCTGAAGCTGCAGGCGGTTCCTTTCAGTCTTTCCCTTCTTGATTCCTCCCTCGTTTTCAAGAGTCACCCTGGAGGTCGAGCTGGCGACCCGAGATGGGTTTACTTTACTTTTAGGAAGCGGCCCGGGGTCGTTGCCGGGACTGGGGTTGTGGCCTTGCCCTCCTCCATTCATGAATGGAAAAAGAAATTTTTCTTCGTTTCCCCTCCCGAGGGCGAGTACTGGCCGGTGCCCACCAAGTGGTCGAGAGAGAAGTGTCTGCCGGGGAACCTGTCCGATGACCTCGCCGCGGTGAGAGTAGTGTCATGGGAGCCCGTCCCTCGACATGACATGCTGCTGTCCGAGAGGGTTTTGAGCTGGGCCGGGCTTAGCCCCGTCGAGTTCGTCGGTAAGTTAGGCTTACTTTTTGGGTTTACATTTTACCCGTGTTGCTGATCTGTTGGGTGTTCGTTTCATGCAGGATCCATGGACTTCGGCTCTCTCCGAGATGCTATGCGCCAGCCGAGGCAGCCTACTAGGGCCAGGAGCGCCAGCTCTTCTTGGGCGCAGCCCGCTCCAGCCCCTACTGCCCCGGAGGCGGCGCCTCGAGGACGCTCGGTGGTGGATCCCGCCCCGGGCCCCAACAGAGCATCGGGTCGGAAGCGGGCCTTAATTCTGGAGGACACAGCTTCGGAAGAGGAGATCGGCTCTCCCTCGGAGCCGCTCAAGAAGAGTTCCCGGAGACGCTCCCGGGGCCGGTCCTCGCCGACCATAGTGGAGGAAGGGGGTTCCGGTTCGCGGTGCCATCGGGACTGTCGGTCGCGGACAGCCTCCTGCACGAAATAGAGACCTCGGCAGGGGGTCGAGTTCCTGGAGGGACCCTCAAGGCCCAGCTGGCGTCGATCGCCCAGGAGTCCGTGCAGGTAAGCCCCTAGTTCATCGTGAGATTTGGTGCCCTTTTCTGTTTTCTGACCTTTTTGTGTCTTCCCAGGTTCTCCAGCACGTGGACCTCGCCCTCCGCGTAGAGACCGAGGTGGTAGCCCCAGCGTTGAAGGCCGCGGGTCAGCTCGCCTCGTTGCAAGAGAGCTCCAGGCGAGAGCAGGAGGTGATGTCGGCGAATATCGCCGCCCTGGAGGGCGAGGTGGTCACCGGGAAAAAGGAGGTCGCCCGGCATCGCGAGGCCGCCGTGATCACCGAGGGCAAGCTCGAGGACTCCCAGGTGCTTGCCGGCAACCTGAAGAGGACGGTGAAGGCCCTCCGAAAGGAGCTGGGGGCGGCGGCAGAGGCGTTTAAGTCAGCTGAATCGAGAGCCGTGGCGAGCTATAAGGGGTCGAAGGATTTTTATAACGACCTGGCCGTGGCCACGGCCCGCATTTGGCACGACGCCCTCGATGCCGTTAAGTCCCGGATGCCCAGCTTCGACTATGCGGATCTCCGGGCTGAGTTCCCCCTCGTGGGCGCCGACGAGCAAGGGGAAGAAGTTCCCGGCGAGGAGGCGGCCGAGGACCTAGCGCCTCAAGTGGTGGAGGTCAAGGACCCCGAGATCGCGCCCGGCCCCGAGGTGTAGATCCCCCGTTCTCCCATCTTCAATTTGTTTTTCTTTTGAGTTTTGTAAGGCTGGAGAGCCCAAAAAATACCCTTTGTAAAGAAAAACTTTTGTCTTTGGCAGTAGTAATAAAGTTTTTCTTCAGCTCCATAGAATTGCGCTCTGCCATCTGTTGAAGAATGTTCGTGAGATATTTTTTTTGCTTGTACCGTTGTGCTTTTACGTCAGATCGGCCATCTGTCTAACGATCGCCCGTCGAGTTGACTGCAATAACTTGTCGACCGAGGAGGTATCTCCCTGGGCCCCGGAGTCGAGGGGAGATCGTTTGGACCTGGACAGACTGGACGTCTTTCACTGGGGTCTCGGTTTCTCCGCGGGCCACAGAGCATCTCTGATTTAGAGCATTGGCCACCATTCGGGGGTGACTGGGCAGGGCAGCTGCCCCGTCACCCCCTGCAAAGGCTTCAAGCTTCCTGGCGTGGTGGCAGGGGTGTCTCCCGCCAGGGATGGCCGAGCAGGGTAGCTGCTCGGTTGCCTCTTGTGAGGGCTTGGGTCTTTAGCGTTTGAGGGGCTGTAAGAAGCCCACTAGGGATGTCTGGGCAGCGAAGCCGCGCGGTTGCCTCTTGGCGAGGGCTTTGGCCTCTGGCGTCGTGGGTAGGCAACCACCAGCCTGGGACGAATGAGCGAGGCAGCCACTTCTGTCCCGGCGTCGCGGGTAGGGAGCTACCAGCCGGAGTTTTTACCGAGCAGGGTAGCTGCTCGGTTGCCTCTTGCGAGGGCTTTGATCCTTCAGGACGGGGACCGAGCAGGGTTATTGCCCAGTGCTTCTTGGCGAGGACTTTGATCCCTGTCGGTTGTGGTAGGAAGCTACCAGCCGGAGATAGCCGAGTGAGGGCCAGACTGCCTCTGGGAGGACTTTGGTCCTTGGCGCGGGAAAAGCTATAAGGCTGTAAGAAGACTACCAAGGACCCTTGGCCGGGCAGGGTTACCGCCCGGTGCCTCTTGGCGAGGGCTTTTGTCCTGAAAGATAGCCGGGCGAGGGAACCTCGGGCTCGACTGCCTCTGAGAGGGCTTTTTGATCCCCGGCGTTGTGGCAGGGAAGTTGCCCGCTGGGGATAGCCGAGCGAGAGAACCTCGGGCTCGACTGCCTCTGAGAGGGCTTTATGATCCCCGGCGTTGTGGCAGGGAAGCTGCCCGCTGGGGATAGCCGAGCGGGGATACCTCGGGCTCGAATGCCTCTGGGAGGGCTTTTTGATCCCCGGTGTCGCGGCAGGGAAGCTGCCCGCCGGGGACGACCGAGCAGGGAAGCTGCTGGGCTGAATCTTGTCGTGGTGTATCCCGACCGTTCAGCTGAAGGTATGGGGAATGGGAATGGTCGGGGCAACGGCGCGCGTAGCTAGCCTATCGAATGCGAGGGAAGGCGAAGCGCTAGGGGTGCGTCGTTTCGATTCCACCGGAGAAGGCTTGATGGCTGCCGCGTGGCAGCGACTCCCTAGGCGAAAGCGTGCGACGGTTGGGCTGCACAGTGGGCTATATAAGGCTGAAGGAGTACTGGTCTTTTTATCCTTCATAAACAGGCCACCGAGAATGCAGGACTTCCCGTTCACCATCCCCGACATCGTCCGCTTCGAAGACGTGTACCTCTACGACCCGTACTGCACCGAGGACACGGTGCAGCTGGTCTACGGGAGCATCAAGGACCATTTTGGCCGGCTGCTCCCCCGACGCTCCTCCCTGCTGCAGCTACTGATGTACTCCATCTGGAGGGCATCGTCGGGGCTTTACGACCCCCTGTCTGAGCTGCTCTTTGACGAGGCCGTGGGCAAGCTGTGGTCTTTGAGGCGCTTCGGCTTAATCTCCGCGAACCGGCTGGCCCGCTCAGAGACGCTCGTCCGCGAATGCTACGAGCTGAGGCTCGGGGTCGATGCCCGCGGGGGGAACCGGGGACAGAGGCTGTAACTGGCAAGGCCCCGGTTGGCGGAGATTTTTACTGAGTACCACGAGCAGTGCTCGCTGCACCCCCTTCCTCCACTATTGTAATTTTCTTTTCTTTTTGCATGTACGGCTGAGAAGCCCATAATACCCTTTGAATAAACAAAGCTTTTCTTTCTTTTTCGCAACGCTCCATTGATCTTTATTAAATTAACAATAGATCCTAGGAAGAATTTACATTGCTTTAAAAGAAAGGTATAGACTAGAAGATGACTTTATTGGCTGGGGCCGAGCTCCCTGAAGGGCTGTCTACCCCTGCGCTTGGTATAGGGCATGGGGCTCCCTGAGCTCCGGGATGGCCGTCCGCTGAATCAAGCATGATCTGACCGATGGTCAGGTCGGCGGGAGGGCGATGCTGCTCCTGCTTGCGGTCGGTCTGCCGTTTGTCCCTCAGGTAGGCGGCGAGATGCCCAGACCGGATGAGCTCTTCAATGTAGTCCTTCAGTTGTTTGCAGTCCTCCGTGGCGTGGCCCAGTACCCGGTGGAAAAGCAGTAGGCCCCGGGTTCGCTTTGAGGCCTGACGCGGGACCGGAGGGAACTTGAAGAACCCCTCATTCTGGGCCTCCTCCAGCAACACCGCGAGGGAGACGTTGAGGGGGGTATACTCCTGGAACTTCGGGTGGTAGGGCTGCTGACGCTCCGGCCTCTCCTCCTGAGCCCTTTTCTTCTAGTCGGGCCGTTCTGCTCGGGGAAGGTTAGCATTCACCTCGGATTCCAGCTGGACCTCGCGCTCGGTCCACGCCTTGACCTCGGCCATGGTCTTAGGTTGCGCCAGCGCGAAGGAGCGCAACCATTCCTTGTGCCTCAGACCAGATCTGAGTGCCGTCATGACGGTTTCGTTTCGGTGCTCGGGCACCTCGAGAAGGGCGTTGTAGAAACGGGTAATATATGCCTTGAACGTTTCCTTATCCCCACTCTTAACCGTGAAGAGGTAGTAAACCGTGCGCTTCTGTCGACGGTTCCCCACGAAATGGCCGAGGAACTGAGCAGCCATCTCGTCAAAGGTCGAAATTGAGGGGGGCTCGAGTCCCCGAAACCAGTCCCGACCTGCGCGGATGAGGGTGGCCGGGAAGGCTCTGCACTGGGCGGCGTCTGAGTGATCCTAGAAGCTCATCCCCATGGTGAAAGCGTCCAAGTGGTCCTTCGGGTCGGTTTTCCCGTCAAACAGAGAGACCTTTGGGGGCTTGTTCCGCGAGGAGACGTGGGCGGCGAGCATTTCCTCGGTGAACGGCTTCGTGAGCGAGTCGGTGGCGTACTTAGCTCCGTCGCTCGAGAGGTGAGCTTCTCGGCGCATGCCCTCGATCTTTTTCTCGAGGGCGTCGAGCCGACCGTGGTACCCCAGGGAATCGGCGCCTCGGGATCTCTGGCCCCCGCTGTGGGTGACCTGCGTCTGGGAGCGTCCCGGGTTCTTCTCAATGAGGTGCCTCAGGTCCCGGGTGAGGTAGCTCTTGAGCCGCCTGGGCGGACCTCTTCTGTGTGGCCCCGCCGATGGTGGTGGGGTCGACCACACCCGTGGACAGGCGAGGTGACTGACATCTCCTCAGGGGGATAGGGGTCACGAGGAGGCTCGAGGCGAGGCGCCCTGGCGGCGGATCTCGGTGTCGAGCCCTGGGGCGCCCAACGGGCCCCAGGGAGCACCGGTTCCAGAGACCAGCGGCCAGGGGACGCGGCTTGTTGGTGATCAGCTGTCCAGACAGGGACAGAGCCTTCTGGAGGCGGTGGAACGGCGATCTGGGGCCCGGGCGCGGCCGTTTGGGCGCGGACGAGGGCCTCCACGAGGGATTGCAGGTGATCTATCCGGCCTGCAAGGGCGTTGATTACCGTTATGGGAGGAGGTTCATCCCCGCCTTCAGTGAGTGGAGGACGGCGGCCGGTACCGGGATCCCCAGGATGGTTGTCTGCTATGAGGGTGGAGATAGGAAGGCCAACTTTGTATTTTGTGAAGTTATTTTCCCACAGACGGCGCCAACTGATGGAGCTCCTTTTCGGGCCTCCGTCAGATGTTGTCTTCCGTTGATCTCGTGGTGAACTTAGCTGATTATCCTTCATTCCGTGTGGGTCTCAATGGGTTTTTGGAGGAATAGGTGAGGTGAGGAAGCCGTTGCCGAGTACCTGCAAAGAAGTCCCGGGGTGGTTTGGTACCACCGAGGACCCTCCGACGCTCAAATTAGTGATGAGATCCGATCAGAGTAACGGCATAAAAGTGTCAAAAATGGCTTACTTGACCCCTCTGTGATGGGGGTTTGTATAGCGGTGGAGCACATAGCGGCGGGCGCGAGAATCTCGCCGACGCCCCCCTTCCCCCTCCCCCCCCGATGTCACGCCCGCGTAGGAAACGGATTGCCCATTAATGGGGACTGATGGCATGGGACGTGGGATGTTGCTGGCGTGAAATCTGCACATGGCAAGATTCGCGGAGCGGTGGTTACGCCAGTGAGCAGTGGAGTTGGTCGGAGGTCCGAGGAAAACGGCCTCGGCCAGGAGCTCGGGGTCGAGTGAGGAGGTCGATGGGTCTTGGTCTGGTGGCAGCTCGAGGCGAGCTGAGGGGCCGAGGAGGCCAACTTGCAGGGGCCCCGAGAGGGGCCAGCCTGTGCTTGCAGGTCGGGCACGGGATGGTCTGGTCGGCCCCTGCGGGCCCTTTCTTCCGGGTTCCGGGACACGTCATCTGCCACGCGTCATCATCTTGGGGATCGCCAATATCGAGCACTATCAGTCTCAACATTATTTTTTCTAAGGCAGGGCCCATAAGCCTGAACTTATGGATATAACACACACATTACAAACAAACACACAACACATACGAAACCTATGGATTTGCCCCGAAAACGCTAATTTATGACCGCTTCCCGTATGGGGCTTCTGTGGTGGAGACACTCTCCCCAAGAGAGGAATTGTCCATACAACTGAGCTATTGCTCATTGGTGGTCTTACCATTTGTTGGTCAAAGATAAGTCTATACAATTTGGTTTTGGCATCTCTTTTGGATAAAGCTTGCTTAATTAGATGCAACTAATTATAATAGAGTAGAGTCAGCTCAATAGATTAGAAACATCATTATCTATAAAATGTCATTATGCTTAACTTTGATTGTTTCAAACCTAATAATGTTCATAAATTCAATATTACTGCAACTTATCATACAATTGAAACATCGCCCTCTTAAATTAACAGCCATTATATCTGGTGTTCCATCGAGTGATAAATGCTGCACATGGGGAGAGCATACGTGTCACGTTACCTCCTAATTGGTTTCACAGTTGTCTAAAAACTCATGCTACGAGTTACCAGAAATCCTTGCATTTTCGGGAATGGGATGACCGGACATCTAATTCCAAGCAATCTTGCATTAACGTGTTTGGTATATTTTAATCATTCTCAATAATATATGTGTGCAACCGTCGATCGGCGGCCAGGCCGGCGACGGACTTCGGCCGGATGGCGGCGAACGTCTGATCGGTGGCGGGACGGCCGCTGAACAAGTGGTGATGACCGGCAGCCTGCCGGAGGTGAACAACCGATCGGCGGTGTGCCGGACGGCGGACGACCGATGGTGGGCAACAGGGCCGTGCAGCGGCGGGTGGCAATGGAGGTCGGCGACGGATGGTCATGACTTTTTTTATGTCAGACGGGAATATTTCGTGGTAATTTAGGATAGACACATGTTTTGGGGGGAATAAGATTACCATGATATTAGATCATTTGATTATCATGGTAATCCTATATTTCCGAGAATACCGTTTACACCTAAACAAGTATGGTAATATTTCATGATAATCTAGAATTACCATCTAAATTACCTCCTAGCAATAATTTATAGGGATATTAATCTAATGGACATAATTTAATTTTCGCTATAAAGATTGGGGTTTGTAATTTTTTTTAATCTTATCGCACCTAACCACAGCCAGAAAAAATCAAATAAATAGATTAAGGTTAAAAGAAAAAATTAAGTTTATAAAACTCTCTCCTGGCCTAAAAGTTTCCGGCCAACCTATCTACTGTATTGCCTTTTAAACTAAATAATCGATCAAATATATAAAAGGCATAGTTTTCCCAAATAATTGTTGTCATGTGTTTGTGAAGAAAGAAGAAACGTATCATGTCATAGTTTTCCCAAATAATTGTTGTCATGTGTTCGTGAAGCAACGTATGATGTCATGTTGCAAAATCACGATGAGGCCGTAGGCAATATGTTCTCTTGTATCACCAACGAGGCACATCGGTGATGACCGGGATCAGCTGCAATGTTTTGTGCATATCTTGTTGATGATACTCAATAAGTGGGGGGGGGGGGGTTACATCTCCAGAGTACATTCTCCGAGCTATCATATTAGCTGAGGCTCCTCTGCTCACTTGCTCGTCTCCGACTATCATATAACCATTAAGAGTTGAACAGACACAACCGTTAGTTCTGTTAGAGATCAGGCCTACTTGACTAATTATTCATTTTATTCAAGTTATTATTTAAATATTAGGAACTATTATAAAGACTTGGGTATTCGTCTCTCCATCCAATGTGGGACTATTTGCCACATACAAATGCGACCAATATATTCAAACTATTAACACTTCCCTTGCAGGTAGCTCGGTGTCAACAACATTCAACGACCCATTGAGAACCAAACATTCAATCCTCATACCCAATCTCAACCGTTCAGCCCCGCTGGCCGCAAGATCGACGGAGAACAACATCTGAGAGGGATTCCGACCTCCATCACTTATCCAATTTTATTCTCATGATTGCAATTGGATTTCCCGAAATCTCATCAAATTCACTCACTGATTTACAGATGTGCTCACCTAATTCAAAATGCAATGTATTATTTCTATATATTTCTCAATAAATTGCTCAAAGCTCAAAAATTGATATTAAATTTATGGATTATTTTCGTGAGTTTGCGATTCAATAGCAGTTAGTGGCTATAAATTGGTGCAGCTATATATAGCAGAGGCGAAGACTCGATACGCATGCATCGGAGGATGTCTTGCAACGTGCAATGCGGATTGCCAGAGGCTGGGAAACATCGGTGGTCACTGCGTAGCCGTGCACAATGCTGAACCGATCTGTTGCTGCCAATACCCCTGATCAAGAATAGCATATAACAAGTTTGTAATTTGTTATCATGCAACAACTTCATCTTATATCAGCTCCAATATTTCATAAATTGAGAGATTGATGAATAAAGGCTTGAGTTTTATAGTATTTTTGTGATTAATGTTATATATGTGAGGGGGTATAGAAGTCACCATGATCAAATGTATGCGGATCTCTAGAATAAAAAAGTGATTTT
Organism: Agapanthus africanus; assembly: GCA_030015575.1. Lineage (NCBI taxonomy): Eukaryota > Viridiplantae > Streptophyta > Magnoliopsida > Asparagales > Amaryllidaceae > Agapanthus > Agapanthus africanus. Next base: position 683,304,535 of record CM057344.1, read on the forward strand.
CTGGTAATCGAACAAAATTGAAAGAGTTCATTTCTGGCTATTAATTTAGCGAGCGGAAAACGAACTTTTGGTATTTGTCATGGAAGAAAGCACCCGAATTCGTGATATTTTGGTGACATTTAGCCTAAAAGATTTTCTATATATCATCAAGGGAGTTACTTTTAACAAGTGCAAATATTATTTAGGGAATTTTTATCTATTGAGCACAAGCTAAGTTGGGGTTTATCAAACATCATACCCACAATGAATAGTTGAAGTCTAAACATGTTGTCTAGTTCAACATTTATTACTTATAATTTTCCATAGTTTGGTCATTTATATATGCCAGCTAATATTTGTACGTTATGGATAAGAATGATCATAGGGAAGAATAGAAAGACATGAAAGATCTAGATAAGAAAAAGAGTACTCATTATGCTTCCTTCTTAAAAGGGAATTGAAACGCAAGTGAAACCGTATGCACCAGATGGTAAAACCTTTTTGCAGCTGAAAAAAAGGTCTGATATTCAAACCCCGCTTAAGTTACGTTCTATTATTCAAAAGATAATAAAAAAGTTGAAACCATCACTCTTAAGTTTAAGGGGCATCAAGTATATACTTGAAGCTTGGTACAGTTGAAACTCATAAATGCTATTTAGTCAAGAGCATGCATGATGCACTTAAGTTGTTGAAGGTGCACCATACCTCCTAATTACTTAAGTTGTTGAAGGTGCACTGTACCTCCTAATTATAATTGGTTCCACAGTAGCATTAATATATAAAGTTTCATGCTTAATAATTTGTTTATTTATATAAATGATTTTATTAAAATGAGATGAATTTTTATCTTAATTTGTATTAGAAATAAATATATGTACTGTATTTACTTGTTACATGTACATGTAGCATAATTTACATATGCGCCTTTCTCCCAAAAAGAAAAATAAAACCAAAAGAAATTACATATGTACCATAAATTAATCTTAAATAGTATTATTATTAAATATATTATATTTCAATTATATTTTACTAAATTCATGTATATCTTAATTACATACACAATAAAACTTTTCTAAATATATTAATCTCCATTGATCCTTTTCTATTCTATTATATATAAATTCTATTATGCAAAAACTAAATCGGTGTTAATATAGATATTTATTATTAGGGTAAATTTTACTAAACTCCATCCACCTTTTGAAGTTTTTAAGATAACCCATTAAACTTTAAAAACGCTATAAAACCCCATTGAAGTATATTTTCGTAAAAAAATTGAAAGATATTTTTGTCAAAAAATATCATATGCTGTATATTTTGGGTTTATTCAATCTATCTGTAAGACATTTGGGGGTTATTCAATCCAATTGTCGTTTGCAAGAGTTACTCAAACTAACGATTTCATACAATATTGATAGTTCGGTGGGGCTTTATAGTATTTTTAAAGTCCAATGAGATTATCTCAAAAAACTCAAAAGGTGGATGGGGTTTAATAAAATTACCGTTATATTATTGCTAAAAGTGAAAACATTTATATCTTATGGAAATTTAGATTTTATATCTTTTTTAAATCATAAATATGTATTCTTTGCTTGAATTTTAAAATCTCCTAATATACATAATACTTTAAGTATTTTGGCATCCATGTATCTTTTATGCTTTGTTTAAGAAAACACAAAAATATAACGTTGTCAAGTGTAGGCCCTTTTCAGATCAAATTATAGATATTCTCTACTGAGCAAACACAGCCACACACACTGTTACATTAAAGTTTTGGTTGTTTTTTTTTTTTGAGGGGATTGGGAATTATTAAAGTTTTGAGTTGTTAGTGCGCTTAGTTAGCGCTTGTTGTGGCGTGCTATGCATGCATCTAGATCAGCTTTGAAATGGAAAGAAACGTATGCTCAAAAGAGTGACACCATTCTCTATATTGATGTGATAGTCATAAGTTAAGATGTAACATGATACCAAATTAATTCACACGCAATCCATGATTCTTGGAAACTTTTTGAAATGAGATGAACCTCACGATGGGCACATTAATTGCAATTGTTGTTATATATAACTAGCATGTTTCACGCTGTGATAGCTCAAGTCCGGATAGAAATTATGTTTAGTTTTTCCAATTTGGATTCAAAAGGATCCGAGAAGATTAAAATTTACATTGTAGGAGTTGTTAATTTGTTTTCAAAATTTTTCAAAATGATCCACAATGATTCTAGAAGCTATTAAAGATCAGTAGAGATAATTGTATAGTTATAACAGATTCAGTTGATGATCATATTTATTAAAGATTTGTTATGAACAATTTTGCATTTATTTTTTTTACCGCTGTTGTGGCGCTATTTGAGGTTATGTTAGACAATCAAATTGAAATCAGTTTGGGGACCTCAAGTTTTTTTGGATGAAAACCATGTGCCGGTTTCTGGTTGCGCTGGTACAGTGTCTGGTTTTGGATGAAAACCCCGGGCTAAATATACTTTTACTAAATCTCGTGTGCTATGATTTTTGCAGTCGTTCTTTTTAGTAAAACTAATTTTCTTTATTTCATTAAGCCCTTTCCTTTATTCTGGCCCAATGTTGAGCCCATAAGATCGTCCTAAAGCCGATCCGCTGATTTCAGATCTTCCTCCGGGTCCTGAGATTGTCCTTGAAAGCATTCTTTCATTTCTACCGATTTGGTAGTTTTTTCAGACGTAGAAGAATTTGTGTCTGAATTGTCAAAAGTCTGTTCAAACTGCTTCTTTATATGTTCTAAGCAGTGTTTCATGAGTTCTTCTTCAGAGATATTAGGATATTTTCTCTGAAAAGATGTTTTCAATTTTTGCATCGGAATTTCCGTTGCTAATTCTTCGTTAATCCTTTTATCCAGAATATTATTATTATTCTTAATAGTTGCTTTTATGCTAACTATTTTTTCATCTTCTATAATTCCAGCCCACCATTTGATAAGAAATTTTCTAGAAAGAACAGGAATGTTTTTATTATTGATTTCAGAAATAATTGTCCATCTAAATATAAATGGCATTTAATTTTCTATAAAATAATGAAGTGTGTTTTCTCCTTCTATAATGGAGTCATCATTAGTGTTATGAAATCTTGGATGTGATTCTATCTAAGGAACAAATAAATCAAAAATTGACTTTGGGAGTATGGCTAATTCCGTCCCAATTTTTTGCCATAATTGGATAAACCAAACTGGTATACCTGTTTTAATGACATCAGGTTTTATAATAATAAACAAGGAATGTTTCTTCGCTGGGTTTTCGTAATATAATTTTTTTTCGAAAGCTTGGATATAATCCCAATAATTGCTTTCATGTCGCTCATCTCCTAATTTGAATGATCTTGCCCTATTAGGGTGTAAAGCCCATTCATGAGGGTTGAAAATCTTTTTAATAATAGTTTTAGAGAAGTTTATAATTTCTCCGCCTTCTTTCCCATTTGGTTAGTAGTGCTTTATTTCTACTGACCCAGAAACTTGTAACAAGGCTTCATATATTTGCCTTGTTTTTTCCTGCTGATGCAGCAAAAGAAATGGCCTTAATATATTTTTCTTTTAAAAGCCATGGATCATCCATTTTAGGAATATCATTCATTTCTAAACAAATAATTTGTTCAGAATTATTTTTTGAGATATAACTATCATTCGCATCTTCTATTGCTTTTTTGAATGATAATCCAGGAATATTTCCTGTCGAAGATGTTTCAGCCTCACTTTGAGGGCTGTAAATACTCATATGAGAAGTATTTTTTCTTACCATTTTATGAGGCAATTTCCATTCTGATTGAGCGTATGACGCTTCAGATTCCATGTCTACTTGCATGGACTTTGGCTTTTGCATTTTAAGCCAATTAGCATATGGGGAGTTGTTAGGAATATTATTCCTTCCCCTTCCTCGTCCCCTGCCTGGGCCTTGTCCCCTTGAAGGGGTCTGCATCTGCAGACTCTTGCAAGAATTCCCTGGTCAAAAAATCAGAAAGACAGTTATTAGTTCCTTTTATATATTCAATATCAAAATCAAAGATAGCTAATTCTGCTTGCCATCTAGCAAATATTTGCTTTGATGTTAAGTTTTTAACATCCTTTTGTAACACAGATTTAACTGCACTACAATCTATTTTTAATAAAACTTTCTGATTTAATAAATCATCTTGAAATTTATAAATACATTTTATAATAGAAAGAATTTCTTTCTTAATAGTTAAGTAATTCAACTGAGCTGAATTCCATTTTCCAGAAGTAAATCTCACAAGAATTTCTTTATGATCAGCAGGATCTATCTGCTTTAAAATGCCTCCGTATCCTATATTCGAAGCATCAGTTTCAACAATTTTCCCAATTAGGGTTAGCTATATGGAGACATGGTAAATTTTTTACTGTCTCTTTAATTTTTTGAACAACTTTAGTATGATCTTCTGTCCAAGGTGACGGATTTTTTCTGAGCCTATTATATAAAATAGCTGCATCTGTAGCTAAATTTTTATAATAATCTGCTACATAATTTAAAGCAGATAGATCCGTAAGTGCATGGTATCAGAGCCAATCATGGCTCTGATAGCCAATCATGGCTCTGATACCATGCACTTACGATACAAATACTTAATCTTGTTATTATTGATCCGTAAGTGCATGGTATCAGAGCCATGATTGGCTAATTTGCTTCTTCTTCAAGATGGAGATTCATTAGCAAGCAAGGTAAGATATTGTTTTAAGCCAAGCAATCAGGTATAATTCTTTTCTGATCTACTTTAAAAAATATCTTTCTGTATGGTTAATTATGGAACGACATCCAAGCCGCGTAGGGGATCCCATATTAAGCCAGAGATTGGTGTGTTGGCAGTCCATAAATCGTTGACAGTCGTGTAATTAAAAATACAGTTAGATATCTTTAAAGTAAAAACCAGAAAAAGAATATACAGAATTGCATGTAATAGAAGAACATCTTATCCTGTTAAAGCTAATGAAATCGAAATCTTGAAAAAGAAATTTATATGTCTACACCTTCTTCATCCACTGCTATATCTACTAAGATTGCTCGTAATAAGAGCAAACATATTAAAAACTCAAATTTACTTGAGTATCCCTCAGATGAGGAACAGCTGAACAAATGGACTATTCCAAATGTTCCAGTAAAAGAAATTTATAATATAGGGACGTTTGATCTATCGTCCAGACTTTTCATTAAAAGTATGGAAAAAACTATCTCTGTGGATAGCACAGAACAAACAATTCAACTCCTTTCAGAAAAGGATGTTTATAGATTTGAAAAACAATATAAATATCTTCATATTGGTTTAATTCAAGTAGCTTTTAAACCTCTTAGTCTTCAAGGTTTAAATGCCTCTATATTGACATCTTTGAGAGTTGCTAGATGCCTAGACTGGATCCCTTCCCTGATGGGAATTATGCAAACAAGCCTTTGTCACGGACCAGTTTATTTTGATGTTTACCCCAATTTAACTTTATCTTTGACTGACCCAAATATACTTGAGGCAGTAACTTTAAATCTTAAAACTCATGGTTATAATTTCATGAAAGGATCTGAAACTATATCGATAGTTTACAGAATCCACTATAAAGTTCTAACCACCATGGCTCCCAAGGAAAAAGCTAAGACTGAAAATGGTAAAACCACAGTCATTGAAACCAACCTTTTATCCTCTGGTGTTGCTACAAATAGAATAATAAAATGGAAGAAATTGATTTTCCTGAATCATGGGTTATTACTTCTGTAGTTCCACCTGCACCTATTATAGACACTGACATCGATCAGATTATACAGACTGACGATGGAAATATTGAGGTTAAATTCGGCTCTAATAATATAGCCAGAATCTCAGGAAAACCTTATATAGAAGGTAGTACCAGTTCTTCTATAAGAAGATCTTTTTCTAGACCTAGCTCCTCTTATAGAGAAGTTATAGGGATAAATATTTCACAAGAAAATATATCACACCCTATTTATGAGAAGGAACATAAAACTTCTCCTACCTCATCAGAGATGAGTTTTCATATATAGTTTTTATGGATTTAACACCTGACAGTAATTTTAGAAAAATCCTTAATAAGGAATTTATGAAAAAGAAGCATACGGCTTTTAGAGAATGGTTTGCAAAATCCTTAATAAGGAATTTATGAAAAAGAAGCATACGGCTTTTAGAGAATGGTTTGCAAAAACCTTCTCGATTACAGATATGTATTATTATAAGGAACAATATTATAGATATCTTGAAGAAAACCAATGTCTAAAATATTTTGTAGACTGGTTTTTAGAATATTTTCTAAATGAACAAGATAATAAAATTAATGTTTTAGAAGAACATTATAAACAGTGGTCCACCATAAGTGGAAAAACTGTAAGGTCTATATACCCTCCTACAGAACCTCTAAGGCTATCTGGTGTTTCTACCTCTAATTTAGAGGCAACAGCTTTCATAAAACCTATTCAAGATAATAAAATGGAAAATATGTTGAAAGAACTTTAAAAGGTTTTTAAACAAAACAATTTTTCAAATATTTATATACAAGTTGTTGGTCAACAACTAACTAGAATAGAATCTACTCTTGAAAGTCTAATTAATAAATTACAGACTTTAGCTATAATAGAAGCTCCTGTTAAAATTATGTACCAATTAAACCAGCTTTAGATATTACGGGTTATAAGTTATCTAAAGACAAAAATATATCTTCAGATATTATAAATGCTCTGGAGAAATTTTTTAATAATTCTAGAATAAACATTCTTGAAGGAGAACCTTCTGAAATATCAGGAGAAGACTCCGATATAAATGAAATATCAGAGGATCAGATTAATATATCTGATAATGATCTTATTAATACTATAAGATACCCACAAAGGACGTTGGGTAAACATTATTATAAAAGACCAACGCCATTGGATGTCCTGTATGAAGAAAATGAAGCAGTTATAACGAATTCATTTTCAGGACGAGCCATTTATGAATGGAATATTGATGTACTAGCAGATAAGCAAATCCATGATACTTTACATCGTATGATGATGTATGCAACAGTATCAAAACAGCAAGGAAATTCAGATGTTGATGTTGCGAGGTTTATCTCTTGTGGATTCACAGGAACCTTAAAAGATTGGTGGGATCATTGTTTATCACCCACACAAAAAATTGAAAATTTTGGCGCAGCTAAAATGGAGAACAATTCTCCTGTATCTGACGCTGTTTATACCTTAATGCTTACAATTCTCGATCATTTTACCGGGGATGTAAGTAACAAGCTGAGAAAGTGAGAACTTTATTACAGAATCTAAGATGCCCCACATTAACGCATTTTAGATGGTATAAAGATACTTTTCTCAGTAGAGTTATTAGAAGATGCAAATAACTCTCATTGGAAAGCCAAATTTATTGATGGCTTACCCAATCTCTTTGCCGAAAGAGTTCGGACAAATCTTAGAGTGCAGTATGATGGGGTTATACCCTATAATATATTTACTTATGGTCGCTTAATAAGCACCTGTGTTAAAGAAGGGTTATCTTTATATAATGACATAAAGCTAAGAAACCAATTAAAGGACCATAGATTAACTGGTAAACACGAGTTGGGAGAATTTTGCAGCCAATTCGCAATGGAGGATCCGCAAAAGGAGCGAACTGAAAAGAGACAAATGAGAAAAGAAGAATCTCATTGTCCTCATTATAAAAGGAGGAACAAGAGGAACTATTATCCTTCTAAGGACAAAGAAGGAAAGGAAGAAAGGAAGAAGAAAAAACATCACAGATTTAAGAAAAAATCTGCTTCTTCTGCCACTTGTTATAAGTGTGGAAAAGTTGGTCATTTTACCAACAAATGTTATACAAAAAAGAAAATTAATGAGATAGAAGATGAAGAGTTAAGAAAGTCATTATATAAGATAATGATTAATTCTTCAGAATCTTCTGAATCTGAATTAACAGATTCCTCTTCATCAGATGATGAAGAAAAAAATTGTACAAAAGAATGTTCCAGTAAATATTGTAATATCAACAAGAATGAAAACTACTGGAAATCAATAGGTGAAATGAATGGCTTAAGTATCAATGTTATAAGCAAAGATGATAAGAAGACCATTCTTAAAATTATTGAAGAAGAAAATATTCAGACAGAACTTAAAACTAAGTTGATTGAAGTTCTTCTTAAAGAAGAAAAGGAGAAATCTCCTGTCATTGATAATGTTTATAGATTATCAGAAGTCTTTAAAAGACAATAATTTAAAGAAGGTAAGCCTGTAACTATTGTAGTCTTACAAAAAGAGGTTAATAACCTGAAAACAGAAATAGTAGAATTAAAAATTCAAAATAAAAACATATTACAGAGAATCTCTGTAATGGAAAGAAACACTATTATACAAGGTGAATCTTCAAATAATGAAGAAGAAGAATTTATTGAGGAAATTACTAGGGAAAGAGAAATAATACCAGATAAATTCCTTCAAACCATTGATTTAGTATTAAATCAAAAATGGTATATTAGAATTACTCTAATTATAAATAATGATTTGGTTATACCCAATCTAATAGCCCTTGTTGATAGTGGTGCAGATTTAAACTGCATAAAGGAAGGAATTATTCATATCAAATATTGTAAAAGAACCACTCAAACCTTAAGCACAGCTGATAATAGTGCTTTAACCACACCTTATAAGGTGTCTAATGCAAACATTTGTAACGAAGAGATTTGTCTTCCCTCTCCTTTTATTATTGTAAAGGAAATATCACAACATGTGATATTAGGAACACCTTTTCTTAGCAAGATAATGCCTATTAAAAGAATAGACTCTCAAGGCATTTACAGCTCTTATAAGAGTAAAGATATTATGTTTCAGTTTATAACTGATCCTATGATGAAAATATTGAATGAAGTAAAGGATATTTACCTTAAAGAAAATCAAATAAATTTCATTAAAGAAGAAATAGCTTCTTTACAAATAAATAAACAGTTAGACTCTAGCTTAATTAAAGCTAGAATTAAAAGTTTAGAAAATGAGTTTATAACTCAAACTTGTAGTAACTTTCCTAATGCATTTTGGGAAAGAAAGCAACACATTGTTAATTTTCCTTATATAGAAGATTTTTTTAGAGGAAAATATTCCTACCAAGGCAAGACCTTGCCAAATGAATCAAGAATATCTTGAATTATGCAAAAAGGAGATTAGTAGTCTTATAGAAAAAAGACTTGTTAGAAAATCCTCTTCTCCTTGGAGTTGTACAGCATTTTATGTCAACAATACTGCTGAACAAGAACGGGGTGTACCACGTCTTGTTATTAATTACAAGCCTTTAAACAAAGTGCTCAAGTGGATAAGATATCCTCTCCCTAATAAAAGGGACCTGCTTAATAGAATAAGCAAAGCCAAAATCTTTTCAAAATTTGATTTAAAATCAGGTTATTGGCAAATATAGTTTCATGAATCTGATAAATATAAAACTGCTTTTACAGTACCCTTTGGGCATTTTGAATGGAATGTTATGCCATCTCGGATTAAAAAATGCGCCATCAAAATTCCAAAATATTATGAATTCAATTTTTAGCCCTTATACTGAATTCATTCTATCATATATAGATGATGTCCTTGTTTATTCTGAAAATATTGATCAACATTTTAAACATTTGAATGTTTTTAAACATCTTATTATAAAAAATGGACTAGTTATATCTGCTCCGAAAATGAGATTATTTCAAACAGCTATACGGTTTTTGGGTCATAATATTAATAATGGAACCATTATTCCAATTGAAAGAAGTATTGAATTTGCTTCTAAATTTCCAGATTATATTCCTGACGTTAAACAGCTCCAAAGATTTTTGGGTGCTTTAAATTATGTAGCAGATTATTATAAAAATTTAGCTACAGATGCAGCTATTTTATATAATAGGCTCAGAAAAAATCCGTCACCTTGAACAGAAGATCATACTAGAGCTGTTCAAAAAATTAAAGAGACAGTAAAAAATTTACCATGTCTCCATATAGCTAACCCTAATTGGGAAAAAATTGTTGAAAATGATGCTTCGAATATAGGATACGGAGGCATTTTAAAGCAGATAGATCCTGCTGATCATAAAGAAATTCTTGTGAGATTTACTTCTGGAAAATGAAATTCAGCTCAGTTGAATTACTCAACTATTAAGAAAGAAATTCTTTCTATTATAAAATATATTTATAAATTTCAAGATGATTTATTAAATCAGAAATTTTTATTAAAAATATATTGTAGTGCAGTTAAATCTGTGTTACAAAAGGATGTTAAAAACTTAACATCAAAGCAAATATTTGCTAGATGGCAAGCAGAATTAGCTATCTTTGATTTTGATATTGAGTATATAAAAGGAACTAATAACTATCTTCCTGATTTTTTGACCAGAGAATTCTTGCAAGAGTCTGCAAATGCAGACCCCTTCAAGGGGACAAGGCCCAGGTAGGGGGCAAGGAAGGGGAAGGAATAATATTCCTAACAACTCCCCATATGCTAATTGGCTTAAAATGCAAAAGCCAAAGTCCATGCAAGTAGACATGGAATCTGAAGCGTCATACGCTCAATCAGAATGGAAATTGCCTCATAAAATGGCAAGAAAAAATATTTCTCATATGAGTATTTACAGCTCTCAAAGTGAGGCTGAAACATCTTCGACAGGAAATATTCCTGGATTATCATTCAAAAAAGCAATAGAAGATGCGAATGATAGTTATATCTCAAAAAATAATTCTGAACAAATTATTTGTTTAGAAATGAATGATATTCCTAAAATGGATGATCCATGGCTTTTAAAAGAAAAATATATTGAGGCCATTTCTTTTGCTGCATCAGCAGGAAAAACAAGGCAAATATATGAAGCCTTGTTACAAGTTTCTGGGTCAGTAGAAATAAAGCACTACTACCCAAATGGGAAAGAAGGCGGAGAAATTATAAACTTCTCTAAAGCTATTATTAAAAAGATTTTCAGCCCTCATGAATGGGCTTTACACCCTAATAGGGCAAGATCATTCAAATTAGGAGATGAACGACATGAAAGCAATTATTAGGATTATATCCAAGCTTTCGAAAAAAATTTATATTACGAAAACCCAGCGAAGAGACATTCCTGGTTTATTATTATAAAACCTGATGTCATTAAAACAGGTATACCAGTTTGGTTTATCCAATTATGGCAAAAAATTAGGGCGGAATTAGCCATACTCCCAAAGTCAATTTTTGATTTATTTGTTTCTTGGATAGAATCACATCCAAGATTTCATAACACTAATGATGACTCCATTATAGAAGGAGAAAGCACATTTCATTACTTTATAGAAAATGAAATGCCATTTATATTTAGATGGACAATTATTTCTGAAATCAATAATAAAAACATTCATGTTCTTTCTAGAAAATTTCTCATCAAATGGTGGGCTGGAATTATAGAAGATGAAAAAATAGTAAGCATAAAAGCAACTATTAAGAATAATAATAATATTCTGGACAAAAGGATTAATGAAGAATTAGCAACGGAAAATCCGATGCAAAAATTGAAAACATCTTTTCAGAGAAAATATCCTAATATCTCTGAAGAAGAACTCATGAAACGCTGCTTAGAACATATGAAGAAGCAGTTTGAACAGACTTTTGACAATTCAGACACAAATTCTTCTACGTCTGAAAAAACTACCAAATCGGTAGAAATGAAAGAATGCTTTCAAGGACAATCTCAGGATCCGGAGAAAGATCTGAAATCAGCGGATCGGTTTTGGGACGATCTTATGGGCGCAGCATTGGGTCAGAATAAACGATAGGGCTTAATGAAATAAAGAAAATTACTTTTACGAAAAAGAACGACTGCAAAAATCATAGCACACGAGATTTAGTAAAAGTATATTTAGCCCGGGGTTTTCATCCAAAACCAGACACTGTACCAGCGCAACCAGAAACCGGCACATGGTTTTTATCCAAAACCAGGCACTGGACCAGCGCAACCAGAAACCGACACATGGTTTTCTAAAACCATGTCCTGTGACGCATGCAATGACGACAGCGCACAAAAGGACAACTGCGCGCATCAACAGTTTATAGGGACAACGCATCCTACTCAATTATAGAAGACAGCTCATATTCAACTGAGAGTCTTCATCTCTCGCTTCTATAAAAGGGAAAGCCTTTGCATTCATCAAGGCATCGAAAAATAAATCACTTCTGCTCTTTTGTAATCTCTCTGATAGTCCTCTTCTGGAAGAGTTGTTAGTTTGAGTGATAAATAAATAAATATCTTTAGTCTGATAAGAGCTGTCCCTCTGTGCAAGTAAGCTTCTTTTATCATAATCTTCATATATTTTCTTGTTATTATTGATCCATAAGTGCATGAATTTTCTTTATTTCATTAAGCCATTTCCTTTATTCTGGCCCAATGCTGAGCCCATAAGATTGTCCCAAAGCTGATCCGCTGATTTCAGATCTTCTTCCGGGTCTCAGTGACAATCTCAGGACCCGGAGGAAGATTTGAAATCAGCGGATCAGCTTTGGGACGATCTTATGGGCTCAGCATTAGGCCAGAATAAAGGAAATGGCTTAATGAAATAAAGAAAATTAATGAGATAGAAGATGAAGAGTTAAGAAAGTCATCTCTCTTGATATATAAATTTCAAATAAGTTTTTTTATTACTATTTATTGAGATATGATTTTTCACTTAAAAATTAATGTAAATATTATCAATTCTTATTTATGATCTATTTCCCATCGAATACTCTTCTATTGTCGATATAAATTTTTACTTCATAATTTATTAGGAGAAAACCGTTCATATACATGAGTATGAAACTTACAGTTGAAAAACATTGACACAAATTAATACCATATTAATTAAAAAAATTCTTTCTTTATTATTTATGTTCTATCAAAAATTTTAAACATATTTTTTGCCCCATTGGTTTTTGCACCATAATTAAACTTTTTAAAACCTATAAAAAAATTAAGGTTAACCAAGTTTCCAAAAACACTAATTATTTTGTAAAAGTTGATCTATTTCACCATCCTTTCCCTCAGAAAAATAACTTTCCTAAAATTATAATTTCTAAGGGTTATTTATGAACAAAAGAATGTGAAAATTAGCATTAACTAATTTCAACTTTTATTACTATTTATTGAGATATGATTTTTCACTTAAAAATTAATGTAAATATTATCAATTCTTATTTATGATCTATTTCCCTTTGAATACTTTTCTATTGTCGATATAAATTTTTACTTCATAATTTATTAGGAGAAAACCGTTCATATACATGAGTATGAAACTTACAGTTGAAAAACATTGACACAAATTAATACCATATTAATTTAAAAAATTCTTTCTTTATTATTTATGTTCTATCAAAAATTTTAAACATATTTTTTGCCCCATTGGTTTTTGCACCATAATTAAACTTTTTAAAACCTATAAAAAAATTGAGGTTTTTCCAATTTGGATTCAAAAGGATCCGAGAAGATTAAAATTTACATTGTAGGAGTTGTTAATTTGTTTTCAAAATTTTTCAAAATGATCCACAATGATTCTAGAAGCTATTTAAGATCAGTAGAGATAATTGTATAGTTATAACAGATTCAGTTGATGATCATATTTATTAAAGATTTGTTATGAACAATTTTGCATTTATTTTTTTTACTGCTGTTGTGGCGCTATTTGAGGTTATGTTAGACAATCAAATTGAAATCAGTTTGGGGACCTCAAGTTTTGTGGTTATAATAACTAGTATTTTGCACATGCATTGCACGTAATTACAAAAGTTTTATTGATAAATTTCTATATTAATTTAACTACACTCGTAAAATAATATGACGTGGCAAGTTAATTACTTGCATCACACTTGTAAAATAATGATGAAATGTCATTTAATTACATGCATTGCACATGAAATAATGGTGATTTTTTTGTTTGATTTCTCTGGAATAATAGGAAGCTACATCATCAATCAATTTCAAAATTAAATGACCTCCGTCCTTTTGCCCTATAATAATAGAGATACAGATATAAAGGCCTTACTTTAAGCTTTAGCTTCATTCAAGCTTTTGACTTTGCCAAATTTACCCCTTAACAATTGCTTAAATACAATTTTTGTCATCATCTTTAAATCATCCTTATATCTATCTATCCATCTGTATATTTGCCAAGTCCCGCTTTCCAAAAGACGAGGGGCAAAAGCGGACGCACTTCTCAACGTATTTACACCAAGAAGCACCTCTTTCCAACATGAAAACACTAAACGTTTGTATAAGCAGTAAAAGAAAATATAGTACAAGAATTTAAAACTTATAAAATATCCAGTAGCATTTATTACAAATCAAGTCTAAACCGACACAAGTGTTCCACAAACAAAAAGAAATAAGAATATAACAGACCGTAAAACGAAATCTCGAAAGTGCATACTGAATTGATAACTAATGATTTGCTTGGTAAGTAAGTTGGTCGAAATTCTCCTTTGTTGGCTCGACCTTGTATCGAGCCTCGTATCCTGCCTCAAAGTCGTCTGACGACATTCCCAAAAAAAAGAAAGAAAACAAATAAGAAAAAGGAATGTTGTCAGTGAACTAAAATATTCAGCGTGTCCCTAGTTAAAAAGGAATAGAACTTTAAAATAAATAAAATACGGTGTGTAATAATAACATAAATATGAAGATAAAAGCAGAAAATCAATAGAGTATGAATCAATAAAGTCAGGCATGTTAGGATCAAAATTTGCACCCTAGTTGACCGGGTCAAAGTCAAGATCAACCCCAAGCCAGGTGGGCCCAACCCCAGATCAAGTGGGCCTATGCCCGAGTCAAGCCCGAACATGAAGCGGCCGGACTCCCCATGCAAATAAAAACATCATGTAATAAATAATTTTTATGTAATTTTTTATGCATGAATGGGCATAAAGCCAAATTTTGTAAAAAAAACCATGGCCCATGTGTAAAAGAAATGAGCACATTAGGTATGGGATGAGTAAAGTGCCATTTGGTAAAGCTTAAGGGGCTATATGTAAAGTGTGTAGCCTATAATGGCAAACATGATGAAAATATATATGACAACTTTCTCATTCTTCCCCAAAAACTAGGGTTTGTGCCTCCATCTCCTTTCTTCCAAGTTCTTCCTCTTTCTTTTCATTTTTCAATTAAATCAAGAGCTTAGCTTTTCTTTTTTTAAAACTAAATAAAGTTTCACCATAAACCCACCTCCCAAGACTCCATCAAGAGAAGAAAAATGGTCTTTTTTTTATCATCCAAGATCTAGATCTTGGAGTTTCAAGAGAACCCATTTTGGATTTCTTCTCAAAAGAGAAAGGAGAAAATCTTTTGGAATTTAACTCCACAAATAAATTATTTTGGAGTTTAACTCCACCACCACAAAAATTCTTTTGGAGTTTAACTCCACTACAAAAATTCTTTTGGAGTTTAACTCCACAGTAAAAATCTTTTTTTTGGGGAGTTTAACTCCACATTTTAAATTCTTTCGGAGTTCAACTCCACAATAAAAATTCTTTTGGAGTTCAACTCCATTTAAATTCTTTTGGAGTTTAACTCCACAAACAAAAATTCTTTTGGAGTTTCACTCCACAATAAAAATCTTTTTTTTGGAGTTGAACTCTTTTTGGAGTTTAACTCTCACTTCTGACACCAAAAAAATTTCTTTGGGAGTTGAACTCCATGTAAAAAAATATATATATATATTAAAAAAAAATTAAATTTTCGGAACCCTTTTTATCCCCATCACATGCTAGCACGTGAGGGGGAGGGCTCCCATTTAATTGGAGCCCTTTTGGCCCCCCTTACATGCTAGCATGTGAGGGGTCACATGCTAGCATATGACCTTCACATGCTAGTCACATGCCAGCATGTGACCCTCATATGCTAGCATGTTGTTAGTGATATGTATGCCCTAGAGGCCATTACTGTACGTATGATATATATTGTAGTGGATGCTTGGACATATATATGGAGGACTTTCTTGCTCGACATGATAGTATGCTATCTGGTTGCTCTTTATCTTAACATGTATTCTGATTGTCTCTATGTTACATGTTGATAAAACTCTTAGGATGAGTACTTGACTACCAGGACTATGATGCAGATCATATTAGTGGGGACAGTGTAGTCGCTAAGTACATCCTTCAAATGTTCCTAGTTGTAGGTATATCGAGACAGGGCATCGATATATCAGAGTAGACTAGCGTATAGCTTCTCGACCCATGTAGATGGGCGATGGATGATCCCATATCCATTGGTGTTTGACATCAGAGACAGTATACGGGTGCTCAGTGGAGACTGGGTACACTGGACGGATTCGCCGAGAACTCCCAGATGGTGTTATACCTCACGTCAGATGGCAGTTCTCTGGTGACACTGGTACAGATTAGTCTGTAGACCCGAGATCGTCATAGAGTCTTGTGTGATTCCCACTGTGTTTTGATTTCCACCTTACCACGTTCAAGAGAACGTGCAAAACGGTGGCTTTTGGGTACAGTCCCAAATCACATGGAGGAATTGAGCGATAGGAGGGGTTTCGTCTCTCCCGGTATTGGGAGTTGATGTTGCGCTGTGTTCGATTGGCTATAACTGGAAATCCCTGGACAGGCTTGCTGAGATTTACTGGTAAGTGTTATCAGTAGTTTCTCGAACTGTTATGGACCTCATATCGACACAATTTATCGGTTACTGGGTCTGACGTTTACCACCCCTAGACTAGATATGTGACATATCAGACGAAGAGACCGGACTGTACGGGAGTGTTACTGATTGGATTCACAGGAGAATGTACAGGCTTGCTTGTTGATCTTCTGATCGCTCAATACCTGGGTGGCTGTTACGTTTAGCTGACCGCTTGCAGCTTGTAGGTGTTTGATATGATCATCACCTACTACCGGCGTATTGACGATTCTTTTGAGTCCTACACAGAGGTTTTCAGGCTCAGGCAAAATGGAGTAGGAGCACATATGTGATATGTGCGGGACCGAGAATAATACGTGTATGTGATACCGTATTATATTCTCGCGATATGTGATATCGGCCGGGTATATGTGATAAAGCCGGGTCATCGGATCAAATGTTGATTCGATGAACTGATACATTTTATATTAGTCGGTTATTTATGAAATAGCCGGATTATAGGATCAAGTGTTGATTCGATAATTTAATGTATTACATTGCATTAACTAATATAAGCTCACTTAAAAATTCTTTTTCTCACTTTGTAATACATTGATGTATATGCGATA
Organism: Agapanthus africanus; assembly: GCA_030015575.1. Classification (NCBI taxonomy): domain Eukaryota; kingdom Viridiplantae; phylum Streptophyta; class Magnoliopsida; order Asparagales; family Amaryllidaceae; genus Agapanthus; species Agapanthus africanus. The sequence continues at coordinate 683,321,752 of CM057344.1, forward strand.
TATGTTAATTGTATTATTTTATTTTGTTACATTATATATTATATATGTGATATATAATATTGTAACATGTTAGGGTTACAAATGCAACAAAGGTTTTGAGATTTAACCATGTTAGGGTTTGGATTAGGGTTAAGCTTTTGGATTAGGTTTTGGATGAGCTTTGAGGAAGCTTCATGAAGGTTTGACTTTGTCCATTTTCTTTGATATTTTGGAGAGATATTTGTTAACCCAACCCAAACCTTAACCCATGGTAAAGTCTCTACAAGGGTTAATCATGTCATGCTTAACCCTAAGTTGCATTTCTAACCTCAACAATAATTCATTATTCATCACAAAAGAAATTCTTCTTCTTCTTCCTCTCTTGAAAAAACTTCACTGGCTTTTGGGTTTGTGATGATTTTGAGTGAGAAATTGAAAACAAAAGAGAGCTAAATTCCTACTTCATCATCCTCATCTATTCTAGACACTTAGATTAGGGTGTTTGCTTTACTAATACTTGATTAGTGAAGCAAGAGCTTGGGTTTGAGTTTCTTCAAGGTAGATCATCTTAGCTTTTGAAGATTAGAAGCAAGGATGCATTATTCTCTTCATGGAGCCTCTCTAGAGCTCGGGTACTTGATGATCGCAGCGAAGGGACCTCAGCACGGAGCTTATGAAGCGAAGGAACGGACTACAAAGGTTGTAATCCCTAACTCTTAGATGTTAAAGTGTTAACATTCTAGTTTTGTTTGATTCTCTTGTTAAAGATCCTAGGTTTAGGGTTATCTATAATGACAAAATTTGAAATTGGAATGTGAGATGCCACCCGAAATCTTGCTGCCATTGGAGGTAACCCAACAGTGGCATCAGAGCCAAGCTACAGAATTAGACGGATAAGTGTAGGATTACGAAACCGAAATAACCCCGAAATACCCGACGAAAAACCTTAGTTTCTGTCGAAATTTTTCTGGAGTCAAAATATTATTTTAACAGTTGCAGAATGTTGTATTTGATGCAATATGAACATAGCACAAAACCCACCCACCCTGCTCAAAGAATGGCCGGTGACCAAGGCCAAATTTCCGGCGACGTCGGTTTTTGTAAGGGGTTAGGGTTTGGGTTTTGTGGTATGCTCCAGGTTCTGGGGTTTGGTACTTGTGGTGTTGTTTATTTTTGCTAAAATTACATGTGATGTTAATTTACTGCATTATAAATTCGGAGTGTTTCGTATTCACAATTCTAGCTTTGTTTCGGTTTGTTTAGACAGTGTTAAAAAGTTCGAACGGATATCAATAACTCACTTTTTCCCCTGCTGGAAAATTTCCAAGTGTTGGATTTTTCCTTAGTTAAAGAACATTCAAATATCGTGTAAGTAACGCGGTGGACCCTCTAGAAGAACGAAAACCTTAACTCGATTATGTGACCGTCAGAACCGCCTCTAAACCCTAGGGTTTGTGGCAGTTCGGCATTGCCACATGTGAGGCGTTGGTTTGACCCTTCTACGGCTGGTCCATTGGTAATGTGGCATGTGATGGATGCTTTTAAACTAAGTTCAAGTGTTGAGCAAATAGGGAAATTTTTGGGTATTTGTTGATTCGATCGGAAAGTTTAACATCGTCTAACTTTTTCTGTAATGTGATACAATATTTGGAATCCACATATAGTTATGAGATAACTAGTTTGAATTTTATAAATCTAGCAGTTTAGTCTCATTTGATCGGTTGCCACGGGATTTTGATGTGATCAAAAGTTCGCCGCAATCACGTAGCGTACGCGGATACTCGCCGGGTAAACTTAATAGATAGCCACGCCCCATAGCCTCGACCAAGTGACTGTAGGAGAACCCCGTCGCCAAAAGCATCCGTTCGGGTGCTCGCGGCAGCGGTGTTCCACCTTAGTGCACTTCGTCGACGGTATCGGGGGGTGCGGCCATCTTTTAAAGTTTTCGACAAGCATTCGATCAGGATGTCGGGAATCTTGTTGTATTGCCCGACTAGATATTGAAAAGTGTTTTCGAGATCGAGACTAAAATGCTGGGTTTATAATTGTTAGGCATGTGATGTCTAAGAAATTCATTTGGTTAAGCATGTGATGTCTAAGGAGGTTGTGGATTCCAACTGTTGTAGTTTTACACTTTCTTTTCTGCGACCGTAAGTGTAATATGTGGTATATCGCCGGTTTCGTTGCTATACATCAATGACAATTGGGATACGCATATTTACTTACGTCGATGACATGTGATATGTGTTGCTGTGATATGTTATATTGGATCGTCGTGTTTTGAATAGCTGGGGGTTTTATGTGAGATGAGAGTTTTTCATTTTCATTCATGTAAAATTCATTGTATGTAATATTATTTTATTGGGGCACTTCCGGGTTGAGGATGATGTCACCATTGTATATTATTTACTTTTCCGCATTAGGATAGACCCAAGGCGGGGAGCACAAGTAACAGGGTTCTAGGGTCCAGTGGGAGACCATCTCGAGGAGTCGAGACCGGGTCTCCTAACTCTAGAATTGGTAGGGTTGCTTGCCGCTCTCGTAGGGGTCTAGGGGTGTGGGATTGGCTATTCGTCACGACCGTGGAATCCATGTTTTATACAGGCTCGCAATAAAACACGGACTTCCTGGTATATCCAATATTTCATATGTTTCTTCTGCTGCGATATCTGTGATGTGATCATTTGATATGTTGAAATAGATGCTGGATATAGTATATGTGATATATTATATAGACGTTGGTTATGTTTTATACCCGCGCTAGCACTGCCCCGCTCTGCCGTTAGTTACCTAACCTAACGGTGCATGAGGGGATATCGAGGCGAATGCGGATGGCATAAACGTACGTTGTATTTATCTGTAATGTTTAGGTAAACTTAAATGATGGGACTTCATTAATGAGATTAATGAAATAAAAGAAAGCTAAAGATGTTGTAGAATCGAATTTTCAAAAACAGGTAGCTCTAGTTGTTTCTTTGCATAGCGGTGTTCTTTGTAGGACATCCAGCATCTTATTCGATAAGGAAAGAGCCGAGATCCCTTCACCGGGAGTGACCTCTTTAGCAATAACTGGCAGATGCTACAACCCTCGGTTTTGTCTTTTGATTGCTTCTATAGTTTTTGCTTTGTATAGTGGTATTTGTGAAATATCCTGCACCTCATTCGATGAGGAAAGAGCCGACGATCCCTTCACCGGGAGTGACCTCTTTAGCAAAACTAGTAAAAGCCTCAAAAACTCTCCATTTTAAAACATTTGATTCTACAACGATATCAAGTTCATTACGCAAAAGGTTTTCGTAAAAACTTGTCGTAGCCCTCCGTAATTTCAGATAAGTATTTCATAGTATTCGTGCTGCGTTTGTTGGTTTTCGTCAAGGTGTAGTGTGCGGTAGCTATTTATGCTTATCTGCATAAACATATGATGCGATTGAGTCAGGGTAATCGTGCGACTTTGTTTGGCTTTCGTCAAGGGTCGTGCGGGTGGGTTTAATTCAATCAGGAAATGACGGGTTGAACTTGACTAGTAGCCTATGGTTTGTTGGCTTTCGTCAAGGTCATAGGATGCTAGGGGTAAAACATTATCGGGAATTTCAAGTGTTGAAATTTGCAATGAGATTGCATACCTCCTATGAGATAGTTGGATCCCGATACCCACTGCGAGTAAGAGTTACTCCTGGGAGAGTTTTACACATTACAATTAGCCGATCAAGTAGGTGTCTAGAAAGGTGTCAATGGGGTTACGCCCCTGGGAAAATGAGGTTTATTTTAATTAGGTCTGTGCGAAAGCACAGGGAACCTCCCTCAAAGTACCGGCACTGGCCTGACTGAAAGGTTAGCGAACTTGTAGGGTGTAATTAATCCCGGCTAGTCTTTCCTTTTAGGGTTTTAAGGAAGATTTGACTAAAACAGTGGGAGCCATCCTGATTAGATAAATTTATAACCAATCTAATCTTGCAAGAGCATACGCTGAGTGTTTTCTTCTCTTTTTCTCCAGGTAGCGACCATGTCACGACTTAATCAAGATAATAATACGGATGTATTGACCGAACCCGCTTGTTATACTGCGCTAGGAAACGTTGGTCCCGCTCCAACTTATAATTGTTATAAGACCGAGCAAGAAATAGGGGATTACCAGAATTCCCGTGCCACCCAAACGAAGAAAGTGTATGATGATGCATCTTGTTCGGGTGTGTTCATTACAAAGAACTGTTTCTAAGCATCCTTTACGTCCTGGGTATGAGATACCGGATCAGGATCCCACAAATGTAATATGTTACATGGGCTACTGAAAGGTAGAGAACTGAGAAAGGGTGATAAGTTTTAAGAGTTAAAAATGGTGCAAGTGTTGTAGCCAAGTATGTTGGCAGTTATCACCCTGTATTACCAAATATATTGATTCTGAACGAATGTTATTAGATACTGAACCTGATATACAATATCATATCAGTTTCTTTATTTAGTAAAGAAGGATATAATTTTGTATTGTTGGATAATATTTTGAACATTTTCCTATCAAGAGTTGATTGGTTCAAGCACGTTATCTAAAAGCATATACGTTCTAAATCAAACCACAGTTCTTAACGTACAGAACACACATAAGAGGAAGAGTTCAGATATGAACGAATCCTTCTTGAGGCATTGTAGACTAGGTCATATCAATGCGACCCGACTAGCTGAAGTTACATAAAGATGCATATTTAAATCAGTTTGGATTTACATCTTGTGAAATTTGCCAGTCATGTCTCAAAGATAAACATGACCATAGCTCCGTTTATTGGAAACAGAGAAAGAGTTAGTGAACTCTTGGGATTGATATATGATGATGTATGTAGGTCCCCTGTCTACTCATGCCAGGACTGGTTCTTTGTACTTCATTACATTCACTGACGATCTCTCAAGATTCGGACATATGTTCCTGTTGAAACACAAGTTTGAAGATTTTTGAGAAATTCAATGAATATAAGTTAGAAGTAGAGAACCAAAACGGGTATAAGTATTATGTCCTATGATGAGATCAGGGAGGAGAATACTTGAGCACGGAATTCCTGGACTATTCTACAGGAGAATGAGATTCTCTCTCAGCATTACTCCTCCGTATACACCATAGCACGTCGGTGCATCGGGGTGGAGCAATCGCACCCTATGTGATATGGTGTGCTCTATGATGAGTACTACTGAGTTGCCTATTTCCTTTTAAGGATATGCATTTAAGAAGCTGCATACCTATTGTATAGGGTTCTAATCAAATCTGATGCCTACCACTCCATATGTGATATGGAATGGGAAGAGCCCATGTCGTAAGTATGTTAAGATTTGGGATTGTCCGACCTATGTCTAAAAGAAAAATCCGGACAAGCCCGAGGCAAGGTCAGTTCTGTTGAAGTTTGTTGGATATTCCAAGCATTCGCAAGGGAATATTTTCTACCAAACCGAGGAACAAAAGGTGTTTTATTTCTCGGCATGCCACCTTTTTGAGAAAAAAGGGAATTTCTTGTGAAGAAATTAGTGGTCATGAGGTAGAACTGGAAGGAGTTCCAGCTATACAAACTGCAGCTGATGATTTGGTAAACCCGGAGGATTCAATAGCACCCAACGAACCTCAGCCTCTCCGCCAATCTAGTAGGGTTCCTCACCCACCTGAGAGATACTTCGGTTTTCTCTATGACAGTGGGAGCGAGGATTGAATCATGAGATGATGACCCAACTAGTTTCGTGCAGGCCATCAAGAGTGGTGACTTTGTAAGAATGGTTGGATGCTAAGCGATCTGAGATGAAATCCATATACACCAATAAAGTATGGACTTTGGTTGCTTTATCTGAAGGGTTAAATCCCCATCAGGAGCAAGTATATCTTGAGAAGATTACTTGGTGTACATGGAAAAGTTGAGACTTTCAAAGCAATGCTTAAGTCTATCCAGATCCTACTTGTCATTGCTACATACCATGACTACGATATCTGGCGGTTGGGTGTCATGACTGCTTTTCTAAATAATTTAGAAGAGAGCGTCTATAAGTATACAGCCAGAGGGCTTCGTAGACAGTGGGAGCAGCGAAAATATGTGGAAGTTGTTTTATGGGATAAATCAGGCATCGCGGAGTTGGAATGTCTGTTTTGATGCGGTAGTCAAAGAGTTTGACTTCATCAAAATGGTAGATGAACCTTGTATATACAAAAAGGTAATAAGGAGTATAGTGGTGATCCTCGTATTGTACGTGGATGACATATTCTTGATAGGGAAGGAGTTTCCTATGCTACGCTCGGTCAATCTCCTCTTATCACAAGGATTCTCCATATAAGATCAAGGTGATACCTCATAAATCCTGGGTTTTGGATCTATGAGATAGATCTAATTGGATGTTGGGATTCTCACTAGGTGTAGTGAGATGGTATCAATCGATTCTAGGGAGAATCACTGGATAGCTTCCATGGTGGTAAGGTCGACTGAATGTCAGTTACAGGCATTGTCTTTACCCTCAGTGCAGGAATGGTATGTTGGAAGAGTTCCAAGCTAGATACCGTGGCATATTAGACGATAAAGGCTGGATAAATGGTTACCTAGAATGCTACAAAAGATGTAGTCTGGATGTATATAAGTTCATGAGATGAACTTCGTTCCTACCATTGTGTGATAATGGAGTTATGACTTTGGCCTAGGAACCCCCATCCCATCAGTGATCCAGACATATTCTTAGGCAGTATCACCTGATCATGGAGATGGTTGATCTCCAGGGAGATCGAGATTAGGAGAGTAGATACAGAGGACAACAGCGCGGATCCACTCACAAAGGCCTATTTCCCAGTAGAGACTTTTATGGGATGGTTGAGTATGAGATACTTCAACCACAGCTGATTGTTGGGTATGAGATACTACAACAGATGGCCCTAGTGCAAGTGGGAGATTGTTAGTGATATGTATGCCCTAGAGGCCATTACTGTGCATACGATGTATATTGTAGTGGATGCTTGGACATATATATGGAGGACTTTCTTGCTCGACATGATAGTATGCTATCTGGTTGCTCTTTATCTTAACATTACTCTGATTGTCTCTATGTTACATGTTGATAAAGCCCTTAGGATGAGTACTTGACAACCAGGACTATGATGCAGATCATACTAGTGGGGACAGTGTAGTCGCTAAGTACATCCTTCAAATGTTCCTAGTCATAGGTGTATCGAGACAGGGCATCGATATACCAGAGTAGACTAGCGTATAGCTTCTCGACCTATGTAGATGGGCGATGGATTATCCCATATCCATTGGTGTTTGACATCAGAGACAGTATACAGGTGCTCAGTGGAGACTGGGTACACTGGACGGATTCGCCAAGAACTCCCAGATGGTATTATACCTCACGTCAGATGGCAGTTCTCTGGTGACACTGGTACAGGTTAGTCTGTAGACCCGAGATCTTCATAGAGTCTCGTGTGATTCCCACTGTGCTTTGATTTCCACCTTACTACGTTCAAGTGCAAAATGGTGGCTTTTGGGTACAGTCTCGAATCACATGAAGGCAATGAGCGATAGGAGGGGTTTCGTCTCTCCCGGTATTGGGAGTTGATGTTGCGCTGTGTTCGACTGGCTATAACTGGAAATCCCTGGCAAGGGTTGCTGAGATTTACTGGTAAGTGTTATCAGTAGTTTCTCGAACTGTTATGAACCTCATATCGACACGACTTATCAGTTACTGGGGTCTGACGTTTACCACCCCGAGACTAGATATGTGACATATCAGACGAAGAGACCGGACTGTACGAGAGTGTTACTGATTGAATTCACAGGAGAATGTATAGGCTTGCTTGTTGATCTTCTGATCGCTCAATACCTGGGTGGCTGTTACGTTTAGCTGACCGCTTGCAGCTTGTGGGTGTTTGATATGATCATCACCTACTGCCGGCGTATTGACGATTCTTTAGAGTCATACACAGAGGTTTCCTGGCTCAGGCAAAACGAAGTAGGGGCACATATGTGATATGTGCGGGACCGAGAATAATACATGTATGTGATACCGTATTAGATTATCTCGATATGTGATATCGGCCGGGTATATGTGATATAGCCGGGTCATCGGATCAAATGTTGATTCGATGAATTGATACATTTTATATTAGTCGGTTATTTATGAAATAGCCGGATTATCGGATCAAGTGTTGATTCGATAATTTAATGTATAATTATATATAAGATATATTACATTGCATTAACTAATATAAGCTCACTTAAAAATTCTTTTTCTCACTTGGTAATATATTATGTATATACGATATATGTTAATTGTATTATTTTATTTTGTTACATTATATATTATATATGTGATATATAATATTATAACATGTTAGGGTTACAAATGCAACAAAGGTTTTGAGATTTAACCATGTTAGGGTTTGGATTAGGGTTAAGCTTTTGGATTAGGTTTTGGATGAGCTTTGAGGAAGCTTCATAAAGGTTTGACTTTGTCCATTTTCTTTGATATTTTGGAGAGATATTTGTTAACCCAACCCAAATCTTAACCCATGGTAAAGTCTCTATAAGGGTTAAGCATGTCATGCTTAACCCTAGGTTGTATTTCTAACGTCAACAATAATTTATTATTCATCACAAAAGAAATTCTTCTTCTTCTTCCTCTCTTGAAAAAGCTTCACTAGCTTTTGGGGTTGTGATGATTTTGAGTGAGAAATTGAAAACAAAATAGAGCTAAATTCCTATTTCATCATTTTCATCTATTCTAGCCACTTAGATTAGGGTGTTTTCTTTACTAATACTTGACTAGTGAAGTGAGAGCTTGGGTTTGAGTTTCTTCAAGGTAGATCATCTTAGTTTTTGAATATTAGAAGAATTTTTGAATATTAGAAGAAAGGATGCATTATTCTCTTCATGGAGCCTCTCTAGAGTCCGGGTACTTGATGATCGCAGCGAAGGGACCTCAACACGGAGCTTATGAAGCGAAGGAACAGACTATAAAGGTTGTAATGCCTAACTCTTAGATGTTAAAGTGTTAAAATGCTAGTTTTGTTTGATTCTCTTGTTAAAGATCCTAGATTTAGGATTATCTATAATGGCAAAATTTGAAATTGGCATGTGAGATACCACCCGAAACCTTGCTGCCATTATAGGTAACCCAACACATGTGTCACATGCTAGCATGTGACCCTCACATGCTATTTTGGAGTTTAACTCCACTACAAAAATTCTTTTGGAGTTTAACTCCACAGTAAAAATCTTTTTTTTGGGAGTTTAACTCCACATTAAATCTTTATAGGAGTTTAACTTCATACAAAATTCTTTCGGAGTTTAACTCCACATTTAAAATTCTTTCGGAGTTCAACTCCACAATAAAAATTCTTTCGGAGTTCAACTCCATTTAAATTCTTTTGGAGTTTAACTCCACAATAAAAATTCTTTTGGAGTTTAACTCCACAATAAAAGTATTTTTTTGGAGTTAAAACTCCATTTAAAAATCTTTTTGGGGTTGAACTCCATTTAAAATTCTTTTGGAGTTTAACTCCGCAATAAAAATCTTTTTCGGAGTTAAACTCCATTTAAAGTTCTTTAGGAGTTTTACTCCATTTAAATTCTTCCAGAGTTTACCTTCACAAATAAAATTCTTTTGGAGTTTAACTCCGCAATAAAAATCTTTTCAGAGTTAAAATCGATTTAAAACTCTTCTTGGAGTTAAACTCCATTTAAAATCTTTTGGAATTGAACTCCATGTAAAAAAATAAATAAAAATAAAATAAAAAATAAAAAATCTGGAGCCCTTTTGCCCCCAGCATGTGAGGGGTCATATGTTAGAATGTGACCCCCCCTCACATGGGGGTCACATGCTAGCATGTGACCCCCCTCACATGCTAGGGGTCACATGCTAGCATGTGACCCCCCCCACATGCTAGCATGTGAGGGGAGGCTCCCATTAAATGGGAGCCCAGGTTTCCCCCCTTTTATTTTTTTATTTTAATTTTTCCTTTCCTTTCTTTTCTTCTTTCTTCCTTCTTTCTTTATTTTAATCTTTTTTATTATCAAAAAAAAAATAAATAAATATTAAATAAAAAAATAAAGTATAAATAATATTTTAAAATAAAAAAATAATAAATTAAAAAAAAAACTTTTCTCTAAATATTTATTTTTGTTTTTTTGTATATATAGAAATATATATATATATATTTCTTTTTTTTTTACAAATGGAATAAAACAAAAGAAAACAGACACACACACACCAACGCATTGCATTGAGTTTGCATGTTCAGTTTGACCCGTCAATCGGAGGTTCTCTCGCTCCAAAGCCGATGGATAATTAACGGAAGCTTAGTCCGCGGCTGCCGGAGATTCGGATCCCCACAATCAATAAACCCCAGCCTACCCTAGGCAGGAGGAATTTATACTGCGTCTGACCAGTGCTCGCGTATTTCTATCTCAATGGGGTGACGAAAAACACCCTGCAAGGCATATATCTATCGAGAAAAATATAACTAGTGTCATGATATTAGTTATTATTGTGTTTTAAGTTATAAACTCGAATTGTGAGAGTTTTACAAGTAAGTAGGATATTCCGTAATTCCCCCGGAACAATAGCAAAATGAAAGTAGGTTATCTTCCGTCAATGTCCGAAATCAGGGTTACACGAAAGGGGATTTCTGATCACAGTGTTTCGTTTTATGCCGACAAAACACGGCTATACGACATGAATAGTGGGGGACTCTTGATCAACAAGTGTTTCGCTTTATACCGACGAAACACAGCTACAGACCATATAAGTTAGTATTTCGGCTATGCCCGGAACCACGATAACATAAGATTCATGAGATTCAAAATTTATATGTAATGCAAAATAATGTATGATTTCCCATTATACATAAATACCCCCATTTTTCGAGCTTCTACATCACCATGATATTCTTGATATTAAAATACCGATATATATCTATAACCTAGTATAAATATGTAGCTAATATCCTGAAATTATTCCAGAAATCAAATGTTACTCCATTTGGGTTCCTATGTTAGGAGTTATGGTCATTTTAGTTTAGGTCTAAAACAGATTATGCTAACGAGGAAAAATAGATTTCAAACTTGAAGGATAAATAACGTACAATCTGACTTAATTTAAACTATGAATTTCGTACTGACCACGGTGAGTAGTTATGCCCATAGATTAGTTAATTACGGCAGAGTGGTCGCTGGATAATTACGAAATTATAATTACGTTAAGATACCCTATACGAAAGTATATGGTATACCCGTGACATAGGATATAAAAATAGAAAGAAAATAAATAGCAACTAATTTTAACAATTAGTTTATATGTATACTAATTATATCAATTTGAGTCCTCAGCCATCAATAGAATATGTATAAACTTGATAATGACAATGTTGTAATGTATAAAAAAAAATTGATAATACTTTCAATATTTTATGATTTAAAGGATATGATGATCTAATGATGACTTACCTAAAATATTTAGCATATTTTATATCACCTAATGAAAAAATGTAATAACACTCTTACCTCTGTGATTATATATTTAGTGTATAATAGAATGATTGTACTAGTACTACTTGTCTAAAGTTCTAAAATTATATAAAAACAATAACAATAATTTATGTATCACTTTTCTGTGTTTAAACTATAATAATAATTGCTCATGCTACCAACTACTAATTGTTTAAATTTAATTAAATAGAAAACACTTGTGTTATTTACATGAGTTTTGTTTAGTATTGGTAATTATTATGTAAAAGGAGTATCACAGATGCATCACATATTGCAACAAACAAATAAATCAAGAAGGTAAGTGTATATTAAATTATTAAAATAATTTAAGAGTATTAAAATAATTTAAGAGTATAAAAATTGAGCAAAATTTATGATTTATAATATTAGCCTTAGACAATGTAAGTCATAAGATAGAACGGTTAAAGTAAGTAAGACAACACAATAAATATTCAGCTTGGGTTATCATATAATGCCATACATATTAACTTAACAAGAACATTCATTGATACACACATAATGATTATTAGGCGGCATCAGGTCAAATTTTATAAAGGTAAATGATAACGCGTCAACAATATGCAGGTCAATCAATCATAAGACTGTATAAGCTTACAGTTAAAATTTATATGGTAAAGATGAATATTATACAGTTATGCTTTCACAAGTTTAGTATGGTCAGAGCAAATACATAGAGTATAAAATTATTAAATATTGGGAGCGAGAGTTGTACAAGTAAGATATATAATATGAGTGTTATGTTCAAACAGATATAGATAATATAATATATCAGTGAATAGCAGTATGCTATGTACGTTGATGTGATTTTATTTTGTATTTGTTGGGATAAAAAATTATACCCCACGGCCGAAATCAAAAAGTCAAAATCAAGGCCCAAAAAGCTGGCTCGGACCCCAAGCCTGAATCCAAATCAAGTAGGCCTGGACCCTAAGCCCTAAGCCTAGTCTAAGCAGGAGGGTCCAAGCCCAGACTTGTCTAAGCTCAAGCATAGGGTCGGCCCCCATGCCAAGAGAAGAAAAAAATTATACAATAAATAAATTTAATTTTTTTTATGAATAAATGTAAAATAATAGGCAAAAAACCAAATTATGTAAAACTCATGGCACATGTGCAAAAAGAAATGAGCATATGGGCAGGGAAGAAGCAAAAGAACCATTTTGTAAAGCCCAATAGGCAAAATAAAAAATGTAAAGGATATATAAGGCAAAGATATGAAGAAAATCAATAACTTTTACTCCCTATATCAATCTAGGGTTTTGAGCATTCTCTCTCTCCCCTCAAAATTCTTCTTCTTTTTCAATTAAATTTGGAGAAAACCTTCTCTTTTTAAAAAAGTAAATAGATTTTAGACCACAAACCAATTGAAAAGAGAGTGAATCTTCCATCAAATCCCGAAAAGAAAAGATTTTGGCTCCCTCGTTCTTCCTTCTCAAGATCTGAAGAGGAAAGAGGAAGAAGAAGGAGAATTCATCTCCAAAAACCCTATTGTAGCAAGATCTAAAATTTAGAGAATGAAAAAGAGACCCCTTTTCATTATTCAAGATTCGAATCCAAAGTTTTGAAGATTGAAGAGGGCATTTTGAACAAAATAGAAGAAGATTGAGAATGACCCTATCAAAAAGAAAGCCTTTGGATTTCTATCTTGGGGAAACTCTCGGGATGCGGCGTCCAAAATTTGGCCGCCCACATCAGGAGCGCCAGCTTTACAAAAAGAGCCAAGCGCTAATCTTTTGCGCAAGTGCAACCTATGCAATCTACGGGCGCAAGCGCTGGAGCAAAGGCACGTGCGATACACCTGACGCTAGCACTCCTTTGTGCAAGAACAACCTATGTAATCCACGGGCACCAGCGCTTGCGCAAAGGCATGCTTGACACACATGGCGCTAGCGCCAATCTTTTGCGCAAATGCAACCCGTGCAATCTATAGGCGCAAGTGCAACCCGTGCAATCCACGGGTGCGAGCGCCAAGTGCAAGCTTGCGCAAAGGCACGTACGACAAACGTAGCGCCAAGTGCCAATCCTTTGTGCAAGCGCAACCTATGAAATCCACGGGCGCAAGCGCTAAACGCCATATGTGCAATCCATGAGAGTAAGCGCCAAGAACCCTCAAAACTGTTTTTTGAACACGACACACACATATTGCACGCTGAGTTCACATGACCCATATGACCCATTAATCGGAGATTCTCTCGGCTCAAAGAGAGGGTTAATTAATAGCAGTTTTGTCTACAGCTGCCGGAGATTAGAATCTTCACAATTAATAAACTTCTGCCTATCTCGGTAGAGGGAATCTGTACACGCGTGACAAACTAGTGCATTCCTATCTCAATAGGATGGCGAAAAACACTCTACAGATTCTGGCACGCCCGGTGGGACATATTTCTCCTCCCATATCTCGGGTCAATCGATCAAACGAACTCAGCTAAGACATACGTTGTTGTTGTAGGGTTCCTAGGCACACTAATGAGGTCTCACAAGGCATCAACCATGCCAATTTCAAAAATTTCATGTGCCGAGAAACCCTAATACCGATCGTTAACTAGAAATTAGGCGAAACATCGAGCTAGTTAACAACTTAACTGCTAAGTGAACGGAAAATACAACCTTTGTAGATCCGGTCCTCCGCCTCCATAGCTCCATGATGAAGTCCCCTCGCTGCGATCATCGGATCCCGGGCTCTAGCGTCGGCTTCATCGGAGAAATGGGCGGGCTAGGTCGTCGACTTCGATGCCGAAGATGATCTACGTCGAGGCAACACAAGATCAAGCTCCAACTTCACCAAGCCATGAAACTTGTGAAGAAAACACCCTATACTACTTGGCAAGTGGTAGAGGATGAAGAAATAGGAAGTGGGTTCACTTTGGATTTTGATTTCTCACTTGGAATCATCACTTGACATTTTTGTAGAAAGCTTTTCTTCTCTTCACTTGAAGAAGAAGATGAAGAAGAAGAAAAATGAATTAATTTCAAAAAGAAAAATGAAGTGATGGTTATCATAATGCAACCATGGGTTAGTGTTAACTCATGTAGAGAATGAACTAGGGTTAAGTAAATGGTTAGGGTTTAGGAACAAAACATAATGGCATGACTTTTTCAAAGATGCTTTGAAGCTTCTTGAAGCTTCAAGTCAAAATAACAAAAAGCCACCATTTAGTTTTGTCAAAAATAAATAAAGAAAGAAAATAAGACCTTAACCATTAACCTAAACCATGGTTTAAAATAAACACACACCCAAGTTTGCATGTATCATCAAATATGATACAATCTTGTGCACAAAAATATATCACATATACAATGTGCACAAACAAGTGAGAAAAACATCTTAAGTGAACCAATATTAGTTAATATAAAGTAATATATCAAATATATAATTATACATTAAATCATTAAATCAACACTTGATTTAACGATCCGGTCACATCGCATATAACCGACTAATATCCAATGTATCGACTTATCGAATCAATCCTCGATTCGATAACTAGGTTATATCGCATACAACCAATCGATACATTCATCGCGAGAATAGAATACGGTATCACATACACGCATTATTCTCGGTTCCGCACATATCTCATATGCGCTCCTATTTCGTTTCGCTTGAGCGAGGAAACCTCTGTGTAGGACTCTAAAGACTCGTCAATACGCCGGTAGCAGATGATGATCATATCAAACACCCACAAGCCGCAAGCGGTCTGCTAAACGTAATGGCCACCCGGGTATTGAGCGGTCAGAAGATCGACGAGCAAGCCTGCTCACACTCCTGTGAATCCAACCAGTAACACTTACCGTACAGTCCGGTATCGTCGTCTGATATGTCGCATATCTTGCCTAGGGGTGGTAAACATCAGACCCCAATAGCTCGATAATTCGTGTCGATAAGAGGTCTATAACAGTTCGAGAAACTACTGGTAACACTTACCAGTAAATCTCAACAACCCTGGTCAGGGATTTTCGGTTATAGCCAATCGAACACAGCGCAACATCAACTCCCTATACCGGGAGAGACGAATCCCCTCCTATCGCTCACTGCCTCCATGTGATTCGGGACTGTACCCAAAAACCACCATTTTGCACGCCCTCTTGGACGTGGTAAGGTGGAAATCAAAGCACAGTGGGAATCACACAAGACTCTATGACGATCTCGGGTCAGCAGACTACTCTGTACCAGTGTCACCAGAGAACTGCCATCTGACGTAAGGTATAATACCATCTGGGAGTTCTCGGCGAGTCCGTCCAGTGTACCCAGTCTCCACTGATCACCCGTATATCATCTCTGATGTCAAACACCAATGGATATGGGATCATCCATCGCCCATCTGTATGGGTCGAGAAGGTACACGCTAGTCTACTCTGGTATATCGATGCCCTGTCTCGATACACCCACCACTAGGGACTTTGAAGGATGTACTTATGGACTACCATGTCCCCACTAGTATGATCCGCATCATAGTCCAGGTAGTCAAGTACACATCCTAAGGGCTTTACCAACATGTAACAGAGAGACAATCAGTGTACACGTTAAGGTAAAAAGCAACCAGATAGCATACTATCATGTCGAGCAAGAAAGTCCTCCCTATATATGTCCAAGCATCCACTACAATATACATCCTATGTATAGTAATGGCCTCTATGGCATAAATATAACTAACAATCTCCCACTTGCACTAGGGCCATCTGATAGCAGTGGTTGTAGTATCTCATACTCAACCATCCCATAAAAGTCTCTCTCTGGGAAAAGGCCTTTGTGAGTGGATCCGCCGTGTTGTCCTCTGAGTCAACTCTCCTTACCTCGATCACCCTGGAGATCAACCATCTCCATGATCAGGTGACACTGCCTCAGAATGTGTCTGGATCACTGATGGGACGGACGTTCCTTGGCATAAGCCACAACTCCATTGTCACATAATGGGAGGAACTAAGTTCATCTCATGAACAAATATACATCCAGACTGCCTCTTTGGTAGTATCTTAAGTAGCGATGTATCTAGCCTTTATCGTCTAGTAAGCCACGGTATTTAGCTTGGAACTCTTCCAACATACCGTCCCTCCATTGAGGGTAAAGACAATGCCCGTGACTGACATTCAGTCGTCCTTATCACCCTGGAACACTTCCAGTGATTCTCCCCAGAATCAATTCATACCATCTCACTTCAACTAGTGAGAATCCTAACATCCATTTAGATCTATCTCATAGATCCAAAACCCAGGATTTAGTAGGTATCACTTTGATCCTATGTGGAGAATCATTCTGATAAGCGGAGATTGATCGAGCGTAGCATAGGAAACTCCTTCCCTATCAAGAGTATGTCATCCACGTACTCTACGAGGATCGTCACCATACTCCCTACCACCTTTTTGTTTATACAAGGTTCATCTACCATTTTTATGATGTCAAACTCTTTGACTACTTCATCAAAACAGACGTTCCAACTCCGCGATGCCTGCTTTATCCTATAAAGCATCTTGTACACGTTTCCGCTGCTCCCACTGTCTACGAAGCCCTCTGGCTGTGTACTTACAGACGCTCTCTTCTAAAACATCATTTTAGAAAAGCAGTCATGACACCCAACCGCCAGATATCGTAGTCATGGTATGTAGCTGTGGCAAGTAGGATCCGGATGGACTTAAGCATAGCCACTGGAAAAGGTTTCATCATTATCCACGCCTGGTCGATGACGAAAACCTTTAACAAGTCTAGCTTTGAAAGTCTCAAATTTTCCATCTACACCTAGTAATCTTCTCAAGATATACTTGCTCCTGATGGGGATTTAACCCTTCAGATATAGCAACCAAAGTCCATACTTTGTTGGTGTATAAGGATTCCATCTCAGATTGCTAAGCATCCGGCCATTCTTATAGAGTCCCACTCCTGATGGCCAGCTCAAAACTAGTTGGGTCATCATCTCATGATGCAATTATCGCTCCCACTGTCATAGAGAAACTGAAGTATCTCTCAGGTGGGTGAGAAACCCTACTAGATCGGCGGAGAGGCTGAGGTTCGTTGGTTTCTACTGAATCCTTTGGTTGTACCAAATCATTTGCTGTAGTTTGCATAGCTAGAATCTTTCCAGTTCTACATAACTGACCTTGCCTCGAGCTTGTCCCGATTTTGCTTTTAGACATAGGCTGGACATCCCCAAATCTTAACTATCTTAAGACATGGGCTCTTCCCATACCATATCTCATATGGAGTGGTAGGCAGTGATCTGATTCGAACCCTATTCAATAGGTATGCAGCTTCTCAAGCGCATAACTCCCAAAAAGGAAACAGGTAACTCAGTATTACTCATCATAGAGCGCACCATATCGAATAGGGTGCAATTGCTCCGCCCCGATATACCATCGTGCTATGGTGTATACGGAGGAGTAATGCTGAGAGAGAATCTCATTCTCCTTTAGAATAGTCCAAGAATTCCGAGCTCAAGTATTCTCCTCCTTGATCACATCAAAGGACATAATACTTATACCCGTTTTGGTTCTCTACTTCTAACTTATATTATGTGAATATCTCAAAAGGTTCGGACTTGTGTTTCAACAGGAACATATGTCTGAATCTAAAGAGATCATCAGAGAATGTAATAAAGTACAAAGAACCGGTCTTGGCATGTGTAGACAGGGGACCTTCATACATCATCATGTATCAGTCCCAAGAGTTTACTAACTCTTTCTCTGTTTCCAATAAACAGAGCTATGGTCATCTTATCTTTGTGACATGACTGGTAAGTTTCACAAGATGTAAATTCAAACTGATTTAAATATGCATCTAAATGTAACTTCAGCCAGTCGGGTCGCATTGATATGACCTAGTCTACAATACCTTAAGAAGGATTCGTTCATATCTGAACTCTTCCTCTTGTGTGTGTTCCGTATACTAAGAACTGTAGTTTGATTTAGAACATCAATACTTTTAGATAACGTGCCTGAACCGATCAACTTTTGATATAGGAAATGTTCAAAACATTATCCAACAATACAAAATTATATCCTTTCTTTACTAATAAAGAGACTGATATGATTTTGTATATCAGGTTCGGTATCTAATAACATTCGTTCAGAATTAATGTATTGGTAATACAGGGTGACAGTGACCAACAGACTTGGCTGCAACACTTGCCCCATTTTCTGTCTCATGAAACTTATCACCCGTTCTCAGTTCTTTATCTATTTGTAGCCCATGTAACAAATTACATATGTGGGATCCTGATCTGGTATCTCATATCCAGGACGTAAAGAATATTGAGACACAGTTCTGTATAATGAACATACCCGAAGATGATGCATCAGTATGCACTTTCTTCGTTTGGGCGGCACGGGAATTCTGGTAATCCCCAATTTCCTGCTCTGTCTTATAACAATTATAAGTTGGAGCGGGACCAACGTTCCCCAGCTCAGTATAACAAGCGGGTTCGGTCAATAATCCGTATTATTATCTTGATTAAGGCGTGATATGGTCGCTACCTGGAGAGAGAGAGAAGAAAACACTCAGCGTGCGCTCTTGCAAGATCAGATTGGTAATTATTTTATCTAATCAGGATGGCTCCCACTGTTTTTATCAAATCTTCCTTCAAACCCTAAAAGGAAAGACTAGCCGGGATTAATTACACACTACAAGTTCGCCAATCTTTCAGCCAGGCCAGTGTCGGTACATTGAGGGAGGTCCCCCGTGCTTTCGCACGAACCTAATTAATGTAAACCTCGTTTTCCCAGAGGCGTAACCTCGTTAACACATTTCTAGACACCTACTTGATCGGCTAATTGTAATGTGTAAAACTCTTCCAGGAGTAACTCTTACTCGCAGCGGGTATCGGGATCCAACTATCTCATAGAAGGTATGCAATCTCATTGCAAATTTCAACACTTGAAATTCCCGATAATTTTGCCCCTAACCTCCTATGACCTTGACAAAGGCCAATAAACCATAGGATGCTAGTCAAGTTCTACCCGTCATTTCTTGATTGAAATAAACCCACCCGTACGGCCCTTGACAAAGGCCAACAAGGTCGTACGACTACCCTAATCCAATCTGCATCATATGCATAAGCAGATAAGCACCAGTCAGCTACCGCACACTACGCCTTGACAAAAGCCAACAAACGCAGCACGAATACTAACTACTACTTATCTGAAATGACGGAGGGCTACGACAGGTTTTTCTGAAAACCTATTGCGTAATGAACTTGATATCGTTGTAGAATCAAATGATTTTGAAATGGAGTGTTTTTGATACTTTTCTAGTTTTGCTAAAGGAGTCACTCCCGGTGAAGGGATCGTCGGCCTTTCCTTGTCGAATGAGGTGCGGGATATATCATATATATCACTGTGCAAAGCAAGAACTATAGAAGCAATCAAAAGACAAACCGAGGGTTGTAGCATCTGCCAGTTATTGCTAAAGGAGTCACTCCCGGTGAAGGGATCTCGGTCCTTTCCTCATCGAATAAGGTGCCGGATATATCATATATACCGCTGTGCAAAGCAAGAACTGTAGCTACCTGTTTTATTTTTGAAATTCGATTCTACAACATCTTTAGGTTTCTTTTACTTTCATTAATCATATTAATGAAGTCCCATCATTTAAGTCACCTAAACATCACAGATAAATACGACGTACACTTATGCCAACCGTGTTCGCCTCGATGTCCCCTCGTGCACCGTTAGGTTAGGTAACTAACGGCAGAGCGGGGCAGGGCTAGCGCGGGTGTAAAACTTAAGTAACGTCTATATAATATATCATATATACTATATATTGTAGTATCTATCACAGAACATATCACATGATCACATCACAGATATCGCAGCAGAAAATATCATATGAAATATTGGATATACTAGGACGTCCGTGTTTTTAATACGAGCCAGTATAAAACACGGATTCCACGGACGCGATGAATAGCCAAACCCACACCCCTAGACTCCTACGAGAGCGGCAAGCAACCCTACCAATTTTAGAGTTAGGAGACCCGGACTCGACTCCTCGAGTTGGTCTCCCACTGGACTCCAGAACCCGGTTACTTGTGCCCTCCTCCTTGGGTCTATCCTAGTGCGGAAAAGTAAATAATATACAAAAGGTGACAATATCCGCAACCTGGAAGTGCCCCAATAAAAGAATATTACATACAAGTTTTTACATGAATGAAAATGAAAAACACTCATCTCACATAAAACCCCCCCGGCTATTCAAACACGACGATCCAATATAACATATCCAGCAACACATAACATCACATGCCATCAACGTAAGTAAATATACGCATCCCAATTGTCGTTGACATATAGCAACGAAACCGGCGATATCACATATTACACTTACGGTCACAGAAAAGAAAGTGTAAAACTACAACAGTTGGAATCCGCAACCTGCATAGACATCGCATGCCTAATCAAATGAATTACTTAGACATCGCATGCCTAACAATTATAAACCCCGCATTTTAGTCTCAAAATCGAAAACAATTTTCAATATCAAATCGGGCAATTCAACAAGATTCCCGACATCCTGATCGAATGCTCGTCGCAAACTTTAGTAGATGGCCGCACCCCCGATACCGTCGACGAAGTGCACTAAGGAGGAACACCGCTGCCGCGAGCACCCGAACGGATGCTTTCAGCGACGGGGTTCTCCTACAGTCACTTGGTCGAGGCTAAGGGGTGTAGCTGTCTATTAAGTTTACCCGGCGAGTATCCGCGTACACTACGTAATTGCGACAGACTTTTGATCGCATCAAAATTCCGTGGCAACCGATCAAGTGAGACTAAAGTGCTATGTTTATAACATTCATTCAGTTATCTCATAACAACTTGTGAATTCCAATTATTGTATCACATTCCGGATAAATAGAAAATGTCAAACTTTCCGATCGAACAATCGAACACTCAAGATTTCCCGAAACAGCTCAACACATGAAACAAGTTTAAAAACATTCACTTCATGCCTCAGTACCAACGGTCCAGCCGTAGAAGGGTCAAGCCAACGCCTCATATGTGGCACGCCGTACTGCCCCAAACCCTAAGGTTCAAAGGGCAGTTCAAGACGGTCACATAATCGAGTTAAGGTTTGTTGTCTTCTAGAGGGTCCATCGCGTTACTTGCACTACTTAGAACGTCTTTAAACCACGAAAAAATCCAACAATTGGAAATTTCCGGGCAGGGGAAAAAGTGGGTATTTATAGCCGGTCGAACTTTTTAACATATTCTAAAATTATCCGGAAAAACACATAGACAAAATTAGACAATCCGATCGAATATACGAACTCCCAATACAACCCAGAATACTCAACTCTTGAGTAGAATTTAAAAATTCCCAGAAAATACAGCACCAACAGATAGGAATTACTGTGCAATTAAAATTAAAAGATGCCCCTATATCGCCGCGGAACCGCCGCACATGCCTGGGTGGGGCCGCGGTTCCGCGGCAGTTTAGTCGATTTGGGCTATCGTGTTTCACTGTAACTCTTATAATACCCTGTTGTAATTTTTGGATATTTTTAATTTGGAAAAATCCACATTTTCAAAAATTGGACAGAGAGGGGTATGAATTAGGGTTTCGTGTTTCGTTCGGGTTTCTAACTTCGTCTACACATCGCCTAAGGCTCTAGCTAGGCTCTGATACCACTGTAGGGTTCCTAGGCACACCAATGAGATCTCACAAGGCATCAACCATGCCGATTTCAAAAATTTCATGTGCCGAGAAACCCTAATACGAATCGTTAACTAGAAATTAGGCGAAACATCGAGCTAGTTAACAACTTAACTGCTAAGTGAACGGAAAATACAACCTTTGTAGATCCGGTCCTCCGCCTCCATAGCTCCGTGATGAAGTCCCCTCGCTGCGATCATCGGATCCCGGGCTCTAGCGTCGGCTTCATCGGAGAAATGGACGGGCTAGGTCGTCGACTTTGATGCCGAAGATGATCTACGTCGAGGCAACACAAGATCAAGCTCTAACTTCACCAAGCCATGAAATTTGTGAAGAAAACACCCTATACTACTTGGCAAGTGGTAGAGGATGAAGAAATAGGAAGTGGGTTCACTTTGGATTTTGATTTCTCACTTGGAATCATCACTTGACATTTTTGTAGAAAGCTTTTCTTCTCTTCACTTGAAGAAGAAGATGAAGAAGAAGAAAAATGAATTAATTTCAAAAAGAAAAATGAAGTGATGGTTATCATAATGCAACCATAGGTTAGTGTTAACTCATGTAGAGAATGAACTAGGGTTAAGTAAATGGTTAGGGTTTAGGAACAAAACAAAATGGCATGACTTTTTCAAAGATGCTTTGAAGCTTCTTGAAGCTTCAAGTCAAAATAACAAAAAGCCACCATTTAGTTTTGTCAAAAATAAAGAAAGAAAGAAAATAAGACCTTAACCATTAACCTAAACCATGGTTTAAAATAAACAAACACCAAAGTTTGCATGTATCATCAAACATGATACAATCTTGTGCACAAAAATATATCACATATACAATGTGCACAAACAAGTGAGAAAAACATCTTAAGTGAACCAATATTAGTTAATGTAAAGTAATGTATCAAATATATAATTATACATTAAATCATTAAATCAACACTTGATTTAACGATCCGGTCACATCGCATATAACCGACTAATATCCAATGTATCGACTTATCGAATCAATCCTATATTCGATAACTAGGTTATATCGCATACAACCAATCGATACATTCACCGCGAGAATAGAATACGGTATCACATACACGCATTATTCTCGGTCCCGCACATATCTCATCTGCGCTCCTATTTCGTTTCGCTTGAGCCAGGAAACTTCTGTGTAGGACTCTAAAGACTCGTCAATACGCCGGTAGCAGATGATGATCATATCAAACACCCACAAGCTGTTGGAGATAGTGCCCTCAGAGTCAATTATTAGGTCACAGGTACGTGATTGTAATGATTGAGGGAGGACCTATCCCGGTAGGACAGTCTTACTCGAGATGATAGTATGCTATCTGGTTTACCTTTATCATCGTGTACTGCTTTAGGTGACCTGACACGTCGCTATTACACGTTGATAGAGCCCCTAGGATTCTTGCTTGACCACCAGCAGTATGAGGGCGATCATATAAGTGGGAGCTGGGGGTCTACAAGCATATCCTTAAAAGGTCCCTAGTCGTGGGAGTTTCGAGACTGGGCATCGATACTCCATTAGTAGACTAGTGTATACAGTCGAGACCCCGACGAGGGGCGGTGGCCGGTCTCACAAGCCACTGGTGTCAGTTGGATCACCTAAGATGTATACAGGTGCTCATTGGGTTATGAGTACACCGGACAGGACTCGCCGGGAACATGCTAGTTGGTCATATACCAGACGTCAGATGGCAGTTCCCTGGTGACATGTGTGCAGGTTAGTTCATCGACCTGGGGATCGTCATTTGTCTCGTGTGAGTTCCCACTGTACTTTGATTACTACCCTACCACGGCTCAAAGGAGTCGTGCAAACAGGTTTTAGTTGGGTACAGTCCCGAGCCACATGGAGGCAGTGAGCGTATCTTCAGGGGTTCGTCTCTCCCGGTATTGGGGGTGAGGTCGTGCTGTGTCTAGGAGAGCCATTACACAAAGTCCTTGGCCAAGGCAAGGAGATTTACTGGTAGGTATTCCAGTAGTATCTCAGGGTGTTCTGGGCTACACTCCGACACGACTTGTACCGCTTTTGGGGGTCTGACTTTTACCAACCCCCTAGGCCCGCCATGCGATACTCATAGACGAACGGACCGGACTGCACGGATATTGTCACTGACAGGCTCAGTTGGGTGTCGGGGTGAGCTTCCTCATCGACGTCCCTTTTGGTCAATAGCTGGTGGCCCGTCACGTATTGGCTAATACCTCTGACGTGCTAGTGGTTAAATCCACAGCCATAGTATTGACGAGTCTTTAGAGTCCACCACACTTTCAGTTACTCAGCTTTCGGGCGAAACGCTGTAGAGGCCGTATGGAGATATGGCAGGGTCCGATCAGATACGTGCGGTATTGCACGGATCAGGATCGGACGGTTTGTACTAGTAGCCGTATAGGTATATGGCAGGGTTCGATCAGATACGTGCGGTATTGCACGGATCAGGATCGAACGGATATTACTAGCCGGCTTTGGTTTAAGCCGGTCCTAGTTTAGTACAGTGTAGATTTTGTCTCATTGCATTTGTATTTCAGTCGGAATACAGATGCGGGTGTGTATGCACAGTATCGGGGTTTTCCTGTAATTTATTACGGGACCAGTTTTCTGGAGTTGCCAGTTTGCATTCCGTTCCGGCCGGTTTTCCTTTGTTCTTTCCCGGCCGGACTTTTCCGATGGAGGGGGTAATTTGCAGTTTTGCAAATTACTTTAGTGGAGGGGTTTTCTTGCAAAAGGGTTTGATATGATAAGAATCTTTTCTTTTCAACCATGCTTATGCTTTATTGAGATTTGATTGAATGAGGATGGGTTAAAGTGAAAGGTATGGTTGATGTTGTGGTCACCACTTGACTTCTACTACACTCACCTCCCTTGGTTTTTCCTCCCACCAATTTCCTACTTGATAGGTTGGCCGGCCACTTTAGGTGGGATGAGAAAAATTGCTTCTCTTTTGAGTGGAGAAAAATATGATACATTCATTCTTTGCATGATACATTTTTCCTTCACCTCTCTCCAAGTTCTTCTTCCTCCACAAAATGGCAAAGCTCCAAAAACCCCAATGAGACTTCTTCTCTTGATATCCTACAGCATATCTTGGGCACGTCGAGTAGCCGGCTTCGTGCCCGAGTTGCCTCGGCATTGAGGTGGGAGCCCGTAAACGAAGAAGGCGATGTGGTGCACTTCCGGCGACGAGGAGGAGACGGACGGAGATCCCGCGAGGAAATCGGAGTGGAGATGAAGACCGGAGGACTCGGATCAGTCGGTATACATCTCTTCCCTTTCTTATTGTAGCGTAGACTTGTTAATGGTTACGATCCGGAGTTTAGTGCGCGGTGGTGCCGGTTTGCAAAGTCCGCAAAATTTAAGTTTATCACCGTTTCCGCATTCCGGCGTCGGATTGACGGCCGGGGCGCCGCCGTGCACTTACAGTGGTATCAGAGCCTCACCATTAACTTAGTCTAGCTTTGTGTAATGTGTTTTTAAGTTCCGATCGATCGAAAAGTTCCGAAAACCCAATATCACTCACATCAGTTTTCTGTCAAAATTTTTTAGTCTCCAAAAATTTTTCAGGTTGTAAAATATTGATGTACGAGAAAATATAAGAGTTCTGTAAAAATTCGACGATGTAACGCTACAGTGTGAGCGCGGAACCGCCGCGGAAACCCCATATTTGCCGCCCTTCCGCGGTTCACTGTGCACGTCACATCACCAAATTTTTACAGATGCCTTCTGGGTTTATTTCAGGGGTTTTGGAACATTAAAATTGGGCCCATATTTTCTGTAACTGCTACAGTTTTGTTTTGGGGCCCACTTGTTAATATTCGATCGGTCGGATATTTTAAACACATTTTTCACAGTATTTACATTATATCTGCGACCGTGAATGTCACTCGATCGGTAAATCCGGTCTAACTGCTATAGCCCGGTTAGACGGATTTGCGAACGTGACTTTCACGTTGATGTTCTATGTATTTGCTGTGATGTTGCGGATCGGTCGTGGGGGATAGCCTGGATGCAATGCTAGTACAGTTTTGTTGTATTATGTACATTTGATATTGCGGGGCGAGCGTCCGACATGTGGACTGCCGTCACTGCCTGATTGTATTATTATTTTGGGGCACGACCTGGTTGCGGTCGATGTACCCGTTGTATGTATATTTTACTTTCTGTACTAGGATTGCCCCGCGGAGGGGTGCACGGATAGCCGGGTTCTAGAGGGCAACGGGCCCGCATCTCAGGGCATTGAGACGGGGGGGGCTTCAGTCTGGAATTGGCGGGCTATTCGACGCACTCGTAGGGGGTACAGGTTGACCCAGGAGGGGTGCCCAAGTTGCCGGATTCCGTGAAGTGCTGGGTGGTCCATTCACGGTGCTGGAGGGGGCTGCCTCGCTTCAGGTTTTGGCGGGTGACTTGCCGCACCCGTAGGGGTCTAGGTTTTCATTGCACAGGCTATCCACACGACCAGGGGAACGTCGGGTTTCAGTAGTGGCTCTGTGAAACCCGGGGATCCCAGATATCTGTATTGTTCTGTGATGTTGTACATTTCTGTGATGTTGCATTTCTATTCACGCCTTGAGCGAATATAATATATTGGTATATATATTAGTAGATGTTGTATATGTTTTACATCCGCGCTAGTCCAGTCCCCGCTCTGTCGTTAGTTAGCTAACCTAACGGGTAATGACGGGACCCAGTGGCGAATGCGGATGGCATATACGTACATCAGTATATTTTCATTCTTTTTGGTGTGATCAATTGATGGGACTGCATTGATTCGGATCAATGCAAGTTAAACAAACCTAATCTGATGTTGTTGGAACACTTTTCAAAAAGCTGTTATTGCAAGGACGTTCACTTTTGTTTTGCATCGTGGTATTCAGTTGGAATATCCTGCTCCTCAGTCGACGAGGCAAGGGCCGAGATCCCTTCACCGGGAGTGACCCCTTGGACAAAAGTTTGCGTCAGGGCATTAACTTCACTATAGCCGATTACTTTTGCTTTGCACCGTGGTATTCAGTTGGAATATCCTGCACCCCATTCTACGGGGAAAGAGCCGAGATCCCTTCACCGGGAGTGACCTCTTTAGTAAAGGTTTTCGTCACTATATTTTCTAAAAAGCTATCCGTTCCTTCAACGATATCAAGTTCATTACGTTAAAGGTTTTCGCCAGAAACCATTCGTAGCCCTCCGTCGTTTCATATGGGTAGTCAATAGTATTCAAGCTGTGTTTGTTGGCCTTAGTCAAGGCACAGTGTTTGGTAGCTATTGGGTATTCATATGCTGCATAGATAGATGCGTTGGTTTGGGACAGTCGTATAGCCTTGTTGGCCTTAGTCAAGGGCTTGTACGGGTGGGTTCAAATCAACCTGGACAATGACGGGTAGAACTTGACATGTGACTT
Source organism: Agapanthus africanus (assembly GCA_030015575.1). Lineage (NCBI taxonomy): Eukaryota > Viridiplantae > Streptophyta > Magnoliopsida > Asparagales > Amaryllidaceae > Agapanthus > Agapanthus africanus. The sequence goes on from CM057344.1 coordinate 683,349,275, forward strand.
ATGATTTGTTGGCCTTAGTCAAGGTCATAAGAGCATGGGGCAGAAATCACATCGGGAGTTTCAAAAGTACTGAAACTTGCCAGATATGCGCATACCTTCTGGAGTGTGATACCGTGAGCGGATTCCGTCACGTTGTCATGCGATGAGAGTTGGATCCCGATTCCCACTGATGAGTTGGTTTACTCCTCGGGTGACCCCGACTGATTCTTCTTTCAGGTTTGGAAGAGAATTTGAGGTACAGTGGGAGGTTTCCAGATTAGATAAATTGGTAACCATTCTGATCTTGGTTAGAGTGCACGCTGAGTGTTTCTTTTCTCTCTCTCTGGCAGCGACCATTGACCCGACCCTAAGACTATGACTCAGTGACCAAGTTGACCGAACCTTCTTAACACTGGCTTTTGGATTGTCAGAGTTGCAAACCTCATTGCCACTCCTACTTTTTCCCTTTTCTCCGGGACACCCCGTATTGCTACGAACGTCCACTTCCATTGGACAAAACCATCGTATGGTTAGATACGAACTCGAAGGAATTCGAGGATGGTTTCCGGTTCTGGAGAAAACGGATAGGATTATTCAGTTGTCTTTTCCTTTTACCCTCTCTCAGGTTACGAGTACTCCTTGGTTTAGGGGTAGTACACCTATTACGCAAATTGGATTGTCTTCTTCCAAACCTTAGGCTGGTGCCGACCGGTAGGGAATGAAGAAAACCAATTAGCATAACGATGGTGTGCAGAAGGTATTAAGTTTAGACAAAGCAAGGGATTAGTAAGAGGGCAAAGTAAATTGCAACAGATATTCACGACCAAACCAAATATTTCGTTACCACTCCCACATCACCTTTGTATTTCTCCAGGACACTCCGTATCACTACGAAGATCCACAGTTTATTTGGATACTCCATCGTATGGTTATATACGAACTCGAATGGAACTTGTTCCAGTTCGGGGATGGATTCTGGTTCAGGAGAAATAGGAATAAGGTTTATTCGGTTGTCTTTTATCTTCACCCTCTCTCATTGCGAGTGTTCCTAGGATTGGGACAGTACACCCATTATGCTTATTGGATAGTCTTCTTCCAAACCATAGGCTGGTGCCGAAAGGTAGGGAAGGAAGAAAACCATTTGGCCTAATGGGGTGTGCAGAAGGTAATGGCTAAAGACATATGAAGGGATTTGGAGAGGTGGCAAAGAACTATACGGTTACAGTCGTGAATCTGGAAGAGGCATTACTAGGAATACCAGAATACCCCATCGGAACATTTCAATGTTTCAGTTTCACTGTGTAATGTTAAAGGAAAACTGATTTCCCGATTAGATACTTACTCCAGGGTATGTATTTACCAGGTACGATTCTCACATCTGTATGGTTTTACAGATGATGAGTGGGAGTAGGTTATTGGGAATTGGGTGATCATCCTCATTATATCGGGATTCGTTGTAATCGGTGATATTTGAGGAAATCACCTGGGCTGTTTGCCGGTCGGCAAATATTTGGTTTTGAATATCCGCTGTCATGCACCAATTTCAAAATGATATATCTGTACGTCTATTTTCATAGAGTGAGATATACCTTTCTGAAATTATGTCTACGACATTTACCTATATCAGTGGATGGTTAGGTAAGGAGCATTAAACAGCGGTGTAATTCTTCTTAACCATAAGTACAGTTTTCAACCTACGACACACAGTGAATGAGTTATCAGACTCAAGGGACTTATACAGAGTATTGTATGTTGTCCAGGGTCCATCAGGACAGAGGGGTTGGTCCTCGTACTATATTCGGTTTACTTATGACTTCTCTAGTTCTTAGACATGTGTTTCGTAGAAACACAGGGTCTAAGTTTTGAGGAGTTATAGGTATTTGAATAGAGTAGAGAACCAAGTGTAGCAAGTATCGGGATTCTTCAAGGTGATCAAAGATGTAGATACTTGTGTATGGTATTCAGTTGATAAAGAGATCTTGCTTCTCTTTCAGGTTACTCATAATTGGAAGTATTCCTAAGTTGAGTAACGCTGATCGGCCTCCTTCCATTTAGTTGACATGCGCTGGGGACAGCTGCATGATTTGAATCTGGTTCAATTAAATCAGTGCCTCTGTTTTTTTATATTGGATATAGAACAGTTCATATCTTAATGATGTTAAGGTACGGGGAGTTGTCCGGTTTATGATTAAAACCAGACACTGGATGACTCAAGGCACGTTTCTGTAATGGCTGTTTGTGGGTTGACCCAGGCTATGACGCGGGTTGATTTTCTACCATCTGGATGAACAATAGCAATATTGTTCTAGACTCGCCACAGTTTTATTAAAAATGGATTTTTTCAGAAAACAGTAGTGGGAGTATGGTAGAACTGGAAGTAATTCCAGAACCACAAACGATTACTGAAGATTTGATAAGGAACCTAAAGATTCAATCTGGATTGACATTCCATTGGCCACTCCGCAGATAAGGTGGGTAACTTCAGGCACCCGAGAGGTACTACGGTGGCCTCAAGGACGGTGACAGGGAAGTTCTTGTTTACCCACAATTACCATTGCTGTTGTTCCAGGCTGCGAGACCCGGCGGGAGGATGAGTATAGCGTCATTCTAAACTAGTTTTAGAAGTGTACGTCTATATGACTCTGCCAGAGGGTTGTCGTAGTCAGTGGGAGCAGCGGAAGCATTGGTGGACAGGTAGCTCATGTCTATTTATAGACTAGAGCAAATGTAGCGGAGATAGATCATCTATTTCTGACGTGACAGTCATGGGTTTGACATCATCAGAAAAGGGGATGGATCTGTTGAGAAGGTAGTAGGGTGTGATATCCTGGTATTTGAATGATATACACAGAGTAGGAAAAGAAACTCCTACACTACGATCGGTTATACTTTGGTCGTCACACAGTGGTTTCTCCACAAAGGACATGGATTTTATATCAGACATACTGGTTACTAGATCTATGGTTTTAGATCTAGATTTGGGTGGTTTCCCAATCAGGGTACTTGACAGCATTCTAAGAGTATTTAGAATGGACGACTCCTGGTACGGTAGTGTACCTGCAGGTAATGGAGTCACCCTCTCCAAAGGTGTCTTACAGACTAAAGAGGAGAGGGACGTGCATGATTGGCAGATCACTTGCTCAGGCAATTGAGTCAATCGTGAGATGTCAAGTACCACACCAGATGTTGTTCTTGCACTAGATGCAATAAGTTGACATTAATCCATTCCTGGAGAAACAGTCGGAAGCAGTTTTAGAACATAAGTGGATGTTCTAGGGATATGATAACGACAGCCTTATTCGGGAGACGGTTATCATTCCAGGCTTCCAAGGTGACATGGACGACAAGGAGGTTGTCAGAGTTATAGTTTTCCTTCTGATGATGGGCAGTATTTTGGACAGGTGGTCCAAGGCAATACTGAGGGAGGCATGGCGCGCAGGATACTGATTAAGTTCAGTTGACGATACAGTCTAAGAAGTTTGGATTTGGAGTTCATTTATGAGCTAGGTCCCATCAGACATCCAGACATATTCTGAGACAGGTATTGCTCTTTTCGGGAGATGGTTTTCTCCGCGAACTTGAGATATAGAGAGACATAGAAAGAAACAACTAAGCGGATCCACTCACTGAGGCTATTCCTCGAACGCAATAGTTCCGCAAACGAGCTTTGTGAGACTGACTAGTAGAGGAGTTGGATGTTCGGTATCACACGGGCTGTGAGTATGCGACATCGCAATAATTAGCCTTGAGTGCAAGTGGGAGATTGTTGGAGATAGTGCCCTCAGAGTCAATTATTAGGTCACAGGTACGTGATTGTAATGATTGAGGGAGGACCTATCCCGGTAGGACAGTCTTACTCGAGATGATAGTATGCTATCTGGTTTACCTTTATCATCGTGTACTGCTTTAGGTGACCTGACACGTCGCTATTACACGTTGATAGAGCCCCTAGGATTCTTGCTTGACCACCAGCAGTATGAGGGCGATCATATAAGTGGGAGCTGGGGGTCTACAAGCATATCCTTAAAAGGTCCCTAGTCGTGGGAGTTTCGAGACTGGGCATCGATACTCCATTAGTAGACTAGTGTATACAGTCGAGACCCCGACGAGGGGCGGTGGCCGGTCTCACAAGCCACTGGTGTCAGTTGGATCACCTAAGATGTATACAGGTGCTCATTGGGTTATGAGTACACCGGACAGGACTCGCCGGGAACATGCTAGTTGGTCATATACCAGACGTCAGATGGCAGTTCCCTGGTGACATGTGTGCAGGTTAGTTCATCGACCTGGGGATCGTCATTTGTCTCGTGTGAGTTCCTACTGTACTTTGATTACTACCCTACCACGGCTCAAAGGAGTCGTGCAAACAGGTTTTAGTTGGGTACAGTCCCGAGCCACATGGAGGCAGTGAGCGTATCTTCAGGGGTTCGTCTCTCCCGGTATTGGGGGTGAGGTCGTGCTGTGTCTAGGAGAGCCATTACACAAAGTCCTTGGCCAAGGCAAGGAGATTTACTGGTAGGTATTCCAGTAGTATCTCAGGGTGTTCTGGGCTACACTCCGACACGACTTGTACCGCTTTTGGGGGTCTGACTTTTACCAACCCCCTAGGCCCGCCATGCGATACTCATAGACGAACGGACCGGACTGCACGGATATTGTCACTGACAGGCTCAGTTGGGTGTCGGGGTGAGCTTCCTCATCGACGTCCCTTTTGGTCAATAGCTGGTGGCCCGTCACGTATTGGCTAATACCTCTGACGTGCTAGTGGTTAAATCCACAGCCATAGTATTGACGAGTCTTTAGAGTCCACCACACTTTCAGTTACTCAGCTTTCGGGCGAAACGCTGTAGAGGCCGTATGGAGATATGGCAGGGTCCGATCAGATACGTGCGGTATTGCACGGATCAGGATCGGACGGTTTGTACTAGTAGCCGTATAGGTATATGGCAGGGTTCGATCAGATACGTGCGGTATTGCACGGATCAGGATCGAACGGATATTACTAGCCGGCTTTGGTTTAAGCCGGTCCTAGTTTAGTACAGTGTAGATTTTGTCTCATTGCATTTGTATTTCGGTCGGAATACAGATGCGGGTGTGTATGCACAGTATCGGGGTTTTCCTGTAATTTATTACGGGACCAGTTTTCTGGAGTTGCCAGTTTGCATTCCGTTCCGGCCGGTTTTCCTTTGTTCTTTCCCGGCCGGACTTTTCCGATGGAGGGGGTAATTTGCAGTTTTGCAAATTACTTTAGTGGAGGGGTTTTCTTGCAAAAGGGTTTGATATGATAAGAATCTTTTCTTTTCAACCATGCTTATGCTTTATTGAGATTTGATTGAATGAGGATGGGTTAAAGTGAAAGGTATGGTTGATGTTGTGGTCACCACTTGACTTCTACTACACTCACCTCCCTTGGTTTTTCCTCCCACCAATTTCCTACTTGATAGGTTGGCCGGCCACTTTAGGTGGGATGAGAAAAATTGCTTCTCTTTTGAGTGGAGAAAAATATGATACATTCATTCTTTGCATGATACATTTTTCCTTCACCTCTCTCCAAGTTCTTCTTCCTCCACAAAATGGCAAAGCTCCAAAAACCCCAATGAGACTTCTTCTCTTGATATCCTACAGCATATCTTGGGCACGTCGAGTAGCCGGCTTCGTGCCCGAGTTGCCTCGGCATTGAGGTGGGAGCCCGTAAACGAAGAAGGCGATGTGGTGCACTTCCGGCGACGAGGAGGAGACGGACGGAGATCCCGCGAGGAAATCGGAGTGGAGATGAAGACCGGAGGACTCGGATCAGTCGGTATACATCTCTTCCCTTTCTTATTGTAGCGTAGACTTGTTAATGGTTACGATCCGGAGTTTAGTGCGCGGTGGTGCCGGTTTGCAAAGTCCGCAAAATTTAAGTTTATCACCGTTTCCGCATACCGGCGTCGGATTGACGGCCGGGGCGCCGCCGTGCACTTACACAAGCCGCAAGCGGTCTGCTAAACGTAACGGCCACCCGGGTATTGAGCGATCAGAAGATCGACGAGCAAGCCCGCTCACACTCCTGTGAATCCAACCAGTAACACTTACCATACAGTCCGGTCTCGTCGTCTGATATGTCGCATATCTTGCCTAGGGGTGGTAAACGTCAGACCCCAATAGCTCGATAAGTCGTGTCGATATGAGGTATATAACAGTTCGAGAAACTACTGGTAACACTTACCAGTAAATCTCAACAACCCTGGCCAGGGATTTCCGGTTATAGCCAATCGAACACAGCGCAACATCAACTCCCTATACCGGGAGAGACGAATCCCCTCCTATCGCTCACTGCCTCCATGTGATTCGGGACTGTACCCAAAAACCACCGTTTTGCACTCCCTCTTGGACGTGGTAAGGTGGAAATCAAAGCACAGTGGGAATCACACAAGACTCTATGACGATCTCGGGTCAACAGACTACTCTGTACCAGTGTCACCAGAGAACTGCCATCTGACGTAAGGTATAATACCATCTGGGAGTTCTCGGCGAGTCCGTCCAGTGTACCCAGTCTCCACTGAGCACCCGTATATCATTTCTGATATCAAACACCAATGGATATGGGATCATCCATCGCCCATCTGTATGGGTCGAGAAGGTACACGCTAGTCTACTCTGGTATATCGATGCCCCGTTTCGATACACCCACGACTAGGGACTTTGAAGGATGTACTTATGGACTACCATGTCCCCACTAGTATGATCCGCATCATAGTCTAGGTAGTCAAGTATACATCCTAAGGGCTTTACCAACATATAACAGAGAGACAATCAGTGTACACGTTAAGGTAAAGAGCAACCAGATAGCATACTATCATGTCGAGCAAGAAAGTCCTCCCTATATATGTCCAAGCATCCACTACAATATGCATCCTATGTATAGTAATGGCCTCTAGGGCATACATATAACTAACAGTTGTCTGTACGGAACCATGCTCCTTCATTCAGATTATCAATTATCAACAATACTCAACAATGATGGCACTTCAAATGCTTATTAGTTGCAAGTACAGATAACGACCAGGGTCCGCTTGCCGTTCTTCGTTTCTATCTTGTGTTCGGATGCCAACAAAGAACCGCTTCACATACTAGATCCATAAGTTCACATTCAAAATGACATTAAACTAAAGTTTCTCAAGTTTTCAAGTTACGTCCGAAATGAATTTAAACTAATGTATGCTAAATTTCTGGAAAAACGAGCTCGGCTTCTGATGTAACTTTTGTCGCATACACAATCAAGACCGCTGGCAGAGAGATTTCTCCACCAAATCACATGCAGAAGGGGGCAGGAAATCCGATTCGATTCTAACCCATCATATTCTCTTCAATATCCATCAGCGCCCTTGCCGCGAAGGCTCCAATGATCCAAATCAACAAACATGCCTCAAGTAGAAAAATCCCAAACATCATAACCGCAAGGGTGCCCGAACCAAAGCACAAATCGGTGTTTGAGTGGATTTCTGTTGCTCCATCTGGGGGAAAAGCCGTCAACTCACAGGGGGAAACAAGACATCCTAGGCCAGTCCATGCGAGGCTTATGACGACCTCAAATGCAAGTGTCTTCTTTAGATTGTCTGTCGGTCAGCCCTAAAACAGCCGCCAAGGAAGCAGATACCTGCCAAGACCTTAAAACCGAAAGCTTGAAGCTGAAACAGCTCAGATATAGAGCCAATAAGAAGGCTAAGGTTCCCAATAAATTGGATTTCGTCGGGTTCCAAGAACATGGCTATCTCGCGACAAAAGCTAAATCTGCCGTAAAAATCAATAATTCTTCCAAACTCAAAAAGTCGGCGTCGAAGTATGCTATGACTGCGCGGATCAAGAAGACATCTATTCAAAGAGTTCTGCAATGAGGCGTGTCTAAACCCCAGAATCAAAAGCACAGTACAGTCTCATCAAGGGTGTGCCAAGCTCTACTCGCCGAGCAAAATCAAAAGAAAGAATTCAAACAAAGGTTATCAACTATATCCAAAACCCTGGTCGGATCAACTGCTCTCAGCACTTGTCCTTCCCTGAAAGGAGCGGACTAAAACAATGGTCCAAAAGCCCAGCAAATACCTTTGCCAATGACATGGCAATGGACGGATACACAATCCATAAAGTCTATATGGTGGGACCCAAAAAAACAAGTCATCCTACATTTCACAACTATGATAAAGATATGGTTGCCGTTGCCCAATCCGGGATTGGTTCAGAAAACTCTACTCGGGCATCTGGAGAAAAAAACTCACAATTCCTGAAGAGTCAGACGACAGGGATAGCCCGGTCTCTGTCCACAAAAATACGGAACGAACAATGTTCCTGAATCTTCAGAAGCAGCTTCATGACAAAGACAAGGCATCGACAAGGACAAATAAAAAATAAGTGCAGCATTAATCCCTAAGTCGTTAAACTGGGAAATAGAAGAAAGAAAAGGAATATATATATATATATATATATATATATATATATATATATATAAAGGGTTAGTTCACAAGTAAAAGGGGTACGAGTTATAACCTAAAAAGGCTTCTTAAGTAAATACAGCGAGACTACCCGCGAGCTTGTGAAAACCCGTATGGGCGCAAACTCATAAAAAAATCCCCCAACGACAAATGATGAGTTGCTCCTGCTACCATATTCCAGTGTTAGAGATGCAGACGCCAACAAAATTTTAGATTCCCAAATTTTCCAAGGCAAATGATGAATTTCTCCTAACACTATACTTCAGTGTTAGCAACGCTGATGCCAGCCCAAACTTCAAAAATCCAAATTCCAAATCCAAAATTCAAGTCTCATTAGACGATGTCTCCAAACTCAAAAGGTCACGCCAGAAAGGGCCGGAGCTGCCTAAATCAAGTAAATCAAATCCCTTCGCCGGAATCAAGCACCGCCTTGGGATATCTGCCTCTATGTCGAAAGCCCAACAATAAAGACCCCAAAGTTGTTAAACTGGAAATAGATGATTCCTAAGTCGTTAAAATATGAATAAAATAAAATCCTCCAAAGACAAATGATGATTCGTTTCTGAAACCATGATTCAATATTAGCATGCTGATGTTAACCGAAATCCAAATTCCAAAATCCTCTAAAACTCCATATTCAAATCCTCCAAAGGTAAATGATGAGTTGCTCATGGTACCATATTCCAGTGTAGCGATGTAGACGCCAAACAACAATCTAAATCCCTAAAGCCTCCAACGGCAAATGATGAGTCGCTCATGGTATCATATTCCAGTGTTGTGATGCCGATGCCTTTTTACCGCCAAAGAAAGAGATGAACCGAGATAGATCTTCTTGCCTGGATTTGGATGCAGATGCTATTTGGAACATATCTGTCCACCTCTCCGAAGATGCCAATTTGATTTATGGCACCGTATATCGGAGGTTTGGACAGATGCGACCGATGTAGCAGACTTATCAGATTCCCCCTCATTTGTGAGGAGTTTTTGATTGTGAATACGCTCTTCCCTGCAGATGCAGCCCCCTGCAGTAGATGCAAGCCCTTATAGTTAATTACGTTATCGTGTTGCGATAACCACTTTCTTCTGCTCAAGGCAGATCATTTCATGTAGTGTTGTATTTTGTTTATTTTGGTTGCTCGTGGATTGTATACGGAGACTGGTTTATATCGTCGCCCGTAGGACGCGGATTAGTCCAAATCCGTACATATATTTGGGGTTTGAACCTAGGTTTTATATTCCATCAGTTTAGGGGATATTTTATTTTATTTAAGGACCGTTAATATGATTTTAAATTAAAATCAACTTAAATATATGAGCATATGAGCTCAATTTATTTTAACTAAGAATACGTTAGTCTCATATAAGACTAAGATCAACTTAGAAATATAGTTAAGGAGCATTAAATTTTGTTAAGATCTATCAAAACGTATGGGCTCGGCTACAAGGAACAATATGGGTTTAGGGAAATTTTAGAGACTTAGAAAATTTTGGGCTTAATCTTGGGCTTTTTCATCACCTAGCAGTGCTAACCACTTAGTCTTTTGACTATGGATATAATATCTAATTCTGCTCTAGCACCCACGTGGGTATCACGTGAGGCGCTTAGACTTGGGCATTGCCCTATCAGTGCTAAGCACGTACGTACTTTAAATATAAAGTGCTAAGCACTTTTATACAGCGCTCACGTGGGTATCACGTGAGGTGCTCCAGCTCGACAATATTCAAACGCTCATGTGGGGAGCACATGAGGCGCCGGATCTTTACTTATGGACGCTCACATGTGAAGCACGTGAGGCACTGAGTGTAACATTTTGGAAAATTATAAATTTTAATTTATAATTTTAAATATGAATATAATAAGTTTACAAAAATGATATCGCTTATGAAATTGGGTATCAGAATTATATCCGTAAAAATATAATTATTTTGTTAAATATGAAGAAAAGTATGTGATATCATAAAAATGATATATTAATTAATTTAACATGACATAATATTTTATATTAAGATAATGATATTTAAGTGATAGAATAATTATCTCATATCTGTTAAACATGGATTTAAATTGTAACATGAAAAGTTTTTCTTTTGTTGTAATTCTTTTGATGGTTGGTATATGATATCCTAGTTCAAACCCTCACACCAACATACCCTCACCCATGCTTAACTCCCTCTACCTCCTCCTTCTCACTTGACACCTCCTCCTTCTCACTTAACACCTCATGCTTTCTCTACTCACACACATAGAAATGCTTTAGCTCCCTCAAACTGAACTATAGGTTTCTTTAAGCTCCAAAAAAATAAAAATTTCTAAGTATCCATCACCATAAGAGAAAACCACGATTTCCTTCATGAAAGTTGTTCACATCTTCAAGCTTGAGACAATACAAACCCTTAATGCTTCCACATACACTTCTTGAGCAGGATTTCTTTGTACTACCTCTCTATAGGTATATCTCATTCTCTCTTTATTTGATCAATTCTGTTTATGATCTGTCTTTAGTATGCAGTATTAGAAAACTAGTTTAATTGTGATATGTATCATACTAGAATTGAATCTGGAACCATTAGGTAAAACTAATAGAAAATTTAACAAGACCATAATATCATGAGAACACTAGAAGACTTCACCTAAAGCTCGAGCTCCAACTTACACACTTGATCTGGCGACATCCTCGTTTTAGCCGGCGCCGCCGAGTCCTTGGTGGAGTTTTGTGTTGGGTTTTCTCTGTAGGCGTATTTGGTTATTTTATGATATATAGTATTGTTTGATTTATCCCGATATTCATACAGAGAAATCTGGGAATGTTTAGTTTGGGTTTTGTTAAAATTTCCGATATTCCGATATGGGTTTTCGTATTTCTGTGCCGTAACTGAATTGTTGACGTTTGTACGTTAACAACAGGGTTATCTTGTCGTTTTGTGAGTAAGTGAGCTATAGGTTCTAACCTACGGGTGCTTAGCTCGTTGTCTTGCTTTTCGATATGATATTTACATCGATGTGATTTAATTACGATTATAGGTACGATCGCGAAGGTTTCCGAGACGGAGTTGACGGACATAGCAATCGTGGATTCAACGAGCTCGAAAAGTTGGTGAGTAGATTTACATCTACGGGGGAAGTCGAGTGGATGGCATATAGCACCCTCGCAACCATATAACTAGGATAGTTATGCTATCTAGTTAGCTCTTAGTGTTAATTCAAGTTAATGGTATTAGTGTTATGTTGCATCTAGTATGTTATTCATGTGCATATAGTTTTATTCATGGTTTGGTGGATTTGTACGAGGGATCATGCTGTATTTGAGATAATTTGGATATTGTGATAATGTGGATATTGTACGAGGAATCATACTGTACTTGTGATGACGAGATTAGCATGCCGAATAACGGCCAAGTTTTCTTTAGACTCGTAGAGTCATGTTTTATTTAGTTTTAGAACGTAATACTTGAGTGAGCTATACTCTTTTAAAAACTAACAATTCTTTTCTCTTTTAATGATAAATGATAAGGATGCGATGCCAATTTCCAAAATGAATATCTATTTTAACCTAAAGCAGCTTCCTTATTTCAAAACCAACGTTTCGTTCCATTTTCAAAGATAATAGTATAGCTCATAGAAATAGTTACATTTAATAATCATGCTTAGATTTACTTTACATATTCGCGACATATTTATCGATGTTATACGTTTCCGTGATACGGACACAATGATAGAACACTGTACAACTACCAATGAGTATTATGTTACACAAGCACATACGCATATGTTATACTGCACCTTATTGGTATTGCCGTGTCACTGTACTGTTATACTACGTGATGCGTATGTAGATGTCGATACGAGTATGTTATATACAGTCTTAGAACACTTGCACAAATACTAATTATTGCCATGCTGCACGAGCACAGACGCGTATGCTACACCACACATCATTAGTATTTCCATGACACAGTAGAATTGATACGTTTGTGCAGGGTTCCTAGGCACTCTAGTGAGGTCTCCCAAGCCATCAACCATGGCAATTTCAAAAATTATGGTGCCTACAAACCCTAAAGTACGGATCGTTTGCTAGATATCTAGGCGAACAAGAACTAGTTAACAGTTAACTATATAAAATACGGAAATACAACCTTTGTAGATCCGGTGCTCCACCTCCATAGCTCCGCAACGAGGTCCTCTCCGCTGTCCAAAACGAATCTGGGCTCTAGGATCGGCTTCGTCGGAGAATGGGCAAGCTAGGTCGTCGATGTCCATGCCGAATATGATCTACGTCGAGGCATCGATGAATCAAGCTCCACCTTCACCAAACCCTAAAATCTTGTGAAGGAAACACACTCTACTACTTGGCAAGAGGTAGAGGATGAAGAAATAGGAATTGGGTTAACTTTAGAATTGGATTTCTCACTCATATCCAACAATCACCATTGATGGACTTTGCTTTTCTTCACTTGAAGAATGAAGAAGAAGAAGAAGGATATTATGATAAGTTAAAAGAATATGAAAAGAAAAATGAAATTCTTATCATAATTCTAACTAGAGTTAAGTGTAGAGAATGAATCATGGTTAGTGGGAATGGTTAGGGTTAAGGATGAGATAAGGATGGTTGACTTGAACAAAGCTTCATGAAGCTTCAACTAAAGTCCAAATCTAGCAACCATTCTTTTCTCTTTTCTTTTTATTTTCCAAAGTGAATAAACAAATAAATAAATGAATAAATAAGTAATGGAAAATAAAACCCTAACCATTCTTTTAACCATGGTTTATTCTTTGCACTTAACCAAGTAAACTTGTATCATCAAACATGATACAATCAAGTGCACAAAATCATATCGCATATGTAATGTGCACACCCGAGCGAGAAAATCCATCTTAAGTAAACCGATACTAGTTGATGCAAAGCAATATATCAAATATATAAATATGCATTAAATCATTAAATCAACATTTGATTCAATGATCCGGTCATGCGCACATAACCGACTGGTATCTAATATATCGGCTTATCGAATCAACGCTTGAATCGATAACTAAGTTATATCGCATACAACCTTTCGATATATTTATCGCGAGAATAGAATACGGTATCACATACACGCATTATTCTCGGTCCCGCACATATCTCATATGCGCTCCTATTTCGTTTCGCTTGAGCCAGGAAACCTCTGTGTAGGACTCTAAAGACTCGTCAATACGCCGGCAGCGGATGATGATCATATCAAACATCCACAAGCCGCAAGCGGTCTGCTAAACGTAACGGCCACCCGGGTATTGAGCGATCTGAAGATCGACGAGCAAGCCCGCTCACACTCCAGTGAATCCGACCAGTAACACTACCGTACAGTCCGGTCTGATCGTCTGATATGTCGCATATCTCGCCTAGGGGTGGTATACGTCAGACCCCAATAGCTCAATAAGTCGTGTCGATATGAGGTCTATAACCATTCGAGAAACTACTGGTAACACTTACCAGTAAATCTCAGCAACCCTGGCCAGGGATTTCCTGTTATAGCCAATCGAACACAGCGCAACATCAACCCCCATATACCGGGAGAGACGAATCCCCTCCTATCGCTCATTGCCTCCATGTGACTCGGGACTGTACCCAAAAACCACCGTTTTGCACGCCCTCTTGGACGTGATAAGATGGAAATCAAAGCACAGTGGGAACCACACAAGACTCTATGACGATCTCGGGTCAACAGACTACTCTGTACCAGTGTCACCAGAGAACTGCCATCTGACGTGAGGTATAATACCATCTGGGAGTTCTCGGCGAGTCCGTCCAGTGTACCCAGTCTCTACTGAGCACCCGTATATCATCTCTGATGTCAAACACCGATGGATATGGGATCATCCATCGCCCATCTGTATGGGTCGAGAAGGTACACGCTAGTCTACTCTGGTATATCGATGCCCCGTCTCGATACACCCACGACTAGGGACTTTGAAGGATGTACTTATGGACTACCATGTCCCCACTAGTATGATCCGCATCATAGTCCAGGTAGTCAAGTACAGATCCTAAGGGCTTTACCAACATGTAACAGAGAGACAATCAGCATACACGTTAAGGTAAAGTTCAACCAGATAGCATACTATCATGTCGAGCAAGAAAGTCCTCCCTATATATGTCCCAGCATCCACTACAATATACATCCTATGTACAGTAATGGCCTCTAGGGCATACATATAACTAACAATCTCCCACTTGCACTAGGGCCATCTGTAGCAGTGGTTGCAGTATCTCATACTCAACCATCCCATAAAAGTCTCTCTTTGGGAACAGGCCTTTGTGAGTGGATCCGCTGTGTTGTCCTCTGAGTCTACTCTCCAAACCTCGATCACTCTGGAGATCAATCATCTCCATGATCCGGTGATACTGCCTTTAGAATATGTCTGGATCACTGATGGGACGGACGTTCCTTGGCATAAGCCACAACTCCATTGTCTCACAATGGTAGGAACATAGTTCATCTCATGAACCAATATACACCCAAACAGCCTCTTTGGTAGCATCTTAAGTAGCGATGTATCGTGCCTTTATCGTCTAGTATGTCACGGTATCTATCTTGGAACTCTTCCAACATACCGTCCCTTTACTGAGGGTAAAGACAATGCCTGCGACTGACATTCAGTCGTCTTTATCACCCTGGAACCCTTCCAGTGATTCTCCCCAGGATCGGTTGATACCATCTCACTATAACTAGTGAGAATCCTAATATCCAATTAGATCTATCTCATAGATCCAAAACCCAGGATTTAGTAGGTATCAGTTTGATCCTATATGGAGAATTTTGGTGATAAACGGAGATTGACCGAGCGTAGCATAGGAAACTCCTTCCCTATCAAGAGTATGTCATCCACGTACTCTACGAGGATCATGACCATACTCCCTACTACCTTTTTGTTTATACAAGGTTCATCTACCATTTTGATGATGTCAAACTCTTTGACTAATTCATCAAAACAGATGTTCCAACTCCGCGATGCCTGCTTTATCCTATAAAGCATCTTGCACACGTTTCCGCTGCTCCCACTGTCTACGAAGCCCTCTGGCTGTGTACTTATAGACGCACTCTTCTAAATCATCATTTAGAAAAGCAGTCATGGCACCCAACCGCCAGATATCGTAGTCATGGTATGTAGCCGTGGTAAGTAGGATCTGGATGGACTTAAGCATAGCTACTTGAAAAGGTTTCATCATTATCCACGCCTGGTCGATGATGAAAAGTTTTAACAAGTCTAGCTTTGAAAGTCTCAACTATTCCATCTACACCAAGTAATCTTCTCAAGATATACTTGCTCCTGATGGGGATTTAACCCTTCAGATATAGCAACCAAAGTCCATACTTTGTTGGTGTATAAGGATTCCATCTCAGATCACTAAACATCCAGCCATTCTTACAGAGTCTTACTCCTGATGGCCAGCTCGAAACTAGTTGGGTCATCATCTCATGATGCAATCCTCGCTCCCACTGTCATAGAGAAACCGAAGTACCTCTCAGGTGGGTGAGGAACCCTACTAGATCGTTGGAGAGGCCGAGGTTCGTTGGTAACCATTGAACCCTTTGGTTCTGTCAAATCATCAGCTGTAGTTTGTATAGCTGGAACCTTTCCAGTTCTACATTACAGTCCTTGCCTCGAGCTTGTCCGGATTTTGTTTTTAGACATAGGCCGGACAACCCCAAATCTTAACTAGCTTAAGACATGGGCTCTTCCCTTTCCATATCTCATATGGAGTGGTAGGCAACTGATTTGATTCTAACCCTATTCAATAGGTATGCAACTTCTCAAGTGCATAACCCCCAAAAGGAAATAGGTAACTCAGTAGTACTCATCATAGAGCACACCTTATCATATAGGGTGTGACTGCTCCGCCCCGATATACCATCGTTTTATGGTGTATTCGGAGGAGTAATGCTGAGAGAGAATCTTATTCTCCTTTAGAATAATCCAGGAATTCCGTGCTCAAGTATTCTCCTCCTTGATCTCATCATAGGACATAATACTTATACCCGTATTTTGGTTCTCTACTTCTAACTTATATTCTGTGAATATCTCAAAAGGTTCGGACTTGTGTTTCAACATGAACATAGGTCTGAAACTCGAAAGATCATCAGAGAACGTAATGAAGTACAAAGAACCAGTCCTGGCATTTGTAGACAGGGGACCTAACATACATCAATATGTATCATCCCAAGAGTTTACTAACTCTTTCTCTGTTTCAGTAAACGGAGCTATGGTCATCTTATCTTTGTGACATGACTGGCGAGTTTCAGAAGATGTAAATTCAAACTGATTTAAATATACATCTATATGTAACTCTAGCCAGTCGGGTCGCATTGATCTGACCTAGTCTACAATACCTCAAGAAGAATTCGTTCATTTCTGAACTATTCCTCTCGTGTGTGTTCCGTATATTAAGAACTGTAGTTTGATTTAGAACATTAATGCTTTTAGATAACGTGCCTGAACCGATCAACTTTTGATATAGGAAATGTTCAAAACATTATCCATCAATACAAAATTATATCCTTTCTTTACTGATAAAGAGACTGATATGATTTTGTATATCAGGTTCGGTATCTAATAACATTCGTTCATAATCAATGTATCGGTAATACAGGGTGACAGTGACCGACAGACCTGGCTGCAACTCTTGCCCCGTTTTCTGCCTCATGAAACTTATCACCCGTTCTCAGTTCTCTACCTTTCTGTAGCCCTATGTAACAAATTACATATGTGGGATCCTGATCTGGTATCACATACCCAGGACGTAGAGGTTACAGAGAAACAGTTCTGTATAATGAACAAACCCGAAGATGATGCATCAGCATGCACTCTCTTCGTTTGGGCGGCACGGGAATTCTGGTATTCCCCAATTTCCTGCTCTATCTTATAACAATTATAAGTTGGAGCGGGACCAACGTTCCCCAGCTCAGTATAACAAGCGGGTTCGGTCAATAATCCGTATTATTATCTTGATTAAGGCGTGATATGGTCGCTACCAGGAGAGAGAGAGAAGAAAACACTCAGCGTGCGCTCTGTCAAGAATAGATTGGTTATTATTTTATCTAATCAGGATGGCTCCCACTGCTTTTTATCAAATCTTCCTTCAAACCCTAAAAGGAAAGACTAGCCGGGATTAATTACACACTACAAGTTCGCCAATCTTTCAGCCAGGCCAGTGTCGGTACTTTGAGGGAGGTCCCCCGTGCTTTCGCACGAACCTAATTAATGTAAACCTCATTTTCCCAGAGGCGTAACCTCGTTAACACCTTTCTAGACACCTACTTGATCGGCTAATTGTAATGTATAAAACTCTCCCAGGAGTAACACTTACTCGCAGCGGGTATCGGGATCCAACTATCTCATAGAAGGTATGCAATCTCATTGCAAATCTCAACACTTGAAATTCCCGATAATATTTTGCCCCTAACCTCCTATGACCTTGACAAAGGCCAACAAACCATAGGATGCTAGTCAAGTTCAACCCGTCATTTCCTGATTGAATTAAACCCACCCGCACGGCCCTTGACAAAGGCCAACAAGGTCGCACGACTACCCTAACTCAATCTGCATCATATGCATAAGCAGATAAACACCAGTTAGCTACCGCACACTGCGCCTTGACAAAGGCCAACAAACGCAGCACGAATACTAACTACTACTTATCTGAAATGACGGAGGGCTACGACAGGTTTTTCTGAAAACCTATTGCGTAATGAACTTGATATCGTTGTAGAATCAAATGATTTTTGAAATGGAGTGCTTTTGAGGCTTTTCTTGTTTTGCTAAAGGAGTCACTCCCGGTGAAGGGATCGTCGGTCCTTTCCTCGTCGAATGAGGTGCGGGATATATCATATATATCACTGTGCAAAGCAAAACACTTAAAAGCAATCAAAAGACAAACCGAGTGTGTAGCATCTGCCAGTTATTGCTAAAGGAGTCACTCCCGGTGAAGGGATCTCGGTCCTTTCCTCGTCGGATGAGGTGCAGGATATATCACATATACCGCTGTGCAAAGCAAGAACTGTAGCTACCTGTTTTATTTTGAAATTCGATTCTACAACATCTTAGGTTTCTTTTATTTCATTAATCACATTAATGAAGTCCCATCATTTAAGTACCTAAACATCACAGATAGATATGACGTACACTTATGCCATCCGCATTCGCCTCGATGTCCCCTCGTGCACCGTTAGGTTAGGTAACTAACGGCAGAGCAGGGCAGGGCTAGCGCGGGTGTAAAATATAAGTAACGTCTATATAATATATCATATATACTATATACTATATCCATCACAGAAACATCACATGATCTCATCACAGATATCGCAGCAGAAGAATCATATGAAATATTGGATATACTAGGACGTCCGTGTTTTCAATACGAGCCAGTATAAAACACGGATTCCACGGTCGTGATGAATAGCCAAACCCACACCCCTAGACCCCTACGAGAGCGGCAAGCAACCCTACCAATTCTAGAGTTAGGAGACCCGGACTCGACTCCTCGAGTTGGTCTCCCACTGGACTCCAGAACCCGGTTACTTGTGCTCCCCTCCTTGGGTCTATCCTAGTGCGGAAAAGTAAATAATATACAAACGGTGACAACTTCCGCAACCTGGAAGCGCCCCAATAAAAGAATATTACATACAAGTTTTTACATGAATGAAAATGAAAAACACTCATCTCACATAAAAAACCCCCGGCTATTCAAACACGACGATCCAATATAACATATCCAGCAACACATAACATCAGATATCATCAACGTAAGTAAATATGCGCATCCCAATTGTCGTTGACATATAGCAACGAAACCGGCGATATCACATATTACACTTACGGTCACAGAAAAGAAAGTGTAAAACTACAACAGTTGGAATCCGCAATATCCTCAGACATCGCATGCCTGACCAAATGAATTTCTTAGACATTGCTTGCCTAACAATTATAAACCCCGCATTTTAGTCTCAAAATCGAAAACTCTTTTCAATATCAAGTCGGGCAATTCAACAAGATTCCCGACATCCTGATCGAATACTCGTCGCAAACTTCAGTAGACGGCCGCACCCCCGACACCGTCGACGAAGTGCACCAAGGCGGAACACCGCTACCGCGAGCACCCGAACGGATGCTTTCGGCGACGGGGTTCTCCTACAGTCACTTGGTCGGGGCTATGGAGTGAGGCTGTCTATTAAGTTTATCCGGCGAGTATCCGCGTACGCTACGTGATTGCGACGGACTTTTGATCACATCAAAATTCCGTGGCAACCGATCAAGTGAGACTAAACTGCTACGTTTATAACATTCATTTAGTTATCATATAACTACTTGTGAATTCCAATTATTGTATCCCATTCCAGATAAACAGAAAATGTTAAACTTTCCGATCGAACAATCGAACACCCAAGTTTTCTCGAAACTGATCAACACATGAAACAAGTCTAACAACATTCCGTTCGTACCTCAGTACCAACGATCCAGCCGTAGAAGGGTCAAGCCAACGCCTCACATGTGGCACGCCGTACTGCCCCAAACCCGAAGGTTCAAAGGGCAGTTCAAGACGGTCACATAATCGAGTTAAGGTTTGTGTCTTCTAGAGGGTCCATCGCGTTACTTGCACTACTTAGAACGTCGTTAAACTACGGAAAAATCCAACACTTGGAAATTTCCCGACAGGGGAAAAATCGGGTATTTATATCCGGTCGAACTTTTTAACATATTCTAAAATTTATCCGGAAAACACATGGACAGAATTAGACTTTCCGATCGAAACAATGATTCCCAAAACAACTCAGAACAACTCAACTCTTGAGTTCAGTTTAAATATTCCAGGAAAATTAGCATTGAATTTTACGAGTTACTGTGAAATTTGACACGTGTCAGCTTCTTATTGGCGGCCCTTCCGCCGCGCAAACCCCCTTTGTGCGGCGCTTCCGCCGCTCTTTTGTGGAATTAGGGTACCAAATTTCACATTAATTCTTAAAAAAACCTTCTTGTTTTTCTGGATATTTTTAATTGCCAAAAATCAACAGTTTTGAAAAAAGTACAGAGAGCTATTTTGCAATGGGATTTCGGTTCGATCGGGTTTCTAATTCCGTCCGGGGATCGCCTAAGGCTCTAGCTAGGCTCTGATACCACTGCAGGGTTCCTAGGCACTCTAGTGAGGTCTCCCAAGCCATCAACCATGGCAATTTCAAAAATTATGGTGCCTACAAACCCTAAAGTACGGATCGTTTGCTAGATATCTAGGCGAACAAGAACTAGTTAACAGTTAACTATATAAAATACGGAAATACAACCTTTGTAGATCCGGTGCTCCACCTCCATAGCTCCGCAACGAGGTCCTCTCCGCTGTCCAAAACGAATCTGGGCTCTAGGATCGGCTTCGTCGGAGAATGGGCAAGCTAGGTCGTCGATGTCCATGCCGAAGATGATCTACGTCGAGGCATCGATGAATCAAGCTCCACCTTCACCAAACCCTAAAATCTTGTGAAGGAAACACACTCTACTACTTGGCAAGAGGTAGAGGATGAAGAAATAGGAATTGGGTTAACTTTAGAATTGGATTTCTCACTCATATCCAACAATCACCATTGATGGACTTTGCTTTTCTTCACTTGAAGAATGAAGAAGAAGAAGAAGGATATTATGATAAGTTAAAAGAATATGAAAAGAAAAATGAAATTCTTATCATAATTCTAACTAGAGTTAAGTGTAGAGAATGAATCATGGTTAGTGGGAATGGTTAGGGTTAAGGATGAGATAAGGATGGTTGACTTGAACAAAGCTTCATGAAGCTTCAACTAAAGTCCAAATCTAGCAACCATTCTTTTCTCTTTTCTTTTTATTTTCCAAAGTGAATAAACAAATAAATAAATGAATAAATAAGTAATGGAAAATAAAACCCTAACCATTCTTTTAACCATGGTTTATTCTTTGCACTTAACCAAGTAAACTTGTATCATCAAACATGATACAATCAAGTGCACAAAATCATATCGCATATGTAATGTGCACACCCGAGCGAGAAAATCCATCTTAAGTAAACCGATACTAGTTGATGCAAAGCAATATATCAAATATATAAATATGCATTAAATCATTAAATCAACATTTGATTCAATGATCCGGTCATGCGCACATAACCGACTGGTATCTAATATATCGGCTTATCGAATCAACGCTTGAATCGATAACTAGGTTATATCGCATACAACCTTTCGATATATTTATCGCGAGAATAGAATACGGTATCACATACACGCATTATTCTCGGTCCCGCACATATCTCATATGCGCTCCTATTTCGTTTCGCTTGAGCCAGGAAACCTCTGTGTAGGACTCTAAAGACTCGTCAATACGCCGGCAGCGGATGATGATCATATCAAACATCCACAAGCCGCAAGCGGTCTGCTAAACGTAACGGCCACCCGGGTATTGAGCGATCTGAAGATCGACGAGCAAGCCCGCTCACACTCCAGTGAATCCGACCAGTAACACTACCGTACAGTCCGGTCTGATCGTCTGATATGTCGCATATCTCGCCTAGGGGTGGTATACGTCAGACCCCAATAGCTCAATAAGTCGTGTCGATATGAGGTCTATAACCATTCGAGAAACTACTGGTAACACTTACCAGTAAATCTCAGCAACCCTGGCCAGGGATTTCCTGTTATAGCCAATCGAACACAGCGCAACATCAACCCCCATATACCGGGAGAGACGAATCCCCTCCTATCGCTCATTGCCTCCATGTGACTCGGGACTGTACCCAAAAACCACCGTTTTGCACGCCCTCTTGGACGTGATAAGATGGAAATCAAAGCACAGTGGGAACCACACAAGACTCTATGACGATCTCGGGTCAACAGACTACTCTGTACCAGTGTCACCAGAGAACTGCCATCTGACGTGAGGTATAATACCATCTGGGAGTTCTCGGCGAGTCCGTCCAGTGTACCCAGTCTCTACTGAGCACCCGTATATCATCTCTGATGTCAAACACCGATGGATATGGGATCATCCATCGCCCATCTGTATGGGTCGAGAAGGTACACGCTAGTCTACTCTGGTATATCGATGCCCCGTCTCGATACACCCACGACTAGGGACTTTGAAGGATGTACTTATGGACTACCATGTCCCCACTAGTATGATCCGCATCATAGTCCAGGTAGTCAAGTACAGATCCTAAGGGCTTTACCAACATGTAACAGAGAGACAATCAGCATACACGTTAAGGTAAAGTTCAACCAGATAGCATACTATCATGTCGAGCAAGAAAGTCCTCCCTATATATGTCCCAGCATCCACTACAATATACATCCTATGTACAGTAATGGCCTCTAGGGCATACATATAACTAACAGTTTGTTGGCCGCATGTCTATATTTACGTACAATACCATCATTACCTGCTGAATTATTGTGAACATCAGTAACATGGATATTCGTATTTGATTCTTATGAGTTTTCAGAATGTTTTATTTTGATGATATATATCAGTGGTATGGGACGCTGTTATATATGTAAATATATAATATATCATCAGAAGGATCTATAAGATTATTTTTATTCTTTACTTGTTATCTTTGGATATGATGAGTTGATGTCCACCATGAGTCGCTTTTATGTTTTGTTTTACTCCGAACCGAGTGGGGGGGATATACGGTTACGGATTACTATGTTATCCAGATTGAGTGGGGGGAATATACAGTTGGATACATGGTGGACCTGGTCGAGACCGAGGGATAGGATAGCCGCATGTGAGGTGGGGAGCCTAGCGAGGACACTCGATACCGGAGATAGAGATGAGCACGGCGGATATCCAGGGGATACTGACCGGGGCTCGATTTGGGCACGGCGGATATCCAGGGGATACCGACCGAGGCCAGGGATATCGGGTGGCGATCATTTGTTGAGATGGTGTCGACGATATCTGCATTTGCGTGTCAGTGATGGACACGAGAGATTTGAGGATTTACGTGTCGGTGATGAACACGAAGGATTTCTAATTTTGGATGTCGATGCTGGACATCCAGATGTTGATATGTTGCTATCATATGAGGTATACAGTTATGTTATGTGTTATTGTAGCCGACCAGGACTGATCCGGGGGACAGTACCTGCATACTTTTTACGGGTTATTGCATATAAAAAGGAATTCAAAAATCGAGCTATAGCCTCATTATTTTGACTGGTATGACATTGGAATCTTTTAAATTATAAAGCTCTTAACACTCTTCACTAAAACAACAGAACATATATCTTAAATAAGATACCTATTATATTTCATACTATTACGTCTGCTTTTATGCCGTGACATACGTATTCCGCGGCTATCTTCAAGAAGAGATTTTACATATATATTTTCGGCTACCTATGGGCTTATACCTAGATACAGGTCAATTGCATTGATATATTATATTTTTGGTTCATGTGATGGATAGAGTTACATTTATGATACATATGCATATCATATATTATACTAGTGTAGGATATGATAATACTATACTTATGACCTAGGTATCGTTGTGCATTTCGATTTCTACCTTGTGATGTACTTTTATTCACTGAGTTGGCAACTCACCCCTGTTGTGCCAAAATTTCTTGCAGGTTTTACCGCTTGGATTATCAGCGGTTTGGGGCACACATTCTTTTCGGTGATTGCTTGGGCAGGTGGGCTACTGTTGTTCATACTCACCCTTGTATATTCATATCTCTTTGTATCTAGTAAAAATCCATCAACTTAGAACTGGTATATTGTGGACTTAGAAGCGAGACATAGAATTGTGTGTTGTAGGCGTCGTTCTCATTGGAGTCGACCTTTTTATATTGTTAATTTTGTTTTGCTGTTCTTTTCTTCGCCATTGTGCGTCGTATATTGTTTTCTTGGTTGCTCCGCCGTTGGGCATGGAAGCTAGCTCCCGTTGGGATGCTATTTTTATTGTTATGTTATATCTGGTTTTATTCAAAATTTATAAAGGAGGTGCTGTCGAATTTTAAAAACGTCAGAGATGCTTTTCAAACATACTTAGTTAGACTTAAATGTTTATTTTAAACTGATCTCATCTAATGACTATTTCAAACTTCACCTCTAATGTTTTCAAAAAGGGTTTAGATTCCGGATTTCGGCTTACTTGAACCGCGTCGACGTCTTTAGATGTCATGTGATTTAAGTGCCGGTCATGTGCCACATTTGGGTCATGACAAAGTTGGTATCAGAGCGTTTGGTTTAACCTTTATTCGAGTCCAGGTTTGGCTATATGGGGTCTTGGCATACGCTTTCGTTACCTAGGCTTGACCTTGTAGGACTTCGACTTGATTTGGGGGTCTTATACCCGAACTTTCGTTATATAGGATGAACTTGGTTGATGGAATAGGTACTAAGTAGAGTAATGTACCGTACATATGTTCCGCGGCATATTTACGATATGATACTCTGCCTAAATTACCTTAGGATATATATATTGAGATCTTTTCTTCTATTCCTTCTGTTGATCTATCCTCATTGATACATGTTGATTGTTCTGGCTGCCATGTCCACGTGAGCCGAGAGGGCTGCGGTTAGAGACTCGGTCAGGGTAGACTTGTCTGGGGTGAGGACTGACCAGGGTGACATTCCGGTGATATAGGGACATGTTGTTTATCCTTATTTGATCGAATTTCTAATGTTGAAGCGAGTTTCTTCGGGATCCGTACCAGAGGGTCGGGTCATTGCTGGAGATCAGCCGGACTTGAGGCGTGATGTTTTCCCTCTCCAAAGATCATGGTGTTGCGTACTGTTCAGACAGTGGTACCAATCATTGCTGAGGTTATCGAGGTGTTGCTTCTAGAGCTCATGAAGTTAAAGGTTGCCGATATTTACAAGTATAGATGGAACATAGGGTCGTAGTCGTTCAGATAGGAGATGGCTAGGATATTTTAATCCGTTGTGGCGCTTCGATGCGAGATTTGGTGAAGTTCATTAGTTTCTTTGATGGGTTCTACTTAGACCTGATGAAAGTCGCTCGGGAGAGATCGTATTGTCCGACGAATTGGGACGAGTTCTTGAAGGCGAGCTTAGCCGGATTCTTCTATAGAGTATCAGAGATGCCGGATTCGTATTTTTGAGTTGTTGTGAAAGGCTCTGAGCTTGGTCATAACCGAGTATGGCTTGCAATTCGCGTAACTATCGCGATGTGCTCCTTAATTGATTGATATTGGAGAGTAACGGAACATGAGTTTGGTGCAAAGTTTCAGTGGGCAGTTGTTCTTCACCGTCGATATTGAAGATTTGATGCAAATGCATAGGCGCGTACGACCACACTTTCAGAGGAAATCCTTGAGGAGATGGCAGTTGTTACGAAGAGAAAGTGGATTCAGTAATGAGTGCTAGATCCGGGCAGGCTGTATAAATGATATCAGCAGTTGTTTGGCGCACACGCAGAGGTTAGAGATTGCCGTCGTCCAGATGTTGCGTTGAGAGAGACTGAACTAATTGTCAAGAAGATGTGGTGAGAGGTATTGGCAGTAGGACTGATTATGTCGTTGCTTCTCACCGGACGATTGTATAAAGAGGCCATGGCGTTAGAGATCCGCAAGAAGAACCAGAATTCAGAGACAGAGACGCTAGACCGGGGTAGAAGGCAAGTAGTAATCCTTGCTATGCCAATTCCGGGTGTATAGACACCTTTCGACATTGAGGAAGATATACTTCGATATCATTTGTTTTCAATTTACGTTTTTATGATCCGAATATTTCATTTTCAAACGTCGAAAAGGGGACAACTCAACATCCGTTATTTTGACATATGTATTTTGAGAATTTGAGGGTCACACAATGTTTTGTGCACACCAGGTGCACTTGATGAGATTTCCGTGCACAGTGTTTGCACTTTTATTGATGTTTTGTGCACACCAGGTGCACTTGTTTGAGATGTCCGTGCGAGGTGACTACACTCGATTGGAGTGTCGTATACACCAGATGCACTAGACTGATATTTTCCGTGCATATCAGTTGCACATGATTACGAGATTATACACACACACACACACACACACACTCTAGGTATACTCGGTATGATTTTGTGCACATCAGTTGCACATTGAAATTTGTTTTGTGCATCCTGATGCACTTGAGATTTGTTTTGTGCACCCCGATGCACTTGAGATTTGTTTTGTGCACCCCGATGCACTTGAGATTTGTTCTGTGCACTCCGATGCACTGGATATTGATCTTGTGCATTTTAGATGCACTCGGTAATTTCTCCCTGCACATTTGATGCAGAGGATATTATTTTTGTGCACACTTGTTGCACTTGACGCTGTTTTTAGGTTTTCATGTACACCGTGACGTGTAGTTTGAGATTTACATGTAAACCCGTTAGGGTTAATTTTGTTTGCGTACTTTGCACTTGAGAGAATATCTTATAGATTTGATTTATATATTTTTTCTTGGTCGTGTGCTACCGATATTTCACTACGACTATGGCATTGATAGTGTACTTGGTATATACAATGGTTTTAGTATTTGGAATTTTGAATCATAACTGGCGCAAATCTCATAGCAACCGCTAGAGTTACAGATATGAGAGTTTTATATCTTTTTGAGTTTTCACGCACACTGTTGCATTATGTTACGTCATAGCTCGTGTGGGACTTCGGAGTTCCGTTATATTGAGCGGACTATATGTTTTAAAATTTTGGACCCCGGCAAATTGTTTTGAAATCAGTTGATTGGGTTGAGAAAAAGATGTTTTAAGACGGGGGTTTAATTAAATTCGGGGACCGAATTTCTTTAAGGGGGGAATATTGTAACATTTTGGAAAATTATAAATTTTAATTTATAATTTTAAATATGAATATACTAAGTTTACAAAAATGATATCGCTTATGAAATGGGTATATATCCGTAAAAATGTAATTATTTTGGTAAATATGAAGAAAAGTATGTGATATCATAAAAATGATATATTAATTAATTTAACATGACATGATATTTTATATTAAGATAATGATATTTAAGTAATAGAATAATTATCTCATATCTTTTAAACATGTATTTAAATTGTAACATGAAAGGTTTTTCTTTTGTCGTAATTCTTTTGATGCTTGGTATATGATATCCTAGTTCAAACCCTCACACCAACACACCCTCACCCATGCTCAACTCCCCCCACCTCCTCCTTCTCACTTGACACCTCCTCTTTCTCTCTTAACACCTCATGCTTTCTCTACTCACACACTTATAAATGCTTTAGTTCCCTCAAACTGAACCATAGGTTTCTTTAAGCTCCAAAAAAAAAAAAAAAATTTCTAAGTATCCATCACCATAAGAGAAAGCCATGATTTCCTTCATGATAGTTGTTCACATCTTCAAGCTTGAGCCAATACAAACCCTTAATGCTTCCACATACACTTCTTGAGCTGGATTTCTTTGTACTACCTCTCTATAGGTATATCTCATTCTCTCTTTATTTGATCAATTCTGTTTATGATCTGTCTTTAGTATGCAGTATTAGAAAAATAGTTTAATTGTGATATGCATCATACTAGAATTGAATCTGGAACCATTAGGTAAAACCAATAGAAAAACTAACAAGACCATAATATCATGAGAACACTAGAAGACTTCACATAAAGCCCGAGCCCCAACTTCCACACTTGATCCGGCGACATCCTCGTTTTAGCCGGCGCCGCCTGGTCCTTGGTGGAGTTTTGTGTTAGGTTTTTCTCTGTAGGCGTATTTGGTTATTTCATGATATACAGTATTGTTTGATTTGTCCCAATATTCATACAGAGAAATTTGGGGATGTTTAGTTTGGGTTTTGTTAAAGTTTCCGATATTCCGATACGGGTTTTTGTATTTCTGTGCCGTAACTGAATTGTTGACGTTTATATGTTAACAACTGGGTTATCTTATCGTTTTGTGAGTAAGTGAGCTGTAGGTTCTAACCTATGGGTGATTAGCTCGTTGTCTTGGTTTTCGATATTATATTTACATCGATTTGATTTAATTACGATTATAGGTACCATCACGAAGGTTTCCGAGATGGAGTTGACGGACATAGCAATCGTGGATTCAACGAGCTCGACAAGTTGGTGAGTAGATTTACATCTACGGGGGAAGTCGGGTGGATGGCGTATAGCACCTCCGCAACCATATAACTAGGATAGTTATGCTATCTAGTTAAATCTTAGTGTTAATTCAAGTTAATGGTATTAGTGTTATGTTGCATCTAGTATGTTATTCATGTGCATATAGTTTTATTCATGGTTTGGTGGATTTGTACGAGGGATCATGCCACACTTGAGGTAATTTGGATATTATGATAATGTGGATATTGTATGAGAAATCATACCGTACTTGTGATGACGAGATTAGCATGCCGAATAACGACCAAGTTTCCTTTAGACTCGTAGAGTCATGTTTTATTTAGTTTTAGAACATAATACTTGAGTGAGTTATATTCTTTTAAAAACTAACAAATCTTTTCTCTTTTAATGATAAATGACAAGGATGCGATACCAATTTCCAAAACGAATATCTATTTTAACCTAAGGCAACTTCTTTATTTCAAAACCAACGTTTCGTTCCATTTTCAAAGATAATGGTATAGCTCATAGCAAGTAGTTACATTTAATAGTTACGCTTAGATTTACTTTACATATTCGCGACATATTTATTGATGTTATACGTTTCCGTGATACGAACACAATGATAGAACACTACACAGCTACCAATGAGTATTATGTTGCACAAGCACATATGCATATGTTACACTGTATCTCATTGGTATTGCCATGTCACTGTAAGACTGTTATACTACGTGATGCTGTAACATCTTAGAATGTGATTAGTGTTAATTAAGCATAATGCG
This sequence comes from Agapanthus africanus, assembly GCA_030015575.1. Classification (NCBI taxonomy): domain Eukaryota; kingdom Viridiplantae; phylum Streptophyta; class Magnoliopsida; order Asparagales; family Amaryllidaceae; genus Agapanthus; species Agapanthus africanus. The sequence goes on from CM057344.1 coordinate 683,378,598, forward strand.
GATTTTTAGTAAAAATTTTACCAAAATAGTTTTCAAATATTTTATAAAAATTAATTAATATTTTATTAATATTTATTTTGGGCTTGCACACACATGTGCATGTTAACCTAGGGTTAATCTGTGGTAACCATGCTTAAGTAGCCATGGCACCTTAACCTCATTTCATTATGTTATATGTAATCAGTTAATAATTTAGTTTTAAAAATAAATAAGGTTTGAATTGTTGACTTGAGGAAGAGAGAGGGGGGGCATCATGAGGCATGGCAAGCATGCCATGCATTAAATGAGAAGAGAGAGGAGGGAGGCATGGCTCATGTTAGTTATATGTATGCCCTAGAGGCCATTACTGTACATATGATGTATATTGTAGTGGATGCTAGGACATATATAGGGAGGACTTTCTTGCTCGACATGATAGTATGCTATCTGGTTGATCTTTACCTTAACGTGTATACTGATTGTCTCTCTGTTACATGTTGGTAAAGCCCTTAGGATCTGTACTTGAATACCTGGACTATGATGCGGATCATACTAGTGGGGACATGGTAGTCCATAAGTACATCCTTCAAAGTCCCTAGTCGAGGGTATATCGAGACGGGGCAGCGATATACCAGAGTAGACTAGCGTATACCTTCTCGACCCATACAGATGGGCGATGGATGATCCCATATCCATTGGTGTTTGACATCAGAGATGATATACGGGTGCTCAGTAGAGACTGGGTACACTGGACGGACTCGCCGAGAACTCCCAGATGGTATTATACCTCACGTCAGATGGCAGTTCTCTGGTGACACTGGTACAGAGTAGTCTGTTGACCCGAGATCGTCATAGAGTATTGTGTGGTTCCCACTGTGCTTTGATTTCCATCTTACCACGTCCAAGAGGGCGCGCAAAACGGTGGTTTTTGGGTACAGTCCCGAGTCACATGGAGGCAATGAGCGATAGGAGGGGATTCGTATCTCCCGGTATAGGGGGTTGATGTTGCGCTGTGTTCGATTGGCTATAACAGGAAATCCCTGGCCAGGGTTGCTGAGATTTACTGGTAAGTGTTACCAGTAGTTTCTCGAATTGTTATAGACCTCATATCGACATGACTTATCGGGCTATTGGGGTCTGACGTTTACCACCCCTAGGCAAGATATGCGACATATCAGACGATCAGACCGGACTGTACGGTAGTGTTACTGGTCGGATTCATTGGAGTGTGAGCGGGCTTGCTCGTCGATCTTCAGATCGCTCAATACCCGGGTGGCCGTTACGTTTAGCAGACCGCTTGCGGCTTGTGGGTGTTTGATATGATCATCGCCTGCTGCCGGCGTATTGACGAGTCTTTAGAGTCCTACACAGAAGTTTCCTGGCTCAAGCGAAACGAAATAGGAGCGCATATGAGATATGTGCGGGACCGAGAATAATGCGTGTATGTGATACCGTATTCCATTCTCGCGATGAATGTATCGATTAGGTTATATGCGATATACCCTAGTTATCGAATCAAAGGTTGATTCGATAAGCCGATACATAAGATACTGGTCGGTTATATGCGATATGACCGGATCGTTAAATCAAGTGTTGATTTAATGATTTAATGTATAATTATATATTTGATATATTACTTTACATTAACTAGTATCGGTTCACTTTAAATGGATATTCTCACTCGGGTGTGTGCATTGCATATGCGATATGATTTTGTGCACATGTTTGTATCATGTTTGATGATGCATACTTTTTGGTTAAGTATAAAGAATTAAACCAAGGTTAAGTTGTTGATTAGGGTTTTACTTATTCATTTATCTTATTTATTTATTCATTTTGAATAAATTGGAAGATAAATGAATGGTGGCTACTTTTGTTTTTAGTTGAAGTTTCATGAAGCTTTGACTTGATGACTTTTTTGTTCTCATCCTTAACCCTAACCATCAACCCAACCTTAGTCAATTCTCTACACTTAACTAAGGTAAAGATTATGATAAGTATTGTTTTTATTTTTCTATTTAAATTAACTTATCATATTCTTCATCTTCTTTTTCTTCTTCACTTCAAGAAAAAAGCTTCACAAGCTTTAATGGCAAAGTGAGAATTAGAGTGAGAAATCCAATTCTAAAGTCTACCCACTTCCTATTTCTTCATCCTCTAACTCTTGCCAAGTAGTAGAGTGTGTTTCCTTCACAAGTTTCTTGACTTGGTAAAGTGAGAGCTTGATCTTGCGATGCTTCGACGTAGATCATCTTCGGCATGGACATCGACGACCTAGCTCGCTTTTTCTCCGACGAAGCCGACTCTAGAGCCCGGATTACTTTTGGACAGTGGAGACGACTTCGTTGCGGAGCTATGGAGGTGGAGCACCGGATCTACAAAGGTTGTATTTCCGATATCTCATAGTTAAGTGTTAACTAGTTAGCTTTTTCGCCTAGAATTCTAGCCAACGATCCGTACACTAGGGTTTCTCGGCACCGTAATTTTTGAAATTGGCATGGTTGATGCCTTGTGAGACCTTCTTGGGGTGCCTAGGAACCCTACAGTGGTATCAGAGTCTAGCTAGAGCCTTAGGCGAAGTCTAGACGGAATTTGAAGCCCGGACGAACCCGAAACCAACCCGGCAATATGCTCTCTGGACGATTTCTGAAAACGTGGATTTTTCCAAATTAAAAATTGCTAAAAAATTCAGCAGGGAAAAATAAGAATTACCATGCAAAATTTTTTGGATGAACAGTAAATTCCGCGGCGGAAGCGCGGCAGAAGGCTGCCTTCTGCGGCGGTTCCGCCGCAACTTGATGACGTCATCATCCACTTTTTGTACAGTAATTCATTTTGTCTGATGCTGAGTTTTCTGGGAATTTTTAAATTTTTTTCCAGAGTTGAATTTTCTGGAATTGTTTTGGGGATTCGGTGTTTCGATCGGGGTATCAAATTTTGTCTATGTGGCTTTCCGGATAAATTTTTAGAATATGTTAAAAAGTTCGACCGGATATAAATACCCAATTTTTCCCCTGTCGGGAAATTTTCAAGTGTTGGATTTTTCCGAAGTTTAACGACGTTCTAAGTAGTGCAAGTAACTCGATGGACCTTCTAGAAGACAACAAACCTTAACTCAATTATGTGACCGTCTTGAACTGCCCTTTGAACCTTCGGGTTTGGGGCAGTACGGCGTGCCACATGTGAGGCGTTGGCTTGACCCTTCTACGGCTGGACCGTCGGTACCGAGGCACGAACTGAATGTTGTTAGACTTATTTCATGTGTTGATCTGTATCGGGAAAACTTGGGTGTTCGAATGTTCAATCGGAAAGTTTAACATTTTCTATTTATCCGGAATGTGATACAATAATTGAAATTCACAACTTGTTATGAGATAACGGAATGAATATTATAAACGTAGCAGTTTAGTCTCACTTGATCGGTTGCCACGGAATTTTGATGTGATCAAAAGTCCGTCGCAATCACGTAGCGTACGCCGATACTCGCCGGGTAAACTTAATAGACAGCCTCACTCCATAGCCCCGACCAAGTGACTGTAGGAGAACCCCGTCGCCGAGAGCATCCATTCGGGTGCTCGCGGTGGCGGTGTTCCGCCTTGATGCACTTCGTCGACGGTATCGGGTGTGCAGCCACCTACTAAAGTTAGCGACGAGCATTCGATCAGTTTTTCGGGAATCTTGTTGAATTGCCCGACTTGATATTGAAAAGTGTTTTCGATAATGAGACTAAAATGCGGGGTTTATAATTGTTAGGCATGCGATGTCTAAGTAATTCATTTGGTCAGGCATGCGATGTCTGAGGTGGTTGCGGATTCCAACTGTTGTAGTTTTACACTTTCTTTTCTGTGACCGTAAGTGTAATATGTGATATCGCCGGTTTCGTTGTTATATGTCAACGACAATTGGGATGCGCATATTTACTTACGTTGATGACATGTGATGTTATGTGTTGCTGGATATGTTATATTGGATCGTCGTCTTTGAATAGCCGGGGGTTTTTATGTGAGATGAGTGTTTTTCATTTTCATTCATGTAAAAACTTGTATGTAATATTCTTTTATTGGGGCGCTTCCAGGTTGCGGAAGTTGTCACCGTTTGTATATTATTTACTTTTCCGCACTAGGATAGACCCAAGGAGGAGGGCACAAGTAACCGGGTTCTGGAGTCCAGTGGGAGACCAACTCGAGGAGTCGGGTCCGGGTCTCCTAACTCCAGAATTGGTAGGGTTGCTTGCCGCTCTCGTAGGGGTCTAGGGGTGTGGGTTTGACTATTCATCACGACCGTGGAATCCGTGTTTTATACTGGCTCGTATTGAAAACACGGACGTCCTAGTATATCCAATATTTCATATGATTCTTCTGCTGCGATATCTGTGATGTGATCATGTGATGTTCTCTGATAGATACAGTATATAGTATATATGATATATTATATAGACGTTACTTATGTTTTACACCCGCGCTAGCCCTGCCCCGCTCTGTCGTTAGTTACCTAACCTAACGGTGCACGAGGGGACATCGAGGTGAATGCGGATGGCATAAGTGTACGTCGTATTTATCTGTGATGATTAGGTATTTAATTGATGGGACTTCATTATTGTGATTAATGAAATAAAAGAAACCTAAGATGTTGTAGAATCGAATTTCAAAATAAAACAGGTAGCTACAGTTTTTGCTTTGCACAGCGGTATATGCGATATATCCAGCACCTTATTCGATAAGGAAAGGACCGAGATCCCTTCACCGGGAGTGACTCCTTTAGCAATAACTGGCAGATGCTACACACTCGGTTTGTCATTTGATTGCTTTTAAGTGTTTTTGCTTTGCACAGTGATATATGTGATATATCCTGCACCTCATTCGACGAGGAAAGGACCGACGATCCCTTCACCGGGAGTGACTCCTTTAGCAAAACTAGAAAAGCCTCAAAAGCACTCCATTTTAAAACCATTTGATCCTACAACGATATCAAGTTCATTACGCAATAGGTTTTCAGAAAAACCTGTCGTAGCCCTCCGTCATTTCAGATAAATCCTGTTTAGTATTCGTGCTGCGCTTGTTGACCTTGTCAAGGCGCAGTGTGCGGTAGCTAACCAGTATTTATCTGCTTATGCATATGATGCAGATTGGGTTAGGGTAGTCGTGCGGCCTTGTTGACCTTGTCAAGGGTCGTGCGGGTGGGTTTGATTCAATCAAGAAATGACGGGTTGAACTTGACTTGCGGTCTATGGTTTGTTGACCTTGTCAAGGTCATAGATCGTTCGGGGCAAAATATTATCGGGAATTTCAAGTGTTGAAATTTGCAATGAGATTGCATACCTTCTATGAGATAGTTGGATCCCGATACCCGCTGCGAGTAAGAGTTACTCCTGGGAGAGTTTTACACATTACAATTAGCCGATCAAGTAGGTGTCTAGAAAGGTGTTAACGAGGTTACGCCTCTGGGAAAACGAGATTTACATTAATTAGGTTCGTGCGAAAGCACGGGGGACCTCCCTCAAAGTACCGACACTGGCCTGGCTGAAAGATTAGCGAATTTGTAGTGTGTAATTAATCCCGGCTAGTCTTTCCTCTTAGAGTTTGAAGGAAGATTTGATAAAAAGCAGTGGGAGCCATCCTGATTAGATAAAATAATAACCAATCTATTCTTGACAGAGCGCACGCTGAGTGTTTTCTTCTCTCTCTCTCTCCAGGTAGCGACCATATCACGCCTTAATCAAGATAATAATACGGAATATTGACCGAACCCGCTTGTTATACTGAGCTGGGGAACGTTGGTCCCGCTCCAACTTATAATTGTTATAAGACAGAGCAGGAAATTGGGGAATACCAGATTTCCCGTGCCGCCCAAACGAAGAGAGTGCATGCTGATGCATCATCTTCGGGTGTGTTCATTACAAAGAACTGTTTCTCTGTATCCTCTACGTCCTGGGTATGTGATACCAGATTAGGATCCCAGATATGTAATCTGTTACATAGGGCTACAGATAGGTAGAGAACTGAGATCGGGTGATAAGTTTCATGAGGCAGAAAACGGGGCAAGAGTTGCAGCCAAGTCTGTTGGTCACTGTCACCCTGTATTACCAATACATTGATTCTGAACGAATGTTATTAGATACCGAACCTGATATACAAAATCATATCAGTCTCTTTATTAGTAAAGAAATGATATAATTTTGTATTGTTGGATAATGTTTTGAACATTTCCTATATCAAAAGTTGATCGGTTCAGGCACGTTATCTAAAAGCGTTGATGTTCTAAATCAAACTACAGTTCTTAGTATATGGAACACACATAAGAGGAAGAGTTCAGAAATGAACGGATCCTTCTTATGGTATTGTAGACTAGGTCATATCAATGCGACCCGACTGGCTAGAGTTACATAAAGATGCATATTTAAATTAGTTTGAACTTACATCTTGTGAAACTCGCCAGTCATGTCACAAAGATAAGATGACCATAGCTCCGTTTACTGGAAACAGAGAAAGAGTTAGTGAACTCTTGGGATGATACATGTTGATGTATGTAGGTCCCCTGTCTACACATGCCAGGAATGGTTCTTTATACTTCATTACGTTCTCTGATGATCTTTCGAGTTTCAGACCTATGTTCCTGTTGAAACACAAGTCCGAACCTTTTGAGATATTCACAGAATATAAGTTAGAAGTAGAGAACCAAAATACGGGTATAAGTATTATGTCCTTTGATGAGATCAAGGAGGAGAATACTTGAGCACGGAATTCCAGGACTATTCTAAAGGAGAATGAGATTCTCTCTCAGCATTACTCCTCCGTATACACCATAGCACGATGGTATATCGGGGTGGAGCTATTACACCCTATGTGATAAGGTGTGCTCTATGATGAGTAATACTGAGTTACCTGTTTCCTTTTAGGAGTTATGCGCTTGAGAAGCTGCATACCTATTGAATAGGTTCGAATCAAATCAGTTGCCTACCACTCCATATGAGATATGGAAAGGGTAGAGCCCATGTCTTAAGCTAGTTAAGATTTGGGGTTGTCCGGCCTGTGTCTAAAAGCAAAATCCGGGCAAGCTCGAGACAAGGTCTGTTATGTAGAACTGGAAGTGTTCCAGCTATACAAACTACAACAAATGATTTGGTAGAACCAAAGGATTCAGTAGATTCCAACGAACCTCAGCCTCTCCGCCGATCTAGTAGGGTTCCTCACCCATCTGAGAGATACTTCGGTTTCTCTATGACAATGGGAGCGAGGATTGCATCATGAGATGATGACCCAACTAGCTTCGAGCTGGCCATCAGGAGTGTGACTCTGTAAGAATGGCTGGATGCTTAGCGATCTGAGATGGAATCCATGTACACCAACAAAGTATGGACTTTGGTTGCAATATCTGAAGGGTTAAATCCCCATCAGGAGCAAGTATATCTTGAGAAGATTACTTGGTGTAGATGGAAAAGTTGAGACTTTCAAAGCTAGACTTGTTAAAGATTTTCGTCATCGACCAGGCGTGGATCATGATGAAACCTTTTTAAGTGACTATGCTTAAGTCCATCCAGATCCTACTTGCCACGGCTACATACCATAACTACGATATCTGGCGGCTGGGTGTCTTGACTGCTTTTCTAAATGATGATTTAGAAGAGTGTGTCTATAAGTACACAGCCAGAGAGCTTCGTAGACAGTGGGAGCAGCGGAAACGTGTGCAAGATGCTTTATAGGATAAAGCAGGCATCGCGGAGTTGGAACATCTATTTTGATGGATTAGTCAAAGAAGTTGACATCATCAAAATGGTAGATGAACCTTGTATAAACAAAAAGGTGGTAGGGAGTATGGTGACGATCCTCGCAGAGTACGTGGATGACATACTCTTGATAGGGAAGGAGTTTCCTATGCTACGCTCGGTCAATCTCCGTTTATCACATTGATTCTCCATATAGGATCATAATGATACCTACTAACTCCTGGATTTTGGATCTATGAGATAGATCTAAATGGATGTTAGGATTCTCACTAGTTGTAGTGAGATGGTATCAATCGATCCGGGGGAGAATCACTGGAAGGGTTCCAGGGTGATAAAGACGACTGAATGTCAGTCGCAGGCATTGTCTTTACCCTCTATATAGGGACGGTATGTTGGAAGAGTTCCAAGCTAGATACCGTGGCATACTAGACGATAAAGGCAGGATACATCGCTACTAAAGATGCTACCAAAGAGGCTGTTTGGGTGTATATTGGTTCATGAGATGAACTATGTTCCTCCCATTGTGTGACAATAGAGTTGTGGCTTATGCCGAGGAACGCCGGTCCCATCAGTGATCCAGACATAATCTAAGGCAGTATCACCTGATCATGGAAATGGTTGATCTCCAGGGGATCGAGGTTTGGAGAGTAGACTCAGAGGACAACACAGCGGATCCACTCACAAAGGCCTGTTCCCAGAGAGAGACTTTTATGGGATGGTTGAGTATGAGATACTTCAAACCACTGCTACAGATGGCCCTAGTGCAAGTGGGAGATTGTTAGTTATATGTATGCCCTAGAGGCCATTACTGTACATATGATGTATATTGTAGTGGATGCTAGGACATATATAGGGAGGACTTTCTTGCTCGACATGATAGTATGCTATCTGGTTGATCTTTACCTTAACGTGTATACTGATTGTCTCTCTGTTACATGTTGGTAAAGCCCTTAGGATCTGTACTTGACTACCTTGACTATGATGCGGATCATACTAGTGGGGACATGGTAGTCCATAAGTACATCCTTCAAAGTCCCTAGTCGAGGGTATATCGAGACGGGGCAGCGATATACCAGAGTAGACTAGCGTATACCTTCTCGACCCATACAGATGGGCGATGGATGATCCCATATCCATTGGTGTTTGACATCAGAGATGATATACGGGTGCTCAGTAGAGACTGGGTACACTGGACGGACTCGCCGAGAACTCCCAGATGGTATTATACCTCACGTCAGATGGCAGTTCTCTGGTGACACTGGTACAGAGTAGTCTGTTGACCCGAGATCGTCATAGAGTCTTGTGTGGTTCCCACTGTGCTTTGATTTCCATCTTACCACGTCCAAGAGGGCGTGCAAAATGGTGGTTTTTGGGTACAGTCCCGAGTCACATGGAGGCAATGAGCGATAGGAGGGGATTCGTATCTCCCGGTATAGGGGGTTGATGTTGCGCTGTGTTCGATTGGCTATAACAGGAAATCCCTGGCCAGGGTTGCTGAGATTTACTGGTAAGTGTTACCAGTAGTTTCTCGAATTGTTATAGACCTCATATCGACATGACTTATCGGGCTATTGGGGTCTGACGTTTACCACCCCTAGGCAAGATATGCGACATATCAGACGATCAGACCGGACTGTACGGTGGTGTTACTGGTCGGATTCATTGGAGTGTGAGCGGGCTTGCTCGTCGATCTTCAGATCGCTCAATACCCGGGTGGCCGTTACGTTTAGCAGACCGCTTGCGGCTTGTGGGTGTTTGATATGATCATCGCCTGCTGCCGGCGTATTGACGAGTCTTTAGAGTCCTACACAGAGGTTTCCTGGCTCAAGCGAAACGAAATAGGAGCGCATATGAGATATGTGCGGGACCGAGAATAATGCGTGTATGTGATACCGTATTCCATTCTCGCGATGAATGTATCGATTAGGTTATATGCGATATACCCTGGTTATCGAATCAAAGGTTGATTCGATAAGCCGATACATAAGATACTGGTCGGTTATATGCGATATGACCGGATCGTTAAATCAAGTGTTGATTTAATGATTTAATGTATAATTATATATTTGATATATTACTTTGCATTAACTAGTATCGGTTCACTTTAAATGGATATTCTCACTCGGGTGTGTGCATTCCATATGCGATATGATTTTGTGCACATATTTGTATCATGTTTGATGATGCATGCTTTTTGGTTAAGTATAAAGAATTAAACCAAGGTTAAGTTGTTGATTAGGGTTTTACTTATTCATTTATCTTATTTATTTATTCATTTTGAATAAATTGGAAGATAAATGAATGGTGGCTACTTTTGTTTTTAGTTGAAGTTTCATGAAGCTTTGACTTGATGACTTTTTTGTTCTCATCCTTAACCTTAACCATCAACCCAACCTTAGTCAATTCTCTACACTTAACTAAGGTAAAGATTATGATAAGTATTGTTTTTATTTTTCTATTTAAATTAACTTATCATATTCTTCATCTTCTTCTTCTTCTTCACTTCAAGAAAAAAGCTTCACAAGCTTTAATGGCAAAGTGAGAATTAGAGTGAGAAATCCAATTCTAAAGTCTACCCACTTCCTATTTCTTCATCCTCTACCTCTTTCCAAGTAGTAGAGTGTGTTTCCTTCACAAGTTTCTTGACTTGGTGAAGTGAGAGCTTGATCTTGCGATGCTTCGACGTAGATCATCTTCGGCATGGACATTGACGACCTAGCTCGCTTTTTCTCCGACGAAGCCGACTCTAGAGCCCGGATTACTTTTGGACAGCGGAGACGACTTCGTTGCGGAGCTATGGAGGTGGAGCACCGGATCTACAAAGGTTGTATTTCCGATATCTCATAGTTAAGTGTTAACTAGTTAGCTTTTTCGCCTAGAATTCTAGCCAACGATCCGTACACTAGGGTTTCTCGGCACCGTAATTTTTGAAATTGGCATGGTTGATGCCTTGTGAGACCTTCTTGGGGTGCCTAGGAACCCTACAGCTCATGCTACCCTCATCCCTAATTTCCTCACCCTCACTCACACATACACCCTCACTCTCACTCACATTCTCTCATTCCCTTATTCATTTTCTCCTACTCATATTTTTCTTCACCTCATTTCTTCCCTTATCCCTCAACTGAAACCCTAACCCAACCCTCACAAACCCACACAAAACCTCCACTAAACTCCATCAAAACCCTTCAGAAGCCAAGATCAAGCCACTAGGATCACTTAGAGCTTGGAAAGCTAGGGTTTTGAGCAAGTGTGGATAGGTAATGACTCTAAATTGTTAATTATGAGGTTATTATTGTTGTGTTGCTTTATAGTTTCATTTTAGAACGATAAAGGAACAGGTTCGTGCACGTATCGTATTTTTAGTGCTAGTTTAGTGTCACTGTAACCTGCTATGACCCCGAGTGTTCACTGTGAAATCTAGCAGTGTAGTAGTGTAGTGCTAGTTGTCCTGAGTGTACACCTGAAACACGAGCCCAATCTGGGCGGTTTTGGCCGGCGACATGGGGGCTTTTTCCGGCGAGCTCGGCCGAGGAATGGACTGGGGAGTTGAGTTTTTGTGGATAGCTGTCTGCTGTTATTTTAGGGTGTTTGGTACTGCTAGATTTTGATGTTTTGACAGCGGGAAAAATCTGGGATCGATTAGCTAGTTTTTAGTGTTTCGACGAAGCACGATACGATGTCCGACTCAGTTTCTGTGCTTCGCGTGATTTGTGCACTTGGGTCTGTTTTAGTAGTGTCGCCACACATGCTAGCTGCTAAGCGAGCACTTTAGAGGTTGTTGGAGTCGGTGCGTCGATTTAAACATAATTGTATGTATTATTGGTCGATTTCTAAGTACACTTGCTTTATTTGTGCGATTTTAGGGGCAAGTGCGGGGACTTCGGACGCTGCGAAGAAAGAGAAGCAGGTGGTTAGATATACTTAGCTCGAGATCACCGGTGAGTAGATTTAATATCTACGGGGGAAATCGCCCTTATGCCGTTATGCGTCAGGGCTTGATAGGATATTATAGCCGCATGTTTACATTCATATATGTTGATTGTGCATGAGTGTTAGCGCGCCCGATTAGGATGTTAATGATTCTTTTGATAAAGTTCATAAACTTTATAGGACTTAAAAAGGGTTTAGAGATGTTCATCATCCATTAGCCTACTATAATCCTACGAACCCTAACAAGCGGAGAATTACTCGCGCATGTTGGGAGAAAAAGAGATGGAAAGAAATTGCATAATTAAACTACGAAGAAATAGAATAAGAAAAAGAAAGCTACCTTTATTAATCAACAATATTCATTACACTTGAATCCTTAGAAAATGATTACAATTTCTAGTTGCTTCTCGATCTCTTCTAAGAAGGTAGACGAACAGTTGATGATCAGCCTGGATGCGTGAGCCGTCTTGAACTTCGTGATCTCGTCGGCTTGATGATTTTTCCAAGAGGCTCTCGGTCCATATTTATAGTCCTAAAGCCAGAACCCAAGCTTCTAAATTAGGAAGAAAACAGCAAAGATTTTCCCCAGAAAAGCGCAGCCCCTAACTCCCTAACATTGCCGCGGATCCGCGGCCCAAGGGGGGGTATGGCCGCGGATCCGCGGCCATTTAATCTCGACCTTTGATTTTCTTTCAGCAGTTTCTCTCTACTTGGCACGTGGAGTTCTCTGGAATCTTTGGATCTTTGAAATCTTCTCATAGTTGCTGCCAGAATTGATCTCCAAGTTTTGCTTTCTTAATTAGGCAGGTTTTCTTTAACAACTTGATTTCCTTGATTTTAGTCTTGGAAAAATTCTGCACAACAACTCAAATAATATTTAGTAGACTTTGTTTTCTTAGGATTTGGTCAATGATATTATTTGCATACATTTTCCTACCAAATGTTAATTATAATATATCAACATATGGAAAATGTTATTTTTACAGATAAACCCTTATATGTATGATATATTATAATAAAGACCATTTTTAATATGGAAATAGTAGGAAAAATGTAATAACAAATGTGCAGTTTTATCAACTGAACAAATACCCCCAAACTTATCTTTGATTGTTTCGAAAGATTGTGTTTGTAGAATAACCGCAATCAGAACGGTATCGCGTGTAGCTAGACCGAGGAGAGTACGGGTCGTCCTCAGGGAAACGTTGAATATTTTAATCTTACTTTAGATGTGTTGAAAGAGAGAGGAGGAATAAAGAATTTTGTGGAAAGGTTTCTAGATCTACGTTAAGCAAGAATGAAAAATATATAGATCTAGATTATTTTAGGGATGTAGTTAATATAAAAAGAGGGCTTGTAGGGTTCGTTAGGATTTAGTAGTTATGGACGATTAATTACAAGTTATCCTTTATCCTTTAATAGATTTAAAACTAGAATGACGGTGATGCGTGTAGATTAGGGTTTCTGGAAGGAAAATGAATCCCACTCTTAACCCTTATCTCGACACGGAACTCCGTTCATATCTAGCCTTTACCAAAACAATTATTAATCTAATCTCTAATCGCGGTCGGAACTAACAAGGAATTGTTAGCGCGCCCGATTAAGATGTTAATGATTCTTTTGATAAAGTTCATAAACTTTATAGGACTTAAAAATGGTTTAGAGATATTCATCATCCATTAGCCTACCCTAATCCTACGAACCCTAACAAGCGGAGAATTACTCGCGCATGTTGGGAGAAAAAGAGATGGAAAGAAATTGCATAATTAAACTACGAAGAAATAGAATAAGAAAAAGAAAGCTACCTTTATTAATCAACAATATTCATTACACTTGAATTCTTAGAAAATGATTACAATTTCTAGTTGCTTCTCGATCTCTTCTAAGGAGGTAGACGAACAGTTGATGATCAGCCTGGATGCGTGAGCCGTCTTGGACTTCGTGATCTCGCCGGCTTGATGATTTTTCCAAGAGGCTCTCGGTCCATATTTATAGTCACAAAGCCAGAACCCAAGCTTCTAAATTAGGAAGAAAACAGCAAAGATTTTCCCCAGAAAAGCGCAGCCCCTAACTCCTTAACATTGCCGCGGATCCACGGCCCAAGAGGGGTATGGCCGTGGATCCGCGGCCATTTAATCTCGACCTTTGATTTTCTTTCAGCAGTTTCTCTCTACTTGGCATGTGGAGTTCTCTGGAATCTTTGGATCTTTGAAATCTTCTCATAGTTGCTGCCAGACTTGATCTCCAAGTTTTGCTTTCTTAATTAGGCAGGTTTTCTTTAACAACTTGATTTCCTTGATTTTAGTCTTGGAAAAATTCTGCACAACAACTCAAATAATATTTAGTAGACTTTGTTTTCTTAGGATTTGGTCAATGATATTATTTGCATATATTTTCCTACCAAATGTTAATTATAATATATCAACATATGGAAAATGTTATTTTTACAGATAAACCCTTATATGTATGATATATTATAATAAAGACCTTTTTTAATATGGAAATAGTAGGAAAAATGTAATAACAAATGTGCAGTTTTATCAACTGAACAATGATCATCATTGCATACCATTACTTATTGTGCCTTGACTTAGCACCTAGTGGACACTAGACCATTACTGACGGTTCATGTTACACGAGCACTAAATTGTATGCTACACCCACACCGTCGGTAATTGCCATGACACGCACAACCTATACACATATGCGGTATTGTATTGTTATTGATATCGACACATGGATTATTGTTCTATTGCGTATATGAGATACGTCATGCATACATACTTACATGTATACACCCATACTTGCTATAGCTACATGTACACCTTTATATGATGTTGCATTTGATTTTGGAGAAAATGGGAACCGCATGATATATTTAAAAACTGGATTCATTTAAAAGAGCAGTTTTCCCTTGATATGCTCATATTACGGTTTTATTTTGCATATATCATATTTCATGGATTTACGCATTGAGATACGGATTTCATGTGATTTATGGATTTGAGAACCGTGGCATTATTTCAAGAAAGAATGCATTGTTTTGAAAACTCGGTTTCTCTTGATATGATATTTCAGTGCGTCCACTATGCGTTTTCTCGGTTCTGAGACGTGTGATAGAAACTCAATTCGAGGAGCTGGATGATCCGTTTGCGGGTTCATGGTGGACCCGGTATGGTATCCCGGGACGAGAATGGAAGGTTGTGCAGTAGACGATGAGTCTGGCAGAAGGACTACTACCTACCGATGATTGTTTGGACCTGGTGGTTATCCAGAGGATACCGACCGGAGTCGAGAGATGGATACGGGCCGATCCGGACTGACGGAGCCCGAGGGCCGATCCGGACTGACGGAGCCCGATATATGTGGATTTGTGTGTCAATGTTGGACACGGGTATTTCATGATGTTTTTGAGTGCCGATGTTGGGCACTCAGGTTCCATGAGATTTACAGGATATGAGGGCCGATCAGAGTGACGGCGCCCGAGGCATTGGGATTTGGGGTGTCATTGATGGACACCGGTTTTTCCACGATGATGATTCATTGATGATGACATGTTTTATCCCATACTCAGCATTCATTGATATGCATTGCTTCATTTATTTGTAGTACCTGATAGAGTATCTTTCATGATTGTTGCATATCCATATTAGTATATTGATACTACCAGATTGCATGTGATAGAGTATCGAGTACGTGCATACCTGCGATTACCTGTATGATGTTACTTACTATTCACGAGTTGGCAACTCACCCCCGTTGTGCCACAGTATTTTGCAGGTTGAGCCTCAGAGTAGTCGCGGTAGGGCTATCTTATTGTATCTTTTTGCAGCGGATACCGCTACGGTTAGCTGTGAGCCGTTTTGCTATAGGTGGGTTTTTACTGTTATCCGTTTATATTCATTGTACATCTTATTGTATCTAGTACTTTCCATCTACCATTTCATGTATTGACTTAGAGACGAGTTGTGAGGATGATATTGTATATTATTTTGTGACTCTGGGTGTCGAGCTCGTGTGAGCCGACTTTTATTATGCAGTTTTATCCTTTATGCTGTTTTTCACTTATATTGTCCATTTCTTCGCTATGACGTCGTATATATACTTGTGGTGGTTGTTTCCACCTTTGGGCGTGATTTGCTCCCGTTGGGGATGCTTTATTTATATCATATGTTACTTTACTTATATCTTATGTTTGTACCCGTTTCGGGGCTAGTTTTTACAAAGGAGGTGCTGCCGAAATTTTTAAGAAAATAAATTTAAAACTTTAAAGATTTTTACTTGAGATTTCCAAATGTTTTTAACAATGTTTTTTCACTTACTACTTTTGATGGTTTAGATTTCTGGGTTTTCGGCTTACTTAAATTGCGTTACGCCGGTAGACGTTACGTAGTTTAAGTGCCGGTCACGTGCCAAACTTTAGGTCGTGACAAAGTTGGTATCAGACCGCTAGGTTTTACCTTTCAGAGTGTATGATGACCTTGGTATGATGGAGTAGTTTGCTTAAGCAAAATGACGTAGCGTGTGTATGTTCCGCGGCATACTTACGACACAGTACTCCGCCTAAGTGACCTTAGGACTTGTTGGTTGAAATTCCTTCCGTGATTATATACATCATTGTGATTTGATTTCAATGTTCTTATCGAATCCTGATTTCATTCCCAGCCATTATGCCGCCGAAGACTATGAGGGCACAGAGAGCGGCCGTGAGAGCCGAGGTCAGAGTTGGCTCGTTTGAGACGAGGACTGACCAGGGCGGTACACCCAGTGTTCAGGAGTAGATTGATCCACCTTTGCTAGATCGCATTACTAGTCTAAAGGCCGGAATGCAGGATTTGCGCCAAATGATGGGATCGTTAGTTGAGGCCAGTATAGCGCAGAGCGTCAGGGATGCTCGAGCGTGCAGTTTTGAGTAGTTACGCCAGACTTCGGATATGACGGTGGCAGAGTACGATGTGCAGTTTACCTAGCTATCCGTGTATGCTCCATATTTGGTAGATACTGAGGAGAGGCGGATCAAGAGATTTTTTCGAGGCTTGCTTACCCAGTTGTTCCTCGCTGTCAGCACCTAGCATTGTGACACATATGCAGCCGCAGTGGACGCAACCCTACTAGTTGAGGAGCGTCTTTCCGAGACTTCGGTAGTTCTGGAACCGAAGAGGGTTCATACTGGTATATCAGCATGGAGACAGATGTTTAGACGCCGCGACAGATTTCGTTCAGGTCGTGGGAGTTGCAGAGGCTCGGGACGAGGCCAGTTGTTTAGATCTTATCCCCAGGAGGGTCAGCAGTCATCATTTGGATGTTTCCGGTGCGGGAGTTTTTATCATCGTGTTCGAGAATGTACTGAGCCACGTGAGGACGAGGCAGCCGTACCACATGTTACCTTACCACCTTCTCCACCTTAGAGAGCGTTGCCTCTTATGCCTGTTGTTGCTCCGCGTCAGACTTATCTGCAGAGAGGTCATGGTCGCGGAGGTTTTGTTCAGAGAGGACGGGGTGGCAGAGGCGGAGGACAGCCTGTTGCAGGTAGAGGGAAGGCACGAGTAATTGCGTTGACTCATCTGGACATGCAGGCGTCCAATGCGGTGGTTTCAGGTACTCTTTCAGTATGTTCTTTTGTTGCACACGTGTTGTTTGGTCCTGGATCTACTGATTAAGAGAGGTTTTGTCGATCAAAAATATTTACCGCAATCAAGAACGGCGTCGCATGAAGCTAGCCGGTGAATACGGGTCGGTCCACAGGGATGTGTAAATCTTCTTTAAGTTCTTACGAGTTAATTCCAAATGGTGTTTGGATTTATAATTAAACCTAAAAATTGAAGTTGTATGAGACTAGGATTAGAAACTTGCTAAGATTAGGTCTAGGGAAAATTTGGTAAACAAAGATTTACATCTCTTTCCATTGCTATTAATTAAGTGTATCATATTAGAGTTATGGTAAATATTAACAAAGGGGATTAGGATGATTGGGAAGATTGATTCTTCCTCTAGATCCTTGTCCTTCCTTTCTTAATCTTTACCCTAACCTCCATGGAAAACCTTAAGATCCGGGCCTTTAGACTACGGAGTTCACCGTTACCTTGAGGGTAAAAGTGTCGTAGGGAGCGGAATCAAAAGGTATGCATGGAGTTCTAATGTTCATAAAAATTTAGCAACGAAAAGAGATGAGAGATCTTCGTCTCTCAACTCCTTCCCTATTCCTAACCCTAACAAGCGAGGAAACTACTCGCTCATTGAGGGGATGAAAGAAGACATGATTTTATTAAAGAGAGAAAACATCATTGCAAATTAATAAAAGCTAAAATAAATTAAACTAAGGCGAGAAAGTAAATTACCTAGGGCAGATATGAAAAAACTAGAACTAGGGCAAGAGAAATAACCTACTTACTGTTGATGCTCTCTACTTCAAGAAAAAAGAATTTTATTCATGAGAAGAGGCATGAGAATTTACAAGGTCTTGGGTTCTATTTATAGGACATAGAAACCCTAGGGCTACAGATTGCACCGCATGTCTAAAGTTACAAATATACCCCTAAAAAGATCTTTCCAGAGCCGCCACACAGTTTGGTAAAATTTCTGCGCATTAGGGTTTCAGGTAGCCGCGGATCCGCGGCCTTGGTGGGCTTTGGGCCGCGGTTCCGCGGCCCAACAGTGCGTTCACTTGATGAATTTTTCTGGGTTGCTTGGTATTTCTCTGGGCTTCCTGGTTCTGTATTCAGATTATCATTTGGGCTTCTACAGTGATACCAGATATTCAACGAACACTTTGCAATGGATCTTTTAACCGTCTTTCTTACAAATTTGGATCTTTTGTTGTCTTGTTGATGGTGAACCGTTCTTCTGCTGAGCTTTACTAAGATCTTCCTATTTGTTGGTCAAAAATCCTTCTTTTGTGTCGTCTTTTGTGTTTTTCACTGTTTTCGCGCCAAAAACCTGTAACCTGTAACATGTAGCAGACATGGGTCAAAAGCACCTATTTTTATTCTTAAATGCATAAGAATGGGGCATACAAAATGCAATATTATGTTATGAACAAATACCCCCAAACTTATCTTTTGCTCGCCCTCGAGCAAACTTATTATTTAAAAATCTAACCTAGCCACACTTTCGCAGGGAAACGCGATTGCACTGAGCTCGAGCAACAAGCCGTTAAACCTCTAGGTGTCCCTAGTAGGAGGAGTGTTGTCTCCTGAGGGTTTTCAGCGGATACTACCCACAAAATCCTATCAATTTGGCTTTTCGACTTTTGTTCTCTAATTAGGTTTTCTAGCAAGGAAATCTATTATCGTCGACCCGCAAATTATCCACCCGTATTCTTCACACTTCCTCATTATTTAACTTAAGATTACATATATCCTGTAGAATTACCTAGCTTTCGGCATTTCTTAAGTTTTCCTTCTAGGGTTTTATCTCCACTTAGGAATTTCTATCAACTCTACTAAAGATACAAGTTCTATTCTTCATTCCTTTCTCTTATCTAAACTCTAATCACATATCCCCACGTGTGTGTAAATATCACCCCTACACTTGGAAATTCAAATCAAGCAATCGTACTCCCGTCCATTGTCCAAAGCACTTGTGAATTTTCACTTTCACATCCTTCATGCGACTGTTAATACTTCTTGAGGTACCAACAACCGATTACAAGATGCGTTAGCGTTTTAAAGAGTACTTCATAGTTTTGCAACACCCAAGGCTTTTAGCAGTGGCTCCCAAACCAGTTGGTCTAAGGCACTAGGTGATGAAGCACCCTCGCTAAATATTTTTCTATTTTTACAGCCTTAAGTAATCACAAAAACCAGTGTCCATTTTTTTCTTTATCCACTTTTTTCTTTTTCATTGTGCTAAGGACTTTAGACAAGAGTATTTCAAGGTCTCTTCTACTAATCCAAGTTTCAAGGTGCGTGTTTGTGCAATTTTGTAGGGTATACATTTTCAGAATCTAGATTTAAGCTAGGAACTATTTTTCAAACTTATACTCTAATAAAAGTTTTAATACTTTTCCTTCGTTTCGACTTAGCCCAAGAACTGAACCCAAAATTTGCCTATTTCTAAATAACCTACAAAGACATATGCTTTCCACAGTTAAACTTTAAGGAAGGTTATTTTTAGGGTTTTTAACTTGTTAAGTCTAAGATTTAGTTTTTCCTAGCCAGTTAACCTATTTATCAAACTCAAGTCAATTAACCAGAATTGAATACATTAATTTTTATAATTTTTGAAATTTTTCAATTTTTATGGGTTTTTCTGTTTTCTAATTTTTTTTATTTTTCAAATTTTTCAAATTTTTATGATTTTTATATAAAGATGCAATGCAGAAATATACATATGAATGCAAAAGGAAAACTTACCGAACATACTCCCAAACTTATAATGGACAGTGTCCTCACTGTCATGCTGCACCAAATGGGTTGATAATATCGGCGAGTCCCTGCTTATTATTATATTTACATAGTATACACACCCCCAAACTTATTTGAAATAAAGTTTTGAAAAAAAGAAATTCGAGGGTGAAGGTGGAGGAAAATCAATCGGTGTAAATCGGCTCCTGCAAGAACAGGAGCTCCTCCGAAGGGTCCGCTGTGAGGAACGGTTTCAAACGATGCCCATTTACATTGAAACGCGTACCGTCCTCCGGGTTTTCTAGATCAACCGCACCATGCGGATAAACGGTGCGGACTACAAAGGGTCCTCTCCATCTAGAACGGAGCTTGCCGGGATGAAAATATAACTGAGTATCATATAATAAAACCTGTTGACCGGGTTTAAATGTCTTTCGCAAAAGGTTTTTATCATGAAATACCTTAACTCGGTTCTTAGCAATCACGGCATTATCATATGCCTCATCCCGCAGCTCTTCGAGTTCATTTAACTGCAGTTTTCGGTTGCTGCCCGCATCTCCTAAGGATAGATTCAGCTCTTTAATAGCCCAAAATGCCTTATGCTCAATTTCTACTGGAAGGTGGCAAGCCTTCCCGTAAACAAGCCGGTATGGAGACATGCCAAGATCGGTCTTGTATGCAGTACGGAAAGCCCATAGTGCATCGATCAATTTTAGTGACCAATCTTTACGGTTTTTAGAAACCGTTTTCTCCAAGATTTGTTTAATTTGTCTATTCGAGATCTCGGCTTGCCCACATGTTTGGGGATGGTATGGCGTTGACAGCTTATGGGTGATAGAGTATTTACGCATTAAGGACTCAAAAGTCCTATTGCAAAAGTGAGAACCATTATCACTTATTATTGCGCGAGGGTGCCCAAATCGAGAAAAGATGTGATCTTTTAGAAATCGAACGACAACCTTGTTATCATTCGTTCGACTTGGTATAGCCTCGACCCACTTTGAAACATAGTCAACAGCCAAAAGAATATACACATTTCCAAAAGAATTAGGAAATGGTCCCATGAAGTCTATACCCCAAACATCAAAAATGTCTACAACCAAAATTGGTTGGAGCGGCATTTCATTTCTCTGCGATATCCGGCCCAAGTGTTGGCACCGGGAGCAAGTTTTGCAGTATTCGAATGCATCTTTGAAGAGTCGTGGCCAATAGAAACCACACTGCAAAACTTTCTCGGCTGTCTTCTTTGAGCCAAAGTGCCCGCCACATGCTTGATCGTGGCAAAAAGACAGCACACTCTTGACCTCATTTTCAGGTACACACCGACGAATGATTTGGTCGGAACAATATTTAAAAAGATAAGGTTCATCCCAGTAAAAATGCTTTACTTGGGACAAAAATCGAAGTTTATCTTGTTTCGACCAATCGTTAGGTATCAAGCCGGTGGCTAAGTAGTTTACAATATCGGCGAACCATGGTTCGCAAAAAACAGTCAAGAGTTGCTCATCGGGGAAAGCATCAGTGATAGGCAGTTCAAGCGTGGGCGACGAAGGAAGTCGTGAAAGGTGATCGGCCACTACGTTTTCACATCCCTTCTTGTCCCGTATGATAAGGTCAAATTCTTGGAGCAAGAGGATCCAACGTATGAGCCTAGACTTAGCATCCTTCTTCGCAAAAAGGTGGCGAAGAGCTGAGTGATCCGTGTACACTATAACTGGAGAGCCGATTAAATAAGGCCGAAATTTCTCAAGTGCAAACACAACCGCTAAAAACTCTTTTTCTGTTGTTGTGTAGTTTAATTGGGCCTCATTTAATGTTCGGCTAGCGTAGTAAATTACATGCGGCATCTTGTTAATGTGCTGTCCAAGAACAGCACCAATGGCAAAATCTGATGCGTCGCACATAATTTCAAAAGGGTGCGTCCAGTCTCGAGATGAAAGAATGGGCGCAGAAATGAGTGAGTGTTTCAAAGACTCGAACGCTTTCATGCAAGTTGAGTCGAAAACAAAAGTAGTGTTCTTGGCCAACAAGAGAGTCAAGGGTCTAGCAATCTTGCTAAAGTCCTTGATGAACCGTCTATAAAACCCGGCATGGCCAAGGAAAGCTCGGATATCCTTGACGCATTTAGGAGGAGGAAGATTAGAAATGACTTCGATTTTAGCTCTATCAACCTCTATGCCGTTTTGCGAGATCACATGTCCTAAGACAATGCCTTCTCATACCATAAAGTGGCATTTCTCCCAATTCAAAGTTAGGTTCTTTTCCCTACAGCGGGTGAGAACTGCGTCAAGATGCCGTAAACACTCATCGAAGGAGTCACCAAAGATGGAGAAATCATCCATAAAGATTTCCAAAAACTTCTCCACCATGTCCGAAAAGATCCCCATCATACACCGCTGAAATGTAGCGGGTGCATTGCACAACCCAAAGGGCATGCGACGATAAGCAAAAGTGCCAAAGGGACAAGTAAATATAGTCTTGTCTTGATCATCTTTGGCTATGGGGACTTGATTATAACCGGAATAGCCATCTAAAAAGCAGTAGAATTCGTGCCCCGCTAATCGTTCTAGCATTTGGTCAATGAATGGTAAAGGAAAGTGGTCCTTCCTTGTCGCGGCATTGAGTTTCCGGTAGTCGATGCAAACTCGCCACCCAGTTTGGGTGCGAGTAGGAATTAACTCATTTGCCTCATTGGTGATGACCGTGATGCCCGATTTCTTTGGCACGACATGAATGGGGCTAACCCATTGGCTATCCGAGATAGGGTAAATGATACCGCTATCAAGACACTTAACAATCTCCTTCTTAACCGCCTCTTTCATGATGGGGTTGAGGCGTCTTTGTGGATCCCTTGCCGGCTTGGCATCATCCATCAAGTGTATATGATGTTCGACTATGAGGGGACTAATCCCCTTGATGTCCGCTATAGACCAGCCGAAAGCTTGCCGATTATTGTATAAGACCGTTAAAAGAGCCTTCTCTTGCTCAAGAGCTAGAGAGGCCGAGATGATAACGGGTAAGGTCTCATCTTCACCTAGATAAGCATATTTTAGGTGTGACGGCAAAAGTTTTAGTTCGAGTTTAGGTGGTGAAACAATAGATGGTAACAATGGAGTAACTGTTTCAAACTCGAAGGATTCCATCAAAGGTTCAAATTGAGTGTACGCTACCGAGTCGGATGGTTCAACTAACTCATCCGAAAAAGCAAAAGACTCAAACTCGGGTGGAGAGTCTTCAAGATCATCAACAAAGGTGAAACACTCATAATCTTTGTCCGACGTGAAAGCTGTGTCGGATTCTAGGAGGAACGCACTAGTGGCGTCAATATTACTGTGATCAAACATGAAATTCTCGAACTCACAGTCCTCCTCCGCGATCTCATCGATCGAGCATACATCAAGTACGCTAGAATTAGGCTCGCAAGGCTGACTTCCTAACTTGAAAATGTTGAGTTCAACTGTCATCTTGCCAAAAGATAAATTCATTGAACCATTACGACAGTTGATTACCGCGTTAGAAGTCGCGAGGAATGGTCGACCAAGTATCACCGGAATTTGATTACGGGGGTTAACGACAGGCTGTGTATCCATAACAATAAAGTCGACGGGAAAAATGAAATCCCCAACTTTAATTAACACATCCTCCAACTCTCCCCTAGGATGGGTGATTGATCGGTCGGCCATTTGGAGAGTGCAATGAGTAGGCTTGAGCTCTCCAACGCCTAATTGTTCGTACACCGAATAAGGTAGCAAATTGACACTAGCACCAAGATCTAATAGTGCTCTATTGATGGTCTTGTTCCCAATTGTGATCGAAATAGTAGGACAACCGGGGTCCTTGTGCTTTGGGGGTAAAGATTTGACAAGAGCATCACTAACAGCACTAGCCACGAAAACTTTCTTCGGTACTTGTGACTTCCTCTTTTTGGTGCATAAGTCCTTTAAGATTTTTGCATATGAAGGAACTTGTTGGATTGCATCCAAAAGAGGGATATTTATGCTAACCTGCTTGAACAACTCTACAATCTTCTCCATCTGTGGAGTTGGTTTATTGGATCTCAACCGATTTGGAAAAGGAACATTTTGAAAAGTTGTTGAGTCCAAGTTTTCCGGATCAGATTGTTGAGTTGGAACGGAACCCCGTGTAGATGTGTTCGTGTTGTGAGAAGAGGGTCCGTTCGAGCTAGAAGAAGTAGAGCCATGTGAAGAATGGAGAATAGGCTCTAACGAAGAAGAAGAGGAAGTTGAAGAAGATGAAGAACTACCGGCCGAGGTGTCATGGTTAATACCCACATTGTTTTGCAGCACTCTTCCGGATCTCAACGTAGTCACAGCATTCACGTTATGATTCTGCTGTTCATGTGCAACATGTGCGTGATCGGGATTTGGGAGTGGTTGAGACGGAAGCTTTCCTTTCTCTCGCTCTTTCAATGCTGCGTTGAGTTGTGCAATTTGTGCCTCAATAGCTTTGATGCTTTGATCGTGTGAGGCACTGTTTTGCACCAAAGATTGAACAGAAGTCTCTATCCTAGCTGTAGACTGTGCAGATTGCTTTAGGAATGCTTCTAGACTTCTTTCGAGCGAGCTAACAGCATTTTGAGGGGGAACAAAATTGTTGGGCACAAAATTGTTCATCTGATTAGGGTAAGATTGCTGTTGGAGAGGCTGCTGAAATTGAGTTTGTGGAGGTGCTTGTTGTTGTTGTGGAGGAGGAGCCCCTTGAAAATTGTTGTTTCCTTGGGGTTGTTGATTGTGGTTCCAAGCGAAATTAGGGTGGCTCTTCCAACCCGGATTGTATGTCGAAGAGTATGGATCATTTCTTTGTCGTTGCTGAAAGGCAGCATTGACTTGATCTTGTCCTTGAGTGGATGCAGTGTAAGGACACTCTTCGGTGAGATGTGATGGATCCGAACAACAAGCACAAACAGTTCGTGGGGGCACAACAGGGGCAGGAGAAGGTGCTGAGATTTTGGTCTCAAGCGCTTCTAGCTTTTTCGTAAGAGCGGCCATCTCGGCCTTCATAGCAATTGACATCTCTACTTGATGTATGCCTGCCCTAGGTTGACCAATAGAAGAAGATGATGTGGTCTTGGTGCTCTCCCATTGAATTGTTTGCTCACTAAGATCCTCAAGAAACTGCCACACTTCCTCACTAGACTTGGACAGAAAGTGACCTTGACTAATGGTTTCTAGCAACTGCTTCGTTGCCGGGTTCAATCCCTCGTATAGTGTTTGGCAAAGTTGCCATCTTTCGATTCCATGGTGAGGGCATTGAACGAGAAGGTCTTTGAATCTTTCAAAACATTTCCAAAATGGTTCGGCAGGAAGCTGTGAAAATTGTATAATCTCATTACGGATTTTGGCAGTTTTGTGATGAGGATAGAACTTTTTAAGGAAAGCTTTCACAAACTTGTCCCAATTTCTAATTGAGTGTGATGCGGTGCTGTATAGCCACTTCTCGGCTAGGTCACATAAGGTGAAAGGAATGATCCTTAGCCTTATAGCGTCATCACTTAATTGGGTAGTTTTCATCATGGCGCAAACGTTTTGGAATTTGTTGATAAAGATATATGCATCTTCGGATTCCAAACCATGAAACTTAGGCAGCATGTTGATGAAGTGGGGTTTGATCTCAAAGTTGTCCCCATTAGCCGGTGGGAGGGAAAGACAAGTAGGAAGGGCGGTGCGGACGGGGTAGAAAAGATCCTGGAGCGCGACTCGTGCGGGCGCTTCGACAGGCGGAAGATTCGGGTTATTCGCACCTAACGGAGGTGGAATCCTTCCCGTAGGTAAGGTGTTGTTAGGATCGTATCCCGACATACCTTCGAAAGAATGTGATGGTGAAAGTGAAGAAGTGGACAAGATTTCGACTTCGGAGTCGAAAGGTTCGTCGGTCGGCACCAACGAAACACGGACTAATCGGGCGCTAGGGTCCCTAGTCCAACCGGACATACACTAAAAGGGTTAGTGTAGTCGAAAGATGAAAGACAGAATGTGAAGGTAAGAAAACGTCAATGAGAAGAAGTGGTGTAGTGAGTGCAAAGATTCTTTAGCGACAAGTTGCAAGTTTTGAAAAGATTTTCCTTTTTCTTTTTAAGTGTGCTTTTTTGCAAAAAGATTTTTTTTTTTTTCGAAAAGAGACTAGTGACACAACTGCAATTAACCACACATGCACAATCAGACCTAGTCTAGGGTCACCTAGGTCAGCTAGACAGCTCCTAACTGTTCCAAAGGGCTAGAGATAGGACCTCAAACCGCCCCTTCACAGACAAGTACGGCCAGGTAAGTGGGAAGGAACCACCACGACAGTGGGCCTAATTAAAAACCACTAGCCTAGTCACCGCAATGTCGGTTAGGATAAACGGCCGATGCCTATACTAATCCTCTGTCCTATTGAGCTCGACGTCCTTAGGGCTGAGTCTAATATTTTTTAAATTAAAAGTGGTCAATGCAAATGCTTTAAGTGATTTCTGGGGTCCTGGGAAGGGTGATGAAATCCCCACCCAATCTGAATTGGTCAATAGCCCCTTAAAGTCAGATTAAAGTATGCAAAGCAGTAAATCACTTGCAATCAATTTGCTTTTTAGCGCGGCGCAAAGAATCCTGCAGAAAATCAATTATTGGAAGGGGGAAGAAGATTTTTAGCGCAAAGAATCCTGCAGAAGATTTGACAGAAGATATATGGGGATTTGTAGAGGAGAAGGAAAGAAAACAAACAGTGCAATTTCTTCACAGAGAGGGATCCAGAGGGCCGCGGATGCGCCGCGCGAGGTGGGGTTATGCGGCGGAAGCGCGGTATGTTGGAGGCTTCAGGTCTCTGGATTTCTTCAGCTGCTCTGTACTTCCAATCTCCTCCTGTTCTGATGTATTGTTTTCTGTTTCCCTTCCTGTGTTGTTTCAGATCCGTCAAACCTGCAAAGATTCACAAAGAGAACACTTCAAACAATAAAAGATGATATTTTTTATATTTTTGATTTTTCAGATTTTTATGAATTTTTTATGTTGTAGATTAACCCGAAATTACAAAAAGAAAATTTTACGCCATCCCCGGCAACGGCGCCATTTGATTAAGAGCAGTTTTGTCGATCAAAAATATTTACCGCAATCAAGAACGGCGTCGCATGAAGCTAGCCGGTGAATACGGGTCGGTCCACAGGGATGTGTAAATCTTCTTTAAGTTCTTACGAGTTAATTCCAAATGGTGTTTGGATTTATAATTAAACCTAAAAATTGAAGTTGTATGAGACTAGGATTAGAAACTTGCTAGGATTAGGTCTAGGGAAAATTTGGTAAACAAAGATTTACATCTCTTTCCATTGCTATTAATTAAGTGTATCATATTAGAGTTATGGTAAATATTAACAAAGGGGATTAGGATGATTGGGAAGATTGATTCTTCCTCTAGATCCTTATCCTTCCTTTCTTAATCTTTACCCTAACCTCCATGGAAAACCTTAAGATCCGGGCCTTTAGACTACGGAGATCACCGTTACCTTGAGGGTAAAAGTGCCGTAGGGAGTGGAATCAAAAGGTATGCATGGAGTTCTAATGTTCATAAAAATTTAGCAACGAAAAGAGATGAGAGATCTTCGTCTCTCAACTCCTTCCCTATTCCTAACCCTAACAAGCGAGGAAACTACTCGCTCATTGAGGGGATGAAAGAAGACATGATTTTATTAAAGAGAGAAAACATCATTGCAAATTAATAAAAGCTAAAATAAATTAAACTAAGGCGAGAAAGTAAATTACCTAGGGCAGATATGAAAAAACTAGAACTAGGGCAAGAGAAATAACCTACTTACTGTTGATGCTCTCTACTTCAAGAAAAACGAATTTTATTCATGAGAAGAGGCATGAGAATTTACAAGGTCTTGGGTTCTATTTATAGGACATAGAAACCCTAGGGCTACAGATTGCACCGCATGTCTAAAGTTACAAATATACCCTTAAAAAGATCTTTCCAGAGCCGCCACACATTTTGGTAAAATTTCTGCGCATTAGGGTTTCAGGTAGCCGCGGATCCGCGGCCTTGGTGGGCTTTGGGCCGCGGTTCCGCGGCCCAACAGTGCGTTCACTTGATGAATTTTTCTGGGTTGCTTGGTATTTCTTTGGGCTTCCTGGTTCTGTATTCAGATTATCATTTGGGCTTCTACAGTGATACCAGATTTTCAACGAACACTTTGCAATGGATCTTTTAACCGTCTTTCTTGCAAATTTGGATCTTTTGTTGTCTTGTTGATGGTGAACCGTTCTTCTGCTGAGCTTTACTAAGATCTTCCTATTTGTTGGTCAAAAATCCTTCTTTTGTGTCGTCTTTTGTGTTTTTCACTGTTTTCGCGCCAAAAACCTGTAACCTGTAACATGTAGCAGACATGGGTCAAAAGCACCTGTTTTTATTCTTAAATGCATAAGAATGGGGCAAACAAAATGCAATATTATGTTATGAACAAATACCCCCAAACTTATCTTTTGCTCGCCCTCGAGCAAACTTATTATTTAAAAATCTAACCTAGCCACACTTTCGCAGGGAAACGCGATTGCACTGAGCTCGTGCAACAAGCCGTTAAACCTCTAGGTGTCCCTAGTAGGAGGAGTGTTGTCTCCTAAGGGTTTTCAGCGGATACTACCCACAAAATCCTATCAATTTGGCTTTTCGACTTTTGTTCTCTAATTAGGTTTTCTAGCAAGGAAATCTATTATCGTCGACCCGCAAATTATCCACCCGTATTCTTCACACTTCCTCATTATTTAACTTAAGATTACATATATCCTGTAGAATTACCTAGCTTTCGGCATTTTTTAAGTTTTCCTTCTAGGGTTTTATCTCCACTTAGGAATTTCTATCAACTCTACTAAAGATACAAGTTCTATTCTTCATTCCTTTCTCTTATCTAAACTCTAATCACATATCTCCACGTGTGTGTAAATATCACCCCTACACTTGGAAATTCAAATCAAGCAATCGTACTCCCGTCCATTGTCCAAAGCACTTGTGAATTTTCACTTTCACATCCTTCATGCGACTGTTAATACTTCTTGAGGTACCAACAACCGATTACAAGATGCATTAGCGTTTTAAAGAGTACTTCCTAGTTTTGCAACACCCAAGGCTTTTAGCAGTGGCTCCCAAACCAGTTGGTCTAAGGCACTAGGTGATGAAGCACCCTCGCTAAATATTTTTCTATTTTTACAGCCTTAAGTAATCACAAAAACCAGCGTCCATTTTTTTCTTTATCCACTTTTTTCTTTTTCATTGTGCTAAGGACTTTAGACAAGAGTATTTCAAGGTCTCTTCTACTAATCCAAGTTTCAAGGTGCGTGTTTGTGCAATTTTGTAGGGTATACATTTTCAGAATCTAGATTTAAGCTAGGAACTATTTTTCAAACTTATACTCTAATAAAAGTTTTAATACTTTTCCTTCGTTTCGACTTAGCCCAAGAACTGAACCCAAAATTTGCCTATTTCTAAATAACCTACAAAGACATATGCTTTCCACAGTTAAACTTTAAGGAAGGTTATTTTTAGGGTTTTTAACTTGTTAAGTCTAAGATTTAGTTTTTCCTAGCCAGTTAACCTATTTATCAAACTCAAGTCAATTAACCAGAATTGAATACATTAATTTTTATAATTTTTGAAATTTTTCAATTTTTATGGGTTTTTCTGTTTTCTAATTTTTTTTATTTTTCAAATTTTTCAAATTTTTATGATTTTTATATAAAGATGCAATGCAGAAATATACATATGAATGCAAAAGGAAAACTTACCGAACATACTCCCAAACTTATAATGGACAGTGTCCTCACTGTCATGCTGCACCAAATGGGTTGATAATATCGGCGAGTCCCTGCTTATTATTATATTTACATAGTATACACACCCCCAAACTTATTTGAAATAAAGTTTTGAAAAAAAGAAATTCGAGGGTGAAGGTGGAGGAAAATCAATCGGTGTAAATCGGCTCCTGCAAGAACAGGAGCTCCTCCGACGGGTCCGCTGTGAGGAACGGTTTCAAACGATGCCCATTTACTTTGAAACGCGTACCGTCCTCCGGGTTTTCTAGATCAACCGCACCATGCGGATAAACGGTGCGGACTACAAAGGGTCCTCTCCATCTAGAACGGAGCTTGCCGGGATGAAAATGTAACTGAGTATCATATAATAAAACCTGTTGACCTGGTTTAAATGTCTTTCGCAAAAGGTTTTTATCATGAAATACCTTAACTCGGTTCTTAGCAATCACGGCATTATCATATGCCTCATCCCGCAGCTCTTCGAGTTCATTTAACTGCAGCTTTC
The DNA here is from genome assembly GCA_030015575.1 of Agapanthus africanus. Classification (NCBI taxonomy): domain Eukaryota; kingdom Viridiplantae; phylum Streptophyta; class Magnoliopsida; order Asparagales; family Amaryllidaceae; genus Agapanthus; species Agapanthus africanus. The sequence continues at coordinate 683,408,874 of CM057344.1, forward strand.
GGTTGCTGCCCGCATCTCCTAAGGATAGATTCAGCTCTTTAATAGCCCAAAATGCCTTATGCTCAATTTCTACTGGAAGGTGGCAAGCCTTCCCGTAAACAAGCCGGTATGGAGACATGCCAAGATCGGTCTTGTATGCAGTACGGAAAGCCCATAGTGCATCGATCAATTTTAGTGACCAATCTTTACGGTTTTTACAAACCGTTTTCTCCAAGATTTGTTTAATTTGTCTATTCGAGATCTCGGCTTGCCCACATGTTTGGGGATGGTATGGCGTTGACAGCTTATGGGTGATAGAGTATTTACGCATTAAGGACTCAAAAGTCCTATTGCAAAAGTGAGAACCATTATCACTTATTATTGCGCGAGGGTGCCCAAATCGAGAAAAGATGTGATCTTTTAGAAATCGAACGACAACCTTGTTATCATTCGTTCGACTTGGTATAGCCTCGACCCACTTTGAAACATAGTCAACAGCCAAAAGAATATACACATTTCCAAAAGAATTAGGAAATGGTCCCATGAAGTCTATACCCCAAACATCAAAAATGTCTACAACCAAAATTGGTTGGAGCGGCATTTCATTTCTCTGCGATATCCGGCCCAAGTGTTGGCACCGGGAGCAAGTTTTGCAGTATTCGAATGCATCTTTGAAGAGTCGTGGCCAATAGAAACCACACTGCAAAACTTTCTCGGCTGTCTTCTTTGAGCCAAAGTGCCCGCCACATGCTTGATCGTGGCAAAAAGACAGCACACTCTTGACCTCATTTTCAGGTACACACCGACGAATGATTTGGTCGGAACAATATTTAAAAAGATAAGGTTCATCCCAGTAAAAATGCTTTACTTGGGACAAAAATCGAAGTTTATCTTGTTTCGACCAATCGTTAGGTATCAAGCCGGTGGCTAAGTAGTTTACAATATCGGCGAACCATGGTTCGCAAAAAACAGTCAAGAGTTGCTCATCGGGGAAAGCATCAGTGATAGGCAGTTCAAGCGTGGGCGACGAAGGAAGTCGTGAAAGGTGATCGGCTACTACGTTTTCACATCCCTTCTTGTCCCGTATGATAAGGTCAAATTCTTGGAGCAAGAGGATCCAACGTATGAGCCTAGACTTAGCATCCTTCTTCGCAAAAAGGTGGCGAAGAGCTGAGTGATCCGTGTACACTATAACTGGAGAGCCGATTAAATAAGGCCGAAATTTCTCAAGTGCAAACACAACCGCTAAAAACTCTTTTTCTGTTGTTGTGTAGTTTAATTGGGCCTCATTTAATGTTCGGCTAGCGTAGTAAATTACATGCGGCATCTTGTTAATGTGCTGTCCAAGAACAGCACCAATGGCAAAATCTGATGCGTCGCACATAATTTCAAAAGGGTGCGTCCAGTCTCGAGATGAAAGAATGGGCGCAGAAATGAGTGAGTGTTTCAAAGACTCGAACGCTTTCATGCAAGTTGAGTCGAAAACAAAAGTAGTGTTCTTGGCCAACAAGAGAGTCAAGGGTCTAGCAATCTTGCTAAAGTCCTTGATGAACCGTCTATAAAACCCGGCATGGCCAAGGAAAGCTCGGATATCCTTGACGCATTTAGGAGGAGGAAGATTAGAAATGACTTCGATTTTAGCTCTATCAACCTCTATGCCGTTTTGCGAGATCACATGTCCTAAGACAATGCCTTCTCGTACCATAAAGTGGCATTTCTCCCAATTCAAAGTTAGGTTCTTTTCCCTACAGCGGGTGAGAACTGCGTCAAGATGCCGTAAACACTCATCGAAGGAGTCACCAAAGATGGAGAAATCATCCATAAAGATTTCCAAAAACTTCTCCACCATGTCCGAAAAGATCCCCATCATACACCGCTGAAATGTAGCGGGTGCATTGCACAACCCAAAGGGCATGCGACGATAAGCAAAAGTGCCAAAGGGACAAGTAAATATAGTCTTGTCTTGATCATCTTTGGCTATGGGGACTTGATTATAACCGGAATAGCCATCTAAAAAGCAGTAGAATTCGTGCCCCGCTAATCGTTCTAGCATTTGGTCAATGAATGGTAAAGGAAAGTGGTCCTTCCTTGTCGCGGCATTGAGTTTCCGGTAGTCGATGCAAACTCGCCACCCAGTTTGGGTGCGAGTAGGAATTAACTCATTTGCCTCATTGGTGATGACCGTGATGCCCGATTTCTTTGGCACGACATGAATGGGGCTAACCCATTGGCTATCCGAGATAGGGTAAATGATACCGCTATCAAGACACTTAACAATCTCCTTCTTAACCGCCTCTTTCATGATGGGGTTGAGGCGTCTTTGTGGATCCCTTGCCGGCTTGGCATCATCCATCAAGTGTATATGATGTTCGACTATGAGGGGACTAATCCCCTTGATGTCCGCCATAGACCAGCCGAAAGCTTGCCGATTATTGTATAAGACCGTTAAAAGAGCCTTCTCTTGCTCAAGAGCTAGAGAGGCCGAGATGATAACGGGTAAGGTCTCATCTTCACCTAGATAAGCATATTTTAGGTGCGACGGCAAAAGCTTTAGTTCGAGTTTAGGTGGTGAAAAAATAGATGGTAACAATGGAGTAACTGTTTCAAACTCGAAGGATTCCATCAAAGGTTCAAATTGAGTGTACGCTACCGAGTCGGATGGTTCAACTAACTCATCCGAAAAAGCAAAAGACTCAAACTCGGGTGGAGAGTCTTCAAGATCATCAACAAAGGTGAAACACTCATAATCTTTGTCCGACGTGAAAGCTGTGTCGGATTCTAGGAGGAACGCACTAGTGGCGTCAATATTACTGTGATCAAACATGAAATTCTCGAACTCACAGTCCTCCTCCGCGATCTCATCGATCGAGCATACATCAAGTACGCTAGAATTAGGCTCGCAAGGCTGACTTCCTAACTTGAAAATGTTGAGTTCAACTGTCATCTTGCCAAAAGATAAATTCATTGAACCATTACGACAGTTGATTACCGCGTTAGAAGTCGTGAGGAATGGTCGACCAAGTATCACCGGAATTTGATTACGGGGGTTAACGACAGGCTGTGTATCCATAACAATAAAGTCGACGGGAAAAATGAAATCCCCAACTTTAATTAACACATCCTCCAACTCTCCCCTAGGATGGGTGATTGATCGGTCGGCCATTTGGAGAGTGCAATGAGTAGGCTTGAGCTCTCCAACGCCTAATTGTTCGTACACCGAATAAGGTAGCAAATTGACACTAGCACCAAGATCTAATAGTGCTCTATTGATGGTCTTGTTCCCAATTGTGATCGAAATAGTAGGACAACCGGGGTCCTTGTGCTTTGGGGGTAAAGAATTGACAAGAGCATCACTAACAGCACTAGCCACGAAAACTTTCTTCGGTACTTGTGACTTCCTCTTTTTGGTGCATAAGTCCTTTAAGATTTTTGCATATGAAGGAACTTGTTGGATTGCATCCAAAAGAGGGATATTTATGCTAACCTGCTTGAACAACTCTACAATCTTCTCCATCTGTGGAGTTGGTTTATTGGATCTCAACCGATTTGGAAAAGGAACATTTTGAAAAGTTGTTGAGTCCAAGTTTTTCGATTTCATTGCTATATGTCAACGACTTTCGGGATACGCATATTTACTTACGTTGATAACATGTGATGTTATATGTTGCTGTAATATGTTATATTGGATCGTCGTAATTGAATAGCCGGGTTTTTTTTGCGTGAGATGAGAGTTTTTTCATTTTCATTCATGTAAAAATGTATGTAATATTCTTTTATTGGGACACTTCCGGGTTGAGGATGATGTCACCTTTGATGTATATTATTTACTTCTCCGTATTAGGATAGATCTAAGGCGGGGAGCAAAAGTAACCGGGTTCTAGAGTCCAGTAAGAGACCATCTCGAGGAGTCGAGACCGGGTCTCCTAACTCTAGAATTGGTAGGGTTGCTTGCCGCTCTCGTAGGGGACTAGGGATGTGGGTTTTGGCTATTTATCACGACCGTGGAATCCGTGTTTTTCATTACTGGCTAAATTTAAACACGGACCTCCTCGTATATCTAATATTTCATATATTACTTCTGCTGCAATGTTCTGTGATGAGATCATATAACTGCGTGAGACGAATGCTTTATATTATATATATAATATATAATAAATGTTGCTTATGTTTTGTTCCCGCGCTAGTCCAGCCCCCGCTCTGCCAGTAGTTAAGTAACCTGACGGTGAATGAAGGGGCCCCGTGGCGAATGCGGATGGCATAAGCGTACGTTGTATTTTCGTTTCTTTATCTGTGATGTTTAGGAAACATAAATGATGGAACTTCATTAATGAGATTAATGAAAAGAAAAGAAACCTAAAGATGTTGTAGAATCAAATTTTCAAAAAGGTAGCTCTAGTTATTGCTTTGCATAGATGTATTCCTTTTATGAATATTCAGCACCTCATTCGATGAGGAAAGAGCCTAGATCCCTTCACCGGGAATGACCTCTTTAGCAAAATCTAGCAAATGCTACAACCCACTTGGTTTATTTTGAAAACACTCGATTTTAAAAGTGGAGCTTAAACCACTCCTTTTCAAATCACTCGGTTCTACAACGACATCAAGTTCATTACGCAAAAGGTTTTTTTAAAAACATGTCGTAGCCCTCCGTCATTTCAGATAAAAATTATTTAGTATTCGTGCTGTGTTTGTTGGCCTGCGTCAAGGGTCGTGCGGATGAGTTTAATTCAATCATGAAATGAAAGGGTTGAACTTGACTAGCGCCCTATGATTTGTTGGTCTGCGTCAAGGTCATAGGACGCTAAGGGTACAAAAAATTATTGGGAATTTCAAGTGTTGAAATTTGCAATAAGATCGCATACCTTCTATAAAATAGTTGGATCCCGATACCCACTGCGAGTAAGCGTTACTTCTGGGAGATTTTTCCACTTTACAATTAGCCGATCCAGTAGGTGTCTAAGAAAGGTGTTAACGGGGTTATACCCCTGCGGAAACGAGGTTATTTAATTAGTTCCATATGAAAGTATGGGGAGACTCCCTCGGAGTACCAATACCTTCCTGACTGACCGATTGGCAAACTTGTAGGGTGTAATTAATCACGGCTAATCTTACCTTTTAGGGTTTGAAGGAAGATTTGATAAAAACAGTAGGAGCCATCCTGATTAGATAAGATAATAACGAATCAAATTTTGTAAGAGCATACGTTAAAGTATTTTCTTCTCTTCCTCAATAGGTAGAGACCATGGCATGCCTTAATCAAGATAATAATATTGATGTATTGACCAAACCCGCTTATTATACTGAGTTGGGGAACATTGGTTCCGCTCTACCTTATAATTGTTATAAGCCTAAGCAGGAAATATGGGAATATCAGGATTCCCATGCCACCCGAACGAGAATGAGCATGTTGATGCATTTTCTTCAGGAGTGTTCGTTACCGAGAACCGTTTCTCAGCATGCTCTACATCCTGGGTATTGGATACCGGATCTACATCACACATTTATAATATATTACAAGGGTTAAGAAGATGTAGAGAACTGGAAAAATGTGATAATTCTGTTCTAGTAGAGAATGGAGCAACTGTTGTTGCCAAACCAGTTGGCAAATATCACCTAGTATTACCAAGTGGTAATATACTAATTCTGAACGACTGTTATTACATGCCAAACATAATGTGCACTTTAATATCAATTTCTTAGATAAAGAAGGATATAACTTTGTACTAGGGAAAAATGTTATGAACATTTTTCTGAATCAAGAGTTGATTGGGTTTGGTACGTTATGTAACGGTATATACATTCTAAATCAGAATGCAATTCTAAGTATACAGAACACACACAAGAGGAAAAGTTCAGAAATGAATGAATTCTTCTTGTGGCATTGTAGACTTGGTCATATCAATGTGACAAGACTAGCGAAGTTACATAAAGATGGATATTTGAATCAGTTTGAATTTACACTTATGAAACTTGTCAGTCATGTTTCAAAGGCAAGATGATTAAACTCTGTTTACTGGACACGGAGAAAGAGCTACTGAACTCTTGGGACTGATACATGGTGATGTATGCGGTCCTATGTCTACACATGCCAGGAATGGTTCTTCGTACTTTATCACATTCACCGATGATCTCTCAAGATTCGGACATGTGTTCCTGTTGAAACACAAGTCTGAAGATTTTGAGATATTCAAGGAATATAAGTGCGAAGTAGAGAACCAAATGGGTAATAGTATTAAAATCCTTCGATCTGACCGGGGAGGAGAATACTTAAGCACGAAGTTCCTGAATTATTTAAAAGAGAATAGGATTCTCTCTCAGCTTACTCCTCCGTATACACCACAACACAATGGAGTGTCGGAGCGGAGGAATCGCACCATGTTAGATATGGTGTGCTCTATGATGAGTACTGCTGAGTTACCTATTTCCTTTTAGGGTTATGCACTTGAGACAGCTGCAGACCTATTGAATATGGTTCCCACCAAATCCGTGCATACCACTCCATATGAGATATGGAAAGGAAAGAGATCATGTCTTAAATATGTTAAGATATGGGGTTTTTCGGTATATGTGAAAACACAAAATCCAGAGAAACTCGAGGCAAGGTCAGTTCTGTGCAAGTTTGTTGGATATCGCAAATATTCGTGAGGGTATATCTTCTACCACACCGAGAAACAAAAGGTGTTTGTTTCTCGGCATGCAGACCTATTGAATATGATTTTTGGTTTTTAACGGGATTAGGGAAATATTTTCTCTATACAGAATTTATTCTGTAAGCGGTGATTTTTAATCACTATTAGGTTTTTTAGTCCAACGGTTATCTGTTTTACAGAGAGAAATCTTTTTTATTTAGAAAGATTGAGGAAATATATTCTAGAATAGAATTTTATTCTACAATTGGATTTTTGATCTAACCGAGAGTATCTTTCTTATTTAGAAAGATATGGGAGATATTTTCTCCTAATAGAATTTGATTCTATATCTTGATGATTTATCATCTCCGTTGGATTTTTGATCCAACTGCTCTGTTTAACAGAGAGTATCGTAGAATTTAATTCTACCTGGGTGTTGGCGCTCACGTGTTGTGCACGTGGGCGCCACTTAAGAATTTAATTCTTAAGATGGGTATTTCTATGTTTTACATATTGGCGCCCGCGTGAGGAGCACATGCGGCGTCATCTAAGAGTTTAACTCTTATATAATGAACTCTTCTGTGCTTTGCACATTGGCGCCAGTGTGAGGAGCATGTACAGCGTCATTTAAGAGTTTAACTCTTATATAATGAACCCTTCTGTGCTTTGCATATTGGCGCCCGTGTGAGGAGCACTTGAGGCGCCACCATAGGACTTAATCCTATGAAATTGGCTCTGGTGTTGGCACCCTTGTGGAGAGCACATGAGGCGCTGCCTCATTGAATTCAACAGAGCTTTGCTCTTTTATTAGGTTAAATATATTAGTGAAATATCGGCGAGTCCGTTCGGTATACTTATTCTCCAATGAGCACATGTGTACAATCTTTGATGTCAAACACCAATTGTTATGGGATCAACCATCGCCCCATATAGGGTCAAGAAACGTACACACTAGTCTACTCTGGAATATCGATACCATGTCTCGATACTCTCTCGACTAGGAACACTTTAAGTATGTGCTTGTGGACTATACAAGCCCCACTAGTATGATTTACATCATAGTCTTGGTTGTCAAGCAAAACATCCAAAGGGTTTATCAACATGTATCAGTTTAATAGTAAACTAGTGCAAATGCACATATTAAGATAAAGAGTAAACAAATAGCATACTATCATGTTGAGTATGAAAGTCCTCTATATATATGTCTAATTATCCACTATAATATACAATAATGGCCTCTAGGGCATACGTATTCCTAACAATCTCCAACTTGCACTAAGGCCAGTTGTTGTAGTATCTTATATTCAACATCCCAAAAAGTCTCTCGAACTGTGTTTGGGCAAGGGGCTTCATGAGTGGATCCGCTGTGTTTTCCTTTGTGTCAACTCTCCTAATCTCGATCTCGTGGTGATCAACTATCTACCGGATCATGTAATACCGCCTCATAATATGTCTGGATCGCTGATGGGACCGGGGTTTCTTGGCCAAAGCTACAGCTCCATTGTTATCATAATATAAAGGTATTGGATCAACAATGGATGGAACCACACCAAGTTCAGTGATGAACTTCTTCATCCAGACAATCTCTTTAGCAGCATCGTTAGCAGTGATGTATTCAGCCTCCATCGTCAAGTCTACAACGGTATCTTGCTTGGAGCTCTTCCAACATACCGCTTCTCCGTTGAGGGTGAAGATGAAACCCGAGACAGACTTGCTGTCATCCTTATCATTTTGGAAGCTTGAATCGGTAAAGGACTCCACTTGGAGTTCTCTGTTGCCATACACCAAGAACATTTCATTAGTCCTTCGCAAGTACTTAAGAATGTTCTTCATAGCTATCCAACGCTTTTTCCCTACGTCTGATTGATACCTACTTACTACACTTAGTGCGTAAGCTACATCTGATCTGGTACACAACATCGCGTACATGATAGATCCGACAGTAGAAGCATAGGGTATCATGTTCATGCGAACCCTCTCCAAATCAGTCTTGGGTGACATCTCTTTGAAGAGAGTGATTCCTGAGCAAGCGGGTAAGTAACCATGCTTGGAATCTTTAATATTAAACCTCTTTTATATGGTGTCTATGTACCTGGATTAAGACAATCCCAACATCCTTTTAGATCTATCCCTATATATCTTTATCCCTAGGATGTAGGAGGTATCACCTAGATCTTTCATTGAGAACTTTTTGTGATAGGAAGAGTTTGACCGAATGCAGAATAGGAACATCATTTACTATCAAGAGTATGTCATTCACGTACAATACGAGAAAGAAAACCTTACTCTCTACTACTGTCACGCCCCGCTACCCAGTGTACAGGCAGAGGAAGCGACGGGCCCGCTACGTATTTACTCAGAAGTAAACACGCTAAGCGTATCTAAGCAATATAAAGTAAAATACACAAGAGACAAGATGTAAATGAACAACAACTTTATTTATTAAACATTCTTTTTACAATAACAAGGAAAAATAAATACATGGATGGAAAGTAATGCTTAAACAATGGCATACTAAAAATGTAAATGAAATGTACAAGTAAACTAGAGCTCTGGGTCGAAGGCTCTCTGATCCAAGTCCTCGCTTCTGGGCTCTGTCTCCAGAAAGTCCGATCCACCTGACAACATTCCAAAGAAGAAAGAAACGGAATGTCGTCAGCGAACAATCGCTCGGTAAGTCCTAAAGAATGAGAGAAGTAGAATAGACAGAAAAGATAGTATATCTTGTATGATGTTTGATTGTTAGGTTAACGTAGTGTTTGTAGCTTGGTACAGAAGATGCCGGTGTATACGAGAGGAGTCCAACTTACACCGTGGACTTTGGTAACCCATAGTACAAGGCTCCGTCGATAATACTACGGAACAATGGCATGGATGTAATTACGTCTTAAGTGACCACCTCGTGCCACCTTTAACATGTTCCGTACCAGTCTACCCCTTTATAACCCCATAGTGTTTATTGTATTGATAGTACTGTTTGTATTGTCTTGAATTGTAAATTGTATAGATGGATGACTTGCCGAAACTATGATATCAGTAATGGAACGGATATAATAGATAAACATGTAAATGGAGTACATCCATGGTTCGGTTCGGTCAATATAGATTGAATAGATTGAATATATGGATTCATGGATTCATGTTGAATATATACTTGAATCATATTCAAATCAGTTTGATTATATCGAGACTCGGTCTGAGTCAGACATTTAGAAAAGAAATTGAAGTCCTGAATTATGTTTTGGTGCTATCGGTAACTGATGCACATGGACGGCAGGATTTGTGTCTTTTTCAAAGACAATTACCGTGTTGATAACACCGTTTGTTAAATTGTCTACCTTAAATAGGCAAGCACCCATATCTCCGGCTCCCTAAGGCTCAAGAGACTGGTCCCGCTTAAACCTATGTATACTAGGGTCCTTATTGTAATTTAGTATAACTTGAGGGGGGTTTATGTAAAAAATATTTGTTATATTTCCAAAATACACCTCAAGTATTTTATTATCGTCTTTAGAGTTTTCATTGATATTTCTTTTATTCAATATGAAATTTCTAGTGAATATGACCTAGTTTTAAAGTATAAGGTATTTATTTGAAATATTGGAACTGTATGGTATTTTCATGTAAATGAGATATTTTTCTTGAATTTGTAAATGTGGAATATTATAATTATTGAAAATAGATATTTTGATACTAATTACATATATATATATTTATTAAAAATATAATTTTTATTTATAATAGAAATCCCATTTTCTAAAGAAAAATGTTTTAAAAAATCTTTCTAGATCGTATGCTTCTTGTGGAGGTCTGCATCTCACTCTAATAGGCCCGAAGATGTGCGATAATCCGCACCATCCCGAACGGGTTCCCCAAAATGGGTTGTAGAGGCTTAATTGCAAAGATTTGTTAAATACACTTCTTATAGAAAAAGATTTATAAGTTGAAGGTAGTTATATGAAAAGTCGTATTTTCCCAAATCTATGTTCCTAAATTCCATCGTGCTATATTAGATATGTGTGTTGTAAGGAGGTAGGTCATTACCTCGTGAATTTTCTAAGGTAATACGGTTTAAAAAGTTTAAGCATGTCGAAATGAAATATGAAGGTATTTTAATGTAAGAGTGGAATAAAACTTGCTACGGTTATTATTTTGATGTCAAACTTGTTCTATGGTCTTTTTTAATGATTACTAAAAAATATATCAAAAGTTGTAGGTGTGTTATTAAGAAAAAGTTGTATTTTTAAAAGAAAAGATAATCGGAAGCCGGATAACTCCGCTTCCGACACATTTTAAGAATGAATGGTTTGGGAATAGCAAAAGGGAGAAAGAAGGGGAACTTACTGGCTTGGAGTCAAGAGGGGAGAGAGGGGGTCCTAAAGAGAGCTTCGGGGCGTCGTTTCGTCGCCAGAATTTCCTCGGAAGTTCGTTAGAGCTTCGCCCTTTGCTAACTCCACTTGCACAATATAAAGACTTGGGAAATCTTAAGAGTTTTGGCAGGGATTTGTGAGTGAGGAGGGGTGCTATAAGGGGTGGTATTTATAGGAAAAGCTAGGCTTTAGTGTATTGAATGGTTTATTAAAATTTTTAATAACAATAAGTTTAAATGTGAATTTTATTGTGCACTGTAAATGTGCAGAGAAAACTAGTAATACTGGAGTTATGGGGGGATTCCAAGGGTTTAGGGCAAAAGAAATTTTTTTGGTTTGGTCTAACAAGAACCGGCGGCGCCGGCCTAAGGGTGACTCTCGCCGGTCGGATTCATGGGGTGGGGGCTCGGATTAGGGCCACCTGTTTGATTATTCTGTTACCTACCCTATTACGTGTAGTGCACGTGCAACTCTTGGGCTTCTAAAAGATTTAAAGAATTTTAAATAAAAAGAATGTGTGGCTGATGGGATTCGAACTCTGGTGCTATGGTTCAGCAGTGCAAGGTCTTACCAATGAACTACATGCTCCTTCTTGCTGTTCAAAAGCAAATAAAATTTATAACTTGTGCTCAGGCTCACGTACCCCTTTCTGTATTTTTGAAAAAAAATTGTACAGAAAGTTTAGGGTTGTTACAACTACTTTTTTAAATATACATGGTTCATCTACATTTTATATGAAGTCGGACTCTTTGACTGTTACATCAAATCAGATGTTCCAGCTCCGCGATGCTTGCTTTAATCCGTACATTGATTTAAGCAGCTTGCACACCTTTCCGTTGCTCCCACTGTCTACGAAGCCCTCTGGCTATATCATATACATACTTTCTTCTAAATCACCATTTAGAAAAACGGTCTTGACGTCCATCTGCCAGATTTCATAGTCATAGTATGCAGCAATGGCAAGTAGGATCCTGATGGACTTAAGCATTGCCACTAGAGAAAATGTCTCGTTATAGTCGACACCTGGTCGTTGACGAAAACCTTTTTCTATAAGTCTAGTTTTGAAGGTATCAACCTTTCCATCTACACCGATCTTCTTCTTGAAGATCCATTTGCTCGCAGTGGGTTTTACCCTTTCAGGAGCAACCTCCAAATTCCATACGGTTAGTGATATATGCCCTAGAGGCCATTATTGTATCATACTGGTTTGTATATTACATTTTGGAAGCTTGGGATATACACATATATAATAACAGTCTTTCTCAAAATAGTAGTATGCTACTTGGTTGGATTCTACCTCAATATGTGCATGCGTTTCTTTTAGCATATCGCTTATACATATTGGTAGAGCCCTTAGGATCTTTGCTTGACTACCAGCGTTGTGATGGCAGTCACACTAGTGAGGGATGGGTAGTTTATAAGCACGTCCTTATACAGGTCCCTAGTCGTAGTATTATCGAGACAGGGCATCGATAATCCAGAGTATACTGGTGTATACGCTTCTCATCCCAGCAAGGGAGATAGTCTGTCCCACAGCCATTAGTACGTCGTACTAGAGATAGTATGCAGGTGATCATTAGGTTATGAGTACACTGGACATGACTCGTGGGGAACTACTGGTTGGTACTATACCTATCGTTAGATAGCAGTCCTCAGGTGACATGAGTACAGCTTAGTTCGTTGAATTGACATCGCTACTTCATCCCGAGTGTGTTTCTACTGTTCTTAGATTACTACCTTACCACAGCTCAAAGGAGTCGTGGAAACAGGTAGTAGTTGGGTGTAGTCCCGAAGCACTTAGAGGCAGTAGCGGTTAGATAGGATTCGTCTCTCCCGGTATTGGGGGTTGATATCGCGCTGTGTTCGGAAAGCCATTACACAAAGTCCCTGGCCAGGAAAAGCGAGATTTATTGGTAAGTACTCCAGTAGTTTCTCAGGGTTTTTTGGGCTCTACTCCGGCATGACTTATTACGCTATTAGGGGTCTGACGGCTACCGCCCCTAGGCCCAATATGCGATACTCTTAGACAAACAGACCGGACTGTACGGAGATTGTCACAGATAGGCTAAGTAGGAGTTAGAATGAGTTTGCTCATCGGCCTTCTTATCGACAGATACTTGGGTAGCCGTTACGTACAGCTAGTACCGCTGACGTGCTTGTGGTTAAACCCACTGCCAGCGTACTGTCGAGTCTTTAGAGTCCCATACAAAGGGTTTCCTTGCTTCGGGCGAAACGATGTAGAGGTCGTATGGTTTTATGACAGGGTTCGATCATATACGTGTACTTTTGCACGCATCATGATTCGGACGGATAATACTGGTGGGCTTTGGTTTAAGCTGGATCCTAGTATTAGATTATTGGATTAGTTTCGTATTTTTGTATTCGTATTTTTCGGAATACGGATACGGGTATGTATATACGGTGAGGGGTATTCTTGTAATTTACTCAAGAGTGCTTCTAGAAGAAGACACCTCATTTCTTGTATAACCATTTAGATTAAATGGTTAATGAGGTGGAGGTATGGGGTGTGGATTTTCATTAAATGAAGCATGGCTACTTGGTGACTCATGGGGGTGACTTATCTTGTGACTATTGAAGCATGCTCGATATTTTCATTTGAAAATTATTGCTTGCTTCATTCATTACAAGACTTATCCATCTTCATTCCATTATTATCTTCAACACTCTTTCTCCTCAAGAGCTCTCTTCTTCTTCCTCAAACCCTAATTGTCTCATGTGGTAAGAAACCTAGGGTTCTTGAGACTAAATAATCCATAATCACTCTCTACATCCTTTAGGCTACTTAGATTAGCGAACTAGATACCCTAGTTATCTCGGTATTAAGGTTGGAGCTCGAACTATAGACTCTCGGGTGGATCGTCTTTGACTCGAGGAGGCTGACCTAGCAAGCGCGATCCGTATACTTCGAGGAGCTTAAGACGAGAAGGAGAACAAGAAGACCCGAAAGACTTGATACTAGGAGGTATAACTTTCTTCCAAGTAGTTAAACCTCATAGTAGTTTAGTTAGTTAGGGTTTAGTATCGATTTTGGAGTTTAGTCGGTGTTACGAAGCCCGTAAAAATTGTTTTTTGCGTATTCTGCCTCCCCGCGAACCTGCGGGGTGCGTGACATCGACATACTGTGGTATCAGAGCCTACTAAACCTTAACTAGCTAGTTAGCAAGTAGTAGAACTTCAATCGTCGGAAAAACCCGAAAACATAACATCAAAACCCAAGCTTGCTGTCGTTTTTAAAATCTGGTCTAAAAATTATTTCAGAGGCCTTAAAATTACAAGCAGGGAATTCTAAGAACACACAAGAAAAATGAGCCACTAACTTGCCAAAACGACCGCGGAAGCGCGACGAAACGGTGTGTTTCGCAGCGGTTCCGCGATCGAGTCGAGGCCGAGTCGACTTGGTTTTCATCTGTGGTTCTTATTTGAGGTATTGTGATTTCTGGTATATTTGGTTTCTACCCAATATTGTTTGTGTACCGGTTTGTACATGGAGTAGACACGGAAAATATGTCTCGATCGAAATTCTAAAATTCTTAGCTATCGGGTTTTCTGTGTTTGGATATATGTGTTCATAAACTTCCGCTAATTGCTATATGTCGATTAGTTGGGGTTGCACATATCTTTGATGTTGGTTTGTATATATGGAATATTGGATCGTCGTGGATGAATAGCTGGGAGATGTGAGAAGAGAGTTTTCTTTCTTTCATTCATGTAAATTTGTAAAGTGATGTAATATTCTTTTGTGGGGTACATCCGAGTTGAGGTTGTAGCCACCGTTGTATTATTTCTTTTACTGTTTTTGCTCCTAGGATAGACCCAAGGTGGGGTGCACAAACTACCGGGTTCTTGAAGTGCCGAGTGGCCTACTCATTTTACTGAGGGAGGTTGCTTCACTTCGGGAATTTGGCGGGTATTTTGCCGCACCCATAGGGGTCTAAGGTGGGGTTTGGTTATTCATCACGACCGTGGAATCCGTCTTTCGTTATGGGCTTAAACGAAATGCGGAATTCCTAGTATATCCAATATGTTCATCTGTGATCTAGAATGCCTATTATTGCGTGAGGTGAATGGATATTTATATATATGTTATATAATAGACGTTGCTTATGTTTTGCACCCGCGCTAGTCCAGCCCTGCTCTGCCGTTAGTTAAATAACCTAACGGTGACCCCATGGCGAATGCGGATGGCATAAGCGTACGTTGTATTTTCGTTTCTTTCTGCAATGATAGGTGTAAATGATGTGACTGCATTAATTGATTAATCTAAAGCAAACAAACGAAAGCTGAATCATTGGAACAGTTTCAAAAACCACTCGGTTTTTTCAAAAAGCAACTTTTAAATGCGGAGCTTAAACCACTCCTTTAAAAGCTATCATGGTTCCTTCGATTATATCAAGTTCATTACGTTCACGGTTTCGCCAAAGCCATTCGTAGCCCTCCGTCATTTCAGATGGGTATTCAGTAGTATTCAAGCTATGTATTTTGACCTTCGCCAAGGCATAGTGATTAGTAGCTGCTGAATATTCATCTGTAGCATAGATAGATGTGTTGGTTTGGGACAGTCGTACTACTATTTTGGCCTTCGTCAAGGGTATGTACGGGTGGGTTCAAATTAACCTGGACAATGATGGGTAGAACTTGACTTGCGACTTATGATATGTTGGCCTTCGTCAGGGTCATAAGAGCTTGGGGCAAAAATCCACATCGGGGGTTTCTAAGGAAATTGAAACTTTCTAGTGTTGCATACCATTTGGAGTGATGATTTTAGTAGGATTCGTTCAAGGTTGTCACACGATGATAATTAGATCCCGATCCTACTGTGAGTATCTGCTACTCCTCAGGAGATTTTTTCGCTAAACAATCAATGCTATAAACTAAGTAGGTGTATAGAACGGTGTTAGTAGGGCTACGCCTCCAGAGAAAAGAGGTTATGTAATTAAGGAACTTCGTGAAAGTGTTGGAAAACCTCCCTCAAAGTACCAACACCAGCCTGGCCGAAAGGTTAAGCAAGAATTGTAGGGTGAGATTAATCCTGACTAATTCTTCTTTTATGGTTTGAGGAAAGATTTGAGAAACAGTGGGAGCCATCCTGTTTAGATAAACTAATAACCAATCAAAACTTGCAAGAGTGTAATGCTGAGTGTTTCTCCTCTCTCTCTTGACTTCAGCGAAAAAAATGACTGGGCTTAAGTTACTGCTAGATAAAAATATATTGAATGGGCTAAACTATTATGATTGGCTAAGGAATATCCAGATGGCCATTACCTATGATAAGCTGGGCTACCTTCTTACTATCAAAGCCTCCACCGTCCCAGGTCCAGATTCCACCGTCACGGATGTTGGTATCCGTAAGACATGGGAAATGGACAGTGCGAGAGCCAAGTGCCTCTTGTTAGCCTCAATGGATAGTGAACACCAGAGGCAGCACGAGAAGATGGACTTAGCTTCCAACTTCCTTCATACCAAAGTTTTATATGGAGAGCAATCTCGTATCGCAAGATATGAGACCTCGAAGGAATTAATTCAAGCGAGGTTGGCTATCGGGTTATCTGTAGGGGACTACGTCCTTAAGATGATCAGCTACATTAAGGAGCTCACAGACCTGGAGACCATGTTAGAGATCGAGTTATATACTGACTTGATTCTACAGTCCCTCCTTCTACCTACGCCCAGTTTATCTTGAATTTCAACATTCAAGGAAAGGAAGTTTCACTTCCAGAACTCCTCAATATGTTGAGGAGCTCAGAAGGCACCCTGTAGGAATCCAGGAAGACACCCACTCTGCTTATTGGGGAATCTTCCTCTTCTAGATCAAAGGCGAAAGCTAAGGGAGAGAAGAAGAAGGCCTCCACCAAGCCAAAAGGCGGTGTCAATAAGTCAGAGGGAAAATACAGGGCAAAAGTTTCGGGGCTAACAGTAGGGAAGGAGTAATGGTTCTATTGTCACGGGATAGGCCATTGTCAGAAGGACTGCAGGGCTTGGAAAGCCAGAAACCAGGATTCGAAGTACGTTGTGGCTTCGGTTTCGGGTGTGTTTATGATTGAAAACTATCTCTCAATTAACTCTACTTTCTGGGTACTAGATACCGGATCAGGATCTCATATCTGTAATTCATTACAGGCTTTGAGAAACCATAGAGTTATCAAGGCAGGTGATATGACTCTCAGGGTTACTAACAGAATGAGCGTAGACGCTGTATCCGTAGAGGAATATCACCTAGGATTGACAAGTGGGCAGATTTTGGTTTTACGTAACTGTTTGTATGTATCTAGTTTAACATGTAATATCATTTTTGTATCTTTACTTTCTAAAGAAGGTTATGATTTTACATTTGTATGCGATGTTGTAAACATCCACCTAAATCAATCTTTGATTGGGTCAGGTACACTAGATAATGGTATATACGTATTAAATCAAGCTCAAGTTTTCAACGCCCAGAACACACTTAAAAGAAGGTCTCCAGAATTAAATCAGGCTTTCTTATGGCATTGTAGACTGTGTCACATCAATGAAATACGGTTGACGAAGTTACATAAAGAGAGATATTTGGATCCGTTTGAATATCAGTCTTATACAACTTGTCAATCATGTCTTAAAGGAAAGATAACAAAGACTCCGTTTACTGGATACGGAGTAAGAGCGAGCGAGCTCTTGGAACTCATACACAGCGACGTGTGTGGTCCAATGTCTACACATGCAAGAAGTAGTTATTCCTATTTTATTACTTTTACAGATGATTTTTCTAGGTATTGACATGTATTCTTGATGAAACATAAACACGAGGCCTTTGAGAAATTCCGGGAATATGAGAATGAAGTGGAAAATTAAATAGGCAAAAGTATCAAGACACTTAGATCTGATCGAGGTGGTGAATACTTAAGTGCTGAGTTCCTGGGTTATTTAAATGAGAATGGAATTCTCTCCCTGCTTACTCCTCCATACACACCTCAACACAACGGTGTATCGGAAAAGCGGAACAGAACCCTATTGGATATGGTATGTTCCATGATGAGTAACGCTGAGTTGCCGTGATCCTTCTGGGGTTATGCACTAGAATCAGCTGCATATCTTTTGAATAAGGTTTCTACCAAGACTGTGCCTACAACACCATATCAAATGTGGAGTGGGAAGAAACCCTATCTTAAATATCTGAAGATATGAGGATTTCTAGGTTTTGTAAAAAAACAGCATGCAGACAAGCTCGAGGCATGCTCAGTACTGTGTAAGTTTATGGGATACCCAAAGAACTCCAGGGGGTTTCTTTTCTATTACGCAGAGGAACAAAAGGTTTTTTTTCTCGTCATGCCCACTTTTTGGAAAATCAATTTTTAGAAAAAGAGATAAGTTGGAGCGCAATAGAACTGGAAGAAATTCCAGAACCACAAGCTATTACTGAAAGCATGGTAGAATCAGAAGTTTCGAAAGAACAGGACATCCCCGCGCCACTCCGCAAGACTAGTAAGCAGTCTCATCCGCCCGAGAGATACTACGGTTTTCTTATAGATGGGGATAGAGAGGATTGCATCATCGACGATGATGAGCCAACTAGCTTCCAACAAGCCATTCAGAGCAGAGACTCGGTAAAATGGCTGGATGCAATGCAGACCGAAATGGAGTCCATGTACACCAATAAAGTATGGACTTTGGACATTTCTCTAGAAGGGATAAAACCCATAGGCTGCAAATGGATCTTCAGAAAGAAGATTGGTGTAGATGGACAGGTTGAAACCTATAAGGCTAGACTTGTTGCAAAAGGATTTTTTTAAAGACCTGGTTTGGACTATGATGAAACCTTTTCTTCAGTGGCTATGCTCAAATCCATTCAGATCCTTCTTGCCATTGCTACCTTTCACGATTATGAGATTTGGCAGATGGACGTAAATACCGCTTTTCTAAATGGAAATTTAGAAGAGTGCGTCTATATGGATTAACCAGAGGGTTTCATTCAGAGTGGAAGCAGCGGGAAAGTGTGCAAGTTACTTAATTCCATTTATGGACTAAAGCAGGCATCGAGGAGTTGGAACATCTGTTTTGATGAGACGGTCAAAGAATTCGACTTTATCAAAAATCCAGATGAACTATGCATTTATAGTAAGATTGTAGCGAGAACTGTGGTATTCCTAGTATTGTATGTGGATGACATTCTCTTGATAGGAAATGACATTCCTATTCTACAATCAGGCAAAAGATTCTTGTCACAAAGGTTCTCCATGAAGGACCTGGGTGATGCCTCCTATATTTTAGGGATCTAGATCTATCGTGATAGATCTAAGAGAATGTTGGGACTTTCACAGTCAAGGTACATCAACACCATACTGAAAAGATTTAGTGTGGAAGATTCAAAGCGTGGTAATCTACCGGCTTGTCATGGAATCACCATCTCCAAAGAGATATCTCCCAAGACTGATTTAGAAAGGGATCGCATGTCTATTATACCCTACACTTCTGCGGTAGGCTCTATAATGTATGCGATATTGTGTACCAGACCAGATGTAGCTTACGCTCTGAGTGTTGTAAGCAGGTATCAGTCAAACCCAGGGAAGAAGCACTGGATAGCAGTAAAGAACATTCTTAAGTACCTGAAAAGGACTAAGGAGATGTTCTTGGTGTATGGCGGAAAAGACCTCCAGATCGAGGCCTTTGCTGACTCCAGCTTCCAGAGTGACAAGGATGAATCCAAGTCCATGTCGGGTTATGTCTTTACCCTCAATGGAGGGGTGGTCTGTTGGAAGAGCTCCAAGCAGGACACCGTTGCTGACTCGATGATGGAAGCGGAGTATATCTTTGCATGTGACGCTACGAAACAAGCCGTTTAGATGAGGAAGTTCGTAACAGAACTTCAGGTGGTTCCGTCCATTGTTGATCCAATACCACTGTATTGTGACAACAACGGGGCTATAGGTTAAGCGAAGGAACCCAGGTCCCATCAGAAATCCAGACACATCTTGAGACGGTAACACCTAATCAGGGAGATCGTTGATCACCGGGAAATCGAGATGCGGAGAGTAGATACGGAGAACAACACTGCCGATCCACTCATAAAGGACATCCCTCATACGCGATTCGAGAGGCTATTCGAGATGATAGGTCTGCGATATGCCAATACATGGCCTTAGTGCAAGTGGGAAATTATTAGTGATATATGCCCTAGAGGCCATTATTGTATCATACTGGTTTGTATATTATATTTTGGAAGCTTGGGATATACACAGATATAATAACAGTCTTGCTCAAAATGGTAGTATGCTACTTGGTTTGATTCTATCTCAATATGTGCATGTGTTTCTTTTAGAATATCGTTTATACATATTGGTAGAGCCTTTAGGTTCTTTGCTTGACTACCAGCGTTATGATGACAGTCACACTAGTGGGGGCTGGGTAGTCTATAAGCACATCCTTATATAGGTCCTTAGTCGTAGGATTATTGAGACATGGCATCGATACTCCAGAGTAGATTAGTGTATACGCTTCTCATCCCAGCAGGGGAGATAGTCTGTCCTACAACCATTAGTACGTCGTACTGGAGATAGTATGCAGGTGCTCATTAGGTGCAACACCACTTCTTCTTCTTCTTATTTCTTTTCTTTTCTTGATCCTCGATCATCTCGCCGGAGTTGCGCACGTCGCCGACGATCCGGACGACCCAGTCACTATCATCATCTGGCCCAGTCACCACGTCACACAGCTGCTCAGCCAGGTCCAGTCCTGCGTGCATAAGTTTTGCATCGTGATATTATTCCGACGTCGGAATGTGACATCCGTATCTCGACGTGAGATCCGATTAGGCAAGTTCTAAACTTGCAACATGCTATTTTGAATATATCGATATTTATATGTGTGACTATAGTGCATACGTTTTAATATTCAGCAAGTAGTACCAAGTTACAGTTTTATAGTATCCGTCTGTATCTTTACCGATAATAGTTTATCTAGTTGCATGCCGGAACATCACGATATTATCATACTACTATAACAGTTCAATATGTTATCTAAATTGCATCATATATATGTTAATGGACGTATAACGGTTATTACAGCTAGATACATATTCATCCTAGTATTAGTTGTGTTTCGATACTGATTACAGTTTTACATTCGTATCTATTTTGGTTAATATACAGTACATGTCATATTCACGACACATTACCAGACTTGTTACTTGGATATTATTGCTAATGCCAATAATCCTGATCGTTGTCCTGATGGACGTAATTTGTTGTCTTCATAGACAAGACCTGTACCTACTTGATCCTGTGTTGGTATTAGATTATATTGGCAATACCTGACTTGAACACAGAACCTTGGAGGAAAAGGGTAAATCAAGAATGTAACCGAAACGTAACTCAAGAGAATATTATTATTGTTTTCCGTGATTCCGGGCGTTACGAAATAAATCATTGTTTACGTGATTCTGGGCGTTACGGAATAAATCACCGTTTGCCGTGATTCCGGACGTTGCGGAATAAATCATTGTGCCGTGGTCCCGTGGGGGTTTGAACGGGATATATACTGTTGGGTTACAATGAGAATTATATTAATTAATTTCAAAAGCTTGTAGAATAGATAACCTAGAAGTACAAACTCTAGAATACACATCACATACATATATCTCATTGTTTTACCCATGTGTTAGTTATTTATACGCATGTTTAATCATATCATCATATCCTGGTTATTATTATTATTTTGATATTTATGACACATTAATGTCTGGGTTTTGTATAGCCCAGTTCATCTATCTTTATCGCAGGCAGAACATGAGTACTTTAGCAATCAAGCCGAGCAATGAGGAGCTATCTATTTAGTTTAGAGGCTCTAATTTTATTTATTTTCAGCAGTTTTATTTCTATTGATGTAAGCCCATATTAGGATGTGATTCAGATACTATTGTTTATTGGATCTTGATTCGTTTCCGCTTTATGCATTTTCTTGATTTTATTTATTATGGCGGATGGATATGTGTTAGCTAGATTATATATTTTACTGTTCTTGATATCCGATTGACAGCCGTAATGTGACTGTAGAGAGATGATTTCTAACCACATGTAGCATGGTTGGCTCTGTCACGCACCGTGTTTACGTATTTTGGGAAGCGGGGCATGACAATATCTTAACAAAGTTTGGATCTTAGTAGATCCATCTGATGGGTAAAATCCATTAGATTCAAGTGGATATCTATTGAAGCTCATTAAAATGTATAGACATTTATAAACTGCTTAGTGTTAATCAATTATGAGTAAACTTTGTCTCCTATTGTAATAAGAAAGTCTATTAAAATCTTATTAGCCATAGCAACATATTGTGACTATGGAATATGGAAAATGGATGAGAAAGCTGTTTTTTTGAATGATATTTTAATGAACATATTTACACACAATAATCGAATGGTTTTTTAATTTAAATCTAAAATAACATGAAGTGAATTGAATAATTCAATATATTGACTTAAACAAACTTTTAGGAATTGGAGTATTCATTTTGATGAAAATGATTAAAAATTTTGGTTTCATCTAAAATCCTAAAAAATTGTGTGCATATAAACAACAAAATGATTATATTATGTTCCTCATATACTACTCATTTAAAATGATGTAGGTAAAATGACAACATTTAAATTATGGTTTTTATACAACTTCTGTATGAAAGATCTTGGTTATATATTTTATATTTGAAGCTCGTACTTAATATGAGATAGAGTAGAAGCTTATAATTGAAATCTACCTACGTGGATAAGATCCTTTGAAGATTCTATATACACGATATGATAGAGTTTTATAAGTAAATTGTAATCCAACTCTAACGAAGAACGTTGGATTAAAGTGAAAACCATATTTAGATATATAGCTCAAATGTTTAGTTATGATACAGATTTTTCTGAGTATTGAAGAATGCCCCGATTTAGATTTCCAGTCCAATTTAAAAAAAATAAAGTTTATTTTGAAATATGTAGAATAGTTTATAGTTGTACATTTAATTATAAACATAGAAAATAAAATGTTATGAGATTTCCACAGTTGAAGCAGAATGCGTAGCGGAAGTGAAAATACCAAGAAGAAAGTTTGGACAAATAAGTTTGTTAATAAACTTTGCATGATTTCATTAGATGAAATTATATATTGTATCCCAAATGTAGAAAGTCTATTTTTGGATATATTTATATAGCGATATAAAAGATAGCTATACAAAACAACATAAGCAAATGATTTGCTTAATCATTATATCAATAAAATAAAAGTTATTATTGCATCTGATTGGACGTGAGGACAAGTGAGAGATTTCTAAAGCAGTAGTATATGCCCTTACACATCCAATACAATTCTTGTAATATTTATTATATATTAATATAATTTTATAGTTGCACTAATAGTAATTGGTTAACTAGATCATATTTATTTATAATTGTGAGAATATCCCGAGAAATCATATTGTTAGATCATGCACAGTGATGTGTCACTTGCATGGAGTTATGGTCTAATCTAATGATTTCTTAAATGAGTACCTAGCATATAATTAGTATGGGATAGCTAGCTTTATAACAGATTATCATGCATGACACTGACATGTTAGATGTGATGATATGTCTCAGTTACCGAGAATCGAGATTCTTTATGTGTGTGTGTTCAGTCGAAAATATCGTGCATTTGATATGACATTTTCCTTACTATTTTTAAATAATAAAAGTTGTTTATTATAAATACGACACATATAAGGGTTTATCTGTAAAAAATATTGTTTTCATATGTTTATATATTATAATTAACATTATGAAGGAAATAATAAGCATATAATATTTATATAATATTTTGTCCATTTAAATATGCATACCATATCAAATATCCTTAACCAACTTTCTTAAACTATAATATCATATCAAATGGTTAGGATAATATCTCAAAATTACCAAATATTACTAACATTATTCATTGAGATATTGTTTAAGGTTTAGTTAAGGTCAGGAGATCGAGATGTTGAGATGCCAAGAATCAAAAATGTGCCGATAAAGTTAGATAAAATCGAAGAATTAATATTGGCAGAGACTCAGAAAAGATATGAAGATTCCAGATGTCTAGAAAATCTCAACGTGTCAACATGCATTATCCCCAGAAAAATGAAGCCAAGATCACACCAAACGGCCGCGGTTGCGTGGCCAAACTAGCAATAATGCGGCGGATCCACGGCAGGAAAGAAGATTTAGGGTTTGGGATTTTTAGGTTTGATTTGCAACAACAAACCCTGATTCTTGGGATCTTTAGTTTCTGGCTTTGAGGCTATATAAAGGACCGAGGGCTAAACCTAGAAATCATCAAACCGACGAGATCACGAAGTCCAAGACGACTCAAGAATCCAGGTTGATCATCAACTGTTCATCTACCTCCTTAAGAAGAGATCGAGAAGAAAACTAGGGTTTTGTAATCACTTTCTAAAGGAACAAAGTGTAATTGATCAAGTTGATTAATAAAGGTAGTTGTTTTATTCTTATTTCATTTTATTTTCTTTATTTACATCATGATCTCTATCCGTTCTTTTATCTCCATCATGCGCGAGTAACTCTCCACTTGTTAGGGTTCGTAGGATTAGGGTAGATCAATGGATGATTAAAATCCTTTAACTCTTTTTACGTCCTATAAAGTTTATAAAATTTACCAAAAGAATCGTTAACATCCTAATCGGGCGTGCTATCACTTCATTGATATTCACGACCACGATTAGAGATTAGATTAACAATTGTTTTGGTAAAGGCTATACATGAACGGAGATCCATGTCAAGATAGGGGTTAAGAGTGGGAACCCTATTCCCTCCAGAAACCATAATTTACATGCATCACTGTCGATCTAGTTTTAAATCTATTAAAAGATAAAAGGAGTAATCTTTAATTCATCATCCATTACTACTAAATCCGATGAACTCTACAAGCCTCCTTCTAATATAAAACCTACATCCGTAGTTAATCTAGATCTATATCTTACATCCGTGTTTGACGTAGATCTAGAATCTACAACAATTCTTCACTATTCATTATTCTTCCTCCTTTCCTAATCAATACGTCTAAAGTAAGATTAAAAGATTCCACGTTTCCCTGAGGACGATCCGTACTCATTACGGTTAGCTACACGCGACACCGTTGCTGATTGCGGTTACACACTCACATATAGAAATTAATCAAATGGCGCCATTGCCGGAGATACGTGCGTAATTTTTTATTTTTACTATTCATGTTGAATTCTTATCCGAAGATCCATAAAAATAAACAAAACTGCAAATTGTGTATTTAACGATTATTGTGTAAATTTTGCAGGGGGATATGGAGTCACATATTTGAGAAAACAGAGATTCAGAGACATTCATCAAGACCCAGAAAAGCAAGGGAGGACACTGCAACAAAATTTTTT
Organism: Agapanthus africanus; assembly: GCA_030015575.1. Lineage (NCBI taxonomy): Eukaryota > Viridiplantae > Streptophyta > Magnoliopsida > Asparagales > Amaryllidaceae > Agapanthus > Agapanthus africanus. The sequence goes on from CM057344.1 coordinate 683,434,261, forward strand.
TTATCAATCTCTCATTCCCGCCGCCAAACCGCGGCCAAATCACCATATTTGAGGCGGAACCGCGGTGGAATTGGGGAATCTTGCTTCCCAACATCTCTGGTAACCTTCCTATCTCCTTCCCTCTCCTCTGAAATCCAATAAAATATCTTTTCTAGAGGATTCTTTGCAAAATATCGCTGCTCAAAAATCTTTTTGCAAGTTTTGTAATTGGTTTTTTGTGCATAATTTAATACGGACTTTAAGGGGTAAGACCAAAATTCAGATTAGGTGGGGATTTCATCACCCTTCCTAGGCCCCACAAATCACAAAACGAGTGTCCGCATCAACCTACATTAATTAAAAAATATCTAGAAAAGACTCTAAGGACCGTCGCGCTCAAATAGGACAGAGGAAGGTTGTGGGTAATCTATCACTTATCCACAATACTTTTGTGGTGTCTAGGTAAGTGTGTCTAAGGAAAGTGGTTACTTAATTAGGCCCGCTATTTTCGGTGATTCGTATAGCGGATACCTGGCACTTACCTGGCCATAAGAGTAGTAAAGAGGTGGTAGAGGATTTATCTTGCGACTTGTTCTTTGGAAGTCTAGGAGCGGTCTAGAGACTTTACCTAAGTAATCTTAGTTCTAGGGTTGATTGTGCATTTTTGTGTGATTTGTCTCACGTCCGACACTTTTCAAAACAAACCAATTTTAAATCACACACACGCTGCCACTTGCGCTAAACCCGCTTAGTGCATACTCGGCTGGACACGGGATTCTCGCGCCCGTCTTGTCCGCGTTCCTGATATCGACTCCGAAGTCGGTACTTCTTCATCTTCTTTTTCCCCTCCACCCACCACATCGACCGAGATGGACGGTTCTCCATCAGATTATAACACCACCCTTCCACCACCCGTCGGTGCGCAGAATCCACCGCACATTTCTCTCCAAAAGAGAAGTTATCCTATACGCGGTCCCCTTCCTACCTGTTTATCTATTCCACCAGCCAATATGGATAATTTTGAAATTAAACCCCACTTGATCAACCTGTTGCCCAAATTTCACGAGCTTGAGTCTGAAGATGCATATGTTTTTATCACTAAATTCGAAAACGTATGCGCAATGATGGGTACATCACAACTTTCAGTGGATGCTATGCGCTTGCGTCTTCTCTCTTTCACTTTATGCGATTTAGCAGAAAATTGGCTTTATAACACTGCCGCACACTCTATTACCAATTGGGGTGAATTCGTGATAGTATTCCTTAAGAAATTTTACCCCAATCATAAGACCGCCCGTGTTAGGAGCGAAATCAACCAGTTTACCCAGCTTCCCAATGAACTATTTTGGAAGTGCTTTGAACGGTTTAAGGATCTTCTTGTCCAATGTCCTCATCATGGAATACATAGATGGGATCTGTGCCGAATTATATATGAGGGCATTACTCCAGCGACAAAGCAGATGCTTGAAACCATGTGTCAATGCAATTTTATGTCCAAAGACGATGGTGAAGCTTGGAAATTTCTGGAAGATCTCGCTGAACACACTTTGCAGTGGGAAAGCGTTAGACCATCATCTAGGGGAGGTATCCATCAGCTCGATGTTTCCATCGCAGTAAAAGCCGAAATGACAGGAATACAAAAGAAACTCGATGCTATGGAGAACAAATTCTCATCAATCTTCCTAAACCAGGTTACTCTTCCTAAGACCGTGTGCGGTTGCTGTTCCGATCCATCACATTTGACAGAAGAATGTCCTATGAATGCACCGTTACAATGCCAAGAACACACTAATGCTACTTTTCAGCAGCGACCTAGAAACGATCCTTATTCTTCCACGTACAATCAGAGATGGAGGAATCATCCTAATTTTGCTTAGAACCAAAACCAAACCCAAAATTAAAACCAGTTCCAAAGCAATTATCAAAGATCTCCTCCACAGCAGCAGCAACCACACCCACAGAGTCAACACCCCTTTCAATCGCAACCTTTTCAGAATCCGGCCAACAATTCTACACTTTATAACAATTCTTTCCAAACGGCCGGGAACGAAAACTCATCTCCACTTGAACGAAGCGTGGATATGTTTATTAAACATTCCATGCAATCGACAGATGAAATAAATTTTTCTATCCGATCATTAACACAGACCACCACCTCCCACGGTGAAAGTATAAAATCGATAGAAGCACAACTTGCACAAATAAATGCCGCGATGAGTGCGAGAGAAAAAGGGAAACTTCCATCTCAACCCCTACCGAATCCTGGCCACTCACAAAGTCATAATGTGAGTGTCGTTACCACGTTAAGATCAGGAAGAGTGTTGAACAATAAAAAGGGTGAACAGATTGATGATGCGGAATCAATTGAAACCCCGGCTTCCACTTCTTGCCCTATTTCTTCTAGTCTCCCACATTCTTCTGAGCCTATTCTCCGTTTTCCCCAAGGCTCGAACACTTCGCCCACTTCCTTGAGTCGACTTAAAATGATCCCTACTCCAATTCTGGGATCGATTCCATCCCCACAAACTTCTCCATAAATGTTGGACCCAAAACTTATTGATAAAGCTCCGTTTCCAAACAGGTTGAGAGCCAACAAACCTAACGCACAAATGGAGAAGAATGTGGAAATGTGTACGCAAATTAACATAAATATCCATCTTCTAGATGCTATTCAACAAGTTCCGTCTTATGCAAAAATCCTTAAGGACTTGTGCACTAGGAAAAGAAAAACTCAAGTGCCGAAAAAGGTATTCATGACAAGCAACGTGAGCACAGCTTTTACCCAACAATTGCCTAAGAAACGTAAGGACCCCGGTTGTCCTACAACATCTATAACTATTGAGGGTAAAAGCATCAATTGTGCTCTACTTAACCTCGGCGCTAGTGTTAACTTATTTCCATATTCCGTCTATGAGCAGTTAGGTATAGGAGAGTTGAAACCTGCCCACTACACTCTCCAGATGGCAGATCGATCTATCGTCCAACCTAGGGGTGAGCTTGAGGATGTGTTAATCAAAGTCGGGGAATTCATATTCCTTATGGATTTTATTGTTTTAGATATACAGCCTGTGGCGAACCCACACAACCAAACCCCGGTGATACTCGGTCGACCTTTCCTAGCAACTTCCAACGCTGTTATTAATTGTCATAATGGTTCTATAAACTTATCATTCGGGAAGATGACAATTGAGCTTAATATTTACAAGCTACGAAGTCAACCATCTGAACCTTATGCTCATTTAATCGATGTTTGTTCCATCAACGAGATAGCTTCCGACAGCTGCGAAGCTGAAGTATTTTGCTATGATGATCTGGACAATACTAGTGCGACATTGTTTGATCTGGCAAATTATTATAGTGAGAATATCTTCGATGAGTCTATCCCCGAGGTTGAATCCATTGACTCGTCGCAAAAGTCAGTAGCGCTTTCCGAGTAAATATCCTACGCAAGTTATGAACCTCTTAGGGAGTCTGAGTATCATTCCCTTACCCCTCCTTCTATCGTCTCTCCGCCGATACTAGATCTCAAACCACTACCTTCTCATCTTAAATATGCATATTTAGGAGAGAATGAGTCTTTTCCCGTGATCATATCCGCTTCTCTAGCTTTAGAGCAAGAGAACGCACTTTTGACGGTATTGAGATCAAATCGGAAAGCATTTGGTTGGATAATGGCTGACATCAAATGGATTAGTCCCTTGATTGTTGAACATTATATACATCTGATGGATGAAGCCAAACCAACCCGAGACCCACAAAGACGGTTGAATCTCGTTATGAAGGAGGCGGTAAAGAAAGAAATCGTCAAGTGTCTAGATAGTAGTATAATTTACCCAATATCTGATAGCCAATGGGTAAGTCCTATTCATGTGGTCCCTAAAAATTCTGGCATCACGGTCATAACTAATTAGGCTAATGAGTTGATCCAAACGCACACCCAAACTGGATGGCGCGTATGTATTGATTACAGAAAACTCAATGCTGCAACGAGGAAAGATCGCTTCCCTCTATCTTTCATTGACCAAATGTTAGAATGATTAGCTGGACATGAATACTATTGTTTCTTGGATGGATACTCTGGCTATAACCAGGTCCCCATTGCCGAAAAGGATAAAGATAAAACAACATTTACTTGTCCTTTCGGTACGTTTGCTTATAGACGCATACCCTTTGGGTTATGCAACGCTCCCGCTACATTTCAGCGGTGTATGATAGGGATATTCTCAAACATGGTTGAGAATTTTCTGGAGATATTCATGGACGATTTTTCCATATTTGGGGACTCCTTTGAGGAATGCCTACATCATCTTGATGCGGTTCTTATCCGCTGTAAGGATAGGAACTTAATTTTGAATTGGGAAAAATGTAATTTCATGGTCTAAAAAGGTATTTTCCTTGGACATATCATTTCAAGAGAAGGCATTGAGCTTGACAGAGCTAAAATTGATGTCATCCATAACCTTCTTCCTCCCAAACGAGTAAAAAATATATGATCTTTCCTTGGTCATGCAGGATTTTATAGAAGATTCATTAAGGAATTTAGCAAAATTGCTAGACCCTTAACTCTTCTCTTGGCCAAGAATACAACATTTCACTTCGATTCAAAATGTGAGACTGCTTTTGAATCGCTTAAAAGATCTCTCACTACAGCCCCCGTTCTATCATCTACGGATTGGAACCACCCGTTCGAGCTTATGTATGATGCATCAGATTTTGCTATTGGTGCAGTCTTAGAACAACACATTGATAAGATGCCACATGTAATTTACTATGCAAGTAGGATCTTGAACGATGCACAAATTAATTACACAACTTGCATTAGAAAAATTCAGGCCCTACTTGATTGGCTCGCCAATAGTGGTTTACACCGATCACTCCGCCATACGACACCTTTTATCGAAGAAGGATGCTAAGGCCAGGCTAATACGTTGGATCCTGTTGTTACAAGAATTTGATCTTGTCATACGAGACAAGAGTGGATGTGAAAACGTTGTAGCCGACCATCTTTCACGCATCAATTCTTCACCAACGTTAACCGTGCCAATAAACGACTCATTCCCTGACGAACAGCTCTTAACCGTATCCTGCGAACCTTGGTTCATGGATATTGTGAATTATCTAGCGACGGGACTTATTCTTAGTGATTGGTCAAAACAAGACAATCTTCGATTTCTATCCCAAGTAAAACACTTTTACTGGGATGAAGATTATTTGTTTAAGTATTGTTCCGATCAAATCATTCGTAGATGTGTCCCTAACGATGAATTCAAGAGTGTATTGACTTTTTGTCATGATCAGGCATGTGGCGGTCATTTTGGTCTACGTAAAACGGTGGAGAAAGTTTTGCAATGTGGTTTTTATTGGACAACATTATTTAAGGATGCTTATGATCATTGCAAAACTTGTCATCGGTGTCAACACATGGGTCGGATTTCACGAAGAAATGAGATGCCGCTCCAACCTATCTTGGTTGTGGAGATATTCGATATTTGGGGTAATGATTGTATGGGCCCTTTTCCCAACTCTTTTGGGAATTTATATATCTTGTTAGCAGTTGATTATGTCTCAAAATGGGTGGAAGCAATACCGTGTCGCACTAATGACAACAAGGTTGTTATTAAGTTCCTTAAAGAAAATATCTTTTCGCGATTCGGGCACCCTCGCGCTATAATTAGCGACAACGGGACGCATTTCTGTAATCGGTCTTTCGAGGCTTTGATGCGGAAATATTCAATCAACCACAAACTTTCTACGCCCTATCATCCCCAAACGAGTGGGTAAGCTGAGATTTCCAATAGGCGGATAAAACAAATTTTGGAGAAGACGGTTTCTAAAAACCGTAAAGATTGGTCAACCAAATTGACGGATACTCTTTGGGCATTTCGTACCGCTTATAAGACCGTTCTTGGTATGTCTCCATACCGCCTAGTGTTTGGAAATGCTTTCCACCTTCCTGTCGAGATCGAACATAAAGCAATGTGGGCTATTAAAGAGCTTAACTTCGATTTTGATCAAGCCTGCAGCTATCGGAAGCTGCAATTAAAAGAGCTAAGCAAACTCCGCGATAAAGCTTACGATAATGCGGTTATACTAAAGAACCGGACTAAAGTGTTCCATGATAAAAACCTTTATAGAAAAACCTTCACTCCGGGATAACAAGTCCTTCTTTATGATTCCTGTCTCCATCTTCATCCGGGTAAGCTAAAATCTCGTTGGAAAAGACCTTTTGTGGTGCGGTATGTATATCCGCAAGGGGCAGTAGAAGTTGAAAATGTTAAAAACGGTTCAATTTTTAAAGTAAATGGGCATAAATTGAAACCGTATTTTTCTGCTGACCCAGCGGAGGAACTCCTGTTTTTACAGGAGCCGCTTTATCATAACTGAATTTCTTTCGCCCCACCTTCATGTTTCGGTAACATTTTCTCATTTTAAGAATGGAGGTGAGTGAAAAAGGACTTAACTGAATATATGTGCTTGCCAAAGTACAAGTTTGGGGGTAGTTTTCATTTGACTATTATTTTACCCTTCTTAATTTCTCTCCCAAAGTCTACAGGTCTATGCATTCAAAGATGACATCAGTGAGGACACTGCTGAAAACTGGTTTAGGGGGGTTTGTATTATCTTTCGGCACTTGGCACTATACAATTTTTTTTTTTGATAATAAAAGAGTAGAAAGTGAAAAATTACATATGAAAGATAGGAAAAATTTAAGAAAAGTAAGAAAGTTAGATGTTTTCTTAAACAAAACTAGTAATAATTAGTTATGAGCCGTTGTCCCAAGGGTTAGTAAGATGAAGGAAATTACTAATTTGAGAATAAAAATAAGTCTGAAAAATAGTCCATATTCTTGAGGCCAAACATTTGAACGTTGATACCCTACTATATGCACTTACACACATCTTGAAACTTGGGATAGTAGAGGATACCTTGAAATGCTCTTATCTAAAACCCTTAGTATGAAGGAAAATAAAATAAAATATAAGTGGTGAAGAAAAAAAATGAACACTGATTTTGTAATTTCTTAAGGCGGCTTAAAAAAAATATAGCGAGGGTGCTTTATCACCTAGTGCCTTAGACCAACTGGTTTGGGTGCCACTGCTAAGTCTCAGGTGTTGCAAAACGAGGAATTACGCCTTAATACGCGAGCACATTTTGCAATCGGTCGGTTAGTACCTCAAGAAGTATTAACGGTCGCATGAAGAATGTGTGAGCAATTCCATCTAAAATATTCATCAACTAAAAAGTATTAAGGAAGATGGACAAGAGTATGATAGCTTGAATTGAATTCTCTAAGTGTAGGGATGTCTTTTACACACACGTAGGGGTATATGATCAATATTTGGAGGAAAGATAGGGAGGAAAACTAAAAACGATGTTTTATTGATGGATGATGTGATTTCTAACATCTTTTCACGACCATTAAGATAGGGCTCATGACAACTGAAAAACTAGTGTAGCTGGAAACTCTTATTTTCAAGTTCTTTCTTTTATAGTTCTTATCTTTGTATGTAACTTTCACTATCTTTCTTTTATTATATGATTTTGTGGGTGTAATCCGCTGAAAACCCTCAGGAGACAACACTCCTCCTACTAGGGACACCTAGAGGTTTAACGGCTTGTTGCACGTGCTCAGTGCAATCGTGTTGCCTACGAATGTGTGCTACTTAGGTTTTTCTTTTTTCTTTTTTTCTCCTTCTCTTGAATAACTAGTTTGCTCGGGACGATCAAAGTTAAGTTTGGGGGTATTTGTTCAGTCGAAAATATCATGCATTTGATATGATATTTTCCTTACTATTTTTAAATAATAAAAGGTGTTTATTATAAATATGACACATATGAGGGTTTATCTGTAAAAATACTATTTTCATATGTTTATATATTATAATTAACATTATGAAGGAAAATATAAGCATATAATATTTTGTCCATTTAAATATGCATACCATATCAAATATCCTTAACCAATTTTCTTAAACTATAATATCATATCAAATGGTTAGGATAATATCTCAAAATTACCAAAAATTACTAACATTATTCATTGGATATTGTGCAAGGTTTAGTTAAGGTCAGGAGATCGAGATGTTGAGATGTCGGGAATAAAAAATCTACCGATAAAGTTAGATAAAATCGAAGAATTAATACTGGCAGAGACTCAGAAAAGATAAGAAGATTCCATATGTCTAGAAAATTTCAACGTGTCAACATGCCTTATCCCCAGAAAAATAAAGCCAAGATCACACCAAACGGCCACGGTTGCGCGGCCAAACTAGCAATAATGCGGCGGATCCGCGGCAGGAAAGAAGATTTAGGGTTTGGGATTTTTAGGTTTGATTTGCAACAACAAACCCTGATTCTTGGGATCTTTAGTTTCTGGCTTTGGAGCTATATAAAGGACCGAGGGCTAAACCTCGAAATCATCAAACCGACGAGATCACGAAGTCCAAGATGACTCAAGAATCCAGGTTGATCATCAGCTGTTCATCTACCTCCTTAAGAAGAGATCGAGAAGCAAACTAGGGTTTTGTAATCACTTTCTAAAGGAACAAAGTGTAATTGATCAAGTTGATCAATAAAGGTAGTTGTTTTATTCTTATTGCATTTTATTTTCTTTATTTACATCATGATCTCTATCCGTTCTTTTATCTCCATCATGCACGAGTAATTCTCCGCTTGTTAGGGTTCGTAGGATTATGGTAGATCAGTGGATGATTAAAATCCTTTAACTCATTTTACGTCCTATAAAATTTATAAACATTACCAAAAGAATCGTTAACATCCTAATCAGGCGCGCTATCACTTCATTGATATTCACGACCACGATTAGATATTAGATTAACAATTGTTTTGGTAAAGGCTAGACATGAACGGAGATCCATGTCAAGATAGGGGTTAAGAGTGGGAACCCTATTCCCTCCAGAAACCCTAATCTACATGCATCACTGTCGATCTAGTTTTAAATCTATTAAAGGATAAAAGGGGTAATTGTTAATTCATCATCCAGTACTACTAAATTCAATGAACCCTACAAGCCCCCTTCTAATATAAAACCTACATCCGTAGTTAATCTAGATCTATATCCTACATTCGTGTTTGACGTAGATCTAGAATCTACAAAAATTCTTCACTATTCATTATTCTTTCTCCTTTCCTAATCAATACGCCTAAAGTAAGATTAAAAGATTCCACGTTTCCCTGAGAACGACCCGTACTCACTACGGTTAGCTACACGCAACACCGTTGCTAATTGCGGTTACACACTCACATATAGAAATCAATCAGTGTGTCATGAACACGTATTGTGATACATATAGTATAGGACCATTGATGATGCTCACAAGTGGAATTTACTCAGATTACGACACGTGGCGGATGACATGTCCCGAAGGCTACGGAGGTGGAATAAATGAGTTGCATTAGGGGCATTTCTCGGGACCTCGTTTCGAGGAAGTGTCCAACCATTTGGGAGACCTCCCTGAGTACTTTCCACCTTCACCTAGCAAACTACTAATAGCTCATGTCCGAGCTTCCTCGGTCTCCTTGCTCATCTCCAAGCCATCTGACAGGCCGAGCTTCCTCGGCCTCACTGCTCCTCTCCGAGCAATCTGACAGGTCGAGCTTCCTCGGCTTCCCCGATCAACCGAGAGCACGGAACCCAAGCACCCCTGCAACGACTCCGGATATCTTGCCAGGGAGAGATATCCGCCTTCCCACGCTCCGCGTTCCGCGCTAGCGCGTCCCCCATTAATAGGCGTATCCCGCCATTAACATGAGGATAATGCAAGGGCGTAACTGACGGCGATGATCTCGCGCCTGCTCGTTCCACGCGACTACTATATAAACCCCTCTCTCAGATGACTCAGGTAACTCGAATTCATTCCAATACGCCGTTACTCTGCACCTATTCCTCGGCACTAACTTGATCGTCGGAGGGTCCTACGATGGTCACCCACCCCAGGACTTCTTTTGCAGATAACTCGGCCTCAACGCCAACCTATTGAGATCTACACGCTCAACAACTCCTAAACCAAATCCTAACCGTCAAAAACTGCCATCACAGGATCGACGAAGGACAACATCTGAAGGAGATCACAACCTCCATCAGTTGGCGCCGTTTGTGGGAACCGCTTTAGAAGCTTCTCCACCTCTAAAGTTGATCTTCCGCTCTCAACTCGATGGCGAGCGACAACCGCGATGATCCCAATACGAGCCTCCACAACGGAGGCGGGAGCGCCTCGTCTCCCCCTCCTAACGTGATCAACACCTTATCCATTCGGATAGACAGGCTCACATCGCTAGCGGATGCCCTAGTCCGTGTTCAAGCGGCGGGCCTTACCCACCAGACCACAGTTCCCCCTCCCCGGAACAATGACGTCTGCAGAAGGACGGATGAGCACGCTCAAGCCCTCGATCTCACTCATTCTGATCCCAGCATCAACGAGTGCCGGCGTGCCGACTCCGGCCACCGTGACCCGCATGCGGTGATTGATTCCATGACCCGCTGGGCGCCAGACAGCTCCACACCCCGATCCCAAGGAAGACTGGGTCATCGCTCCGATACCCGCCGCGCGTTCTTTTCCCGTGATGAGGTGTCGGTCGGCTTGCCTTTTTTCAGGCATGACCGACGCCCCCACGCTCACCGAGGCGTTGCGAACAGTGAACGCCGGGACTACTCAAAGATGGCCTCACCCGAGGATTTAAGAAATTTAATAGATCGGAATCGGAGCCGTACCATCGCGCAGGCCCAGAGTGGGGTAGCCACCACTCCGACTATGTAGAATCCTCAGGGTACCACCACCGACTTGAGACCTTCGAAAAGAAAATCGAAGGCATACGACGGTATGGACATGCGTCCAGCGAAGGGGCCAAGTACTCCGTCGACTCACTGACAAAGCCCTTTACAGAAGAGTTGTTGGCCACGTCTCGTCCAGGAACAAGCCGCCCAAAGTGGCCATTTTCGACGGTATGTCTGACCTGAAGGACCACTTGGACGCATTTACGGTGGCCATGAGGATCCAAGATAACTCAGACGCAGTTCAATGCTGAGCTTTTCCTACCACCTTGATCCGAGCTGGTCGGGACTGGTTCCAGGGGCTTACACCGTGCTCTATCTCTACCTTTGTGGAGATGGCTACCGAATTCCTCAGTCATTTCGTCGGTAATCGACTACAAAAAAAGACAGTCGACTACTTATTCACTGTCAAGAGTGGGGACAAGGAATCCTTCAAAGGGTATGTCACCCTCTTCTACAATGCCCTCCTGGAGGTACCCGAGCACCGCGACGAAACGGTCATCACCGAGCTGAGGTCAGGTCTCGGGCACAAATAGTGGCTCCACTCTTTTGCATTGGTGCAACCTAAAACCATGGCCAAAGTAAAATCCTAGACCGAGCGAGAAATTCATCTCGAGTCAGAAGTAAACTCAAACCTGTCCCGAGCCGACCAAGCAGACTGGAAGAAGAGGGACAGGGAAGAGAAAAGGAAAGACGATCATCCGAGAATTTATTCCCCGAGGTTCTGGGAGTACACCCCTCTGAACATTTTCCAAGCCGAGCTGTTGGAGGAAGCTAAGGGCGAGAGGTTCTTCAGGCTCCTGCCAGCTACCCGAAGCACGGGCCAACGGCCGTGAGGTCCGTATTGTGCCTATCACTGGATGTAAGGACATCCGATCGAGGATTGTAAATAGCTGCGCGATTACATCGAAGAGCTGATCCGCTCCGTTCACTTGGCAAAATACCTGCGAGACAAACGTCAAGCAGATAGGAGGCAAGCCGGCCAATTTACAGTCGAAGAGCTGACAATAGGACAGATCATGGTCATCACCAACTGACCCAAAGTCCGAGCAACGAGGACACCCGCCAAATCCGTTCATTTGATACGGGAGAGTTTAAATTAAATCATTGAATCTTTATTTTCTTTAATCATAAAAATTCTCGCTTCCCTGCAATCTAAACTACTTCTCTCTGTTTCCATGCTATAACTTATTATAGGGCCACCGAGTAGCTTCCTGCTCGGTCCATCCGCAGCGGGTAGCTTCCTGCCCAACAAATGCTGTGGATCTAAAAGCCCTCATCACGAGGCCACCGAGCAGCTTCCTGGTCGGTCCATCCGCAGTGGGTAGCTTCCTGCCCAACAATGCTGTGGATCAAAATCCATCATCACGAGGCCACCGAGTAGCTTCCTGCTCGGTCCATCCGCAGTGGGTAACTTCCTATCCGACAAAGTTGTGGATCCAAAAGCCCTCCTCACGAGGCCACCGAGTAGCTTCCTGATCGATCCATCCATAGTGGGTAGCTTCTTGCTCATCAAAGCTGTGGATCCAAAGCCCTTGACGTCAAGGTGACCGAGTAGCTTCTTGCTCGGTCTATCCGCAGCGGGTAGATTCTTTCCCAACAAAGACGTGGATCCAAAGCCCTCATTACGAGGCGGCCGGGTAGCTTCCTGCTCGACCCATTCACCGCGGGTAACTTCCTGCCCAACGAAGACATGGATCTAAAGCCCTCATCATGAGGCGGCTGAGTAGCTTCCTGCTCGGTCCATTCACAGTGGGTAGCTTCCTGCCCAACTACGTCGTGGATCAAAAGACCTCCTCATTAGGCCACCAAGTAGCTTCCTGGTTGGTCCATCCAGAGTGGGTAGCTTCCTACCCAACTACGCTGTGGATCAAAATCCCACCTCATGAGGCCACCGAGTAACTTCCTGCTCGGTCCATCCGCAATAGGTAGCTTCCTGTCCAACTACACTGTGGATAAAAAGCCCTCCTCACGAGGCCACCGAGTAGTTTCCTACTCGGTCCATCCGCAGTGGGTAGCTTCCTGCCCGACAACGCTGTGGATCCAAAAGCCCTCCTCACGAGGCCGCCGAGTAGCTTCCTGCTCGGTCTATCCGCAGTGGGTAGCTCCCTGCCCATCAATGCTGTGGATCTAAAGCCCTCCTCACGAGGTCACCAAGTAGCTTCCTACTCGGTCCATCCGCAGTGGGTAGCTTCCTGCCCATCAATGTTGTAGATCCAAAGCCTTCGACATCGAGGAGACCGAGTAGTTTCCTGCTCGGTCCATCCGCAACGGGTAGATTCCCGCCAAACGAAAACGTGGATCCAAAGCCCTGATTACGAGGCGACCGGGTAGCTTCCTGCTCAGCCTATCAACCGTGGGTAGCTTCCTGCCCAATGAAGACGTGGATCTAAAGCCCTCATCACGAGGGAGCTGGGTAGCTTCCTGCTCGGCTCATCCACAGTGGGTAGCATCCTGCTCAACGAAGACGTGGATCCAAAGCCCTAATCATGAGGCCAGGTAGCTTCCTGCTCGGCCTATCCACCATGGGTAGCTTCCTGCCCATAAATGTTGTGGATCTAAAGCCCTCCTCATTAGGCTACCGAGTAGCTTCCTACTCGGTCCATCCGCAGTGGGTAGCTTCCTGTCCAACTACGTTGTGGATCAAAAGCCCTCCTCACGAGGCCACCGAGTAGTTTCCTGCTCGGTCCATCCGTAGTTGGTAGCTTCCTACCCATCAACGCTGTAGATCTAAAAGCCCTCCTCATGAGGCTACCGAGTAGCTTCCTGCTCGGTCCATCCACAGTGGGTAGCTTCCTGCCCAACTACGCTGTGCATCAAAAGTCCTCCTCATGAGGCCACCGAGTAGTTTCCTGCTCGGTCCATCCGCAGTGGGTAGCTTCCTTCCCATCAACGTTGTGGATCCAAAAGCCCTCCTCACGAGGCCACCGAGTAGCTTCCTGCTCGGTCCATCCGCAGTGGGTAGCTTCCTTCCCATAAATGTTATGGATCTAAAGCCCTCCTCACGAGGCCACCGAGTAGCTTCCTGCTCGGTCCATCCGCAGTGGAAAGCTTCCTGCCCAACTACGCTGTGGATCAAAAGCCCTCCTCACGAGGCCACCGAGTAGTTTCCTGCTCGTTCCATCCGCAGTGGGTAGCTTCCTGCCCATCAATGCTGTGGATCCAAAGCCCTCGACGTCGAGGCGACCGAGTAGCTTCCTGCTCGGTCCATCCGCAGTGGGTAGATTCCTGCCCTGCAAAGAAGCGGATCTAAAAGCTCTGCTCACGAGGCCGCCGAGCAGATTCTAGCTCGGTCCATCAATCGGTTCATACTTGACACGCGATCGCCACCTCGACTCAGGGGAAAGGGAGGATACCGACCTTCCTAAACTTGGCTATCATTCAACTCGATGCGTGATCGCCACCTCGACTCTGGGGAAAAGGAGGATACCGACCTTCCTACACTTGGCTATCGTTTGACTCGATGCGCAATCGCCATCTTGACTCTAGGGAAAAGAAGGACACCGACCTTCCTACACATGGCTATCGTTCGACTCTACTCGATGAACGGTCAGTAAGTGCGAGAAGGGTGGACACCGGCCTAGCACTTGCAAGATAAAGATACTTACGAGCTAAAAGTACTTGCAAGATAAAAAGACCTGCGAGCTAAAAATACTTGCAGAATGAAGATTCGAACAATGAAAAGTATACGAGCTAAAAGTACTTGCGCAACGAGCAGACATTTGGGCAAAGGAAAAAGTACAATTTATTCACGATCAAAATTTTGTACAAGGGTATTTGTAATACCCAGTCTTTTTCTATGCCAATACCGGTATTTAAATAAAATGTTTTACCCATTTTAAATTTTGTATTATATTCTAATTATTTTGTTTTCTATGAACCTAACCCTAAGCCCAAGTCCATATTTAATCCCACTCTTTTCCTTCTAAATTTTCTTGAGCCCACAACCCAAAACCCACCACTTCAACCAACAAATGCTTTTCCCATTTCAAAATTCAAAAAAAAAATATCCTCACTAATTTCAAATAAATTCGTTTAAAACCCAATAACTATTTACATTAATCCCTCAATTACTCCCCATTATATTTTCTTTAAAAATTCTATTTCTATTATTAATTCCCCCCCCCCCACATTTTCTCTCCTTCTCATCACGCTCTCTCTCTCTCTCTCTCTCTTCCCCCCCACACGTTTCCCTCTCCTTCTTCCCCGAGCTCGAGGCCCTCCCTTCACCATCGCCCGCCTCGTGCTCGCCTCTCGCCGCCGCCAACTCCATCGACCCATCGTCATCACCACCCCTTTTCTCCTCTCTTACTCCGCCTCCTTCCTCACCTCACCACTCCTCCATCCCCGACAGCAAACCCAACACCTCGACGACCCAAGAAAGCCTACTGCCTCGCCGTCGTCGACCCCCACCGTCATCCTCGTCCCCTCGCCCATCTCCTTCTCGACCTCATCTCTCTCCACTCTTCCCTTGATCACCACCATCACCCTCAACCCAAACCCAAACCAGAGCCCCAGCCTCGCCTGCACACCCCTTGCGCCCGAGATCCCCTCACCATCGACAGCACTTCCGACCGCCTCCACGTCGTCGCCGCCTTGACTACCACCTCTCGCCGTCGTCACTTCAACCTCGACTTCACCCGAGAACCCATTGCAACCCATCCCATGTTCCCTGCACATCCCATCGCCTGCGCCCCATTGCCGCCGGAGCTCACCTCGCCGTCGACCTCATCAACACTGTCTCCATCGTTCACCGACCATCGCCGACCCAAGCTACCAGCCGAGTCCAAGCCCCGAAGCTGCACCGAGCTCGAGCCAAGGCCAAAATTTTTGCGTTGCCATGTTGTTCCTAGTCCGTGCATGCAACGTGTCATACCGTTCATCACCGTTCGCTGCTGTCGTGTCACCGATCGTCGTCGTCAGGCAAGTTTCGCAACTTGCATATCATGCTATGATTAGTATTGTGATTAGTTATTAATATAATTAAATTATGAATTCGAACTCAATAGCGAACATTGTGCTAATGGTGTTGATGAAGCCCAACTGGAACTTATGACCAGGTTGATGTTACACGAAAATTTAGAGATAACAACTAGTTTCGAGTAGTTAAGGAAAACGTATGTTTTGTTTGATACCGAATGTTCACCTTAGGCGTTCGATAGAAATCTTATGCGAAAACCCAAATCAAATGTGGTGGAATTTATGACTACTAGATTTCTGTAGTGATAATGGATAACACGTAAAGAGTTGGGTCGAAAATACGTACCCTAATATCGTGAAATGTCATTCCCATTTAGATCCATCGAATCTGAAACCTTCCATACCTGAAATTCATGAAAATCATAGTAAATTGGTTACACAATGGAATGTTGTGTTTGAGGGCTCATATCGAATCCAACTTGAGAACCTAGAACCCCATATAATTTATAATCTGTTTCTATTTTAAAAAGGTGACAGAAACTGTTCGGGAGTGCGGCTCTGGACTGCAGTCCAGAGCAGCATTGCTTGCCAACACTTGATTAAAAATGCTTTTATATCTCTGTGTGAAAATGGTATTCTGCGGAACCATATACCATAGCGAAGATAAATATGTTAGCTAACTATTAGAAGTGGTTTCATTTGTTTTAACCATTGTTTGCTATTTTAATCACATTTTAAACCATCAGTACATACTGATGTCCCAAGCAGAGACAAAATGCATATCCCGATCTTAGATAATGCATAACTCCCAGCACACAGCTGATATTATCAATCCGTCTGGTGCATTGGAAACCTGACTAATAAACCTAAATATTATCAAATTGTAGCATTGCCTAATTATGATCCCAACAGGATAAAACTGTGTTACGAAATGGACTTCAGTTCAGGAACTGAATTTCCAGCAGAGAACACTTAAAAAGAAATGACCGTAATTTATGAACCTAAAACTCGATTAACACGAAACCAATTTTGGTGCATAGATAATTAAATACACTGCCTACTCCTTGTAGATCATTCTGCTTAATTATGCACGGGTGATTTTATATGAATTTTTCTAGTCCAACCGACACCGATTGCTCATATGTATTCACTAGCGCATTTACTATATCCCCATCAAGTGCATGATTGTCATACTCTTGTAAATAGTGTTCATTTTCAGCGATAACCTAGTGACCGTGTTATATTACCAAATGATAAATGTTAGTGATTGGATTGTGGAAATCACGTTAGTGTAGAAGCGTGAAGTAACACGTACTCGTACACAATCAGCGGAACCAACTAGTTATTGCATTGTCGACGCTTATGGGGCATATATAAGTGTAACTATAACTGGAATGAGACGATTATGGAAACACTTATATTAGTGTCATAGGTAAGACGTCGAACACCGTCCATTTATCTTAGATACTGGTCGAGACATGCTTGATAGAGATCCTGTCTCCAGTTCTCGCATAGACTTGCCATGGAGCGACTAGTATTTGGGTTCATGGTCGGTGTTTGATATAGACCGTGGGTGTGGGGTAGTTTGAGTGTGAGTTCGATCAACGGAATCTCGGGAGTCCCACTGCCGGCATATACAGCGATTTTGGGAGTTGTATGGATGGTGTTACTGATTATTAGCGAGCGTGATTTGATCCCGTGTTCCCTTGCCCCTGGGGCCTACCCTTGGGTTGGGCATACTTCTGCAGTGGTTGACGCTCACACATGGACCGACGATAGGTTTAGTGACTTGGATATTGAGACTTAGAGACTGATAGGTTTAGCGACATGGACATTGCATTGATTACTGACTCGATATACCTGCTTTATTGTTTACCTGTACCGGTTACTTCATGCTCATGTCATCACTCCATGTTTATTGTTTCATGTTCAACATCATTGCACGTGTTTACATATGTATTTATATATTACTATTGTGTTGCTCTGATGACCTGAGTATGCATGCTCAGAGTGAGAAGTGGACTTAGCTCGGATCAAGACCTCTCTTATCTTAAGGATACTACGGACATCTAGATCAGCGACGTCGGCGCTATCTCTTTCTTGACCTCTACCTGGTTAGTTTTATATATGTTTTTCTAGAATTAATGACTGCATTTCTCATTACCTGTGCATTGATTACTAATTACCACGTAATGTTAGAAGCCGAAGTGCGACTACAGAAGGATATTTCCTTGACCGTAAGAGCATGGCTGGCCTTGTCACCCCTCGTTTTCCGTATTTTGGGAAGCAGGGCGTGACAGTATTATGGGCTCCTCAGCCTTACAAAAGGTCCATAGGCTTACAAAATTTTTATAAAAAAGAAGAAGAAGGAAAATCTTCAACGGAGGAAAGCTCAGGCTCGGCCGGGATCTCGCCCTGCTCGATGCCGCCATCGGGTACCAAAACTGTGACCTCGGGGTCGGTGCTTCCGCCGACAGCCTCACCTCGAACTGCAGCCTCGGCGACTTCCCCTTGCGGCACTTCCTTGGCCAGGAGGTACTTGGCGCGGAGCTCACTATCATCGAACCCCAGCATGGACTCCTTGACGGCATCGAAGGCGATGTGCCACATGACGGCCGTGGATTCGGCGAGATCAGCGTAAAATTGGTCGGACGCCTTGTATCCCTCCACGGCCTTCACCGCCCGGCTCTCGGCGAGCTTCACCGCGTCCATAGCAACCCGGACATCCCTCTTGAGGACGTCTCTCGACTTCTTAATCAAGTTGTAGAGGTTGTTCACCTCCTCCAACTTGGCTTAGATAGCCGGGTTAGATTTATCCAGGAGCCGATGAGACTCCTTCAGTTTTGAGTTCGTCAGCCTCTCGGCGACCAATCAAGTGTCTAGGAAAGCCGCGTTCTCCTTCGCGTGCCGCAGTTGGAGGCGGAGTTCCTCCGCCTATGAGGAGGATTCGCCTTCCTTTTTCATGGCCGGGGCTACCTTCTCGAATTCCATGGCAACGAAGAGAGCGCAGTGATGAAGGACCTGAGGAAAAGCAGCAAACGGGTTACAAAGCTCAAGCCGAAGAAACAAGACTTAAGAAATTTTAAAAAAATTCAAGTACTGACCTGAACCGCCTCCTGAGCTATGGCGGCTACCTGGGCCTTCATGATCCCTCGGGGAATCTTGCCCTCGGCTGCCTACTCCATATCCGAAAACAAGCTTTCGGCGACGGAGAGCCCTGAGGGCGTCTCAATGTAAAAGTCTCCCTCCTGCACTAGGATCCCGGTAGAAGGTGGCCGACAGACAGTCCGCTGCAGCTTTTTGAGGGGAATTTTGGCGGGCTCGGCCTCCTCCTCCTCTCTCGCCCGGGGCGCCGGGTCCCACGCGTGCTTATGACCTCCCTCTTCCGCGGCGTTCTTCTGAGGGTCGAGGTGCGGCGGGAGGCTTGGACGGTGGAGTTGGCCTCGGGGCTGAGCTCGGACCGGGTCGAGACGAGCTTGTGCCCCCGGCCTCCTTCCTTGCGACTTGGCGGCCATAGCGACTAGGATTTTCAATCGATCCAAGGGCTCTGTAAAAAAGAACACACAAACTAAAGGGGGTTAGAGACACCGAAAAGGCGAAGGAAGTTAACGAAGTCTAAACAGGTCATCGAAGGCCCTAACTTACCCAGAAAACGCGCAGGACTGAGCCTAGCCCAGCTCAGTGCCTGCTCGGATAGCAGAACATCCGCCCGCTAGATCGGTTTCCACTAGGACACCACCCTCGCCTCGGAGAATGTCGACTGCTTTACCCTCGGGCAGTCAGTCATGTACCACTGTATAGGCACTGGCCAATCCTCGCCCTCAGGTAGCCCAACGAATACACACTTTGCCTTCTATTTGTGGATGGAAGAGGGGATGACTACTACCCTCGACCCGGCCGTCCTACCCTTACGTTTTTTATACGAAAAATACACCCAGCTCGGCACTTCCTTGTTGGTGCCGGGATGATTTTTCTAACAAAGAAAAGACACAAGGAGGGTCAAACTGAAGGGGATCTGATCGAGTTTTAACCGGACCAGAAACCCGAGGAGGATTCTCCACGAGTTCGGCGCAAGCTGGCACGGGGCAAGACGGAAGCAACGAAGCACCCCACAGATCTCAGTTGGGAAGGGCAGACACATTCGTGCCCGGAACGCTTCCAAATACAGGGCAATCTCTTTACCCCGCACCTAGTCCACCCGCTCACCCTCTCTGACTAAACGGAGTGACTAGCCAGAGGGGATGTGGAATCGAGTCTGAATTTCAGAAAGCTTGTCCAGACTCTTCAAAAAGGAGGGCGCATCGCAGGTGTTCCCGATGCGCACCATGGGAGCCCTTGTCACCGCTCAACGGTGGGTGACAAGGGCGGCCCTGACTCTATGGGGTGGACCCGACACAGAAGACGAAGAAGAAGAAGAACCCTCTTGGCTATCTGAAACCGAAGAGGAGGAAGACCCACTGGACTCGGCCCCAGAAACTGAGGCCATGTTCATATCAGAATTTTGCATTATTATATCGTCCATTCTTAATCACATTACATATAAATAGGTGCTTTTGATCCATGTCTGCTAAATAGTTGCAGGTTATAGGTTCTCAGATCGTTACAGTGAAATTCGTGAAAATTCGCTACAAATGTGAGACTACGACCAACAATAGATGAATCTGTATGATGCCGTCTACCAGTTCAAGGAAAAAATGAAATCAGTAGACAGTTCAATACACAAAGCACGACCGCGGCACAAGATTCAATACTTCAACGCGAAACTCAAGGCAAAAGTCCACATCATTCTGCATTGTTGGAAATCTGGAAGGAAATAGAAGAAATTCTGAGAAACCAAGTAAAGAAAACAGAAGATAAAAGCAACACAGAGAAACCCTGAAGAGATGGGCCCAAGAACCCACCAAATGGCCGCGGAACCGCGGCCAAACAGGCCTTTCTGCTGCGGTTCCGCGGCCGTGCAATGCATGTGTCGGTGGGGTGTCGGTGCTTTGACTCGGTCTTTGGGGTTGTTTTGTAAATTCATGTATGGATCAGAATGTAACCTAGGTTTTTTTCTATCTATAAATAGGAAAGCCAAAAGCCTAATTAGGTGTGCCTCTTTTAGGGTGCCTCTTTTGAGATGTCTCTTTTTATTTTCTAGTCTAAATTTTATTTCCTTTGTAATCGTCAAGAGTTCATCAATAAAGTAAGACTTTTTATCTGAATTTAATTCTTTCATTTTTATCTGTTCTTTTAATATCTGCTATTTTATTTTGTCTTTTATTATTTGCAACTTAGATAGTTTTTAAAATAAAACATAAAAATGAACTCTATCGTTAATTCCCTAATGAGTGAGTAATTCCTCACTTGTTAGGGTTAGAATTGGGAAGGTTTGAGAGAAGGAAATCTCTCTCACTCCTTTCCTTGCCCCTATAATTTTAATTAATATGGACTCTATTTAAATGAACCACACACCGCTCACTACGGCACCCTATCCCACAAGATAGCGGTGATTCCCTAGTTAGACCGGTTGTGGTTGATTTAAATAGAGGTTAGGGTTAAGAGTTAAGAAACGACGGACAAGTACTAAAAGGAAGAAACTAAGTTTCTTCCTAGTCGTGCTAATCCCCTTTATTGACTATTTAACACCGATATTCTTAATTAGGGCATTGAAAGCAGTGGGTAGAATACCTTTTCCAAACTAACCTAGTCCTAACCCTAGCAAGCCTTTTAATCAATTTTAATCTCATTCTTAGATTTCTTTTGGACTTAACTCGTTAGAACTTAAAGAAAGAACACGATTTCCCTGTGGACCGACCTGTACTCAACCGGCTAGCTACCAAGCGACACCGTCTTGATTGCGGTATTCTTAATTTTAAAACGTACACGCAAAAACCTTATCAATCAGGCCTCATCGTCTGATTCTACCCTTACTGCTTCTAAAGACTCCTCAGATGAAGACATCTAACCTGATTCAAAGGAAGGGACCCACCGAGGAAAAATCAACAGAGGATCCGATCTAAGAAGTGGAGCGCCGGGCAATCTTCAACAATGAAAGAGAATTAGAATAAAGTGTCGGCCTTAGGATGGTCCTCTTCTATTTATACACCCCAAAAGAGAACATCCTACGGCTCAGATTGATTCCCGCCAAAACGAAACATCGCGCCCAAGCGGCGGTCGAAGCTCCACGTGGCGATCGGACATTAAGGACGTCTCTTCAACTGCAGGAGTCAGAGACGGTCTGTCGCTTCCGCCAATCAACATCGGACACGTGGCCCGTACCCCAACTGACGAATCGACTAAAACGATGCCCCCTCTTTAAAACTATCTAAGATGCTGAAAGCTTAATAAATTTGCAGAACATATATGATCTTAAGATAAATAAAAAGAAAGTGTGAAAAATACGGGTTGATAATTTCTAAATTGAAGATAATAGAATTTCTTGCTAGAATACTGAATTGAAGAATTAGAGTCAACGGCCAAATGATCGGATTTTGTGGGTAGTATCTGCTGAAAACCCTCAGGAGATAACACTCCTCCTACTAGGGACACCTAGAGATTTAACGGCTTGTTGCACGAGCTCAGTGCAATCGCGTTCCCTGCGAAAGTGAGGTTAGGAATTTTTGGGAATAAAATTGGCTTTGCTCTGGACGAGCAAAATATAAGTTTGGGGGTATTTGTTCATATCAGAATTTTACATTATTATATCGCCCATTCTTAATCACATTACATATAAATAGGTGCTTTTGATCCATGTCTGCTAAATAGTTGCAGATTACAGGTTCTCAGATCATTACAGTGAAATTCGTGAAAAGTCACTACAAATGTGAGACTACGACCAACAATAGATGAATCCGTATGATGCCGTCTACCAGTTCAAGGAAAAAATGAAATCAGTAGACAATTCAATACACAAAGCACAACCGCGGCACAAGATTCAAGACTTCAACGCGAAACTCAAGGCAAAAGTCCACATCATTCTGTATTGTTGGAAATCTGGAAGGAAATAGAAGAAATTCTGAGAAACCAAGTAAAGAAAATAGAAGATAAAAGCAACACAGAGAAACCCTGAAGAGATGGGCCCAAGAACCCACCAAATGGCCGCGGAACCGCGGCCACACAGGCCTTTCTGCCGCGGTTTCGCGGCCGTGCAATGCACGTGTCGGTGGGATGTCGGTGTTTTGACTCGGTCTTTGGGGTTGTTTTGTAAATTCATGTATGGATCAGAATGTAACCTAGGGTTTTTTCTATCTATAAATAGGAAAGCCAAAAGCCTAATTAGGTGTGCCTCTTTTAGGGTGCCTCTTTTGAGATGCCTCTTTTTATTTTCTAGTCTAAAATTTTATTTCCTTTGTAATCGTCAAGAGTGCATCAATAAAGTAAGAATTTTTATCTGAATTTAATTCTTGCATTTTTATCTGTTCTTTTAATATCTGCTATTTTATTCTGTCTTTTATTATTTGCAACTTAGATAGGTTTTAAAACAAAACATAAAAATGAACTATATCGTTAATTTCCTAATGAGTGTGTAATTCCCCGCTTGTTAGGGTTAGGATTGGGAAGGTTTGAGAGAAGGAAATCTCTCTCACTCCTTTCCTTGCCCTTATAATTTTAATTAATACGGACTCTATTTAAATGAACCACACACCGCTCACTACGACACCCTATCCCACAAGATAGCGGTGATTCCCTAGTTAGACCGGTTGTGGTTGATTTAAATATAGGTTAGGGTTAAGAGTTAAGAAAGGACGGACAAAGACCAAAAGGAAGAAACTAAGTTTCTTCCTAGTCGTGCTAATCCTCTTTATTGACTATTAGCCTAACACCTATATTCTTAATTAGGGCATTGAAAGCAATTGGTAGAATACCTTTTCCAAACTAACCAAGTCCTAACCCTAGAAAGCCATTTAATCAATTTTAATCTCATTCTTAGATCGTAAAACAAAACCACCATTTCTTTTGGACTTAACTCATTAGAACTTAAAGAAAGAACACGATTTCCCTGTGGACCGACTCGTACTCAACCGGCTAGCTACCAAGCGACACCGTCTTGATTGCGGTATTCTTAATTTTGAAACGCACACGCAAAAACCCTATCAATCAAATGGCGCTGTTGCCGGGGAGACAGTAGTCTCTTTCTTTGTGTAATTTCGGGTTAATTTAAAAAAATTAAAAAATTAAAAATTATAAAAATTGAAAAATTTTAAAACAAAAAAATAAATAAAAAAAAATAAAAATCATCTTGTTATTTTTGAAAGATTTTTGTGCAAGTATGTAAACTTGGAGCAAACGCTGTTTCAGATCTGGAGCAAGCCCAGTAAACAAATTAAGAAACAGAAGATCTGAACAGACAGAGGAGAACCATAACAGCACATAGGAAAATTCTGGAGATCCAAACCTACCAAACCGCCGCGGAAATGCGGCATAAACTAGCATTTGACCGCGGTTCTGTGGTCAACTGCTGACATCTGCACTCCAAATTTCTCTGTGAGTATTTTTGTCTTCTCTCATCTCCTCTGCACTCCACTAAAAATTTTTCCTGCAGGTTTCTTTGCACAGATTCTCTTTCTCCTATCCAATAAATTGTTTTTGTGTAGGATTCTTTGCGCTGCCAAATAAAAAAAGAAATTTTTGCAAGTGTTTTAGATTTTTGGTATGTTAACTGCTTTGCATAATCAATACGGACTTTTAAGGAGCTATAACACCAATTCAGATTGGGTGGGGATTTCATTACCTTCCTAAGACCCCAGAAATCACTAAAAGCATATGCATCACTCTTGAGTTAATTAAAAAATATCTAGACTCAGCCAATTAAGGACTGTCACGCTCATTAGGACAGAGGAAGGTTGTGGTCATTCAGTCGTTTATCTAAATCTGATTTTGTGGTGCCTAGGTTAGACAAGTGAGAAAGGTAATTTTAAAAGGCCCGTCTCACGGTGATTCGTGAGTGGAACCCTCCTTTCTTCATTTGTGCTTATCTGGCCACAATTGGCGGTAAAGAGGCGATTTGAGGGTTATCTCACTATAAGACCACCAAAAGCCTTTGTTGTCACTTTGGAACAGTTAGGAGCAGTCTAGTTGACTTAAGAGACCCTAGCCCTAGGTTTGATTGTGCATTGTGCCGTAGATCCGTACAAATTTTTGCAAATACTCTTTCTAAACAAAACACTTTCAAAAATTTCAAAACTCCAAAAACAAACAATTTTAAAAAAAAAATTATATATATATATATATATATAAATAATAAAAAAATAAAAAAGTAAAAATAAAAAATAAAAAAATTCACATTATTTTCCTTTCTCTCCTCACATCATGGGTACCCCACCTCGCAAAACTCTTGCCGAACTTTGGTACCCTCAACCAGACATTACTTCTTACGCTTCTTGTTTCGGTCGAAATTCGAACGGCCCCTCCATGCCCAAAATTTCTTTGAAAGATCGAATAGACGCGTCTAAGACAACCAATTGGACTCCGCAATCCATCTTGTATCAACCATTTCAACCTTCACCACCTTCTTACGTTGATACTCCTTTTTTGAGTCATGTTATAACTCCGAAACCAATGTCTATTGCTGAACATATTGAACAATCTCGTAACCGATCTTTCACTCCTTTCACCGCTGCGAATTTTTTGGATCAACAATTCCATTCACCTTCTTATCCAAATGTTGATCCTACTCCTGTCCAACCATTCAATTCCTACCAGTCCTATCCGACTCTCGCACCTTCCCTAGACATTGCTTCTACACAACCATTTGGGAGTTTCCAGTATCCAAACAACTTTGAATTTTTTACTGAAACCCCTTCACAACCCATGTCTAGTCTGGAACAGTCGTTGGAAGATTTTATGGTAGCGTCAAGACAACAGATGATGGATTTGAATGCGTCCATGGCCGCCCTTATACAACCTAGTGACCCGGTAGCTAGTTTCCAACTAGCTCCAAATTTTCCAATGTATGATGAGTCGGTTGGACAGATTGAGAATTTGAGTGGAAAGAGTGAGCTGTGCACCCTTCCAAATCAAACCTACCCATCCCCAGTCGAATCCCACAACTCCGGTTTTGAATGTCTATCAAGTGTCCCAAATGATTCACCAGTTGAAAATAGAACGTCTAATGAGTTGTGCGACTTTGTAGTGTTTGATTTACCTGATTGTGAAGGGTCCCTTTCGAGTGAAATCACCACCAATCCTTTTGAGCTCTACACCTCCACTCTAGAACCTGAATTGATTGATATCCATGCTTTTGATGAGGTGTCTGAGAAATTTAATTTTTACTTGATCAAGGATATTGACGCTGGGAATATTTTGGATGATAAACCCACAAATTTGGATGAGTTTCTCTCTCCAATTCATCATCCCGAATCATTAACTGTTTTTCCTGAACTTCATATGCGTCTGGATTTTGATGATAATTGCATGGATGAGATAACTTTTGAGGGGAATTATGAGGATAGTATTGAGGATGAACCAGTTTTGTTTGATGAATCGGATTTTCCAATTCATCCTGTCCCTTCCACTGACTGTGTACACCCTCCTGAACCTTTAATTGTTACCCTTCCTAAATCACTCCCCTTCATCCTTTCCATCGTTCCGACTGCACAAGAAACCGTTACACTATCATTTTCAATATCTGGTTTACCAAGTTCGACGTACCCATGTTTTCTCACAATTCTTGAGGTATTTGACCTCATTTCTCAGTGGGTTGATAGATTAGCACAATCGCTTTTTACACACCGGTCATTACAAATTGTGGTAATTTATACACTCCATCTCCACGCTCAAGTTCATATTCAACTTATTTCTCCCACTTTCTCTGGTTCTTCTTCTAATCTTCCTTTAATGATAGAGAGTGTTAATGAATCACAATCCAATATTTTGAGTTCGATAATTCTAGAAAAACAACTTGATTTAGACTCTTTTGAGAATAAGGTAGATAAGCCTTACGAGTCTCCTACCTCCATAATTTTTGAAAAATCAAGTGTGTTGAATTCTGGCGCGATACTTATTGACATTGAAACGTTCAATCGGACCATCGATGAAAGTTTCGAAAATATTTTCGCCGACGAACTCGCATTCCTAAACGACACGGATTTTGTGATTAATCAACCTCCACCTGAAGAAGTCGAACCACCACCATTTCTTCTTATCCCATACGAGAATATGACCATTCTTCCCATTCCTAATCATCCACATTCTCATTTCCGTTCACCATTATTGTTTCTTCTCTACAAATCGAGACGTAAAACTTTTCTTTTACACCACTTATCTCTTCCCCACTTCTTCCTGGCTCCATACAACATGTTCTTCCACCAACCGGTGCGTTTCACTGATAAATTCTTTGAATGGTTGGTGTTGACTTTTGGTCTTTGCAAAGTTTGGTATTGACCGGTAACTTTGACCCCCCTCCTTAAAAGCTTAGCATTGTTTAACTTAAGTTTGGGGGGGAGTATAATTTGGCTTTTGAAAATAAATTTTTTTTAACTTAAACTGGTGAGCCAAAAATAAGTTTGGGGGAGATTTTCACAATCATATTTCATGTCCCCGTTAATAAATTTTTCCTCCCAAGTTTATAGATTTATGAGATAAAAAAAAAATTGGCAACAGTGGAAACACTGTTTCACTTAAGTTTGGGGGGGGGGACTTTTTTTGTATATATATATTTTTTTCTTTTTCTGTTAATAATAATAATAATAAAAACATGGGAGTGCCGACAATTTTGACCCTCTTGGTGTAGCCTGACAGTGAGGGCACTATCAAGTTTAAGTTTGGGGGTGTGCTCGGTAAGGTTTCTTCCTTCGCATTCATGTGTATATTTTTTGCATTTGCATACTTATTTAAAAATCCATAAAAATCAAAAAATTTAAAAATTATAAAAATTGAAAAGTTCAATTTTGACCATATTTGACTTAAGTTCAACATGACGGTTGAATAGTTAGGAAAGCCTAGATCCTAAACTGAGTAAATTAAAAACCCCTAAAAATAACCTTTCTTAAAGTTTAACTGTAGAAAATATACTCCCTTGCAGTTTATTTAGAAATAGGCAGATTTTGAGTTCAGTTCTTGGGCTAAATCGAAATAAGGGAAGAGTATTGAAAGCTTTATTTGAATTATAAGTCTGAAAAATAATTCTGAACCTTAAGTCCAAATTCTGAAAGTATATACCCTACTTTACGCACTTACACAGATCTTGAAACTTGGAATAGTAGAGGATACCTTGAAATGCTCTTGTCTAAAAAAAAATCTTAGTATGAAGGAAAATAAAAGTATAAATGGTGAATAAAGAAAAAATGAACACTGGTTTTGTAATTGCTTAAGACAGCATAAATAAAAAAAATTATAGTGAGGGTGCTTTATCACCTAGTGCCTTAGACCAACTGGTTTGGGAGTCACTGCTAAGCCTTAGGTATTACAAGACAAGGAATTACGCCTAAATGAGCAAGCACATTTTGTAATCGGTCGTTTAGTATCTCAAGAAGTATTAACGGTCGCATGAAGAATGTGTGAGCAATTTTATCGCCAATTAAAAAGTACTTTGGACGATGGACAAGAGTATGATAGCATGAATTGAATTTCCAAATGTAGGGGTAAAAATTACACACACGTAGGGGTATATGATTGGGGTTTGGATGAGAGATAGGAATGAAAGATATGCCTTATATCTTCAGTAAAGATGATAAAAATTCTTGAGTTGAGATTGCACCTTAGAAGGAAAATTCAAAAGATGCTGAAAGCTTAATAAATTTGCAGAACATATATGATCTTAAGATAAATAAAAAGAAAGTGTGAAAAATACGGGTTGATGATTTCTAAGTTGAAGATAATAGAATTTCTTGGTAGAATACTGAATTGAAGAATTAGAGTCAACGGCCAAATTGATCGGATTTTGTGGGTAGTATCCGCTGAAAACCCTCAGGAGACAACACTCCTCCTACTAGGGACACCTAGAGATTTAACGGTTTGTTGCACGAGCTCAGTGCAATCGCGTTCCCTGCGAAAGTGAGGTTAGGAATTTTTGAGAATAAAATTGGGTTTGCTCGGGACGAGCAAAAGATAAGTTTGGGGTATTTGTTCATATCAGAATTTTACATTATTATATCGCCCATTTTTAATCACATTACATATAAATAGGTGCTTTTGATCCATGTCTGCTAAATAGTGGCAGGTTACAGGTTCTCAGATCGTTACAGTGAAATTCATGAAAAGTCGCTACAAATGTGAGACTACGACCAACAATAGATGAATCCGTATGATGCCGTCTACCAGTTCAAGGAAAAAATGAAATCAGTAGACAGTTCAATACACAAAGCACAACCGCGACACAAGATTCAAGACTTCAACGCGAAACTCAAGGCAAAAGTCCACATCATTCTGCATTGTTGGAAATCTGGAAGGAAATAGAAGAAATTCTGAGAAACCAAGTAAAGAAAACAGAAGATAAAAGCAACACAGAGAAACCCTGAAGAGATGGGCCCAAGAACCCACCAAATGGCCGCGGAACCGCGGCCAAACAGGCCTTTCTGTCGCGGTTCCGCGGCCGTGCAATGCACGTGTCGGTGGGGTGTCGGTGCTTTGACTCAGTCTTTGGGGTTGTTTTGTAAATTCATGTATGGATCAGAATGTAACCTAGGGTTTTTTCTATTTATAAATAGGAAAGCCAAAAGCCTAATTAGATGTGCCTCTTTTAGGGTGTCTCTTTTGAGATACCTCTTTTTATTTTCTAGTCTAAAATTTTAATTCCTTTGTAATCGTCAAGAATGCATCAATAAAGTAAGACTTTTTATCTGAATTTAATTCTTTCATTTTTATCTGTTCTTTTAATATCTGCTATTTTATTTTGTTTTTTATTATTTGCAACTTAGAAAGTTTTTAAAATAAAACATAAAAATGAACTCTATCGTTAATTCCCTAATGAGTGAGTAATTCCTTACTTGTTAGGATTAGGATTGGGAAGGTTTGAGAGAAGGAAATCTCTTTCACTCCTTTCCTTGCCCCTATAATTTTAATTAATATGGACTCTGTTTAAATGAACCACACACCGCTCACTACGGCACCCTATCCTACAAGATAGCGGTGATTCCCTAGTTAGACCGGTTGTAGTTGATTTAAATATAGGTTAGGGTTAAGAGTTAAGAAACAATGGACAAGTACCAAAAGGAAGAAACTAAGTTTCTTTCTAGTCGTGCTAATCCCTTTTATTGACTATTACCCTAACACCTATATTCTTAATTAGGGCATTGAAAGCAGTGGGTAGAATACCTTTTCCAAACTAACCTAGTCCTAACCCTAGCAAACCTTTTAATCAATTTTAATCTCATTCTTAGATCGTAAAACAAAACCACCATTTCTTTTGGACTTAACTCGTTAAAACTTAAAGAAAGAACATGATTTCCCTGTGGACCGACCCGTACTCAACCGGCTAGCTACCAAGCGACACCGTCTTGATTGCGGTATTCTTAATTTTAAAACGCACACGTAAAAACCCTATCAATCAGGCCTCATCGTCCGATTCTACCCTTACTACTTCTAAAGACTCCTCGGATGAAGACATCTAACCTGATTCAAAGGAAGGGACCCACCGAGGAAAAATCAACAGAGGATCCGATCTAAGAAGTGGAGCGCCGGGCAATCTTCAACAATGAAAGAGAATTAGAGCAAAGTGTCGGCCTTAGGATGGTCCTCTTCTATTTATACACCCCAAAAGAGAACATCATATGGCTCAGATTGATTCTCGCCAAAACGAAACGCCGCGCCCAAGCGGCAGTCGAACCTCCACGTAGCGATCGGACATTAAGAACGTCTCTTCAACTGCAGGAGTCAGAGACAGTCTGTCGCTTCCACCAATCAATATCGGACATGTGGCCCGTACCCCAACTGAAGAATCGACTTAAACGACGCCCCCTCTTTAAAGCACAATCATTTCACTGATCCGCTGGACGAGACGACACGTGGGCCTAGAGATCGAAACGATGCAACCGCCAAACGACATGTCGTTCCCGGGCGAGCCACATTCTGATTCTCGACACCAAACTGAGCCGAAGAAAAACCGAGCAGGCCCTCTCCACCCGACCCATAAATAGGTCGGAACGAGAGTGGGGGGCTAATGATGATGCTCACAAGTGGAATTTCCTCAGATTACGACACGTGGCGGATGACATGTCCCGAAGGCTACGGAGGTGGAATAAATGAGTTGCATTAGGGGTATTCTTCGAGACCTCGTCTCGAGGAAGTGTCCGACCTTTCGGGAGACCTTCCTGAGTACTTTCCAACTTCACCTAGCAAACTACCAATAGCTCATCTCCGAGATTCCTCGGTCTCCTTGCTCGTCTCCGAGCCATCTGTCAGGCCAAGCTTCCTCGGTCTCCTTGCTTGTCTCCGAGCCATCTGACAGACCGAGCTTCCTCGGCCTCACTGCTCGTCTCCGAGAAATCTGACAGGACTAGCTTTCTCGGCTTCCCCGATCAACCGAGAGTGCGGAACCCAAGTGCCCCCGCAACGGCTCCGCGTTTCTCGCCAGGGCGAGATATCCGCCTCCCCACGTTCCGCGTCCTACGCTAGCGCATCCCTCCATTAATGTGCGTATCGCACCATTAACGCGAGGATAACGCAGGGGCGTAACTGACGGCGATGATCTCACGCCTGCTCTCTCCACGCGACCACTATATAAACCCCTATCCCAGACAACTCAGGTAACTCAAATTCATTCTAATATGCCGTTACTCTACACCTATTTCTCGGAATTAACTTGATCGTCGGAGGGTTCTACGATGGTCACACATCTCGGGACTTCTTTTGCAGATAGCTCGGCCTCAACGCCAACCCATTGAGATCCACATGCTCAACAACTCCCAAACCAAATCTCAACCGTCAAAGACCGTCATCACAGGATCGAAGGAGGACAACATCTGAAGGAGATCACAGCCTCCATCAACCACGTTTGAATTCTCTAGAATGTCACCTATAAGATAGAGAATTTAAACAGTTACATAATCCCTATGACTTGATAGTATTGTTGTTTTCGATCTATCATTTAGTAACATTTGATTTGATGGTACTTCTTGTCAACTGACATGAATAACAAACCTGAAATATTGGACTGTTTATATACATTTAGGAGGATGGATGTCTAGATAGAATCCGACATTCGCATGTTGATGAGAATAAGTTTATTGTTCATTCCCATAAAGACATGAAAATCCTGTCGACAGGTATTTTGAAAAATGTTTTCCAAATTATATTATTATAGTAATATTTATTTTCGAAATGAATTTTTATTCATGGGGAATGAAACTTTAGGCTTGAGCAATTAGGGAAACATGTTCTGCTCATTTAATGGCTTAAGAATAAGTAATTTAATGTCCGAAAGAATTTCATGTAAATTGATATTTATTGTCATCTCACGTTATGGTAGAGATTTTATGAACAGTTGACAAAAAAGATATTTGACTGTTAAATTACAACTATTAATTAATTAATTACGAATTAATTTAGTTGATAATTTGCTCTTGATGTGAGACTCAATTGGTTTAAGCTTTTCGGTGGAGAATTTAGATACGGCTATATTAAAGAGGAGTATTATTAATAATATAATTGTTATATTATTAATATGTGGGTTTTTAGCCACACATCGGATATTTGGGCTTGAAGTATTGTACCACGACCTTATATAAAAGACGCAATGGTTTGTCACAAAATTAAGGATTTGTAATTAAGAAAATTTTCTTTTAATATTTGGATGCATATCAATCGATTGGCGTACTCATCTTCCACAAGACTTGGTGGACTTCAATTGGAGGCATTTGTGTCTGTGTAGGCTACCTTGAAAGTTCTTCATCGATGTGGTCGAATTATAAAAAAAGATACATATTTAATTTTAAATAAAACCGCTTTTTAGGAAATTGATGCATGCGTTACCGTTATAGGCATAAATACGTTTACTGTTTACTACAAGGAGGAGGAGGAGGAGGGAGAGAGAGAGAAATGTGAGGGATTTTGAGGTCGAAAAAATACACCCTCTATCATTTTTCTGATGATCGGTATCGTTCATCTTGATTTTCATCATTTAATATGTCAATTCATCAAATTTTATACGATTTAAGCATCTTTTCACAATTGATTTAGCGAGTGCAAAATTTACGGTTTACCGATTATGATCAGCTGTAATTAACCAATAATAATAATAATAATAATAATAATAATAATAATAATAATAATAATATTCATTCCAACAAATCTGTATGCATCAACCAAAATCCATTTCTTATTGATTTTGTGGCATACATTGCGTGATTAGACGTGCAAGCCAAGGCATTAATTTGCTTTGCATATTGACCACGGCTTATGCTTAATTAGATAGCATATATTGGCATGCGACATTTGAAAATTAGATCTTTAATTAATGGCGTTTTAAATCATTTATCCATACAGTAAGTTAATTAATTATGTACAAGAAAGTAGTGGTACCGTTGTAACTACTATTTAAATGCCACATCAATCAAATAATTAGACCTAATTATATAATTAATTTGGCATCAATATCACATAAAAAATTATAAAAAATAAGAAGAAGAAGAGAAGAAAAATCTTCTACGAGGCTGATTGCTATAGTCATCAGAATTTTAATGAAAGAAACCGACAAAATTTAGTTAAGAAAAATCAGTGGTCGAAATTATTTCTCCTAGAGCATAAAGCTAAATTTTCATGGATACCCTTGACTTTGATTATTATTATTGTGCACAAGATATGCATGGGTTAAAATTATATATATATATATATGAGAATAATGAAGGAAAGATGCCATGGGATGGAATTTCCTCCTATGGCGTCGAAATAACAAACCCCACATCGTGTTTTCCGACGATCGGAATGCATCATCTTCATCATTATCATCTAAGATATGGGTACACCAAATTTTATGTGATTCTACAACTTTTTCACCGTTGAATTAGTGGGTTCAAAATTAACGGTTTACCAACAATAGAACATTTTACATTGCTAATTCAACGGTGAAAAAGTGGTGGAATCATATGAAATTTGTTGTATGCACATCTTAGATGATAACGATGATGATAATGATGATGGATTCCGATCGTCGGAAAAAATGATGGAGGTTGTATTTTTTGACGCCATAGGAGAAAATCCTCTCATGTATTGCCTCTTTCCTCCGTTATTCTATATATATATATATATATATATTTATATATTTATTTATTTATGTATATATCACAATAAACTATAAGCACATGGCCACTGATTTTTTAAATTAAATTTTGTCTCCTTCTCATTTAAAATATATGTATATATCACCATAAACTATAAGCACATGGCCACTGATTTTTTAAATTAATTTTGTCTCTTTCTCATTTAAATTATGATGTCTATAGCGATCAGCCTCGTAGAAGTTTTTACTTCTCTACTTCTTCCTCGACTTCTATTGTTGAATATGTAGATGCCAAATTAATTAAATTAGGTTTAATTAATTGATTGATGTGGCATTTAAATAGGAGTTAAAGGGGGGCACTACTTTCTTGTACATAATTAATTAGCTAACTGTATGGATAATTGATTTAAAACGCCAATAATTAAAGAGAACGTTCAAATGCTGCATGCTAATATATATCGATAGCATAGGTGCATGTGGTCAATATTCAAGACATAGCAAAAGGCAAATGTATGCCAGAAAATCAAAAGAGAGGGATGCATGCATGTTGATTTATATAGACAGAATTGTTGGATAACTGATATTATTTTTATTATTATTGATTAATTTCAGCTACTGATATATATCTGCTCATGATATACTAAGACGTAGTCCTATATAATCGTGGTTTTCATGTGTATTATCGGTTGAAATATATGGCGAATACTGCAAAGCTAGTTAATTAGAGATCAAATCAACAACTTGAGCACTATCAGTATTTTAAATAATGCAAGACTTCTTTTTGGAACATTAATTTCAATATTCGGTAGAAATCTTAATATGCTAGCACTTTCACTTTTTCAGGAAAATTTTCAATATTCATACAAGCAACATTTGTTGCTAATAATGATGATAATAACTTTTCCCAATAATAGTACTCCCTCCTTCCCATTTTAATAGTCCTTTGATATTTCTCATCCTTATTAAAGTCTTAAATTATGATTGGTTCAATTTACGGCAATATCCCTAATTAAAATAATCTCAATCACAAAAACCAAAATGCAATAAATGACGTGCATGAAATTAATGAAAGATAAATACGGTAATTAGTTGATAAAGTAATCTCAATTACATAAAACGACTAGAATTATCTAATTGAGATTACTTTATCAACTAATTACCGTATTTATCTTTCATTAAAATATAAAATCTAATTTCATATATATATACACAATAATGTGTGGCTGTTGCTAATCCTGATGGAGTCCAAAAGGCTACTAGAGTCGCACATAGCCAGAAAAAGTTTGCATACCATTGCATGCATCCCTCACTCTCACTCACTCACTCACTCGCAGCTCTAGCTCTGCATATATCATTTTTGAGCAGGTAGAAGGCTAAATGCTTCCAAGTTTTCTTAGAAAGAATTTTAATGAGATTAAAACTTAAAGAACGAATCAAAAGAACACAACAAAATGCCACTACTACAATATCCAAAAATACCGAATCCTTTATACTATGCAACCTCTATGCTAGAAAATTGAGCTAAATAACTTGAGTCTCTCTCTAATGATGCAAACAAGTTCGGATCGTGGATCTGACAAAACAAATTTTACAGGAAATACATAACGATATAATTTTAATTAAGACTGATCGCAAAAATCTGTTATTCGAACAATTTACATGGCCTGCAACCCAATTGCAAAAAATATGCTGATAATATTTTTTCAATCGTTCATCATTCCAATCAGAATGCCCCTCACGTATCTCATCAATATGAATTATGTTCTTAACAATAAATCATGATATCAACATTATATCATTTTATACACACACACACAAATATAACAATTAATTCAATAAAAACCTGCTCGCTAATTTCTTCAAGACATATGCTATCGAGAAGAATAAACCGATATATTTTGTTGATAAATATGGGGTCTACTCTCTTATAATCAGATTTACCATATGGCTCATCCTAAATTCTCCGAGGCTGGTTAAGATTCGTCTCAATGTTCTCGTCCAGATAGCGAGAATAAAATGCAGTTATTTTATCTAGAAGATAATTTTGCAAGATAGAACTCTCTGGTTGATTTCTATTGCGTAAATACTTTTTTAGAGTGTAGAGCTACCTAAACAAAAATATGTAAATAAATAAACACGGGAATATAAGACAACAATAATTTTACAAAATGCATGAAACAAAAAATGCAACGTACTTTTCGACGGGATACGTCCATCGATATTTTACCGGTCCGACAAACTTAGTCTCGGTTGCAAGATAAATCGTCATGTGTATCATGATATCGAAGAACAACGGTGGGAAAATACGATCAATCTTGCACAGTATCAAGGAAATAGAATTTTCTAGATTCTTCAGGATCACAATATCCAAGATTTTAGCACACAATTCTCTAAAAAAGTAATAATGGTCATTTATTATTAGACCAACCGATTCGGGAAGGGAAGTCCTGAGAGCTAATAGGAGAAGCTGCTGCATAATAATATGGTGATCATGACTTTTCAGCCCATCGATCTTGCCTTTCATAATGTTTATCTTCTTACTAAATAATCCTGAGAAACCTATGGGAACTTTCAAATCATGCAACACCTACAGAAATCTTTTCTTCTCCGGTTGTGACATATGATACGTGGTATTTGAAAGTATAAATCTGGCTGGTTTACCCACTATCACTTTAGAATGCAATTCACTTCTAATTTTCCAATTCTGAAGATCCATCCGAGTACGGAGGTTGTCTTTCGATTTTCCGTCTTTACAAAAAAGCAAATTAAGTACGTGCTCAGATACTCTCTTCTCTATGTGCATGGCGTCCAGAAAATGACGCACTAAATTTGTTGATCAGTAAGGAAACTCGTAAAAAATGCTTAACTTATTCCGGTATGGTGGTTTGTCATATTTTTCCGGATTTATCCCAAAGGTTACGTTATTGTAACTATCCCACAGAGTAATCACGTCCTCTCCGGACAATGAGGTTAGAGGCCCAAGAAGCTCCTGATGACCATTAAAGTGTATATCGTCTAACCAGTAAGGATGGTCCAGTGGCAGAAAAAGCCAATGACCGCAATAACAAATCTTCCTTCTAAAATTCAACCATTTCGATATTGTATATTGGTGGCAGTAAGGGCATGCTTTATGATCATGTACGAACCAACTTGATAGTATTTCATATGCAAGAAAGTCATTAATTGTCCATATTAAAGCCGCACGCATAGTGAAGATTGTATCTGTGTTTGCATCGTAAGTCTCTACACCATCAATGAATAAAGATTTTAACTTATCGATCGGAGATCGGAGATAAACGTCGATATTGTTTCCCGGTGAGTTTGGTCCGTCAATAAGAAGAGCTATCATAAAGTAGGATTGTTCCATAACCAATCAAGACGATAAATTATAAACCATCATTACAACGGGTCATGTGTTGTGGCTTTTACCCATATAGTTGAATGGGCAGAAGCCATTACTAGCCAGTCCGAGCCTGATATTGCGAGGATCACTACTGAATGTTTGGTACATCCTATCGAAATCCTTCCATACCGGTGAATGTTCTGGATGACTCATTTTTCCATCTTCGTTTGGAGCAGCACGGTGATGCCAAATCATTGTCCCGGCTATCTTCTTCCACCTTCCTGTGTTATCGAAAAGTATCGTGCTATCTTAACATGTATATTTGGTTTCTTATCAGATACTTTCGGCTTATATCTGGCATCTTCGCATGTTGGACACTATTCAAATCTGAATTCTCTTTCCGGTACAACACGTAATTTTTGGGACATGCATGAATTTTCTCACAGTTCATACCCAAATCAGACATCATCTTCTGGGTTTCATACCAGCTTTCGGGCATGTTATTTTTCAGGGGTATAGAATCTTTCAGGAACTTCAGAAGTATCATGAATGATTTGTTACTCCATCCATTTAGGCACTTAATCTGGAAAAGTTGGACGAACTATGATATGGTGGAATACTTTGCATTCTCATAAATTGGTTTTCTAGCATCATTCATGAACTTTTCATACTTATCCGCACGCGGTCCTTGACCGGAAGGAATGTCTTATTCAGTAGGATTACTATCACCGAGGGCAGGCTCTACCATATCTTCCATTTCTTCTCCTCAAAAGAAGTTATCTTCTTCTTCTTCTTCTTCTTCCGCCGCATTACCGTCTTTTCCTTTTTCTTCCGCCGCATTATCGTCTTCTTCCTCTCCTTCCCCATGATATAGCCAAGTTGTATAAAGTCTAGTAAAACCATGTTTAACGATTCTTCCAAAACTTATTCCCACATCTATCGCACGGACAGAGAATCTTCTCTAACACGATCTTATTATGTGCGCGTGCAAATTCAATAAAAGCAACAACTCCTGCGACAAACTTAGATTGTATGCATTGTTGCCAATCCACGTACATCCAGTCCTTAACTCTGATGTACTCATGGGCCATGTTAGATTGTATAACATATAAATTGTAGGTTTTGGAAGTTGGTTTTTTATGGTAACTACATTGAGAAATCTAAGAACGAGATGGTTGTTGATAAAAAAGAAAATGGGAAGGGCAAGTTTGTCGTTGAAAAAGTTAAATTATCGATTAACAAATTTATGTTTGAAGATACCCAAGTATGAGTTGTATTCTGTGTATGTGTGTTTCAATTTATGATTTTGCTTAGGTGTAGGGTTGTTAGTGTGTATGTGTTTTGTCTATATGTGTTGTGTATTCGTGTTGTATGCGTGTGTTTCAGCTGTCGGGGATGAGGCTTCTATCCCATTGAGAATGTATAGAGCAGATACTCATTCGTTTGTGTTTCCATCCATTTCGAGAAAATTTCGGTAGCACCTCCACACTGTTCTCCAAGTACACTGTAATAGAATAGATAATCATTTCAATACTATGAAACAATATTGAAATAAATATCTAATCTATCTTTGTACACGGAGAACCAACGGAAAAGTACCGACGAAATAACTCGAAACGAATGAAAACACAAGTGCATGCAGGTGTTTGCTTTATACATTCCAAACTTGTCCAAACCGGACAAATATATCGGTTATCATACGATTGAATCTTCTCATCATATAGACTACACAACGGTTGTTAGCACCGAACGATATCGTCCGATATTTAACGACTTTCGTATAGTTTTATGTTACGACGAACATCGAACGTATGTTAACCGATAAACGGGGACTGAGGCGCGTTTCGATTTTCATATATGACTATCGATGGGAATATAAAAATTTTATATTATCATCGATTATCATATATACACTTATTACACGATTTAACTTGAATTAGTTTTACATTTACGTTTCAATTTCAAGAGTTTGAAGTTTTTAGTTTAGGCTAAAGTTTTCTAAACTTAAGGGTTTTCTTAATCAAGTTTAAAATTTTGGATTTGGTTCTGGTGTTAACTTTAAGATTTTGGATTTGTTTATGGTGTTAAGTTTAAAATTAGAGTTTGGCCTTATTTGATATAAGAGATCATTATCATCATTATCACAAACACACACATATCATCATCAACATTTTCTCTCACACACACACATCATCATCAACATTATCACACACACACATACACACACACACACACCCCCCTACACTAAAACTTAAATATTATAACCATAACCC
The DNA here is from genome assembly GCA_030015575.1 of Agapanthus africanus. NCBI lineage: Eukaryota > Viridiplantae > Streptophyta > Magnoliopsida > Asparagales > Amaryllidaceae > Agapanthus > Agapanthus africanus. The sequence continues at coordinate 683,473,704 of CM057344.1, forward strand.
TCACCCTTAACTCTAACCCTAGACTTAATCAACCCTAACCCTAGACCTAATCAACCCTAACCCTCTATAAATTCTTCACTGAACTACCTTTAGCTATTTTTTTCACTAAACCCTGATTCTAACCTTAATCCTAAACCTATCCCTAACCATTAGCCCTACCCCTAATCATAACCCTAACCAAACCAAACCAAACCCTAATTGATAACCAATCTTCTTCTTCTTCCCTCACCACCACCACCAATCTCATCTAAAATTATTTTTCCTGGCCCCTCACCCGACCTATCCGGTCCCCGTTGACCTTCCCCGGCTCCTTTCCCCACCACCACAGCGGCTGTATCAACTCTAATTTCATTGTACAAAAAATTTCAAGTTAATGTACAGAATAGAGTTTCAAGCCTTAGCACAAATTATAAATTTAATTTATTTTAGAACAACAAGAAAGCACTTGTAGCTCATTGGTTAAGCCTTACACTGCTGTGACGTAGCCCCTGTGTCAGCTACATATTATTTTTTATGATTTTTCTTTTAAACTTTTTGGAAGCCCAAAAGTCTACACGTGCTATACACGTAAAAATGAATAATCACAAAAAACAAACATGTGGAAAATTGTATTAACAGTGACCTAGACACGTGGCACAAATCCTAGCACCCAAAGCCCTAGCAAGACCGACGAGATCCCCCTCTAGGCCGGCGTCGCTGAGCCTCCCCCCCCCGGTCGGGAATGTTTCCATGCTTTGAACTCTAGTCCTTTGGCTTACCCCCACTACTCCCATGCTGTTTGATTTCTCTGTAAATTAACATAGGGTGTAAATTCACTCATAAATTCAATTTTAAATGTATTTTTAATTCTATTTTTAATTTTCAAAACCGTAATTCTACCCTATAAATACAATCCCACACCCTGGCCTCTTCATTTTGAAATCTATTATCAAAAATACTCAAAATTTCCCAAGCCAAAGAAGGGTACAAGTGGAGTTAGCACTAGGTCAAGTTCCGGCGAGGATTCGAGATGATTCCAGCGACCCCGCGACTCCGCAAAGCTACCAAACTTTCCCTCAACCTCCTCTCTCTTCTTTAATCTAGTAAGTCCCCTCTCTTCTTATCTCTTCCTAAATTAAAAAGTTCTCTTTTAAAAAATCGTCGGAAGTGGAGTTATTCCAACATCCGTTTCTAAACTCGTTAATAATACAAATTTTCTTAATAACCATTCATCCATGTTATTACAATTTTCTTAGTAATCATGAAACAACCTTTGAGAATAAGTTTCATCTCAAAATACTATGATATGTAACTTTTATTTGAAATTTTGGTTTAAATACCACAAACTTACATATGACATATTTTAATACCTTTGCTTATACTATCTTTAGGAAAATCTCACGAGTTAATGACCTACCTCTCACAACACGCATCATGACATAGCACGATTTCCTTTTAGCAATATTTTTGGGAAAAATACGAGTTTTACATCAAAATACCATAAACTATTAAAAACCGTATTTCTTTGAATTGTGTTATTTACATTCCATGCAATTAAGCCTCTACAACCTATTTTGGGGAATCCGATAGGGATGGTGCGGGTTATCGCACATCCTCGGGACTAGTAGAGCGAGATGCAGACCTTCTCACGGAGCATACGATCTTGATGGAATTTTTAATGCAAATTTTATGAAAAACGTGATTTTCTATTTAATAAATAAATGTTATTTTTAATAACTATATATAAATAGTATCAAACCATCTATTTTAAATATATAATAAATTCTATGTTTTTCCTAAACAAAAGAAAAAGAATTACATTTCCATGAAAATACCATCAAGAATCCATACAAGTCAAATTTACACAAAAAAATACCAAGAACTATTCAACTAGGTATTTATTCAATAGAATACCTCACTTTTAAAATTTACATCCATGAAATCCATAAACACGATAATAAATACTTGAGGATTATTTTGAAATTATACTAAAAAATATTTTCATCAAACCCCCTCAAGTTATATTAATTTACATTAAGGACCCTAGTAAATATAGGTTTAAACGAGACCAATTCTCTTGATCCTCAGAGAGCCAGAGAAAGTGAGTGCTTGCATATTTAAGATAGAAAACTAAAACGGGGTTATCAAGGGTAATTGGCTTGGAAAAAGTCACAAATCCTGCCGTCCATGTGCAGCAGTTACCGATAACTCCTAAACCTAATTCAGGACTCAAATCTGTTTAAAGTGTCTGACTCAATCTGAGTCTCGGTCTAATCTGAATACAATCCAAATATGAATTCAACTATAACTCCATTTCAACATGAACTCAATGTATCAAATATGAACACTTGAACATGAACATGCAACATGACTCGACTGGACCGAACCATGGATATATTTTGAACTTGACTACATGACTATCCGTTTACATCCGATCTGTTTATATGAACAAGTTATATCATGGTTTCGGCAAGTCTTATACAACAAATCAATACAATCAATACAATATGCATTACGGGGTTTTAACGGGGTAGAGTGGTATGGAATGTATTAGAAGTGGTACGAGACGGTCACTTTAATACACTAACCTGAATATCCGTGCTGTTGTCCCGTGGCTTAACGGGTTCTTGTGCTCCGTATACCATAATCCACTGAATAGTTGAACTCCTCTCGTATACACTGATGCATTCTGTACTAAACTATAAACAACTGCGTTAGTATTGAAAGTCTACCCTAGCACCACCACGAGGTTTAAACCGGCATCAAACATGCAATTTTAAAAAAATTGGGGTGCTAAGCTACACTAACTAAGGATCAAACTAGATGATTAGGGTTTAAGCATGATATAAAACAGTTTTGCACTAAGAGAACGAAACTACAACCTTTGCAGACCGTGTCTTTCACTTTAAAGCTCCGGGTAGTAGTCCCTACGACTCCTTTAGGCTCTACTTGAAGAAGTGCACGAACTTGCTTCGCAATCTTCGTGTCGAATATGATCCACCCGAAGTTCCTCTAATCCAAACTATCTCTTCACTGAACTCTCTTTAGTGAAAGAAACACCCTAAACTTAAGTGCTAATCAAGTGTAGGATGGTGAAGTAGGGGTTCTAAGCTCACTAGGTTGATGCAAAACCCTATGGTTCACATCATATGTGAGGGTTAGGGTTTTGAGGTTGAGGAAGAAGGAGATGGAGAAAGCTAGAAAGAGTGAAACAAATGAACTCAAGAAAATGGCTAAAGCAATGAGCTAGCATAAATGGCTCTCACTTGACATCACTTATTGAAGCATGGAATATATTCACATAAATAATTCCAACCATACTTCAATAGTGAGTCAAGATAAATAAACAAATGAATAAACCCATGCTTACCCATTCCTCAAATATCTCCCATTTTCCACCTCATCATTTCTATTTTCTAAAAATAGAAAATCAAACCATGCTTCATTATATATATATATATATATATATATATATATATATAAATATATGTATAAAGAAAAGAAAATAATTAGTGAGCAATAATATTAGTTAATATATAATTATATCAAATATAAATACATATCATATTATTAAATCAACACTTGATTTAATAATCCGGTTATATCACATATAACCGACTAATATCATTTATCTGTATATCACATTATCAAATCAATACTTAATTCAATAATCCGGTTATATCACATATAACCTGACTGATATCAAATCACCGCCAGATTAGAATACGGTATCACATACTCGTATAGTCGTATTTAATCAAGCCCCCGCATATATCAACATATGTGCCTTACTTCGTTTCTCTTGAATTAGGAAACTTCTGTGTGGGACTTTAAAGACTCGTCAATACGCCAGCAGTAGGTAATGATCACATTAGTTACTCATAAGCAGTCAGCGGTACTAGCTGGACGTAACGGCTACCCAGATATTGAGCGAATAGAAGATCAACAAACAAGCTTGTCCAAACTCCCATGAAGCCTATAAGTAACACTTACTGTACAGTCCGGTCTCTTTGTCTGATATGTCGCATATCGAGTCTAGGGGTGGATTCATCAGATCCCAGTAACTTGATAAGTTATGCCGATGTATGGCTCATAACGGTTTGAGAAACTACTGATAACTCTTACCAGTAAATCTCATCAGCCTTGGCCAAGGACTTACTGTTATAGCCAATTGAGCATAGCGCAATATCAACTCCCAATACCAGGAGAGACGAAACCCCTCCTATCGCTCACTGCCTCTATGTGACTCGAGATTGTACCAAAAATGCACCTGTTTGCATGACTCCTTTGATCCGTGGTAGGGAGGAAATCAAAGCATGGTGGGAACCACACAAGACACTATGATGATCTCTGGTCTACAGACTAACCTGTACCAGTGTCACCAGAGAACTTCTATCTGACGATAGGTATAGTACCAACTAGGAGTTCTCGGCGAAACCTGTTCAGTGTATCCATTCTTTAAGGAGCACCTGTGTACAATCTTTGATATTAAACACCAATGGTTATAGGATCAACCATCGCTCCATACAGGGTCAAGAAACGTATACACTAGTCTACTCTGGAATATCGATGCCCTGTCTCGATACTCTCTCGACTAGGAACAATTAAAGGATGTGCTTGTGGACTACACAAGTCCCAGTAGTATGATCCGCATCATAGTCCTGATAGTCAAGCAAACATCCTAAGGGCTTTATCAACATGTATCAGAGATAGTATAATAATACTGGTGTACATGTTAAGATAAAGAGCAATCAGATAGCATACTATCATGTCGAGCAAGAAAGTCCTCTATATATATGTCTAAGCATCCACTATATCATACAATAATGGCCTCCAGGGCATACATATTCCTAACAATCTCCCACTTGCACTAAGGCCAGTTGTTGTAGTATCTCATACCTAACATCTCAAAAAGTCTCTCAAACTGCGTCTGGGGGAGGGCCTTCATGAGTGGATCCGCTACGTTGTCCTTCTTGTCAACTCTCCTGATCTCGATCTCCCATCGATCTATTATCTCCCGGATCAGGTGATACCGCCTAAGAATATTTCTGGATCGTTGATGGGACTGGGGTTCCTTGGCCAAAGCCATAGCTCCATTGTTATCACAATACACAGGTATTGGATGCTCAATGCTTGGAACCACACCAAGTTCAGCTCTGAACTTCTTCATCCAGACAGCCTCTTTGGCAGCACCGTTGGCAGCGATGTATTCAGCCTCCATCGTCGAGTCTACTATGGTATCTTGCTCGGAACTCTTCTAACATACCGCCCCTCCATTGAGAGTGAAGAAAAAACCCGAGACCGACTTACTGTCGTCTTTATCACTCTGGAAGCTCGAATCGGTAAAGGACCCCACCTGGTGTTCACTGTTACCATACACCAAGAACATTTCTTTAGTCCGTCTCAAGTACTTAAGAATGATCTTCACAGCTGTCCAGTGTTTCTTCCCAGGATCTGATTGATACCTACTCACTAAACCTAGTGAGTAAGCTACATCCGGTCTGGTACATAATATCGCATACATGATATACCCGACTGCCGAAGCATAGGGTATCCCTTGCATGCGAGCCCTCTCTAAACCAGTCTTGGGAGACATCTCTTTGGAGTGAGTGATTCCTGAACAAGCAGGTAAATTACCACACTTATAATCTTCCATACTAAATCTCTTTAGTATGGTGTCAATGTACCTGGATTGGGACAATCCCAACATCCTTTTAGATCTATCTCTATAGATCTTAATCCCGATGATATAGGAGGCATCACCTAGATCTTTCATGGAGAACTTGTATGATAAGAAGAGCTTGGCCGAGTGCAGCATAGGAACATCGTTTCTTATCAAAAGTATGTCATCCACGTACAATACGAGGAAGAGAACCTTACTCACTACAACCCTTTTGTATATACAAGATTCATCTACGTTTTTGATGAAGTCAAACTCTTTGATAGCTTCATCAAAACAGATGTTCCAGCTCCGCGATACTTACTTTAATCTGTAAATTGATTTAAGAAGCTTGCACACGCTTCCGCTTCTCCCACCGTTTACGAAGCCGTCTGGCTGTGTCATATACACACTATCTTCTAAATCACCATTTAGAAAAGCGGTCTTAACGTCCATGTAGGGTGTTTTTCGTCACCCCATTGAGATTCGCGCGCTTGTCAGGCGCATTACAGATTCCCCCTGCCTAGGGTAGGCTGGGGTTTATTGATTGTGGGGATCCGAATCTCCGGCAGCCGCGGACTAAGTTGCCGTTAATTACCCCTCGCTTTTTGGAGCGAGAGAACCTCCGATTGACGGGTTAAACTGGTCATGCGAACTCAATGTGTAGTGTTGTGTTTTGAAGAGGTTTCGGATATATCGGGGGCCCTGCAGAGTTTTTACGGGGGTCCCGCTACCCGGATAGCGGGCTGGGGGTCAAGGGGGCTAGCAGCATCCTTGTGGGGTGCGGGGCAGCGCCCCGTTAGAAATTTTTTTCTAACAGGGACAGTGTCGTGGAGTGTGTGTGTGTGTGTATGTATATATACATGTGTGTGTGTGTGTAAGAGGAAAGGGCATCCAAAGGATGCGTGGGGGCCAGCGCCTCGCGTGCATGGCACGTAGGCGCTGGGCGCTGAGCGCTAGCGCACTCGGCACGTGGGCGCGAGCGCTCTGGACGCTGGGCGCACCGCGTGCTCGGCACGCGGGCGCAAGCACTCTCGACGCTGGGCACACGACGTGCTCGGCACGTGGGGGCTAGCACTCTGAGCGCTGGGCGCACCACGTGCTCGGCACGTGGGCGCTAGCGCTCTGGGCGTCAAACAGAAAAAGGACTTTGGTCCCTGCACTGGGAGCTTTGCTCTCGATTTATGGAGTTAAACTCCTAAAAAGTTTAGAAATGATCAAAAGGGGCTGCTTTGTTTCTCCCTTTGGCTCTGGATCTTCCCAAGATGGGATTTTTGGAGATGGATCTCCTCCTTCCTCCTCTGTTGGCTGGGTCTTGAAGAATAAGAAGTATGAGATTTTAAAAATCTCTTATTTTTAAGATCTGATGGAAGATCTAAGTTCCCCTTGGTGGGTTTTGTGGTGAAAAACTATTTAGTTTTGGAAAAGGAAGAGTAAAACTCTTGATTTAATTGAAAAGGGGGAAGAAGGTTTAGAACCTTGATGAAGGAGCAAGAGGCACAAAGAACCTTAGTTTTTTGGGGAATGAAAAGTATATTTTTTATTCATCATCATGTTGCCTTATATAGGCTTACATGTTTACATATAGCCCCTTGGGCTTTACAAAATGGCATTTTCCCATCCCATGGCTCATGTGCCATTTCTTTTTGCACATAAGCCATGGGCTTTACAAAAATTTGGCTTGATGCCCATTTTGCTTACATTCATGCATAAAAAATTACATCAAAATTATTTGTTACATGATTTCTATGTTGGCATGGGTAGGTTAGCCGCGGGCTCGACTTGGGCACGGGCCCGCTTGACCTGGGCTTGGGCCCACCTGGCTTGGGGTTGACCTTGAGTTTGACTTGGTCAACCGGGGTGCAAATTTTGACCCCAACAAAGTGCCCCCCATCAACGAATGCACACCGCATGCATGAGTTATGTGCATGAAATTGATGGATCTTGAAGTTGGACTTCAAGGTGGAACATCATTCCGGGGGCGGAGCATCCCTCGGGGAGCATGATTCCCGGGGATCGGAGCATCATTCCAATTTGCAGAGCATAATTCCAAAGTCGGAGCATCATTCCGAAGAGTCGGAGCATAATTCCGAAGAGTGGAGCATGATTCCAGGGATCGGAGCATCATTCCGGAGGATCAGAGCATCATTCCGGAGAGCGGAGCATGATTCCAGGGATCGGAGTATCCCTCGGGGAGCATGATTCCTGGGGATCGGAGGATCATTCCGATTTGCCGAGCATAATTCCAAGGTCGGAGCATCATTCCGAAGAGTCGGAGCATAATTCCGAAGAGTGGAGCATGATTCCAGGGATCGGAGCATCATTCCGGAGAGCGGAGCATGGTTCCAAAGATCGGAGCATCATTCCGAAGAGCGTAGCATGATTCCAGGGATCGGAGCATAATTCCAATGAGCGGCAGACATTCTGACCGAAACATAATTTTGATGCAGAGGTTGATTCAGAGCCGAAGCATAATTCCGACAGGGAAGGCAGATACTCCGAGGCGAAGCTTGATTTCGACGCGGGGTAAATTCTGAGACGAAGCATGATTCCGGCGCAGAGCTTGCTGGTTGACTTGATTCCAAGGCGGAGCATAATTCCGACGAGGAGGTCGCTGGTTGATTCCGAGCCGAAGCATAATTCCGACATGGAAGGCAGATACACCGATGCGAAGCTTGATTTCAACGCGGGGTACACTCTGAGACGAAGCATGATTCCGGCGCAAAGCTTGCTGGTTGACTTGATTCCGAGGCGGAGCATAATTCTGACGAGGAGGTCGCTGGTTGATTCCGAGCCGAAGCATAATTCCGACAGGGAAGGCAGATACACCAAGGCGAAGCTTGATTTCGATGCGGGGTACACTCTGAGACGAAGCATGATTCCGGCACAGAGCTGGTTGGTCGACTTGATTTCGAGGCGGAGCTTAATTCCGACGGGGAGGTCGCTGGTTGATTCCGAGCCGAAGCATAATTCCGACAGGGAAGGCAGATACACCGAGGCAAAGCTTGATTTCGAAGCAGGGTACACTCTGAGACGAAGCATGATTCTGGCACAGAGCTTGTTAGTCGACTTGATTCCGAGGCGGAGTTTAATTCCGACGGGGAGGTCGCTGGTTGATTCCGAGCTGAAGCATAATTCCGACAGGGAAAGCAGATACACCGAGGCGAAGCTTAATTTCGACGCGGGGTACACTCTGAGACGAAGCATGATTCCGGCGCAGAGCTTGTTGTTCGACTTGATTCCGAGGCGGAGCATAATTCCGATAAGGAGGTCGCTGGTTGATTCCGAGCCAAAGCATAATTCCGACAGGGAAGGCAGATACACCGAGGCGAAGCTTGATTTCGATGTGGGGTACACTCTAATACGAAGCATGATTCCGGCGTAGAGCTGGTTGGTCGACTTGATTCCGAGGCGGAGCTTAATTCCAACGGGGAGGTCGCTGGTTGATTCTGAGTCGAAGCATAATTCCGACAGGGAAGGCAGATACACCGAGGCGAAGCTTGATTTCGATGCGGGGTACACTCTGAGACGAAGCATGATTCCGGCACAGAGCTTGTTTGTCGACTTGATTCCGAGGCGGAGCTTAATTCCGACGGGGAGGTCGCTGGTTGATTCCGAGCCGAAGCATAATTCCGACAGGGAAGGCAGATACACTGAGGCAAAGCTTGATTTCGATGTGGGGTACACTCTGAGACAAAGCATGATTCCGGCACAGAGCTTGTTAGTCGACTTGATTCCGAGACGGAGCTTAATTCCGACGGGGAGGTCGCAGGTTGATTCCGAGACGAAGCATAATTCCGACAGGGAAGGCAGATACACCGAGGCGAAACTTGATTTCGACGCGGGGTACACTCTGAGACGAAGCATGATTCCGGCGCAAAGCTTGTTGGTCGACTTGATTCCGAGGCGGAGCATAATTCCGACGAGGAGGTCACTGGTTGATTCCGAGCCGAAGCATAATTTCGACACGGAAGGCAGATACACCGAGGCGAAGCTTGATTTCGACGCGGGGTACACTCTGAGACGAAGCATGATTCCGGCGCGGAGCTGGTTGGTCGACTTGATTCCGAGGCCGAGCTTAATTCCGACAGGGAGGTCGCTGGTTGATTCTGAGCCGAAGCATAATTCCGACAGGGAAGGCAGATACACCGAGGCGAAGCTTGATTTCGACGCGGGGTACACTCTGAGACGAAGCATGATTCTGGCGCAGAGCTTGTTAGTCGACTTGATTCCGAGGCAGAGCTTAATTCCGACAAGGAGGCCGTTGATTGATTCGATTTGGGTTGACATCGGTATCGCTACACTGGAATATGGTACCAAGAGCGAATCATCGTTTTCCATGAGTGGATTTGGGGATTTAGGTTTTGGTTTGGCATCAGCATCGCTATACTGGAATATAGTACCAGGAGCGAATCATCATTTTCCTTGAGAGGATTTGGGAATTGGTATTGGTCTGGCATCTGCATTGCTGCACTGAAATAATGCCAGGAGCAACTCATCATTTGCCCCGGGAGGATTTGGAAATTGGTAGCTTAGGAGACAGGTTTAAATCCCTATCACCTAAGGCTTTTCAACTTTATGGGCCGTAAGGGTCCCATAAAAGCATTTTCTCCCTACGAGTCGAAAGGACCCCGTAGGTGTATTTTCTCCTTAGGAGTCGTGGGGACTCCCAAGTGTGTTGCTCCTTTTTGAGTCGTAGGGATCTCACGCGGGAATTTTCTCCTCATAAAGTCGAGAGGACTTTGCGAGTGCATTTCATCTCTTTTTTACGAGTTTGCGCCTTTTCGGGTTTTCACAAACTCGCCGGCAGTCCTGCTGTTTTTACTCACGGAGCCCTTTCGGGTTTTCAGCCATTCCCATTTGCTTGTGGACATACCATTTTTATTTATTTTATTTTTATTTTTGGTAGGACTTTGAATGTGGCCTCACCGGTAGGACTTGGGAGAGATTGGGACTGTTTTACCCCCATGGATTGTATACGGTTTTGAAGGATGTATGATCCAGACCGTAGGGCCGGAAAAATTTTGGGACTTTGTTGGCGTCTGCATCGCTGCACTAGAATATGGTACCAGGAGCGACTCATCATTCGCCGTTAGGGTATGGGATTTGGAATTTAAGACAACAATAATTTTACAAAATGCGTGAAAAAAAAATAATTTTACAAAATGCGTGAATATAAGACAACAATAATTTTACAAAATGCGTGAAACGAAAAATTCAACGTACTTTTCGACGAGATACATCCATCGATATTGTACCGGTGCGACAAACTTAGTCTCGGTTGCAAGATAAATCGTCATGTGTATTTGATATCGAAGAACAACGGTGGGAAAATACGATCAATCTTGCACAGTATCAAGGAAATAGAATTTTCTAGATTCTCCAGGATCACAATATCCAAGATTTTAGCACACAATTCCCTAAAAAAGTAATAATGGTCATTTATTACTAGACCAACCGATTCGGAAAGGGAAGTCCTGAGAGCTAATAGGAGAAGCTGCTGCATAATAACATGGTGATCATGACTTTTCAACCCATCGATCTTGCCTTTCACAATGTTTATCTTCTTACTAAATAATCCTGAGAAACCCGTGGGAACTTTCAAATCATGCAACACCTGCAGAAATCTTTTCTTCTCCGGTTGTGACATATGATACGCGGTATTGGAAAGTACAAACCTGACTGGTTTACCCACTATCAGTTTAGAATGCAATTCACTTCTAATTTTCCAGTTCTAAAGATCCATCCGAGCACGGAGGTTGTCTTTCGATTTTCCGTCTTTACAAAAAAGCAAATTAAGTACATGCTCGGATACTCTCTTCTCTATGTGCATGGCGTCCAGAAAATGACGCACTAAATTTGTTGATCAGTAAGGAAGCTCGTAGAAAATGCTTAACTTATTCCGGTATGGTGGTTTATCATATTTTTCCGGATCTATCCCGAAGCTTACGTTATTGTAACTATCCCACAGAGCAATCACGTCCTCTCCAGACAATGAGGTTAGAGGCCCAAGAAGCTCCTGATGACCATTAAAGTGAATATCGTCTAACCTATAGGGATGGTCCAGTGGCAGAAAACGCCGATGACCGCAATAACAAACCTTTCTTCTAAAATTCAACCATTTCGATATTGTATATTAGTGGCGGTAAGGGCATACTTTATGACCATGTACGAACCAACCTGATAGCATTTCATACGCAAGAAAGTCATTAATTGTCTATATTAAAGTCGCACGCATCGTGAAGATTGTATCTGTGTTTGCATCGTAAGTCTCTACACCATCAATGAATAAAGATTTTAACTTATTGATCGGAGATCGGAGATAAACGTCGATATTGTTTCCCGGTGAGTTTGGTCCGTCAATAAGAAGAGCTATCATAAAGTAGGATTGCTCCATAACCAATCAAGACGGTAGATTATAAACCATCATTACAACGGGCCATGTGTTGTGGCTTTTACCCATATAGTTGAATGGGCAGAAGCCATCACTAGCCAGTCCGAGCCTGATATTGCGAAGATCACTACTGAATGTTTGGTGCCTCCTATCGAAATCCTTACATACCGGTGAATCTCCTGGATGACTTTTTCCATCTTCTTTTGGAGCAGCACGGTGATGCCAAAGCATTGTCTCGGCTATCTTCTTCCACCTTCCTGTGTTATCGAAAAGTATCATGCTATCTTAACATATATATTTGGTTTCTTATCAGATACTTTCGGCTTATATCCGGCATCTTCGCATGTTGGACACTATTCAAATCTGAATTCTCTTTCCGGTACAACACGTAATTTTTGGGACATGCATGAATTTTCTCACAGTTCATACCCAAATCAGACATCATCTTCTGGGTTTCATACCAGCTTTCGGGCATGTTATTTTCCAGGGGTATAGAATCTTTCAGGAACTTCAGAAGTATCATGAATGATTTGTTACTCCATCCATTTAGGCACTTAATCTGGAAAATTTGGACGAACCATGATATGGTGGAATACTTTGCATTCTCATAAATTGGTTTTCTAGCATCTTTCATGAACTTTTCATACTTATCCGCACGCGGTCCTTGACTGGAAGGAATGTCTTATTCGGTAGGATTACTATCACCGAGGGCAGGCTCTACCATATCTTCCATTTCTTCTCCTAAAAAGAAGTTATCGTCTTCTTCTTCTTCTTCTTCTTCTTCTTCCGCCGCATTACCGTCTTTTCCTTTTTCTTCCGCCGCATTATCGTCTTCTTCTTCTTCTTCCCTATGATATAGCCAAGTTGTATAAAGTCTAATAAAACCATGTTTAACGATTCTTCCAAAACTTATTCCCACATCTATCGCACGGACAGAGAATCTTCCCTAACACGATCTTATTATGTGCGTGTGCAAATTCAATGAAAGCAACAACTTCTGCGACAAACTTAGATTGTATGCATTGTTGCCAATCCACGTACATCCAGTCCTTAACTCTGATGTACTCATGGGCCATGTTAGATTGTATAACATATAAATTGTAGGTTTTGGAAGTTGGTTTTTTTATGGTAACTACATTGAGAAATCTAAGAACGAGATGGTTGTTGATAAAAAAGAAAATGGGAAGGGCAAGTTTGTCGTTAAAAAAGATAAATTATCGATTAAAAAATTTATGTTTGAAGATATCAAAGTATGAGTTGTATTCTGTGTATGTATGTTTCAATTTATGATTTTGCTTAGGTGTAGGGTTGTTAGTGTGTATGTGTTTTGTCTATATGTGTTGTGTATTCGTGTTGTATGCATGTGTTTCAGCTGTCGGGGGTGAGGCTTTTATCCCATTGAGAATGTATAGAGCAGACACTCATTCGTTTGTGTTTTCATCCGTTACGAGAAAATTTCGGCAACACCTCCCCACTGTTCTCCAAATACACTATAATAGAATAGATAATCATTTCAATACTATGAAACAATATCGAAATAAATATCTAATCTATCTTTATACATGGAGAACCAACGGAAAAGTACCGACGAAATAAGTCGAAACGAATGAAAACACAAGTGCATGTAGGTGTTTGCTTTATACATTCCAAACTTGTCCAAACCGGACAATTATATCGGCTGTTGCTAATCCTGATGGAGTCCAAAAAGCTACTAGAGTCGCACATAGCCAGAAAAAGTTTGCATACCATTGCATGCATCACTCACTCTCACTCACCCACTCACTCTTAGCTCTAGCTCTGCATATATCATTTTTGAGAAGATAGAAGGCTAAATGCTTCCGAGTTTTCTTAGAAAGAATTTTAACGAAATTAAAACGTCAAGAACAAGTCAAAAGAACACAACAAAATGCCACTACTACAATATCCAAAAATACCGAATCCTTTATACTATGCAACCTCTATGCTAGAAAATTGAGCTAAATAACTTGAGTCTCTCTCTAAAGATGGAAACAAGTTCGGATCGTGGATCTGACAAAACAAATTTTATAGGAAATACATAACGATATAATTTTAATTAAGACTGATCGCAAAAATCTGTTATTCGAACAATTTACATGGTCTGCAACCCAATTGCAAAAATTATCCTAATGATATTTTTTCAATCGTTCATCATTCCAATCAGAATGCCCCTCACGTATCTCATCAATATGAATTATGTTTTTAACAATAAATCATGACATCAACGTTATATCATATTATACACATACACACACAAATATAACAATTTATCCAAAAAAAACCTGCTCGCTAATTTCTTCAAAAAATACGCTATTGAGGAGAATAAACTGATATATTTTGTTGATAAATATGGGGTGTAATCTCTTATAATCAGTTTTACCATATGGCCAATCCTGAATTCTCCGATTCCGGTTAAGCTTCGTCTCAATGTTCTCGTCCAGATAGCGGGAATAAAATGTGTTTATTTTATCTAGAAGATAACTTTGCAAGATAGAAGTCTCTGGTTGATTTTTATTACGTATATACTTTTTTAGAGTGTAGAGCTACCTAAACAAAAATATGTTAAATAAATAAATACGGGCATATAAGACAACAATAATTTTACAAAATGCATGAAACGAAAAATTTAACGTACTTTTCGACAGGATACTGTTGGGGTAAAAATTTGCACCCCGGTTGACCGAGTCAAAGTCAAGGTCAACCCCTAAGCTAGGTGGGCCCAAGCCCAGGTCAAGCGGGCCCATGCCCAAGTCGAGCTCGCGGCCAACCTCCCCATGCCGACAAAAAAATCATGTAATAAATGAATTTTATGTAATTTTTTATACATGAATGTATGCAAAATGGGCATAAAGCCAATATTTTGTAAGCCCATGGCTTATGTGCAAAAAGAAATGGCACATGAGACATGGGATGGGAAAAATGCCATTTTGCAAAGCCCAAGGGGCTATATGTAAATATGTAAGCCTATATAAGGCAACATTTTGATGAATAAAGTATAGACTTTTCATTCTCTCAAAAAAAACCTAGGGTTTGTGCTTCCTGCTCCTTCTCCAAGGTTCTAAACCTTCTCATTTCTTTTGAATTAAAGCAAGAGTTTTAGTCTTCCTTTTCCAAAACTAAATAGTTTTCCACCACAAAACCCATAAAGGAGAACTTGGATCTTTCATTAGATCTTAAAAAGAAGAGATCTTTAAAATCTCACATCTCTTGATCTTCAAGATCCGGCCAAACAAAGGAAGAAGAAGGAGACTCATCTCCAAAAACCCCACTTTGGGGAAGAACTAGGGCTCAAGGGGAGAAGCCCTTCATCAGCTTCAAAACATCCTAGGAGTTTAACTCCATATATATATATATATATATATATATATAATAATAATAATAAATATTTCCTTTCTGAAGCATAACTTCTGGTTCTGGGACTAAAAGCCCCTTTTATATATATATATATATATATATATATATATATATATATAATAATAATAATAATAATAATAAATATTTCCTTTCTGAAGCACAGCTTCTGGTTCTGGGACTAAAAGCCCCTTTTTTCTCGCCGGCGCCCAAGCGCTCAAGCACCCACGTGCCGACACGTGGCGCGCTGGTGCTCGAGCGCCCTGCGCTCGAGCGTAAAGCGCCCACGTGCCGACACGTGGAGCGCTTGCGCTCCAGCGAAAGCGCCCATGTGCCGACACGTGGCGCGCTTGCGCTCCAGCGCAAAGCACCCACATGCCGACACGTGGCACGCTTGCGCTCCAGCGCAAAGCACCCACGTGCCGACAAGTAGCGCGCTTGCGCTCAAAGCGCTGGCCCCACACATCCTTTGGATGTCTTTTCCTCCCTTTATATATATATACATGTATATATATATATACATATGTACATATACACATACTCCACAACACTCTCCCTCCCAAAAAATTTTTTGGGCCGGGACGCTGCCCCGCACCCCGCAAGGGGGCTGCTAGCCCCCTTGACCCCCAGCCTGCTATCCGGGTAGCAGGACCCCCGTGAAAACTCTACGTGGCTCCCAATATATCCAAACCCCCCTTTCAAAATAACGCACATGTACACTGCAATTTGAGTTCGCATGATCAGTTTAACCCGTTAATCGGAGGTTCCCTCACCCCAAAGGCGAGGGGTAATTAACGGCAGCTTAGTCCGCGGCTGCCGGAGATTCGGATCCCCACAATCAATAAACCCCCACCTACCCTAGGCAGGGGGAATTTGTAGTACGCCTGACAAGCGCACGCGTATTCCCATCTTAATGGGGTGACGAAAAACACCCTATAGATTCTGGCATGCCCGGTGGGGCCTATCTCTCCTCCCATGTTTCGGGTTAAACGTTCATGCGAGCTCAATCAATATATATATCGACTTCCTTTACTGAAATCATGCTTCTTTGTACAGGTTAACAAATTTCAAATTGCAATCTCTGGTCGCAGCGAAAATGTCTCCAAGGACAAGCTCAACTCTCGACACAACTCCCGTCTCTTACACGATGAAGATAGACGCCAGGACGGTCCTTCCGGCCAGTCTCGGGCGACAATGGGAGGAGCCGCTGCTACCATTTGGCTCTATTATGTTCATGCCAGTTGGCGCCATCCCAGCTCCTCAAGCCCCGGTGACAGACAAACCGGTCTCGAAAGGCAAGAGGCCAAATGTGGTGGTCTCGAAGACGCCCCAACTCAAACGCAAATCGGTGTTTGAACGACTCTCTCTGGCCCCAGCTGGGGCCAAGGCCATCAACACCAACAAAGCAACATGGCCTCTCGAGCAAGCTCCAGTGGTGCCCCTGACAACTGCTCGATCGGGTATTTTCTCTAAGCTCCCCGCTAATCGACTCACGGTGGCTTCCCAGGAAATGGATGCCCGCCGAGCCCTTAAAATTGAAAAGTTAAGGCAGAAAAGGCTCAGATATAGAGCCAACAAAAGGGTTAGGGCTCCTGCTAGGCTGAACCTCATGAGGTTCGAA
This sequence comes from Agapanthus africanus, assembly GCA_030015575.1. NCBI lineage: Eukaryota > Viridiplantae > Streptophyta > Magnoliopsida > Asparagales > Amaryllidaceae > Agapanthus > Agapanthus africanus. The sequence continues at coordinate 683,490,726 of CM057344.1, forward strand.
GAACAGGGTTACCCTGACGAAGATGGGGAAATGGCTAGGTATGTGGTCCACACTGTCTATATGGTGGGCACGCGCAGCAAGAGCAAGGACAGGGACACCACATCTCAAATCCAATCTGGTTTGAATGTGGTTGCCGCTTCCCAAGAACAGCCGCCCCCGTTAGGTGATGAAAACCTTCTCGATGAGAATGATAGGCGAAAAGACCCTTCGGTCCATGAGGAGTCGGGCTCGGAAAGCGAAGATGAGCCAACTTTCCAGCCTAAGAATGCGGAGCAGCAAATTCTCTAAGAGCTCCGAAAACAGCTCAGAAGCAAAAACAAGGAGATGGCCAAGCTCTACTCAAAGATCGACGACTTGACAAATGTCGTCTTACGGCTTACGGCCCAACTTGCCTCTCAGCCGCCCAATCAACCACAGAGCTCTGCTCATGAACCGGGAAACGTTGTCCTGAGACAGCCGACGCCAGTTCCCTCAAATCCAAAAGTGGGCGGACCGCATGAAAATCAGTCGCATCCTATCTCGGCAAATGTCTTGGCTACCGATGACAGTAGCCCGCTAACTCAAGATCAAATCATGGATTTGGTTGCCAGCAAAGTCAAAACATTAGTGGCCGAAGCCGAAGCGCAAAAAGATATCAGCAGTAGTGGGAGACCATATCCTGCTCAGTATGATCTGGTAGAATTTCCTAGAGGCTATTTCATCCCCAAATTCGGAAGATTCGATGGAACGGTAAATGCGAATCAACACATCGCCCACTTCAAAGCCTCATGCGGGGAATACTGGGGGCAATGATGCGCTTCTCCTCCGCTAGTTCGTTAATAGCTTGACCGATGTTGCTTTCGACTGGTACGCGAGCATACCGGATGGCTCCGTTACTACTTTCGTCCAAATGGAATCTTTGTTTTGACAAAGATTCATGAGCGTCAGCGATAAGATCACCATTGCCAAGCTCGTAAGGACCAAGCCCAAGAACAACGAAAGCAACACGGATTTTATAACCCGATGGCGCAATCTCTCCGTCAAATGCGAACCGCCGATAGAGCAGGACCAATATGTCAGTCTCCTCGTCGGAAATCTCAACAATTGGATGGTCCCGTTTCTATACACTGCGGGTCTCAAAACATTCCAAGAGCTGACCAGGAAAGTTCAGATGCTGGAGCGCTCAAAACAGGAGTCCTCCTCAGATTCCCAAAACAACAATAGGTCCTGGAGAAACCGAAAGGACGATAATCGCAAAGACGGAAACTCCGATGATTCTGAATCTTTCAACACTTCAGCTAACCGAAATAAGCAAGGGATGAGCGGGCCTAGCGCCAACCAGCCTCGGAAGCCAATGTTCGGAGAGCGAGGAGAATATCCACTGAAAGAGAAGCTGGATAAGGTCTATACCTTCAGAAGGGACAAAATCCGTAAAATATTCAAAGACGCCCTGAGGAACGGTCTACAACTGCCAGAGTCAAAAAGACCGCAGGAAGCGAATAGGACCGACGACTCCAAATACTGCCCCTATCACAAAGTGATAGGTCATGCCATTGAGGACTGCTTCGTCTTCAAAGATTGGGACGAAAAGCAATGCAAGGCAGGAGAGATAGAACTGTCCAAAGGCGTATTAATAAACAGTCAAGTCGCAACCGCCAATTTTACACAAACGGAGACCGAAGTTCTTCGCGAAACCGATTCTCTCAGACATCTGCCTTTCTCTGAAAACAATCGACCACCACGTCACTAAACTGGGAACAATCGACCTCTAAGTCGTTAAACTGGGAATGTAAAAAAAAATGTGTAAATAAAAAAAAATGTGTAAATAAAAAGGAAAAAAAAAAGAAAAAGAAGAAAAGCCGAAATGATAGGGCAACTCGCAATAAAAATCAGCGAGTAAAAATGAAAATGAAAATAAAGCCGAAATGATGGGGCAACTGCGAATAAATAGCCGAAATGATAAGGCAATTGCGACCTTCGCGATAAGAAAAGCTGAAATGATAGAGCAATCGCGGTAAAACAAACAAAACAAAACAACGACGAATGATGAGTCGCTCCTGGTATCATATTCCAGTGTAGCAATGCAGACGCCAACCAAAATCCAATTTTTCAAAATTCTCCCAGCCCTACGGTTAGTCCCCAAATTGACTACCGTTTACAATCCACGGGCTCAAATAATTCTCATCACCCTCATGCCCCACTGTAATCGCCAGTTACGCGGCTGGTCTCCGCCTTTGGAATTATGCTCCATTGAGAAGACTCACTCATGTGTCCTCACGATACATGAGGAGAACAAACTTTTGTGGGATCCTTACGACTCACAAAGGGAAAAACACACTTAGGAGTTCTCACGACTCCTAAGGAGAAAATACACCTGCGGGATCCTTACGACTCGTAGGGAGAAAATGCTTTTATGGGACCCTCACGGCCCATAAAATTGGAAAGCCTTAGGTGATAGGGATCTAAACCTGTCTCCCAAGCCATCAGTCCCCATACCCTAATGGCGAATGATGAGTCCCTCCTGGTACCATATTCCAGTGCAGCGATGCAGACGCCGTCCAAAACTTAAATTCCTAATGGCGAATGATGAGTCGCTCCTGGTACCATATTCCAGTGCAGCGATGTAGACGCCAACCAAATTCCAAATCCCATACCCCAACGGCGAATGATGAGTCTCTCCTGGTACCATATTCCAGTGCAGCGATGCAGACGCCCACAAAGTCCCGAAATGTTTCCGGCCCTACGGTCTGGATCAAACATCCTGCAAAACCGTATACAATCCACGGGTGTAAAACGATCCCAATCTCTCCCAAGTCCTACTGGTGAGACCACATTCAAAGTCCCACAAAAAATAATAAAATAAAAATAAAAAAATAAAAAAAATGGTATGTCCACAAGCAAAATGGGCGCGGATGAAAACCCGAAAGGGCTCCGTGAGTAAAAACAGCAGGACTGCCGGCGAGTTTGTGAAAACCCGAAAGGGCGCAAACTGATGTCACGCCCCGCTTCCCAAAATACGGAATACGAGGGATAGACAAGGCCAGCCATGCTCCTACGGTCAAGGAAAAGTCCTGCCGTAGTCACACTTCTAGTTTTTCATGGTAAACAGTAAATGATGCGCAGGTAATGAGAAATGAAGTAACTGAATGAAACAATGTAAAGAGCTGACCTGAGGGTAAACAAACGAATATAACTCTGGATAGCTAATCAAGATGTCCGTGATATACGTCTAGTCCTGGTCCAAGCTAAATCTTCTCCTCACACTGAGCATGCATACTCAGGTCGTCAGAGCGACACAATAGCAATATAATATATATAAAATCATGTGACAATTCTATCAGTGATAATAGACATATATATAACAGTAGGTCAATGGCAGTATGGGTATGAACATGCAGTAATCAATGCAGCGGAACAGTAAAAGCAGTAAAATGATATGTCACGTATGTCAACACATTAAGTAAGGTATATCAATGCCAGTATCCCTATCAGTCTCTAAATCTCACTGTACAGGTCACTAAGCCTATCGTCAGTCCAAGTGTGAGAGTCAACCACTCGCGAGTGTCCTCCACCCAAGGGTAGAACCCAAGGGCAAGAGACCACGGGCCCAACATGTATATCACGGTAATAATCACATACCCTGTAAATCTCCATATATCTCCCTAAACATATAAGACGACATGGGACTCCCGAGATTCTGTTGAACTCACACTTAAACTACCCCACACCCCGTGGTCTACATCAAACGCTAACCATAACCCTAAATACCAATCGGTCTGTGACAAGTCTGCACGAGAACTGGAGGCAGGACCTCCATCAAGCACGTCCCGACTAATACCTAAGATAAATGGCAGTGTCTGGTGCCTTATCTGTGACACCCGTGCAAGAGCTTCCATAAGTGTCTCATACCACTTATAGTCACACGTACACGCGTCTCACAGACGTCGACAATACAATAGAATAATAAGGGTCACTGATTGTGTACAAGTACGTATCACTTTCACTTATTCACTGATACACGAACACTGACGTACTTGCCACAATCATCACTAATACCTAACACTGGGTAATGCACGTTATCACTAGGTTATCAATGCAGTGACATGTGTATGATATGATGCGTGAACAGTATATAAAGCATATTTAGGATGTACTGAATCAATAATCCATCACTTGCACAATTTATCATAAATAATACGGTTACAATTTAGTGAAACGATGAACAGGTAATGATTAGTATGTTCAGTTATCTATCCATCGAATTTAGTTTCATGCCAATCGGGTTCCAGGATCATTAATTATAGCCATTTCATTTTAAGCGTTCACGGCTGGAAATCTGGTTTCAGAATCAGAAATCCGTTTCGCAATGAATTCTAGGGTTTTCAGTAAGTTCTTCAACGCAACAGACGGATCTTCAATCGCATCTGTACGTCAAGAGATATACACTGTTTAATACTAGTACGTCAATTCTGATTCTGTTCTGCACTGGTATACGTCTACATCTATTAAATTACAGCTTAAATATCAAACGATAGCGAAACAGAATAGAACCAATTGTGTTGTCTAGCTAACAGATTTACCTATAATAAACAGCGGAGTTCCGCAACCTATGAGTTAAGCAAACAGGGTGGTACCCATTACGGAATAGCACACAGTAAACACAGCCACTCTGGACTGCAGTCCAGATTCGCACTCCGATCCAATTATCGTCATAGTTTAAGTACAGGAATATCTGGAAACTAGTATAGGGTTAAAGTTCGTCGAGTTGGCTTCGATTTAAGCCCTCGAGAGCATCGTTCCAGTGTGTACACAATTTATGGCGATTTTACCGGTTTTCAGGTACAAGAAAATTCCAGTTTTACTAGTAAACTTGGGGGTAGTCACTTTGGTCATTAACGGTCATATTATCCAACGAAATTCACACACTACATTTACGGCCATACGGGCCAGAATATACAATTGAGTTCCGTCAAATTATGTGAGTAATTTCATTGGGAACACACGTCGAACAGGTATGGCACACAATTGATCTAAAATTGTAACTTCATGATCTATGTAATTAAATATTGTAACTTGAGTATATAGCATGTAAGCAAGTAAAATACTTGCCTGGAGACGGTGAACTGATGGCGCGGCAGTTAAGACTGTAGTGACACGTCCCGGCACGGAGTAGCAAACGCACGACGAGTCTCGGCTAAGCTTGGGCTTGGCTCGAGCTCGAGGGGAGTTGTTGCGAGCTCAGGTGGTGTCGGGGCTGGGGATCACTGATGCTGTCGAGGCCGATGGAGAGATATTGCAGAGGGAGAGAGAGAGAATTTATAGAGAGAGAAAGAGCAAGCAGAGAGAGAGAGAGCAAGCAGAGAGAGCAAGCAGAGAGAAAGTGAGAGAGCTGAGAACCAGAGAAAGATGAGATCAAGAGAGAGAGAGACACAGACAAATTGAGAACAGAGAAGTGGAGAGGCTCGTAGAGATAGAGAGAGAGAGAGAGAACACAGGGAGAGAGAGGGGGTGAACACAGAGAGGGAGAAAGGTGCGGGGAGAGAGAAGGACGAGGAGGTAAGCGAAAAGAGGGAAGGAGGCGAGGTCGGAGGGATGGGTGATGCCGGCGGTGGTTGAGACGAAGGTGAGGGGAGAAGTCGGCTCGGGTGCAGTGATGTGGGTGAGTGGAGAAGTTTGGTTGCAGTGGGGAGCTCGGTGGTGGTGTTTCTGCGTGGAGACGAGGCGATGGTGATGGAGGGAGGTGGCCGGAGGTGACGGCGGCGATGTGCATGCGAGGTCGGGATGTGGGTTTGAGAGTGGAGAGACGTCGGGAGAGGAGAGAAAGAATTATGAGAGGAGAGAGAGAGGCGTGTCAACGAGGAGGGGTCGAAGGCGACGTCGTGGGTAACGCTCGCGAGCGTGAGCGTCGGCGGAGGCGAGGAGCGCGGCGTGGGTTACGGATCGCGAGAGATGTGGGCGTGGCGGGAAATGGAGCCGTTGGGGAGAAGATGAATAGGAGCGGGTCGGGTCGAGTTGGGCTCGCGGGCTGAGGGAGTTGGGCCGGGCCAAGAAAGAAATAAGAAGGAAAAATGCTTGAGGAGGGAAAAGGAGACGGGCCGGGGAGTTGGGCCAGGGGAAAAAGAAAAAGAAATTAATTAGGGAAAAGATAGAAGCGGGCCGGGGCTTAATCCTTTATAATATTAAGTAAGAAAATGGGTTGTAGGCTTGGGAAAATAGTGCTGGGGTAAGGAATAAAACAAAAATAGATAAGAAAAGAAAGGGCCGGGCTATGAATGGAAAATCAAAGAATAAGATGAGAAAAAGGGATGGGCTTGGGGTTTAGAATAAATTTATAAAAAAATATAAATAAAATTATAAATAAAATAAATAGAATTATAAATAAAATAAATAGAATTATAAAGTAACAAAATGCAGATTTTGGTATAAAAGGGGCTGGGTATTACATCATACCACCCTTATAAAAATTTCGTCCTCGAAATTTAAAAGAAACAACGAGCTATAAAATAATAAGCGAAGAGTCATCATATCGAACACTAATACATAGTGATTTACTTAAAACGGGTAGACAGAATTCGAAAGTAAAAATATATATCTAAGAACCACTTACAAAAGATAGATCTAATAGGTGTAATACAGGAACACTATAAGGGCAACTACAAGTATACGAGAATATAGGTAATAATAACGAACAATTATAATCAAGGCGTGTTCGATAAAAATCGAAACCCAAATATGTGCACATATAAGTATATCAAAAATAGCAAGCAGAAATAATAAGTATAAGGCTCAACCACTTAAAATAGTAAGCATAAGCATAATACTCAAAATAAAGTAACGATAATAAGGTAGTGAAAATTAGTCGGTAGGTTAAAACATTTTAGGATAATGTATCGATAAAATAGGTTTAAAATAATTTAGAAAACTTGTATAGTGAAATTAAGAAACATGGACCAAAAATATGTGCGGTGTAAGGTTGCGCTACTGAAAATGAGAATAATAATAGTGTACTTAAAATACATAAAACGGAGTAATCAATAACACGCACCAAAATAATGAAAACTAAATTTTTGAATAACACTGTCCCTATATATAGTTAGGGTAATAGGAAGAACACAAAAATGTATAGGCTAGCTAGGGTAATGATTACAAGGAAGTGTGGCTCATTCAAAAAATCGGAGTGTGGCGGTTTTAGGCTGAAGGTCAAGAGGGTTGGGATCGTGTCAGTATAGGAAGTAGAGGTGAGCAACAAAGGACTACAAGGGGTAAGTATGGGAAGGATAACGGTCGGTACATCATATGAATCAAAAATTTGAGGGGTTAGCGAACTCGGAAATTTCACAAGAAATGTTCTCCTCCCAGAAGGATCTCAAACGGGGCACAGACGAAGGATAAAGGGTGGACCTCAAAAAGATCGGTTATGGTACTTGTTAGTCTGAGTGAGGGATAGAACAATGTAAGGAGTAGAGGTGAACACATCTCTGTAGGGAAATAATTGTATAGAAGAAATAATCAAGCATCAAGGGAACTAAGAAGATCGAAGGATTTGTGAACTCAGCAATTTATTCCATTCTAGAAAGTTTTAAACAAAGCATCATCAAAAACGAAATGTGGCCCTAAACTATACACAGATTTTATTTGGCCAAAGAAGACAACATCTAAAAGAAATCCCGTCAGTCGCGGTTGTGGAGATTCAGCAGGTTGTGGTAGGCTCGCGCACTCAGGTAGGGGCGTCCATTTCCATAGCGCTTAGCAGGTATCGCCATTGGGAGTTCTTCCAGCTGAGGGTCTTGATCTTCTGGTCCTTCTTCCTCGGATGGAGCTTCTTCATCGAGGTCCGATTCCAAGTGATTCTCTTCTTCTGGATTCTCTTCCATGGGATTTTCCTCCACTGGATTTTCTTCTATCGGTTCTTCCTCGGGGTCTTCCTCTATCGGGTTCTCTTCAAGGTCTCCTTCCTCTTCGTCGGAATCGTCTATCAGTTCAAACTCTGGGACGGCTGCTCTTTCGTCCTCTGAATCGCTGTTTCCGAAATTGATCTGGGGACCATTGATCTCATCGTCAGAACTCATCAGCGTGTGGTCTAACGAAACGCATGACTGTGCATCCTCATCTAGATGCGGCGCTGCTCCAGGATGGGCCATGGCCTGAAAAGAAAGGGTCATGATTATACAGTGGAATACATCAAGAAAATAGCTCAGGGTACGAAGTATAGAAAAATATGCAGTGGTAGGAACTGAAAGATCAGGATTAAAATACTGTGATAATGAATAGTATAAATAAGGAGAAAGCAAGAGAATGATACATATATTACGATTCAAAGTTTTATTGCATTCAACTAAAAATTCAACGGATGCAAGATTTCAAACAGAAAGAAATATTCATAGGAGGATGACAACATTATTACTGAAAGTAGAAAACATGAAAATTCTTCTTTGACTACTAGAACGTTGCATTCTCGTCGCGTGAGTTGAATTCTGCGCTGGGTCCGCCATATCCTCGATGTTTGAACTACGCAATAATCATCACTTGGCAGAAGTGGAGAGTGTGGATGAGTCTCCTCCTTGTAGCTCCTTCCTTTCTGGGCAACCGTTAATGAGATGTTCGCTGGATCCGCAAATCAGACATTTCCCTTGGGCGCGGCGACAATCCCTCTGAAGATGTCCTGGTCTCTTACAGTATCCACAACATGGGGTCTTCTGCTGCTTCTGTCGCGGGGAAACAAATTGGCGCTTCATTTTCTTCCCTTTTCCTCGTCTAACGGGGATCCCTTTATGGTTGGAGACTCCCGCTGGTGCCTGATTCATCTGTCTTCTTAATCCTTCAGCCAACAAGTCATTTGTTCGCTCCTGGGCTTTCTTTAGACCTTGCAGTACACTTAGAATCTCAACGGTCTGATTCTGGAGAGTGGAGATAGAGGAAGAGTCGTTGGAAGACATGATCCTGAAACAATAATTTTTAAGGATGATATAATTCACAAGCTATACGAATCAAAATATAATGTGGATTGGACAAAGATTCAAGAGTATCAGATGTGATGAAATTCATTACGAGTGGAAAATCAACTGTATGACTCTAAGTCACTTAAACAAAGTACGGTAGTGCAATTGCAACCACGCAATCTTGCCAAGTCACCCGAAACCCTAGCGAATGGATAGCTGAACACACGATGTGAATATGGATCAAGAATGACAAGTTTACAACCTAGACCAATGAATGTCTTTGATTGCCAAGCTATACACGGAAAACTGCAATCTCAATCGAAGAAAAACCTGGGCTCTGATACCAACTAAACCATGTCACGCCCCGCTTCCCAAAATACGGAATACGAGGGGTAGACAAGGCCAGCCATGATCCTACGGTCAAGGAAAAGTCCTGCCGTAGTCACACTTCGGCTTCTAGTTTTTCATGGTAAACAGTAAATGATGCGCAGATAATGAGAAATGCAGTAACTGAATGAAATAATGTAAAGAGCTGACCTGAGGGTAAACAAACGATTATAACTCTGGATAGCTAATCAAGATGTTCGTGATATACGTCTAGTCCTGGTCCAAGCTAAATCTTCTCCTCACACTGAGCATGCATACTCAGGTCGTCAGAGTGACACAATAGCAATATAATATATATAAAATCATGTGACAATTCTATCAGTGATAATAGACATATATATAACAGTAGGTCAATGACAGTATGGGTATGAACATGCAGTAATCAATGCAGCGGAACAGTAAAAGCAGTAGAATGATATGTCACGTATGTCAACACATTAAGTAAGGTATATCAATGCCAGTATCCCTATCAGTCTCTAAGTCTCACTGTACAGGTCACTAAGCCTATCGTCAGTCCAAGTGTGAGAGTCAACCACTCGCGAGTGTCGCGGGCCCAACATGTATATCACGGTAATAATCACATACCCTGTAAATCTCCATATATCTCCCTAAATATATAAGCCGGCATAGGACTCCCGAGATTCTGTTGAACTCACACTTAAACTACCCCACACCCCGTGGTCTACATCAAACGCTAACCATAACCCTAAATACCAATCGGTCTGTGACAAGTCTGCACGAGAACTGGAGGCAGGACCTCCATCAAGCACGTCCCGACTAATACCTAAGATAAATGGCAGTGTCTGGTGCCTTATCTGTGACACCCGTGCAAGAGCTTCCATAAGTGTCTCATACCACTTATAGTCACACGTACACGCGCCTCACAGACGTCGACAATGCAATAGAATAATAAGGGTCACTGATTGTGTACAAGTACGTATCACTTTCACTTATTCACTGATACACGAACACTGACGTACTTGCCACAATCATCACTAATACCTAACACTGGGTAATGCACGTTATCACTAGGTTATCAATGCAGTGACATGTGTATGATATGATGCGTGAACAGTATATAAAGCATGTTTAGGATGTACTGAATCAATAATCTACCACTTGCACAATTTATCATAAATCATACGGTTACAATTTAGTGAAACGATGAACAGGTAATGATTAGTATGTTCAGTTATCTATCCATCGAATTTAGTTTCATGCCAATCGGGTTCCAGGATCATTAATTATAGCCATTTCATTTTAAGCGTTCACGGCTGGAAATCTGGTTTCAGAATCAGAAATCCGTTTCGCAACGCATTTTAATCCCAGTTGGGATCAGATTTTAGCGATGCTACAGTTGAATGAATTCTAGGGTTTTCAGTAAGGTCTTCAACGCAACAGACAGATCTTCAATCGCGTCTGTACGTCAAGAGATATACACTGTTTAATACTAGTATGTCAATTCTGATTCTGTTCTGGACTGGTATACATCTACATCTATTAAATTACAGCTTAAATATCAAACGATAGCGAAACAGAATAGAACCAATTGTGTTTTCTAGCTAACAGATTTACCTATAATAAACAGCGGAGTTCCGCAACCTATGAGTTAAGGAAACAGGGTGGTACCCATTACGGAACAGCACACAGTAAACACAGCCACTCTGGACTGCAGTCCAGAGTCGCACTCCGATCCAATTATCGTCATAGTTTAAGTACAGGAATATCTGGAAACTAGTATAGGGTTAAATTTCATCGAGTTGTCTTCGATTTAAGCCCTCGAGCGCGTCGTTCCAGTGTGTACACAATTTATGGCGATTTTACCGGTTTTCAGGTACAAGAAAATTCCAGTTTTACTAGTAAACTTGGGGGTAGTCACTTTGGTCATTAACGGTCATATTATCCAACGAAATTCACACACTACATTTACGGCCATACGGGCCAGAATATACAATTGAGTTCCGTCAAATTAGGTGAGTAATTTCATTGGGAACACACGTCGAACAGGTATGGCACACAATTGATCTAAAATTGTAACTTCATGATCTATGTAATTAAATATTGTAACTTGAGTATATAGCATGTAAGCAAGTAAAATACTTGCCTGAAGACGGTGAACTGATGGCGCGGCAGTTAAGACTGTAGTGACACGTCCCGGCACGGAGTAGCAAACGCACGACGAGTCTCGGCTAAGCTTGGGCTTGGCTCGAGCTCGAGGGGAGTTGTTGCGAGCTCAGGTAGTGTCGGGGCTGGGGATCACTGATGCTGTCGAGGCCGATGGAGAGATATTACAGAGGGAGAGAGAGAGAATTTATAGAGAGAGAAAGAGCAAGCAGAGAGAGAGAGAAAGAGCAAGCAGAGAGAGCAAACAGAGAGAAAGTGGGAGAGCTGAGAACCAGAGAGAGATGAGATCAAGAGAGAGAGAGAGACACAGAGAAATTAAGAACAGAGAAGTGGAGAGGGTCGTAGAGAGAGAGAGAGAGAGAGAACACAGGGAGAGAGAGGGGGTGAACACAGAGAGGGAGAAAGGTGCGGGGAGAGAGAAGGACGAGGAGGTAAGCGAAAAGAGGGAAGGAGGCGAGGTCGGAGGGATGGGTGATGCCGGCGGTGGTTGAGATGAAGGTGAGGGGAGAAGTCGGCTCGGGTGCAGTGATGTGGGTGAGTGGAGAAGTTTGGTTGCAGTGGGGAGCTCGGTGGTGGTGTTTCTGCGTGGAGACAAGGCGATTGTGATTGAGGGAGGTGGCCGGAGGTGACGGCGGCGATGTGCATGTGAGGTCGGGATGTGGGTTTGAGAGTGGAGAGACGTCAGGAGAGGAGAGAAAGAATTATGAGAGGAGAGAGAGGCATGTCAATGAGGAGGGGTCGAAGGCGACGTCGTGGGTAACGCTCGCGAGCGTGAGCGTCGGCGGAGGCGAGGAGCGCGGCGTGGGTTACGGATCGCGAGAGACGTGGGCGTGGCGGGAAATAGAGCCGTTGGGGAGAAGATGAATAGGAGCGGGTCGGGTCGAGCTGGGGTCGCGGGCTGAGGGAGTTGGGCCGGGCCAAGAAAGAAATAAGAAGGAAAAATGCTTGAGGAGGGAAAAGGAGACGGGCCGGGGAGTTGGGCCAGGGGAAAAAGAAAAAGAAATTAATTAGGGAAAAGATAGAAACGGGCCGGGGCTTAATCCTTTATAATATTAAGTAAGAAAATGGGTAGTGGGCTTGGGAAAATAGTGCTGGGGTAAGGAATAAAACAAAAATAGATAAGAAAAGAAAGGGCCGGGCTATGAATGGAAAATCAAAGAATAAAATGAGAAAAAGGGATGGGCTTGGGGTTTAGAATAAATTTATAAAAAAATATAAATAAAATTATAAATAAAATAAATAGAATTATAAATAAAATAAATAGAATTATAAAGTAACAAAATGCAGATTTTGGTATAAAAGGGGCTGGGTATTACAACTCATGAGAAAGAGATGAAATGCACTCACAAAGTCCTCTCGACTTTATGAGGAGAAAATTCCCACGTGAGATCCTTACGACTCACAAAGGAGCAACACACTTGGGAGTCCCCACGACTCCTAAGGAGAAAATACACTTACGGGATCCTTACGACCCGTAGGGAGAAAATGCTTTGTAAGACCCTTACGGCTCACAAAATTGACAAGTCTTAGGTGATAGGGATCTAAAACCTGTCTCCTAAGCCATCGTTTCCTAATAAACAAACGCAAATGATGATTCACTCCTGGTACCATATTCCAGTGCAGCGATGCTGATGCCAAACAAAAAAAACCAGTTCCCAAGTCCTCCCGGGGCAAATGATGAGTTGCTCCTGGCATTATTCCAGTACAGCAATGCAGATGCCAAACCAAAACCGAAATCCTCAAATCCACTCATGGCAAATGATGATTCACTCCTGGTACCATATTCCAGTGTAGCGATGCTGATGTCAACCCAAATCAAATCAAACCAACAACCTCTGTGGCGGAATCATGCTCCATCCCGGAATTTACCCCGTATCGAAATCATGCTTCGCCTCGGGATATCGACCTTCCCTGTCGGAATTATGCTCCGCCTCGGAATCAAGTCAACCTGCAAGCTCTGCGCCGGAATCATGCTTCGTCTCAAAATGTGCATCCCGTGTCGAAATCATGCTTCGCCTCGGTGTATCTACCTTCCCTGTCGGAATTATGCTTCGGCTCGGAATCAATCAGCGTCCTCCTCATCGGAATTAAGCTCCGCCTCGGAATCAGGTCAACCAGCAAGCTCTGGGACAAAATCATGCTTCGTCTCAGAATGTACCCCGTGTCGGAATCATACTTCATCTCGGAGTACCTGCTTTCCCTGTCGGAATTATATTTCGCCTGGGAATCAACCTCTGCATCGAAATTATGCTTCAGTCAGAATGTCTACCACCCTTCGGAATGATGCTCTGATCCCTGGAATCATGCTCCGCCCTTCGAAATGATGCTCCGATCCTTGGAATGATGCTCCGCTCTTCGGAATGTTGCTCCGATCTCTAGAATCATGCTTCGCCCTTCGGAATGATGTTCCGATCTCTGGAATCATGCTCCGCTCATCGGAATGATGCTCCGATCCTTGGAATGATGCTCCGCTCATCGGAATAATGCTCCGATCCCTGGAATGATGCTCCGCTCATCGGAATGATGCTCCGCTCATCGGAATGATGCTCCGATCCCTGGAATGATGCTCCGCTCATCGAAATGATGCTCCGATCCCTGAAATGATGCTCCGCTCATCGGAATGATGCTCCGATCCCTAGAATCATGCTCCACTCATCGAAATGATCCTCCGATCCCTGGAATGATGCTCCGATCCCTGGAATGATGCTCCGCTCATCGGAATGATGCTCCGATCCCTGGAATCATGCTCCGCTCATCGGAATGATGCTCCGATCCCTGGAATCATGCTCCACTCATCGGAATGATGCTCCGATCCCTGGAATGATGCTCTGCTCTTCGGAATGATGCTCCGAACCCTGGAATCATGCTCCGCTCATCGGAATGATGCTCCGATCCCCTGGAATCATGCTCCGCTCATCGGAATGATGATCCGATCTTTGGAATCATGCTCCGCTCTTCGGAATGATGCTCCGAACCCTGGAATCATGCTCCGCTCATCGGAATGATGCTACGATCCCCTGGAATCATGCTCCGCTCATCAGAATGATGATCCGATCTCTGGAATCATGCTCCGCTCTTCGGAATGATGCTCCGAACCCTGGAATCATGCTCCGCTCATCGGAATGATGCTCCGATCCCCTGGAATCATGCTCCGCTCATCGAAATGATGATCCGATCCCCTGGAATCATGCTCCGCCCTTCGGAATGATGCTCCGATATCTGGAATCATGCTCCGCTCATCGGAATGATGCTCCGATCCCCTAGGATGATGCTCCGCCCCCAGAATGATGTTCCACCTCGAAGTCCAGCTTCAAGATCCATCGATTTCATGCACACAACTCACGGTGTGCATTTATTGATGGGGGGCAATTTGTTGGGGTAAAAATTTGCACCTCGGTTGACCGAGTCAAAGTCAAAGTCAACCCCTAAGCTAGGTGGGCCCAAGCCCAGGTCAAGCGGGCCCATGCCCTAGTCGAGCCCGCGGCCAGCCTCCCCATGCCAACAACAAAATCATGTAATAAATAAATTTTATGTAATTTTTTATACATGAATGTATGCAAAATGGGCATAAAGCCAATATTTTGTAAGCCCGTGGCTTATGTGCAAAAAGAAATGGCACATGAGATATGGGATGGGCAAAATGCCATTTTGCAAAGCCAAAGGGGCTATATGTAAATATGTAAGCCTATATAAGACAACATTTTGATGAATAAAGTATAGACTTTTCATTCTCTCAAAAAAACCTAGGATTTGTGCTTCCTACTCCTTCTCCAAGGTTCTAAACCTTCTCATTTCTTTTGAATTAAATCAAGAGTTTTACTCTTCCTTTTCCAAAATTAAATAGTTTTCCACCACAAAACCCATAAAGGGGAACTTGGATCTGTCATTAGATCTTAAAAAGAAGAGATCTTTAAAATCTCACATCTCTTGATCTTCGAGATCCGGCCAAACAGAGGAAGAAGAAGGAGACTCATCTCCAGAAACCCCACTTTGGGGAAGAACTAGGGCTCAATGGGAGAAGCCCTTCATCAGCTTCAAAACATTCTAGGAGTTTAACTCCATATATATATATATATATATATATATATATATAATAATAATAATAATAATAATAAATATTTATTTTCTGAAGCATAGCTTCTGGTTATGGGACTAAAAGCCCCTTTTTTCTCGCCGGTGCCCAAGCACTCAAGCGCCAAGCGCCCACGTGCCGACACGTGGCGCGCTGGCGCTCGAGCGCAAAGCGCCCACGTGCCGACACGTGGCGTACTTGCGCTTCAGCGCCCTGCGCTCGAGCGCAAAGCGCCCACGTGCCGACACGTGGCGCGCTTGCGCTCAAGCGCCCAGCGCTCAAGCGCAAAGCGCCCACATGCTGACACGTGGTGCGCTAGCGCTCTTGCGCTCAAAGCGATGGCCCCACGCATCCTTTGGATGTCTTTTCCTCCTTTATATATATATACATATGTATACATATGTACACATACACATACTCCACAACACTCTCCCTTTCAAAACAACACACACGTACACTGCACATTGAGTTCGCATGACCAGTTTAACCCGTTAATCGGAGGTTCTCTCGCCCCAAAGGCGAGGGGTAATTAACGGCTGCTTAGTCCGCGGCTACCGGAGATTCGGATCCCTACAATCAATAAACCCCCGCCTACCCTAGGCAGGGGGAATCTGTAGTATGCCTGATAAGCGTGCGCGTATTCCCATCTCAATGGGGTGACGAAAACACCCTACAGATACATTCATCGATATTGTACCGGTTCGGCAAACTTAACCTCGGTTACAAAATGAATCGTCAGGTGTATTATAATATCGAAAAACAACGGCGGGAAAATATGCTCAAGATTGCACAGTATCAAGGAAATAGAATTTTCTAGATTCTCTAGTGTCACAATATCCAAGATTTTAGCGCACAATTCCCTAAAAGAGTAACAAACACTACTACAAAGAGGGTTTGCCCCTACGGATAAAGCCGTAGGAGCAAACCACTGCCCCTACAGATATATTCGTAGGGGCACAAAAAGTCATCATAGGTGCAAACGCCGCAGGTGCAAGTCTTTGTCTTAAACATGCCCCTACGGTTTAATAATTGCCCCTACGGCTTAATGAGTAGGTCCATATGTCCCTACGGTGTAATCCGTAGGGACAAAATATTTATTTAATTTATCGGTTTATAAAATAAAATAGTTGCCCCTATGTATTACTCCGTAGGGGCAAATACATGTCCCTATGGAGTATTACGTAAGGCCAGATTTATATCTCCGTAGGTCCATCCTTATGCCCCTACGAATTACTCCGTAGGGGCAAGTCTAACACCTGTTACTGAGTCCATAGGGGAAAAATATGAGGTATCCTGATATTTTGTCCATACGGATAAATATGTAGGGGCAAGTTTGTCCCTACGGATTAATCTGTAGGTGTAACTGTTGTCCCTACGGATTAATCCGTAGGGACAAATTATCAGAGTTTTTTTTATAAAAAAAGGGCTGTCTGTTTTTTTCTCGTCCTGTGCACAATAATATATACATCATATAACCAAATACCGCAGTATTCATAATCAACTTCTCACGCATAATATATAAAAGAAATCAACAAACGGGATACGATATCAATCTAAATCATCGTGAACACGCAAACACCACTAATATCGTCCAAAATATATACAATATGTATCATATAAGTATATACATGCTTAAAATATAAAAATCAAAAAGCTACCCTAGCTCGGTCTAACTCCACCTCTGATAATCGCCGTAATCTGGCGCATCTGCTCCTCGGATAAACCCTGAGTCAACAACTCGACCAATGCGGACTGTGCGGGAGTCTAAGCGAGCTGTGGAGCTGTAGGAGTGGTCTGCGCAACCGCAGCCGAGGTAGTGGCTTGCGGAGCCGCAGCCGAAGGAGATGCATGTGGAGCCTCAGCCGAAGAAGATGCATGCGGAGCCTCAGCCGAAATACCCTGTCGTGTCTGTTCAGTTTTGTGTGTAATAAACGAGTAAGAACTGTGTATTAGTCGAATTCGTATCATTATCAGGTTATTGTGAAACCCCAATCTATGAATATTTTGGGACTTAGGCCTCATTTGGATATCTAGTTTGGATAATTGTAGTTTATTTTAATTAGACAGTTCTATGTATGTATGATTAATCAAAGCTAAATATATAACCAAATAAGCTCAGGCTACGTACTAATATTGGATATGTTGCTATCTATAATATGATATAATATTTTACTATTAAGTAGTATACATACCATCATCTCCTTCAACTCCTGGACGGTGGCCTTCAAGGTGGCAACATCTTGCTCTAGACGTCGCTCACGGGAGATAGAGGAAGTAACCGCCGGAGTGGAGTCCAACCTCATATGGGCCCTACTAGGATCCAGTCCCCGGCCTCTCTCCCAACCTCCGTGGTGCCCTCCGTGTGCGGCGTCTAGGACTGGGTTCAGCAACATCGGATCGTTCTGTCCAGTAAAATCGATCCCCGATGCCTCCGCCTGCTCAACTACCCGCTCCACACCCTTATTAACCAGTAAAATATAAGTATATCATTTAAATTTGAACTTTTCAAAACAAAAATTTCAAATAGGGGATGAATAAATATTAATACTTACGCAATACTCCTGGGTAGCAATGTCGGGGTATTGAAGCTCGCCCGTGGCGGGATCTGTCGAGGTGCCGTGGACGGCAAGATACGTGGTCAGCACGCTCGGTGTACCACCCTGTGCCAGGGTCTAAGATCTCTGCAATTTGCAAAAAATTTACATATATTATAAAATAACTCTTAATATTATATTATATCACAGTAGATCTATTGTAATTTACCGATGCCTCCATGACACGAGTAATATTCTTCGAGCCACCTGTATAAGTGGGGTGACCCCTCTTCGCCGATTTCCTATACTCTTTATTTTGATCCACCTGTTTCTACACAACACATTCAGATTTAGTTTTCTAATCAAGAAACACAAAAAAATAAATTATATACTAAACAATGAATTACATTTAAAATACAAACATGTTTGCGCTGAGAGTCGAAATATTGACACAAGAGAGGCTATGTATCTACGTCGACTCTCGCAAAGGACGGAGTATGTAGGAGAGCCGCTCTCTCTGCCTAGCAGTCGATCTTCAGCTCGTTCCTATTGGATCGGACCTTTAATTGCATGTTCTTCATCAGGCCATGGTACAGAGCGTGAAGATCGAGCACTCTCTCAGGGTGATCAGGGTCGGGTACAGGCTGAAAATCGTAATCCAACTGCAAATACAAAAAAATAATGTTATTAAATTGCAAGTGTTAATAATAAATATATTGGATAAATCAAATGAAAATATATATTAATACCCGAGCCTGATCCCAGAAGAGAGTGAATGAGCGCCGGTGCTGGTCGCCCCACTCAACGTGAAGTGGATACTTCTTCACGAGGCGGCTTTCATCCCCCATATACCGGCCAAATCTCTCGGCATAATTGTCGATATAGCGATAATCAGGGGTAAAGAAGAGGGGGAATGCTGCCTCCCCCTAGCTCTGTCGGGCCTCAGCCAGTGGGACTGATTCTGGCATCGAGTCCCCCGCTCAGGATGGAGATGCCCTGCATTTACAAGAAATATCAAGACAATCAATATTAAGACAAAGTGGTATTAAGAAATCAAGGTTTAACAAAAATTGAAGTGTGATATATACTTCCGGCGATAGAAGCACGAGCCTAGGCCCGGACAGCAGCACGAGCGGAACGATAGTTCCTCCGGCGAGGAACAGCCGGTGACACGGACGTGGACGCATCTCCTCCAACTAGAAAATAAATATCGATAAAGCCGTAGGTTCATCATGTTTATTCTTAATGGATATGTAAAATGAATAAATATTTTATATTTATTCATACTAACCTGCAGACTGAGCGGAGGGTATGGAAGTGGGAGTGGCCCCTGCACCAGACGTAGACGCACCACCTATAATTAGATAATTAAACATTGACTATATAAGTAATTGCATTCTAAATCAACATGTATACACTATACGATATATATATATAAACATACCCGCAGGTGCGGTGGTGGCCTATGCCCGAGATGTGGAGGCACCACCTACAGCTAGACAATTAAAAAAGGATTATCTAAGTACATAAGAGCAAAAAGAATGTATGTATATTTATGATATAGTATTCTGAATCAATATACATGCACTATAGGACATATAAACATACTTGGAGGTACGGGAGTAGCCTCTGTCCCTGATGTGGACGCACCACCAACAGCTAGACAATCAAACATTGACTATATAAGTAATTTTGACATAAATATGCATGTATATCTATAATATTACATTCAAAATGAATATGCGTGTAATATACCTGGAGGTGTGGCAAATTCCACACGGAAGGAGCCATCCGAAGGGGTCTCCGATCGGGGTGCAAGACCGGCCCTCTGAAGCTCCCTACGCGGCTCTCCTGACGGCAGAACCGCTTTGCCTCTGCCTCTGCCTCTGCCGCGGCTGGAGCTCCTGCCGCCCCTCGCTGCTCCCGTCATCGTCATCAAATCTAGATAAAACGGTTCGTGCATGCATTAGACAATCATTACAAACATTGACTATATATGTATAGATCATAAAATGTGAAGTAATAATATAACATTACTGATAACCTTTTTCGTTTCGTGGACGCATTAGACATATCTACTTGGATTCATCATCGATATCATTTCTAACCCACATAACTTCATGATCAGCCGAAGACAACCCGTCTTTTGAAACAGACGGTCGGAGCACTCTAAGTCTTCTCTCTTCTTCATCTTCATCGCTGTCCTCGAATTCTGGGACATCGTAAACATCCCTGGATTTCCAACGGCATACGACACTCCATTCCGGATGCTTCAAACATTGTGAGTAGTATGCATGGAACGTTTGATTCGGAAAGATAAACAGATCGTCTTGACCGTAAAATCGAAGTGTGTTCACACTAGTCAATCCATATTCATCTTTCCAAGTCCCGAGATTATTCTCCACTTATCCGTATCGATTCGTGTATCGTACCAAGTACACTGAAATATATAAAAGGGTTCTGATCGTCCGGGATATTTGATGCCAAGTATATAATTTAAGTATCCATAATAAATCACACCATCCGATCCTACCGTCGCAATCCCACTATTCTGAGTGATTCTAGATATTTCTATGTCCTTAATTTCAAATTTGTATCCAAGAACGCCGAATCCTTTATAATATGCAACCTTCATGCTAGAAAACTGAGCTAAATATCTTGAATCACTCTCTAATGATGTAGACAAGTTTGGATCCTGGATCTAATAAAACAAATTTTACGACAAATACATAAAGATATAAGTTTCGATTAAAACTGGTAGCAATAACATATTATTCGAATAAGTTACGTGATCTGCAAACCAATCGCAAAAATTATCCTGATGCTATTTTTCCAATCGTTCATTGTTCCAATCAGGATGCCCCTCACATACCTCGTTAAAATGAATTATGTTCTCAACAACGGCATATGACATTAATATTATATATCATTTCATACACACACAAACACAAATATAACAATTAATCCAAAAAAACTTACTCTCTAATTTTTTCAAGACATGCACTGTTGAGAAGGATAAAGCGGTATATCTTGTTGATAAATATAGTGTCTACCCTTTTATAATCAGCTTTACCATATGGCCCATCCTGAATTCTTCAAGGCCGGTTAAGTCTCGTCTCAATGTTCTCGTCCAGATAGCGGGAACAAAATGTGGTTGCTTCATCTAGAAGATAACCTTGCATGATAGAACCCTCTGGTCGATTTCTATTGCGTATATACTTTTTTAGAGTGTAGAGCTACCTAAAGAAAAATATGTTAAATAAATAAATACGGGAATACATGACAACAATAATTTTACAAATTGCGCGAAACGAAAAATTCCACGTACCTCTCGACGGGATACATCCATCGATATTGTACCGGTCCGGCTAACTTAGCCTCAGTTGCAAGATGAACAGTCGGATGTATTATGATATCGAAGAATGACGGTGGGAAAATACGCTCAAACTTGCAAAGTATCAACGCAATAGAATTTTCTAGTTTCTTCAGCGTCACAACATCCAGCGTTTTAGCGCATAATTCTCTGAAAAAAACAACATAGGTCATTGATTATTAGACCAACCGATTCGGGAAGGGAAGTCCTGAGGGCTAATGGGAGAAGGTGCTCCATAATAACATGGTGATCATGACTTTTCAGCCCATCAATCTTGCCTTTCACAATTTTTATCTTCTTGTTGAATGATCCTGAGAAACCTGTGGGAATCTTCAAATCACGCAACAGCTGCAGAAATATTTTCTTCTCCGGTTGTGACATATGATACGCGGCATTGGGAAGTACAAACTTGCCTGGTTTACCCGCTATCGGTTTAGGATGCAGTTCACTTCTAATTTCCCAGTCCTGTAGATCCATCCGAGCATTGAGATTGTCTTTCGATTTCCCGTCTTTACAAAGAAGTAAGTTGAGCACGTGCTCAGATACTCCCTCCTCTATGTGCATGACGTCCAGACAATGACGCACTAAATTTGTTGACCAGTACGAAAGTTCGAAGAAAATGTTTAACTTTTTCTAGAATGGTGGTTTGACCTGTTTTGTCGGATCCATCCCGAAGGTCACATTATTGTAACCATCCCACTGAGCAGTCACGTCCTCTCCGGAAAATGGGGCTGGAGGTCCAAGAAACTCCTGATGACCATCAAAGTGAACAGCGTCTAACCTGTAGGGGTGGTCTAGAGGTAGGAAACGTCGATGGCCGCAAAAACAAACCTTCTGCTAAAATTCAAGAATTTCGATATTGTATATTGATGGTAATAAAGACATGCTTTGTGACCATATACGGACCAACCTGATAGCATTCCATATGCAGGAATGTCATTAATTGTCCACATTAAAGCCGCACACAGTATGAAGGTTGTATTTGTATTTGCATCGTAAGTCTCTACACCATCAATGAATAAAGATTTTAACTCCTCGATCAGAGGTCGGAGATAGACGTCGATATTGTTTCCCGGTGAGTTTGGTCCGTCGATAAGAAGAGGCATCATAAAGTATGATTGGTCCATAGCCAACCAAGACGAAAGATTATAAACTATCATTACAACGGGTCATGTGCTGTGGCTTCCAGCCATATAGTTGAATGGGCATAATCCATCACTAGAGAGTCCGAGCCTGACATTTGCGAGGATCGCTACTGAATATTTCGTGCATCCTATCGAAATTCTTCCATGCCGGTGAATCTCTTGGATGACTCATTTTTCCATATTCACTTGGAGGAGCACGGTGATGCCAAATCATTGCCTCGGCTATTTTCTTGCACCTGAATAGCCTCTGCAGCCTCTGTGTTATGGGAAAGTATCGTGCTATCTTGACAGGTATATCGGGCTTCTTATCAGAATCTTTCGGTTTATACCTGGCATTTCCGCATGTTGGACACTCTTTCAAATATGAATTCTCTTTCTGGTACAACACGCAATTTTTAGGACATGATTGAATCTTCTCACACTTCAGACCCAAATCAGACATCATCTTCTGGGCTCCGTACCAGCTGTCGACCATGTTATTTCCCGGGGGCATAGAATCTTTCAAGAACAAAAGAAGTATTGTGAATGACTTGTTGCTCCATCCATTTAGGCACTTAATCTGGAAAAGTTTGACGAACCATGAGAGAGTGGAATACTTTGCATTCTCATAAATTGGTTTTTTAGCATCATTCATGAAATTTTCATATTTATCCGCATGCAGTCCTTGACCGGAAGGAATGTCATTTTCGGTACGAATAGATTCACCTAGGGCAGTCTCTACCATATCCTCCATTTCTTCTTCTGAAAAGAAATTATCGTCTTCTTCTTCTGCCGCATTACCGTCTTCTCCTTCTTCTGCCGCATTACCGTCTTCACCTTTTTCTTCTGCCGCATTACTGTCTTCTTCTCCTTTCCCGTGATATAACCAAGTTGTATAAAGTCTAGTAAAACCATGTTTAACGATATGAAGCTCTGCAAATTCTACCTTCTGCCAGTACTTATTCCCACATCTGTCGCACGGGCAGAGAATCTTCTCTGACACGATCTTATTATGTGCGCGTGCAAATTCAATAAAAGCAGTAACTCCTATAACAAACTTAGGTTGTATATATTGTTGCCAATCCACATACATCCAGTCCTTAAATCTGATGTACTCATGGGCCATGTTAGACTATATAACATATAAATTGTAGGTTATGAAGATTATATTGAGAAATCTAAGAACGGGATGGTTACTGACAAAGAAGAAAATCCGTGTATATGCTTTGTGTGTGCGATTGTCGTTGAAAAGAATAAATTATCGATAATCAAAGTTAGATTTGAGAATACCCGTGTATGAGTTGTATTCTATATATGTGTGTTTCAATTTATGATTTCGCTTTAAGTGTAGGGTTGTTAGTGTGTATGTGCTGTGTGTGTGTTTGTTTTGTATTCGTGTTGTATGTGTGTGTTTCGGCTGTTGGGGGTAAGGCTTCTATCCCATTAAGAATGTATAGAGCAGACACCCATTCGCTTGTACTTCAACCGTTTTGAGTAAATTTCGGCAGCACCTCTCCGCTGTTCTCCGAGTACACTGTAATAGAATAGATAATCATTTTAAAGCTGTGAAACAACGTTGAAATGAACATCTAATCTATCTTTGTACACAAAGAACTAGCGGAAAAGTACCGACGAAATAACTCAAAACGGATGAAAACACAAGTGAATGCAGGTGTTTTCTTTATACATTCCTAACTTGTCCACACTGGACAAATCTATCGGTTATCATACGATTGAATCTTCTCGTCACATAGACTATACGACAGTTGTTAGAACCGAACTATACCGTCCGATATTTAACAACATTCGTATAGTTCTATGTCACGACGAACATCGAACGTATGTTAACCGATAGACGGGGACTAAGTGGCGCTTTGATATTCATATATCAGTATCGATGAAAATATGAAAGTTTCATATTATCATCGAGTATCATATATTGGTTTTAACTTGAACATTTAACTTGATTAGGTTTTACGTTTACGTTTCGTTATTAAGGGTTCGGAGTTTTTAGTTTAGGGTAAATTTTTCTTGCGTTTATGGTATAGCTGTACGTATACGTTATCATCGAGTATCCTACTGAATGAACTAGTGCACCCTAAAACCTAACCCTAAATAACCCAAATTAACCAAATTAACCGCAATTAACCATAATCGTTACCCTAACACAAATTATCCCTAATTAACCCAAACTTAACCCAATTTACCCAAATTAACCATAATAAACATCCTAACCCTTTCAAATTATCACTAATTAACCCAAATTAACCCTAGCCACCCTAAACCTGAACCAAACCCTAACCCTAACCATATAATGAAGGCCTAACCCTAACCCTAGCCCAAGTCTTACCCTAACCCTAACCGCAACTAACTAACCCTAACCCTAACCCTAACCCTAACTGATCCGAACCCTAATTAACCCTAACCCTAACACTAACTGGCCTGAACCCTAAACACTAAACTGAACCCTAACACTAACCCTAACACTAACCCTAATCAACAAAAACAGAAACAAACGAATAATTAGAAGTAAAAATAAGAAATTTACTAACCTGTAGTGAAGACGAGGCGATGGCGACGAGGCGCAATCGGCGACGAGGAGCGGGCGGTGGCGAAGAGGAAGTCGACGGTGATGTCGGGGATGAAGAGACGCGCGCGGGAGGGCGGTGGCGACGAGAGGCGCGCGTGGGAGAGACATGAGGGTAATTTTTTTGGGAACGAGAACTTTTCTGTACTTTATTTTTTATTAATAACCCTTTTATCTTCGCCTACGGATTAAACCGTAGGTCCTTCTTTTGAGGCTTCATAGGGCCAAATAACAAATTACGTTTTCTGTGCTTTATTTTTTTATTAATAACCCATATATATGCCCCTACGGATTAAAACGTAGGTCCTTCTTTTGCGGCTCCGTAGGACCAAATAACAAATTACGTTTTAATATTTTGAAATTAATTCGTATAGTACCGTAGGGACAACTACAGGGACCTACGGATTAATCCGTAGGAGCAATATTTTATTGCCCCTACGGATAATATATCCGTAGGGGCAACCTCTTATTGAAGTAGTGAAAGGTCATTTATTTCTAGACCAACCGATTCGGGAAGGGAAGTCTTGAAAGCTAATGTGAGAAGCTGCTGCATAATAATATGGTGATCATGACTTTTCAGCCCATCGATCTTGCCTTTCACAATCTTTATCTTCTTACTAAATAATCCTGAGAAACCTGTGGGAACATTCAAATCATGCAACACCTGCAGAAATATTTTCTTCTCCGGTTGTGATATATGATACGCGGTATTGGGAAGTACAAATCTAACCGGTTTACCCGCTATCGGGTTAGAATGCAATTCACTTCTAATTTTCCAGTTCTGAAGATCCATTCGAGTACAGAGGTTGTCTTTCGATTTTCCGTCTTTACAAAGAAGCAAGTTAAGTACGTGCTCGGATACTCCCTTCTCTATGTGCATGGCGTCTAAACAATGGCGTACTAAATTTGTTGACCAGTAAGGAAGCTCGTAGAAAATCTTAACTTATTCCGGTATAGTGGTTTGTCCTGTTTTGCCGGATCTATCCCGAAAGTCACGTTATTGTAACCATCCCACTGAACAATCACGTCTTCTCCGGACAATGAGGCCAGAGGCCCAAGAAGCTCCTGATGACCATTAAAGTGAGTATCGTCTAACTTGTAGGGGTGGTCCAGTGGCAGAAAACGCCAATGACCGCAATAATAATCCTTCCTGCTAAAATTCAACCATTTCGAAATTGTATCGTAGTGGCAGTAAATGCATGCTTTGTGACCATGTACGAACCAACCTGATAATATTCCATACACAGGAAACTCATTAATTGTCCATATTAAAGCCGCACGCATCGTGAAGATTGTATCCGTGTTTGCATCGTAAGTCTCTACACCATCAATGAATAAAGATTTTAACATATTGATAAGAGATCATACCCCGCTTCCCAATGTACGGGGAAGAGGACGTGGTAAGGACGCGACATATTTACTCAGAAGTAAACACGCTAAGCGTAAATAAGCAATATAAATGAAATAACACAGGAATAACAAGAGATGTAATGAAACAACAACTTTTTTTTATTGATAAACATTCTTTACATACAACTGAAAAGTAAAATACAATGCTGGAAAGCGATACCTAAACAATGGCATATGAACTGAAAGTAAACTAAATACAAGTAGATCTAAAACACTGTATCTTTATTGAACTGCTCCAAATCGTCCTGACTGGGCGCGATCTCCTGAGAGTCGGGTCCTCCTGACAACATTCCAAAAAAGAAGAAATAGGAATGTCGTCAGCGAACTAGCGCTCGGTAAGTCCCAAAAGGTAGAATAGAAATAGACAGGTAAGAGAATAGAATAGTTAACTTATATGTTTGTTATGCTAACGTAGTTTTTTGTAGCTTGATACATAATATATCAGTATATACGAGAGAAGTCCAACTTTCCCCGTGGACTAAGGTAACCCGTAGTACAAGGCTCCATCAATACCCACGGAACAACGGCAATGGATGTTTATCTACGTCTTTTAGTAACCATCTCGTACCACTTTTAACACATTCTATACCGGTCTACCCCTTTAAAAACCCCGTAATGCATATTGTATTGATTGTAATGAGTTGTAGTATAGGACTTGCCAAAACCATAGTATAAATTGTTCATGTAAACGGTTTGGATGTAAACGGATAGTCATGTAGTCAAGTTCAAGATATATCCATGGATCGGTCAAGTTAAGTCATGTTGTATGTTCGTATTGTTCGGTATTCATGTTCAAGTATTCATGTTTGATACATTGGATTCATGTTGAATTAGATATATGGTTGGATTCATATTTGTATTGTATTCAGATTAGACCGAGACTCAGATTGAGTCAGACACTTAAACAGATTTGTGTCTTGAATTAAATTTAGGAGTTATCGGTAACTGCTGCACATGGACGGCAGGATTTGTGACTTTTTCGAAGCCAATTACCATTGATGACCTTGTTTTAGTTTTCTACCTTAAATAGGCAAGCACCCACTTTCTCCAGCTCCCTGGAACTCAAGAGAATTGGTCCCGCTTAAACCTATATTTACTAGGGTCCTTATTATAATTTAATATAATTTGAGGGGGTATTATGAAAAATATTTTTGGTATACTTTCAAAATAAACCTCAAATATTTATTTATATTCTTTAGAGTTGTCATGGATGTGAAATTTATAGAATGTGGTATATTAGTGAATATATATATATATATATATATATATATATATATATATAGTTTGAATAATTCAAGGTATTTTAGTGTAAACTTGATTTGAGTGGATCTTGATGGTATTTTCATGAAACTTTTAATTCTTTTCTTTTGTTTAGAAAAACATGAAATTTATTATATATTTAAAATAAATGGTTTGATAATATTTATATATAATTATTAAAAATAAAATTTATTTATTAAATAGAAAATCACGTTTTTTTTAAATTGCATTAAAAATTCTATCGAGATCGTATGCTTCGTGAGGAGGTCTACATCTCACCCTATTAGTCCGATAGATGTGCGATAACCTATACCAACCGAATCAGATTCTCCAAAATGGTTTGTCGAGGTATAATTGCAAGGTATTTAAATAACACAATTTAAAGAATACGGTTTTTTAATAGTTTATGATATTTTGATGTAAAAGTCCTATTTGCTACCAAATTTTTGTTCAAGGGAATCGTGCTATGTCAAGATGCGTGTTTGTGAGAGGTAGGTCATTAACTCGTGAGATTTTGTACTCTTCTTTGACTTGAAAATTTTTGAGGATTTTTTACAACAGATTTTAGAATGAGGAGGGCTGGGGGATGATATTGTATTTATAGGGTAAAATTAGGGTTTTGAGAATTGAAAAGAGAATTAAAAATGCATTAAAATAGAATTAAAGAGGTGAATTAACACTCTTTGGATAAATGCAGGAAAATCAAACAGAACAGGCGTTAAGGGGGTGGGCCAAGGGTCATATGGGCAAAGCACGGGGGCTTTTGCCCATAGGGGGACCGTCGGCGCGGGGTAAAACCCCGATCTCACCGGCCATTTGGGGGATGTGGGGCTCTGGATCGATTCCGTGTGTTCTAGTCGGTGTTAATACAATTTTGCACAAGTTTGATTTATCTGACTTTTCAGTTTTACGTGTATTGCAAGTGTAAACTTTTGGGGTTCCAAAAATTTTAAAATAAAAATCAGTAAAAATATATGTGGCTGAGGGGATTCGAATACAGGGGCTATGTCAAAGCAGTGCAAGGCTTTACCAGCGAGCTACAAGTGGTTTCTTATTGTTTTCAAACAAAAATAATACTTAAAGTATATTCAGGCTTGCAAATACTTCATTCTGTACATTAACTTTAAAAATTTTGTACAATCAAAACAGAGTCTTTACAGTTCGGAGATAAACGTCGATATTGTTTCCCGATAAGTTTGGTCCGTCAATAAGAAGAGCTATCGTAAAGTAAGATTGCTCCTTAACCAATCAAGACGACAGATTATAAACCATCATTACAACGGGCCATGTGTTGTGGCTTCCAGCCATATAGTTAAATGGGCAGAAACCATCACAAGCCAGTTCGAGCCTGACATTGCGAGGATCACTACAGAATGTTTGGTGCCTCCTATCGAAATCCTTCTATTCCGATGAATCTCCTAGATGACTCATTTTTTCATCTTTGCTTGGAGCAGCACGGTGATCCCAAATCATTGTTTCAGCTATCTTCTTGCACCTGAATAGTCTTTGCAGCCCCTGTGTTATCGAAAAGTATCGTGCTATCTTGACATGTATATCTGGTCTCTTATCAGATATTTTCAGCTTATATCTGGCCTCCCCGCATGTTGGACACTGTTTCAAATCTGAATTCTTTTTTCGGTACAACACATAATTTTTGGGACATGCATGAATCTTCTTACAGTTCATACCCAAATCAGACATCATCTTCCGGGTTTTGTACCAGCTTTCGGATATGTTATTTCCCATTCAACGGTGAAAAACTGGTGGAATCACATGAAATTTGGTGTATCCACATCTTACATGATAAAGATGATGCTGATGGACGCCGATCGTCGAAAAAAATCGTGGAGGGTGTAATTTTTCGACGCCATAGGAGGAAATTCCCTCCTCCGACACCTTTCCTCCATTATTCTCATATATATATGACAATAATGGAGGATAGGTGCCGTAGGAGGGAATTTCCTCCTATGGCGTCGAAAAAATACACTCCCCGATTTTTTTCGACGATCGGCGTCCATCAGCATCATCTTTATTATGTAAGATGTGGATACACCAAATTTCATGTGATTCCGCCACATTTTCACCGTTGATTTAGTGAGTGTAAAATTAACGGTTTACCAACAATAGAAATTTTTACATTGTCAATTCAACAGTGAAAAAGTGGTGGAATCATATAAAATTTGGTATATCCACATCTTACATGATAAAGCTAATGATGATGGATGCCAATCGTCGAAAAAACCCGTAGAACATGCATTTTTTGATGCAAAAAAAAGAAATTCCCTCCTCTTATGACACATTTTCTTGATTATATATATATATATATATATATATATATATATATATATATAGAGAGAGAGAGAGAGAGAGAGAGAGAGAATAATGGAGGAAAGAGACCATAGGAGGGAATTTCCTCCTATGGCGTCGGAAAAATACGGCCTCCGTCGTGTTTTCCGACTATCAAAATCCATCATCTTCATCGTTATCATCTAAGATGTAGGTACGCCAAATTTCATGTGATTCTACATCCTTTTCACCGTTGATTTAACAATGTAAAAAGTTTTATTGTCGGTAAACCGTTAATTTTGAACCCACTAATTCAACGGTGAAAAAGTTGTAGAATCACATGAGATTTGGTGTACCCATATCTTAGATGATAACGATGAATATGATGGATGACGATCGTCGGAAAACACGATGGACGACGTACTTTTTCGACGCAATAGGAGGAAATTCCCTCCTATGGCATCTTTCCTCCATTATTCTCATATATATATATAGAGAGAGAAAGAGAGAGAGAGAGAGCGAGCGCTCCATTATTCTCATATATATATATATATATATATAAAGAGAGAGAGAGAGAGGCCATAGGAGGGAATTTCCTCTTATTACGTCAAAAATATACACCCCCATCATATTTTCCGACAATCGGAACCTATCATATTCTTCGTTATCATCTAAGATGTGGGTACACCAAATTTCATGTGATTCTATAACTTTTTCACTGTTTATTTAGCAATGTAAAAAGTTCTATTGTCGGTAAACCGTTAATTTTGAACCCACTAATTCAAAGGTGAAAAGTTGTAGAATCACATGAAATTTGGTGTACCCATATCTTAGATGATAACGATAAAGATGATGGGTTTCGATCGTCGGAAAACACGATGGAGGTTGTATTTTTTTTCGACACCATAGGAGGAAATTCCCTCCTATGGCATCTTTCCTCCATTATTCTCATATATATATCACCATAAACGATATTTTAAATTAAATTTTGTCTCTTTCTCATTTAAATTATGATGTCTAGCAATCAGCCTCGTAGAAGCTTTTACTTCTCTACTTCTTCTTCCTCGACTTCTATTGCGGAATATGTAGATGCCAAATTAATTAAATTAGGTTTAATTAATTGATTGATGTGGCAACATTTTATTTCTCCTACGGATAACGTTATCCGTAGGGGCAACCCCTTATTGTAGTAGTGAAAGGTCATTTATTACTGGACCAACCGATTCAGGAAGGGAAGTCTTGAGAGCTAATGGGAGAAGCTGCTGCATAATAATATGGTGATCATGACTTTTCGGCCCATCGATCTTGCCTTTCACAATCTTTATCTTCTTACTAAATAATCCTGTGAAATCTGTGGGAACTTTCAAATCATGCAACACCTGCAGAAATATTTTCTTCTCCGGTTGTGATATATGATACGCGGCATTGGGAAGTACAAATCTAACCGGTTTATCCACTATCGGGTTAGAATGCAATTCACTTCTAATTTCCCAGTTCTGAAGATCCATCCGAGTACAGAGGTTGTCTTTCGATTTTCCGTCTTTACAAAGAAGCAAGTTAAGTACGTGCTCGGATACTCCCTTTTATATATGCATGGCGTCTAAACAATGGCGTACTAAATTTGTTGACCAGTAAGTAAGCTCGTAGAAAATGCTTAACTTATTCCGTTATGGTGGTTTGTCCTGTTTTGCCGGATCTATCCCGAAAGTCACGTTATTGTAACCATCCCACTGAGCAATCACGTCCTCTCCGGACAATGAGGCCAGAGGCCCAAGAAGCTCCTGATGACCATTAAAGTGGGTATCGTCTAACCTGCAGAGGTGGTCCAGTGGCAGAAAACTCCAATGACCGCAATAATAAACCTTCCTGCTAAAATTCAACCATTTCGATATTGTTCTTAGT
Source organism: Agapanthus africanus (assembly GCA_030015575.1). NCBI lineage: Eukaryota > Viridiplantae > Streptophyta > Magnoliopsida > Asparagales > Amaryllidaceae > Agapanthus > Agapanthus africanus. Next base: position 683,522,703 of record CM057344.1, read on the forward strand.
GGCAGTAAATGCATGCTTTGTGACCATGTACGAACCAACCTGATAGCATTCCATACGCAGGAAACTCATTAATTATCCATATTAAAGCCGCACGCATCGTGAAGATTGTATCCATGTTTGCATCGTAAGTCTCTACACCATTAATGAATAAAGATTTTAACTTATTGATCAGAGGTCACGCTCCGCTTCCCAATATACGGGAAAGAGGACGTGGTAAGGACGCGACGTATTTACTCAGAAGTAAACACGCTAAGCGTAAATAAGCAATATAAATAAAATAACACAGGAATAACAAGAGATGTAATGAAACAACAACTTTTTTTTATTGATAAACATTCTTTACATACAACTGAAAAGTAAAATACAATGCTGGAAAGCGATGCCTAAACAATGGCATATGAACTGAAAGTAAACTAAATACAAGTAGATCTAAAACTCTGTATCTTCAGTGAACTGCTCCAAATCATCCTGACCGAGCGCGATCTCCTGAGAGTCAGGTCCTCCTGACAACATTCCAAAAAAGAAGAAATAGGAATGTCGTCAGCGAACTAGCACTCGGTAAGTCCCAAAAGGTAGAATAGAAATAGACAGGTAAGAGAATAGAATAGTTAACTTATATGTTTGTTATGCTAACGTAGTTTTTTGTAGCTTGATACAGAATATATCGGTGTATACGAGAGAAGTCCAACTTTCCCCGTGGACTAAGCTAACCCGTAGTACAAGGCTCCGTCAATACCCATGGAACAACGGCAATGGATGTTTATCTACGTCTTTTAGTAACCATCTCGTGCCACTTTTAACATGTTCCATACCGGTCTACTCCTTTAATAACCCCATAATGCATATTGTATTGATTGTAATGAGTTGTAGTATAGGACTTGCCAAAACCATAGTATAAATTGTTCATGTAAACGGTTTGGATGTAAACGGATAGTCATGTAGTCAAGTTCAATATATATCCATGGATCGGTCAAGTCAAGTCATGTTGTATGTTCGTATTGTTCAGTATTCATGTTCAAGTATTCATGTTTGATACATTGGATTCATGTTGAATTAGATATATGGTTGGATTCTTATTTGTATTGTATTCAGATTAAACCGAGACTCAGATTGAGTCAGACACTTAAATAGATTTGGGTCCTGAATTAAGTTTAGGAGTTATCGGTAACTGCTGCACATGGACGGCAGGATTTATGACTTTTTCCAAGTCAATTACCATCGATAACTTTGTTTTAGTTTTCTACCTTAAATAGGGAAGCACCCACTTTCTCCAGCTCCCTGAAACTCAAGAGAATTGGTCCCGCTTAAACCATTATTTACTAGGGTCCTTATTATAATTTAATATAATTTGAGGGGGTTTTATGAAAAATATTTTTCGTATACTTTCAAAATAAACCTCAAGTATTTATTTATATTCTTTAGAGTTGTCATGGATGTGAAATTTATAGAATGTGGTATATTAGTGAATATATATATATATATATATATATAGAATAATTCAAGGTATTTTAGTGTAAACTTGATTTGAGTGGATTCTTGATGGTATTTTCATGAAACTTTTAATTCCTTTCTTTTGTTTAGAAAAACATGAAATTTATTATATATTTAAAATAAATGGTTTGATAATATTTATATATAATTATTAAAAATAAAATTTATTTATTAAATAGAAATTCACGTTTTTTTTAAATTGCATTAAAAATTCCATCGAGATCGTATGCTCCGTGAGGAGGTCTACATCTCACCCTATTAGTCCGATGAATGTGCGATAACCTACAACAACCTAATCGGATTCTCCAAAATGGGTTGTAGAGGTATAATTGCAAGGAATTTAAATAACACAATTTAAAGAATACGTTTTTGTAATAGTTTATGATATTTTGATGTAAAAGTCGTATTTGCTACCAAATTTTTGTTCAAAGGAATCGTGCTATATCAAGATGCGTGTTTGTGAGAGGTAGGTCATTACCTCGTGAGATTTTGTACTCTTCTTTGATTTGAAATTTTTGAGGATTTTTGACAATAGATTTTAGAATGAGGAGGGCTGGGGGATGATGTTGTATTTATAGAGTAAAATTAGGGTTTTGAGAATTGAAGAGAGAATTAAAAATACATTAAAATATGGTTAAAGAGGTGAATTAACACTCTTTGGATAAATGCGGGAAAATCAAACAGAACAGGGGTTAAGGGGGTAGGCCAAGGGTCATGTGGGCAAAGCACGAGGGCTTTTGCCCATAGGAGGACCGTCGGCGCCGAGTAAAACCCCGATCTCACCGGCCATTTGGGGGATGTGGGGCTCTGGATCGATTCCACGTGTTCTAGTCGGTGTTAATAAAATTTTGCACATTTTTTATTTATCTGACTTTTCAGTTTTACGTGTATTGCAAGTGTAAACTTTTGGGGTCCCAAAAATTTTAAAATAAAAATCAGTAAAAATATATGGGGCTGAGGGGATTCGAATACAGGGGTTATGTCACAGCAGTGCAAGGCTTTACCAGCGAGTTACAAGTAGCTTCTTGTTGTTTTCAAACAAAAATAATACTTAAGTATACTCAGGCCTGCAAATACTTCATTCTGTACATTAACTTTAAAAATTTTATACAATCAAAACAAAGTCGTTACAATTCACAGATAAACGTCGATATTGTTTCCCGATAAGTTTGGTCCGTCAATAAGAAGATCAATCATAAAGTAGGATTGCTCCATAACCAATCAAGACGACAGATTATAAACCATCATTACAACGGGCCATGTGTTGTGGCATCCAGCCATATAGTTAAATGGACAGAAACCATCACCAGCGAGTTCGAGCCTGACATTGCGAGGATCACTACTGAATGTTTGGTGCCTCCTATCGAAATCCTTCTATTCCGGTGAATCTCCTAGATGACTCATATTTTCATCTTTGCTTGGAGCAGCACGGTGATCCCAAATCATTATTCGGCTATTTTCTTGCACCTGAATAGTCTTTGCAGCCCCTGTGTTATCGAAAAGTATCGTGCTATCTTGACATGTATATCTGGTTTCTTATCAGATATTTTCAGCTTATATCTGGCCTCCCCGCATGTTGGACACTTTTTCAAATCTGAATTCTTTTTCCGGTACAACACATAATTTTTGAACATGTATGAATCTTCTTACAGTTCATACCCAAATCTGACATCATCTTCTGGGTTTTGTACCAGCTTTTGGGCATGTTATTTCCCATTCAACGGTGAAAAACTGGTGGAATCACATGAAATTTGGTGTATCCACATCTTACATGATAAAGATGATGCTGATGGACGCCGATCGTCGAAAAAAATCGTGGAGGGTGTAATTTTTCGACGCCATAGGAGGAAATTCCCTCCTACGGCACCTTTCCTCCATTATTCTCATATATATATGACAATAATGGAGGAAAGGTGCCGTAGGAGGGAATTTCCTCCTATAGCGTCGAAAAAATACACTCCTCGATTTTTTTCGACGATCGGCGTCCATCAGCATCATCTTTATCATGTAAGATGTGGATACACCAAATTTCATGTGATTCCACCACATTTTCACCGTTGATTTAGTGAGTGCAAAATTAACGGTTTACCAATAATAGAACTTTTTACATTGCTAATTCAACAGTGAAAAAGTGGTGGAATCATATAAAATTTGGTATATCCACATCTTACATGATAAAGCTAATGATGATGGATGCCAATCGTCGAAAAAACCCGTAGAGCATGCATTTTTTGATGCAAAAAAGAGAAATTCCCTCCTCCCATGACACATTTTCTTCATTATATATATATATATATATATATATATATAATATATATATATATATATATAATGAAGAAAAACCGAGCAGAGATCGAAACGATGAGACGACACGTGACGAGACGACACGTGGGCGCAGAGATCGAAATGATGCAACCGCCAAACGCCATGTCGTTTCCGGGCGAGCCACATTCTGATTCTCGACACCAAACTGAGCTGAAGAAAAACCGAGAAGGCCACTCTCCACCCGATCCATAAATAGGTCGGAACGAGAGTGGGGGGCTAATGATGATGCTCACAAGTGGAATTTTCTCAGATTACGACGCGTGGCGGATGACATGTCCCGAAAGCTACAGAGGTGAAATAAATGAGTTGCATTAGGGGCATTCCTCGAGACCTCGTCTCAAGGAAGTGTCCGACCTTTCGGGAGATCTCCCTGAGTACTTCCCACCTTCACCTAGCAAACTACCAACAGCTCATCTCCGAGATTCCTCGGTCTCCTAGCCATCTATCAGGCCAAGCTTCCACGGTCTCCTTGCTCTTCTCTGAGCCATCTGTTAGGCCGAGCTTCCTCGGCCTCACTGCTCGTCTCCAAGCAATCTAACAGGCCTAGCTTCCTCGGCTTCCCCGATCAACCGAGAGTGCGGAACCTAAGTGCCCCCGCAACGGCTCCGCGTTTCTCGCTAGGGCGAGATATCCGTCTCCTCACGTTCCGCGTCCCACGCTAGCGCGTCCCTCCATTAATGTGCGTATCACACCATTAACGCGAGGATAACGCAGGGGCGTAACTGACGGCGATGATCTCGCGCCTGCTCGCTCCATGCGACCACTATATAAACCCCTATCTCAGACAACTCAGGTAACTCAAATTCATTCTAATATGCCGTTACTCTACACCTATTCCTCGAAATTAACTTGATCGTCGGAGGGTTCTACGGTGGTCACACATCTCGGGACTTCTTTTGCAGATAGCTCGGCTCAACGCCAACCCATTAAGATCCACACACTCAACAACTCCCAAATCAAATCTCAACCGTCAAAGACTGTCATCACAGGATCGATGGAGGACAACATCTGAAGGAGATCACAGCCTCCATCAACCACGTTTGAATTCTCTAGAATGTCGCCTATAAGATAGAGAATTTAAACGGTTACATAATCCCTTTGACTTGATAGTATTGTTGTTTTCGATCTATCATTTAGTAACATTTGATTTGATGGTACTTCTTGTCAACTGACATGAATAACAAACCTGAAATATTGGACTGCTTATATACATTTAGGAGGTTGGATGTCTAAATAGAATCTGATATTCTCATGTTGATGAGAATAAGTTTATTGTTCATTTCCATGAAGGCGTGAAAATCCTGTCGACAGGCGTTTTGAAAAATATTTTTCAAAATTATATTATTATAGTAATATTTATTTTCGAAATGAATTTGTATTCATGGGGAATGAAACTTTAGGCTTGAGCAATTAAGGAAACATGTTCTGCTCATTTAATGGCTTAAGAATAAGTAATTTAATGTCCGAAAGGATTGCATGTAAATTGATATTTATTGTCATCTCACATTATGGTAGAAATTTTATGAACAGTTGACAAAAAAGATGTTTGACTGTTAAATTACAACTATTAATTAATTAATTACGAATTAATTTAGTTAATAATTTGCTCTTGATGTGAGACTCAATTGGTTTAAGCTTTTCGATGGAGGATTTAGACACGACCATATTAAAGAGGAGTATTATTAATAATATAATTGTTATATTATTAATATGTGGGTTTTTAGCCACACATCGGATATTTGGGCATGAACTATTGTACCACGACCCTATATAAAAGACGCAGTGGTTTGTCACAAAATTAAGGATTTTTAATTATGAAAATTTTCTTTTAATATTTGGATGCATATCAATCGATTGGCGTACTCATCTTCTATAAGACTTGGTGGACTTTAATTGGAGGCATTTGTGTCTGTGTAGTCTATCTTGAAAGTTCTTCATCGATATGGTCGAATTATAAAAAAAATACATATTTAATTTTAAATAAAAACCGTTTTTTAGGAAATTGATGCATGTGTTTCCGTTATATGCATGCATACGTTTACTGTTTACTACAAGGTGGAGGAGGAGGGGGAAAGAGAGAAATGTGAGGGATTTTGAGGTCGGAAAAATACATCCTCTATCATTTTTCTGATGATCGATATCGTTTCATCTTGATTTTCATCATTTAATATATCGATTCATCAAATTTTATACGATTTAAGCATCTTTTCACAATTGATTTAGCGAGTGCAAAATTTACGGTTTACCCGTCATGATCAGCTGAAATTAACCAATAATAATAATAATAATAATAATGATAATATTCATTCCAACAAATCTGTATGCATCAACCAAAATCCATTTCTTATTGATTTTGTGGCATACATTGCGTAATTAGACGTGCAAGCCAAGGCATTAATTTGCTTTGCATATTGACCACGGCTTATGCTTAATTAGATAGCATATATTTGCATGCGACATTTGAAAATTAGATCTTTAATTAATGGCGTTTTAAATCATTTATCCATACAGTAAGTTAATTAATTATGTACAAGAAAGTAGTGGCCCCGTTGTAACTACTATTTAAATGCCACATCAATCAAATAATTAGACCTAATTATATAATTAATTTGGCATCAACATCATTAATTCAACAACATAAAAAATTATAAAAAATAGGAAGAAGAAGAGAAGAAAAATCTTCTACGAGGCTGATTGCTATAGTCATCAGAATTTTAATGAAAGAAACCGACAAAATTTAGTTAAGAAAAATCAGTGGTCGAAATTATTTCTCCTAGAGCATAAAGCTAAATTTTCATGGATACCTTTGACTTTGATTATTATTATTGTGCACAAGATATGCATGGGTTAAAATTATATATATACATATATATATATATATATATATATAATGAAGGAAAGATGCCATGGGATGGAATTTCCTATATCTATGAGAATAATGAAGGAAAGATGCCATGGGATGGAATTTCCTCCTATTGCGTCGAAATAACAAACCCCCCATCGTGTTTTCCGACGATCGGAATACATCATCTTCATCGTTATCATCTAAGATATGGGTACACCAAATTTTATGTGATTCTACAACTTTTTCACCGTTGAATTAGTGGGTTCAAAATTAACGGTTTACCGACAATAGAACTTTTTACATTGCTAAATTAACGGTGAAAAAGTTATAGAATTACATGAAATTTGGTGTACCCACATTTTAGATGATAACGATGAAGATGATGCATTCCGATCGTCGGAAAACACGATGGAAAATGTGTGTTTTCGACGCCATAGGAGGAAATTCCCTCCTATGGCCTCTTCCCTCCATTATTCTCTCTCTCTCTCTCTCTCTCTATATATATATATATATATATATATATTCACTCTCAAGATATTGTAGTCCTGCAAATCACCGATCCAAACTGATCAGCTTGATTTACAAGTTTTAGCTTGATAGCTTACAATACATTTACGGGCATCGCATGTGCAAAAAAAAAACAGTAATAATAGTTTGCAAGACTACAATATCATTAGAAAATGTGTCATGGAAGGGAATTTCCTGCTGTGGCGTCGAAAAAATATACCCTTCATAATTTTTTTCGACGATCGGCATCCATTATCATCATTTTTATCATTTAAGATATGGATACACCAAATTTCATGTGATTCCACCATTTTTTCATCGTTGATTTAGCGGGTGCAAAATTAATTGTTTACCAACAATAGAATTTTTTTACTTTACTAATCTAACGGCAAAAAGTGGTGGAATAACATGAAATTTGGTGTATCCATATTTTACATGATAAGGATGATGATAACGGGACGGGTACCGATCGTCGAAAAAATCACAGAACATGTATTTTTTGATGCAAAAAAAGAAATTCCCTTCTCCCACGGCGTCTTTCCTCCATTATTCTTATTCATAGTATATATATATAATGGAGGACAGACGTCATAAAAATGAATTTACTTCTATGGCGTCGGAAAAATACACTTTCCATGATTTTTTCCGACGATCGGCATACATCACCTCCGTCTTTATCATCTAAGATGTGGATATACCAAATTTCATTTGATTATACCATTTTTTTATCGTTGATTTAGTTGGCACAAAATTAATGGTTTACCGACAATAGAACTTTTTACATTTCTAATTCAACGGTGAAAAAGTGGTGGAATCATATGAAATTTGTTGTATGCACATCTTAGATGATAACGATGATGATGATGATGATGGATTCCGATCGTCGGAAAAAATGATGGAGGTTGTGTTTGTTGACGCCATAGAAGTAAATCCTCTCATGTATTGCCTCTTTCCTCCGTTATTATATATAGAGAGAGAGATTAATGGAGGGAAGAGGCCATAGGAGAGGATTTCCTCCTGTGGCATGGAAAAAATACAACCTCCACCATTTTTTCCGACGATCGGCACACATCATCATCATTGTTATCATCTAAGATGTGCGTACACCAAATTTCATATGATTCCATAACTTTTTTACCGTTGATTTAGTGGGTTCAAAATTAACGGTTTACCGACAATAGAACTTTTTACATTACTAAATCAACGGTGAAAAAGTTGTAGAATCACTTGAAATTTGGTGTACCCACATCTTAGATGATAACGATGAATATGATGAGGGCCGATCGTCGAAAAAATTGATGGAGAATGTAATTTTTCCACGCCATAGGAGGTGGCCTCTTTTCTCCATTATTCTGATTTATGTATATATCACCATAAACTATGAGCACATGGCCACTGATTTTTTAAATTAAATTTTGTCTCTTTCTCATTTAAAATATATGTATATATCACCATAAACTATAAGCACATGGCCACTGATTTTTTAAATTAATTTTTGTCTCTTTCTCATTTAAATTATGATGTCTATAGCGATCAGCCTCGTGGAAGTTTTTACTTCTCTACTTCTTCCTCGACTTCTATTGTTGAATATGTAGATGCCAAATTAATTAAATTAGGTTTAATTAATTGATTGATGTGGCATTTAAATAGGAGTTAAAGGGGGGCACTACTTTCTTGTACATAATTAATTAGCTAACTGTATGGATAATTGATTTAAAACGCCAATAATTAAAGAGAACGTTCAAATGCTGCATGCTAATATATATCGATAGCATAGGTGCATGTGGTCAATATTCAAGACATAGCAAAAGGCAAATGTATGCCAGAAAATCAAAAGAGAGGGATGCATGCATGTTGATTTATATAGACAGAATTGTTGGATAACTGATATTATTTTTATTATTATTGATTAATTTCAGCTACTGATATATATCTGCTCATGATATACTAAGACGTAGTCCTATATAATCGTGGTTTTCATGTGTATTATCGGTTGAAATATATGGCGAATACTGCAAAGCTAGTTAATTAGAGATCAAATCAACAACTTGAGCACTATCAGTATTTTAAATAATGCAAGACTTCTTTTTGGAACATTAATTTCAATATTTGGTAGAAATCTTAATATGCTAGCACTTTCACTTTTTCAGGAAAATTTTCAATATCATGAACAAGCAACATTTGTTGCTAATAATGATGATAATAACTTTTCCCAATAATAGTACTCCCTCCATCCCATGGTCCTTTTGATATTTCTCATGCTTATTAAAGTCTTAAATTATGATTGGTTCAATTTACAGCAATATCCCTAATAAAAATAATCTCAATCGCAAAAACCAAAGTGCAATAAGTGACGTGCATGAAATTTTAATGAAAGATAAATACGGTAATTAGTTGATAAAGTAATCTCAATTACATAAAACGACTAGAATTATGTAATTGAGATTACTTTATCAACTAATTACCGTATTTATCTTTCATTAAAATATAAAATCTAATTTCATATATATATACACAATAATGTGTGGCTGTTGCTAATCCTGATGGAGTCCAAAAGGCTACTAGAGTCGCACATAGCCAGAAAAAGTTTGCATACCATTGCATGCATCCCTCACTCTCACTCACTCACTCACTCTCAGCTCTAGCTCTGCATATATCATTTTTGAGCAGGTAGAAGGCTAAATGCTTCCAAGTTTTCTTAGAAAGAATTTTAATGAAATTAAAACGTAAAGAACAAATCAAAAGAACACAACAAAATGCCACTACTACAATATCCAAAAATACCGAATCCTTTATACTATGCAACCTCTATACTAGAAAATTGAGCTAAATAACTTGAGTCTCTCTCTAATGATGCAAACAAGTTCGGATCGTGGATCTGACAAAACAAATTTTACAGGAAATACATAACGATATAATTTTAATTAAGACTGATCGCAAAAATCTGTTATTCGAACAATTTACATGGTCTGCAACCCAATTGCAAAAAATATCCTGATAATATTTTTCCAATCGTTCATCATTCCAATCAGAATGCCCCTCACGTATCTCATCAATATGAATTATGTTCTTAACAATAAATCATGACATCAACATTATATCATTTTACACACACACACACACAAATATAACAATTAATTCAATAAAAACCTGCTCGTTAATTTCTTCAAGACATATGCTATTGAGAAGAATAAACCGATATATTTTGTTGATAAATATGGGGTCTACTCTCTTATAATCAGATTTACCATATGGCTCATCCTGAATTCTCCGAGGCTGGTTAAAATTCGTCTCAATGTCCTCGTCCAGATAGCGAGAATAAAATGCAGTTATTTTATCTAGAAGATAATTTTGCAAGATAGAACTCTCTGGTTGATTTCTATTGCGTAAATACTTTTTTAGAGTATAGAGCTACCTAAACAAAAATATGTAAATAAATAAACACGGGAATATAAGACAACAATAATTTTACAAAATACGTCAAACAAAAAATGCAACGTACTTTTCGACGGGATACGTCCATCGATATTGTACCGGTCCGACAAACTTAGTCTCGGTTGCAAGATAAATCGTCATGTGTATCATGATATCGAAGAACAACGGTGGGAAAATACGATCAATCTTGCACAGTATCAAGGAAATAGAATTTTCTAGATTCTCCAGGATCACAATATCCAATATTTTAGCACACAATTCTCTAAAAAAGTAATAATGGTCATTTATTACTAGACCAACCGATTCGGGAAGGGAAGTCCTGAGAGCTAATAGGAGAAGCTGCTGCATAATAACATGGTGATCATGACTTTTCAGCCCATCGATCTTACCTTTCACAATGTTTATCTTCTTACTAAATAATCCTGAGAAATCTGTGGGAACTTTCAAATCATGCAACACCTACAGAAATCTTTTCTTCTCCGGTTGTGACATGTGATACGCGGTATTGGAAAGTACAAATCTGGCTGGTTTACCCACTATCACCTTAGAATGCAATTCACTTCTAATTTTCCAGTTCTGAAGATCCATCCGAGTACGGAGGTTGTCTTTCGATTTTCCGTCTTTACAAAAAAGCAAATTAAGTACGTGCTCAGATACTCTCTTCTCTATGTGCATGGCATCCAGAAAATGACGCACTAAATTTGTTGATCAGTAAGGAAGCTCGTAAAAAATACTTAACTTATTCCGGTACGGTGGTTTGTCATATTTTTCCGGATCTATCCCGAAAGTTACGTTATTGTTACTATCCCACAGAGTAATCACGTCCTCTCCGGACAATGAGATTAGAGGCCCAAGAAGCTCCTGATGACCATTAAAGTGAATATCGTTTAACCAGTAGGGATGGTCCAGTGGCAGAAAAAGCCAATGACCGCAATAACAAATCTTCCTTCTAAAATTCAACCATTTCGATATTGTATATTGGTGGCAGTAAGGGCATACTTTATGACCATGTACGAACCAACTTGATAGCATTTCATACGCAAGAAAGTCATTAATTGTCCATATTAAAGCCGCACGCATCGTGAAGATTGTATCTGTGTTTGCATCGTAAGTCTCTACACCATCAATGAATAAAGATTTTAACTTATCGATCAGAGATCGGAGATAAACGTCGATATTGTTTCCCGGTGAGTTTGGTCCGTCAATAAGAAAAGCTATCATAAAGTAGGATTGCTCCATAACCAATCAAGACGATAGATTATAAACCATCATTACAACGGGTCATGTGTTGTGGCTTTTACCCATATAGTTGAATGGGCAAAAGCCATTACTAGCCAGTCCGAGCCTGATATTGCGAGAATCACTACTGAATGTTTGGTACATCCTATCGAAATCCTTCCATACCGGTGAATCTCCTGGATGACTCATTTTTCCATCTTCGATTGGAGCAGCATGGTGATGCCAAATCATTTTCTCGGCTATCTTCTTCCACCTTCCTGTGTTATCGAAAAGTATCGTGCTATCTTAACATGTATATTTGGTTTCTTATCAGATACTTTCAGCTTATATCTGGCATCTTCGCATGTTGGACACTATTCAAATCTGAATTCTCTTTCCGGTACAACACGTAATTTTTGGGACATGCATGAATTTTCTCACAGTTCATACCCAAATCAGACATCATCTTTTGGGTTTCATACCAGCTTTCGGGCATGTTATTTTCCAGGGGTATAGAATATTTCAGGAACTTCAGAAGTATCATGAATGATTTGTTACTCCATCCATTTAGGCACTTAATCTGGAAAAGTTGGACGAACCATGATATGGTGGAATACTTTGCATTCTCATAAATTGGTTTTCTAGCACCATTCATGAACTTTTCATACTTATCCGCACGCGGTCCTTGACTGGAAGGAATGTTTTATTCAGTAGGATTACTATCACCGAGGGCAGGCTCTACCATATCTTCCATTTCTTCTCCTCAAAAGAAGTTATCATCATCTTCTTCTTCTTCTTCCGCCGCATTACCGTCTTTTCCTTTTTCTTCCGCCGCATTATCGTCTTCTTCCTCTCCTTCCCCATAATATAGCCAAGTTGTATAATGTCTAGTAAAACCATATTTAACGATTCTTCCAAAACTTATTCCCACATCTATCGCACGGACAGAGAATCTTCTCTAACACGATCTTATTATGTGCACGTGCAAATTCAATGAAAGCAACAACTCCTGCGACAAACTTAGATTGTATGCATTGTTGCCAATCCACGTATATCCAGTCCTTAACTCTGATGTACTCATGGGCCATGTTAGATTGTATAACATATAAATTGTAGGTTTTGAAAGTTGGTTTTTTATGGTAACTACATTGAGAAATCTAAGAACGAGATGGTTGTTGATAAAAAAGAAAATGGGAAGGGCAAGTTTGTCGTTGAAAAAGTTAAATTATCGATTAACAAATTTATGTTTGAAGATACCCAAGTATGAGTTGTATTATGTGTATGTGTGTTTCAATTTATGATTTTGCTTAGGTGTAGGGTTGTTAGTGTGTATGTGTTTTGTCTATATGTGTTGTATATTCATGTTGTATGCGTGTGTTTCAGCTGTCGGGGGTGAGGCTTCTATCCCATTGAGAATGTATAGAGCAGACACTCATCCGTTTGTGTTTCCATCCATTTCGAGAAAATTTCGGCAGTACCTCCCCACTGTTCTCCAAGTACACTGTAATAGAATAGATAATCATTTCAATACTATGAAACAATATTGAAATAAATATCTAATCTATCTTTGTACACGGAGAACCAACGGAAAAGTACCGACGAAATAACTCGAAACGAATGAAAACACAAGTGCATGCAGGTGTTTGCTTTATACATTCCAAACTTGTCCAAACCGGACAAATATATTGGTTATCATACGATTGAATTTTCTCATTATATAGACTACACAACGGTTGTTAGCACCGAACGATATCGTCCGATATTTAACGACTTTTGTATAGTTTTATGTTACGACGAACATCGAACGTATGTTAACCGATAGACGGGGACTGAGGCGCGTTTTGATTTTCATATATGACTATCGATGAGAATATGAAAATTTTATATTATCATCGATTATTATATATACACTTATTACATGATTTAACTTGAATTAGTTTTACATTTACGTTTCAATTTCAAGGGTTTGAAGTTTTTAGTTTAGGCTAAAGTTTTCTAAACTTAAGGGTTTTCTTAATCAAGTTTACGATTTTGGATTTAGTTCTGGTGTTAACTTTAAGATTTTGGATTTGTTTATGGTGTTAAGTTTAAAATTAGAGTTTGGCCTTATTTGATATAAGAGATCATTATCATCATTATCACAAACACACACATATCATCATCAACATTTTCTCTCTCTCACACACATCATCATCAACATTATCACACACACACACACACACATCATCATCATCATATATATCACAAACACACACACACACACACACACACCCCTACACTAACACTTAAATATTATAACCATAACCCTCACCCTTAACTCTAACCCTAGACTTAATCAACCCTAACCCTAGACCTAATCAACCCTAACCCTCTATAAATTCTTCACTGAACTACCCTTAGCTATTTTTTTCACTAAATCCTGATTCTAACCTTAATCCTAAACCTACCCCTAACCATTAGCCCTACCCCTAATCATAACCCTAACCAAACCAAACCAAACCCTAACTGATAACCAATCTTCTTCTTCTTCCCTCACCACCACCACCAATCTTATCTAAAATTATTTTTCCTGGCCCCTCACCCGACCTACCCAGTCCCCGTTGACCTTCCCCGGCTCCTTTCCCCACCACCACAGCCACCACCATCCACCACAGCAGCTGTATCAACTCTAATTTCATTGTAAAAAAAATTTCAAGTTAATGTACAGAATAGAGTTTCAAGCCTGAGCACAAATTATAAATTTAATTTATTTTAGAACAACAAGAAAGCACTTGTAGCTCATTGGTAAAGCCTTGCACTGCTGTGACGTAGCCCCTGTGTCAGCCACATATTATTTTTTATGATTTTTCTTTTAAACTTTTTGGAAGCCCAAAAGTCTACACGTGCTATACACGTAAAAATGAAAAATCACAAAAAACAAACATGTGGAAAATTGTATTAACAGTGACCTAGACACGTTGCACAAATCCTAGCACCCAAAGCCCTAGCAAGACCGACGAGATCCCCCTCTAGGCCGGCGTCGCTGAGCCCCCCCCGGTCGGGAATGTTTCCATGCTTTGAACTCTAGTCCTTTGGCTTACCCCCACTACTCCCATGCTGTTTGATTTCTATGTAAATTAACATAAGGTGTAAATTCACTCATAAATTCAATTTTAAATGTATTTTTAATTCTCTTTTTAATTCTCAAAACCGTAATTCTACCCTATAAATACAATCCCACACCCTAGCCTCTTCATTTTGAAATCTATTGTCAAAAATACTCAAAATTTCCCAAGCCAAAGAAGGGCACAATTGGAGTTAGCACTAGGTTAAGTTCCGGCGAGGATTCGAGATGATTCCGGCGACCCCGCGACTCCGCAAAGCTACCAAACTTTCCCTCAACCTCCTCTATTTTCTCTAATCTAGTAAGTCCCCTCTCTTCTCATCTCTTCCTAAATTAAAAAGTTCTCTTTTCAAAAATCGTCGGAAGTGGAGTTATTCCAACATCCGTTTCCAAACTCGTTAATAATACAAATTTTCTTAATAACCATTCATCCATGTTATTACAATTTTCTTAGTAATCATGAAACAACTTTTGAGAATAAGTTTCATCTCAAAATACTATGATATGTAATTTTTATTTGAAATTTTCGTTTAAATACCACAAACTTACATATGACATATTTTAATACCTTTGCTTATACTATCTTTAGGAAAATCTCACGAGTTAATGACCTACCTCTCACAACACGCATCATGACATAGCACGATTTCCTTTTAGCAATATTTTTGGGAAAAATACGAGTTTTACATCAAAATACCATAAACTATTAAAAACCGTATTTCTTTGAATTGTGTTATTTACATTCCCTGCAATTAAGCCTCTACAACCCATTTTGGGGAATCCGATCGGGATGGTGCGGGTTATCGCACATCCTCGGGACTAGTAGAGCGAGATGCAGACCTTCTCACGGAGCATACGATCTTGATGGAATTTTTAATGCAAATTTTATGAAAAACGTGATTTTCTATTTAATAAATAAATATTATTTTTAATAACTATATATAAATAGTATCAAACCATCTATTTTAAATATATAATAAATTCTATGTTTTTCCTAAACAAAAGAAAAAGAATTACATTTCCATGAAAATACCATCAAGAATCCATATAAGTCAAATTTACACAAAAAAATACCAAGAACTATTCAACTAGGTATTTATTCAATAGAATACCTCACTTTTAAAATTTACATCCATGAAATCCATAAACACGATAATAAATACTTGAGGATTATTTTGAAATTATACTAAAAAATATTTTCATAAAACCCCATCAAGTTATATTAATTTACATTAAGGACCCTAGTAAATATAGGTTTAAACGAGACCCATTCTCTTGATCCTCAGAGAGCCGGAGAAAGTGAGTGCTTGCATACTTAAGATAGAAAACTAAAACGGGGTTATCAAGGGTAATTGGCTTGGAAAAAGTCACAAATTCTGCCGTCCATGTGCAGCAGTTACCGATAACTCCTAAACCTAATTCAGGACTCAAATCTGTTTAAAGTGTCTGACTCAATCTGAGTCTCGGTCTAATCTGAATACAATCCAAATATGAATTCAACTATAACTCCATTTCAACATGAACCCAATGTATCAAACATGAACACTTGAACATGAACATGCAACATGACTCGACTGGACCGAACCATGGATATATTTTGAACTTGACTACATGACTATCCGTTTACATCCGATCTGTTTATATGAACAAGTTATATCATGGTTTCGGCAAGTCTTATACAACAAATCAATACAATTAATACAATATGCATTACGGGGTTTTAACGGGGTAGAGTGGTATGGAATGTATTAGAAGTGGCACGAGACGGTCACTTTAATACACTAACCTGAATATCCGTGCTGTTGTCCCGTGGCTTAACGGGTTCTTGTCCTCCGTATACCATAGTCCACTGAATAGTTGAACTCCTCTCGTATACACTGATGCATTCTGTACTAAACTATAAACAACTGCGTTAATATTGAAAGTCTACCCTAGCACCACCACGAGGTTTAAACCGGCATCAAGCATGCAATTTTAAAAAAATTGGGGTGCTAAGCTACACTAACTAAGGATCAAGCTAGATGATTAGGGTTTAAGAATGATATAAAACAGTTTTGCACTAAGAGAACGAAACTACAACCTTTGCAGACCGTGTCTTTCTCTTTAAAGCTCCGGGTAGTAGTCTCTACGACTCCTTTAGGCTCCACTTGAAGAAGTGCACGAACTTGCTTCGCAATCTTCGTGTCGAAGATGATCCACCCGAAGTTCCTCTAATCCAAACTATCTTTTCACTGAACTCTCTTTAGTGAAAGAAACATCCTAAACTTATGTGCTAATCAAGTGTAGGATGGTGAAGTAGGGGTTCTAAGCCCACTAGGTTGATGCAAAACCATATGGTTCACATCACATGTGAGGGTTAGGGTTTTGAGGTTGAGGAAGAAGGAGATGGAGAAAGCTAGAGAGAGTGAAACAAATGAACTCAAGAAAATGGCTAAAGCAATGAGCTAGCATAAATGGCTCTCACTTGACATCACTTATTGAAGCATGGAATATATTCACATAAATAATTCCAACCATGCTTCAATAGTGAGTCAAGACAAATAAACAAATGAATAAACCTATGCTTACCCATTCCTCAAATATCTCCCATTTTCCACCTCATCATTTCTATTTTCTAAAAATAGAAAATCAAACCATGCTTCATTATATATATATATATCATATATATATAAATATATGTATAAAGAAAAGAAAATAATTAGTGAGCAATAATATTAGTTAATATATAATTATATCAAATATAAATACATATCATATTATTAAATCAACACTTGATTTAATAATCCGGTTATATCACATATAACCGACTAATATCATTTATCTGTATATCACATTATCAAATCAACACTTAATTCAATAATCCGGTTATATCACATATAACCTGACTGATATCAAATCACCGCCAGATTAGAATACGGTATCACATACTCGTATAGTCGTATTTAATCAGGCCCCCGCATATATCAACATATGTGCCTTACTTCGTTTCTCTTGAATTAAGAAACTTCTGTGTGGGACTTTAAAGACTCGTCAATACGCCAGCAGTAGGTAATGATCACATTAGTTACTCATAAGCAGTCAGCGGTACTAGCTGGACGTAACGGCTACCCAGATATTGAGCGAATAGAAGATCAACAAGCAAGCTTGTCCAAACTCCCATGAAGCCTATAAGTAACACTTACTGTACAGTCCGGTCTCTTCGTCTGATATGTCGCATATCGAGTCCAGGGGTGGATTCATCAGATCCCAGTAACTTGATAAGTCATACCGATGTATGGCTCATAACGGTTTGAGAAACTACTGATAACTCTTACCAGTAAATCTCATCAGCCTTGGCCAAGGACTTACTGCTATAGCCAATCGAGCATAGCGCAATATCAACTCCCAATACCAGGAGAGACGAAACCCCTCCTATCGCTCACTGCCTCTATGTGACTCGGGATTATACCAAAAATACACCTGTTTGCATGACTCCTTTGAGCCGTGGTAGGGAGGAAATCAAAGCATGGTGGGAACCACACAAGACACTATGACGATCTCGGGTCTATAGACTAACCTGTACCAGTGTCACCAGAGAACTTCTATCTGACGATAGGTATAGTACCAACTAGGAGTTCTCGGGGAGTCCTGTTCAGTGTATCCATTCTCTAAGGAGCACCTGTGTACAATCTTTGATGTCAAACACCAATGGTTATGGGATCAACCATCGCTCCATACAGGGTCAAGAAACGTATACACTAGTCTACTCTGGAATATCGATGCCCTGTCTCGATACTCTCTCGACTAGGAACAATTAAAGGATGTGCTTGTGGACTACACAAGTCCCAGTAGTATGATCCGCATCATAGTCCTGATAGTCAAGCAAACATCCTAAAGGCTTTATCAACATGTATCGGAAATAGTATAATAATACTAGTGTACATGTTAAGATAAAGAGCAATCAGATAGCATACTATCATGTCGAGCAAGAAAGTCCTCTATATATATGTCCAAGCATCCACTATATCATACAATAATGGCCTCTAGGGCATACATATTCCTAACAATCTCCCACTTGCACTAAAGCCAGTTGTTGTAGTATCTCATACCTAACATCTCAAAAAGTCTCTCAAACTGCGTCTGGGGGAGGGCCTTCATGAGTAGATCCGCTACGTTGTCCTTCTTGTCAACTCTCCTGATCTCGATCTCCCATCGATCTATTATCTCCCGGATCAGGTGATACCGCCTAAGAATATATCTGGATCGTTGATGGGACTGGGGTTCCTTAGCCAAAGCCATAGCTCCATTGTTATCATAATACATAGGTATTGGATGCTCAATGCTTGGAACCACACCAAGTTCAGCTCTGAACTTCTTCATCCAGACAGCCTCTTTGGCAGCACCATTGGCAGCGATGTATTCAGTCTCCATCGTCGAGTCTACTATGGTATCTTGCTCGGAACTCTTCCAACATACCGCCCCTCCATTGAGGGTGAAGACAAAACCCGAGACCGACTTACTGTCGTCTTTATCACTCTGGAAGCTCGAATCGGTAAAGGACCCCACCTGGTGTTCACTATTACCATACACCAAGAACATTTCTTTAGTCCGTCTCAAGTACTTAAGAATGATCTTCACAGCTGTCCAGTGTTTCTTCCCAGGATCTGATTGATACCTACTCACTAAACCTAGTGAGTAAGCTACATCCGGTCTGGTACATAACATTGCATACATGATATACCTGACTGCCAAAGCATAGGGTATCCCTTGCATGCAAGCCCTCTCTAAACCAGTCTTGGGAGACATCTCTTTGGAGTGAGTGATTCCTGAACAAGCGGGTAAATTACCACACTTATAATCTTCCATACTAAATATCTTTAGTATGGTGTCAATGTACCTGGATTGGGACAATCCCAACATCCTTTTAGATCTATCTCTATAGATCTTAATCCCGATGATATAGGAGGCATCACCTAGATCTTTCATGGAGAACTTGTGTGATAAGAAGAGCTTGACTGAGTGCAGCATAGGAACATCATTTCTTATCAAAAGTATGTCATCCACGTACAATACGAGGAAGAGAACCTTACTCACTACAACCCTTTTGTATATACAAGGTTCATCTACGTTTTTGATGAAGTCAAACTCTTTGATAGCTTCATCAAAACAGATGTTCCAGCTCTGCGATATTTACTTTAATCCATAAATTGATTTAAGCAGCTTGCACACGCTTCCACTGCTCCCATTGTTTATGAAGCCGTCTGGCTGTGTCATATACACACTATCTTCTAAATCACCATTTAGAAAAGCGGTCTTAACGTCCATGTAGGGTGTTTTTCGTCACCCCATTGAGATGGGAATACGCGCGCGCTTGTCATGCGCATTACAGATTCCCCCTGCCTAGGGTAGGCTGGGATTTATTGATTGTGGGGATCCGAATCTCCGGCAGCCGCGGACTAAGCTGCCGTTAATTACCCCTCGCTTTTTGGAGCGAAAGAACCTCCGATTGACGGGTTAAACTGGTCATGCGAACTCAATGTGTAGTATTGTGTTTTGAAGGGGTTTCGGATATATCGGGGGCCCCGCAGAGTTTTTACGGTGGCCCCGCTACCCGGATAGCGGGCTGGGGGTCAAGGGGGCTAGTAGCCCCCTTGCGGGGTGCGGGGCAGCGCCCCGTTAGAATTTTTTTTCTAACAGGGACAGTGTCATGGAGTATGTGTGTGTGTGTGTATGTATATATACATGTGTGTGTGTGTGTAAGAGGAAAGGGCATCCGAAGGATGCATGGGGGCCAGTGCCTCGCGTGCATGGCACTCGGCACGTGAGCGCGAGCGCTCTGGGAGCTGGGCGCACCGCGTGCTCGGCACGCGGGCGCAAGCGCTCTGGACGCTGGGCACACCACGTGCTCGGCACGTGGGCGCTGGCACTCTGGGCGCTGGGCGCACCACGTGCTCGGCACGTGGGCGCTAACGCTCTGGACGCTGGACGCTGGACGCTGGGCGTCAAACAGAAAGAGGACTTTGGTCCCTCCACTGGGAGCTGTGCTCCCGATTTATGGAGTTAAACTCCTAAAAAGTTTAGAAATGATCAAAAGGGGCTGCTTTGTTTCTCCCTTTGGCTCTGGATCTTCCCAAGATGGGATTTTTGGAGATGGATCTCCTCCTTCCTCCTCTGTTGGCTGGGTCTTGAAGAATAAGAAGTATGAGATTTTAAAAATCTCTTATTTTTAAGATCTGATGGAAGATTTAAGTTCCCCTTGGTGGGTTTTGTGGTGAAAAACTATTTAGTTTTAGAAAAGGAAGAGTAAAACTCTTGATTTAATTGAAAAAGGGGAAGAAGGTTTAGAACCTTGATGAAGGAGCAGGAGGCACAAAGAACCTTAGTTTTTGGGGGAATGAAAAGTATATTTTTTATTCATCATCATGTTGCCTTATATAGGCTTACATGTTTACATATAGCCCCTTGGGCTTTACAAAATGGCATTTTGCCCATCTCATGGCTCATGTGCCATTTCTTTTTGCACATAAGTCATGGGCTTTACAAAAATTTGGCTTGATGCCCATTCTGCTTACATTCATGCACAAAAAATTACATCAAAATTATTTGTTACATGATTTCTATGTTGGCATGGGTAGGCTGGCCGCAGGCTCGACTTGGGCACGAGCCCGCTTGACCTGGGCTTGGGCCCACCTGGTTTGGGGTTGACCTTGAGTTTGACTTGGTCAACCGGGGTGCAAATTTTGACCCCAACAAAGTGCCCCCCATCAACGAATGCACACCGCATGCATGAGTTATGTGCATGAAATTGATGGATCTTGAAGTTGGACTTCAAGGTGGAACATCATTCCGGGGGCGGAGCATCCCTCGGGGAGCATGATTCCCGGGGATTGGAGCATCATTCCAATTTGCAGAGCATAATTCCAAAGTCGGAGCATCATTCCGAAGAGTCGGAGCATAATTCCGAAGAGTGGAGCAAGATTCCAGGGATCGGAGCATCATTCCAGAGGATCAGAGCATCATTCCGAAGAGCGGAGCATGATTCCAGGAATCGGAGTATCCCTCGGGGAGCATGATTCCAGGTATCGGAGCATCATTCCGGAGAGTCAGAGCATAATTCTGAAGAGTGGAGCATGATTCCAGGTATCGGAGCATCATTCCGGAGAGCGGAGCATGGTTCCAAAGATCGGAGCATCATTCCGAAGAGCGGAGCATGATTCCAGGGATCGGAGCATAATACCAATGAGCGGCATACATTCTGACCGAAGCATAATTTCGATGCAGAGGTTGATTCCGAGCCGAAGCATAATTCCGACAGGGAAGGCAGATACTCCGAGGCGAAGCTTGTTTTCGACGCGGGGTAAACTCCGAGACGAAGCATGATTCCGGCACAGAGCTTGCTGGTTGACTAGATTCCAAGGCGGAGTATAATTCGGACGAGGAGGTCGCTGGTTGATTCCGAGCCGAAGCATAATTCCAACATGGAAGGCAGATACACGGAGGCGAAGCTTGATTTCGACGCGGGGTACACTCTGAGATGAAGCATGATTCCGGCGCAGAGCTTGCTGGTTGACTTGATTCCGAGGCGGAGCATAATTCCGACGAGGAGGTCGCTGGTTGATTCCAAGCCGAAGCATAATTCCGAAAGGGAAGGCAGATACACCGAGGCGAAGCTTGATTTCGACGCGGGGTACACTCTGAGACAAAGCATGATTTCGGCACAGAGCTGGTTGGTCGACTTGATTTCGAGGCGGAGCTTAATTCCGACGGGGAGGTCGCTGGTTGATTCCGAGCCGAAGCATAATTCCGACAGGGAAGGCAGATACACCGAGGCAAAGCTTGATTTCGACGCGGGGTACACTCTGAGACGAAGCATGATTCCGGCGCAGAGCTTGTTAGTCGACTTGATTCCGAGGCGGAGCTTAATTCCGACGGGGAGGTCGCTGGTTGATTCCGAGCTGAAGCATAATTCCGACAGGGAAGGTAGATACACCGAGGCGAAGCTTGATTTCGACGCGGGGTACACTCTGAGACGAAGCATGATTCCTGCGCAGAGCTTGTTGGTCGACTTGATTCCGAGGCGGAGCATAATTCCGATAAGGAGCTCGCTGGTTGATTCTGAGCCAAAGCATAATTTCGACAGGGAAGGCAGATACACCGAGGCGAAGCTTGATTTCGACGTGGGGTACACTCTGAGACGAAGCATGATTCTGGCGTAGAGCTGGTTGGTCGACTTGATTCCGAGGCGGAGCTTAATTCCAATGGGGAGGTCGCTGGTTGATTCCGAGTCGAAGCATAATTCCGACAGGGAAGGCAGATACACCGAGGCGAAGCTTGATTTCGACGCGGGGTACACTCTGAGACGAAGCATGATTCCGGCACAGAGCTTGTTTGTCGACTTGATTCCGATGCGGAGCTTAATTCCGACGGGGAGGTCGCTGGTTGATTCCGAGCCGAAGCATAATTCCGACAGGGAAGGCAGATACACCGAGGCAAAGCTTGATTTCGATGCGGGGTACACTCTGAGACGAAGCATGATTCCGGCGCAGAGCTTGTTAGTCAACTTGATTCCGAGGCGGAGCTTAATTCCGACGGGGAGGTCGCAGGTTGATTCCGAGCCGAAGCATAATTCCGACAGGGAAGGCAGATACACCGAGGCGAAACTTGATTTCGACGCGGGGTACACTCTGAGACGAAGCATGATTCCGGCGCAGAGCTTGTTGGTCGACTTGATTCCGAGGCGGAGCATAATTCCGACGAGGAGGTCACTGGTTGATTCCGAGCCGAAGCATAATTTCGACACGGAAGGCAGATACACCGAGGCGAAGCTTGATTTCGACGCGGGGTACACTCTGAGACGAAACATGATTCCGGCACAGAGCTGGTTGGTCGACTTGATTCCTAGGCGGAGCTTTATTCCGACGGGGAGGTCGCTGGTTGATTCTGAGCCGAAGCATAATTCCGACAGGGAAGGCAGATACACCGAGGCGAAGCTTGATTTCGACGCGGGGTACACTCTGAGACGAAGCATGATTCCGGCGCAGAGCTTGTTAGTCGACTTGATTCCGAGGCAGAGCTTAATTCCGACAAGGAGGCCGTTGATTGATTCGATTTGGGTTGACATCGGCATCGCTACACTGGAATATGGTACCAAGAGCGAATCATCGTTTTCCATGAGAGGATTTGGGGATTTAGGTTTTGGTTTGGCATCAGCATCGCTATACTGGAATATAGTACCAGGAGCGAATCATCATTTTCCTTGAGAGGATTTGGGAATTGGTATTGGTCTGGCATCTGCATTGCTGCACTGGAATAATGCCTGGAGCAACTCATTATTTGCCCCGGGAGGATTTGGAAATTGGTGGCTTAGGAGACAGGTTTAAATCCCTATCACCTAAGGCTTTTCAACTTTATGGGCCGTAAGGGTCCCATAAAAGCATTTTCTCCCTACGAGTCGAAAGGACCCCGTAGGTGTATTTTCTCCTTAGGAGTCGTAGGGACTCCCAAGTGTGTTGCTCCTTTTTTAGTCGTAGGGATCTCACGCGGGAATTTTCTCCTCACAAAGTCGAGAGGACTTTGCGAGTGCATTTCATCTCTTTTTTACGAGATTGCGCCCTTTCGGGTTTTCACAAACTCGCCGGTAGTCCTCCTGTTTTTACTCACGGAGCCCTTTCGGGTTTTCACCCGTTCCCATTTTGCTTGTGGACATACCATTTTTATTTATTTTATTTTTATTTTTGGTGGGACTTTGAATGTGGCCTCACCGGTAGGACTTGGGAGAGATTGGGATTGTTTTACCCCCGTGGATTGTATACGGTTTTGAAAGATGTATGATCCAGACCGTAGGGCCGGAAAAATTTTGGGACTTTGTTGGCGTCTGCATCGCTGCATTAGAATATGGTACCAGGAGCGACTCATCATTCGCCGTTAGGGTATTGGATTTGGAATTTGGTTGGCATCTGCATCGCTGCACTGGAATATGGTACCAGAACCGACTCATCATTCGCCATTGGGGATTTGGATTTTGGCCGGCGTCTGCATCGCTGCACTGGAATATGGTACTACGAGCGGCTCATCATTCGCCATTGCCTATTGGGAAGCGATGGCTTAGGAGACAGGTTTAGATCCCTATCACCTAAGGCATTTTAATTTTATAGGCCGTAAGGGTCCCATAAAAGGATTTTCTCCCTACGAGTCGTAAGGATCCCGTAGGTGCATTTTCTCCTAAGGAGTCGTGAGGACCCCCAAGTGTGTTTTTCCTTTGTGAGTCGTAAGAATCCCACGAAGGATTGTTCTCCTCATGTATCGTGAGGACACATGAGTGGGTCTTCCCAATGGACCATAATTCCAAGGGCGGAGACCATCCGCTGGACTGGTGATTGCAGTGGGGCATGAGTGTGATGGGGATTATTTGAGCCCGTAGATTGTATACGGTAATCAATTTGGGGACCAACCGTAGGGCTGGGGGAATTTTGAAAAATTGGATTTTGGTTGGCGTCTGCATCGCTGCACTAGAATATGGTATCAGGAGCGACTCATCATTCACCGTTGTTTTGTTTTTTGTTTTGATTTTTTCATTTTACCGTGATTGATCTATCATTTCATCTTTTCTTATCGCGAAAGTCGCGATTGCCCTATCATTTCGGCTTTTATTCGCGGTTGCCCTATCATTTCGGCTTTATTTTTCATCTTTATTTTACTCGCTGATTTTTATTGCGAGTTGCCCCATCATTTCGACTTTTCTTTTTTTTTTCCTTTTATTTACACATTTTTTTATTTACATATTCTTACATTCCCAGTTTAACGACATAAAGGTCGACTGTTCCCAGTTTAATGACGTGGTGGTCGACTGTTCCCAGTTTAATGACGTGGTGGTCGATTGTTTTCAGAGAAAGACAGATGTCTGAGAGAATCAGTTTCACGAAGAATTTCGGTCTCCGTTTGTATGAAATTGGCGGTCGCAGCTGGACTGTTTGTTAACACGCCTTTAGACAGTTCTATCTCCCCTGCCTTGTATTGATTTTCGACCCAATTTTTGAAGACGAAGCAGTCCTCAATGGCAAGACCTATCACTCTGTGATAGGGGCAGTATTTGGGGTCGTCGGTCATATTCGCTTCCTGCGGTCTTTTTGACTCTGGCAGTTGTAGACTGTTCCTCAGGGCGTCTTTGAATATTTTACGGATTTTGTCCCTTCTGAAGGAATAGACCTTATCCAGCTTCTCTTTCAGTGGAGATTCTCCTCCCTCTCCGAACACTGGCTTCCGAGGCCGGTTGGCATTAGGCCCGCTCATCCCTTGCTTATTTCGGTCAGCCGAGGTGTTGAAAGATTCAGAATCGTCGGAATTTCTGCCTTCGATTATCGTCTTTTCGGTTTCTCCAGGACCTATTGTTATTTTTGGAATCCGAGGAGGACTCCTGCTTTGAGCGCTCCAGCATCTGAACTTTCCTGGCCAGCTCTTGGAATGTTTTGAGACCCGCGGTGCATAGAAACGGGGCCATCCAATTGTTGAGATTTCCGACGAGGAGACTGACAGATTGGTCCTGCTCTATCGGCGGTTCACATTTGACGGAGAGATTGGGCCATCGGGTTATGAAATCCGTGCTGCTTTCGTTGTTCTTTGGCTTGGTCCTTACGAGGTCGGCGATGGTGATCTTATCGCTGACGCTCATGAACCTCTGCCGAAACAGAGACTCCATTTGGACGAAAGTTGTGACGGAGCCATCCGGTATGCTCGCGTACCAGTCGAAAGCAACATCAGCCAAGCTATTAACGAACTGGCGAAGGAGAAGCGCATCATTGCCCCCAGTATTCCCGCATGAGGCTTTAAAGTGGGCAATGTGCTGATTCGCATTTCCCGTCCCATCGAATCTTCCGAATTTAGGGATGACATAGCCGCTAGGAAATTCTACCAGATCATACTGAGCAGGATATGGTCTCCCGCTACTGCTAATATCTTTTTGCGCTTCAGCTTCGACTACCAATGTTTTAACTTTGTTGGCAACCAATCTATGATTTGATCTTGAGTTAGCGAGCTACTATCATCGGTAGCCAAGACATTTCTCGAGATAGGATGCGACTGATTTTCATGCGGTTCGCCCACTTTTGGATTTGAAGGAATAGGCGTCGGTTGCTTTGGGAGACCGTTTCCCGGTTCATGAGCAGAGCCCTGTGCTTGATTGGGCGGCTGAGAGGCAAGTCGGGCCATGAGCTGCATCACGACATTTGTCGAGTCGTCAATTTTGGAGTAGAGTTTGGTCATCTCCTTGTCTTTGTTTCTGAGTTGCTTTCGGAGCTCTTGAAGCAGCTCTTGCTCCGCGGTCCTAGGGCGGAAAGTCGGCTCTTCTTCACTGTCCGAGCTTGACTCTACATGGACTGAGGGGTCTTTCTGCCTATCATCCTCATCGAGAGGGTTTTCATCATCCAGCGGAGGTGGCTGTTCTTGGGAAGCGGCAACCACATTCAAGCCAGATTGGATTTGAGATGTGGTGGCCCCGTCCTTGCTCTTACTGCACGTGCCCACCGTGTAGACAGTGTGGACCACATATCCAGCCATTTCCTTATCTTCGGCAGGGTAACCCTGTTCTTCGAACCTCATCAGGTTCAGCCTAGCAGGAGCCCTAGACCTTTGGTTGTCTCTATATCTGAGCCTTTTCTGCCTTAGCTTCTCAATTTTAAGGGCTTGCCGGGCATCTGTTTCCTGGGAAGCCACCGTGAGTCGATTAGCGGGGAGCTTAGAGAAGACACCCGATCGAGCAGTTGTCAGGGGCACCGCCGGAACTTGCTCGAGATGTCTTGTTGCTTTGTTGGTGTTGATGGCCTTGCCCCCAGCTGGGGCCAAGGAGAGTCGTTCAAACACCGACTTGCGTTTAAGTTGGGACGCCTTCGAGACCACCACATTTGGCCTCTTGCCTTTCGAGACCGGTTTGTCTGTCACCGGGGCTTGAGGAGCTGGGATGACATTAGCTGACACGAACAGGATAGAGCCGGATGGTAGCGGCGGCTCTTCCCATTGTCGCCCGAGACTGGCCGGAAGGACCGTCCTGGCGTCCATCTTCATCGTGTAGGAGATGGGAGCTGTGTTGAGAGCTGAGCTTGTCCTTGGAAACATTTTTGCTGCGACCGGAGATTGCAATTTGAAATTTGTTAACCTGCACAAAGAAGCATGATTTCAGTACAGACAGTCGATATGTATATTGATTGAGTTCGCATGAACGTTTAACCTGAAATATGGTTGGAGAGAAATATCCCACCGGGCGTGCCAGAATCTGTAGGGTGTTTTTCGTCACCCCATTGAGATAGGAATACGCGCGCGCTTGTCAGGCGCATTACAGATACCCCTTTTCTAGGGTAAGCTGGGGTTTATTGATTGTGGGGATCCGAATCTCCGGCAGCCGCGGACTAAGCTACCATTAATTACCCCTCTCCTTTTGGAGCGAGAGAACCTCCGATTGATGGGTTAAACTGGTCATGCGAACTCAATGTGCAGTGTTGTGTTTTGAAGGGGTTTTGGATATATCGGGGGCCCCACAAAGTTTTTACGGGGGTCCCGCTACTCGGATAGCGGGCTGGGGGTCAAGGGGGCTAGCAGCCCCTTGCGGCGTACGGGGCAGCACTCCGTTAGAAATTTTTTTTCTAACAGGGATAGTGTCGTGGAGTATGTGTGTGTGTGTGTATATGTATATATACATGTGTGTGTGTGTATGTGTGTGTGAGGAAAGGGCATCCAAAGGATGCGTGAGGGCCAGCGCCTCGCGTGCATGACACGCAGGCGCTGGGCGCTAGCACTAGCGCTCTGGGCACTGAGCGCTAGCGCACTCGGCACGTGGGCGCAAGCGCTCTGGGCGCTGGGCGCACCGCGTGCTCGGCACGTGGGCGCTAGCGCTCTGGGTGCTGGGCGCACCGCGTGCTCGGCACGTGGGTGCTAGCGCTCTGGGCACTGGGCGCACCACGTGCTCGGCACGTGGGCGCAAGCGCTCTGGGCGCTGGACGCACCGCGTGCTCGGAACGTGGGCGCTAGCGCTCTGGGCGCTGGACGCTGGGCGTCAAACAGAAAGGGGACTTTGGTCCCTGCATTGGGAGATGTGCTCCCGATTTGTGGAGTTAAACTCCTAAAAAGTTTAGAAATGATCAAAGGGGGCTGCTTTGTTTCTCCCTTTGGCTCTGGATCTTCCCAAGATAGGATTTTTGGAGATGGATCTCCTCCTTCCTCCTCTGTTGGCTGGGTCTTGAAGAATAAGAAGTATGAGATTTTAAAAATCTCTTATTTTTAAGATCTGATGAAAGATCTAAGTTCCCCTTGGTGGGTTTTGTGGTGAAAAACTATTTAGTTTTGGAAAAGGAAGAGTAAAACTCTTGATTTAATTGAAAAAGGGGAAGAAGGTTTAGAACCTTGATGAAGGAGCAGGAGGCACAAAAAACCCTAGTTTTTGGGGGATTGAAAAGTATATTTTTTATTCATCATCATGTTGCCTTATATAGGCTTACATGTTTACATATAGCCCTTTGGACTTTACAAAATGGTATTTTGCCCATCCCATGGGTCATGTGCCATTTCTTTTTGCACATAAGCCATGGGCTTTACAAAAATTTGGCTTGATGCCCATTTTGCTTACATTCATGCATAAAAAATTACATCAAAATTATTTTTTACATGATTTCTATGTTGGCATGGGTAGGTTGGTCGCGGGCTCGACTTGGGCACGGGCCCGGTTGACCTGGGCTTGGGCCCACCTGGCTTGGGGTTGACCTTGAGTTTGACTTGGTCAACCGGGATGCAAATTTTGACCCCAACAGTCCATCTGCCAGATTTCATAGTCATGGTATGAAGCAATAGGAAGTAGGATCCCGATGGACTTAAGCATAGCGATAGGAGAAAAGGTTTCATCATAGTCGACACCTGGTCCTTGATGAAAACCTTTTGCTACAAGTTTAGCTTTGAAGGTCTCAATCTTTCCATCTACACAAATTTTCTTCTTAAAGATCCACTTGCTCCCTATGGGTTTTACCCCTTCAGGAGAAACTTCCAAAGTCCATACTTTATTGGTGTATATGGATTCCATCTTTGATCGCATAGCATCCAGCCATTTCACAGAGTCCCACTTGTGATGGCCTGCTCGAAACTAGTTGGGTCATTATCTTCCATGATGCAATCCTCCCTCCCACCGTCTATGAGAAAACCATAGTATCTCAGGTGGGTGAGGAACCCTACTAGATTTGCGGAGTGACCGAGGTTCGTCGGGGACTATTGAATCCTTCGGTTCTACCAAATCGTCGGTTATAGTTTGTGTTGCTGGAACTTCTTCCAGTTCTACCTCATTACCACTAATTTCTTTCACAAGAAATTCCTTTTCTAAAAATGTGGCATATTGAGAAACAAACACCTTTTGTTCCTCAGTGTGGTAGAAGATATGTCCATATGAATCCTTTGGATATCCCACAAACTTGAACAAAATAGGCCTTGCCTCGAGCTTATCCGGCTTCTTCTTTTTAACATAGGCCAGACAACCCCATATCTTAACTCGTTTAAGAGATGGTCTCTTCCCATTCCATATCTCATATGGAGTGGTAATCATGGATTTGGTCTGAATCTTATTCAATAGGTATGCAGCTGTCTCAAGTGCATAACCCCAAAAGGAAATGGGTAACTGAACAACACTCATCATAGAGTGCACCATATCTAATAGGGTGCGATTCCTCCGTCCCGATACTCCGTTGTGCTGTGGTGTATACGGAGGAGTAAGCTAAGAGAGAATCCCATTCTCTTTTAAATAGTCTCGGAACTCCGTGGTCAAGTGTTCTCATCCCCGATCAGATCGAAATATTTTAATACTTTTACCCGTCTGGTTCTCTACTTCGTACTTATATTCCTTGAATTTCTCAAAAGCTTCAGATTTGTGTTTCAACAAGAAAACATGTCCAAATCTTGAGAGATTATCGGTGAATGTAATAAAGTATGAGAAACCATTCCTGGCATGTGTAGACATAGGATCACATACATCACTATGTAGTCCCAAGAGTTCAGTAGCTCTTTCTCCGTGTCCAGTAAACGGAGTTTTGGTCATCTTTCCTTTGAGACATGACTCGCAAGTTTCATAAGATGTAAATTCGAACGGATTCAAATATCCATCTTTATGTAACTTAGCTAGTCTTGCCGCATTGATATGACCTAGTATACAATGCCACAAGGAGGCTTCGTTCATTTTTGAACTTTTCCTTTTGTGTGTGTTCTGTATGCTTAGAACTGTCGTTTGATTCAGAACGTATATACCGTTACATTACGTACCAAACCCAATCAACACTTGATTTAGGAAAATGTTCATAACATTATCCTCCAATACAAAGTTATATCCTTCTTTATGCAACAAAGAAACTGATATAATATTGCACATCATGTTTGGTACGTAATAACAGTCGTTCAGAATCATTGTATTACCATTTGGTAATACTAGGTGATACTCGCCAACTGCTTTGGCTGCAACAATTGCTCCATTGCTTACTTTTAGAGACATTTCACCTTTTCCCAGTTCTTTACCTCTCCTTAGCCCATGTAATAAATTACAGACCTGGGATCCTGATTCAGTATCCAATACCCAGGACGTAGAGCAAACTGAGAAACAGTTCTCGGTAATGAACACACCTGAAGAAGATGCATCACTATGCTCTTTCTTCGTTCGGGTGGTGTGGGAATCCTGATGTTCCTCTATTTCTTACTCAGACTTATGATAATCATAAGAAAAAGCGGAACCAACATTCCCCAGCTCAGTATAATAAGCGGGTTCAGTCAATACATCCATATTATTATCTTGATTAAGGCGTATCATTGGTTGCTACCTGAAGAAAGAGAGAGAGAAGGAAATGCTTTAGTGTGCGCTCTTTGCAAGATTAGATTGGTTATTATCTTATCTAATCAGGATGTCTCCCACTGTTTTTATCAAATCTTCCTTCAAATCATAAAAGGTAAGATTAGCCGGAATTAATTACACCCTACAAGTTCGCCAATCAGTCAGCCAGGCAGGTATTGGTACTTCGAGAGAGTCTCCCCATGCTTTCGTATGGAACTAATTAAATAACATCGTTTTCGTAGGGGATTAACCCCGTTAACACCTTTCTTAGACACCTACTGGATCGGCTAATTGTAAAGTGGAAAACTCTCCCAGGAGTAACTCTTACTCACAGTGGGTATCAGGATCCAACTATCTCATAGAAGGTATGCAATCTCATTGTAAATTTCAACACTTGAAATACCCAATATCTGTTTTTACCCCTAGCAACTTATGACCTTAACTATGGTCAACAAATTATAAGCGCTAGCCAAGTTTAACCCATCATTTCGTGATTGAATTAAACCCACCCGCACGACCCTTAACTATGGTCAACAAGGCCGTACGACTACCTTAATCCAATCGCATCATATGCTGCAGATAAGCACTAATCAGCTACCGTACACTACGTCTTGACGGAGGCCAACAAACGCAGCAAGAATACTAAATAGTACTTATTTGAAATGACGGAGGGCTACGGCTGGTTTTATTAAAAAAAAATTTAACGTAATGAACTTGATATCGTTGTAGAATCTAGTGATTTGAAAAGGAGTGTTTTTTTTAAAGATTTTGCTAGTTTTGCTAAAGAGGTTACTCTCGGTGAAGGGATCTCGGCTCTTTTCTCATCGAATGAGGTGCTGGATATTCATCAAGGAATACCACTATGCAAAGCAAAAACTAGAGAAGCTATAAAAACAAAACCGAGTGGGTTGTAGCATTTGCTAGTTTTGCTAAAGAGGTTACTCCCGGTGAAGGGATCTCGGCTCTTTCCTTATCGAATGAGGCGCTGGATATTCATCAAGGAATACTACTATGCAAAGCAAGAACTAGAGCTACCTTTTTGAAAATTTCGATTCTACAACATCTTTAGCTTTCTTTTCTTTCCATTAATCTCATTAATGAAGTCCCATCATTTATGTTTCCCTAAACATCACAGAAAAGAAACGAAAATAGAATGTATGCTTATGCCACCCGCATTCGCCACGGGGCCTCGTCATGCACCGTTAGGTTACTTAACTAACGGAAGAGCGGGAGATGGACTAGCGTGGGTGAAAAACATAAGCAACGTTTATTATATATCATATATATAATATTCGTCTTACGCAGTTATATGATCACATCACAGAACACAAGCAGTAGAAGTCAACATATGAAATATTGGATATACTAGGGGGTCCGTATTTTAAATTCATCCGGTAATAAAAAAAATGAATTCCACGGTCGTGATGAATAGCCAAACCCACATCCCAAGACCCCTACGAGAGCGGCAAGCAACCCTGCCAATTCTAAAGTTAGGAGACCTGGTCTCAACTCCTCGAGATGGTCTCCCACTGGACTCTAGAACCCGGTTACTTGTGCTTCCCGCCTTGGGTCTATCCTAATGCGGAAAAGTAAATAGTATACATCAATGGTGACATCATCCTCAACCCGGAAGTGTCCCAATAAAAGAATATTATATACAACTTTTACATGAATGAAAATTAAAAAACTCTCATCTCACGCAAAACCCCCCCGGCTATTCAATCACGACGATCCAATATACCATATCCCAACAACACATAATATCACATGTCATCAACGTAAATAAATATGCGTATCCCAAATTCCGTTGACATATAGCAATGAGATCGGGGATACCCCACATATTACACTTACGGTCGCAGAAAAGAAATGAAAAACTACAATATTTAGAATCGGCAAATATCTTAGACATCATAAACCCGGAATATCTCATATTCCGAATTTCATGCCTAACATTATAAACTTTGCATTTTAGTCTCAAATTGAAAACTCTTTTCAATAACTTAGTCGGGTAATTCAACAAGATTCCCGACTACCTGATCGAATACTCGTCGGGAACTTTAGTAGATGGCCGTACCCCGATGCTATCGACAAAGTGCACTTAGGCGGAACACCGTGGCCGCGAGCACCCGAGTGGATGCTTTTGGCAACGGGGTTCTCCTACAGTCACTTTGTCGGGGCTAGAGGCATGGCTATTTAGTAGTGTTTCCCGGCGACTGTTTGCGTACTATACGCGATTGCGACGAAGTTTTGATCCGAATCAAAACTCCGTGGCAATCGATTAACCGAGACTAAAATGCTAGATTTACCGATCACTAACTAGTTTTCACAAAACTGATTATTTTGGATTCTAAAAATTGTATCACATATCATCATAATCTATACGACGCTAAACATTTCGATCGATTCATCGAACACCCACAAATCACAGAGACCTCAACAACTTGAGCCTTATTTAAAATATCCAGAAAGTTCCAAATATGCCAATGGAGCAGCACAAGAAGAATAAACCCACAACTCAATAAACTTGCGGCGGAACCACGGCCAAAACATGGGTTAGGCCGCGGTTCTGCGGCGGTTTAGTGGAGTTAGGGTATCGTTTTTCTTAGGGCTCCATAAAATACCCTGCACAATTTTCTGCATATTTTTAATCTCGAAAATTTCAACTTTTGAAAAAGGACAGAAACTTGATAAAATTTCGGGCTTCGAAAACCGATCGAACACTTTAACGTCGTAAAGACTTCCCCTAATTTTCTAGCTTGGCTCTTATACCATGAAAGTCTACCTTAGCACCACCACGAAATTTAAACCGGCATCAAGCATGCAATTTTAAAAAAAATGGGGTGCTAAGTACAATAATTAAGGATCAAACTAGATGATTAGGGTTTAAGCATGATATAAAACAGTTTTGCACTAAAAGAAGGAAACTACAACCTTTATATACCGTGTCCTTCTCTTCTAAAGCTCCGGGTAGTAGTCCATATGACTCCTCTAGGCTCCACTTGAAGAAGTGCACGAACTTTCTTTGCGATCTTCGTGTCGAAGATGATCCACCCGAAATTCCTCTAATCCAAGCTATCTCTTCACTAAACTCTCTTTAGTGAAGGAAACACCCTAAACATAAGTGCTAATCAAGTGTAAGATGGTGAAGTGGAGGTTCTAAGCTCACTAGGTTGATGCAAAGCCCTATGGTTCATATCACACGTGAGGGTTAGGGCTTTAAGGTTGAGGAAGTAGGAGATGGAGAAAGCTAGAGAGGGCGAAGCAAATGAACTCAAGAAAATGGCTAAGGCAATGAGCTAGCATAAATGGCTCTCACTTGACCTCACTTATTGAAGCATGGAATATATTCACATAAATAATTCCAACCATGCTTTAATAGTGAGTCAAGACAAATAAACAAATGAAAAAACCCAAGCTTTCCCATTCCTCAAATATCTCTAATTTTCCACCTCATCATTTCTATTTTCTAAAAATAGAAAATCAAACCATGCTTCATTATATATATATCTATATATATATATATATATATATATATATATATATATATATATAAAAGAAAATAATTAGTGAGCAATAATATTAGTTAATATATAATTATATCAAATATAAATACATATAATATTATTAAATCAACACTTGATTTAATAATCCGGTTATATCACATATAACCGACTAATATTATTTATCTGTATATCACATTATCAAATTAACATTTGATTCAATAATCCGGTTATATCACATATAACCTGACTAATATCAAATCATCGCCAGATTAGAATACGGTATCATATACTCGTATTTATTCAGGCCCCCGCACATAATAACATATGTACCCTACTTCGTTTCGCTTGAACTAGGAAACTTCTGTGTGGGACTCTAAAGACTCGTCAATACGCCAACAGTAAGTAATGATCACATCAGTTACCCACAAGTCGTCAGCGGTACTAGTTGGACGTAACGGCTACCCTGGTATTGAGCGAATAGAAGGTCAACAAGCAAGCTTGTCCAAACTCCCATGAAGCCTATTGTTCATCGCCGAAAACATAGACAAATCGGGATGGATCTTCCCGCCAGAATTTCGGGCAGATGCTATTTAGATTTATCCATCCACTTCTCAGAAGATGCCAAGTTGATTTATGGCACCGTATATCGGAGGTTTGGACGGATGCTGTCGTTGTAGCATGACTTCATCACATTCCCCCTCGTTTGCGAGGGGTTTTTGATTGTGGAGACGCTCTTCCCAGCAGGCGCAAGCCTCTGCAGTTAATTAAGTTACCGCATCGCGATAACAACTTTCTCCAGCTCTAGAAGTTCACTTCGTGTCGTGTGTGTTTTTATTTGTTTAGGTTGCCCATGGATTGTATACGGAGACTAATTTATGTTGTCGCCCGTAGGACGTGGATTAGTCCAAATCCGTATATCTTAGATTTGGATTTGTTTTATTTAAGGATCATTAATCTGGTTTGAGATTAAGATCGACATAAATGTATGTGAGCAGTTGGGGCTCGGTTAGTCTTTTGTTAAGGATACGTTAGTCTAATTTGAGATAAGATCTACTTAACAAAGTTTTAGGATCATTTTTGTTTCAGATCCAACAAGAGAGCATTTGGGCTCTGTTTTCTTAGTTTAGGGACATTTCGGTCCATTGTCACTATTTTTGAGGCGAAGTTCTAATTTGATGAAATCTCGGTCTGTTGATCACCATTTTGGAGGTGAGATTTTAGTTTATGGACGTCTCGGTCCATTGATCACAATTTTGGAGGTGAGATTTTAGTTTAAAGACGTCTCGGTCCGTTGATCACCATTTTGGAGATGAGATTTTAGTTTAAGGACGTCTCGGTCCGTTGATCACCATTTTGCGCGCACGTGTATTTGTTACGTGATGGGCTGAACAACGATGATTTGGGATGCACCCAGTTTGGGGTGCGGTCTGATTTGAGGTGTGTACATTAGTTTGGAAGTGCACCAAAAAGCCGTTGGTTGTTGGGACCCACCACATCTCTGAAGACGTTGAGGAATTACAACGACGTAGATCTGAGGTGTGGAGAGAGGTACCCTTGAACCAATTCCCGTATTTGAGGGAAAAAAGGAGTTAATGAAAATCCCAGAAATCATTAGTCATATTTTGAGACTAAGATTTTCTCTGGAGGATGTGGGATGAGTATCGTTTTGGATATCATCAGTTGGAAGATCAATAGTCGTATTTGGGACTAAGATCAATCTGGGAAATCATGAACATATGGGCTCAGTTGATCTGAATCATGGAGGTTTTATCCTCAGGGGACCTAGCCAATTTGGGCTTGGTCCATTCAGTTTTTTTTATTGAAAGTGCCAAACACTTGTTTGGGCTCTGTTTGATCAGTCCCTTTTTTGTAAAAGGGTTGAGCACATATATAAGTTCTGATGCTCACGTATAACCATATGGGCTCTCAGTCATGGGGATTGCCCAATAAGCGTTAAACACTTTACCCCTTTTTGTCTTTGTATAGGGTGCTAGGCACTTTTTATGGCGCCTACGTGTGAAGCACGTGAGGCGCTAGGCGCTGCCTAGTGAGTGCTAAGCACTCTTCCATTCTGTGGTGCCAACATGAGGGACACATGAAGCGCTGGGCGCAGCTCATTGAGTGCTAAGCACTCTCTTCTGTGGCGCCCATGCGAGGGGCACGCGAGGCGCTGGGCGTCAATCAATGAGTGCTAAGCACTCTCCTCTATGGCGCTCGCATGAGGAACACATGAGGCGCTGGGCGCCGCTCATTGAATGGTAGGCACTTTCCTCTATGGCGCCCACATGAGGAACACGTGAGGCGCTGGGCGTTGGGTACTTTCTTTTATGAGAACTATATTTCTCTCAAGAACAAGTTCCTCCCGATAAGAATTAAATTCTCAACTTGTGGGAGACTTGTCTTGTGGGTCTCAGATCCAGAGAAAGAACTAAAATCTTTTTTTAAAAGTATTAAACCCTTAGATATGTAAACGAGATGATCTTTGTTCTTCTTATTTACCTAGAGATTTTGAGGAGGGAGATCTTCTTCTCTGTTTCTTTTGAAGCTCTCTTCTTTTTTTAAAAGCTTATGGGGGGCTTCCTCTCTATCTGCGTCTCTCTCTCTCTCTCTCTTTCGCTCTCTTTTCTTCCTTTTATTTAAGGCTTGAAGTCTCTGGCTCTTTATATAGTGGAGAGAAGTTTGTTTGATTCTCCGGAAATCTCTCATTGAGAGATCCCCATTGATTTAATTGGTTTCAGAATTGATTTAGGGAATTTTACCCACCACGTTGGATTTTTGATCCAAGAACTTCTGTTTTACAGAAGATATTGTTCTTGTTTTTAACAAGATTGGGTATATTCTTTCATATATAGAATAAAAATTCTATCGAGCGGTGTCATTTTAATCACCATTGGATTTTTAATCCAAGGGTGCTTAATTTAACAGAGTATAATCTTTCTCTGTTTAGAAAGATATAGAAAATATTTTGGATTTTTGATCCATTAACTCTCTGTTTAACAGAAAATATTCTTCCCGATAAAATTTAATTTTTTGTTTAATCACCGTTGGATCCTTGATCCAACGGTTCATTAAGTAGAATTTAATTCTACATAAGGAGGTGTCCTCACGTGTTTAGCATGCGAGATTTTGTTTAGCCTATCTATTATTTGATTGCAGCACCTATATGCTTTGCATATAGGCGCTCACGTGTTTAACACGTGAGGCTTTGTTTAGCCTATCTGTAGTTTAATTGCAGCGCCTATATACTTTGCATATAGGCGCTTACGTGTTAGCTTTGTTTAGCCTATCTGTAGTTTAATTGCAGCGCCTATATGCACATGTTTAATACATGAGGCTTTGTTTAGCCTAATTGCAGCGCCTATATGCTCTGCATATAGGCGCTCATGTGTTTAACATGTGAGGCTTGCATAACGGGCAGTTTTCCCTCTTTCTTTTCATATATATTTTTTATAAGGGAACAAATGCCCCCAACGTTGTTCTCACGTAACTTGCACGTGAGTACAACGCTGTTCATCCTTACAGCCGTTGGATTTTCTTAGGGGAATGGGGAGATGAAGCGCTCTCCATCACGTTTTATAAATGAGAGCTTAGCCCTTGAGATAGCCACTGTTTCTTCGTCTTCTTCCTTAGTTTTTTTCTTGAGAATTTAATTCTCCTTTCAGAGCTCAGTTTTCCGCCTGTTGAAATTTCAGAGTTAAACTCTGTTTAAAAAAACTCTTTTGGGTAAAGATCTTGAACAACATTTATCTCTTAGGAACAAGAAACCTCTTTTCTCTAATTTTTTCTGGATTTTAAATCCACCGCAATAGCTTTGCTCTCTTCTGGAACCGATCTCTTAGAGATCCAAAAAGACGCAATCTTTTATGCAGTAAACCCCAGTGTCTTCGAAGATCGGGCATTTCTCCTCTGATCTCTGAGGATCTTTGGAATTTTAATTCCATTTCTTTGTTTCCCATCATAGGAGTTTCTGGAATTTAATTCCATTGTTTAAAAGGAATTGATTCCTCATCAAAGAGCTTAGCTCTGAAAGATCAAGAGGGCCTTTTGGGAAATTTATTCCCTGGTGTTCTTGAGCATATTTCATTATAGGGGTTTACCCTTATATTCACAAATTTGAATTTGCTGGGTATTTAAACAAAACTCATTTTTCTTTGAGGATGCTAAGAGTTGTTTAAACTCCAATGACTATTTAATGAGAATCATTTTTGATTCTCGCAATGATCATTTTGTCTCATCATTGGTGAGCCGCCATATTGATTTTGTGGGGTCCATTGGTTTTGCAGCCAATGGTCCTGTGAAACAAACATCACGTTTTATTTTATTTTATTTTATATTGTTTTATTATTTTATTTTTTTAAAATGGGTTTTTCCTTTCCCCTCTTATTTCAGGAATGATGGCCTCACTTCTTGACTTCCCTTATACTCGCTCAGAAGTCGCTTTTCCGCAATTGCTATCGGACGAGAAAGTTATGGCGATAATTAGGGCGCATGACAAGGGCCATACAAGTCTTCTCTTATGGGGGTATGGTACGCTCATATCATCAGGGGCCGCCGTAGCTTTACTTGTGGAGTGCCAACAGAACCTATCCGCTCGATGTCATTGATAGAGCATCCGCGCACGGCTTATGCGGTGGAAGCGGTTAATTGGACCCCCACGGGCCGGCTTGAGTCGTCGACGACTGGGATACCTAATCAACTTATGATGGCCATTGATATCTTGGGGCGTCAGATATGCCAGGGCGAAGCTCGACCCTAGGGGCAGGTGTATAAGGTAGGCGTTACCCCGCGCCATCTAGTGGGCTACCTTTCTTGGGCTCGATACATTATCTCCGCCCAATGCGCATGGCTGTAGAAGGTTGGGTTGTACCAAGCATTGTATGCGTCATTATTCTATTATCACGCCCCTCAGGTCTGGTTGGTTAAGGCTTTCTTGAACCAATGGAATCTTCCCACAAACACGTTCTTGCTAGGGGATCGCGAAGTCTCGATCTCACTGGAGGAGTTTCGCGAAATTTCAGGGTTGCCGATCAGGGGAGAGCATTACGAAGAGTTACTGCTTCTTGATGAGTACGTGTTTGCTACGTTGCCCGCTATGCATGATGGCCTGACGACTTAGAACGCTGTTCGTCACAAGCACCCAAGTCTAATCAAGGCCCTGGGTATCTTCGAAAAACTTTTCGTGACATCGGAAAGGCAAGGTGTCACTTTTGACGCTTTCATTACCTGCTTTCTCCGCGAGGATGTCTTATCCAAGAAGGCTCCAAAATTCACGAATATTGAAGACCCTTTTGGATTCGGGCTTAAGAAACTGCCGGCCAAAGAGGAAGACTTGCCGTAGTTTTATATTCCAAACTCTTCGGCCATAGATTTCGATGCGATCGCGGTCCCTGGCATGGACGAAGAAACTTTCTTTATCGACTTTATCAGTATCTGGCTCAGCTGGTTTACCATGCCGATGCATCGACGTTTCATGAGAGCCTCCGTCTTCTACCCTGCTCACCGCATATCTGAAGGGGCGCGATTAGCTGTTGGCGTTGCGGGATTATCGCATTTATATCACGGGTTAAGCGTTGCTGCTAATACTTCGAGCCCGGGTGCGGATACCGTGAATTTCTCCCTCCACTACTTCACGTCGTGGATCGATATGCACGTGTTAGGAGCGTTTGCTGCGCACCGGCGGCTAGATTTTTATGATTCATATACCTTCCCGCGGATCATGAGGTTGGTTGATGCTTCCGCTCCCGATCCGACCCAGTTAGGGGCTCTCCGCATACTGCTCAATCTATACTCGAATGAAGGCGTAATGGTTTTTAGTGATCGAGTCCTCTCTGCTCCAGCAGGGCCCAATCAGCAATTGTTTGATTTATCAAAGAATGAGGTTCCGGCTTTAAAGCCTAAGGAGATTTTGCATCTATACTCAATCAGGCCGGGTTATTTGGTGTTCCGCCAGAATGACACTGCTCTCTTCATGCGGTATAATCCATATCGCTTCGCCCAGTAGTTAGTCTACAACCAGGGCAATCCTCTCGAGGCATTTTTAGTTGAGCCTGCCCTCTCCCTGGAGGTTACTCGCAATATCATTCACCATTTCATGTGGTTAAACACTGGCTCCCTCTTCATGATCCCGGAGCCCGACTATCTTTCGAGGCCTGTGGGGTCCTTCAAGGGTTGGTATCGCCGTCGGGTCAGCCCCGTCATTGCAGAGGAGAGACGGGTGCTTTTCGAGTGTAGAGCTCCCGTTTCGGCTCAGGTCATCAGCGCCCTATTATGGCCGCAGTCGGTGGTTCGCCCTCCTCTGAGGGATAGCGGTTCGGTGCTTATCCTTAAAACCGCAGAAGTAGAATCAACCCCTCGCACTGCTGGTATGCCGGTGCGTACTAGAGCCGAGGCGGAAGTTTCTGATAAAGCATCCGTGGTGGTGTCACCAAAGGGTGATACTTAAGGCGAAGTTGGGCAGAGCACTAAAGGGGAGGAAGCGCTCCTCCGGTAGCGTTAGCACAGGCTCCAAAAGGAGAAAGAAATCGGTCGCCGGCCTACTCGACACTTTACTTGAATCCGAGCCTTTTATTCAGGACGAGCCTATATCTATGCAGGAGCTGGACGACGGTCTTCTCTTTCCTGACTCGTCTGTCGAGGAGGCCGCACAGTTGGCCGAGGCTTTAAGGCGCTCACGAGATGAGACTGAAAACGTGCGCATCCCAAAGAAAGCCTTCCCCCCGATGTATTCTACAATGTTGACCCATTATTACGTAGGGTACCCATGGGTCCTCTGTTAATGCAAGAAGAACAGGTTCTCAAACAGCCTATCTCTGTTGTTTCTGAAGACGAGCTTGCACTGAAGACGGGCAGCCATTTACTTGCGACTGAAACCCGGCTAGCGCATTTGATCAGAAAAGAACAATGGCTCGAAAAAGATACTTCAGGCTTCTTGGCGTATTGGTATGCTTTTTTTTCGTGTTTTTCTTTTGGCGAGTAATTTGTATTACTTTCATGTCTCCTTATCTTTGTAAAAACTTTGCAGGGACTTCTGCAGCGGAAGTGGGTTTGAGCCCAGATCGAGCCATAGCTGTAGATTCTACGAATATCTCCTATGACGCACCGGGGGGTGTAGAGGAGATTACTGAAGCTTCTACCCTTGTTGTAGAGCTCCCGGTGGTGGCTTCTGTCCCGTCACCGTCTACTCCTCCGGCAGGGTGGTCTTGCCGGCCATAGATCCTATGGATATCTCTAGTGACGCACCGGAGGGTGTATAAGAGATTGCTGAAACTGTTATCCCTGCCTCGGGGCCATCCGCGGCGGCTTTCGTCCCTCTATTGGAGACTGCCATGCCGGCTATAGATTTCACAAATATCCTTGGTGATGCACCTGAGGGTGTAGAGGAGGCTGTCGAAGCTGCCATCCCTCCAGTTCAGGGCGGGCGAAGCATCGAGGGTAATCTTCTATACATACACATTTTGTTTAATGACCCCTTCGTTATCTGAACTTTTCCTTCCCTCAGAATTGCGGGAGCTGGCGGCTTCCATCGTGGATCTTTCCCCGAGGAAAACCTTCCAGTGATTGCTTGACATGGCGGCCCCACAAGCGATACCTCCACAAAGCATAGTGCTCTCTTCTGGCCAAGGTTGGTATTCTTTTGCTCTTTTTGTTTTCTATTTTTATCATGATGCTGATATGCCCTTCATTTTAAAACCATAGCTCTGGAAGCCGACGACGAAGTCTATTTTTGATAGACCTGGGGATCTCTCAAACCCGCATTGCATGACTGTGGGTAAGTGACGTTTTATTTTTGGCTTCGTTTTGCTTACTCTATATTTGAAAATACAACTGACCGCACATATATCTTCACAGCTTTGCCAGCCCTGACCCCATTAGAGTCTTGGATCCCCATGCCACCAGGTCCTTACGCCCGATGCGTATCTGAGAGGATGGAAAAATAGAGCATTTATTCCTTGGCGGCTCTCATCGAAGATCTTCGCGCTGGTACTTCTGTCGCGGCCGAAGAATTTGCTGCTGAAGCCAACGCTTCCTTATCTGTTCTTTCCACTTATCATGATGAGGTATTGGTGCGTACCTAGGTTGAGTATTGCCACAGAGTGGAGGCCTGTCTACATGGG
This sequence comes from Agapanthus africanus, assembly GCA_030015575.1. Classification (NCBI taxonomy): domain Eukaryota; kingdom Viridiplantae; phylum Streptophyta; class Magnoliopsida; order Asparagales; family Amaryllidaceae; genus Agapanthus; species Agapanthus africanus. Next base: position 683,566,066 of record CM057344.1, read on the forward strand.
ATTGAATGTATACGCCTTCCCTCCGACATCTTGTCTATAAAAACGAGCCTACGTGGATGGATCGAACGATGTGCGGCTAATCTCCAGTCATGCGAGAAAAGGCTCAACCGGAAGTTTTCGGCGAGGGAGTTGGGTTCAAAGGCTTTAGGGGAACTTCAAGCCCAGCTCACTGTCAAGACAACTCGCGCATATGAAATTTGGCGGGTGCTTCAAGAGGCCATCACAGAAGTGGTGGCTCTCGATAAAGCCGTTATTTTTACGCGTGAGATGGTTGAAGCCCACAAAGTCGCCGAGAAAGAGCTTGAAAGTCAGTTCGCTTCATACCGGAATCAACAGGCACAGGCAGGGACTCGTTTTGCGGCACCGATAGAGCTCGAAATAGAAGTCCAGCGGAAAAATGACGAACTTGCGGGCTTATTGAACCGTCTGCCGTCTTAGAAATTTTGTTGCTGTATATTCTTTTCTTTTTGCATACATTTTGATCCCTGAATAAAATTTATACATTTTGATCGTTGAATAAAATGTACTCATTTTGATCTCTGAATAAAAGTATCTTGTATTCATTTAAACTCATGAATAAAAGACATATTTCATTTCATACTAGCACTCTCTTTCTGTCGATATCTTGTCTTGGCGTAAAGTAGTTTATGTACTAATTTCGGAGTTTGTAGTTTATTCACTCATTTCGGAGTCTCTAGTTTATGGACTCATTTCGGAGTTTGTAGTTTATTCACACATTCCGGAGTCTCTAGTTTATGGACTCATTTCGGAGTTTATTCAGTTTACCTCCCTTGGGTTTATAAGCTAACTTGTCCTAACGTTATAGATAATCCCTGCTCTTTGCGACAGAAGTCCGTTAGGCTTTGTGGTACTAGGGTTTTAGTCCGTGGTACCATCGCGTTGGCTGATGCATTCTCCGATATGCAGACTTTACGCTGCTGTTCGAGTAGCCCCGCGACTGTCGTGTCTCTGATCCCTTCGGCGGCTGGATAAGACGTCTTCAAGTATTCTTCTTAGGCAGTTTAACTCTTGGAAGAGCAAGCGTTAGGAATTTTTCCATGTCGCTTTTTACTTGAGGTTAGGCTCGATTTGGGAGCCCCGATGAGTCATAACGACTCCGCACTGGTGTGGGATGATCACCGATAGTCTTTCAGGTTTTATTTGAGTTGCCGTAAAGACCCTAAACCTAGGAAGTTTGCCTTCGCTTCCTTTTTTATGTGGCTGTTTTAGAGCCTTTGTTGACATTGCATCTACTGTAACGAGAAGAATGTCGAGGTTTTCTCTTGGTTGTATATGAACCGTCGAGACTTGGAGCTAGGAATTCTGCCATGGCTTCGTTTTGTTTCGACCCTGGGGTTTTTTGTTGACGTCGCGTCTGCATCCTGCTGGAGTGAGAGGGAACGCCGTTGTTGACATTGCGTCTGCATATATTTTTTTTGCTCGCTGATTTTTATTACAAGTTGCCCCATTATTTCGGCTAGTTTTATATGCATTTTTTGCTCGCTGATTTTTATTGCAAGTATGGAACTTAAAATTTGATACCAATCTTGGCATCAGCATCGCTGTGACTGGAATATTGCCAGGAGCAAATCACCATTTGCCGTGAAAGGACTTGGAGTTTGACACCGATTTAGGCATCAACATCGCGGCAACTGGGATATTGCCATGAGCGAATCATCATTTCCTATGCTGATTTGAACAAAGGTGGCTTAGTACACAGGGTTAGAATCCCGTCGACTAATACTTTTCGACTTTATGAGCCGTAAGGGTCTCATAAAGTAATTTTTCCCTATGGGTCGTGAGGATCTTGTAGGTGTATTTTCTCCTTAGGAATTGTGGGGATTCCTAAGTGTGTGTTCTCTTATAAGTCCTAAGGATCTTACAAGAGTGTTTTCTCCTTAAAAGTCGAGAGGAATTACGAGTGTCGTTCACCATATAAGGACATTTTTCGTCATTGGTGGAACTTGGTGGGGGGAAATCGTTTATTTGTGCCTGTGGAATGTATACAAGAGCCAATATTGAACCGCTTGTAGGGCAACTTGGAGGATATGATGGCTTAAGAATAGGTTTAAGTGCCTGTGATTTAAGGCTTTTGAATCCTATAAGCCGTGAGGGTCTCATAGGGAGAATTTTCCTTACGAGTCGAGAGGATCTCGTTAGTGAAAATTTTACGAGATTGCACCCTTTCGGGTTTTCACAAGTTCGTCGGTAGCCCTGCCATTTTTACTCACGGCGCCCTTTCGGGATTTCATCCGTGCCCATTTTGCTTGTGAACATACCGTTTTTCCCACCAAAATTTTCGGCCAAGAGTCATTTGTTCCCTTATAACCCTTATAAAAAAAAGGGAGAGAGGAAAGAAGAAAAGAATTCACGGTTGGACGTCACATGTTAAACACATGAGCGCTATATGCAAAGCATATAGGCGAGCGTTTATATGCAAAGCATATAGGCGTTGGAAATAAATAAATCTAAAATGCCAAACAGGCCTCACGTGTAAAACACGTGAGCGCTCATATGCAAAGCATATGAGTGTTGACTATAAATAACTAATGGCCAAACAAGCCTCACGTGCTAGACACGTGAGCACTCATATGTAAAGTATATGGGCGCTGAAAATAAACTAAATAAAACAACTAATGGCCAAACAGGCCTCACGTGTAAAACACGTGAGGGCTCATATGCAAAGCATATGAGCGCTGAACATAAATAGGCTAAAACCCACAGCATGGGTCACATGTTAAACACGTGAGCATCTATATACAAAGTATATAGGGGCCTTCCTAAAATAAATAACAGGCCATAGAAGCTCACGTGTCAGCAAGTGATGCTATTTGTTGGGCTTAATTTCGTGGGGGTCACGTGCCACACGTGGTATTTCTGAACATCAGCTCGCATGCCAACACGTGATGACTTTTCTCTGGGACAGCTGCATATAAGCAAACCAGTTTAATGCTATGGGGTCACGTGCTACACATGAGGATTTCTAAACAGCTTCCATGCTGATAGAATTAAATTCTAAATAAAGGGATCAAAACCCTATTTTGAAAATATTTCCTTAAATCTTTCTAAACAAGAAAGATTACGCTCTGTAAAATAGAGCACCATTGGATTAAAGATCCATTGGTGATTAGAAATCACCAAACTACAGAATAAGCTCTGTATGGGAAAATATTTTCCCAATCTTGTTAAAAACAAGAAAAATATCTTCTGTAAAACAGAAGTCCTTGAATCAAAGATCCAACGGTGGATAAAATCCCCAAATCAATTAAAAAATCTCTCAATGAGAGATTTCCTTAACTAAATCAACAAATTTACCTCTACTATATAAAGGACCCAAGACTTCAAGTCTGAAAAAAAAGAGGAGACCCCCGATAAGATTTGAGAAACAAAAAAAAAGAAGAGCTCTCTTTTAGAAAAAGAAACCCTAGGTAAGAAGAAAGACCTAGAGATCATTTTATCTCTTCTTCACCGCTCCAAGAGTTTAACTCTTTAAAAAAAGAACTTAGTTCTTCCTCTGGTTGAGGTCCGCAGAAGCAGATCTCCCCACAAGTTGAGAATTTAATTCTTATCGGGGACATTCTATCATGCAGACTCAAAACTGAGAGGAAAGAACTAAGCCAGAAGAATTTAATTCTTCCCAAAGATATAGGAATTTAATTCCTCTGAAAAAACTAGAGTTTAACCCTGCATAAGAATTTAATTCTTATAAAACAAGGGACATGAAATTCTCAAAACTAAGATCAAGATCTCCACGCACATGAAAGAAACGATTAGCGTTCAACGCCATCACAACAGATCACGTGTTCCCACGTGAGCATTTCTGAGGAACGAAAGAAACAACTGACATCGCATCACGTGACGTGATCTTACGTGACCCCCTAATAGTTCTTAGCACTTTCAAAAGGAAAAGGGGAATAAATCAAAGACAGTTCCCATTTTTGGGCGCCTCACATGATCCTACGTGACCCTCTAATAGTACTTAGCACTTTCAAAAGAAAAAGGGGATAAATCTAAAGACGGTTCCCATTTTGGGGTGCCTCATGTGATCCTACGTGACCTCCAATAGTGCTTATCACTTATAAAAGAAAAAGGGAATAAACCCAAAGAATCAGTGCCCAATTCTCAGGCGCCTCACATGCCACGCGTGAGCGCTCCAAATTTCAGTGTTTAACACTCCTTTAGAACCTCACGTGGGAGCACGTGAGCGCCAAGCATATATTAGTGTTTAACACTGTGAGAGGTCAATCTTAGCCCAAATTAGCTAAGACTCCTAAGGCCAAAACCCTTTTGATCACCAATCAACCTAGCTCTCCTATGCTTAGGTCTCCCCAAATCGATCTTAGTTCCAAAGATGACCAATGATCTCCTGACACATGGAATCTAAAATGATGTTCATTCCACCATGATCTCTCCCTTCAATCTGGAGTTTGGTTCAAGGGTACATCTCTCCACATCTCTAATACATGTCGTTGTAATTCTTTAACGTCTTCAGAGAGATGGAGGGTCCCGACAACCAACAGCTCTTTGGTGCACTCCCAAACCCATGAGTACATTCCTATGGACCGCAATGTTCTTAAACTAGCTACGGACCATAACTTCTTTAAACTAAAGCAATAGAGCCCAAATGCTTTTTTGTTGGGTCTGAATGACCCCAAAATCATGTTGAGTAGATCTTAGTCTCAAAATTAGACTAACGTATCCTCAACAAACATTTAAGTTGATCTTAATCCCAAATGAGATTAACGATACTTAAATCAAACCAAACCCAAATCTAAGAAAATACAGATTTGGACTGATCCATGCCATACGGACGACAACACAAATTAGTCTCCGTATATAATCCACGGACAATCAAAAATTAAACAAACACACATGATACGAAGTGACTTTCTGGAGCAGGAGAAAGTGGTTACCGCGATGCGGTATCGTAATTAACTGCAGAGGTTTGTGCCTGGAGGGAAGAGCGTTCCCACAATCAAAAACCCCTCACAACGAGGGGGAATCTGACGAAGTCTTCTACAACAGCCGCATCCGTCCAAACCTCCGATACCCGGTGCCACAAATCAACTTGGTATCTTCGGAGAGGTGGACAGATAAATCCAAATAGTATCTGCCCCCAAATGCAGGCAAGATGTTTGTCTTCCCGGTTTTCGGCGGTAAACAACCGTTTTTTTATAATGAGATTGCGCCCTTCCGGGTTTTCACAAATTCGCCGGTAGCCCTGCTGTTTTTACTCACGGCGCCTTTTCGGGTTTTCATCCGTGCCCATTTTGCTTGCGGACATACCATTTTTTTTAGCTATCGGTTTGCCAATGGGGCTTGGGTTTCATTATAGATCTCAAGAGAAGATATCACCGTATTTGGGGCGATGCGTCATGTTTGAGTCGGAGCACTAGTTTAGGGACATTTCGGTCCATTGTTAGTTTAGGGACATCTCGGTCAGTTGCCAATTTAAGGACGTAGTGGTCCATTATCACCATTTTTGAGGTGATACTTTAGTTTAAGGACATTATGGTCCATTGTCGCCATGTTTTAGGCGAAGTTTTTTCCGAATACCTCTTAGAGTTCTGACTCAGGAAGATAGCGAGCAGACACGAGTGTTCCAGATTAAAAATCAGGAATTTCCTCAATGAGGCATCATGTTTTCACACGTGACCAAGGGCCGTGTGTTGATACGTGATCCATTTATAGAGTTAAAGTTTAAGCAAAGCAGAAGTAGGCGGCTGAGGAAAGACCCCAAAGGGGCGTCACGTGCTCACACGTGACCAAAGGTCACGTGCTGACACGTGATGGTCTTTAGCCCAGTTGAAATGCAGAGTTTAATTCTATCAAGTTATAAAGGCCTCAACGAGGCATCACGTGTTCACACGTGACCAAGGGTCACGTGTTGACACATGATCTATGTACAGAAGTAAAAATCCTAAGTAAAATAAGTGGCTAAAGAAAGACCCCAAAGGGGGGTCACGTGCTCACACGTGACCAGAAGTCACGTGCTCACACGTGACCAGAGGTCACGTGTTGACACGTGATGACCCTTCAGCCCAATTAAAGTACAGAATTAAAACTCTGAAGGAGGAGTGGTCACGTGCCAACACGTGATAGGCTTTGAAAGCTTCATAAATCAATAAAATTAAAATTCTAAATTTCTCCAAAATCTTTCCAAATAGAGAAGAATTAAGGAGAACTATTGGATTAAGAATCCAAGGGTGATTAAATATCACCAATTTATGGAAAAATCTTAAATAAGGAATGATTTCCATAAATCTCACCAGAAATAACCAACAGAATATCTTTGGATTGAAACATCCAACGGTGAATAAAATTCACCTAGTAATCTAAAGGCTCAGATTAATGATGAAAACAAATTAAATCTTTCAGTGAGAGATTTACTAAACAAATTGATTCTTTTCCTCCTCCTATAAATAGGAGTCGAGAAGGGAGAATTAAAAAGGGAGGAGAGACAGAATTTTGCAGAGAAAACTTTGAAGAGAATTTTAGCATCTTGAAATTTCAGAAAGAAAACCCTAGGTGAGAAAAAGAAAGAGGATCAAAACTTCAGAAAAAAAAGAATTTAATTCTCAAAAATCTAAGAGTTTAACTCTTTTGCAAAGAACTTAGTTCTTTCTTTGGTTGAAGATCTGCAAAGTGCACATCTCCCTATAAATTGAGAATTTAATTCTCATCGGGTCGAGATCCTGCCATGCAGATCTAAAACTTAGAGGAAGAATTGAGTTTGGAGAATTTAATTCTCCAAAAATTATAGGAATTTAATTCCTCCAAGATAAAATTAGGGTTTAACCCTATATGAGAATTCAATTCTCCAAAATTATAGGAATTTAATTCCTTCATGATGGACAGAACTAGGGTTTAACCCTAATCGAGAATTTAATTCTCTCAAGCTCGCAGGAATTTAATTCCTCTTAAAATGAAATTAGGGTTTCACCCTATGCCAGAACTTGATTCTTTACATATATGGGAATTTAATTCCCACAAAAGGAAAATTAGGGTTTAACCTTACCTAAGAATATAATTCTTCCAAAGAAAATAGGAATTTAATTCCTCCAAAGTTATAGCTAGGGTTTAACCCTATGAAGAATTTAATTCTTAAAAAGATAAAGAAATCTTCAAACAGGAAAGAACCAGGGTCACGTGTCCCCACGTGACCCCTGTAAAGATCCGCAGAAAAGAACTCAGAGGCAACGCCTCACGTGCTCCACGTGACCCCTGAAGCACAGAAGGAAAAAGCAAAAGAAATAGAAGCTCTGGGCGCTCTCACGTGTTACCACGTGACCCCTTGGCAAATCAGCACACAAATCCCCGTCACGTGTCAGCACGTGATGCTCCAAAATCAAATACAGAAAATATTCAATACTTTTTGCAGAACAGAATAAGGGGAATCTGGTCCCACCTTCGGGCGCTCTCACGTGTCCACATGTGACCCCTTTTTCTTTAGTGTTTTGACACTAATTAGAGATCTTTATTCCAGTGTTTAATACTGATTTTTATTAGTATTTAACATTAATTTAAAACCCCTATTTGCAGTATTTAACACTGATTATTTTCTAGTGTTTGACACTAAATCGAAAACTATATTTCCAGTGTTTAACATTGATTGTTTCTTTTAGTGTTTAACACTAGTTTGAGGATTCTGTCTCTAGTGTTTACCATTTTTGTTATTTAGTGTTTAACATTACTTTTAGCCAAATTGGCTAATCTTTCAGAGGCAAAGCCTCCCCTTCAATTGAACCTCAAAATTGAATAACATCCAGAGCTACAACAGAAATGTTATCAAGTCCCTCAAAACTTTTGTGGACTGGAACCAGACAAATGTCAAACAGTCCAACAAAGGGCCAGACTTAATTGGACTTAGCCCAAGTTGGCCATAAGTCCTCAATCCAGACTTAACTGAGCCAATGGGCTCACAATACAATTAATTGGTCTTGGTTCCGAATTGGGCTATAGATCATTTAATCTACCTTGATTCAAGGGTACATCTCTTCACTCCTTTGATATTTGTCGCTGTAATTCCTCAACGTCTTCAAAGAGGTGACGGGTACCAACAACCATACATTTCACGGACTGTGGGGTCCTTAAACTCATGGACTATGATGTCCTTAGCCTTGACCGTGATGTCTTAAAACTAACAACGGACTGTAGAGTCCTTAAATCAACGGACTATGATGTCCTTAACCTTGACCGTGATGTCTTAAAACTAACAACGGACTGTGGGGTCCTTAAACTCATGGACTATGATGTCCTTAACCTTGACCGTGATGTCTTAAAACTAACAACGAACTGTGGAGTCTCTAAATCAACGGACTATGATGTCCTTAACCTTGACCGTGATGTCTTAAAACTAATATCGGACTGTGGAGTCCTTAAATCCACGGACTATGATGTCCTTAACCTTGACCGCAATGTCTTAAAACTAACATTGGACCGCAATGTCCTTAAACTACCTATCGACCGCAACGTCACTAAACTAAACAATAGAGCCCCCAATTACTCTTTTGTTGGATCTAAATGATCCCGTTAAGTTGATCTTAGTCTGAAATTAGACTAACGTATCCTTAACAAACGTTTAAGTTGATCTTAGCCTCAAATAAGGCTAACGTGTCCTTAAACACAACCTCCAAACCCAAATCTAAGAAAGATACGGATTTGGACTAGCCCACGCCCTACGGGAGACAACATAACTTAGTCTCCGTATACAATCCACGGGCAACCAAACAAAAAACAGACACCCACGACACGAAGTGACTATATGGAGAAGGAGAAGGTTGTTACCGCGAAGCGGTAGCGTAATTAACTGCAGGGGCTTGTGCCTGCAGGGAAGAGCGTCCCCATAATCAAAAACCCCTCAAACGAGGGGGAATCTGACGAAGTCTGCTACATCGGCCGCATCCGTTTAAACCTTCTATACATGATGCCATAAATCAACTTGGCATCTTCGAAGAGGTGGACAGATAGCACCTATTAGCATCTGCCCCAAATCTAAGGCAAGACGTTCTGTCGCGCCGTCTTTCGAAGGGGAACAGATTCTGGCACACCTGGTAGGACCTTTTCCTCTTTCCACTCCACACTTCGTATGTCGTGTTCGCGAACCAACCGCGGTTCGCTAATGGTTGCCCTTGGGTTTCGAGGTACTAAGATTTGGCATTTTGCTCGCTGCAGAAAGCAAAAGGATCAATGGCTAGCACCTGCTCAAACTGTTCCACATGCAACTGCAACCTACGCTCCGCCTCGACTGGGGGCATAACCTACGGGCCCCAAGCGGCCTCTTTGTTCACGATGCCTGTGGAGCAGATTACTCAAGCCACCACAGGGCTGTTTTTCGGGACCATGCTCCCGCCAGCGAGCTTCACCATCCCTGTACCCGTATCGGAAGCTTTAAAGAAGTCGGTCTTCGATCGACTTGCTACTACCATGGCCCTTCTCAATGGGTCGCCCGATTCCAATCCCTCGGTCCTCACCAGGCTGAACACGAGCTCCAAAGGGCCTACCAAGAAGCCCATAATACTTGAAGTGGCCATCCCAAAGAAGATAGCCATCCCTTCTCCTGAAGTCGTCAAGGCGGATTCTCCTGCCAGAGGGTCGGTCTTTGCAAGACTGAATGCTCCCATTCCCGCTCCCGTTCAGAAATCTATCTTTGACCGGTTGGATGCGGCTTCTTAACGGACGCCAGTCTTCAAGAGGCTGACACCAGCAACAGCCCCTCACTTGAACATGGGGCAAGACAAAGCCATCCTCATCACCGAGCTAACTCCATCAGCTCGACATGCTCGACGTCGCCATTGGCGCCGGATAAGGAAGGCTGGGGGCAACTCCCCCTCTGGGCTAACTCCACTAGCTCCAACAGTGGAAATTAATGCTGCTGTTCTAACCGGGAACAGCTTTGAGCTGCTGAACAGGGTACACAGGAACTCGCCTACTGCCGTACTAAAAAGATCTCCGCCACCGGTAGTGACCGTCGTAGAAACAAAGCCGGAGCAGTCTTTTCAACGGCTGTCTTCCAAATTCTACAAGATTTGGCGACGAGTCCGAGAATCGGTGATTGATACGAATTTCTCCCATCAGCATAAGAAGTCGAAAGTACGACAGGAAGAAAACCGCCCTGTTAAGCAACGGAAGACGACGGCCACCTGGGTGCCCACAGTAACGGCCCCCTCAACTTCGATGGCCCACAAGAGAAGAAGGCCGGAGAAAGTCCCCACGCCTACGGCAAATGTCAAAGGCAGTGAGCCTAAACGCCCTAAGTACGGAGGCATGGTGGTATATACCGTCTATATGGAGTCCGGGAAAGAGGATAGCCGTATATCCACAGGTCATCGACCGCTTACGTGATCAGTGACTAAGGCTCAAGAGCAGCAGCAGCAGAAGCTCCAAGAGATGATGACCACGATGGCCGCACTCACCGGGCCAAAAGAAAGCCCAAAAGTATCCTCGGATCAGCGACATGAGCAAGAAACCGATGCCGAATTCCTTCGCAGGATACTTGAAAAGAAGGACAGAGAGGTTGCGGAACAAGTAGCCAATATAAAACGAATGGCCCTTCTGTTCCAGGACATGGTGGGTATGATGATCCAGCCGGACCCCCCAGCCGAAGACCCTCCGATTATCCTTGAAGATGTCAGAGGAGAAACGTCAAATCCACCTCCGGCTCTTTCAACAGCCAAAGAGGAAACAATCTCTAAGGCTGCCCTGGATGACTACATAGCCCAGCAGATACGAGTTCACCAGGCAACTGAGGCAGCCGGCCAAGTTGTCAAAACGGGGCGACCATATCCGAGCTGGTATGATCAGATCAAATACCCGCCGGGCTACACGATCCCAAAATTCCATGTCTACAAGGGGACAGGAAATCCCCATCAACATGTTGCCCAGTTCAGGGCTCTTTGTGGCAACACCGGCGGCGATGATAAGGTCTTGCTTCGCCAATTCGTCGGCAGTTTATCGGAGACGGCATTTGAGTGGTATTCCGAACTTCCAAATGACTCCGTCAAAAATTTTGTTGAAATGGAGTTGTTGTTTACCCAGCGTTTCGCAAGTGCCAGGGAACGCACCCCGATAACGGCATTAATTAATGCAAGGGTGAAGCCAGGCGAAACCTGGGTTCAATATGCAATCCGATGGCGGAACTTGTGGTCGAAGTACGAGCAGCGCATCGAAGAAGCACTAGCGGTGGGCATGTTCGTGGGCACCCAAGATTCTCATGCGACTATTTCACAGTTCATGATGTTCTTTAAACCGACCATGTTCCAGGCCCTAATCGACAAGCTGGTTCAGATGGATCAAATGGGTCACGACCGTCTCCCCCGAAGCCGGAACCGCGAAACGACAAGGGTAAAGGGAAGGCAACCCTCGTCGCGAACACCCAACAGTAGCCCAGTACCCCAAAACTAGCGGATTAACTGGAAGAGAGACGACGCTATTACAATGAGAAAATGAAGCGTCCTTACTCATTCCCACGGGACAAAACAAGGAGGCTGTTCGAGCTGGCTGTGCGCAACTGGTTTATCAACTTACCAAGTCCAAGGTGACCGCCGCAACCCAGTGAGGTGAATAACCTTAATTACTGCCCTTACCATTAAACGGTAAGTCACCCGATCGAGGATTGCTTCGTCTTTAAAGGATGAATCGAAGATCAATACCTACAAGAAAAGTTTGCGCTATCCGAGAAGTAGAAAATAAGCCCACCACAACCGCACACTCCAAAGAAGACAGACACACCGGGGGCAACTTGTTCTTTTGTTGAAGAAGCTCCATGGGAGGTCGTGCTGTCAGCCAAAACCGAAAGGATGCTGAATGATCTCCATACATGCCCGGCGATCAGATGGAAGAATCCGATGGAACCCCAGATCATTGAAGGGATGCTGAAGCCACGCCCAACTCTAAACATTGGTGGTGATGACCAAAGTGTTTACACCCAGCCGCCGAAATCTTCGAAAAAGAAGAAATCCAAGAAGCCCGTGAGGCCTGGCGACAAGCGCACGGATTTGCAGAAATAGATTGACGCGCTGGAAGAGTATAACCAAAAGGCGCGGATTCCAATCACGCTCCAAGAGTTCCTCAGCCATGTCCTCGAGGACGAAAATGATGGCGAAGACTCATCAGATGAATCTGAGGACTACGTAGCAAGTTGTCACGTGATCTCTCACTCGTTGATAGATGATAAAGAGGCTCCTTGCACCGAGAAACCGGGGGCGGGTCCTGAACCAGAACTTCTATGGCCGTCAGACGAGATGATCGACGCCTTCCTGAATGAGATTCGTCTGAAAAGTAAAGCCAATCGGGAGCGTGAGACGGCCATATTGGAAGGAGCCAAACGCCGATGCCTAGACGAAAGAGTCGAGGCACTCCTGTCAAATCAAAAGACATCCGTTACGGATAAAAACAAATTCAAGACGAAGAAAAGGTTTGCTAAAGCCATATCAATGGGAATGAAGCTACCACCCTCTAAAGAAAACACTCTCGGTGGAGCAGAGATACATCCTAATTACTGCTCATATCATCGAAAGATTTTGCACCCCACCGAGGAGTGCGACGCCTTTAAAAGATGGTGGAAGGGATATGTTTCTCACCGGCAACATTTTAAGCGGACGAAACGCAAAACTCGTCAGGAGCAGAGAAGTATGACCGAGGAGCATAAAAGAACTACCGGTAACTGTCGCACGGTCAATGCCGGAGGATCACAGGTTCTCACCTTTAGCAGCGACTCTGACGAGGAAATGGCTCTTGGCCCTCTCTTTAAAGAATCCATCTTAGGGAAAGAGGAAGAACCAAAGTCCTGTGAAAACATTCAGCTGCGCAATCACACGCTTCCAGAAAAGAATCCCGGACCTACGAATAGAAAAGATAAGGAAAAAGAAAAGGTCTCTGAGGATATCGTCCTGGATGACCAAGTCATGAGAGAGCTGACCGCCCAAGACCCCCCAAAGAAAAGTAAGGTGGACTACAATGTCCTGGCGAACCTAAGGAAGTTACCTTCACAGCTCAGCATTCTCGACGCCCTTTTACTATCAAAAGAAGCAAGAGGTTCATTGATCAAAGCGCTGCAAGAGCCAGAGCAATTCCAAGCTTTTCTCGCCGAAGAAAAAATGAAGGACGAGCTGGAGGAAGTACACACAGCCGATATCACCTTCGGCGATGAAGACCTCCTCCTTGGGACGTGCGAACACAACCGTCCCCTCTATGTCTCAGGATACTGCCACGATATAAAGATAGGCAAAATCCTGGTTGACAATGGGTCTTCCGTCAATCTTCTCAACGTACGGGTGTTGAAGGAAATCTGCATGAGCGTTCAGCACCTTGCTCGTGATAAAATCACCATCTCCGGTTTTGACTCCCAGTCATCGCGAACTCTCGGATCCGTGATACTAACATTACGCTTCGGACTACTCGTCACGGATATTAAGTTTCACGTCATTGATGCCAAGACCTGCTACAACGCTTTACTCGGTCGTCCTTGGTTACACGAGTACAACATCATCCCTTCTACGCAACATCAGTGTATGAAGTATTTCAAGGATGGTCTTGAGTATACCGTGACAGGAGAGCTGAATCCATTCTCCGTGAATGAAGTCCGCAAATACGAAGATACAAAATACTTTTTGCCAGAACTTGAGGACACAGAGAGATGTCACAAACTGGAGAACAAAGCCGTCACCACCATTCCTGTCTTCGGGAGTGATTCCGAGGAAGAAGAAGAGATAGTTTATTCTGGGCCGTCTCGACGTAACAACCAGGGACCGTCCGCCCTCATATTAATCTTCAGAAGCGACTCGGAAGATGAGGTTAATGTTGTGTTCTCCAGTCGGCCGTCAATACAAGCATTCGCTGGTGATAATCAGAGTTTGCAAATTACCATGATTCCGCGGGAGCACTACAAAGATCTTGACGAACTTGAAGCTTACAGTATGCAAGACCTGCAGACATTTTACGTCCCTCCCAGGCGAAAAGGTGAAAAGGCGATCCTATTCTATCGGTCTACGGAAATAAGAATGGAGAAAGAAATCTGGCACGGCGCGGATTCTACACTTGACAGGCTCCAACCCATCCGTTTGCCCAGATACTACACGAATGGACTAAAAAGGCTATTGAAGCGCCAAGGGGTACCTTTTAAACAGACTATTCGGCAAGCTCGGTTCTACAACAGGATTTGGGATGTCCCTGGGACTCAGCGCAAGTTGCCCAACGGGAAAATGGAAACGCTTGGGCTTGGATATGTGAAATCCGGCAAACGGGAACGAGTCCATGATAGCTACGCCATATATAACTTCGATGAAGAAGAGGACGCCCTATCAGAAAATACCTACCCCGCACCAAAACAAGATCCTCCAACCAAAATGCCGAGTCTGTCATTTGAAGAACGAATGGACAAGCTTATCAGGGAAGCAGGTCAGAAAGTTCGAGACGATCATAACCGTGAAATGGCCATCTATGAGAAAGTCAGGACGCAACGCCTTCTTCAACAGGCCGCGAAAGATGAAAATGCTCCTCCCTGCCAACCTGTTGTGCAAAAGGCCCGACGCAGAGGCAGAAATAAGTCAAAGAGCGGAAAAGGCGTTCGACAGCGACAAAGAGGGACTAAGAAGTCATGCTGTCGAGAATCAAGCGGTCCGGATTTGTCCCTTATGAAGAAGATGAGTCGAGCGTACTCTTTTCCTCAAGATAAGACAAAGAAGATACTTCACCTCTCTATAAAACATCAAATGATTACACTTCCAGAGTCTAAACGCCCCGAGCAAGCAGGCGAAGTCTCTCACCCGGACTATTGCTCTTATCACCGAGCAATAGGACACCCTCTCGAAGATTGCTTCACCTTCAAGAACTGGGTCGAAGATCAATATCAGCTCGGCAAGTTCGCTCTATCCGACAGTTGGAAGATAACTCTGCCGCAGAAGTATGAACGCAAAGCCACGAGAGTAGAACCAGATCCACATCGGTCTTGGAAGCGAGTTCGTGCTTGTCATATGATAACGATATCAAAAGAAGAGCCCGAGGATATGGATGACCTCCCCTGGTGCTTCGAAAATAATAATGACGAGATGATTGCAGAATTTCCACCGGCGCCGAAAGAGCTGGAAGATGGAATACATACCACTGTAGATGAGCTCAAGAAAATTGAGCTGGGACGACAAGCGACCCGCGACCGACATTCGTCAGCGAGCTACTACCTGAAGAAAAGGTGGCTGCACTAAAAGACGTGCTTATGCAGTATAGAGATTGCTTCGCATGGAATTATTCCGAAATGCCATGACTGGATCCAGAGATTGCTGTCCACAAACTGACGATATCCCCGAATATCAAGCTGATCAAACAAGCACCGAGAAGAATGCGGCTCGAGCTTGAGATAAGCATCAACGCCGAGGTCAAGAAGCTGATCGACTCTGGCTTCATCCAGGAAGTTCAATATCCTGACTGGGTCGCCAATATCGTCCCGGTAATGAAGAAAAATGGGACAGTGCGCATATGCGTGGACTTTCGGGATCTCAATAAAGCTTGCCCGAAAGACGACTTCCCAGTACCGGTTACCGAGCTGATGATAGACAATACGTCTACTCACGAGTCTTCTCTTTCATGGACGGATCATCAGGATACAATCAGATAAAGATGCATCCCGAGGACCAGAAGCATACCGCTTTCCGGACCCCTTTGGGTATATTCTGCTATAAAGTGATGCCCTTCGGTCTAAAGAACGCTGGTGCCACCTATCAGAGGGCCATGACGAAGATCTTCGATGACCTCATACATGAAATCGTCGAATGCTATATCGACGACCTCGTGGTGAAAAGCAAATCATACAGGGAACATCTCGAGCATCTGAAGATCGTATTTCAACGCCTCCGGCAATACAACTTGAAGATGAACCCTCTCAAATGCGCGTTCGGGGTGTCCTCAGGTAAATTCCTAGGATTCATCGTCTGATACCGAGGTATCGAGATAGATCCGTCAAAGATCAAGGCGACCATGGAGATGCCCCCATCAAGGACTCTCAAGCAATTGCGGTCTCTCCAAGGGAAGCTCGCGTATATTCGGCGATTTATAACCAATCTCTCAGGCAAGTGCCGTCCTTACAGCCACCTGATGAAGAAGGGAACCCCTTTCGTCTGGGATCATAAATGCCAAAGCGCGCTAGACGAAATCAAGCAATACCTACAGAATCCGCCAGTACTGGCCGCTCCGGTCAAGGGAAAGCCTCTCATTCTGTATACAACAGCCCTCGAAGGTTCTTTAGGCGCATTATGGGCACAGGAGAACGACCAAGGGAAAGAACGAACCCTCTACTATTTGAGCCGAGTTCTACTGGGGGTAGAAAGCAATTATTCTCCCATCGAAAAACACTGCCTGGTGTTGATCTTCGCAATAACGAAGCTCAGGCACTATGCGTTGGCGCATGAAGTCCGTCTCATATCGAAAGTGGACCCCCTCAAATACTTGATGTCAAAGGCCATATTGACAGGACGGCTCGCTAAATGGGCCTTGCTCCTGATGGAGTTCTCAATAACCTATCAGCCACTTAAGGCAGTGAAAGGCCAGGCTATCGCCGACTTCCTCGTTGAGCATCCAATACCTGCTGATTCTCCTTTGAATTGCGAACTGCCAGACGAACATGCGTTTGACACGATCGATGGAGGTGATACCCGATGGGAACTTTACTTCGATGGAACATCCTCCATGAAGAAGCGCAAACAAAACACTCCCATAATTAAATTGGGGGGAGGCCTTATCTTCGTGACCCCACAAGGAGGGATAATGCGCTTTGCTTTCTCCTTAACAGAGCCGAGGACGAACAATGAAGCCGAATATGAAGTTTTAATAGCAGGCCTCGAGATCGCCATCGACATGGGAATTGAAAACCTCCTCATATACGGAGACTCCCAATTGGTCGTTAGTCAAATAAACGGCGACTATCAAACGTGCAAACCAGAGTTGGTGAAGTACGGTGAGAGGGTACAGCAACTGTTGACCCAAATACCTTCCTACATCTTGGAAAGCATACCGCGTGCGGAAAATAGCAAAGCGGATGCATTAGCCAAGCTCTCTAAAGAACTGGCCGACGAAAACCTTGATGACGTGAGGATCGTGGTGCAAAACCATCGGGTTCTTGCACCGGCAGAAATATCTCCGGAGTCATCCGAAGAAAAGGGAGCAACTGAGAAAATGGCTATGCAAGTAAAAGATCAAGAAAAGGCCGAGGATTGGAGGGAAATCTTTATAGACTACTTCAAATCTCGTCAAACACCTGAAGATGCGTCCTCAAAACATCACCTCATGAAGCGAGCCCTATCTTTCGCTTTCATCAATGATACTCTGTACAAGAGGTCATTCGATTCTTTATGGTTAAGATGCCTGGGACCTGAAGAGGCGAAGAGAGTCGTCCAAGAAACTCATGACGGACTCTGCGGTTCTCACCAAGCGGGCCCGAAGATGAAGTTGAAGATTAAACGGATGGGCTACTACTGGCCCACGATGATTCAGGACTGCCTCGAGTATGCGAAGCAGTGCCACTCGTGCCAGATCCATGGGGACTTTATCCATCAGCATCCGAATCCGCTGCATCCAACGGTGGCTAGCTGGCCGTTCGAAATGTGGGGAACTGACATAATCTGCCCCATCGAATCGGCATCGTCCAAAGGACATCGATTCATTTTGGCGACAACTGATTACTTCTCCAAATGGGCAGAAGAGTACCGCTGAGGGAAGTGAAGACGGAGAATATCCTCCATTTCTTCAAGACGCACGTTATTTATCTGTTTGGAACTCCGAGGTGGATCATCTTCGATAACGGGCCAGCCTACAGAAGCCACAGGATCAGCCGCTTCGCACAACAGCACAACATAGACTGGAGATACTCCTCAGTTTATAATCCCCGAGCTAACGGTCTAGCTGAGGCTTTCAACAAGACCTTAACAAAGATCATAAAGAAGATGGTGTCTCGAAACAAGAAAGACTGGCACGAGAGACAACAAGAAGCTCTCTGGGCGTATTGAACCACATTTAAGACGGCCACGAACACAACGCCGTACGCGTTGGTATTCGGTACAGAAGCAGTACTCCCCCTCGAGATAGAGTTACCCTCTCTACGAGTGGCAGTTCATTACGAGTTGATGGACGAAGAAAATGCTCACCTTCGGCTGGAGGAGCTTGATGCCCTTGATGAAACCCGGCTCCTGGTGCAGCAAAATCTGGAGGCTTATAAATCAAAGATGACGCGCTCTTACGAAAGATTGATTAGGCCGAGGACATTCCGTCAAGGTGAACTCGTGCTAGTGGTCAAAAAACCTATGATCCCCAATCGTGCTAAATGAGGGAAATTTGAGCCGAATTATGAAGGCCCGTACATCATAGACAAGGTCTACCAGGGTGGAGCCTACCTACTCATGGACATGCATGGTGAAAGACCTTTCAGGCCGATAAACGGTCGCTTCCTGAAGAAGTACTACGCTTGACGAGTTATGGCCTAGGTCAATGATAGATGACAACGACTATGTCCGCTCGCTATCTTCCTAAGCCCAAACTCCATAAGTAGTAACCGTCTTACTTTACGACGGACCGAAACGTCTTTAAACTAACGACGGACCGAAACGTCCTTAAACTAACAGCGGACCGAAACGTCCTTAAACTAACAATAGACCGAAACGTCCTTAAACTAACAACGGACCACTATGTCCTGAAACTAGCTGTTGACCGAGATGTCGAGAAACTACGGTAGATTGCAGCATCCCAAAGCTGAGAAAAAAAAAGAGAGAATAATCAAAAAAAATGGTATGTCCATAAGCAAAATGGGCACGGATGAAAACCCGAAAGGGCTTCGTGAGTAAAAACAGCAGAGCTACCGGCGAGTCTTGTGAAAACCCAAAAAGTGCGCAACCTCGTTTTAAAAAAAAGGTATGTCCATAAGCAAAATGGGCACGGATGAAAACCCGAAAGGGCTCCGTGAGTAAAACCAGCAGGGCTACCGGCGAGTGTTTATGAAAACCCGAAAGGGCGCAACTGTTGGATATAGTGCCCTCCAAGTCAATTATTGGATCGCAGGTACGTGATTGCAATGATTGAGGGAGGACCTATACCGACATGACTGTCTTACTCGAGATGATAGTATGCTATCTGGTTTGTCTTTATCATCGTATACATGCTTTAAGTTCACTATTGCATGTTGATAGAGCCCATAGGATTCTTGCTTGACTGCCAGCAGTATGATGGCGATCATATACGTGGGAGCTGGGGTCTGTAAGCATATCCTTAAAGTGTCCCTAATCGTGGGAGTTTCGAGACAGGGCATCGATACTCCAGAGTAGACTAGTGTATACAGTCGAGACCCCGACGAGGGGCGATGGTCGGTCTCACAAGCCATTGGTGTCAGTTGGTTCACCTAAGATGTATACAGGTGCTCATTGAGTACACCGGACAGGACTCGCCGGGAACATGCTAGTTGGTATTATATATATCGTCAGATAGCAGTTCCTTGGTGGCATGTGTACAGGTTAGTTTGTCGACCTGAGATCGTCATTTGTCTCGTGTGAGTTCCCACTGTGCTTAGATTACTACCCTACCACGCTCAAAGGAGACGTGCAAACAGGTTTTAGTTGGGTACAGTCCCGAGTCACATGGAGGCAGTGAGCGGATCGTCGGGGATTCGTCTCTCCCGATATTGGGGGTTGATGTCGCACAGTGCACGGGTGGCCATCACTAGAAATCCTCGGCCGAGGTAGTGGAGAATTACTGATTTGGATCAGTAGTTTCTCAGGAGGTGATGGGCTTCATGCGGACACGATTTATCACGTTATTTGGGGTCTGACTTTATCCACCCCTAGACTCGATATGCGATACTCTTTAGACGAACGGACCGGACTGTATGTATATTGTCACTGTTAGGCTCAGTAAGGTTTATGGATGAGTTCGCTCGTTAGCTTCCCTTCCAATCAATACATAGGCAACCGTTACGTACAGCTTGTATCTCTGACGTGCTAGAGGTTATACCCAGTGCCAGTGTGTTGATGAGTCATTAGAGTCCCCCACAGACCGTTTCCCAAGTTCGGGCGAAACTTTGTAGAGGCCGTATGGTTTTATGGCAGGGTTCGGAAAATGCACGTGCGTTTACGCACGTGTCATTTTTCGGGCAGATAATACTGATCGGCTTTGGTTTAAGCCGGATCCGAGTATTATACTGTGTAGATATAATATCTTTGTCTCAGTTGCATTTGTATTCGGTCGTAATACAAATGCGGGTATGTTTATACTGATACAGGGTTATCCTGAAATTCGTTTCAGGATCACTTTTGGAAGTTGCCAGTTTCCAGTTTTCTATCGACCGTATTTAACATTCGGTTAAATGCGGATTTATCTTTTTTCCTTGAGGGTGAGTCATGAGGTGAGTCATGTGTGTGGAAGCTTCTAGAGTGAGTGAGGTGTTCTTAATTCATTGGATGCATTAATTGAATGATGACTAGGTTTTGATGTGTCATTCTTTGCATTAATGCATTTTGTTTGTGCTAAGATATTTCTTCATGATAAGCTTTGCTTACACTCACCCCCCCTCCCCCGCTCCTACACTCACACCCTCCTCTATATTTGGCCGGCCCCCTCTTGGTGAAGATTATGGTTGTTCATTTGAGAGAAAAAAGATTATGGTTCATGGAAATTAATCTACTCATTTCCCATTTACCCGATTCCATAAAAGGCAACTTCATTAACCGTTCGTCCATAATTTTGGACGTAACGAGACAAAGTGTTCTACTCATTCTCTACATCATCTTAGTCGTCTCTTTTAGCAAACTTGACGACCGAGTTGTCTCGGTTCAGAAGCGGGATCCCGTTTAAAGATCCGTCGACGTGGTGCCACCTGGACGAGAAGACTGGAGATTCAGGAGATCGGAGCAGCCGCAACAAAGCGTGGGATGATGGTTGAAGACCGAAGGACTCGGATCGTTCGGTATAACATTTCTGCTCACTTTGTAATTTGTTAGTTTAGCTTTAATGGCAGATCCGGGTTATAGTACGCGATAGCGCCAGTTTTAAAAAGTTTTTGTTCCGCATTTGGCGTCTGTTAGACAGCCGGGGCGCTACCGTGGACTTACAGTGGTATCAGAGCCTCACCATTAAGTTTTACTAAGTTTTGCTAACGCGTTTAAAATATCGATCGAACGGATTTTCGAAAACCGCAAATTCCAGGGTTAAAGTTTCTGTCGATTTTAAACAGTGTCTAAAAATAATTTTACATATCACAGAAATTCAAACAGGCTTTTTTAAGAATAATGGAGAAAGATCCACTGAATCGTCCGCACGACCACGGAACCACGGTCAAAGTCTAGCTTTGACCGCGGAACCGCGGCCATCTTGGCGTTTCAGTTGGTCAATTTTCTACTGTTGGTTCTTTGTTGGAAATTGTGGTTTTTGGTACTGTTCTTTTGGGCCCAGATTTTGTTACTGTACAGCAGATGTACGTGGGACCCATTTCGGGAAATTTAGTCGATCGAAATTTTAAACTTGTTAGTATGCAGTATTTACATTATATCTCCTACCGGGAATGTCATTTGATCGGTAAACCGCGTCTAATTGCTATAGTTCTTTTAGACGGGTTTGCGAACGTGACATTCGCGTTGATGTTCTGTGTTGTGCTGTGATGTTGCGGATTTGTCGTGGTAGATAGCAGGATGCAATGATAGTGCAGTTTGGATTTATTTGTACATTTGATATTGCGGGGCGAGCGTCCAACATGTGGACTGCCGTCACTGCCTGTTTGTATAATATTCTTTTGGGGCACGACCGGGTTGAGATCGATGTACCCGTTGTACATATTTTATTTTCTGTACTAGGTTTGTCCCGCGAAGGAGTGCACGGATAGCCAGGTTCTGGAAGGCAACGGGTCCGTATCTCATGGCTTTGAGAAGCAGAGGGACCTCACTCTAGAATTGGCAGACTATTCGCCGCACTCGTAGGGGGTACAGGTTGACCCAAGGAGGGGTGCTCAATTTACCGGATTCCGTGAAGTGCCGGGTATTCCATTCACTATGCTGTGGGGGACTACCTCGCTTCAGGTTTTGGCGGGTAACTTGCCGCACCCGTAGGGGTCTAGGTTTCATTGCACAGGCTATCCACACGACCAGGGGAACGTCAGGTTTCAGCAGCGGCTCTGTGAAACCCGGGGATCCCAAATTATCTGTATTGTTCTGTGATGCTTATTACTTTTCTGTAATGTTGCATATTATCACGCCTGGTGCGATTATTGTATATTGGTATATATACTATTAGATGTTGTATATGTTTTACACCCGCGCTAGTCCAGCCTCCGCTCTGTCGTTAGTTAAGTAACCTAACGGGTGATGACGGGACCCAGTGACGAATGCGGATGGCATATACGTACATTTTATTTTCGTTCTTTTCTGGTGTGATTGATTGATGGGACTGCGTTGATTCTGATCAATGCAAAGTAAAACAAACCTATTTTTGATGTTGTTGGAACAAATTTTAAAAAGTGTTATTACAAAGACGTTTCCTTTTATTTTGCATAGTGATATTCAGTTTAGAATATCCCGCACCTCATTCGACGAGGCAAGGGCCGAGATCCCTTGACCGGGAGTGACCCCTTGGGCAGAAGTTTACGTCAGGGTAATAACTTTAATATAGTCGATTACAAGTTGCTTTGCATCGAGATATTCAGTTGGAATATCCTGCACCTTATTCCACGAGGAAAGAGCCGAGATCCCTTCACCGGGAGTGACCTCTTTAGCAAAACGTTTTCGCCACTATATTTTTATAAAAAGCTATCAGGTTCCTTCAACGAGATCAAGTTCATTACGTTAAATGTTTTTCGCCAAAAACCAGCCGTAGCCCTCCGTCATTTCTTTTGAGTATTCAGTAGTATTCAAGCTATGTATTTTGACCAATGCCAAGGCATAGTGTTTGGTAGCTGTTGGGTATTCATCTGTTGCATAGATAGATGAGTTAGTTTAGGACAGTCGTTCTGTCATACTTGGCCAACGTCAAGGGCATATGTGGGTGGGTTCAAATTGACCTGGATAGTGACGGGTAAAACTTGGCATGTGACTTATGATATTTTGACCAACGCCAAGGTCATAAGAGCATGGGGCAAAAATCATATCGGGAGTTTCAAACATACAGGAAACTTGCCAGGCATGCGCATACCTTCTGGAGTGTGATAACTTGAGTGGCTTCTATCAAGTTATCATGCGATGATAGTTGGATCCCGATTCTCACTGATGAGTTGGTTTACTCTTCGGGTGATCCCGACTAATTCTTCTTTCAGGTTTGGAGAAGAATTTGAGATTACAGTGGGAGGTTTCCTGATTAGATAAAGTGATAACCATTCTGATCTAGGTTAGAGTGCACGCAGAGTGTTTCTTCTCTCTCTCTCTTTGGCAGCGACCTTTGAACGACCCTAGACTATGACTCAGTGACCAAGTTGACCGAACCTTCTTAAAATACCGACTTTTGGATTGTCTGAGTTGCATAAATCATTGCCTCTTCTTCTTTTACTCTTTGTATTTCTCAGAACACCCCGTATTACTACGGATATACACTTCCATTGGATAGATCCATCGTATGGTTATATACGAACTTGAAGGGACTTCTTCGAGGATGGATCCAGGTTCAGGAGAAATAGAATTAGTTTATTCAGTTGTCTTTTATTATCACCCTCTCTCAGGTTGCGAGTACTCCTTGGTTTAGGAGGGTACACCTATTACGCTTATTGGATAGTCTTATTCCAAACCATAGGCTGGTGCCGAAAGGTAGGGAATGAAGAAAACCAATTAGCCTAAGTAAGGTGTGCAGAAGGTAATATGTAAAGACAAGATAAAGGGATTAGAAAGAGGGCAAAGTAAATTACGACTGTTATCGTTCACGACCAAAACACGTACTTCATCGCCACTCCTATTTCACCTTTGCTTTTTTCCCCAGTTCGGGAGAAATAGAATAAGGTATTATTCAGTTATATCTTATCATCACCTTCTCTCAAGTTGCGAGTACTCCTAGGATTAGGAGAGTACACCTATTATGCTTACTGGATAGTCTTCTTCCAAACCATAGGCTGGTGCCGAACGGTAGGGAAGGAAAAAAACCATTTAGTCTAACGATGGTGTCAAGAAGGTAACGACTAAAGACAAATAAAGGGATTTGGAGAGAAGGCAAAGAATTATACGTTTACAGTCATGAATTGGATTATGGAAGAGGCATTACTAGGAATACCAGGATACCCCTACGAAACATTTTCATGTTTCAGTTACACTGTGCATTGTTAAAGGAAAACTGATTTCCCGATTACATACGTACTCCAGGGTATGTATTTACCAGGTTTCATTCTCATATCTGTATGGTTTTACAGATGATGAGTGTGAGTAGGTTATTGGGAATAAAGTAATCATCCTCATTATATCGGAATTCGTTGTAATTGGTGATATTTGAGGAAGTCGCCTGGGTTTTTTTTTTTCCGGACGACATGTATTTGGTTTTGAGTATCCGTTGTTGTGCACCAATTTCAAAATGATATATCTGTACGTTTATTTTTATAAAGTGAGATATAACTTTTTGAAATTATGTCCGTGACATTTACCCATATCAGTTGGCGATTGGGTAAGGAGCATTGAACATCGGAGTAGTTCTTAACCATAAGTACAGTTTTCAGCCTACGATGCACAGGTTTTGAGTTATTGAACTCAGCGGACTTATACAGAGTATTGTATGTTGTCCAGTGTCCATCAGGACATAGGGGTTGGTCCTCGTACTATGTTCTGTTTACTTATGACTTCTCTAGTTTTTAGACAAGTGTTTCGTAGAAATACAAGGTCTAAGTTTTGAGAAGTTGTGGGTATAAGAATAAAGTAGAGAACCAGATGTCGCAGGTATCGGGATTCTTCATAGAGATCGAAGATGTGGATACTTGTGATTGGTATTCAGATAATAGTAATGGTTTTGAGAAACTTGTTTCTCTTTCAGGTTACTTATAATTGGATAGATTCCTAAGTTGAGTAATACTGATTAGCCTTTCTCCATTGAGTTGATATGCACTGGAGACAGTTGCATGTTTTGAATCTGGTTCCAGTTAAATTAGTGCCTCTATTTCTATATTGTATATAGAATGGTTCATATCTTAACGATGTTAAGATACGGGGAGTTGTCAGCTTATGCTTAAAACCAGACACTGGATAACTTAAGGCACGTTTCTGTAATGGCAGTTTGTGGGTTGACCCTGGTTTCGACGAGGGTTGATTTTCTACCATCTGGAAGATCAATAGTGATATTGTTCTTGACTCGCCACAGTTTTAGTAAAATGGATTTTTTTTCAGAAAACAGCAGTGGGAGTATGGTAGAACTGGAAGAGATTCCAGAACCGCAAACGATTACGGAAAATTTAATAGGACCTAAATATTCAATCAGGTTTGACATTCCATTAGCTACTCCGCAGATATGGTGGGTAACCTCAGACACCCGAGAGGTACTCCGGTAGCCTCAAGGACGGTGACAGGGAGGTTCTTGTTTATCCAGACTTGACACTACGGTTGTTCTAGGCTATGAGACCCGGCAGGAGGTTAAGTATAGCGTCGTTCTAAACTAGCTTTAGAAGTGGACGTATATATTATTCTGCCAGAGGGTTGTCGTAGTAAGTGGGAGCAGCGGAAGCATAGTGGGCAAGTAGCTTATGTCTATTTATAGGCTTGAGTGGATATAGAGGAGATAAGATCGTCTATTTTTGATATGATAGTCATGGGTTTGACTTCATCAGAATAGGGGATGGATCTGTTGAGAAGGTAGTAGGGTGTGATGTCCTGGTATTTGGATAACATACACAGATTAGGAAGTAAAATTCCTATACTACAATCGGTTATATTGTGTTCGTCACACAGTTGTTTCTTCACAAAGGAAATGGAAATAATATAAGACATTCTGGTTACTAGATCTATGGTTTTAGATCTAGAATTGGGTAGTTTCCCAATCTGGGTACTTTGACAGTATTCTAATGGTATTTTAGAATAGATGACTCCTGGCATGGTGGTGTATCTGCAGTTGATGGAGTCACCCTCTCTAAAAGTGTCTTATAGACTAAAGGAGAGAGGGATGTGCATGATTGGCAGATCACTTGCTTAGGCAATTGAGTCAATCGTGAGGTGTCAAGTACCACACCAGATGTTGTTTTTGCACTAGATGCGATAAGTTTATATTAATCCAATCCTGAAGAAACATTAGGAAGCAGTTTTGGATCATGAATGGATGTTCTATGGATTTGATAACGGCAGCCTCCTTCGGGAGACGGTTATCATTTCAGGCTTCAAGGGTGACATGTATGACAGAGTGATTGTCAGAGTTATAGTTTTTCCTCTGACAAGGGACAGTATTATGGACAGGTGGTCCAAGAGGATACTGTGGGAGGCATGGTGCTGGATACTGATTAGGTTCAGTTATCAATACAGTCTAAGAAGTTTGGATTTGAAGTTCATTTATGAACTAGGTCCCATCAGATATCCAGACATATTCTAAGACAGGTATTACTCGATTCGGGAGATAGCTTTCTCCGCGAACTTGAGATTAAGAGAGACATAGAAAGAAACATCAGGGCGGATTCACTCACTGAGGCTATGAGTATGCGACTTCGCAATAATAGCCTTAAGTGCAAGTGGGAAATTGTTGGATATAGTGCCTTCTAAGTCAATTATTGGATCGCAGGTACGTGATTGCAATGATTGAGGGAGGACCTATACCGACATGACTGTCTTACTCGAGATGATAGTATGCTATCTGGTTTGTCTTTATCATCGTATACATGCTTTAAGTTCACTATTGCATGTTGATAGAGCCCATAGGATTCTTGCTTGACTGCCAGCAGTATGATGGCGATCATATACGTGGGAGCTGGGGTCTGTAAGCACATCCTTAAAGTGTCCCTAGTCGTGGGAGTTTCGAGACAGGGCATCGATACTCCAGAGTAGACTAGTGTATACAGTCGAGACCCCGACGAGGGGCGATGGCCGGTCTCACAAGCCATTAGTGTCAGTTGGTTCACCTAAGATGTATACAGGTGCTCATTGATTACACCGGACAGGACTCGCCGGGAACATGCTAGTTGGTATTATATATATCGTCAGATAGCAGTTCCTTGGTGACATGTGTGCAGGTTAGTTTGTCAACCTGAGATCGTCATTTGTCTCGTGTGAGTTCCCACTGTGCTTAGATTACTACCCTACCACGCTCAAAGGAGATGTGCAAACAGGTTTTAGTTGGGTACAGTCCCGAGCCACATGGAGGCAGTGAGCGGATCGTCGGGGATTCGTCTCTCCCGGTATTAGGGGTTGATGTCGCACAGTGCACGGGTGGCCATCACTAGAAATCCTCGGCCGAGATAGTGGAGAATTACTGATTTGGATCAGTAGTTTCTCAGGAGGTGATGGGCTTCATGCCGACACGATTTATCGCGTTATTAGGGGTCTGACTTTATCCACCCCCCTAGACTCGATATGCGATACTCTTTAGACAAACGGATCGGACTGTATGTATATTGTCACTGTTAGGCTCAGTAGGGTTTATGGATGAGTTCGCTCGTTAGCTTCCCTTCCAATCAATACATAGGCAACCGTTACGTAGAGCTTGTACCTCTGACGTGCTAGAGGTTATACCCAGTGCTAGTGTGTTGATGAGTCATTAGAGTCCCCCACAAACCGTTTCCCAAGTTCGGGCGAAACTTTGTAGAGGCCGTATGGTTTTATGGCAGGGTTCGGAAAATGCACGTGCGTTTACGTACGTGTCATTTTTCGGGCAGATAATACTGGTCGGCTTTGGTTTAAGCCGGATCCGAGTATTATACTGTGTAGATATAATATCTTTGTCTCAGTTGCATTTGTATTCGGTCGTAATACAAATGCGGGTATGTTTATAATGATACAGGGTTATCCTGAAATTCGTTTCAGGATCACTTTTGGAAGTTGCCAGTTTCCAGTTTTCTATCGACCGTATTTAACATTCGGTTAAATGCGGATTTATCTTTTCTCCTTGAGGGTGAGTCATGAGGTGAGTCATGTATGTGGAAGCTTCTAGAGTGAGTGAGGTGTTCTTAATTCATTGGATGCATTAATTGAATGATGACTAGGTTTTGATGTGTCATTCTTTGCATTAATGCATTTTGTTTGTGCTAAGATATTTCTTCATGATAAGCTTTGCTTACACTCACCCCCTTGCTCCTATACTCACCCCCTCCTCTATATTTGGCCGGCCCCCTCTTGGTGAAGATTATGGTTGTTCATTTGAGAGAAAACAGATTATGGTTCATGGAAATTAATCTACTCATTTCCCATTTACCCGATTCCATAAAAGGCAACTTCATTAACCGTTCGTTCATAATTTTGGACGTAACGAGACAAAGTGTTCTACTCATTCTCTACATCATCTTGGTCATCTCTTTTAGCAAACTTGACGACCGAGTTGCCTTGGTTCAGAGGCGGGAGCCCGTTTAAAGATCCGTCGACGTGGTGCCACCTGGACGAGAAGACTGGAGATTCAGGAGATCGGAGCAGCCGCAACAAAGCGTGGGATGATGGTTGAAGACCGAAGGACTCAGATCGTTCGGTATAACATTTCTACCCACTTTGTAATTTGTTAGTTTAGCTTTAATGGCAGATCCGGGTTATAGTACGCGATAGCGCCAGTTTTAAAAAGTTTTTGTTCTGTATTTAGCGTCTGTTAGACAGCCGGGGCGCTACCGTGGACTTACAGCAACCTCGTTAAAAGACACTTGCAAGGTCCTCTCGACTTTGTAAGGAGAAACCACTTGTATGAGATTCTTACGACTCATAAGGGAGCAACACACTTAGGGATCCCCATGATCCCTAGGGAGAAACTACACTTGCGAGATCCTCACGACTCGTAAGGAGAACTCTCTTATGGGACCCTCACGGCTCTTAAGATTTGAAAGTCTTAAGCTACAGAGACCTGAACCTGTTCTTAAGCAACCCTCACAACCTCCGATACTGCCCTACAGGCGGCTCATACTGACCCTTGTATACAATCCACGGGTACGAAAAAACACCTCACTAACCGAGTCCCATCCGTGACTAGGGATATATTCGCACGGTGAACAACCCTTGTGAGTCCTCTCGACTTATAAGGAGAAAACCCTTTTATAAGATCCTTACGACTTACAGGGGAACACGCACTTAGGAATCCTCACGTTTCCCAAGGAGAAAACACACCTACGAGATCCTCACGACTTGTAGGGAGAAATACCTTTGTGAGACCCTTACGGCTCATGAAGTCAAAAGCCTTAGTCGACAGGACCCTAACCCTGTTTACTAAGCCACCTTTGTTCGACATCGACAGAGGGAAATGATGATTCTCTCCTGGCAATATCCCAGTTGTCGCGGTGCTGATGCCGAAAGCGGTGTCTGATTCCAAGCCTGCAGCGAAAAGCTAGTAAGCCACGCATGCATACGAAATTGCCGAAATGATGGAGCAACTTGCAATAAAAAGCAGCAAGTAAAAGATGTATGCATGCAAAATAGCCGAAATGATTGGGCAACTCGCAATAAAAAACAGCGAGTAAAAATAAAAATAAATAGCCGAAATGATTGGGCACCGCGAAAAATAACCGAAATGATTGGGCAATCGCGACCTTCGCGATATAAAAGCTGAAATGATAGAGTATCGCGGAAAGAAATAAAAAAATGAAATGATTGCCCTACAGGTGATATCACATCAATCCCTGTATACAATCCAGGGGCGCAAGCAAAGAAGGAATCATGCCTCTCCTCCCCAGGCTTCATCAGCGGAAGAAGCCAAATCTCAACGGTTCACAAATAACCTGGAGATCATCTCGACATTCGTCTCATTACAACAGACACAACATCAAGCAAAGCGGAACAACGGAAACTCCCAGTTCCATGACTCAACGGTGTACAGTTGACCGAGAGTCAAACTCTGACTCCATGAAATGCGGAAAAAGTCAACCCTTCCTGGTCACGTGGAACGCGGATAACGTCACTCTCTGACCCCGTGGAAAACGTCCAGAGCGGATCCTGGTCCTCGCCGAACGCGGCAGTGAACCCGTGGGAAGCATCCAGAGTAAAATTCCTGGTCATGTGGAACGCGGATAACGTCACTCTTCGACACCATGGAAAACGTCCAGAGCGGATCTTGTTCCTCACAGAGCACGGCTGTAAACCCGTGTGAAGCATCCAGAGCGGAGCCCGGTCTTCACCGAACACGGCAGTGAACCCGTGGTAAGCATCCAGAGCAAAATTCCTGGTCACGTGGAACGCGGATAACGTCACTCTTTGACCCCGTGGAAAACGTCCAGAGCGGATCCTGGTCCTCGCCGAGCACGGCAGTGAACCCGTGTGAAGCATCCAGAGCGGAGCCTAGTCCTCGCCGAACACGGCAGTGAACCCGTGGGAAGCATCCAGAGCAAAATTCCTGGTCACGTGGAACGCGGATAACGTCACTCTTTGACCCCGTGGAAAACGTCCAGAGCAGATCCTGGTCCTAGCAGAGTACGGCAGTGAACCCGTGTGAAGCATCCAGAGCGGAGCCTGGTCCTTGCCAAACACGGCAGTGAACCCGTGGTAAGCATCCAGAGCAAAATTCCTGGTCACGTGGAACGCGGATAACGTCACTCTTTGACCCCGTGGAAAACGTCCACAGCGGATCTTGGTCCTCGCAGAGCACGACAGTGAACCCGTGTGAAGCATCCTGAGCGGAGCCTGGTCCTCGCCGAACACGGCAGTGAACCCGTAGGAAGCATCCAGAGCAAAATTCCTGGTCACGTGGAACGCGGATAACGTCACTCTTTAACCCCATGGAAAACGTCCAGAGCGGATCCTGGTCCTCGCAGAGCACGGCAGTGAACCCGTATGAAGCATCCAGAGCGGAGCCTGGTCCTCGCCGAACACGGCAGTGAACCCGTGGGAAGCATCCAGAGCAAAATTCCTGGTCACGTAGAACGCGGATAACGTCACTCTTTTACCCCGTGGAAAACGTCCAGAGTGGATCCTGGTCCTCGCAGAGCACGGCAGTGAATCCATGTGAAGCATCTAGAGCGGAGCCTGGTCCTCGCCAAACATGGCAGTGAACCCATGGGAAGCATCCAGAGAAAAATTCCCGGTCACGTGGAATGCGGATAACGTCACTCTTTGACCCCGTGGAAAACGTCCAGAGCGGATCCTCGTCCTCGCAGAGCACGGCAGTGAACCCGTGTGAAGCATCCAGAGCGGAGCCTGGTCCTCGCCGAACACGGCAGTGAACCCGTGGGAAGCATCTAGAGCAAAATTCCTCGTCACGTGGAACGCGGATAACGTCACTCTTTGACCCCGTGGAAAACATCCAGAGCGGATCCTGGTCCTCGCAGAGCATGGCAGTGAACCCGTGTGAAGCATCCAGAGCGGAGCCTGGTCCTCGCCAAACACGGCAGTGAACCCATGAGAAGCATCCAGAACAAAATTCCTGGTCACGTGGAACGCGGATAACGTCACTCTTTGACCCCGTGGAAAACGTCCAGAGCGGAGCCTGGTCCTTGCCAAACACGGCAGTGAACCCATGGGAAGCATCTAGAGCAAAATTCTTGGTCACGTGGAACGCGGATAACGTCACTCTTTGACCCCGTGGAAAACGTCCAGAGCGGAGCCTGGTCCTCGCAGAGCACGGCAGTGAACTCGTGTGAAGCATCCAAAGCAAACATCGGACTGTGGAGTCCTTAAAATCCACGGACTATGATGTCCTTAACCTCGACCGTAATGTCTTAAAACTAACGATCAACCATAATGATTCTAGAATGGTTTTACCTTGGTTCAAGGGTACATCTCTTCACTCCTTTGATATTTGTCGTTGTAATTCCTTAACGTCTTCAAAGAGGTGGCGGGTCCCAGCAACCACACATTTCGTGGACTGTGGAGTCCTTAAATCCATGGACTATGATGTCCTTATCCTTGACCGTGATGTCTTAAAACTAACACTGGACTGTGGAGTCCTTAAATCCACGGACTATGATGTCCTTAACCTTGACCGTGATGTCTTAAAACTAATATTGGACTGTGGAGTCCTTAAACCTACGGACTATGATGTCCTTAACCTCGACCGTAATGTCTTAAAACTAGAAACGGACGGTTGAGTCCTTAAACCTACGGACTATGATGTCCTTAACCTCGACCGCGATGTCTTTAAACTACGGTATCCTGGAAAACATCCAAAGCAACCCCCTGACCCCGTGAAATACGGATAAGGGCAACCGCACCCAGCACTTGTAGGTCCTCACGACCTGTAGGAATGCAAATTCTCTTGTGAGATCCTTACGACTTTCAAGGGAAAACACGCTTAAGAATCCTCATGATTCTTAAGGAGAAATTACACCTATGGGATCCTCTCGACCTGTAGGGAGAAAAACTCTTTATGAGACCCTCACGGATCGTAAAGCTCAAAAGTCTCAGGAGACAGATCTTAACCCAGAATTCTAGGCCATCGTTGCCCTGCAAGGAAATCAAGATAGACTATCCGCAGAATACATTCAATAAAAAGGGACACACCATTGAGAAGAAAAATATGTCTTTTATTCATGAACCAAAATGGATACAAAGTACAATTCGTGAAAGAACAAAAATATACTCTCATTCAGGAGTATGTACAAAAAAAAAGATATACAAATCATCAGGCCGGTGGGCGATTTAGCAGCTTGGTCAGCTCATCCCTTTTCCGCTGGGCTTCGCCTTCATGGTTTAATATCGCCTGAAGACGGGCTTCCGCCTGAGCCTGCTGGGCCTGATACGTGGCAAGCCGACCT
Organism: Agapanthus africanus; assembly: GCA_030015575.1. Classification (NCBI taxonomy): domain Eukaryota; kingdom Viridiplantae; phylum Streptophyta; class Magnoliopsida; order Asparagales; family Amaryllidaceae; genus Agapanthus; species Agapanthus africanus. Next base: position 683,598,839 of record CM057344.1, read on the forward strand.
TCGAGCTCTTTCTCAGTAGCCTTGTGAGCCTCAACCCTTTCGCGAGTGAACACGGCAGCTTTATCGAGGGCCACCACCTCTTTGATAGACTCTTGAAGCACTCGCCAGAGTTCATACGCTTTGTTGGCTTTGGCTGTAAGGTAGGTTTGGAGCTCGTTCAGTGCCTTAGAGGCCAGCTCCCTCTCCGAGAATTTCCGGCCGAGCCGTTTCTCGCACGACACCATGTTCACAGCGCACCGCAATCAGACCCCGCAAACCCGCCTTTGCAGCCACAGCCTCCGAAGAAAGGCGGGAACATTCAAGTACGTACAAGCAAGCCTCCACCTGCCGTCAGAACTCAACCCAGACTCGCACCACCGCTTCGCTATGGTAGGTGGCAAGAAAAGGAAGAGAACCGTTAGCTTCGGCAGCAAATTCTTCAGCTGTGAGTGCGCTGCCAGCGCGAAGCTCCTCGATCAAAGATGACAGGGAGACAAGGCTTAGCTTGGCCAAACGTTCTAAAGCTCGCAAAGCATAGGGGCCAGGTGGCATATTGATGCGCGACTCCAGTGGGGTAAGAACTGGAAGGGCTGCTCAGATGTGTAAACAGTCAGTGAAACTTCTAAGCAAAAGAACAAGCGGGACGATATTAAGACTTCACTTACCCACAGTCATGCAAGAAGGAGCTGAAGGCTCCCCTGGCCCTTCAAGAACCCCAACCTCGTCGTCGGCCTCCAGAACTGTAAAGAACATCAATGTCATTTTGCGAAATAACAACAATGCTATGAAAAGGCGCTGAACAACACTAACCTTGCCCAGACGAGAGGACGATACGTTGAGGAGATACCGCTTGTGGAGCAGCCATCTCCAACAGGCACTGAAAGGACTGCCGGGGAGACAGATCGGCAATAGAGGCTGCCAGTCCGCGCAGTTCTGAAAAGATGAAAGAGTTCAGGTGACGGAAAGATCACTAATTTAAAATATGGAAGGTTACCTTCGACGCTCCTCCCATTCTGAGCTGGAGGGATAGCAACTTCAACGGCCTCCGCCGCTACCTCAGGCCCAGTACCAAGGACACGAGCCGGTGTAACGGCCTCTGGGGATGGAGCGGCGGCAACCGTCGCGGGTTCCAATGAAGGGAGGGTAGTCTCCACCATCTCCATCCCAGCCTCCGTGTCGCCTTCAAGAAGATCCGCTGGGACGGAAACCACCAAGGATGCCTCTCCCAAAGGAGAGAGTGCTTCGGGATCAAGAACCGCCACAGGAGGCCCTATCGCGAGAGGGATAGTGTCGTCAACCCCCTCCGCATCGAGCAATGTTTTATTGGGGGTGTCAACAGGCTCTACCGTCAGCAAGCCCATAAGAACCTCCCCATCGCCGAAGTCTCTGCACAATTCACATAAGAATAAGAATACATATATACAGGTGCAAGCAATATGAAGTATTGCAAAGAAATATAGGAACATACCAATGCGTAGGGAAGCCTTCAATATGACTTCTTCAAGCCGATGCTCCTTCTCAAGGAGGTGTGCTTGCCGGGGTTCAAGGGTGGACTCGTGGCCGCCCGTCCACAAGGAAAGCGCGTCCGCGGCATCCTCCGAAGCAACCTGCTTAAGGGCCCTTTCTCCCCACTCCTCCAAAGGGCCGATGAACCGCCGCCGTATCCACGAAGGATCTTCATAGAAGATGACGGCAGGATAAGGCCTCTTCGGGATCCTTACCTTCTCAGCTTCAAGCTACGAGCGTCTTATAGCCTCAGCCAATTGTGCGGCTTCCTCGGCAGATGAACCTGGGAAAAGAAGACCATCATCCGGCGATATCATGGATATTGGTTCGTCTTGGACGACAGGTTCGGATCCTTCTGAAAGATCGAGCAGACGGGCGACTGTCTTCTTCCTCCTCTTTGGCCCGGAACTAATGCCAGAGGACGCTCGCTTCTTTTCCCGTGGAGCCTTGGCACGACGCCGACCCACCTCACCTTCAACACCCTCGTTACCGGCACCCTCATTTGGCGGTGCTGCTGAAGAGGACACTGCCATTGTTGACGCCACGGGTGGTGGTGCTGCTACCGGAGCCCGATTAGCCCATGACCGGGTACCCAATGGCATACCAACTGTGGGGGTAAGGTCCACCTCTGATTCCCCCGGAATGAGCGCAACACTGGTGTCCCTCTGGGGAAAGCGGACCGGTGCGCGCGGCCGCAACGGAATTCCTTTGGCCTGAGCCGGAGCAAGAGCACCATGGCCAAGAAGCAACCTCTTCTCCTCAGAAATAACTGGGTTGACCCGGTGAAGATACCAGCCTGTGAATGGCCCCACGCATCGGGGAGTATGATCTACTTCGGGGATCATGAAGTAAGAACCGGTATTCAACCTCACGAAGTGATGAGCGGCGTCGTGAACAGCTGCGGGTGAAGGGACCGGCACAACCGTAAAAGCCTCAAAGGGGACGCTCTGATCGTATCCAAGTTGCCGTGCGAAGCGATGCAGATTGTACCGCATAAACAGAGCCGCACTGTTCTGACGGAATACAAGATAGCCCGGTCTGATTGTGTATAAGTGCGTGGCCTCCCGGGTCTTCAGAGAAGGCACCTCACCTTTCGAATGGTCGTGGAGTTGTTGAATCGGGCCTGAAGGAGCAGATAGAACCCGATCAACATACGCCAGCCCGCCTGCACTAGCGTAAGGAGCAATCAACACGCGAATAGCCCCAAACAGAGTCGGGTCAGGAGCAGCAGCGTCCACCAGTCGCATGAGTCGCGGAAAAGTGTAGGCGTCATAAAAAGCAGGTCTATGATGCGCAACAAAAGCCCCTAACACGTGCATCTCAATCCAAGATGTAAAATAGTGAAGGGAGAAGTTTACTACGTCCACACTGGGAGTTGAGGTGTTAGCAGCGGCGCCCAATCCATGATAGAGATGCGCTAGCGCCGGGATGCCTATGGCCAGCCATGTCCCTTCAGCGATACGATGAGCCGGATAGATAACCGAGACCCTCATGAAGCGGCGATGCATAGGGATGATGAACCAGCTGAGCCAGACACTGATAAAGCCCACAAAGAATGTCTCCTCGTCCATGTCGGGAGCTGCAATCGATTCGAAAGATACCGGTGACATGATAGGAATATAATACTGCGGTAAATCCGATTCCTTAGTTGGCCGCCTGTTCAAACCAAACCCAAAGGGGTCGTTGATGCTTGCAAACTTGGGAGCCGTCTTCGACAAAACATCCTCGCAAAGGAAGCAAGCGATGAAGCTCTTGAAAGTGACGCCCTGCTCCTCAAATTCTGTGAACAGTTTGTCAAAGATACCCAGCGCCTTGATCAAACTCGGACGCTTATGGCGGACGGCGTTCGCTGTAGACAAGCCGTCAAGCGTTGCGGGCTCAGTCTCAAAGACGTACTCGTCAGAAGGCAGCAATTCCTCGTAAAGTGTCCCTCTGATTGGCAGCCCCGAGATCTCGCGAAATTCATCCAAAGAAATTGAAACTTCACGATCCCCCAAAAGAAAGGTATTGGTGGGAAGATTCCACTGGTTCAGGAAGGCCTTAACCCACCAGACGTGGGGAGACTGGTAATGGAAGAGGGGTGCATATATTTCTTGATAAAGCCTAATTTTCTGCAGTCGCGCGCGGTGGGCAGACAGGATGTATCGAGCCCGAAGGAGATAGCCCGTAGGGTGTCGAGGGGTAAGCCCTATCTTATAAATCTGCCCCCATGATTGGGCCTCGCCCTGGCAGATACGGCGTCCTAGAATATCAATGGCCGGTATCGGATGGTTTGGGATACCGGTCGTCGAAGGCTCGAGCCGTCCCATCGGGGTCCAATTCGGCATATCCACAGCGAAGACAGTCCCTGGAGGATCCATCGGCAGGAATGGAAAGGTAGGCTCCGTCGGTATTTCGCAAAGAAAACTCCGGCGACCCTGGATGATATGACCGTACCAGGTCCCCTACAAAAGCAAGTTGGTGCAGGTCGGGTCATGAGCCTTGATAATTGCCATCACTTCCTCATCAGATGGTGACAGAGGAAAGGCAGCCTCTGAGCGAGTGAAAGGAAAGTACGTAACAGAAGTCATTGTACCCGAAATAAAATAGGGGGAAAATTGTTAAAAGCGAAGCCAGCTATATATATGACTATATATATATATATATATATATATATATATATATATATATATATAAAGACAGTTGAAGAAAGCGACAACAGATTTTTTTTATGGGACCATTGGTTACAAAACACAGGGGTCCCACAGAATCAAGGTGGCGGCTCGTTAATAATGAGGCCAAGTAATTATAATGAGACAAAAGGAAGATTCTCATTAAATAGACAGTGGATTTCAAATGACCCTACACATTCCTCTAAAAGGAAACCCATCTTGGACTCTGTGACAAATCAAACAGAATCAAGGAAATTAAATTCCTAGAAGGCAACATTAAAAACTTCTTCTTCTTGGTTGTGAAGAAGACAACTCAAGGCAAGAAAACCCAAGGAGTTCTGTGGGAAGAACTGAGTTCTTCATAGGAATTAAATTCCTTGTTAAAAAAGGGGGGAATTAAATTCCTAGAGACATTTTTCAGAACCAAAACTTTTGATATGGAATTAAATTCCATGGAAAGGACAAGCACCACCACCGATCCCTAAAGATTGAGGAAACCCTAAGAGATCTAGTATTTGAAGATTAGATGGTTTTCTGTTTTTGTTAAGGAACTTAAAAAACGGGTTCTTGTCAAAAGGGAAAACCCTTGGTGCGGATTTAAAATCACGTGGTGATTTCTGTGAAAGTTCTTCGTTCGTTCAAGAGCATTACCTGAAGAGATGGGTCTTTCTTCAACAGAGTTAAACTCTGAAAATTTTGCAAGATAGAGAACTAAGCTCTGAGAAACGAGAATTGAATTCTCAAAAGAAAAGATAGCCAAAGGAGGAAAATGAAGGAGTGGAGGCGCTTCTGGAGAGACCCCTGCATTTATAGGATGTGATGGAAACGCTTCATCTCCCCGATTTCCTAGACAGATCCAATGGTCAAAAAAGTGACAGCGTTGTACTCACGTGTAGACACGTGAGAGCGACGCTGTAGGGGCATTTGTTCCCTGATTAAAAATCAGGAATTTCCTCAATGAGGCATCACGTGTTCACACGTGACCAAGGGTCGCGTGTTGACACGTGATCCATTTACAGAGTTAAAGTTTAAGCAAAGCAGAAGTAGGCGGCTGAGGAAAGACCCCAAAGGGGCGTCACGTGCTCACACGTGACCAATGGTCTCGTGCTGACACGTGATGGTCTTTAGCCCAGTTGAAATGCAGAGTTTAATTCTATCAAGTTATAAAGGCCTCAACGAGGCATCACGTGTTCACACGTGACCAAGGGTCACGTGTTGATACGTGATCTATTTACAGAAGTAAAAATCCTAAGTAAAACAAGTGGCTAAAGAAATATCCCAAAGGGGGGTCACGTGCTCACACGTGACCAGAGGTCACGTGTTGACACGTGATGACCCTTCAGCCCAATTAAAGTACAGAATTAAAACTCTGAAGGAGGAGCGGTCACGTGCCATCACATGGTAGGCTTTGAAAGCTTCATAAATCAATAAAATTAAAATTCTAAATTTCTCTAAAATCTTTCCAAATAGAGAAGAATTAAGAAAAACTGTTGGATTAAGAATCCAAGGGTGATTAAATATCACCAATTTATGGAAAAATCTTAAACAAGGAAAGATTTCCATAAATCTCACCAGAAATAACCAACAGAATATCTTTGGATTGAAACATCCAACGGTGAATAAAATTCACCTAGTAATCTAAAGGCTCAGATTAATGATGAAAACAAATTAAATCTTTCAGTGAGAGATTTACTAAACAAATTGATTCTTTTCCTCCTCCTATAAATAGGAGTCGAGAAGGAAGAATTAAAAAGGGAGGAGAGACAGAATTTTGCAGAGAAAACTTTAAAGAGAATTTTAGCATCTTGAAAATTCAGAAAGAAAACCCTAGGTGAGAAAAATAAAGAGGATCAAAACTTCAGAAAAAAGAGAATTTAATTCTCAAAGATCTAAGAGTTTAACTCTTTTGCAAAGAACTTAGTTCTTTCTTTGGTTGAAGATCTGCAAAGTGCACATCTCCCCATAAGTTGAGAATTTAATTCTCATCGGGTCGAGATCCTGCCATGCAGATCTAAAACTTAGAGGAAGAATTGAGTTTGGAGAATTTAATTCTCCCAAAATTATAGGAATTTAATTCCTCCAAGATAAAATTAGGGTTTAACCCTATATGAGAATTCAATTCTCCAAAATTATAGGAATTTAATTCCTTCAAGATGGACAGAACTAGGGTTTAACCCTAATTGAGAATTTAATTCTCTCAAGCTCGCAGGAATTTAATTCCTCTTAAAATGAAATCAGGGTTTCACCCTATGTCAGAACTTGATTCTTTACATATATGGTAATTTAATTCCCACAAAAGGAAAATTAGGGTTTAACCCTACCTAAGAATATAATTCTTCCAAAGAAAATAGGAATTTAATTCCTCCAAAGTTATAGCTAGGGTTTAACCCTATGAAGAATTTAATTCTTAAAAAGATAAAGAAATCTTCAAACAGGCAAGAACCAGGGTCACGTGTCTCCACGTGACCCCTGTAAAGATCCGCAGAAAAGAACTCAGAGGCAACGCCTCACGTGCTCCACGTGACCCCTGAAGCACAGAAGGAAAAAGCAAAAGAAATAGAAGCTCTGGGCGTTCTCACGTGTTACCACGTGACCCCTTGGCAAATCAGCACACAAATCCCCGTCACGTGTCAGCACGTGATGCTCCAAAATCAAATACAGAAAATATTCAATACTTTTTGCAGAACAGAATAAGGGGAATCTGGTCCCACCTTCGGGCGCTCTCACATGTCCACATGTGACCCCTTTTTCTATAGTGTTTTGACACTAATTAGAGATCTTTATTCCCGGTGTTTAACACTGATTTTTCTTAGTGTTTAACACTAATTTGAAAACCCTATTTGCAGTGTTTAACACTGATTATTTTCTAGTGTTTGACACTAAATCGAAAACTATATTTCCAGTGTTTAACATTGATTGTTTCTTTTAGTGTTTAACACTAGTTTGAGGATTCTGTCTCTAGTGTTTAACATTTTTGTTATTTAGTGTTTAACACTACTTTTAACCAAATTGGCTAATCTTTCAGAGGCAAAGCCCCCCTTCAATTGAACCTCAAAATTGAATAATATCCAGAGCTACAACAGAAATGTTATCACGTCCCTCAAAACTTTTGTGGACTGGAACCAGACAAATGTCAAACAGTCCAACAAAGGGCCAGACTTAATTGGACTTAGCCCAAGTTGGCCATAAGTCCTCAATCTAGACTTAACTGAGCCAATGGGCTCATAATACAATTAATTGGTCTTGGTTCCGAATTGAGCTATAGATCATTTAATCTACCTTGGTTCAAGGGTATATCTCTTCACTCCTTTGATATTTTTTGTTGTAATTCCTCAACGTCTTCAAAGAGGTGACGGGTCCCAACAACCATACATTTCACGGACTGTGAGGTCCTTAAACTCGTGGACTATGATGTCCTTAAACTTGACCGTGATGTCTTAAAACTAACAACGGACTGTGGAGTCCTTAAATCAACGGACTATGATGTCCTTAACCTTGACCGTGATGTCTTAAAACTAACAACGGACTATGGGGTCCTTAAACTCATGGACTATGATGTCCTTAACCTTGACCATGATGTCTTAAAATTAACAACGGACTGTGGAGTCTTTAAATCAATGGACTATAATGTCCTTAACCTTGACCGTGATGTCTTAAAACTAATATCGGACTGTAGAATCCTTAAATCCACGGACTATGATGTCTTTAACCTTGACTGCAATGTCTTAAAACTAACATTGGACCAAAATGTCCTTAAACTACCTATCGACCGCAATGTCACTAAACTAAACAATAGAGCCCCCAATTACTCTTTTGTTGGATCTAAACGATTCCGTTAAGTTGATCTTAGTCTGAAATTAGACTAACGTATCCTTAACAAACGTTTAAGTTGATCTTAGCCTCAAATAAGGCTAACGTGTCCTTAAACACAACCTCCAAACCCAAATCTAAGAAAGATACGGATTTGGACTAGTCCACGCCCTACGGGCGACAACATAACTTAGTTTCCGTATACAATCCACGAGCAACCAAACAAAAAATAGACACCCACGACACAAAGTGACCATATGGAGAAGGAGAAAGTTGTTACCGCGAAGCGGTAGCGTAATTAACTGCAGGGGCTTGCGCCTATAGGGAAGAGCGTCCCCACAATCAAAACCCCCTCAAACGAGGGGGAATCTGACGAAATCTGCTACATCGACCACATCCGTTTAAACCTTCGATACATGATGCCATAAATCAACTTGGTATCTTCGAAGAGGTGGACGGATAGCACTTATTAGCATCTGCTCTGAATCTAAGGCAAGACGTTCTGTCGCGCCGTCTTTCGGAGGGGAACAACTAGCGTCGTCATCTATCATTGACCTAAGTCGTGACTCGTCAAGCCTGGTATTTCTTGAGGAATCAGACGTTTATTGACCGTAAAGGTCTTTCGCCATGCATATCCATGAGAAAATAAGCCCCACCTTGGTAGACCTTGTCTATGATGTACGGTCCTTCATAGTTCGGCTCGAATTTCTCCCGTTTTGCACGATTGGGGATCATAGGTCTTTTGACGACTAACACGAGTTCGCCTTGGCGGAATGTTCTCGGCCTAGTCATTTTTTCGTATGAGTGCGTCATCCTTGCCTTGTAAGCTTCTAGATTTTGCTGCGCCATGAGGCGAGTTTCATCGAGGGCGTCGAGCTCCTCAAGCCTAAGATGGGCATTTTTGTCATCTGTTAGCTAATATTGAACCACTACTGGGAGAGAAGGGAGTTCTATTTCCAAATGAAGGACTGCTTCCGTGCCGAATAGCAACGCGTATGGGGTCGTATTCGTGGCTGTTTTGAATATCGTCCGGTACGCCCATATCTCGTGCCGGTCCTTTTTGTTTCTGGACACCGTTTTCTTTATAATTTTGGTCAAGATCTTGTTGAAAGCTTCAGCTAGACCATTAGCTCGGGGATTATAGACGGAAGAGTATGTTTAGTCTGTTTTGTGCTGTTCTGCGAAGCGACTGATTTTATGGCTCCTGTAGGCTGGCCCATTATCCGAGATTATCCGTCGCGGAGTACCGAACCGGTAGATGACATGTTTCTAGAAGAAATGGAGAATATTCTCCGTCTTCACCTCCCTTAGTGGTACTGCTTCCGCCCACTTAGAAAAATAGTTGGTCGTTGCCAGTATGAACCGGTGTCCTTTGGATGACACTGGTTCAATAGGGCCAATTATGTCGGTTCCCTACATTTCGAACGGCCAGCCAGCTATCCTTGGGTGTAGCGGATTTGGATGTTGGTAGATGAACTCCCCGTGAATCTGACACGAGTGACACTGCTTCGCATATTCAATGCAGTCCTGAATCATTGTGGGTCAATAGTAACCCATTCTTTTGATCTTCAGCTTCATCTTTGGCCCAGCTTGATAAGAACCGCAGAGTCCGTCATGAGTTTCTTGGACGACCCTCTTTGCTTCTTCTGGCCCCAAGCACCTTAGCCACAGAACGTCAAGTGATCTCTTGTATAGAGTATCATTGGTGAAAGAGAAAGACAGAGCCCGTTTCATGAGCTGATGTCTTGACGATGCGTTTTCGGATGTTCGATGAGATTTGAAGTAGTCTATGAAGACTTCCCTCCAATCCTTGACCTTTTCTTCGTCCTCTATTTGGAGGGCTGCTTGTTTGGTCGTTTCTTTTCCTTCGGATGTCACTATTGAATCCTCTGAAGATATTTCTGCTGGTGCGAGAACCCGGCAGCTTTGTACAACGATCCTTACGTCATCGAGGTTTTCGTCAGACAGCTCCTTTACAAGCTTAGCTAATGCATCCGCCTTGCTATTTTCCACACGCGGTATGCTTTTTAGGATGTAGGAGGGGATTTGTGTCAGCAGTTGCTGCACTCTCCAACCATATTTTATCAACTCTGGTTTGCATGTCTGATAGTCACTATTTACTTAGCTCACGACCAGCTGGGAGTCTCCATATATGAGGAGGTTTTCGATTCCCATATCGACAGCGATCTCAAGACCCGCTATCAAAGCTTCATATTCAGCCTCGTTGTTTTTTCTTGGTTTCATTAAGGAAAGGGCGAAACGCATTATCCCTCCTTGCGGATTCATGAAGATGAGGCCTACTCTGGCTTTGATTATTGGGGCGCAATGCTTCCGCTTCTTCATGGAAGATGCTCCATTGAAGTAGAGTTCCCATTGGACATTATTTTCTTCCTTCTCCCCTTCGATTTTATCAAACGTATGTGTTTCCCCTAATCAGAGAGCAAAGCTCAGTTAAAAATTTGAAATTTGAACTGAGGCAGCACCTCATGTGCAAAGCACGAGAGCGCTCGCGCCAAGAGCGCCAGCGCTAAGAGTCAAAGACATTGAGGAAGCACCACACATACAAAGCATGAGAGTGCTAGTGCTAATAGCACCATCGCTAAGAGTCAAAGGCTCTGAGGCAGCGCCTCACGTGCAAAGCACGAAAGCGCTAGCGCCAAAAGCGCCGGTGCCAAGAGTCAAAGATTCTGAGGCAGCGCCTCACGTGCAAAGAACGAGAGCGCCAGCGCTAGAACTAAATGTTCTCCACCATTGGATCAAAAATCCAACGAAGATGATAAATTATCAAAGTACAGAATTAAATTCTGATTGAGAAAATACTTCTCAAATCATTCTAAACAAGAAAGATTGTTCTCTGTAAATCAGAGCACCGTTTGATCAAAGATCTAATGGTGATTAAAAATCACCAAGATACGAAATTAAATTCTGATTAAGGAAATACTCCTCAAATCTTTCTAAACAAGAAAGATTGTGCTCTGTAAATCAGAGCACTGTTGGATCAAAGATCCAATGGTGATTAAAAATCACCAAGATACAGAATAAGTTCTGTATGGGAAAATATTTTCCCAATCTTGTTAAAAACAAGAAAAATGTCTTCTGTAAAACAGAAGCACGTGGATCAAAGATCCAATGGTGGGAAACATCCCCAAATCAATCTGAGATCTCTCAATGAGAGATTTCCTTAACTGATTCAACAAATCAGCCTCCCCTATATAAAGGAACCAAAACTTCAAGTTTTAGACAGAAGAACCTCCCCATAAGTTTCAAATCAAAAGGAGAAGAAAAAAAGAGAACCCCTCCATAAACTTCAAGTTAAAGAAAGAAAACAGAAAGAAAAACCCTTGGTAAGAGAAGGAACAAAACACAGAGAATATCTCATCTCTTTTTCACCTACATAAGAGTTTAACTCTTCTAAAAAGAACTTAGTTCTTCCTCTGGTTGAGATCTGCAAAAGCAGATCTCCCCACAAGTTGAGAATTTAATTCTCATCGGGGAGATTCTGCCATGCAGATCCAAAACCTAGTGGAAGATCTAAGTTCAGAGAATTTAATTCTCCCAAAAACTATATAGGAATTTAATTTCTCTGATAAAATAAGGGTTTAACCCTTCATATAAGAACTTAGTTCTTCCTTATAGTGAAAGATCTGCAGAAGAAGATCACCCTACAAGTTGAGAATTCAATTTTCATCGGGGAGATTCTACCATGCAGATCCCAAACCTAAGAAAAAAACTAAGTCCTAAGAATTTAATTCTTACAAAACGGTGGGCTTGAAAGTCTCAAAACTCACGATCTCCATGCACGTAAAAGGATTGGCACCCAACATGATAACGGCCGATCACGTGCTCCCACGTGAGCACCCTTGATGAACAAAAGAGGACAATCGAGATTGGCTCACGTGACCCCCAAGTAGTGCTTAGCACTTATAAAGCAAAAAAGGGAATAAATCAAAGGCAGTTTCCATTTTTGGGGCGCCTCACGTGATCTCACGTGACCCAATAGCGCTTAGCGCTCAGAAAAGAACAAAGGAATAAACCCATAGAAACATCGCCTCAAATTTTTAGTGTTTAACACTACTTCAAGCGCCTCACGTGACACCACATGAGCGCCTCAAATTTTTAGTGTTTAACACTACTTCAAGCACCTCACATGGGAGCACGTGAGCGCTGAGCATATACTAGTGTTTAAGGCTATGAAAGGCCAATATTAGCCAAACTCAGACCAAATTTCCCGAGGACCATCAATTGAGATCCTCATGCTCAGGGTTCCCAAAACCGATCTCAGTCCCAAAGATAGCTAATGAGCTCCCAACAGATGGCATCTAAAATGATGTTCATCCCATCCCCCCTCAGTCGGGACATTGGTTCGAGGGTACGTCTCTCCACACCTCTGATACATGCCGTTGTAATTCTTCAACGTCTTTAGAGAGATGGAGGGCCCCAATAACCAATAACTTTTGGCGTATCCCCAAAACTGTTAAACCAAAACCCTATAGACTATGATGTCTTTAAACCCTACAGGCTATGACGTCTTTAAACACGGACTATGATGTCTTTAAACCCCACAGACTATGATGTCTTTAAATACGGACTATGATGTCCTTAAACTCCACGGACTATGATGTCCTTAAACCATGGACCGCAATGTCTCAAAACTAATGACGGACTGTAATGTCCCTAAACTTAAACGATAGAGCCCAAATGCTTTTTCGTTGGGTCAAAAATGATCCTGAACCCCCGTTGAGTAGATCTTAGTCAAAAATTAGACTAACGTATCCTCAACAAACATTTAAGTTGATCTTAACCTCAAACAAGTTTAACGATCCTTAAATCAATCAAACCCAAATTTAAGAAAATACGGATTTGGACTAATCCCCGCCCTACGGGCGACAACATAAATTAGTCTCCGTATACAATCCACGGGCAACCTAAAACAAAACAAACATACACAATACAAAGTGAACATCTGGAGAAGGAGAAAGTGGTTATCGCTACGCGGTAACGTAATTAATTACAGGGGCTTGCGCCTGCACGGAAGAGCGTCCCCACAATCAAAAACCTCTCGCAAACGAAGGGGAATCTGACAAAGTCTGCTACAACGGCCGTATCTGTCCAAACCTCCGATAAACAGTGCTATAAATCAACTTGGTATCTTCGGAGAGGTAGACAGATAAAATCGAATAGCATCTTCCCTCAAATTCAGGCAAGACGACCTACGCGGTTCCGTCTCTATTTTCGGCGGTAAACAGATTCTGGCACGCCCGGTGGGTCCTTTTCCTCTTTCCACTCCACACTTCGTGTGTCGTGTTTCGCAAACAAATCACGGTTTCATATGTTTGTCCCTAGATTCGAGGTACTAAGATTTGGTGTCTTGCTCCTACGCAGAAGAGAAGATGACATCAATGGCTTCCAGCTGCACCAACTGCAACAACAACTCCCGCTCCGCCCCGTCTGGTCGAGTAATTTACGCGTCCCAAGCGGCCTCCATCTTCGCAATGCCGGTGGAACAGGTGACACAGGCCACCACTGGACTGTTCTTCGGGACCATGCTCCTGCCAATGAGCTTCAACGCTCTAGTGCTATCACAGGAAGCTCCAAAGAAGTCGGTCTTTGATCGGCTTACCACCACCACGGCCCCTTTCGACGGGTCATCCAAGTCCAATGCCTTGGTCTTTAATAGACTAGGTCAAAGCTCAAGTGGGCCTATGAAGAAGCCTGCAATACCCGAAGGAGTTATCCTGAAGCGGATAGCCATTCCAGCTCCGGTAGACGAAGTCGTCAAAGGGGCCTCTCCTGCTAAGGGATCGGTCTTTGCCAGACTGGCCATCCCAATTCCTGCTGCAGGCGGGGTCGTTAAAAATGCTTCCCCTACCAAAAAGTCGGCCTTCGCAAGATTGACTATTCCCTCTCAGCGGACGTCTGTCTTCGATAGGCTAACACTGACAACAGCCTCTCCTCAAAGCAGGGGGCATGACGAAACTACTCCGAGGATAAAGGTGATCCCGGCTATGCGACATGCTCGACGTAGTCACTGGCGCCGAGTGAGGAAAGCTGGGGGCAATTCCCCTTCTGGACTGACCCCACCAGCTCTAATCGTAGAAGTTGATGCTGCTGTTCCAACTGGGAATAACTTTGAGCCGCTCAGGAGGGTGCGCAAGAATTCTCCAATTGCCGTGCTAAAAAGGTCTCCTCCACCCGCTGAAAATATTACTAAGGCGAAACCGGAATAGCCCTCTCAGCGGCTGTCCTCCGAAATTCACAGGGTCTGGCGAAGAGTCCAAGACTCTATAATTGACAAAGATTACTCCCGTCGATCGAAGAAAATGAAGGTCCGGCAAGAGGAGAACCATCCTGCCGTCGTACCATGAAAAATATCATCTGCGACAGCCCCCTCAACTTCGACCATTCATAAAAGGAGAAGGCCGGAGAAGATCCCCGTGTCTACGGCAAATCTCAAAAGCGCTGAATCCAAACGCCCCAAGTCTGGGGGCATGGTAGTGCACACCGTCTACATGGCTTCCGGAAAGGAGGAAAGCCGTACTTCTACGGGTCATCGACCACTCACACGGTCCGTGACGAAAACTCAGGAGCAGCAACAAAAGCTCCAGGAAATACTGACAAAGATGGCCGCACTCACTGGGCAGAAGGAAAGCCCGGAATCGTCGTCGGAGCAACGTTAGGAACAAGAAACCGATGCCGAGTTCCTACGAAGGATGCTCAAGAAAAAAGATAAAGAGGCCGCGGAACAAGCGGCTAACATAAAACAATTGGCGCTCCTTTTCCAAGATATGGTGGGGATGATGATCCAGCCCTCCAGCCGAAGATCCCCTAATAATCATTGAGGACGACAGAGGAGAAACATCAAACCCTCTTCCGGCTCTATCAACAGCCAGGGAGGAGACGATCTCGAAAGCTACGCTTGATGACTACATAGCTCAGCAAATAAGAGCTCATCAGACAAGCGAAGCCGCTGGACAAGTCGTTAGAACTGGGCGACCATATCCAGGCTGGTATGATCAAATTAAGTACCCGTCGGGATATACGATCCCTAAATTTCACGTATACAAGGGGACAGGCAACCCCCATCAGCATGTCGCTCAGTTCAGGGCTCTTTGCGGCAATACTGGAGGTGACGATAAGCTACTGCTTCGCCAATTCGTCGGCAGGCGGAGACAGCATTCGAATGATATTCGGAGCTTCCCAACGACTCCGTAAAAACATTTACGGAAATGGAGTTGTTGTTTACCCAGCGTTTCGCAAGCGCCAGCGAACGCACCCCGATCACTGCATTGATCAATGCCAGAGTGAAGCCAGGAGAGACTTGGGTTCAGTATGCAATTCGGTAGCGGAACCTATGGTCGAAATGCGAACAACGCATAGAAGAAGCTCCTGCCGTCGGCATGTTTGTGGGAACCCTCAATCCGCAGGCAACAATATCCCAGTTTATGATATTTTTCAAGCCGACCACTTTCCAGGCTTTGATTGACAAACTGGATCAAATGGACCATAGACCATCCTCCTAAAAAACGGAGCCGCGAAATGAAAAGGGCATACGGAAAGCAACCTTCGTCGCCAATGCTCAACAACAACCGAGTGGCCCGAGACCGGTTGTTCGCTATAGCAACAAGCGGCGATCCCTCGATGAGAAGTTGAGACGTCCTTACTCGTTTTCCCGGAATAAAACAAGGAGATTGTTCGAACTGGCAGCGCGCAACGGGCTCATCACTCTGCCAGACCCGAGACACCCACTGCAGCCGAACAACGTCAACAATCCCAATTACTGCCCCTACCACCGAATAGTGGGCCATCCAATCAAAAATTGCTACGTCTTCAAAAACTGGGTTGAAGACCAGTACCAACATGGAAAATTCGCGCTGTCTGAAAACTGGAGGGTAAACCTTCCGCAACCACATGCTCCTAAAAAGATGAACACGCTGGAGGCATCATGCTCATTTATAGAAGAAGCTCCATGGGAGGTCGCTCTTTCAGCCAAAACAAAAAGAATGCTAAAGGATCTTCAAGTATGTCCGGCGGTTAGATGGAAAAACCCGCTGGAACCCGAGATCGTTGAGGGGATGCTAAAACCGAACCCAACACCGGGAGTTAGTAGCAATGGGCAAAATACCCAGGCCCAGCCGTCGAAGTCTTTGAAAAAGAAGAAGAAGACCAAAAAGCCCGCGTAGCCTGATGACAAGCGCACGGACCTACAAAAGCATATTGACGCACTGGAGGAATACAACCAGAAGGCGCGGACCTCAGCCACACTCCATGAGTTTCTCAACCATATCCTTGAGAACAGAGGCAATGACAATGACACATGATCTCTCATTCGTCACTAAATGATGAAGAAGCTCACTCGGCGTTAGAAGATAACATAGAGGAGCTGGGGGCAGAATCAGCATCAAAATCCTTGGAACCATCCGATGAGCTGATTGACGTGCTGCTAAATGAAGCCCGTCAGAAGAGCAAAGCTGATCGAGAATGCAAAATGGCCATATTCGAAAAGGCTAGGCATCGGCGTCAAGTGGAAGAAGTCACGGTAGGGATGGATCAAAAAACAACCCAACCAAACCAAATCACACCCTAAATGGGTGTATCCCACTTTATCGTTATATATCCCGTCACGTGACGAATACACGTGCATACAAGATTAACAATGGACCGAAACGTCCTTAAACTAACAACGGACCGTAATGTCCTTAAACTAACAACGGATCGAAACGTCCCTAAACTAACGACGGACCGAAACATCTTTAAACTACTACAAACCGCAGCATCCTTGGGCTGACGTAAAAAAAATGAGCGTTATGTCCATGAGAGAAATGTGCACGGATGAAAACCCGAAAGGGCTCCGTGAGTAAAAATAGCAGGGCTACCGGCGAGTTTGTGAAAACCCGAAAGGGCGCAGACTCGTAAAAAATTCATGCACACTTGCAAGGTCCTCTCGACCTTATAAGGAGAAAATACCTGCGTGAGATCCTTACGACTCATAAGGGAGCAACACACTTAGGGATCCCCATGATTACCGAGGAGAAATTACACTTACGAGATCCTTACGACTCGTAAGGAGAACCCTCTTATGAGACCCTCACGGCTCATAAGATTCAAAAGCATTAAGCTACAGGGATCTGAACCTGTTCTTAAGCCATCACATTTCCCAGACTGCCCTACAAACGGTTCAATATTGATCCTTGTATACAATCCATGGGCATAAATAAACGTCTCCCCCACCAAGTTCTACCGATGGCGCGAAATGTCCTCATGTGGTGAACGACACTCGTATGTCCTCTCGACTTATAAGGAAAAAACACTTTTACAAGATCCTTACGACTTATAAGAGAACATGCGCTTAAGAATTCTCACGATTCCTAAGGAGAAATCGCACCTATGAGATCCTCACGACTCGTAGGGAGAAACACATTTATGAGACCCTTACGGCTCATGAAGTCAAAAGCCTTAGTCGACAGGATCCTAACCCTGTTTGCTAAGCCACCTTTGTTCAAATCGACAGAGGCAAATGATGATTCGCTCCTGGAAATATTCCAGTCGCAGCGATACTGATGCTAAGATCGGCATCGGATTCCAAGTTCCGTACTCGCAGCAAAAAGTGAGCGATCCATAAATGCATATGAAATAGTCGAAATGAGAGGGCAACTTGCAAAAAAATCAGCAAGTAAAAGATATGCATACAAAAATAGCCAAAATGATTGGGCAACTCGCAATAAAAAGCAGCGAGTAAAAAGAAAAATAGCTGAAATTATTGGGCACCATGAAAAATAGCCGAAATGATTGGGCAATCGCGACTTTCGCGATATAAAAAGTTGAAATGATAGAGCATCGCGGAAAGAAATAAAAAAAATGAAAGAATAAAACTTTTGCCCTACAGGCGAGTCCATACCGACCCTTGTATACAATCCATGGGCATAAACGAAAAGGGAACCACATTTCCCCACCAGACTCTGTCAAAGGGAAAGTCAGATCACGACGGCACATCTACAGTCTGGAGACCCACAACGGCGTTCCTCCTCATTCCAGCAGGATACGGATGCGACATCACCCATCAGAGCCACGGCAAAGTCCCCAATTCTAAAACTCTACAACCTAGGGTCAAACCGGACACCGCAGAAAGCGGAGCAAGTCAACCACGACAGTGCAGAAAGCGGAACAAGTCAACCCGACACCGCAGAAAGCGGAGCAAGTCAAACCCGACACCCTAGCAAGTGGAGCAAGTCAACCCAATACCGCAGCAAGCGGAGCAATTCAACCTGACACCGCTTCAAGCGGAGCAAGTCAGCCAATGACCTCCGTCTCGGAAACAAGTCAACCAATGACCTCCGTCTCGGAAACAAGTCAGCCAATGACCTCCGTCTCGGAAACAAGTCAACCAACCTCCAGGGAAATTAGTATCCTTAGCAAAACCTCTCGATTCAGGGAAATCAGCATCCTTGGCGGGAACCTCGATTCGCGTTGACCCGCAAAGAAATCATTGTCTTTGCAGGAATCTCTCGATTCGTCTCGACCCTAGGGAAATTAGTGTCCTTGGCAAAACCTCTCGATTCAGGGAAATCATCATCCTTGGCGAGAACCTCGATTCGCGTCGACCCGTAAGGAAATCAGTGTCTTTGCAGAAATCTCTCGATTCCTCTCGACCCCAGGGAAATCAGTGTCCTTGGCTAAACCTCTCGATTCAGGGAAATCAGCGTCCTTGGCGAGAACCTCGATTCGCGTCGACCCGCAAGGAAATCAGTGTCTTTGCAGGAATCTCTTGATTCGTCTCGACCCCAGGGAAATTAGTGTCCTTGGCAAAACCTCTCGATTCAGGGAAATCAGCGTCCTTGGAGAGAACCCCTCGATTCGTTTCGACCCGCAAGAAAATCAGTGTCTTTGCGAGAATCTCTCGATTCGTCTCTACCGGCGGGGAAATTAGTGTCCCTGGGCATAAAAGAAAATTCTCCTGTGAGATCCTTACGAATCTCAAGAGAAAACGCACTTAGGAGTCCTTACAACCCCTAAGGAGAAATTACACCTATGAGATCCACTCGACTCGTAGGGAGAAAAGACTTTATAAGACCCTCACTGTTAGTTGTATGTATGCCCTAGAGGCCAGTATTGTACAGATGATGTATATTATATTGGATGCTTGGACATATATAGAGATGACTTTCTTGCTCGATATGATAGTATGCTATCTGGTTACTCTTTATCTTAACATGTACACTAGTCTCTTTATACTGTTTTATAGTTACATGTTGGTAAAGCCCTTAGGATGTGTACTTGACTACCTGGACTATGATGCAGATCATACAAGTGGGGACATGGTAGTCCATAAGTACCTTCTTCAAGGTCCCTAGTCGTGGGTGTATTGAGACGGGGCATCGATATACCAGAGTAGACTAGCGTATACGCTTCTCGACCCATGTGATGGGCGATGGATGATCCCATATCCATTGGTGTTTGACATCAGAGATGGTATGCGGGTGTTCAGTGGAGACTGGGTACACTGGACGGACTCGCCGAGAACTCCCAGATGGTATTATACCTCACGTCAGATGGCAGTTCTCAGGTGACACTTGTACAGGTTAGTCTGTAGACCCGAGATCGTCATAGAGTCTTGTGTGATTCCCACTGTGCTTTGATCTCCACCTTACCACATCCATGAGGGCATGCAAAACGGTGGTCTTTGGGCACAGTCCCGAGTCACATGGAGGCAATGAGCGATAGGAGGGGTTTCGTCTTTCCCGGTATTGGGGGTTGATGTTGCGCTGTGCTCGATTGGCCGTAACAGGGAAGTCCCTGGCCAGGGCTGATCAGAGATTTGCTGGTAAGTGTTACCAGTAGTTTCTCGACCCGTTACGAGCCTCACATTGGCACGACTTATCGGGTTATTGGGGTCTGACGTTTACTACCCCTAGACTTGATATGCGACGTATCAGACGAAGAGACCGGACTGTACGGTAAGTGTTACTGGTCGGATTCGCAGGAGTGTGAGCGGGCTAGCTCGTCGATCTTCTGATCGCTCAATACCCGGGTGGCCGTTACGTTTAGCAGACCGCTTGCGGCTTGTGGGTGCTTGATATGATCATCATCTGCTACCGGCGTATTGACGAGTCTTTAGAGTCCTACACAGAGGTTTCCTGGCTCAAGCGAAACGAAATAGGAGCGCATATGAGATATGTGCAGGACCGAGAATAATGCGTGTATGTGATACCGCATTTCATTCTCGCGATATATGTTTCGATTGGTTATATTCGATATGACCTAGTTATCGAATCATTGATTCGATAAATCGATACATTAGATACTAGTCGGTTGTATGCGATATAACCGGATCATTGAATCAAGTGTTGATTTAATGATTTAATGTATAATTATATATTTGATATATTTCTTTACATTAACTAGTATTGGTTCACTTTAAACGGATTACTCTCACTTGATGTACATGTTGTATATGTGATATACTTTAGTGCACATCTTTGTATCATGTTTGATGATACTTGATCATTTGGTTAAATGCATAGAATTAAACCATGGTTAATTGGGTCATTAGGGTTTTGCTTTATCATTTATTTATTTGATTATTTATTTAGAAATGAGTTATGATAAGAATGGTGGCTAAGTTTGTTTTATGTTGAAGCTTCATGAAGCCTTGACTTTATGCAACCATTCTTGTCCTCATGCTTAACCCTAACTCTCCAAATGACCATGGTTTATTCTCTACACTTAACCTTGGTTTAGATATGATAAGTATTGATTTAAATTTATTTTTATCATAACACTTATCATATATTTTCTTGAGCTCCATCTTCTTCTTCAAGAAAAGCTCAAGGTGCATCAATGGCAACTTGAGCTAAAGTGAGATAAATCCAATTATAAAGAGAACCCACCTCCTATTTCTTCACCCTCTACCTCTTGCCAAGTTGTTTTGGGTGTTTACTTCACAAGTTTCACAAGTTTGTGAAGTCGGAGTTTGAACTTGCGAAGCCTCGAGGTAGATCGTCTTTGACACAAAGCCGACGACCTATTCCGCTTGTTTTCCCGATGAAGCCGATGATCGAGTCGAGGATTCATGATGGACAGCGAGGGCATGACCACGTGGAGCTAAGGAGGCGGAAATCCGGATCTACAAAGGTTGTAGCATCTCAACTTTAGTTAAAGTGTTAACTAGTTTGTAGTTTCACCTAGAATTCTAGCTACGATCCGTTAACTGGGGTTTCTCGGCACCATAATTTTGTAAAATGGCATGGTTGATGCCTTGTGAGACCTCTATAGTGTGCCTAGGAACCCTACAGTGGTATCAGAGCCTAGCTAGAGCCTTAGGCGAAGTCTAGACGGAATTTGAAGTCCGAACGAACCCGAAACCCCGATACCCATGAGCTCTCTGGACATTTTCTGAAATCTGGGAATTTTTGATATTAAAAATGCTTAAAAAATTCACCAAAGAATTATAAGAATTACTGTGTAAAACGTTTCCCATGAACAGTTCCATGAGCCGCGGAAGCGCGGCAGAAGCATGGCTTCTGCCGCCGTTCCGCGGCCATATAGTGACGTCAGCCATGTTTCACTGCACAGTAATACCTGATAAATTCTGGTGAGTTTTCTGGGTATTTTTAAATTGATTTAAGGGTTGAGTGCTCTGGGGTTATATTGGGAATCGACGATTCGATCGGAATATCAAACTTTGTCTAAGTGTTTTTCCAGATAACTGTAGAATATGTTAAAAAGTTTGACCGGATACAAATACCCAACTTTTCCCCTGCCGAAAAATTCCAAGTGTTGGATTTTTCTGTGGTTAAAAGACGTTCGAAGTAGTGCAAGTAACGCGATGGTCCCTCTAGAAGACAACAAACCTTAACTCGATTATATGACCGTCTTGAACTGCCCTTTGAACCTTCGGGTTTGGGGCAGTACGGCGTGCCACATGTGAGGCGTTGGCTTGACCCTTCTTCGGCTGGACCGTTGGTACTGAGGCATGAAGTGAATGTCTTTGAACCTATTTCATGTGTTGATCGATGTCGGGAAAACTTGGGTGTTCGAATGTTCGATCGGAAAGTTTGATATATTCTATTTATCCGGAAATGGATACAATAATTGGAATTCACAAATAGTTATGAGATAACTGGTAGAATGTTATAAATCTAGCGGTTTAGTTTCACAAGATATCGAAAAGAGTTTTCGATGATGGGACTAAAATGCGGGATTTATATCTGTTAGGCATGCGATGTCTAAAGTAGTTGCGGATTCCAACTGTTGTAGTTTTACACTTTCTTTTCTGTGACCGTAAGTGTAGTATGTTCATATCACCGGTTTCGTTGCTATACATCAACGACAATTGGGGTATGCATACTTACTTACGTTGATGACATGTGATGTTATGTGTTGCTGGATATGTTATATTGGATCGTCGTATTCGAATAGCCGGGGGTTTTTATGTGAGATGAGTGTTTTTCATTTTCATTCATGTAAAAACTTGTATGTAATATTCTTTTATTTGGAGCACTTCCAGGTAGCGGAAGATGTCACCTTTTGTATATTATTTACTTTTCCGCATTAGGATAGACCCAAGGAGGGGAGCACAAGTAACCGGGTTCTGGGGTCCAGTGGGAGACCAACTCGAGGAGTCGAGTCTGGGTTTCCTAACCCTAGAATTGGCAGGGTTGCTTGCCGCTCTCGTAGGGGTCTAGGGGTGTGGGATTGGCTATTCATCACGACCGTGGAATTCGTGTTTCATACTGGCTCGTATTGAAAACACGGACGTCCTAGTATATCCAATATTTCATATGATTCTTCTGCTGCGATATCTGTGATGTGATCATGTGATGTTCTGTGATGGATATAGTATATATGATATATTATATAGACGTTACTTATGTTTTACACCCGCGCTAGCCCTGCCCTGCTCTGTCGTTAGTTACCTAACCTAACGGTGCACGAGGGGACATCGAGGCGAATGCGGATGGCATAAGTGTACGTCATATCTATCTGTGATGTTTAGGTATTTAAATGATGGGACTTCATTAATGTGATTAATTAAAGAAAAGAAACCTAAGATGTTGTAGAATCAGATTTTAAATAAAACAGGTAGCTACAGTTCTTGCTTTGCATAGCGGTATATATGATATACCCCGCACCTTATTCGATGAGGAAAGGACCGAGATCCCTTCACCGGGAGTGACTCCTTTAGCAATAACTGGCAGATGCTACACACTCGGTTTGTTTTTGATTACTTTTATAGTTTCTGCTTTGCACAGTGATATATATGATATATCCCGCACCTCATTCGACGAGGAAAGGGCCGACGATCCCTTCACCGGGAGTGACCCCTTTAGCAAAACTAGAAAAGCCTCAAAATCACTCCATTTCAAAACTTCATTTGATTCTACAACGATATCAAGTTCATTACGCAATAGGTTTTCAGAAAAACCTGGCGTAGCCCTCCGTCATTTCAGATGAGTAGTAGTTAGTATTCGTGCTACGTTTGTTGGCCTGCGTCAAGGCGTAGTGTGCGGTAGCTAACTAGTATTTATCTGCTTATGCATATGATGCAGATTGGATTAGGGTAGTCGTGCGACTTTGTTGGCCTGCGTCAAGGGTCGTACGGGTGGGTTTAATTCAATCAGGAAATGACGGGTTGAACTTGACTAGCGCACTATGGTTTGTTGGCCTGCGTCAAGGTCATAGGACGCTAGGGGAAAAAGATTATCGGGAATTTCAAGTGTTGAAATTTGCAATGAGATTGCATACCTTCTATGAGATAGTTGGATCCCGATACCCACTGCGAGTAAGAGTTACTCCTGGGAGAGTTTTACACATTACAATTAGCCGATCAAGTAGGTGTCTAGAAAGGTGTTAACGAGGTTACGCCTCTGGGAAAACGAGGTTTACAGTAATTAGGTTCGTGCGAAAGCACGGGGGACCTCCCTCAAAGTACCGACACTGGCCTGGCTGAAAGATTGGCGAACTTGTAGTGTGTAATTAATCCCGGCTAGTTTTTCCTTTTAGGGTTTGGAGGAAGATTTGATAAAAAGCAGTGGGAGCCATCCTGATTAGATAAGATAATAACCAATCTGATCTTGCACGAGCATACGCTAAAGTGTTTTCTTCTCTCTCTCTCCAGGTAGCGACCATTTCATGCCTTAATAAAGATAATAATATGGATGTATTGACCGAACCCGCATGTTATACTGTGCTGGGGAACGTTGGTTCCGTTCATTCTTATAAGAGTTATAGAAATGAACAGGATATAGGGGAATACCAGGATTCCCATGCCACCCGAATGAAGAAAGTACATGCTGATGCATTTTCTTCGGGTGTGTTCGTTACTGAGAACTATTTCTCCATTTGCTCTACGTCCTGGGTATTGGATACCGGGTCAGGATCCCATATATGTAATCAGTTACATGGGCTTAAGAAAGGTAGAGAACTTGGAGAAGGTGATAAAGACATTAGAGTTGGAAATAGTGCAATTGTTGCAGCTAAGACTGTCGGGGAATATCACCTTGTATTACCAACTGGTAATACATTGGTTCTGAACGAATGCTATTACATGCCGAACCTAATATGCAACATTATATCGGTTTCTTTATTAAGTAAAGAGGGATATAATTTTGTATTACAGGACAATGTTATGAACATTTTCCATAACCAAAAGTTGGTTGGATCAGGTACGTTGTGCAATGGCATTTATGTTCTAAACCAATCAACAGTTCTGAGTATAACAAACACACACAAGAGGAAGAGTTCAGAACTGAACGATTCTTTCTTGTGGCATTGTAGACTAGGTCACATCAATGCGACACGACTGGCTAAGTTGCATAAAGATGGATATTTGAAACCTTTCGAATTTTCATCTTATGACACTTGCCAGTCATGTCTCAAAGGCAAGATGACCAAGACTCCGTTTACGGGACACGGAGAAAGAGTTACCGAACTCTTGGGACTGATACATAGTGATGTATGCGGTCCCATGTCTACACATGCCAGGGATGGTTCTTCATACTTCATTACATTCACTGACGATCTCTCTAGGTTCGGGTATGTGTTCCTGATGAAACACAAATCAGAAGCTTTTGAGAAATTTAGGGAATATAAACAAGAAGTTGAGAACCAAACCGGAAAAAGTATTAAAATCCTTCGATCTGATCGAGGAGGAGATTACTTAAGCAATGAATTCCTGGACTTCCTAAAAGAGAATGGGATTCTCTCTCAGCTGACTCCTCCATATACACCACAGCACAATGGTGTATCAGAACGGAGTAACCGCACCCTATTAGATATGGTGCGCTCTATGATGAGCACAGCTGAGTTACCTATTTCCTTCTGGGGATATGCACTGGAAACAGCTGCAGACCTATTGAATATGGTTCCCACCAAAACCGTGCCGACCACTCCATATGAGATATGGAAAGGAAAGAGACCATGTCTTAATTATGTTAAGATATGGGGTTGTCCGGCCTATGTAAAAACGCAAAATCCGAACAAACTCGCAGCAAGGTCTATTCTGTGTAAGTTTATTGGATATCCCAAACATTTGCGAGGGTATATCTTCTACCACCCTGAGGAACAAAGAGTGTTTGTTTCTCGGCATGCCACCTTTTTAGAAAAGGAATTTCTTGAAAAAGAGATTAGTGGTCATGAGGTAGAACTGGAAGAGGTTCCAGCTGCAGAAGCTACAACAGAAGATCTGGTGGAACCAGAGGATTCCGTAGTTCCCGATGAACCCCAGCCACTCCGCCGATCTAGTAGGGTTCCTCGCCAACCTGAGAGATACTATGGTTTTCTCATGGACGGTGGGAGCGAGGATTGCATCATGGAGGATGATGACCCAACTAGTTTCGAGCAGGCCATCACGAGTAGGGACTCAGTGAAATGGCTGGATGCTATGCGGTCTGAGATGGAATCCATGTACACCAACAAAGTATGGACTTTGGAAGTTGCTCCTGAAGGGGTAAAACCCATTGGGAGCAAGTGGATCTTCAAAAAGAAACTTGGTGTAGATGGGAAAGTGGAGACTTTCAAAGCTAGACTTGTAGCAAAGGGTTTTCGTCAAAGACCAGGTGTGGACTATGACGAAACCTTTTCTCCAGTGGCTATGCTTAAATCCATCCGAATCATGCTTGCCATTGCTGCCTTTCATGACTACGAAATCTGGCAAATGGATGTTAAGACCGCCTTTCTAAATGGTGATTTAGAAGAGTGCGTGTACATGACTCAGCCAGAGGGCTTCGTAGACAGTGGGAGCAGCGGGAAGGTGTGCAAGCTGCTTAAATCCATTTATGGATTAAAGCAAGCATCGCGGAGTTGGAACATCTGCTTTGACGTCGTTATCAAAGAGTTTGATTTCGTCAAAAATCTAGATGAACCTTGTATCTACAAGAAGGTGGCAGAGAGTAAGGTTGTCTTCCTCGTATTGTACATGGACGACATACTCTTGATAGGAAATGATATTCCTATGCTGCAAGCGGTCAAGCTCTTCTTATCACAAAGATTCTCAATGAAAGATCTTGGTGATGCCTCCTGCATATTGGGAATTAGGATCTATAGAGATAGATCCAAACGGATTTTGGGATTGTCCCAATCCAGGTACATTGACACCATACTAAAGAGGTTTAGTATGGAAGAGTCCAAGCGTGGGAACTTGCCCACGATCTCTGGAGTCACTCTCTCCAAAGAGATGTCTCCTAAGACTGATTTGGAGAGAGCTCGCATGCAAGGGATACCCTATGCTTCGGCAGTAGGCTCTATCATGTATGCGATGCTATGTACTAGACCCGATGTTGCATACTCACTAAGTATAGTGAGCAGGTATCAAGCTGATCCTGGAGAGAGTCACTGGACAGCTGTGAAGAGCATTCTCAAGTACTTGCGAAGGACTAGAGATATGTTCTTGGTGTATGGTAACGGAGAACTCCAAGTGGAGTCCTTTACCGATTCGAGCTTCCAGAGTGATAAGGACGACTCTAAGTCGCAGTCGGGCTTTGTCTTTACCCTTTACGGAGGGGCGGTTAGCTGGAAGAGTTCCAAGCAGGAAACTGTGGCAGACTCGACGATGGAGGCTGAATACATCGCTGCCAATGATGCTGCCAAAGAGGCTGTCTGGATCAAGAAGTTCATTTCTGAACTTGGAGTGGTTCCATCCATTGAGCGTCCAATACCTTTGTATTGCGATAACAATGGAGCAGTGGCTTTAGCCAAGGAACCCAGGTCCCATCAGCGATCCAGGCATATTCTGAGGCGGTATCACCTGATCCGGGAGATAGTTGATCGCCGGGAGATCGAGGTCAGGAGGGTTGACACGAAGAACAACACCGCGGATCCACTCACGAAGGCCATTCCCCAGATACAGTTTGAGAGACTCTTCGGAATGCTCGGTATGCGATACTACAGCAGCTGGCCCTAGTGCAAGTGGGATATTGTTAGTTGTATGTATGCCCTAGAGGCCAGTATTGTACAGATGATGTATATTATATTGGATGCTTGGACATATATAGAGATGACTTTCTTGCTCGATATGATAGTATGCTATCTGGTTACTCTTTATCTTAACATGTACACTAGTCTCTTTATATTGTTTTATAGTTACATGTTGGTAAAGCCCTTAGGATGTGTACTTGACTACCTAGACTATGATGCAGATCATACTAGTGGGGACATGGTAGTCCATAAGTACCTCCTTCAAGGTCCCTAGTCGTGGGTGTATCGAGATGGGGCATCGATATACCAAAGTAGACTAGCGTATACGCTTCTCGACCCATGTGATGGGCGATGGATGATCCCATATCCATTGGTGTTTGACATCAGAGATGGTATGCGGGTGCTCAGTGGAGACTGGGTACACTGGACGGACTCGCCGAGAACTCCCAGATGGTATTATACCTCACGTCAGATGGCAGTTCTCAGGTGACACTTGTACAGGTTAGTCTGTAGACCCGAGATCGTCATAGAGTCTTGTGTGATTCCCACTGTGCTTTGATCTCTACCTTACCACATCCATGAGGGCATGCAAAATGGTGGTCTTTGGGCACAGTCCCGAGTCACATGGAGGCAATGAGCGATAGGAGGGGTTTCGTCTCTCCCGGTATTGGGGGTTGATGTTGCGCTGTGCTCGATTGGCCGTAACAGGGAAGTCCCTGGCCAGGGCTGATCAGAGATTTGCTGGTAAGTGTTACCAGTAGTTTCTCGACCCGTTACGAGCCTCACATTGGCACGACTTATCGGGTTATTGGGGTCTGACGTTTACCACCCCTAGACTTGATATGCGACGTATCAGACGAAGAGACCGGACTGTACGGTAAGTGTTACTGGTCGGATTCGCAGGAGTGTGAGCGGGCTAGCTCGTCGATCTTCTGATCGCTCAATACCCGGGTGGCCGTTACGTTTAGCAGACCGCTTGCGGCTTGTGGGTGCTTGATATGATCATCATCTGCTACCGGCGTATTGACGAGTCTTTAGAGTCCTACACAGAGGTTTCCTGGCTCAAGCGAAACGAAATAGGAGCGCATATGAGATATGTGCAGGACCTAGAATAATGCGTGTATGTGATACCGCATTTCATTCTCGCGATATATGTTTCGATTGGTTATATTCGATATGACCTAGTTATCGAATCATTGATTCGATAAATCAATACATTAGATACTAGTCGGTTGTATGCGATATAACCGGATCATTGAATCAAGTGTTGATTTAATGATTTAATGTATAATTATATATTTGATATATTGCTTTACATTAACTAGTATTGGTTCACTTTAAACGGATTACTCTCACTTGATGTACATGTTGTATATGTGATATACTTTAGTGCACATCTTTGTATCATGTTTGATGATACTTGATCATTTGGTTAAATGCATAGAATTAAACCATGGTTAATTGGGTCATTAGGGTTTTTCTTTATCATTTATTTATTTGATTATTTATTTAGAAATGAGTTATGATAAGAATGGTGGCTAAGTTTGTTTTATGTTGAAGCTTCATGAAGCCTTGACTTTATGCAACCATTCTTGTCCTCATGCTTAACCCTAACTCTCCAAATGACCATGGTTTATTCTCTACACTTAACCTTGGTTTAGATATGATAAGTATTGATTTAAATTTATTTTTATCATAACACTTATCATATATTTTCTTGAGCTCCATCTTCTTCTTCAAGAAAAGCTCAAGGTGCATCAATGGCAACTTGAGCTAAAGTGAGATAAATCCAATTATAAAGAGAACCCACCTCCTATTTCTTCACCCTCTACCTCTTGCCAAGTAGTTTTAGGTGTTTACTTCACAAGTTTCACAAGTTTGTGAAGTCGGAGTTTGAACTTGCGAAGCCTCGAGGTAGATCGTCTTTGACACAAAGCCGACGACCTATTCCGCTTGTTTTCCCGATGAAGCCGATGATCGAGTCGAGGATTCATGATGGACAGCGAGGGCATGAACACGTGGAGCTAAGGAGGCGGAAATCCGGATCTACAAAGGTTGTAGCATCTCAACTTTAGTTAAAGTGTTAACTAGTTTGTAGTTTCGCCTAGAATTCTAGCTACGATCCGTTAACTAGGGTTTCTCGGCACCATAATTTTGTAAAATGGCATGGTTGATGCCTTGTGAGACCTCTATAGTGTGCCTAGGAACCCTACACTCACGGCTCATAAAGTTGAAAAGTCTTCGGCAGCAGACCTGAACATGTTTCCTAAGCATTCGCTACCCTACAAAGAGGTTAAGATGGACTGCTATCTACTATCTACAAGCCAAATTTGCTAAGGAAATATGCCAATGACCCAGCGAAGAAAAGAAAGCGATAGTACGCGATAAAAAATGTATCTTTCATTCATGAATTCAATTGAATACAAGATACATCATATAAAAAAATGAAATGAATACATGTTATTCATAGATTACAAATTTTCAGTCGATACAAAGGCGGCTACTGAGTAGGAGGCATTTTCAAAAAATCAACCAGCAGCTCCTGCGCTCTTTTCAATCCTTTCTCGCAATCGGCCGCCGTGGCCAACTCTGCTTCGACTTGGGCCCGCTGTCGCAAACAAGACGAAAGCTTTTCATCTGTTCCCAGCATGGCAGCTTCGTAGTCCTACACAACCCGCTCCGTAGAGTCAAGCGCCCGTCTCAGCGTCAACCCATCCGAGATGCATCGCTGGAGATTGTCAAAGACAGCTTTCAACTGCGCAGCATTCGCTTCAACCTGGGCACGCAACCGGGCAGATTCGCTTGAAGCTACTTCTTGTTCCTTTCGCCTCAGGGTCGCCTCTTATTCAAAATGGCGAAGAAAAGGAACACTCTGCTCAACCCATGCAGCTCGCTGGGAGTTCAAAGCCAATACTTCTGGAGCGGGACACTTAAACTCAATCTCATACAGGCAAGCCTCGATCTTTCTGCAATAACTAACCCAAGACTCGATGACGCCTTCATCATGGAAGTTCACGAGCGTCGCCAGCATAGGATTGACCTCAGCAGCAAAGTCTGCAGCAAATGCGAGGGCCTCGGCGTCAAGATCCTCGACGAACCCGCTCAACATTCGCAGGCTAGTCGCAGCACCCCTGGAAGATGGGCGTTTAGCAAAGGGCCCTGCCGGCATTGGGATACGAGACTCGAAGGGAGATGGAGTCGGTGCGATTGCTGCAAAACAAATCATGGTCAAATATCGACTCGGGAGGTAAAGAGAAATACACGAGCGATGGAGCCTACTATACCTGCTGTGGCGGATGGAAAGATTGGGAGTACCGGAGGCGCAACTATTCTCTCGTTCCCTCCTCCAATCCGTGACGCTGCGACCAATACAAGGAAGTCTTAGCAATAGAACAGCTATTCATAAAAGAAAGAAAGAAGCAACAGCTGAAAGATATACTAACCAGTACCAACGGGCGGAGTGACTTCCGACTGGAAGGAGAAATGCGGGTTCAGCACCTGATACAGATGGTCAAAAATGACTCCTGCAAAGTTGTGACAATGTACTGTCAGTACAAGGAAGATGATATCCACAATGAAACCGATAAATCGCAAACCTATACCTTCCAGCATTTCGGAGGACATAGAAGAAGGCGAGGGAACAACAACCATCATGGCGGCGACCGGAGGTGCTTCAGATAGCACAATCTCAGCATTCGCTGCACCTACAAACAAAACATCGTCAGAAGAAGATGAACGGGAATGTGAAATAAAAAGAATGGCGATTCAAGACTTACCTGACGGGTTATCAACCAAAACCGCGACGGAAGCATCACCAGGCATTGTAGCTTCTTCGCTCTCCTTCAGAGGAGTAGTCACTGTACCTATGGCTTCGTCCCCTTATTCGACGAGGGCCGTCATGACACTCGCGATGCCCACCGATATCAGGGAACCGCAAGGGGAAAGAGCGGTGGTGTGGGCAGTCCCAGACTCCCGAGGGACAGTAGCCACTTCGGGCTCTGTGGTCGCCATCGTCTTGCCAGCCGGCTCATCGCCAGGACTTGGCCCTGCGGGATATGATGTATAAGAATTTTCAGATCGAGTTCTAATAAAAAGACCGGGCATTATGTTACCTTGCAAAAGATTCTGGGTTGCTTCCTGAGCCGTGCGCGCAACCTGTCTATGGGCGGTAGACAGGGCAGCCCGAGCACCCTCTGAAAGAATAGTGACAGATGGAGTGGTGCTTGAGCCTGCACCTACAGCCAAAGCGGCATCACGTTCCTTCGCTGCACGCTTCCTGCATTTCTTTTCGGTCTGAGCAGTGAGAAGCGATCTCCTTAAGATCTCTATTAAAGGGACGTCATCGTCCGAACCAAGCTCTGCCTCTGGAGCCGTTACGGCGTTTATGATCGGCTGCTTGAGTGAAGCCTTTTGCGGTAATACTGGGGGAGCTGGGGCCTCAATAGCTGGATCTGGAAGCGTCGTCGCATCACCACGCTGGATCGGCACCGCACTCAAGATAACCTGAGTCAAGGTAGTCCCTGCAATAAAATAAAGGAGAGGGTCAGACCACGAATAAAGAAAAAAGGGAATGAAGGTCACAATGATTTAAATTATACCAAGGCCCAAAGAAGCACGGAGCCTCTCTTCCTCTTCGAATGTTTTGAGGGAAGCCGCGAGAGCCTCTTCGACAGAGATGCCTGTTGAAGAAGAAAGCGTCAATAAAAGCATAATAATAAGGAAGGAATGAACGGGAAAAATACAATTGAAGTATACATGACTTCGCGATGGTGATCAGCGCCGCTTCTTCGCGAGCCAGTCGCTCGGGAGCCATAAGGGCAGCCTGGAGATCAGTATCATCCGCAGGCGTGATGAATAAGCCCTCATTGGTCCCATACTCGCACAAACCCTCGCTATAGGGAGCATGAGGCTCCTGGCCGAGCACAACGTCGGCAGAAAATAGCGACTTCTTCTTCTTTTGTGAGCGAGCGCCGGCAGCCGATGACAGGAGTTTGCGCTTGGCGGGCAACTTTGGGCGACGAGTCCCGATCTCCGTACCCATGCCAGACTCAGGAGACGCTGCAGCCACCGCTTCTACAGGCCCACATGGTAGAGGCTTATCAGGAAAGGCGCGCGGGACCACAACCGCAGTAGCTTCTCTTAAGGAAGGACGAACGGTGGTCCGTCGCTTCAAGGGAACGGTTGGATTACCAGCGGGGACAACACCCTTGCGATCGAGCAGTAATCGCTTTTCTTCCCTAATAACAGCACCCATCGCATGCTGATACCATGCCACATATGCGTTCGAGACTTTCGGAACGCAGCTCGGCTCACTGATAAAAAGTTGGACCCGGTGTTTAGCCGCATGAAATGGTGCAGCGCGCTACGGATACCCTCCTCTGTAGCAACCGGCTCAGCTAAAAAGGCTTCTAGCGGGACACCCTGATCGTAGCTCGACTGTTGAGCGAAACGGTGTGGGTTGTACCTCATGAATAGCGCCGGGTCGTTCTTCCTGAACACTAAAAAGCCCGGCCTGATTGAGTACATATGCAGAATCTTCCAAGCCTTCAATATAGGGGCCCCGTCTTTGAAGGTGTCGCGCAGCGGCTGCATCGTTTTTATGGATTCCTTGCCGATGGTTAAGACCTTATCGACGAAGTTCATGCCGTCCCCGACCATACGTGGGCAAAGGACCATGCCCCGAGCCTCTCGCTCTGACGGATCTAAAGCAGAAGCATCAACTAGGAACATGATTCGAGGAAAATTATAGCTGTCGTAGAAACGGGGCTGCTTGTGGACTCCGAAAGCGCTGAGCACATGAAGCTAGATCCACGACGTAAAATAACGCAGCGGGAGGATTACAGGCTGCACCCCTAGCTGAGTGGTGTCTGCCGCCAAGCTAAGGCTATGATACCGGTGAGCCAGCCCAGCGATCTCGACGGCTACTCGTGTCCCGGCAACCATTCGGTGTGCTGGGTAAAAGACTGATGGCCTCATATAGCAGAGGTGCATCGGAATCACGAACCAGTTCAACCACAAGCCAATAAACCCCAGGAAGAACGTCTCTTCATCGACGTATGAAGCAGCAAGCTCTGTGAAAGGAACGACCGGGGTATCTGGAATGAAGAAGTTTTTTAAATCTGCTTCCACCGTCAGCTGGCTATCCAAACTAAAACCAAACGGGTCGTCGAGTTTGGCGAATTTCACGGCTTGTTTTGACAAAACTTCCGGGCGAAGAAAGCGGGCGATGAAATCTACGAAGCTGACCCCATGCCATCCGGATTCAAGAAACAGACCCTCATAAATATTCAACACCTTGATCAGACCCGGGAACCGATGTTGAATAGCATTATCCGGAGTAAGATCCATCACCACTGACTTGTTGGCGAAGATGTACTCATCAGGAAGAAGTAGCTCCTCGTAATGTTCTCCCCTAATGGGTAAGCCGGAGATCTCTGCGAACTCCTCCAAGGAGATTGAAACTTCCCGATCTGATAGAAGGAAGGTGTGAGTCAGGACATTCCATTGTTCCAAGAATGCTTTGACCCACCATACAGTAGGCGTGGAATACCAGAAGAGAGATGCATAAACCGCGGGGTACAACCTGAGCTTCAGCAGCAGTGATTTCTTGGCCGACAAGATGTATCGAGCCCACAGCAAGTACCCGGCTGAATGGCGATGAGTCAAGCCAATCATGTATGGTTGTCCCCAAGGGCGCGACTCGCCTTGACATATACGCCGCCCCAGAATATCTAAAGCCATCGGCGGCTGTACAGGTATCGAACCCATCGAGGGCTGGAGGCGTCCATCCATAATCCAATTAACCTCCTCCACCACGTAATTCACCTGGGGTGGGTCAGAATAGTTAATGGAGGAGATTGGCTCTGAAGGCACCGCACAAGAGAAGCTGCGTCGACCCCGGATGATTTGATTGTACCACGAGCCCCATAGATGAAGAGATTTATGCTCCGGGTCGTGAACTTTAATGAGCGTGAATACTTCCCTATCCACGGGCGCGTCAACGAATGCGCTCTCCAGACGAACAAATGGGAAAGAAGTGTCAAAAGACATAGTACCTGCGCGAAAAAGAACAAGAATTAATTGTCAATGCTACAGTCCAAATTCTGACACTTGGTACTTTAAATTTGTACCACACTACAATTCAGTGGAAAGAAACCAAAGGGGACCCACAAAATCAAGATGAAGGCTCATCATTGATGAGACAAACACTCATTAAAAAAGGAAATCCTAAAAGGATTCTCATTTAATGAGAGGCTCATTGGTCCAAGGAGTTCAACTCCCTCGAGAGCAGCGCTCTGAAACAGAAATCACATCTGTCATTATGAGGGGAACAAAAATTCCGCAAAAATTATAAAGAGCTATGCTCTGCGAAGACGATGGAACAAGCCATCAGAACCTTAAAAAGCAAAGCTTTTTACAGAGGTAAAACTCTGAAATACAAATCTTAAAAAACTCTAAGTTCTTTATTAATGGGTTAAGAAACCCTAAAAAAGATCTGTAACAACCGAGTTCAGTTATACCAAATTTTGTTCCATATTTATTATCTGTGGTATTTTACTGATATATCTTGTTTGGGTGCGTATGGTAGTTACACTTTTACATTGCATTCGACCCGACCCGCTTGCTTGAACTGGTTGATTTATATTTATAGACTACCTTGGCCTGTTAAATAGACACGTGCATCTCATGTATACTGCATATTGACTTTTCACCTAGCATCGCGTATTTTACATATAACATTTTCGATAGTAAAATAAATTAAAATTGCATTTCATAGCCTGCATGATACCCCTAACCCCGTGGTAATGTCCGCGCATCGTGTTCTCGTCCCGTTCAGTGAAACGGACGTGTTTGGATAGCTACGCGCATGTGCGTGCGTCCGTTCTTGGGGGTTTGCATTTTTGTTACCTAATCTGTCATTTTGAAATGTGAAAGCTGCATTTAATTTTCGTATTTTAAATCTGAAATTTTAGACACGAGCCGGACGCATTTTGAAATATTTTTGTATCCGCCAAAATTCAAATTTATTAATTGTTTTATTTTAAATTTTTCCTTTAAAATTTTCGTAACTGAACAAATCCTATTAGTTTTATAAAATATAAAATATAAAATCTTTTAAAATTTTAACCAATTTCCTTTCCCCCATGAGCCAATGAAATCCCTTTACTGTGCTGGGCCCCACCACCGAGCTCTCTCTCTCTCTTCTCTCTCTCTTCACTCTTCCTCTCTCCTCAGATAATCCAATTTTATCTCTCCCCCCCTCTCTCTCTCCTTTCGATCTCTTTCTTCTCTCTATCTCTCTCCCTCTCTCCCTCTCTCAGAATCTCTCTCTCTCTCCTCTCGCTAATTTTCTCTCTCTCCCTCTTTGTATATATATTTCCTTCTTCTTTCCTCCTTTTTCAAACAAACCCATAATCTAAAAACCCTAGACGCCTCCTTCTCGTCATCGCCCTCAGTCCGACGATGCCTCCCCGACCTTGTCTCCTCCTCACCATCATCACCTCCGTCTCCACTCTCCTTCCCCGAGCCCCTGCTCGCGCACAGAGTACACCCGAGAGCGCAGCCGAACACCCTGCACGCTCGCACCGCCGGAGTGGATCGCTTTCGGTGACCATGTCCTCGCGTCCCCGACTCCGTGCATCCCAGTGAGCCCTGCACCCTTCCTCCTTCTTCTTTCTTTTCTTCTTCCCTTCTTGTATTTTTTCTTTCTTCTTTTCCTTAGCCGCTGCCTTTCTGCAGATCATTCACCAGAGCTCCGTCGACGCCGTCGACCCCTTCACGACCCTCTTCACCGACCACAGTGAGTTTCCTTCTCCTCCTTCCTCCTTCCCTTCTTCATTCTTTTATGCATTTCTTTTCCTTTATTGTTCACTGTCCCTTTAGTTCACCGGAATCCGATCGTGCCATCGACGATCCCGATGACCCAGGGAGCATTGCTGACCCGTGTGATCCCCTTGTGCGTTGTTTAGATTCGTTCCGTATACCGTGCGCGCGCCGCGACTTTTCCCGCCGATGTGTGACGTTCCGTATACCCGTTTCTTGATCTGTCGAGGCAAGTAAAACTTGCTATATGCTATTCCTATTATTTTATACTTATTTAATTACATGTTAAACCTATAGATTTAATCTAATGTCTCATGTTCCATTTTAACATTCGATGTTCCATTATATCATTTTAGATTCAGAACTTAAAACATACCATGTTGCATTTTAGTTTACCATACGTGGTACCCACGTCCATATTTAAATCACATAATAATTATTTGCATAGCCCATAGTACCATTTTAATAGTTTATACCCTATCGGACACCCGTTTGCATCCATTTAACCTCTTATATATATAATTGCATCCCTAGATCATTTTAACCCTTAATAGTGAGATTTTAACATTCCATATTGATAAGGTGTATTTAATTAGTGTTGGAACCATAACCCTAACTCAAATCGACAACTGTGCATCCATATGCTTTAATCTGTACTTAGTTGCATATAATATCACAATGTTCCATTTCTTTTGTTCTATTAGTACCCATACTTGTTTTGTATACCCATGCCTATTTATAGTTTGAATATGAGCACCCACGTGACGTTTTGTGTGCCCCCTGACATGACTTGATATACTATTCTTGACATGACATGATACCTATTTACCACCTGGCTTGACCTGATGTATCATGGCTTTACCTGTTACATGATCTTGTTACTAATGCCAACAAACTTGACATGTTGTCCTACGGACATTCCCTGTTGTCTATCCAGACAAACCTTTACCTGCTGATCCTGTGTTGGCATTAGCTCTAGATCTATCGATACTTGACTTGAATACACAACTTGGGGGTATGGGGAAATCAATGATGAAACCTGACTTGTAACTCGACAGTTCGATACCTTTACTGATCAGTTTTAGAGGCTAGGCCAGCCTTGGGATGATGCTGCTGACATTATCCATCGTTACCCACTACCTTTTTAGAGGCTAAGCCAGCCTTGGGATGATGCTGTTGACATCATCCATCGTTACCCCTTTTCCTTTAGTGCCTAGCGGCATGTCTCGGTTTCAGCCCGAGAATCTTCACCGTGATCCCGGGCACGCACGTGATACTATTGAGTTACATCGATAATTCATCAAATTGATTTCAAAGACCTGAGAGTAGTTAACCCAATAGACCAGTTTAGATCACTCACTACGCATTACCTTACTGTCCTTACTTATATCACTGTTATGCCATGTTTATCATTTATACTCATACCTGCATGTATTGCTACCCCTGTTTATAGTATTGCTTGATATTATGACGCACTGATGTCTGGGTTTTGCATGGCCCAGATTCCTTACCTTTTCTGCAGTCCGAGCAGGAGTATTTCAGTCAGCAGGCTGAGCAGTGAGGACTTGCTAGCAGTTAGTTCATTTTTTTACTTTCAGTATTTTCATTTCTGATGTGAGCCCGTATTATGGGACATACATTCCAGTTTATTCTTGTATTGGATCTTTTACTTCCGCATTATTTTATTCTTGACTCGTTTTATTTTGGCTTATGGACATGTGTTAGATAGTTTATTATTGTTCTTGATATCTCTACAGCCGTAATGTGACTGTGGAAGGATATTTCCTATCCACGGGTAGCATGGTTGGCTATGTCACGTGCCTATCTTAGCGTACTCTGGGAAGCAGGGCGTGACAAGATCTCTTTAGATCTATGATTTAAGAAAGAGCAAAGCTCTGTTAAGAAACCTTAAAGAAGATTTCTTTAGATCTATGATCTAGGAAGAGCAAAGCTCTATTTTAATTAACGGTTTAAAGAAAACCAAAAAAAGATGTTTTAGATCTATGATCTAGTAAGAGCAAAGCTCTATTAATGGGGTCGAACATGATTCTTACCAACTTTTTGAACAAAGATATAACTTAAAAGAAGTTCTTTAGGCAGAGATTTATGCTCTGAAGAGAGAATTAAATTCTTCGAAAAAATAAGAAGGGATGAAGATGAACAGAAATCATCTCAAGGGCCAAAGGCCCTATTTATAGGCGCTGGAAGTCGATTCAACTTCCAAGACAATTCAACGGTGGAAAGGCTGCCACCGCTGCACTCACGTGTAAGCCATGTGAGCGCAACGGTGGGGGAGGCATTTGTTTTCCCCAATCAGAGAGCAAAGCTCTGTTAAAAATTTGAAATTTGAACTGAGGCAGCGCCTCACGTGCAAAGCACGAGAACGCTACCACCAAGAGTTCCAGCGCTAAGAGTCAAAGACTCTGAGGAAGCGCCTCATGTGCAAAACACGAGAGCGCCGACGCCAAGAGTGCCAGCGCTAAGAGTCAAAGACTCTGAGGCAGCGCCTCACGTGCAAAGCACGAGAGCGCTTGCGCCAAGAGCACCAGCGCTAAGAGTCAAAGGCTCTGGGGCAGCGCCTCTTGTGCAAAACACGAGAGCGCCAGCGCCAAAAGCGCCAGCGACAAGAGTCAAAGACTCTGAGGCAGCGCCTCAAGTGCAAAGCACGAGAGCGCCAGCGCTAGAACTAAATGTTCTCCACCATTGAATCAAAGATCCAACGAAGATGATAAATTATCAAAGTACAGAATTAAATTCTGATTGAGAAAATACTCCTCAAATCTTTCTAAATAAGAAAAATTGTGCTCTGTAAATCAGAACACCGTTGGATCAAAGATCCAATAATGATTAAAAATTACTAAGATACGGAATTAAATTCTGATTAAGGAAATACTCCTCAAATCTTTCTAAACAAGAAAGATTGTGCTCTGTAAATCAGAGCACCGTTGGATCAAAGATCCAATGGTGATTAAAAATCACCAAGATACAGAATAAGTTCTGTATGGAAAAATATTTTCCAAATCTTGTTAAAAACAAGAAAAATGTTTTCTGTAAAACAGAAGCCCTTGGATCAAAAATCCAATGGTGGGAAATATCCCTAAATCAATCAGAGATCTCTCAATGAGAGATTTCCTTAATTGATTCAACAAATCAGCCTCCCCTATATAAAGGACCCAAGACTTCAAGTCTTAGACAGAAGAACCTCCCCATAAGTTTCAAATCAAAAGGAGAAGAAAAAAAGAGAACCCCCCCATAAACTTCAAGTTAAAGAGAGAAAACAGAAAGAAAAACCCTAGGTAAGAGAAGAAACAAAATACAGAGAATATCTCATCTCTTTTTCACCTCCATAAGAGTTTAACTCTTCTAAAAAGAACTTAGTTCTTCCTCTGGTTGAGATCTGCAGAAGCAGATCTCCCCACAAGTTGAGAATTTAATTCTCATCGGGGAGATTCTTCCATGTAGATCCAAAACCTAGGAGAAGATCTAAGTTCAGAGACTTTAATTCTCCCAAAAAGTATATAAGAATTTAATTCCTCTGGTAAAACAAGGGTTTAACCCTTCATATAAGAACTTAGTTCTTCCTTATAGAGAAAGATCTGCAGAAGCAGATCACCCTACAAGTTGAGAATTCAATTCTCATCAGGGAGATTCTGCCATGCAGATCCCAAACCTAAGAGAAAAACTAAGTCCTAAGAATTTAATTCTTACAAAACAGTGGGCTTGAAAGTCTCGAAACTCA
The DNA here is from genome assembly GCA_030015575.1 of Agapanthus africanus. Lineage (NCBI taxonomy): Eukaryota > Viridiplantae > Streptophyta > Magnoliopsida > Asparagales > Amaryllidaceae > Agapanthus > Agapanthus africanus. The sequence goes on from CM057344.1 coordinate 683,638,757, forward strand.
GGATCTCCATTATGTAAAAGGATTGGCACCCAACATGATAACGGCCGATCACGTGCTCCCACGTGAGCCCCCTTGATGAACAAAAGAGGACAACCGAGATTGGCTCACGTGATCCCACGTGACCCCCAAGTAGTGCTAAATAGTTATAAAGCAAAAGGGGAATAAATCAAAGGCAGTTTCCATTTTTGGAGCGCCTCATGTGACCCAATAGCGCTTAGCGCTCAGAAAAGAACAAGGGAATAAACCCAAAGGAGCATCGCTTCAAATTTTTAGTGTTTAACACTACTTCAAGCGCCTCACGTGACCCCACGTGAGCGCCTCAAATTTTTAGTGTTTAACACTACTTCAAGCACCTCACATGGGAGCACATGAGCGCTGAGCATATACTAGTGTTTAAGACTATGAAAGACCAATATTAGCCAAACTCAGACCAAATTTCCCGAGGACCGTCAATTGAGCTCCTCATGCTCAGGGTTCCCAAAACCGATCTCAGTCCCAAAGATAGCTAATGAGCTCCCAACAGATGGCATCTAAAATGATGTTCATCCCATCCCCCCTCAGTCGGGAAATTGGTTCGAGGGTACGTCTCTCCACACCTCTGATATATGTCGTTGTAATTCTTCAACGTTTTTAGAGAGATGTAGGATCCCAATAACCAATAACTTTTGGCGCATCCCCAAAACTGTTAAACCAAAACCCTATAGACTATGATGTCTTTAAACCCTACATACTATGACGTCTTTAAACACGGACTATGATGTCTTAAAACCCCACAGACTATGATGTCTTTAAACACGGACTATGATGTTCTTAATCTCCACGGACTATGATGTCCTTAAACCATGGACCGCAATGTCTCAAAACTAGTGACGGACTGTAATGTCCCTAAACTTAAACGATAGAGCCCAAATGCTTTTTCGTTGGGTCAAAAATGATCCTGAACCTCCGTTGAGTAGATCTTAGTCTAAAATTAGACTAACGTATCCTCAACAAACATTTAAGTTGATCTTAACCTTAAACAAGGTTAACGATCCTTAAATCAATCAAACCCAAATCTAAGAAAATACGGATTTGGACTAATCCCTGCCCTACGGGCGACAACATAAATTAGTCTCCATTTACAATCCACGGGCAACCTAAAACAAAACAAATATACACGACACGAAGTGAACATCTGGCGAAGGAGAAAGTGGTTATCGCTACGCGGTAACGTAATTAACTGCAGGGGCTTGCGCCTGTAGGGAAGAGCGTCCCCATAATCAAAACCCCCTCGCAAACAAGGGGGAATCTGACGAAGTCTGCTACAACGAACGCATCTGTCCAAACCTCCGATACACGGTGCCATAAATAAACTTGGTATCTTCGGAGAGGTAGATAGATAAAACCGAATAGTATCTTCCCCTAAATTCAGGCAAGACGACCTAGGCGGTTCCGTCTCTGTTTTCAGCGGTAAACAGATTCTGGCATGCCGGGTGGGACCTTTTTCTCTTTCCACTCCATACTTCGTGTGTCATGTTTCGCGAACAAATCACGGTTTAATATGTTTGCCCCTGGATCCGAGGTACTAAGATTTGGTGCCTTGCTCCTACGCAGAAGAGAAGATGGCATCAATGGCTTCCAGCTGCACCAACTGCAACAACAACTCCCGCTCCTCCCCGTCTGGAGGAGTAATTTACGGGCCCCAAGCGGCCTCCATCTTGGGGGAGTAGTTGTTTTCTTCCCCCAGGAGAACTCGACTCAAATAGTAGAGAGCTCTCTCCTTCCCCTGGTCGTTCTCCTGTGCCCATAACGTGCCTAGAGAACCTTCCAGGGCTGTTGTGTATTGGATAAGGGGCTTTTCCTTAACCGGAGCGGTCAGTACCGGCGGGTTCTGCAGGTATTGCTTGTTTTCATCCAGTGCTCTTTGGAATTTATGGTCCCAAATGAACGGGGTCCCCTTCCTCATTAAATGGTTGTAGGGACGGCATTTGCCGGAGTGGTTGGCTATGAACCGTCGGATATACGCTAGCTTTCCTTGGAGAGACCGCAGTTATTTAAGAGCTCTTGACATGGGCATTTCCATAATCACCTTGATCTTTGATGGGTCTATTTCGATGCCTCGGTGTCGTATGATGAATCCTAGGAATTTGCCTGAGGAGACTCCAAACGCACATTTCAGAGGATTCATCTTTAGATTGTATTTCTGAAGACGCTGAAACACTATGTTCAGATGTTCCCAGTGCTCATCGTACTATTTTCTTTTCACCACAAGGTCATCAAAATAGCATTCGACAATCTCATGTATGAGGTCATCGAAGATCTTCGTCATGGCCCTCTGGTAGGTAGCGCATACGTTCTTCAAACCGAAGGGCATCACCTTATAGCAGAATATGCCTAGCGGAGTTCGGAAGGCGGTGTGTTTTTGGTCTTCAGGATGCATTTTTATTTAATTGTAGCCTGAAGATCCATCCATGAAGGAGAAGACCTCATGAGTGGACGTGTTATCGATCATCAGCTCGGTAACAGGTATTGGGAAGTCATCCTTCGGACAAGCTTTATTAAGGTCTCGAAAGTCCATGCAGATGCGCACTGTCCCATTTTTCTTCATCACTGGAACAATGTTGGCAATCCAGTCGGGATACTGAACTTCTTTGATGAAGCTGGATTCAATTAGTTTCTTGACTTCGGCATTGATACTCATCTCGAGTTCGAGCCGTATTCTTCTTGGTGCCTGTTTAACTGGCTTGACGTCCGGCGATATAGCCAGTTTATGCACCGCTATTTTTGGATCCAGTCCTAGCATCTCGGAATAATTCCATGCAAAGCAGTCTTTATATTGCATGAGTACATTTTTTAAAGTAGCTTCTTGCTTTTTAGATAGCATCTCACTGACGAACGTTGGCCTCGGATCGTTTACCGTTCCCAAGTCAATTTTCCTTAGATTTTCCGCCGTGGTGTGTATCCCATCTTCCAACTCTTTTGGCGCTGGTAGAAATTTTGAGATCACCTCGTCCTCATCCTCATCTGCGAAGCATCTGTAGGGGTCATCCATATTCTCATGGTTCCCCTCTTTTGAGAATGTTATCACATGGCAGGTACAAGTTCGTTTCCAAGCTCGATTTTGATCTGGCCCTACTCTCGCAATATAGGTTGATTTTGGCTCATGCTTTCGCGGTGGGGTTACCCTCCAACTGTCGGATAGAGTTAACATGCCTTGTTGATACTGGTTTTCGACCCAGTCTTTGAAGGTGAAGCAGTTTTCAAGGGGATGACCTGTTCCTCGGTGGTAGGAGAAATAATCCAGGTGATGGACCTCATTTATCTGTTCGGGGTACCGAGGCTCTAAGAGAGTCATCATTTGATGCTTAATGACAAGGTCGAATATTTTCCTTGTCTTGTCTTGGGGGAAAGAGTATTTCCGACCCATCTTTTTAATAAAAAACGGATTCCAGTTGACTTCTACTCGATTGTATGGCTTCTTGGATCCATTTCGCTGTTTTCGAACGTCATTCTCGTTCTTTACCATGTTCTTGCCTCTGTGTCGGGATTTTTCCTTGTCGCGAGAACGTACAACAGACTGAGGGTGAAGGGCATCGTGGTTTTCCTTTTCCGCAGACTGCTAAATGAGACGCTGAGTCATGGCCTTTTCGTAAATGGCTATTTCGCGTTTGTGGTCATTCCAAACCTTTTGACCGGCTTCTCTTATTAGCTTGGCAACCTGCTTCTCGAACGACGGACTTAAAATTCATACGGCGGGATCTCGCTCTGGTTCAATGTTATAACCATTTGGAAAAACGTTCCCTTCTTTACCGAAGCCATTTATGATGCGGAAATTATGGAATCGCTCCTGTTTATTTGTCCGAACGTATCCAAGCCCAATCGTCTCCATTCTCCCATTGGGCATCTTTCGCTGAGTCCCGGGGACGTCCTAAATCTTATTGTAGAACTGGGCTTATCGAGTGGTTTGTTTGAACGGTACGCCTTGGAATCTTAATAACCTTTTCAATCCATCTTTGTAATATCTGGGCAGATGGATTGGTTGAAGCCTTTCAAGCACAAAATCAGCGCCATGCCATACTTCTTTTTCTATCCTGGTTCCGTAGATTGGCAGAAGAGTATCATCTTTTCACCTCTTCACATGGGAGGGACGTAGAAAGTCCGCAGCTCTTGTACGCCGTATGTATTAAGCGTATCAAGTTCCCTGTGATGCCGCTGCGGAACCATGGCGATTTGTAAACTCTGATTAGCTCCAGTAACGGTTTGCGCTGATAGACGAGTAGAGAACACGGCGTTGGCCTCGTTCTAAGAGTCACTACCAAAGACTAAAATAGGAGTAGATGGTCCAGGCCTGTTGCATTGGGGTTGCCCCGAGTAGACTATTTCCTCGTCTTCCTCGGTGTCACTCCCAAAGATCGGGATGGTGACAACGAACTTCCTTTTATCCTCTGGCTTATGACATCTTTTCGTATCTTCGAAGTTTGGTAGGAAGTACTTTGTGTCTTCATATTTTCGGATTTCGTTTACGGAGAATGGATTTAGCTCCCCCGTGACTGTGTATTCGAGGCCGTCTTTGAAATACTTCATATACTGGTGTTGTGTAGAAGGGATGACGTTGTACTCGTGTAACCAAGGCTGGCCGAGCAGAGCATTATAGCAAGTCTTGGTGACGATGACATGAAATTTAATGTCAGTGACGAGAAACCCAAAGCGTAATGTCAATATTACGGACCCAAGCGTCCGCGATGACTGAGAGTCAAACCCGGAGATGGTAATTTTATCCCGAGCCAGGTGCTGAACGTTCATGCAAATCTCCTTCAGCACCCTCACATTGAGAAGGTTGACGGAGGACCCATTGTCGACCAGGATCTTTCCTATCTTGATGTCGTGGCAGTACCCGGTGAAATATAGAGGACGGTTTTGCTCGCACGTTCCGAGGAGGAGATCTTCATCGCCGAATGTAGTGCCAGCTGTATGAATCTCTGCCAGCTCGTCCTTCATCTTTTCTTCTGCAAGGAAAGCTTGGAACTGATCGGGCTCTTTTAATTCCCTGATCAGAGAATCTCTTGATTTTTTAGACATGAGGAGAGCATCCAGTATGCTCAGTTGTGAGGGTATCTTCCTCAGATGTGCTAGGATGTTGTAATCTACCTTGTTTTTCTTAGGCGGGTCCTTGGCTGCGAGCTCTTCGACGACTCTATCATCGAGGGCAATTTCCTCAGGGACTTTCTCCCTCCCCTTGTCTCTTTTGCTCTAACCTTTGTTTGTAGGCCTGAGGTTCTTCTTAGGCAGCGTGCGATTACGCAGCTGAATGTTCTCACAGTTCTTCTTCTCCTCCTCTTTTCCGGAGTTGGATTCTTTGAAGAGAGGGTTGAGGGTTATTTCTTCCTCAGAATAGCTCTAGAATGTAAGAACCTGGGATTTTCCTTTTGTCGAACTAATATCAACCATATGACAGTTGCCAGCCATTCCTTCACGCTCATCTGTCGCGCTTCTTTACTGTCGACTAGCTTTGCGCTTCATCCGCTTGAAGTGTTGTTGATGAGTAACGTATCCTTGCCACCACTTCTTGAAGGCATTGCACTCTTCGATGGGGTAGGTAACCCTTTGATGATATAGGCAATAGTTCGGATGTGAAATCTCTCCATTGAGGCATGTGGCCCCGGGAATATTTCCCTTGAGAGATGGCAGCTTCATTCCCATTGACAGGGATTTGGCAAACCGTTTCTCCGTCTTAAAACTGCTTTTGTTTGCCGCAGGTGTGCTTCGGTCTGGTTGGAGTACTTTGTGACTCTTCCTCGCTGCGTCTTCTTCATCCTGATGCCGTTGCTTGGGCTTTTCATAGATGGCCGTTTCACGTTCTCGGTCAGCTCTGCTCTTTTGAAAAGCTACATTTAGCAACCTGTCAATTAGGCCTTCTGGCAGCTCCGGAGATTTTGGCACCGATCCTGCCCCCAGTTTCTCTGCGTTTCTTTCCGATGCCGAGGGAGTTTCTTTTTTATTTAACGACGAATGAGAAAGCATATGGAAACTTGCTACATAATCTTCGGTTTCTCCCGACGAGCCATTTCCTTCATCATCGTCACTATCTCCGTTCTCAAGTATATGGTTGAGAAACTCTTCGAGGGTGAATGGGGTCCGCACCTTCTGGTTGTACTCCTCCAGCGTGTCGATATACTTTTGTAGGTCTGTGCACTTGTCGTCAGGCTGCACAGGCTTCTTGTTCTTCTTCTTCTTTCTCTTCGAAAACTTTGAAGGCTTGACCTGGGTGTTTTGCCCATCGTTAGCAGTTTTCGGTGTGGGGCGTGGTTTCAGCATTCCCTCAATGATCTCGGGCTCCCGCGGGCTTTTCCACCTGATCGCCGGACATGCTTGAAGATCCTTCATCATTCTTTTGGTTTTAGCTAAAAGGATAACTTCCCACGGAGCTTCTTCCACAAACGAACATGATACCCCCAGCGTATCCACCTTTTTAGGAGCGTGCTTCTGTAGCGGGTTCACCTTCTAGTTATCTGACAGTGTGAATTTCCCTTGACGGTACTGGTCCTCGACCCAGTTCTTGAAGATGTAGCTATCCTCAATGGAGTGGCTCACCATTCGGTGATAGGAGCAGTAGTTAGGATTGTTGACGTCACCGGGCTGCGGTGGACGTTTTGGGTCCGACAGAGTGATGAGTTTGTTGCGTACTGCTAGTTTGAACAGTCTCCTCGTTTTATCACTGGGAAACGAGTAAGCTCATCCTAGCTTCTCTTCCAGGGATTGGCACAGACGCGCATTGTTTTGGCGAGCAACTGGTTTCGGGTTACTCGGATGTTGTTGAGTGTTGGTAACGAAGGTCGCTTTCCCTTTACCCTTTACATTCCGAGGGTCCATTTTTGAAGAGGAAGGTCCGTGGCCCATCTGGTCCATTTGGGCCAACTTGTCGATCAAAGCCTGGAAGGTGGTTGGCTTAAAGAACGTCATGAACTGGGACACAGTCGCCTGAGGATCCAGATTCCCTATGAACATGCCCACGGCAGGAGGTTCTTCGATGCGTTGTTCGTATTTTGACCATAGGTTCGGCCACCGGATTGCGTATTGAACCCAGGTCTCTCCTGGCTTCACCCTGGCATTGATTAATGCCATGATCGGGGTGCGCTGGCGAACCACTGCGTGAACAGCAATTCAATTTCCATGAATATTTTGACGGAGTCATATGGGAGCTCCGAGTACCATTCAAACGCCGTTTCTGACAGGCTGCCAACGAACTGGCGAAACAGCAATTTTTCGTCACCTCCAGTATTGCCGCATAGAGCTCTGAACTGAGCGATGTGCTGATGAGGATTGACTGTACCCGTATTCACGTAGAACTTGGGGATCGTATATCCTGACGGGTATTTGATTTGGTCATACCAGCCTGGATACGGTCGCCCAGTTCTGATGACTTGGCCAGCCACTTCACTTGTCTGATGAGCTTGTATTTGTTGAGCTATGTAATCATCAAGGGTAGCTTTGGAGATCGTTTCCTCCCTGGCTGTTGATAAAGCTGGAAGAGGGTTTGATATTTCCCCTCTGTCATCCTCGATGATTATCGGCGGGTCTTCAGTTGGAGGTTCTGGCTGGATAATCATTCCAACCATATCTTGGAACAAAAGTGCTATCTGCTTTATATTAGTAGCTTGTTCCACGGCCTCCTTGTCTTCTCTTTCTTGCACCCTTCGCAGGAACTCTATATCGGTCTCCTGCTCCTGGCGCTGTTCAGAAGCCGCTTTCGGGCTTTCTTTCTGCCCGGTGAGTGCTGCCATTTTCGTCAGCATCTCCTGGAGCTTTTGTTGCTACTCCTGAGGTTTTGTTAACGATCGAGTTTGCGATCGATGAACCACGGAAGTATGGCTTTCCTCTTTTCCGGAAGCCATGTAAATCATGTATACAACCATGCCCCCAGGCTTGGGGAGTTTAGGTCCAGCGCTTTTGGAATTTGCCGTAGGCAATGAGATTTTCTCTGGCCTACTCCTTTTGTGGGAGGTCGAGGTTGAAGGAGCCGTTGTAACAGGAGCCTGTGTGAAATAAGTCCCTCGCTGTATAGTGGAGGGATGATTTTCTTCTTGTCGAACCTTCATTTTCTCCGGTTGACGAGCGTGTTCTTTGTTGATCTCAGAGTCCTGGACTTTCCGCCAGACCCTGTGGATTTGGAAGAAGAGCCGTTGAGGGGACTGCTCCGATTTTTCCTGCGTCATGTTTTCAGTTGGAAGTGGAGATCTCTTCAACACTACGGTTGGGTAGTTCTTTCGTACCCTCCTAAACGGTTCAAAGTTGTTCCCGGTTGGAACAGCAGCGTCAACTTCCATCATTGGAGATGGTGGGGTGAGTCTGGAGAGGGAGTTGCCCCCAGCTCTTCTCACTCGGCGCCAGTGGCAACGTCGAGCGTACCTTGCAGATGGGACCACCTCAGTTGTGGAAGAGGCTCCGTCGTGCCCCCTGCATTGGTGAGGGGCTGCTGCTGGTGCCAGCTTGTCAAAGGCCAACGCCCGTTGAGATGGAACATCCAATCTTTCGAAGGCCGACTTTCTGGTAAGGGAAGCACTTTTGATGACTTCACCCGTAGCAGGAGTTGGCACGGTCACTCTTGCGAAGACCGATCCTTTGGTAGGAGAATCACCTTTGACGACTTCGTCTGCCGGAGGAGTTGGGAGGACTATTCGTTTTGGGATAGCTCTTTCAGGTATGACGAGCCTCTTTGCGGACCCGTTTTGGTTCTTGCCCAGCCTGTCGAAGAATGAGGTGGTGATTGATCAAAGAATAATTTATAACCTCTATCAAGAACGGCATCGCTTGGTAGCTAGCCGGTGAGTACGGGTCGGTCCACAGGGATTTTGTGAATTTCCTAATTGCTCTAACGAGTTAATTCCGAACGGTGTGAACAGATTGATTAAATCTAAAAACTAAATCTATCTAGATCTAAATCTTGCTAGGGTTAGGTTTAGGGTAGGTTTGAAAATGTAAATAAATCTCACCGCTTTCTATACCCAAATTAAGATCTATGAGGAGTTATGGTAATTATCAATAAAGGGGATTAGAACCATTCGGGAAGATGTTTCTTCTTCTAGGTTCTTGTCCTTCCTTTATTAATCCTTACCCTAACCTCCATGATAAACACGCTCAACCGGGCCTTTATACTACGGTATCACCGCTACCTCGAGGGATAGGGTGCCGTAGGGAGCGGTGTGTGCATGTATGCATGGAGTCCTATGAAAACGTATGATGGGCAAGAAAGGGATGAGAGATCTTCATCTCTCAAAAGCCTTCCCCAAAGCTAACCCTAACAAGCGAGGAGACTACTCGCTCATTAGGGAATTGAATGACATGCTATCTATCTAACTAGGGCAAGGAATTAAAGATCTATACTAGGGCAATTAAATAAAACTACTTACTTTACAGATGGCTCTCTCCAAACATTTACACAAGACTCGTCAGATCTGAATAGATGAAATGAAAAGAGGCATCGATGCTCTCCAAATGAAATCTGAATTTTATTAATGAAAGGAGGCATGACCTAATACAAGATTTAGAGTTCCTATTTATAGAGGATAGGAACTCTAGGGTTACAATCGACTCGCACATCTGCTATTACAAAAATACCCCCTAAGAAAAGACCTAGTCAACGCCCGCCAGCGCACCGACTCTTTTTGCACCGACACGGGCACTTAATGGCCGCGGTTCCGCGGCCAAACCCCCTGTTTGGCCGCGGTTCCGCGGCCAAATAGTGGTCATGTTGGCTGAAAATTCTTGGGCTTGGTCTGTTGCATTTTGGCTACTTTTTTCTTCATAATACTTTCGGGTTCTCTTCCAGATTTCCACAGTGACTACTTGTAGTGGACTTTTACCGTTTGCACCGTCTTGAACCTTGCACAGAATATGAAGTCTTGAACCTTGCACTGCCTTGTACTTTGTGAACTGATCTTCGTGTAGGCTTGATCAAGATTCCAACGTTTATTGGTCGTAGTCCCACTTTTGCATCGTCTTTTCATCATTTCACAGTTTTTATTCCGAGAACCTGTAACCTGCAACTATGTAGCAGACATGGATCAAAAGCACCTGTTTATTTGTAAAATGCATAAGAATGGGGAATATAATAATGCAATATTATGATATGAACAAATACCCCCAAACTTATCTTTTGCTCGTCCTCGAGCAAACCTAGTTTTATTCTCAACAAAAACCTAACCTCACTTTTGCTGGGAATCGCGATTGCACTAAGCTCGTGCAATAAGCCGTTAAACCTCTAGGTGTCCCTAGTAGGAGAAGTGTTGTCTCCTAAGGGTTTTCAGCGGATACTACCCACAAAATCCTATCAATTCGGCCCATTGACTTTTATTCTCCAATTAGGTTTTCTAACAAGGAATTCTATTATCTTAGACTTAAAAATCATCCATCCGTATTCTTCACGCTTCCTTATTATTTAACTTAAGATTATATATGTTCTGTAGACTTATTTAGCTTTTGGCATCTTTTAAGTTTTCCTTCTAGGGTTCTATCTCAACTTAGGAATTTTTATCATCTCTACTAAAGATACAAGTCATATTCTTCATTCCTATCTCTTATCTAAACCCCAATCACATACCCCTACGTGTGTGTATATATCACCCCTACACTTGGAAATTCAAATCAAGTAATCATACTCTTGTCCGTTGTCCAAAGCACTTCTAAATAGGTGAATTTTTAGATGAATTTCGCTCACACATCCTTCATGCGACCGTTAATACTTCTTGAGGTACCAACAACCGATTACAAGATGTGTTTGCACATTAAAGCGTAATTCCTAGTCTTGCAACACCTAAGGCTTTAGCAGTGACTCCCAAACCAGTTGGTCTAAGGCACTAGGTGATGAAGCACCCTTGCTAAATATTTTTTCTATTAATGCAGCTTTAAGTAATTACAGAAACCAGTGTTCATTTTTTTCTTTATTCACACATGTATATTTTTTTTTCTTCGTACTAAGGACTTAAGACAAGAGCATTTCAAGGTCTCTTCTACTATTCCAAGTTTCAAGGTTCGTATTTGTGCAATTTTGTAGGGTATATATTTTTCAGAATTTAGACTTAAACTAGGAATTATTTTTCAAACTTATACTTTAATAAAAATATCAATATTTTTCCCTTGTTTTAACTTAGCCCAAGAAGTGAACTCAAAATTTGCCTATTTCTAAATAAACTACAAAGACATATACTTTCTACCGTTAAATTTTAAGAAAAGTTATTTTTAGGGTTTTTAATTTACTAGGTCTAGGATCTAGTTGTTCCTAGCTAGTTAACTTTTTTGTCAAACTCAAGTCAATTATAACCAAAATTGAATACTTTAATTTTTATAATTTTTAAAATTTTCAATTTTTATGGATTTTAAAATAAGTATGCAAATGCAAAAATGTACACATGAATGCGAAGGAAGAAGGCTTACCTAGCATACCCCCAAACTTAAACTTGACAGTGTCCTCACTGTCATGCTACACCAAGAGGGTCAAAATGTCGGCACTCCCCTGTTTATTTATAATTTTTTTTTTGATTTTTTTTTATTGTTAATAGAAAAAGAAAAAAAATATATATATATACATATATACAACAAGGTCCTCCCCAAACTAAATAAGGCTTTACATAAGCCAAAAGTTAGCACCAACCATTCAAAAATTTATCGTGATAATGGTAGAGCTGGTGAAAGAATGGGGTGTTAAGGAAAGAAATGAGAAACACACAAGACTGTGTGGAGATAGAAACGGTATACGGTCTCGGTGGAGGAGAAGAATGGAGGAAAAGAGAAAGAAGTGTGGTACGATCTTGTGGGTGTAAATCGAGTGAATGAATTAGTGCAATTTGTGATGACCGATGTGTTAAAAGCGATTGTGCTAATCTATTAACCCGTCGAGAAATGGGGTCAAATCCCTCAAGATTCGCGAGAAAACATGGGTACTTTGAACTTGGTAAACCATCCATTGGAAATGGAAACGCGACGGAGTGTTGCGTGGTCGAAGCGATAGGAAGGACGAAAGGGAGTGATTTAGGGATAGTCTTATTCTCACCTAAGTAATCTGTCTCGAACTTGAAGAATTCCATCAATGGTTCGTAATGATTGTAAGCAACCGAGTCTGATGGTTCAACTAACTCATCTGAAAATGTAAAGGACTCAAACCCGGGAGGTGAGTTTTCAACATCGTCCGAAAAAGTGAAACACTCGTAATCATTATCGTCTGTGATAACTGTGTCAGATTCAAAGAGAAATTTTTCAAGCTCACGGTCTTCAAGCGTGATCTTTTGTGTCGTCGGAACGATGGAAAGGAGGGAAGGTGATTTAGTTAAAGGTTCAAGAGGATGAATTGGAAAATCCGACACATCGAACAAAAATGGTTCATCCTCAATATTATCCTCAATACTCTCCACAATACTATCCTCATAATTCTCCTCAAAATTTAGCTTATCCATGCCATTATCATCAAAATCAAGACGCATATGAGGTTCGGGAGAAACATTTAATGACTCAGGATGATGAATTGGAGATAAAATTTCAGTCAAATTTACGGGTTCATCATCCAAAATATTCCCGGCGTCTATATCCTCAATCAAGTGAAAATCAATTTTTTATGACACCTCATCAAAAGCATGGATATTTATCAATTCAGGTTCTAGAGTGGAGGTGTAGATATCAAAAGTATTGGTGATGGTTTCACTCGAAAGGGATTCTTCTCAATCTGGCAAATCAAGCACTACAAAGTCACACAACTCATCATTTTAGACACTTGTTTGAAAACTGGAATTGTTGAATTCAATGGGCAATGGGTAGGTTTGATTTGGAAGGGTGCACAGCCCACTCTCTCCTCTCAAATTCTTACTCTGTCCAACCGCCTCCTCATACATTGGAATTTTTGGAGCTAGTTGGAAACTAGCTACCGGTCACTAGGTTGCATAAAGGTGGCCATAGACGCATCCACATTCCTCATCATTTTATTTGTTGCTAAAATATAAGCTTCCAACGACTGTTCCAAACTAGACATGGGTTGTGAAGGGGTTTCGGTAAAGGATTCAAAATTATTTCGATACGTGAAACTCCCAAATGGCTGTGTAGAAGCAATGTCTATTGAAGGTGGGAAAGTCGGGTAGGACTGGTGGAATTGGATGGTTGGACAAGAGTAGGATCAACATTTGGATAAAAAGGTGAATGGACTTGTTGATCCCTAAAACTGGATATATAGAGAGGAGTGAAAGATCGGCTACGAGATTGTTCAATATGCTCAGCAATAGACATGGGTTTAGGAGTTACAATAGGACTCGAAAAAGGAGTATCAACGTAAGAAGGAGGTGAAGGTTGACACGGTTGATACAAAGTGGATTGCAAAGTCGAACTGTTTCTCCTAGACGCTTCTATTCGATCTTTCAAAGAAATTTTGGGTATGGAGAGGTCGTCCTTAAATCGACCGAAACAATTCGCGTAAGAGGCAAAGTTAGGTTCAGGATACCAAATTTTAGCAAGAGATTTATGAGGTGGGGTACCCATGATGGAAGAAGGAGAAGAGAAAGAAGGTCAGTGGTGCAAGGATTTCTTAGCGACAAATTTTGCAAGTTTTTATAAAAAAAATTCTTTTTTTTTCTTTATTTGGAACTTTTTGCAAAAAAGATTTTCGATAAAGGGCTTAGACACACTTTTGATCAACCACAAATGCACAATCAGACCTAGATCTAGGGTCACCTAGGTCAGCTAGACAGCTCCTAACTATTCCAAAGGGCTAGAAATAGGACTTCAAACTGCCTCTTCACCGCCAGTTGCGGCCAGGTAAGTGCCAGGTGAGTGGGAGGCTCTCCACTACAAGTAGTGGCCCTAATTAAGTAACCACTCGCCTTAGACACACTTGCCTAGACACCGCAAAATCAGGTTAGGATCAACGGCCGAAGCCTACAACTAGTCCTCTGTCCTATTGAGTGTGACATCCTTAGGGCCGAGTCTAGTATTTTTTTAATTAATGATGGTCAATGCATATGCCTTATGTGATTTCTGGGGTCCTGGGAAGGGTGAAGAAATCCCTACACAATCTGGATTGGTTTCAAGCCCCTTAAAGTCAGATTAAATATATGCAAAACAGTAACAACCACTTGCAATCAAATTTTTTATTTTAAGCGTGGCGCAAAGAATCCTGCACAAGATTTGTTATTGGAAGGGGAGAGATTTTTAAGCGCAAAGAATCCTGCAGGAGATTTTTACAGAAGATATATCGAGATTTGCAGAGGAGAAAGAAAGGAAACAAACAGTGCTTTTTCCACTTACTGACGTCAAGAGATAGCCGCGTTCCCGCGGTTGAAACAGGCAAAGCGCGGCGGTTCCGCGGTGGAGTGGAGGGTTCAGATCCCGAAATTTTTTTTCACGCAATGACATCACAAGTACGCGGCGGATCCGCGGCAGAAGTGGGGTCCACACGGCGGAAACGCGGCTGGAAAGTGGGTTCGGTTCCCGAGACTTCTGTAGTTCTTCTGTTATGATTTTTACCTGTTTTTCAGATCTTCGGTTTTCTGTTTTTATCTCTGTAGATTTCCAGATCCGAACTCGATTGTAGATCCTGCAAAATTCAAAAAAAAATACCCTTCATAAAATTCCAAAATGATAAATTTTTATATTTTTTAATACTTTTTCAGTTTTTTTATGATTTTTCAATTTTAGATTAACCCAAAATTGCAAAAAGGAAATAACACGCCATCCCCGGCAATGACGCCATTTGATTGATCAAAGAATAATTTATAACCGCAATCAAAAAGGGCGTCGCTTGGTAGCTAGCCGGTGAGTATGGGTCGGTCCACAGGGATTTTGTGAATTTCCTAATTGCTCTAACGAGTTAATTCCGAACGGTGTGAACGGATTGATTAAATCTAAAAACTAAATCTATCTAGATCTAAATCTTGCTAGGGTTAGGTTTAGGGTAGGTTTGGAAATCTAAATAAATCTCACCGCTTTCTATACCCAAATTAAGATCTATGAGGAGTTATGGTAATTATCAATAAACGGGATTAGAACCATTCGGGAAGATGTTTCTTCCTCTAGGTTCTTTTCCTTCCTTTATCAATCCTTACCCTAATCTCCATGGAAAACACGCTCAACCGGGCCTTTATACTACGGTATCACCGCTACCTCGAGGGATAGGGTGCCGTAGGGAACGGTGTGTGCATGTATGCATGGAGTCCTATAAAAACGTGTGATGGGCAAGAAAGGGATGAGAGATCTTCATCTCTCAAAAGCCTTCCCCAAAGCTAACCCTAACAAGCGAGAAGACTACTCGCTCATTAGGGAATTGAATGACATGCTATCTATCTAACCAGGGCAAGGAATTAAAGATCTATACTAGGGCAATTAAATAAAACTACTTACTTTACAGATGGCTCTCTCCAAACATTAACACAAGACTTGTTAGATCTGAATAGATGAAATGAAAAGAGGCATCGATGCTCTCCAAAAGAAATCTGAATTTTATTAATGAAAGGATGCATGACCTAATACAAGATTTAGAGTTCCTATTTATAAAGGATAGGAACCCTAGGGTTACAATCGACTCGCACATCTGCTATTACAAAAATACCTCCTAAGAAAAGACCTAGTCAACGCCCGCCAGCGCACCGACTCTTTTTGCACCGACACGGGCACTTGATGGCCACGGTTCCGCGGCCAAATAGTGGTCATGTTGGCTGAAAATTCTTGGGCTTGGTCTGTTGCATTTTGGCTACTTTTTTCTTCAGAATACCTTCGGGTTCTCTTCCAGATTTCCACAGTGACTACTTGTAGTGGACTTTTACCGTTTGCACCATCTTGAACCTTGCACAGAATACGAAGTCTTGAACCTTGCACTGCCTTGTACTTTGTGAACTGATCTTCGTGTAGGCTTGATCAAGATTCAAACGTTTATTGACCGTAGTCCGACTTTTGCATTGTCTTTTCATCATTTCACTGTTTTTATTCCGAGAACCTGTAACCTGCAACTATGTAGCAGACATGGGTCAAAAGCACCTGTTTATTTGTAAAATGCATAAGAATGGGGAATATAATAATGCAATATTATGATATGAACAGGTGGCAGACTTGGACGACATATTAAGAGGGGCCGTGGTGGTTGCAAGTCGATCGAAGACCGACTTCTTAGGAGCTTCCTGTGGTGGCACTGGGGCGCTGAAGCTTACTGGCGGGAGCATGGTCCCAAAGAACAATCCAGTGGTGGCTTGAGTCACCTGCCCCACCGGCATTGAAAAGACGGAGGCCGCATTGGGCCCGTATGTCACTCCTCCAGTTAGGACGGAGTGGGAGTTGCTGTTGCAGTTTGTGCAGCTGGAAGCCATTGACCTTTTTCCTTCTTCTTCTGCACAGAAGCAAGACACCAAATCTTAGTATCTCGAATCCAAGGGCAACCATAGCAAACCGTGATTTTTGTTCGCGAAACATGACACACGAAGTGTGGAGTGGAAAGAGGAAAATGTCCTACCGGACGTGCCAGAATCTGTTCACCGCCGAAAACAGAGACGAACCGGGATGGATCGTCCCGCCTAAATTTGGGGGCAGATACTATTTGGATTTATTTGTCCACCTCTCTGAAGATGCCAAGTTGATTTATGGCACCGTATATCGGAGGTTTGGACGGATGTGACCGTTGTAGCGTGACTTCGTCAGATTCCTCCTCGTTTGCGAAGGGTTTTTGATTGTGGGGACGCTATTCCCTGCAGGCGCAAGCCCCTACAGTTAATTACGTTACCGCATCACGATAACCACTTTCTCCTGCTCCGGAAGTTCACTCTGTGTCGTTTGTGTTTTTGTTTGTTTAGGTTGCCTGTGGATTGTATACGGAGACTAATTTATGTTGTCGCCCGTAGGGGGTGGATTAGTCCAAATCTATATATCTTAGATTTGGGTTTGTTTTACTTAAGGATCGTTAATCTGGTTTGAGATTAAGATCGAATTAAATGTATGTGAGCAGTTAGGGTTCGGTTAGTCTTTTTTTAAGGATACGTTAGTCTAATTTGAGACTAAGATCTACTTAACAAGGTTTTAGAATCATTTTTGTTTCAGATCCAACAAGAGAGCATTTGGGCTCTGTTGTCTTAGTTTATGGACATTTTGTTAGTGTGATATGCCCTAGAGGACATTATTGTATAGTACTAGTTTGTATATTACATTTTGGAGGATATATACACGGATTGACATTCTTGCTCAATATGGTAGTATACTACTTGGTTTGTACCCATCTTAATATATGTATGTGTTTCTTTTAACATATTGCTAATACATATTGATAGAGCCCTTAGGATCTTTGCTTGACTACCAGCGTTGTGATAGCAGTCACACTAGTAGGGGCTGGGTAGTCTACAAGAACATCCTTACACTGGTCCCTGGTCGCAGGATTATCGAGACAGGGCATCAATACTCCAGAGTAGACTAGTGTGTACGCTTCTCATCCCAAGAGGGGAGATAGTCTGTCCCACAGCTATCGATACGTCGTACTGGAGATAGTATGCAGGTGCTTGATAGGTTACGAGTACACTGGACAGGACTCGCTGGGAACTGTTGGTTGGTATTATACCTATCGTCGGTTATCAGTTCCTAGGTGACATGAGTACAGCTTAGTCCGTAGACTTGACACTGCCATTTCGTCTCGAGTGTGTTCCCACTGCTCTTAGATTACTACCCTACCATGGCTCTATTGAGTCGTGCAAACAGGTAGTAGTTGGGTGTAGTCCCGAAGCATTTGGAGGCAGTGACGGTTAGACAGGATTCGTCTCCCCCGGTATTGGGGGATGATATCGCGCTGTGTCTAGGAAAGCCATTACATAAAGTCCCTGGCCAGGGCAAGCGAGATTTACTGGTAGTGTTTCCAGTAGTTTCTCAGGGTGTTCTCGGCTACACTCCGATATGACTTGTACCGCTATTAGGGGTCTGACGTTTACCGCCCCCCTAGACCCGACATGCGATACTCTTAGACGAACAGACCGGACTGTACGGAGATTGTCACATTCAGGCTCAGTAGGAGTTCAGATGGGTTCACCTCATCGGTCTTCTTATCGGCATCTACCTGGGGACCGTTACGTACAGCTAGTACCTCTTGCGGCCTGTGGTTAAACCCACTGCCAGCGTAGAGTCTTTAGAGTCCCACACAGAGGGTTGTTCACCTTTGGGCAAACCAGAGTGGAGGTCGTATGGTTTTATGACGGGGTTCGTTCACATACGCGCACTTGTGCACGTTTGGTGTCCGGGCAGTTATTACTAGTGGGCTTTGGTTTAAACCAGATCCTAGTATTTGTTTTGGGATTGGTCTTGTTTCATTGTGTTCGTATTTCTTCGGAACACGAATGCGGGTACGTACGTACAGTTGACAAAGGCGGAGAGGGAGAAGCCTCATTAGGGTTATTGACCATTGAATTTTTCAAAACCCTAATGAGAATAAGAAACATGATTAATAATATTAATTAAGGATAATTGTGTCATGGTTAGGGTTGAGTTGACCATTTGATTTGTTGACTTTCATTGACCTTGATATTTTCTTTTGTTAAGCAAAAGATGCTTCTTGAAGCTTGCTTAGCATTAAATGTGAAATGATAATGGTCAAATCAACTAACCATCACAATTTTCTTAATTATTATTATTATTATCTAATATGAGAGCAAGGTTCCTTCTTGACTCTCATTCTCTCATATGTTTTCTCTCTCATGGTTTGCTCTCCCACTTCCTCTCTCTCAAAAGCTTAAGTGTTTCATGTGTTGAAAATCCATGTTTTGAGAATAAACCACCAAAATACTCCTCTACTCACTCTAGGGTTCTTAGTCTAGCAAGCCAAGCGCTCTAGTTACTTCTTTGTTGAGGTAGGAGCTCAAGGTAGAGGCCTTCGGGTGGATCTTTCTTTGGCAAAAAGAAGACGAAGAGGAGAAGCCGTCTACACCACTCAAAGGAGCACACAAGAAAAGGAAGCAACACATAAAGAGAAGGAGTTCAAGAACTAGGTATAACCTTTTAACCTAGTAGTTTAGAACTTGTAGATAGTTTGTTAGTTCATGTTTAGCAAAGATCCTTCATGCTTAGTCTATGTTGCTTTGTAAGAAAATTTTGTTTTTTACTCTTTCCGCCTCCCCGTAAGCACCGGGGTGAGCGACATAGACTTACAGTGGTATCAGAGCCTAGCTAAACAACAACTAACATGTTAGCAAAGTCTTTACACCTTCGATCCGGAAAAATTGCAAAAAACCATCAAAAAAATTGTGTTTTCTGCCGTTTTTAAAAACAGGTCTAAAATTTTTTCCAGAGACCTGAAAAATACGTGCAGGCTTTTTTAGGGACACCCAAGAAAAACGAGTTCGTGACTCGGTCAGACTGCCGCGGAAGCGTGGCGAAACCATGCGTTTCGCCGCGGATCCGCGGCCGAGTCGAGTCGGCGTCAACTAGTTTTTCCTGCAGATTGTCCTGCTTGATGTTTTGTGATTTTTCAGATACTTTGTTTCTGCCCAGATTCCTTTGAGTACAGTGTTGTATTTGGGGTAGTTTCAAATTTGGATATTGATCGAAATTCTATAAATTTTATCTAATTGGATTATATCTGTAATGTGGTATATGTATTGAACGTCGACTAATCGCTATACGTCGATTAGTGGGGATTGTACATATCTGTGATCTGTGATGTTGGATTGTGTATATGAACTTGTTGGATTGTCGTGGATGAATAGCCGGGGATGTGAGATGAGTGTTTATTTATCTTTCATTTGATGTAAATTGTAAATTGATGTAATATTATTTTTGGGTCGCACATCCGGGTTGAGGATGTATCTGCCTTTGTATATTATTTCTTTTACTGTTTTCTGCTCCTAGGATAGACCCAAGGTGGGGTGCATAGACTACCAGGTATTTTGAAGTGCCGAGTGGCCTACTCACTTTGTTGAGGGAGGCTGCTCCACTTTGGGTATTTGGCGGGTAGTTTGCCGCACCCATAGGGGTCTAGGGTGGGGTTTGGCTATTCATCACGATCGTGTAATCCGTCTTTCGTTGCAGGCTCGAACGAAACGCGGATTCCTAGCATATCCAATGTGTTCATCTATGATCTGGAATGACTATCATTGCATCTGACGAATGTATATATCTATATATGATATCTAGTAGGCGTTGCTTATGTTTTGCATCCGCGCTAGTCCAGCTCCCGCTCTGTCGTTAGTTAAGTAACCTAACGGGTGATGATGGGGCCCCGTGGCGAATGCGGATGGTATAAGCGTACGTCATATTTTCGTTGTTTTCTGCAATGGTAGGATTAATTGATGGGACGCATTATAGTAATGCAAAGAAAACAAACCAAAGTTAAATCGTTGGAACAATTTCAAAACCACTCGGTTTTTTCCAAAACAGAAAACTTTTAAAAACGCGGAGCTTAAACCACTCCTTTTAAAAGCTATCACGTTCCTTCGATTATATCAAGTTCACTACGCTCACGGTTTCGCCAAAACCATTCGTAGCCCTCCGTCATTTCATATGGATAGTCAATAGTATTCAAGCTATGTTTGTTAGCCAAAGTCAAGGCATAGTGATTGGTAGCTATTGGATATTCATATGTAGCATAGATAGATGCGTTGGTTTGGGACAGTCGTACTGCTTTGTTGGCCAAAGTCAAGGGTAGGTACGGGTGTGTTGAAATTAACCTGGATAATGACGGGTGGAACTTGACATGTGACTTATGATTTGTTGGCCAAAGTCAAGGTCATAAGAGCATGGGGCAAAAATCCACATCGGGAGTTTCTAAAGAATCTGAAACTTGCTAGTGTTGCATACCATTTGAAGTGTGATGATTTTGGTAGGATTCCTTCAGCTTTATCACACGATGATATTTGGATCCCGATCCTACTGTGAGTATATGCTACTCCTCGAGAAACTATCTCACTTAACGATCAATGCTATAAACCAAGTAGGTGACTACAAAGGTGTTAGCGGGGCTACGCCCACAGGGAAAAGAGGTTATTTAATTAAGGAACTTCGCGAAAGCGTCGTAAAACCTCCCTCGAAGTACCGACACCGGCCTGGCTGAACGGTTAAGCAAGTATTGTACGGTGAGATTAATCCTGACTAATTCTTCTTTTATGGTTTGAGGAAGGATTCGAGAAACAGTGGGAGCTATCCTGTTTAGACAAACTAAAAATCACTCTAAACTTGCAAGAGCATCATGCTAAAGTGTTTCTTCTCTCTCTCCTAATTGCAGCAACCATTCATCATGAAGGGCCTTAAGTTACTATTAGATAAAAATATACTGACAGGGCCAAATTATAAAGATTGGTTCAGGAATGTCAAAATGGCAATAACTTATGACAAGTTGGGGGTATCTCCTTACCACTAAGGCACCCGCCGTCCGAGGTCCAGAATCCAGTGTCGCGGATAAGGAAATCCATAAGACCTGGGAGATTGACAGCACGAAGGCCAAGTGTCTCGTGCTTGCCTCTATGGACAATGAACATTTGAGGAGGCACGAGGATATGGATCTTGAATCCATATTTCTCCATACTAAGGAACTATATGGAGAGCAATCCCGTATCACAAGATACGAGACCTCGAAGAAACTATTTCAAGCGAGGTTTGCCGTCGGATCGTCTGTAGGGGAACACGTCCTGAAGATGATTGGCTACATTGAGGAGCTCACGGACCTAGGGACCACGTTAGAGAATGAGTTGTACACTGACTTGATTCTCCTGTCCCTTCCTTCCACCTACGCCCAGTTTATCCTGAATTTCAACATGCAAAGAAAAGAAGTTGAACTTCCAGAACTCCTCAACATGTTGAGGAGTGCAGAGGGCACCCTGCAGGGAAACACCCGCTTTGTCTGTTGGATCTTCTAGGTCCAAGGCGAAAGCCAAAGGAAAGAAGAAGAAGGCCCCCACCAAACCAAGGGGCGGTGTTAGTAAGGTGGAAGCTAAGGGAAAAGCAAAGGTAGCGGGACAGATTGTGGGAAAGGAAGAATTCTTTTATTGTCACAAGAAAGGACGCTGGAAGAAAGATTGCAGGGCTTGGAAGGCCAAGAACCAGGACCCGAAGTAAGTTGTGGCTTCGGCTTCAGGTGTGTATTTTATTAAAAAATGTCTGTCAATCAACTCTACTTCCTGGGTCTTGGATACCGGATCAGGATCTCATATCTGTAATTCTTTGCAGGCACTGAGAAGCCGTAGGGTTTTGAAGGCAGGTGATATGACCCTCAGAGTTGCAAACGAAGCAAGCATGAATGCTGAGTCCATGGGGGACTATCACTTAGGATTGACAGATGGACATGTTACTGTTATTTTGTACCCAGTTCGACTTTTAATATCATATCTGTATCTTTAATGTCTAAAGATGGTTATGATTTTGCATTTGTAAGCAATGTTGTAAACATTCACCTTAATCATGTTTTGATTGGGTCGGGTACATTAAGCAACGGTATATACGTTTTAAACCAACCACAGATTTTCAATATTCAGAATACACACAAAAGAAAGTCTCCAGAATTAAATCATGCTTTCTTATGGCATTGTAGACTGAGTCACATCAATGAGACAAGGTTAACTAAATTACATAAAGAAGGATATTTGGATCCGTTCGAATATCATTCTTATGCAACTTGTCAATCATGTCTCAAAGGAAAGATGACAAAGATTCCATTCACTGGACACGGAGTAAGAGCGAGCAAGTTCTTGGGACTCGTACACAGCGATGTATGTGGTCCAATGTCTACACATGCGCGAAGTGGTTATTCTTACTTCATTACTTTTACGGATGATTTTTCAAGGTATGGACATGTTTTCTTAATGAAGCATAAATCTGAAGCCTTTGAAAAATTCTAGGAATACAAGAATGAAGTAGAAAAACATATAGGCAAGAGTATCAAGACACTGAGATCTGATCGAGGTGGTGAATACTTGAGTGTCGAGTTCCTGGATAACCTAAAAGAGAATGGAATTCTCTCTCAACTTACTCCTCCATACACACCACAACACAATGGTGTATCGGAGAGACGGAACCGAACCCTATTGGATATGGTACATTCCATGATGAGTAACGCTGAGTTACCATGATCTTTCTGGGGATATGCACTAGAATCAGCTGCATATCTTTTGAACCGGGTTCCAACTAAGTCAGTGTCTACCACACCATATCAGATGTGGAGTGGGAAGAAACCCTATCTTAAACACATTAAGACATAGGGATGTCCAGCTTTTGTCAAAAAGAAGCATACGGACAAACTCGAGGCACGCTCAGTACAGTGCAAGTTTTGGGATATCCAAAGAACTCCAAGGGATATTTCTTCTATTACGCAGAGGAACAAAAGGTATTTGTTTCTCGTCATGCCTGCTTCTTGGAAACTGAATTTTTGGAAAATCAGATAAGTGGGAGCGCAATAGAACTGGAAGAAATTCCAGAACCACGAGTTATTATTGAAGTCTTAGTAGAACCAGAAGGTTAGAAAGAACAGGACATTCTTGTGCCGCTCCGCAGGAGTAGTAGGCTTTCTCATCCACCTGAGAGATTACTACGGTTTTCTCATAGATGGGGATAGAGAGGATTGCATCATTGATAATGATGAGCCCACTAGCTTCCAGCAGGCCATTCAGAGAACTGACTCGGTAAAATGGCTGGATGCAATGCGGACCGAGATGGAGTCCATGTACACCAACAAAGTATGGACTTTGGACATTGCTCCAGAAGGGGTAAAACCCGTAGACTGCAAATGGATCTTCAAAAGGAAGATTGGTGTAGATGGACAGGTTGAAACTTATAAGGCTAGACTTGTTGCAAAGGGTTTTCGTCAAAGACCTGGCTTGGACTATGATGAAACCTTTTCTCCAGTGGCTATGCTCAAATCCATTCGGATCCTTCTTGCCATTGCTGCCTTCCACGATTATGAGATTTGGCAAATGGACGTAAAAACCGCTTTTCTAAATGGAAATTTAGAGGTGTGTGTCTATATGGACCAGCCAGAGGGTTTCATTCAGAGTGGGAGCAACGGAAAAGTGTGCAAGTTGCTTAAGTCCATTTATGGACTAAAGCAGGCATCGCGGAGCTGGAACATCTGTTTTGATGAGACATTCAAAGAGTTTGACTTTATCAAAAATCTAGATGAACCGTGCATTTATAGTAAGATTGTATCATGATCTGTTGTATTCCTTGTCTTGTACGTGGATGACATTCTCTTGATAGGAAATGACATTCCTATGCTACAATCTGTCAAAGGGTTCTTGTCACACAGGTTCTCCATGAAAGACTTAGGTGATGCCTCTTACATTCTGGGGATCCGGATCTATCGTGATAGATCTAAAAGGATGTTGGGACTTTCACAGTCCAGGTGCATCAACACCATACTAAAAAGATTCAGTATGGAAGATTCCAAGCGCGGTAATTTACCGGCTTGTCACGGGATCACCCTCTCCAAAGAGATGTCTCCCAAAACTGATTTGGAAAGGGATCGCATGTCTATTATACCCTACGCTTCTGCGGTAGCCTCTATAATGTATGCGATGTTGTGTACCAGACCAGATGTAGCTTATGCACTGAGTGTAGTAAGCCGGTATCAGTCAAACCTTGGGGAGAAGCACTAGATAGCGGTAAAGAACATTCTGAAGTACCTGAGAAGGACTAAGGATATGTTTTTGGTTTACGGCGGAAAAGACCTCCAGATCGAGGCATTTGCTGACTCCAGCTTCCAAAGTGACAAGGATGACTCCAAATCCATGTCGGGTTATGTCTTTACACTCAATGGAGGGGCGGTGTGTTGTAAGAGTTCCAAACAGGAAACCGTTGCTGACTCGACGATGGAAGCGGAGTATATCGCAGCATCTGATGCCGCAAAAGAAGATGTCTGGAATTGGAAGTTCTTAACAGAACTTCAGGTGGTTCCGTCCATTGTTGATCCAATACCTCTGTATTATGACAACAACGGGGCTATAGCATTAGCAAAGGAACCCAGGTCCCATCAGAAGTCCAGACACATCTTGAGGTGGTATCACCTGATCAGGAAGATCGTGGATCGCCGGGAGATCGAGGTTCGGAGGGTTGCTACAGAGGATAACACTGCAGATCCATTCACAAAGGCCATTCCTCAGATGCAGTTCGAGAGGCTATTCGAGATGATAGGTCTGCAATATGCCAACACATGGCCTTAGTGCAAGTGGGAGATTGTTAGTGTGATATGCCCTAGAGGCCATTATTGTATAGTACTAGTTTGTATATTACATTTTGGAAGCTTGGGATATATACACGGATTGACATTCTTGCTCAATATGGTAGTATGCTACTTGGTTTGTATCTATCTTAATATGTGTATGTGTTTCTTTTAACATATTGCTAATACATATTGATAGAGCCCTTAGGATCTTTGCTTGACTACCAGCGTTGTGATGGCAGTCACACTAGTGGGGGCTGGGCAGTCTACAAGCACATCCTTACACTGGTCCCTGGTCACAGGATTATCGAGACAGGGTATCGATACTCCAGATTAGACTAGTGTGTACGCTTCTCATCCCAGGAGGGGAGATGGTCTGTCTCACAGCCATCGGTACGTCGTACTGGAGATAGCATGCAGGTGCTCGGTAGGTTACGAGTACACTGGACAGGACTCGCTGGGAACTGTTGGTTGGTATTATACCTATCGTCAGTTATCAGTTCCCAGGTGACATGAGTACAGCTTAGTCCGTAGACTTGACACTGCCACTTCGCCTCGAGTGTGTTCCCACTGCTCTTAGATTACTACCCTACCACAGCTCTATTGAGTCGTGTAAATAGGTAGTAATTGGGTGCAGTCCCGAAGTACTTGGAGACAGTGACGGTTAGACAGGACTCGTCTCTCCCGGTATTGGGGGATGATATCGCGCTGTGTCTAGGATAGCCATTACACAAAGTCCCTGGCCAGGGCAAGCGAGATTTACTGGTAGTGTTTCCAGTAGTTTCTCAGGGTGTTCTCGGCTACACTCCGACACGACTTGTACAGCTATTAGGGGTCTGACGTTTACCTCCCCCTAGGCCCTACATGCAATACTTTTAGACGAACAGACCGGACTGTACGGAGATTGTCACATTCAGGCTCAGTAGGAGTTCAGATGGGTTCACCTCATCGGTCTTCTTATCGGCATCTACCTGGGGACCGTTACGTACAGCTAGTACCTGTTGTGGCCTGTGGTTAAACCCACTGCCAGCGTAGTGTCGAGTCTTTAGAGTTCCACACAGAGGGTTGTTCATCTTTGGGCAAAACAGAGTAGAGGTTGTATGGTTTTACGACGGGGTTCGTTCACATACGCGCACTTGTGCACGTTTGGTGTCCGGGCAGTTATTACTAGTGGGCTTAAGCCAGATCCTAGTATTTGTTTTGGGATTGGTCTTGTCTCATTGTGTTCGTGTTTCTTCGGAACACGAATGCTGGTACGTACGTACAGTTGACAGAGGCAGAGAGGGAGAAGCCTCATTAGGGTTATTGACCATTGAATTTTTCAAAACCCTAATGAGAATGAGAAACATGATTAATAATATTAATTAAGGATAATTGTGTCATGGTTAGGGTTGGGTTGACCATTTGATTTGTTGACTTTCATTGACCTTGATATTTTCTTTTGTTAAGCAAAAGATGCTTCTTGAAGCTTGCTTAGCATTAAATGTGAAATGATAATGGTCAAATCAACTAAGCATCACAATTTTCTTAATTATTATTATTATTATCTAATATGAGAGCAAGGTTCCTTCTTGACTCTCATTCTCTCATATGTTTTCTCTCTCATGGTTTGCTCTCCCACTTCCTCTCTCTCAAAAGCTTAAGTGTTTCATGTGTTGAAAATCCAAGTTTTGAGACTAAACCACCAAAATACTCCTCTACTCACTCTAGGGTTCTTAGTCTAGCAGTACTTTAGTTGCTTCTTTGTTGAGATAAGAGCTCAAGGTAGAGGCCTTCGGGTGGATCTTTCTTTGGCAAAGAGAAGACGAAGAGGAGAAGCCGTCTACACCACTCAAAGGAGCACACAAGAAAAAGAAGCAACACATAAAGAGAAGGAGTTCAAGAACTAGGTATAACCTTCTAACCTAGTAGTTAGAACTTGTAGGTAGTTTGTTAGTTCATGTTTAGCAAAGATCCTTCATGCTTAGTCTATGTTGCTTTGTAAGAAAATTTTGTTTTTTACTCTTTCCGCCTCCCCGTAAGGACCGGGGTGAGCGACATAGACTTACACATTTCGGTCCATTGTCGCCATTTTTGAGGCGGTTCTAGTTTGAGGACATCTCGGTCTGTTGATCACCATTTTGGAGGTAAGATTTTAGTTTAAGGATGTCTCGGTCCGTTGATCACCATTTTGGAGGTGAGATTTTAGTTTAAGGATGTATCGGTCCATTGATCACCATTTTGCGCGCACGTGTATTTAATACGTGATGAGCTGAACAACGATGATTTAGGATGCACCCAGTTTGAGGTGCGGTCTGATTTGAGGTGTGCACATTAGTTTGGAAGTGCACCAAAAGCCGTTGGTTATTGTGACCCACCACCTCTCTCAAAACGTTGAGGAATTACAACGAAGCGGATCAGAGGTATGGAGAGATGTACCCTTGAACCAATTCCCGTATTTGAGGAAAAAAAGGAGTTAATGGTAAACCCGGAAATCATTAGTCATATTTTGAGACTAAGATTTCCTCGGGAGGATGTGGGATGAGTATCGTTTTGGATATCATCAGTTGGAAGATCAATAGTCGTATTTGGGACTAAGATCAGTCTGGGAAATCATGAACACATGGGCTCAGTTGATCTGAATCAGTGATGTTTTATCCTCACGGGACCTAGCCAATTTGGGCTTGGTCCATTCAGTTTTTTTATTGAAAAGTGCCAAACACTTGTTTCGGCACTGTTTGATGAGTCTCCTTTTTGTAAAAGGGCTGGGCACTTATATAAGTTCGGACACTCACGTACAACCATGTGGGCTCTCGGTCATGGGGATTGCCTAATAAGTGTTAAACACTTTACCCATTTTTGTCTTTGTATGGGGTGCTATGCACTCTTTATGGCGCCCACGTGTGAAGCACGTGAGGCGCTAGGCGCTGCCTAGTTAGTGATAAGCACTTTTCCATTCTGTGGCGCCCACATGAGGGACACATAAGGCGCTGGGCGCAGCTCATTGAGTGCTAAGCACTCTCCTCTGTGGCACCCATGTGAGGGGCACGTGAAGCGATGGGCACTGAGCGCCGATAATTGAGTGCTAAGCACTCTCCTCTATGGCGCCCGCGTAAGGGGCAAGTGAGGCGCTAGGTGCTGAGCATTGATCAATGAGTGATAAGCACTCTCCTCTGTGGCGCCCGCATGAGGAACACATGAGGCACTGGGCGCTGAGCGCTCCTCATTGAGTGGTAGGCACTTTCCTCCGTGGCGCCAACGTGAGGAACACGTGAGGTGCTGGGCACTGGGTTCTTCCTTTTATAAGGACCAGATTTCTCTCAAGAAAAAGTTCCTCCCGATGAGAATTAAATTCTCAACTTGTGGGAGACTTGTCTTGTGAATCTCAGATCCAGAGAAAGAACTAAGCTCTTTTTTTAAAAAGGATAAAACCCTTAGATATGTAAACGAGATGATATTTGTTCTTCTTATTTACCTAGAGTTTTTGAGGAGGGAGATCTTCTTCTCTGTTTCTTTTGAAGCTCTCTTCTTCTTTTTTTAAAGCTTATGGGGGGCTTCCTCTCTGTCGCGACCCAAATTTAGGCACATGACCGGCACTTAAACCACGTGACGTCAACAGGCGTAACGCAATTCAAGTAAGCCGAAAACCCAGAATCTAAACCATCAAAAAAAGTAAGTGATAAAAATATTGTTAAAAAAATTTGAAAATCTCAAGTAAAAATATTCAAACTTAAGTTTATTTTCTTACAAATTTCGGCAGCACCTTCTTTGTAAAAACTAGCCCCGAAACGGGTACAAACATAGAATATAAATAAAGCATCCCCAAACGGGAGCAAATCACGCCCAAAGGCGGAAAACAAACACCACAAGCATATATATACGACGCCGTAGCGAAAAAATAGACAAAATAAATGAAAAACAGCATAAAGAGATAAAACTACATAATAAAGGCCGGCTCACACGAGCACGACACCCAGAGTCACAAAATATACAATATCGGTCCTCACAACTCGTCTTTAAGTCAATACATGAAAGTGGTAGATGGAGAGTGCTAGATACAAAGAGATATACAATAAATAATCAGATAACCACAAACCCATCTATAGCAAAAAGGCATCACAGCCAACCGTAGCGGTATCCGCTGAAAAAGATATAATAAGAACCCTGCCGCGACTACTCTAAGGGTCAAGCATGCAAAACACTGTGGCACAACGCGGGTGAGTTGCCAACTCGTGAATAGTAAGTAACATCATATAGAAAATCGCAGGTATGCACGAACAACGATAATCTATAACATGCAATCTGATGGCATAAGTATGGCAATATGGATATGCAACAATCATGATCAAGGTACATCATCAGGGTACTACAACCACATGAAACAATGCATATCAAATAACTACCGAGTATGGGATAAAACATATCATCATCAATGAATCATCATCGTGGATAAACCGGTGTCCATCAACGACACCCCAAATCCCAATACCTCAGGTGCCGTCACTCTGATCGGCCCTCATATCTATAAATCTTATGGAACGTGAGTGCCCAACATCGACACTCGGAACATCATGAAAACCCGTGTCCATCAACGACACGTAAATACTCATCTCTCATGCGGCGCATACCTAGATCGGCCCTCAAAATATCTCATATCATACCTCCCAAACGGTATCCTCTGGATATCCGTCAGGTTCTATACTATCACCGGTAGGTAGTGCTCCCTCTGCCATGCTCATTGTCTACACCACAAAAATCATTTCTTGCCCCGGGGTACCATATCGGGTCCACCATGTACCTGCAGACGGTGCCTACCGCTCCTCGAATCAGGTTTCTAACACAAGTCTCAGAACCGAGAAAACTCATTGTGGACGCACCGAAATATCATATCAAGAGAAACCGAGTTTTCAAAACAATGCATACTTTCTTCAAATATCGCCACGGTTCTCAAATCCATAAATCACATGAAATCTGTATCTCAATGCGTAAATCCATGAAATATGATGTATGCAACATAGAACAGTAATATGCATATATAAAGGGAAAACCGCTCTTTTAAATGAATCCAGTTTTTAAATATATCGTGCGGTTCCTAATTTCTCCAAAGTCAAATGCAACATCATATAAAGGTGTATATGTAGCTATAGCAAGGTATGTGTATATACATGTAAGTATGTATGCATGATGCCTTTCATATGCACAATAAAACAAGAATCAACGTCTCAATATCAATAAAAATACAATATCGCTTAGGTGTATAGGTTGTGCGTGTCATGGCAATTACCGACAGTGTGTGTGTAGCTTACAATTTAGTGCTCGTGCAACATGAACCGTCAGTAATGGTGCAGTGTCCAATGGGTACTAAGTCAAGGCACAACAAGTAATAGTATGCAATGATGCTCATACACAATTAACTCATATGCGTATAACATGCGACTATAATATCATATCTATCCTTGACGCTTAACGCCATACGGGCGATTTCCCCGTAGATGTTAAATCTACTCACAGATGATCTCGGGCTAGGTAAATGCGACCACCTGCTTTCCCTTCTTTGTAGCGTCCGAAGTCCCTGCACCCGCCCCTAAAATCACACAAAACATAGCAAGTGCAACTCAAAAATCGACCAATAATACATACAAAAGACGTTTTGACCGACGCACCAATTCCAATCAAACTCTTAAGTGTTCGCTTAGTAGCTATCATGTGTGAAGATATTCTAAATCGAGCCTAAGTATAGCGGCTACATCAGGAACGCGAACCGTGTCGAATATCGTAACGCGCGTAGTCGAAACACTATAACTAACAATTTGATCTCATATTTTGACTACAGTCACAACCTAAAAATCAAGCAGTACCAAACACCTCAAAATACCTACAGACAGCTACCCTAAAAACCACAACTCCCTAGGTCCCTACACGGCCGGCGTCGCCGGAATTTGGCCAGATCTCGCCGGATGAACAGTGAGTGATGGGGCCAGGGTTTCAGGTGAACACTCAGGGCCTCTAGTACAACACTACTACATTGCTAGATTTTACAGTAAAGATTCGTGGTGATAGCAGATTACAGTGACCCCATTTTAACACTAAAAATACGATATGTGCACAAAACTATATCTTTAGGGTTCTAGACAACAACTACTAAGCAACACAATACTATAAACACCTAATTAACAGTTAGAGATTACTACCTTCCAAGACTTGCTCAAAAACCCTAGCTTTCCATGCTCCAAGTCATCTTTTGAGGTTTAGCTTGGCTTGTGAAGGGTTTAGATGAAGTTTTGTGAAGATTTGCTTGGGTTTGTGATGATTTTTGGTAGGGTTTCAGTTTGAGGGGATGAGGGAAAATGAGATGAAGAATATGTGAGAATGAGAGAATGAGAGTGTATGAGGGTTAAGGGAAATGAGAGTGGGATGTGAAGGAAATGAGGGTGTGAGGTTAGAATGAGCCATGCCCCTTTCTCTCTCCTCATTAAATGCACCCCATGCTTCATCATTTGCATGTCAACCCTCTCTCTCTCTCAAGTCAACCCAATCCAAACCCCTATTTTTAAAACTAAATAATTTAAATAATTACATAACACTTAATGGAATAAGGTTAAGGTGCCATGGCTACTTAAGCATGGTTAACCCTAATTAACCCTAGGTTAACATGCACAAGTGTGTGCAAGCCCGAAATAAATAATAATAAAATATTAATTAATTTTTATTAAATATGTGAAAACTATTTTGGTAAACTCTTTACTAAAAATCCGCATTATCTCTTAATTAACACTAATCTCATTCTAAGGTGTTACAATCTTCCCCCCTTAAAGAAATTCGTCCCCGAATTTAAAAAACTTACTATGCGCACCTTCAAAGAGATGAGGGAATTTCTTCCGCATCTCGCTCTCGGCCTCCCAAGTGACCTCTTCACTATTCGGGTTACGCCAAAGAACCTTCACAGATGGCAAGACCTCTGACCGAAGTTTCTTCACCTGCCGATCCAATATAACTACCGGTTGCTCGGTGAACGAAAGATCGCGTTCTAGCTGAACGGTCTGGTGCTAAATCATGTGAGAAGGGCCATAAAGATACTTGCGAAGTATCGATACATGGAATACGGGGTGAACACCCGGAAAACTGGGCGGAAGTGCCAAACGATAGGCAACGGTACCAACTCGCTCAAGGATCTCGAAAAGACCTACAAATCTGGGACTAAGCTTTCCTTTCTTCCCAAATCTCATCATGCCCTTCATCGGAGAAATTCGTAGGAATACATGATCCTCCACTGCGAACTCGAGCCTACGACGACGATGGTCGGCATAAGACTTCTGTCTGCACTGGGCTGCTCTCATCCTATCCTTAATCAACTGAATTTTCTCCGTAGTCTCTTGAACTAGCTGAGATCCTAAAATCCTGCTCTCGCTGAGTTCGGTCCAACAGACTGGCGATCGACACTTTCTACCATACAAAGCCTCAAGAGGCGCCATCTGAATCGTCTCCTGATAACTGTTATTGTAGGAGAACTTTATCAACGGCAAGTGACGATCCTAACCACCACCAAAATCAAGCACGCACGCACGAAGCATATCCTCCAGAGTCTGTATAGTCCGCTCTAACTGACCATCGGTCTGCGGATGGAAAGCGGTGCTAAAACTCAATCGGGTACCCAAAACTTCTGCCAAAGACGGCTAGTGAACTGGGTACCCCTATCAGATACAATGCATATGGGAACGCCGTGCAAACGCACAATCTCATCAATGTACAACTGAGCATACTTAGCAAAACCGAAAGTGGTTTTCCCTGGAAGGAAGTGAGCCGCTTTCGTCAACCGGTCAACAATCACCCAAATGGAGTCATACCCTCGACTGGACCTGGGTAGACCCACAACGAAATCCATGAAGATCTGTTCCCATTTCCACTCCGGAACGGGTAAAGGTTGCAATTCTCCTGTCGGTCTCTGATGCTCAGCCTTGACTTACTAACAAGTCAAGCACCTCGAAACGAAATCCGAAATATCACTCTTCATCCCTGCCCACCAGTATATATCTCTCAAGTCATGATACATCTTGGTGGAACCTGGGTGAACACTATAAGATGACTGATGTGCTTGCTCTAGGATCTCGCGTCTCAACCCATCGGTATCATGTACACACAAACGAGTCCCAAAACGTAGCACACCCTGGTCATCAATCTCAAACTCCGAATCTCTACCCTGCCAAACCTGCTCAAGAATATCAGACAAACGGGCATCGTCAGGCTGTGCCTCACGAATATGATCAAGTAGAAGTGGACAGGCGCGGACATGAGCAAGCTGTCCCCCGGTGGAAGTGAACTCAAACTGTACTCTGCTGTGGCACAAGACTTGCCAATCTGCAGAAGTGGACAGGCGCGGACATGAGCAAGCTGTCCTCCGGTGGAAGTGAACTCAAACTGTACTCTGCTGTGGCACAAGACTTGCCAATCTGCAGAAGACTGTCTCTGAACTGCGCTCAACTGGGACAAGCTGCCCCCGGGCCTACGACTCAAAGCATCAGCTGCCCCATTCGTCTTGCCCGAGTGATAAATGATCTCACAATCATAATCCTTCATAAGCTCCATCCAACGGTGTTGTCTCAAATTCAGATCCCGCTGCTAGAAGATGTACTTTAAACTCTGGTGGTTTGTGAAAATCTGACACGAATCCCCGTACAAGTAGTGTCTCTAAATCTTAAGCGCAAAGACTACCGCGGCCATCTAAAGATCATGACTGGGATAATTCTGCTCGTGCTTCTTCAACTGCCGGGAAGCATAAGCGATAACTCTATCATGCTGCATCAATACACAACCGAGTCCCACTCGAGAAGCATCACAGTAAACGACAAAGCTGCCCGATCCAGAAGGAAAGGATAAAACTGGTGCAGTCGTCAACCGAGTATTCAACTGCTAAAAACTGTTCTCGCATGCCTCAGTCCAAAGAAAAGGAACCCCCTTCCTGGTCAGCCCGGTCAACGGTGCAGCGATACTCGAGAAGTCCTGCACGAAACGGCGGTAATAACCGGCTAAGATCAAAAAGCTACGGACCTCTGTCACTAATACAAGTCTGGGCCAAACCTGTACGGCCTCAATCTTCCTAGGGTCCACACGAATACAGTCTCCCGTAACCGCATGACCCAAGAAGTCAACACTATCAAGCCAGAAGGCACATTTTGAGAATTTAGCAAACAGCTGGTGCTCTCTTAATGTCTGCAAAGCAATCCTCAAGTGTTTTTCATGCTCCTCTCGAATCTTGGAATAAATCAGAATGTCATCAATAAACACAATAATAAACTGGTCGAGGAACGGACTGAAAATCCGGTTTATCAAATCCATGAACGCTGCTGGGGCATTGGTGAGTCCGAATGACATCACCAAAAACTCATAATGCCCGTAGCGCGTATGAAAAGCAGTCTTCGGAATGTCATCATTTCGAACCCGCAACTGATGATAACCCGATCTCAAATCAATCTTGGAAAAATGTCCCGCACCGTGGAGCTGATCAAACAAATCGTCATTGCGAGGTAAAGGATACCTATTCCGCACCGTAGCTCGGTTCAGTTGATGATAATCAGTGCACAACCTCAAACTGTCGTCCTTCTTCTTGACGAACAGAACAGGAGCTCCCCAAGGCAAAACACTCGGACGTACAAGTCCCCTATCAAGTAACTCTTGCAGCTAATCCTTAAGCTCCGCCGGGGCCATCCGGTAAGACGGTATAGAAATAGGCCCCGTGCCGGGGATCAAATCAATAAAAAAACTTAATCTCACGCTCTGGCGGCAATCCAGGCAATTCATCGAGAAATATGTCGCGAAACTTTCTCATGATAGAGACCTGGTCTAACGAATCTACTGTGGCTCCAGTATCTCGTATGAAAGCCAAGAATCCTCGACATCCTCTCCCCAAAAGCCGACTAGCGCGAAGGGCTGAAATCAAACTGTGAGGGGAGGCACTGCGGTCCCTCTGCACAACAAGAACTAACTCGCCGGGAAAACAAAACCTGACTGTCTTCTCACGGCAGTCCACAGACGCGTAGCAAGTAGCTAACCAATCAATACCCAGGAGAACGTCGAAGTCCAACATCTCAAGAAGGATCAAGTTGACAGACGAATCTCTATCTCCAATACGAACGGCACACGACCGAAACACATGTCGCGAAACAAAAGACTCGCCAATAGGAGTAGTCACGACAAGCGGCTGATCTAGCAAACACGACTCTCGGCCCAACCTCGGCACGAAGTGTGTAGAAACATACGAGTGCGTAGATCCCGGATCAGAAAAAACGTGTGCATCGAAAGAACATACTGAAAGAGTACCTGAAACCACAGCATTGGATGCCTGCGCTTCCTGATGAGTCAAAGCAAATACTCGAGCCTGCCCTCTATCGACAACTGGTTGTCCTCCGCCTCCACCACTCCGTCCTCTCTGAATGTGACCGCCATGACCACGGCCTCTCTGAGCATCTGCCTAGCGTGGAGCAATAATGGGTGTAGGAGGCAAGGCCCTCTGAGGTGTTGTACGTGGGAAGGTGACATAAGGAACCGCTGCCTCTCCCTGGCGCCTCAAAGTACAATTCCTAACGAGGTGATGTGGACTGCCATACCCATAACACCCAGACGACGACTGCTAACCCTGTGGGTAAGAGCTAAATAACTGGCCTTGTCCCAAGCCTTTGCTACCCCCATGACCTGAAAAAATCTGTCGCGGCATATATATACCGGTCCCCGGATTGGTACATCAGTACAAATCCTCTTCGGTTCTGGAATGACCGAAGTCTTGGAAAGGCGCTCCTCAACCAGTATGGCTGTGTCCACCGCGGCTGCATATGTATCAAAATGCTGGGAGCAGATAGCGAGGAAAAACTGGGTAATCAGGCCTCGAACAAACCTCTTGATCCGCATCTCCTCAGTATCTACAAAATACGGAGCATATATGGATAACTAGGTAAACTGAATGTCATACTCTGCCACCGTCATACCCGGAGTCTGGCGTAACGACTTGAAACTACGAGCTCGAGCATCCTTGACACTCTGCGGAAGAAATCGGGCAAGAAAAACCGTCACAAACTCAGCCCAGGTCATAGGAGAAAGACTTGCGGTTCTGCCCCTCTCTAAAGACTCGCACCAAGTCTGGGCAAGACCCTCCAGACAAAAACTTGCGAACTCTACCCATCTCGCGTCGGACCATCTCAGCGAACGATAGATCCTGGCCATCCGATCGATAAACGATAGCGGATCCTCAACTGCATCGGTGCCGGTGAAAACCGGAGGCTTCAGACTTATGAACTCAGATAATGATACGGTGATAACCTCCGTAGCTGCAGGTACGACTGCCGGAACAGTAGGCACCATCGCAGGCCCCATAACAGGTGGGACAACCTCCTGTCTCTGCGCTCGACTGGCCTCAACTAACGACCCCATCATCTGACGCAAATCCTATATACCGGCCTCTAGCCTAGTAATACGGTCTGTCGAAGGTGAATCAACCTGCTCCTGTATAACGGGCGTACCGCTTTGGTCAGTCTTCATCTCCGAAGAGCCTACCCTGACCTCGGCTCTCACGGCCGCTCTCTGCGCCCTCGTAGTCTTCGGCGGCATAATGGATGGAAATGAAAACAGGATTCAATAAGAACATAGAAATCGAATCCTAAGGATACATGGAAATCAAGGAAGGAATTACAAGCAATACGTCCTTAGGTCACTTAGGCGGAGTACCGTGTCGTAAGTATGCTGCGAAATATACACACGCTACGTCACTCTGCTTAAGCTACCTACTCCATCATACCAAGAACATCCTACACTCCGAAAGGTAAAACCTAGCGTTCTGATACCAACTTTGTCATGACCCAAATTTAGGCATATGACCGGCACTTAAACCACGTGACGTCAACATGCGTAACGCAATTTAAGTAAGCTGAAAACCCAGAAATCTAAACCATCAAAAGAAGTAAGTGATAAAAACATTGTTAAAAACAATTGGAAATTACAAGTAAAAATATTTAAACTTAAGTTAATTTTCTTAAAAATTTCGGCAGCACCTCCTTTGTAAAAACTAGCCCCGAAATGGGTACAAAAATAGAATATAAATAAATCATCCCCAAACGGGAGCAAATCACGCCCAAAGACGGAAAACAACCACCACAAGTATATATATACGACGCCCTAGCGAAGAAATGGACAAAATAAATGAAAAACAACATAAAGAGGTAAAACTACATAATAAAGGCCGGCTCACACGAGCACGACACCCAGAGTCACAAAATATATAATATCGGTTCTCACAACTCGTCTCTAAGTCAATATGTGAAAGTGGTAGATGGAGAGTACTAGATACAATGAGATATACAATGGATAATCAGATAACCGAAAACCCACCTATAGCAAAAAGGCCTCACAGCCAACCGTAGCGGTATCCGCTGAAAAAGATACAATAAGAAGCCCTGCCGCGACTACTCTAAGGGTCAAGCATGCAAAACACTGTGGCACAACGGGGGTGAGTTTCCAACTCGTGAATAGTAAGTAACATCATATAGATAATCGTAGGTATGCACGAATAGCGATAATCTATAACATGCAATCTGATGGCATAAGTATGGCAATATGGATATGCAACAATCATGATCAAGGTACATCATCAGGGTACTACAACCACATGAAACAATGCATATCAAATAACTACTGAGTATGGGATAAAACATATCATCATCAATGAATCATCATCGTGGAAAAACCGGTGTCCATCAACGACACCCCAAATCCCAATATCTCAGGCGCCGTCACTCTGATCGGCCCTCATATCTGTAAATCTCATGGAACCCAAGTGCCCAACACCGACACTCGAAACATCATGAAAACCCGTGTCCATCAACGACACGTAAATACTCATCTCTCAGGCGCCGCATACCTAGATCGGCCCTCAAAATATCTCATATCATACCTCCCAAACGGTATCCTCCGGATATCCATCGGGTTCTATACTATCACCGATAGGTAGTGCTCTTTCTGCCAGGCTCATTGTCTACACCACAAAAATCATTTCTTGCCCTGAGGTACCATACCGGGTCCACCATGTACCTGCAGACGGTGCCCACCGCTCCTCGAATCAGGTTTCTAACACAAGTCTCAAAACCGAGAAAACTCATGGTGGATGCACCGAAATATCATATCAAGAGAAACCGGGTTTTCAAAACAATGCGTACTTTGTTCAAATATCCCCACGGTTCTCAAATCCATAAATCATATGAAATCCGTCTCTCAATGCGTAAATCCATGAAATATGATGTATGCAACATAGAACAGTAATATGCACATATCAAGGGAAAACCGCTCTTTTAAATGAATCCAGTTTTTAAATATATCATGCGGTTTCCAATTTCTCCAAAGTCAAATGCAACATCATATAAAGGTGTATATGTAGCTATAACAAGGTATGTGTATATACATGTAAGTATGTATGCATGATGCCTTTCATATGCGCAATAGAATAAGAATCAACGTCTCAATGTCAATAACAATACAATATCGCATATGTGTATAGGTTGTGCGTGTCATGGCAATTACCGACGGTATGTGTATAGCATACAATTTAGTCCTCGTGCAACATGAACCGTCAGTAATGGTCCAGTGTCCAATGGGTACTAAGTCAAGACACAACAAGTAATAGTATACAATGATGCTCATGCACAATTAACTCATATGCGTATAACATGGGACTGTAATATCATATGTAGCCCTGACGCTTAACGCCATACGGGCGATTTCCCAGTAGATATTAAATCTACTCACAGATGATCTTGAGCTAGGTAAATCCGACCACCTGTTTTCCCTTCTTTGTAGCGTCCGAAGTCCCCGCACCCGCCTCTAAAATCACACAAAACATAGCAAGTGCAACTCATAAATCGTCCAATAATACATACAAAAGACGTTTTGACCGACGCACCGAATCCAATCAAACTCTCAAGTGTTCGCTTAGTGGCTATCGTGTGTAGTGATATTCTAAATCGAGCCTAAGTGCATCAGCTACATCAAGAACGCGAACCGTGTCGGATATCGTAACGCGCGCAGTTGAAACACTATAACTAGCAATTTGATCCCAGATTTTGACTACAGTCAGAACCTAAAAATCAAGCAGTACCAAACACCCCAAAATACCTACAGACAGCTACCCTAAAAACCACAACTCCCTAGGTCCTTACACGGCCGGCGATGCCGAAATTTGGCCTGATCTCGCCGGATGAACAGTGAGTGGTGGGTCCAGGGTTTCAGGTGAACACTCAGGGCCTCTAGTACAATACTACCACATTGCTAGATTTTACAGTAAAGATTCATGGTGATAGCAGATTACAGTGACCCCATTTTAACACTAAAAATACGATATGTGCACAAAACTATATCTTTAGGGTTCTAGACAACAGCTACTAAGCAACACAACTCTATAAACACCTAATTAACAGTTAGAGATTACTACCTTCCAACACTTGCTCAAAAACCTTAGCTTTCCATTCTCCAAGTCATCTTTTGGGGTTTAGCTAGGCTTGTGAAGGGTTTAGATGAAGTTTTGTGAAGATTTTCTTGGGTTTGTGATGATTTTTGGGTAGGTTTTCAGTTTGAGGGGATGAGGGAAAATAAGATGAAGAATATGTGAGAATGAGAGAATGAGAGTGTATAAGGGTTATGGGAAATGAGAGTGTGAGAGTGGGATGTGAAGGAAATGAGGGTGTGAGGTTAGAGTGAGTCATGCCCCCTTCTCTCTCCTCATTAAATGCACCCATGCTTCATCATTTGCATATTAACTCTCTCTCTCAAGTCAACCCAATCCAAACCCTTATTTTTAAAACTAAATAATTTAAATAATTACATAAAACTTAATGGAATGGGGTTAAGGTGCCATGGCTACTTAAGCATGGTTAACCCTAATTAACCTTAGGTTAACATGCACAAGTGTGTGCAAGCCCGAAATAAATAATAATAAAATATTAATTAATTTTTATAAAATATGTGAAAACTATTTTGGTAAACTTTTTACTAAAAATCCGTATTATCACTTTATTAACACTAATCGCATTCTAAGGTGTTACACTCTCTCTCTCTCTGCGTCTCTCTCTCTCTCTCTCTTTTTCCTTTTTTTAAGACTTGAAATCTCTTGCTCTTTATATAGTGGAGAGAAGTTTGTTTGATTCTCCAAAAATCTCTCATTGAGAGATCCCCTTTGATTTAATTGGTTTTAGAATTGATTTGGGGAATTTTACCCACCGTTGGATCTTTGATCCAAGGACTTCTGTTTTATAGAAAATATTGTTCTTGTTTTTAACAAGATTGGGGATATTCTCTCATATATAGAATAAAATTCTATCGAGAAGTGACATTTTAATCACCATTGGATTTTTAATCCAATGGTGCTTAATGTAACAGAGTATAATCTTTCTCTGTTTAGAAAAATATAGAAAATATTTTGGATCTTTGATCCATTAACTCCCTGTCTAACAGAAAATATTCTTCCCAATAGAATTTAATTCTATATTTAATCACCATTGGATCCTTGATCTAATGGTTCATTAAGTAGAATTTAATTCTACGTAAGGAGGTGTCCTCACGTGTTTAGCATGTGAGGCTTTGTTTAGCCTATATATTATTTGATTGCAGCGCCTATATGCTTTGCATATAGGCGCTCACGTGTTTAACACATGAGACTTTGTTTAGCCTATCTGTAGTTTAATTGCAGCGCCTATATGCTTTGCATATAGGCGCTCACGTGTTTAACACGTGAGGCTTTGTTTAGCCTAATTGCAGCGCCTATATGCTTTGTATATAGGCGCTCACGTGTTTAACACGTGAGACTTTGTTCAGCCTATCTGTAGTTTAATTGCAGCGCCTATATGCTTTGCATATAGGCGCTCATGTGTTTAATACGTGAGGCTTTGTTTAGCCAAATTGCAGCGCCTGTATGCTCTGCATATAGGCGCTCATGTGTTTAACACTTGAGGCTTGCATAACGGGCAATTTTCCCTCTTTCTTTTCATATATATTTTTAATAAGGGGACACATATAAGTAACACTTACCGTACAGTCCGGTCTTTTCGTCTAATATGCCGCATATCGAATCTAGGGGTGGATTCGTCAGACCCCAGTAACTTGATAAGTCTTGCCGATGTATGTCTCATAACGGTTCGAGAAACTAATGATAACTCTTACCAGTAAATCCCATCAGCCCTGGCCAGGGACTTACTGTTATAGCCATTCGAGCATAGCGCAACATCAACTCCCAATACCGGGAGAGACGAAACCCCTCCTATCGCTCATTGTCTCCATGTGACTCGGGACTGTACCCAAAATCCACCTGTTTACACGACTCCTTTGAGCCGTGGTAGGGAGGAAATCAAAGCGCAGTGGGAACCACACAAGACGCTATGGCGATCTCGGGTCTACAGAATAACCTGTATCAGTGTCACCAGAGAACTGCTGTCTGACGATAGGTATAGTACCAACTAAGAGTTCTCGGCGAGTCTTGTTCAGTGTACCCATTCTCTAATGAGCACCTGTGTACAATCTTTAATATCAAACACCAATGGTTATGGGATCAATCATCGTCCTATACAGGGTCAAGAAACGTATACACTAGTCTACTCTGGAATATCGATACCCTGTCTCGATACTCTCTCGACTAGGAACAATTAAAGGATGTGCTTGTGGACTACACAAGTCCCAGTATGATCCGTGTTGGGAACTCACCCGCGCGCGCAAACGCGTATATTTTCAAATTGAGATTTTGTTTTAAGGAAAACGGATTGTGCACGCGAGATCGCTCTCGTTTTAAAATTTATAACCGCAATTGCATGGCCCGTTGTAGCGAGCCGGCAAGCACGGGTCGATCCGCAGGGAATTGTGTATTAGGTGTTGTGATTTAAGGTTCAACAAATTAACAAATGGGTTGGTTGTCACAAAAAAATATAAAAAGATACGTAAAACAAAGAAAAGAAAGAAAAGGAGTTAAGAGAGAATGGTTATGGCTTTGGCTTAGAAGGTCGAATCGTGACGTTTACCTCTACACTCCCTTGATCATGAGTTGTCTGGCCTTACCTTGATCCCGGCATGAAGCACGACTTGTCAACACGGTTGTGGAGCACACACCATCAAATTCCGATATTCGCCGTAAAGCACAAAACGAGTCCGTTTTGATCACTTACCGTTTGTATGTTCGAGCTTGGGGTATCAACACTAAACACCAGGGTTAGCAAGCATACCGCAACAACAAAAACACAAAGTAGTTAGTGAGGGCAAATGGTTTTAGTGTTGAGTTTGCTAAGGGTTTGTGATGGTATATAGTATATGAAACAAAGAGTTTGTCAAGCACCTTATCACAACATACCATATCCAAACTTAACATTAAATTGATTTTAACTTAAATATTGAAATGGGGAAAGAGAATGAATATGGTATATAAGGTGGTTACAAAGTAACCATGTTTCAAAATACCATATCATATCAATACATAAGCAATATTTAAGTTAGAATCATAAATTAAGCACATGAAATATAAACAAGAGGTGGAGGAGGCAAACCTTTTCATCTCAGTTCCTCACCATTACCACAACCAAAGAATTAGTTAAGCATAATAATAAAGCAAGTAAAGAAAAGAAAGCAAGAATAAAACAATAACAAAAGCAATATATTAACACTTGAAGAAATGAGATACAAGATTTTGGTATCCTATTCAACCTCCTTGATGAAGCTCTCCAAAGAGAGCTTCAAGAGGGAAGAAGAAGAAGAAACCAATTGAAGTTCACTCACCCTCAAGCCTAAACAAAAGAAAAGAAAAACAAAAAGATAGAATATGTGCATATGAATGAGAGAGATGAGAGAGAGCCCTGCCTTTTGCTGCTGGTCTGCTTTTATAGGCACCAAAGAAAAATAAACAAACAATAAAAATGAGGTGACGTGGCAGTAAGGGAGGGCCTGTAGGAAACTGGGGCCCATTGGAGATGGTGGGGCCGGCCTGGCCGGTTTTGGAGGGCATGTGTTCGGTCAAAATCCGAGCACTAGGTCTCGTGATTGTTGTGTAGACATGTGTGCATCCCAATATCACTCTGGTGTTGCTAGTTTTATCTGTTTTAGCCTGG
The DNA here is from genome assembly GCA_030015575.1 of Agapanthus africanus. NCBI lineage: Eukaryota > Viridiplantae > Streptophyta > Magnoliopsida > Asparagales > Amaryllidaceae > Agapanthus > Agapanthus africanus. Next base: position 683,681,963 of record CM057344.1, read on the forward strand.
TTTGGATGCAGAGAATTAGAGGGAACAAGATGCCATATATCAAATCAAAACTTTATGCATTTATTAGCCATGTCCCCCATGTGCCCACTTGCTCCATGTATCATGGTTGCCCCATCATGTTCCTAGTCACCAAAGAGCCAGTGCACACATGTTATGTGTTGGACCAAATTGTGTGCACAAATTTATTTTCAAAAGAGCTCTTCGGATATCGGTCGTTTTTCTTTTTCATTTGCAGTGTCAGCTCCCAAACGTTATATCCGTGATTTTGAATGTGTTTCCGGTATTTTATCACGAATACCTGTAAGCTGTAATTACAAAGCAAACACCGATTAATAGCACGGATATATCACAAAATAGATAATGAATGAGCGGTATTAATATGCAGTTTTCTGAGATGAACAAATACCCCCAAACTTATCTATTGCTCGTCCTGAGCAATACAAAAAATCCTAGCCTCACTTTCGCAGGAAACGCGATTGCACTGAGCATGTGCAACAAGCCGTTAAACCTCTAGGTGTCCCTAGTAGAAGGAGTGTTGTCTCCTGAGTGTTTTTAGCGGATTACAGCTACAAAATCCAGTCAAGTTAGTGTTGCAGAAAAACTATTGATTTTAATCCTAAAGTTAAGAATCAAAACTAGAAGTTCTATCACCCAAGTCAGAAACGTTAAACCCTATTTTTCACTCCTCGCAATTTGTTTAACATAAGTTAATACGCGTCTTTACGTGATTGTGCGGTAGTGTCGATAGGTTTTAAGAACTTGATTAGGGTCATCATGTCAAAAATACGGACCATGATAGACTTCTAATGGATCACATAAGTTTGAAAGGAGTTAAGATTTTCTCAAGTTTTATTCTCCAGTTAGATTTCAAGTCGGAATATATATTATTGTTTAACAGAAAACCTAAGTCTGAGGTTTTACTCCTACCTTTCACCTGTTGTTGGTCGTGATTGTGTACAACGTCTTTATAAAATGTAAACCTTCATATCTCCACGAAAAAAAAACTGTTTTATAATTAAAAACTTGTCCGCGCCAAGATTATTCTCCCATGAAGAACCGTGAGGACTTTTAACTCGGAGAGAACACTTGCTTAGCTTTTTTTATTTGACGTTTGAAAACTTAGCGAGATTTGGGTCAATGACTCCCAAATCAGATGGTTTTAGGGCATTAGGTGTGGGACACCCCAAGGACTTAATTACCCAAGTTACCAATGCCACAAAACAAAAGACTCATTTTGCATTTAAATTATTCTGAAAGCAGTAAAAATGGAGATATAACCAGCTTTTCTTTTTAAATCCCAAAGACGTGATTATGTAAATAAGGTATGTAATTACTCCAACAGGGTTCCAGATGGATTATTTTTCAGACTTATAGCTTCTATTAAAACCTCAATAATATCCATCATATTCACTTCACTTCATGAACTATTCTTTATATTACTTATCTCAGAACGAACTTATTTGATCCTAAAGATGTTTATCAATTTTCAAAAAGTTTGAAGACATGTCAGACATTCATCTAATTCTCAAAAAACTATGACACGTGTAGAGTGATATAAAAGACGTATATTAGCTACAGTTAAACATAAAGCAGGCTTATCTTTCGGTTCATCAATCTCTCAAAAAGGATTTAGTTATTTCTATATTTTCAACCGAACTTTCAGACTTTGAGTCTAAGTTCCCCCGCTAGCTAACATGATGAAAAAGTTTTTATGTTTTTGGAGAATTTTTTTAATTTTTATGGGTTTTTTAATATGTATGCAATGCAGAATATACACATGATGCAGTGTTCACCCCCAAACCTGAGTTTTACGATGTCCTCATCGTTGCCCCCGTCTCCGGTAGCTAGACTTAGACATCGGGGTGAGAATTTTATTAAAAGAAAAAAGAAAAACCTGAGACTAATTACAACATATACAAGTTAAAAGATTGGGTTAGTGCATAAATTAATGCTAACCACATAAAGATTTTGTCTATATAGTGCAATGGTTGGTAAAAGAATCTGTATAAAAAGAAGAAAAAGAAAAAGAGCAGGTATATGTTAGATGTTAGTGAAGGGCATGGGTGTGTAAAGGTAGGGATAAGAAGACGTTGAAGATGAAGATGAAATTTTGAGGAGGTCAAAAAATTGTTTTATGAATGAATTGAATGTTCAATGAGCGTATGTTGAGTTCCGAAGTCAAGTTCGTTTAAAAACTGGAGTTCATCCGCAAAAAGTTCAGAAAAAGAAAGGTTCAAAGGATGATCCCAAAATGATCCCGACTCAAACTCACCAAGAATATCAAGTTCATTAGCAAAAATTTCCTCAAAACTCGACATGAAAGAATGTTTTTCAATACTGTCTTCCTCCCTAAGATTTTCCACCATCTTACTCTCATTATTCACAAACTCTCCCAAAATGATTTCTCCCTCATCACATTCACAAATGGATAGGTAAATGTCCTCTAAAAAAGTAGGTTCCCACACTAACGTTTCTTTCGAAACAATATCAACAGGTGATACAAAAATCGTGGGTTCCTGATCTTTGATTTCTTCTAACAACCTATCCCAACCATACCCGAAAAATTCACAAGCTCCCTCATCTAAAATTGGAAAGCAAAAATCAGTCGGTTCAAGAATTTCCACATCAAGTATTATTTCAGTTAAAACAATCTCTAAATCACAAGTGACAAGAGGCTCAGTGGATACCTGAAGGTTAGTGGTGGACTGACTTAGAGGGTTTTCTTGTGTGTCCTGGTAACACTCAGTCAATTCAATCGTATCATCATCTATAAAATCATCAAAATTTGGTTGATCGTTTAACTTTCTCGGGTGACTTCCTAGATGACAGATATTAACATTATTGGGTTCCGATTGACCGTGTTCACTTTCTAGAATCCTTTCAGCTAAATGTTTCATTTGTTCCTCGATTCTAGCCAATGATTGAGCTTGAGCAACAAATAATTGCTCAGATTGCTGTATAAACAGGGCTAGCGTCGCAGCTGTTTGATTCTCAACCGCAGTCATCATTTCAATACCCTTTTCTAAAGTGGTCAACCTAGCATCCATCTCACTATCATTTCCTAAATATGGTTCAATTGTTTCGGGTTGGAAGGGTTGTGATGGCGGTGATGCTAAAGCAGTCAATCTGTCGACCTCTTTCTCTAAATTTTCAATCATTTGGTCTATGGTTGAAGTGGCACTGGGTTCAGGAGTGTTAGGTGGGTGACCGTTATCAAAAATTTGGAACGGTTGGTCATCCCCTAGAAAAGGACAATTATCATGAATGTGGGAAGAATTTTGGCAATTTAAACAAATGGATTGGGACTGAGTATAAACAAAAGAATAAGAATCATGAAAAATCGAATTAAATTGTATGTCACCCATATTAACAAGAATTTCACAAATGTCACAAAAATAAAGAATATCACATCCTTAGCGGTCTATGTTATTCTAAGTCAACTAGACCTGCTCAAGAACATGATTGACGAAGTAAAACTGTGTCGAGAAATAGGTTCAAGATATACTGATCACGAAGCCAGGTAAGTGCAAGAGATAAGAGGAGGTTTTCCAACGCTTTCGCGAAATTCCTTAATTAGATAACCCTTTCTCTTTTGGCGGTTTCACCGTGAACACTTGCCTAGACACCCCGTGAACGATATACCGTTAAGCAAAGTTCTAAACACAGTTAACTTCTCCTAATGAGCGAGAAGTCCTTAAAGTCAGAGTTCTAATTGATTTTAAATTACTGGGGTATACAAAAATGCAGTTTTGTGATTTGTGGACTACGAAGAAAGGTGATAAAACTCTTTGCCGTATCTTGTTTGGTCATCTTACCCTTAGTTCCGTATTAAGATGCAATGCTTAATCAAATAAAAGAATTCAAGAAATCAAGCAATTTAAGCAATTCATTTTCGTTTAAGTTTAAGCGCTGCAAAAAATACGGTTAGTTCTCTGTACAATTGGTGGCAAAATTGTGCGAAGAATCCTGCAGAAGATAGAGATATTGGAATGCGTCGGATTCGAGAGAAAGGAGTTAGGAAATACGTACCAATGTGATTTGGTGTAAGAAAACCCCTTTGAAGTGATTCGAGTCCTTAATTGTTCGCTTGCGCGGGTCAAACTATCCGGATCTTTGGCACTATACTTCTCTAACGTCTTGAAATTGCATTTGAGTCTCCCTCCGCACGATCGCTGGTCGTAAATCCTAAAAAATCTGCAAATGTCGGAAAATACGATATTTAATGTCAAAAAGCAATATATGTGCCATAATTCCTGTACACACAAAATTACAAAAATCAAGCAATACCAATAAAGTACCAACACTGCACTGGTGATTACCAAAAAAGAAAAAACCCAAATTCTCCCAAGGTGACTGGCGAGCTCAGAAACCTCACTGATGTCACCAGTTTTTTAGAAGAGTTAGGTGCACGAAATTTTGGTGGGATCTCTAGACTATATTAGTATTCTACTGGTATAACTTGATTTTAAATTTAAGTTTAGGGTGATTGCAGGTCAGAAGAACAGAAAACAAGTTAGAAAAAATTGTATTGTTAGTTTTGAAAAAAATTGAGTTAGAAAGTTAATGAGTTAGTAAGAACCAGAAATAACAATTCCTAATACTACCAACACCCTGGAAATGGCGCCAAAAACTTGTTGGGAACTCACTCGTGCGCGCAAACGCGTATGTTTTGAAATTGAGATTTGGTTTTAAGGAAAACGGATTGCGCACGCGAGATCGCTCTCGTTTTAAAATTTATAACCGCAACTGCACGGCGCGTTGTAGCGAGCCGGCAAGCATGGGTCGATCCGCAGGGAATTATGTATTAGGTGTTGTGATTTAAGGTTCAACAAATTAACAAATGGGTTGGTTGTCATAAAAAATATAGAAAGAATACGTAAAACAAAGAAACGCAAGAAAAGGAGTTAAGAGAGAATGGTTGTGGCTTTGGCTTGGAAGGTCAAATCGCGACGTTTACTTCTACACTCCTTTGATCATGAGTTTTTCGGACTTACCTTGATCCCGGCATGAAGCACGACTTGTTAACGCGGTTGCGGAGCACAAACCGTCAAATTCCGATATTCGCCGCAAAGCACGAAACGAGTCCGTTTTGATCACTTACCGTTTATATGTCCGAGCTTGGGGTATCAACACTAAACACCAGGGTTAGCAAGCATACCGCAACAACAAAAACACAAAGTTGTTAGTGAGAGCAAATTGTTTTAGTGTTGAGTTTGCTAAGGGTTTGTGATGGTATATAGTATATGAAACAAAGAGTTTGTCAAGCACCTTATCACAACATACCATATCCAAACTTAGCAAACTTAACACTAAATTGATTTTAACTTAAACTTTGAAATGGGGAAAGAGAATGAATATGGTATATGAGGAGGTTACAAAATAACCATGTTTCAAAATACTATATCATATCAATACATAAGCAATATTTAAGTTAGAATCATAAATTAAGCACATGAAACATAAACAAGAGGTGGAGGAGGAAAAGCCTTTCATCTCACTTCATCACCATTACCACAACCAAAGAATTAGTTAAGCATGATAATAAAGCAAGTAAAGAAAAGAAAGCAAGAATAAAACATTAACAAAAGCAATATATTAACACTTGAAGAAATGAGATACAAGATTTTGGTATCCTATTCAACCTCCTTAATGAAGCTCTCCAAAGAGAGCTTCGAGAGGGAAGAAGAAGAAGAAACCAATTGAAGTTCACTCACCCTCAAGCCTAAACAAAAGAAAAGAAAAACAAAAAGATAGAATATGTGTATATGAATGAGAGAGATGAGAGAGAGCCCTTCCCTTTGCTGCTGGTCTGCTTTTATAGGCACCAAAGAAAAATAAACAAACAATAAAAATGAGGTGACGTGGCAGCAAGGGAGGGCCTGTAGGAAACTGGGGCCCATTGGAGATGGTCGGGCCAGCCTAGCTGGTTTTGGAAGGCATGTGCTCGGTCAAAATCCGAGCACTAGGTCTCGTGCTTGTTGTGTAGACATGTGTGCATCCCAATATCACTCTGGTGCTGCTAGGTTTATCTGTTTTAGCCTGTTTTGCATGCAGAGAATTGGAGGGAACAAGATACCATATATCAAATCAAAAATTTATGCATTTATTAGCCTTGTCCCCCCATATGCCCACTTGCTCCATGTATCATGGCTGCCACATCATGGTCCTAGTCATCAAAGAGCTAGTGCACACATGTTATGTGTTGGACCAAAATGTGTGCACAAGTTTATTTTCTAAAGAGCTCTTCGGATATCGGTCGTTTTTCTGTTTCGTTTGCAGTGTCAGCTTCCAAACGTTATATCCGTGATTTTGAATGTGTTTCCGGTATTTTATCACGAATACCTGTAAACTGTAATTACAGAGCAGACACTGATTAATAGCACCGATATATCACAAAATAGATAATGAATAAGCGATATTAATATGCAGTTTTCTGAGATGAACAATCCGCTTCATAGTCCTGGTACTCAAGCAAACATCCTAAGGGCTTTATCAATATATATCAGAGAGACAGTATAATAATACTAGTGCACATGTTAAGATAAAGAGCAATCAGATAGCATACTATCATGTCGAGCAAGAAAGTCCTCTATATATATGTCCAAGCATCCACTATATCATACAATAATGGCCTCTGGGGCATACATATTCCTTACAAATATAACTAAAATAGATAAATTACCAAATATATTTCATTTACTTGATCTATTCTTATCTCTTTCTTGGGACTTATCGAGCGATTGTTCGCTGACGACATTCCTATTTCTTCTTTCTTTGGAATGTTGTCAGGAGGACCCGATTCTCAGGAGATCGAGCCCAGCTAAGAAGATTTGGAGTAGTTTGCTGAGGAACCGGAGTTTTAGCTCATACTTGTACTTATCTTACTTTCAATTCATATGCCATTGTTTAGACATCGCTTTCCATTATTGTATTTACTTTCCAGTGTATGTAAAGAATGAATATAAATAAAAAGTTGTTGTTTCATTACATCTCTTGTCATTCTTGTTCTTTACTTTTATATTGCTTATTTACGCTTAACGTATTAATTTCTGAGTAAATACGTCGCGTCCCTGCCACGTCTACTTCCCCGTACATTGGGAAGCGGGGCGTGATAGGTTTTGTTGGTGGCCCATGCAGGTCTGTTTTGCGTGGAAACCTACATAACCATGCAGGGTCAGTTCTGCAAGGAAACCTAAGCAATATATCATAAGAATTATAAGAATCGGTAGCTAAGCATTCTTTACATTTCATATTCCTTGAATGTATCCTAACCTTATTTTTCTTTCAAGGTTATGGATTCTTCCAACAATACGAGCACGGACGTCACGCCACCACTACTACCACCTCTATCACTTATACCTACCGTAGCTGCTCTGATCAACGAGCAGACGATTTTGCTTGAGGTAATCCAGAGCCTCTTGGAGGGACAGCAGCAGCAGACTGCTATACTCCTGAACCGCTCAGAAGTTGAGGCACCCGGTGTGAAATAATTCCGGGCACTGCACCCTAAACAATTATATGGGAAAGAGAGCCCTTTGGAAGCTGAAGAATGGGCTCAGTCGATCGAAGACGACCTGGCAACAGCACAAGTGCCAGAGATCGCTTGGGTAAGGGTTGCGAAGTTGCAACTCACGGATAATGCCAGCGTATAGTGGAAAGCGGAAGAAAGCCGTCTTGCCCAGCCGATCGAATGAAGTATTTTTCGCGAGATGTTCGATGCAAGATATTTTCCCGAGACTGCCCGATTTGACATGGAGCAGCAATTCATCCACCTGCAACAAGGTTCAATGTGGACCAAATCTGTGGATGAGTATGACGCTGAATTCACCATGCTGAACAGGTAAAATATGTCTCAAATATTCAATTTCCTTATATCACATACTACACCGCTAACACGAGACCGTAACAGGTTTGCGACCCATCTCATACCAACTGCTGAGATCATAGCACGACGATTTCAGCAGGGGTTGGACCCGGAGATCCAAGATGCATTAGCTACAGGAGATTTCCCAACCCATGATTTGGCTTTGAAGGCTGCCCGAAAATATGAGGCAGTAGTAAAGAAGAAGGGCATACCTCAATCTGCCGGTATGAAGTGTCCTACTATTCAGATGGTAGGAGGAACCTCTTCCAGGCCACCGTTTTTACCAAAGAGACCGGGAGTAACTTTTAACCAGCCCAATCCAGACTTTTACACCTACTGCAGGAGAAATGGACACTTGGTGAAAGACTGCAGACGTGCAAATATCATGTGCTTAGTCTGCAGCTCATCCGCTCACGAAATTGGTGCATGTCCCCATAGACTCAATCCGAATATAGCCTCCAGACCAGCTATCACTTATCCACAACAGCCAGCTATCCATGCACCTGCTCCTCGACTTGCTCTCCCAGCTCCACCTCCTCATGGACCTATTGCACCTCCTCCTTGTCAGTTCCATCAAGCACAAAAGAACCTACATTAGGGACAGAGGAACGGACAGAGGAATGCTCCCCCAGCAAGGAGGAACGTACCTAGGCGTCAGGCTTTCACAACGACTGTGGAAGAAGCTAAAGCTACTGGCCAAGACATCACTGGTAACTCCCTTACTTTCAAACTTTCTTTCGATATTCATACATATCAAAGTATCTTTTTCTATACTTAAACATATCCCATATAACTTAGGTACAATCTTAGTAGCCTCACTTCCTGCACTAGCACTCTTCGATACTGGAGCATCTCATTGCTTTATGTTGCAATGGTTCGTCCGAACACATGCGATTCCAGTCAAACCGCTCGTATCCAGCTGGAATGTCAGTTCAGGGAACGACGTTCTAAAGGCAACTTTAGGATACGACCTGTGTCCAGTGGTCGTCTGCAGCAGAGAATTTTATGCTGACTTCAAGGTGCTGGACATACCGAACTTCGACGTAGTCTTGGGTATGGATTGGCTAGAAACTTTCTACGCTACCATCGACTGTCGTCAAAAGAGAGTAGTGTTCGAGATTCCAGACCATCCGGTCTTTTATTTCAAGAGTGGAGACCATACACTAGAGCCTAGCACTTATAAAGCTAAACCAAAGAAAGCAGTGATTGCAACAATACAAGCTGAAGAAGACAAGCCAGAAGTAGTTCGAGAGTTCGAAGACGTATTTCCTGAAAGCTGTAAGTCTACGGTAGCGCCCTGGCCGTCTTTCAGACGCCAAAATGCGGAACAAAAAACTTTTATAACTGGCGCTATCGCATACTATAACCCGGATCTGCCATTAACGCTAAACTAACAATCTACAAAGAGGGAAGAAAGGTTATACCGAACGATCCGAGTCCTTCGTTCTTTAACCATCATCCCACGCTCCGTTGCGGCTGCTCCGATCTCATCGATCTCCGATCTCCTCGTCCAGGTGGCACCACGTCATCGGATCTTTAAACGGGCTCCCGCCTCTGACTCGAGGCAACTCGATCGTCAAGTTTGCTAAAAGAGACGACCAAGATTGATGTAGAGAATGAGTGGAATACTTTGTCTCGCTTCGTCCAAAACCATGGACGAACGGTTAATGAAGTTGCCGTGGGAATCGGGTAATGGAATGAAATGAGCTGTGAAATTCCATACAGCGAAACTATCATAATCTTTTTAACCAAAAATGAAGTGAGTGAGAGAGAGAGGAGGGCCGGCCACATATATAGAGGTGGGGGGGTGAGTGTAGGAGAGGGGGAGGTGACAATAAGAAAATATCTTAAGTGTGAACACAAAGTGTGAACACACTTAATGAAATGATGAATCATTAACCTAGTCATCAAGCATTAATGGAATCATTAAATGCAACCATGACTCACTAAACACCTCACCACTTCTAGAACCTTCTAGAAGCTTCCACACTCATCTCACGAAAAGATAAAATTCGTATTTAACCAAGTGTTAAATACGGCTGATAGAAAACTGGAAACTGGCAACTTCCAAAAGTGATCCCGAAACGAATTTCAGGACAACCCCGTAACTGTATAAATATGCCCGCATTTGTATTACGACCGAATACAAATGCAACTGAGACAAAGATATTATATCTACTCTATATAATACATGGATCCGGCTTAAACCAAAGCCCACCAGTATTATCTGCCCGAAAAATAACACGTGCGTAAACGCACGTGCATTTTCCGAACCCTGCCATAAAACCATACGGCCTCTACAAAGTTTCGCCCGAACTTGGGAAACTATCTGTGGGGGACTCTAATGACTCGTCAGTATCCTGGCAGTGGGTTTAACCACAAGACGTCAGCGGCACTAGCTATGCATAACGGCTGCCCATGTACTGACCTCAAGGGAGGCTGATGAGCGAACTCATCCAGAAACCCTACTGAGCCTAATAGTGACAATGTATATACAGTCCAGTCCGTTCGTCTATGAGTATCGCATATCCGGCCTAGGGGGCTAGTAACGTCAGACCCCCAATAGCTGTATAAGTCGTGTCGGAGACAAGCCCTGAACACCCTGAGATACTACTGGAGTACCTACCAGTAAATCTCACCTGCCGTGGCCAAGGACTTGGTGTAATGGCTTTCCTAGACACAGCGCGACCTCCACCCCCAATACCGGGAGAGACGAATCCCCTGCCGATCCGCTCACATGTCTCCATGTGGCTCGGGACTGTACCCAAAAACTACCTGTTTGCACGACTCTTTTGAGCCGTGGTAGGGTAGAAATCAAAGCACAGTGGGAACTCACACGAGAAAAATGACGACCTCAGGTCGATGAACTAACCTGTACACATGTCACCAGGGAACTGCTATCTGACGATATGTATAATACCAACTAGCAGGTTCCCGGCGAGTCCTGTCCGGTGTACTCATAACCCAATGAGCACCTGTATACATCTTAGGTGATCCAACTGACACCAGTGGCTTGTGAGACCGGCCACCGCCCCTCGTCGAGGTCTCGACTGTATACACTAGTCTACTCTGGAGTATCGATGCCCTGTCTCGAAACTCCCACGACTAGGGACCACTATTAAGGATATGCTTATAGACCACCCAACTCTCACGTATATGATCGCCCTCATACTGTTGGTAGTCAAGCAAGATCCTAAGGGCTCTATCAAAGGGTAATCGTGATCAGTCACCTGAACCTATACACGACTGATAAAGGCAAACCAGATAGCATACTATCATCTCGAGTAAGACTGTCCTACCGGTATAGGTCCTCCGCAATCATTGCAATCACGTACCTGCGATCCAATAATTGACCTTGAGGGCACTATATCCAACAATCTCCCACTTGCACTTAAGGCTAATTATTGCGATATTGCGTACTCACAGCCCGTGTGAAACCAACACCCAACTCCTCTACTAATCAGTTTCACAAAGCCCGTTTGTAAAACTATTGTGTTCGAGAAATAGCCTCAGTGAGTGGATCCGCCCGGATGTTTCTTTCTGTGTCTCTCTTAATCTCAAGTTCGCGGAGAAAGCCATCTCCCGAATTGAGTAATACCTGTCTTAGAATATGTCTGGATATCTGATGGGACCTAGTTCATAAATGAACTCCAAATCCAAACTTCTTAGACTGTATCGATAACTGAACCTAATCAGTATCCGGCACCATGCCTCCCACAGTATCCTCTTGGACCACCTGTCCATAATACTGCCCCTCTTCGTCAGAGGGAAAACTATAACTTTGACAATCACTCTGTCATCCATGTCACCTTTGAAGCCTGGAATGATAACCGTCTCCCGAAGGAGGCTGCCGTCATCAAATTCTTAGAACATGCACTTATGTTCTAAAACTGCTTCCTTATTTTTCTCCAGGATTGGATTAATACAAACTTATTGCATCTAGTGCAAAAACAACATTTGGTGTGGTACTTGACATCTCATGATTGACTCAATTGCCTAAGCAAGTGATCTGCCAATCATGCACATCCCTCTCCCCTTTAGTCTGTAAGACACCTTTAGAGAGGGTGACTCCATCACCTGCCGGTACACCACCATGTCAGGAGTCATCTATTCTAAAAACCATTAGAATACTGTCAAAGCACCCACATTGGGAAACTACCCAATCCAGATCTAAAACCATAGATCTAGAAACCAGAATGTCAAATATTATATCCATATCCTGTCTGGAGAAACAACTGTGTGACGACCACAGTACAACCGATCATAGTATAGGAATTTTACTTCCTACTCTATGTATGTCATCCAAATACCAAGACAACACACCCTACTACCTTCTTAACAGATCCATCCCCTATTCTGATGAAGTCAAACCCATGACTGTCACATCAAAATTAGATGATCAATCTCCGCTATAACTGCTCTAGTCTATAAATAGACATAAGCTACTTGCCCACTACGCTTCCGCTGCTCCCACTGACCACAACAACCCTCCTACCGGGTCTCATAGCCTGGAACAACAGTAGCGTCAAGTCTGGGTAGATAAGAACCTCCCTGTCACCGTCCTTGAGGCTACCGAAGTACCTCTCGGGTGTCTGAGGTTACCCACCATATCTGCGGAGTGGCTAATGGAATGTCAAACTTGATTGAATCTGTAGGTCCTATTAAATTTTTCGTAATCGTTTGCGGTTCTGGAATCACTTCCAGTTCTACCATACTCCCACTACTGTTTTCTAAAAAAAATCCATTTTACTAAAACTGTGGCGAGTCAAGAACAATATCACTATTGATCTTCCAGATGGTAGAAAATCAACCCTCATCATAGCCTGGGCCAACCTACAAACTGCCATTACAGAAACGTGCCCTGAGTTATCCAGAGTCTGGTTTTAAGCATAAGCCGGACAACTCCCCGTACCTTAACTTCGTTAAGATATGAACCATTCTATATCCAATATAGAAACTTTGGCACTAATTTAATTGGAACCAGATTCAAATCATGCAGCTGTCTCCAGTGCATATCAACTTTAATGGAGAGAGGCTAATCAGCATTACTCAACTTAGGAATCTATCCAATTATGAGTAACCTGAAAGAGAAACAAATTTCTCAAAACTTTTACTATCATCTGAATACCGATCATAAGTATCTACATCTTCGATCTCTTTGAAGAATCCCGATACTTGCGACATCTGGTTCTCTACTTTATTCTTATACCCACAACTTCTCAAAACTTAGACCTTGTATTTCTACGAAACACTTGTCTAAAAAACTAGAGAAGTCATAAGTAAACAGAACATAGTACGAGGACCTACCCCTTTGTCCTGATGGACACTGGACAACATACAATACTCTGTATAAGTCCGCTGAGTTAAATAACTCAAAACCTGTGCGTCGTAGGTTGAAAACTGTACCCTGGCGATTTCCTCAAATATCACCAATTACAACGAATCCCGATATAATGAGGATGATCACCTAATTCCCAATAACTTCCTCCCACTCATCATCTGTAAAACCATACAGATATGAGAATGAAACCTGGTGAATACACACCCTGGAGTAAGTATCTAATCGGGAAAACAGTTTTCCATTAACAATGCACTGAAACATGAAAATGTTTCGTAGGGGTATCCTGGTATTCATAGTAATGCCTCTTCCATAATCCAATTCATGACTTTAACCGTATATTTCTTTGCCATCTCTCCAAATCCCTTTATTTGTCTTTAGTCGTTACCTTCTGTACACCATCGTTAGGCTAAATGGTTTTCTTCCTTCCCTACCGTTCGGCACCAGCCTATGGTTTGGAAGAAGACTATCCAGTAAGCATAATAGGTGTACCCTCCTAAACCAAGGAGTACTCGCAACTGAGAGAAGGTGATGATAAAAGACAACTGAATAATACCTTATTCTTGCAAAGGTGAAATAGGAGTGGCGATGAAGTACGCGGTTTGGTCGTGAATGATAACGGTCGCAACTTACTTTGCCCTCTTTCTAATCCCTTTATTTTGTCTTTACATATTACCTTCTGTACACCCTACTTAGGCTAATTGGTTTTCTTCATTCCCTACCTTTCGGCACCAGCCTATGGTTTGGAATAAGACTATCCAATAAGCGTAATAGGTGTAGTCTCCTAAACCAAGGAGCCCTCGCAACCTGAGAGAAGGTGATAATAAAAGACAGCTGAATAAACCAATTCTAATTCTCCTGAACCTTGATCCATCCTCGAAGGAGTCCCTTCGAGTTCGTATATAACCATACGATGGATCTATCTAATGGAAGTGGATGTCCGTAGTAATACGGGTGTTTTGAGAAATACAAAGGGTAGAAGAAGGAGTGGCAATGACTTATGCAACACAGACAATCCAAAAGCCAGTATTTTAAGAAGGTTCGGTCAACTTGGTCACTGAGTCATAGTCTAGGGTCGGTCAAAGGTCGCTGCCAGAGAGAGAGAGAAAAAAGAAACACTCTGCGTGCACTCTATCCTAGATCAGAATGGTTATCACTTTATCTAATCCGGAAAACTCCCACTGTACTGTCAAATTCTCCTCCAAACCTGAAAGAAGAATCAATCGGGATCACCCGAAGAGTAAACCAACTCATCAGTGGGAATCGGGATCCAACTCTCATCGCATGATAACGTGACGGAATCCACTCGCGTTATCACACTCCAGAAGGTATGCGCATGCCTGGCAAGTTTCAGTTTCTTTAGAAACTCCCGATATGATTTTTACCCATGTTCTTATGACCTTGGCGAAAGTCAACAAATCATAAGTCACATGTCAAGTTCTGCCCGTCATTATCTTGTTGATTTGAACCCACCCGTACATACCCTTGACGAAAGCCAACAAGGTAATACGACTGTCCCAAACCAACTCATCTATCTATGCAACAAATGAATACCCAGCAGCTACCAAACACTATGCCTTGACGAAAGCCAACAAACATAGCTTGAATAATACTGACCATCCATAAGAAACGACGGAGGGCTACGGCTGGTTTTTAGCGAAAAAACCTTTAACGTAATGAACTTGATCTCGTTGAAGGAACCTGATAGCTTTTTATAAAATATAGTGGCGAAAACCTTTGCTAAAGAGGTCATTCCCGGTGAAGGGATCTCGGCTCTTTCCTCGTGGAATGAGGTGCAGGATATTCCACTGAATACCGCGATGCAAAGCAACATGTAATCGACTATAGTGAAGTTATTACCCTGACGCAAACTTCTGCCCAAGGGGTCAGTCCCGGTGACGGGATATCGGCCCTTGCCCCGTCGAATGAGGTGCAGGATATTCCAACCGAATACCACTGTGCAAAACAAAAGGAAACATATTTGTAATAACACTTTTTAAATTGTTCCAACAACATCCAAATAGGTTTGTTTTACTTTGCATTGATCAGAATCAACGCAGTCCCATCAATTAATCATACCAGAAAAGAACGAAAATAAAATATACGTATATGCCATCCGCATTCGTCACTGGGTCCCGTCATCACCCATTAGGTTACTTAACTAACGACAGAGCGGGGACTGAACTAGCGCGGGTGTAAAACATATACAACATCTAATAGTATATAAACCAATATACAATAATCGCTCCAGGCATGATAATATGCAACATTACAGAAAAGTAATAAGCATCACAGAACAATACAGATAATCTGGGATCCCCGAGTTTCACAGAGCCGCTGCCGAAACCCGACGTTCCCCTGTCGTGTGGATAGCCTGTGCAATGAAACCTAGACCCCTACGGGTGCGGCAAGTTACCCGCCAAAACCTGAAGCGAGGCAGCCCCCTACAGCATAGTGAATGGACCACCCAGCACTTCACGGAATCCGGTAGCTTGAGCACCCCTTCTTGGGTCAACCTGTACCCCTTACGAGTGCGGCGAATAGTCTGCCAATTCTAGAGTGGGGCCCCTCTGCCTCTCAAAGCCATGAGATGCGGACCCGTTGCCCCCTAGAACTCGGCTATCCGTACACTCCATCGCGGGGCAAAACCTAGTACAGTAATGAAAAATAGTACAATAGGTACATCCACCGCAACCTGGTCGTGCCCCAAAAGAATATTATACAACAGGCAGTGACGGCAGTCCACATGTTGGATGCTCGTCCCGCAAATGTACAAATAAATCCAAACTGCACTACCATTGCACACTGCTATCCACCACGACAAAACCACAACATCACAGCACAACACAGAACATCAACGCGAATGTCACGTTCGCAAACCCGTCTAAAAGAACTATAGCAATCAGACGCGGTTTACCGATCAAATGACATTCCCGGTCGGAGATATAATGTAAGCACTGTAAACTAACACATTTAAATTTCGATCGACTAAATTTCCCGAAGTGGGCCCCACGCAAATCTGCTGCACAGTAAAAAACAATGGGCCCAAATAAACAGTTCCAGAAACCACAATTTCCAACATAGAATCCACTGTAGAAAATTGAGTGAGTGATCTCACTTTCCTGCGGCGGATCCGCGGCCAAACCCTAGCTTGGGCCGCGGATCCGCGGCGGAACAGTGGAATCACTTCGTCGAATTTCTACAGTATTCCTCAAAAACCCTGCTTGATTTTCTGGTATGGTCAAAATGACATTTGGACCAGTTTGAAAATTAACAGAAACTTTAATAATAGAAATTGCGATTTTCGAAAAATCCGTTCGATCGATCTTTTAAACGCGTTAGCACAAGTTAGTAAAGCTTAATGGCGTGGCTCTGATACCATGTAAGTCTACGGTAGCGCCCCGGCCGTCTTTCAGATGCCAAAATGCGGAACAAAAAACTTTTATAACTGACGCTATCGCATACTATAACCCGGATCTGCCATTAACGCTAAACTAACAATCTACAAAGAGGGAAGAAAGGTTATACCGAACGATCCGAGTCCTTCATTCTTTAACCATCATCCCACGCTCCGTTGCGGCTGCTCCGATCTTGTCGATCTCCGATCTCCTCGTCCAGGTGGCACCACGTCATCGGATCTTTAAACGGGCTCCCGCCTCTGACTCGAGACAACTCGATCGTCAAGTTTGCTAAAAGAGACGACCAAAATTGATGTAGAGAATGAGTGGAATACTTTGTCTCGCTTCGTCCAAAACCATGGACGAACGGTTAATGAAGTTGCCGTGGGAATCGGGTAATGGAATGAAATGAGCTGTGAAATTCCATACACCGAAACTATCATAATCTTTTTAACCAAAAATGAAGTGAGTGAGAGAGAGAGGAGGGCCGGCCACATATATAGAGGTGGGGGGGTGAGTGTAGGAGAGGGGGAGGTGACAATAAGAAAATATCTTAAGTGTGAACACAAAGTGTGAACACACTTAATGAAATGATGAATCATTAACCTAGTCATCAAGCATTAATGGAATCATTAAATGCAACCATGACTCACTAAACACCTCACCACTTCTAGAACCTTCTAGAAGCTTCCACACTCATCTCAAGAAAAGATAAAATCCGTATTTAACCAAGTGTTAAATACGGCTGATAGAAAACTGGAAACTGGCAACTTCCAAAAGTGATCCCGAAACGAATTTCAGGACAACCCCGTAACTGTATAAATATACCCGCATTTGTTTTACGACCGAATACAAATGCAACTGAGACAAAGATATTATATCTACTCTATATAATACATGGATCCGGCTTAAACCAAAGCCCACCAGTATTATCTGCCCGAAAAATAACACGTGCGTAAACGCACGTGCATTTTCCGAACCCTGCCATAAAACCATACGGCCTCTACAACGTTTCGCCCGAACTTGGAAAACTATCTGTGGGGGACTCTAATGACTCGTCAGTACCCTGGCAGTGGGTTTAACCACAAGCCGTCAGCGGCACTAGCTATGCATAACGGCTGCCCATGTACTGACCTCAAGGGAGGCTGATGAGCGAACTCATCCAGAAACCCTACTGAGCCTAACAGTGACAATGTATATACAGTCCGGTCCGTTCGTCTATGAGTATCGCATAGCCGGCCTAGGGGGCTAGTAACGTCAGACCCCCAATAGCTGTATAAGTCGTGTCGGAGACAAGCCCTGAACACCCTGAGATACTACTGGAGTACCTACCAGTAAATCTCACCTGTCGTGGCCAAGGACTTGGTGTAATGGCTTTCCTAGACACAGCGCGACCTCCACCCCCAATACCGGGAGAGACGAATCCCCTGCCGATCCGCTCACGTGCCTCCATGTGGCTCGGGACTGTACCCAAAAACTACCTGTTTGCACGACTCCTTTGAGCCGTGGTAGGGTAGAAATCAAAGCATAGTGGGAACTCACACGAGACAAATGACGACCTCAGGTCGATGAACTAACCTGTACACATGTCACCAGGGAACTGCTATCTGACGATATGTATAATACCAACTAGCAGGTTCCCGGCGAGTCATGTCCGGTGTACTCATAACCCAATGAGCACCTGTATACATCTTAGGTGATCCAACTGACACCAGTGGCTTGTGAGACCGGCCACCGCCCTTCGTCGGGGTCTCGACTGTATACACTAGTCTACTCCGGAGTATCGAAGCCCTGTCTCGAAACTCCCACGACTAGGGACCACTATTAAGGATATGTTTATAGACCACCCAACTCTCACGTATATGATCGCCCTCATACTGTTGGTAGTCAAGCAAGATCCTAAGGGCTCTATCAAAGTGTAATCGTGATCAGTCACCTGAACCTATACACGACTGATAAAGGCAAACCAGATAGCATACTATCATCTCGAGTAAGACTGTCCTACCGGTATAGGTCCTCCGCAATCATTGCAATCACGTACCTGCGATCCAATAATTGACCTTGAGGGCACTATATCCAACAAAAGCATCTTAGGTTTGCCTCTCAATCAAGCTCTTGAATTCAGTATTGACTTAGTACCTGGTGCACAACCGGTGATCAAAGCACCATACCGGTTAAGTCCAGAAGGATTGAAGGAGGTCCATACTCAATTGGACAAACTTCTGAAGAAAGAATGGATTCGTCCCAGTACTTCAAGTTGAGGATCTCCGGTTTTGCTTGTGAAGTAGAAGGAATGTTCATACAGAATGTGCATTGACTACCAAGCTCTGAACGAAGTCATGATAAAGAACAAGTATCCACTACCGCGAATCGACGATCTGTTCGATCAACTAAGTGGGTCTTGCGTTTTCTCAAAATTAGATCTTCGTTTGGCTTATCATCAGGTGAAGGTCAAAGAGTCTGATATTCCGAAGACGGTATTCAGGACTCGCTATGGTGATTATGAGTTTCTCGTGATGCCATTTGGAGTGACCAATGCACCAGCCATATTCATGAATCAGATGAACCAAGTTTTCCGAGAGTACCTAGACAGGTTTGTTGTTATTTTCATAGACGGAATCCTGGTATATTCAAAGAATCAGGAAGAGCACGCTGAACATTTACGAATTGTCCTGGGTACTTTGCGACGTCATCAACTCTATGCCAAGTACAGCAAGTGCGAATTTTGGCTAGATCAAATTGGATTTCTCGAACATATCGTTTCAGGTGAATGAATCTCTATAGATCCAGCTAAAATATCAGCAGTAAGCGAATGACCGACACCAAAGACAGTGAAGGACATTCGAAGTTTCTTAGGATTAGCATGATACTACCGAAAATTCATAGAAGGCTTTTTGAAGATTGCAACACCCCTGACTAAGCTCATACGTAAAGATGAAGCATTCGTGTGGTCAGAAGCATGCGAACAGGCTTTCATAGAACTCAAGTCAAGATTGACATCAGAGCCTATTCTAGTAATACCGGACCAATCAGGAGGTTTTATTATGCATTGTGATGCATCCGGTAAGGGTCTAGGATGTGTTCTACACCAGCATGGAAAAGTTGTAGCTTATGCATCAAGAAAGTTGAAGATTCATGAGCGAAATTATCCAACGCATGATCTGGAGTCGGCGGCCGTTATATTTGCACTAAAGATTTGGCGTGATTACCTTCTTGGAGAACGGGTAGATATATACACAGACCACAAAATTCTGAAATGTGTGTTTACTCAGAAAGAGCTGAATATGCGGCAGAGAAGATGGCTAGAACTTATGGCGGACTTCGACATAAACCTACAATATCATCCATGGAAGATGAATGTAGTTCCTGATCTACTTAGTCGCCAGCCGTTATCAATGAATCTCATGTACAGTGGAAGCTACAGCAAGATTTGCATAAGATGGAGATTAAGTGGTTATGCCAAGTAATACTTCAGAGTTAATGAATTTACAAGTTCAATCTACTATTGTCAATCATATCAAAGCAGCTCAAGCAATTGATACCAAGTTGCAAAAGATCAGAGAACAAGTAGAAAAAGGACTTAGAACAGACTTCATCATCTACGAAGACGAATCTTTGAGATACGTGTAAGTGCACGGCGGCGCCCCGGCCGTCAATCCGACGGCCAAATGCGGAAGCGGTGATAAACTTTAATTTTTCTTGAACTGGCAAACCGCCGCGCACTAATACCCGGATCGAACCATTAACTAGTCCTAGCTAACTACAAGATAGGGAAGAGAAGTATACCGACAGATCCGAGTCCTCCGGTCTTCTCGTCGTCGTCCCGATCTCCTGCGGAATCTCCCGTCTCCTCCTCGTCGCCGGAAGTGCACCACATCGCCTACATCGTTTATGGGCTCCCACCTCAATGCCGAGGCAACTCGGGCACGAAGCCGGCTACTCGACGTGCCCAAGATTTGCTGTAGAATATAGTGTGGATTACATGTCTCACTTTGGGGTGGTGGATGTTGCCTTTTGGTGGAGGTATGATACTTGGAGTTTTTCTTGGGAATTTTGGTGAAGAAAATGATATGATATCAACCAAAACCCCCCCCCCATCAAAATTGGGACAGCCCCCTCTCAAAATGAATGGCCGGCCAATGCAAGTGAGTGGAGAGAATGGAGTGAGTGCAAAAATGAAAGAGGATAGCCACAACCATAATGCAAGGCAGAGAGAGAAAGGTCATGATATCAAGAGATGATTACTAACCCAAACCCACACTCCACCAACCTCATCATCTCAACAAAGTCAAGCCATCATCAACTAAAGAAATTCAAGGTATGGTGCAATAATCATGATGCAAGAATATGCAAAGAACCCCTCCAAAAATACTTATTTGCAACAATGCAAATAAGCCCTCCTCCACCAATCTTCGGCCAATGAACGATACAAAGGAAATTGGCCGAAACGGAAAGCAAACTGGCAACTCCAGAAAACTGGTCCCGTAATAAATTACAGGAAAACCCCGATACTGTGCATACACACCCGCATTTGTATTACGACCGAAATACAAATGCAATGAGACAAAATCTACACTGTACTATACTAGGATCCGGCTTAAACCAAAGCCGGCCAGTAATATCCGTTCGATCCTGATCCGTGCAATACCGCACGTATCTGATCGAACCCTGCCATATATCCATACTGCCTATAGTACAAACTGTCCGATCCTGATCCGTGCAATACCGCACGTATCTGATCGGACCTTGCCATATCTCCATACGGCCTCTACAACCTTTCGCCCGAAAGCTTGAGTAACTGAATGTGGGGGACTCTAAAGACTCGTCAACACCTTGGTTGTGGATTTAACCACTAGCACGTCAGAGGTATAAGCCAATACGTAACGGGCTACCTGGTATTGACTAAAAGGGACGTCTGTGAGCGAACTCAGCCTGACAACCCTACTGAGCCTGTCAGTGACAATATCCGTACAGTCCGGTCCGTTCGTCTATGAGCATCGCATGGCGGGCCTAGGGGGTTGGTAAAAGTCAGACCCCCAAAAGCGGTACAAGTCGTGTCGGAGTGTAGCCCAGAACACCCTGAGATACTACTGGAATACCTACCAGTAAATCTCCTTGCCTCGGCCGAGGGCTTCGTGTAATGGCTCTCCTAGACACAGCGCGACCTCACCCCCAATACCGGGAGAGACGAACCCCTGAAGATACGCTCACTGCCTCTATGTGGCTCGGGACTGTACCCAACTAAAACCTGTTTGCACGACTCCTTTGAGCCGTGGTAGGGTAGTAATCAAAGTACAGTGGGAACTCACACAAGACAAATGACGACCCCCAGGTCGATGAACTAACATGTACACATGTCACCTGGGAACTGCCATCTGACGTCTGGTATATGACCAACTGGCATGTTCCCGGCGAGTCCTGTCCGTTGTACTCATAACCCAATGAGCACCTGTATACATCTTAGGTGATCCAACTGACACCAGTGGCTTGTGAGACCGGCCACCGCCCCTCGTCGGGGTCTCGACTGTATACACTAGTCTACTCTGGAGTATCGATGCCCTGTCTCGAAACTCACACGACTAGGGACCATTTAAGGATATGCTTATAGACCCCAGCTCCCACTTATATGATCGCCCTCATACTGCTGGTGGTCAAGCAAGAATCCTAGGGGCTCTATCAACGTGTAATAGCGACTTGTCAGGTCACCTAAAGCAGTACACGATGATAAAGGTAAACCAGATAGCATACTATCATCTCGAGTAAGACTGTCCTACCGGGATAGGTCCTCCATCAATCATTGCAATCACGTACCTGTGACCTAATAATTGACTCTGAGGGCACTATCTCCAACAATACGGAAGCAGATTGTGTGTACCACAAGGTCCTGTTCGGGAAGAATTGATGAAAGAAGCTCGTAGCTCTCCATACTGAGTACACCCTGGTGGTACAAAGATGTACAAAGATCTGCAGCAACATTACTGGTGGTATGGAATGAAGCGTGAAGTATCCAGAAGTGTAGCCAAATGTTTGGTATATCAGCAAGTAAAAGCTGAACATCACAGGACTGTTGGTTTACTTCAACCATTACCTATTCCAGAATAGAAGTGGCAACACATCACCATGGACTTCATGACTGCACTTCCTCACAGCACGAACGGTAACAATGCGGTATGGGTTATTGTGGATCGACTCACAAAATCGGTTCACTTCATCCCATTTCGAGTTGTCCAATCTACTGAGATACGAGCAAAGAAGTACATGGAAGTAAGTCTGAATCTAAGTAAGATTTAACTCTTCATAGTGTACTATTTCTGATACCCATGAACTCATGCAGGAGATCGTGAGATTACATGGAGTACCGGTTTGCATTGTCTCTGAGCGTAACACCAGATTCCGATCGCAGTTTTGGCAGAGTCTGCAAGCTAGCTTGGAAATGAATCTGAACTTCAGCACAACTTATAATCCACAAACAGATGGTCAGTCTAACCGAACGATTCAGATTCTTGAAGATATGCTAAGAGCATGTATGTTAGACTTCGGAGGATCGTGGGAAGATCACTTATATCTTGTGGAGTTTTCATACAACAACAGCTACCAAGCGAGTATTGGAATGGCACCCTTTGCAGCTTTTTATGGAAGGAAGTGTCGTTCACCATTAAGTTGGGACGACATCGGAGATGTTTCCCCCAATCAGAGCAAAGCTCTGTTCAAATTTTGAAATTTGAAATGAAGCAGTGCTTCATAAAAACGCCAGCGCTAAGAGTCAAAGACTCCGATGCAGCGCTCACGTGCAAAGCACGAGAGCGCTAGCGCTAAGCGCGCTAGCACCAAGAGTCAAAGACTCTGATGCAGCGCTCACGTGCAAAGCACGAGAGCTCTAGCGCTGGAACTAAATGTTCTCCACCTTTAGATCAAAGATCTAACAAAGATGACTAAAAATCATCAAGTTACCTCTGAAAATTAGAGCACCGTTGGATCAAAGATCCAACGGTGATTAAAAATCACCAAGATACAGAATAAGTTATGTATGGGAAAATCTTTTTCCAATCCTGTTAAAAACAAGAAGATTGCCTTCTGTAAAATAGAAGCCCTTGGATCAAAGATCCAACGGTGGGAAACATTCCTAAATCAATCAGAGGAAAGATTTCCTTAACTGATTCAACAAATCAGCCTCCCCTATATAAAGGACCCAAGACTTACACAGAGGAACCCCCCCTCCCACAAACTTTGAGAGATTTCAAAGAGAAGAGCAAGCTCTCGGAAGAAGAATTTCTTCGAGATAAATAAAAAAGAGAGATCAATGCATCTCATAAAAAGAAGAAGAACCTATTTTTTTTCTAGGCCATAGATCTAAAAGACAGAGGTCTTTCACAAAAGAGAGCATAACATCTCATCATGAAAAGGGAGGGAGAAGAACTTAGTTCTCGTTAGATCACGGATCTATAAGATAAAGACAAAGTCTTTCACAAAAACAGAAGAGATTGTAACATCTCCTATTAAAATAAGAATGTAGTTCTTAGATCTATGAGACAAAGTCTCCTATAAACCGAGAATTTAATTCTCAGAGCGCAGAACTGATCAAAATTGCCTAAAAAGAGCCCTAGCGCTCCAATTAAAAAGAAGCGCCTTGGTGCTCCAAGACTGGCACATAGCGCCGCAACGCTCCTAGCGCTCCAATTTAAAAAAGCGCCTCAGCGCTCCAAGTCTGACGCACAGCGCCGCAGTGCCCTAGCGCTCCAATTTAAAGAAGCGCCCAGCGTTTCAAGTTTGGCGCTCAGCGCCAAGCGCACCACGTGCTCCTCACATGTGCGCTATTTCATAAAGAGCGCTCTCACAGGAAGTGTCTTAGCGCTCTAAATCTGGCGCTCGGCGCTAAGCACACTACGTGCTCCTCACGTGTGCGCTGAGGGAACATAAACTGTTCATTTAATAAAACCCCAGAGCCATAATGAGTGTTCAACACTCAATAAAAGACAAAAAAGTTGTCATAACCCAAAACCAATGCTCAGCACTGTTAAATGAAAAAGGACTGAGCCTAATTAAATGTCCAACATTTTGACTGAGTGGGCTGAGCCCAAGTTGGCCAAAGGCCCCTCATTCAGATTAATTGAGCCCATATGCTCATAAATCTTGTTAACTGATCTTAGTCCCAAACTTGACTACAGATCTCCCAACCAACATTGATTTAAGGGTACATCTCTTCATACCTCTGATATACGTCGTTGTAATTCCTCAACGTCTTTAGAGAGATGGAGGGTCCCAATAACCAATAACTTTTGGTGCATCCCCAAATGGTTGAACCAAAACCACACAGACTATGACGTCTTTAAACTGGACTATGATGTCCTTAAACTTTACGGACTGTGGGGTCCTTAAACTCATGGACTATGATGTCTTTAAACTTTATGGACTATGAGGTCCTTAAACTCATAGACTATGATGTCATTAAACTTTACAGACTATGACGTCTTTAAACTGTCATGGACTATGATGTCCTTAAACCCAATGGACCGTAATGTCCCTAAACTAAAACAATAGAGTCCAAATGCTCTTTTGTTGGATCTAAATGATCCTGTTAAGTAGATCATAGTCTAAAATTAGACTAACGTATCCTTAACAAACGTTTAAGTTGATCATAGTCTCAAATGAGATTAACGATCCCTAAACCCAAACCAAACCCAAATCTAAGAAAATACGGATTTGGACTAATCCCGGCCCTACGGGCGACAACATAAATTAGTCTTCGTATACAATCCACGGGCAACCAAAAATAAAACAAACACACACGACACGAAGTGACTATCTGTAGAAGGAGAAAGTGGTTACCACGATGCGGTAGCATAATTAACTGCAGGGGCTTGCGCCTGTAGGGAAGAGCGTCCCCACAATCAAAAGCCCCTCACAACGAGGGGGAATCTGACGAAGTCTGCTACATCGGCCGCATCCCTCTAAACCTTCGATACATGGTGCTATAAATCAACTTGGCATATTCGGAGAGGTGGACGGATAAAACCAAATAGCATCTGCCCCCAAATTCTGGCAAGACGAACATACGCGGTTCCGACTCCGTTTTCGGCGGCGAACAGATTCTGGCACACCCGGTGGGACCTTTTCCTCTTTCCACTCCACACTTCATGTGTCGTGTTTCGTGAACGAATCACGGTTTGCTATGGTTACCCCTGGATTCGAGGTACTAAGATTTAGTGTCTTGCTCCGTGCAGAAAACAGAAGATCAATGGCTTTCAACTGCACCAACTGCAACAACTGCAATAACTCCCACTTCGTCCCTGCTGAAGGAGTGACTTATGGGCCTCAAGCGGCATCCGTTTTCAAGATGCCAGTGGAACAGGTGACGCAAGCCACCACTGGGCTGTTCTTTGGGACCATGCTCCCTCCCATGAGCTTCAACGCCCCACTGCCGTTGCAAGAAGTTTCGAAGAAGTCGGTCTTTGATCGGCTTACGACTACCGCGGCCCCTCTCAACGGGTCGCTCAATCCAACGCCTCAGTCTTTAATAGACTGGGCCAAAACTCCAATGGGCTCGTGAAGAAGCCCGCGATACCTGAGGGGGTTATCCCGAAATGGATAGCCATCCCTGCTCCAATGAACGAAATCATCAAAGAGGCTTCTCCTGCTAAGGGATCAGTCTTCGCTAGACTATCCGCTCCAACTCCCATTTCAGGCGAAGTCACCAAGGCTGCTTCCTCTGCACGAAAGTTTGCCTTCGACAGGTTGGCCATCCCCACTCAACGCACGTTATTTTTCAATAGGCTGGCACCAACGACAACCTTCCACCGGAGCAGGGGGCATAATGAAGCCACCCCCATAGCTGAGCCAGTAATGTCTGCTCGACACGCTCGACGTCGCCACTGGAGCCGAGTGAGGAAAGCTAGGGGCAATTCCCTTTCCGGACTGACTCCACCAGCTCCGATGGTGGAAATTAATGTTGCTGTTCCAACTGGGAACAGCTTTGAACCACTTAGGAGGGTGCGTAAGAACTCTCCGACGGCCGTGCTAAAAAGATCTCCTCCACCTATGGAGAACGCTACAAAGGCAAAGCTGGAGCAGCTCCCTCAGCAGCTGTCCTCTAAAATTCACAAGGTCTGGCGACAGGTTCAAGACTCGGTGATCAACCAAGACTACTCTTGCCGACCGAAGAAGATGAAAGTTCGGCAAGAGAAGGACCACCCTGTCGTACAACATAAGGTGTCGTTTAATTGGGTTCCCGCGGCAACGACCCCCTTAACTTCGACCGCTCACAAAAGGAGAAGGCCAGAGAAGATCTCTGTGCCTGTGACGAATCGCACAGGCACTGAATCCAAATGCCCCAAGTCTGGGGGCATGATAGTGCACACCGTCTATATGGCTTCCGGAAAAGAGGATAGTCGTACCTCCACGGGTCATTGACCACTTACACGGTCTGTGACAAAGGCTCAGGAGCAACAGTACAAGCTCCAGGAGATGGTAACGAAAATAGCCGCACTCACTGGGCCAAAAGAAAGCCCGGAGACATCGTCGGAGCAGCGAAAAGAACAGGAAACCGATGCCGAATTCCTCCGAAGAATACTCGAGAGGAAAGACAAAGAGGCCGCGGAACAAGCGGCCAACATAAAACAAATGTCGCTTTTATTCTAAGACATGGTCGGCATGATGATCCAGCCGGACCCTCTAGTCGAAGAGCCTCCAGTAATAATTGAAGACGATAGAGGGGAGACATCAAACCCTCTTCCAGCCTCTTCAGCTGCAAAGGAGGAAACAATCTCAAAAGCGGCGCTCGATGATTATATAGCTCAACAAATACGAGCTCACCAAGCGAACGAAACCGCTGGCCAAGTCGTCAGAACTGGGCGACCATATCCAGGCTGGTACGATCAGATTAAGTACCCGCTAGGATACACGATTCATAAGTTCCACGTATACAAAGGGACAGGTAATCCCCATCAACTTGTCGCTCAGTTCAGGGCTCTGTGCGGCAACACTGGAGGTGACGATAAGCTACTACTTCGCCAATTCTTCGGCAGCTTGGCAGAGACGGCGTTTGAATGGTATTCGGAGCTTCCTAACGACTCCATCAAAACTTTTACGGAGATGGAATTGCTATTCACCCAGCGTTTCGTAAGTGCTAGTGAACGCACCCCAATCACGGCATTGATCAATGCCAGGGTAAAGCCGGGAGAAACATGGGTTCAGTATGCGATACGGTGGCGGAACCTATGGTCGAAGTGCGAACAGCGCATAGAAGAGGCTCCTGGCAGTGGGCATGTTTGTGGGAACCCTTGATCCGCAGGCGACCATATCTCAATTCATGATATTCTTCAAGCCAACTACTTTCCAGGCCTTGATTGACAAGCTGGCCCAAATGGATCAGATGGGCCACAGGCCTTCCTCTTCGAAGAAGGAGCCGCAGAGTGAAAAGGGGAAAGGGAAAGCGACCTTCGTCGCCAATGCTCAGCACCAACCGACTGGTCCAAAACCAGCTGATCGCTAAAGCGATAGACATCGATTCCTCAACGAAAAGTTAAGACGTCCTTACTCATTTCCGCGGGAGAAAACAAAAAGACTGTTCGAACTAGCGATACGCAACAGGCTCATCAATCTGCCGGATCCGAGACGTCCATTGCAGCCCGGTGATGTCAACAATCCCAATTACTGCCCCTATCACTGAGTAGTAGGCCATCCAATCGAAGATTGCTTCGTCTTCAAAGGCTGGATTGAGGACCAATATCAACATGGAAAATTTGCACTGTCTGAGAATTGAAAAGTAAGCCCGCCTTAGCCGCATGCACTTAAAAAGGTGGACACACCAGGGGCATCGTGCTCTTTTGTTGAAGAAGCTCCATGGGAGGTCGCTCTTTCAGCCAAAACGAAAAGAATGCTGAAAGATCTCCAAACATGCCCGGCGATCAGGTGGAAAAGTCCGCTGAAACCCGAGGTCATTGAGGGAATGCTGAAGCCACGCCCGACGCAAAGAATTGGCAGCGATAGTCAAAACGCCCATGCCCAACCGTCAAAGTCTTCAAAGAAGAAGAAGAAGACCAAAAAGCCCGTGAAGCCTGATGACAAGCGCACGGACCTGCAAAAACATATTGACGCGCTGGAGGAATACAACCAAAAGGCGCGAACCCCGGTCATACTCCAAGAATTTCTCAACAATATCCTTGAGAGCGGAGATAACGACAATAACGATGGAGATGACTCGTCAGAAGAATCTGAGGATTATGTGGCAAGTTGCCATATGATCTATCATTCAGCGTTAACTAACGAAGAAGCTCACTCGGTGTTAGAAGACAGCATAAAGGAGATGGGGGCAGGGTCGAAGCCAAAACCCTTAGAACCGTCTGACGAGATAATCGACCTGCTGCTGAACGAAGCCCGTCAGAAGAGCAAGGATGATCAAGAACGCAAAATGGCCATATTCGAAAAGGCCAGGAGTCGGCATCAATTTAAAGAAGTCATGGGTCACGAAACAATCCAGCCAGATCAAAGCACGCCCGCGGCAGTCAGAAGCAGGCTTAAAACGAGGAAACGATTCGCTAAAGCCCTTTCAATGGGAATGAAGCTGCCATCCTCCAAAGGAAACATTCCTGGTGGGATACACCTTGACGAAACGGATGGACATCCAAACTACTGCTTGTACCATCGGCGGACCACACACCCTACTGAAGAGTGCAATACCTTTAAAAACTGGTGGCAAGGATATGTTGCCCACCGACAACACGTAAGGCGATTGAAGCGTAAGACTCTTCGGGAGCAAAGAAGCATGACTGATGAGCATAAAAGAACTGCCGGCAACTGTCACATGGTTGATAGCAAGGAATCACAAGTTCTCACCTTCGGGAGCGATTCCGATGAAGAAATAGCCCTTGGCCCTCTCTTCAAGGAATCCATCTCCGAAACAGAAGAGATGAAGATCTGCGAGAACATTCATCTGCGCAATCGCACATTACCCGAAAAGAATCTCGGACCCACGAACAAGGGAACGAACAAAAAATATAAGGGGAAAGAAAAAGTCCCTGAAGATATCGCCCTCGATGATCAAGTTGTTAAAGAGCTGACAGCCAAGGACCCGCCCAAGAAAAACATGGTGGATTTCAACGTTCTGGCACACCAGAGGAAGATACCCTCGCAGCTAAGCATTCTCGATGCCCTTCTACTATCTAAAGAGGCAAGAGATTCTTTGATCAAGGCACTAACAGAGCCCGAGCAGTTCCAAGCTTTCCTTGCCGAAGAAAAGATGAAGGACGAGCTGGAAGAAGTGCACACTGCTAACGTCACTTTCGGCGATGAAGACCTCCTCCTCGGGATGTGCGAGCACAACCGTCCCTTGTATGTCACCGCATACTGTCATGACATCAAGATAGGAAAAATCCTGGTCGATAATGGGTCCTCCGTCAACTTCTCAATGTAAGAGTGTTGAAAGAGATTTGCATGAGCGTTTAGCACCTCGCTCGGGATAAAATCACTATCTCTGGGTTCGACTCCCAGTCATTACGGACGCTCGGGTCTGTGATACTGACGTTACGCTTTGGGCTGCTCGTCACTGACATCAAGTTTCACGTCATTGACGCTAAGACTTGCTACAACGCTTTGCTCGGCAGGCCTTGGTTACACGAGTATAACATCATCCCTTCTATACAACATCAGTGTATGAAGTATTTCAAGGATGGTCTCGAGTATACCGTGACAGGGGAGCTGAACCCATTCTCCGTGAATGAAGTCCGAAAGTACGAAGATGTAAAATACTTCTTACCAGACTTCGAAGACACAGAAAGATGCCATAAACCGAAGAACAAAGCTATTACCACCATTCTGGTCTTTAGGAGCGATACCGGGGAGGAGGAAGAGATAGTCTATTCGGGGCGGCTCCAATACAACAAGCCCGAACCGTCTACCCCTATGTTGGTCTTCGGTAGCGACTCTGAAGATGAGGTCAATACAGTATTTTCTGTTCAGCCATCAATACAAGCCTTCACTGGCGATGAACGAAGTTTGCAAATCGCCATGGTTCCGCGACAGCACTATAGAGAGCTTGATACGCTCGAAACATATAGTGTGCAGGAACTGCAGACGTTCTACGTCCCTCCCAGACGAAGAGATGAAAATGCAATCCTCTTTTATCGATCTGCGGAAACCAAAGTGGAGAAAGAAATCTGGCATGGTGCTGATCCTGCGCTTGACAGGCTCCAGCCCATCCGTCTGCCTAAATACTACACCGAAGGATTAAAAAGGCTGTTGAGGCGTCAAGGCGTACCCTTCAAACAGACTGATCGACAAGCTCAGTTCTACAACAGGATCTGGAACGTCCCCGGAACTCAGCGAAAGATTCCCAATGGGAGAATGGAAACAATCGGGCTTGGATATGTTCAACCCAAGAAACGGGAGCGATTCCATGGCTGCTACGTTATACATGACTTTGATGAAGAAGGAGATGCTCTGTTGGAAGACGCTAACCCTGAACCAAAACGAAGTCCCACCATGAAAGTGCCAAGTCCGTCGTTCGAAGAACAGATGGACAATCTAATAAGGGAAGCGGGTCAAAAGGTCTGGGATGACCATAGCCGCGAAATGGCCATCTACGAGAAAGCCAGGACACAACGCCTCCTTCAGCAGGCCACGAAGGATGACGATGTCCTTCACCATCAGCCCGCCATGCACTCCCAAGATAAGAAAAAGGCCCGACGTGAATGCAAAAACAAGTTAAAGAACGGAGAAAACATTTGACCATGGCGAAACGGGTCCAAAAAACCTCGCGATCGAGAAAAAGCCGGCCGGAATCCATCGTTCATGAAGAAGATGGATCGAGAATATTCCTTCCCTCAAGACAAGTCAAGGAAGATATTCGACCTCGCCGTGAAACATCAGATGATTACCCTCCCGGAGTCCAAATACCCCAAACAAGAAAACGAGGTCTCTCACCCGGATTATTGCTCCTATCACCGAGCGATAGGACATCCTCTCGAAGACTGCTTCACCTTCAAAAACTGGGTCGAGGACCAGTATCAACTCGGCAGGTTTGCTCTATCCGACAGTTGGAGGGTAACCCTACCATAAATACATGTGCCAAAAGCAACGTATGCGGCGAGAGTAGAACCAGATCAACATCGGTCTTGGAAGCGATCTCGTACCTGTCATGTGATAACACTGTCAGAAGAAGGAGTGCCCGAAGATATGGCTGACCTCCCCTGGTGCTTCGAAAACGATGATGACCAGGTGATCTCAGAGTTTCCACCGGCGCCAAAAGAGTTGGAAGATGGGATACATACTACTGCAAATAACCTCAGGAAAATCAACTTGGGGACGGAAAATGACCCACGACCGACGTTCGTCAGTGAGCTGTTGTCTGGAGAAAAGGTGGCTATGCTAAAGGACGTACTCATACAGTATAAAGACTGCTTCGCAAGGAACTATTCCGAGATGCCGAGGCTAGATCCAGAGATAGCGGTGCATAAATTGGAAATATCTCCGGATGTCAAGCCAGTTAAACAAGCGCCGAGAAGAATGCGGCTCGAACTTGAAATGAGCATCAAAGCCGAGGTCAAGAAGCTAATCGATTCCGGCTTCGTCCAAGAAGTGCAATACCCCGACTGGATTGCCAACATTGTCCTAGTGATGAAGAAGAATGGGACGGTACGCATCTGCGTGGACTTTCGGGACCTTAACAAAGCCTGTCCGAAAGATAATTTTCCCGTACCAGTTACCGAGTTGATGATAGATAACACGTCCACTCATAAAGTCTTCTCCTTCATGGACGGATCATCAGGGTACAATCAAATAAAGATGCATCCCGAAGACCAGAAGCATACCGCTTTCCGGACCCCTTTGGGCATATTCTGCTACAAAGTGATGCCTTTCGGTCTGAAGAACGCTGGCGCCACCTATCGGAAGGCCATGAAAAAGATTTTCGATGACCTCATACATGAAATCGTCGAATTCTATATCGAAGACCTCGTGGTTAAAATCAAATCGTACGAGGAACATTGGGAGCACTTGAAAATCGTGTTTCAGCGCCTACCGAAATACAACTTGAAGATGAACCCTCTCAAATGTGCGTTCGAAGTCTCCTCAGGTAAATTCCTAGGATTCATTGTACGACACCAGGGCATCGAGATAGACCCGTCAAAGATCAAGGCGATCATGGAAATGCCTCCGCCAAAAACTCTCAAGCAATTGCGGTCTCTCCAAGGAAAGCTCGCATATATCCGACGGTTCATAGCCAATCTCTCCGGCAAGTGCCGCCCCTACAGTCATCTAATGAAGAAGGGGACTCCTTTCGTCTGGGATCGCAAATTCCAGAGCGCACTGGATGAAATCAAGCAATACCTACAGAATCCGCCAGTGCTGACCGCTCCGGTCAAGGGAAAGCCTCTCATCCTGTACACAACAGCCCTTGAAGGTTCTTTAGGCATGCTATGGGCACAGGAGAACGACCAAGGGAAGGAGAGAGCCCTCTACTATTTGAGTCGAGTTCTCCTGGGGGCAGAAAACAACTACTCCCCCATTGAGAAACACTGTCTGGTGTTAATCTTTGCGATAACGAAGCTCGGACACTATGCTTTGGCGCATGAGGTCCATCTCATATCAAAAGTGGATCCTCTCAAGTATTTGATGTCAAGAGCCATACTAACAGGACGGCTCGCTAAATGGTCCCTCCTCTTGATGGAGTTCTCGATAACTTATCATCCCCTCAAGGCAGTGAAAGGCCAGGCCATCGCCGACTTTCTCGCTGAGCATCCGATACCTGCCGATTCACCCTTAAATTGAGAATTTCCAGACGAGCACGCGTTTGACACGATCGACAAGGAAAGAGGAGAGAGTGATACCCGATGGGAACTCTATTTCGATGAGGCATCTTCCATGAAGAAGCGAAAGCACAGCTCCCCCATAATCAAATCTGGGGTAGGCCTTATCTTCGTGACTCCGCAAGAAGGGATAATGCGCTTTTCCTTTTCCCTAACAGAGCCGAGGACAAACAATGAAGCCGAATATGAAGCTTTGATAGCAGGTCTTGAGATCGCTGTCGATATGGGGATCGAAAACCTCCTCATATACGGAGACTCCCAGCTGGTCGTTAGCCATGTAAACAGCGACTATCAAACGTGCAAACCAGAGTTGGTGAAGTACGGCGAGAGAGTACAATAATTGCTGACTCAAATCCCTGCCTACGCCCTAGAAAGCATACCGCGTGCGGAAAATAGCATAGCAGATGCGTTAGCCAAACTCGCTAAAGAACTGGCTGACGAAAACCTCGATGACGTAAGGATCGTGGTACAAAGCCGTCGGGTTCTTACACCAGCGGAAATATCTCTGGAGTCGTCTGAAGAAAAGGAAGCGACCGAGCAAATGGCCCTACAAATAAAAGACAAGAAAAAGGCTAGAGATTGGAGGGAAATCTTTATAGACTACTTCAAATCCCGTCGAACACCTGAAGATGCGTCCTCAAGACATCAGCTCATGAAACGAGCTCTGTCTTTTGCCATCGTCAATGACACGCTGTATAAGAGATCATTCGACTCTCTGTGGCTATGATACTTGGGGCCGGAAAAAGCAAAGAGAGTCGTCCAAGAAACTCATAACGGACTCTGCGGTTCTCATCAAGCCGGACCAAAGTTAAAGCTGAAGATCAAAAGGATGGGCTACTATTGGCCCACGATGATCCAAGACTGTCTCGAATATGCGAAACAGTGTCACTCGTGCCAAATTCACGGGGACATTATCCACCAGCATCCGAATCCGCTACACCCAACGGAGGCTAGCTGGCCTTTCGAAATGTGGGGAACTGACATAATTGGGCCCATCGAACCAGCATCGTCCAGAGGACATCGGTTCATATTGGCGACAACTGATTACTTGTCTAAGTGGGCAGAAGCCATACCGCTAAGAGAAGTGAAGACGGAGAATATTCTCCATTTCTTCAAGACACACGTCATCTATCGGTTCGGCACTCCACGATGGATTCTCTCCGATAACGGGCCAGCCTACAGAAGCCACAAGATCAGCCGCTTCGCACAGCAGCATAACATAGACTGGAGATACTCTTTGGTCTATAATCCCCGAGCTAATGGTTTGGCTGAGGATTTCAACAAGACCTTGACGAAGATCATAAAGAAAACGGTGTCCAAAAACAAAAAGGACTGGCACGAGAGATTGCATGAAGCTCTCTGGGCGTATCGAACTACGTTCAAAATGGACACAAATACAACGCCGTATACATTGGTATTCGGCGCAGAAGCGGTACTCCCCTTGGAGATAGAGCTACCCTCTCTATGAGTGGCGGTTCATTACGAGCTAACAGATGAAGATAACACTCATCTTCGGCTGGAGGAGCTCGACGCCCTTAACGAAACCCGGCTCATGGCATAGCAAAACTTAGAGGCTTACAAAGCAAGGATGACGTGCTCGTACGAAAGATTGACTAGGCCGAGAACATTCTGCCGAGACGAACTCGTACTAGTCATAAAAAGACCTATGATCCCTAATCGTGCCAAACAGGGGAAATTCGAGCCAAACTATGAGGTCCCGTATATCATAGACAAGGTCTATCAAGGTGGGGTTTACTTGCTCATGAATATGCATGGCGAAAGACCCTTTAGGCCAATAAACTATCGGTTCTTGAAAAAATACTACGCCTGACCGAAACGTCTGTAAACTACTACGAACCGTAGTATCCTAAGGCTGACGCAAAAAAAAATAAAAAAAAAAGAAGAAAAAAACGGTACGTCCATAAGAAAAATGGGCACGGATGAAAACCCGAAAGGGCTCCGTAAGTAAAAACAGCCGGACTACCGGTGAGTTTGTGAAAACCCGAAAGGGCGCAATCTCGTTAAAAGACACTAGCAAGGTCCTCTCGACCTTATAAGGAGAAAATACCTGCGTGAGATCCTAACGACTCACAAGGGAACAACACACTTAGGGATCCCCACGATTCCTAAGAAGAAATTACACTTATGATATCCTCACGACTCATAAGAAGAATTCCCCTATGAGACCCTCATGGCTTATAGGATTCAAAAGCCTTAAGCTACAGGGATCTCAACCTGTTCTTAAGCCGTCATACACCCCAATTTTTCCCTACAAGCGGTTTAATACTAGCCCTTGTATACAATCCACGGGCACAAATAAACGTCTCCCGCACCAAGTTCCGCCAATGGCGTGAAATTCCCCTGTTTGGTGAACAGGCACTTGTAAGTCCTCTTAACTTATAAGGAGAAAACACTCTTGTAAGATTCTTACGACTTACAAAAACGCACTTAGGAGTCCTCACGACCCCTAAGGAGAAAACTGTCATGCCCCGCTTCCCAAAATACGGAAAACGAGGGATGACTAGGCTAGCCATGCTCCTACGGTCAAGGAAAAATCCCGCCGTAGTCACACTTCGGCTTCTAGCATTACATGGTAATCAGTAAACAAAGCACAGCAGTAAAGGAATTACATCACTAAATTATTACATTAAAATCCATTGTTCATAAATTACAAATAAACAAGAAGAGTTACTAACCAAGTTCAATTACACGATCTCTTTCATGGAAAGCAGAAAAGAAAGAAAAATACTCCAGACTAGATCTCCGTCAGCTCGAAAGGGAAATCCGACTCCTGCGCTGGTTCTCCCACGAGATCTGAGCATGCATACTCAGGTCGTCAGAGCGACGTAATAGCAATTTATATAATAATGATATGAAACAGGTAATTACGGTGATAACAGTGAAAGTACAACGCGTGTAATCACTATGTCACTGTATGATGCAAAGTATGATCTGTGTCCCTATCAGTCTCTAGGTCATGTTTGAAATCGTATAGTGGAAAGGAGGATCATGTTTAACAGGAGTCTCATACATACCCGAGACAACGGCCCACATGCCCGGGACATAACCCTGTCAGCCCGATCACTAGATCCTACCTAATATATATATATCACTGCTCGAATGATCATCCTCTAAAACACGGTCCCGCTAAATACGATTCTCTTTCCACTTCGATTTCCCATTTTTCCCCAGGTTTACACTATTTATGATTTTGATTCAGTCATGTACAAGTATACCAACGGCACGGTTTTATCACTGTTCACTGTATTAATCACTGTCACGAATCATTCACTTTCCATTGGTGTACTCGACACTCCTAAACCTGTAGGGTTCCTAGGCACACTCAAGAGGTTCCACAACTGATCAACCGTGGCAAAATCAAATTTTTCTTGTGCCCAGAAACCCTAATGATAGATCGATAACTAGAGGCAAAGGAGAAACATGCAATTAAACAACTTTATTGCTAAGTGAATGGAAATACAACCTTTGTAGATCCGGTCCACCACTTCTCTAGCTCCGTGTTGACGTCCCTCCGCTGCGATCATCGGAATCCCGGACTCTGGCGTCCGTTTCATCGGAGAAATGGTCGGGCTAGGTCGTTGACTTCGATGCCGAAGATGATCTACGTCGAGGTGACTCAAACTCAAGCTCCACCTTCATTAGGTCATGGAACTTGTGAAGATAACACACTCTACTACATGGAAAGTGGTAGAGGATGAAGAAATAGGAAGTGGGTTCACTTTAGATTTGGATTTCTCACTTGGATTCATCACTTGATAATTTTCAAGAAGAGTTTTCTTTTCTTCATGAAGAAGACGAAGAAGATGAAAGAAAAAGAATTATTTCAAAAATAAAATCCAAGTGATTCTTATCATTTAGCAACCATGGGCGAGTTAACAAGGGTAGAGAATAAACTAGGGTTAAAGTAAATGGTTAGGGTTAAGGAAAGAAACAAAATGGTCAAAGCTTTTCAAAGCTTCATGAAGCTTCAAGAAAAAACAAAAGAATCCACCATTTTATTTCTTGCCTAAAAATAAATGAAAAGAATAAATAAATAAGTAAATCAAAACCCTAACCATTAACCTAATCATGGTTTAATCATACACACCCAAGTTTGCATGTATCATCAAACATGATACAAACTAGTGCACATGTAAGTGCATGGCGGCGCCCCGGTCGTCAATCCGACGGCCAAATGCGGAAACGGTGATAAACTTTAATTTTGCGAACTTTGCAAACCGGCACCACCGCGCACTAAACCCCGGATCGGGCCATTAAACTAGATCTAGCTAACAACAAGACGGGATAGAGATATACCGAGTGATCCGAGTCCTCCGGTCTTCTCGTCGTCGTCCCGATCTCCCGCGGATCCTCCGGTCGTCATATCCTTGCCGGAAGGGCACCACATCGTCTGCATCTTTTACGGGCTCCCACCTCAATACCGAGGCAACTCGGGCATGAAGCTGGCAAGTCGACATGCCCAAGACTTGCTGTAGGATGTGTAGAGTCTATGTCTCATTGGGGTTTTGGTTGCCAAGAAGGATGAAGAGAATCATGAACTTTGGAGAGGGTTTTTGAGAATTTGGCAAGCATGAAAAATGAGATGTGAATTAATCCCTCATACAAAGTTGGGACCTCTCATTTTTCCTCTCCTCTAAATATTGTGGCCGGCCAATATCAATGAGGAATGGTGGAGGGAATGGAACATAATACCAAGGGAGGTGAGTGTAGGAGAATAGAAGAGGTGACCACATCCAAAGACAAGAAAACATCAACCATGCTTACACCTCCAATCACATAAATGCACCATCATGAAAGAATAAGATGCATATCCTATCATAATTAATCCATATGCAAGAAAACCCCTCCACAAATGTTATTTGCAAACTTGCAAATAACCCCCTCCATCGGAAAAGTCCGGCCGGGAAAGAACAAAGGAAAACCGGCCGGAACGGAATGCAAACTGGCAACTCCAGAAAGCTGGTCCCGTAATAAATTACAGGAAAACCCCGAAACTGTGCATACACACCCGCATCTGTATTCCGTCCGGATACAAATGCAAAGAGACAAAATCTACACTGTACTATACTAGGATCCGGCTTAAACCAAAGCCGGCTAGTAATATCCGTTCGATCCTGATCCGTGCAATACCGCACGTTTCTGATCGAACCCTGCCATATATCTATACGGCCACTAGTACAAACTGTCCGATCCTGATCCGTGCAATACCGCACGTATCTGATCGGACCCTGCCATATCTCCATACGGCCTCTACAGCGTTTCGCCCGAAAGCTGAGTAACTGAAAGTGTGGTGGACTCTAAAGACTCGTCAATACTATGGCTGTGGATTTAACCACTAGCACGTCAGAGGTATAAGCCAATACGTAACGGGCCACCAGCTATTGACCAAAAGGGACGTCGATGAGCGAACTCATCCTGACACCCTACTAAGCCTGTCAGTGACAATATCCGTACAGTCCGGTCCGTTCGTCTATGAGTATCGCATGTCGGGCCTAGGGGGTGGGTAAAAGTCAGACCCCCAAAAGCGGTACAAGTCGTGTCGGAGTGTAGCCCAGAATACCCTGAGATACTACTGGAATACCTACCAGTAAATCTCCTGCCTTGGCCAAGGACTTCGTGTAATGGCTCTCCTAGACACAGCGCGACCTCACCCCCAATACCGGGAGAGACGAACCCCTGAAGATCCGCTCACTGCCTCCATGTGGCTCGGGACTGTACCCAACTAAAACCTGTTTGCACGACTCCTTTGAGCCGTGGTAGGGTAGTAATCAAAGCACAGTGGGAACTCACACGAGACAAATGACGATCCCCAGGTCGATGAACTAACCTGTACACATGTCACCTGGGAACTGCTATCTGACGTCAGGTATAAGACCAACTAGCATGTTCCCGGCGAGTCTTGTCCGGTGTACTCATAACCCAATGAGCACCTGTATACATCTTAGGTGAACCAACTGACACCAGTGGCCTGTGAGACCGGCCACCGCCCCTCGTCGGGGTCTCGACTGTATACACTAGTCTACTCTGGAGAATCGATGCCCTGTCTCGAAACTCCCACGACTAGGGACCTTTTAAGGATGTGCTTATAGACTCCAGCTCTCACTTATATGATCGCCCTCATACTGCTGGCAGTCAAGCAAGAATCCTAGGGGCTCTATCAACGTGCAATAGTGACCTGTCAGGTCACCTAAAGCAGTACACGATGATAAAGATAAACCAGATAGCATACTATCATCTCGAGTAAGACTGTCGTACCGGGATAGGTCCTCCCTCAATCATTGCAATCACGTGCCTGTGATCCAATAATTGACTCTGAGGGCACTATCTCCAACAATCTCCCACTTGCACTCAAGGCTAATTATTGCGATGTCGCATACTCACAGCCCGTGTGATACCGAACACCCAACTCCTCTACAAGTCAGTCTCACAAAGCTCGTTTGCGAGACTATTGCGTTCGAGGAATAGCCTCAGCGAGTGGATCCGCTCTGAAGTTTCTTTCTATGTCTCTCTCTATATCTCAAGTTCGCGGAGAAAGCCATCTCCCGAAATGAGCAATACCTGTCTTAGAGTGTCTGGATGTCTGATGGGACCTAGCTCATAAATGAACTCCAAATCCAAACTTCTTAGACTGTATCGTCAACTGAACTTAATCAGTATCCTGCGCCATGCCTCCCTCAGTGTTGCCTTGGATCACCTGTCCAGAATACTGCCCCTCGTCAGAAGGAAAAACTATAACTCTGACAACCTCCTTGTCGTCCATGTCACCTTGGAAGCCTGGAATGATAACTGTCTCTCAATGAGGCTGTTGTTATCATATCCCTAGAACATCCACTTATGTTCTAAAATTGCTTCCGACCGTTTCTCCAGGATTGGATCAATGTTAACTTATTGCATCTAGTGCAAGAACAACATCTGGTGTGGTACTTGACATCTCATGATTGACTCAATTGCCTAAGCAAGTGATCTGTCAATCATGCATATCCCTCTCTACTTTAGTCTATAAGACACCTTTAGAGAGGGTGACTCCATCACCTGCAGGTACACTACCGTGCCAGGAGTCGTCCATTCTAAATACTCTTAGAATGCTGTCAAAGTACCCTTATTGGGAAACAACCCAAATCTAGATCTAAAACCATAGATCTAGTAACCAGTATATCTGATATAATGTCCAAGTCCCTTGTGGAGAAACCACTGTGTGACAACCAAAGAATAACCGATCGTAGTATAGGAGTTTCCTTTCCTACTTTGTGTATGTCATCCAAATACCATGACATCACACCCTACTACCTTCTTAACAGATCCATCCCCTATTCTGATGACGTCAAACCTATGACAGTCACATCAGAAATAGATGATCTATCTCCGCTATATCTGCTTTAGTCTATAGACATAAGCCTGATGTCCACCAATGCTTCCGCTGCTCCCACTGACTACGACAACCCTCTGGCAGAGTCATATAGACGCGCACTTCTAAAGCTAGTTTAGAACGACGCTATACTCATCCTGCTGCCGGGTCTCGCAGCCTGGAACAACAACAATGGCAAGTGTGAGTAAACAAGAACTTTCCTGTCACCGTCCTTGAGGCTACCGGAGTGCCTCTCGGGTGCCTGAAGTTACCCACCGTATCTGCGGAGTGGCCAATGGAATGTCAAAACAGATTGAATCTTTAGGTTCCTTATCAAATCTTCAGTAATCGTTTGCGGTTCTGGAATCACTTCCAGTTCTACCATACTCCCACTACTGTTTTCTGAAAAATCCATTTTTATTAAAACTGTGGCGAGTCAAGAACAATATCACTATTGATCTTTCTTATGGTAGAAAGTTAACCCTCGTCATAGCCTGGGTCAACCCACAAACAGCCATTACTGAAACGTGCCTTGAGTTATCCAGAGTCTGGTTTTAATCATAAGCCGGACAACTCCCCGTACCTTAATAATGTTAAGATATGAACTGTACTATATCCAATATAGAACCAGAGGCACTGATTTAATTGAACCAGATTCAAATCATGCAGTTGTCTCCAGTGCATGTCAACTAAATGGAGAGAGGCCGATCAGCGTTACTCAACTTAGGAATGCTTCCAATTATGAGTAACCTGAAAGAGAAGCAATTTCTCTTTATCATTACTATCAACTGAATACCATACACAAGTATCTACATCTTCGATCACTTTGAAGAATCCCGATACTTGCTATACCTGGTTCTCTACTCTATTCAAATACCTATAACTCCTCAAAACTTAGACCCTGTGTTTCTACGAAACACATGTCTAAGAACTAGAGAAGTTAAAAGTAAACAGAATATAGTATGAGGACGAACCCCTCTGTCCTAATGGACACTGGACAACATACAATACTCTGCATAAGTCCGCTGAGTCTAACAACTCTTTCACTGTGTGTCGTAGGTTGAAATCTGTACTTATGGTTAAGAAGAATTACACCGCTGTTTAATGCTCCTTACCTAACCATCCACTGATATAGGTAAATGTCATCGACATAATATCAAAAGGTATATCTCACTCTATGAAAATAGACGTACAGATATATCAATTTGAAATTGGTGCATAACAGTGGATATTCAAAACCAAATATTTGCCGACCGGCAAACAGCCTAGATGATCTCCTCAAGTATCACCGATTACAACAAATCCCGATATAATGAGGATGATTACCCTATTCCCAATAACTTACTCCCACTCACCATCTGTAAAACCATACAGATGTGAGAATCAAACCTGGTAAATACATACCCTGGAGCAAGTGTCTAATCGGGAAATCAGTTTTCTTTTAACAGTACACAGTTGAACTGAAACATTGAAATGTTTCGATGGGGTATCCTGGTATTCCTAGTAATGCCTCTACCATTATCCAGATTCACAACTATAACCGTATAATTCTTTGCCACCTCTCCAAATCCCTTTATATGTCTTTAGTCGTTACCTTCTGCACACCCCTTAGGCCAAATTGTTTTCTTCCTTCCCTACCGTTCGGCACCAACC
This sequence comes from Agapanthus africanus, assembly GCA_030015575.1. Taxonomy (NCBI): domain Eukaryota; kingdom Viridiplantae; phylum Streptophyta; class Magnoliopsida; order Asparagales; family Amaryllidaceae; genus Agapanthus; species Agapanthus africanus. The sequence continues at coordinate 683,724,381 of CM057344.1, forward strand.
TATGGTTTGGAAGAAGACTATCCAGTTAGCATAACGGGTGTACTGTTCTAATCCTAGGAGCACTCGCAATGCGAGAGAAGGTGAAGATAAAAGACAACCGAACAAACCTTATTCCTATTTCTCCTGGACCAGAATCCATCCCCGAACTGGAACAAGTTCCTTTCGAGTTCGTATATAACCATACGATGGAGTATCCAATAAACTGTGGATCTTCGTAGTGATACGGAGTGTCCTGGAGAAAAACAAAGGTGATTTAGGATTGGCGAAGAAATACTTGGTTTGGTTGTGAATAGTAGTCGCATTTTACTTTGCCCTCTTACTAATCCCTTGCTTTGTCTGAACTTAATACCTTCTGTACACCATTGTTAGGCCAATTGGTTTTCTTCATTCCCCGCTGTTCGGCACCAGCCTAAGGTTTGGAAGAAGACTATCCAATTTGCGTAATAGGTGTACTATCTCCTAAACCAAGGAGTACTCACAATGTGAGAGAAGGTAAAAGGAAAAGACAACTGAATAGTCCTATTCGTTTTCTCCAGAACCAGAAACCATCCTCGAATAATTCCTTCGAGTTCGTATCTAACCATACGATGGTTTTGTCCAATGGAAGTGGACGTTCGTAGTAATACGGGGTGCCCTGGAGAAAAGGGTAAAAGTAGGAGTGGCAATGAGGTCTGCAACTCTGACAATCCAAAAGCCTGTGTTAAGAAGGTTCGGTCAACTTGGTCACTGAGTCATAGTCTTAGGGTCTGGTCAATGGTCGCTGCCAAATAGAGAGAGAGAAAAAAACACTCAGCGTGCACTCTAACCTAGATCAGAATGGTTATCCTTTTATCTAATCTGGAAACCTCCCACTGTACCTCAAATTCTCCTCCAAACCTGAAAGAAGAATTAGTCGGGGTCACCCGAGGAGTAAACCAACTCATCAGTAGGAATCGGGATCCAACTATCACCGCATGATAACGTGACGGAATCCGCTCACGTCATCACACTCCAGAAGGTATGCGCATACCTGGCAAGTTTCTGTTCTTTTGAAACTCCCGATGTGATTTCTGCCCCATGCTCTTATGACCTTGACTTTGGCCAACAAATCATAAGTCACATGTCAAGTTCTACCCGTCATTCTCCAGGTTAATTTGAATCCACCCGTACGTACCCTTGACTTTGGCCAACAAGGCAGTACGACTGTTCCAAACCAACGCATCTATCTATGCTGCATATGAATAACCAACAGCTACCAAACACTGTGCCTTGACTTTGGCCAACAAACACAGCTTGAATACTATTGACTACCCATATGAAACGACGGAGGGCTACGAATGGTTTCTGGCGAAAACCTTTAACGTAATGAACTTGATATCGTTGAAGGAACGTATAGCTTTTTAGAAAATATAGTGACGAAAACCTTTACTAAAGAGGTCACTCCCGGTGAAGGGATCTCGGCTCTTTCCCCGTAGAATGAGGTGCAGGATATTCTAACTGAATACCACGGTGCAAAGCAAAAGTAATCGGCTATAGTGAAGTTAAAGCCCTGACGCAAAATTCTGTCCAAGGGGTCACTCCCGGTGAAGGGATCTCGGCCCTTGCCTCGTCGACTGAGGAGCAGGATATTCCAAATGAATACCACGATGCAAAACAAAAGTGAACGTCCTTGCAATAACAGCTTTTTGAAAAGTGTTCCAACAACATCAGAATAGGTTTGTTTTAACTTGCATTGATCTGAATCAACGCAGTCCCATCAAATGATCACACCACAAAGAACGAAAATATACTGACGTACGTATATGCCATCCGCATTCGCCACTGGGTCCCGTCATCACCCGTTAGGTTAGCTAACTAACGGCAGAGCGGGGACTGGACTAGCGCGGATGAAAAACATATACAACATCTACTAATATATATACCAATATATAGTATTTCGCTCAAGGCGTGAATAAAATGCAACATCACAGAAATGTACATCATCACAGAACAATACAGATATCTGGGATCCCCGGGTTTCACAGAGCCACTACTGAAACCCGACGTTCCCCTGGTCGTGTGGATAGCCTGTGCAATGAAATCCTAGACCCCTACGGGCGCGGCAAGTCACCCGCCAAAACCTGAAGCGAGGCAGCCCCCTTCAGCGCCATGAATGGACCACCCAGCACTTCACGGAATCCGGTAACTTGGGCACCCCTCCTGGGTCAACCTGTACCCCCTACGAGTGCGGCGAATAGCCCGCCAATTCCAGACTGAAGCTCCCTCCGTCTCAATGCCCTGAGATACGGGCCCGTTACCTTCCAGAACCCGGCTATCCGTGCACCCCTCCGCGGGGTAACCCTAGTACAGAAAGTAAAATATACATACAACAGGTACATCGACCGCAACCAGGTCGTGCCCCAAAAGAATAATACAATCAGGCAGTGACGGCAATCCACATGTCGGACGCTCGCCCCGCAAAATCAAATGTACATAATACAACAACACTGTACTAGCATTGCATCCAGGCTATCCCCCACGACCGATCCGCAACATCACAGCAAATACAAAGAACATCAACGTGAAAATCACGTTCGCAAATCCGTCTAACCGGGCTATAGCAGTTAGACCGGATTTACCGATCGAGTGACATTCACGGTCGCAGATATAATGTAAATACTGAGAAATAATGTGTTTAAAATATCCGATCGATCAAAAATTAACAAGTGGGCCCCCAAGCAATACTGTAGCACTCACAGAAAATCTGGGCCCAATCTTAATATTCCAAAACCCCTATTTTCACCCCAGAAAGCTACTGAAGAAATTTGACACAGCAAGGACACTGTTAGGCGGCGGAACCGCGGCACAAGGGGGGTTTTGCCGCGGTTCCGCGCTTGGGTGGTCGAGTTGCAGTGTCGAATTTCTACAGTATGCTTATAACTTCCAGTACATCACTATTTTACAACCTGAAAAATTTTTGGACACCAAAAAATTTTAACAGAAAACTGTCGTGAACAAAAATGCGAGTTTTGGAATTTTGGTCGATCGGAAATGTAAAACACATCAAACGAAGCTAGACGAAGTTAATGGCGAGGCTCTGATACCACTGTAAGTGCATGGCGGCGCCCCAGTCGTCAATCCGACGGCCAAATGCCGAAACGGTGATAAATTTTAATTTTGCGAACTTTGCAAACCGGCACCACCGCGCACTAAACCCCGGATCGGGCCATTAAACTAGATCTAGCTAACAAAAAGACGGGATAGAGATATACCGAGTGATCCGAGTCCTCCGGTCTTCGCGTCGTCGTCCCGATCTCCCGCGGATCCTCCGGTCGTCATATCCTTGCCGGAAGGGCACCACATCGTCTGCATCTTTTACGGGCTCCCACCTCAATACCGAGGCAACTCGGGCATGAAGCTGGCAAGTCGACATGCCCAAGACTTGCTGTAGGATGTGTAGAGTCTATGTCTCATTGGGGTTTTGGTTGCCAAGAAGGATGAAGAGAATCATGAACTTTGGAGAGGGTTTTTGAGAATTTGGCAAGCATGAAAAATGAGATGTGAATTAATCCCTCATACAAAGTTGGGACCTCTCATTTTTCCTCTCCTCTAAATATTGTGGCCGGCCAATATCAATGAGGAAATGGTGGAGGGAATGGAACATAATACCAAGGGAGGTGAGTGTAGGAGAATAGAAGAGGTGACCACATCCAAAGACAAGAAAACATCAACCATGCTTACACCTCCAATCACATAAATGCACCATCATGAAAGAATAAGATGCATATCCTATCATAATTAATCCATATGCAAGAAAACCCCTCCACAAATGTTATTTGCAAACTTGCAAATAACCCCCTCCATCAGAAAAGTCCGGCCGGGAAAGAACAAAGGAAAACCGGCCGGAACGGAATGCAAACTGGCAACTCCAGAAAACTGGTCCCGTAATAAATTACAAGAAAACCCCGAAACTGTGCATACACACCCGCATCTGTATTCCGTCCGGATACAAATGCAAAAAGACAAAATCTACACTGTACTATACTAGGATCCGGCTTAAACCAAAGCCGGCTAGTAATATCCGTTCGATCCTGATCCGTGCAATACCGCACGTTTCTGATCGAACCCTGCCATATATCTATACGGCCACTAGTACAAACTGTCCGATCCTGATCCGTGCAATACCGCACGTATCTGATCGGACCCTGCCATATCTCCATACGGCCTCTACAGCGTTTCGCCCGAAAGCTGAGTAACTGAAAGTGTGGTGGACTCTAAAGACTCGTCAATACTATGGCTGTGGATTTAACTACTAGCACGTCAGAGGTATAAGCCAATACGTAACGGGCCACAAGCTATTGACCAAAAGGGACGTCGATGAGCGAACTCATCCTGACACCCTACTAAGCCTGTCAGTGACAATATCCGTACAGTCCGGTCCGTTCGTCTATGAGTATCGCATGTCGGGCCTAGGGGGTGGGTAAAAGTCAGACCCCCAAAAGCGGTACAAGTCGTGTCGGAGTGTAGCCCAGAACACCCTGAGATACTACTGGAATACCTACCAGTAAATCTCCTGCCTTGGCCAAGGACTTCGTGTAATGGCTCTCCTAGACACAGCGCGACCTCACCCCCAATACCGGGAGAGACGAACCCCTGAAGATCCGTTCACTGCCTCCATGTGGCTCGGGACTGTACCCAACTAAAACCTGTTTGCACGACTCCTTTGAGCCGTGGTAGGGTAGTAATCAAAGCACAGTGGGAACTCACACGAGACAAATGACGATCCCCAGGTCGATGAACTAACCTGTACACATGTCACCTGGGAACTGCTATCTGACGTCAGTTATAAGACCAACTAGCATGTTCCCGGCGAGTCCTGTCCGGTGTACTCATAACCCAATGAGCACCTGTATACATCTTAGGTGAACCAACTGACACCAGTGGCCTGTGAGACCGGCCACCGCCCCTCGTCGGGGTCTCGACTGTATACACTAGTCTACACTGGAGAATCGATGCCCTGTCTCGAAACTCCCACGACTAGGGACCTTTTAAGGATGTGCTTATAGACTCCAGCTCTCACTTATATGATCGCCCTCATACTGCTAGCAGTCAAGCAAGAATCCTAGGGGCTCTATCAACGTGCAATAGTGACCTGTCAGGTCACCTAAAGCAGTACACGATGATAAAGATAAACCAGATAGCATACTATCATCTCGAGTAAGACTGTCGTACCGGGATAGGTCCTCCCTCAATCATTGCAATCACGTGCCTGTGATCCAATAATTGACTCTGAGGGCACTATCTCCAACAGCACAAAACTATATCATATATACAATGTGCACATCAAGTGAGAAAATCCATCTTAAGTGAACCAATACTAGTTAATGCAAAGTAATATATCAAATATATAAGTATGCATTAAATCATTAAATCAACACTTGATTTAATGATCCGGTCATGCTGCATATAACCGACTAATATCAAATGTATCATTGTATCGAATCAACACTTGATTCGGTAACCCGGCTATATCTCATATAACCGTCCAATGATACAAATCGCGAGAATAGAATACAGTATCACATACTGGTATTATTCTCGGTCCCGCACATATCTCATATGCGCTCCTATTTCGTTTCGCTTGAGCCAGGAAACCTCTGTGTAGGACTCTAAAGACTCGTCAATACGCCGGCAGCAGGTGATGATCATATCAAACACCAACAAACCGCAAGCGGTCTGCTAAACGTAACGGCCACCCGGGTATTGAGCGATCAGAAGATCAACGAGCAAGCCCGCTCACACTCCTGTGAATCCAACCAGTAACACTTACCGTACAGTCCGGTCTGTTCATCGGATATGTCGCATATCTTGCCTATGGGTGGTAAACGTCAGACCCCAATAGCTCGATAAGTCGTGTCGATATGAGGTCTATAACAGTTCGAGAAACTACTGGTAACACTTACCAGTAAATCTCAGCAACCCTGGCCAGGGATTTTCGGTTATAGCCAATCGAACACAGCGCAACATCAACTCCCTATACCGGGAGAGACAAATCCCCTCCTATCGCTCATTGCCTCCATATGATTCGGGACTGTACCCAAAAACCACCGTTTTGCACACCTTCTTGGACGTGGTAAGGTGGAAATCAAAGCACAGTGGGAATCATACAAGACTCTATGACGATCTCGGGTCTACAGACTAACCTGTACCAGTGTCACCAGAGAACTGCCATCTGACGTAAGGTATAATACCATCTGGGAGTTCTCGGCGAGTCCGTCCAGTGTACCCAGTCTCCACTGAGCACCCGTATATCATCTCTGATGTCAAACACCAATGGATATGGGATCATCCATCGCCCATCTGTATGGGTCGAGAAGGTATACGCTAGTCTACTCTGGTATATCGATGCCCCGTCTCGATACACCCACGACTAGGGACCTTGAAGGATGTACTTATGGACTACCGCGTCCCCACTAGTATGATCCGCATCATAGTCCAGGTAGTCAAGTACACATCCTAAGGGCTTTACCAACATGTAACAGAGAGACAATCAGTGTACACGTTAAGATAAAGAGCAACCAGATAGCATACTATCATGTCGAGCAAGAAAGTCCTCCCTATATATGTCCAAGCATCCACTACAATATACATCCTATGTACAGTAATGGCCTCTAGGGCATATATATAACTAACAATCTCCCACTTGCACTAGGGCCATCTGTAGCAGTGGTTGTAGTATCTCATACTCAACCATCCCATAAAAGTCTCTCTATGGGAAAAGGCCTTTGTGAGTGGATCCGCCGTGTTGTCCTTTGAGTCTACTCTCATTACCTTGATCTCCTTGGAGATCAACCATCTCCATGATCAGGTGATACTGCCTTAAAATATGTCTGGATCACTGATGGGACGGACGTTTCTTGGCATAAGCCACAACTCCATTGTCACACAATGGGAGGAACTAAGTTCATCTAATGAACAAATATACATCCATACTGCCTCTTTGGTAGCATCCTAAGTAGCGATGTATCCAGCCTTTATCGTCTAGTTTGCCACGGTATCTAGCTTGGAACTCTTCCAACATACCGTCCCTTTGCTGAGGGTAAAGACAATACCTGTGACTGACTTTCAGTCGTCCTTATCACCCTGGAACTTTTCCAGTGATTCTCCCCAGGATCAACTGATACCATCTCACTACAACTAGTGAGTATCCTAACATCCAATTAGATCTATCTCATAAATCCAAAACCCAGAATTTAGGAGGTATCACTTTGATCCTATATAGAGAATCATTGTGATAAGCGGAGATTAACCGAGCGTAGCATAGGAAACTCCTTTCTTATCAAGAGTATGTCATCCACGTACTCTACGAGGATCACCACCATACTCCCTACTACCCCTTTGTTTATACAAGGTTCATCTACCATTTTGATGATGTCAAACTTTTTGACTAACACATCAAAACAGACGTTCCAACTCCGCGATGCCTGCTTTATCACATAAAACATCTTGCTCGCGTTTCCGCTGTTCCCACTGTCTACGAGGTCCTCTGGCTGTGTACTTATAGACGCACTCTTCTAAAACATCACTTAGAAAAGCAGTCATGGCACCCAACCGTCAGATATCGTAGTCATGGTATGTAGCCGTGGCAAGTAGGATCTGGATGGACTTAAGCATAGTTACTTAGAAAAGGTTTCATCATAATCCATACCTGGTCAATGATGCAAACTTTTAACAAGTCTCAACTTTTCCATGTACACCAAGTAATCTTCTCAAGATATACTTGCTCCTGATGGGGATTTAACCCTTCAGATAAAGAAACCAAAGTCCATACTTTATTGGTGTATAAGGATTCCATCTCAGATCGATAAGCATCCAGCCATTCTTATAGAGTCCCACTCCTGATGGCCAGCTCGAAACTAGTTGGGTCATCATCTCATGATGCAATCCTCGCTCCCACTGTCATTGAGAAACCGAAGTATCTCTCAGGCGGATGAGGAATCCTACCAGATCGGCGGAGAGGCTGAGGTTCGTCAGGGACTATTGAATCCTTTGGTTCTGTCAAATCATCAGCTGCAGTTTGTATAGCTGGAACATTTCCAGTTCTACAGAACTGACCTTACCTCGATCTTATCCAGATTTTGCTTTTAGACATAGGCCGGACAACCCCAAATCTTAACGAACTTAAGATATGGGCTCTTCCCTTTCTATATCTCATATGAAGTGGTAGGCAACTGATTTGATCGGAACCCTATTCAATAGGTATGCAACTTCATAAGTGCATTACTCCTAAAAGGAAATAGGTAACTCAGTAGTACTCATCATAGAGCACACCTTATCATATAGGGTGTGATTGCTCCACCTCGATATACTATCGTGCTATGGTGTATACGGAGGAGTAATGCTGAGAGAGAATCTCATTCTCCTTTAGAAAAGTCCAAGAATTCCGTGCTCAAGTATTCTCCTCCTTGATCACATCAAAGGACATAATACTTATACCCGTTTTGGTTCTCTACTTGTAATTTATATTCTGTGAATATCTCAAAAGGTTCGGACTTGTGTTTCAACAGAAACATATGTCTGAATCTTGAGAGATTATCAGAGAATGTAATGAAATACAAAGAACCGGTCTTGGCATGTGTAGACAGGGGACCTACATACATCAACATGTATCATCCCAAGAGTTCACTAACTCTTTTTCTGTTTCCAGTAAACGGAGCTATGGTCATCTTATCTCTGTGACATGACTGGCAAGTTTCACAAGATGTAAATTCAAACTAATTTAAATATGCATCTAAATGTAACTTCAGCCAGTTGGGTCGCATTGATATGACCTAGTCTACAATGCCTCAAGAAGGATTCGTTCATTTCTGAACTCTTCCTCTTGTGTGTGTTCTATATACTAAGAACTGTAGTTTGATTTAGAACATCAATGCTTTTAGATAACGTGCCTGAACCGATCAACTTTTGATATAGGAAATGTTCAAAACATTATCCAACAATACAAAATTTTATCATTTCTTTACTGATAAAGAGACTGATATGATTTTGTATATCAGGTTCGGTATCTAATAACATTCGTTCAGAATCAATGTATTTGGAATACAGCGTGACAGTGACCAACAGACTTGGCTGCAACACTTGCACCGTTTTCTGTCTCATGAAACTTATCACCCGTTCTCAGTTCTCTACCTTTCTGTAGCCCTATGTAACAGATTACATATCTGGGATCCTGATCCGGTATCAAATACCCAGGACGTAGAGGATACAGAGAAACAGTTCTTTGTAATGAACACACCCGAAGGAGATGCATCATATGCACTTTCTTCGATTGGGCGGCATAGGAATTCAGGTATTCCTCTATTTTCTGCTCTGTCTTATAACAATTATAAGTTGGAGCGGGACCAACGTTCCCCAGCTCAGTAAAACAAGCGGGTTCGGTCAATATATCCGTTTTATTATCTTGATTAAGGCGTGATATGGTCGCTACCTGGAGAGAGAGAGAAGAAAACACTCAGCGTATGCTCTTGCAAGATCAGATTGGTTATTATTTTATCTAATCAGGATGGCTCCCACTGTTTTTATTAAATCTTCCTTCAAACCCTAAAAGGAAAGACTAGCCGGGATTAATTACACGCTACAAGTTCGCCAATCTTTGAGCCAGGCCAGTGTCGGTACTTTGAAGGAGGTTCCCCGTGCTTTCGCACGGACCTAATTAAAGTAAACCTCATTTTCCCAGAGGCGTAACCCCGTTGACACCTTTCTAGACACCTACTTGATCGGCTAATTGTAATGTGTAAAACTCTCCCAGGAGTAACAATTACTCGCAGCGGGTATCGGGATCCAACTATCTCATAGAAGGTATGTAATCTCATTGCAAATTTCAACACTTGAAATTCCCGATAATTTTGCCCCTAACCTCCTATGACCTTGACAAAGGCCAACAAACCATAGAATGCTAGTCAAGTTCAACCCGTCATTTCCTGATTGAATTAAACCCACCCGCACGACCCTTGACAAAGGCCAACAAGGTCGCACGACTACCCTAACCCAATCTGCATCATATGCATAAGCAGATAAGCACCAGTCAGCTACCGCACACTACGCCTTGACAAAGGCCAACAAACGCAGCACGAATACTAACTACTACTTATCTGAAATGACGGAGGGCTACGACAGGTTTTTCTGAAAACCTATTGCGTAATGAACTTGATATCGTTGTAGAATCAAATGATTTTAAAATGGAGTGTTTTTGAGGCTTTTCTAGTTTTGCTAAAGGGATCACTCCCGGTGAAGGGATCGTCGGCCCTTTCCTCATCGAATAAGGTGCAGGATATATCATATATACCGCTGTGCAAAGCAAAAACTATAGAAGTAATCAAAAGACAAACCGAGGGTTGTAGCATCTGCCAGTTGTTGCTAAAGGGGTCACTCCCGGTGAAGGGATCTCGGCCCTTTCCTTATCGAATAAGGTGCAGGATGTTCTACAAGGAACACCGCGATGCAAAACAAGAACTGTAGCAACCTGTTTTTGAAAATTCGATTCCACAACATCTTTTAGGTTTCTTTTCTTTCATTAATCATATTAATGAAGTCCCATCATTTAAGTTACCTAAACATCACAGATAAATACGACGTACACTTATGCCATCCGCATTCGCCTCGATGTCCTCTCGTGCACCGTTAGGTTAGGTAACTAACGACAGAGCGGGGTAGGGCTAGCGCGGATGTAAAACATAAGTAACGTCTATATAATATATCATATATACTATATACAGTATCTATCACAGAACATCAAATGATCACATCACAGATATCGTAGCAGAAGAAACATATGAAACATTGGATATACTAGGACGTCCGTGTTTTTAATACGAGCTAGTATAAAACACGGATTCCACGGTCGCGATGAATAGCCAAACCCACACCCCTAGACCCCTACGAGAGCGGCAAGCAACCCTACCAATTCTAGAGTTAGGAGACCCAGACTCGACTCCTCGAGTTGGTCTCCCACTGGACTCCAGAACCCGGTTACTTGTGCCCTCCTCCTTGGGTCTATCCTAGTGCGGAAAAGTAAATAATATACAATGGTGACATCTTCCGCAACCTGGAAGTGCCCCAATAAAAGAATATTACATACAAGTTTTTACATGAATGAAAATGAAAAACACTCATCTCACATAAAAAAAACCGGCTATTCAAACACGACGATCCAATATAACATATCCAGCAACACATAACATCACATGTCATCAACGAAAATAAACATGCGTATCCCAATTGTCGTTGACATATAGCAACGAAACCGGCGATATCACATATTACACTTACGGTCACAGAAAAGAAAGTGTAAAACTACAACAGTTGGAATCCGCAAACTCTTTAGATATCACATGCCTAACCAAATGAATTTCTTAGACATCGCATGCCTAACAATTATAAACCCCGCATTTTAGTCTCATTATCGAAAACACTTTTCAATATCAAGTCGGGAAATTCAACAAGATTCCCGACATCCTGATCGAATGCTCGTCGCAAACTTTAGTAGACGGCCGCACCCCCGATGCCGTCGACGAAGTGCACCAAGGCGGAACACCGCTGCCGCAAGCACCCGAACGGATGCTTTCGGCCACGGGGTTCTCCTACAGTCACTTGGTCGGGGCTATGGGGCGAGGCTGTCTATTAAGTTTACCGGCGAGTATCCGCGTACGCTACGTGATTGCGACGGACTTTTGATCGCATCAAAATTCCGTGGCAACCGATCAAGTGAGACTAAAGTGCTATGTTTATAACATTCAAATCAGTTATCTCATAACTACTTGTGGATTCCAAATATTGTATCACATTCCGGATAAATAGAAAATGTTAAACTTTCCGATCGAACAATCGAACACCCAAGTTTTCCCGAAACAGCTCAACACATGAAATAAGTTTAAAAACATTCACTTCATGCCTCAGCACCAACGGTCTAGCCGTAGAAGGGTCAAGCCAACGCCTCACATGTGGCACGCCGTACTACCCCAAACCCTAAGGTTCAAAGGGCAGTTCAAGACGGTCAATCGAGTTAAGATTTGTTGTCTTCTAGAGGGACCATCGCGTTACTTGCACTACTTAGAACGTTTTTAAACCACGGAAAAATCCAACACTTGGAAATTTCCCGGCGGGGGAAAAATTGGGTATTTATATCCGGTCGAACTTTTTAACATGCTCTAAAAATACCCGGAAGACAAAGTAAACAAAGTTAAATAATCCGATCGAATCATCGAGTCCCAATACAACCCCAGAACACTCAACTCTTAAGTCATAATAAAAATACCCATAAAATATAAATCACAGAAATAGGAATTATGGTGGAAAAATGATGGCCTATCTCTTCTGTACGGCCACGGAACCGCGGCTCAAGCAGGGTATTGCCGCGGTTCCGTGGTGGAATGTACGGATTAGGCTGTCGTTTTTCACCACAATTCTTATATTTCCCTGCTGAATTTTTCAGGTATTCTTAATTCAGAAAAAACCACAATTTCAGAAAATGTACAGAGAGTGGTCTTGGTTAGGGTTTCGTGACTCGATCGGATTTCTAATATCGTCTACACTGCGCCTAAGGCTCTAGCTAGGCTCTGATACCACTGTAGGGTTCCTAGGCACACTCAAGAGGTTCCACAACTGATCAACCATGGCAAAATCAAATTTTTCTTGTGCCGAGAAACCCTAATGATAGATCGATAACTAGAGGCAAAGGCGAAACATGCAATTAAACAACTTTATTGCTAAGTGAATGGAAATACAACCTTTGTAGATCCGGTCCACCACTTCTCTAGCTCCGTGTTGACGTCCCTCCGCTGCGATCATCGGAATCCCGGACTCTGGCGTCGTTTTCATCGGAGAAATGGTCGGGCTAGGTCGTTGACTTCGATGCCGAAGATGATCTACGTCGAGACGACTCAAACTCAAGCTCCACCTTCACTAGGTCATGGAACTTGTGAAGATAACGCACTCTACTACATGGCAAGTGGTAGAGGATGAAGAAATAGGAAGTGGGTTCACTTTGGATTTGGATTTCTCACTTGGATTCATCACTTGATAATTTTCAAGAAGAGTTTTCTTTTCTTCATGAAGAAGAAGAAGAAGATGAAAGAAAAAGAATTATTTCAAAAAGAAAATCCAAGTGATTCTTATCATTTAGCAACCATGGGTGAGTTAACAAGTGTAGAGAATAAACTAGGGTTAAAGTAAATGGTTAGGGTTAAGGAAAGAAACAAAATGGTCAAACCTTTTCAAAGCTTCATGAAGCTTCAAGAAAAAACAAAAGAATCCACCATTTTATTTCTTGCCTAAAAATAAATGAAAAGAATAAATAAATAAGTAAATCAAAACCCTAACCATTAACCTAATCATGGTTTAATCATACACACCCAAGTTTGCATGTATCATCAAACATGATACAAACTAGTGCACAAAACTATATCATATATACAATGTGCACATCAAGTGAGAAAATCCATCTTAAGTGAACCAATACTAGTTAATGCAAAGTAATATATCAAATATATAATTATGCATTAAATCATTAAATCAACACTTGATTTAATGATCCGGTCATGCTGCATATAACCGACTAATATCAAGTGTATCATTGTATCGAATCAACACTTGATTCGGTAACCCGGCTATATCTCATATAACCGTCCAATGATACAAATCGCGAGAATAGAATACAGTATCACATACTGGTATTATTCTCGGTCCCGCACATATCTCATATGCGCTCCTATTTCATTTCGCTTGAGCCAGGAAACCTCTGTGTAGGACTCTAAAGACTCGTCAATACGCCGGCAGTAGGTGATGATCATATCAAACACCCACAAGCCGCAAGCGGTCTGCTAAACGTAACGGCCACCCGGGTATTGAGCGATCAGAAGATCAACGAGCAAGCCCGCTCACACTCCTGTGAATCCAACCAATAACACTTACCGTACAGTCCGGTTTGTTCGTCTGATATGTCGCATATCTTGCCTAGGGGTGGTAAACGTCAGACCCCAGTAGCTCGATAAGTCGTGTCGATATGAGGTCTATAACAGTTCGAGAAACTACTGGTAACACTTATCAGTAAATCTCGGCAACCCTGGCTAGGGATTTCCGGTTATAGCCAATCGAACACAGCGCAACATCAACTCCCTATACCAGGAGAGACGAATCCCCTCCTATCGCTCATTGCCTCCATGTGATTCGGGACTGTACCCAAAAACCACCGTTTTGCACGCCTTCTTGGACGTGGTAAAGTGGAAATCAAAGCACAGTGGGAATCACACAAGACTCTATGACGATCTCGGGTCTACAGACTAACCTGTACCAGTGTCACCAGAGAACTGCCATCTGACGTAAGGTATAATACCATCTGGGAGTTCTCGGCGAGTCCGTCCAGTGTACCCAGTCTCCACTGAGCACCCGTATATCATCTCTGATGTCAAACACCAATGGATATGGGATCATCCATCGCCCATCTGTATGGGTCGAGAAGGTATACGCTAGTCTACTCTGGTATATCGATGCCCCGTCTCGATACACCCACGACTAGAGATCTTGAAGGATGTACTTATGGACTACCGCGTCCCCACTAGTATGATCCGCATCATAGTCTAGGCAGTCAAGTACACATCCTAAGGGCTTTACCAACATGTAACAGAGAGACAATCAGTGTACACGTTAAGATAAATAGCAACCAGATAGCATACTATCATGTCGAGTAAGAAAGTCCTCCCTATATATGTCCAAGCATCCACTACAATATACATCCTATATACAGTAATGGCCTCTAGGGCATATATATAACTAACAAAACCAATATCATCCACGCACGATAATGCAATGTCCACTGATCACTAACACGCACTAACACTATGTATATGGCAATTCGGTAAGATATGTGTATGTATGTCGTTAACAAGTCATCTATGTTATGAACCAATATGCACATTATCAACTTACAAAAATTGCATTAATTCATATGTTCAGAATTCAACGAAATGATACAAATACGATAATAATCACACTCTATCAGTAGTCCATCAAAATTGGTTTCAGTTCAATCGGGTTTCCGGTATTCAAGTTACAGCCGTTTCATTTTAAGTGCTCACTGCAGGAAATTCAGTTTCTGAACTGAACGTCCGTTTCGCGACACAAATTTCACCCAGTTGGGATCAGAATTTAGCGACACTACAGTTGAATAAAATCTAGGGTTTCTAATAGGGTGTTCAACTCAATAGACGGATTCTCAATCGCGTCTGTACGTCAAAAGTTATGCACTGTTCAACACTAGCATGTCAATCCTGATTCTGTTTTGGACTGTCATACGTCCTGTTCTTTTAATTTACAGATTAAATAGAAAACGACGATGAAACGGAATGAAACTACTTGTGTTATTTCTCTAACAGATTCATCTTTAATAAACTGTAGAGTTCCGCAACATATGAGTTCAGGAAACAAGGTGGTGTACATTACGGGACAGTAAACAGTAACCAGAGTCGCTCTGGACTGCAGTCCAGAGCCGTACTACGACCCAATTATCGTCACAATTTTAGTATAGAAACCATTAGAAACTTGCATAGGGTTACATTTCGTCGAGTCGGCTTCGATTTGAGCCCTCGAACGCATCATTTCAATATGTACATAATTTATGGTGATTTTAAAAAATTTCAGATGCGGGAAATTTCCAGTTTTACGAGTGTATTTGGGGGTGTTCGTTTTAGTCATTAACAGTCACATTTTCCAGTGGAATTTATACACAAGGTTCACTGCCATACGGGCCAGACTATGCAAATGAGTTCCATCAAATTAAGTGAATATTTCCATTGGGATCATACCTCGAACAGTCATAACATATAATTTATCGTGACTTGTAAAACACGGGATTTATACGATTATAATTTGTAACAAACATAAGTTAGCATGTAGCAAGTAGAGAACTTGCCTGGAAACGTTTTGGGTGAGGTACGACATCGGCAACGTCATGAGTGCGTGACGAACGGCGCGGTTTGGTTTCATGGCCTCGGCTCGCGATTCGGGTGCTACGTCGGAGTTGCCCGGAGACGGCTTGTGCTTGCTGGAAGCGGAGGGGGTGCTCAGTGGTTCTCTGCGAGTGCGCTGGGGTCGACGACGGTCGGTGGCGTCGCTCCGGCGATGGGCAACAGTGAGGGTGCTTAGATGTGTGTGGTGGGTTTTGTGGCTTTGGAGAGAAAGAGAGAGAGTAGGGGCTCGGGTGTGGATTTTTGGAGGAGGTGGAGGAGATGCAGAGGGTGCAAAGGTCGACGGGGTGTTTCAGGTCAATGGGGCTCGCCGGCGTCAAGCGTAGGTGGTGGTCAAATGGGTGCAGGTGAGCTTGGCAGGGGATGCTCGAGTGAGGGGTGATCGGTTGAGGGAGTGGAGTAGTGAAGGGCTCTGTTGGTGGAGGAGGAGGAAGGGAAGGAGGGGGAAAAGTCGCAGTCGTCGCCGTCGGAGGGGGTGGCGAGGCGTAGAGATGGAGCTTTCTTTCTTTTTTTTCTTTGAGAGGAGAGAAGAACCGAGAACGAGAGTGAGGAGGGAGAAGGGAGTTAGAGACGAGGTGAGGTTAAGGAGCTCGTGGGAGTTGTTGTCGCGGTCGCGGGTCGTGGGGCAACGGCAAGACGACGTGGCCGCGATCGTCGGCGCGAGAAGTGGATCGAGAGAAAGGAGTGAGCGGGAAAAGAAAGAGACGTTGGGGAAGAGAGGTTAGAAGGCGGGTCGGGTCGGATGAAGCGGGCGCGGCTGGGGTCTGATGGGCTTGGAGAGCTGGGACTTTGGGCCAGAGAAATTTATGTTTAATTTATTTTAAAATTTCATTGGGCTGAGAAATGTGGCTGGGCTTAGAAAATTAATTTCTTTATTATCTTTTCTTTCATGGGCTGGGAAGGGAAAAGCCGGGGATTAAAGCTTGGGCTAGGGAAAAGAAGGTGAAATTATTGTCTTTGGTTTTAAATTTTGGGTTTTGATTTTTAATTGGTTTTAGAAAAACGAATACTACAACTTACGCACTATTCTTCACACAAAATAATGATACGGGAAAAATGGGATAATATTCGGGAACTTGGGAAAAATAGGGAAAACTTTATTGAAGGAAACGGGGATTTACAAAAACGTACCTACAAGATCCTCACGACTTGTAAGGAGAAATACCTTCATGAGACCCTTACGGCTCATGAAGTCAAAAGCCTTAGTCGACAGGACCTTAACCCTGTTTGCTAAGCTACCTTTGTTCGAACCGACGAAGGCAAATGATGATTCGCTCCTGACAATATTCCAATCGCAGCGATGCTGATGCCTAAATCGGTATCAAATTCCAAGTCTAAACTTGCGATAAAAATCAGCGAGCCAAAAATGCATATGAAATAGCCGAAATGATGGGGTAACTTGCAACAAAATTAGCAAGTAAAATATATGCATCCAAAAATAGTCGAAATGATTGGGCAACTCGCAATAAAAAGCAGCGAGTAAAAAGGAAAAAACAGCCGAATTGATTGGGCACCACGAAAAATAGCCGAAATGATTGGGCAATCGCGACTTTCGCAATACAAAAAGCTGAAATGATAGAGCATCGCGGAAAGAAAACAAAAAAATATATATGAAATGAAACTTTTGCCCTATAGGCGAGTCCATACCGACCCCTGTATACAATCCATGGACATAAACAAAAAGGGAACCACATTTCCCCACCAGGCTCTTTTAAACGGAGAGTCAAATCTCGATGGCGACATCTACAGCCTAGAGATCATCAACAGCGGTCCCCCTCATTCCAGCAGGACACAGACGCAACACCACCAATCGGAGCCACGGCAAAGTTCCTAGTTCCAAGACTCCACGGTTCACAGACAACCTGAAGTCAACCCCCGACACCGTAGAAAACAGAGAAAGTCGACCCCAACACCGTAGAAAACGGAGAAAGTCGATCCCCGACACCATAGAAAACGGAGAAAGTCGACCCCCGACACCGTAGAAAACAGAGAAAGTCGACCCCCGACACCGTAGAAAATGGAGAAAGTCGATCCCGACACCGTAGAAAACGGAGAAAGTCGATCCCCGACACCATAGAAAATGGAGAAAGTCCACCCCCGACACCGTAGAAAACGGAGAAAGTCGATCCTGACACCGTAGAAAATGGAGAAAGTCGATCCCGACACCGTAGAAAATGGAGAAAGTCGATCCCCGACACCGTAGAAACGGAGAAAGTCGACCCCCGACACCGTAGAAAATGGAGAAAGTCGATCCCTGACACCGTAAAAACGGAGAAATTCAACCCTCAACCTCCCCGTCAAAGCAACGCTTCGACTCAGGAACAAGTCAACTCATCAACCACTTATGAGTCCTCTCGACTTGTAAGGAAGAAAATTCTCGTGTGAGATCCTTACGACTCTCAAGAGAAAACGCACTTAGGAGTCCCCACGACTTCTAAGGAGAAAATACACCTACGAGATCATCACGACTCGTAGGAAGAAAAATCTTTGTGAGATCCTCATGGCTCATAAAATTGAAAAGTCTTAGGCGGCAGATCTGAACCTGTTTCCTAAGCCATCGCTACCTTACAAAGAGTTCAAGATGCATTGTTCTCATCTACAGACCACATTTGCCAAAATTACATGCCAGAGAAATAAAGGTGATACTCAAGAGTGCGTAAACTGCTTTACGCCAAGTCAGAACAAAAAGGTAAAACTTACGGACGTCAGCCACATACTATGCAAAACAGTAAAGAAAGCATTTGATTCGAATCCAGTTAAGCGTTCGAAGTGTACCTATTCATGTATGTGCGAAAAGGTTTAATGCATAAAATAAACGCACGGAAATGAAAAAGTTGTTATTCATACTTCAGAAAATTCTTACAGCGATGAACACGGTAAACAAAAACATCACTAAAATGTTTACAATGGCAAGACATCAAATCCAGGAAATGGATTGAGAAATTTAGAAGTAAGGCCATCTAAAATGCTTCGGGCCTCTCGAACCATTCTCGTATGCATTCTCTCACAATCGCAAGCGTCAGGGTCCTCACTGATGTCCTATGCCCTCTGATAGGCAGCGATTATCGTTGTCTGCTGGAAGATTTGATGCAGATATCAACAAAATTGTCTCGCCGTTTCTTCGAGATCGGGCATATCAGATATACTGAGTGCACCTTATCTTCGGCATCATCCAATGCCTTAAGCGGCATGGCTTCATAAAAGCCAGGAAGTGCTCCCCAAATCGCTCTCACAACGAGTTTCAAAAGAGCGGAACGACGAGGAAGCAGTTGACCATTGTATTCATCAAAGCGACTCATAATTTCAGCGCACTGGGCATTTGTAAACTCCTGGTTTTGGCAGCGGCCTAGTGCGCGAATGTCTCCATAAGAAATAATTTCGTTAAGATCATACAGATGGGCGGCCATAGCACCTGAAAAGGAAAATCAGTGAGAGTTTAGTAGACACACTGATCAAGAAAATGCTTATTGAAACAGACACGGGGATTTAAACAACTCTTGATATCCTCATGGAGAAAACAAGTTCTGATTAAGGCACCCAATAAATTCAAATTTGTGCAAATAAAGGAGAAATCCTAAAAAGGATTCTCATTTAATGAGAGACCCTTTGGGCCAAAGAGTAAATCTCCCTTGAGAGCAGCGCTCTACAACAGATATGACATCTGTCATAATTAATGGTGAAGGGAATAAAATTCCCTCAAAAAAATTCTAAAGAGCAATGCTCTGCGAAGAAGATGGAAGAATGCATCAAAAACCCTAAAAGCAAATCTTTACTGAGTTAAAAACTCTGAGATCTTTAAGATCTATAAGATGAACTCTAAGAGTTCTTCTTTAATGGGTTAAGAGACCCTAAGAAATATATCTTTAGATCTATGATGTCAAGAGAGCAAATCTCTGTTAAGAAAACCCTAAAAAAAATTCTTTAGATCTATGATCTGAAAAGAGCAAGGCTCTGTTAATGGGTGAAACCCTAGATTATAAAGTAATCCCTTCAAAGATTTAATCTTTACCTAAAATTTTCAACAGGGTTCTGTCTCTAAGAGAGTTCTTAAGACAAAGAGCTATGCTCTGGAAGAAAATTAATTCTTGAGAGAAAACAAGAAGATGAACAGAGGTCATCTCAAAGGCCAAAGGCCCTATTTATAGGCACTGAGAGCCGTTTCAACTTCTAAGTTGATCCAATGGCGGTGATGCTGCCACCGCTGCACTCACGTGTAAGCTACGTCAGCGCAACGGTAGGGGGCATTTGTTTCCCCTAATCAGAGCAAAGCTCTGTTCAAATTTTAAAATTTGAAATGAAGCAGCGCTTCATAAAAGCGTCAGTTAAAGACTCTGATGCAGCGCTCACGTGCAAAGCACGAGAGCGCTAGAGCGCTAGTGCTGGAACTAAATGTTTCCCGCCTTTGGATCAAAGATCCAACAAAGATGACTAAAAATCATCAAGTTACCTCTGAAAATTAGAGCACCGTTGGATCAAAGATGGTGATTGAAAATCACCAAGAACAGAATAAGTTCTATATGGGAAAATCTTTTCCCAATCTTGTTAAAAATAAGAAGATTGCCTTCTGTAAAATAGAAGCTCTTGGATCAAAGATCTAACGGTGGGAAACATTCCCAAATCAATCAGAGGAAAGATTTCCTTAACTGATTCAACAAATCAGCCTCCCCTATATAAAGGACCCAAGACTTCAAGTCTTACACAGAGGGAACCCCCCCCCCCCACACACACACACAAACTTTGAGAGATTTCAAAGAGAAGAGCAGGCTCTCGGAAGAAGAATTTCTTCAAGGTAAATAAAAAAGAGAGATCAATGGATCTCATAAAAAGAAGAATAACCTAGTTCTTTTTCTAGATCATAGATCTAAAAGACAGAGGTCTTTCATAAAAGAGAGCATAATATCTCATCATAAAAAGGGAGGGAGAAGAACTTAGTTCTCGTTAGATCACAGATCTATAAGATAAAGACAAAGTCTTTCACAAAAACAGAAGAAATTGTAACATCTCCTATTAAAATAAGAACGTAGTTCTTAGATCTATGAGACAAAATCTCCTATAAACTGAGAATTTAATTCTCAGAACGCAGAACTGATCAAAGTTGCCTAAAAAGAGCCTTAGCGCTCCAATTAAAAAGAAGCGCCTTAGCGCTCCAAGACTGGCGCATAGCGCCGCAGAGCCTTAGCGCTCCAATTTAAAGAAGCGCCCAGTGCTTCAAGTTTGGCGCTCGGTGCCAAGCGCACCACGTGCTCCTCACGTATGCGCTATTTCATAAAAAGCGTTCTGCACTCATTAACCGGCGCTCAATGCCAAGCGCGCCACGTGCTCCCCACGTGTGCGCTATCTCACAGGGAGTGCTCTGCACTCATTAACTAGCGCTCAGCGCCAAGTGCGCCACGTGCTCCTCACGTGTGCGCTATCTCACATGAAGCGCCTTAGCGCTCTATATCTGGCGTTCGGCGCCAACCGCACCACATGCTCCTTACGTGTGCGCTGAGAGAACAAAAACTGTTCATTTAATAAAACCCCAGAGCCATAATGAATGTTCAACACTCAATAAAAAATAAAAAGGTTGTCAGAACCCAAAACCAATGCTCAGCACTGTTAAATGAAAAAAGACTGAGCCTAATTAAATGTCCAACATTTTGACTGAGTGGGCTGAGCCTAAGTTAGCCACAGGCCCCTAATTCAGATTAATTGAGCCCATATGCTCATAAATCTTGTTAACTGATTTTAGTCCCAAACTTGACTACAGATCTCCCAACCAACTTTAGTTCAAGGGTACATCTCTTCATACCTCTGATATACGTCATTGTAATTTCTCAACGTCTTCAGAGAGATGAAAGGTCCCAATAACCAATAACTTTTGGTGCATCCCCAAACGGTTGAACCAAAACCACACAGACTATGACGTCTTTAAATTGGACTATGATGTCCTTAAACTTTACGGACTGTGGGGTCCTTAAACTCATGGACTATGATTTCCTTAAACTTTATGGGCAGTGAGGTCCTTAAACTCATAGACTATGATGTCTAAACTTTACATACTATGACGTCTTTAAACTGTCACGGACTATGATGTCCTTAAACCCAATGGACCACAATGTCCCTAAACTAAAACAATAGAGTCCAAATGCTCTTTTGTTGGATCTAAATGATCCTGTTAAGTAGATTTTAGTCTAAAATTAGACTAACGTATCCTTAACAAACGTTTAAGTCGATCTTAGTCTCAAATGAGATTAACGATCCTTAAACCCAAACCAAACCCAAATCTAAGAAAATAAGGATTTGGACTAATCCCCGCCCTACGGGCGACAACATAAATTAGTCTCCGTATATAATCCACGGGCAACCAAAAATAAAACAAACACGCACGATACGAAGTGACCATCTGGAGAAGGAGAAAGTGGTTACCGCGATGCAGTGACATAATTAACTGCAGGGGCTTGCGCCTGCATGGAAGAGCGTCCCCACAATCAAAAATCCCTCACAATGAGGGGGAATCTGACGAAGTCTGCTACATCGGCCGCATCCGTCTAAACCTTCGATACATGGTGCCATAAATCTACTTGGCATCTTCGGAGAGGTGGACGGATAAAACTAAATAGTATCTGCTCCCAAATTCAGGCAAGACGAACCTACGCGGTTCCGTCTCCGTTTTCGGCGGCGAACAGGAGATAGGGAACTGCTTTGACTAGAGATGATCGTAGCAACGGTGGATGTAATTCGCACGATCAGAGAAAGAATGCGCATAGCCCAAGACAGATAGAAGCACTGGGCTGATGCAAAACGCCGACATCTGGAGTTCCAGCCGGGAGATCATGTGTTCTTGAAGATCTCTCCAAATCGTGGAGTAATTCGCTTTGGCAAGAGAGGTAAGCTCAGTCCGAGATTTATTAGACCATTCGACATACTCGAACGAGTCGGAGAAGTGGCATATCGTTTGGCACTTCTATCCTCATTGGAAGGAGTGCACAACGTATTCCACATATCCCAGTTTCGAAAATATGTGAGCGACCCTAGCCACATCCTTTATCACTCCGAGCTCACTGTATAGACAGACTTATCTTGTGAGCAGCAACCCGTTGAAATTCTGGACAGAAAAGTAAAGTCACTTTGGAATAAGAAAGTAAACTTAGTCTGAGTAATGTGGAAAAAGGAGTCACCAGGAGAATCAACGTGGGAAAGAGAAGAAGATATGCGTGTAAGATACCCTTTCTTATTTGTAAATTAGTTTTTATATATTTGTAAATTTTGAGGAAGAAATTTTTGTGAGGGTAGAATGTAACGACTCTAATTTTATTGTACAAAATTTTTTAAGTTAATGTACAGAATAGAGTTCCAAGCCTGATCACAAATTATAAATTTTATTTGTTTTAGAACAACAAGAAAGCACTTATAGTTTATTGGTAAAGCCTTGCACTGCTGTGACGTAGCCCCTGTGTTCGAATCCCCTCAGCCACATATTATTTTTTATGATTTTTCTTTTAAAATTTTTGGAAGCCCAAAAGTCTACACGTGCTATACACGTAAAAATAAAAAGTCACAGAAAACAAACATGTGGAAAATTTTATTAACATTGACCTAGACATGAGGCACAAATCCTAGCACCCAAACCCTAGCACGACCGGCGAGATCCCCCTCTGGGCCGACGCTGCTGCCCTCTCCCCAAGTCGGGAATGCTTCCATGTTTTAAACTCCAGTCCTTTGGCCTAACCCCACTACTCCCATGCTGTTTAATTTCTCTGTAAATTAACAGAGAGTGTAAATTCACTCATAAATTCAATTTTAAATGCATATTTAATTCTCTTTTCAATTCTCAAAACCCTAATTCTACCCTATAAATACAATCCCACACCCTAGCCTCTTCATTCTGAAATCTATTGTCAAAAATCCTCAAAATTTCCCAAGCCAAAAAAGGAAACAAGTGGAGTTAGCACTAGGTCAAGTTCCGGCGAGAATTCAAGACGATTCCGGTGACCCCGCGACTCCGCGAAGCCACCAAACTTTCCCTCAACCTCCCCTCTCTTCTCTAAGCTAGTAAGTCCCATCTCTTCTCCTTTCTTCCTAAATTAAAAAGTTCTCATTTCAAAAATCGTCGGAATTGGAGTTTATTCCGACATCCGTTTCTAAACTCGTTAATAACAAAAGTTTTCTTAATAACCATTCATCCATGTTATTACACTTGCTTAGTAATCATGAAACAATCTTTGAGAATAAGTTTTATCTCAAATTACTTTGATATGTAATTTTTATTTGAAATTTTCGTTTAAATACCACAGACTTACATATGACATATTTTAATACCTTTGCTTATACTACATTTAGGAAAATCTCACGATGTAATGACCTACCTCTCACAACACGCATCATGACATAGCACGATTTCCTTTTAGTAATATTTTCGGGACAAATACGACTTTTACATCAAAATACCATAAACTATTAAAAACCGTATTTCTTTGAATTGTGTTATTTATATTCCTTGCGATTAAATCTCTACAACCCATTTTGGGGAACCCGATCGGGATGGTGCGGGTTATCGCGCATCCTCGGGACTAGTAGAGGGAGATGCCGACCTCCTCACGGAGCATACGATCTCGATAGAATTTTTAATGCAATTTTTAAGAAAAACGTGATTTTCTATTTAATAAATAAATGTTATTTTTAATAACTATATATAAATAGTATCAAACCATCTATTTTAAATATATAATAAATTCCATGTTTTTCCTAAACAAAAGAAAAAGAATTACATTTCCATGAAAATACCATCAAGAATCCATACAAGTCAAATTTACACAAAAATACCAAGAACTATTCAACTAGGTATTTATTCACAAGAATACCTCACTTTTAAAATTTAGATCCATGAAAACCATAAATACGATAATAAATACTTGAGGATTATTTTAAAATTATACTAAAAAATATTTTTATAAAACCCCCTCAAGTTATATTAATTTACAATAAGAATCCTGGTAAATATAGGTTTAAGCGGGAGCAATTCTCTTGAGCCTCAGAGAGCTGGAGAAAGTGGGTGCTTACTTATTTAAGGTAGAAAACTAAAACGAGGTTATAAATGGTAATTGGCTTGGAAAAATTCACAAATTATGTCGTCCATGTACAACAGTTACCGATAAATCCTAAACCTAATTCAAGACTCAAATATGTTTAAAGTGTCTGACTCAATCTGAGTCTCGGTCTAATCTGAATACAATCCAAACATAAATCCAATTATAACTCCATTTCAATATGAACCCAATGTATCAAACCTGAACACTTGAACATGAACATGCAACATGACTCGACTGGACCGAACCATGAATATATTTTGAACTTGACTACATGACTATCCGTTTACATCTGATCCGTTTATATGAACACCTTATATCATGATTTCGGCAAGTCTTATACAACAAATCAATACAATCAATACAATATGCATTACGGGCTTTTAACGGGGTAAATTGGTACGGAATATATTAGAAGTGGCACGAGACGGTCACTTTAATACACTAACCTGAATATCCGTGTTGTTGTCTCGTGGCTTAACGGGTCCTTGTGCTCCGTATAGCTTAGTCCACAAAATAGTTGGACTCCTCTCGTATACACTGATGCATTCTGTACCAAGTTACAAACAACTGCGTTAGTATAACTAGAACTGATAAATTACCAGATATATTTCATTTACTTGATCTATTCTTATCTCTCACTTGGGACTTACCGAGCGATTGTTCGCTGACGACATTCCTATTTCTTATTTCTTTGGAATGTTGTCAGGAGGACCCGACTCTCAGGAGATCGAGCCCAACCAGGAAGATTTGGAGCAGTTTGCTGAGGAACCAAGTTTTATCTCATACTTGTACTGATCTTACTTTCAATTCATATGTCATTGTTTAGGCATCGTTTTCTATTATTGTATTTAACTTTCCATTGTATATAAAGAATGAATATAAATAAGAAGTTGTTGTTTCATTACATCTCTTGTCATTCTTGTGCTTTATTTTTATATTGCTTATTTACGCTTAACGTATTTATTTCTGAGTAAATATGTCGCGTCCCTGCAACGTCTACTTCCCCGTATATTAAGAAGCGGCGCGTTACAGCCTCCACCACAACCGTCACCACCATCCACATTCCCAAACAACCCCAAATTGAAGAGCAGCCACCACCATTCACCACCACCACAATCCAAACTCCCCAAATTAAAGCCTTACCCACCAAATTCAATTTAGGGAAATAAAATTTTAGATTGAATAAATTAACTAATTGGTTGAGAATTTCGACGGTGACAAGGAATCCGGAAAGGAGTTCGACGTTGACGAGAAGGGCGCGGTTGACGTTGACGAGGAGAGTGCGATCGAGACGACGATCGATCGAGACGGCGCTGGAGGTGATGGAGATGGTGCTGGAGATCGTACGAGGTCGGAGGAGACGACAAGAGAGGAGACGATGATGGTGCTAGAGGTTGGAGATGGTGACGAGAGGTTGGAGAAGGCAATGATGGCAGGTCGGAGGCGACGAGGGAGGAGGCGACTCAAGGTACGGGGAAATTTTGGAGGGAAATAAATTGGGATTAAGGTACTATGTAGGAACGGAGAGGGGAAAATTTTGGTTTTTATTTTTTTTAAATGTCTAACTTTGCCCCTACGGATATAACCATAGGGTATTATTTTGTGGCACCGTAGGTGCAATTGCAAATGTTAAATTTTAATAGATTTTTATTTATATATGTCCCTACGATTTAATCCCCTACGGTCTAATCCGTAGGGACAACATAAAATTGCCCCTACAGATTTTACCATCGGTAAGAGCAAGCCATCTTTGTATACTGGAGAGATGACTTGGTTAACCGGTTAGTTTTTTTTGTTTCTTATTGTTTTTTTATATAATAATTTTTTGACGATGGAGCCTACAAGAATAATCACACCTCAATTATTCTACCCGACTAGCAACTTGCTTGAAGGCTGTTGGGAGATAGCAAAATAAGCAGGAAAAATATCCATCGCTAATTAATATTCATTAATGTGACCATATATGGAGCTAGCTCACTAAATATGTGCTGTTAAATGCCCTTATGAAATATCATATATATGAGACTTGTTACACATGCAAGGCTGTTGTGGTTTCTCCTATTAATGAAGCAATTAAGACCAGTGAGAATTGTTTAAGGAGACATGCATGCATTTGCAACCGGTGGACCTTTAATGTTATAATGCAAACTTTTCAGGGGTTTTAATTGATTTTGTTTTTTCATTTTCTATTTTTGTAAAGAAAAATTATTAGAAAAAAGGCTTAATTCTCAACAAAAAAAAAACTCGCAAACATTTTTGCTAAATTACGAGAAACTACCAAAAAATTTTAAAATTACGATCATGGTACAAAATTTTATCAGTTTTTTGACAGTTTCATGCAATTTATTGTTGATGTAGCACCTTAAGTATGGTATTTTTTCGTAGTTTTTGAAAGTTTTATCGTAGTTTCTTGTATATATTGAAAGTTTTGTGGTGGTTTTCTGTGTATTGTAAAAATTTTTGGTAATTTCTCACAGTTTAGCTAAAATATTTTGGAGTTATTTGTAATTAAGCCTAGAAAAAAATCCTCATTATCAATTCTAGGCTATCCATGTCAGCACCTATTTAAATTTTGGAAATTGTTCTCTCCCTCCCCCTCTCCCCATTTTCTCTCTCTCTCTCTCTGTCTCTCTCAGGCACACCCACACACACCCAGATAAAATCTCTACAAGTCTTTAACCCTTTTTATTCAAAAATGTTCATAAAATTATTAAAAGATCATCGAACCATAAAAAAAAATGAATGCACACCAATTTATTAAATTTTTATTTTTTTTGTTGTTTCTATAATAAGCTTATTTCATATATTCCTCTATTTCGTATAAGAGATCAAAATTTACTTTTCACAAAAAATTAATACTACTTATTATCATATCTTTATAATTTATAATGTCAAAGCTCTGAGTTTTGCATACATGTTCAGGACAAAAAAATTTGGTTTTTCATTTTATATATAATGCAAGTTTAGTCACTTCAACTTGCATCGCACGTGTAAACAACCATTATATACAGAGAGAGAAAAATGGAGGAAATGTGCAATAAGAGGGAATTCTCCTATGGCGTCGAAAAAATACACTCTCCATGATTTTTCTCGACGATCGGCATCCATCATATTCATCTTTATCATTCAAGATGTGGATACACCAAATTTTATGTGGTTCCACCACTTTTTTACCGTTGATTTAATGGATGCAAAATTAACGGTTTACCGATAAAGAACTTTTAACATTGATAATTCAACAGTGAAAAGATGGTAATTTACATGAAGTTTGGTATATCCACATATTAGATGATGAAGATGATGATGGATGCCGATTGTTGAAAACAAATTTTACATATATATATATATATATATATATATATATATATATATATATATATATATATATATATATAATATGAAGATGATCTTATGAGGTCCGGTCCCATTTCTTATTTTGAGGTCTATTTTTCAAACACCCAACCCTCTGTTTTTTCACCGATCCGCTCCGGCCATCCTGATTTACACATGTTAGATATGTTATGTATCATATTTTATGAGATTTTGGAAGATCTAACAAATCCATCAAATAGACTAAAAAACTGACGGCTTTATGATGCATGAAAAACAAGATCGCTTGATGGGTGTGCAGGAGATCTCCAAATCTCGTAAAATTTAATACATGGCCTATCTAGCATATATAGATCACGGTAGCCGGTACGGATCCGTGAAAAACACGGGGGTTGGATGTTTGACAATTGGACCTCAAAATAAAAAATAAGGCCGGACCTCATAAGCTCAGCCCCCCTCCCCCCCGACACACACACACACATATATATGAGAATAATGGAGGAAAGATGCCATATGAGGGAATTTCCACCTATGGCGTCGAAAAAACACCCTCTCCATCGTGTTTTCCGACAATCGGAATGCATCATCTTCATCGTTATCATCTAAGATGTGGGTACACCAAATTTCATGTGATTTTACAACTTTTTCACTTTTTCACCGTTGATTTAGCAATGTAAAAAGTTCTATTGTCGGTAAACCGTTAATTGTAAACCCACTAATTCAACGGTGAAAAATTTGTAGAATTATATGAAATTTGGTATACTCATATCTTTGATGATATATAACGATGAAGATGATGCATTCCGATCGTCGGAAAACATGATGAAGGGTGTGTTTTTTCGACGCCATAGGAGGAAATTCCCTCCTATGGCATCTTTCCCCCATTATTCTCTCTCTTTCTCTCTGTATATATATAAACTTTGGTTGGCAACAACAAAAGGGGCAATTATTTTTTGAATACTGCCCCTTAATTTTATATCATTTGGATACTTCGGGCCGGGGGATGCATGGGCACTAGTGCTGCTCTGCTGTTTCCTCGATAGAGATCTTGATGAGATCCTATATATGCAAAATTCAGATTTCTGACACTTTAGATTAATCTAGAAGTGCAAGTTTTGCAGAAACATATTTATAAAGAGTCACGAGCCTTAAATTAATATAAAATCTCACAACTTAACAAATACGTCTCCAAATGATAAATATATATTTATCTTTATGCCTGAACATTTTTTCATTTAACAATATGATTTTCTTTACAGATTGTGGACATGGGCGACAGCTGCTAAGATGAGGGAGGATTCAAGGCATGACAGCACTATAGGCCTCCTAAAGATGTGAGATATTATTCTGTGTTCCAAATGCAATGGCCTGCATGCGCGCCGACATTAAAAAGATGAAGGATAGAAATATTCCTGCGGACTATATATGTTTGACACAAAAGATCAGAACTGGAGTTGGGATTTTCCTTTTTAATTACATAAAATAGTATTTTTGAGGAGAGCTTAATTAATTGCCTTCATTTTGTAACCAGTATATGTTTCTCGCTTCTGCAGCCGGTAGGGCTCGTTCAAAAGCACAGATGAACATGAACTTGCAACAACAGTCGGAAGAGACCCAACCGTAGAAGTCTTGGCTTGGCCGACCCATGATCCTAGCTCAGAGGCATCAGTAGGAGAAAAAGAAGAGACATCAGTACGTAGGAGAAAAAGAAGCAACGGCTAGTTCGGATGAAACCACTTTGACTTGTGCAGTCAAGATATATTTGACTTGGTCGTGCCTGCCTCGGCCCTGAAGCCAAAAATGTACTTCTTTCTTCTTTGACATCCGGTGATCGAAAAACCTTCGAGAAATCTGTACTATATGACGAGTAAGAAATGAAGGTTGAAGTAGTACAGATAGTAAAGTTTTCGTTCACATGATTCAAATCAATTTCTTCAAATAACCTAGAGACAAGGCAACTCTTAATTAATCAAATAACCTAAAGACAAGGCAACCAAAGTCAGTTTTCTAATTATCCGAAAAACATATGTCGCGAACAACTGTGGATGACGATTGCATGCACTGAACTCTCAATAAGTTAAGGATGCTGAATCATCTTAATTATTAATTAGCAGGGATCAATTGTGGAATAATCAAGCTGACCAACACATTTAATTAAGCACTGTAGTTAAATAGTTACCTAATTTATTAGGAAATGCCATGATACGAATAGTAAAATTAAACCGCAATCATGCGAGATGGCGTTTGATTATTTACGCTTTTATTTGTTTTGGTAAATTGATTTATGCCTTGTTTAAGTTTGAGAGCGACGGTTGCCAAATTTATCTGACTTTTTTTTTTTAATAAATAAATAAATAAATAAATTTCAATAAAGATATGCATTGTATATATATTAAGGGTACACACATGCACATATTGACATATATACGCTATACCATGCATCACGCATCATGTGTGTGTATATATATGGAGCACTATATATAGGCTTAAGGGAATTTGGGTATTTTGTTTTTTTTGGTAGTTACCACAATTGGCAGGCCCTATTTAAACTGTTTTGGAGTAAAAGCCATGTGCGGGGTGGGGGCTAAACTAAAATAAATAAATAATCAAACCATTAAAAACTTAGCCAGTGAAAAGGTAGGGGATGAATGTGTATTGAGGCTGGCATGGCCATATGATTGAGGGACAAACTCCCCTTAATGCACAGATGAGAAGTTGTTGGTTGGCACTTGGCAGCTATATATATATATATGACCTTTCACTAGGCATTAATTCATAGTCAATAGGTCCCCTCTCATCTCCATATCTCCTCTCTTCTTCCTCTTCTTCTGCCCATGAATTTTTAAATTTGTTTAATTAAATATAATTGGACACCACTCATGCATGAATTTAATTAATCTAATCTAGACATGCATGTATAATATCCATAAGAAGCAACTCACCTCTCACTTCCCTCTCCATGATAATGAAGAGCAAAAAAGATCAACTCACCAACCTCTCGCTTAACTATCAACCTCATTTATTGAATCAAAGACCTTTAATAAGGGTTTGGAGTACCCTATTGGTGGGGCAAGCTTCCAGTAGCCCATGGAGAAGACCTGGGATCGAGCCCGTATTTCCCCCATTTATGAGGGGATGACTAATTTATTCCACCTATTATCTCAGAAAATCAAAGACCTTTAATTACATATACCATTATCAGCTATGTATTCTGTTGTATCCCACAGTATAGCCAACAAATTAGTATCTATTTTGAGTAGAGAATGTATCAATCGAAGTGTGCTAAGTCGTTCAAATTGAACAAACAATTGTTTGCTCGACTCTCTAATGAATATTATCATAAATTAAGAATGATCTACATATTATTTTTCCAGACTATATATATAGTTGCAACTTATATAAGAAACTGTCGCAAACCATGACAGACGCAATACAGGTGTTCCGAGAAACAAGCAATCTTCTATGTTTCAATAAGTTGTTTTAATAAAAAAATAATTTGAGCTAGTTCGATTTGAGCCAATTTAGTTTGGATACCGCCAGTAAATTAGTAGATAGAAAAATATTATTTTATATTTCTGTGATACTATATATGGCTTATTCTCATTCTAATGCTGCTCAAATGCTGACATGATAAAACACCACTACTACAATAATCACTTACTCCTACGGATTTAGCCGTAGAGGCAAACCACTGCCCCTACGGATATATCCGTAGGGACATAAAATTCCTCCGTAGATTAAAAAGCCGCAGATACAAGTCTTCGTCCTGAACATACTCCTATGGAATAATAATTGCCCCCACGTCTTAATCCGTAAGGGTATTTATCTCTACGGATTATTCCGTAGGGACATAACTTTTATTTAATTTACCTGTTTATAAAATAAAATAATACGGAGCTGTCCGTAGAGCCAAATAAATGCCCCTACACATTTCTCCGTAAGGACAAAATATCAGATATTCTGAGATTTTGTCCCTACGGAGAAATGTGTAGGGACAAAACTTGCCCCTATGGATTAATCCGTAGGTGCAACAGTTGTCCCTACGGAATAATCTGTAGGGACATTATATCAGTTTTTTTTTAAAAAGGGGCTTCGCGTTTTTTCCCCGTCCTGTGCACAACAATATATATATCATATAGCCAAATACAGAAATATTCAACGCATAATATATAAAAGAAATAAACAAACAAAATACGAAATCAATCTAAAATCATCGTAAACATACAAACAACCACCAATATCGTTCAAAATATATACAATATGTATCAAATAAGTACATACATCTTCAAAAATATAAATAAAACTACCCTACCTCGATCCAGCTTCTCCATCTCTAATAATTGCCGTAATCTGGTGCATCTGCTTCTCGGTGCAATCCTGAGTTGTCAAAAACTCGACTAATGAAGAAGCGGACTGTGCAGGAGTCTGAGTGGACTGTGGAGCTGTAAGAGTGGTTTGCGCAACCGCAGCCGAGATAGTGGTTTGTGGAGCCGCAACCGAATGAGATGCATGTGGAGTCGCAACCGAAGTAGCCTGCCGAATCTATAAAATTTTGTGTTTGTGTAATAAACTAGTAAGAATGGTGTATTAGATTTTAGTTCAATTCATATCATTATCAGATTATTGCGAAACCGTGAATTTATATATGCTTTGTGGAGATTCTACACGTTATGTTGAAATTCATATGTTATGTATGAGAATTTATACATCTTGAAATTCCACACATTCAGGGTTATGCTTTTATACCCCAATCTAAGATATGTTTTCTTCTCAAGTTTTGAATTTGGATAATCATAACTTTTTAAACTCCAAAATTAAGAAAGATGTGGCATGATTATGATTAAAGAGTTCAGTTTAATTAGATAGTTTTATGTAAGTCTGATTAATCAAAACTAAGTCTAAAACAAAATAAGCTCAGGCTACTAATATTGCATATGTTACTATCTATAATGTGATATAATATTTTACCATTAAGTAATATACGTACCAATATCTCATTCAACTCCTCGACGATAGTCTTTAAGGCGGCAACATCATGCTCCAGACGTCGTTCATGGGGGTATGGGAAGCAACCGCCGGAGTGGAGACCAACTTCATATGGGCCCTGCTAGGACCCAGTCCCCGGCCTCTCTTCCAACCTACTTAGTGCCCTCCGTGTGTGGCATTTAGGACTGGGGTCAGTAGCATTGGATCAGTCTGTCCATTAAAATTGATGCCCGATGCCTCCGCCTGCTCCCCCTCCCGCTCCTACACCCACATTAACCATTAATATATAAGTATATCATTTAAATTTGAACTTATCAAAACAAAAATTTCATTCGAATTAGAATAAATATTAACATTTACGCAATACTCCTGGGTAGCGGTGTCGGGGAATCGAAGCTCGCCCATGGCGGGATCTGTCGAGGTGCCGTGGATGACAAGATACGCGGTCAACACGCTCGGTGTACCACCCTGCGCAAGGGTTAAGTTCTCTGCAATTTGCCAAAAATTTACATATATTATAAAATAACTCTTAATATTGTATTATATCAAAATAGATCTATTGTAATTTACCGATACCTTCATGGTACAAGTAATGTTCCTCGAGCCACCTATGTAAATAGGGTGACCCTTCTTCGCCGACTTCCTATTCTCTTTGTTTTGATCGGCATGTTTCTGCACAACACAATCAGATTTAGTTTTCTAATTAAGCAACAAAAAAAAATTATATATTAAACAATGAATTATATTTAAATTACAAATCTGTTTGTGCTCAGAGTCATAATATTGGCACAAGAGAGACCATGTATCTACGTCGACTCGGGTAAAGGCCTGAGAATGTAGAAGAGCCGCTCTCTCTGCCTCGGGGGTCGCCAGCCATACCAAATAGCAATCGATTTTCAGCTCGTTCCTATTATATCGGACCTAAGATTGCATGTTCTTCATGAGGCCCAGATAAAGAGCGTGAAGATCGAGCACTCTGTCAGGATGATCAGGGTCAGGTACAGGCTGAAAGTCGTGATCCAACTGCAAATACAAGAAAATAATATATTTAAATTATAAATGTTAAATAATAATAAATTTATTTGATAAGTCAAATGAAAATATATATTAATAGCCGAGCCTGATCCCAGAAGAGGGCAAATGAGCACCGGTGCTGATCGCCCCACTCAACGTGAAGTGGATATTTCTTTTGGATCCGGCTCTCATGCCCTATATACCGGTCGAACCTCTCGGCATAATCGCCAGTATAGCGATAATCGGGGTTAAAGAAGAGAGGGAATGGTGCCTCCCCTTAGCTCTATCGGGCCTCAGCCCGTGGTACTGATTCGGCCCTCGAGTCCACCTCTCAGGATGAGCGCTAATCTGATGTACTCATGAGCCATGTTAGACTGTATAACATAAAAAATGTAAGTTATGCTGACTATATTGAGAAATCTAAGAACGAGATGCTTATTGACGAAGAAGAAAATCCGTAGAGTCAAGTTTGTCGTTGAAAAGAATACATTATCGATTAACAAACTTAGATTTGAAGATACCCAAGCATGAATTGTATTATGTGTTTCAATTTATGATTTTGCTTAAGTGTAGGGTTGTTAGTGTGTATGTGGTTTGTGTGTGCGTTTGTTGTACATTCGAGTTGTATGTGTGTGTTTCGGCTATCAGGCGTAAGACTTCTATCCCATTAAGAATGTATAGAGCAGACACCCATTCGCTTGTGCTTTCATCCGTTTCGAGTAAATTTCAGCAGCACCTCCCTGCTGTTCTCCGAGTACACTGTAATAGAATAGATAATCATTTCAATTCTGTGAAAAAACGTTGAAATGAACATCTAATCTATCTTTGTACACGGAGAACCAGCGAAAAAGTACCGACGAAATAACTCGAAATGAATGAAAACACAAGTGAATGCAGGTGTTTGCTTTATACATTCCTAACTTGTCCAAACTGAACAAATTTATCGGTTATCATACGATTGAATCTTCTCATCATATAGACTACACGACGGTTGTTTGCACCGAACGATACCCTCCGATATTTAATAACCTTCGTATAGTTCTATGTCATGACGAACATCGAATGTATGTTAACCGAAAGACGGGAACTAAGTCGCGTTTTGATTTTCACATATGACTATCGATGAGAATATGGAAATTTCATATTATCATCGAGTATCATTTATTTAACTTGAACATTTAACTTGAATAGGTTTTACGTTTACGTTTCAATTTTAAGGGTTTAAAGATTTTAGTTTAGGATAAAGTTTTCTTACGTTTACGGTAAAGTTTTATGTTTACATTATCATTGAGTATCCTACTGAAGGAACTGGTGTACCTTAAACCCTAACCCTAATTAACCCAAATTAACCTAATTAACCCAAATTAACCCTAATTATCACTCTAACTCAAATTAACCCTAATTAACTCAAAATTAACCATAATCATCACCCAAATCCTAATCCAAATTAACCTAATTAAACCAAATTAACCCTAATCATTACCCTAACCCAAATTAACCCTATTTTACCTAATTAATCCAAACCCTAACCCTAATTAACCCAAATTAATCTAATTAACTCTAACCCTAATCATCACCATAGAACCTAAATTAATCTAATTAACCCCAACCCTAATCTAAATTAACCTAATTAAACCAAATTAACCCTAATCAACACCCTAACCATAATTAACCCTATTTTACTTAATTAACCCAAATTAACCCTAACCTTAACCCTAACCCTAATTAATCCAAATTAACCCTAACCCAAACCAAAATTAACCCAGATTAATCTTATTAACCCTAATCATCAACAAATAACCGAAATTAACCCCTAACCCGGCCTTATAACCCTAACCCTAACTCTAAAATCAACAACAATAACACCAAAAACAATAAAATTATAAATTAAATTCCTAATTAATTTAAAGAAATAAAAAAAACATAATTAAAGGAAATTCAAATTCAAATTAAAGAAACTAACTTGATCGAGCGGCGACAAATCAAGGTTGGCAGCGAGCTAGCAAAGACCGGAGGCGAAGAGCTTGAACAGGTGAAGGAGGCTAAGAGCTCGACAAGGTGGAGGAGGCCAGGAAGGAGGAGCTTGAGGAGGTGGAGACGGCGACGGGGACCTCGATGTCGATCGGCGGTGACGAGGAACTCGACGACGAGCTCGATCGACGTCGATGGAGGAGGAACTCGACGACGAGGGTCGGGGGAACTTTTTTTTCCACGAGAGAGATAAGTGGGAAATGTTTTTGGGGGCGTGGGATTTTACTTTGCTGTATTTTTTTAAAAAAATAACCCTTTGTTGTCCCTACGGTTTAAACCGTAGGGGCATCTTTTGCGGCACCGTAGAGACAAATAAAGAGATTACATTTTAATATTTTTTAATTTATTTATACCCTTACGGTGGACACCGTAGGAGCATTGTTTACCCCTATGGATTCCTCCATCCGTAAGGACAACCCCTAATTGTAGTAGTGCATATACACAATTACCAATTTTACTAGACATCATCCATTGTAGATCCCATTCATATCATAGGTTACGTACTTTGTTAAGCATCGTCAAAAGTTGCCATGTGCAGAGGTCGTTCAAAGAAATGTGGCTTTGATACCGCTGGGTAGATTGATAACTTTGTGTTCGCATATTTTATGTGCAAACACTTGGATACCGCTTGGTAGATTGATAGCTATGATACCGCTTATAGGATATGTAACTTAGATAGTGTAATACTACTTTAGTAACTGGAGGAGTATTCTAATAGAAGAATTGACGGTAGATATAAGTGAATACAAAGTGAAATACAATTTTTATTTTGAAACAACTCAGTAGAATAAAATTCTACACTTATTGTAAGTTGTTGAAACAACGTTGCCCTCCTATTTACATAAAGCGGTTATTGGAGCTTCTTCCAAAAACTTAGATGTTGAAACTTCATCGCTTGCTTACTACTTGAGTGATTTACCTTTCGCTTATAGATCTCATATAATTCTCTAGATTAAGCTCCTTCTAAAGTTTCTAACCATGAAACATTAAGATAGAAGTTTCTAGACATAATTCGTAGTTCTAAATTATATCCATGAACATTCTATACAAGTATTTAGATGGTAAATTAGAAAGTTTAAGAGAATTCTTGTCTATTCTATAAGTTTATTATTCTAGAGAAATTTTGTGTTGTCTAAAAAACTCGATAAGGCATAAGTTCTTGTTGATTTCCGACAACCATACATGCAAAGCGTGTGAGTATATATACATGGTAGTAGGTATATACTATTAGGAGTGGAAGAATATGAGGAAAGTGTTATTATTCTTCATAAAAGAAAAGAGTACATTACTTGTCTTCGTATATAAAAGCAGAGAGCTTAATATCATAAATCTCTATATTGCAGAGAAATAAGGAAAAGAATCCAGAATATATTATACTAAATATAGAGGCTATAATACTATATTTAAAACCCCTCCTCAAACTCATGGTAGATCGAGAACTGGTTGGAAAAAAATAAAAAACTTAATGCAACCAAACATATCTTTAATGTCGTTGAAAAAAGATGCCGAAATCTTTCTTTGAGAGACATCAAAGCTTGACATCATAGAGAGAATCCGAAATTCATGTAAGAGGAAGATGCTATGTCTTGTCGCCGAAATAGATACAAGAGCTCGACGATGGAGTTTATCAACTATAATGACCGTAATTTTCGTATATTAATAAAAGCGAACTTTTATTTTTGAAACTAATTGTTTGTGTATTATTCTTACTAGTATTTTGCACGTGCGATGCACGTTTTCAAATAAAAATTATGTTTAACTTTTTTTAATTTGAATTAAAAAAATTAGGGAAGATTAAAACTTACCTGAGTGGTTAATTTGTTTTCAAAATGATTCACAATGAATTTAGTAGTTATTTAAGATCAGTAAAGATGATTGTGTAGTTATAACTAATTTAGTTGATAATTTTATTCATTAATATTTGCTATAGAAAATTCTGCATTTGATTTTTTTTACCATATAATAGTAGAGTAATAGTTATTTAAGATCATTAGAGATGATTGACTGTATAGTAATAACCGATTCAGTTGATGATTTTATTCATTAATATTTGTTACAGAATTTCTACATTTAATATTTTTTACTGCTGATATGGCGCTATTTCAGACTACGTTAGACCATCAAATTGAAATCAATTTGGGAAACCTCAGGTGTAACGACCCTGAAATCTTTGTACGGAAATTAAACTGTTAATATACAAGAAATGAGTTTTACAGCCTGACTTTGAGTTATAAGTTACTTTTGTTAAATAAAAACAAGAACAAGCTTGTAACTCACTGGTAAAGAGCTTGCACTGCTGTGACGTAATCTTTGTCTTTGATTCCCATCAGACACAATTTTTTACTGAATTTTTCTTTTTAACTTTTTGGAAGCCCAAAAGACTTCACGTGTAATACACGGGAAATGAAAAGTTCAGAAAAATCAAACATGTAGAAAATGGAATAAACAGAG
The DNA here is from genome assembly GCA_030015575.1 of Agapanthus africanus. Classification (NCBI taxonomy): domain Eukaryota; kingdom Viridiplantae; phylum Streptophyta; class Magnoliopsida; order Asparagales; family Amaryllidaceae; genus Agapanthus; species Agapanthus africanus. The sequence goes on from CM057344.1 coordinate 683,763,241, forward strand.
ATTTAATCAGATGGCACGAATCTCTAGACCAGAGCTTCAAGATCGACCAGCTAAATAGCCCATAGGGCCGGCGGGGACGGTTCAGATGGAGCCAAATTGCCCTGTGCTCTGTACACATGACTCTTCGGCTACCCCTAACCCCTCTATACTATTTGATTTCCCTGTAATCAAATAGAGACCCTTCAATTTACCAATTAACACAATTTTAATGCTTTTAATCCACATTTTTAATTCCCAAACCCAAATCTTCCACTATAAATACCCTCCTACCTTGAATCAGCACCATTCTGTAAGTTCTAACCAAAACTCTCTAAAAAGTTCCTAAGTGTAAGTGGAGTAAAGTGGAGTTGGCGAGCAAGTTAGTTCCGGCGAAAATCGAAGCCAATTCCGGAGCTCCCGTGATGCCTCGAAGAATCCTTCTTCTTTCTAACTCTTCCTTTCACGTATTCAAACCGTAAGTCCCTCCCAATTCTCCTCCTTTTCATTGATACTCATTTTAAATGAAATGTCGGTAAAAGTGGAGTTATTACCAATATCATCTTTTCTAAAACCTATAACTCCATTTTCTTTTATCATTTGGTCAAACCAATTTTACCACTTCACTTTTAATCTTAATAACAATGTTCAGAATCAAATTTAACTAAGAATCTCATGTGAAACAGCCATAAATGAACTTTTACATTAAAATACCTTGAATTTTGTTATCACACATTTTCGAATAATAGTTTAAATAATACCTTTAGAAAAACCTCACGGGGTAATGAGCTACCCCACACGCACACTTGGTTTCATAGCTCAATACCTAATTGTATGTATTTTTGGTTCGAAAATAGTATTTATAATAAAATACCACATAATTTAAAACCGGGTTTCTTTTAAAACAATATTTCATACTCCTTGCAATTATGCATCTACAACCCTCTTTAGGAGACCCGCTAATGGATGGTATGGATTATCGCACATCCTGAGAATAGTAGAGCGAGATGTAGCCCTCCTCACGGAGCATTCGATCTCGAAAGGATATAAATACGGTTTTTAAGAAAAACGAATTTTTCTAAATAAAACTAATTTTCTAAAAATTTAAAATTATATAAAATTATAAATCCATATTTTCATTACATTATGAAACTATATTTTTATAAAAATGAAAGATTAAAAAAATGTCAATAAAATACCATCAAGTTACTAAAAAAGACTAGTTTTCAATAAAATACCATAAACTTTCAAAAGCTGGGTATTTATCATTAAAATACCTCAATACTTAAAACTCATACTCATGAAAACCCTAAGTAACATAAAACCCGCTCGAAGTTTTACTTTTAATTATATTAAAATATTTTTTCATAAAACCCCCTCGAGATATATAAAACAATATTTTAGGACTTTAGTAAATATAGACTTAAGCGGGATCAATTATCTTGAGCCCCAGGGAGCCAGAGAAAGTGAGTGCTTGCCTATTCAGGTTAGAAAACTTAACAGGTGTTATCAATGGTAATTGTCTTGGAAAAGAACACAAATCCTGTCGTCCATGTGCAGCAGTTGCCGATAACTCCCGAACCTAAGAATTCCATATTTAAATCGGTATAAGTGTCTGACTAAGTCTGAGTCCAATTTCAAATTTGAATCCAAAATCAAACATGAATACTCGAATTCAAACATCAATATCAAACATGTGTACTTGACTTGACTTGACCGAACCTTGTTTATAACTTAACATGACTACTTGAATACATGACTACATCCTGAACATGAATACTTGAACATTTTATATGCATGGTTTCAGCAAGACTTGTAAACATAACCTAAAAAATACATTACGCGGGGATAAAATGGTAGATTGGTATGAAACGTATATCGTGGCACGAGAGGTCACTTAAAAGATACCTACATGAATTCTCGTGTCGTTGTCCCGTGGGTTATGACGGGGCCTTGTACTATATATTACCATAGTTCATAGGGTAAGATGGACTCCTCTCGTATACATGAATACATTTTTTACTAAACTATAAACAACCACGTTATAATAATTATCATATGTCAGTAATCAGTCATATACAACTTTACCTGTTCATTTTTACTATCTTCTCTTTCTTCTTTTGGGACTTATCAAGCGCTAGTTCGCTGACGACATTCCTTTCTATTTCTTTCTTTGGAATGTTCGTCAGGAGGACTAGACTCCGAGGAGATCAAGCTAAGCCAGGAGGACTTGAACCAGCTTACAGCACAACCTGACTTCTAGTTCCGTTGCACCTACTTTCCTGTATGCCATTATTTAGGCACTGCTTTACTCATTATATCTTTTATTTTCAAACAGTTGTATGTAAAGATGAATGTAAATAAAGTTGCTATTTTATTTTTATACTCTTGTCATTCTTGTATATTTACCTATTGCTTAATTACGCTTAACGTATTTATTTCTTAGTAAATAAGTTGCGGTCTGCTACGTCACCGTTTCCGTTTACTTGGAAGCGGGGCGTGACAGGTTTTGTTGGCGGCCCATACAGATCAGTTCTGCATGAAGTCTTAAGCAATATATCACAAGATTTATAAGAATCGGCAACTATACATTCTTTACATTTTAAATTTCTTGAATCTATTATAACCATTCCTTTTCTATCAAGGTCATGGATTCTCCCAATAACACCAGCACGAATGTCAATGGCAACACCCCACCGCCTACTCTACCACTACCACCTACCGTTGTAGCTCCTATCAATGAGCAAACAGTACTGTTTGAGGCTATTAAGAGCCTTTTGGAGGGTCAGCAGCAGCAGACTGCTATCCTCATGCACCGTCCCGAAGCCGAGGCACCCGGAATCAAGCAATTTTGGGCACTGCACCCAAAACACTTCTCGGGAAAAGAGATCCCATTTGAGGCAGAAGAATGGGTTCAATCATCGAAGATGATCTGGCAACAGCTCAAGTGCCAGATATTGCCTAAGTGAGGGTTGCTAAGCTGCAACTGACAGACAATGCTAGAGTTTGGTGGAAGGCTGAGAAAAGCCCGCTCACACAATCGATTGAGTGGAAGACGTTTCATGATCTGTTCGATATGAAGTACTTCCCTGAGACTTCCCGTTTAGACATAGAGCAGCACTTCATCCATTTACAACAAAGCTCGATATTGGTCAAGTCTATGGATGAATACGATGCTGAGTTTACCATGCTCAGCAGGTAAGATATTGTCTTAATATTCAAATTCTTGATCTCACTCACTACACTGCTAACACAAGGTCATAACAGATTCACAACACACCTTATTCCTACTGCTGAGATCCGGGCACGATAATTTCAGCAAAGGTTGGACCCAGAAATTCAAGCTGCACCCGCTACAGGGAATTTGCCAACCCATGAACTTGATTTGAAGGCTGCCCGACGTTATGATGCAGTTGTAAAGAAGAAGGGCAGGCCGTAGACTGCCGGTGTGAAACGCCCTGCTGCACAGATGACAGGAGGAGCCTCTTCTAGGCTGACCTTTTCACTCAGGAGACCGGGAGGATCATTTAACCGGCCCAGTCCAGACTTTTGTTTCTACTGTAAGAGGACGGGACACCTGGCTAAAGACTGCAGGCGTGCAAATGGCCTGTGTTTGGTTTTTGGCGCTTCTACTTACGCTATAGGAGCATGTCCATATCGTTTCAACACAACTCCAGCACAAAGACCCGCAATCACAGTTCCATAGTGGTCAGCCATTCAGGCTCCTGCACCTTGCCTAGCTCTCCCTACACCAGCTCCACGTGGACCTTCTGCACAGCCTTAACGTCAATTCCATCAGGCACAGAGAAACATGCCTCAAGGGCAGAGAAACGTTCCCCAAGGACAGAGGAATGTGCCTCCAGCAAGGAGGAATGAATCACGACGTCAGGCTTTTACAATGACGGTCGAGGAAACCAAAGTCACAGGACAAGTCATCACTGGTAAATCCCCCAATCCTTTCAATTTTCAATCCTTGTGTATCACCATACTTTTATATGTCTAAACCCAACCTCACACAACTTAGGTACTATACTAGTAGCCACCCTTCCTATACCTGCACTTTTCGACACTGGAGCTTCACACTGTTTCATGTCCCAACGATTCGTGAGAACGCATGCGATTCCTATGAAGCCACTCATTCCAAGCTGGAATGTCAGTTCTAGGAATAGAGTTCTGAAAGCAACTATGGGGTTCGATCAGTGTTGTCACGCCCCGCTTCTCAGAGTACGCTAAGGTAGGCACGTGATATAGCCAACCATGCTACCTGTGGATATGAATTATCCTTCCACAGTCACATTACGACTGTAGAGATATCAAGAACAATAATAAAACTATCTTGCACATGTCCATAAGCCAAAATAAAATGAGTCAATAATAAATAATGTGGAAGCAAGAGATCCAATACACGAGTGACTGGAAAGTCTGTCCCATAATACGGGCTCACATCAGGAATAAAATACTGAAAAGTAAAAGAACTAACTACTACTGAGTCCTCACTGCTCAGCCTGCTGGCTGAAGTACTCCTGCTCGGACTGCAGCAAAGGTACGGAATCTGGGCCATGCAAAACCCAGACGTCAGCGCGTCATAATATCAAGCAATAATATTAACAGGGGTAATAAGCATGCAGGTATGAATATGAGCAAGAACATAATGAGAATATATAACAGTGAATGTGTCAGTATAAGTGACGTGCAGAGGTATCTAAACTGTGGTACGGGGTTATCTATTCTAAAGTCTTCGAAACCAAGTAATGTAATCCTCATCGTAACTCGTCGGTGGTTATTCTGTAACCCCCGGAAAGACGGCAAAAAATAGGTATTCCGTAACGCCCGGAAAGACGGCAAACAATGGGTATTCCGTAACGCCCGGAAAAACGGCAAATAATGGGTAATCCGTAATGCGCGGAAAAACGGCAAAAAATAGGATGGCCCTTTGAGTTAAGTTCGGTTACAATACTGATTTCCCCATACCCCCAAATTATATACGTTCAAGTCAAGTATTAAATAATCTAGCGCTAATGCCAACACAGGATCAGGCAGGTACAAGTTTGTCTAGATAGACAACAGGAACGGTCCGTAAGGACAACAGGTCAGGTTTGCTGGCATTAGACACAAGATCAGGTAACAGGTAAGACCATGGTACATCAAGTCAAGCCAAGTAATATATAAATGTGTCATGTTATGTCGAGAGTGTACGGTACCGTGTCGGGTCAGGTAATATGTGTAGCAAGTCATATCAGGGTATACAAGGTATCATGTGGGTGCTCATAATCAACTAGAATAATCATGTGTATATATCACAAGCACGAGTACTAAAGAACAAGTAATTGGAACATGTAATATGATAAGCAAATAGATGCAGATTAAACTACCTGGATGTACTGTCATCAGTTTGAGTTAAGGGATAGTTTCAACATTACATGCATACAGTATGACAATTATGAATGTTAAAATCATGTTAACAAGTATTAAGTAATTTTAGGGATGCAATGATATATAATATATTCAATGGATGAAATCATAACTAAAACAGGTTAAAATGCACACGGGTGTCCGATGGAGTAAAACTATAGAAAGAATACCATAGGCTATGTCAATAGTTAAAATGTGATTAAACATATAAATGTGGTTATTAGGTTTGGTAAAGTGAATGCATCGGGTAGGTTTCAAGTTTGAAGCTAAATGTAAACGAAACATCGCACGGTTAACTTGGAATTCTTAACTTGAATTCTATCTATAGATTTAACATGAAATTAAATAAATATATATAGGAATATCATGTATAGCATGTAGCAAGTTTCACTTGCCTCGACGGATCGCGAAGCGGTAAACGGAATGTCACGCGTCGGCGGGAAAAGTCGTGACGCGCGCACGGTACACGGAAAGAGTCCAAACAACGAACAGTGGGATCACACGGGTCAGATGTCCTCGCTGGGTCTTCAACGGCACGACCGGATTCCGGCGAACCAAGAAAACAGTAAACACAAAATAATGGAAATATGCATGGAACAAGAGAAAGGAAGAATGGAAGGAGAAAGGAGAGGAGGGAGGAACTCAATGTGGTGTCCAACACAGTTGTGAGGTGTCGACGGCGTCGATGGAACTCCGGCGATCTAGAAAGTCTCTTCTTTATACAAAATAACAAAGAAAATTTAAAATACAGAAGAATAGGAAGAAGAAGAGGATAGGGACTGAAAGAGAAGGGTTTGCTCACCGGGGGTTGGAAGAAGGCTAGGATTTGGTAGCGAGGTTGGAAGTCGTCGGCAAGGATCTCCGGCATAAACGGCGGCGAGGCAACACGCGTTCAAGGTTGCAGGGAAAGCCTCGGGTGCTCGGGTTAGAAGTCGTTGGGGGTTTTGTGTGCAGGGTTTTAGGTGCTGGAGGAAGCCCAGAGGAGAAGGAAGAAATGGCGATGGCGATAGGGATGGTCGGCGGCGATGGGAGGCGGCGTTGGGCTGCTGGTTTTCCCCGGGTGTGCGTGCAGGGGAGAGAGGCTCGGGAAGAAGGAAAGAAAAAGAAGATGAAGACGAGGAGGAGGATGAGAAGGAGATGAGATGGAGGTGGTGACGAGGTCGGGTTCGAGTAGGTAGAGGAGGTGGCTAGGGTTAGGTTTTGGTGGCCGTGGGTCTACACGAGAAGAAGAAGAAGAAGAATAAATATAAGGAGGGAGGTGACCAGATCCTATGGCGGTGATGGGATCCGAGGAGTGAATAGTGATCGCGAGAGGTGAGAGAAACGGTGCGAGAGGAGAGAGAAAGAAGAGAGAGGGAGAGACTGCGCTCGGCGGAGAGAGAAAAAGAAGGAGAAAGAGAGGGAGAGGGGGACGTGGGGCCCAGCGAAGGATAAGGGATTCATGATTGGCTGAGGGAAATATAGGAGAATGATTGAAGAGAGGGAGAGAGATTTGGGGTGGGGCCCAGAGCAAGAAAGGAGAGCCTTGATTGGTTCGGTTAAATTTTAATAAAAATTTTATGAAAGATTTTAATATTTTAAGCATGATTTTATTGGCTATGAAAGATTTCCATTGTTTAAAAATATTTCCTTCTGTTAGATAATTATAAGCCTTTAGCTGATAGGTTAAAAGAAATTTTAAAAATATTTAATAATTAGAATTTGGCAGGATGTAAACTGATCCAGAATTGAGCCCGGGTCGGGTCCAAAATTTTGAATTTAAAGTATGAAAATTATTGGCAAGTTCCAAAAATTAAAACGAAGGATTTTGTAACAGAAATGCATACCCCCAAGAACGGATGCACGCACGTGCGCGTAGCCGTCCAAACACGTCCGTTTCACTGAACGGTACGAGAACATGATCCAAGGACGCCATCACAGGGTTAGGGGTATCAAGCAGGCCATGACAAGTATTTTAAATTATTTTAAGTATCTTAAATCATTATGTGCAAAAAATATGTGATGCTAGGTATTATGAACAGCAAGCTTGAGCAAGCGGGTCGAATATGAGGTAAACTACCATTAGCAACCAAACAGGGTAAATGAAATAAACACCACAAACAACACATACGGTAATTGAAATTGGTATAGCTGGACTCAGTTGTTACAAGTGTCCAGTTGTAGTTTATGGACGAGAATTCTACACAAATTTTAAAGTACCGGACATTCCAAATTTCGATGTTGTGTTGGGAATGGATTGGCTGGAAGTATTCTATGCTGCGATTGATTGCCGTCAAAGGAGGGTAGTATTTAAGATACCAGATCACCCAGTCTTCTATTTCAAGAGTAGAGATAGAACTTTAGCGCCAGGAAGATACCGTGCTAAACCGAAGGATGCGGAAGTGTTTTCTCTCCCGGCAGAAGAAGAAAAGCCCGAAGTAGTTCGAGAGTTCGAGGATGTGTTCCCTGAAGATATATCAGGTTTGCCTCCCGATCGAGCTCTTGAGTTTAGTATTGATTTACAACCTGGTGCTCAACCTGTAATCAAAGCTCCGTACCGGTTAAGTCCAGAAGGGTTAAAGGAGATCCGCATTCAGTTGGACGAACTCCTGAAGAAAGGTTGGATTCGCAGGATGTGTATGGATTATCGAGCTCTGAACGAAGTGACGATCAAGAACAAGTATCCACTACCACGCATCGATGATCTTTTCGATCAGCTATGTGGGTCTTGTGTATTTTCGAACCTAGATCTTCGTTCGGGTTATCATCAGGTGAAGGTCAAAGAGTCTGATATTCCGAAGACGGTGTTCAGGACTCGATATGGTCATTATGAATATCTCGTAATGCCATTTGGAATGACCAATGCACCTGTTATCTTCATGAACCTGATGAACCAAGTTTTCCGAGAGTACTTAGACAGGTTCATTGTTATCTTCATCGACGACATCCTGGTGTATTTAAAGAATCGGAAAGAACATGCCGAGCACTTACGGATTGTCCTGGAGACATTGCGACAACATCAGCTCTACGCCAAGTACAGCAAGTGTGAATTTTGGCTACATCAAGTCGGATTTCTCGAACATATCATTTCCGGCGAAGGAATCTTAGTAGATCCAACTAAGGTGTCAGCTGTCAGTGAGTGGCTGACACCAAAGACGGTAAAAGATATATGAAGTTTCTTAAGATTAGCAAGTACTGCCGACGATTCATTGAAGGCTTCTCAAAGATTGCATCACCCCTGACCAAGCTCACACGTAAAGATGAAGCATTCGTGTGGTCAGAAGCATGTGAAAAGGCTTTTGTAGAACTCAAGTCAAGATTAACCTCTGCTCCTATTCTTGTAATACCGGATCAATCTGAAGGATTCGTTGTGCATTATGATGCGTCCGGTAAAGGATTATGATGCATTCTACACCAGCACGGAAAAGTTATAGCTTTTGCATCAAGACAACTGAAGGTACATGAGCGCAACTATCCAACACATGATCTGCAGTTGGCAGCCGTCATCTTTGCACTTAAGATTTGGCACCACTATCTTCTAAGAGAACGAGTGGATATATACATTGACCACAAGAGTCTGAAGTATGTATTTACTCAGAAAGAATTAAACATGGGCAGAGAAGATGGCTAGAACTCATGGCGTACTTCGATATCAACCTATAGTATCATTCTGGGAAGGTGAACGTAGTTCCTGATGCACTTAGTCGCCAACCATTAGCAATGAACCTCACCGCTCAGTGGAAGATACAGCAAGAATTGCACGGATTGGAGATCGAAGTAGTTATGCCAGGTAACGCTTCATATTTGATGAACTTACAAGTCCAGTCCACTCTTGTCAATTAAATCAAGGCAGCCCAAGCAAATGAGGTCAAGATATAAAAGATCCGAGAACAAGTAGAAAGTGGACTTCGAACTGACTTCATCCACGAAGACGGATCCTTGCGATATAGAAGTCGATTATGTGTACTAAACAGCCCAGTTCGAGAAGAGTTGATGAAAGAAGATTACAGCTCTCCTTATTCTGTACACCCCGGTGGTACAAAGATGTATAAGGATCTACGACAACCCTACTGGTGGTATGGAATAAAGAGCGAAGTAGCAAGGTCTACTTCAACCGTTATCAATCCCAGAATGAAAATGGCAGCACATTACCATGGACTTTGTGAGTGCCCTTCCTCATAGCACGAAGGGTAACGACGCGGTATGGGTTATTATGGATCGACTTACCAAGTCGGCTCACTTTATTCCATTTTGAGTTGGCCAGTCAACCGAGAAATTAGCAAAGAAGTATATGGAGGTAAGCATAAATCTAAAGTAAGATTTAAACCTTCAAAATGTACCATATTTGATACCCATGAACTCATGCAGGATATCGTGAGATTACATAGAGTACCTGTTTGCATCGTCTCCGATCGTGATACAAGATTCCGATCACAGTTTTGGCAGAGTCTGCAAGCTAGCCTGGGAACGAGTCTGAATTTCAGTACGGCTTATCATCCACAAACGGACGGATAGTCCGAGCGAACAATTCAGATTCTATAAGACATGGTAAGAGCTTGTATGTTAGACTTCGGAGGTTTGTGGGAAGATCACTTACACCTTGTGGAGTTTTCATACAACAACAGCTATCAAGCAAGCATTGGAATGACACCATTCGCAGCACTCTACGGATGGAAGTGTCGTTCACCGCTAAATTAGGACGACGTTGGAGATCGTGAACTCCTTGGACCAGAGATGATCGTGGCAACTGTGGACGTAGTTCGCACGATCAGGGAAAGAATGCGCATGGCCCAAGACCGACAGAAGCATTGGGCAGATGCAAAGCGTCGACATCTGGAGTTCCAACCTGGAGACCATGTATTCCTAAAGATATCTCCAAACCGAGGAGCGATCCGCTTTTGCAAGAGGGGTAAGCTCGGTCCAAGATACATAGGACCGTTCGATATACTCGAACGAGTTGGAGAAGTGGAATACCGTTTAGCACTACCACCCTCATTGGAAGGAGTGCACAACGTGTTCTACATATCCCAGCTACGATGATATGTGAGCGACCCCAACCACATATTTGATCACTCAGAGCTCACAGTACAGACCAGTCTAACCTGCAAGTAACAACCAATTGAGATCCTAAACCGAAAGGTGAAGACATTGCGGAACAAGGAAGTAAAGTTGTTCTGAGTGATGTGCAAAAAGGATCTGTTAGGAGAATCAACATGGGAATGAGAAGAAGACATGCGTACAAGATACCATTAGCTATTTGAAAATTATACCCTATGTAAATGTAAATTTCGAGGACGAAATATTAATAAAGAGGGTAGAATGTAACGACTCTGAAATCTTTGTCCGGAAATTTTTCTGTTAATATACAAGAAATGAGTTTTACAGCCTGAGTTTGAGTTATAAATTACTTTGGTTAAATAAAAGAAAGAACAAGCTTGTAGCTCACTGGTAAAACCTTTGCACTGCTGTGACGTAGTCTGTGTGTTCGATTCCCATCAGACACAATTTTTTTCTGAATTTTTCTTTTTAACTTTTTGGAAGCCCAAAAGATTTCACGTGCAATATACGGGAAATGAAAAGTTCAGAAAATTCAAACATGTGGAAAATGGAGTAAACAGAGATTTAATCAGATGACATGAATCTCGAGGCCAGAGCTTCAAGATCGACCGGCCAAATAGCCCATAGGGCCGGCGGGGACGGTTCAGATGGAACCAAATTGCCCCGTGCTCTGCACACATGACTCTTCAGCTACCCCTAACTGCTCTGCACTGTTTTATTTCCTTGCAATCAAACAGAGACCCTTTAATTCACCAATTAACACAATTTTAATGCTTTTAATCCATATTTTTAATTCACAAACCCTAATTCTCCACTATAAATACCGCCCCTACCTTGGCTCAGCACCATTATGAAAATTCTAGCCAAAACTCTCTAAAATGTTTCTAAGTGCAAGTGGAGTAAAGTGGAGTTAGCGAGCAAGTTAGTTTCGACAAAAATCGAAGCCAATTCCGAAGCACCCGCGACCCCCCTAAAGCATCCCTCTTCTTCCTAACTCTTCCTTTCACATATTCAAACTGTATGTTCCTCCCAATTCTCTTCTTTTTCATTGATACACATTTTAAATGAAATATCTGTAAAAGTGGAGTTATTACCGATATCATCTTTTCTAAAACCGATAATCCATTTTCTTTTATCATTTGATCAAACCAATTTTACCATTTCACTTGTAATCTTATTACCAATGTTTAGAATCAAATTTAACCAAGAATCTTATGTGAAACAACCATAATTGAACTTTTACATTAAAATACCTTGAACTTTGTTATCATACCTATTCGACCAATCGTTTAAACAATACCTTTAGGAAAACCTCACGGTGTAATGACCTACCCCACACGCACACTTGGTTTTATAGCACGATGCCTAATTGTATGTATTTTTGGTTTGAAAATAGTATTTACAATAAAATACCACATAATTTAAAATCGGGTTTCTTTTAAAACAGTATTTCATACTCGTTTACAAGTATGCATCTACAACCCTCTTTAGGGGAACTGCTAATGAATGGTGCGGATTATCATACATCCTGGGGATAGTAGAGCGAGTTGCAAAGCTCTTCACGGAGCATTCGATCTCGAAAGGATATAAATACGGTTTTTAAGAAAAACGGATTTTTCTAAATATAACTAATTTTCTAAAAATTTAAAATTATATAAAATTATAAATCCATATTTTCATTACATTATGAAACTATAGTTTTATAAAAATGAAAGATTAAAAAAATGTCAATAAAATACCATCAAGTTACTAAAAAAAGACTAGTTTTCAATAAAATACCATAAACTTTTAAAAGTTAGGTATTCATCATAAAAATACCTCAATACTTAAAACACATGCTCATGAAAACCCTAAATAATATAAAACCCCATCGAGATTTTACTTTTAACTATATTAAAATATTTTTTTATAAAACCCCCTCGAGATATATAAAACAATATTTAAGGACTTTAGTAAATATAGGTTTAAGCGGGATCGATTCTCTTAAGCTCCAGGGAGCCGGAGAAAGTGAGTGCTTGCTTATTCAGGTTAAAAAACTTAATAGGAGTTATCAATGGCAATTGTCTTGGAAAAAAACACAAATCCTGTCGTCTATGTGTAGCAGTTGCCGATGACTCCCGAACCTAAGAATTCCAGAGTTAAATCAGTATAAGTGTCTGACTAAATCTAAGTCCAACTTCAAACCTGAATCTAAAATCAAACATGAATACTTGATCATGAACATGAATACTCGAATTCAAATATCAATATCAAACATGTATACTTGACTTGACTTGACCGAATCTTGGTTATAACTTTACATGACTACTTGAATACATGACTACATCCTGAACATAAATACTTGAACATTTTGTATTCATGGTTTCGGCAAGACTTGTAAATATAATCTAAACAATACATTACGTGGGGATAAAGGGTCAGATTGGTATGGAACGTATATCGTGGCATGAGAGGTCACTTAAAAGATACCTATATGAATTCTCGTGCCGTTGTCCCGTGGGTTATGACGGGGCCTTGTACTATACATGTTACCATAATCCACGGGGTAAGATGAACTCCTCTCGTATACATGAATACATTCTTTACCAAACTACAAATAACCATGGTATAATAATTATCATATATCAGTAATCAGTCATATACAACTTTACCTGACATTTTTACTATCTTCTCTTTCTTCTTTTAGGATTTACCGAGCGCTAGTTCGCTGACGGCATTTCTTTTTATTTCTTTCTTTTGAATGTTCGTCAGGAGGACCAGACTCTGAGGAGATCGAGCCGAGCCAGGAGGACTTGGACCAGCTTACCGCATAGCCTGATTTCTAGTTCCGTTGCACTTACTTTCCTGTATGTCGTTGTTTAGGTATTGCTTTACTCATTGTATCTTTTATTTTCAAACAATTGTATGTAAAGATGAATGTAAATAAAGTTGCTGTTTTATTTTAATACTCGTCATTCCTGTACATTTTCATATTGTTTAATTACGCTTAACGTATTTATTTCTTAGTAAATACGTTGCAGCCTGTCACGTCACCATTTCCGTTTACTGGGAAGCGGGGCGTGACATCAGGTTTTGTGGTTATAATAGTTGAGATTTTTATTAGGTTTCAATTAAAAGAGTATTATTATTTAAAGAAAAGAATTTATTAGAGGAGTTTTTGGAAAATAATTTATTAGCATTTTTAAATAGAGAAAATAATTTTTAATTATTGTTATAAAATTTATTCGGATTTTTAAAAATTTATTTGAAAGGAAAAAGAATTTATTATTTAGAAAATAATATTTTTTGAAATAAAAATTATCATATAAGAGGAAGTAATTATTTAGAAATTTCTAGAATTTATTTAGATTTTTTCAATATTTAAAACTATTTTTAAAGTATTTGTTAAAGAAAGAGATTTATTTTAAAAAGGGAATTTTGAAAAAAAGGAATTATTTTTAAAAAAATATTAGAAAATAAGAAAATAATTATTTATAACTTTTCTAGAATTTATTTGCATTTTTCTGATATTGAAAACTATTTTTAAATATATTTTATTAAAGAAAACTATTTTAAATTTCATGTGTATATAAGCAAAAAATGAATAAATTTTTAACGAATATCTCTCTGTATCACATTGCAGAGTTAAAATGATTCTTTTTAGTTAATGAAAAATGTCAAAAAAAAGGCTTAAAAGAAATTTTGAATATAAAATCTTAAAATAAGATGCATAGAGTGTGCGTACTTTTTTGCTCATGTTAAACTTCAATTGGCAATTTTATAAACATCTACATTGTATTGCTGCATGGGAAAAATTAATTTTCAATGAATTTATTTTGAATGCAACAGGCAGAGATGGGGTACCCGGGTGGTTATTATTTGCACTACTACGAATATGGGTTGCCCCTATGGTTGGAATCGTAGGGGCAAACCGATATCCTTACGGTGTCTACCGTAAAGGCAAAATTATGATACGTTAGGGTAAAAGCTGTAGGGGCAGATAAATGTCTCTACGGTTATAAATTTGCCTATACGGTCAAACCAGTAATGGTCACTACCCTTATGGTTTCCATCATAGGGGCATCATTTTATACATTTAAAAAATATATATTTTTTAAGCAGCCATTCCAGGGGCTTCATTCTCCTGCTACTGCTGCTGGAAATTGAGAGGCCTTCTAAAGAGCATAATGTGAGGCTCGGGTCGATGAATCGCATAGTAAATCCATCCCATGCTCTGCTGAACCCCAATCGCCCTCCACGCATTCTATCATCAACCAATAAATATCCATAAAACCCTAACTTTGAAAAGGACATCAAAAGAAACCTTAGGATTTTGAGGATTTACCTCAGAGAGAAGGCGATTCTTGGACAGCATGTTCGCGACTTCAGTGGAGAGAACAACGTGCTTGCATTGAATTGAAAATTGTTGAGAATTTGTGATTAGAGATCGCAATCGAAGATAATAGTAGAAGATTTTGAAGGAATTTGATCTGTATTCATGGGGCTCGTTGCTTTATTTCTCCGAGTACCGGATCTGTCCCATTTCCGTCGCTTGATTTGGAAACCCAAGAAATGATTTGAAGAGATTAGAGCAGAAGCTAGCTTATATGAATTCTTGATTTTGGTGAGCTTGCCGGCTTCTTCAGTTGACCAAGGAGAAGCTTCTTGAAGTTAGAACGGAATTGGGACTTGTGCTTGTCCTCGATGAACTTCGCGATCGCGACCTGGCTCGATCCAGTCCTCTCCTTCAGCAAGGTAATCGCTTCTCCGATCATTTAAAAAATTTCCAGCAAAAAAAAACACCATCAGATCTAACAACACGAACACAAAAACGAGAGGAAAAACGCAACTTTTTGAGTTTAACGAGCGAAACCTCGTGATAAGTAGAATGGGCAGGGGCCACTTGAGCCTTCTTCGCCTCGCGAACTTCTTAGCCTTCTTCGACCTGCGGACTTCTTGGCCTTCTTTGCCTTGGTGTCGTAAGTGATGACCGCAGTGGCAATGGGATCCTTTGTGGACAAGGATTGCCACACCCTGCTTCCCGGTATACAGCGAAGGGGACGCGACTGGTCCGCTATGTATATACTCAGAAGTACATACGCTAAGCGTATCTAAGCAATATAAAAGTAATCACAAGAGACAAGAGATATATAAAAAATAACAACAACTTTATTTATTAACATTCTTTTGTACAATACATGAAAAGGAAATACAACTGAAGTAAAAACGATGCCTAAACAATGGCATAACAGGAAATTAAAGGTAGTGAAAGGAAATGTACAATGTCTAGAGCTCGGGGTCTTCGAGGAACTGATCCAAGTCTTCACTGGTGGGCTCGATCTCTGCTGTGTCCAGATCACCTGACGACATTCAAAGAAGAAAGAAATAGAATGTCGTCAGCGAACAGGTCGCTCGGTAAGTCCCAAAGTTAAGGGAGAAAAGACAGAATAAGAATGTATCTTTTAAAGTTGTATAATATTGTAGAATATTGTGTTAACGCTGTTGTTTGTAGTTTGGTACAGAAGGATACCAGTGTATACGAGAGGGGTCTCTATATGCTAAAGACCATGGCAAACTGAAAGTACAAGGAACCGTTATGCCACGGTACAACAGCAAACAGGATTTATGTTAGGTGTCTTAATCTTACTGTCTCGTACCACTTTTAACACCTTCCGTACCAATCTACCCCTTAAACCCCGTAGTGTTTTGATTGTATTGTTATATTGTATTGTATAAGTTGTATGGTTGGATGACTGACCGAAACCATGATATCAGTAAAGAATGTAATGGATGTAAACTGGATTCATGTACATAGAAAGTATATCCATGGTTTGGTTCAGTCAAGTTGAATAAATTGATAACCGGATTCATGGATTCGTGTGTTCATATTGAATTGTAATATTATAGATTTATATGGTACTTGAATCATATTCAAGTCGGATTATGATCAGACTCAAACCCGAGTCAGACCGTAGAGATGTAAATCGAAGTTCTATAATTATTAGGGTCCTTAGGGTAATTTATAAAACTTGAGGGGGTTTTATGTAAAAATATTTTATATACTTTTCAAGATGCACCCCAAGTATTTATTATTCGTCTTAGACTTGTAATGATGGTGGATTTTATATTGTGACATTTCTAGTAAAAATAACCTAGTTTTTATAAATAAAGGTATTTATCTTTAATATTGATTTATTTGAAATTCATGGTATTTTAATGTAAAATTTATTCTTGTGATTTTTAGAAAAAGGTGGAACATTTATATTATAATAAAATAGATATTTAAATGATAAATATATATATATACAAAATTAATTTTAATAAATATTTTATATTCCAAAAATCGCATTTTCTTAAGATGTCGTATTTTAAACCTTTCGAGATCGAATGCTCTTTGCGGAGGTCTGAATCTCGCATTACAAACCCGAGAGTGCACGATAAACCGTACCATCTCTAACGGGTTCCCCAAAAATGGGTTATACCGGCGCTTTGCAAAGATTGTAAAATACCAATCTTTTAGAAAACGGTTTTATAAAGTAAATGGTATTAATTTGTAAAAAAGTCGATTTTCCGTATTTTAGATTCTAGCGTTTTCTAATTCAACTAGACTATTTCTAAATGGTCTAAACAACAAGTTGTTAGATACCTCAAATTGCCTCTTCACCGCCAATTGTGGCCAGGTAAGTACAAGTGAAGAAAGGAGGGATCCGCTCACGAATCATCGTGAGACGGGCCTTTTTAAATTACCTTTCTCACTTGCCTAACCTAGACACCACAAAATCAGGTTTAGATAAACGACCGATGTTCATAACTTATTGTATTTTCCTAATAAGAGATCTTTATTTAAAAGTGTATCAAAGCTAAAACTTTTAGAAATGGTTTTATTAAGAATATAGTATTTAAATGAAAGTATTGTTTTATCATATTCTAAGTTTTCAAGGTAGCGTATTATGTTTGCATATGAGTGTGTGAGGAGCTAGGTCGTTACCTCGTGATCTACTTTAAGGTATAGCAATGTTAAGGCGGTTAAATGTGAAAACGAAACATTATGGTATTTATGTGAAAAATATGATAAATTGGAAAGGCTATCATTTCATGTGATAAAACTTGTTCAAATTGTTTGTTAAATGTTTAATAGTCAACATAAAGATGTTTAAGCATGAATGTATTGGTGAGAAGTGAGATTTTATAGAAAACCGAATCGAAAATCGGATTTGTTCCGATTCCGTCGGGTTTTGTAATTTCGTATTTTAGAGAATAAGAAAGAGGGATAGAATGGGGAATTACGGGTTTGGACAACACTAGAGAGTGAGAGGGAAGTAGAGGGTTTGCCGGTGCGTTGATTCGTCGCCGAGAGTCCCTAGCACGATCACCGGAAGTTCGCCGTCGATTTCGTCAGGGCTTCGCCTTTCGCTCGTTTCCAAAGTACAAAGATTTCTTGAGATTTTGAGAGAGTGGGCTCAGAATTTTAGAATGAGAGGGTAGGAGGTAAGGGTGTATTTATAGGATTAGGCTAGGGTTAGGGTAGGAGTAGGGTTTTTAATTAAAAATGTAAAAAATTTAGGAAAAATGTATTAAAAATGGATTGAATGAGAGTTATTGTGCTCTCTGGAAATGATCTGAGAAATTAAAGTGTGCAGGGGGGTAGGGTAGGTGAAAAGCCAACCTTTTCAAGTTGACGACTCGGCGGTCCGGCCGAGTTCGGCCGGCGGCGCCTGCCCGAGGCGGCCGGTCCGCCGGCCGACTCGGCCGATCCCGGCCGAGTCGAGGTGGTGGGAGATGGGGGGTCGCCTGATTAAACCTCTGGTGCTTCTAACTTTTCATGGGTAGTGTGGTTTTTGTGAGAAAACACGTGTTGACTGTTGGTATTCCAGAATTTTTAAAACAAAATAATATTAAAAATAATGTGGGGTATGGGATTTGAACTCTAGTGGCTTGGTTCAGCAGTGCAAGGTATTACCAATGAGCTACAAGCTCCTTCTTGTAATTATGGTGTGAAATAAATACTTAAAGAGATATCAGCAACATTAAATACTCCAAGTATACTTTGAATTTAAATCAATTCTTTGTACATAAAAAATGGAGTTGTTACAGTCTACCCTCCTTACAAAAAAATTTCGTTCTCGAAATTTACAACTTTTATTTGAGGACTAGTTTACAAAGAGGTGTGGATATCTAGTACGCATTTCATCCTCCCTTTTCCAAATGGACTCTCCTGGAGTGTCTTTCCTCCACATCACTCGGACCAAGTTAACTATTTTGTTCCGAAGTGTCTTCACTTTCCTATCCAGGATCTCCACAGGCTGTTGCTCACAAGAAAAATCGGGCTGTATCGTGAGCTCGGAATGATCGAGAACATGGCTGGGGTCACTCACATACCTTCTGAGTTGGGATATGCGGAACACATTATGCACTCCTTCCAATGAAGGTGGAAGCGCTAAGTGGTATGCCACTTCACCGAATCGTTCGAGTATGTCGAACGGTCCAATATATCTCGGACTTAGCTTACCCCGTCTTCCAAATCGGATCACTCCGCGGTTCGGAGATATCTTCAAGAACACATGATCTTCTGGTTGGAACTCCATATGACGTCTCTTTGCATCAGCCCAGTGCTTCTGTCGATCTTGGGCTATGCGCATCTTTTCCCTGATAGTACGAACCACATCAACAGTCGCTACTATCATCTCTGGTCCAAGAAGTTCCCTATCTCCGATGTCGTCCCAACTTAATGGTGATCGACACTTCCTTCCATACAATACTGCAAAAGGTGACATTCCTATGCTTGCTTGGTAGCTGTTGTTGTACGAAAACTCCACAAGATGTATGTGATCTTCCTACGATCCTTTGAAGTCTAACATACATGCTCTGAGCATATCATCCAAGATCTGAATAGTTCGTTCCGACTGACCATCTGTTTGTGGATGATAAGTCGTGCTGAAGTTCAGACTTGTTCCCAAGCTTGCTTGCAGACTCTGCAAAAATTGCGATCGAAACCTGGTGTCACGATCAGAGACAATGCAGACCGGTACTCCATGACGTCTCAGAATTTCCTGTATGCGTTCATGGGTATCAGAGATAGTACATTATGAAGAGTTTAAATCTTTAAATAGATTATTACCTCCATGTACTTCTTTGCTAGTGTCTCAGTAGATTGGCCAACTCGAAATGGGATGAAGTGAGCCGACTTTGTGAGTCGATCTACAATGACCCATACGACATCGTTACCCTTTGTGCTGTGAGGAAGAGCAGTCACAAAATCCATCGTGATGTGTTTCCACTTCCATTCTGGGATTGGTAACGGTTGAAGTAATCCAGCAGTCCTGTGATGTTTAGCCTTTATTTGCTGACACACCAAGAATTTTGCGACGCTTCTGGCTACTTCACGCTTCATTCCATGCCACCAATAATTCTAACGTAGATCTTTGTACATTTTGGTACCTCCAGGATGTACTGAGTAGGGAGAGCTGTGAGCTTCTTTCATTAACTCTTCCCGAACAGGACCTTTTGGTACACACAATCTGCTGTCGTATCTCAAAGATCCGTCTTCATGGATGATGAAGTCTGTTCTGAGTCCATTCTCCACTTGTTCTCTGATCTATTGCAACTTAGCATCACTTTCTTGGGCTGCTTTGATCTGATTGACAATGGTTGATTGAACTTGTAAATTCATCAAACTTGAAGCATTACCTGGCATGACTACTTCAATCTCCATCTGATACAAGTCTTGTTGAAGTTTCCACTGAGTGGTGAGATTCATCGATAATGGTTGACGACTAAGAGCATCAGGTACCACATTTACCTTCCCTGGGTGATATTGTAAGTTGATGTCAAAATCCTCCATGAATTCTAACCATCTTCTCTGCCGCATATTCAACTCTTTCTGAATAAACACGTACTTCAGGCTCTTATGATCTGTGTAGATGTTCACTCGTTCACCAAGTAGATAATGGCGCTAAAACTTGAGAGCAAAGATGACGGCTGCAAATTCCAAATCATGCGTCGGATAATTGCGCTCATGAATCTTCAGCTGTCTTGAAGTATAAGCCATAACTTTACCGTGCTGATCTAGAACACATCCTAATCCCTTACCGGATGCATCACAATGCACTTCGAATCCTCCAGATTGATCCGATATAACGAGAATAGGTGCTGATGTCAACCTTGACTTGAGTTCTACGAAAGTTTGTTCGCATGCTTCTGACCACACAAAATCTTCATCCTTACGTGTGAGCTTGGTCAGGGGAGTTGCTATCTTCGATAAGCCTTCAATGAATCTTCTGTAATATCTAGCTAAACTCAAGAAACTCCGAATGTCCTTCACTGACTTTGGTGTAGGCCATTCGCTAACTGCTGAAACTTTTGCTGGATCCACCGAGATTCCTTCTCCTGATACGATATGTCCAAGAAAACCAACTTGCTTTAGCCAAAACTCTCACTTGCTGTACTTGGCATAGAGCTGATGTTGTCGAAGAGTTTCCAGGACAATTCGTAGATGTTCTGCATGCTCTTTCCGATTCTTAGAATACACCAGGATGTCGTCGATGAAGATGACAACAAACCTATCTAAGTACTCCCGGAAAACTTGATTCATTAGGTTCATGAATATTGCGGGTGAGTTGGTCACTCCAAATGGCATCACGAGATATTCGTAATGTCCATAGCGAAATCTGAAAGCTGTTTTGTGAATATCAGTTTCCTTGACCTTCACCTGATGATAACCTGAACGAAGATCCAATTTAGAGAAAACACAAGATCCACTTAGCTGATCGAATAAATCGTCGATGCGCGGAAGTGGATACTTGTTCTTTATAGTGACTTCATTCAAGGCTCTGTAATTGATACACATTATGTATGAACCTTCCTTTTTCTTCACAAGTAGTACAGGTGATCCCCAACTTGAAGTGCTGGGACGAATCCATCCTTTCGCCATTAATCCGTCCAACTGTGTTCGGACTTCCTTCAAACCTTCCGGACTTAAACGATAGGGTGCTTTGATCACCGGTTGTGCTCCTGGTACTAAATCAATACTGAATTCAAGAGCTCGATCGGGAGGCAAACCGGATATATCGTCAGGAAATACATCGTCGAACTCTCGAACCACATCTGGTCTTGATTCTTCCTCCGCTTGAGCTGCTGCAACTACTGCTTCTCTTGGCTTCACTTTGTAGGTACTTGGCTCCAGTGTACGGTCTCCGCTTTTGAAATAGAAGACCGGATGGTCTGGAATCTCGAATACTACCCTCCTTTGACGACAATCAATGGTAGCATAAAAAGTTCTAAGCCAATCCATTCCTAGAACCACAACGAAGTTCGGTATGTCCAACAGTTTGAAGTCAGCATAAAACTCTCTGCTGCAGACGACGACTGGACACAAACGGTATCCTATGGTTGCCTTTAGAACACCATTTCCTGAACTGACATTCCAGCTGGATACAAGCGGTGGGACTGGAATCGCATGGGTTCGGACAAACCGTTGCAACATAAAGCTGTTGGATATAGTGCCCTCAGAGTCAATTATTGGATCGCAGGCACGTGATTACAATGATTGAGGGAGAACCTATACCGGTAGGACAGTCTTACTCGAAAGTTTTGTATACTATCTGATTTGTCTTTATCATCGTGTACATGCTTTAGTTCACTATTACACATTGATAGAGAATAGTATGCTACCATGGTTTGTCTTTATCAGTCGTGTACAGCTTTAGGTGACATGTTCACTATTACACGTTGATAGAGCCCTTAGGATCCTGCTTGACTACCAACAGTATGATGGCGATCATATACGTGAGAGTTGGGTAGTCCATAAGCACATCCTTAAAAGTGGTCCCTAGTCGTGGGAGTTTCGAGACAGGGCATCGATACTCCGGAGTAGACTAGTGTATACAGTCGAGACCCCGACGAGGGGCGGTGGCCGGTCTCACAAGCCAATGGTGTCAGTTGGTTCACCTAAGATTTATACAGGTGCTCATTGGGTTATGAGTACACTGGACAGGACTCGCCGGGAACATGCTAGTTGGTATTATACTAGACGTCAAATAGCAGTTCCCTGGTGACATATGTACAGGTTAGTTCATCGACCTGAGGTCGTCATTTGTCTCGTGTGAGTTCCCACCGTGCTTTGATTACTATCCTACCACGGCTCAAAGGATTCGTGCAAACAGGTTTTAGTTGGGTACAGTCCCGAGCCACATGGAGGCAAGCGAGCGGATCAGCAGGGGATTCGTCTCTCCCGGTATTGGGGGTGAGATCGCGCTGTGTCTAAGAGAGCCATTACATAAAGCCCTCAGCCGAGGCAGGAGATTTACTGGTAGGTATTCCAGTAGTATCTCAGGGTGTTCTGGGCTACACTCCGACACGACTTGTACCGCTTTGGGGGGTCTGACTTTTACCAACCCCTAGGCCCGCCATGCGATACTCATAGACGAACGGACCGGACTGTACGGCTATTGTCACTGACAGGCTCAGTAGGGTGTCAGGATGAGTTCGCTCATCGACCTCCCTTTTGGTCAATACCTGGTAGCCCGTTACATATGGCTAATACCTCTAACGTGCTAGTAGTTAAATCCACAACCCAAATATTGACGAGTCTTTAGAGTCCCCCACAGACAGTTTCTCAAGTTTCGGGCGAAACGTTGTAGAGGCCGTATGATATATGGCAGGGTCCGATCATATACGTGCAGTAGTGCACGGATCATGATCGGGCAGATCATACTAGTGGGCTTTGGTTTAAGCCGGATCCTAGTATTAGATTTGTTGGATTACTTTAGTCTCATCGCATTCGCATTCAGTCGGAATGCGGATGCAGGTATGTATATACAGGTGAGGGGTATCCTTGTGATCCGTCACGAGTTTATTTTAGATGTTGCCGTATCTTTTTATTGTGGCAAACATTTGGATTAATGTTTGCATTTGGAAATAATGAGCTAGAATTCATCATGAGATGCATTAAATGTGACATAGACATATATAGTGACTCATGGTCTCTTTTTTGTGAAAAATGTCACATTTAGTGATTGATTTGTGGATGAAATGAGAGGAGGAGAAAGGAAGGGCAGCCATGTGATGGTTGTGAGCTCTCATATTATTCTTCTCACTCTCTCATTTTGTATCACACATAACACAAAAGAAAAGAGAGAGGAAACTCCTTCTTCTTCCTCTTTCTTCTCTAGTTCAAAACTTCCATCAATGGCTTCATCTCTAACCTCCATCCATCTCATGGATGCAAGAGACAAAGTGATCACAAACATTCTCTACATCATCTTGGACACGTCGGCTAGCACACTTCGTGCCCGAGTTGCTTCGGATGAAGCGGGAGCCCGTAAAAGGAATCGATGATGTGGTGCCCTTTCCGACGAGGAGATCGAGAACGGAGATACCGCGAGGAGCTTGGGATGGTGGCCAAAGACCGAAGGACACGGATCAATCGGTATAGCTTTCCAACCCTCTCTCTAGTTTGCTAGTAGTAGGTTAATGTTTCGATCCGGGTTTTAAGCATACGATAGCGCCGGTTTTCTAGTTTAGAAAAATTTTCGTTTCCGTATTTTGGCCTCGGAAAGACTGCCGAGGCGCTACTGTAGTCTTACAAAAGCAGTGCGATACTCCAGTATCAAACAGTGCTAGTGCAGGTAGTGAGGCTACTAAGATTGTACCTAAGGTATGTGGGGTATGTTTTAGGGAAAGCATGTAGATAAACAAGACTGAAAGAAAAGTTTGAGAAGAAAAGTTTACCAGTGATGACTTGGCCAGTGGCCTCAGCTTCTTCCACTGACATAGTGAAAGCCTGGCGCCTTGGTACATTCCTCCTGGCCTGAGGAGCATTCCTCGGAACGTTCCTTTGAGCTTGATGGAACTGACGAGGAGGTGGTGCAGCTTGTGGTCCTCTGGGTGGTGCAGGTAGTGCAAGTCTTGGAGCAGGTGCTTGAAGAGCCGGTCGCTGCGGATAAGTAATTGCTGGCCTGGGTGCAGCAACTGGGTTTTGCTTTTGGGGAAAAGACCCAATATCATGAGCAGCTGAGCCACAGATCAAGCAAAGATGGTTGGCTCGCCGGCAGTCTTTCATCATATGTCCAGTTCTCTTGCAGTAGGGACAAAAGGCTGGGCTGGGACGGTTGTTCTGTAATCCGGGTCGCCTTGGCACAAAAGATGGCCTAGACGAGGCTCCTCCTGCCATCTGGTTGGCAGGACGCTTAAATCCAGCAGATTGAGGTCTTCCCCTCGCCTTTACCACTGCCTCATAATGGCGGGCAGCTTTCAGAGCCGATTCATGAGTCGGAAAATCTCCTGTGGCCAGTGCAGCCTGGATTTCCAAATCCAAACCTTGTTGAAAGCGACGGGCTCTGATCTCATCCGTCGGTATAAGGTGTGCCGTAAATCTGTTAAAAATATTGTGTTAGCTGTGTAATATGTGATATAAAAAAAATTTCGAATTATTGAGACATATCTTACCGACTGAGCATGGTGAACTCAGCGTCATACTCATCTACTGACTTGGTCCACATCGAGCCTTGTTGTAGATGGATGAACTGCTGTTCCATGTCGAACCTGGCAGTCTCAGGGAAGTACTTAGCGTCGAACATGTCGCGAAAAGTCTTCCATTCGATAGGCTGTTCAAGACGGCTTTCTTCCGCCTTCCGCCAGTTGCGAGCATTGTCCGTGAGCTGCAGTTTTGCCACAACCCAAGCTATGTCTGGCACTTGTGCTGCCGCCAGATCATCCTCTATCCTCTGTGCCCATTCCTCAGCTTCAAGTGGGCTTCCCTTTCCGGAGAACTGTTTGGGGGTGTAAAGCCCTAAATTGCTTTACCCCAGGTGCGTCTGCCTCGGGACGGCTCATTAAAAGAGTAGTCTGCTGCTGCTGTCCTTCTAGGAGGCTTAGGATTGCCTCAAGCAGAACTGTCTGCTCGTTGATCGGAGCAGGGATGACAGGTGTGAGTGGTAGGGCTGGAGGTGTGTTGTTGACATTGGTGCTGGTGTTGTTCGAGGAATCCATAACCTTGAAGAAAAATTTGGGTTAGGACAGATTCAAAATATTTGAAATGATAAGATTCAATGAATATGAAATTGTAAGATTCAAGGAACATGGATTGTAAAGAATGTTTTAGTTGCTGGTTCTTGTGTTATATTGCTTAGTTTGTTCACGCAGAACAGAACTGCATAGTATGATTCTATACAGCTCTGACCTACATGGGCCACCAACAAAACCTGTCATGCCCCTTTTCCCAGTATACGGCAAAAGGGACGCGACTGGTCTGCTACGTATATACTCAGAAGTACATACGCTAAGCGTATCTAAGTAATATAAAAGTAATCACAAGAGACAAGAGACATAAAAAAAATAACAGCAACTTTATTTATTAACATTCTTTTGTACAATGCATAAAAAGGAAATACAACTGAAGTAAAAACGATGCCTAAACAATGGCATAACAGGAAATTAAAGGTACTGAATGGAAATGTACAATGTCGAGAGCTCGGGGTCTTCGAGGAACTGATCCAAGTCTTCACTGGTGGGCTCGATCTCTGCTGTGTCCAGATCACCTGACGACATTCAAAAAAGAAAGAAATAGAATGTCGTCAGCGAACAGGTTACTCGGTAAGTCCTAAAGTTAAGGGAGAAATAGAAAAGACAGAATAAGAATGTATCTTTTAAAGTTGTATAATATTGTAGAATATTGTGTTAACGCTGTTGTTTGTAGCTTGGTAAAGAAGGATGCCAGTGTATACGAGAGGGGTCTCTATATGCTAGAGACCAGGGCAAACTGAAAGTACAAGGAACCGTTATGCCTCGGTACAACAGCAACAGGATTCATGTTAGGTGTCTTAATCATACTGTCTCGTGCCACTTTTAACACCTTCCGTACCAATCTACCCCTTAAACCCCGTAGTGTTTTGATTGTATTGTTATATTGTATTGTATAAGTTGTATAGTTGGACGACTGACCGAAATCATGATATCAGTAACGAATGTAATGGATGTAAACTGGATTCATGTACATGGAAAGTATATCCATGATTTGGTTCGGTCAAGTTGAATAGATTGATAACTGGATTCATGGATTCGTGTGTTCATGTTGAATCGTAATATTATAGATTTATATGGTACTTGAATCATATTCAAATCGGATTATGATCAGAGTCAAACCCGAGTCAGACCGTAGAGATGTAAATCGAAGTTCTATAATTACTAGGGTCCTTAGGGTAATTTATAAAATTTGAGGGGGTTTTATGTAAAAATACTTTATATACTTTTCAAGTTGCACCCCATGTATTTATTATTCGTCTTAGAGTTGTAATGAGGGTGGATTTTATATTGTGACATTTCCAGTGAAAATATCCTAGTTTTTATAAATAAAGGTATTTATCTTTAATATTGATTTATTTGAAGTTCATGGTATTTTAATGTAAAATTTATTCTTGTGATTTTTAGAAAAAGGTGGAACATTTATATTATAATAAAATAGATATTTAAATGATAAATATACATTTATTTATACAAAATTAATTTTAATAAATATTTTATATTCCAAAAATCGCATTTTCTTAATATGTCGTATTTTAAACTTTTCGAGACCGAATGCTCCTTGCAGAGGTCTGAATCCCGCACTACTAAACCCGAGGGTGCACGATAAACTGTACTATCCCTAACGGGTTCCCCAAAATGGGTTGTAGCGGCGCTTTGCAAAGATTGTAAAATACTAATCCTTTAGAAAACGGTTTTATAAAGTAAATGGTATTAATTTGTAAAAAAGTCGATTTTCCGTATTTTAGATTCTAGGGTTTTCTAATTCAACTAGACTATTTCTCAATGGTCTAAACAACAAGTTGTTAGATGTCTCAAATCGTCTCTTCACCGCCAATTGTGGCCAGGTAAGTACAAGTGAAGAAAGGAGGGATCCGCTCACGAATCATCGTGAGACGGGCCTTTTAAAATTACCTTTCTCACTTGCCTAGCCTAGACACCATAAAATCAGGTTTAGATAAACGACCGATGTCCATAACTTATCGTATTTTCCTAATAAAATATCTTTATTTAAAAGTGTATCAAAGCTAAAACTTTTAGAAATGGTTTTATTAAGAATATGGTATTTAAATGAAAGTATTGTTTTATCGTATTCTAAGTTTTCAAGATAGCGTGTTATGTTTGCATATGAGTGTGTGAGGAGGTAGGTCATCACCTCGTGATCTACTTTAAGGTATAGCAATGTTAAGGGGGTTAAATGTGAAAACGAAATATTGTGGTATTTAAGTGAAAAAATACGATAAATTGGAAAGGCTATCATTTCATGTGATAAAACTTGTTCAAATTGTTCGTTAAATGTTTAATAGTCAACATAAAGATGTTTAAGCGTGAATGTATTGGTGAGAAGTGAGATTTTATAGAAAACTGAATCGGAAATCGGATTTGTTTCGATTCCGTTAGGTTTTGTAATTTCGTATTTTAGAGAATAAGAATGAGAGATAGATTGGGGACTTACAGGATTGGACAACACTAGAGAGTGAGAGGGAAGTAGAGGGTTTGCCGGTGCGTCAATTCTTCGCCGAGAGTCCCTAGCATGATCACCGGAAGTTCGCCGTCGATTTCGTCAGGGTTTCGCCTTTCGCTCGTTTCCAAAGTACAAAGTTTTCTTGAGATTTTGAGAGAGCGGGCTCAGAATTTTGGGATGAGAGGGTAGGAGGTAGGGTTGTATTTATAGGGTTAGGCTAGGGTTAGGGTAGGTGTAGAGTTTTTAATTAAAAATGTAAAAAAAATCAGGAAAATGTATTAAAAATGGATTGAATGAGAGTTATTGTGCTCTCTGGAAGCGATCTGAGAAATTAAAGTGTGCAGGGGGGTAGGGTAGGTGAAAAGCCATCTTTTTCAAGTTGACGACTCGGCGGTCCGGCTGAGTCCGGCCGGCGGCGCCGGCCGACTCGGCCGATCCCGGTCGAGTCGAGGTGGTGGGAGATGGGGGGTCGCCTGATTAAGCTTCTGGTGCTTCTAACTTTTCATGGGTAGTGGGGTTTTTGTGAGAAAACACGTGTTGACTGTTGGTATTCCAGAAATTTTAAAACAAAATAATATTAAAAATAATATGGGCATGGGATTTGAACTCTGGTGGCTCGGTTCAGCAGTGCAAGGTATTACCAATGAGCTACAAGCTCCTTCTTGTAATTATGGTGTGAAATAAATACTTAAAGAGATATCAGCAATATTAAATACTCCAAGTATATTTTGAATTTAAATCAATTCTTTATACATAAAAAATGGAGTTGTTACAAGGATGGAAAAATTAGGGTCAGGATTTCGAGGATTTAGGAATTAAGAATGAGGCTCGAAATGAGAATGGAGATGTAGAGGGACTGAGGAGAGAGGGCCAACTTTTTTTTTAAATCCCCAACATTGCTCCTACGGTTTCCACAGTAGAGCTTTCTCTGCCAGCACCGTACGGACAACTTTAGTTTGCTACAAAAGTTAATTTTTTCTGTAGAAATGTCTCTAAGGTGTGTACTGTAGGGGCAAACAGTACCCCTACGATTACTACTGTAGAGAAAACCTAATGCATCCTCTGCGGTTTTTCTGAACCGTAGAGCCGAACCATCTTTATACTAATATTGGTTGGGAAAGATTAATTTTCAATGGATTTTTTAATGCCACATTAGAGAGAGAGAGTGTGCAAGCTAGTGGGGGAGTAGTTACTGCACGGAGATAGAAAGAGAGAGTATTTAGCAATTTTTTATTTTTTATTTGTTGGAAAAAGGGGGAAATTTTATTACCCTTTACGAGGATCGGGCTGCCATTAAAATTGAATTCTCAATTTTAGAACTCCTCTTTTTTAGTATTATAATAGTAGAGATAAAAAAGAGTACATTTCGCATTTTTATATATGTAAATGCATAAGGCATAACATAGTCAACCTCTAAATGGAGAAGAAATATGCTAAAAAAAGGTTATAATATATTATCCCAAATATAACAAGTATACTATATGTAATATGTGCAGTGAAAAGCTCACAAAATTGTATGTGAGTGTGCATATATTGCACTAACTCGTAAGCCATAATCTAAGCACACCACACACAACACACCCTCGCACCTAGGGGGCTCATGAATTTTCCCCCGAAAGTGTTAATTTGTTGCTACTTCCCCCTTCTGCGGTTCATATGGTTCAAAATTGATGATGCCCACAAGTGGTATTTCCTCAGATTACAACACGTAGCGGATGACGTGTTCCGAAGGCTACGGAGAAGAAATAAATGAGATGCATTAGGGGCATTCCTCGGGATCTCGTCTCCGAGGACGCATCCGACCACTCATAGACCTCCCTGAGTACTTTCCGCCTTAACCCATCAAACAGCCAACAGCTCGTCTTCGAGCCATTTGACGGGCCGAGCTTCCTCGGCCTCCCTTCTCGTCTTTGAGCCATCTGTCAGGTCGAGCTTCGCTCGTTTCTGAGCCATCTGTCAGGCCAAGCTTTCTCGGCCTCTCTGCTCGTCCCCGAGCAATCTGACAGGCCAAGCTTCCTCATCTTCCTTGATCAACCAAGAGTACGGAACCCAAGCGCCCCCGCAACGGCTTCACGTATCTCGCCAGGGCGAGATATCTTCCTCCCCATGTTCTGCATCCTACGCTAGTGCATCCCCCTATTAATGGGCATATCCCGCCATTAATACGAGGATAACTCAAGGGCGTAACTGACGGCGATGATCTCGAGCTTGCTCGCTCTACGCGACCACTATATAAACCCCTCTCTCAAACGACTAAGGTAACTCAAACTCATTCCAATACACTGTTACTATGCACTTATTCCTCAGCACTAAATTGATCGTCGGAGGGTCCAACGATGGTCACCCACCCCGGGACTTCTTTTGCAGATAGCTCGGCGTCGGCACCAACCCATTGAGATCCACACGCTCAACATCTTCTAAACCGAATCTCAACTGTTAAAGACCGCCATAACAGGATCGACGGAGGACAACATCTGAAGGAGATCACAGCCTCCATCAGTTGGCGCCATTTGTGCGAACATTTCAGAAGCTTCTCCACCCCTAAAGTTGATCTTCTGCCCTCGACCCGATGGCGACCGACAACCGCGACGATCCAAATACGAGCCGCCACAACGGAGGCGGGAGCGGCTCGTCTCCCTCTCCTAACGTGATCAACGCCTTATCTGCTCAGATAGACAAGCTCACATCGCTAGTAGATGCCCTCGTCTGCGTTCATGTAACATTTCAGAAAAATAAAATATTATTTTTGGGAATTTTTATAATTAAATAATATTATATTGAATATTTTAATAAGGCGGTATAATTGAATACCGATAAATTGGGAAAAATTTGGAAAATTATGGAAATTTCTGAAATGAGGGTGCTTTATTGGATTTAAGAAAATTATGAAATTTTATGATTTATTATGCACTAATTAGTGCTAATCGCGATTAAATATCGCTAATCGTGCATTAAGCTTGTTTTGTGCAAAACATGCACCATGTCATTTTAACACTTGCTACATTTTATCATGGCTTTACTTTAATTCTTCATGCTTGATTTGGGTTTTATTATGAGAACAGAGAAGAAAAGAAAAGAAAAAGAAATGAAAATGGAAAAGAATAAAGAATGAGGGATGGGCATGAGAGAGAGAGAGGGTGAGGGGTCAAAGTATGGTCTTGGGTTCTTGTTTCTTTCCTCATCTTCATCTTCTCCCTCTCTTCTCTTCAGCCCATGGCAGCACCTCACACCCCCTCCACTACAAACCCTCAAAACATCATCAAAACAAACTCCAAAGCTCATCCCCACTTCACAAAAAACTTGCACAAGCTCACAAACTACACTTTGGAGAAAGAAAATTTTGATTTTGGTGCTCTAGAGGATTCATGAGTGCCAAATGAGATAATTATTCCATAATTAGTGTAGAATTTCCATTTGCTTTTGCATCCTTGTTAACTTAAAACCGATATAGTGATGTTTGGTGAGGTTTGGAAATTTCTAGTTAGGATTTGAGGAACTCTTGAGTTGTGATGTGTAATAGAGACTAGTAGTGATCTTAAAACCCCTCTAATGATATCATATTGGACTCAAACCTGAGACTTAACTCCCAAATACGAACATTGAAATCTGCAGATATTGAAAATTGTGGGAAATGTGATGGTTTTTGGCAATCTGCTAACACCCGGGTGACCTGAAAATTAATTAGCAAAGACAGTGATACATGCAGGCAACCTAGGACCCCCTACTGAAATCCTAGCCCCTAACCCTCTATCTAGGCCACAGAAAAATCCCTTCTGGCCGCAATTTACGGCCAGACCTGGAGCAATTGCCTTCGTGCTTCTCCTGCAGCTCCATCTACAGTAAATTAGACCCTCCATATGTGCAAAATTGGCTAATTTAGCCTAAGGTAAAATCTGGGACCATTTTCATGAGTTGATGCATTGTTTTACGACCTCGTTTTAATTTGATTTTGGTATTTGATATTGTGCTTCCATCATGTGGCGTTTGAACGTCAACGACTAGGGTTACTGATCGTGTTTTGCATGCGAGGCTATAGGTTTTGACCTATGAGCGAAACGTGTGCTGTTTCGGTTTTCCGACTTGATTTTAATACGCATTGCGATTGTGTTATATATATAGGTACCCCCATGTGACGTCGAGACGATGAAGAAGAGGATGTCGACATCGACATCGGCAAGCAAAAGCAGGTGAGTAGATTTATATCCTAGGGGGAAGTCGGGTGGATGGCGTATAGCACCCCCGCAAAGTTGTGAGAATTGATGTGATATGATATGGATATACATTTATATGTTGATTGAGAGATATGAACACTTAGAAAGAGAAGTTTTAGGAGATCATGGGTTTAGTGTTAGCGAGAATTGAAGAAAGGACTTTAGGTGGATTTCTTGGTCACGAAACCCTAGAGTAAAGATTTGCATACACGCACACACACATTCGCATACATTTACTTTCTTGTGCGTATATGGGGATGTGTATATATGTATATACGCATGGGTATGGGACTATGCATATACATATTCATATACACATATATGGATGTTGAGAATAGTATGTGGTATTTGGAAATGAGTCGATGAGATTGGACATGGTGCCATGAGATCGATGATGTGATTTGGTTTGTATTAGGAGATACGACATGATATTATAGCGGATCTTTAGGCGATGTGTTTTCACACATACGCGTACATTTATGTTAATGATATTAGTAGTGTACTAGACTTAGATCAGTACCTCCTGTTCACGATGTGTGATGATAAGGATACCAGATGAATAATGAGATAGATGTGTTATTTGACCCGTACCCAGATTTGGGATGCCGTACGATAGATTTACCGCATGAGACATAATTATGATGATAGATCCGCACTATTGACTCGAGGATGTCATATTATATATATTATATCGTACGTGATACTATGGAGGCGAGATCACCGACTATTAGAAATATATAGATCGACTCAGACTTAGGTGGATTTCCTTACCCTTTTAACTGGGCTCGAGTCACACTAGTTTTTAAAAGTGGAGGGTTGTGAGTATTTTAAATACCAAATTGTATGACTCGTATATTGGGTAGATTTATTCTTCAGTGTTGCTGTTATCATATTGCTTTCTGTATATTCATGATGTTTCATCGCATTGCATGCCTATACATACGTTATCTGTAATTGTTATGAAACCCTGCTTTCAGGACACCGGCACTATTACCGATGATGCGTATGCTTCACATACACTTGCTTGCCGGCTCACACACATCTTCATCGGTAATTGCCATGTCACGTACATTTTAGAAAATACTATTTCATTGACATAGCTTGCTAACTGATAGTTGCTACATGTTATTGCTTTCATATGCTAGTTTAATTATTGTATGATATCAGATGCATCCATATATTCATTGGTTATGCAGTATTATGGAGATTTATGCCGGTTTTCATTATTATTGACATGGTGACTTGATGGTTCAGATTCTTCTTGATATTTTCTGGAGTTGGAAACCGCATGTGAAAGTTTTGTAAACTGATGAATTATTTTAAAGAGAAAAAAATGCGGTTTTCCTTGATATGTTGAGTATTGTCCACCATGATGTTTTCTCGGTTCTGAGATATTTTCGAGACCCGATTCGAGGAGTTGGATGAACCGTCTCGGGTATATGGTGGGCCCGGTATGGTACCCCGGGGTAAGAAGCTCGAGTTGTAGACGATGAGCCCGGCAGGGGCAGACTGCCTACCAGTGATTTTATCTGGCACGGCGGATATCCGGAGTATACCGTTTGAGGTCGTGTGATTGATGATATGGGCCAATTCGGACTGACGGAGCCCGAGGCATTGAGATATTGAGATATTGAGATTTGAGACACTGAGATATTGAGATTTGATGATACAGGCCAGTCCGGATAGCCGGAGCCTGAGATATTTAGATATTGAGATTTATGTTTTGTGTCGATACTTGATACTGATTTCTCTGTTGATTTCATTAATGATATTCGATTTATATACATACAGGAATCTCATTAAATAAAGAAAACAATCGTCTCACTCATGATATATTCTGTTTCCATTCGTAATGCATTCATACATCATATATCTGATATGTTGCTATCTGAGGCGCTGACATGGGCATGTAGTATTGCACTTATATTTAGATGGATCAGGATATTGTTTGAGGATATTATTCGATATGACCTTGGATAGCGTCATACATGCGATTTCTGCTCTATGATGTTTTCTACTCACGAGTTGGCAACTCACCCCCGTTGTGCCACAGCTCCTTGCAGGTTTTGCCATACATGTTTCGCTGCGGCTTTGCTGGCACACTGTTCCTTCCGGGTGATTGCTTTGGTAGGTGGGATCTTTTGCATCAGGACCACCATTGTATATTTGTTATTTCAGTTGTATCTAGTAAAACTCCATCAACCAAACTTGTATATTTGATAGAGATATATGACCAGTGTATATTCTTTCGATCTTAGAGTCGCGCGCTGTATTATTATGGTTTTCCTCTGGTTTCCTTGATGATGTTGGATTTTTATCCTGAGTTTGATTCTCGCCTTTCGCGTTGTATATTATATTGCATTGCGTGGTTGTATCCACCGTTTGGCGAAGAGCTAGCTCCCGCTTAGGGATGCCTTTATTCATTATATATGTTTTATCAGGTTTTGTACCCGTTAGGGGTCGGTGTTTACAAAGGAAACTTTGCCGAAAATTTCAGAAAAGACTTGAGCTTTGAAAAAAATACATTCTTCGGCTTATGTTGTGAAACTTCTTGCCTTAAATTGGTTTTCCTTCACTCTACTGCTTTACTTAGTTTTGATTTCTAGGTTTTGGCTTACTTAGATTACGTACGCCTCGAGACGTTTCGTAATTTAAGTGCCGGTCATATTCCGTACTTTTCGGGTCGTGACAAAGTTTGTATCAGAGCGTTAGGTTTTACCTTCTGAGTGTAGGATGACCCTTGGTTGATGGAATAGGTGACTAAAGTAGAGTGACGTATCGTGTGTATGTTCCGCGGCATATTTACGATACGCTACTCCGCTTAAGGAGCCTTAGGATGTACATTTCCTTGCACAGTATTATATTCATTCCTATGATCTATCCCCTTCAGTACCAGTTTATGGTTTTGTTACCACGGTTGTACGGGAGTGGGAAGCTATGGCTAGAGTTGCGGTCAGCACGAGCTCGTCACGGACGAGGACTGATCAGGACGTGACTCCAGGGACATACGATTGCATAGGGAGGCATCGTTTCATTGTGTTTTCGCGCCATGAGCGTTTTATGGATCGCTTTTACAAGATTACTCGGACGTGCAGATCAGCACCAGAAGATTGGGCCACTGATAGAGGCCAGCCAGAATGTGATGACCGTCGATGCACCGACCATTTATGATGATTGATGGCACTGTTCAGCGTGCGGACGACAGATTCAGTTGTTGCTGCGAATGCCGAGATATCGCCCCGGATGTTAGAGCTATTGCAGTATGAGTTGTACTTAGAGATATGATAGAAGATCGCTAGTCACCTGATGATGAATGACTAGAAAATGTGGTTCGTTCGCTTACCCGATGCGAGGTCATCAGATAGATTGATTCCAGCTAGAGACGACTTCACGTAGGTACGTTGAGAGTCGATAGAGACGATCGAATGTCAGGAGCCCATTTTCCAAGTTTAAAATATTCGGAAAAACATGCAAGTATTTCCGTGGACCCTCTAGAAGAATGAAAACCCTAACTCGACATAATGATCATGTGAAAGCCTTTGAACCTTAAGGTTTGCGGCAGTTCCGCGGTGCCATTAGTGAGGCTTGGGTTTGCCCTTCTACGGCTGGTCCACCGATACTGTAGTATGTACTCGATATTATTAAACTGTACTCAAGATGTTGAGCTCTTGGGGGATTATGGGACTTTGACGAATAGATCGAAAGGTTCGACTTCATTCGGATATCATGTGATGGGATACATTGCTTGGAAGACTCCAGATACGAGTATCGCCATTGGAGCACGGTCCATGCAGCCACGAAGAGACGAGTCCGAAGCAGTCGACATTAGAGAAGGTGGAGTAAGGGGTTCTTACGAGATCTTGACGAGATGACGTTCCACTCCACTGACATCAGTGATGTGATACATGCAGAGGTGTTGTACATGTATATATCTTCCAGAAGGAGTCGTGATGAGTATGCAGCCGTTCCGGAACAAGAAATAGATTTAGTGAAAGATGATGACTTCCGGGCAGTTCGACGGAAATGAGATTTGGGAGATACTTCGACAGAACCTTTCTGGAGTACTATACGAGAAGACCTGGACTCAGGATCAGTTGTATTACGCACACCCAGGAGACCAGAGTTCGGCATCATTGATGAGATATGTCATGAGCGACCATGATAATTGGCCAGATATCTTTAGAGGATATGCTAGAGCGGATCATTTCCGTTAGTATATCGAACCGGGCCAACGAGCCAATGGATTGCAATATTGGTAATCTACAGAGAAATGAAGACCCAGAGACAAAAGACGCCAGACCGTGAGCAGGAGGCAGCGGATGTTCTTGCTCTGCCAGTTTTGGGCGCACCGACACTTTTCGACATTGTAAGAGGCGTATCTCAATATCTTTCATTGCAATTTGCGTTGTGATCTGAATATCACGCTTATATCACTTGGATTTGAGTTTTGATGATTAGGATTTATGGTATTTTTTCATGCACCATGGCTTCACCTACTGAGTATTTACGTTTTGTGCATAGTTATTGCACTTGAGATATTCTTTATACACCGTTGTGTTGATTTATGATTTATGCAGGTTTATTGCACTTGATTCAGTTTTGTGTCTTAGCTGCAAATGTTTATGATTTCATGGATTGCATACAGCTGATTTGATTTTTGTGCAGGTGGTATGCACTCGATTTGGTTTTTGCACTCGGTATAACTTACATGTGCTTGCAGTGCGTGGATACGTGTTTTGTGCACACAGTTGCACATGTTTATGATTTTATACACCTTGGCACACTCGGTGTTACTTTTTATACGCATTTGAGTTATTGATGCATTTCTGTGCACTGGTTGCACCCGATTTGTATTTTGTGCAGTTGCCGCACTAGGTTTTTTACGCTGTGCATTATTGCACCATATTGTATTTCGTGCACTGGATGCACTGTATTTGATATTTCGTGTACTAGATGCACTGGAGTTGGTATTTTGTGCACTTGATGCACCATATTTGTATTTTTGTGCATTATTACACCATATTGTATTTCGTGCACTGGATACACTGTATTTGATATTTCATGCACTGGATGCACTGGAGTTGGTATTTTGTGCACTTGATGCACAATATTTGTATTTCTGTGCGATTGTTGCACTGTATTATATTTCGTACACTGGATGCACTGTATTTGATATTTCGTGCACTAGATGTACTGGAGTTGGTATTTTGTGCACTTGATGCACCATATTTATATTTTTGTGCATTATTGCACCATATTGTATTTCGTGCACTGGATGCACTGTATTTGATATTTGGTGCACTGAATGCACTGAAGTTGGTATTTTGTGCACTTGATACACCATATTTGTATTTCTGAGTGATTATTGCACTGTATTGTATTTCGTGCACTGGATGCACTGTATTTGATATTTCGTGCACTGGATGCACTGGAGTTGGTATTTTGTGCACTTGATGCACCATATTTGTATTTTTGTGCATTATTGCACCATATTGTATTTCGTGCACTGGATGCACTATATTTGATATTTCGTGCACAGGATGCACTGGAGTTGGTATTTTGTGTACTTGATGCACCATATTTGTATTTCTGTGCGATTGTTGCACTGTATTATATTTTGTGCACTGGATGCACCGGATTCATATTTCGAGCATTTGTTGCACCGGCTAGGTATTTTGTGCATGGGTTGCACCGGAATTATACTCCGTACCTTGGTTGCACCCGATTTATTTCTTTGAGCATTTGTGCTACAAGATTTGTGTTTTGTGCGCATCTGCACTTGATGTTCGTTTTCATGCATGTTACTGCACTAGATACTTTTCACGGACTGACGCGCATGGGTTGGATTTTTGCACATATTAGACTCTTAATATTAGATTTTATTCGTGCATGTTGGATGCACTTGATTTAGATTTTTTTCGTGCATGTTGGATGCACTTGATTTAGATTTTATTCATGCATGTTCGATGCCCTTGATTTAGCCTTCATTCGTGCATGACGGATGTACTTGATTTGGATTTTCATGCATGTTGAGCGCATGATATGAGATATGGTTTTGTGCATACCGGACGCACTCGATTGGGATTTCCATTCTTGCATGTTAGTTGCACTAAATTGAGATTCTGTGCACCACAGTTGCACTCGATTTCGATTGATGACATTCGAGATGTTGATTTTGATTCCATGCCTGATATTTTGAGTGATTTATTTGCATGATTGAGATTTTGTGCACTACAGTAGCACTTGACTTGATTGATATCATTCGAGATGTTGATTTTGATTTCATGCTTATGATATGCATATGATTTGACTTGTGCTTTCGGCATAGTTTTCATGCACTTTTAGTGTTTTGATTTGGTTTGTGCATGCTGATGCACATGATTGTGAGATTATATACCACGGTATACCTGATTTGGATTTGGATTGAGATGTGTTGTATACCGTCGATTTCGATTGCGATATTCGATATTGTTTTCGTGCACCTTGTGCACTGGATTTGGATTCTTGCGCATATTTGGGAGCTTGATGTGATTTTGATGCACACCAGATGCACTCAATCGAGATTCTTCGTGCATATCAGATGCACCTGGTTTTGGCTGTCAGGTACACTAGTTTCCCTTGACAGGTGTTCGTGCACACCCGTTGCGCTTAGATTTTGTTTTTGTGCACATGTATGGTACATTTCATTGATTTCGATTTTCGTGCGCACCAGACGCACGTGGCATTCATGTACATATTTTGTATTTGATTTCCCTTTGAGATGATGTTTATGATATTTACTAATTGGTATAGTAGCTGAGCAACACTAGTCCGAAAACAGTACCTGATTATGTTTTTGCATGCATCGATAGTTATCGAAGGGATTTCCAAAAGGGAGCGATAGTCTCAGTATTTACCTACGTGTCCGAGATGACACGAAGCATTTTTCAAAAGAAACCCTTCTAAATTATTTTTCTAAATGGCGGGACGTATGTTAAACAAAAGATATATATATATATATATATATATATGGGATTATTTTCTTACAATAAACGTCAGCTACTTATGCCGTGGGTTACGCATCACGCGGCGATTTAGAAAAGATTTTGCATGTGTTCTATTCGGTTTTGGAGATTTGAGGATGCGTACTATATATGTATCATAGTATTTGACGAGAGTATATTGGATTTCAGTGGTGGATTTTGAGATCTGTATCTCCATTGTAACTCCGATGATATGCGTGCGAATCTGACGATTTGCGTAACGCTTGACGGAGTTCTATTTTGGTTTATATACTCGCTTTTCATGTGCATGCATTGCGCTACAATGTGTTTTATGTATTTATGATTTCGGAGCCCCGATGGCATGATCTTTTATTGAAATGTTTTAGAATTTGAGGGCTTTAAATTTAAATTCGGGGACCGAATTTCTTTAAGGGGGAAGACTGTAACATTTCAGAAAAATAAAATATTATTTTTGGGATTTTTATAATTAAATAATATTATATTGAATATTTTAATAAGACGGTATAATTGAATACCGATAAATTGGGAAAAATTTGGAAAATTATGGAAATTTCTGAAATGAGGGTGCTTAATTGGATTTAAGCAAATTATGAAATTTTATGATTTATTATGCACTAATTAGTGCTAATCGCGATTAAATATCGCCAATCGCGCATTAAGTTTATTTTGTGCAAAACATACACCATATCATTTTAACACTTGTTACATTTTGTCATGGCTTTACTTTAATTCTTCATGCTTGATTTGGGTTTTATTATGAGAAGAGAGAAGAAAAGAAAAGAAAAAGAAATGAAAATGGAAAAGAATAAAGAATGAAGGATGAGCATGAGAGAGAAAGAGGGGGGTGAGGGGTCAAAACATGGTCTTGGGTTCTTGTTTCTTTCCTCATCTTCATCTTCTCCCTCTCTTCTCTTCAGCCCATGGTAGCACCTCACACCCCCTCCACTACAAACCCTCAAAACATCATCAAAACAAACTCCAAAGCTCATCCCCACTTCACAAAAAACTTGCACAAGCTCACAAGCTACACTTTGGACAAAGAAAAATTTGATTTTGGTGCTCTAGGGGATTCATGAGTGCCAAATGAGTTAATTATTCCATCATTAGTGTAGAATTTTCATTTGCTTTTGCATCCTTGTTAACTTAAAACCGATATAGTGATGTTTGGTGAGGTTTGGAAATTTCTAGTTAGGATTTGAGGAGCTCTTGAGTTGTGATGTGTAATGGAGACTAGTAATGATCTTAAAACCCCTCTAGTGATATCATATTGGACTCAAACCTGAGAATTAACTCCCAAATACGAACATTGAAATCTGCAGATATTAGAAATTGTGGGAAATGTGATGGTTTTTGGTAATCTGCTAACACCCGGATGACCTGAAAATTAATTAGCAAAGACAGTGATACATGCAGGCAACCTAGGACCCCCCACTGATATCCTAGCCCTTAACGCTCTACCCAGGCCGCAGAAAAATCCCTTCTGCCCGCAATTTGCGGCCAGACCTGGAGCAATTGCCTTCGTGCTTCTCCTGCATCTCCATCTCCAGTAAATTAGACCCTCCATATGTGCAAAATTGGCTAATTTAGCCTAGGGTAAAATCTGGGACCATTTTCATGAGTTGATGCATTATTTTGCGACTTCGTTTTAACTTGATTTTGGTATTTGATATTGTGCTTCCGTCGTGTGGTGTTTAAACGTCAACGACTAGGGTTACTGATCGTATTTTGCATGCGAGGCTATAGGTTTTGACCTATGAGCGAAACGTGTGCCGTTTCGGTTTTTTGACTTGATTTTAATATGCATTGCGATTGTGTTATATATGTAGGTACCCCCACATGACGTCGAGAAGATGAAGAAGAAGATGGCGATATCGACATCGGCAAGCAAGAGCAGGTGAGTAGATTTATATCTATGGAGGAAGTCGGGTGGATGGCGTATAACACCTCCCGCAAAGTTGTGAGAATTGATGTGATGTGATGGATATACATTTATATGTTGATTGAGAGATATGAACACTTAGAAAGAGAAGCTTTAGGAGATCATGGGTTTAGTGTTAGCGAGAATTGAAGAAAGGACTTTAGGTGGATTTCTTGGTCACGAAACCCTAGAGTAAATATTTGCATACACGCACACACACATTCGCATAGATTTACTTTCTTGTGCGTATATGGGGATGTGTATATATGTATATACGCATGGGTATGGTACTATGCATATACATATTCATATACACATGTATGGATGTTGAGAATGGTATGTGGTATTTGGAAATGAGTCGATGAGATTGGGCATGGTGCCATGAGATCGGTGATGTGATTTGGTGCGTATTAGGAGATACGACATGATATTATAGAGGATCTTTAGGCGATGTGTTTTCACACATACGCGTACATTTATGTTGATGATATTAGTAGTGTACTAGACTTAGATCAGTACCTCTTGTTCACGATGTGTGATGATAAGGATACCAGATGAATAATGAGATAGATGTGTTATTTAACCCGTACCCATATTTGGGATGCCGTACTATAGATTTACCGTACGAGACATAATTATGATGATAGATCCGCACTCTTGACTCGAGGATGTCATATGTATATATATATATATATATATATATATATATATATTGTATCGTACGTGATACTATGGAGGCGAGATCACCGACTATTGGAAATATATAGATCGACTCAGACTTAGGTGTATTTCCTTACCCTTTTGACTAGGCTCGTGCACACTAGTTTTTAAAAGTGGAGGGTTGTGAGTATTTTAAATACCAAATTGTATGACTCATATATTGGGTAGATTTATTCTTCGGTGTTGCTGTTATCATATCGCTTTCTGTATATTCATGATGTTTCATCGCATTGCATGCCTATACATACGTTATCTGTAATTGTTATGAAACCCTGCTTTCAGAACACCAGCACCATTACCGATGATGCGTATACTCCACATACACTTGCTTGCCGGCTCACACACATCCTCATCGGTAATTTCCATGTCACGTACACTTTAGAAAATACTATTTCATTGACATAGCTTGCTAACTGATAGTTGCTACATGCTATAGCTTTCATATGCTAGTTTAATTATTACATGATATCAGATGCATCCATATATTCATTGGTTATGCAGTATTATGGAGATTTATGCCGGTTTTCATTGTTATTGACATGGTGACTTGATGATTCGGATTCTTCTTGATATTTTCTGGAGTTGGAAACCGCATGTGAAAGTTTTATAAACTGATGAATTATTTTAAAGAGAAAAAATACGGTTTTCCTTGATATGTTGAGTATTGTCCACCATGATGTTTTCTCGGTTCTGAGATGTTTTCGAGACCTGATACAAGGAGTTGGATGAACCGTCTCGGGTACATGGTGGGCCCGGTAAGGTACCCCGGGGTAAGAAGCTCGAGTTGTAGACGATGAGCCCGGCAGGGGCAGACTGCCTACCAGTGATTTTACCTGGTG
The DNA here is from genome assembly GCA_030015575.1 of Agapanthus africanus. Taxonomy (NCBI): domain Eukaryota; kingdom Viridiplantae; phylum Streptophyta; class Magnoliopsida; order Asparagales; family Amaryllidaceae; genus Agapanthus; species Agapanthus africanus. The sequence goes on from CM057344.1 coordinate 683,805,819, forward strand.
CGGCGGATATCCGGAGGATATCGTTCGTGGTCGTGTGATTGATGAAATGGGCCGATCTGGACTGACGGAGCCCGAGGCATTGAGATATTGAGATTTGAGGTATTGAGATATTGAGATTTGAGACACTGAGATATTGAGATTTGATGATACAGGCCAGTCCGGATAGCCGGAGCCTGATATATTGAGATTCATGTTTTGTGTCGATGCTTGACACTGATTTCTCTGGTTATTTCATTGATGATATTCGATTTATATACATACAGGAATCTCATTAAATAAAGAAAACAGTTGTCTCACTCATGATGTATTCTGTTTCCATTCATAATGCATTCATACATCATATATCTGATATGTTACTATCTGAGGCACTGACATGAGCACGTAGTATTGCACTTATATTTAGATGGATCAGGATATTGTTTGAGGATATTATTCGATATGACCTTGGATAGCGTCATACATGTGATTTCTGCTCTATGATGTTTTCTACTCACGAGTTGACAACTCACCCCCGTTGCGCCACAGTTCTTTGCAGGTTTTGCCATACAGGTTTCTTTGCGGCTTTGCTGGCACACTGTTCCTTCTGGGTGATTGCTTTGGTAGGTGGGATCTTTTGCATCAGGAACACCATTGTATATTTGTTATTTCAGTTGTATCTAGTAAAACTCCATCAACCAGACTTGTATATTTGATAGAGATAGATGATCAGTATATATTCTTTCGACCTTAGAGTCGCGCGCTGTATTATTATGGTTTTCCTCTGGTTTCCTTGATGATGTTGGATTTTTATCCTGAGTTTGATCCTCGCCTTTCGGCGTTGTATATTATATTGCATTGCATGGTTGTATCCGCCGTTTGGCGAAGAGCTAGTTCCCGCTTGGGGATGCCTTTATTCATTATACATGCTTTATCTGGTTTTGTACCCATTTGGGGCCAGTTTTACAAAGGAAACTCTGCCGAAAATTTCAGAAAAGACTTGAGATTTTAAAAAAATACATACTTCGTCTTATGTTGTGAAACTTCTTGCCTTAAATTAGTTTTCCTTCACTCTACTGCTTTACTTGGTTTTGATTTCTGGGTTTTGGCTTACTTAGATTACGTACGCATCGAGACGTTTCGTAATTTATGTGTCGTTCATGTTCCGTACTTTTCAGGTCGTGACAGTTCATGCGGCGGGCCCTACCCACCAGACCGCAGTTCTACCTCCCTAGGATAACGACGTCCACAGAAAGACGGATGGGCACGCTCAAGCCCTCGATCTTACTCACGCTCATCTCAGCGACACCGACCGCCGGCGTGCCGACTCCGACTACCGTGACCCGCATACGGCAATTGATCCCATGACCCGCTGGGCGTCGGACAGCTCCACGCCCCGATCCTAGGGAAGACTGGGTCGTCGCTCCGATTCCCGCCGCACGTTCTCCTCCCTCCCGAGGAGGTGCCGGTCAGCTCACCTGCTTCCAGGCATGACCAACACCCCCACTCTCGCCGGGGCCGTACGAACGGTGAACGCCGGGACTACTCGAGAAGGGCCTCACCCGAGGATTTGAGAAATTTGATAGAGCAGAATCGGAGCTGCACCATCACACAGACCCGAAGCGGGGGTAGCTACTATGCAGAATCCTTGGGTACCACCACCGACTTGAAACCCTTGAGAAGAAAATCGAGGGCATATGACGGGATGGCCATGCGTCCGGCGAAAGGGCCAGATACTCCACCGACTCACTCACAAAGCCCTTTACAGAAGAGCTACTGGCCGAGCACGTCTCGCCAGGAACAAGCCGCCAAAAGTAGCCCTCTTCGACGGGAAGTCCGACTCGAAGGACCACTTGGACGCATTTACGGCGGGCATGAGCTTCCAAGATAACTCGGACGCGACTCAATGCCGAGCTTTCCACACCACCCTAATCCGGGCTGGCCGGGACTAGTTCCGAGGGCTAGCGCCACGCTCCATCTCGACCTTCGACGAGCTTGCTACCCAATTCCTCGGTCACTTCGTCGGGAACCGACGACAGAAAAGGACGGTCGACTACCTGTTCACTATCAAGAGTGGAGATAAAGAGTCCTTCAAAGGGTATGTCACCCGCTTCTACAATGCCCTCCTGGAGGTTCCCGAGCACCGCGATGAAACAGTTATCACTACGCTGAGGTCGGGTCTTAGGCATAAAGACTGGCTCCGCTCTTTTGCATTAGCGCAACCTAAGACCATCGCCGAAGTGAAAGCCTGAACCGAACGCGAAATCCAACTTGAGTCCGAGGTGAACTCAAACCTCCCCCGAGCCGACCAGGCTGACAGAAAGAAAGGGACAGGGAGGAGAAAAAGAAAGTCGATCGTCCGAAACCTTACTCCCCGAGGTTTCAGGAATGCATCCCTCTAAACATCTCTCAGACCGAGCTGTTGGAGGAAGCTAAGGGTGAGAGGTTCTTCAAGCTCCCGCCAGTCACCCAAAGAGCGGGAAAGCGTCTCCGCGGCCCTTACTGCGCTTCTACAGGTCGCAGGGTCACCCGAATTAGAACTGCAAACATCTCCATGACTATATCGAAGAGTTGATCCGCTCTGGCCACCTGGCAAAGTACCTGCGGGACAAGCGGCAGGCGGATCGGGAGCAAAAGGACCTAACCCCTCCTAGGGAATTAACGATCGGGCAAATCATGGTCGTTACCTCGGACCCGGCTCGGAAAATTGGGGGGGACCACAACCTCCTCCCTGTTGAGGGTGTAAGCGATATACCACACAAGAGGTGTAGAAAGACAAACAGATCATCTTCACCGATGAACACCTCCACGGCATATCGCTTCCTCAAAATGACTCTCTCGTGATAACGGCCCGAGTCCACCGCTACGAGGTTCAGAGAATTTTGGTTGATTCAGGTAGCTCGGCTGATATCATGTTCCACGACTGTTTCTACCGTATTGGGCTAGGACCATCCGACATTCGACCAACCTCCCATGTCCACACTGGGTTCACAAACCACTCCGTCCCGGCCGAGGGGATGGTCACCCTCCTCCTCAACATTGGAGAAGCGGGAAATATACGAACCATACCGGTGAACTTCCTCGTCGCTAAGGTACCTTCATCCTATTACATTCTTCTGGGACGTCCAACCTTAAACGCCCTCTGGGCTCAGATCTCTACTTATCACCTTGCGATCAAATTCCCTTTGGATTAAGGGAGGATAGGCCGAGCCTATGAGGAGCAGCAAACCGCCCGCTACTACAATACCCGAGTTAAATATCGGGCCTTCAAGACGGGAGACCTGGTCTTACGAAAAAACGAGTTCATAGACCAAGAGAGACTGCATAAGTTCTCCCGAAGTGGGACGGACCATTCCTCATGACGGAAGTATTGCCCGGTGGATCCTACCGCTTGCAGGACGCCGGGGGGCATAATTTTCCTTGGCCCTATAATGCCGAAAAGCTTAAATTGTATAAATAAACATGCATCGTCTTTCAAAATAATGTAATTCCTTTTTGCATTTAATTAAGTCTTCCGGGCTAGGCCCTCTCGCGGAAAAGACTTTGTGTACCCCCGCAAGGCTCTAGCCCTTTGATTCTTTTCACGGTTTCAAGACTCCAAAGTTTTTTAAGAAAATATATAATATACATCAAAGAGAGGAAAAGAGATGGTACACTACAATCAAAGACAAGTTTATTTATTTAAGAGGTATTATGGGCTCCCCAGCCTTATAGCAATCACAACAAAAGAGGGCGAAGGTTAAGGAAACATTGTCGGTGATACACCGAAGAAAGCTCCTCCAGCCGATCCCAAGCAGCTTCGACCTGCTCCCTTCGACGGTACTCGTGGATCTTAGAAGCCACGGACTCCCCGGGATCCTCCTCCGCAGAGCAAGATACGACGACCAACTTTTGCTGAAAACTCACAAGCAGAAGGTCCACCGAGTGGTCCCGCCTACCCTTCGAGATCAGACCAAGCCCATGGACCGTATACATTTTGTCGAACGTCTTGTCCATCAACTGCGGAGACAGCTTATTGTACAGAACCGGAGAAGTCCTCCATATCGCGTAAATCAAAACTTGAAGCAGAGGAGATCGCTGGGAAAGTAAGCGTCCACAGTGGCCTTCCAAGTGGCTTATCACCATCTCGTACGTCTCCTCGAAACGATCAAGATTATAAAAATATACGTTATTACGAGAAACGATCTCTCTGATGGTGTACATGCGGCCGGTCATCTTCAGAAACACAAGTCTAGGAAGAAACCAATATGCCTTCCATATTTATATCCTCAACAAAAATCTTCCAATGGCCGAGATTTACTCGCACAACGACGCAAATCATGGAATATTTCACTTTTCCGATATGGCGCTACCACGTGTCATCCGCGACGGTCACCATTCCCGTCCTTTACAAGTCAAGGGAGGTTGAACGATGCCCCAAGAAGACACTAGAGAGTTAAGAAAGCCCTCCTTGCGAGGCCGCCGAGAAGATTCCTGCTCGGCCCATCCGCAGCGGGTAGCTACCTGCCCAACAAACGCTGTGGATCCAAAGCCCTCATTGCGTGGCCACCGAGCAGGTTCGTGATCGGCCCATCCGCAGCGAGTAGCTTCCTTCCCAACAAACGTTGTGGATCCAAAGCCCTCATCACGAGGCTACCGAGAAGTTTCCTGCTCGGTCCATCCGCAGCGGGTAGCTTCCTGCCTAACAACGCTGTGGATCCAAAAGCCCTCCTCATGAGGCCATCGAACAGCTTCCTACTTGGTCCATCCACAGTGGGTAGCTTCCTGCCCAACAACGATGTGGATCCAAAAGCCGTCCTCACGAGTCCACCGAGCAGCTTCCTGCTCCGTCCATCCGCAGTGGGTAGCTTCCTTCCCAACAACGCTGTGGATCCAAAGTCCTCATCACGAGGCCATCATGCATCTTCCAGCTCGGCCCATCCACAGCGGGTAGCTTCCTGCCCGACAGACGCTATGGATCAAAGGCCCTCCTCACGAAGCGGCCAGGTAGCTTCCTGCTCGGCTCATCCACAAGGGGTAGATTCCTGCCCCCACAATGATGTGGATCTAAAGCCCTCCTCATAAGCCGGCCGGGTAACTTCCTGCTCGGCTCATCCACAAGGGGTAGATTCCTGTCCCACAAAGATGTGGATCTAAAGCCTTCCTCATGAGGCCGCCGGGCAGCTTCCTGTTCGGCCCATCCACAGCGGGTAGCTTCCTGCCCAACAAACACCGTGGATAAAAAGTCCTCACCACGAGGCGACCGGGAAAAATTGAGTGATGCCGACCTTCCTGCACTTGGCTATCAATCGGTTCATACTCGATGCGTGATCGCCATCTCGACTCCGAGGAAAGGGAGGATACCGACCTTCCCACACTTGGCTATCGCACCTACAAATACTTGCAGAAAGGGAGGATACCGACCTTCCTACACTTGGCTATCAATCGATTCATACTCGATGCGTGATCTCCACCTCGACTCCGAGGAAAGGGAGGATACCGACCTTCCTACACTTGGCTATCGCGCCTACAAATACTTGTAGAAAGGGTGGTCACCAGCCTTACACTAGCAAGATAAAGAGACTTACGAGCTAAAAATACTTGCAGAATAAAGATTCGAATAATGAAAAGTATACGAGCTAAAGTACTTGCAGATTGATCAGATATCTGAGCGAAGAAAAAGTGCACTTTATTCATGATTAAAATTATGTACAAAGGTATTGTGGGCTCCTCAGCCTTACAAAAATGCTCAGAGGCTTACAAAAATCCTAAAAAGAAAAAATGGGAGAAGGGAGGATAGCTCAGGTCGTCCGCTCGGCTGGGATCTCTCCCTGCTCGACGCCATCGCCGGGGATAAAAATGGCAACCTCAGGCTCGGCGCTTCCATCAACAGCCCGCCTCCTGCAGCTGGCTCGGCGCCTCTCCCCTGTGGCGCTCCCTCGGTGAGAGGGAACCTAGCGCGGAGCTCGTCGTCCATGAACTCCGGCACTGATTCCTTGACGGCATCGAGGGCTTTGTGCCATCCGATGGCCACGGATTCGGTGAGATCAAAATCAAATTGATCGGACGCCTTATATTCTTCCACGTCCTTCGCCGTCCGGCTCTCAGCTTACTGCATCGCCTCCAAAGCTACCCGAGCATCCTTCTTGAAAGCGTCCCTCGACCTTTTCATGGAGATGTAAAAGCCGTTCGTCTCCTCCATCTTGGCTTGAATAGCCTGGTTGGATTCGGAGAGAAGACAGTAGGATTCCTTCGGCTTGGAATTCGTCAGCCCCTCGGCGACCAATCTCGAGTCAAGAATGGTCGCCTTCTCCTCCGCCTGCTGCAATTGGAGGTGAAGTTCCTCCTCCCGCGGGGAGGATTCGCCCGCCTTCTTCATGGCCGGGGCTACCTCCTTAGACTCCATGGCAACGAGGTGAGCGCAGTGCTGAAGGACCTAAGGAAGACAACAAACATATTAGAAAACTGAAACCGAGAAAATATAACTTAAGAAATTTTTAAGGAAAGGCTAGATACAACGGCCTCCTATGCTATTGCGTCTACGTGGGCCTTCATGGTTCCCCAGGGAATTTTTGTCCCGGCCGCCGCCTCCATGTCCGCCAGCAAGTTGTCGGCTATGAATAGGCCAGAGGGCACCTCAATGCAGAAATCACCCTCCTGCACTGGAATCCGGGTAGGGGCGGCCGAGATACCACCCGCTTTATTCTCTTGAAGGGGACCTCTGCGGGCTCTTCCTCCTCCTCCCTCACCCGGGGCGCCGGGTCTTGCACGTGCTTCTGACCCCCCTCCCACAACGCTCCTCCGGGACTGGAGGTGCTGCAGAATGTTTGGCTGGAGGTGTTTGCCTCGAGGCCGATCTCGGACCGGGGCGGGATGATCTTGCACCCCTGGCCTTCTTTCCTTGGGCTTCCGTGGCCATGGCTGCCATAATTTTTGATCGGTACATGGGCTCTGCAAAAAAAAAAGGAACACACAAATAAAAGGGGGTTAGAGACACTGAAGTGGAAAAGGAAATTTAAGAAAGTCTAAATAGGTCGTTGAAACCCCTAACTTACCCAGGAAACACGCAGGACTGAGCCCAGCCCAGCTCAGTACCTGCTTAGAAAGTAGGACGTCGGCCCGCTGGATCGGTTCCTACTGGGACACCACCCTCGCCTCGGGGGAGGTCGACTACTTTGACCTCGGGCAGTCGGCCCTGTGCCGCTGTGTGGGCACAGGCCAATCCTCACCCTCTGGTGGCCCGACGAGTACATACTTCTTATTCTATTCATGAATGGATGAAGGGACGACCACTACTTCAACTCGGCCGTCTAACCCCTACGTTTTTAAATAAAAAATACACCCATCTCGGCTCTTCCTTACTGGTTCCGGGATGATTTTTATAACAAAGGAAAGACACAAGGATGGTCAAACTGAAAGGAATCTGATCAAGTTTTAAGTGGAACAGAAACCCGAGGAGAATTCTCCACGAGTTCGGTGCTAGATGGCACGGGGATAGACGGAAGCAATGAAGCACCTCACAAACCGCGGGTGAGAAGGGTAGACGCATTCCTACCCAAAACGATTCCAGGTACAGAGCAATCTCCTTGCCCTGCACCTGGTCTGCGCGTTCACCCTCCCTATCTAAACGGAGTGAATAGCTAGAGGGGATATGTAACCGATCCTGAATGTCGGAAAGCCCAGACTCTTCAAAATAGAGGGCGCATCGCGGGTGTTCCCGATGCTCACCTTGGGAGCCCTTGTCGCCGTCTGACGGCAAGTGACAAGAACGGCCTTGACTCTAGGGGACGAACCCGACACAGAAGACGACGAAGAAGAAGAAGAACCCTCTTGGCTATCTGAAGCCGAAGAGAAGGAAGACCCACTGGACTCGGTCCCAGCAATTAGAGCCTCATCGTCCGACTCTACCTTTACAATATCTACAGACTCCTCGGAGGAAGACATCTAACCTGATTCAAAGAAAAGGATTCACCGAGGAAAGATCAACAAAAGATCCGATCTAAACGGAGGTACGTCGGGCAATCTTCAACAACGAAGGAAACTGAAGCGAAGTGTTGGCCCTAAGATGGTCCCTTCCTATTTACACACCCCAAAGCAAATATCCTACGGCCCAGATCGATTCCCACCAAAACGAAACGTCGCGTCTAGAAGCATTCGAAGCTCCACGTGGCGGTTGACCATTGGGGACGTCTCTTCGATCGTAGGAGTCAAAGACAGCCTGTCTTGCCCGCCAACAGACGTCCGACACGTGGCCCGTACCCCAACTGACGAATCGACTGAAACGGCGCTCCCTCTTTAAAGCGCAATCATTTCACCGATCTGCTGACGCCATCGAGGATACGCATGAAAATGCAGGCGCACGACGAGACGACACGTGAGCCCAAATATCGAAGTGACGCAACCGCCTAACGCCATGTCGTTCCTGGGAGATACACATTATGATTCTCGGTATCAAACTGAGCAGAAGAAAAACCGAGTAGGCCACTCTCGACCCGACCCATGAATAGGCCGGAACGAGAGTGGAGGGCTAATGATGATGCTCACAAGTCATATTTCCTTAGATTATGACACGTGGCGGATGACGTGTCCCGAAGGTAACGAAGATGAAATAAATGAGACACATTAGGGGCATTTCTCGGGACCTCGTCTCCGAGTACACATCCGACCTGTCATAGACCTCCCTGAGTACTTTCCGCCTTCACCCAACAAACAGCAAACAACCCGTCTCCGAGCCATTTGACGAGCCGAGCTTCCTCGGCCTCCCTGCTCTTCTCTGAGCCATCTATCAGGCCGAGCTTGTTCGGCCTCCCTGCTCGTCTGAAAGCACGGAACCCAAGCGCCCCCGCAACGGTTCCGCGTATCTCGTCAGGACGAGATATCCGCCTCCCTACGTTCCGCATCCCACGCTAGCGCGTCCCCCCATTAATGGGTGTATCCCGCCATTAATACGAGGATAAAGCAGGGGCACAACTGACGGCGATGATTTCCACTCGCTCCACGCGACCACTATATAAACCCCTCTCTCAGACGACTCAGATAACTCGAACTCATTCCAATACGCCGCTACTCTGCACCTATTTCTCGGCACTAACTTGATCGTCGGAGGGTCCTACGGTGGTCACCCACCCCGGGACTTCCTTTGCAGCTAGCTCGGTGTTAGCACCAACCCATTGAGATCCACACGCTCAACAACTTCCAAACCGAATCTTAATCGTTAAAAAAATGCCATCACAGAATCGACGGAGGGCAACATCTCAAAGAGATCGCAGCCTCCATCAGAAACCCACACTCCTCCCAAGTATCAACTGAGCTACTGCCAATTGCTTAAATATTGTATACATGACAATCTCAATCACTCTATAAATAAAGATGATTCTGCCTAATATTTCCATCTTTCCAGAAGAAACTTTCACACCATTAATTTTTATTTACTTTTGCCCCCTCTCGAGTCAATTCTCACACTGCCCCTCTATATGTACCGACCTCCTCTCACCATTTCATGCAAGCTCCATACAAACACACACGCACACACTCTCTCTCTTTCTCTGATCATCTCATTCATATGGAGCTCGTCCTTCTCCTCTCAACCCTCCTCCTCCTCCTCTCTCTCCTCCCCTTATACAAAATCTTCGACCGCTGGCTCAACAGCGGCTGCTACCTCATTGACTACGTCTGCTTCAAGCCCACGGACGACCGCAAGATCCCCACCGACTTCTGCAAAGAAATCGTCCTCCGTAACAAATGCCTCAGCCTCGAGGAATACCGCTTCCTGTTAAAAATCATCGTAAGCTCAGGCATCGGAGAACACACCTACGGTCCGCGCAACATCATCGCGGGGAATGAGAACTGCCCGACCCTCGGCGATTCTCTCCTGGAAATGGATGAGTGCTTTTTCAACACCCTCGACGATCTGTTCAAGAGAACAGGATTCGCTCCAACGGACGTCGACACATTAGTGCTCAACGTGTCCATGTTCTCTCCAGCTCCCTCGCTCTCTGCCCGTATAGTGAATCGATACAAGATGAGGGAAGATCTGAAGGTGTTCAATCTCTCAGGTATGGGCTGCAGTGCGAGCTTAGTGTCGCTCGACCTCGTGAAAAATCTACTGAAAACACATAAAAACATGCTCGCTTTGATTGTGACGTCTGAGTCCATCGCCCCGAACTGGTATTCGGGCAATAAGAGGTCGATGATGCTCGGCAACTGCCTGTTCCGGTCCGGCGGCTGCTCCATCCTCTTATCCAACGACCCGAAGCTGAAGAATCGGGCTAAGTTCTATCTCAAGCACCTCGTGCGCACGCACCTAGGCAGGAGCGACCTGGCACACAACGCTGCGGTGCACACCGAAGACGAACATCACCGCGGCGGAATGGAGCTCAGCAAAGACCTCCCGAAAGCTGCGGCCCAGGCGCTCATCGAGAACATACGCATTTTCGCGCCGAAGGTGCTTCCGCTAAAAGAAACCATAAGTTACATAGCCCTTAATGTCTTGAACTTAGTGCGCGGCGAGCAGAAGAAAGCCAAAGTAGTGGTCCCGGACCTGAAGACGGGGGTCGACCATTTCTGCGTGCACACGGGCGGCACCGCGGTGATCGACGGGGTAGGGCAAGGGCTACGGCTAGGAGAGACGGAACTCGAGCCGTCGAGGATGGCGCTTCACCGGTTCGGGAACACGTCGGGGAGCAGCGTGTGGTACGTGCTAGGCTACATGGAGGCCAAGAAGAGGCTGAAGAAGGGGGATAGGCTGATGATGATAAGTGTTGGTGGGGGTTTCAAGTGCAATAGTTGCTTGTGGGTTGTGATGAAGGACTTGGATGGTGATGGAGGAGGAGCTTGGAGGGAGTGCATTGATGAGTATCCACCACAATCCTTGATGAATCCTTTCATGGAAAAGTTTGGTTGGATCTACGATGACAAGCTAGCAAATGCAGCCCTTGAATCAGGGATGCTTTGATTCATTCATAATAATATAATTAAGGGGTGGTGAACTAAAGAAGAATTTTAATTGGATTATTATTATTATGTTATTGTTATAATTATTTCTATTTGTCATTAATATTTGTCTAAAAAATGAAAATTGTTTTCCAATGTGATTTTTCATGATATATATTTGTTGAGTGGTTTTAACTCTATATAGTGTGAGTTGTTTGTTTGTTGTTAATTTATTATGTCATTCATAAATATAAAGGGAAAATGGGTCCTTGCAATATTGAAGTGCATGGGGGCACTTCTCATTTACTTCTCCATGCTGCATACTGTGATATCACTGTAAGTCTTCTGACACTCGACAATATATGTATTTTTTGGATGAGAATAACGGATGAAGGAGGCGAAACGAATTTACTCCTATGGCGTCGAAAAATACATCCTCCATCATTTTTACCGACGATCGGCACCCACCATCTTCATCGTTATCATCTAAGATGTGGGTACACCAAATTTTATGAGATTCTACAACCTTTTCACCGTTGATTTAGCAATGTAATAAGTTCTATTGACGGTAAACCGTTAATTTTGAACCCACTAAATCAACAGTGAAAAAGTTATAGAATCATATGAAATTTGGTATACCCACATCTTAGATGATAACGATGAACATGGTGGGTGCCGATCGTCAGAAAACATGAGAGAGGGTGTATTTTTTCGACGCCATAGGAGGAAATTCCCTTCTATAGCATCTTTCCTCCATTATTCTCTTTTTGGATTTGGGTTACATGCTATCACTATGAAAATAGTATGGGTGCTATGTAGTTCATAGCCCCACATTTATTTTGTGTGTGGTTGGGATATATTCACTTTTTAGAATTCTTTTATCATGTGGATCCCAAAAAATTGATGGTGATAGGAATAGATCCCAACCCAACACAAAACAAATGTGTGGTTGGGATCTACATAGCATCCATATAATTTTCATTATAACAGTATATACCTCAAATCCTTGTTTTTTATCCTTTTTTTTCTTCAAATTTAATTTGGCAGTTTAATTATCATGTAAATCAATACAAATTATTGAAGGATATGTGTTGTGTGATTGGTATAAATAAAAGAAAAGGATGAAAGGATGAATAATTATATAGTACTAGACAGAGGTTGTGATGTTGAATATTATACATTTTTCTTCAAATTTACCTGTTTTTTCCCCTTCTTATCTCTGCTCTTTATACAAAATATTGTAGAAATATTTATTTTTTTGTTGAACCTGTCCCTTAATCTAACTCATGCACACATCATGCACACGAATCCAAGAGTCACACGGATTTGCGCCAAACGCGTTAAACTCACACTGCATGCTATGATTAACCGTGCTCACTACTATAAATGTGTCCAATAGTAACGTGGTATTGATAGCAGTTCCAACCGCTGCCAATTACTCGTAAAGGTTATCGAAGTATAAGTAGCGGTTCAAATCGCTACCGATACCAATATATGGTGGGACCCACAATCTCTATCGAGATAAAACACCAATTTCCCCCTCTTTTTCCTGAGCCCTCTTCTTTTTCCCACCAAATTTGCCCAGCCCTAGCTCGAGCCATCGCGCGCTAGGCCTCCGTGGCCACCACCTCTCCTCTCCTCCATGCCCTGACTCGAGCTCCGCGTACGTCTCCATGACCGCCTTGCCTCCATGCCTTTGATCGAGCCCCCGTCTTCGTCCAAGACCTAATCTCAACACCTTTTGTGAGCTCTCCAGCCGAAACAGTGCTCAATTTGACCCAAGACAATGAACTCCCTTCCAATTTTACTTTTTTATACGGAGTATCTTAAAATTACTATGTGAAATATTATTTCCTTCTTTTTGATGATGATGATTTTCCCTATTGAATCCTTGAAATTTGGATTTGATGAGATTAGGGTTAAAGGTTTTTTAGTTTTTGAAATTAATTGATAGGGTTATGGTTACGGTTAAAAATTGATTAGGGTTAATGGTTAGTGTTAGGGTTATGCTTAGTGTGTTAGTGCCCTAGCCGCCACAACCGCGACCTATGCGGAATGAAAAACATAAATTGAGAGGCGCTAGAAACTACAGACTCTAAAATCTTGACTATTCACTTAAACTAGAAACCTAAAAAGAGTTTTTAGCTACTATGGAAGAAGATTATACTAAGAGATCGAGTCCTTCGGTCTTCACCTCCTTTTATTTAGCTCGTTAGGGTCTCCGTGATCGATCTTGACCGTCGGTCTTCCTCCATCGAAGGTGATCCACCTGAGAGATTTGGTTCAAGACTCTAACTCCACAATAAGAATCAAGTGGAGCAACTAAAAATCCTACCTTACTACACTAGAATATCTAGAGATGTAGTGAGTTGTTCTAGTGTTTTTCTACCTCTCTTCCATCCTTAATTCTCAACGCATGAGAGTGTAGAGAGGAAGAAGAAGAAGGAGCTCAAGAAGGGGAGAGAGAAAGAAAATAGTGGAATGAATAAATCTAGTGAGAGAAAAATATAGCCATGATTTTGATAAATCATTTTTGCAAATATAATATAGCAATCATGCTTGAATAGTGTAGACAAATGAATTAAAATTCATTTGTCTGCACCATTCAATCATGCCTGTCACCATTTCTTATCCACCTCACCCCTCCATTTCATTTCCATTTAAATAAGTAAATGGATAAATCAAAATGAGGTGTGCTCCTTCTAGAATGTATTTTCTTACAAATACAAAATATATTCTACCGTATATACATACCCTTAATCGTATCAAAATACGAATACCCAAAAGGATAGAATAATACAATGAACATAATATTAGAATATACATATCGAAATATATATACGTAAATTATTAAATCAATACCGAATTTGATAATTCGGTTTAATTCTAAACCAGCTAGTATTATCAACCGTCCGATCAAAAGTCTGGATAGCTAGTACACTCATTTGATTGATACCATACACGTATCAAAATACAGCCACTATATCATTTCTCCTGAACCAGGAAACCCCTATATGTGGGACTCTAAACACTTGACAGTACGCCGGTAGTGAGTTACTGGATAAATTCATAACTACAAGTACGTTAGTAACACTAGCTGTACGTAACGGCTACTCAGGTACCTGTCGAAAAGGATGGCCGGCAAGCAAGCTCATCTGAACCCCTAGTGAGCCTGTCACGACTCGCATGTGGCACATGACCGGGACTTAAATCACGTGATATCTAAAAACGCCGACACGGTCCAAGTAAGCCGAAACCCGGAATCTAAACCTTTTTGAAAACATTGGAGGCGAAGTTTGAAATAGTCATCAGATGAGATCAGTTTAAAATAAACATATAAGTCGAACTAAGTATGTATGAAAAAGTTCTATGACGTTTTAGAAATCTACAGCACTTTATTTGTAAATTTTAAATAAAACCCGATACACCATAGTATTATAAACAACATCCCAACGGGAGCTAGCTTCCACGTCCAAACGGTGGAGCAACCAAGCAAACAATATACAACGCACCATGGCGAAGAAAATAAAAGCGAAACAAAATCAACAATATAAAAAGTTCGACTCCAATGAGTGCGACGCCCACAAACACACAATTCTAAGTCTCACTTCTAGGTCCATAATATACAAGTTCCAAGTCGATGGAGTTTCACTAGTTACAAGAATATATAAATATACAAGTGTGGGTACGAACAACAGTAGCCCACCTACCAGAGCAATCACTGAGAAGAAGGGTATGCCGCAATCCGCCGATAATCCGAGCGGTAACCTGCAAGAAACTGTGGCACAACGGGGTGAGTTGCCAACTCAGTAAATAAAAGTACATCACAAAATAGAAATCGAAATGTACAACCATACCTAGGTCATAATTATAGTACTATCATATATATATAATATGCATAAGTATCATAAATGCAACACTATCTATCATGCGATCCCAAAGTAGAACATGTCAAATGCAAATGACCCGTATCTAGGTATAAGCCAAAAAGTAGCCGAAAATATATATGTAAAATCTCTTCTTTAAAATAGCCGCGGAATAGGTATGTCACGGAATAAAACCAGACGTGATAGTATGAAGTGTAATAGGTATCTTATTTAAGATATACGTCTTGCTGTTTTAGTAAAGAGTGATAAGAGTTTTACGGTTTAAAAGATCCTTATGTCATTCTAGACAGGTCAAGATAATGAGACTATAGCTCGTTTTATAAATCCTTTTTTTTATGCAGCAATTGGTGAAAAGGGTATTCAGTTACTATTCTCTGGATCAGTGCTGGCCGGCTACAATAATGCACCACTCTAAATGTATAACCCGAATGATAGCAACATATCAATATATGGATGTCCAGTATCGACACCTGAAATCAGAAATCTCTCGTTTCCATCACCGACATGCAAATCCTCAAATCTCCCAAGTCTATCACCGACACGCAAATGCAGATATCATCGACACCATCTCAACAGATGATCGCCACCCGATATCCCTGGCCCTGGTCAGTATCCCCTGGATATCCACTGTGCTCAATCTAGCCCCGGTCAGTATCCCCTGGATATCTGCCGTGCTCATCTCTATCACCGGCATCGAGTGTCCTCGCTAGGATCCCCGCCTCTAATGCGTCTTTCCTGCTCCTCGGTCTCGACCGGGTCTACCATGTATCGGACTGTATATCCTCCCCACTCAGTTTGGATAACGTAGTAATCCGTAACCATATAGCCCCCTACTCGGTTCGGAGTAAAACAAAACATAAAAACAATTCATGGTGGACATCAACTCATCGTATCTAAAGATATCAAGTAAGAAATAAGAATAATCTCATAGATCCTCCTGATGATATATTATATATATACATATATAACAGCATCCCATACCACTGATATATATCATCGAAAGCAAAATATCATGAAAACTCATAAAAGTCGGATACACTATCCACGGTACTGGTATTTGCAATATTCAACAGGTAATAAAGGTATGTAAATAAAGTCGTTCATACAACAACCGTAACAGTTCAACTGTGTCATGGCAATACTAATGATGTGTAGTGTAGTGTATACGTCTGTGCTCGTGTAGCATGGCAATCATTAGTATTTATGTAAGTGTTCTATAAGCGTATAAAGCATACTCGTATCGACATCTATATACGCATCACGTAGTATAGTGGTCGTACAGTGACATGGCAGTACCAATGAGGTGTAGTGTAACATGTGCGTACGTGCTTGTGCAACATAGTACTCATTGGTAGTTGTGCAGTGTTCTATCATTGTGTTCGTATAACGGAAACGTATATCATCGATAAATGTATCGGGAACATATAAAGTAAATCTAAACGTAAATATTAAATGTAACTACTTGCTATGAGCTATACCATTATCTTTGAAAATGGAAGAAACGTTGGTTTTGAAATAAGGAAGCCGCCTTAGGTTAAAATAGATATTCGTTTTGGAAATTAGTATCGCATCCTTGTCATTTATCATTTAAAAAGGGAAACGAATCGTTAGTTTGTAAAAGAGTATAGCTCACTCAATTATTACGTTCTAAATCGAAATAAAATATGACTCCATGAGTCTAAAGGAAACTTGGTCGTATTCGGCACGCTAATCTCGTCATTACAAGTACGGTATGATCCCTCGTATCATATCCACATTATCACAATATCCATATCGTACGGATCTATCGTCATGTACGTATATCACAATAACCATGTATTAAACTATATGCACATGAATAATATACTAGATGAGAAATAATATTAAAACCCTTAACTAAATCATCAATAACAACTAACTAGATAGTATAACTATCTTAGTTAAATGGTTGCGGGGGTTCTATACGCCATCCACCCGACTTTTCCCGTAGATAAAAATCTACTCACCAACTTGTCGAGCTCGTTGAATCCATGATTGCTATGTCTGTCATCTCTGTCTCGGAAACCTTCGCGATCGTACCTATAATCGTAGTTTAATTCATATCGACGTAAATATCATATCAACAACTAAAACAACGAGCTAAGCACCGTAGGTTAGAACCTACAGCTTACTTACCCCAAAAACGATAAGATATCCCTGTTGTTAATGTACGAACGTCAACAATTCAGCGACGACACAGAAATAAGAAAACTCATATCGAAATATCGAAAAATTTAACAAAACCCTTACTAGAACACTCCCAGATTTCTTTGTACAAATATTGGGACAAATCAAACAATACAATAGATCATAAAATAGATAAATACACCTACAGAACAAAAATCAACACAAAACTCCATAAGGAGTCCGGCGGCACCGATCAAAACATGAATGTCGCCGGGTCAAGTAGGGAAGTCAGGGTTCAGGCTTTAGCTATAGTCTCCTAGTGGTCTCGTTATACTATGGTTTAGTTAATTTTTCTAGTGGTTACACCTAATGGTTCCAGATTCAATTTCAGTATGATAAATATCACAAAAACCAAATTTTCTAATACTGCATACTAAAGACAGATGACAAAAAAAAATTGATCAAGTAAAGAGAGAAGGAGATATACCTATAGAGAGGTAGTACAAAGAGCTCCAGCTCAAGAAGTGCTTGTGGAAGCATCTAGGGATTGTAGTGGATTAAGCTTGATGAGCTGCACAAACTTGATGAAGAAAATCATGGCTTTTCTCTTTGTGGTAGTGAACACTTAGAAATATTTAGTGTGGAAAGCATGAAGAACCTATGGTTTCAGTTGATATTTTGCCTAAAGTGTTAGAAGAAAAGAATAGGGTGGGGATGTGTGTAGAGAAAGGAGGAGGTGTCCACCATGAGGGATGATGTGTAGTGTTGTGAGGTGGTGGTGTAAAGTGAGAAGGAGGAGGAGGAGGGAGGAGAGCATGGGTGAGGGTGTGTTGAGGGTGAGGGGTTCAAGCTAACTAACATTTAACCAACCTCACAAAAAACATAAAAACAAGAATACGCCATTTTTATCTTTAATTAAAACCTTTCTTGTAAGAATAAAAATTCATATGTAAAAAGAAATGAAATACTTATTCTAACACTTAAATATCATTATCATAATATAAAATATCATGTCATGATAAAATAATTAAGATATCATTTTTTATGATATCACACACTTTTCTTCATATTTACCAAAATAATTATATTTTTACGGATATAATTCTGATACCCAATTTCATAAGCGATATTATTTTTTTAAACTCATTATATTCATATTTAAAATTATTGATTAATATTTATAATTTTCCAAAATGTTACAGAGCCTATCCATGACAATCTTCTTACAGTCCGGTCTCTTTGTCTAAGAGTATCGCATACCGGATCTATGGGTGGTAAACGTCAGACCCTAATAACCCGATAATTCATGCTGATGTAGCTCAGGACCAATCCAGGAAACTACTGATCTAACTATCAGTAAATACCAACTGCCTTGGCCAAGGTCTTATAATGCTGGCCAACCAAATACAGTGAAATATCGACTACTTATAATAGAAGAGACGAATCCTCAACAATCGCTCACTGCCTCCAAGTGGCTCGGGACTGTACTCAATAAAAACTTGTTTGCACGACTCAGTAGAGCTGTGATAGGGTAGTAATCTAAGTGCAGAGGGAACTCACACGAGACAAATGACAATCTCAGATCTAAAGACTAACATATACTCATGTCACCTGAGAACTGCTATCTGACGATAGGTATAATACCATCTGAAAGTTCTCAGCAAGTCCGTCCAATGTACTCACCCCTAGTGAGCACCTGCATATGATCTTAGGTGCTAATGACCATTGGCTATGGGATCAACCATCGCTCATCGTCGGGGTGTCACGCTCCGCTTTCCAGAGTACGCTAAGGTGGGCACGTGACATAGCCAACCATGCTACCTGTGGGTAGGAATTATCCATCCACAGTCACATTACGGCTGTAGAGATATCAAGAACAATAATAAAACTATCCAGCACATGTCCATAAGCCAAAATAAAATGAATCAAGAATAAATAATGTGGAAACAAAAGATCCAATACAAACATAACTGGAATGTATGTCCTATAATGCGGGCTCACATCAGGAAATAAATACTGAAGAATAAAAGAACTAACTACTAATGAGTCCTCACTGCTCAGCCTGCTGGCTGAAGAACTCCTGCTCGAACTGCAGCAAAGGTACGGAATCTGGGCCATGCAAAACCCAGACGTCAGCACGTCATGTCATCAAGCAATAAAATATAAACAGGGTAACAAGCAATGCAGATATAATCATGAATGGTAAAGCAGGTGTAACAGCAATATAAATCAGGGCAGTGAAGGGTAGTGTGCAGTGAGTAAACTAAACTGGTCTATTGGGTTATCTACTCTCAAGTCTTTGAAATCAATTTGATGAGTCGTCGATGTAACTCAATAGTATCCCGTGCGTGCCCGGGACCACGGTCAAGATTCTCGGGCTGAATCCGAGACGTGTCGCTAGGCAGTAAAAGGTAGCATGTACAGATGAGTGATGTCAGCATCATCACCCCGGGGCTGGCCTAGCCCGTAAGACTGATCAGAAAAGGTATCGAACTGTCGAGTTACAAGTCAGGTTTCATCATTGATTTCCCCATACCCCCAAGTTATACGTGTTCAAGTCAGGTATTTAAGTAATCAAGAACTAATGCCAACACAGGAGCAGATAGGTGCAGGTTTGTCTGTATAGACAATAGGAACGGTCCATAAGGACTACATGTCAGGTTTGTTGGCATTAGACAGAAGATCAGGTAACAGGTCAAACCATGGTACATCAGGTCAGGTCAAGTAGTGTACGGTACCACGTCGGGTCAAGTAATATGTGTGTAGCAAGTCATGTTAGGATGTAAAAGATATCATGTGGGTGCTCATAATCAACTAACATAATCATGGTTATAAATAAACAAGCATGGGTATCAACAACACAATAAATTGGCACATGTAATAGGTTAAGCAATATGTGCAGATTAAACTACTTAGCTGTACGGTTATCAGTTTGTGTTTAAGAGATGGTTTCAACATTATATGAATACAGTATGATAAATATGGATGTTAAAATCAGGTTAATAAGCATTAAGTAATCTAGGGATGCAATGACATGTATAATATGTTCAATGGATGCAATTATAACTAAAACTGGTTAAAGATGCACACGGATGTCCGATAGAGTAAAACTAGAGAAAAGGGTATCATGGACTATATACAATAGTTATTATGTGATTAAAATGTAACTGTGGTTACTAGGTATAGTCAATTAAATGCAACAGTTAGGCTTCAAGTTCTAGATCTGAAAAATATAAACGGAACATCATATTGTTAACTTGGAACTGATGACTTTAGGTTCTGTCTATAGATTTACTAAGACAAATAGATAAATTTATATGGGAATAGTATGAATAGCATGTAGCAAGTTTCACTTGCCTCGACGGATCACGGTACGGTAAACGGAACGTCTCGCGTCGGTGGGAAAAGTCGCGACGCACGCACGGTACACGGAATGAGTCCAAACGACGAACAGTGGAATTACACAGGTCAGAGGTCCTCGCTGGGTAGTCGGGGATCGTCGCCGGCACGGTCGGATTCCGGCGAACCAGAAAACAGTAAGCATAAACTAATGGAGGAATGCATGGAAAAAGAGAAGGGAAGAATAGAAGAGAATGGGAATAAGATCGCTTACTGGGTTGCAGAGGGATGCTAACGGTGGCGGCGAGACCAACAGTGGCGAGATCGACGGAGCTCCGACAATCAACAGAGGCACTCTTAAAAAACAACAGAAAAGAAAAGTTTAGAAGAAAGAAGCATAGAAAGAAGAAGAAGAGAAGGATGAGAGGGAGAGAAGGGGTTGCTTACTGGGGTCGCACAAGGGCCAGGAAAGCGGGACGAGTCACCGGCGGCGATCCCCCGGCGGTGCAGATGCATGCAGGGGTGCGCGGGCTGCACGGTGCAAGTGCAGGGTGATCGGGAAGAAGAAAGTGGAGGCGGAGGTGACGAGGGTGAGGAGGCGACGAGGTTTGCACGGACGTCGTCGGCGCTAGGGCAAAGGCGAGAGGGGAGACGGCGGCTAGGGTTTACAGGGGATGGGTTACCTGAAAAAATAAGAGAAAGGAAGATATATTAAAGGGGGGGAGAGAGAGAGAGAGAGATTCGCGCGAGAGGAGAGAGAAGTGGGATCGAGAGGAGTGAGAGAGAGAGAGTAACAGTAAGGAGAGATAAATTTGGCTTTTAGTGAAGGTGAGAGAAGGAAGAAAGAGAGAGAAAGAGAACGGGAAAAGGGAGAGAGAGGATGGTGTGGGCCCGGTACCAGGGAAAGAAAGGGCGGTGATTAGCTGGGGAAAAGAATAGGTTAGGAAAAATTTACAAAAGATTTTTTGGGTGTTAAAAAAAATATAATATCGTTGGCTTAGGAATTTTGATAGGCTGAAAATATTTTTTTTTGGCCGATTTAAAAGATTTAGAAAAATAGGATTTGGCGGGATGCAAAATATTTCAGAATTGCGCCCGGGTCGGGTCCAAAAATTTGGATTTGAAATATGAAAAATATTAGCAAGTTCCAAAAATTGAAATGAAGGATTTTGTAATGAAAAGGCATACCCCCAATAACGGACGCACGTACGTGCGCGTAGCCGTCCAAACACGTCCGTTTCACTGAACGGGAGGTGCAGGGACGCTACCACAGGGTTAGGGATAACAAGCAGGCCAAGACATATATTTTTAAATTATTTTAAATGACTTAAATTGTTATATGCAACAATATGTAATGTTAGAGTAATCTAGAAACTAGGAAGCAATAAGCTCAGTAAATGGGTCGAATATAAGATAACCTACCATTTGCAACCAACAGGGTAAATGAAATAAATACCACAAACAACATAAGGCAACAGAAAATGGTATAATAGAACACGGTTGTTACACGGGGTCTAAAAACGTGTACACCAGTCTACTCTGGAGTATTGATGTCCAGTCTCGATACTCCCACGACTAGGGACATTTAAGGATGTGTTTATAAACTACCCAGCCCCCACATGTATGATCTCCATCATAACGCTGGTAGTCAAGCAATAATCCTACGGGCTTTATCAACATATATTAATGATGCGTAATAACAATTAAAACATATACACATGTTAAGATAAAACAAACCAAATAGCATACTATCATATCGAGTAAGATTGACATATACATACATATGTCCAAGTATCCACTATATATACATATATAATAACGCTCTCTAGGATATACATATCAAACATAGTGTTATTGTTAGGGTTAGGATTAATGGTTAAGGTTAGTGTTATGGTTAGGCTTAGGGTTAAAATAATGATTAGAGTTAAAAAATGATTAGGGTTAATAGTTAGGGTTGGTGTTAGGGTTAGGTTTAGGGTTAAACTAATGATTATGGTTAAGTGTTAGGGTTAAAGTTAGGGTAATTTAGTGAATTTTTGTAAGTAATTTAGTGAAATTAATAATAGTTAAGGGTAATTTGGTGAAAAGCTACAATAGTTAAGGGTATTTTAGTGTAAAAAAGTAAAATTGAATAAATGGGGTTTTTTAGTAAAAATTTTAATGATAGTTTAGTGAAAAAACAACCATAGTTAAGGGTATTTTAGTAAAATTTATAGTAATTTAGTTAATTTAAGAAGATGAATTTTTTAGTTAAAAGTTTTAAGGTAGTCTGGTGAAAAATCAACAATAGTTAAGAGTATTTTAGTGTAATTTAGTAAAATCGAAGAAATAAGTTTAAGAAAAAAAATTAATGTAGTTTAGTGAAAAAATAGCAATAGTTAAGGGTATTTTAGTTTTTTATTGGTAAAATTGAGCAAAATTGAGCAAATTTATAGTGTTTAGGAAAAATTTTAAGGTATCGTGTCCCATTTCCGAATACATGCTACTTAGCATATACTTACACCTAAACTAAATTGTCAATTGAAACTAAATTTAACAAATTCGTCAATTGAACACTAATACTGTAACACCCTAGAACGATCATACAATATTTCAATAAATTAATTGAATTGATTGATTATGCTGGTTATTTTAAGTTTTGGCTCTGGGGTGTCATGAGCCGGCTCAACATAGGGTTGAGCCGTCTCTTACATCCAGAGAATAATTGATTGCTTAGATAGATTGGTGAGCAGGCTCAGGCTTATGTAAGCCATCTCAAAGTGGACTGTGACTTGATATTGTTTTCTGTTAAGATTCTGACTTGGGTTATACGGCATCGGGTTTATTCTTGGTTATTATTGGGATATGGTAAATTATTGGTTTGATAAATATTTAATTTATAAAATATATGCATGGTTTTAAAGATTGAATATATATTACCTTATCTCTAAATCACTAGTCCTAATTGATATAGGAATTGTAACCTATCCGACACATTGATTGACCTATCCTATATAAACCCACATAACTTTCATGCAACCATATCAATCTCAAAACCCTAGCCTCCATCTTCCTTATCATGGCTGAACCCTAACCCTAACTCCAAAACCCGATATCCTTCGATATTATGGCTGACCCTTTCACCATATCATCGTTTATACTGTCTTGAGGAGATCACACCGCCATTGTCTCCTTCCTGCGTTTGCATCTTCTCATGGCTGCAACATCAAGACTAAACGTACAAGCGAAGGTTTTGCATAAGGTTCGGACATCGTGATTGTATCATCCTCATCGTGAAAATCATAGATCGAGGCAAGTATCTCTAGATCTTGCTACATGCTAGTCAGATTCGATCTAGTGTAACATATTTATTAATGTTAAAATGGTATATTTAAGTTTTATGATTTCATAGTTAACAATACATCAAGATCCAAATCTCGATATGTCGCCAATCTTAATCTACTCATGATACTTGTTATGAAAGCATAAAGTTACTCTTTTTATCGATATATTGACTTATTGCAACTTAGAAAAATAGAGGTGATCATAGTTAGCATTGTTTATATCAAATAGAGGCTGGAAACCCTAATTGAAAACCTGGTCATATCAGAATTTTGGCTATGAGCCGGCTAAAGCATTTCCCGAGCCGTCTCATACAACCAGAGAGATAAAATAATGCTTCAGGCATACTTTGAGCTGGCTCAAGACCATCATGAGCCATCTTAACCTGTCAAAACAGATCTAAACACATTACCTTGTAAAATTCACTATAAATCACATAAAAATAGTTAGCTTGTATTCTTTAGTTCGTTACAAAGCTAACTCAGAATACTTTGACTCTGTTAAAATATTACATGCAAAATAAATTGTTTAGATAACATAAGATGTGAAGGAACTCACTTCTGGACTGCTGTCCAGAGAATTTCTAGCAGCAAACTTTTAATTTCGAACGTCCATAACTTTCTATAAGAATAACCTGAGATGCCCTAACTTATACTAATGAAAATATTATTGAATTGTCTTTTTTTAGGTATATGAAACATAAACTTTGGAAGATGTTTGTTATTTTTATGGTATTTTACAAATTAGAATGACGCTGAGTTTCATGAACCGAACTTTCTTGTGCATGATTAATAGACACCACATTTGTTTGCTATTAATCTGATTGAACATGCTATTCTTGTTAATGCTATTATTTTGACCGTTAGTACTATGATATTATTGACTTGCCATTTATTAATTGTACACATGTAATTATGATTGATGACATATATCGTTACTACCCCTTTATTGATTGTACATATATAATCATAATATTAATATTGCCTTGTATTGTTGCCATGTAAAACCACTTAAATTGAGATGTTTATCTAAATACCAACAACCCATTGTTGTTGAATTGATTGATACAATTGATTGTCTCGAGTGACACAAACTGTACTTGTAATTGATTGTTACCGTGTTGGTATTAGAAAACATACTATATTGATATTTGACATGAACATGAAAACTTAGGATTGAGGAAATCAAGAATAGAATTCTAATTGTAACTCAAGAATTATTGATTGCTAGAAACTAATCGGTCGATACGAGTTTCGAGCTCCGGGATACTGAGCTGACATCATTCATCGATACATTGACATTATTATACTGCCTAGCGGCACGTCTCAGATTCAGCCCCAAGAATCATGACCGTGATCTCGGGCACGCATGAGATACTATTAAGTTATGAGAAGGATTGTATTGATTGGTTTCAAATACCTGTAGGATAGATAACTTAGAGATATGGACCCCTAGAATACACATTGACACGATTGCCCTGTTCTACATTGTTATGATATTTTCATTATTGCTATCGTCTATTGCTATACTCACTTGAAATTGTTTACGGCTATATTCATTAAGATATTATATATGAAGCACTGACGTCTGGGTTTTGCATGACCTATATTATTTGTCCTTAGCACAGGAGGATCGTGAGAGCCGCGAGAAGATCGCCGATCATTGATGAACGATTTACTTATCTAGCTATTTATGTTTTAGACTTATTTTCTTCTTGCTTCCACTATTAATTATTGGTTATTAATCCTATTGATTATCGTTATTGTTTTGTGGCATATTGGACATGTGATAGATAGATATGATTATATTGTGCTTGTGTACTGCATGACAATCTTAATTAACTATTGAAGGGCGGTTCCTAACCGTAGGTAGTATGGCTGGCTGAGTCATATTCCCATATTTACTATATATTGGGAAGCGAGGTGTGAAAAACACTAAAACCATATATACACCTACATTAAATCGTCGATCGAAACTAAATTACGTGCCTTAGACACTCTGTATCAGCTAACATATGTTTTTTTCCGTCGTGACATAGAACTACATGAAGGTTGTCAACATCGAATGTGTACTAACTGGTATCTGCTGTACGAAGTATTTCATGTTTTAATAAAAAAATTTAATAATTTTCCGTAAATATTTTTCCTTGTATCCGTATTTTAAATAAAATAATTTTCCTTTTTCCTTTCCAAAATAAATTCCAAAATGTTTATTCAATTTTTCCTTTCATCCTTTCTATTTTCCTTTCTGTTTTTCCTTGAAATCAACCAAGCACAGACTCGGTTTTCCCACCCTCCCCTGACCGACCCCCCTCTCTCTCTCTTCTCTCTCTCTCTAATTTGTTGGGGTAAAAAATTACACCCCGGTTAACCAAGTCAAAGTCAAAATCAACCCCAAGCCAGGTGGGCCCAAGCCCAGGCCAAGTAGGCCCATGCCCAATGAGCCCGCGGCCAGCCTTCCCCATACCAAAATAAAAATCATGTAATAAATAATGTTGATGTAATCTTTATGGGTATAAAGCCAAATTTTTGTAAAGCCCATGGCTCATGTGCAAAATAAATGAGCACATGAGACATGGGATGGGCAAAATGCCATTTTGTAAAGCCCAAGGGACTATATGTAAATGTGTAAGCCTATAAAAGGCAACATGATAATGAAATAAAGAACTTTTCATTCTCTCAAACTCTAGAGTTTTTATGCCTCTTTCTCCTTCCTCAAGGTTTTAAACTGTCTTCCCCTTTTTGAATTAAATCAAGAGTTTTACTCTTCCTTCCCAAAAATAAATAGTTTTTCACCACAAAACCCACAAAAGGGAGCTCAGATCTTCCATCAGATCTCAAAAAGGGGAGATTTTTAAATCTCACCCCTTTCTCCAAGGTCCGGCCAACCGAGAGGAAGAAGAAGGAGACCCACCTCTAAAAACCTCACTTTGGGGAAGATCCAGGGCCCAAAGAAGAAAAAAGGAGTCCCCTTTCATCAGCTCCGAAAATATCTTAGGAGTTTAACTCCTCAAAAAATATATATATATATATATATTTATAAAATAATAAATCTTTCCTTTTAGGAGTACAACTCCCAGTGCAGGGGCTAAGCCAACTTGTCCTCTCTATCAGAAGTTCAACTCCATAAGTCAAATCGGGAGCACAGCTCCCAGTAGGGATGAAGTCCCTTTTCCTGATGACGCCCGCGCCCGCGTGCCATGCACGTGGGGCGCCCGGCGCCCGCATGCCATGCACGTGGCGCGGCGCCCGGCGCCCTTTGGACGCTTTTTCCCCTTTTTACCTACACACACACACACGCACACACACACACTCCACAACATTATCCCCATCAGGAAAAATTTCTAACGGGACGCTGCCCCGTGCACCGCAAGGGGCTGCTAGCCCCCTTGACCCCCAGCCCGCTATCCGGATAGCGGGACCCCCATAAAAACTCTGTGGGGCCCCCGATATATCTAAAACCCCTTCAAAACACAACAATGCACATTGAGTTCGCATGACCTGTTTGACCCGTCAATCGGAGGTTCCCTCACTCCAAAGGCGAGGGGTAATTAACGACAGCTTAGTCCGCGACTGCCAGAGATTCAGATCCTTACAATCAATAAACCCTAGCCTATCCTAGGCAGCGGGAATCTGTAATGCACCCTACAAGCGCGCGTGTATTCCCATCTCAATGGGGTGACAAAAACACCCTACAGGTTCTGGCACGCCCGGTGGGACTTATCTTTCCTCCCATATTTCGGATTAAGCATTCATGCGAACTCAATTAATATGCATATCAATTGCCTATACAGAAATCATGCTTTTTTATGATGGTTAACGTTTTCCAATCGCAATCTTCGGACGCAGCAAAATGTCTCCAAGGATGATCTCAGCTCTCAGCACAACACCCATCTTCTACATGATGAAGATGGACACCTGGACGATCCTTCCGGCCAGTCTCGGGCGACAGTGGGAGGAGCCACCACTACCATTTGTCTCTATTCTGTTCGTGCCAGCTAACGTCGTCCCTAATCTTCAAGCTCTGGTAACCGACAAACCGGCCTCGAAAGGCAAGAGGCCAAATATAGTGGTCTCGAGGGCGCCCCAACCTAGACGCGAGTCGGTGTTCAAACGGCTCTCCATGGCCCCAGTTGGGGGCAAAGCCGTCAGAACAAAAGAAGTTGCCAGACGTCGCGGGCAAGCCCAGGCGATACCTTCGACGGACACGCGGGCAGATGTCTTCTTAAGCCTCCCCATCACTCGGCTTATGGCGACTTCCCGAAGAGCAGAAGCCTGCCAAGCGCTTTAAACAGAGAAGACGAGGCAAAAGCGGCTCAAATACAGAGCCAACAAAAGGGCTAGGGCTTTGGCCATGTTAAAATTTATGAATTTCCAAAGCTCAGACCGCTCTACAAAATCAGCCGCCAAAGATAAAGAGATGGCTGGATATGTGGTTCACACTGTCTATATGGTCGGACATGAAGAAATGAACCCTCCTATGCTTCACAGCCATGGTGATGATATGGTTGACGTTACCCAAAGTCGACTTGGTCTAAATAATGAAGAGCCCACTCAGGCCGATAAGCCAAAGGAGCCCGTGGTTCTCGCCGGATCAAGCGCAGGCGGTAAAGATGACCCCATTGTCACGTCCGGAACTATAGATCAATCATTATTCCAATGGCTTCAAAAGCAGCTTCAGGACAGGGACAAGAAGATGGCCAAGGTTCATTCCAAAGTCGACGAGCTGGCAAACGTCGTGGCAGATCTCATGAACCAAGTCGCCTGATTGCAATTACAGAAGAATCAAATGCTGGTTCATGAGCTAGGGATTGATATCTGGAAGCAGCCAAACGATGCTCCCTCCAGCCCAAGAGCGGAACACTTTTGCAAAAAAAGGCCGCGATCAGCTTCCAGTCACTCTGATACGTACACTGAATGTGGTAAGCAGACAGTATGTGAACTAAAGACTGATCGTCCTCAGGGTCCAGCACCAGTATGGGCACCT
This sequence comes from Agapanthus africanus, assembly GCA_030015575.1. NCBI lineage: Eukaryota > Viridiplantae > Streptophyta > Magnoliopsida > Asparagales > Amaryllidaceae > Agapanthus > Agapanthus africanus. The sequence continues at coordinate 683,834,384 of CM057344.1, forward strand.
GCTCTAATGGAGAGAAAGAAGAAAGTATACTCCTTCAGGAGGGATGAAGTCCGCAAAATGTTCGAGGACGCCTTGAACAACGATCTGCAACTGCATATTCCAAAGAGGCCACATGAAATGGACATGACCGGCAATCCTATATACTGCCCATATCATAGAATGGTAAGTCATACCATTGAAGACTGCTATGTTTTCAAAGATTGGATGGAGAACCAATACAAGCCTGGGAAAACCTTACAGTCGTCAGATGTACCAACAAGTCATAGAGTTACGGTCATCAACACAACTCCGCCAAGATCAAAGTTCGAGAAGTTAGATTAAGAAAACATACTCGACCACCACGTCATTAAACTGGGGGACAATTGACCACCATGTCGTTAAACTGGGAACAACCGACCACCATGTCGTTAAACTGGGAACAATCGACCACCACGTCATTAAACTGGGAGACAATGACCACCACGTCATTAAACTAGGAGCAGCCGACCTCTAAGTCGTTAAACTGGAGATGTAAAAAATGTGTAAATAAATAAATAAATAAAAGCCGAAATTATGGGGCAACTAGTAATAAAATCAGTGAGTAAAATAAATATGAAAAATAAAGCAGAAATGATGGGCCAGCTCGCAATAAAAATTAGAGAGTAAAATAAAAATGAAAATAAACAGCCGAAATGATGGGGCAACCACGAATAAAAAGCCGAAATGATAGGGCAATCGCGACTTTCGCGATAAGAAAAACTGAAATGATAGAGCAATCGTGGTAAAAAAAACGGCGAATGATGAGTCGCTCCTGGTACCATATTCCAGTGCAGCGATGCAGACGCCAACTAAACTCTGAATATTCCAACGGCGAATGATGAGTCGCTTCTGGTACCATATTCCAGTACAGCGATGCAGACGCCAACCAAAATCCAATTTTCCAAAATTCTTCCGGCCCTACGGTTGGTCTCCAAGTTGACTACCGTATACAATCTACGGGCTCAAATAATTCTCATCACACTCATGCCCCAACACAATCACCAGTCCAGCGGCAGGTCTCCGCCCTTGGAATTATGCTCCATTTGGGAAGACGCACTCATGTGTCCTCACGATGCATGGGGAGAACAAAACTTGCGAGATCCTTACGACTCATAAGAAAACGCCCTTGTGGGATCCTTATGACTCACAAAGGAAAGACACACTTGGGGGTCCTCATGACTCCTAAGAAGAAAATGCACCTACGGGATCCTTACGACTCGTAGGGAGAAAATGCTTTTATGGGACCCTTACGGCCCATAAAATTGAAAATCCTTAGGTGGTAGGGATATAAACCTATCTCCTAAGCCATCGCTTCCCAATAGGCAAGGGCAAATGATGAGTTGCTCCTGGCATTATTCCAGTGCAGCAATGCAGATGCCGACCCAAAAACCAATTCCTAAATTCTCCCGGGGCAAATGATGAGTTGCTCCTGGCATTATTCCAGTGCAGCAATGCAGGTGCCGACCCAAAAACCAATTCCTAAATTCTCCCAAGGCAAATAATGAGTTGCTCCTGGTATTATTCCAGTGCAGCAATGCAAATGCCGACCAAAACCAAAGTCCCCTAATCTTCTCATGGCAAATGATGATTCGCTTCTGGTACCATATTACAGTGTAGCGATGCTGATGTCAACCTAAGTTACCTCAAATCAGCAAGTCAAATCCAGCGCCGACCGTCCAAGTCGCAAAAAGGGCAGCAACGACCTCCCTGTCGGAATTATGCTCCGCCTCGGAATCAGGTCAACCAGTGACCTCCCCGTCGGAATTATGCTCCGTCGCGGAATCAAGTCAACCAACCAACTCTGTGTCGAAATCATACTTCGTCTCAGAATGTACCCCGTGTCGAAATCATGCTTCTCCTCGGTGTATCTGCCTTCCCTGTCGGAATTATGCTTCGACTCAGAATCAACCAGGGACCTCCCCATCGGAATTATTCTCCGTCGCGGAATCAAGTCAACCAACCAGCTCTGTGTCGGAATCATGCTTCGTCTTAGAATGTACCCCGTGTCGAAATCATGGTTCGCCTCGGTGTATCTGCCTTCCCTATCAGAATTATGCTTTGACTCGGAATCGCGTCAAGCGTCGACCATCCATGTCATACAAAGGGCAGTGCCGGCTTCCCACAAAGAGGGAACTAAATCACTCTGTGCAGGGGAAACGTCTACCACAGACACTCCGTCTCGGAGACGCGTCAAGCGTCGACCGTCCATGTTGTAAAAAGGGCAGTGCCGGCTTCCCACAAAGCGGAAACCAAATCACTCCGTGCCGGGGAAACGTCTAGTACGGATAGTCCGTCTCGGAGACGCGTCATGCGTCGATAGTCCATGTAGTAAAAAGGGCAGTGCCGGCTGTTGGGGTCAAAATTTACATCCCGGTTGACCAAGTAAAAATCAAAGTCAACCCTAAGTCAAGTGGGCCAATGCCCAGGTCAAGCCCGAACATGAAGCGGCCGGCCTCCCCATGCCAAAATAAAAATTTTGTAATAAATAATTTTGTTGTATTTCTTTTTTTTATTTTATGAATAAATGTAAGAAAAATGGGCATAAAGCCAATTTTTTGTAAACCCTATGGCTCATGTGCAAAAGAAATGAGCATATGAGGCATGAGATGGGCAAAATGCCATTTTGTAAAGCTCATGGGGCTATATGTAAAGTGTGTAGCCTATAAAGGCAAAGATAATGAAAATATCTCAGAGACCTTTTTTTCTCTCTCTCAAAAAGATTAGGGTATGTGCCTCCTTCTCCTTCCTCAAGGTTCTAAACCTTCTTCTTCTTTTTTTGAATTAAATCAAGAGTTTAACTCTTTTTTTCCCAAAAATAAATAGTTTTCACCGCAAAACCCACGAAGGGGAACTCAGATCTTCCATTAGATCTTAAAAAGGGGAGATTTTTAAATCTCACCCCCTTTTTCTCCAAGATCCGGCCAACAGAAGAGGAGGAAGAAGGAGACCCATCTCCAACAATCCCACCTTGGGAAGATCCAAGGCCTAAAAGAAGACCCAGGGCGAAAAGAGGAGAAGAAAGGAATCCCTTTTGATCATTTCCAAAAATTTCTAGTAGTTTAACTCCATTCAAGATCTATGGGAGTTTAACTCCATGAATCAAACCTTTTTTTAAGAGTTTATCTCCATTCAGCACCCTTCGGAGTTTAACTCCATAAATAATAAGTCCTCTTTTGAAGTTTAACTCCTTTTTCTAGGGCTCAAAACCCCCCCTTCTTTCCGCCGGTGCCCAAACGTACAGCGCCCTAGCGCCCACGTGCCGGACAAATGAGGCGCTAGCGCCCAAGCGCCCAGTGCCCACGTGCCGGGCATGTGAGGCGCTAGCGCCCCGCGCCTAGCACCCAAGCGCCCAGCGCCTAGTGCCCACGTACCGGGCACGTGAGGCGCTAGCCACCAAGCGCTAGCACCAGTGCCTAAGCGCCTAGCGCTAACCCAAGCTCCAACGCCAGCGCCCAGTGCCGACGTGCTAGGCACGTGAGGCACTGGCACCCACGCGTCCTTTGGACGCCATTTCCCCCCTTATTTTTTAATACACTCCACACTAAACACCATCCCCTGTTAGAAAAAAAAATTTAACGGGACGCTGCCCCGCACCCCGTAAGGGGGCTACTAGCCCTCTTGACCCCCAGCCCGCTATCTGGGTAGCAGGATCCCCATAAAAACTCTGCAGGGCCCCCGATATATCCAAAACCCCTTCAAAACACAACATTGCACATTGAGTTTGCATGACCTGTTTGACCCGTCAATCGGAGGTTCTCTCGCTTCAAAGGCGATGGTTAATTAATGGCAGCTTAGTCCGCGGCTGCCGGAGATTCGGATCCCCATAATCAATAAACCCCAGCTTACCCTAGGCAGAGGGAATCTGTAATGCGCCTGATGAGCAAGCGCATTCCCATCTCAATAGGGTGGCAAAAAACACCCTACAGATTCTGGCACGCTCGGTGGGACCTTTCTCTCCTCCTATATCTCGGGTCAAGCGTTCATGCGAACTCATTTAACAAATATACCGATATTTGTACTGAAGTAATGTTCCATTTATGCAGCAATCCACTTTCAACGACAATGTCTCCCAAGACGAATTCAGCTTCCAACGCAACCTTGATCTCGTACGTGGTCAAGATCAATGCCCGTGTAGTTCTCCCTGCCAGTCTCAGCCGGCAATGGGAGGATCCACCCCGTCAATTTGGTTCGGTCATCATCTACCCTGCTGGAAGCGCTCATCTGGCGGAGGTCACGGCAAACCAAGCGGCCAAACCAACCTCAAGGGGCAGGAGGCCGAACATTTTGTTCGCCAAAGCATCCCACCCCAGATGCAAATCTGTATTCGAACGGCTCTCCACTATTCCAACTGGGGAAAAGGCTGTTAACACCAATAGGCCATAAAGCAGCTCCAGCAAGCTTAGATGGTGCCCTTGACAATCGCGCGAACGGGCATCTTCTCTGGCCTCTCTATCAATGGTCTACGGCGTCTTCCCAAAGAGCCGAAGTCTGCCAAGTATTTAAAACAAAAAAGTTAAGGCAGAAGCGGCTCAGGTATCGAGCCAACAAGAGGGCCAGGACTTCGTCCATGTGGAATCTTGTGAGGTTCCAAGAGCAGGGTTACTCCGCGACGACGGCTGAGTCGGCCGTAAAAATCAGCAATTCCTTCGAACCTCTGAAGTGAGTTCAGAAAAATTCTATGACCGCCAGAATCAAGAAGACAGCAGTCCGAACGTTGCTACAAAGAGACGTATCCCGGCCCCAACAGAAAAAGTATGACGCTGTCTCTTCAAGAGTCTATCAGGCGCTCTGTGCCGCGCAAAAACGGCGGGGCAAAACCAAAAAGAAAGCGTCAGCACCATTCAAGAATCCGGCCAGGCCAGCCGCCTTCAGTCGACTGCCTATTACCGAAACAGGAGGGTCAAGACAGCGAACCGTGAAATCAGCCGCCGATAATAAAAAGATTGCTGGATATGTTATCCATACGGTCTATATGGCGGGCGGGCGCCCCAGCGACAACCTTCGCAGCAAAAGCAAGGATGGGGCCACCATATCCCAAGCCCAATCTGGCTTGAATGTGTTTTCTGCTTCCCAAGAACAGTCGCCTCTGCTGGATGATGAAAACCCTATCGATGAGGATGATAGGCAGAAAGACCCCTCAATCCATGTAGAGTCAAGCTCGGAAAGTGAAGAAGAGCCGAATTTCTGCCCCAGGACCGCGGAGCAAGAGCTGCTTCAAGAGCTTCGAAAATAGTTCAGGAGAAAAGATAAAGAGATGGCCAAGCTCTATTCGAAAATTGACGACCTAACGAACGTTGTGATGCAGCTTATGGCTCAAATTGTTCGACCGCCTCCCAATCAAGCACAAGTCTCTACTCATGAGCCGGTGAGCAGCCGATGCCTGTCCCTTTGGGTCCAAGATTGGTTGAGCCGCATGAAAGCCGGACACATTCCGCTTCTGGGGACGCCTTGGCTCCAGATAGCACTATCCCGCTAACACAAGATCGGATAATGGATTTGGTCACCAGCAAGGTTAAAACATTGGTGGCCGAAGCTGAAGCTCAGAAAGAAATTGGCAGTAGTGGGCGGCCATATCCCGCACAGTACGATCTGATCGAGTTCCCGAGCGGCCACGTCATTCATAAGTTCGGAAGATTTTACGGGACGGGAAATGCAAATCAACATGCCGCCCACTTTAAAGCATTCTGCGGAAATACATGGGGCAATGATGCGCTCCTTCTTCATCAGTTTGTCAACAGCCTGACCGGTGTCACTTTCGACTGGTACGCGAGTATACCAGACGGGTCCGTCATTACCTTTGCCCAATTGGAGTCTCTGTTTCGGCAAAGGTTCATGAGTGTCAGTGATAAAATCTCCATTGCTGACCTTGTGAGGACCAAGCCGAGGAAGATGAAAGCAACACCGACTTTATCGCCTGATGGTGTAATCTCACGGTCAAGTGCGAACCACCGCTGGAGCAGGACCAATCCGTCAGACTTCTCATTGGGAACTTCAGCAATTGGATGGTCCCATTCTTATGTACAGCAGGCCTCAAGATGTTTTAGGAGATAACCAAGAAAGTCCAGATGCTGGAACGCTCGAAACAAGAGTCCACCCCAGACTCTCCGAGAGACAAGAATTGGAAAAGTAAGAGGGACGACAATCGTAGAAGCGGGAATTCCAGCAATACCAATGTCTTCAATGCATCTGACAATGACGACAAGCGAAAGGTAGGCGAATCCAAAACCAACCGGCCTCGAAAGCCATTGCTGGGAGGAGAAGGGCCTTCCCCAGAGGAGAAAAAGAACAAGGCTTTCAGAAGAGACAAGGTCCGCAAGGTATTCAAAGATGCCTTGAACAATGGTTTACAATTGCCGGAGTCGAAGAGACCCCACGAAGCAAAAATGACAGGAAATCCCCTGTATTGTCCGTACCACAGAGTAGTGAGCCATGCGATCGAGAATTGCTATATCTTCAAAGACTGGGTCGAGAAGCAGTACAAGACTGGAGAGATTGAGTTGTCCAAGAGTGTGTTAGTTAACAATCAAGTTGCAACCACCAACTTTATACAGACAGAAGCTGAAGCCTTCTGGGAGCAGACAACTGAACTCGCTGCCCTGAGAAATGAAACTGACTCACCGCAGTCTCCGTGGAGTAAGAACATATCTAATAAGACGAAGAAGATGCTAAAGCTACTTCAGAAAGAGCCCAGGACAGAATGGGAAGGGCAGAAGAAGCCTACCATTCCAGCTGCCAATGCGGCTCCATCAGGCTCAAAATCCAAAAAGCTCAAGAAGAAGAAAAGTGCAACTCGGCGCGAAAAAGAGTCTGCAGGGAGATCGACCATTCAAAAATATATCGATTCTCTTTAAGAATATGAACAGAAGGAAAGAACTCTGATTCAATTGAAGGAGTTCCTCCCTATAGAAGCGGCTGAAATTCTGGAGGAGTTAGAAGAAGACTCCAATGAAGAGATCCCTATAGTAACCTGCTACACCATCTATCTTGGTAGCGACTCTGAGGAGGAGCTCTGTTTTCCCGATGAGGACGAGGAGCTCGCCACAAAGGCTAACCAAATCCAGCTCAGAAGCTTCAGGGCTCTACCGCCAAATCAGGGCAATGCCCCACAAGGAAAGGAAAAACATATGGCTAATGAGGAAGATGGCAGAGAACCGGCTAATGAAAACTCAAGTCCTTCCTCGGTGGACTATAATGTCTTGGCTCATCTCCGAAAGCTTCCGTCTCTCCTGAGCATCTACAATACCTTGGTCCTATCTAAAGAGCTTAGAGATGTTCTCATTCACGCTCTACAAAACCCTGAGCGGTATCAGGCTCGCTTTGCAGAAATTAATATGAAAGAAACCCAGTACGCTCTGCATGCCGCCACAGTCACGTTTAAGGATGAAGACTTGCTAATGGGAACGGCTGAGCATAATCGGCCACTTTACGTGACCGGGTATATCGACGGAGATCGGATTAATCGCATATTGGTTGATCCGGGATCCTCAGTGAACATCATGAACTTGTGGAATCTGAAGAATTTGTCAATGGACGTCCGACACCTGTCAAGGGAAAGGATTGTCATTCAAGGCTTCAATCAAAACTGCCAGCAAGTTCTGGGGTCTATAGATTTGCCAATCAAATTTGGGGATCTGCAAACTGAAGCTAAGATATACGTGATCGACGCTGACACGTCTTGTAAAATTCTCTTGGGAGGGCCGTGGCTCCACGATTACGGTATCTTTCCGTCAACTCTCCATCAATGCATGAAGTATAGTAAAAATGGCGAAGAAAGACGCATTGACGGAGACATCCAGCCGTTCGGTGTGCATGAAGTCCGATATGAAGATTCTCGGTACTTTGTGAACTTCCAAAGTGCTGAGCCACAGCTGACCAAAGACAGAACATCCCCGAAACTCAAAAGCAAGTCTGAGCCGGCTGTCACTTTCAAAAGCAGAAACCCCCATGTGCATCCGCGTTTCGGCAGTGACACTGATGAGTCTGACGCTGGAAGTCCATCCTTCCATAAAACTCACCCTCATTTCGGTAGTGATACGGACGAATATGATACTGAAGGACCATCCGACAGCAAAATCTGCCCTCATTTAGGCAGTGACACTGAAGAATCAGAAGAAGAGGATCCGTCTTGCAATAGCTGTGCAAATCAGGCTATCGTGCGAACAACAAAGCTACGAGAGACCTTCGAAGTTACAGAAGGGTCCCTAGCCGTCACAAGGGTGCCGAAGCAGATGTGCAAAGAGCTCGATGCACTGTCAGTCTCCACCATGGACCAGCTGAAAACTTTCTACGTTCCCAGAAGGAAAAGTGGACAGAAGGGCATCCTATTTTATGGGTCAAATCCCGTTGTGCACCCGGACGATTTGTCTGTCGTGTGCCTTCCCTATGAGAGGGGCATAAGAGCCGTCCTCAATCCCAGATACTATGCGCCTGAGATGCGGGAATACTTTAAAAAGTGCGGGTGTCGGCTATATCAAACGGACTCCGAAGCGAAGTTTTGTGAAAGGCTATGGCATCCTCCTCAAGTCTAAGCACTCATCGATGGACGAATTCCAGACAGACGGGGCATAGGTTTCATTCAACCTGATTCCAAGGCATGCTACATGATCCATGTTGGTGAATCCAGTGAAAGATCAAATGATGATGACGAGATAACCGAGCCAGAAGAAGCTCCTCAAGAGCTCGAAGATAGCGGACAAGCAACCGTCGATGAGCTAACCGAGATTGATTTGGGAATGACCGATAATCCAAGGCCGACCTATATTAGCTCACTCTTGTCAGAGGAAATGAAAGAGTAGATAGTAGCCCCGCTGCATGAATTCGCTGACTGCTTCGCATGGACGTACAAAGAAATGCATGGCCTCTCCCCTGAGGTAGTCGTGCATAAGCTGGCTATTTCTCCAGATGTCAAGCCAGTTAAACAAGCTCCCCGAAAAATGAGAAGGGGGCTAGAAGAAAAGGTCATCGAGGAAACTAAGAAACTTATCGATGCTGGCTTCATTAGAGAAGTGAAATATGCGGACTGGATCGCATGCATAGTCCCAGTGAAGAAGAAAAATTGGCAGATCCGAGTTAGTGTCGATTTCAGGGACCTTAACAAGGCTTACCCTAAAGACGACTTCCCGCTACCGGTCATGGAAATGATGGTCGATGACACCTCAAATTACGAGCTGTTAGCCTTCATGTATAGCTCGTCTGGATATAATCAGATCAAGATGTCGCCTGATGATGAGAAACACACAGCATTTCGAACCCCGATCAGAATACTGCTACAAGGCGATGCCGTTCGGACTGAAGAACGCAAGTGCTACATACCAAAGGGCAATGACCAATATCTTTGATGACATAATCCATAAAGTCGTCAAATGTTATGTTGATGATTTGGCCGTCAAGACTAAAACCAAGGCCGATCAAATCCAAGATCTCAGGACCATTTTCACTCCTCTCAGGGAATACGATCTGAAGATGAATCCTCTGAAGTGCGCCTTTGGCGTGTCATCGGGAAAATTCCTGGGCTTTATAGTCCGACATCGGGGGATCTATGTTGACCCATCCAACATAAAGGCCATCTCGGTTTACCACCGAAAGACGCAACCAGGACGTTGGGACATCTGGCCTGAATTTTGGGGGAAGATGCTATTTGGTTTTATCCATCCACCTCTCCGAAGATACCAAGTTGATTTATGGCACCATGTATCGGAGGTTTAGACAAATGCGGCCATTGTTGCAGACTTCGTCAGATTCCCCCTCGTTTGCGAGGGGTTTATGATTGTGGGGACGCTCTTCCCTACAGGCGCAAGCACCTGCAGTTAATTATGCTACCGCATCACGGTAACCACTTTCTCCTTCTCCAGATGTTCAACTCATGTCGTATGTATTTGTTTTGATTTTGGTTGCCTGTAGATTGTATACGGAGAATAATTTATGTTGTCGCCCGTAGGGCGTGGCTTAGTCCAAATCCGCATATTCTAGACTTGGGTTTTGTTTGGGTTTAAGGATCGTTAATCTTATTTTAGATCAGGATCAACTCAAACGTTTGTTGATGATACTTTAGTCTAATTTTATATTAAGATCTACTCAACAGGATTTTCTTTAGTTTATAGGGACATTGCGGTCCGCAATTTAGTTTTGAGGGACATTGCGGTCCGCAATTTAGTTTTCAGGGACGTTGCGGCCTACAATTTAGTTTTAAGGACATTGTGGTCCATGGAGTTTAGTTTTAAGGATATTACGGTCCGGGGAGTTTAGTTTTAAGGACATTGCGGTCCAAGGAGTTTAAGGACATCATAGTCCGTGGAATTTAGTTTAGGGACGTTGATTTCCATGGTTTAAGGACACCATAGTCCATGGAGTTTAAGGACATCATAGCCCATAGAGTTTAGTTTAGAGACTTTGCGGTCCAAGGTTTAAGGACATCATAGTCCGTAGTTTAAAGACATCATTGTTTATAGAGTTTAGTTTAGGGACGTTGCGGTCCATGGTTTAAGGACATCACAGTCCATGGAGTTTAAGGACATCATAGTCCATAGAGTTTAGTTTAGAGACATTGCGGTCCTGGAGTTTAGTTTTAAGGAGATTGCGGTCCAAAGTTTAAGGACATCATAGTCCATGGAATTTAATTTTTAGGGACGTTGCGGTCCGCAATTTAGTTTTTAGTGACATTGTGGTCCAAAGGGTTTATGGTTTGTTGGTTTTGGGGGTATACCAAGAGTAATTGGTTATTGGGACCCTCTACCACTCTGAAGACGTTGAAGAATTACAACGACACGTATCAGAGGTGTGGAGAGATGTACCCTTGAACTAATGCATATTCGTCAAAAGATCGGTGGTCTTGTTTGGGACTAAGACCAGTTTGGGTAAATAAAGAGCACATAGGCTCGGTTGTTAGGAGTTTAGCCAACTTGGGCTCAGTCAACTTAGTCTCTGTCATTTCCTATTTCAATAAAGTGTTACACTTACTAAGACACAGTCATTTCTCTGTGCACATGATGCTAAACATTTATGTGAGTACTGGTACTCACACTTTGCTTTGCTTTTTACACTTTCTTTCTGTTTTTTTATGAGTGTTGAACACTCTTTATGGCGCTAGGCTCTTCTTGAGGAGTGCAGAGCGCTTTATGTTAAGTAGCGCCCACGTGAGGGACACATGGGGCGCTTGGCGTTGAGCGTCAGCATTTGAGTGCTAAGCACTTCTTATTTTGAGCAGCGCCCACGTGATGGGCACGTGAGGCGCTTGGCGCTGAGCGCCAACCACTGAGTGCTAAGCGCTCTTTATTAAGCAGTGCCCATGTGAGGGGCACGTGGAGCGCTTGGCGCTGAGCGCCAGCATTTGAGTGATGGGCACTTTTAATTGAATACGCCCACGTGAGGGACATGTGAGGCGCTTGGCGCTGAGCGCCAACATTTGAGTGCTGAGCGCTCTTTTTTGAGCAGCGCCCACGCGAGGGGCACGTGAGACGTTTGGCACTGAGCGCCAACCACTCAGTGCTAAGCGCTCTTTATTTTGCAGCGCTTGGCGCTAGGTTTTTCTTTCTGTGTTATGTTCTACAAAGTTCAATTCTTTGTTCTTCCCCGGATCTTCGATCCCTGAGAAAAAATTCATCCCCGTAAGAATTAAATTCTCATTTATAGGAGACTTGTCTCATGGATCTCAGATCCGAGGAAAGAACTATGTTCTTTTTATGAGGATTAAACCCTTGCAGATGAGAAGTTCTGATCTCTATTACCTTTTTGTTTTTCCTCGAAGAGAATTCTTCTTCTTAGAGCTTGCTCTTCTTTTTTCTTCTGAGAACTTCAAGTTTATGGGGGGGGTGTTTCTCTCTTCAAGACATGAAGTCTTGGATCCTTTATATAGGGGAGGCTGATTTGTTGATTCAGTTGAGAAAATCTCTCATTGAGAGATTTCGTAATTGATTTGGGAATTTTATCCACCGTTGGATTTTTGATCCAAGGACTTCTGTTTTACAGAAGACATTTTTCTTTTTTTAACAAGATTGGGAAAATATTTTCCCATACAGAATTTATTCTGTATCTTGGTGATTTTTAATCACCATTGGATCTTTGATCCAACGGTGCACTGATTTACAGAGCACAATCTTTCTTTTTTGGAAAGATTTGAGGAGTATTTTCTCAACAGAATTTAATTCTGTAATTTGATAATTTATCATCTTCGTTAGATCTTTGATCCAAGGGTGGAGAACTTTTAGTTCTGGCGCTGGCGCTCTCATGCTTCGCACGTGAGGCGCTGCCTCAGACTTTTTAACTCTTGGCACTGCCTCAGAGTTTTTAACTCTAAGTGCTGGCGCTCTCATGCTTTGCATGTGAGGCGCTGCCTCAGAGTTTTTAACTCTTGGCGCTGCCTTAGGGTTTTTAAACTCTGAGTGCTGGCGCTCTCGTGCTTTGCACGTGAGGCGCCGCCTCAGTTCAAATTTTGAACAGAGCTTTGCTCTCTTATTTGGGGGAACAAATGCCCCCACACCGTTGCGCTCACGTGGCTTACACGTGAGTGCAGTGGTGGCATCTTTTCAACCGTTGGATCTTCTTGGAAGTTGGATCGTCTTCCACTGCCTATAAGTAGGCCCTTTGGCCCTTGAGACGACTTCCGTTCGTCTTCTTGCTTTCTTGTTTTCTGAGAATTTTATTCTCCCTTTAGAGCTAAGCTCTCTGCCTTAAGAAACTCTTTTAGAGTCAGAACCTTGTCAAAAATTTTGGTAAAGATCAAATCTTTGAAGGTTCTAGGGTTTCACCCATTAACAGAGCCTTGCTCTTCTCAGATCGTAGATCTTAAAGTGGATTTTTAGAGTTATTTAACCCATTAATTAGAATATCGTTCATCTTTATAATGAACTCTTAGAGTTCGTTTTGTAGATCTAAAAGATCTTGGAGTTTTTACTCTGTAGAAAGCTTTGCTTTTTTAGGGTTTTGATGGGTTACTCCATCGTTTTCACAGAGCATGGCTCTTAGAAATTTTGGGGAATTTTTATTCCCTTCATGATTAAATTTGACAGATGTCATTTCTGTTTGCAGAGTACTGCTCTCGAGGGAGTTTAATTCCTTGGCCAAATGAGTTTCTCATTAAATGAGAATCCTTTTAGGATTCCATCCTTAATGAGTGACTGTCTCATCAATGATGAGCCGTCACTTTGATTTTGCGGGCCCCCCTTCATCCTTTTTTCCTGCATTGCAGGGTGGTACAAATTTAAAGTACCAAGTGTCAGAATTCAGACTATAGTGTTGGCAACTAACCCTCGCCTTTTTTTGTGCAGGTACCATGGCTTTCGATTCTTCCATCCCTTTTGTTCGTTCAGAGAGTGCCTTCGCTGACGTGCCCATGGATCGGGAAGTCTTCGCTCTCATTAAAGATCATGACCTGGAGCAGAAATCTCTTCATCTATAGAGGTCATGGTACAATCAGATTATCCAAAGTCGGCGTAGTTTTTCTTGTGCAGTACCCTCAGAGCCTATTTCAGCGATTCATTATGCCGACTCGCCTCAGGTGAATTACGCCGTAGAGGAGGTCAACTAGACCACATAGGGTCACCTTCAGCCTTCTATGGCCTCAATACCCGTACAGTCGTCGATGGCTTTGGATATTTTGGGGCGACGCATATGTCAAGGAGAGTCGCACCCTTAGGGACAAGTATACATGATTGGCTTGACTCCTCTTCATTCATCCGGATATCTGCAGTGGGCTCGATACATCCTTCCGGCCAAGAAGTCGCTATTGCTGAAGCTCGGGTTGTATCCCGTAATTTATGCGTCTCTTTTCCAGTATCCCGCGCCTCATGTATGGTGGGTAAAGGCTTTCCTGGAGCAATGGAACATCCCGACTCACACTTTTCTTCTATCGGATTGGGAAGTTTCGATTTCCCCGGAGGAATTGGTAGAAATTTTGGGCCTACCCGTCAGAGGGGAACATTACGAGGAAATACTTCCCCCTAACGAGTACATCTTCACCACCAAATCAGTGATGATGGGTCTTACTCCGGAGAATGCTATTCAACATCGATTCCCGAGTCTGATCAAAGTGTTGAATATTTATGAGGGTTTGTTTCTCGAATCCGGAAGGCATGGGGTCAGCTTCACGGATTTCATCACCCGCTTTCTTCGCCCGGAAGTCTTGTCAAAACAAGCTGCGAAGTTCGCTAAGCTTGACGATCCTTTTTGGTTTTGGCTTGGACAGCCAGCCGACAGTGGAAGCAGATCAAAAGAATTTCTTCCTCCCAGATACTGCAGTCATCCCCTTTACAGAGCTCGCAGCTTCAGACATCGACGAAGAGGCGTTCTTTTTAGGATTCATTGGTCTATGGTTAAGCTGTTTTGTGCTCCCAATGCACCCTCGCCATATGAGGCCATCCGTCTTCTATCCGGCCCACCGAATGGTTGCCGGGACGCGAGTGGCCGTCGGGATCGCTGGGCTGGCTCACTTATATCATAGCCTCAGCTTAGCGGCAGACACCACTCAGCCAGGGGTTGCAGCCCGTAAATCTCCCGCTGCATTATTTCACGTCGTGGATCGAGCTACATATGCTCGGCGCTTTCGAAGTCTACAAACAGCCTCATTTCTATGACAGTTATAATTTCCCTCGTGTTATATTCCTAGTTGACACTTCTGCTTTAGATCCGTCACAACGAGAGGCTCAGGGCCTGGTCCTTCGCCCGTGTATGGTCGGGGATGGCATGACCTTTATCGATAAGGTCTTAACTATCAGCAAGGAATCTACTAAAACGGTGCAGCCGCTATGCGACACCTTCAAAGACGGGGCTCCTACATTGAAAGCTCGGGAGATCATGCATTTGTATTCGATCAGGATGGGCTTTTTAGTGTTCAGGAAGAACGACTCGGTGCTGTTCATGAAGTACAACCCACACTGTTTCGCTCAACAGTCAAGCTACGATCAGGGTGTCTCACTAGAGGCTTTTTTAGCTGAGCCGGTTGCTACGGAAGAGGGTATCCGCAACACGCTTCACCATTTCATGCGACTAAACACCGGGTCCAACTTTTTTATCAGTGAGACGAGCTGCGTCCCGAAAGCCTCGAACGCATACGTGGCATGGTACAAACATGCGACGGGTGCTGTTATTAGGGAAGTAAAGCGGTTACTGCTCGATCGCAAGGGTGCAGCCCCTACTGGTAATCCAGCTGTCCCCTTAAAGCGACGAACCATTGTTCGTCCGCCCTTAAGAGAAGTTGTTGCGGTTGCAGTTCCACGCGCATTTCCCGAGAAGCCTCTACCTCGTGTTCCTGTAGAAACGGTAGCTGCAGCGTCCCCTGAGTCTGGCGTCGGTATGGAGATCGGGACTTGTCGCCCAAAAATGCTCGCCAAGCGCAAGGTCGTATCATCGGTCGCCAGCTTTCACTCACAGAAAAAGAAGAAGTCGCTCTTTTCTGCTAACGTTGTGCTGGACAAGGAGCCCCATACTCCCTACAGCGAAGGCTTGTGTGAGTATGGCACCAATGAGGGTTTATTCATCGTACCTGCGGATGATACTGATCTCCAGGCTACCCTCATGGCTTCCGAGTGACTGGCTCGCGATGAAGCGAAGTTGATCACTATTGCGAAGTCAGGTATACTTCAGTTACATTCTTCCACGGTTATGTTCTTTTATTATGCTTCTACTGACGCTTTCTTCTTCAACAGGTATCTCTGCCAAAGAGGCTCTCGCGGCTTCCCTCAAAACTTTTGAAGAGGAAGAGAGGCTCCGGGCTTCTTTGGGCCTTGGTAAAATTCCGCTCACTATGCCTTTATTCCTTTCTTTATCCGTGATCTGACCCTTGCTTTCATTTTATTGCAGGGGCTACCTCAATTCAGGTTACTCCAAGCGTGGTGTCGATCCCAAGCAGTGATGCGGCAAGATTTCCGGAGCCAGCTGTTGTGTCCCCAGCTCTCCCAGCGTCTCAGCCGGAGGCTTCGCTGAAGCAGCCGATGAAGGATGTCATAACAGCTCTAGAGGCAGAGCTTGGTTCAGACGACGACGTCCCCTTAGCAGAGGTCTTGAGGAGATCGCTTCTCACTGCTCAGACCGAAAAGAAGCGTAGGAAGCATGCGACAAGGGAACGCAACGCCAATTTGGCCGTGGGTGCAGGCTCAAGCACCATTCCGCCTGCTGATACTCCTTCGGCGGATGTTCCTTCGGCGCTGTCTACCGCCCGTAGACAGGTTGCGCGCGCGGCTCGGGAAGAAACCGAAAAACTTCTCTGAGGTAACATAACATTGAGTCTTTTATTAGGAATTGATCTCCAAATTTTGACATATGCATTTTCTGCAGGGCCAAGTCTTAGTGATGGGGTAACGGGTGAAACCCTGGCGGTTACCGTGCCGGAAGTTGCTGCCTTCTCTCTGGAATCTGGGACTGTCCAGACCGCTGCCCTCTCTCCCGGTGGCTCCTTGGTATCGGCGGACGTTGCAAGCATCACGACGGCCCACTTCAAGTCACGGGATGAAGCTATGGGCGCGGAATCTACTCCTCGGAGCGAGGGCGAAGAAGCCATTACACCCGATGATGCCTTCGCCATGGTTTCGGTCCCTGATTTGTCAGGTAATTGTTGAGGCGCTGTTTACAAGCTTTTCGATCTTTTTCAGTCTTTCTAATGATATTTTGTTTGTCATGAGTACAGGCGTGGTGAATCCCGAGGTTGTGCCACCCGAAGAAGCGTTGCCAGGTACTGCTCTGACGGTCGCCGTCCCTTCGCCTTCTCCCATGTCCTCTCAAATGTTGGAAGGTATGGGTTTGCAACTTATTTAGTTTAACTGTGGATACCATCTTGTATTGACAGTATATTGTCGCAATTTTGCAGGAGTCCTTTTTGACCATCTACACCATGTGTTGAACCCGCATTTCTCGTTCCAGTCGGAAGTCATTCTGCCCTCTGGTACTGGTTAGTATATCCTTCAGTTATTGTCTCCTTCTTTCTTTTATGAATAGCCGTATTGCTGTTAAGTCTTCTTTATATTGATCGCAGCGTCACGGATCGAAGGAGGAAACGAGGGAATGGCCATACCTCCGGTAATCCCAATTTTGCCACCTGCCATAGCCGGTATAGTAGACTCCATCGCTCGTGTATTTTTTCTACCCACCGAGTCAACATTTGACCATAATTTGTTTTGCCGCAACTGTACCGGCTCCAGCTCCCTTTGAGTCTCGCATCCCAATGCCGGCAGGGCCCTTTGCTAAACGCCCATCTTCCAGGAGCGCTGTGAATAGCCGGCGAACGTTGAGCGAATTCATCGAAGACCTCAATGTCAAGGCCCTCAACTCTGCTACGGATTTTGCTGTTGAAGTCAATCCAATGCTGGCGACACTTGTAAACTTTCATGATGAAAATTTTGTTGCCTTTTGGGTTGATTACTGCAGAAAGATCGAGGCTTGCCTGCACAGATTGAGTTCAACCATTTCGCTCCTGAAGCATTAGCTTCGAACTCCCAACGGGTTGCATGGGTTGAGTAGAGCGTCTCTTTTATTCGCCATTTCGAACAAAAGGCAGCCTTGAGGCAAAAGGAGCATGAGGCGGCTTTCAGCGAGTCCGTCCAATTGCGCGCCCAGGTTGAAGCGAATGCTGCACAGCTGAAAGCTATTTTCGATAACCTCCAATGATATATTTCGGACGGCCTGGCGCTAAGGCAGAAGCTTGACCTCTTTGAGCGGGTTGCGCAGGATTGCGAAATCGCCAAGCAGGAAATCGATGAAAAGCTTTCATCCTGCTTGCAGCAAAGGGCTCAAATTGATGTGGAGTTGGCCGCCATAGTCGAACGCGAGAAAGTGTTTAGGGAAACGTTCGAGCGGCTCGCCGATCTGTTGAAGATGCTTCCTCCTTAATAATCGTCTTTGTACCCTCCTCCTTTTTTGTATTCATTCCTGAATGAGTGTATATTGTATTCCTTTTGATTCTTTTATGACATGTATCTTGTATTCATTTTGAATTCATGAATAAAAGACTTACATTTTTTATATCTCATGTTTGCAAGTAACTCTGGTGAATGTGGCCCATCTGTAGTTTATCTTGATCTTCTTGTAGGGCAACGATGTCTTAGGAAACAGGTTCAGATCTTCCGCCTAAGACTTTTCAACTTCATGAGCTGTGTGAGTCTCATAAAGACTTTTCTCCTTAGGAGTCGAGAAGATCTCGGAGGTGTAATTTCTCCTTAGGGGTCGTGAGGACCCCTGAGTGCATGTTTTCTCTTGAGAGTCATAAGGATCTCACAAGAGAATTTTCTCCCTTACAAGTCGAGAGGACTCGTAAGTGGTTGGTGAGTTGACTTGTTTCCGAGTTGAAGCATTGCTCCGACGGGGAGGTCGTTGGCTGACTTGTTTCTGGGTCGGAGGTCATTGGCTGACCTGTTTCCGGATCGGAGGTCATTGGCTGACTTGTTTCCGACCGAGACGGAGGTCATTGGCTGACTTGTTTCCGAGACGGAGGTCATTGGCTGACTTGTTTCCGGGTCGGAGGTCATTGGCTAACTTGTTTCCGAGACGGAGGTCATTGGCTGACTTGTTTCCGAGACGGAGGTCATTGGCTGACTTGTTTCCGACACGGAGGTCATTGGCTGACTTGTTTCCGAGGCGGAGGTCATTGGCTGACTTGTTTCTGAGATGGAGGTCATTGGCTGACTTGTTTCCGAGACGGAGGTCATTAGCTGACGTATTTTCGAGATGGAAGTCATTGGCTGACTTGTTTCCGTTACGGAAGTCATTAGCTGACTTTTTTCCGAGACGGAGGTCACTGGCTGACTTGTTTCCGACACGGAGGTCATTGGATGACTTATTTTCGAGACAGAGGTCATTGGCTGACTTGTTTCCGAGACGGAGGTCAATGGCTGTCTTGTTTCCGAGACGGAGGTCATTAGCTGACTTGTTTCCGAGACGGAGGTCTTTGGTTGACTTTTTTCTGAGACGGAGGTCATTAGCTGACTTTTTTTCGAGACGGAGGTCAATGGCTGACTTGTTTCCGACACGGAGGTCACCGGCTGACTTGTTTCCGACACGGAGGTCACCAGCTGACTTGTTTCCGAGACCGAGGTCATTGGCTGACTTGTTTCTGAGACGGAGGTCATTGGCTGACTTGTTTCCGAGACGGAGGTCAATGGCTGTCTTTTTTCCGAGATGGAGGTCATTGGCTGACTTGTTTCCGAGACGGAGGGAAGGAACGCCGTGTTGATCTTCTGGGATGCAGATGTTGCCGTCGAGATCTGACTCCTCCTTTGACAAAGTCTGTTGGGGAAATGTGGTTCCCCTTTTCGTTTATGCCCATTGATTGTATACAGGGGTCAGTATGGACTCGCCTGTATGGCAAAAGTTTCATTCTTTCATTTGTTTTATTTCTTTCCACGATGCTCTATCATTTCAGCTTTTTATATCGCGAAAGCCGCGATTGCCCAATCATTTTGGCTATTTTTCGCGGTGCCCAATCATTTCGGCTATTTTTCTTTTTACTCGCTGCTTTTTATTGCTAGTTGCCCAATCATTTCGGCTATTTTTCTTTTTATTCGCTGCTTTTTATTGCAAGTATGGTCCTGAGATTTGATACCAATCTTAGCATCAGCATCGCTGCGACTAGAATGTTGCCAGGAGAGAATCATCACTTGCCGTGTAAGGACTTGGAATTTGTTACCGGTTTAGGCATCAGCATCGCTACAACTGGGAGATTGCCAGAAGCGAATCATCATTTGCCTTTGTTAACTTGAATAAAGGTGGCTTAGCAAACAGGATTAGGATCCTGTCGACTAAGGCTTTTGACTTCATGAGCCGTAAGGGTCTTATAAAGATGTTTCTCCCTACGAGTCGTGAGGATCTCGTAGGTGCATTTTCTCCTTATAAGTCATGAGGACTTCTAAGTGGTGTTCTCTCTTATAAGTCGTAAGGATCTCATAAGAATATTTTCTCTTTATAAGTTGAGAAGACTTACAAGTGTCTGTTCACCAAATAGGGGGATTTCACGCCATTGGTGGAACTTGGTGGGGGGCGTTCATTTGTTCCCATGGATTGTATACAAGGGTCGATATTGACCGCCTGTAGGGCAATTTGGGGGATATGATGGCTTAAGAATTGGTTTAGATCCCTGCAACTTAAGGCTTTTGGAATCCTACGAGCCAGGAGGGTCTCGTAGGGAGATTCTACTTAATAGTCGTGGGGATCTCGTAGTGTATTTTCTTCATAGGAATCGTAGGGATTCCTATGTGTGTTGTCCCTTCATGAGTCGTAAGGATCTCACTCAGGTATTTTCTCTTCATAAGGTCGAGAGGACTTTGCGAGTGTTCATGACCCCTTTTTTACGAGATTGCGCCCTTTTGGGTTTTCACAAACTCGCCAGCAGTCCTGCTATTTTTACTCACAGCGCCCTTTCGATTTTCATCCGTGCCTATTCTGCTTGTGGACGTACCGTTTTTTTTACCGCGCTAGTCTAATGGCGGTTCGTAATAGTTTAGGGACGTTACGGTCCGTAGCTCTCCATGTTTGATATGGAGTGTTGCTGGGTATTGCTTTTAGAGTTTTAACTCAAGAAGATAGCGAGCGGACATAAGTGTCGTCATCTATTGTTGTCCTGGGCCGTGACTCGTCAGGCGTAGTATTTTTTCAGGAATCGTCCGTTTATTGGCCGGAAGGGTCTTTCGCCGTGCATATCCATGAGCAGGCAGGCTCCACCTTGGTAGACCTTGTCTATGATGTACGGGCCTTCGTAGTTTGGCTCGAACTTCCCTCATTTTGCACGATTGGGAATCATCGGCCTTTTTACGACCAGTACGAGTTCGCCTTGGCGGAATGTTCTCGGCCTGGTCAATTTTCCGTACGACCGTGTCATCCTTGCCTTATAGGCTTCCAGCTTTTGTTGATCCATAAGGTGAGTTTCATCGAGCGCGTCTAGCTCTTAAAGCCGAAGATGAGCATTCTCTTCGTCTGTTAGTTCGTACCGAACCGCCACTCGTAGAGAGGGCAGCTCTATCTCCAGGGGAGTACCGCTTCTGTGCCGAATACCAACGCGAATGGCGTTGTGTTCGTGGCTGTCTTGAACATGGTCCGATAAGCCTAGAGAGCTTTTTGCAGTCTCTCGTGCCAGTTCTTTTTTTGACACTGTCTTCTTTATGATCTTTGTCAAGGTTTTTTTGAAAGCCTCAGCTAGACTGTTGGCTCGGGGATTATAAACCGAAGAGTATCTCCAGTCTATATTATGTTGCTGTGCGAAGCAGCTGATTTTGTGACTTCTGTAGGCTTGCCCGTTATCAGAGATAATCCGTCGTGGAGTGCCGAACCGATAGATGACGTGTGTCTTGAAGAAATGGAGAATATTCTCCGTTTTCACTTCTCTTAGCGGTACTGCTTCTGCCCATTTAGAGAAGTAATCGGTTGTAGCCAATATGAATCGATGTCCTCTGGATGACGCTGGTTCAATGGGCCCAATTATGTCAGTTCCCCACATTTCGAACGGCCAGCTAGCCATTGTTGGGTGTAGGATGCTGTTGGATGAAGTCCCCATGAATCTGGCACGAGTGATACTGCTTCGCGTATTCGAGACATTCCTGAATCATCGTGGGCCAATAGTAGCCCATCCTTTTGATCTTCAGCTTCATCTTCGGCCCGGCTTGATGAGAACCGCAGAGTCCGTCGTGAGTTTCTTGGACGACTCTCCTTGCTTCTTCCGGTCCCAAGCATCTCAGCCATAGAGAGTCGACCAATCTCTTATATAGAGTATCATTGACGAAGGTGAAAGACAGAGCTCGTTTCATGAGCTGATGTCTTGAGGATGCATCTTCAGGTGTTCGACGGAATTTTAAGTAGTCTATAAAGACTTCTCTCCAATCCTTAGCCTTTTATTGCTCCTCTATTTGTAGGGTTGTTTGCTTGGTCGCTTCCTTTTCTTCAGACGATTCCGGAGATATTTCTGCTGGTGCCAGAACCCGACGGCTTTGCACAACGATTCTTACATCATCGAGGTTTTCGTCAGCCAGTTCTTTAGCGAGTTTAGCTAGTGTATCCACTTTGCTATTTTCCGTACACGGTATGCTTTCTAGGACGTAGGAAGGGATTTGAGTCGGCATTTGTCGCACTCTCTCACCGTACTTTATCAACTCTGGTTTGCACGTTTGATAATCTCCGTTTACTTGACTAACGACCAGCAAGGAGTCTCCGTATATAAGGAGATTTTCGATCCCCATGTTGACAGCGATCTTAAGACCTGATATCAAAGCCTCATATTATGCCTCGTTGTTTTTCCTCGGCTCTATTAAGGAAAAGGAAAAGCGCATTATCCCTCCTTGCGGAGTCACGAAGATAAGGCCTAGCCCAGATTTGATTATAGGGGAGCTGTGCTTTCGCATCTTTATGGAAGATGCCCCATCGAAGTAGAGTTCCCATCGGGTATCACTCCCTCCTTTCTCTCTGTCGATTGTGTCAAAGGCGTGTTCGTCTGGCATTTCGCAATTTAATGGCGAATCTCCAGGTATCGGACGCTCAGCGAGGAAGTCGACGATGGCCTGGCCTTTCACTGCCTTGAGGGGTCGATAGATTATCGAAAACTCCATCAAGAGGAGGGCCCATTTAGCGAGTTGTCCTGTTAGTATAGCTCTTGACATCAAATACTTGAGAGGATCCACCTTTGATATGAGATGGACCTCATGCGCCAAAGCATAATGCCGAAGCTTTGTTATAGCGAAGATCAATGTCAGGCAGTGTTTTTTGATAGGGGAGTAGTTGTTTTCTGCCCCCAGTAGAACTCGACTCAAATAGTAGAGGGCTCTCTCTTTCCTTTAGTCATTTTCTTGTGCCCATAGTGCGCCTAAATAACCTTCAAGGGCT
Organism: Agapanthus africanus; assembly: GCA_030015575.1. Taxonomy (NCBI): domain Eukaryota; kingdom Viridiplantae; phylum Streptophyta; class Magnoliopsida; order Asparagales; family Amaryllidaceae; genus Agapanthus; species Agapanthus africanus. Next base: position 683,857,187 of record CM057344.1, read on the forward strand.
GTTGTGTACAGGATGAGGGGCTTTCCATTGACTGGAGTGGTCAGTACCGGCGGATTCTGCAGGTATTGCTTGATTTCTTCGAGTGCACTCTGGCATTTACAATACCAAACGAATGGGGTCCTCTTCTTCATCAGGTGACTGCTGGGGCGACATTTTCCGGAGAGATTGGCTTTGAACGGCCGGATATACGCGAGCTTTCCTTGTATAGACCGCAGTTGCTTGAGAGTTCTTGGCGGAGGTATTTCCATAATCGCATTGATCTTTGATGGATCTATTTTGATGCCCCGGTGTTGGATGATGAACCCTAGGAATTTGCCCGAGGAAACTCCAAAGGCGCATTTGAGAGGGTTCATCTTCAGGTTGTATTTCCGAAGACGCTGGAACACTATCTTCAGATGCTCCCAGTGCTCTTCGTACAATTTGCTTTTCATCACGAGGTCATCGATATAGCATTCGACGATTTTATGTATGAGGTCATTGAAAATCTTTTTCATGGCCCTTTGATAGGTAGCGCTGGCGTTCTTTAGACCGAAAGGCATCACTTTGTAGCAGAATATGCCCAGAGGAGCCCGGAAAGCGGTATGCTTCTAGTCTTCGGGATGCATCTTTATTTGATTGTACCCCGATGATCCATCCATGAAGGAGAAAACTTCGTGAGTAGACGTGTTTTCTATCATCAGCTTGGTAACCGGTACGGGAAAATCATCTTTCGGACAGGTTTTGTTAAGGTCCCGAAATTCCACGCAGATGCTCACCGTCCCATTTTTCTTCATCACATAGACAATGTTGGCGATCCAGTCGGGGTATTGAACATCTTGGATGAAGCCTGAGTCGATTAGCTTCTTGACCTCGGCCTTGATACTCATTTCAAGCTCGAGCCACATTCTTCTTGGCGCTTGTTTGACTGGCTTGACGTCCGGAAATATCGCCAGTTTATGCACAACTATTTCTGGATCTAGCCCCAGCATCTCGGAATAGTTCCATGCGAAGCAGTCTTTATACTGCATGAGCACGTCTTTTAGAGTAGCCACCTGTTCTTTAAATAGCAACTCACTGACGAACGTAGGTCGCGGGTCGTTTGTCGTCCCCAAGTCGATTTTCCTTAGGTTGTCCGCAATAGTATGTATTCCATCTTCCAACTCTTTTGGCGCCGATGGAAATTCTGAAATCAATTTCTCTTCATCCTCGTTTTCGAAGCACCAGGAGAGGTCATCCATATCCTCACACACTCCTTCTTCCGACAGCGTTATTACGTGACAGGTACGAGATTGTTTCCAAGACCAATGTTGATCTGGTTCTACTCTCGTTATAATCGTTACTTTTGGCACATGCTTTTGTGGCGGGGCTACCCTCTAACTGTTGGATAGAGCGAACCTGCCAAGTTGATATTGGTCTTCGACCCAGTTTTTGAAGGTGAAGCAGTCTTCAATAGGATGTCCTATCGCTCGGTGATTGGAACAATAGTCTGGGTGATGAACCTCATTTGCTTGATCAGGGTGCCGAGACTTCGGGAGTGTCATCATTTGATATTTCATGAAAAGTTCAAAGATTCTCCTGCTCTTGTCTCGAGGGAAAGAATATGCTCGACCCATCTTATTCATAATAGACGGATTCCAGCTGACCTTTTCTCGATCGCGTGGCCTTTTGGATCCGTTTTGCCGCTGTCGAACGTTTTTTCCGTTCTTTAACTTGTTTTTGCCTCCGCGTCGGGCCTTTTTCTTATTATGAAAAACTATTTCTTTTTAGGAAAATAAGAGTTAAACTCTTGATTTAATTTTTAAAAAAAAGAAGAAGGTTTAGAATCTTGAAGAAGGAGACACAGAACCCTAATTTTTGAGTAGAATGAAAAAGTTCTTTTTTTATTTCATCATCATGTTGCCTTAGATAGGTTTACAAGTTTACACATAACCCTTTGGGCTTTACAAAATGGCATTTTGCCCATCCCATATCTCATGTGTTTATTTCTTTTGCACATGAGCCATGGACTTTACAAAAATTTGGCTTTATGCCCATTTTCCTTACATTTATTCATAAAAAATTACATCGAAATCATTACATAATTTTCTTCTTGGCATGGGGGAGGCCAGCCTCTTCATGTTCGGGTCCGACTTGGGCATAGGCCCACTTAACTGGGGTTTGGTCCCACTTGATTTGGAGATGACTTTGACTTTGACTTGATCAACCGGCGTGTAATTTTTGACCCCAACAAGGTGGGTTTTCCTCTCTATGGGTATGAGACGGCTTATATTCTTTTGAGCGGATCAAAGCCTGATTGTTCAAAAGATCAGATTTTAAGCTCAATTATATTTTCGTATCGATGTAACTTTTGTTTATACTCATTCTATAGTATCAATTATGTGTAGCATGCATGAGTTGTGGTTAACATGATAGGCAACATTTGATTATAGATTTGAATGAAAATAACAATTGAATTAATATAAACCATATACTATAATTGTACGTATATAAGGGTTGACATTAACATGGAGAATAATCAGTGAGTATGGATTCACAAGAAATAACAATTAAGTTTAATTATACGTGTGAATCTAAATTTACGCATTTTAAACAATATTTTATTAGGGATTTCTTCAAGGCAAGAATAGAGGATTTGGTGGAGGAGATGGGTCAAGGAAAAATAGAGGAGAAGAGAGATCGTAAGGGAATGAATATAAGTACTTACTCACGTTGTGATATGATATAACAATCGTATTACTGATAGATTCAATTGAGGCTTGAGCGAAATCAGCACGACGTCATCTATGCGGAAGGATTTCTCCGATTGGCCTTGGAAATCTTAGGAAAGAATTTTCAGAGAAGAGATGGGTTTTGGACAGTGAAAGAAAAAAATGAAGGGGTGTAACGCCCCATGCCCAGTACAGATGGTATTATCCGCTCTGGCCGAAACCGCACGGTTTTGCCCTTTTAGGGTGAACCAGACCCGACTAGGGTCCACTTCCCAGGAGGTCATCCATCCCAACACTTCCCTAGCCCGAGCACGCTTAACTATAGAGTTCTCAAGCTCATGTAGTACCGATTCACTTAAAAGGCGTCTCTGTAATTGAGAGTAGTATCATTACATTTATAATGCAGTTTGGTTCTCTTTCGGAATGTGTTCCGAAAATTCCCCATTGTTCTACAGTGGGTCCCATGGACTCAAGAGATGGCCCCCATGGATTCAAGAGGTGGCCCCGGCCCCTTGGCGTGGCACTTTGTTCCATGAGCAAGAACCGGGACCCGACATTCTCCCCACCTTTGAACAATGGTTCATCCTCGAACCACAAACCTACTGCTGAGGGACTTGCATGAGCCACCATAAATGTAACATCCCACGCCCCAGTATGGATGGTATTGTCCGCTCAGGCCAAAACCACATGGTTTTGCCCTTTTAGAGCGAACCGGACCCGACCAAGGGCCACTTCTCAGAAGGTCACCCAACCCAAGACTTCTCTGGCCTGAGCACATTTAACTATGGAGTTCTCAAGCTCCTGTAGTGTCGATTCACTTAAAAGGCACCTCTGTAATTAAGGGTGGAATCATTACATTTATAATGCAGTTCTGTCCTCTTTCGGAATGTGTTCTGAAAATTCCCCATTGTTCTACAGTAGGTCCCACGAACTCAAGAGGTGGCCCCCATGGATTCAAGAGGTAGCCTCCGCCCCTTGGCATGACACTTGGCATGGCACATTATTCCGTAAGCAAGAACCGGGTCCCGACAAAGGGAAAGATATCTTTCGGAATTGGGGAATTAAAAGGGATTAAAGGCCATTCAAAGAAAATTGATTATGAAAATAAAAGGTTGGGGATTTTCGGAATTTAATTGGCAGTTTTAGGATGATGAATGAACAGTCACAATCCCAAAAATCATGTCTCTTGAGCTGAAATCGAGTGGGCCCAAATCTGGAAATTTCTGGGTCGAACAAGGGCTTGAGATGGCTCAAAATTATCTTGAGCCGGCTCAAGTGGACAGAGAAGGAATTGGAAGGTTTGGCATATGAAAATGAACAAATGAGGGACCAAGTGACTCATGCTCACGGATAGAGTATGTAACGCTCAAGTATGGCCGCCCGAAACATGGTTGAGGCCGTCCCAGTCGGTCCCATACTAAGAGATGGGTTCGATCTTTGAACCCTAGGCTCAGGTCGAAGATGGTGGTCCAAAAACATATATTATTTCTTTTCTAAAATTTTGTAACTCTATGTATCGCTCATGAAATTTCATAGGCTCAAAATCTTCAAAAACGAATATGAAATAAAAGAACTGAGATGCAAGGATTCGAACATGCGGACTGTGAGATAGCAATGTAAAGACTTAACCAATAGGCTTCAAGTTGTTCTTGTACAATAGTTATCAATATATTATTTTAACTCAGTACATGAACAGAAAAATACATTTTATAAAATACAAGGGTACACGAAATTTAGGATCGGTACAGCGCCCCTAAAGGACCAGACACAGGTTTTACCTTCTCCATCCCTTACCGAGCGATAACTTTCTCAATGTACTGTTTCTTTCACAAACGCAACTTACCACGCTTCTTCTCCCTGAAAATCTCCATGCCAAGTATTTTCTTTGCATCCTCCAAATCTTTCATCTTGAACTCCTGGCTCAACTGTAGTTTCAACCAATTGACCTCTGACATGATGCGTGATACCATCAACATATCTTCCACATACAATAAAAGATAAATACAAGACCCGTCATCTAGTAGCCTCACATAAATGCACTGATCCTTAATATTCCTTTTATACCCAGTCGCTAATATAAACTGATCAAATCACTTGTACCACTGTCTCAAAAACTGTTTCAAACCATAAAGTGACTTCTTCAATTTGCAAATATATCCATCCTTATCATCGACTATGAACCCCTCTGGAAGATGCATATAAATATCCTCCTCTAGATTACCGTGGAAGAAAGCAGTCTTGACATCAAGCCGCTTGTTCAGTCGAAAATATTGCACTTTTGATATAACATTTTCCTTACTTTTCTTAAATATTTAAAGGTGTTTATTATAAATATTAAACATATTTGTATTTATCTGCAAAATACTATTTGCCATATATTTATATATTATAATTAATATTATGAAGGAAAATATAGGCATTTTATATTTATATAATATTTTGGTAATTGAAAATATGCATATCATATCAAATATTCTAATCACAATTCTTAAAAGATATAATATCATACAAATGGTTAGAATAATATTTCAAAATATATGCATAATATTTTAGTAATTAAAAGATGCATAGCATATTAAATATTCTTAATCATGTTTCTTAAAAATTTATTAATATATAGTGATTAAGATACCCTCTCTAATTTAATAAATAGTACTAACATTATTTATAGAGATATTGTATAAGATTTAGTTCAGGTCAAGAGATCAAGATGTTCAAGATGTCAGCATCAAAAATCTGCCAAAATCATAAAATCAATACTGACAGGAACTCAGAATCAATATATGGAAAGTCACCATATTAGGAAGGCACCATATATGGTAACTAGTTTTTCTTCTTTGAGGGCTATATAAAGAACCAAGGGCTAAAGTTAGAAGGCATCAAGCCGAAGAGATCACGAAATCCAAGACGGCTCATGCATCCAGGCTGATCATCAACTGTTCATCTACCTCCTTCGGAAGAGTTCGAGAAGCAAACCAAGTTTTTGTAATCATTTTCTAAGGAATAAAGTGTAGATTGTTCAAGTTGATTAATAAAAGTAGTTGTTTTATTTAATTCTTTTACATTTTACATTATGTTTTCCCTCTCTGTCTTTTCATCTTCTTTTCTCAACATGCGCGAGTAATTCTCTGCTTGTTAGGGTTCATAGGATTATGGTAGATTAATGGATGATGAAGATCCTTAAACACTTTTTACGTCCTATAAAGTTTATAAACTTTACTAAAAGAATCATTAACATCCTAATCGGGCGCGCTACCAATTTATTGTTAGTTTCGACCGCGATTAGAGATTAGATTAATGATTGTTTTGGTAAAGGCTAGATATGAACGGAGTTCCATGTCGAGATAAGGGTTAAGAGTGGGAACCCTTTTCCCTTCAGAAACCCTAATCTACTGTTTCCTGATTTAAAATCAGGAAAGCTTCTGGGAAAAGCTTCAAAAAGGGGTCACGTGTTGGCACGTGACACCTAAAAGGCATCATCAAGTCAAGTTCAGTTTCCTGACTACGCTGAAGAAAATGGGCTTCAGAAAGAGTCACGTGCTCCCACGTGACCAGGGTCACGTGGCGACACGTGACATTTAAATGCAAGCGTCAAAGGCACACAAGTTCTCTGATCAAGTCAAGAAAAGGCTTCAGAAGAGGTCACGTGTTCCCACGTGACCAGGGTCACGTGTTGGCACGTGATGTTCAAGACAGCAGACTCGTTCTCCAGACGAACCAAGGAAAAAGAGTTCAAACGAGGGTCACATGCTCACACGTGACCAGGGGTCACGTGGTAGCACGTGACGCTTAGGCAGCGATCAGAAGACAGAGCGCAAAAGAAAGGAAAAGGCTCATTCCAAAGGGGGTCACGTGCCCACACGTGACCATGGGTCACGTGGTCACACGTGACCGGCTTTCAAAGCCCATTGTGTTAACAGAATTAAATTCTGAAGGAAATTCAAATCTTTCCGAAAGAAAGCAACTATCTTGAACCAATCAAATTAAAGATTCAGAGGTGATGAAATATCGTCTATCTATGGGAAAATCTCGGGTTTGGAAAGATTTCCCCTTTAAATCTAATCAAAACAACAAGGGAGAATCTCTGGATTTAAAATCCAATGGTGAATAAAATTCACCTAATAATCCAAAGGTCCAAAATGAATGATGAATGCAAATCAAATCTCAATGAAGATTCGTCAAAAAACTGATTGATTCGGCTGCTTCTCCTATAAATAGGAGCCAAGAGACATACATACATATATATGCGCAGAGAAGAAAAAAGAAAAAAGGAGAAGAGCTTTGATACTTTGAAAAAGACTCGGATCTTCTGCAAAAAACCCTAGGTAAGAAAGGGAAGGCCTTTTGAAAGAAAGAGAATTTAATTCTCAACAGAGTTTAACTCTGATAATGTAAAAACAAAAGAACATATTTCTTCTCTCTTTGATGGAGGATCTGCAAAGTGCACATCTCCCCTTAAGGTTGAGAATTTAATTCTCAATGGGTTGAGATCCTGCCATGCAGATCCGAAACATGGAGAAGGAATGCAAGCACGAGAATTTAATTCTCACAGAACTATAGGAATTTAATTCCTTTAAAATAAAAGTTAGGGCTCGACCCTATATCATGGGAATTTAATTCCTCCAGAACAAAAAAAAAGAAACAGGGTTTAACCCTAATTAAGAACCTAGTTCTGTTGAAACAGCAGGAATTTAATTCCCTTAATCATACAGAGGATGGAAGTTTAAACTCCTTAAAAACTTTTATTAGGGTTTAACCCTATTCAGCCCTTCACGTATATGAGGAATTTAATTCCTACAGAAAATTCAGAGTTAAACTCTATTCCAGAAAACAAAGTCTTCGAAAGGAAGTAGGAATTTAATTCCTCTGAAATTTACAGTTCGAGGAATTTAATTCCTGAAAGAAGATTAACAAAGCCTTTAAACAAAATACCTAGAGGCAGGGTCACGTGTCATCACGTGACCCCCCAAGAGATCTACAGAAAGCCCCTTTGAGGCAGCACCCCACGTGACCCACGTGACCTCGGCAGAAGCTCTAATACATAGGCATTTGAATGCCCATCACGTGATGGCACGTGATGCTCTGAAAGACGCGATAATCTCAGCAGAACAAATGAAGGGAGGGCGCTCTCACGTGCTGCCACGTGACCCCTCTTGCCTTAGTGTTTAACGCTAAATTAAAACTCTCGAACCCAGTGTTAAAACACTGTTGGGCCTTAGTGTTCAACACTAATTAAAAAGCTTTATTTGCAGTGTTCAACACTGATTACCTTAGTGTTTAAACACTAATCTGAGATCTTCATTTGCAGTGTTCAACACTGATTACCTTAGTGTTTAACACTAATCTGAAAAAGCATTGTTACTGGTGTTTAACACCAAATATTCTCTTAGTGTTAAACACTAACTTGTCAACCCCATTCCCAGTGTTCAACACTGACTGCTCTGTAGTGTTTAACACTAGGCTTTGGCCCAATTGGCCCAAATGGATAGGGGCAAAGCCTCTCCTGATTGGACTTAGCCCAAGATGGCCATAAGTCCTCGATTGGTGATTAACTGGTCCAATGGACCCATAACATAATTAATCGGTCTTGATCCCAAATTGGGCCAAGGACTATTTAATCTACTCCGGTTCTAGGGTACATCTTGTCACTCCTTTGATACTTGGCATTGTAATCCCTCAATGTCTTCAAAGAGGTGACGGGTCCCGACGACTACACATTGATATGGACTGTGGGGTCCTTAAACTCATGTCTAATGCAAATTCCTGGTTACGTGGAACGCGGATAATGTCACTCTTCGACCTCGTGGAAAACGTCCAGAGCGGAGCCTGGTCCTCGCCAAGCACGGCAGTGAACCCGTGTGAAGCATCCAGAGCATATACCGGACTGTGGGGTCCTTAAACCCATGGACTACGACGTCCTTAACCTTGACCGAGATGTCTTAAAACTAACAATGGACTATGGGGTCCTTAAACCCATGGACTACGACGTCCTTAACCTTGACCGAGATGTCTTAAAACTAACAACGGACCGCAATGTCCTTAAACTACCCATGGACCGCAATGTCCTTAAACTACCCATGGACCGTAATGTCCTTAAACTAGGACAATAGAGCCCCGCATGCTCTTTTGTCGGATCTAAACGGTCCCGTTTAAGTTGATCTTAGCCTCAAAGATGGCTAACGTATCCTTAAACCTTCAAACAGAGTGGACTATAAATCCCCCCAATTAACTCTGGCTCGAGGGTACATCCTTGAACTCCTCTGACATCCGTCGTTGTAATCCTTCAACGTCGTCAGAGAGGTGACGGGTCCCGACGGCCATACATTCATGGACCACTATGTCCCTAAACTGGAACATTAGAGTCCAAACGCTCTTCTGTCGGATCTAAACGATCCCGTTAAGTTGATCTTAGTCACAAAGTTAGACTAACGTATCCTTAACAAACGTTTGAGTTGATCTTAGCCTCAAGTAGGGCTGACGTATCCTCAAACCAAACCCCCCCCAAACCCAAATCTAAGATAATACGGATTTGGACTAGTCCACGCCCTACGGGCGACGACATAACTCAGTCTCCGTAAACAATCCACGGGCAACAAAATACAAAACAGACACCCACGACACGAAGTGACCATCCGGAGAAGGAGAAAGTTGTTACCGCAATGCGGTAGCGTAATTAACTGCAGGGGCTTGCGCCTGCAGGGAAGAGCGTCCCCACAATCAAAAAAACCCCTCAAACGAGGGGGAATCTGACGAAGTCTGCTACATCGGATGCATCCGTCTAAACCTTCGATACGTGGTGCCATAAATCAACTTGGCATCTTCGAAGAGGTAGACGGATAGCACCTATTAGCATCTGCCCCGAATCTCAGGCAAGACGCGGTGTCGCGCCGTCTTTCGGAGGGGAACAGATTCTGGCACGCCCGGTGGGACCTTTTCCTCTTTCCACTCCACACTTCGTGTGTCGTGACTCGCGAACCAATCGCGGTTCGCTAATGGTTGCCCTTAGGTTTCAAGATACTAAGAGTTGGCGTCTGGCTTATTGCAGAAAGCAAAGGATCGATGGCCTCTACTTCCGTGAAAGTCTCCAACTGCTCAGACTGCAATTGCAACCAACGCTCTGCCTCGCCAGGAGGTATAGCCTACGGACCCCAAGCTGCCTCGCTATTCACAATGCCCGTGGAACAGGTCACTCACGCCACCACAGGATTGTTCTTTGGGACCATGGTCCCGCCGACAAACTTTGCCGCTCCAGTGCTGACAACGGAGGCTCCCAAGAAGTCGGTCTTTGATCGACTTACCCCTGCCGCGGCTCCTCTCAACGAGTCGCCCAACGTCAACGCCTCGGTCTTCTCTAGATTGGGCCAGAAATCCTGCAAACCCATCACAGGACCTACAATCTCAGAGAAGGTTGCTTCTAAGAAAGTGGCCGCTCCCATCCCAGAAGTCGTCAAGACAGCCTCTCCGGCCAAAAGGTCGGTCTTTACAAGATTAACGGCTTCAGCTCCCGCTCCTACCGCCCAAAGGACTTCGATCTTTGACAGGCTAATACCAGCTGCGACCCCACGCCCAGACAGAGGGCAAAACGAAACCATTCTTACCGCCGACCCTACACCGTCCGCGCGACACGCCCGACGTCGCCATTGGCGCCGAGTGAGGAAGGCTGGGGGCAACTCCCCATCTGGGTTGACTCCATCAGTCCCGATGGCTGAAGTTAATGCTGCTGTTCCAACGGGGAACAGCTTCGAAATGCTAAATAAAGTGCGAAGAAATTCCCCTACTGCAGTACTGAAGAGGTCTCCTCCCCCGTTAAAGAAGGTTGTGGAAATGGAGTCAGAACGGCCCCAATCTCCTCAACGGCTGTCTTCCAAAATCTATAAGGTTTGGCGGCAGGCACGGGACTCGATCATCGACCCGAGCTTCTCCCGCCAACACAAGAAGCTGAAAATCCAACCGGAAGCCGGTCACCAGGCTAAACCCCAAAAGGCTGTTGATCAACTGGCTCATAAAAGGAGGAGGCCAGAGAAGACCCCCCAGCATGCAACGACGGCTAAAAGCACTGAGCCCAGACGCCCCAAGTCTGGGGGCATGGTGGTGCACACTGTTTACATGGCCTCTGGAAAAGAGGAAAGCCGCACTTCCACGGGCCACCGACCGTTAACCCGATCCGTGACGAAAGCCCAGGAACAGCAACAAAAGCTGCAAGAAATGATGAATGCTATGGCCGCGCTCACCGGGCCAAAAGAAAACCCAGAAACGTCCTCAGACGCACGCCGGGAGGAAGAAACCGATGCTGAATTCCTTCGCCGGACACTGGAGAAAAGGGATAAAGAGGCTGCTGAACAAGCGGCCAACATACAACGGATGGGCCTTCTCTTCCAAGATGTAATAGGAATGATGATCCAGCAGGACTTACCCGCCGAGGATGCCCCGATCGTTCTTGAAGACGACCGAGGAGAAACGTCAAATCCACCACCAGCCCTCTCAACGGCCAAGGAGGAGGCAATCTCTAAGGCTGACTTGGCTGACTACATAGCCCAGCAAATCCGGGTTCATCACGCTACTGAGGCAGCCGGTCAAGTTGTGAAAACGGGGCGGCCGTATCCGAGCTGGTACGACCAAATAAAATACCCGCAAGGCTATACGATACCAAAATTCCACGTGTATAAGGGGACCGGCAATCCCCATCAACATGTCGCCCAGTTTCGGGCCCTCTGCGGTAACACCGGCGGTGATGATAAATTGTTGCTCCGCCAGTTTGTGGGCAGCTTATCAGAAACAGCGTTCGAATGGTATTCGGAACTCCCGAACGATTCTATCAAAACGTTCGCTGAAATGGAGTTGTTGTTCACTCAGCGATTTGCAAGTGCCAGCGAACGCACTCCAATAACTGCACTTATTAACGCCAGGGTAAAACTGGGCGAAACCTGGGTCCAGTACGCTATACGCTGGCGGAACTTGTGGTCGAGATGTGAGCAACGCATTGAGGAAGCACCTGCGGTGGGCATGTTCGTGGGAACTCTAGACCCTCACGCAACTATCTCCCAATTTATGATGTTCTTTAAGCCAACCACATTCCAGGCCCTGATCGACAAGTTGGCTCAGATGGACCAGATGGGTCATAGACCACCTACACCGAAGTCGGAACCTCGGAATGACAAGGGTAAAGGAAGAGCAACATTTGTTGCGAATGCCCAAGAGCAACCTAACGCCCCGAAACCGATAGATCAACTGGAGGAAAGACGTCGGTATTATAATGAGAAGATGAAGCGTCCCTACTCGTTCCCACGGGACAAGACGAAACGGCTATTCGAGCTGGCAATACGCAACAGACTTATAAACCTGCCAAATCCAAGGCGACCGCCGCAACCCACCGAGGTGAATAACCCTAACTATTGCCCTTACCATCAGACGGTAGGCCATCCGATTGAAGATTGCTTCGTCTTCAAAGGATGGATTGAAGACCAATACCTCCAGGGGAAGTTTGTACTGTCCGAAAAGTGGAAGGTGAACCCACCACAGCCGCATGCTCCGAGGAAAGCGGATACACCAGGGGAAACATGTTCTTTTATTGAAGAAGCTCCATGGGAGGTCGTGCTATCAACTAAAACCAAAAGAATGCTGAGAGACCTTCATGCGTGCCCTGCGATCGAATGGAAGGACCCTCTTGAACCTCAAATTATCAAAAGGATGTTGAAGCCCCGTCCAACTACGAAGACTCACGATAATGGCCCAAATACTCACGCCCAGCCGTCAAAATCTTCGAAGAAAAAGAAGAAGAAATCCAAGAAGGCCGTGAAGCCTGGAAAAGAGCACACGAACTTGCAGAAGCAAATCGACGCATTGGAAGAGTACAACCAAAAGGCGCGAACTCCTGTCACACTGCAAGAGTTCCTCAACCACATCTTTCAAGAGGAAGATGATGGAGAAAGCTCGTCGGATGAATCCGAAGGATATGTGGCGAGTTGTAATGTGATCTCTCACTCGTTTACCGATGATGGGAAAACTCCTGGCATTAGGAAACTAGAGGCAGAGCCTGTACCAGAACGCGCATGGCCAACAGATGAAATGATCGACGCTTTTCTAGACGAGATTCGTCTAAAATGTAAAGCGGACCAGGAGCGTGAGATGACCACGTCGGAAGGAGCCAAATGCGGGCAACTGAACGAAAGAGTTGAACTACCCCTGTCAGAGCATAAGGCATCCGAAGCAGACAAGAAGATATTCAAGACGAGAAAAAGGTTTGCCAAAGCCATGTCACTGGGAATGAAGCTACCGCCCTCGGAAGGAAACACACACGATGGGGTAGAGACGCACCCTGACTATTGCACATATCATCGGAAAATCTCACATCCCACGGAGGAGTGCGATGCCTTTAAGATATGGTGGCAAGGATATATTGCTCATCGGCAACATTTTAAGCGCATGAAACGCAAGATCCGTCGGGAGCGAAGAAGTACCGTCGATAGGCACAACAGAACGACTGGCAACTGTTGCATGGTTAACGCCAGGGGGTCACAAGTTCTCACCTTTAGGAGCGACTCTGATGAAGAAATGGCTCTGGGCCCTCTCTTTAAAGAATCTGTCTTGGGGAAAGAGGAGGAATCGGAGATCTGTGAGAACATTCAGCTGCGCAATCGCACACTCCCAGAAAAGAATCTCGGGCCCGGGAATAGAAAGGATAAGGGAAAGGAAAAGGTCACTGAAGATATCACTTTAGATGACCAAGTCATGAGAGAGCTGGCTGCCAAAGACCCTCCTAGGAAGAGTAAAGTGGACTATAACATCCTCGCGCACCTGAGGAAGCTACCTTCTCAGCTTAGCATTCTCGATGCCCTCCTATTATCGAAAGAAGCGCGAGACTCACTAATTAAGGCGTTACAAGAACCCGAGCAATTCCAAGCCTTCCTCGCCACTGAAAAGATGAAGGATGAACTGGAGGAAGTGCATACGGCCGACGTCACTTTCGGTGATGAAGACCTCCTTCTCGGGACGTGCGACCACAACCGTCCCCTATATGTCTCCGGATACTGCCATGATATCAAGATAGGCAAGATCCTGGTGGATAATGGATCCTCCGTCAATCTCCTTAATGTTCGGGTGTTGAAGGAAATCTGCATGAGCGTGCAACACCTCGCTCGTGACAAGATTACTATCTCCGGTTTCGATTCACAATCGTCACGGACTCTCGGATCTGTGATACTAACATTACGCTTTGGACTTCTCGTCACAGACATCAAATTCCATGTCATTGACGCCAAGACCTATTACAACGCCTTGCTCGGTCGTCCTTGGCTACACGAGTACAATATCATCCCTTCTACACAACATCAGTGTATGAAGTACTTCAAGGATGGTCTTGAGTATACCGTAACAGGTGAGTTAAACCCATTTTCCGTGAACGAAGTCCGCAAATACGAAGATGCGAAATACTTTTTGCCAGATTTCGAGGATACAGAAAGATGTCGCAATCCGGAAAACAAAACCGCCGCCACCATCCCTATTTTCGGGAGCGATACCGAAGAAGAGGAAGAGATAGTTTATGCAGGGCCATCTCAACGCAACAACCTGAGGACACCCGCCCCCGTATTAGTCTTCGGAAGTGATTCAGAAGATGAAGTTAATGCTGTGTTCTCCAATCGGCTGCCGACACAAGCGCCCCTTGGCGATGACCATAGTTTGCAAATCACCATGGTACCGCGAGAACACTACAAGGATCTCGACGCGCTTCAGGCTCACAATGTGCAGGACTTGCAAACATTTTACGTCCCTTCCAGACGAAGGGGTGAGAAGGTGATCCTATTCTACCGATCCTCAGAGTCGAAAATAGAGAAAGAGATCTGGCATGGCGCGGATGCTACACTTGACAAGCTCCAACCCATCCGTCTGCCCAGATACTATACAAATGGATTAAAAAAGCTGTTGAAGCGCCAAGGAGTACCTTTAGAACAGACCGTTCGGCAGGCGCGGTTCTGCAACAGGATTTGGGATGTCCCCGGGACTCAACGCAAATTGCCCAACGGGAAGATGGAAACACTCGGGCTCGGATACGCAAGAGCTGGAAAACGGGAACGGACTCACAGCAGCTACACTATATATACCTTTGATGAAGAGGAGGATGCCCTGTCAGGAGATGCCAACCCTTCATTAAAACTAGACCCTGCGATTGAAACATCGAGTCCGTCGTTTGAAGAGCGAACGAACAAGCCTATCAGGAAAACGGGTCAGAGAGCTCAGGAAGACCACAACCGCGAGATGGCCATCTACAAGAAGGCCAGGACGCAACGTCTATCTCAACATACCGAAAAAGACAAAGACGCTTATCCTCGTCAATCCGTTGTACGAAAGGCCCGACGCAGAGACGAAAATAAATCAAGAAGCGGCTCGGGTTTGTCCCTCGTGAAGAAGATGAGTCGAGCGTATTCCTTCCCCCGAGACAAGACGGAGAGGTTACTCAACCTCGCTATAAAACATCGAATGATCACGCTTCCAGAGCCTAGACATCCTGGGCAAGCTAGCAAGGTCTCTCATCCGAGTTATTGCTCTTATCACCGAACCATAGGACATCCTACCGAAGACTGCTTCACCTTCAAGAACTGGGTCGAGGACCAGTACCGACGGGGTAGATTCGCTTTATCCGACGGCTGAAAGATAACGCCGCCGCGAAAGCATGAGCCCAAGGCCGCAAGAGCAGAACCGGGTCCACTTCAGTCCACAGAGCGGGTTCGCACTTGTTATACGATTACGATATTAGGGGAAGAGCCCGAGAACGTAGATGACCTTTACCGGTGCTTTGAGAACAGCGATGATGAGGTGATCTCGGAATTTCCGCCCGCCCCAAAAGAACTGGAAGATGGTATACATACCACTGCAGATAATCTCAAGAAGATTGAGTTGGGATCGGCAGACGACCCGCGACCGACATTTGTCAGCGAGCTATTATCCGAAGAAAAGGTGGCTGCGTTAAAGAACGTGCTTCTACGGCATAAAGACTGCTTCGCGTGGAACTACTCCGAGATGCCAGGATTGGATCCGGAGATTGCTGTGCATAGATTAGCAATATCCCCAGATATCAAGCCAGTCAAGCAGGCGCCAAGGAGGATGCGACTCGAGCTTGAGATGAGCATCAACGCCGAAGTCAAGAAGCTGATCGATTCTGGATTTATCCAAGAAGTCCAGTACCCCGACTGGATCGCCAATATCGTCCCTGTAATGAAGAAGAATGGGACGGTACGCATATGTGTGGATTTCAGGGATCTCAATAAAGCCTGTCCAAAGGATGATTTCCCAGTACCGGTAACCGAACTAATGATAGATAACACGTCAACTCACGAGGTTTTCTCCTTTATGGATGGTTCATCAGGATACAATCAGATAAAGATGCATCCTGAAGACCAGAAGCATACCGCTTTCCGCACCCCTTTGGGTATATTTTGCTACAAGGTTATGCCCTTTGGTCTAAAGAACGCTGGCGCCACCTATCAAAGGGCCATGACAAAAATCTTCGACGACCTCATACATGACATCGTCGAGTGCTATATCGATGACCTTGTGGTAAAGAGCATATCATACGAAGATCATTTAAAGCATCTGGAGACTGTATTTCGACGCCTTCGGCAATATAATTTGAAAATGAATTCCCTCAAATGCGCGTTTGGAGTCTCCTCGGGCAAATTTCTGGGATTCATCGTTCGACACCGAGGTATTGAAATAGATCCGTCAAAGATTAAGGCGATCATGGAAATGCCTCCGCCAAGAACCCTCAAGCAGTTGCAGTCTCTCCAAGGGAAGCTCGCATACATCCGGCGGTTTATCGCCAATCTTTCAGGCAAATGCCGTCCTTACAGCCACCTGATGAAAAAGGGAACCCCATTCGTTTGGGATCACAAATGTCAAGGTGCACTAGACGAGATCAAGCAGTACCTGCAGAACCCTCCAGTGTTGGCTGCTCCAGTGAAGGGAAAGCCTTTCATTCTTTACACGGCCGCCCTCGAAGGTTCCTTAGATGCATTATGGGCACAAGAGAACGATCAGGGGAAAGAAAGAGCACTTTACTACTTAAGTCGAGTGCTGCTGGGGGCAGAAAGCAACTATTCCCCCATTGAAAAGCACTGCCTGGCGTTGATCTTCGCAGTAACAAAGCTTAGACATTACGCATTAGCACATGAAGTCCGTCTTATTTCAAAGGTGGACCCTCTCAAATATTTGATGTCGAAAGCCATACTGACGGGACGACTTGCTAAGTGGGCCCTGCTCTTGATGGAGTTCTCGATAACGTATCAACCTCTCAAGGCAGTGAAAGGCCAGGCCATTGCCGACTTCCTCGCCGAGCACCCGATACCAGCCAATTCTCCTCTGAATTGCGATTTGCCGGACGAGCATGCATTTGATGCGATTAGCGGCGGAAGCACCCGATGGGAACTCTATTTCGATGGAGCGTCCTCCATAAAGAAACAGAAACAAGGTATCCCAATGATCAAATCAGGGATAGGCCTCATCTTTGCAACTCCACAAGGAGGGATAATGCGCTTCGCCTTCTCCTTAACAGAGCCGAGGACAAACAATGAAGCCGAATACGAAGCTCTGATAGCAGGCCTCGAGATCGCCATTGACATGGGAATTGAAGACCTCCTCATATACGGGGATTCTCAGCTGGTCGTCAGTCAAGTAAATGGTGACTATCAAACGTGCAAGCCGGAATTGGTGAAGTACGGCGAAAGGGTGCAACAACTATTGACCCAAATTCCCTCCTATACTTTGGAGAACATACCGCGTGCGGAAAACAGCAAAGCAGACGCGTTGGCTAAACTTGCTAAAGAACTGGCTGACGAGAACCTCGATGACGTCAGAATCGTGGTACAAAGCCGTCGAGTGCTCGCCCCGGCAGAAATATCTCCGGAATCATGCGGAAAAAAGGGAACGACTGAGCAGATGACCCTACAAATAAAAGACCATGAGAAGGCCGAAGACTGGAGGGAAGTCTTCATAGACTACTTTAAGTCCCACCGAATGCCCGAAGAAGCGTCCTCAAGACATCGGCTCATGAAACGAGCCTTATCTTTCGCTTTCGTCAACGATATTCTATACAAGAGATCGTTCGATTCTCTATGGCTGAGATGCTTGGGACCTGACGAAGCAGAAAGAGTCGTTCAGGAAGTTCACGACGGACTTTGCGGTTCTCACCAAGCAGGCCCAAAGATGAAGTTAAAAATTAAACGGATGGGTTATTACTGGCCCACGATGATCCAGGACTGCCTCGAGTATGCGAAGCAATGCCACTCATGCCAGATCCATGGAGACTTCATCCACCAACATCCGAATCCACTGCACCCGACGTTGGCTAGTTGGCCATTCGAAATGTGGGGGACTGACATAGTCGGCCCCACTGAGCCAGCATCATCCCGGGGACACCGTTTTATCCTGGCGACCACTGATTATTTCTCCAAATGGGCAGAAGCAGTACCGCTGAGGGAAGTGAAGACGGAGAATATTCTCCACTTCTTCAAGACGCACGTCATCTATCGGTTTGGAACTCCACGGCGGATTATCTCCGATAATGGGCCGGCCTACCGAAGCCATAAGATTAGCCGCTTCGCACAGCAGCACAATATAGACTGGAGATATTCTTCAGTTTACAATCCACGAGCTAACGGTCTGGCCGAGGCTTTCAATAAGACCTTGACGAAGATCATAAAAAAGACCGTTTCCAGGAATAAGAGAGACTGGTACGAAAGGCTGCAAGAAGCCCTTTGGGCTTATCGAACTACGTTCAAGACGGCCACAAACACAACGCCGTACGCGTTGGTGTTTGGGACGGAGGCAGTGCTCCCCCTCGAGATAGAGTTACCCTCTCTACGAGTAGCAGTCCACCACGAGCTGACGAATGAAGAAAATGCTCACCTTCGGCTTGAGGAGCTTGATGCCCTCGACGAAACCCGGCTCATAGCGCAACAACATCTAGAAGCCTACAAAGCAAAGATGACGCGCTCGTACGAACGATTGACCAGGCCGAGGACATTCCGCCAAGGCGAACTCGTACTAGTGGTCAAAAGACCTATGATCCCCAATCGTGCCAAGCGGGGAAAATTTGAGCCAAACTATGAAGGCCCGTATATCATAGACAAGGTCTACCAGGGTGGAGCCTACCTACTCATGGACATGCACGGTGAAAGGCCTTTCAGGCCAATAAACGGCCGCTTCTTAAAGAAATACTATGCTTAATAAGCCACAGCCTGGGTCAATGATAGATGACGACGACTATGTCCGCTCACTATCTTCCTAGGCTCAGACTTTACAAGCAGCAGCCAGCCTTCCCATATCGGCGGACCGAAACGTCCTTAAACTAACGACGGACCGAAACTTCCTTAAACTAACAACGGACCGAAACATCCTTAAACTATCGACGGACCGAAACGTCCCTAAACTACTACCGCAACGTCCTTAGGTCGACGAGATGGATGAACAAAGAAAAAAGAAGATAAAAAAAAATAATAAAAAAATAATAATAAAAACGGTATGTCCATAAGCAAAGTGGGCACGGATGAAAACCCGAAAGGGCTCCGTGAGTAAAAACAGCAGGGCTGCCGGCAAGTGTTCGTGAAAACCTGAGAGGGCGCGACCTTGTAAAAAAAAAGTGAAAAGAATAAAAAAAAAACGGTATGTCTATAAGCAAAACGGGCACGGATGAAAACCCGAAAGGGCTCCGTGAGTAAAAACAGCAAGACTACCGGCGAGTGTTTGTGAAAACCCGAAAGGGCGCAACCTCGTTAAAGGACACTTACAGAGTCCTCTCGACCTTGTAAGGAGGAACCACCTACGTGAGATCCTTACGACTCACAAAGGAGCAACACACTTAGGGATCCTCACGATTCCTAAGGAGAAAATACACTTACGAGATCCTTACGACTCGTAAGGAGAATTCTCTTGTGAGACCCTCACGGCCCATGAGATTTAAAAGTCTTAAGTTACAGAAACCTAAACCTGTTCTTAAGCAAATCCTCCACAACCTCCGATATTGCCCTACAAGAGGCTCAATACTGACCCTTGTATACAATCCACGGGCGCGAATAAACATTTCCCCAGCAAAGTCCAACCCTTGTAGGTCCCCTCGACCCATAAGGAGAAAGCCCTCTTGTAGGATCCTTACGACTTACAGAGGAACATACACTTAGGAATCCTCACGATCCCAAAGGAGAAAGTACACCTGCAAGATCCTCACGACTTGTAGGGAGAAATACCTTTGTGAGACCCTTACGGCTCATGAAGTCAAAAGCCTTAGTCGACAGGACCTTAACCCTGTTTGCTAAGCCACCTTTGTTCAACATCGACAGAGGCAAATGATGATTCGCTCCTGGCAATATTCCAGTTGCAGCGATGCTGATGCCTAAACCGGTATCAAATCCCAAGTTCTTTCATGGCAAATGATGATTCGCTCCTGGCAACGTCCCAGTTGCAGCGATGCTGATGCCGAAATCGGTGTCCAAAATCCGAGCTTGCGGCGAAAAAGCTAGCAGGCCACACATGCCTACGAAATAGCCGAAATGATGGGGCAACTTGCAATAAAAAGCAGCAAGTAAAAATGTATGCATGAAAAATAGCCGAAATGATGGGGCAACTCGCAATAAAAGCAGCGAGTAAAAATAAAACAAATAGCCGAAATGATTGGGCACCGCGAAAAATAGCCGAAATGATTGGGCAATCGCGACCTTCGCGATATAAAAAGCTGAAATGATAGAGCATCGCGGAAAGAATAAAAGAAATGATGGAAAAATGAAACCTTTTTGCCCTACAGGTGATACTACAACAATCCCTGTATACAATCCAGGGGCACAAACAAAGAAGGGATCATACTCCTCCCCCCAGGTTTCATCATGAGAGGAAGCCAAATCTCGACGGTTCACAAATAACCTGGAGATCGTCTCGTAACAACGGACACAACTTCAAGCTAAGCGGAACAGCGGCCACTCCCAGTTCCATGGCTCGGTGGTATACATATCGCCAACAGTCAAACCTTCACCCCGTGAAATGCGGATATATTCGGCAAAAATTCCTGGTCATGTGGAACGCGGATAATGTCACTCTTTGACCCCGTGGAAAGCGTCCAGAGCGGATCCTGATCCTCACAGAGCATGGCAATGAACCCGTGCGAAGCATCCAGAGCGGAGCCTAGTCCTCGCCTAACGCGGCAGTGAACCCGTGTGAAGCATCTAGTGCAAAATTCCTGGTCACGTGGAACGCGGATAATGTCACTCTTTGACCCCGTGGAAAGCGTCCAGAGCGGATCCTGGTCCTCGCAGAGCATGGCAATGAACCCGTGCGAAGCATCCAGAGCAGAGCCTAGTCCTCGCCTAACGCGGCAGTGAACCCGTGTGAAGCATCTAGTGCAAAATTCCTGGTCACGTGGAACGCGGATAATGTCACTCTTTGACCCCGTGGAATACGTCCAGAGCGGATCCTGGTCCTCGCAGAGCATGGCAGTGAACCCGTGCAAAGCATCCAGAGCGGAGCCTAGTCCTCGCCTAACGCGGCAGTGAACCCGTGTGAAGCATCTAGTGCAAAATTCCTGGTCACGTGGAACGCGGATAATGTCACTCTTTGACCCCGTGGAAAACGTCCAGAGCGGATCCTGGTCCTCGCAGAGCATGGCAGTGAACCCGTGCGAAGCATCCAGAGCGGAGCCTAGTCCTCGCCTAACACGGCAGTGAACCCGTGTGAAGCATCTAGTGCAAAATTCCTGGTTACGTGGAACGCGGATAATGTCACTCTTTGACCCCGTGGAAAACGTCCAGAGCGGAGCCTGGTCCTCGCCAAGCACGGCAGTGAACCCGTGTGAAGCATCCAGAGCAAATACCGGACTGTGGAGTCCTTAAAATCTACGGAATATGACGTCCTTAACCTCGACCGTGATGTCTTAAAACTAACGATCAACCACCCCGATTCCCTACAGATTTTGCCTTGGTTTAAGGGTACATCTCTTCACTCCTTTGATGCCCGGCGTTGTAATTCCTCAACGTCTTCAAAGAGGTGACGGGTCCCTGCAA
The DNA here is from genome assembly GCA_030015575.1 of Agapanthus africanus. Lineage (NCBI taxonomy): Eukaryota > Viridiplantae > Streptophyta > Magnoliopsida > Asparagales > Amaryllidaceae > Agapanthus > Agapanthus africanus. The sequence goes on from CM057344.1 coordinate 683,878,911, forward strand.
CCAAACACCGGACTGTGGAGTCCTTAAATCCACGGACTATGAGGTCCTTAACCTTGACCGTGATGTCTTAAAACTAACAGCGGACTGTGGAGTCCTTAAATCCACGGACTATGAGGTCCTTAACCTTGACCGTGACGTCTTTAAACTACGATACCTTGAGAAACTCCCGACTCCGTGAAACACGGATAAGGGTGATCACATCCGGCACTTGCAGGCCCTCACGACCTGTAAGGAAGAAAAACTCTCTTGTGAGATCCTTACGACTCTCAAGGGAAAACCCGCTTAAGGATCCTCACGATCTTTAAGAAGAACTCACACCTATGGGATCCTCTCGACCTGTAGGGAGAAAAACTCTTTATGAGACCCTCGTGGCTCATAAGATGCAAAAGCCTTAGGAAGCAGATCTTAACCCTGAGTCCTGAGCCATTGCTGTCCTGCAAGGAGATCAAGACAGAATACCCGCAGAATACATTCAATGAAAAGGAGACACATCATTGACAAGAAAAAATGTATCTTTTATTCATAAACCAAAATGGGTACAAAGTACAATTTATGAAAGAAACAAACAGAAAATACTCTCATCCACGAGTATGTACAAAAAGGAAGGGAAAGATACAAATGTCTCAAGCCGGCGGGCGATTCAGCAGCTTGGTCAGCTCATCCTGCTTTTGCTGAGCCACGGCTTCATGACGCAAGATCTCCAGAAGACGAGCCTCCGCTTGAGCTTGCTGAGCCTGATACGAAGCGAGCCGGGCTCCAAGCTCTTTCTCAGTGGCCTTATGAGCCTCAACCCTCTCACGAGTGAACATGGCAGCTTTATCGAGAGCCACCACCTCTTTGATGGACTCCTGAAGCACCCGCCAGAGTTCATACGCTTTGTTGGCCCTGGCTGTGAGATTGGCTTGAAGCTCGCTCAGCGCCTTGGAGGCTAGCTCCCTTTCCGAGAACTTGCGACCGAGCCTCTTCTCACATGACGTCATGTTGGCCGCGCACCGTACTATCAGCCCTCGTAACTCCGCCTTTGCAGCCACGGCCTCCGGGGAAAGGCGAGAACACTCGAGAGTGTGCAGGCAAGCCTCCACTCGCCGGCAGAACTCCACCCAGACTCGCACCACCTCTTCGCTGTGGTAGGTGGCAAGAAAAGGAAGAGAACCGTTAGCCTCGGCAGCGAACGCTTCAGCCGTGGTCGTGCTGCCAGCACGAAGCTCCTCGATCAGAGACGACAAGGAGACGAGGCTTAATTGGGCCAAGCGTTCTGAAGCCCGCAAGGCATAAGGGCCGGGTGGCATCACGATACGCGACTCCAACGCCGTGGAGACTGGCAGAGCTGTTTAAATTTAAAAGACGTCAACAAAATTCTTAAGCAAGGAACGAGTAAGAGTGCAATGAAATGGCACTCACCGACAGTCGTACAAGCAGGAGCTGAAGGCTCCCCTGGCCCTTCGAGAATCTCGACCTCGTCATCGGCTTCCAGAACTGCAAGAAACGTCAATGTCAGTACGCAAAAATAACGACGATGCTATGAGAAGGGATGGACGACACCAACCTTGCCCAGACAAAAGGACAATGCGCTGAGGGGAGATCGCTTGCGGAGCTGCCATCTCCAATAAACGCTGAAATGACTGTCGAGGCGACAGATCCGCGATCGTGGCCGCCAAACCGCGCAATTCTGGGAAAGATAAAAGAGTTCAGACTATGAAGGGGTTGCTAAATTAAAACACAGAGGAATACCTTCAACAGTCCTCCCATTCTGAGCCGGGGGGATAGCTGCCTCAACGTTCTCCGCCATGACCTCAGGCTCCAACAAAGGGAGAGTAATCCCGACTACCTCGCTCCCAGCCTTTGGGCCGCTCGCAGTAGGAGTCATTGGGGCGTCGGCCTCCAAAGGAGCCTCCTCCAAAGGGGCAAGCACGCCCTGGCCAAGAACCGCCGCTGGAAGTTCCACCATGAGAGGAGCAGCCTCGTCAGCCCCCTCCACATCCAGCAATGCCTCATTGAGAATTTTGGCGGGCTTTAGCTTTAGTGGGCCCGTGGGGAGCTCCCCCAGCGTCGAAGACTCTGCACGATGCAAATAAGAATAATGATATACATATGCACGGGCATAAAAGATCGGAAAAACTATAAAAGAAACACAACATACCTATACGCAAAGAAGCCCTCAATATGGCTTCTTCAAGCCGCTGCTCCTTCTCAAGGAGGTGGGCTCGCCGAGGTTCGAGGGTGGACTCATGGCCGCCGGTCCACAAAGAAAGTGCATCAGCTGCGTCTTCTGAAGCGGCCTGCTTCAGAGCCCTTTCCCCCATTCCTCCAAAGGGCCGATAAATCGCCGCCGAATCCACGAAGGGTCTTCGTAGAAAATTACAGCGGGATAAGACTTCTTCGGAACCTTAGCGTTATGAGACGCGTCTTTTGAGCGCCGTATAGCCTCGGCCAACTGCGCAGCCTCTTCATCCACTGAACTCGGGAAGAGAAGTCCAGCGTCTGACCCTTGCACGGCCAATGATTCGTCTTCAAGGATAGGCTCAGACTCCATCACAGAATCAAGCGGGGCAGTAGCCGCTTTCTTCCGCCGTTTAGACCCGGAGCCGGTCGCTGAGGATGACCGCTTCCTCCCTCGCGAAGCCTTAGGGCGGCGCTGGCCCACATCGCCCTCGGAGCCCTCATTCCTGTTACTCTCGCTCGGTGCCACAACCGAGGATGACATCGCCCTTGTCGACGCCACAGAAGGCGGCGCCGCCACCGGCAGGGGTGCTACCACCGGAGCCCGCTTACCCCGTGAGCGAGAACCCAAAGGCATACCAGCTATCGGAGTAAGGTCTACCCCGGACTCCCCTGGAATGAGCGCGGTTCCAATCTCCCTCAAAGGAAAGCGGACTGGAACCCTCGGTCGTAACTCAGCCCCAGGAGCCAGAGGAGGGGCATCGTGGCCAAGAAGCACCCTCCTTTCCTCGAGAATGATTGGGTTGACCCGATGAAGATACCAACCCGTAAACGCGCCCACGCATCGAGGCATGTACTCAGCTTCAGGGACCATGAAATAAGAGCCGGTATTCAGCCTCATAAAATGATGAGCAGCATCGCGAACAGCATCAAGCGAAGGGATCGGGGCGACCATAAAAGCCTCGAAAGGAACACCCTGGTCGTATCCGAACTGCCGGGCAAATCGATGCGGATTGTACCGCATGAAAAGAGCCGCATTGTCCTGGCGAAACACCAAGTAACCCGGTCTGATTGCATACAAATGCGTGGCCTCCCGGGGCTTCAGAGAAGGTGCGTTGTCTTTCGACTGGTCCCAGAGTTGTTGGACGGGACCCGAAGGAGTAGACAAGACCCGATCAGTAAAAACCAACCCGCCAGCGGTGGCATGAGGAGAAATTAGCACCCGAATGGCCCCGAATTGAGTCGGGTCGGCGGCAGAAGCATCCACTAGCCGTATAAGTCGTGGAAAGGGATAGGCATCGTAAAATGAGGGCCTCTGATCCATGGCGAACACCCCCAATACATGCATTTCGATCCAGGACGTGAAATAATGAAGCGAAAAGTTCACCACATCCACGCCAGGCGTAGAGGTATTAGCTGCGGTGCCCAATCCATCATAGAGGTGTGCCAAGGCCGGGATGCCGATGGCCAACCGCGTCCCCTCAGCAATACGATGAGCCGGGTAGATGACCGAGGCTCTCATGAAGCGGCGATGCATCGGGATAACAAACCAGCTAAGCCAAACACTGACAAACCCCACAAAGAATGTTTCTTCATCCATACCGGGTGCTGCAACGGACTCAAAAGACATCGGCGACACGATGGGAATATAATATTGTGGCAGGTCCGATTCAGCAGTCGGTAGCTTCTTTGGACCAAACCCAAAGGGGTCTCTGATGTTAGAAAACTTCGGAGCAGTCTTCGATATGATATCCTCACGAAGGAAACAGGAAATGAAGCTTTTAAAAGTAACACCCTGCTCCTCAGACTCAGTGAACAATTGATCAAAAATACCCAGCGCCTTGATCAAGCTGGGGCGCTTATGGCGAACAGCATTCTCAGCGGACAGGCCGTCAATCGGTGCAGACTCGGGCTCGAAGACATACTCGTCAGAAGGCAACAACTCCTCATACAGTGCGCCCCTGATTGGCAATCCTGAGATTTCATAAAATTCTGCAAGAGAGATCGAGACCTCGCGATCCCCCAGAAGAAAAGTATTAGTGGGAAGATTCCACTGGTTCAAAAACGCCTTGACCCACCAGGCATGCGGAGACTTGTAATGGAACAGTGACGCATATATGGCCTGATAAAGCCCAACTTTCTGCAACCGCGCCCGATGGGCGGAAAGGATGTAGCGAGCCCAGAGAAGGTAGCCCGTAGGATGCCTGGGAGTGAGCCCTATCTTATAAATTTGCCCCCACGGGTGGGCCTCACCCTGGCAGATACGCCGCCCCAGGATGTCTATGGCCGGAATCGGATGGTTCGGAATACCGGTCGTCGAAGGCTCAAGCCTCCCCGTTGGAGTCCAGTTGGGCATTTCCACAGCAAAAGCTGTCCTTGGAGGATCCATCGGTAAAAAAGGGAAAGTAGGCTCCGTTGGCACCGTGCAGAGAAAACTCCGACGACCCTGAATAATCTGACTATACCAAGACCCCCACTGAAGAAGGTTGGTGCAGTTCAGGTCATGAGCCCGAATCATCGCCATCGCTTCCTCATCAGACGGTGACTGAGGAAAAGCCTCCTCCGAGCGAGAAAAGGGAAAGCGTGGAGCAGAAGCCATCGCACCTGAAATCCAATAAAAGAAAACCGTTAAACGGAAAGTCAGCGATGTTTATTCATGCATGAACATGAAGACTAGTGGGAGAAAACAACAGCAAAGTTTCCTGGGACCATTGGCTATAAAACACATGGGCCCCACAGAATCCGGATGACGGCTCATTAATAATGAGACCAAACAGTTACAATAAAACAAAAGGGAATATCCTCATTTAACAAAAAATGATGGCCATGCACATCCCCCCAACAGGATCTGTCTCGGGCTCTACAGTGGATCCAATAAAATCAAAGGAATTGATTTCACACAAAAAGACATCATTACAAGGCCCCCATTGCATTAACTGCAGGAAGAACAACCTCGGGCCAAGAGACCCCAGGAAGCCTCTGTGTGAAGAAATCGAGTTCTTCGTTGGAATTAAATTCCTTATTAAGAAAAGGGAATTAAATTCCCAAAAACATTTTTGGATGGAATTAAATTCCATGGATTTGAACCGCCATCATCATCTCCCCAAAGATCATCTAAACCCTAAGAGATCTAAAGTTGAAAGATTAAACAGTTTCATGTTCTTATGGAAAATATGAAGAAAGAAGGGTAAAAACCCTTGTTTTGGATTTAAAATCCAGGGAAATGTGAAGGTCCATCGTTTTCCAAGAACATTACCTGAGGAAAAAGGATTCCTTTTGAACAGAGTTAAACTCTGAAGATTGTTTCAAGACAGAGAACTAAGCTCTGGAAGAAGAGAATTAAATTCTCAGAAAAAGTTCTCAGAAGAAGAAGATGAACAAAGTGAAGGCTCTTATGAAGAGACAGAGGTATTTATAGAAGACAATGAAAACGCTTCGTCTCCCCAGATCCCTAGAGGAATCCAACGGTCACAAGATGTGACAGCGTTGCACTCACGTGCAGACACGTGAGAACAACGCTGTGGGGGCATTTGTTTCCTGATTTAAAATCAGGAAAGCTTCTGGGAAAAGCTTCAAAAAGGGGTCACGTGTTGGCACGTGACACCTAAAAGGCATCATCAAGTCAAGTTCAGTTTCTTGACTACGCTGAAGAAAATGGGCTTCAGAAAGAGTCACGTGCTCCCACGTGACCAGGGTCACGTGGCGACACGTGACATTTAAATGCAAGCGTCAAAGGCACACAAGTTCTCTGATCAAGTCAAGAAAAGGCTTCAGAAGAGGTCACGTGTTCCCACGTGACCAGGGTCACGTGTTGGCACGTGATGTTCAAGACAGCAGACTCGTTCTCCAGACGAACCAAGGAAAAAGAGTTCAAACGAGGGTCACGTGCTCACACATGACCAGGGGTCACGTGGTAGCACGTGACGCTTAGGCAGCGATCAGAAGACAGAGCGCAAAAGAAAGGAAAAGGCTCATTCCAAAGGGGGTCACGTGCCCACACGTGACCATGGGTCACGTGGTCACACGTGACCGGCTTTCAAAGCCCATTGTGTTAACAGAATTAAATTCTGAAGGAAATTCAAATCTTTCCGAAAGAAAGCAACTATCTTGAACCAATCAAATTAAAGATTCAGAGGTGATGAAATATCGTCTATCTATGGGAAAATCTCGGGTTTGGAAAGATTTCCCCTTTAAATCTAATCAAAACAATAAGGGAGAATCTCTGGATTTAAAATCCAATGGTGAATAAAATTCACCTAATAATCCAAAGGTCCAAAATGAATGATGAATGCAAATCAAATCTCAATGAAGATTCGTCAAAAAACTGATTGATTCGGCTGCTTCTCCTAAAAATAGGAGCCAAGAGACATACATACATATATATGCGCAGAGAAGAAAAAAGAAAAAAGGAGAAGAGCTTTGATACTTTGAAAAAGACTCGGATCTTCTGCAAAAAACCCTAGGTAAGAAAGGGAAGGCCTTTTGAAAGAAAGAGAATTTAATTCTCAACAGAGTTTAACTCTGATAATGTAAAAACAGAAGAACATATTTCTTCTCTCTTTGATGGAGGATCTGCAAAGTGCACATCTCCCCTTAAGGTTGAGAATTTAATTCTCAATGGGTTGAGATCCTGCCATGCAGATCCGAAACATGGAGAAGGAATGCAAGCACGAGAATTTAATTCTCACAGAACTATAGGAATTTAATTCCTTTAAAATAAAAGTTAGGGCTCGACCCTATATCATGGGAATTTAATTCCTCCAGAACAAAAAAAAGAAACAGGGTTTAACCCTAATTAAGAACCTAGTTCTGTTGAAACAGCAGGAATTTAATTCCCTTAATCATACAGAGGATGGAAGTTTAAACTCCTTAAAAACTTTTATTAGGGTTTAACCCTATTCAGCCCTTCACGTATATGAGGAATTTAATTCCTACAGAAAATTCAGAGTTAAACTCTATTCCAGAAAACAAAGTCTTCGAAAGGAAGTAGGAATTTAATTCCTCTGAAATTTACAGTTCGAGGAATTTAATTCCTGAAAGAAGATTAACAAAGCCTTTAAACAAAATACCTAGAGGCAGGGTCACGTGTCATCACGTGACCTCCCAAGAGATCTACAGAAAGCCCCTTTGAGGCACCACCCCATGTGACCCACGTGACCTCGGCAGAAGCTCTAATACATAGGCATTTGAATGCCCATCACGTGATGGCACGTGATGCTCTGAAAGACGCGATAATCTCAGCAGAACAAATGAAGGGAGGGCGCTCTCACGTGCTGCCACGTGACCCCTCTTGCCTTAATGTTTAACGCTAAATTAAAACTCTCGAACCCAGTGTTAAAACACTGTTGGGCCTTAGTGTTCAACACTAATTAAAAAGCTTTATTTGCAGTGTTCAACACTGATTACCTTAGTGTTTAAACACTAATCTGAGATCTTCATTTGCAGTGTTCAACACTGATTACCTTAGTGTTTAACACTAATCTGAAAAAGCATTGTTACTGGTGTTTAACACCAAATATTCTCTTAGTGTTAAACACTAACTTGTCAACCCCATTCCCATTGTTCAACACTGACTGCTCTGTAGTGTTTAACACTAGGCTTTGGCCCAATTGGCCCAAATGGATAGAGGCAAAGCCTTTCCTGATTGGACTTAGCCCAAGATGGCCATAAGTCCTCAATTGGTGATTAACTGGTCCAATGGACCCATAACATAATTAATCGGTCTTGATCCCAAATTGGGCCAAGGACTATTTAATCTACTCCGGTTCTAGGGTACATCTCGTCACTCCTTTGATACTTGGCATTGTAATCCCTCAATGTCTTCAAAGAGGTGACGAGTCCCGACGACCACACATTGATATGGACTGTGGGGTCCTTAAACTCATGTCTAATGCAAATTCCTGGTTACGTGGAACGCGGATAATGTCACTCTTCGACCCCGTGGAAAACGTCCAGAGCGGAGCCTGGTCCTCGCCAAGCACGGCAGTGAACCCGTGTGAAGCATCCAAAGCATATACCGGACTGTGGGGTCCTTAAACCCATGGACTACGACGTCCTTAACCTTGACCGAGATTTCTTAAAACTAACAATGGACTATGGGGTCCTTAAACCCATGGACTACGACGTCCTTAACCTTGACCGAGATGTCTTAAAACTAACAACGGACCGCAATGTCCTTAAACTACCCATGGACCGCAATGTCCTTAAACTACCCATGGACCATAATGTCCTTAAACTAAGACAATAGAGCCCCGCATGCTCTTTTGTCGGATCTAAACGGTCCCGTTTAAGTTGATCTTAGCCTCAAAGATGGCTAACGTATCCTTAAACCTTCAAACAGAGTGGACTATAAATCCCCCCAATTAACTCTGGCTCGAGGGTACATCCTTGAACTCCTCTGACATCCGTCGTTGTAATCCTTCAACGTCGTCAGAGAGGTGACGGGTCCCGACGGCCATACATTCATGGACCACTATGTCCCTAAACTGGAACATTAGAGTCCAAACGCTCTTCTGTCGGATCTAAACGATCCCGTTAAGTTGATCTTAGTCACAAAGTTAGACTAACGTATCCTTAACAAACGTTTGAGTTGATCTTAGCCTCAAGTAGGGCTGACGTATCCTCAAACCAAACCCCCCCAAACCCAAATCTAAGATAATACGGATTTGGACTAGTCCACGCCCTACGGGCGACGACATAACTCAGTCTCCGTAAACAATCCACGGGCAACAAAATACAAAACAGACACCCACGACACGAAGTGACCATCCGGAGAAGGAGAAAGTTGTTACCACAATGCGGTAGCGTAATTAACTGCAGGGGCTTGCGCCTGCAGGGAAGAGCGTCCCCACAATCAAAAAAACCCCTCAAACGAGGGGGAATCTGACGAAGTCTGCTACATCGGACGCATCCGTCTAAACCTTCGATACGTGGTGCCATAAATCAACTTGGCATCTTCGAAGAGGTAGACGGATAGCACCTATTAGCATCTGCCCCGAATCTCAGGCAAGACGCGGTGTCGCGCCGTCTTTCGGAGGGGAACATCTACATGCTTCTCTGTCGTTCTAGTTTTAAATATATTAAAGGATAAAAAGAGTAATCTTTAATTAACCATCCATAACTACTAAATCCTAATGAACCCTACAAGCCCCCTTTTAGTATTGAACTTAAATCCATAATTAATCTAGATCTATATTTTGCATCCGTGTTTAACGTAAATCTAGAACCTACAACCATTCTTATTTCTTCCTCATTTCTTTCTCAACACGCCTAAAGTAAGAATAAAAGTTCCACGCATCCCTGCGGACGATCCGTACTCATCTCGGCTAGCTACAAGCGACACCGTTATTGATTGCGGTTATTCTACAAACACTTTTTCACACAAATCAAATGGCGTCGTTGCCAGGGATACGTGCATAATTTTTTTTATTACTATTTGTGTTGAATTCTTATTTGATCCATATCATAAATAAACAAAACTGTAAATTGTATATTTAACGATTATTGTGTGAATTTTGCGAGGAAATCTGGAGTCATTTGAGTGAGGAGATAAAGATTCAGAGACATTCATCAAGAGCCAGAGGAGGAAGGGGGCCACATAGCAAAAATCTTTATCAGATCTTCCTAGTCGGCGGCGGAACCGCGGCATAAAGAGCCTATTGGCGGCGGAACCGCGGCTCATTAAGGGATTTAGGGTTTCCAATTTCTCTAGTATCTTATTTACATCTTTCTCTCTCCTCTGAAATCCAATAAAATATTTTTTCTGCAGGATTCTTTGCAAAATATCGCCGCTCAAAACTCTTTTTGCAAAGTTTTTTTATTGGTTTGTTGTTGCATATTTTAATACGGACTTTAAGGGGCAAGACCACAATTCAGATTAGATAGGGATTTCATCACCCTTCCTAGGCCCCACAAATCACAAAACGAGCATCCTCATCAACCCTACATTAATTAAAAAAATATCCAGACAAGACTCTAAGGACTGTCACGCTTAATAAGGATAAAGGAAGGTCGTGGGTAATCTATCGCTTATCAGCATTACTTTTGTGGTGTCTAGGCAAGTGTGTCTAAGGCAAGTGGTTACTTAATTAGGCCCACTACTTACGTAGTGGAGAACCTCCCACTTACCTGGCACTTACCTGGCCACAAGAGTAGTAAAGAGGTGGTAGAGGATTGATCCTACGGCTTGTCCTTTGGAAGTCTAGGAGTGGTCTAGAGACTTGACCTAGGTAACCTTAGTTCTAGGGTTGCTTGTGCATTTTTGTGTGATTTGTCTAAGTCCGACACACTTTTCAAAACAAACCATTTTTAAAAGTACAACGCTGCCACTTGTGCTAAACCCTTTAGTGCATGCTCGGCTGGACACGGGATTCTAGTGCCCGTCTTGTCCGCGTTCCCCCTATCAACTCCGAAGTCGGTATTTCTACGTCTACTTCTTCTTTACCCACCACCACACCCACTTCAATGGACGGTTCTCCATCGAACTTCTTTAACACTACTCTGCCGCCGTCCGCAGGTGCGCAGAATCCAACCCGCATCTCTCTCCAAGAGAGATGTTATCCTATGCGATGTCTTCTTTCGACCTGTCTCACCATTCCACCAGCCAATGGGGACAACTTTGAAATAAAACCCCAATACATCAATCTTCTTCCAAAATATCATGGTCTCGATTCTGAAGACGCATATGTCTTTATTACCAAATTTGAAAATGTATGCGCTATGATGGGTACTTCACAGCTTTCTGTGGATGCTATGCGTCTATGTCTTCTCCCATTTGCCCTGTGCGATATAGCCAAGAAGTGGCTTTATAACACAACCGCACATTCAATTTCAAACTGGGAAGAATTCGTCGCAGCATTCCTAAAGAAATTCTACCCCAATCATAAAACAGCTCGAGTCCGTAGCGAAATAAATCAATTCACCCAGCTTCCAAATGAACCATTCTCGAAGTGTTTTGAACGCTTCAAGGATCTGTTAGTTCAATGTACATATCACGGAATTCCTAGATGGGATCTGTGCAGAATCATATATGAGGGCATTAATCCTACTACAAAACAGACCCTTGAATTCATGTGTCAAGGCACTTTCATGATTAAAGATGATAGTGAAGCCTGGAGATTTTTAGAAGATTTCGCTGAAAGATCCTTACAGTGGGAGAGTGTAAGTCAGTCATCATCTAGGGGTGGCAATAACCAATCTGATGTTTCCATAGGAGTTAGAGCTGAAAATTCAGCAATGCAAAAAAAACTCAAAACTATGGAAAATAAATTTTTAGCTGCCGCCCTAAATCAGATGTCACTCTCCAAAACTGTCTGTGGATGTTGTTCTGATCCATCACATCTTACAGAAGAATGTCCATTGAATTCTCCGTTTCAAGGTCATGAGCATATCAATGCTGCTCTCCAACAAAGACCTTGAAACAATCCGTTTTCTTCCACTTATAATCAGGGTTGGAGGAACCACCCTAACTTTGTTTGGAACCAATCACAAAATCAAAACACGGTTCCAAACCAAAACAATTTCCAAAGGGCTCCTCCACCACAACAGCAGCCACTTCAACTGAGTCAGCACCCCTATCAATCGCAAAACTTCCAAAATCCGGCCAACGCTTTTGTACCACATGAAAATTCTTTGCAAATGGCCGGTACTGATAATTCTTCTGCACTCGAACGAACCTTGGATACTTTCATGAAACAATCCATCCAAGGGACAGCAAATATTCAATTTTCCTTCGATAATATGATGAAGATCATTGTCTCTCAAAATGAAAATATTAAATCAATGGAAGCACAAATTGCATGAATAAATGCCGAATTGAGTGCTAGAGAAAAAGGGAAACTTCCAGCTCAACATTTACCCAATCCTGGCTATTCACATCATGTGAGTGCTATTACCACGTTAAGATCTGGAAGAGTGCTTGATAATCATGTTGGTGAAGAGATTGATAATAATAAAGAATCAATCGATGATATCCCGGCTGAGACCTTTCCTTCCACTTCTGCTTTTAATTCTGACCCCAGTTCGTCTACCCCACCATCTTCTTCCGAGCCTATTCTTTGTTTTCCCTAAGGCTCGACACCTCAGCAAACCTCTTCTAGTCCACCAAAGATGATCCCCACTCCTATTCATAGATCATTCCTACCCACACGATCTTCTCCAGTGTTGGACCCCGACCTTATTGCTTAAGCTCCTTATCCGAATCGGTTAAGGGGAAACAGACCAAGTTTGCAAATGGAGAATATCACGGAAATCGTTAAACAGGTTAACATCAACATCCATCTCCTAGATGCTATCCAACAAGTCCCCACTTATGCGAAAATTCTCAAAGACTTGTGCACTAAGAAGAGGAAGACTCAAGTGCCAAAGAAGGTTTTCATGTCAAAGACTGTAGACACAGCTTTTCCCCAACAATTACCGAGGAAACGTAAGGAACCTGGCTATCCTACTATTTCTATTTCTATTGGGGAAAAACACATTAACCGTGCTCTACTTGACCTTGGCGCAAGTGTTAACCTGCTTCCATACTCATTTTATGAGCAGTTAGGGATCGGAGAGTTGAAACCAGCTCACTGTACTCTCCAGATGGCCGACCAATCAATCACCAAACCTAGGGGTGAACTAGAGAATGTGTTAATAAAAATCGGGGAATTTGTATTCCCTGTGGACTTTATTGTACTTGATACACAGCCTGTAGCAAACCCACGGAATCAAATTCCGGTGATTCTTGGTCGCCCATTTTTGCCACTTCCAATGCTATAATCAACTGTCGTAATGGCTCTATGACACTATCCTTTGGAAAGATGTCAATTGAGCTGAACATTTACAAGTCGGGAAGTGTACCCTCCGAACCTACTGTTCAGGTCTGTTCTGTCGAATTAATGGATGTCGACAGCAGCGAATTTGATGATCCTCATTATACTGATCTAGACTCTTTTCATATGTTGTTGTTTGACCCAATTATGTATCATACACATACGGACTCTTCCACCGAGTTGTCCGGGTCAACAACTAACACTGATTATGAACCGTCCTTGGAGTCTGAAGATCACCCCGCACTTTGTGATGAAATTATTCTCCGGGGTATAGATGAGAGTTTTGAGGAAATTTTCGCTGAAAAACTCGCATTTTTGAAAGACACGGGCGTTGAGATGAATCCACCTCAATACAACGAAATTGAACCTCCACCCCTTCTTCTGGACTATAAAGAGAATGCGAGTAATCCATCACAATCATTGTGTCGTCTCTCCAAAACGAGACGCAAACACATTCTATCCCACCACTTACATTTTCCCCACTTCTTCTTGGCTCTTTTCAACTTGTTCTTTCACCAACTGGAGCATTATATTGATAAAATTTTCGAATGGTTGGTGTTGACCTTCGGTCTTTGCAATGCTTGGCATCGACCACTAATCTTGACCCCCTCTTACGATTTTCAAAGATTAATATTGTTTAACTCAAGTTTGGGGGGAGGTATAATCTGGCTCTTGAAAGAAATTTTTTTTACTCAAAATGGTGAGCCAAAGAATAAATTTGGGGGAGGATTTTCACTTTAATATATTTTGCCCCCGTTAATAAATTTCCTCCCAGGCTTACAGGTTTTTGTGATTTAGCGGTTGACAACAGTGAGGACACTGTTGAAAACAAGTTTGGGGAAGGTTTGTGCTTATTTACGCATCATTTGCATCATACTTTGCATAAGCACAAAACATTTATAAAAAAAACATATAAATTTTTTTTTAAAAAAATTCAAAAGATAAAAAAATAATTTTGTATATAAATAAAATAATAAAAGATTAGATAGTGAAAAATTATATCCAAAAGATTGGAAAAATTTAAGAAAACTTAGAAAATTAGAAGTTTTCTTAAACGAACTAGTAATAAGGAGTTATGAGCCCAAGGGTTAGTAAGATGAAAGAAGTCACTAATCCGAGGATAAAAATAAGTCTGAAAAATAGTTCCTATTCTGGAAGCCAAACATTTGAACGTTGATACCCTACTATACGCACTTACACACGTCTTGAAACTCGGGATAGTAGAGAATACCTTGAAATACTCTTGTCTAAAAGCCAAAGTATGAAGAAAATAAAAAATTAAATAAAATATAAAATGGTGAGAAAAATGAACACTGGTTTTGTTATCGCCAAGGCAGCAATAAAAAAATATAGCGAGGGTACTTCATCACCTAGTGCCTTAGACCGACTGGTCTGAGAGTCACTGCTAAGCCTTAGGTGGTGCAAGACGAGGAATACACCTAATAAGCAAGCACATGAGTAATCGGTCGATTAGTGCCTCAAGAAGTATTAACGGTCGCATGAAAGTGTGTGAGCAAATCCATCCAAATATTCATCAAATTAAAAAGTACTGAGGCAGATGGACAAGAGTATGATAGCTTGAATTGAATTCTCCGAGTGTAGGGATGTCTATTACACACACGTAGGTATATGATCGATATTTGGAAGAAAGATTGAAATGAAGAATAAAGACGATGTTTTATTGAGGGATGATGTGATTTATAATATCTTTTCATGACTATTAAGATATGGCTTTTCACGCCCCGCTTCCCAATGTACGGCGAAGGGGACGCGACGAGGTCCGCTACGTATATATTCAGAAGTACATACGCTAAGCATATCTAAGCAATATAAAATAAATACACAAGAGACAAGAGATAATAAAAACAGCAACTTTTATTTATTAACATTCTTTTGTACAATGCATGAAAAGGAAATACAACTGAAATAAAAATATGCCTAAATAGTGGCATAACAGAAAATGAAAAGTACAGAAAGGAAAAGTGTACAATGAAACTAAATTGCAGGGTCTTCGGCAAACTGCTACAAGTCTTCTTGAGATGGATCGATCTCTGCCGGGTCCAAATCACCTGACGACATTCAAAGAATAAAGAAATAGAATGTCGTCAGCGAACAGGTCGCTCGGTAAGTCCCAAAGGTAAGAGGAGAATAGACGGAGAATAAGATAGAGAGAGTGCCTTTTACAGTTGTATTATATTGTTTTAATGCTATTATTATTGTAAGTTCAAAGGTGAATGTCAACTAATCTTAAGAGTGTTCTCAAACCCAACAGGTCACAGTCCAGGGGTAGGGAACCACGGGCCTAAATGATATGTTAGTAGTGGGACTTCGACCGTCGCCGAAGTATTCCAAACTCAACAGGTCACAGTCCAGGAGCATGGAAACACGGGCCCTCATGATTGCTTGCTTGTGTTAGTAGACATGGATTCATGATCTAGGGGGACTCTTAAAATTATGTTGGATTCACGAATGAACTACCCCAATACCCCGTGTAGCTATGTTATTGATAGTACTGTATTGCATTGTATTGTCTTGTAAATTGAATTGTGTAATTGGATGACTGACCAAAACCATGATATCAGTAAACAGATGTAACTGTATAATTATGTAAATGGAATAACTGGAGAACCATGTAAGTGGAATGTATATCCATGGTTCGGTTCAGTCAAATTGTATAGTTTGATAATTGGATTCATGGATTCATGTTGAAGATTGTAGATTGTAAATTGACTTAAATCATATTCAAGTCAGATATAATCAGACTCAAACCCGAGTCAGACAATTAGAATTGTAAATCGAAGTCTTGATTATTTCTTAAACCTATGTTTACTAGGGTCCTTAGGGTAATTTATAAAACTTGAGGGGGTTTTATGTAAAAATATTTTTTATATACTTTTCAAAATACACCTCAAGTATTCATTATTCGTATTTAGAGTTGTAATGAATGTGGATTTATATTGTTCCATTTCTAGTGAAAATATCCTAGTTTTATAAATAAATGTATTCATCTGTAATATTGATTTATTTGAAGTTCATGGTATTTTAGTGTAAATTCATTCTTGGTATTTTTAGAAAAAGGTGGAATATTTATATTATAATAAGATAGATATTTAAATAATAAATATACATATATTTATACAAAAATAATTTTAATAAATATTTTATATTCCAAAAAATCGCATTTTCTTAAGATGTCGTATTTTAAACCTTTCGATACCGAATACTCCTTGCGGAGGTCTGAATCTCGTACTACTAAGCCCGAGGGTGCACGATAAACCGTACTATTCTGAACGGGTTCCCCAAAATGGGTTGTAGCGGAGCTTTGCAAAGATTGTAAAATACTAATCCTTTATAAAACGGTTTTATAAAGTAAAAGGTATTTATTTGTAAAAATGTCAATTTTCCGTATTTCAGGTTCTAGGGTTTCCTAAGTCAACTAGACTATTTCTAAATGGTCCAAACGACAAGTCGTTAGATGCCTCAAATCGTCTCTTCACCGCCAATTATGGCCAGGTAAGTACAAGTGAGGAAAGGAGGATCCGCTCACGAATCACCGTGAGACAGGCCTTTTAAAGTTACCTTTCTCGCTTGCCTAGCCTAGACACCACAAAGTCAGATTTAGATAAACGACCGATGTCCACAACTTATCATATTTTCCTAGTAAGAGGCATTTATTTAAAAGTGTATCAACTCTAAATCTTTTATGATAGTTTTATTAAGTATATGGTATTTAAATGTAAATTCTTGTTTTCTCGTATTCTAAGGTTTCAATGGTATCGTATTAGGTTGTATGTAAGTGTGTGAGGAGGTAGATCGTTACCTCGTGATCTACTATAAATGTATTGTAAGTTTGATGGGGTTAAATGAAAGAGTGAAACAATATGGTATTTAAGCGAAAAATACGGTAAATTGAGAAAGCTATCATTTCATGTGGTGAAACTTGTTCAAATTCTTTGATTAGTGTTTAATAGTCAACATAAAGATGTTTAATTATGATTGAATTAGTGAGAAGTGAAATTTATAGAAAACCGAATCGGAAATCGGATTTGTTCCGATTCCGTCGGGTTTGTAATTTCGTATTTTCTTGAATAGAGAAGAGAGGGATAGAAAGGGACTTACGGGTTTCGATTAAGCAAAGGAGTGAGGGGGGACTAAAGGGATTGTCGAGGCGTTGCTTCGTCGCCGGTCGTTCTTCAAAACGTCGCCGGAATTTCCGCCGGAATTTTGCCGCGAACTTGTTTTCAAAGTACACAACTCTTGAGAAGATTTTGAGAGAGTGGGCTCAGGATTTTGGGATGAGAGGGTAGAGGGTAGGGGTGTATTTATAGGGTAGGGTAAGGGTAGGGTAGGTGAAGGGTTTTTAATAAAAAAAATGTAAAAATTATAGAAAATTCATTAAAAATTGGAGTAATTAAGTGTTAATGGGCATTCTGGAACCGATCCAATAAATTAGAGTATGCAGAGGGTTAGAGAAGGCGAAGAGGCAAAAATTTCATTTTGGGGACTCGGCCGTCCGGCCGAGTCCGGCCGGCGGCGTCGGCCCGAGTCGGCCGGTCTGCCGGCCAAGTCGGGGGTCGAGGAGGTAGGGGGTCTCGTGGGGTAAACACTGGTATATTTAGATTTTGAAGTTCAGTACAAGTTTTGGGAGTTATGGTGTGTGGACTGTTGGGCTTCCAAAGGATTTAAAACAAAATAAATACAAAAATAATGTGGGGTATGGGATTTGAATCTGGTGGCTTGGTTTAGCAGTGCAAGGTATTACCAATGAGCTACAAGCTCTTTCTTGTAATTATTTGTGTGAAATAATTACTTAAAGAGATATCAGCAACATTAAATACTCCAAGTATATTTTGAATTTAAATCAATTCTTTGTACTTTAAAAATGGAGTTATTTAATTACTTAAGTCTTGTGCTCAGGTAATAAATACCCCTTTATGGATTTTGAAAAAAATAGTTTAAATAATTTGTATCGGAAATTTGGGGTTGTTACATGGCTCATGACAACCGAAAAACTGGTGTTGTTTGGGGGTATTTGTTCAGTCGAAAATATTGCACTTTTGATATAACATTTTCCTTACTTTTCTTAAATATTTAAAGGTGTTTATTATAAATATTAAACATATTTGGATTTATCTGCAAAATAATATTTGACATATGTTTATATATTATAATTAATATTATGAAGGAAAATATAGGCATTTTATATTTATATAATATTTTGGTAATTGAAAATATGCATATCATATCAAATATTCTAATCACAATTCTTAAAAGATATAATATTATACAAATGGTTAGAATAATATTTTAAAATATATGCATAATATTTTAGTAATTAAAAGATGCATAGCATATCAAATATTCTTATTCATGTTTCTTAAAGATTTATTACCATATATAGTGATTAAGATACTCTCTCTAATTTAATAAATAGTACTAACATTATTCATAAAGATGTTGTGCAAGATTTAGCTCAGGTCAAGAGATCAAGATATTCAAGATGTCAGGATCAAAAATCTGCCAAAATCATAAAATCAATACTGACAAGGACTCAGAATCCATATATAGAAAGTCACCATATTAGGAAGTCACCATATATAGTAACTAGTTTTTCTTCTTTGAGGGCTATATAAAAGACCAAGAGCTAAAGTTAGAAGGCATCAAGCCGAAGAGATCACGAAGTCCAAGACGGCTCACGCATCCAGGCTGATCATCAACTGTTCATCTACTTCCTTCGGAAGAGTTCGAGAAGCAAACCAAGTTTTTGTAATCATTTTCTAAGGAATAAAGTGTAGATTGTTCAAGTTTATTAATAAAGGTAGTTGTTTTATTTAATTCTTTTGCATTTTACATTATGTTTTCCCTCTCTGTCTTTTCATCTTCTTTTCCCAATATGCACAAGTAATTCTCCGCTTATTAGGGTTCATAGGATTAGGGTAGATTAATGGATGATGAAGATCCTTAAACTCTTTTTACGTCCTATAAACTTTATAAACTTTACTAAAAGAATCATTAACATCCTAATCGGGCGCACTACCAATTTATTGTTAGTCTCGACCGTGATTAGAGATTAGATTAATGATTGTTTTGGTAAAGGCTAGATATAAACGGAGTTCCATGTCGAGATAGGGGTTAAGAGTGGGAACCATTTTCCCTCCAGAAACCCTAATCTACATGCATCTCTGTCGTTCTAGTTTTAAATCTATCAAAGGATAAAAAGAGTAATCTTTAATTAACCATCCATAACTACTAAATCCTAATGAACCCTACAAGCCCCCTTTTAATATTGAACTTACATCCATAATTAATCTAGATCTATATTTTGCATCCGTGTTTAACGTAGATCTAGAACCTACAACCATTCTTATTTCTTTCTCCTTTCTTTCTCAACACGCCTAAAGTAAGAATAAAAGTTCCATGCATCCCTGCGGACGACCCGTACTCATCTCGGTTAGCTACAAGCGACACCGTTATTGATTGCAGTTATTCTACAAAATCTTTTTCACACAAATCAAATGGCACCGTTGCCGGGGATCGAACCCGGGTTTCAAGACGTGTGTAAGTGCGTATAGTAAGGTATCAACGTTCAAATGTTTGGCTTCCAGAATAAGAACTATTTTTCAGACTTATTTTTATTCTCAGATTAGTGATTTCTTTTATCTTACTAACCCTTGGGACAACGGCTCATAACTCCTTATTACTAGTTCGTTTAAGAAAACTTCTAATTTTCTAGGTTTTCTTAAATTTTTCCAATCTTTTGGATTTAATTTTTCACTATCTAATTTTTCACTATCTAGCTCCATATCATCTGTCTCTGACGAACCCTCCTTAACTTTAAAAACCCACTTGCAACAAATCGCGTGCTTGCCCTCTGGTAAAGCAACTAAATCCCACATATCGTTCTGATGAAGAGACTTCATATCTTCCTCCATCGCAACACTCTAACTAGGAATATAAGTAGACTGCACATCTTCTCTTTAACCGGTCGATTCCTCATGCTCAATAGTCAACGCATATGATGCAACGTCGTCGAAACCAACTGTGGTCATGTCCTCAAATCCAAGTTTGACCGGCGGACGTCTAACTCGCGTAGATCTCTGCCCCTTTGTCTGTACTGGACTATCTGGCTCTTTCGGACCCTCCGCTAGAATCTAAGTATCAATCGCCTCATCTTTCCTCTTATCCTGAACCAGAATCTCGATCTCCACCTCGCTTGGTGGCGCAACCGTTTTCTCTTCACCATATGATTGAATCTGTTTTCTACGAACCATTGCAGACTCATCGAATGTGACATGTCGACTGATTACTATCTTCTGGGTCTCAGGACACCACAGCCTGTTATTGAATATGGGTGCCCTGAAGGCAATTATTGTAATTGTACATAGACCTATATGAATAGAATATTCTTGCTCGACATGATAGTATGCTATCTGCTTTTTCTTTTATCATTCATATGTGTATATTTTACTTGCTATTACGTATCGCTAATACATATTGATAAAGTGCTTAGGAAGTTTGCTTGACTACCAGGATTATGATGTGATCATGTTAGAGGGGCGTGGATAGATAAAATATTTCTAAAATTTGAAAAATAAGTCGGCGTCCATTTCCCACCGATAGTATGAGGGTAATTAATATAGAAATGTTATATTTATATCCTTTTCTATTGATGTAGATTTATGATTTTTTTAATCAGTGTGCAACGAGACTGTAGAGTGTTTTTCGTCACCCTATTGAGATAGGAATGCACGCACTTTTCAGGCGTATATAGATTCCCCCTATATGAGAAGGCTGAATTTTATTGATTGTGAGGATCCGAATCTCCGGCGTCGCAGAATAAACTGCCGTTAATTACCCCTTTGCTCTTGGGAGCGAGAGAACCTCCAATTAACAGGTCAAATAGATCATGCGAAATCAATGTGTTATACGCACGTGTTATGTTTTGAAAGTGTTTTGGACGTATTGGGGGCCTCGCAGAGTTTACGGGGGCTTAGCTCCTGGGCTAGGAGTTGAACTCCCGAGAGACTTTGGAATTAAACTCTTAGGAAAAGAGAGATCTTACTTGGAGTTAAACTCTCAAAAAGGATTTTTTTTTATTTGGAGTTAAACTCCCAAATTATTTTTTTGTTTGGAGTTGAACTCCCAAAAGATTTTTGAAAAGAAAACCAAAGCAAGAGGTCTCTTGAAATATCAAGATCTAAATTTTAGATCTTGGATGATGAAAGGAGATCCCTTTCTTCTCTTTTAAACCTTGGATCGTCCAAAAAATGAAACTTTTAAAGATGGGTCTCATCCTTCCTCCTCTCTTTTTCTTGGATCTTGAAAAAAAGGAACGGTGAGGTTTAAAATCTCCTCCTTTAAAGATTTAATGGGAGATTTGAACTCCCCTTCAAGAGTTTTATGGTGAAAAACTATTTCTTTTTGAAAAAACAAGAGTTAAACTTTTGATTTAATTCAAAAAGAAAAAGAAGAAGATTTAAAATCTTGAAGAAGGAAGCAAAAAACCCTAAATTGATATAGGAAGAATCTTTTTTTTATTATTCATCATGATATCTTATATAGGCTATACGTTTTACATATGCCCCCCTTCGGCTTTTCAAAATGGCACATGTGCCTTTTCCATTTCATGTGCTTTTATTTTTTGCACATAAACCACGGGTTTTTACATAATTTGGGTTTTTGTCCATTTTTATTACATTTATTCATAGAAATTGCATTAAGCATATTTATTGCTTTAACAATTAATTCTTTGGCATTGGGGGCCGGCCTCTTTATGCTTGTGCTCGATTAGGGTATGGGTCCACTTGCTTGGACTTAAGTTCGGGTTTGGGACCACTTGATTTGGATTCGGGTTTGAGAATGGGTTCACTTTTCGGGTCTTGATTTTGGCTTGTTGACTTCAACTGTGGGGTGTAATTTTTGACCCCAACAAAGTGCCCCTATCAATGAATGCACACTACGTATATGAGCGGTGTATATGAAATTGATGGATTTTCTTTCGTGAAGAGTCTGATTTTCGGGGTATTTGACTTGGTTCCTTTTTACGATGTGAAGATCGATACTTCTTGCGACGTAGCAGTCGATAGTTGACTTTTGCTCTATTTTGCGATATGGCGGTCGATGGTTGAATTTACTCCTTTTTGCGATATGAAGGACGATGCTCCCTTTCTGCGATGTAGCGGTCGATGGTTGCATTTGCTCCATTTTGCGACATGGCAGTCGATCTTGGTTTTTCTCTTTTTTGCGACATGGTGGTCAATATTTAGATTTGCTCCTTTTTGCGACATAGCGGTCGTTATTTGGATCTCGCTCCTTTTTACGACATGGCGGTCAATCTTGGTTTTGCTCCTTTTTGCGACATGGCGGTCGATATTTGGATTTGCTCCATTTTATGACATGGTGGTTGATGTTGGTTTCGCTCTTTTTTGCGACATGACGGTCGATCTTGGCTTTACCTGTTATCAGAAGATTTGGGAATTTTAGCTTTAGTTTAGCATCGATATCGCTACACTGGAATAGTACCAGGAGAGACTCATCATTTGTCGTTGGGGAATTTAGGATTTTGATTTTGATTTGGCATCAGTATTGCTACACCGGAATAGCGCCAGGAGCAACTTATCATTTGCCGTTGGAAAACTTGGGATTTGGGTTTTGGATCGGTATCAGCACCGCTAACACTGAAGCGTAGCACCAGGAGCAGCTCATCATTTGCCGTTGTTTGTTGGGGAATGATGGCTTAGGAGACAGGTTTAGGTTCCTGTCACTTAAGGATTTTTTAATTTTATGAGTCGTAAGGGTCCATAAAAATATTTTCTCCCTACAAGTCAAGAGGTTCTTATAGGTGTAGATTCTCCTTAGGAATCGTGGGGATTCCTAAGTGTGTTGCCCTTTTGTGAGTCATAGGGATCTTATGTTGTAACACCTTAGGTTGTGTTTAGGGGTTAATTATATTTTAATATATAGTTTTTAATAAAAATTTTACCAAATTGAGTTCCAAATATTTTATCCTATTTAGTGAATATTTTATTAGAATTTTTCTAGGCTTGCAAACACTTGTACATGTAAACTAGGGTTTTAATTTGGGGTTAAACCATGATTAGCAACCATGATGGGTTAAGCCTTTTTCCTTAAGCTAATTTTATAATTTGAATTATGTGTAATTGGTTTTTTTTTTATTTTGTGTTCTCTTTTTTAAATGGAAATGATTTGTTCTTTGTTGACTTGGTGAGAGAGAGAGGGAGTATGGGCTTCATGGCATGAGCCATGCTCATTAAATGAAGAGAAAGAGGGGGGGTGTTTTGACTTGTGCTCTCATTCTCACTCTCACTTCTCTCAAACCACACACGCACACTCAGCTGCTCCAGCAGCAGCAGCAGCAGCAGCACCATTAGCAGCAGCAGCAGCAACAGCAGCACCATCAGCAACAAGCAGCAGCATCAACAGCAGCATAGAGCAGCAGCAGCAGTAGCAACTCCAGCAGCCACAACAACTCCAGATCTTCTCCTCCTCCTTTCTCCTTGCACCTATGGTCTAGTAAGGTATAATCTCTGAGCCTAACTCTCTAGTTTGCTTAAATTGTGTGGTATTAGCTTCGGTTTGTGTAAAATGTGAGATTTAGTGCTTGATTTGATGAATTGTGTGGAGTTTTGTCCAAGTGATGTTAGTGTTGGTTAATATAGCTTAATTTAGTGTCATTAGGGCCAATTGAACCTAGATAAACCCCAGATTTCACAAAATACCATAGGGTTTCTTTTTGTGCAAAATTTAGCGTTTTTAAGTGAGATTTCCCCTTTCTGTGATCTGCTATAGACCCGGGCACTTCAGATAAAATCTGAGTTAATTGTAGACTACTTGGGAGACCCTGACCATGTCACCAGAGCACGAACCCCAGACACCCCACCCTGGCCGCCATTTTAATCATTCTGGCCGCAAATTGCCGCCAGACAGGAGAGTTAGGGGTTTGGATTTTGGCTGTGGGAGTCTGCTACATATTCTAGTGTTTTGGCATGTGCAGTTTTGTAAGTTTCTCTCTATAGGAAAATCTGGGATGATATATCGCTTTTTTAGTACATTTGGTTCACGCGATACACGCGATACGTGAGTGGGTTCTGTGATCCAGCGTGTCGCGGCGTGTCGGGATAGTTTTAGACGCGTATACACATGTTTTAGCGTATCGTACACAAGCGCGTTTATTTCGCGACGCGAGTGTATCGTTTGACTTCAATATCGCGTTTTGCGAGATATTTGCTTATGTGGATTTTTCTTGTGTGAATTCTAGGTTCGCAGGCGGGTACGTCGGACGAAGCAAAGAAAGGGAAGCAGGTGGTCGGCTACGAGTAGCGCACGACCAGGTGAGTAGATTTAACATCTACGGGGAAATCGCCCGTATGGCGTTAAGCGTCAGGGCGTGTTAGGATATTTAGTCGTAGATGTTCATATGGACTAGTAGCATACCTTCTTATTGCATATAGAAATGATAGTATAGAACACTGCACTGTCACTAACGGTTCAAGCTGCACGAGCACTATTTGTATGTTACACTCACACCGTTAGTGATTGCCATGACACTCGCACTATAGGATTGCTACGCATTATACAGATCATTTGATATCTACACCATTGATGATTGTCATGACTTGTCGCATATTGATATATATTGATATCTTCATATTTGTGCACATACACACTATATATTCATACCAGTGCACACATATATTGATATCTTCATATTTGCACACATGCACACTATATATTCATACCAGTGCACACATATATTGATATCTTCATACTTGCGCACATGCACACTATATATTCATACCAGTGCATACATATATTGATATCTTCATACGTGCGCACATGCACACTATATATTCATACCAGTGCACACATATATCGATATCTTCATACTTGCGCACATGCACACTATATATTCATACCAGTGCACACATATAGTGATATCTTCATACTTGCATGGATTTACGCATTGAGATATATTATTTCCATGATATTTCTGGATTTAGGAACCGTGGATATTTCAAAAGAGAATATGTGATTGTTTTAAAAACCCGGTTACCCTTGATATGATATTTCAGTGCGTCTACCATGTGTTTTCTCGGTGCTGAGAGCGACATGTGAAACCCGATTCGAGGAGGCGGAAGAGGCCGATTGCGGGTAAATGGTAGGCCCGGTATGGTACCCCGGGGCGAGAACGGATCGCTGTGCAATAGACGGTGAACCTGGCGGAGGGACTACTACCTACCGGTGATTGGTTAGATCTGGCGGTTATCCGGAGGATACTGACCAGCGATGAGAGATGGATACAGGACGATCCGTACTGCCGGGGCCGAGGGCCGATTCCGCAGATGGAGCCCGATACTTGAGGATTTGCGTGTCGATGCTAGACAGAATGATTCATGATATTTTAGTGTGCCGATGCTAGGCACCCATGATTCTATAAGATTTACATGATTTGGGTATATGGCTGGACACCGATTATTTTCCACGTTGATATTCCATGTAGATATTAATTATTCCCATGCTTAGCATTCAGTATTTTACATCTCATCCTGTATCTGTTGTACCTGATAGAGTACATTTGCTATGCACGATTATTGCATACCTTGCTCATCATATAGATGTTATTAGATTGCATTTGCTATGCACGATTATTGCATACCTTGCTCATCATATAGATGTTATTAGATTGCATTTGCTATGCACGATTATTGCATACCCTGCTTATCATTTAGAGATGTTGTTAAATCGTACTTGATGCGTGATTACTGCTCATATAGTTCATCATATAGATGTTATCTGTTGGCATAGGTTAGAGTATCGCAGTACGTGCATACTCGCGATTACATTTATATGTTATCTACTATTCACGAGTTGGCAACTCACCCCCGTTGTGCCACAGTGTTTGCAGGTTGCCCTTCGGAGTAGTCGCGGCAGGCTGCTTCCTAGCATCTTTTGACACAGATACCCTATAGTTGGCTTACTAGCTCTTTTGCTGATAGGTGGGTTTTGTGCGGTATCTGTTTATTTTTCAGTTATGTACATCGTTGTATCTAGTACTCTCCATCTACTACTTATGTATTGACTTAGAGACCAGTTGTGAGGACGATATATATTATTTTGTATTCTGGTGTCGAGCTCGTTGTGAGCCGACTTTACTTATGCAGTTCTTATCATGTGTGATGTGTTCCACTTATTGCTCTTTTCTTCGCTACGGCGTCGTATATTGTTATCGTGGTGATTGTCTACTTAAGGTTTTCTTAACAGTTTAACAAACGTTTCTATTAAATGTTTTAAACACTCTATACTTTTACTGGTTTTGATTTCTGGGTTTCGGCTTACTTAGTCGCGTTACGCCTATAGACGTTACGTGGTTAAGTGCCGGTCACGGGCCAAACTTTGGGTCGTGACACATGTGGGGATATTCTCCTGATAAGGTCGAGAGGACTTTGCGAGTGTATTTTCATCTCTTTTCATGAGTTTGCACATTTTTTTTACAAACTCGCCGGCAGTCCTGCTGATTTTACTCGCGAAGCCCTTTCAGGTTTTCATCCATGCCCGTTTTTCTTGTGAACATACCATTTTTTTTAGACTGCCTCATTGGTGGAACTTCATCTCCTGTGGGACTTCAGATAGGGGTCGTTTTTGCCCATAAATTGTATACGGTTTTACAGGATATATGACCCAAACCGTAAGGCTGTTGATCGCAGTTTCGGGACTTTGGGATATTTTAGCTTGTTTGTGCCCATGGATCGTATACGGTTTTACGGGATGTATGATCCAGACTGTAAGGCTGGTGTGCTTAATTCGCCTGCGACTTGGGGAATTCATGTGTAGTATTTCTTAAGATATCGGCCATTGATGGGTTGCATATGCCTTTCTCCCTCGACACTTATCAGTTGGTAAGATCCTCCGTCAAACACTTTCTTGATGATATATGGCCCTTCCCAATTTAGCTCGAATTTTCCCTTGGCATGTCGGTTAGGAATGGTCGGTCTTTTGAGGACCAACACCAACTCACCCTTCTTGAAAGCGCGAAGACAGGTCATCTTATCGTAGGCCCATAACATTTGAGCTCGGTACAGCTCCAGATTTTGCTGTACTGCGAGTCTTTTTTTTTATTACATCGAGCTCTTCGAGCCGAAGGAGAGCGTTTTTCTCGTCCGTCGGATTGTAATGGACATCCATCCTTAGACTTGGAGCTTCAACA
This sequence comes from Agapanthus africanus, assembly GCA_030015575.1. Lineage (NCBI taxonomy): Eukaryota > Viridiplantae > Streptophyta > Magnoliopsida > Asparagales > Amaryllidaceae > Agapanthus > Agapanthus africanus. The sequence goes on from CM057344.1 coordinate 683,906,106, forward strand.
TCAAGGGGGAGGCCTACATCTACTCCGAAGAGCAGCGAGTATGGAGTGGACTGCACTAGAGTGCGGTGCATGGTACGATGCCCACAACGTCTCGTAGAGCTTCATATCCTAGTCTTGTTTATTTTCTGAGGTATTTTTCCTGAGGAGCTTGCACGTGGTTTTGTTGAAGGTTTCGGCTAACCCGTTAGCTCATAGATTATAGATGGAAAAATATTTTCAGTCTATCTTATGTTAAATAGCGAACCTTGAAACATTAAAGTTCTTGAAAGAAGGCTCGTTGTCAGATATGATTCTTCTCAGCGAATTGAAGCGGTAAAGGAAGTTATGCCGGAAGAATTTCAAAATGTCTTCTGTCTTGACTTCTTTTTGCGAGACAGCTTTAACCCATCTGGAGAAGTAGTCCGTTGCGGCTAATATGAACTGATGGCCTTTGGATAATAGAGGATCAATCGGGCTAACTATCTCGGTGCCCTAAATTTCGAAAGGCCAAGACGCCACGGTAGGATGCAACGGATTGGGATGCTTGTGAATGAAACCACCATGAATTTGGCATATATGGCATTTCTTCACATGCTCTTCGCAATCCTTTATCATGCTAAGACAGTAATATCCAAGCCATTTGATTTGAAGCCGCATTTTGGGGCCGGATTGGTGAGCTCCGCAAACGCCTGAGTGAATTTCTTTCATGATTTCTCGGGCTTCGGCCTGGGATAGACACCTGAGCCAAAGCTGGTCGTACGACATGCGGTATAGTGTGTCATTCATGAACACATATCAGAGAACTCTCTTCTTCAACTAAACCCTCACGAATTTTCTTCAGGCAGCTTGTTATATTGGAAATATTCTATGAAGAGTTATATCCAATCGATCTCATCCCTGATGACCTGAGCTTCTTCAGCAGAACCGTTCTCTTGTTCTATAATTTCTTCTTCTCATAAAGAGATGGGACGTAGGATTTTCCGGCTCCTCACTGTGATCATAATTTCATCCATGTTAGATCAGCCAGCTCCTACATCGGCTTTTCTATTCAGCGCCTTGTGAACTCTCATCAGTTCAATGTGGGTGAAAATCTTCATGAGCTCCGCCACTCAACCTCTATATTGAGCTAACTTGGACTTATATATCTTGTATTCGCCGCTTACTTGGTTGACGACTAACTGGGAATCGTCGTAGACACGCAGCTAAGGGATCTACATTTTTATGGCAAACTCCAGGCCAGCTATCAGAGCTTCATACTCAGCCTCGTTGTTTGTGCAAGGCTTGGTAAGAGTGAAAGAATATCGTAAGGTTCCTCCCGATGGTGTGATGAACACCAACCCTATCCCTGCTTTTATCTGCAAGATGCTTGATTTGCTGGAGGTCCTTATTGATGAGATTCCATTGAAGTAGAGCTCCCAGTATGGCTCGTCATTTTCAAGGTGCAGCACTTTTTCATCGGGTAACTCACAATTTAGCAATGACCCTTCAGGTATGAGATGAGCAGCTAGAAAGTCAGTGATGGCTTGCCTTTTTACTGCTTTCTGAGGAGCATAGAGTATGTCAAACTCAAGCAGTATGACAGCCCATCTGGCCATTCTACCAGTTAAACCCGCCTTGGTCATCAAATATTTCAGCGGGTCGATCTCGGAGATCAGCATAGCCCGGTGAGCAAGCAGATAATGCCTCGACTTCTTTACGGCAAATATCAAGGCTAAACAATGCTTTTCAATCAGGGAGTATTTATGCTCTGCCCCAACTAATGTTCGGCTGAGGTAGTACAGGGCATTTTCCTTTCATACCTCGTTGTTTTAGGTGAGGAGGACGCCGAGTGATTCATCCAATGCGGTGGTGTAGAGAATCAGCGGTTTATTTGGAATAAGGGCAGCAAGCACTGGAGGGTGCAACAAGTACTGCTTAATATTTTCGAATGCTTCTTGATATTCGACGTCCCAAACAAAAGGAGCTCCTTCTTTATGAGCTTTGAAAAAGGTCAACATCTCCCTGACTGGTTTGAGATGAACCTTCTTATGTACACGAGCCTGCCTTGGAAGGATCTTAGCTATGTCAGATTCTTTGGAGGAGGCATCTCCACGATTGCTTTTATCTTCGATAGGTCGATGTCGATCGCTCGGTGCCGGACTATGAAGTACAAGAATTTCCCCGATACGCCAAAGGCGCACTTTAGACGATTCATCTTCAGATTGTGCTCTTTCAATCTGGTGAAGACAGTTTGGATATTTTGGATGTGATTGACTTTGGTTTTAGTCTTGACGACCAAGTCATCGACATAGCATTCGACAACTTTGTGGATTATGTCATCAAAGATCTTTGTCATCGCCCTTCGATATGTGGCGCCCACATTCTTCAGTCCGAACGGCATCACCTTGTAGCAATATATCCTGATCGGGGTTCGAAACACTGTGTGCTTCTCAACCTCAGGCGACATTTTTATCTGATTGTATCCAGATAAACCATCCATGAAAGCGAACAAATCGTAATTTGAGATATCGTCGACCATCATTTCAATGACCATGAGCGGGAAATCGTCTTTAAAGCACGCTTTGTTAAGGTCCCTGAAATCGACACAAACCCGGATCTGCCCATTTTTCTTCTTTACCGGAATGATGCATGCGATCCATTCCGCATATTTCTCTTCTCTGATAAAGTCGGTATCGATGATTTTCTTGGTTTCCTCGATGACCTTTTCTTCCAACTCCTTTCTCATTCTTCGAGGAGCTTGCTTGACTGGCTTGGCACCAGGAGAAATAGCCAGCTTATACACGGCCACTTCGGGGGAGAGGTCAGGCATTTCTTTGTACGTCCACGCAAAGCAGTCGACGAATTCGCGCAGCAGGTTGATTATCTTCTCTTTCATTTCCTCTAATAAGAGCGAGCTGATGTAGGTCAGGCTTGGATAATCGAGCGTCCCCAAATCAATCTCGGTTAGCTCATCGAATGTTGCATGTCCTCCATCTTCGAGCTCTTAAAGGGCTTCTTCTGGCTCGGCTAGCTCATCATCATCATTCAACTGTCCGCTTACTTCGCCAACATGGATCATGTAGCATGATTTGGCATCGGGTTGCATAAAACCTAAGCCCCGTCTATCTGGAACTCGCCCATAGATGAGCGATCGGACCTAATGCGGATGCCATAGCCTCTCATAAAACTTTTCTTCAGAGTCTTTTTGGTGTAACCGAAATCCGCACCTTTTAAAATATTCCTACATCTCGGACGCATAATATCTGGGGTTTAAGACAGATTTTATGCCTCTCTCATAGGGAAGGCACGTTGCGGACAAATCATCTGGATGCACGACAGGGTTTGACCCATAAAATAGGATGCCCTTCTATCCGCTGTTTCTTCCGGGGACATTGTAACGACTCTGATTTTACTGTACGAAAAATTTTCAAGTTAATGTACAGAATGGAGTTTGCAAGTCTGAGTACAGGTTATAAATTAAATTTGTTTAAGAACAGCAAGAAGCACTTGAAGCTCATTGGTAAAGCCTTTGCACTGCTGTAACGTACCCCCTGTGTTCGAATCCCATCAACCACATATTTTTTCTGAAATTTTCTTTTAAACTTTTTGGAAGCCCAAAAGTTTACACGTGCAATACACGTAAAAATGAAAAAACAGAAGAAAAAAATAGACATGTGTAAAATGATATTTATACAGAGAAGTACACATGCACACAATACACCGGCCCCTACCCCTAATTCGACCGACGAGATCGGCCTTATAGTCGGCGGCGACGGGTCCCCCGTAGGGAAAAGTGCCCGTGCTTTGCACAAAACACCCTTTGGCCTACCCCACTACCCCTATTCTGTTTGTTTTCTCTGCAATTAAACAGAGAATTAAAATACATCTTTAATCTCATTTTTAATACTTTTTAATTCAATCTTTCAATACCAAACCCATAATTTCACCCTATAAATACAACCCCATACTCTAACCCCTCCTCATTTTGAAATCTCTAGTCAAAATTATCAAAAATTCTCAAGTCCAAGAAGAGTACAAGTGGAGTTAGCCCAAAGTGAAATTCCGGTGAGGATTAGAGGCGATTCCAGCAACCCCACTGAAAGGTTACGCTAACACCCTGACCATCATCCATGGCCTATTGCGGAACAAAAATTTTTCTAACGGTGTAAACTTGGCGCTAGAATAACCCTAAATCGGATCTACCATAAACCTAACTAGCAACTAAAGAAGCTATCTACTATGAAAAGAGTTTATACTAAGAGGCTCAAGTCCATCGGGTCTTCACTCCTCTCCTTTAGCACGCTCTTTGTGGCCTCTATTATCGTGCTTGATCGACGGCTTCCTCACGTCAAAGATGATCCACCCGAGAGTGTCTACTTTGATCTCCTACCTTTATACTAAGGTAACTAGGTTACTTAGTATGCTAATCCAAGTAGCCTAGAGGATGTAGAGAGTGATGATGGATTGTTTTGTCTCAAGAACCCTAGGTTTCTCAACACATGAGACTATTAGGGTTTGAGATAGAAGAAGAGAAGCTTGGAGAAGATGAGAGTGTTGTAGAGAGCAACACAAGAATAATATAATGAAGAATGGCTAAGGCTTGTGACTAATACAGCAAGCATCCCAAGATAATAATAAAAATTTATCTCCACCACAAAATATCTAGATATTTTCCACAAAATATCTAGATATTTTTCACAAAATATATAGATGTCACCTTACCTTAATAGTAATCCATGACCCACTAAGTGAGTCACCAAGTAGCCATGCTTCATTCAATGAATGATAACACCTCACCCTCCACCTCATTAACCATTTAACTAAATGGTTAAAACAAATAATGAGGTGTCTTTTTCTAGAACCTCTCTTGTAACAAATTACAAGAATACCCCTCACCGTATATACATACCCGTATACGTATTCCGAAAAATACGAATACAAAACAGACAAAAATAATCCAACAATATAATACAAGGATCCGTCTTAAACCAAAGCCTGCTAGTATTATCCGTCCGAACATCATACATGCAAAAGTAAACGTATGTGATCGAACCATGCCGTAAAACCATACAGCCTCTACATCATTTCGTCTGAAGCAGAGAAACCCTATGTGTGGGACTCTAAAGACTCGACAGTACGCCGGCAGTGCGTTACTGGATAAATCCATAACCACAAGCACGTCAGCGGCACTAGCTGTATGTAACGGCTACCTGGGTACCTGTCGAATAGGAAAGCTGACGAGCAAACTCATCCGGATCCCTACTGAACTTATCTGTGACAATATCCGTACAGTCCGGTCTCTTCGTCTAAGCGTATCACATACCGGATCTAGGGGTGGTAATCGTCAGACCCTAATAACCCAATAATTCGTGTTGATGCGGCTCGGGACCAATCCGGGAAACTACTGATCAACCTATCAGTAAATCTCAGCTGCCTTGGCCAAGGTCTTATGGTCCTGACCAATCGAACACAATGCGATATCAACGCCTAATACCTGCCTGACAATCACCCACTGCCTCCATGTGGCTCGGGACTGTACCCAACCAAAACCTGTTTGCACGACTCAGTAGAGCCGTGATAGGGTAGTGATCAAAGCACAGTGGGAACTCGCACGGGACAAATGATGATCTCAGGTCCAAAGACTAATATGTACACATGTCACAAGAGAACCGCTATCTGACGATAGGTATAATACCATCTAGAGGTTCTCAGCGAGTCCGTCCAGTGTACTCACCCCCGGTGAGCACCCGGATACAATCTTAGGTGATCACACCAATGGTGTGGGACCAACCACCGCCCCTCATCGGGGTCTAGAAACATATACGCAAGTCTACTCTGGAGTATCGATGCCCGATCTCGATACTCCTGTGACTTGGGAAATTTAAGGATGTGCTTATAGACTACCTAGCTCACACAAGTATGATCGCCATCACAATGCAGGTAGTCAAGCAAGATCCTACGGGCTTTATCAACATGTAACCGCAATATGTAATAACGTGTATAGCATATTCCATATTAAGATAAAGTCAAACCATAATAGTATACTACTATATCAAGTCTTTATCAATATATGCAAACTGGATAAAGCGTCAATAAAAACAAATACACATATCCTGATAAAGCCAACTGAAATAATATGCTATATAACTGAGCAAGATCGTCCTGTATATACATATCCCTAGCATCTACATGTATACATATACAATAATGGCCTATAGGGCATATATATCCAACACTCACGACGTCACAAAGGATACAACATCTTCCTCTACCTCTCCTCTCTCCTCCTAGTTTGTAAGTTCCTTCTATTTCCTCCCTCTCTTCGCTAAATTCTCTTTTCAAAACAAAGTATCGGTAAGTGGAATTATTACTGATATAAATCTTCTAAACTCTATAATCTCACTTTTCATTTACATATTGTTCAATAAACTTTTACACAATATTTGTAACACTGTTATAAAGGTTTAGAAACAACTTTCACTCTAAAACTCCATGTTAATTAAGTTTAATTAGGCTTTTACTTTTAAATACCATGAAATTTATATACGTTATCGTTTAAATATTTTGCTTAGCATACCTTGAAAACTTCATGAGGCAATGACCTACCTCTCACATACACACATATTGACATAGCACGATTCTCTTGAGACATAACTTTTGTGGCAAAATACGACTTTTCATCAAAATACCTTGAACTATAAAAACTCAGTTTTTTTAAATGGTGTTATCAAATTCTTTGCGATTATGCCTCTACAGCCCATTTTGGGGAACCCGCTATTAGATGGTGTGGATTATCACACATCCTCGGGCTAGTAGAGCGAGATGCAGACCTTCTCACGGAGCATACGATCTCGAAAGAATTTTAATACGATTTTTTAAGAAAAAACATATTTTCTACTTAATAAATAAAATTAATTTTTAATAATTATATAAATATTATCAAACCAAATATTTTTAATATATAATAAAATTCCATGTTTTCTACAAAATAAAAAAATGGCAAGTTTCATTAAAATACCATCAAGTATCAATATAAGACAAGTTACACTAAAATATAATAAACTATTCAAGCTAAGTTACTGTTCACTAATATACCTCACTCTTTAAAATTCACATCCATAGAAACCCTAAAGAACATAAAAAATTACTCGAGGTTTATTTTGAAAATATATAAAATATAAAACCCCCTCGAGATATATAAAATTACATTAAGGACCCTAATAAATATAGGTTTAAGCGGGACCAATTCTTTTGAGCCTCAGGGAGCCGGAGAAAGTGGGTGCTTGCCTATTTAAGGTAGAAAACTAAAACGATATTATCAATGGTAACTTTCTTGGAAAAAGACATAAATCCTGTCGTCCATGTGCAGCAGTTACCGATAACTCCTAAAAATAATTCAGGATCCAAAATCTGTTTAAAGTGTCTGAATCAAGTCTGAGTCCAAATCAATCTGAATCCAATCTAAATATGAATCCAATTCAATATGAATCCAATATACCAAACATGAACTTGTATACCAGAACAATACCAAACATGCAGACATGACTTGACTTGACCGAACCATGGCTATGACTTAACTTCATCACATGACTACTTGATACATCCTGAAACCGTTTACATGAACAACTTATACCATGGTTTGACAAGTCTGATAATTACAATTCAATATAATATACATTATGGGGTTTAACGGGGTAGACTGGTACGGAATGTATTAGAAGTGGAACGAGATGGTCATTAAAAGACACCTACATGAACATCTGTGCCATTGTCCCGTGGGTTTTAACAGGGCCTTGTACTTTCGATTAGCATAATCCACGAAGCAAGTTGGACTCCTCTCGTATACCCTGATACATTCTGTACCAAGCTATAAACAACTACGTTAGCATAACAAACAGATAATTTACCAGTTCTATTATCTTTACTTGTCTATTTCATTCTATCTTTTGGGACTTACCGAGCGCTAGTTCGCTGACGATATTCCTGTCTCTTCTTTCTTTGGAATGTTCGTCAGGAGGACCCGATTCTCAGGAGACCGAGCCCAGTCAGGACGATTTGGAGCAGTTCACAGAGGAGTCAGATTTCTAGGCTTTTACTTGTACTTATTTTCTTTTCAGTTCATATGCCACTGTTTAGGCATCGCTTTCTATCATTGTACTTTTCTTTTCAGTTTTATTTAAAGAAAGAATGTTAATAAAAGTTGCTGTTATTATTACATCTCTTGTTATTCTTGTGTATTCATTTATATTGCTTATTTACGCTTAACGTGTTTACTTCTGAGTAAAGACGTCGCGGCTCATCACGTCTACTTCTCCGTACACTGAGAAGCGGGGCATGACAGGTTTTATTGGCGGCCTATGCAGGTCAGTTCTACATAGAAACCTAAGCAATATGTCACAAGAATTATAAGAATCGGCAACTAAACATTTCTTACATTTCTAAGCTTTTGAATCTATCATAACTTTTCCTTTTCTCTCAAGGTTATGGATTCTCCGAACAACACGAGTATCAACGTGAATGGCAACACTCCACCACCTCCTATACCACCACCACCTACTGTAGCAGCTCTTATCAATGAGCAGAAGGTATTTCTTGAGGCAATAAAGAGCCTTCAGGAGGGTCAGCAGCAGACTGCTATCCTCTTACACCGTCCAAAAGCTAAGACATCCGGAGTCAGGCAATTCCGGGCATTGCACCGTAAGCATTTTTCTGGAAAAGAGAGCCCACTAGAGGCAGAGAAATCGCCTCAGTCCATTGAAGATGACCTGGCAGCAGCACAAGTGCCAGAGATTGCTTGGGTGAGAGTTGCAAAGTTGCAACTAACTGATAACGCCAGAGTATGGTGGAAGGCTGAAGAAAGCCGTCTTGCCCAGCATATTGAATAGAAGACTTTTCGCGACATGTTCGATGCGAAATATTTCCC